>CM034298.1:30479068-33165955 GCA_019925795.1 Dendrobium chrysotoxum
CATCATTCGCCTTCTTTGTCTCTCTTTCTCTCTCTCTCTCCACGTCTCTCCTTTTATCTAATTCTCCATAATTCTCCTTCGTGCTCTATCTCCCTCTCTCTCTCTTACTCTCTCATTATTTCTAATTCTCCATTTCTCTTCTCTCTTTGTCTTTCTCTCCCCCTCTCACCTCTCTCGTTATTTCTAATTCTCGTTCTTGCTCTGTCTCCCTTTTCTCTCTCCTCTCTCTCTCCCTCTCACATTACTTCTAATTCTCCATCATTCTCGTTCTCGCTCTCTCTCTCTCTCTCTCTCATTATTTCAAATTCTCCATCATTCTCCTTCTTGCTCTATCTGTCCCTCTCTCTCTCTCTCTCCCCCTATCTCATTACTTCTAATCCTTCATCATTCTCCTTCTTGCTCTATCTTTCTATTTCTCTCTCTCCTCTCCCTGTCTCTCTTTCTCTCTCTCTCTCCCTCCCTTTCTCTTTATTTCTAATTCTCTAATATTCTCCTTGTTGCTCTATCTCCCTCTTTATCTCCTCTCTCTTTCTCTCTCTCTCTCCCTCCCTTTCTCTTTATTTCTAATCCTCCATCATTCTCCTTCTTGCTCTATCTCCCTCTTTATCTCCTCTCTCTCTTTCTCTCTCCTTCTCAACCTCCCTTTCTCTTTATTTCTAATTCTCCATCATTGTCCTTCTTTCTCTATCTGCCTCTTTATCTCCTCTCTCTCTTTCTCCCCTCTCATTATTTCTTATTCTCCTTCTTGCTCTACCACCCTCTCCCTCTATCCTCTCTCTCTCTCTCTCTCTCTCATTCTTTCTAATTCTCCATCATTCTACCTCTATTCTCTATCTCTCTCATTATTCTGATTCTCCATCATTGTCTCTCTCTCTCCCCCCCTTTATCCTTATTTTAATTCTCCATCATTCTCCTTCTTGGTCTATCTCCCTCTTTCTCTCCTCTCTCTCTCTCTTCTCGCGCTCTCCCCCCTCTATCATTATTTCTAGTCCTCCTTTTTGCTCTACCTCCCTCACTCTCTCTCCTCTCTCTCTCTCACATTATTTCTAATTCTCCATCATTCTTCCTCTTGCTCTCTCTCTCTCTCTCATTATTCTAATTCTCCATCATTCACTCTCTCTCTCCTCTCACTCTACCACCCTCCCTCCCTCTCTCATTATTTCAAATTCTCCATCATTCTCCTTCTTGCTCTCTCTCTCTCTCCACCTCTCCTTTTTTCTAATTCACCCATCATTCTCCTTCGTGATCTATCTCCCTCTCTCTCTTCCTCTCTCATTATTTCTAATTCTCTCTCTCTCTCTCTCTCTCTCTCTCTCTCTCTCTCTCTCCCCCCCCTCTCTCCCCTCTCTCGTTATTTCTAATTCTCCTTCTTGCTGTCTCCCTTTTCTCTCTACTCTGTCTCTCTCTCCCTCACATTATTTCTAATTCTCAATCATTCTCTCTCTCTCCCCTTCTCCCTCTCCCCTCTCTCATTATTTCTAATTCTCTTTATTGCTCAATCTCCCTCTTTCTCTCTCCTCTCTCTATCTCTCTCAATATTCCTAATTCTCTATTACTCTCCTTTTTCCTCTCTCTTTCTCCCTCTCCCCTCTCTCATTATTTCTAATTCTCCTTCTTGCTCAATCTTCCTCTTTCTCTCTCTCATTATTTCTCATTCTCCATCATTCTCCATCTTGCTCTCTCTCTCTCTCTCTTTCTCTATCCCTCTCTCATTATTTATAATTCTTCATCATTCTCCATCTTGCTCTATCTCCCCCTCTCTCTCTTTCTCTCTTCTCCCCTTTCTCTTTATTTCTAATTCTCATCATTCTCCTTCTTACTCTATCTCCCTATTTCTCTCCTCTCTCTCTCTGTCTCTCTCTCATTATTCCAATTCTCAATTATTCTCCCTCTTGCTCTCTCTCTCTCCCACACTCTCATTATTTGTAATTCTCCATATCTCTCCTTCTTGCTCTCTCTCTTTCTCTCTCTCTCTCTCCTTATATAAAATTCCACATCATTCTCTCTCTCTCTCACTCGCATTATTTCTAATTCTCCTTCTTGTTCAATCTCCCACTTTATCTCTCCTCTCTCTCTCTCTCATAATTTTTGAATTCCATCATTCTCCTTTTTGCTCTCTCTCTCTCTCTTTCTCTCTCCCTCTCATTATTTCTAATCCTTCATCATTCTACTTAATCTTTCCAATCCCTCATCACTACTAAATAGGAATTTGAAGGCAAAATATGGATATGGTATTTGGAATTCTCAAAGTAAAAGCTATGACTCCTCTAGTTGGAAGATTTTAAAGAATGAAGCTATTTTTTGAAGAATATTATCAGATGGAAGATCTCGGATGGTACTAATGTCGACACTCTTAGAGATGTTTGGATTCTTGATAAAAGTATAGAGCGTTGGCCTACGTTTGTGGCTGACTCCATCGAAACAGGTACAAGCCTTGCTAAATACATTTAAGACGGTAGATGGAATGAAGACAAGTTGAAATTGGATTTTGGTCCAAGCCTCATAGAGACTATATCTGCTGTTCCAATTTTTCAATCACAAAGAGATCAAATGGAATTAATGCTTATAAGCTCTGGCAGAACCATTGCAGCATTAGTTTCTGAAAAACTACACGCAAATGAAGCTGCTGATTTCAGCTGGGATTGGAAGAAAAGCCTGAAGTCCACGAGTGGAGTTCTTTTGGTGGAGACCTTGCTTAATGCAATTCCTACTAATTTGTTCCTGATGTATAGGAGATTGCAAGACTACAATGGCTGTCCGAGAGGATGTTTGTCAGCTGAAACTTTGGATCATATTACAGGTAATTGTGTGTATATTACCCAGGTTTTGGTGTTGCTGAACAAATGGGGATTTCAGGTCCCTATGTTCTCTGATTTGGAAGGATGTAATCGGTCAATGCTGCAGCTATCAGAAGCTAACCCTTTTATAGGGAACTTGTATTGTTCAGTTGTGTATCTGTCTTGGAAGAGCAGGAATAAGCTATAACATGGGGATAAGGAAGTGAACACCACGGTAACTGCTACTTACTCTGTTTGTTATGCTGTGGCATCATTCCATTCGAAAACCTGGGATTTCAACCAGCTGGTGAAGCTGTCCAAAGACTTTTGGCATCCTCCTCTATCCGAGTGGATCAAGCTCAACATTGATGCCTCTTTAAAAAGGAATTACGAGGGAGGCATTGGTGGAGTAATAAGAGATTCTAAAGGAAGATTTCTATGTGCTTTTGGGTTCTCTTGTTTACATTGGGATCCTAATGAGCTTGAGTTCCGTTCTATCATGGCTTTTAAGAAGGTTATGCAAGAATGGATGTTTGAGAAGAAGGGTATTATTATTGAAGGAGATTATGTCAATGTAATGAAAAATGTTCATAGTATGCTGAATTATGATGATGTCAAGGATCCTTTCTTCAAGCGGAAAGATCTTTCCTTTCTTAAGGAGTTTAGTCAAGTAGTCATTCAAGTTGTAAATAGGAAATGTAATAAGTTAGCCGATTGTTGTGCTAACTTAGCTTCTTCTAGGAATTTTTTTTGAGATGACGTTGGTTGTAATAATATTCCTCCTTACTTTGTGTCTTTGTTAAAGGAGGAATGTGATAGGGGAGCTATCACTTAGGTCATGCTATTTGGTATTCAATAAAATTTGCTCTTTACATTGCCTAAAAAAAAAGAGAGGTGATTTAGGCGCTTCTTCACTCCGGCGGATCATAGGGGATCGAAAATGAGTTTTTTAGACGTGAAAGCCTGGCCAATGGGCCTAATGCCATCGGCGCCACCTCCGACTCTGAAAAAGTTATTGCAATTCCCTTGTGGCCGCATCCTGGGACCCGCCGATCGTCTTTACGGGTCCCTCGATGTGGATTTCTTCACTCTAAGTGCAATGAGCGAGCACTGCCACGGGCTCATAGGCCTTGCTGAAGTGCTAAAAAAAAAGGAGAAGCTGGGTTAAAAAAGAGGTGCAACACGAGGACTTTCCATGAGGTCACCCCCTATATATTATTCTCGCCCAAGCACGCTTAACTGCGGAGTTCTGATGGGATTAGGTGCACTGGTACTGGTATGCTCGCACCCGTAGAAATATAGTCTCAAATTATAGTTAAGTAGAATTCAGTGGAGAGGTGATTTTGGCGCTTCTTCATTCCGGCGGACCGTAGGGGATCAAAAATGAGTTTTTCGGACGTGCAAGCCCAGCCGATGGGCCTAAGACGCATCAGCACCACCTCTGGTTCTGAAAAAGCTTTTTCGAATTGGGTCAAAATGCTGAATCAGAATCCTAGGCGGAAAGTTATTGCAATTCTCATGCAGTCACATTCTGGGACACGCCGATCGCCTTCACGGGTCCCACGATGTGGATTTCTTCGCTTGAAGAGCGACAAGTAAGCATTGCTATGGGCTAGTAGGCCGTGCTGAAGCACTGTAAAAAAAGGAGAAGCCTGGTTAAAAAAATGGGGCAACACGAGGACTTCGTAGGAGGTCACCCATCATAGTACTACTTGTATGGTCACACCAGTAGTAATATGGTCTCAAATTATAGTTAAGTAGACTCCGATGGAGAGGTGATTTGGGCGCTTCTTTATTTCGATGGATCTTAGGGGACCGAAAATGAGTTTTTTAGACTTGCAAGCCCATCTGATGAGCCTAAGGCTCATCGACATTACCTTCAGCTCTGAAAAAGCTTTTCAGAATGGGGTCATAATGCCAAATCAAAATCCTGGGCAGAACGTTATTGTAATTCCCGTACGTCCACATCCTCGGACCTGCCGGTTACCTTCATGGGTCCCATGATGCAGATTTCTTTGCTCGAAGTGCGACGAGCGAGTATTGCCACGGGCTCGTAGGCTGTGCTGAAGCACTGCAAAAAAAAGAAGCCCGATTAAAAAAGGGTTGCAACACGAGGACTTCGCAGGAGGTCACGCATCCTAGTACTACTCTCGCCTAGGCACGCTTAACTGTGGAGTTCTTGTGGGATCTGGTGCTAGAATGGTTGCACCCGTAGTAATATGGTCTCAAATTATTGTTAAGTAGACTCTGGTGGAGAGGTGATTTGGGCACTTCTTCATTCCAGCAGACCGTAGGGGCTGAAAATGAGTTTTCCATACATGCAAGCCCGGTCGATGGGCCTACGGCGGATCGGCACCTCCTCCGACTTTGAAAAAGCTTTCCAGAATGGGAACATAATGCCAAATCGAATCCTGAGTGAAAAGTTTTATTATTCCCGCGTGACCGCATCCTTAGACCCGCTGGTCACCTTCACGGGTCCCACGATACAGATTTCTTCACTTGAAGCATAATGAGCAAGCATTGCTGCGGGCTCGTAGGCCGCGCTGAAGTGCTGCAAAAAAAAAGGAGAAGCCTGGTTAAAAAAGAAGTGCAATACGAGAAATTCTCAGGACGTCACCGATCATAGTACTACTCTCGCCCAAGCAAGCTTAACTGCGGAGTTCTGATGGGTTCCGATGCACTGGTGCTGGAATGATCACACTATAGTAATATGGTCTCAAATTATAATTAAGTAGACTCCGGTGGAGAGGTGATGGGCACTTCTTCATTCCGATGGACTGTAAGGGACTAAAAATGAGTTTTTTGAATATGAAAGCCCAGCCGATGGGCCTACGGCGCATCGCACCACCTCCGACTCTGATAAAGCTTTTAGGGATGGGGTCATAATGTCAAATCAGAATTCTGGGTGAAAAGTTATTGTAATTCCTTTACGACCGCATCCTGGGACCTGCCGATTGCCTTGACGGGTCCACCGATGCATATTTCTTCACTCGAAGTGCAACGAGCGAGCATTGCCATGGGCTCATAGGCCGTGCTGAAGCACTAAAAAAAAGGAGAAGCCTAGTTAAAAAGGGGTGCAACATGAGGACTTTCCAGAAGGCCACCCATCCTAGTACTACTCTCGCCCAAACATGCTAAAATGTGGAGTTCTGATGGGATCTGGTGTACTAGAGCCGGTATGGTCGCACCCATATAATTGGTCTCAAATTATAATTAAGTAGACTCTGATGGAGAGGTAATTTGGTCGCTTCATTCCAGCGAAACGTAGGGGACCAAAAATGAGTTTTTTGGACGTGCAAGCCTGAGGCACATCAGTCCCTCCTCTGACTTTGAAAAAGCTTTCCAGAATGGGGTCATAATGTCGAATCAGAATCCTACACAGAAAGTTATTGCAATTCTCACACGACTGCATCATCGAACCTATCGGTCGCCTTCATGGGTCCCACGATATGGATTTCTTTGCTCGAAGAGCGACGAGCGAGCATTTTCACGGGCTCGTAGGTCGTGCTGAATCGTTGCAAAAAAAAGGAGACGCCTAGTTAAAAAAAGGCTGCAACACGAGGACTTCCTAGGAGGTCACCCATCCTTGTACTACTCTCGCCCAAGCATACTTAACTACAGAGTTCTGATGGGATCCGGTGTACTGGTGCTGGTATGGTCGCACCCATAGTAATATGGTCTCAAATTATAGTTAAGTAGACTCAGATGGAGAGGTGATACGGGCGTTTCCTCATTTCGACAGACCGTAGGTGGACCAAAAATGAGTTTTTTGGACATGCAAGCCCGGCCGATGGGCCTACGGAGCATCGGTACTACCTCCGGCTTTGAAAAAGCTTTCCAAAAAGGGGTTATAATGCTAAATCAAATCATGGCAGAAAGTTATTGCTATTCCTGCGCCGCTGCTTCTTGGGACCCGCTGGTCGCCTTCACGGGTCCCACAATGCAGATTTCTTCACTCGAAGCACGACGAGCGAGCATTGCCACGGTCTCATAGGCCGAGCTAAAGCGCTGCAAAAAAAGAAGCTTGGCTAAAAAAGAAGTGCAACATGAGGACTTCTTAGGACGTCACCCATCATAGTACTACTCTCACCCAAGCACGCTTAGCTGCGGAGTTCTGATAGGATCCGATGCACTGGTGCTGGTATGGTCGCACCATAGTAATACAGTCTCAAGTTATAGTTAACTACACTCCGGTGGAGAGGTAATTTGGGTGCTTCTTCATTTCGATGGACCGTAGGGGACTGAAAATGAGTTTTTCATCCATGCAAGCTCGGCCGATGGGCCTACGGCGGATTGGCACCTCCTTTGGCTTTGAAAAAGCTTTCCAGAATGAAGTCATAACGCCAAATTGAATCATAGGCGAAAAGTTATTGCTATTCCCGTGCGTCCGCATCCTGTAGATTTCTTCACTCGAAGCACAATGAGTGAGCATTGCCAAGGGCTCGTAGGCCATATTGAAGCTCTGCAAAAAAAAAAAAAGGAGAAGCCTGGTTAAAAAAGAAGTGCAATAGGACTTCTCAGGACGTCACCCATCATAGTACTACTCTCGCCCAAGCACGCTTAACTGCAGAGTTCTATGGGATTCGATGCACTAGTGGCAGTATGGTCGTACCGTAGTAATATGGTCTCAAATTATAGTTAAGTAGACTCCGGTGGAGAGATGATTTGGGCGCTTCTTCATTTTGATGGACCGTAGGGGATTGAAAATGAGTTTTTCGAACATGCAAGCTCGACCGATGGGCCAACGGCGCATCGGCACCACCCCCGGCTCAGATAAAGCTTTTAGAAATGAGGTCATAATGCCGATTCAAAATTCTAAGAGAAAAGTTTTTGTAATTCCTGCATGACCGCATCCTGGGACTTGCCGATCGCCTTCACGGGTCCCACGATACAGATTTCTTCACTTGAAGCGCAATGAGTGCGTATTGCCATAGGATCGTAGGTCATGCTGAAGCATTGAAAAAAAGGAGAAGCCTTGTTAAAAGGGGTGCAACATTAGGACTTCCCAGAAGGTCACCCATCCTAGTACTACTCTTGCCTGAGCATTCTTAAATCTGAAGTTCTGATGGAATCCGGTGCACTGGTGTTGGTATAGTCGCAGTCGTATAATATGGTCTCAAATTATAGTTAAGTAGACTCCGGTGGAGAGGTAATTTGGGCGCTTCTTCATTTCGACGGAACATAGATGACCAAAAATGAGTTTTTCGGACGTGCAAGCCCGGCTGATGAGCCTGAGGCATATCAGCGCCTCCTCCGACTCTGAAAAAGCTTTCCAGAATGGGTTCATAATGCCGAATCAGAATCCTGGGCAGAAAGTTATTGCAATTCTCACGCGACTGCATCATCGGACCTACCGATTGCCTCAATGGGTCCCACGATATGGATTTCTTCGCTTGAAGAGCGACGAGCGAGTATTTCCACGGGCTTGTAGGCCGTGCTAAAGTGCTGCAAAAAAAAGTTAAAGCCTGGTTAAAAAAGGGGTGCAACATGAGGACTTCCCAAGAGGTCACCCATCCTAGTACTACTCTCGCCCAAACACGCTTAACTACAGAGTTCTGATGAGATCCGGTGCACTGATGCTTGGTATGGTTGCACCCATAATAATATGGTCTCAAATTATAGTTAAGTAGACTATGATGGGGAGGTGATTTGGGCACTTCTTCATTCCGGCAGACCGTAAGGGACTGAAAATGAGTTTTTCAGACGTGAAAGCCCAGTCGATGGGCCAATGGTGCATCGGCGCCACCTCCCCCTCTGAAAAAGCATTCCAGAATGGGGTCATAATGTTGAATCAGAATCCTAGGTGAAATTTTTGTAATTCCTGCGCGGCCACATCTTAGGTTCCGCTGATCGCCTTCATAGGTCCCATGATGCGAATTTTGTCACTCGAAGTGCAACAAGCGAGCATTGCCACCGGTTTGTAGGTCGTGCTGAAGTGCTGAAAAAAAAAGAGAAGCCTGGTTATAAAAGGGGTGTAACACGAGGACTTTCTAGGAGGTCACCCATCTTAATACTACTCTCGTCCAAAGCATGCTTAACTACAGAGTTCTGATGGGATCCGGTGTACTGGTGCTGGTATAGTCACACCACTAATAATATGTTATGAAATTATAATTAAGTAGACTCCGGTGGAGAGGTGATTTGAGCGCTTCTTCATTCTGGCGGACCGTAGGAGATAGAAAATGAGTTTTTATGAACGTGCAAGCCCGCCCGATGGGCCTAAGGCACATCGGCGTCATCTCCGGCTCTGAAATAGCTTTCTAGAATGAGATCATAATACCGAATCAAAATCCTGAGTAGAATGTATTGCAATTCCCGCGTGGCCACATACTCGGACCCGTTGGTCGCCTTCACGGGTCCTATGATGCAGATTTCATCGCTCGAAGCGTGACGAGCGAGTATTACCATGGGCTCGAAGGCCGTACTGAAGCGTTGTAAAAAAAAGGAGAAGCCCGGTAAAAAAAGGGTGTAACACGAGGACTTCCTAGGGGATCACCTATCCTAGTACTACTCTCGCCAAAGCATATTTAACTACGGAGTTCTGATGGGATCCGATGCACTGGTGCTGGTATGGTCGCACCCGTAGTAATATGGTTTCAAATTATAGTGACGTAGACTCCGATGGAGAGGTGATTTGGGCGCTTCTTCATTCCAGCGGACCGTAGGGGATCAAAAATGAGTTTTTTAAACATGTAAGCCAGGCTGATGGGCCTACAGCGCATCAGTGCCACCTCGACTTTGAAAAAGTTTTTCGAAATGGGGTTATAATGCCAAATCAAATTCTAGGAAAAAATTTGTTACATTTCCCTCGCGGCCGCAGCCTGGGACACGTCGGTTTGCTTTATAAGTCCCACGATGCAGATTTCTTCACTCGAACCACGATGAGCGAGTATTACCACAGGCACATAGGCCGTATTGAAGCACTGCAAAAAAAGGAGAAGGCTGGTTAAAAAAAAAGCTACACGAGGACTTCCCAAGAGGTCGGTCACCCAACATATTACTACTCTCGCCCAAGCTGATCCCAGGAGGCTGGATCATTGCTTTACTTGACTGCTAGCCGATCTGATATCATGTTTAATGTTTATCTTTGTGCTAAGTTTCAAGCTGATCATAAGGAATCCCACTTAACTGCAATTAAGAGAATCCTCAAATATCTCTTAGGGACCCCAACTTTAGGAATCTGTTATTCTAGGTACAACACTTCTTTTAAGATTATTATATATTCTAATTTTGATATTGCAGGATATAGGGTGGATAGAAAGAGCACCTCAGGAACATGTCAATTCATATGATAGTCTTTAATCTCCTAGTTCAATATAAAATAAAATTATGTAGCACTTTGTACTGCTGAAGTTGAGTACATTATCTTAGGAAGTTGTGTGGCCCAAGTCCTTTGGTTGAATGAATAAGTTTTGGATCTAGGATGACCTGTTGGCATAATTTCAGTTCTATGTGATAACACTAGTACCATCTGCATCTCTAAGAATCCTATTCAACATTCAAGAACCAAACACATTGATATAAGACATCACTTGATTAGGGACCATGTTACAAAAGGGGACATTGAGCTACACCATATAGCAACTAAAAATCAACTGGCTGACATCTTTATTAAACCACTGGCTTTTGACTCATTCAGTATTTCGAGAACTAGATTGGGTGTGATTGACATAAATATACGACTTTGGTGATTACTGATTTCTGTAGTTTCTATTTTTTAATTTTTTTATTTAATTTGATTATCTATTTCCTGTGCGTTTATATTCTCTGCTGATTTTCTTTTTATTATTGATATTTTTTGATTTAAGTATTTATTTTAATGCAATTTCCTACTTGTTCTTGATTTACTATTTTTCTTATAAATCAGATCACTACTCACTACTGCTGATAAACTGAATTTTTGAATGAGAGTTTTGCCTTATTTTTATTTGGAAACTTGTAAGCAGTTATTGACTCCTCTAAATCTATTAAAGGGAAGAAATGTTGATAATTGTTTCTCTTCCTCTAACTTTTTTAATAGTGTATTATTATGTTTGGATAAAAATCTTTTTCAAAATTAAAAAGTTAATTTTGAAAATAAAAATTTATTTTGTCTTCCTACAGTAATCTATCTCATGTAAATAGTATTTTCAAAGCTTTGAATCATTATTATGCTTTTCTTAATTAGGTGATTGCACTTATCACATAGAGTATGATTTTATTCTATGAATTACTCCGCCTTATTATAAAGAGAGAGTTTTGCCTTATTTTTATTTGGAAGCTTGTAAGCAGTTATTAACTCCTCTAAATCTATTAAAGGGAAGAAATATTGATAATTGTTTCTCTTCCTCTAACTCTTTTAATAGTGTATTATTATTTTTGGATAAAAATCTTTTTCAAAATTAAAAAGTTAATTTTGGAAATAAAAATCTATTTTGTCTTCCTACAGTAATCTATCTCATATAAATAGTATTTTCAAAGCTTTGAATCATTATTATGCTTTTCTTAATTAGGTGATTGCACTTATCACATAGAGTATGATTTTATTCTATGAATTACTCCGTCTTATTATAAAGAGTGAGTTTTATCTTCTCTTATATCTGGAGGGTAACTTCATAACTAAGAATCTTTAACGATTATGAAAAGAAGCAAACTTACAAAAAAAGGGCACAAAATGGGCTAAAAATGAAAAGATGCGTAATAACGCCAAAAATTAGAAAGATACACAAAGTGTATCAAAAATTAAAAGATATGCAAACTGCGTCAAATAAATTGAAAAAGAGACATAAAATGAGCTCACAAAGAAATACTTTTTTTTTTCTTTTAAATCTTTAAATGTCTTAGAAAAATTCATGCGCCACTTCATACTTTTAAAAGCTTGAGATTAAAAGTCATGATTTCTGATTCCTTACTTTATAATATTATTTTATCAGATATCTTTCTAGAACGAGGCTTGTAAGGATCTCTTTTCAAATCTAATTTATTTTCTTCTGAATTAGACTTTTGTTTGAAAGAAATTTGAACCTGTAAGGTGTTCGAGGTAGGAGTTACAAAAGTTAATTCTTCACCTTTTTCTGGATTTGAGCGTTGTTGATTTTCTTCTTATAGATTTTTGAATTAAAAATTAAGAAAAAATTCTGATTTACTAGAGCAGATCGATTCAAAAAAAAAATTTGAATTTTATTTTCCCTTTTTCTATTTTTTCTTGATTTGCTTTGATTTTGATTTTTTTTCTTTTTTGTGTATTTTTGGCACTCCTTGATCATTCCTCTGTATTCTTCATCTTGGTTAAATTTTGTTTTTGGCGAGCAATTCGTCACTCTTCACAACCTCTTTCAGCCACCACCTCCTCCATCTGATTAAGATCCCCCTTTCTACTAATCTGTTTGTTTTAACTGATATTTTGTGTTGTTTTTTATACTTTTTTTTCTGTGTTTATGTTGTATTTTCCCTTTTTTGAGATGTCAAAAGGGGGAGTAGTTTGTATTATTTGTGGGTCATTATAAAGTTTTTTATTATCAATGAAAATGCTCAGTGTTTTTGAATTAAATGTTCACCATGTTTATTTATTGAATTTTGAATTAATAACAAATATTTGTCATCATTAAAAAGAGAGAGATTGTTGTGAATCTAATTTCAAGGACCATGATTTTGGTGATAGCAAACCTTTCCATTTCTATTTGAGTGACTAATATTTCAGGTTGACAAGATCAATTGCAATTCAAGCCAGCTCAAGATCGAGTCAATCCGTTTGTGGTTTCAGATTCAATGTAATTTTTTCATCTTTTTTGAGTCAAATATAATGTAACGGATCCCTAAGTTAAGTAACCTTACACACACACACTCATGGGAAGAGTTTTAGTGAGTTGGAGTTTCTATTTAATTTTTATTCACATCATCCTGGATGATATTCATATCATCCTGGATGATATTCATATCATCCTAGACGATCAAGTGAAAATAGAAACTAGAATTAGGGCGATCATATTTTATCGGTTTGATTAAGCAGATCATCCTGGATGATACACATATCGTACAGGATGATATGCTCAAATCAGAAATTATCAATTGCCAGATTAAGTTAGGCAAATTTTTATTTTTAGAGATTTGGTCTAATCATCCCGGACGATCCATTATAATCATGCCTAAATTAGTCTGGTGATTAAGGAAATTAATTAAGGTTTGATTGATTCGATCATATCGTCCTGGATGATTGAAAGATCATCGAAAGATCATCCTGAATGATCCATTAAAAATCTTGACCGTCCAGTGCATTTCACCTGTACGCCCCGAAATATCCTCTAGACGATATTTCCAATTTTGAATTAATCATATGGGACGATATAGATATCGTCCTGGACGATCAAGTCATTTTAAAATCATCCAACATATTTTAGCTTTACAACCCGGGCTATGTGTCAAACAAAACTGGGCACTTTTAAACAAATTGTACAGGATAATAGAGATATCGTCTTGGATGATCAAGTCATTTTGAGAACGTCCAGTATAAATTGTCCTGGACGACCAGAGTTGTCCTCTAAACGATATTCCTAAGTTACACTAATTATCTCGAACAATCTCAGAATCATCCCGAATGATCTGAACAAAGTTTATCTTCTAATCATCTAGAGGCACCAGATCATCCAACTTGATATGAGTGATTTTGCACTAATCGTATAGGACAATTGATAATAAGTTGTAATTTAGGATTATTTTTGAGCCCTTCTATTTAAGATCTTTTTCTTGCAACAAGAAAAAAATTTTCCACCTTCCTTCCCAGAGAGAACCTTGAGAGAGAGAGAGAGAGAGAGAACTTGGGAGAGAGAGAGAGAGGATCTTATGAGGGGGGGGGTTTGTTAGGTGTTCACAAAGGTTGCTCATAGCAAGATCTGAGTCATCTTCTTTGGTCGTCATCTCTTGTCTTGTTGGTGTCTTTGTAGTAGGATCGTTCGCAAGAAGATCCAGGTTCTCTACATGCTTCATGAGGAAGCAAGAGGAGTCTAGGTTCTCCGCCTGCTTCAGAAGGAAGCGAAAGTAGTCCAGGTTCTCTGCCTGCTTCAAGAGAAAGAAAAAGGAGTTCAGGTTCTCTGCCTCCCCGCGTTGGTGGAAATGAGTTTTTGTATAGGCTTCTCCACCTTGCTGTGGGAGTAGAACGAGAGTCACTCAGTGTTAGTGTAATACTCATAGGGGAGGTTCCGGGGAGTAGATGTAGGTCAAGTTGACCAAACCACTATAAAATCTGGTGTGTTCTTTCTGATTATCTTTCGCATTTATTTTTCTATTGATGATTGTGTGATTGTGATTATTATTCTGTTATTGTTGAACATCTACACATCATCGTGAAACTATAATTATTTTAAAACATTCAAAAAGATATTTCTAAATCATTTTTTATCACAAATTTTTAAAATAACCAATTCACCCCCCTCTTAGCTAGCCTCGGGACTAGTTCACAAGGGCTTAACATTCCTAATGAACTTTCAATATGGTCACAAATTATAGTTAAGTAGACTCTGGTGGAGAGGTAATTTGGACGCTTCTTCATTTCGGTAGACCGTAGGGGACTGAAAATCAATTTTTCGAACGTGCAAGCCCGGCCTATGGGCCTATGGCGCATCGGCGCCACCTCCGACTCTGGAAAAGCTTTCCGGAAAGGGGTCATAATACCGAATTGAAATACTAGGCAGAAAGTTATTGTAATTACCGTGCGGCCGCATCGTCGGACCCACCGGTCACCTTTATGGGTCCCACGATGCAAATTTTCTCTTAAAGCACGACGAGCGAGTATTGCCATAGGGTCGTAGGCCGTGCTGAAGCGCTACCAAAAAAGGAGTAGCTGGTTAAAAATGGGGTGCAACACAAGAACTTCCCAGCAAGTTAACCATCCTAGTACTACTCTCGCCCAAGCACGCTTAACTACAGAGTTCTGATGGGATCAAGTGCACTGGTGCTGGTATGGTCGCACCCGTAATAATATGATCTTAAATTATAATTAAGTAGACTCCGGTGGAGAGGTGATTTGGGTGCTTATTCATTCCGGTGGATTGTAGGGGACCAAAAATGAGATTTTCGGAAGTGCAAGACTAGCCGATGGGCCTATGGCCCATCGGCGCCACCTCCGGCTCTAAAAAAACTTTCCGAAATGGGGTCATAATGCAGGATTTTAGGCCCATCGGCGCCACCTCCGGCTCTAAAAAAACTTTCCGAAATGGGGTCATAATGCTGAATCAAAATCCTGGGTGAAACGTTATTACAATTCTCACATGGCCACATCTTTGGACCCGTCGGTGGCCTTCACGGGTCGCACGATGTGGATTTCTTTGCGCGAAACGTGACGAGGGAGTATTGCCACGGGCTCGTAGACCGTATTGAAGTGCTGCAAAAAAAGGAGAAGCCTGGTTAAAAAAGGGGTGCAATACGAGGACTTCCCAAGAGGTCACCCATCCTAGTACTACTCTCACTAAAGCATGCTTAACTGCGGAGTACTGATGGGATCTGGTGTACTGGTGCTGGTATAGTCACACCCATAGTAATATGGTCTCAACTTTTAGTTAAGTAGACTCCGAAGAAGAGGTGATTTGGGTGCTTCATTCCGAAAGACCGTAGGGGACCGAAAATGAATTTTTTGGACATACAAGCCTAACCGATAGGCCTACAACGCATCGACGTCACTTCTGGCTATGAAAAAGCTATCCAGAATGGGTCATAATGACGAATTGAAATCCTAAGCGAAAGGTTATTATAATTCCCGCACGGCCGCATCCTGGGACCCGTGGATCGCCTTCACGGGTCCGACTATACGAATTTTTTCACTCGAAGCACAACGAGTAAGCATTGCCACGGGCTCGTAGGCCATGCCGAAGCACTAAAAAAAAGGAGAAGCTTGGTTAAAAATGGGGTGCAACACGAGGCCTTCCTAGGAGGTTACCTATCCTAGTACTACTCTCGCCCAAGCACGGTTGACTGAGAAGTACTGATGGGATCCGGTGCACTGGTACTAATATGGTCGCACCAATAGTAATATGGTCTCAAATTATTATTAAGTAGACTCCGGTGAAGAGGTGAATTGGGCGCTTTTTCATTCCAGTGGACTGTAGGGGACCAAAAATGAGTTTTTCGGACGTGCAAGCTTGGCTAATGGGCTTAGGGCACATCGGCGCCACCTCCGGCTCTGAAAAAGCTTTCTAAAATGGGGTCATAATATCGGATCAGAATCATGGGCAGAAAGTTATTGTAATTCCCGCGTGGTCGCATCCTTGGACCCGTCAATCGCCTTTACGGGTCCCACTATGCGAATTTCTTTGCTCGAAGCACGACGAGCGACAATCGCCATTGGCTCGTAGACCGTGCTAAAGCACTGCAAAAAAGGTAGCTTGGTTAAAAAAGGGGTGCAACACGAGGACTTCCCAGGAGGTCACCCATCCTTGTACTACTCTCGCACAAGCAAGCTTAACTACAGAGTTCTAATGGGCTCCGGTGCACTCGTGCTGGTATGGTTGCACCCGTAGTATTATGATATTAAATTATAGTTAAATAGACTCCGGTGAAGAGGTGATTTGGGTGCTTCTTTATTCTGGCGGACTGTAGGGGACCAAAAATGAGTTTTTTGGGCGTGAAGCCTAGCCGAGGGGCCAAAGGCACATCGGCGCCACCTCCGACTCTGAAAAAGCTTTCGAAAATGGGGTCATAATGCCAAATCAGAATCCTGGGTAGAAGGTTATTTCAATTCCCGCACGGCCGCATCCTGGGACCCGCTGGTCGATTTCACGGGTCCCATGATGCAATTTTTCTTCGCTCGAACCGCGACGATCGAGCATTGCCACAGGCTTGTAGGCCGTACAGAAGTGCTGCAAAAAAAAAGAAGCCTGGTTAAAAAAGTGGGTGCAACCCGAGGACTTCCCAAGAGGTCACCCATCCTAATACTACTCTCGCCGAAGCGCGCTTAACTGCGGAGTTCTCATGGGATTCGGTGCACTGGTGCTGGTATGATCGTACCTAAAGTAATATGGTCTCAAATTATAGTTAAGTAGACTCCAATAGAGAGGTGATTTGGGCGCTTCTTCATTCCGGTAGACCATAGGGGATCAAAAATGAGTTTTTTGGACATACAAGCCTAGTCGATAGGCCTATGGCACATCGGCGCCACTTCTAGCTCTTAAAAAACTTTCCAGAATGGGTCATAATGCCGAATTGGAATCCTAGGTGGAAGGTTATTGTAATTTCTGCACGGCCGCATCCTGGGACCCGCCGATCGTCTTCACGGGTCGCACTATGCAGATTTCTTCACTTGAAGCGTAACGAGCGAACATTGCCACAGGCTCATAGGCCATACTTAAGCACTAAAAAAAAGGAGAAGTCTGGTTAAAAAAGGGGTGCAACACGAGGACTTCCCAGGATGTAGACGTATTCCTACTAATTTCTTATTGAGCTGAAGGTGTTAATCTTGGCATGCAGATTGTCCAACAATTCGTATGAGTAACAGAATTGGAGAGAACGTTACTACAGAGTTCCACAGTTCATCCTGAACAGAAAATGTCATCCACACCTGAAAATGTGCTACAAATTGAATTCCATCAACCATCCAGTCCCCAAACTTCCCCTGAAAGATCCCCCAGGCCCTCCAGTCCAGTCAGCTCCCCAATGATTCCAAGCCAACCCAGAACTCGTACAAGGCAACCCACCACCCGAAGCAGAGCATCAAAAGAAAAGAAATAAACTGCAGATGTCAAAAATGATGTTAACTTAAAGAGTTTGCAAGATGCATGCAAAAAGCTGATAGCACAGAATAAATCACTAGTCAAGAAGTTATCTGCTGTTGAAACTACCTCCACTTTGTTAGAGAGGCGTGTCAAAGCTCTTGAACAATCAGTTTCTGAAATGAGGGAAAAGAAAAATCGAAAACTTCAAGGAATAGACAAGTTTTTATTCGAACATTTCCCTACTACATATACAGCTTTTCAAATGGGGAATTATTCTGACTCTACCTCGAGGACCATTAATGAGCATAATGTAGTTAGCCCAGAAGCTGCTAATACTCCTGAAGATGTAACACGACCAAAATCAGCTGAGGAAGCACACGAGGTTATTAACAATGCCTCAAATGAAAATGCATCAACTGTTCTAATTCGAGCTTCTGACATTGATTTTAGAACAGATGCATCCTCATCACTAATGTTCCTGCATGATCTAAGCAAATGTTGATCTCCCGGCTTAGCCAATTCGTGATTGTGACTTTCAATCGATTTTTGCACCATCCAAACTCCATCTTCAGACACAACAAATCTAATCATAGCTGGACACCCGGTTCTTGTGTTTGATTTCCGATATTTGGATTTTGCTTTTAAGTCAATTTCCTTTTTGAATCCTTCTTTCGAACATACAAAATCCTTTTTTTTAATTTTCCTCAAATTTGGCCAGAATGAATGATGTTCTTTCCGAACACTAAAGCTATGACAATGAGCATAATCGCAATACATATCATATGCTTCCTTCTCACAGCTGTAAACACCCTGTGTACAAATATAAATAAATTTCACATGCTTAAACACACGCAGCAGTAAAAAATTTACATAATCACAACAATACCAAATATGTACCGAGTAAACAACACCTAAAATGCTTCATACCATGTTCCAATACCGAGTTATTCTTACGGGTACCGGTCCGTGAAACAATACCGAGTATAACTGTACCGGGTATAACTGTACAATACCGAGAAACTCTGGCAGTCTCGGTACAATGGTGCAATACCGAGTATAAATGTACCGGGTAGCACCACCCAGTTTCTGTACCGAGTAACTATACCGAGTTAATCTGCGGGTACCGGTCCATGAAACAATACCGAGAAAATCTGGCAGTCTCGATACAATGATCGGTACTAGAGAATATGCTCGGTACAGACCAGTAGGATCGCCAAAAAAATATCGGTATTACAGATGACTCGGTAAATAAAACGTGTTATTGATCGAAACCGACGAATAGCGGTAATCAATTGCCAATACCATCAAAATATAAGTTATCAAAGCACAAAGGAGGAGGTGCACACATAGTTATTGTATGTAAAGAAATACTTACCGATATTAATTCAGAAAAATCAACTCTACATCGGTTCTTCTTGGAACCTTCATCCGCATTAAACGTTTCTTCGATCTCCTCGAACCCTTTGATGTCATCCAAAGAGAATTCTATTTTTCGTCTCTTCGTCTGTAATTCTTTCTCAGTGCTCTTTTGAACCCTAAATACTATATAACGTCTACTGAATAGTCCGCCAAAAGTTATTAACCCTAAAGAAAATGACGCGTAATTTATTTTTTCGAGAACAATCCGGGTCGGGTCGTCGGGCCAAGCGAAATATCAGTTTTCAAACAGAACGGGTCGCCGCGCATTCAGGCCGCTACGTGTCGCCATTACACAGGCGTCCGGACGTAGAGCTAGGTCCGGACGACGTACCGAATAATTTTTCCTAAAACGGAGTGTAAGAGGAATGCCAACTACTATTAGCAAAGAGAGGAGAGGTATAATAAAATTTCTATGCTATAGAATCAAAGCATCAAGGGAGAATGAGAGCGGCAGTGGGTTCTAGAGGATAGGAAGTTTTTAAGGACCAAAGGTCGGTTTCATTCAATCAAAAATTTGATTTCAATTTATAAACTTGATCTTTAATAAAAGAGATGAAAAAAAAACTCTCCTTCAAATGAAAACAGGTGATAGAAATAGTTTCTTAAAAATAGCGAACTCCTAAATTCTCTCCTTAAGAAGGATCACCCTTCAAAAATAGGGAGAAATAGGTGGAGAGAATATTTAATAGTTTTCTTGACTATTTATACTTAAATATCTTCCCTATCCTTCCTCTCAGCCCTCCACACACACACAATTTAAAACTATAATTTTGCAATAAAAAACCTCATCAATTTATATTTACAAATTTATCATTCAAAGATTAATCTTAAAAACATTTTTGAGAGCCTACTGAATCACCCTTGGTCCCTTCTTTCTCTTTCCTCTCATTTCGCGCAAGAAATAATCTACATGAAATCTTCAAGGCGTCATTCTTATTCTTAACCTTTATCTGCATCTAAATTATATAAATCAATGTAGGATTTCTTATTCTTAACCTTTATCTTCAGTGTTGTTCCCCACCCTCATATCACTATAAGTACAAATCCCTACTTGGATCAATATTGATGGTTTATGGAAAGTTTAACCAAGTCATCATTCACGTTTAAAGTAAAAGAATTTTCCATAAGAAATATCATGTATATAAGAAGAAAATTTCTCTCTGTAACAGGTGGCAAATCATACAAAAATGTTTTTACTCTATAGTAATTTTCAGTAAAGCTCGCATGAATGAGCAGAGAAGCAAAAAAAGCAAACGACACAAGCATTTGTTTTGAAAATTCACAACAAAAATGAAAAACTTAATGGAAGAACCATGATCAGCTAGGTTCCTAAAAAGATCTTATCAAAACTAAGTATGCATAATTATTAAAACTGGTAAAATTGTGGAATACAAAGAGGTAAATAAAACTTTACCAATATTGGAAACTTCAGGTAGATCTGAATTGCAAAAGTTTCCAAGTACTGTCGTACAACTGGTAAATTGTTCCTCTACAAGTTAAAAGCATGAATTAATTTGAGTACCGATGTTTGATTGAAATGTCAAATAACGTAGCTACTGTCTTCATTGATATGGAAAGCATGAAAAAGCAAATACTCTGTCTTGCTAAAAAGACTTCTACCTAAGGTAACTAAAAGACTTAAGTCACAAGACTCGATTTGTGACAGCTTAATATGTAACATAGTTTATAGAGTTATTTGTGCCTTTTCTTAATTTTTTAAGGGATTATTTTTTGTATTTTCTTTAATTAGGATATTTTTGTAATATTAACAATTGTGGTTACAACGGGGCCTTGGACTGATTAAGATCAATCCCACTTGATGTTCTCTCAGCTTTTGGTAGAATTATTTCAAGTTATCCTGATTTTACGTAAGGATTTCCCTATACTTCGAAAGGTGAAAGGAAGGAGGTGATTGAACTGAGTCTGAGATTCCATCATAATAGACGCCAAACTCCCCAAGAGCAGTCTTCTGCGGCTGTCCAAGGTGGGTAGCAAAAATTACTTGCAACTGGGAGGATTCCGGTGGCAGAACCTAAGCTAGGGGAGCCTCTTGAGCGGCTGTCCAATGGGCCTACAACAATCTTCCATGGCAGCAGGTGTCGAACAGTTCTTTTCTTACGGTTTTTGCTAAGTCCGGCAATTAAATGGGGTGGGAATAAAAAGAAACCAATGACATGTCAAGAATTGAAGGTGAATAGCCGCTTTTTTTGGTCCTTGTTGTGTTCTTCCTCCCTTGAAGGATTTTGAAGAACCAGAGGCTGGATGACGTGGTTGGAAGCTTTCAACGGCTACAATAGAAAGATAGCAGGGAGCATTTGGCTAGGTATTTGCAACAGGATTAGAGAAGTACATGGCAGAGGCCAACAACAAAGTTTGGCAGGCTTGTAGCTCTCAGGCAAGCTGTTGGCCATCATTTTAGCAGATGAGTAATGGAGAACTTTCAGGCATTGGCCATAACTATAATTTAATGGTGTCATTTTGCAATGAACCACCCGATCAAAAGGCATTGATTGTTACGGTAATTTGGTGTCATTATACTGCAAACCACCTAGTCAAATGTATGCTTGATATGCCATTAACTCCTTGTGCTTAGGTACCTTTGATTTTGTCATACTCGACAAGCTTGTGCAATGGAGGGAAAGTATTTGCCCTTTAGCTTAAGTCGTTTATTTTTATAATTTGAAAACATTTTGAAGACATACTCCCCTATGATTGACACTTGTGGTCAACAAAACCATCATCGAGGAGGGTTGCTTGAGATATTTGTGTTTCCGACCTGCGAATTTAATTTTTTTAATATAGATCCCTCAAATTATGATATACAATAGCTTTGCTCATCATAGAAGAATTTTGAACTATTAAATATTGTTCAAATGGATCACCAAAATTATGAAAAAAATCAGGTGATACGGGAGGGGACTGGCTCACCTAGCCAGTCCAGCAAAAGTCAGACCAGCAGAACCGATTGGAAGCAATAGCAGGGGTTTCAAGCCCCTTGTGGGATCCATCAAACATATAATTCCATTTGTAAGGAAAAAGATTAAAGGAATTAATATGAGGTTTGAATTCAAATAGGAGAGAGAGATATGTAAGAAAAGTTTCCAAATAGGAATTAATGTGGATTTGAATTCAAATAGGAGAGAGAGATAAGTAAAGAAAGTTTCTTAATTGGGCTTAGGAAAGATTTAATTAGAGAGGTTTCAATTAGGAAGCTTCCAATTACGTTTCTTATGTGTTGAGGCAATTTAAGGGTGAGTTTGTCTAGGGTTTAGTATCATATTTTGTTGGGATTTTCTACTATAGCTTCTCTTTTTTTTTTTTTTTTTTGAAGATTGCAAATTGCATTATAAAAGAAAGCAATTACAAACAACTAGAGATACCTATCACATTCCTTCTTTAGCAAATAAAACAAAGAAGAAGGAATACAATCTAAAGAAAAACTATCAAAAATAAAGCTACAACTTAATGATAAAGTGGCACAACAATCAGCCACTTTATTACACTTTTTAGAAGTATGATGAAAAACAACATTATTAAAATCATTTAGGAAGATAAACTCTTTATTCCAAACTCCATCATGCTGCCATTTCACCTTCTTCAATGAGTCCTGAAGCCACTTGATTACATTAGAATTCTCCCCTTCAATTATTACTCCCTTGTATTGAATCATACAGCTTTGGATATGCTCTCTAATCAAGAGAATCGCCTGCAGCTCTAGATAAGCTACATCCCAATGTTTCACTTGCTTGCCAAACGCCCGAAGGAACCGTCCCTTATGATCACTGATAACAACTCCAATACCCATAATATATGATTCCATAAAAGAAGCATCCACATTGATTTTGATCCAATCTAGGGGTGGAGGATGCCCAACATCAATAGACTCCAAGCGGAGATTAGCATCTCAGTCTTCTAGTATCGGATACTTAGTTGGCGCATAATAGACGTTAAAACATTTGAAGCCATAAAATTAATAGACGATATAGTCAATCCTAGCTTTATTTGATTTCGGCTTTTCCAAGAATAAAAAACGGCTGTACAATATAGTTTGACTATAACAACAACAACAACATCAAGCCTTTGTCCCACTACGTGGGGTCAGCTACATGAATCCTTTTTCTCTATTGTCCTGCTAAAACTCAAATTCTCGTTTAAATCTAATAAAGAAAGATTATTTCTAATATTTTCTAATAGTATGACTATATTCAAATTAAATGTAGAAATATTTTTCAACTCATTTAAACATCCCATAAAGGATTTGAAAATTAGAACATGGAAACCCCATTCACGAAGCATATTCAAAATCTCCAATAAGTATTTGCACCAAACAGCTATATGCTCTTGGTTCTCCACCACAAGACACCCTCTAGCACAATTCGATTGCAATAGATTTCTAAAATTCATAAAAGAATTGGAAGGAAGAGCATCCTTACATAATCTCCACTAGAAAATTTCAACCTTAGGAATAAGCTTAATTTTTTGATCCAGTTCAGCGTATCAGCATTGCTCTGCTGCACTTCATACTTCATCGATGCTTCAAATGATAAGGCTATAATTGATCTACCCGAATGCTGCTTTATTAGCTCAATGCAATCTTCCTCCATATCCGGAAATAATGGAACCAATTTGATAGCGAAATTATAGAAACTAGTAAAATGGTACGTGAATAAAGTTTGGTGAATATATATATATATATATATATATATATATATATATATTTGAATTATAATATTACCAAGAAAATAATTATAATAATGATTATTTACATAATATTATTTCTATTGGATTGAATTTAAGAGAAATATAATTTGAGCTTCTAATTAACTTTGGTGCTTATAGCATATTAGTTTTTGAGAAAAATAATATGATGGAAGCTTCGTTTGGGACAGCTTTCTTATTACTTTATAAAATAGAGTTTTAGTACAAATTTCTTGAAAAAAAAAATTGTGTACTAAAACTTTGTTTTATAAAGCAGTATGAAAGTTGCCCCAAATGAAGTGTGAATCAATATTAGAAGGAACTTAGAAAGACAATTTAAATTGAGTCAATATGCCATTGGCAAGTAGGATGTATCAATCATCACAATAAAAGAATACTTCTTTAAAAAATATATATTTAATAAATTGTGAATCAAATAAATTTTTTCTCTAATCTCTTGAGGCTGAAGTTTTTTAACCTCTTGAGTCAACTGTTAAAATTATCGACATTCAGTTTTAATTTAGTTCTTTTGTTTATCTTGAGCATTACAGTTATGACTTTATAGTATAAGTATTTATGTCACGGTTTGATTTTCTTACAAAATTATTGTCTTTATATCATTAAAGTGCCTACTAAAATCTCCTATTTTAAAGGTTTAATTACCTCTGTTTTAAATTCTCCAAGTAATTTTGAATTGAGAATTTTAAGAAGAATTATTTTAACTTTTTTAGCAGTGATTTAACCTAAGAATTTCTCATTTCAAATTTCATATTTAATTGCAGAATAAATGATATTAAATTGTGAGTTAGGGTAGTTTTTTTTTTTTTTCATATTTGCCCTCTTTATATTAGAAGGCAAAAGGGCTTGGTTGGATTTTTAAATAAAATTAGTAGAGATGATTTCATTTATCAATGTTGGCATACCAGCTCATTTGCAGGTACTAGCATTAATATTGGACGTGAAATTGTGCTTCTCATCTTATAGATTTTCTTCCTGATCTCACATTTCTGACAAAAAAAGACTAAGAGTACCTAAGAAAAGAAGGCAGAACTTGTGTCTATTATATAACTAAAAGTTTTCATGGTAGATTGACGGTGACGTTATTATTTTTGGTAGAGTTTGATGGTATTGCTTATGATAGATGAAGTCAACAGTAGATTCTTGAGAACATGAGAGGTGTAAGTTAAGAAAGGGCGACTGAAGATAAAGAAAAATTTGAAGAGACAATAATTGAATAAGAAAATATAAATGATTGGATCTAAAATTGAGAATTATAAGCATATATTGATTTATACTGATACACCTTTAAATATTAGAAGGTAAAGGCTTAGAAAAAAAAATCGAGAAAAAAGAAATCTCTTAACTTTATTATATCAACAAATTAATTTATGAATAAATAATTTTAGTTAAAAAAATTTCAATAAAGATAAAAATGATTTATATGCAGAATTAGCATTTCTGAGAAGAGGTAGTGTATAAGCGGTAAAGGATGATTAGTTTTGCAAAAATAAAACATTGTGTAGAATGCAGTGTGATGCCCCAAAATTTAAATTAGAAGAGTTATTATTGTAATATTTTAACAAATAATAACGAGAGATCAAATATCATATATCAATTATAAACAACAAAAACAAATTCTATTCAAAATATCAATGTACACATCTATATTCATTTTCAAAAAATCATATACACTACTCAGGATCTACACAATCATACCACAATCACTCTGTCTTAAGTACACTATCATATACACTCAGTAATCATTTCCTTATAACTATCAATTAGTGTATCACATGAATCAGTAGAGGATAACACTAAACCAAAATATTTAAAGAAAAGTCAATCCGCCTACCATCCTGTACAGATCAATTAGTCTTCAACTAACGGATCAACCAGTCTTTACTTGTCTTTTACACATATATTATTATCACATTACTATAAAAATAATATCGACCAATCATATATCCATATTTATTTTCAATGCATTGCAGTAAATAAAGATGATTGAGCTTAATTCAGAAAATATCAAAATGTCCTAACAGTAGACAACAAAAATCATTCTGAGCAAAAATTTATATTTTTAGAATTTAATCAAATTATCAAATATTACTTAAAGTAACATTCTGAAGCTTTAGTTGAACTAAATCACTATTTTTAGACATCATAATAAATTTTTGAGAAGGTAAAAATTATTGTATTTTTAAAATCATCCAGTGAAAAATCTAAAATAAATACTTAAAACAGTCAAAATCTCAATTTCTATAATATATAAAAAGTTACACGGTGAATGTTTTACCAATACAAAACTATTCTCGCTTTTCGGTAATGAAAATATAAATTTGATCAAAAAAATACCAAAAATATAAAATCCTTAAAATCAAAAATAGTGTAAAGGTTCCTTACATCTAGGAGAGTAAATTTCCCAACAACGTCAACAGACAAAAATCGCTCTACGACCTCTAAATCTAAGAACTTCTTTTTCTCTCTCCCTTCTCTTTCTCTCTTATTTCTCTAATTAATTTCTATGTTAGCTAAATTCTTAAGGAGAAAAGTGAATTAATAAAGCCAGGTAATAAAAAAAGATATTTAGGAATAAAATAGTAATATAATATAATATAAATATATAATTAATCAATTTTCAATATAAAATTTATATAAATTCTTTTGGGACATTAAAAATTATAAAAAAATATTCATAAAATAAATCATTTTATTTAAAAAAGATTAGTGAAATTGATTTGCAAAACTGACACCTGACGGTCTCAAAATACTCACTTGTATAGAATGTGTCAATTTCTTAAGGATTTCTCACCAGAGCCCAAAAATTACAAAAAAATTGCAATTAAAATATTACAATAACAATGATATGACGAAGACAATTTATGATTTGAGATTATATTGACTCTAGAAAAAAATTATTTACATGTGTCAAAATATGAGTTATTACATGGAGATGATCAATTTCCATGGGTGTTTTGTGAGGAAGATGAAAAATATTGGTTATGGTAGGATGTGCTAATTAAATAGAGATTTTAATCTTTGAAAAAAGAAACTCATACATGAATGCCATGCCCATTAATGACGACTTATTATAGGCTCAAATCTAATGGTTTTCTAACTGATATTTGAGAAGATGAAGGATTATGATATCAAAGGGCCTTCCTCTGTTTCGAAGATCGAGGAGAACAAGCCCTATTAGTGGGTAAAAATGTAATTGACAATGATTAAGAGATAAAGTGCTACTTTAATGGGGCATAAAATAGATTTATAGTTGAACGTGGGCAAATAATAAATAGATGATTGACATGATGAAAATTAAAGAGATTCATAAGCCTATTAAATAAATAGTTACGATGAAAAATGAAGATATAAGATTCAAGCCTAAGATTAAAATCATCAAAATTAAATGAATGATCAAAATTGTATGTAGGCTCTTTTATAATAGTAGCATGAATACATATATTAAATTTATACTACTTTACTACTATTATAAGTGTGACTTGAGTTTCCACCCCCCCCATCAAATATTAATCGTTCATGTTATTCTTTTAAAAATTATCCTAGGACTTCATTTCATTTCAATAAATTTAAAAAAATATATGTATTTATATATAATAAATACTTGACACATATTTCATTAAATATCGTTTGTATTCCGTTCTTTGTATCCCCTAAATAAATGTAGTAAGAATTTAAATTCTCTAATACTTCTTAGTATTCCTTTATATCTATACTACTATTATAAAAGCTACTTAAGTTTCTCCCCATATTAAATCCTGACCTCTCATTTTATTTCTTAAGAAATTATCCTAATCTTTTATTATATTTTTTAACTTTTAAAAATTATATATTTTACTTATTCTAGATTATTACTGGCATTAATTAATTATTCTAATTATATTATATCTATACTACTATTATAAAAGGAGCTTGAGTTTCCTTCCATAGCAAATCCTGACCATCCATTTTAATTAATTTTAATTATTCAAATCAAATCTTAACCTTTCATTTTAATTATTGTAATTATAATTAATTAATAATGTCTTAATAAACACATCTTTGAATCCCACTAAAATGAACACTTGTCTCACTACCGAGCGTTTCACTATCTCGCATCCCTTCGGATACCGCCCTAACTCAGGCTTTAAGCTTCGCATGAAGAATATCTATACTACCATTATAAAAGTAGTTTGAATTTCCTTCCATATCAAATTATATTATAAAAATGAAATTATTCTTCTATAAAAATATAATATTATTACTTTTATCACTATGAAATATAATATTATTAATTATATTAATAAAAAAATTTATATTTTTCTTAAAATATGCATCAATTCTTGATTGTAAATGAATTAATCCACATAATTCCTGCTATGTATATTTCTAGAGTGATTTCATAATACTTAGTCAAAATGTTTGAATATCAGATCTAATTCATTTATTATCATATTATTTTATTATCAAAGTAGATTTCTTCCCTTTAACTATTCAGCTTAGTAGATTTCTTCTCCATTTATTACGGGCTGTTCAATTTCTATAACTTCAATAACATTTCTTCTTACCGGCGTCGCCTAGGCCTTTCACGTTCCAAAATTTCCCTTCCACTAGGCATTTGGGTGCGACTGTTCGCTTCTACCGTAAATGTTTTTCTTCCCATCTCTACCATCTTCTTTGGTAGCGTATCTTCTCCAATCATTTCGACCATAGAGCTCCTACGAATTCTTTTGATTGTTTAACTTCTTGGTAAATTCTTCTCACTCCGGCATATTTTCTGCCTCTTCACATTTAATTTTTCGAAAGATTTAATTCGTTTATTTATTTCGCATCTAGGCTTCACCACCTCTTCACATTTGACTTCTTGACGACTTCTTGAAAGATTTAATTCATTTATTTCACATCTTCCCATCACTGCATTTCATATTTGACTTCTTGGAAGATGAAGAAGACTGAGCAAGTTCAATCCAGTTGGAATATCCATTAAACTTTCTCCATTGGCTCCTTGCTAGAACTCCTTGCAGCTGGAACTCCTTGCTGAAAGCCGTTGGAACTTCCAAAATTTATTGCAGCAATGTTGGGATGAAAGAAGTCGAAATCGAACACTAAAGCTATCTTTGAAGAATTGATATGGATCCAATTATCCAAGGCCTGTGCTCATCATTTCTTTCCTACTATTTTCAAAATAAGTTCTCCCTCTCTCAATCCCTCAAGCTCGGACGAAGCCGCCGCCCAGCTTCCTACCCCTGCATTAGGGCCCTAGAGCTCGACCAGAACACGGTCGTCACCATCTTCGTCGGTGTTGTCAGCATTTCCTTCGGCAAAGGAATCCCACTTTTCTACGAGACCCAGATCGACAGTGTGGCTAAGCGAGAGAATACACAGCCTTGCTTCCCCTGTAATAGATCTGAAGCTCAGTAATGCATGTTTTGCATATGAAAATAAACTGTAAGTGTAATTATTGGCGGAGGAGAAAGTTAAGTATCCCAATGCATCAACTGTGTAAATGCTGGAGCTTTAACATGCACCACATGCCAAGGAAGTGGCATTCAGCCACATTATCTTGATCGAAGAGAGTTCAAGGATGATGATTGAAATCTATCAACTAAATAAGGTATGAGGAGCTCCATGAATGACCTTATGATAATCATTTAAGGGATTTTGACAGTATTTGTTATGTTTGATGTGATTGCTACTGTGACTACGAGGAAGCCCAACTTGCCTTAATGTCATTACTCATTCAATTTTGTATAATTTTCATGTATAAGTGGTACAGTATCAATTACCAAATCGTGTTAGGTTGAGAATAATATCTATGATTTGTAACCATTGATTTATGTTAAATGTGTTGAAAATAGGAAATATATCTAAAAAATAAAAATAAAAAAGGGTTGTCACTAGAACTCCTCGTTGAAATCAGAGAATTAAAAAAAAAGGTAATTTTTCTTCATCATGCATGTTTTACATTTGATTAATATCTTTGACTATTGGCAGATCCATAGCATTATGGGAGATATGAAAGGGAAGAAGCCAGTAATTCGTTTTAGGTTAAGTTTTGATTTTCTTCTTTTAAATCCATTTCCCTTCCTAAGAATTTTCAATGTTAGATATTGCGATTATCATGGATTGCAAATGCACCTCGCTGGTTATGTTTTTTTTTCCTGGGATAATATTTGATTTAGTAATGAAAAGCTAGGTAGTTGCAATAAATTATCTGTTTTAAGCTTTTTTTATTTTGATTTGTTAACAAATCTTGTGCCAGATTTTTCCCATCATCACATGCGCTGTTATATATTGGGAGCAACTAATTATGTTAGGGTTCGACGCTTAACTCCACTTGGTACGAGCTTTTTTTTTTAACTTCATAAATATTCTTCATCGTTACTTTATAAATTAGGAAGAATTGACCTTGTCGTTAATTAATTACGGCTTTTTGTAGATATATCCTATTTAATTGATTAAGGCATTGAAGCTTAACTTATTGTAGTTTCATGCTTTTCATTTAGGAAATTGTTACATCATTGCCTCCTTGTTCAATCAATGCTTGACATTTCTACTCTCTCAATTGTTATATATTTTGCAGTTGCTCTTCGATTTTTTTTTTAAATTTTGACATCTCTATGTAAGTAACAATGTCACTCTTATTTATTATTGAGTTGTCTCCAACTTTGTAATTCATGTATAGATATATCCTACTTAATTGATTAAGGCATCTATGAAATAAGTTTAACTGGAGGATGTTGACTGGAAGCAATGTTAGTTGTGTTATCCTTAGCTTTTTAGTGTCATAAGGTTTTTAATATCCAAATATTTTGGCTATGATTTTTAGTGTTTTGACATGCTATAGTCATTAATCTCCTCTCATATGATTAGTAACCTAAGAATTTATTATTAAATATACTAGATCAACTAATGGGTGAAAAATAAGTGAACTACTTGTGTTTTATCACTTTATGTCTCTTAGTAGAATTGGAAATATCTTTGCACTACAAAAAATCAATATGAAGATGGTTTTCAAAAACTCAGTTTTATTATCCCTATTTCATTGAGATTCTTGTGGACCAGTGATCATATATCCAGTTGGTTTCAAAAACAAGGCTTTACCATTCAAATATTAAATTTCTTAAGAAATCTAACAAGCCTGTATGAGAACATTTTAGTTTTATTTAACTTACAATTATTTTAGTACATTTAATATTTTCTCGAGATGTTGCAACTATGTGAGTCATACCTTGTGTATCCTTTGATTTCAGAAAATCTAACATAAGATTCAAATTATCTTATTGAAGTTTTCCTCTTGAGGATTATTGGTTCATGCTCCATCTATGGTTACACCTCTTTTGTTAGTTATCCATTTTTCCTTTAAATTAAACATGTTGAATGGTACAAATAGTAATGTGAAAGATATCACTTTTGCATAATTTGAAAATCTTATAAAAACGCATTATTTAAAGTCTAACCATTGGTTGATATCTCTCTTAAGATGTTAAAAGTGAGAAAACATGTCATTTAAGGTAATAAATAAAATGAAATGTTACTTGAAGATGAATAGAACAAACCCATGTTTTGAGTTTATTGTATAGTGTGCTCTATAAAGGATTCTCTCTCTCTCTCTCTCTATATATATATATATATATATATATATATATATATATATATATATATATATATATATACATACATATATATGTATTACTATTATTAAAGCAGCTTGAGTTTCTTCTCAGACGAAATCCAAACATTTCATTTTATTCATTAAAAAATTTTCCTGACCCTTCATTTCTATTTTTTAAAATTTAAAAATATAATATATTCATTAATTTTAATATTTATTATTATATAATAAATTTTTACCGGTTAACCCTCCCTTCTGAATCACAGGACTCGTGATTGGCCACCTCTTTTTGATTCAGCTTCCTAGCAATCACCTATTAATAAATTTTTAATGAAACACACTGTTTCCTAGTGATTTCTCCATTTTGCTCATCGACTTGCCATATTTCAAGATTTCGTCCATTTTCAGCTTGCCCTACGTTACTCCTCTCAGTCGCTTGCTTGTTTGCAATTCGGTTTTTGTCACTGGTAATCAATTTTTAATTAACCTAAACATACCATTATGAATTCCTCTGTTTTGGATTCTTCAGCTTTCCCAGCTTTCTCGGATGGTCGATTTCTTCTCCAATTATTTTGACCTCTTCAATTTCTTCTCCAATTATTTTTAGTTTCTTCTTACTAACATGTAGGCCTCTCGCGTTCCACTATTTCGAAGATGAAGGAAATCGTTGCCATCAGAGTTCACCTAACTATTCGACTTGTAATTCCTCTTCAACATATATAGTTGTTTAAATCTGTTCTCAACAATTTTCCTTTGCTCTTTTGTGGGTTGTGTTTCATTTCTGGTTCTTTACTCTTTCAGATTCAAAGATTAGGTAATGAATTTATGTTAGTTGAGTTCTTTCTATATAATTTGTTAGCTATAATTGGTCTATATTAAATTGAATATTTTTTACATTCAAATTAAAACTTTTAGATTCAATCCTATCTTACTCCTGAATTTGACATTACATATGTTTTAATTTAATGATGTTCTGATTAAATTTCAATCTCTGTTGTTCGTCAAGAATAAAATATTCACACAAATTACTACTTTTAGGTACCATAACTGAAAGTTCGATAGGGATGTTAAGCCCTAGTGAACTAGTCCCGAGGCTAACCAAGAGGGGGGTGAATTGGTTATTTAAAAATTTCACGATAACTATAAAAATTTTTTTATAACGTGCAGCAGAAACGAATTAAAAATAACGATAAAAAGATCAACCACAGATATTCACCCAAGCAGTTAATATCAGGAAAAATTAAAGTGCAGAATTGAATCAGAAAAGCAAACCAGATTTTATAGTGGTTCGGTCAACTTGACCTACGTCCACTCCCCGGAGCCTCCCCTCCGGGTATTGCACTAAACAGAAGTGTCTCTCCTTTTGCTCCAACAGCAAGGCGGAGAAGCCTGTACAAAAATCTCCTTTTCACCACACGGTGAGGCAGAGAACCCGACCTCCTTTCGCTTCCTCCTGAAGCAGGCAGAGAATCTTCGAACTCCTTTCGCTTCCTCCTGAAGCAGGCAGAGAACCTACGAACTCCTTTCGCTTCCACCTGAAGCGGGCAGAGAACCCCGGATCTTCTTGCGAACGATCCTCCCACGACGAACACTGACTAGACGAAAGACGACGAGCGGAGAAGACGACTCTGATCCGTGCTCGGAGCAACCTTAGTGAATCCCTCACTAACTCCCCCTCACAAGATCTTCTCTCTCTCTCCCAACTCTCTCTCTCTAGGGTTTCTCAGGGAAGGAAGGCAGCAAAAGATTTTTCCAAAAATTGGAAAAAGTTCTTTTAAAGGAGGGCTTAAAATTTGCCCTAAATCTCAACTGGTCGGCCAAGATCGTCATCGTCCTGTACGATCAGTTCAAATTCAGCTGTTTCAGCCTAGACGATCTGGCTCTTCTGGACGATCAGTAGAAAAAGTCGTTAGTCTCCTGGTCCAGTAAAAAATAGAACTCAGTTGCACTTTCCACTGTTGAAGCTGAGTACATTGCCTTAGGAAGTTGTGTGGCCCAAGTTCTTTGGTTGAAGCAGCAAGTCTTGGATTTAGGAGTACCTGTTGGCACAATTTCTGTTCTGTGTGATAATACTAGTACCATCTGTATCTCTAAGAATCTAATCCAACATTCTAGGACCAAACACATTGACATTAGGCATCACTTCATTAGGGACCATGTTACAAAAGGGGACATTGAGCTACACCACGTAGCAACTGAAAATCAGCTGGCTGACATATTCACTAAACCACTGGCCTTTGACTCATTCAGCATTTTGAGAACCAGATTAGGAGTGATTGATATAAATGCTTGATTCTGATAACTGCTGATTTATGATTGTTATGATTGGTATTCTGATTTCTGTTAGTTAGTTTTTTGTATTCTGTTTTCTGATTTCTGTTAGTTAGTTTTTGTATTCTGATTTCTGATTTCTGTTAATTAGTTTTGGTTTGATTATTTGCTTTCAGTTGATTTTATTTCTTCTGCTGATTTCTGTGTTACCCTTTTTGTTAGTTTGATTTGAGTATTTACTTTGCTATGATTTTCTACCTGTTTTTATTTATTTACGGGTTCATATCTTGCACTTACTGTTTTATGGTTTTCAAGATCTGATCACCGCTCACTACTTCTGGTGATCTGAATTTTTGACTGGGAGTTTTTACCTTATTTTGGTTTGGAAGCTGATAAGCAGTGATTGACTTCGCTGAATCTGTTAAAGGGAAGAAACATTGATAATTGTTTCTCTTCCTCTAACTCTTTTACTGGTGTGTAGTTTCTTTTGAATAAAAATTCTTTTCAAAATTAAAATGTTAGTTTTTGAAATAGAGATTATTTTATCTTCCTACAGTAATCTGCCTCATATCAATAGTGTTTTTCAAAGTCTTGAGTCATTAGTTTGATTTTCTAAACCAAGTGATTGCATTTATCATATGTTGTATGGATTTTGTTTTGTGAATCGTTCTTCCTTACTGCGGAGAGTCATCTCCTATGTCTGGAAGATAATCTCACAGCTGAGACTCTTTAATGATTATGAAAAGGAGAAAGCTTATAAAAGATGCGCAGTGCGCTAGATAATTTGAAAAAGAGGCATAAAATGAGCCCAAAACTGAAAAGATGCGAAATTGCCAAATTGGATACACAAAGTGTATCAAAAATCAAAAGATGCGCAAAGCGCCAACCAATTTGAAAAAGAGGCATAAAATGAGCCCAAAACAAGCTTTCTTTCCTTTCAGATTGTTAAATGTCTTAGAGGAATCTGTGCGCCACTTAATATTTTCAAAAGCTTGAGTTTTGAAAATCATGATTTCTGATTTTTTACTTTGTAACACTATTATATCAGATATTTTTCTGGAACGAGGCTTGAAAGGATCTCTTTTCAAATCTAATGTCTCTTCTTTTGAATCGGATTTTTGTGTTGAAAGAGGTTTGCATCGATAAGGTGTCCGGGGTCGGAGTTTCGAAAGTTGATTATTTCCAACCTTTTTTGGATTTCAACGCTGTCAATCGTCCTGTCATTGATTTTTGAATCTAAAATCAAGAAAAAATTCTGATTTTCCTGTTCTGTGTATGTTTTATTTTATATTTTATTTCCGTGTTATGTTTTTTGCTCCTCCTTTTTGTGATGTCAAAAGGGGGAGTCAGCTGTAGTCGTGTCTGTTTCTATTTTCTGAGTCATGCTTCATGTATTATTTTAGCTGTTAAATGAAAATTTAAAAAATGTTTGTTTGTTGGATCTCCTAGTTTACTTTTATTTTTAGACTACTTTACAAATGTTTGCCATCATCAAAAAGGGGGAGATTGTTGCAAATCTGGTTTTGATGATGACAAACATATTTCCAGTGTGTTTTGCTTGGCTAATCTGTTTCAGACACAAAAGACCACGAGCCACTCAAGCCAACTCAAGATCGGGTCCAAGTGTGTCAAATGTATGATTTTTCTTTTTATTGAGTCAATTGTAATGTAACTGATTTCCTAGCTAAGTAACCTTGCACACACACACTCAGGGAGAGAGATTGAGTGAATTAGAGTTTCTGTTAAAAATTTGTTCAGATCATCCTGGACGATATCCACATCGTCCTGGACGATCCAGTTAAAACAGAAACCCTAATTAGGGAGACTAAGTTAAGAGGGTCTGATTGAGCCGATCGTCCTGGACGATCTACGGATCGTACGGGACGATATTCCCAAATCAGAAATTCTCAGCCGCCAGATCAAGTTAGGCAAGTTTTTATTTTTAGATACTTGGTCTGATCGTCCCGGACGATCCAGTACAATCATACCTAATTTAATCTGGTAATTAAGGAAAGCAATCAATTTTTGGTTGATACGATCATATCGTCCTGGACGATCACAGGATCATCCCGGACGATCTTGATCGTCTAGTGCATTTAAGCTGTACGTCCAGAACTATGTACAGAACGATTTGGGGCCTTTTTGAACTAATCGTATCGGACGATGACCCTATCGTCCGGGACGATCAAGTCATTTTTTGGTCGTCCAGCACAGATTTCTCTGGACGACCCGAACTGTCTTCTGGACGATTTCCCTCTTAACTTAGTCTCCCTAATTAGGGTTTCTGTTTTAACTGGATCGTCCAGGACGATGTGGATATCGTCCAAGACGATCTGAACAAATTTTTTACAGAAACTCTAATTCACTCAATCTCTCTCCCTGAGTGTGTGTGTGCAAGGTTACTTAGCTAGGGAATCAGTTACATTACAATTGACTCAATAAAAAGAAAAATCATACATTTGACACACTTGGACCCGATCTTGAGTTGGCTTGAGTGGCTCGCGGTCTTTTGTGCCTGAAATAGATTAGCCAAGCAAAACACACTGGAAACATGTTTGTCATCATCAAAACCAGATTTGCAACAATAACACATTTAATGGTTGTTCTCACTTAAGAGAATCGGGCTATGAATTCAAACTATAGTAGCTTAATTTTTTTCACTTTGTTCTTCATTTTTTCCTTTATTGGCTAATTTAATAGTCATTTTTAGAAATTCAACAAGATTTTGATGAAGAGGTTTGTAATTATTTATATTATATTTAAAAAATATTTCCTTCAACAAAATTGCATTGTACATATTTCTTCTTATTATGGAATGATGAGCATTCTTATTGCAATGTATTGCATTCTTTGATTGATGCAGTTCTTATTTCCTTATTATATGCTTCAATAGAAACCAATCATGTGGCTTGTGTAATTCACATATGGTTTTCCTTGAGGTACGTTTCTCATTTATTTACTCATGATACTAACATTGTAGCTTGCTTAAGACATGGCTCACTAAGAAATTAATATTGTTTTATTCTTCTTACTTGTAATACCAAATCATATGGCATTGTATTGTTCAATGTAATCATTAGCATAATCATTCAATTGTTTAGATCTTGATAACTTGTGCTACAAGGCTACTGATTTAAGTGCGTTAAAAGGGATGATATTGAAGTTTTTTATTTGGTGTTCAGATTTAAACATTTTAGTGCTACATGAACCAATTTCCTCCATCTAATAAATATTATTATTGCCAATTGCAGCTTTGCCTCTTTCCACATTCTAATAATTAGACAACCAACATCTACTACATGCCATATGAAAAGTGGAACTTGAATATAAAATTTAGTCCTTTGAGTTTCTATGCCAAAGCACAACTATTTTATCTTCTGGTGTAGTGTTGATAACATCCAGTTCACACCATACAATAAGTGGAACTTGAATATAAAACTTAGTCCTTTCAGCTTTATCAGTAGTTAGAATTATAACCTCCATACTTACAAAAGTACACAACCATCACTTATGTTTTGTTTGGGGGGCTTAAACTTTTCTGATTTTGCTTTTAAAAACTCTTTTTCGAGTTACAATTTCAAAAATGCTTATTCAAAAACAACTTTTTCCAATGTAATATAAATTCTCCCATATTTATTGGTTGTTTTCACTTCCTTAAGAGAATCAAGAAATGAATTCAAAACTACAATGGCCAAATTTTCATAGCTTAGTTGTTCATTTTCTCCTTAATTAGCTAATTTGATACATTTTTAGAAACTCATCAATATTTCAATCAATATATTTGTAATTATTTATATGATATTTATATTTGCAAAACTCTTCTTTTACATAAGGGTTAATTGCCCCAACCGCTATATATCTTCTAGGTTCTGAAGCAAATTAATTAAAGCATGGCTTTGGCACTTGGGAATACTACTTTTCATATTCAAGTAATAAGAAGCTGCTATGGTTGTTTGTAAATCCCTTGGCTTTAAATGCAGTTGGTTGGTTCTTCCTTCACTAAAGCACAATGCAAAGCTTATGATTTGCTTGAAGAAGGCAAGAAATGGAAATGATCTCTATCCTGATGAGGACTTGGAAATATCATCCATTCTTGGTAGAATCAGGTTCCCTTCCCATTTTCCATTTAGTGTGGCCACTATTGTTTTGTAGGTAAGAATCGATCTCTTCATATAAAATATTAAGCATAAACAATAGGAGAAAGTCTATGGAAAATGATAATGATGATATATTATTAAAGGTGAACATTTTGTTCATGTATGTCTATTTTTATATGTATATGTTCATGTGGAAGGATCAACATTTGGAGCGAGGGGAGAGTGCATATTGACTACTTTCTGCAGAAAATATCCAGTTTTTAGTTCAATATTTTCTAATTTTTGATGAAATGGGCTTATATTAATTTGTAATTTCTTTGATGCTTCATTATTTTGCTTATAGTTGCTTCATGTTATGGAGGCTGATTGCACTTTTTGGTACATTTAGATTCCTCACTTGAGACCAGTAGAGTACAAGAGAAGTAGTTTAGCAAGGACTCGCAAGACATTTCATTTCTGTCTCTCTAATCTTTCAACTTTGAATATTAGGTAATGAATTTATCTATGTTATTTTAATTGATATATTACAACAATCAAGCATTTTTTTATATATGATTTAACGTGTATATGTTTTAGTAAGAAATCATTTTTCTTATATTCTTTTATTCTTTCTCCCTGAACTTTTTATTCCTTGTAGTACTTCATTTTATTGAAATATTGCTATGTTCTTTAAAAATGATCAACAAATTTGGTCGACATCCTTCCTACTTATTCTATTTGTTTTTGCTATCAGTTTGATAACTGATCTCCAAGGAAATATTTTAGTCCATACCATTCTTACTCTCTAAGGATAAATGTGTCCTATGTTGTTTATCTATTTATGGATGCATTAAGTGATCAACTGAACTGTACACTTGTGAGAATAATTCTATTATTTCCATCACTGCTCAAAAGCCTAGTTCTATATATAGGTATTAATTGCTTAAATTCAATGAGCATCTATATATAGTTATTACTATTTTCATTGTATTTATTCAATGTTTCTTTCCTAACAAGTTTATACTATTGTATATAATGCTCTATGTCTGACTTTATTTTTTTAATGATTAATATAATATTCTAATGGATATTATATCAAGGTCAAAATATCAAATTATTAGGACACCATGCATTACACATTAACACACTTTTTTCACTTCATCTAACACACTTCTAATGAGTATATTTGAAAAAATAATATAAGTTTATATGCCTATTGATTATGTATAAACTATATGTAAATATACAAGTATTACATGTAATGTTCATAAAGTTTTTAATATCATCACATGACATATCAAAAATTAATTTTAAATTTTATGATATCATTTCCTTAGTTTTTAAAATTTTATTAACATGCACCATGTGCACGTGCATTTATACTAGTTCATCAAGCAAAGAACGCTTTGCTATCCTCCCTCTTGCTGATTGTTCCCACTAATCTCCATCTTTCCCTTTTGCTATTATGCCACTTCACCCCGTCTTCACGTCTAATCTCCTGTCCACTCCAAAGGTCCTCCCACTGGTGTAAGTCCCACCTTGGCGTGTGATAGCTGCCGGTCTGCCGACTCGCCGGCCTCACTGAAAAATGGTCTGAAATTCTACCTCATTTGTTCTCGATGTTTACTCCTGTGATGATTTTTTCTCACACTCTATTTTGGTGTATTCCATTTCATTCTATTCAGTTTTGTTCTATTTTTTGGCTTCTCCTATTTCGTTTATCTTCTCCAATTTATCCTGCGCTATTTACAAACTTTTTTCTCCAATTTTGTTTGGCATTTATATTTGTTCATTTTTCTAACTATAGTCTGAAGTTAGTTGAAGCATAAATGAAGAAAATGTATTCCTTTCTTCAGAACTATATGCACCTCTTATATAATTGTGTTACTTTCCTTTTATTTTCATCGGTTAGCACCTCTTTTATTGCTTATAATTAAATCATAACTTATCAAAATTGCCTCAAATACAATGAATTCAATTTTATACTGGTGATTTTTACTTATATGATGGAACAATCCAATTAACAAATGCATAACAGTGTTTACACAATTACTCAAATGTAATACATACTTTAAAAAAAATGCACATGATTGTTCTTTTTAGTTAAATTTGTGTTTTTTTAGTATGGTGTGGAGAACAGGGCATGCGATTGAGGATTTTATATTCATGATTAGTTTTTCCTTAGCTCCTTTTAAAACGAGGTTTCAAATGGGTAAATCAGGTCATATTAAGTTGAGGATTTTGATATACTTTAGGGGTTTAAGATTAGTGAAGTTTTTGGTTTCCAAAACAAAGCATATTCATCTAAAAATAATACATTATTTTAAAATTATGTCACAAAACAGTCCCATAAAATGATAATGTTATGCAATTTAATATCCAAATAAAAGAATCACATTAATTGTAGAATTTTGATTCGTGTAATAAAGTAGACAAATTAATCTATAAATATGACTAATAAGCCATTTAAAAATATTTTAATTTTTGGTTGGCATTTCTTATCTAATGGAAACCTCTCCCGCTACTCTCACTGTCCCACACCCTTCTCCCTCTCGATTGCATGCCCCAGAACGAAGGCCCTCCGCCTACCCTCTCTCACGCGACCCGAAGCCCGCCGACGTCCTTCCCGACCTCATCTTCGACCTACTACCCTAGGCGCATGATCCCTGCTACCGGCCCTCTCTTATGTACAGTTAACTTCTACCCCCATTTCTTCTTCTTGCTTCTTCCCCTCTTCCTTTATTCTTTTTCTTCCTCCCCCTTTCATTCCTCATCTTCCTCTCCATTCCTTCTTCTTCTTCTCTTTCATTTACTTCTTCATCCTTTTCCCCTGCTTCTTCTCTATTTTCCCCTTTCATCCCTTCTTTTTTTCTTCCCTTTTTATATTTTCTTCTTCTTCCTCTTCTCTATTTTCTTTTTCTTTTTCCTCTCCCTCCCATTCTTCTACTCTATGCTTCAAAGTTAATAAAATGATTTGTAGAGTTTATTTCTATAGTTGTCATATCTTTCTTTGGGCCTCTTATTTTCATAATAGCATTTTTATTACTCACTGAAATTATTCTAATTTATATTAACTGTCCTCTGTCAGGGTCTTATTTAATGCCACTTAAAGTATTTTGCAAATAACCATATTTATTTATAATCTAAATATCATTGACAACTCCAATGTTTAATTCATCGTCAAAATTATTTAAGCATCGACATACTAGTTTTCTTCTCATATTATTAGACTAATCCCCTCTTCAAATTTGATGCATTCAAAATAGGCTAACTATCATTTTTATGTTTTCATGGTGAATAATAGCTGTACTTGATGTAATGATATATTAGATTTCTTGATCAAGTGGAAACTAAATGCAAGATTTCATGCAAATGATGATAATATTATATTAATATAGTATAGTATAGTATAGTATAGTAGTAGTATATTATAGTAGTATAGTATAGTAGTAAAATATAGTAGTAAAATATAGTATAATATATTATAGTATATTGTTGTATGATATTATACTGTAGTATAATATATTATAATAGTAGTATAATATAGTAGTATAGTATAGTATAGTATGATACTATACCACTAGTAGTAATACTACATAATGTTATAGTAATATAGTATATTAGTATTGTATAGTATAGTATAATATATTAGTCTTGTATAGTATAGTATATTATAGAATAGTATAGTAGTAGTATATTAAAGTACTATAGTATAGTAGTATAATATAGTTTAATATATTATAGTATGATATTATACTATAGTATAATATATTATAATAATAATATAATATAGTAGTATAATATAATATAGTATATTATAGTGTAATATAGTATGATAATATACTACTAGTAGTAATACTATATAATGTTATAGTTGTGGTACTATAATATTATAATAGTAATATACAATATTATAGAAAAGTAATATTATACTATGTTACTATAATACTATATACTATATATACTACTATAGTAGTATACTACTATATTACTACTATACTATACTATATATATATATTATAATTGTAGTATGTTATAGTATACTACAATATACAATACTACTATATAATATATAGTATAGTATAGTATGTAGTATATAGTATAGTATGGTGTATAGTAGTATAGTATAGTATAGCATAGTATAGTATAGTATAATAATATAGTATACTATAGTATATAATAGTAGTATAATAATATACTACTATTTACTATAGTATACTATAGTAGTATAGCGTAGTGTAGTATATACTATAGTAGTATAATATATTATATAGTATAGTAGTATAATATAGTATAGTAGTATGGTATAGTCCTTCTTGGATGTAGTTTATATCTGCGCCACTATCGACGAGGGCCATTAAATTTTGAATGACACGTGATTTTTGAATAACAATAGTGATGGTAATGTACCATTTATGAATAATTGCTTTATGTAACGAGTTAATAAGAGTATTGCTTTCTTGATGACTAGTAGGATGTTCGAGCTCTATTTCTTGCTCTGGATTAGGTTGTTCGAGAATCTGATCAAGTTCAAGATTTGTAACTCTAGTAGGGAGTTGAGTTTGTTCAGTTTTAAATGCTTGTACTTCAAGCTTTAATGATTTAAGTTCAAGCTTTAAATCATGTAAGGATGTTGGAGTATTCTCTATTTCCTTGGATTTGAAACGATCTAAGACTTCTCTCATAGAGTAGTTTAGGAATTTGTTAAATTTAGGAAAAGCATTTTTTTCTTGTTGTCCTAATAATTTAAGGATTTGATCACGAGTTTTTGGATCTTGGACTTGACTTTATATATGGAGAAATTACTTACTTGAAATCAAGCCAAACCAGCACAATTTTATTGCAAAACTTAAACTTCAAAAGAGATACAATTTTTTCGATGCCTTCACAAAGGCCACACCACACCCATATATAGCAAACCACATAGATAAATGCTTAGAGCATAAGCAAAGAAAAAGAAAAAGCAAAAGTAGAAGTTGGAATTGATTCTAATTCCAACAACCGGTTGGTGGATGAGTACCAAACCAATACCAAACAGACGCACTAGGCTGAATGGAATCTCCACTAACTTGCTTTATTACATAAAGTCGTCATCTTCATCAGTGAGTGGAGCTTTATCGGGACGGTGGGTAGGACCCTCATCTGGGTCTTGAGTTGTTCTGGCGATTCATGGGGATAACGTTGTTTCAACATTTTATGCATTTCTTTAATGAGAATTCTGCAGTTTGTGGCTGCCGTTGATTTTTAACAAGATTATTTTGGATAACCTTGTCGATTTGTTTATTTTTGTCTGTAATGACAATGGCAGACCACCATTTTACCGAAAAATTTCTCATTAAACATATGAGATTTAGGGTATCGTGGTTTATCTCAGTATTCCATGTCAAAATCCATGGAATGTATGCTTGGGAAAAAAAATAGAATTCACTTATGACATCTATAAACTCTGTAGATTTAATGGTCTGAAGATGGGGAGAAGAGTCTGCCCATAGATTATAACTAGTTTGTAATTCCAGAGGGAGAATTGTTATGGTGGCTCCCTTAAATTCCCACCATTTAAAAAACCAAGATGGTATACGATGATCCAAGAGTCCAGGATTTAAATTAAACATCCAAGAATGGGATTTGGAAGGATTTAAAAGGCTTTATGCATAGCCTGTACATATGTCCAGTAATTAAAGGAATACGATTTAAAGGTTCCATCAGGATTGGGTAATTCCATATGTTAGACTTGAAATGGGGTGAGACCCCAATCTTTAGGATGAATGATAGTAAGAATGTTTGCTCTATTGTATGTAAAGTTTTTTCGGTCATCATAATGATGTTTAATTTCTACGCATTGAAGATGAAGCAGAATTGATTCATAAGTTTCTCTATCATAGGTAGAGTCTTGAAGAAAAGGATTAGTATTTAAATATTTTTAAAATAATATCCAAGGGGAGGTAGTATCATAATCCTTCGGATTGAGTTCAAGAATTAGCTCAACGCCTAATTTGAGCACTAGTTCAAGCATATCTGAGGTTTCAACATTAGTTGGCTGAACCACGGGAGGTGATGCACTCGTGGTGGGTTCTTGTTTGATGGACCCTTTAGCTTTTGATAGGCCATACAAATAGGCCTTGAGAGGGTTCATTTTAGGGAGAGGAGGGAACCTCCTCATCCATGGCCTGGTTGGCCATGGCCTTGGTCGTAAGAGGTGCCACAGGGATGTGGCCATCCTCAACCTAGTTGAGGTGTAGATGAGGCGTGCCCTTTATGGGTTACACGGGTGTACCTGCAAGATATTCATGAGTTAAAAAGTCAGGCAAAGAATTATTTTTACCTTGAATGTATTCAATAGAAAAGTCAAATATTGCTAATTGCGCTTGCCAAGTGGCAAGAATTTGTTTTGCTGCTAAATTTTTAACATCCTTCTCTAAAATATATTTGGCTGATGAGCAATCAATACGAAGTAAGAAATAAGAACTTAATAAATCTTCTTGGAATTTAGTGATTGACTTTACTATTGCTAACATTTCTTTTTTAATGGTTGAATATTTACTTTGTGTAGGATTCCATAATCCTGAAGTAAATTGGACGAGTTCTTCTTTATTGAAAGAGGGGTTCTTTAATTTAAGAATACCACCATAACCAATATTGGAGGCATCTGTTTCTACTATTTTTGAATAGTTTGGGTGAGCTAAATTGATGCAGGGTAGATTTTTGACCTAAGTTTTAATAGTCTGTACTGCTTGAGTACATGCATCATCCCAAGGAGGTGGGTTTTTGTGAAGCCTTTTATATAAAGGGGCTACAACAAGAGCAAGATTATGATAAAAATTGGAGACATAATTTAATGCTCCAAGAAATCTCTGTAATTGTTGCTTTTCCAGGATTTTATCAGGAAATTTATTAGCAAATTTGATGCTTCTCTGGATAGGTATTATAGTGTCATTTTGAATATTATGACCTAAAAATCAAATTTCTTGCTGAAACAATTTTTTTTTTACTTTGGAAATAACCAAACCATTTTGCATGGCTAACCACTTAAAAGTTTTAAGGTGTTTAAAATGTTCTTCAATAGTTTGAGAAAAAATGAATACATCATCAATATAAACGAGAATATATTTACTGTATGGATTAAAAATTTTATTCATGATGTTTTGAAATTATGACGGAGCCTTTTTTAATCCAAAAGGCATAACGTTCCATTCATATTGACCAAACGGAATGGTAAACGCTGTTTTATAGCGATCTTTTTCTTTTGTTTGGATTTGCCAATATCTAGATTTAAGATCAAATTTTGAGAATAAGTTAGCTTGAGCCAGTTGATTCAGAAGGTCTCTTTTGTTTGGGATTGGATGTCGAATCCATTTAAGGAACTTATTTAACAGTTTATAATTGATAACAAGGCGAGGTTTTTCTCTCTCATTTTCTACCTCATTCATGACATAAAAGGCGGTGCAACTCCACGGAGAGCTTGATTTTTGAATGATTTGCTTTTTTAATAGATCATTAATTTCTTTATGACAGAGCTCGAGATATTCTTTGTTCATTTGAGAGGGTCTAGATTTTGTAGGGATTTGTCTTTCGTTAAATCCATCGATGTATGGTAAAGAAACACAATGGATTTTTCGATCCCAAAAGCTAATGGGATTTTAGCCACAGATTTGTTGTTTAATTTCGTTAGCAAAATTAGTTATTTTTTGTTTGATTTCTACTTATTATAATTTATTAGTAATATCTTTAGTTAAAATTTTTTTATCTAAGAAATTTATATGCTATCTTTTGCTTTTGAATTTATTCATTTCATTAAGGATGATTTCCTTAGGATCTAAGATAAACTTAAACTTTATTTGTGGCTTACAACAATATGAAATGATACCATCTTTATCGGTAGTCATGTGCATAATTTTATAAAGGAAAGGAGTTCCTAAGATAATATGTTGAGATAATTTTTTGACTGATAAAAAAGGGGTTTGAATGCAGTAGTCTTGCTGACATACTGCCACTTAAGATAATTTGTATTTTATCTCCATGGTGTTCCCACTGGCCGAAGTTAATCTTTGTGTAGTTTTTTCAAAAAAAATTAGAAGGAATAAGTCCTTCTTGGACGCAGTTCATATCTGCGCCACTACTGATGAGGGTCGTTAAATTTTGAATGACATGTGATTTTTGAATAACAATAGTGATGGTAATGTACCATTTATGAATAATTGCTTTATGTAACGAGTTGATAAGAGTATTGCTTTCTTGATGACTAGTAGGATGTTCAGGCTCTATTTATTGCTCTAGATCAGGTTATTCGAGAATCTGATGAAGTTCAAGATTTGTAACTCTAGTAGAGAGTTGGGTTTGTTCAGTTTTAATGCTTGTACTTCAAGCTTTAATGATTTATGTTAAAGTTTTAAATCATGTAAGGATGTTGGAGTATTCTCTATTTCCTTGGATTTGAAACAGTCTAAGACTTCTCTCATAGAGTAGTTTGGGAATTTGTTAAATTTAGGAAAAGCATTTTCTTCTTGCTGTCCTAATAATTTAAGGATTTGATCACGAGTTTTTGGATCTTGGACTTGACTTAATATTTGGATCATTTGACCCTTCTGTTTGTTTGTGAGTGTGAATAACCCTAATCTTTTTTACTATAGATTTATAGTATTCATTACTATTGCATTTGTTACAGCAATTTGAGTCAGAGTCAGACTCATCTATAGTTTCTATAGTTTCGACGGATTCAGATTTTGAATCCGAATTTAAAAGGATACTCATTAGTAATTCTGTTGTTTCATCATCTAATTTTAACTCGCTTATTTTCTTTTTCAATGGGCATTTATTTGAATAGTGACCAGTCTTACCGCATTTAAAACATTTAATATGTCTTTCTTGCATTTTTGCTTTATTTTGGTTTTGTGAAAAACCCTTATCTTTAAATTTTTTCTTTCTGAATTTGTTCTTTTGTTTTGAAGAAATTTAGAGTCTTTGAAATTTCTAGTCTGCATTTTAGCAGATCTACATTCTTTCTTAGTTAATGGACCAGGACAGGCCAATTGTTCGCAGAAAGCTCCTAATTGCTTTCTATTAGAGATCCGTTCTTTCTTAAGTTGTTGATTCATTCTTATGTCGTTGCATAAGGTGATGCCAACTTTGATGCATTCACTAATTATATGTCCATACGTATAATGTTCAAAAGTAGTTGCCCATTGGCATTTCATAATTTTTCTTTGACTTTTGTAGCAAAGGTGGCTGGTAGTCCTTCTAGAAAATTTTCTTTTCAATAATTGGAACTAGCCTTAGATAGGTTCATAACCTTGGTCATAAATACATCTTTATACCAGCGAAAATGAGAGAGTGATGGGCATTTTAATTTTTGTAATAGAGAACGCATTTGTTCGCGATTATCTGTCATATAACCTAGAAAATGTTCTAGGATGTTATGAATGAGCATATAAACTGCTTCATCATTTGGTTTCTCAGTATCTAAAAGACTTTTTTCACTTTGAAGATCATTTTTCTCTACTGGGCTGAGGTAATTGTCCCACCAGCATTTAGGATTCCAGTGAATCCGTTAATAATAATTTAGACAACTTCCCAGGGATGATGACCCTTGCTTTGGGCTACTGCCGAATAAATTAGCATTCGATGAACAGTTTTGTGAATTTGATAGCTAGAAAGACGATCAAAATTCCATTCATATAACTGTCTTGGATCATAAGAAATTTGTTCATTTAGATCTTCTTCATATAAGAGATCAAATGGAGTAGGTCTTTAATAATAATATTTTCCTAACAATTTTTTAGGATATTTAAGTTTGTTTAATTCAAGAGGTATGACAGAACTTGATTGTCTAAACGGATCCTCTATTTGGGCAAGAGAATCATCACTTAACTCCTCTGTCGTATAGCTTTCGCTATCAACAGAGTCCTTTTCATCTAATATAGTGATTTATTTTTATTTAATTTGTTTAATGACCTCCGAAATATTGAGGTCTTCATCCAGATTCATTTTTATAGGAGGTGGCAGTTTGATTGCTGGTTTAGTAATAATTTTTGATGCTGAAGAAGTTGAGGGGCTTTCCCCTTGAAGTTGATCAATTTTATGTTTCATTTGATCAAATTTTCTATCGATGTTTTCTATATGTGTCGTAATGATTTGTAAAGTATTATTAGCAAAGTTAGGTTGTTTTATAACTATAGCTAATTCTCTAATTGCTTGAGAATCAGAGGGGATGGTTCCAAAAGGAACCATTATGACTTCATTTTTAGAATGTTGTCCCTTCTGACTTAACATTCTTATATTGGTTGTTAGGTTATTAACAAACCAATTTGCGAAAGGGATTGTCGCTTTGCCTTGTTTATTTAATGTTTCGAGATCAATAAAATATTGATCTGAAAATCGAATACGTTCTTCTTCAGAGAACATTCTTTTGTACCAAGTTCAAAATGGTTCGAATTTTGGTAACATGTAATGACGGATAACTATCGCTCTTAACTCCGTATTAGGTCCGTACATCATTAGAACTACATTTCTGAGGGTGTTGGGGATTGAAAGTCTTGACTTCCCCTTACCGGGTGTAGTATCTGGTGTCGATTTAGAATTAATCCTGGACTGGAGGTGATATCTGATTCATCAGATTTAGAAGTTCTAATTTCTTCTACTTCTCCTGAAGTTGATGGAATTGATATTCTTGGAAGATGAACATATTGTCTAGGGTTAAATCTTACTTCTACATCTCCATCACAGGCTTGAACTATTTGCTCAATATCTTAATTAATGATGGGTTGTGGAGTAATCACTTATGGCAGAGTCCACTGCTCGGGAAAAGTTATTTCATTCCATCGAATGACATGGTTTGTGGCAATATTAGAAGCCAAGAGATTTGTTTCTATTAAAGTAGTTCTACTGTTAGGTTGAACAACCTTTTTGACTCTAGGACTTAGAGTATTCATTATCTTAAAATGGATTCTATAAACTAACGCTATAGTTTTAGATCCAGGAAGAAAATTGTATCCATGGAGATGTAGATGGAGCTTAAGGGCTTCAAAAAGATGAACATCAATTAGAGAAAGACTGAGATTTGGAAAAGTGTTAAAATAGACTGGCCCATGGCACATACTAGTTTCCATAACACCCATAAGAGATTGTGCCCAATTAAGGCAGAGTCCATCTCTTAAACATGTAAGAATAGATGCGTTTAGTCCTCGAAGAGTGAGGGGTTTAAAAGCTATTTGGATTAATCCTATATGCAAATATTTGTAATCTTGCATATATGATCTTAAATCATCATATGATAATAGTGGAATTGTTTTTTCCATTGAGTCAATGGTTATTGACTATTCTACCATTTTTATGGAAGATTTACCTTTGAAATCAAAGGTACCTATTTGGTAAATTAAGTTTTTATCTACCTTAAGGAAGAGACCATTTGTTAAGATCCTCTTCATTTAGAGGATACTCTACTAATTCTGCATTTTTAATATCTCTAAAAGAGGGTAAATTCCCCTTTTGGAGGATAGACGAAGGGTTCATCGAAGAAGAAGAAGCCATAGGATAGATCTGGTGGTAATACTATTTTTCTAAACTGTTAATGAGCACGGAACAGAGGGAATTAGATTGGCATAAGCTAACATACTAGAGCTAAGTTCAACGCAACTAGAAAAGTTGGAGTATCCAGAACTGACTACCCTACAACACAACAGGATTTACTGCCAAACACCAACACCATCTAGGAGGCATGAAGAAGCTAAAGCAGGTTAAAATTATGCAAGCAATAAACATCCCCCCATTAATAAAGTAGAAAAATAGGCTTACCGGCCAGAGAGGATTACTCCTCCATGGCTCTGATACCAAATTTAATGCTAAAAGTAATTTTGAAAATAAAAAAAATGTATGGAGAAATTACTTACTTGAAATCAAGCAAAACTAGCACAATTTTATTGCAAAACTTAAACTTCAAAAGGGATACAATTTTTTTGATGCCTTTAAATAAGGTCCTTAAATGGAATCGACATCCAATCCCAAACAAAATAGACCTTCTGAATCGACTGGCTCAAGCTAACTTATTCGTAAAATTTTATCTTAAATCTGGATATTGGCAAATCCAAATAAAAGAAAAAGATCTCTATAAAGCAGCGTTTACCGTTCTATTTGGTCAATATGAATGAAACGTTTTGCCTTTTGTGTTATGATTTGAGTAAATCTGTTCATTCATGTGAATTCTAATCTAAGTTATGTTTTAATGATTATAAAAGCTTATTGTTTATTTTATTCTTCTCCTAACAAATATTTGAGTTTTTGTTATGTGTACTAAAGTATTTTTTAGGAAATTCACACTCCACATTGCTGAAGACTTCAAGTTCATTTGTTCACTGTAAATGAAGTCTGTAATTTTTATTTTTCTTGAGTATGAGAGAGTGTGATTGTAAGTTGGATAACTGTGCACACACACACATTGGGGGAGTAAAAACTTAATTTTTTAAAATTGATCGTACAGTACGATTTGATATCATATGAGATGATCTGTTGTATTTGTCCTCCATATCGAACCCATATGGAAAGAAATTTTTCTAAGTCAAGTTCGTACAGTATGAATTACTATTTGTACATGAGTTTTTGCTATATGAATAGCTCTGAATTGGGTTCGTCCAAAGGTTCATACGGGACGAACTGATCGTATGAAGCGCTCTATTCGGTTCATCCAATGGTTCATCTGGGATGAGTTGATCGTACGAAGCGCTATGTTTGGATCGTCCAAGGGTTCGTCCGGGATGATATGTTCATATGAAGCGCTCTGACTTGATCGTCCAAGGGTTTATCCGGGATGAGATGTTCGTACGAAGTACTCTGACTTGATCGTCCATATGTTCGTATAAGACAAAATGTTCGTACGAACGGCTCTGACTTGTTCGTCTCATGGTTCGTACGGGATGATTGTTCAATATTTTGAACTATTCATACAGTACGATCGTTGATCGTATGGGATGATCGATACGGGTTAAATTTAAAATTTTCAATTTTTGGACGGTTTTTCTAATCCCAAGTATAAAAATGACTTAAAACTGACTGAAGGAAAAATCCTTCTACAAAAATACTTTTGGAGAGTGAAAGGGAGAGTGTTTGGGAGTGAGAGTTGAGAAATCTTTGAAGAGAAAATTGTGAAGGGATTCACAAGGTTATCCAATTGTGAGAATTTCTTTACTTGTTCATCTAGCATCTTCCTATCTTTTTTGGAGACTTTTGTAAGAGTACTTATTCGAGAGGATTTCGGTTCTCTGCCATCACTTGGAGGGTGAAAAAGGATGACGGTTCTCTGCCGCACTTGGAGAGTATAAAAGGATGTTTGGTTCTCTACCTTCACTAGGAGGGTGAAAAGGGACGACGGTTCTCTGCCGCACCGGGTTGGTGGAAGAGAGTTTGTAAAGGCTTCTCCGCCTTGCTGTGGGGGCAAAAGGAGAGTCACTTGAGTTTAGTGCTATACCTAGAGAAGGAGTCTCTAGGGAGTGGATGTAAGTCGTGTTTGACTGAACCACTATAAATTCTGGTGTTTTCTATTCACTATTTACTTTTCCATAATTTATTTTTTCACAGTTTATTTTCTTTGTGGTTGAATTTATGTGTTTTAGAAAGAGCAAAAAGTAATTCTGTTCGTACTGTATAAAGTAAGATCGTACAATACGATTAGCTTTATAATTTTCCAAAATCCCAAGAGTAAATTTTTAAAGGACCAATTCACCCCCCCTCTTGGTTAGCCTAGGGAGGCGAGCAATAGGTCTAACAACCTATTCACACTTTCAAGTGGTATCAAAGCTAATTTTAAAAATCACTATTTAAAATACTTTTTGAAATTTGATCATGGCTAATTTTGGAAATAGAAATACTTTAGAAGATTACTCGATCACTAGACCACGTTTGTTTGACAATATCCCATTTGATTTTTGGAAAACTCACATGTCTACATTTCTACAATCTCTTGATTGTTGCATGTGGATATTAGTACAGGAATGTTATACTGAACCTACTAGAATTGTAGAAGGAATTAGAGTTCAAACACCATTTGCCGAATGGACTGTAGAAGAACATGAGCTAGCTCAATTAAATGCTAAGTGTTTGAATAGCTTCTTTTGTGCTTTAAAATCAGAAGACTACATGCGTGTTTCGACATGTAAATCAGGAAAGGAAATTTGGGATAGGCTTTACATTACTTATGAAGGTATAAATGAAGTGAAGCAAACTAGATTGAATATTCTCTTGCACGACTATGAACTATTTCGTATGAAACCGAATGAATCAATCTCAGACATGTACACACATTTTACACACATAGCCACTTCATTGCATGCTTTAGGTAGGGAGTTGACAAATGCAAAAAAAGTTAACAAGAGACTTCATTATTTACCTACTGCATATGATGCAAAGATAACTATAATAACAAAATCTAAAGATTTGAATGTTTATTTTGTTAACAATCTTCTAAGATCACTAATTTCTTACGAGCAATCTGTGACTAAAGATAGATTGATGCAGGTGAGAAGCGAAAGGAGAAGAATATAGCTTTGAAGGTGGATGATTCAGAAAGTGATCAGTCACTACCTGAGGATGAAGAGGATATTTCCTTGATGACAAGGCAATTTAGAAGTTTCCTAAAAAGAAAGCAGAGAAGATGCCAACAGTGGAACAAAGGTAAGTTCCAAAAAAATATTAAGGCTTCTAATGAAGTTATTTTCTATGAGTGCAAGAAGCCAGGACACATAAAGATAGATTGCCCGAATCTCAAAGGAAATCCTAGCAAGGAGAAGGCGAGGAGAAACCAAAGGAAAGAAGGGGCAAAAAGAGACTTCAACGAGCATTTTGGGTGGACTCAGCTTCAGATTCCTTAGAAACTACACAAGAAGAGGAAGTCACAAATTTGTGCTTAATGACTGACAATCTTAATCAATCAGATCAAGAAGAGGTATGTGACTTAAGTTATGAAGAATTGTTTGAAGTTTCTGAACGCATACATATAGTATATAGGAAACTGAAAAAATTGCATGCTAAATTAAATTTGGATTATTTAGAGCTGCAGAAAGAGTATGAGATCCTTAGAAAAGATCATGCATTAATTGATAGCAACCACATAACTTTATTGGATGAGTTTGATGATTTAAACAAACAGCATAATCTTTTCAAATCATCTCACACTGAAATTGAAAATAATTTTAAGACTTTTATGGATGAATTGGATTCTAGAGAGCATGATTTGAAGATTAACAATTCGATTCTAGAAAGTGTTAATGCTTATCTTAAAGTTCAGTTAAAAGCACTCAAAGAAAATAGAAATTCACCTAAACTTGAAGATTTTCATGAATCCTACTACAAGACTACTGGTTCAAAATCTAAGAAGAAAATTTTAGGAAGAATAGATTAGTGAATCCTTTTACAAGAATAAAGTGTTTTTCTTGTGGTAGTTTAGGACATATTTCCCACACTTGTACACTTAAATATAGAACTCGTTTAGTGTGGAGACCTAAGTGCATAAATCACAGCATATCACACACGCATCTGGTTTAAAATTATCAAGAGGAGAACCCAAACTTGTTTGGGTTCCCAAGACTAACATTTGATCATTTTGCAGGAACGCTCTCACACAAGACCTCATGAAAGTATTTGGTACCTAGACAGCGGCTGTTCAAAGCATATGACTGGAGATACGAATTAATTTATATCGCTGGAAGTCAAAAATGGAGGCAAGGTTACACTTGGAGATAATACTATCAAGAGAGTGTTAGGTACATGTATAATTGGAAACTCTAAAAACTTTGTGATTGAAAATATACTATTGGTTGAAGATTTGAAACACAATCTGTTGAGTATAAGTCAATTATGTGAAGGGCTATCATATAAAATTTTTGCCTACTAGTTGTGTTATTAGTTTGAATGGAACTGTTATTTTGAATGGTGATAGAGTTAATAATGTTTACATGCTAGATTTGAATTCTATTAAACCTTCTACTGCTCTGTATTTGAAAACTATATCTGATGAATCATGGTTATGGCATAGAAGGCTTCACTAAAGATCACCCAAAAGTAACTAGTTAGAGGAGTACCCAAATTAGACTTCACTAAAGATCACTTGTGTGATGCATGTCAATTAGGAAAATAAATGAGATCCTCTTTCAATTCAATCAAGGAAGTTAGGACTAGCAAGCCCTTAAAAATTCTTCACATGTATTTATTTGGACCTGTTAGTACCTTAAGTCTAGGAGGAAAAAGATTTGGGTATGTTATTATGGATGACTATTCTAAATTCACCTGGATTAGATTTTTGAATCATAAGAGTGAATCATTTGAAGAGTTTAGAGATTTTGCCACTTGGATTCAGAGGAAACTAGATTTTGAAATAGTTACTATCCAAAGTGATCATGGGGGAGAATTGGAAAATGAAATGTTTAATAATTTTTGCAAATCTCTTGGAATTGAACACAATTTCTCAGCCTCTAGGACACCTCAATAGAATGGAGTTGTAGAAAGAAAGAATAGGATATTAGTTGAACTTGTTAGGGTCATGTTGGCAGAGTATTCACTTCCTAAATATTTTTGGGCTGAAGTAGTTAACACAGTGTACTATGTGTTGAATAGGGTGTACATAAGGTCTAAATTAAATAAGACACCCTATGAACTTCTTAAAGGTAGGAGTCCCAACCTCTCACATCTACATATTTTTGGATGCAAAGTGTTCTTTCATAATAATGATAAAACTCTCTTAGGAAAATTTGATCCAAAATCTAATGAAGGAATCTTTCTAGGTTATTCAAGTGTTGGAAAATTCCTATAGAGTTTTTAATAAGAGAATATTGGTAGTTGAGGAGACCACACATATTATTTTTGATAAATCTTATGATAGTAAAGAGTCTAAGTTGGATGAAGATGAGGTTGAAGTAGTAACCCAAAAACTTGAAGATCAAAAAGTTAAAGAAAGGGTTGAAAAGGAAGAAGAAAACCAATTGCCTAGAGAATGGAAATTTGTTGGAAGTCATCCTAAAGAATTGATTTTAGGAGAACCAAGTGAAGGAGTTAGGACTAGACATGATTTAAGGAAAGAGGTAAATCATTCAGCATTTATTTCAATGATTGAACCCAATAATATAGAACAAGCTCTTTTGGGTGAATTTTGGATTTTGGCCATGCAAGAAGAGTTAAATCAATTCAAGAGAAATAATGTTTGGGAGCTAATTGAAAGGCCAATAGACCAAAGTGTAGTTGGAATTAAGTGGGTGTTCAAGAATAAAATGAATTATTCAGGAGTTGTTGTGAGAAATAAGGCTCGATTGGTAGCTAAGGGGTATAATCAAATTGAAGGAATTGATTTTGAGGAGACATTTGCCCCTGTAGCAAGACTTGAAGCAATTAGAGTTTTGTTAGCCTTTGCCTGTTTTAAACATTTTAAATTATACCAAATGGATGTTAAGAGTGCCTTTCTGAATGGGGTGATAGAAGAGGATGCTTATGTTGAGCAACCTCCAGGGTTTAAAAATTCTAAATACCCTAATCATGTTTTCAAATTGAAAAAGGCATTATATAGACTAAAACAAGCACCTAGAGCATGGTATGAGAGGTTAAGCACTTTCTTATTAAACGAATCATTTGTTAAAGGAAGTGTGGACACCACTCTATTTTTGAAAAGAATTGGAAAAGAAATACTCATTGTACAAATATATATGGATGACATCATTTTTGGATCAACTGATAAAACTTTATGTGATGAATTTTCAAAGATAATGAATAGTGAATTTGAGATGAGTTTGATGGGTGATTTGAGTTATTTTCTTAGATTTAGCATAAAGCAAAGTGAGGAAGGAACTTTTCTTTGTCAATCTAAGTATGTTAAGGATATTCTCAAAAAGTATGAAATGGATAATGCTAAAATAGTAACTACACCCATGAGTTTCTCAGTCCTATTAGATAAAGATCCTAAGGAAAAAATTGTTGATCAAAAGAAGTTTAGAGGAATAATTGGATCATTACTTTATTTGACTGCTAGCAGACCTGACATCATGTTTAGTGTTTGCTTATGTGCTAGATTTCAAGCTGATCCAAAGGAATCACATTTGACAGCAGTGAAAGGGATTTTAAGATATCTTATGGGAACTCAAAATTTAGGGATTTGGTATCTAAGAATAGTTCTTCTTTTGATATTATTGGATATTTAGATTCTGATTTTGTAGGCTATAGGGTGGATAGGAAAAGTACTTCTTGGACATATCAATACATTAGAAATTCATTAGTATCTTGGTCTAGTAGAAAATAAAATTTAGTAGCACTTTCTACAGCTGAAGCAGAATACATTGCCTTAAGGAGTTGTGTAGCACAGGTGCTTTCGTTGAAGCAACAATTGAGTGACTTAGGATTTTCAATTGGCATCATTCCAATCTTTTGTGATAACACTAGTGCCATTTTTATTTCAAAGAATCATATTCAACATTCTAGAACCAAACACATTGATATAAGGCATCATTTTATAAGAGATCATGTAGCGAAAGGGGAAATTGAACTACATCATGTCGCTACTAAAGATTAGCTTGCAGATATTTTCACAAAAACCTTAGCTTTTGACACTTTTAGCATGTTAAGGATAAGGCTAGCTGTGATTGATTTAAATGCTTAATTGAAAATTCTACAAATGTGTGTTTATATGTGTTTGTTGGTATGTTCCTTACAAGTGGTCTGTTTTCTAGTATTTTATGTTTTATTGGTATTTTATGTTGTAATATAAAAGAAAAATAAATTTTTTTTTTGGTTTATTCTGTATTTGAGTTTAGAAATAATGTAAGGTTGGAGAGACGAATGTTTATCTATTTTGTCTATTCGTACTATATAATGACTGTATCGTACTGTAGGATTACATCATCGTACATGAACTTTGTCTGTACGAATTGGGTGGAATGGTGGTTACTGTCAGTTATTATTGATGATCGTACGTATGAATACGTCATTTGTCTGTACGATCCACATGTCGTTTCGTATGAGGGACGAACCTAACCGTCGCCTGAATGACCATTAATTTTCTGATCGTCCCGGACGAACACATCATCGTCTATACGATCAGGAAGTCAAAAAGCCTGTACGAAAGGATGCCTCGGGATGAGTAGTTTATAAAAAATCATTTCATTTTGACTGCTTTCGTTTGTCCTGGATGAACTTTTATTCATCCCGGACAAAAACAATTTCGTATTGTATGAAGTTGGTTAGTACTGTACGATTTCAGGTTTTTTCTATATAAAAGAGGGTCATTTTCATTCATTTCACTTTCATTCTAAAACCCTTTAGAGCTTAGAATAGAAGATGTCGGGCAGTGGAAAGAGAGCACGTGTTACTAGGGTCCTGCTTCTAGGAGGAATTGGGACGAGGACTTTCTGAGTGAGGAAAATGAGGAAGCATACCTTAGGTATGCTGCTTCTAAGGTCACCGCTTCCCGAATTTTGCTGCAAGAAAATATTCATTTTGTAGTAATGCCCTTATTTGATTCCACCCAATTTACTTTTCTTTTGACTTTGATCTATGCATTTAACAAGGACCTCTTTCATGTGTTCCTGGCCAACATGACATTCAACAAGGATCACACTGTCATTTCTTCATATGTCCTTAAGCAAAAAGTTGTGATAACTAACGAGAATTTAGGGGAATATATTCACTTAAGAACCAATGGGACACGTGCACACACCTTTCTACTAGACCGGAGAATGGTTGGTCCGAGGTGAACAAAGTCCTTAGAGGTGTAAGCACACCCACTCATGTTTTCCGGGTTGACTCCTTAAACCAGATGCACGAATAATCCAGCACGTGCTTAGGACATCTATCATTCCTAAGGCAGGAGATCGAGTAAATATGATACCACTTCTTTCTTCTACAACCTATCTGATTATGACTAGCCAACCTATTAATGAAGCACAGTTAATCCTAGATTACATTTACTATCTCTCCGATATAGGTCAGGCTAGTGTAAAAAGAAAGCAGAATATTGCTTTAGGACACATTATTTGCTATCCTTGAGAAGAAATACAATCTGGTCCATCCTTCTGGACCTTTGAACTCCCACTTTACTTCACTGACGCTTCTTTTCGAGCGCTATTTGGGAAAGAAGGAACTGCTAACAGCTCTGATGATGAACCTGCTTCTGCACCTACAGCAGCATCTGGAACATCTCAAGATTTCTATCAAAATATGGTTCAGCATTTTGAAAGAATGGATCAAAGATTTGATCATGTGGAGGCGCATTTGAAGCGGCAAGACAATCAGTACCAGGAGGATAGAGTATGGATTAGGGATCAATTTGATTCTGTAAACACTAACATTACTATGCTAAACAACTATTTTGCTCTGTTTGGCAAACTGCCACCTCCTCCAGATCAGGATCCTTCTGAGTTCTAGCATTCCTTGTGTTTGTTTTGGCATGGATGTGATTGCACTTTTCTTTATTGTTCTCTTGTGTTGATTGGCTAGTCTGATGTTTTGTGTTTATTGTTGGTTGTTTTTATGAGTTGGTTAGCAAGTTTATCATTTGATATGTGCTGCAATGGAAAACTTACTTTGGTGTATGTTTTATTAGTACTTGTATGTTGTAATTGCACTAATCTAAAATGAGAAATGTTCAAGTGTTCTTATGCATATCTTTTTGTGTTATTGACTGAAAATATATTAATCTTAAAGCACTCTACTGTAGTTGATTAATGTTCTACAATGTTAACTAAATTTATATTATAATTGAAAATTCTATGCATAACATTAAATTCTCAAAAATATTTAGATTTCGTTATGATTGGGTGTGATTAGAAGATCTTACTTTATCTTATTTAGACATGTATTATTTAGTCCTAATTAATGTATATTTGATGTTTTAATATTACTCTTACATTCTATATCAATGTGTTCATTATTGTTTTTGTGACCCAAAGATAGTGTTGTTGGAAAGAATCTTACATTCAAAACAAAGCTTGAAAAGATGCACAAAATGTGCCATATAATAAAAGATGCGCAATATTGCCAAATGTAAAAAGACACACAAAGTGTGTCATTCAATAAAAGATGCGCAATGTAGCCAAATTTAGAAAAAGGTACAAAATTAGCCTACATTTTGAAAAGATGCGCAAAGTCGCCAATTATTCTTTCCTTTAGCATTTTTCTCCAAGTTCACTAATCAATACTTGTCACTTTTGACTTTAAATTTTGGTAATGTTATCTCATCTTTTGTGCAAAAATTGAGACTACTAATCTGTCTAATACATTACTACTTTAGATCAACTTTTCTTCTCCTTAACATAATATGTAATCTAACACTTTTGCGTCTTTATTTTTTGCATCTGATTTGAATATTGTAGTTAAACTTCATTTAACATTATTCCACTTCTCAACTAATTTGAGTGTCCCTTTTTGCTGTTGACAAAAGGGGGAGAGTTTTATTGTTTGACTAATGATATGGTGATAAGTTTTTATTGTTTATGTTTGTGTGTTATTTGTCTTTATTTTGTTTGTATTCTTGTATTCTTGTGTATGTGATTATGTTGTGTGCATGTGTTATGTATGTGCTTGTGCTATCATTCCTACTCTTTCCTACTCTTCCCTTGTGCATTCCAGTTGTTAGATTCTCTATCCTCGTATACCTTGATTAGGATAAGTCATTTCTTTAGTGGGAGCTTAGGGATCTTTTATTTAGGGGGAGTATACATTCAGTGGAAGCTTAGGAGACCTAATTTAATTTTGTTAGTTCAAACAATAGTTATTTTGCCATCATTAAAAAGGGGGAGATTATTATGATTTGAGTAAATCTGTTCATTCATGTGAATTCTAATCTAAGTTATGTTTTGATGATTACAAAAGCTTATTATTTGTTTTATTCTTCTCCTAACAAATATTTGAGTTTTTATTGTGTGTACTAAAGTATTTTTTAGGAAATTCACACTCCACATTGTTGAAGACTTTAAGTTCATTTGTTTACTATAAATGAAGTCTGTAAATTTTATTTTTCTTGAGTCTGAGAGAGTGTGATTGTAAGTTGGATAACTGTGCACACACACACATTGGGGGAGTAAAAACTTAATTTTTTAAAACTGATCATACAATACGATTTGATATCGTATGGGATGATCTGTTGTATATGTCCTCCATATCAAACCCATATGGAAAGAAATTTTTCTAAGTCAAGTTTGTACAGTACGAATTACTATTCATACATGAGTTTTTGCTATACGAACAGCTCTGAATTGGGTTCGTCCAAGGGTTCGTATGGGAGGAAGTGATCGTACGAAGCGCTCTATTCGGTTCATCCAATGGTTCGTCCGGGACGAGTTGATCGTATGAAGCCCTCTATTTGGATCGTTCGGGATGATATGTTCGTACGAAGCGCTCTGACTTGATCGTCCATATGTTCGTACGGGATGAAATGTTCGTACGAACAGCTCTGGTGTATTCATCTCATGGTTTGTACTGGACAGATTATTCAATATTTTAAACTATTTGCACTGTATGATCGTCGATCGTACGGGACGATCAACACGGGTTAAACTTGAAATTTTTAGTTTTTTGACGGTTTTTCTTGTCCCAAGTATAAAAAGGACTTAAAACTGACTGAAGGAAAAATCCTTCTGCGAAAATACTTTTGGAGAGTGAAAGGGAGAGTGATTGGGAGAGTGTTTGGGAGTGAGTGTTGAGAAATCTTTGAAGAGAAAATTGTGAAGGGATTCACAAGGTTATCAAATTGTGAGAATTTCTTTACTTGTTCATCTAGCATCTTCCTATCTTCCTTGGAAACTTTTGCAAAAGTACTTGTTCGAGAGGATTCTGGTTCTTTGTCGTCACTTGGAGGGTGAAAAAGGATGACGGTTCTCTGTCGCACTTGGAGAGTGTAAAAGGACATTTGGTTCTCTGTCTTCACCAGAGGGTGAAAAAGGACGATGGTTCTCTGCCGCACCGAGTTGGTGGAAGAGAGTTTATAAAGGCTTCTCCGCCTTGCTGTGGGGGCGAAAGGAGAGTCACTTGAGTTTAGTGCAATACCTAGAGAAGGAGTATCTAGGGAGTGGATGTAGGTCGTGTTTGACTGAACCACTATAAATTCTGGTATTTTCTATTCACTGTTTACTTTTTCGCATTTTATTTTTCCGTAGTTTATTTTCTTTGTGGTTGAATTTCTATGTTTAAAGAAAGAGCAAAAAGTAATTCTGTTCGTACTGTACGAAGTAAGATCGTACAGTACGATTAGCTTTAAAATTTTCCAAAATCCCAAGAGTAAATTTTTAAAGGACCAATTCACCCCCCCTCTTGGTTAGCCTAGGGACTTGAGCAATAGGTCTAACAACCTATTCGCACTTTCATTTTGGATTAAAAATGCTACCTCAAAATTTCAAAACATTATGAATGAAAATTTTAATCCATATAGTAAACATATTCTCATTTATATTGATGATGTATTAATTTTTTCTCAAACTATTAAAGAACATTTCAAACACTTTAAAACTTTTAAGTGGTTAGCCATGCAAAATGGTTTGGTTATTTCTAAACCAAAAATAAAAATGTTTCAGCAAAAAATTCAATTTTTAGGTCATAATATTCAAAATGACACTATAATACCTATCCAGAGAAGCATCGAATTTGCTAATAAATTTCCTGATAAAATCTTAGAAAAGCAACAATTATAGAGATTTCTTGGAGCATTAAATTATGTCTATGATTTTTATCATAATCTTGCTCTTGTTGTAGCCCCTTTATATAAAAGGCTTCGCAAAAACCCACCTCCTTGGGATGATGCATGTACTCAAGCAGTACGACTATTAAAACTCAGGTCAAAAATCTACCCTGCATCAATTTAGCTCACCCAAACTATTCAAAAATAGTAGAAATAGATGCCTCCAATATTGGTTATGGCGGTATTCTTAAACAAAAGAACCCCTCTTCCAATAAAGAAGAACTCGTTTGATTTACTCAGGATTATGGAATCCTACACAAAGTAAATATTCAACAGTTAAAAAAGGAATGTTAGCAATAGTAAAGTCAATCACTAAATTCCAAGAAGATTTATTAAATTCTTCTTCTTACTTCGTATTGATTGCTCATCAGCTAAATATATTTTGGAGAAGGATGTTAAAATTTTAGCAGCAAAACAAATTCTTGCCACTTGGCAAGCGCAATTAGCAATATTTGACTTTTCTATTGAATACATTCAAGGTAAAAATAATTATTTGACAGACTTTTTAACTCATGAATATCTTGCAGGTACACCCACGTAATGGATGCAGAGGGCTGGCACACCCCTAAAGGGCACGCCTCATCTACACCTTAATGAGGTCAAGATGGCCACATCCCGGTGGCACCTCTCGCGGCCGAGGCCATGGCCAACCAGGCCTTCGACGAGGAGAGTTCCCTCCTCTCCCTAACATGATCCCTCTCAAGGCCTATCTGTATGGCCCATCAGAAGCTGAATGGTCCATCAAATAAGAACCCACCACGAGTGCATCACCTCCCGTGGTTCAGCCAACCAATGTTCAAACCTCAGATATATTTGAACCAGTGCTCAAATTAGGTGTTGAGCTAATTATTGAACTAAATCTGGTGGATTATGATACTACCTCCCCTTAGATATTATTAAAAAGATATTTAAATACTAATCCTTTTCTTTAAGACTCTACCTATGATAGAGAAACCTATGAAGCAATTTTGCTTCATCTTTAATGCGTAGAAATTAAACATCATTATGATGACCAAAAAAACTTCACATACAGTAGAGCAAACATTCTTACTATCATTCATCCTAAAGATTGGGGTCTCACCCCATTTCAAGTCCAACGTATGGAATTCCCAATCTGATGGAACATTTAAATCCTATTCCTTTAATTACTGGACATATGTACAGGCTATGCATAAAGCCTTTTAAATCCTTCCAAATCCCATTCTTGGATGTGTAATTTAAATCCTGAACTCTTGGATCATCCTATACCATCTTGATTTTTTAAATGGTGGGAATTCAAGGGAGCCACCATAACAATTCTGCCTCCGGAATTACAAACTAGTTATATTCTATGGGTAGACTCTTCTCCCCATCTTCAGACCATTAAATCTGCAGAGTTTATAGATGGCATGAGTGAATTCTATTTTTTTTCCCAAGCACAAATTCCATGGATTTGGACATGGAATACTGAGATAAACCACGATACCCTAAATCTCAGATGTTTAATGAGAAATTTTTAGGTAAAATGGTGGTCTGCCATTGTCATTGCAGACAAAAATAAACAAATCGACAAGGTTATCAAAAATAATCTTGTTAAAAATCAACGACATCCACAACCTGCAAAATTCTCATTAAAGAAAATACATAAAATGTTGAAACAACGTTATCCCCATGAATTGCCAGAATAACTCAAGACCCGGTTACAACAAGCTTATGTTGACCAAATAACTCAGCTCTTTCCAGATGATGAAGAGATGGCATCCCAAAGATCAGACGATACTGTACCAGAAAGGTGGGACCAACAAAGTCTCAAATCTCAAGATGAGGGTCCTACCCACCGTCCCGATAAAGCTCCACTCACTGACGAAGATGATGACTTTATGTAATAAAGCAAGTTAGTGGAGATTCCATTCAACCTAGTGCGTCTATTTGGTATTGGTTTGGTACTCGTCCACCAGCCGGTTGTTGGAATTAGAATCAATTCCAACTTTTACTTTTGCTTTTTCTTTTTCTTTGCTTATGCTCTAAGCATTTATCTGTGTGGTTTGCTATATATGGGTGTGGTGTGGCCTTTGTGAAGGCATAAAAAAAATTGTATCTCTTTTGAAGTTTAGGTTTTGCAATAAAATTGTGCTGGTTTGGCTTGATTTCTAGTAAGTAATTTATCTATATATTTATTTTATTTTCAAAATTACTTTTAGCATTAAATTTGGTATCAGAGATAGTATGGTATAGTAGTAGTATATTATAGTAGTATAGTATAGTAGTATAATATAATAGTATAATATAGTATAATATATTATAGTATATTGTAGTATGATATTATACTGTAGTATAATATATTATAATAGTAGTATAATATAGTAGTATAGTATAGTATAGTATAGTATGATACTATACTATTAGTAGTAATACTATATAATGTTATAGTAATATAGTATATTAGTATTGTTTAGTATAGTATAGTATAATATAGTAGTATATATAGCATATAGTATTACACTACTATAGTAGTATATATAGTATATAGTATTATACTACTATAGTAGTATATATAGTATATAGTATTATAGTAAAATATTATAATATTACTTTTCTATTATACTATAGTATATAGTATTATAGTAAAATATTATAATATTACTTTTCTATTATACAATAGTAGTATGATACTATACTATTGTATATTACTATTATAATATTATAGTACCACATCTATAACATTATATAGTATTACTACTAGTTGTATATTATCATACTATATTACACTATATTATACTATACAACTATATTATATTACTATTATAATATTATACTATAGTATAATATCATACGATAATATATATTACTATATTATACTACTATACTATACTACTTTAATATACTACTACTATACTATTCTATACTATACTATACTATACTATACAAGACTAATATACTATACTACTATACTATACTATACTATACAATACAATACTAATATACTATATTACTATAACATTATATAGTATTACTACTAGTAGTATAGTATCATACTATACTATACTATACTACTATATTATACTACTATATTATACTACTATATTAGTAATAATAAACTATACTATACCATACTTCTATACTATATTATACTACTATACTATATAATATATTATACTATACTACTATAGTATATACTACACTACTCTATACTACTATAGTATACTATAGTAAAGTATAGTGTACTATAGTAGTATATTATTATACTACTATATTATACTATATTATTATACTATACTATACTATACTATGCTATACTATAATATACTACTATACACCATACTATACTCTATACTACATACTATACTATACTATATATTATATAGTAGTATTGTATATTATAGTATACTATAACATACTACAATTATAATATATTATAATATATAGTGTAGTATAGTAGTAATATAGTAGTATACTACTATAGTAGTATATATAGTATATAGTATTGTAGTATAATATTACTTTTCTATAATATTGTATATTACTATTATAATATTATTGTACCACTGCTATAACATTATATAGTATTACTACTAGTAGTATATTATCATACTATATTACACTATATTATACTATACTACTATATTATATTACTATTATAATATATTATACTATAGTATAATATCATACTATAATATATTATACTATATTATACTACTTTAATATACTACTACTATACTATTCTATACTATACTATACTATATAAGACTAATATACTATACTACTATAGTATAATAGTATAATATAGTAATATATATTATCATATGATATTATACTATAATATAATATTATAATAGTAATATAATATAGTTGTATGGTATAATATAATGTAATATAGTATGATAATATACTACTAGTAGTAATACTATATAATGTTATAGCAGTGGTATTATAATATTATAATAGTAATATACAATATTATAGAAAAGTAATATTATACTATGTCACTATAATACTATATATACTACTATAGTAGTATACTACTATATTACTACTATACTACACTATACTATACTATATATTATAATTGTAGTATGTTATAGTTTACTATAGTAGTATAGCGTAGTGTAGTATATACTATAGTAGTATAGTATAATATATTATAGTAGTATGGTATAGTATAGTTTATTATTATAGTATAGTACAGTATACTATACTATACACTATATTAATCTATAGTATAGTATAATATATACTCTTGCATGTTGGATTACTATATTAATGGTTATATTTAAATAATTAAGGATGGAGGCATTCAGTCCTCTAAGGGGGAGGGGTTTGAATCCTATTTGTGTTAATCCTATATGGTTGTATTTATACTCTTGCATATACGTCCTTAGATCATCATATGAATGAAATATTTAATCCATACAACAAATATATTATTATTTATATTGACGATGTGTTAGTCTTCTCAAATGGATCATCAGTCATATATCCTATTCCATTACTCTCATATGACGATCTAAGGACGTATATGCAAGAGTATAAATACATCCATATTGATTTAAAATTTGGATATTTACAGATTCAAATGGTTGAAGAATTCCTAGTATAACATGTTATGGACTGTTCCACCATTTTGTTGGTAGATTTACCTTTGAAATCAAAAGTTCCAATATGGTAGATAAGAATTTTATCTACTTTACAAAGAGACCATTTAATTCGTTCTTCTTCTGAGAACATTTTCCTGTACCAATTTCGAAAAGGCTCAAATTTTGGTAACATATAAAGACGGATGACCGTCTCTCAAAGGGATTTATCTGGTCCTTATGTCATTAAACTTAAAAGTTCATTTCTGATGGGGTCAGAGATCTAAATTCTTGACTTCCACTAATAGGTTGAAGAATCCTATTTCTGTTGAGAATTAATGTTGGACTGGATTCTATTTCAAATTCATCCGATTTAGTGGTTCGAATTTCTTCTCCAGAGATAGATGGTATAGATATCCTTAGATGATTAATTGATATTCTAGGATTAAATCATACCACAACATCTCCATCTAACATTTGGATTATTTGATCAATTTCTTGGTTGATCAATGGTTTTGGAGTTATGACCTGAGGAAGGGTCCATTGCTCTGGGAATGTTATTTCATTCCATTTAATTACCCTATGTGTAGTAATATTTGATGCTAATAGATTTGTTTCTATTAAGGTAGTTCTATTTCCAGGTTGAACTATCTTTTTTACTATATGGCTTAGAGTATTCATTACTTTGAAATGAATCCTATACTAATGCTATAGTTTCAGATCCTGGTAGAAAATTATAACCTTAGAGCTGTAAGTGAAGTTTAATAGCTTCAAATAAATGAACATCAGTTAATGATAAGCTGACGCTAGGAAACATATTGAAATATACTGGCCCATGGCACAGGCTTGTTTACATAACTCCCATTATGGATTGAGCCCAGTTTAGGCATCTTCCATCTCTTAAACATGTAAGGATGGAGGCATTCAATCCTCTAAGGGTGAGGAGTTTGAATTCTATTTGTATTAATCATATATGGATGTATTATACTCTTGCATATATGCCCTTAGATTGTCATATAAGAGTAATAGAATCATTTTTTCCATAGAGTCTATGGTATTAACTGGTTAACTTTAAACCAACCACTAGTCCTTTTGGAGGAATGTTGTACCCTCTTATGCTTTAACTTTATTTGGATTTCAAAACTTATTATTTGAAATTCGCTATTATTTGCCTATATATGTATGTTTTGTCTCATTATTGGGCAGACAAAATTGTAAGCTGTTTGAAGATTAAATAAAAATGCTGGTTTGAAGAAAGTTTCTCTTGTTTGCTCTTATAATAAGTACCTTTATTACCTGCCAGTAGAGTTGGTATCTAAGCCATGGAGGAGTAATCCATTATGGCTAGTAGTTTTGACATGATGATCTAAAAATGGGGGGGGGGGGGGGGGGGGGGGGGGGGGGGGGGGGGGGGGGGGGGGGGGGGGTTCAAAAGTTCCAAGTATTCAACTAATCTTGAGTAAAGTTAAGCTTGAAATGAGGTTTTCGGCTAGAACAATCTCTTAGCCATGAACCTAATTGTTTGGACATATATGCAAGAGTATAATTACATCCATATAGGATTAATACAAATAACATTCAATCCTCTAAGGGTGAGGGGTTTGAAAGCTATTTGTATTAATCCTATATGGATGTATTTATACTCTTGCATATACGTTCTTAGATCGTAATATGAGAGTAATGGAATCATTTTTTGCATAGAGTCGATGGTTATCGATTGTTCCACCATTTTGATGGTAGATTTACCTTTGAAATCAAAAGTTCCAATCTGGTAGATAAAATTTTTATCTACTTTAGAAAGAGACCATTTATTTAGATCTTCTTCGTTTAATGGATACTCAATAAGTTCTGCATTTTTTATGTCCCTAAATGAGGGCATTTTCCCCTTTGAGAGGATTGATGAGTTTGTTAATGAAGAAGCCATTTAAGGATCTGGTGGTAATTCTGAGTTGGTGATTTTAAAATAAGTTGGTTAAAGAATGAGTTTCTTGAAATGAGCTAAAATTCTTTTGCTAGTATTATAGGAAATAAAACTATAATTGTAGTATTCAGGACTTATTACCCTTTTTCAATAGCTTTATTTCTTAATAGAAGAAACTTAATTTTAAAATATTAAGAAGCAAACATACTAATTTTGAGCTAGTCAAGGCTAATTTTAAACAATTAGGTTCATGGCTAAGAGAGTGTTCCAGCCGAAAACCTCATTTTGAGCGTAACATACTAAAGATGCTAAAGCCAAGCATCCAAAAAAGAAATATCAAAATAGGAGCTTGAGGCACCATCTTTCTAGAAAAACTTTTGAAGGCAGCCACAAACCAATCCACCTGAAAATCAAAGAGGCTACAACACAAAAAATAATAGCACATAAAAGCATATATGAAAAATAGATAAGTATCCAAGTCTAATGCAAGAAAAGAGTTAATTTAAAAAATACTACAAGGAAAAAGGAAAAAGTAACTGCCATCAAATAGATCCAATAAAATGATGACAACTCTTAGAGTTCAGGGAAGAATTAGACCTGGAAACATCACCCGGGCAATCCATAAGCCACTCAATCCTACCAACAAAAGGAAGCAAAAAAACCCACCCAAACCGCTAGAAATTGCAGAGCCAGTAGCCCACAAAAGAACACCACAAAGCCACCATATTAACCCTAGCCACTAGGTCGAGAAAAAGCCCCAAGGCAACCAGCATCAACAAGTAATCCAGAAACCAAAAAAGGTTCCATAGATCAAAAAAAGACACAAAAAGATAACAAAGCCCCATTCAACATCAGAACAGGGCCAAGGAAACCCCAAAGCCCCAAAAAATGCTCATGGACCTGAGGGCAACCATAGAAATGCAACAGGCAGCCCTACAAAGCACCCACAAAACAACAGAACAAAGCTTCCAAGAAAATAACAACGACCAACCCGAAGACAATACAAAAGCTGTCCATCCTAAGCAGAACCAGATCCATACAAAGATCTAGGAACCAAACAGCACTCACAACCAAATCCGAACCATCTAAACTTAGAACAGAACCAAGATAGCCCTCCAGCCGAACAAAATTCCAACGAAAATCCCCAGCCATCCAAAACCAAAAGGTAGGAGAGTAACAATGGAAAAAACCATCAGTAAAAAAATTAGTGCTATCACAGCTCAAGACCCAATTCAACAAAATATCAGCTAAAGAGAAAACCTCCCAAGAATGCTAGCAGCAGATAAACACAACCATAACATAGGAATAAAAGAAAAAGGAGTAAAAAATAATGAGCCACAGCATCATAGCAAGCACAGGCCACCAGGAAAATGACCCAAGCCCAACCAAAAAGCAAATCAGCAACCCAGCTGATACACCAGAAATAGAGCCTAGCACACAGGCCACCACCAGCAGAAAATTAAAAGGATCCAGAGCAGAAACAGAGTAAGTACCCAATAAATGATAAGCAGCTAGACCTTCCCGAAGAAACAAAGCATAATGAAAAAGCTAGGAGGAAACCCACAGCCACCAGTGTGTAGTAACACCCCAAACACTAAGTCGTAATATAAGGTAAACCAACTTGATCCAATCTTAAGAGGCCTTTAACCAGAAAAGGCAGATTATAAATTGAAAGCTCGGTCATTGCATTCAAACCACAACCCCATCTAGCAATCAACTGAGCGCAAGCATTCCCCTCCTCCAAAATGATAGAGAAGAGTAGTTTAAAATATTTAATAAATTCCTAATGTCCCTCTGAATATAAAATAAGGCAGAGGAACAAACTTTATCCTCCTTAGAATTAAGAGACTGATAGTCAAAGTAACAGCCAACCTCCACCACAACATTCATGAAATTAAGAATGGAATAAAGACTTAAACCATGAAGCACAGCATAGGTAATAGCAAAATTATCATCACCATTAGCAGCAGGACCAGGAAAACCCAACATATAATTACCATTATGATCTCTAATCACACCACAACAGCCAACAATAGAATCCATTTTCGCACTAGCCACATTCAATTTAAGAAAGTTGGGATGAGGCTTCATCTAAGAAGTACACCTAGGAACCTTATAAAAAAAAATCCACCTCCAAGTTAATGCCAAAAGTAGCCACTTTAAAGAAATAGTTCTTAAAATTCTTGGTAGAAAGTAAATTAGTAGAGTAAAGAGCCACAACTTTATCCTTAATATTATGGATAATTCTCTGGTAGTTCATAACCACCCCATTAAAATGAGAATTATTCCTCTCCAACCATAAGAACCAAAGGATAAGAGAAGGAATCTCATTCCTGACATGGCCTTTGGAATTAACAAACCAATAGTTAAGCATAGAATTAACAGAGCGTATAGCAGTAAAATAGTTAAAATGAAAGATGTCCTCAAAATAAGTCCAAACTTTAACAGCTAAGGGGCCAAAAATCAAAACATGATGCATATTGTCTATATGGTAGCAACATTGGCATTTTTAAGGGAGGATAAAACCTCTTTTCTCAAATTCTCATCCATAGGAATAAGCTTATGTAAAATATGCCATATAAAAATAGAAATTGCAGAAGGGATGCTTTTATGCCATATCATATAAAAAAGCTTGGAAGTATCCTACTTAGCTCAAAAGGAATGCCAGGAATCTTTAACTCTAAAACAACCATCTTTAGTCAAAGCACAAAGCAACACATCATTCGAATTAATGTTCAGAGGGATCTTTAAAATATGCTGAATAATGAAATCAGGAATAACACTAGAAAGTTTCTCCAAATCCCAACCATTATTAGAAAAAAAATAATTAACCTTCACAGTAGCATTGGAAATAGAATTAGTTAAAGATTCAATTAACTGGCCACTCAACCAATGATCTTGCCAAAAGAGAATATTACCATTACTAAGGCCCCACACAATAGAAGGCTCAACAGCCCATTTGACAGAGCAAAGATGCTTCCAAACATTAGAATTGCCAGGACTAAAACAACACATGGAGGGATGCCTCCCCCCATAATACTTGGCCACCATAAAATTAGCCCAAAGACTCATATTGGCCCGAAGATTGTACCATAACTTGAAAGAAAAAGCATAGGCCAAATCATACATAGACTTACACCTTAAAGCCCCTTTATGCGAAGTCCCACAACATTTATCCAAGGAAGACCAGTGAATTTTAGAACTACTCCCCGTACCTTTCCAAAAAAATTTATTGAAGATTCTATCAATCCTATTGCACAGTTTTAGTAGGAAGAAGAGTTTGAAAACAATAAACCAGAATAGAACAAAGAATACTCTTGATAAGAATAAGCCGACCATCAAAACTTAAGAAATTAGAAATCATCAGTGAAACATAAATGTGAAATTTTAATGCCACCTAAAGTTTTAAAGTAGAGACTAGGATACTTATCAAAAAGATCAGCAAGACCTCTAGAAAGGTAGTCAGCAGCAATAATAAACAGAGCAGGGGAGATAGGATCCCCTTGTCTCAGACCATGAGAAGCCTTAAAAAAACCATGGCTCTTACCATTCACAATGATAGAAAAATAAGGGCTTTCAATTGAATTCTTAATGAGGTTTATGAAATTTAAATCAAAACCAAATAAATTCAAGTTAGTGTAAATAAAATTCTAATTAATATTATCATAAGCTTTAGCAATATTCAGTTTCAGAATCATATTACCACCTCTAACCTTGACATCCAAGTCTTGACAAAATTCTTGAGCTAAAAGGATATTGTCCGCAATACACTCCCTTTGACAAAGCCCATTTGAAAAGGGGAAATAAGCTTAGGCAATAAAACAGTTAACTAATTCATCAGAATTTTAGAAAGTAGTTTATAAAAGACAGTGCACAAGCTAATAGGTCTAAAGTCTTGCTAAGAACTCATAGAAATGTTCTTGGGAATAAGCACAATAGAAGTAGAAGTAAAAATCTTAGGAATAGGATTGCCATTAAAGAAATTAGTGACAACAGAGAAAAGATCATTATAAATATTAGGCCAATTTTTCTGAAAAAACTTAGTTGTGAAACCATCCCAACCAGCCACATAATCACCATTCATAGCAAAAATAGTATCCTTAACCTCCTCAAAGGAAGGAGATTTAGACAAGCCAATATTATCAGCAAGAGAAATAAGATTAGGAATAATAGTTAGATGGTCGATAATAGAAGGATTAAAGGTTTTATTAAGATGAATTTGAAAATAATGAACAACCAAATTAGCAATTTTAGCATCGTCCTTAGAAATAGAGCCATCATCACGATTAATTTTATGAATGCAATTAATAGCACGTTTCTTATTAAGCAAGGCATGAAAGTATTTAATATTATTATCAGCTTCAATAAAATGTTTAACAGCCGCTTTCTTCTTCCAAAAAATTTATTCCTAAGCTTGAAATTTATAAAGCTCATCCTTAGCCTCTTTCAAAAAATAGAAGTTAGAATCAGAAGGATCCAACTAACAAAGGCTCTCAAAAGAGTTCACCCTATCGTTCGCAATTAAAATGTTAGGAAAAAGATTTTTAAAAACATTATGATTCCACCAATTTAAAACTTGCTTAAGTCTTTTCAGCTTAAGCCACAATCTATTCATACCAAAGATAAAATCATCAGGAAACACAGGGGCTTGCCAATTATTCTTAACTACATCAAGAAACAAATCATGAAGCAACCACATATTTTGAAATCTAAACTGTGAAGAATAACCCCTAGCTTTAATCTTAATTTTAATAAGAGAGGAGAATGATCAGAGAGGGTATAGCTAAGATGTTCAACATTAGTAAACTTAAAAGAATTAAACCAAACATCATTAAATAAAACCCTATCTAACCTTTGCCACAAATGCCCACGATGCCAAGTGAAATTATTGCCAGAAAAACCAATATCATTTAGGTTGCAATCCATAATTATAACATTGAAATCCTCCATCGACTGATAGATAGGGAGAGAACCAACTAATCGCTCAGCCGGATTCATTATAATATTAAAATCTCCACCAAAAAGCCAATGAAGATTGCAAATACTATGAAAATGAATGATTTGATCCCATAAAATCTTTCTAGTATAACGAGATGAGGCAGCATAAACAAATGAAGCACAATATTGGAAACTAGAACTTTCAATATTATAATGCAAGACTTGAGTAAAATCACCAATGAAATCAATTCTAACATAATCTTTCCAAAAAACCCAAATTTTATTGACTTAGCATGTTTAAAACCCAAAAATTTAGCAGTACCAAGTAACTTATCAGCTAGAATAAGAGGCTCAGGCAAGACAAGGATAGACACATTATGAATACAACATAAATCTGTAACTCTAACCTTAGAAGAAGGGCATCCAATACCCTGAACATTCCAAATAATAGCGTTAAACATAAGAAATAATGATTAATAAGAAGTATACAAATGAGTGTTTCTAGGAGATTATAAGATGACATTTCTTGGTTTTCTACTTCTCTTACCATGACCCTTGGTATAGCTCATATCATTATCTTCTCTAGCAAAACATTCAGCCAAAATATCCACCTCGTGTCAGTAAAAGCATCAATAAGATAATTATCAGTTAAAGGAAGCTTACTTTCATTTATCATACCTGAATGCCCCTTAGAAAGAGGCAACTCACCTTCCACACAGAAAACACCATATTCCATAGTGGTAGCATTATTCACAACAACACTAATTTTCTTCACATTCTTAGTTTGGACAATAGCCAACCTCTCTTCTTGGGGCAAATCATCCTCTAGTAATATAGGCTCAACTCTTTCAGGAATCTGCTCATTAACCTGCTCATACATAATATGAGAGTGAGGCTGATTAGAACAGTTAGTGTCAACATCATTAATAACCATGTCAGATAAAGTTTGCTTTGAAACACAAGGACTAGATAAAGAAGGAGGCACAATAATGCAATTCGAATTGGTGGTTAACATTTATTTCTCCCCACCAGACTGACCTGAACACAATATAGTATCCAGTTTGGGATCCAGACTTTGGTCAATGAGAAATTCACCCCCATTAGAGGAGGAAGGATCGGTCTGAATTAAACCAGGCTGTAGTTTAACAACATCCTTACCCTGAGCTATCTCACCGTTAACATCCCCAATATTATGGTTCAATTTGACATTAACTTGGTCATTCGAAATACCCTCTTTCACCTTAGACTGCCTGGCACTTTCTTTCTCCTTTTTAAGATGCGGAGGCAATTTAAAACACTCACTTAAACCATGCCCATGCATTTTACAATGAGAACAAAATATAGGATAGTTTTCAAATTCAACTTTTTGAAAATAACCATTCAATTCAGAACCTAATAATATCTCAGTAGGATGCTTTTTTGAAATATCTAACTCAACTAAAACCTGAGCCAACAACGGATGAGAAATCGAGGCCATCGCCTGGTTCGTTTTTAATGGCCTACCAAGAATAGAAGCAAGACCAAAGAGAATTTGCAAATTAAAGAAATGAAGCCTCAGATTAGGGAAAGAAACCCAAATAGGAGCAATCGGGGACTCCTCATTAACATCAAAATTAGGTGTCCATTTAAGGAGTCTCATTTGACAAGCAAAGATATAATAAGATCTTCTTGAAAAAATATGGCTATAATATTGAATGTTCTAGTTTCCAATATTGTGGGGATCAAGCAAGCCAATATGAAAGGAACTTGTAAGCTTCAGATTAATAAAAAACTTGTGAATAATATCAAGATTAGGCCACCTAATAACAAATTTTCCAACTATTGTAAGAGTAAAGGGGACAACCAATTGAGAAACAACCGGATCATCAAACATTAAAGCAGGACAACCCTTAAACAAAGTATGCACGAACGGAAGTTGGGAAGAAGTAGAGGAGGATCTAACATGCACATCCTTTAAGGAATAGGAATTGCCATTCAGAACCACAGCTATCAGAGGGGAAGATGACGACGGGGTTGTCATCCCCCAAACCAGCAAAAATTGAGAACAGAAATCAAAACAAAACTCAAAACCAGCTTGAAAAACACAGAAGGAATTAAAAGGGAAAGAAAATGAGGAGAAAAACCACAGAAAACCACACCAGAATCAATCCATATCGAGAGCACGCAGGGAACCCTAGATTGCCAAAAGATCGCCCAAAGAACCAGAGCAGAGAGAAGTTGTGACTAAGAGATTCTTCATTAGATGATTCTTCATCTAAAGTTGTGATGTTTTTTGATTTTATTTATTTTATTATGTCTGAAACATTAAGGGTTTCTCCCAATTGTGTTTTTATTCGGGGTGGTAATTTGATTACTGGTTTTGTAGGAACAATCATCTGAGAAGATGATGTTAATGGAACATCCTTTTGTTTTATTTGATCAAATTTTATATTGATTTGATCAATTTTTTTCTCTATTTTTACCAAGTGTTCTACTATAGTTTGCAGGGTATTATTAGTAAAGTTTAACTACTTTACTAAAGTAACTAATTCTCTAATGGCTTGGGGATCAGAAGGAACATCCCAAATTGTGCCATTATGAAATCATTTTTAAGATTTTTTCTTTTTGGTTAATCATCCCAAGGTTTGTTATTAATTGGCTAACAAACCAATGGGTGAAAGGAATAGTAGCTTTCCCTTGCTTATTTAATTTTTCTAGATTAAGAAAATATTAATCAGAAAATTTAATTCGTTCTTCTTCTGAGAACATTTTCCTGTACCAATTTTGAAAAGGCTCAAATTTTGGTGACATATAATGACGGATGATCGCCTCTCTTAGGGCTATATCTGGTTAAACTTAAAAGTTCATTTTTGATGGGGTCGGAGATCTAAATTCCTGACTTCCCCTAACAGGTTGAAGAATCCTGTTTCTATTAGGAATTAATCCTGGACTTGATTCTATTTCAGATTCATCCGATTTAGTGGTTCAAATTTCTTCTCTAGAGGTTAAGAATATTTGATCAATTTCTTTGTTGATCAATGGTTTTGGAGTTAGGACCTGAAGAAGGGTCCATTGCTTTGGGAATGTTATTTCATTCAATTTAATTACCTTATTTGTAGCAATATTTGATGCTAATACATTTGTTTCTATTAAGGTAGTTCTATTTCCAGGTTGAACTATCTTTTTTACTCTAGGGCTTAGAGTATTCATTACTTTGAAATGAATCCTATAGACTAATGCTATAATTTCATATCCTGGTAAAAAATTATAACCAGGGAGCTGTAAGTGAAGCTTAATAACTTCAAATAAATGAACATCAGTTAATGATAAACTGAGGTTAGGAAACATATTGAAATATACCGGCCCATGGCATAGGCTTGTTTCTATAACTCCCATTAGGGATTGAGCCCAATTTAGGCATCTTCCATATCTTAAACATGTAAGGATGGAGGCATTCAATCTCTAAGGGTGAGGGGTTTGAATGCTATTTGTATTAATCCTATATGGATGTATTTATACTCTTACATATATGTCCTTAGATCTGAAAGTTCGATAGGGATGTTAAGCCCTGATGAACTAGTACCGAGGCTAACCAAGAGGGGGGGGGGGGTGAATTGGTTATTTTAAAAATTGACAGCAATAATGAAAATCTTTTCTATGATTTGCAGCAGAAACAAATAAAACGATCAAACAAAAAGATCAACCATAATTTCACCCAAGCAGTTAATCACAAAAAAAATAAAAGTGTAGAAAGTAATCAGAATGAACACACCGAATTTTATAGTGGTTCGGTCAACTTGACCTACGTTCACTCCCCGGAGCCTCCCCTCCGGGTATTGCACTAACTCAAAGTGTCTCTCCTTTTGCTCCCACAGCAAGGCGGAGAAGCCTGTACAAGAACCTCCTTTTCACCACATGGTGTGGAAGAGAACCTAACCTCCTTTTGCTTCCTCCTGAAGCAGGCAGAGAACCTTGGATCTTCTTGCCGACGATCCTCTCCCAAAGAACACCAACACGATGAAAGATGATGAGCGGAGAAGAAGACTCTGATCCTTTCTTGGAGCAACCTTCGTGAACCCCTCACGAACTCCCCCTCAAAAGATCCTCTCTCTCTCTCCCAAACTCTCTCTCTCTAAGGTTTCTGTGGAAAGGAAAGCGGCAAAAGATTTTTCTTGTTGAAAGAAAAAGATCTTTTATAGGAGGGCTTAAAATTTGCCCTAAATCTCAACTGGTCGGCCAAGATCATCCAGGACGATCTACAGATCGTCCTATACGATCAGTTCAAAATCAGCTGTTTCAACCTGGATGATCTGTAGAAAAAGTTATTCATATCGTCCCGTACGATTCTGTGATCGTCCGGGACGATTAGTGTAAATCGAGGAATATCATCCAGAAGACAGTTCGGGTCGTCCAGAGCAAATTATGCTGGACGACCAAAAAATGACTTAATCATCCAGGACGATATGGTTATCATCCTGTACGATTAGTTCAAAAAGTGCCCAAATCGTCCTGAGCATAGTTCGGGTAGTACAGCTGAAATGACCTAGACGATTAATATCGTCCCGGACGATCTTGCGATCATCCTGGACGATGTGATCGTATCAATTAACCATTGATTGCTTTCCTTTATTATTAGATTAATTTAGGCATGATTGCACTGGATCGTCCAGGATGATATACGTATCGTCCGGGACGATCAGACCAAATATCTTAAAATAAAAACTTGCCTAACTTGATCTAGCGGCTAAAAATTTTTGATTTGAGCATATCGTTCTGTACGATCCAATGATCGTCCAAGATGATCTGCTTAATTAGACACACTTAACTTGGTCACCCTAATTAGGGTTTCTATTTTTACTGGATCGTCTAGGATGATGTGTATATCGTCCAGAACGATTTGAATAAAAATTAAACAGAAACTCTAATCCACTCAAGCTCTCCCCCTGAGTGTGTGTGGGCAAGGTTACTTAGCTAGGGGATCAGTTACATTACAATTGACTCAAGAAAAAGAAAATAGTACACTTAGATACACTTGGACTCAATCTTGAGTTGGCTTGAGTTGCTCGTGATCTTTTGTGCCTGAAATGGGTTAGCCAAGCAAAACACAATAGAAACATGTTTGTCATCATCAAAACTAGATTTGCAACAATCTCCCCCTTTTTGATGATGGCAAATATTTGTGCAGTAGTTTGAAAAAATAAAATAACTAGGAGATCGAAAAATAAATTTTTCATTTTCATTTAACAACCAAAGCAATACAGGAAACACAACTACAAAACATAACAGGAACAGAAACTACTACACTGACTCTCCCTTTTGACATCACAAAAAGGAGGAGGGTAAACAGAAACACTGAAACATCACAAAATAAAAAAAGAAAAACAAGGACAAAATAGAACACTAGAACGGAGGCTGATCCTGATCGGAAGGAGGAGGAGGTGGTGGTGGGTTGAAGTAACTGTGAATGACTATAAAGTGGGCTCCATTCCAGGCAATGTCCTGGTCATGCTGCTGTTGCTGATGAGCAGCATAGTCAGTGAAGCGCTGCAGGTACTCAGCGTGCCGCTGCTCCTGCGCAGTAACATAGGAGTCGAATATGGCCTCCCATTGATCAAAGCGCTGCACCAGATGGTCAAAAGGAGAAGCGAAGCGAAGAGGAGCAGGTGCATCGGGTGCAGCAGGAACTGGAATAGCCTCTTCCTCTTCGTCCTCAACATCCGGGGCGGGCTTCGGATGTAATCGGGTGTTGTGTAGGACATGGAATGAGTTATTTGTGAAGAAGGAAGGAGGGACATTTGGAGGGACTAGATACTGCAGGTCATATTTAGTTTCTAAGATATATGTAATGATATGACCTAAAGCTAGATTTGGGTGACGCCTATGACTTGAATCCCTAATAGTGGTGAGGTGCTCGATGTATCGGATAATAAGGTCAGTGGCATTAAACTCCCTATGGGCCAAGATGTAGTATGTGGTCAAGGACAGTAACAGGGTGATGTGAATTCGATCCCCTACCTTTGAAATGACGGAGGAACGAAGGACGTGCTGAATGGTCCGTGCGTCCTTAAGAAGTGAAGAGCAAGCATTATCATGGTAGGGTGCATTCATATTACGAAGGAAGTGATTGGCGACACTCCAAACATAGTTAGGGTCAGTTATAAGAGTGTGGAGTTTATCGCCAGTGACAGAAAGTTGAAGAATGTTGTGAAAGTCTTGGGTAGTTAGTTACACGGGACGTTGATTGACATACAAGCGAAGAGTGGAATAATCAGCAGAAATGCACAAATTTGCAAAGAAAACTTGAAGAATTTCGAGACTAAACGGAAAGGCTAGTGTAAGGATGAAGGTGAGGGAGGTGTGTGCAAAAAAATCAAGCATATGATACGTAAGGGTGCGGGGATTTACTATTTTTGATTGTGAGATCCCCACCTCACGATAGCGCTCGAAGGGAGCCTGATCGGCTGCATTTGGAAAGCAAGGATCAACATGCCCCCGGGAGGAACTCGCGCCCTTTTGTCTAGAACATTTCCCGCCAGCCATGAGAAAGTAGAAGTGAGGGAGAGTGGAAGGAGAGGTGTGAAAAAACCTTAAGAAAACGGCTGATTAAATAGAATTTGGCCGGATCGTCCCGTACGATCGTGATATCGTCCAGGACAATATAAACATTTATGACGCCTAGGACGATTGGTCAAAAAGGTGGTCCGATCATCCAGGATGATCAGAGATTATCTAGGATAATTAGACACAGGCGATCGTCCCGAGGAGTCAGGCCGAACGACCGTTGATGAAAAGTATCATCCAGGATGATTAGGTGGATCTTCCTGAATGATGTGCAATAAGTGTGACGGACGGGCCAAATTCGAATCATACAGCTGCTGACATGTGGATCATCTTGGACGATGAGGTGGATCGTCCAGGACGATGACCAATAATTGAATCAATCTCAACCGTTTGATCAGATCAGGAAAATATGGATCATATCGTCCAGGATGATGTAGGTATCGTCCCGGACTATCACCAATAATTGGAGTTGCTTAGCCGTATGATCAGATTGGGGACGATTTTGAATGGATTGTCCAGTACGATGTTTGGATCATCCAGGATGAAGAATATCGTCCAGGACGATCTGTGGATCATCCAGGACGATGTGAAGAAAACAGGAAAAAGATGGAGGATGGAGATAAACAATCAAGATCCAAAAACCACAACCATTAAAAAGAAAAACAAAATCAAAGGAAATAAAACATGAAACGAGAACACAAAAGCAATGATTTTTTTTTATCAAACTGCTCCAGTAAATCAGAATTTTTGCTTGATTTTAGATCTAAAACCCAATAAGAAGATGATTGATAGCACTGAAATCTAGAAAAAGTTAGAAAAATTAACTTTCATAACTCCCACCTCGGGCACCTTATCGATGCACATCTCTTTCAAAACAAACATCCAATTCAGAAGAAAAAAAATTAGATTCGAAAAGAGATCCTTTCAAGCCTCGTTCCAGAAAAATATCTGATATAATAGTTTTACAAAGTAAAAAATCAGAAATCAGGATTTTCAAACACAAGCTTTTGAAAGTATTAAGTGGCGCACGGATTTATCTAAGATATTTAACGATCTGAAAGGGAAGAAAGCTTGGTTGGGCTCATTTTGTGCCTCTTTTTCAATTTGTTTGGCGCTTTGCGCCTCTTTTGATTTTTGATACACTTTGTGTATCTTTTAGTTTGGCGACATTTCGCATCTTTTTAGCTTTGGGCTCATTTTATGCCTCTTTTTCAATTTATTTGGCGCACTGTGCATCTTTTGTAAGCTTTCTTCCTCTCAAAATCATTAAAGGATCTCAACTATAAAATTACCTTCCAGACATAGGAGATGCTCTCCACAATACGGAAGAGTAATTCACAAAATAAAAACCAGACGTCATATGATAGGTGCAATCACTTGGTTTAGAAAATCAAAATAATGACTCAAGACTTTGAAAGCACTATTGATATGAGGTAAATTACTGTAGGAAGATAAAATAAATCTCTATTTCAAAAATTAAAATTTTAATTTTGAAGAGGATATTCATCCAAAAGAAATACTATACCAGCAAAGGAGTTAGAGGAAGAGAAACAATCATCAATGTTTCTTCCCTTTAACATATTCAGTGGAAACAATCACTGCTTACCAACTTTAGAATAAAAATAAGGTAAAACTCTCAGTCAGAAATCCAGTTTATCAGAAGTAACAAGCAGTGATCGGATTTTGAAAAGCATAAAACAGTAACTAACAGAGATGAAGCAGAAAATAACAACAGGTAGATAATTACATCAAAAGAAATACTCAAATCAAACTAACACCAAAGTTAAAACAGAAATCAGTAGAATAAAAATAACAGAAAGCAAATGATCAACACAAAAGCTAACTAGCAAAAATAGAATAAAAATCAGAGAAGTCAAAAATTAGCAATCACCAGAATCAAGCATTTATATCAATCACTCCTAATCTGGTCCTCAAAATGCTGAATGAGTCAAAGGCCAGTGGTTTAGTGAATATGTCAGCCAGCTGATTTTCAGTTGCTACATGATGTAGCTCAATGTCCTCTTTCATAACATGGTCCCTAATGAAGTGATGCCTTATATTAATATGTTTGGTTCTAGAATATTGGATTGGATTCTTAGAAATATGACACTAGTATTATCACACAGAACAGACATTGTGCCCACAGGTAATCCTAAATCCAAGACTTGTTGCTTCAACCAAAGAACTTGGGCCACACAACTCCCTAAGGTAATGTACTCAGCTTCAGCAGTGTAAAGTACAATTGAGTTCTATTTTCTACTGGACCAGGAGACTAAAGACTGTCCTATGAATTGACAAGTTCCAGAAGTGCTTTTTCTATCCACCCTACACCCTACAAAGGCAGAATCAGAATATCCAATAATCTCAAAAGAGGTACTGTGCCTAGGGTACCAGATTCCTAGGTTTGGGGTCCCTAAAAGATATCTAAGAATTCTCTTAACAACATTTAGGTGGGACTCTTTTGGATCAGCCTAAAACCTAGCACAAAGACAGACACTAAATATAGTATCAGGACGGCTAGCAGTCAGGTAAAGCAGTGATCTAATTATACCTCTATACTTCTTCTAATCAACAGATTTTCCACTTGAATCCTTATCTAACTGAACATAGGATCTCATGGGAGTGTTGACTGGCTTGGCTTTATCCATTTCATATTTCTTCAAATGTCCTTAGTGTATTTAGATTGATTGAGAAAGGTTCCATCATCTAATTGCCTTATACTAAACCCCAAAAAGTAGGACAATTCTCTGATCATACTCATCTCAAACTCCTTACTCATTATTTTAGAAAACTCATCACATAAATATTTATCAGAAGATCAAAGATTATATCATCAACATAGATCTGGACAATGAGTAAATCATCCCCTATTCTCCTCAGAAAAAGGGTGGTGTCTACGCTCCCCTTAACAAACTCTCTTTCTAACAGAAATGTGCTAAGCCTCTCATACCAAGCTCTAGGTGCCTATTTCAATCCATATAAGGCCTTTTTTAATTTATAAATATGATTTGGATATTGGGAACTCTCAAAGCCTGGGGTTATTCTACAAAAACATCCTCTTTTATTACCCCATTTAAAAAGGCACTATTGACATCAATTTGAAACAACTTGAATCCCTTATAACAGGCAAAGGCTAGTAGCACTCTAATGGCTTCCAATCTAGCTATAGGGGCAAAAGTCTCCTCAAAATCAATCCCTTCTATCTGATTATACCCCTTAGCCACCAATCTTACCTTATTTCAAACCACTACATCAGAATGATTCATCTTATTCTTAAAGACCCACTTGGTTCCCACAATATTTTGATTTCTAGGTCTTTCTACTAACTCCCAAACACCATTCCTTAAAATTGATTCAATTCTTCCTGCATAGCTAAGATCCAAAACTCATCTGAAAGAGCTTGATTGATATTGTTGGGTTCAGTCATTGAGATAAAGGCAGAATGGTTTACTTCCTTCCTAAGTCCATGCCTAGTCCTAACACCTTCAGAAGGGTCTCCTAAGATCAGTTCTTTAGGATGACTCGAAGAATATCTCCAATCTTTAGGCAGTGTGGTTTGAGGTTCTACCCTTTCCTCCAGATTTGCATTTCTAACCCCTTGGGTAATCTCCTCTACCTCTTCTTCTTCCTCAATTCTAGTCACCTTAGGATCAGATTCATCAAACACCACATGAGTTATCTCTTCCACCACCAAAGTCCTTTTATTGAACACCCTAAAGGATTTCCCCACACTAGAATAGCCTAAGAACACTCCTTCATCAGATTTAGGGTAAAAGTTTCTAAGGATGATTTCCCGTTGTTCAGAATGAAAACCTTACAGTCAAAGATATGGAGGTGGGACAGGTTTGGAGTTCTACCCTTAATGATCTCATAAGGTGTCTTAATCAGTTTGGATCTCACATTCACCCTATTCAGCACATAACAGGCAGTGTTTACCGCTTCAGCCCAAAAGTACTTTAGAAGTGAATACTCAGCAAGCATGGCTCTAGCAGCTTCCACTAAGGTCCTGTTCTTCCTTTCAGCTACCCCGTTCTGTTGAGGGGTCCTAGGATTTGAAAAATTATGACTAATCCCTTGCTCCTCACAAAAACTTCCAAACTTCACATTCTCAAACTCTCCACCATGATCACTATGAATACTTAGGATCTCACAACCTAACTTCCTCTGAATCCAAGTGGAGAAGGACTTAAACTCATCAAATGACTTAGATTTATGTGACAAGAATTTAATCCAAGTGAACCTCGAGTAGTCATCTACAATCACAAAACCATAGACTCTCCCCCCTAAGCTGGCAGTGCTAATGGGTTCAAAGAGATCCATGTGAAGGACTTTTAAAGGTCTAGAGGTGCTGATGTCCTTAACAGAGTGAAAGGAGGACTGGACTTGCTTCCCTAACTGATAGGCATCACACATGTGGTCCTTAGTGAACTTAAGCTTGGGCACACCTCTAACTAAGTCCTTTTGGGTGACTCTCCTAAGGGTTTTCATACTAGCATGACACAATCTCCTATGCCACAACCAAGACTCATCAGCAGTAATTTTTAAGCAAATTGAATTTTCAACTTTAATGCAGCTTACATCCAGCTTGTAGACATTGTTGATCCTTTGTCCCTGCAAAACAACTTTATCATTTAAGCTTAAAATGTAGTAAGTGGGCAGGAATTTGATGTTGTATCCTTTATCATACAGTTGACTGATACTCAGCAAGTTATGTTTCAGTCCATCTACAAACAAAATATTATCAATCATAAAACTCTTTAAATCATCAATTATACCTGTGCCTACCACCTTTCTGGCGGTGTTATCTCCAAGTATAACCTTGCCTCCAGCCCTGGCCTCCAGCGAAATGAATTGATTTGCATCTCCAGTCATGTGTCTTGAACATCCGCTGTCTAGGTACCACATGCTCTCACGAGGTCTTGTGTGAGAGCACACCTACAAAATTATCAAACATCAGTTTTAGGAACCCAAACTTCTTATGAACAGAAGAATGCAATGCATGTGTGCTGTGCTGTGAAGTAGGCAGTTTGGGCCTCCACACCTAATGTGTAGTACGGTGAATAGTGCAGGTATGGGAAATATGTCCTAACATGCCACATGAATAACATCTAACACCAGGAAAAGGGTTAACTAATCTATGTGAGTGATAGTGCCTATTCCTAGGTTTATACAAAACATGCTTTGATGATTTTAAATCTAAATCTACAAAAGGTGGAGGTGCATAAAACTATGCAAAAGTAGGAGGTGTTTGGTTTTTCTCAAAAGCACTGATTTTTACTTTCAAAAATTCATTCTCTTTATTTAAACTTGCAATTTCAAACTTTAAAGCACCATTGCTACTTTCTACTTCACATGCCATGATATCTAATTCTTTAAAAGCTCTCTCCAAATCAACATGAGTGGTTTTCAATGAATCATGCACAGTAACTAAATCAGAATATTTTTTGTTCAATTCATCAAACTCATCAAGTAAAGACATGTGATTATTGTCAAGTGTGAAATAATCTTTAACTACAGAATCATGCTCTTTTTGTAAAGTCAAATAATCCAGTTTCAAACTAGCATGGGTTTTCTTAAGCTTCCTATACGATGCATGAATTTTTTCAGATACTTTAAGTAATTGATCGTAAGTAAGCTCACATACCTCTTCCTGGTCCGACTAACCAGGGTGATCATCAGCCATCAGACACAAATTTGTTTCCTCCTCTTTAGCTTCAGTCTCAGAGGAGTCGGATGCAGAGTCTGCCTAGAACGCCTTCTGAATCCGCTTCTTGTCTTTTCTGAACTTGTGTTTCTCCTCACCCTTCTCCTTACTTGGATGAGCTTTAAGTGTAGGATAATCAGCCTTAATGTGTTCAGGCTTCCTGTATTCAAAACAGATAGTATCATATGAACCCTTAAAATTTTTATTGGACTTACCCTTGTTCCACTTCTGAAAGTTCTTGTGTTTCTTCCTTAGAAAGCTTTTGAATTGACTTGTGATCAAGGCCATGTCATCGCTATCAGACCTGGAAGAGCAAGAATCACTATCGTTGACCTTCAGTGCCACTATTTTCTCCTTCTTCCTCTCACCTGCATCAAGCTATCTTTGGTTCACCCCTTGCTCGTAAGTAATGAGTGATCCAAGTAAGCTATCAATAGAGTAAGTATTTAAATCTTTAGATTCAGTGATTGTAGTTATCTTAGCATCATATGAAGAAGGCAAACATCTAAGTATTTTGTTCACTCTTTCGTAGTTTGTAAGTTCTCTACCTAAGGCATGCAAAAAAGTGACGATTTGAGTGAATCTTGTATACATTTCAGAAATGGTTTCAGTAGGTTTCATGCGAAACAGTTCATAGTCATGCAGCAAAATATTTAATCTAGATTGTTTGACTTCAGTTGTACCTTCATATATGATGCACAATCTATCCCAGATTTCCTTACCAGTTGTACATATAGATACACGTATATAATCCTCTAATTTTATAGTGGTTCGGTCAACTTGACCTTCGTCCACTCCCTGGAGCCTCCCCTCCGGGTATTGCACTAACTCAAAGTGTCTCTTATTTTGCTCCCACAGCAAGGCGGAGAAGCCTGTACAAGAACCTCCTTTCCACCACACGGTGAGGCAGAGAACCCAACCTCCTTTTGCTTCCTCCTGAAGCAGGCAGAGAACCTTAGATCTTCTTGCTGACGATCCTCTCCAAAAAAACACCAACACGACGAAAGACGATGAGCGGAGAAGAAGACTCTGATCCTTGCTTGGAGCAACCTTTATGAACCCCTCACGAACTCCCCCTCACAAGATCCTCTCTCTCTCTCCCAAACTCTCTCTCTCTCTAAGGTTTCTCTGGAAAGGAATGTGGCAAAAGATTTTTCTTGTTGAAAGAAAAAGATCTTTTATAAGAGGGCTTAAAATTTGCCCTAAATCTCAACTGGTCAGCCAAGATCATCCAGGACGATCTATAGATCATCATGTACGATTAGTTCAAAATCAGCTGTTTCAGCCTGGACGATCTGGCTCTTCTGGATGATCAGTAGAAAAAGTTATTCATATCATCCCGTACGATTCTGCGATCATCCGGGATGATTAGTGTAAATCGAGAAATATCATCCAGAAGACAGTTCGGGTCGTCCAGAGCAAATTGTGCTGGACGACCAAAAAATGACTTGATCGTCCAGGACGATACGGTTATCGTCCTGTACGATTAGTTCAAAAAGTGCCCAAATCATCCTGAGAACAGTTCGGGTAGTAGAGTTGAAATGACTTAGACGATCAATATCATCCCGGACGATCTTGCGATCGTCCCAGACGAGGTGATCGTATCAATTAACCATTGATTGCTTTCCTTAATTACCAGATTAATTTAGGCATGATTACACTGGATTGTCCAAGATGATACACGTATCGTCCGGGATGATCAGACCAAATATCTTAAAATAAAAACTTGCCTAACTTGATCTGGCGGTTGAAAGTTTCTGATTTGAGTATATCATTCCGTACTATCCAATGATCGTCCAGGATGATCTGCGTAATCAGACACACTTAACTTGGTCACCCTAATTAGGATTTCTATTTTTACTGGATCATCCAGGATGATGTGCATATCATCCAGGACGAGCTGAATAAAAACTTGAACAGAAACTCTTATCCACTCAAGCTCTCCCCCTGAGTGTGTGTGTGCAAGGTTACTTAGCTAGGGGATCAGTTACATTACAATTGACTTAAGAAAAAGAAAATAGTACACTTAGACACACTTGGACCCGATCTTGAGTTGGCTTGAGTTGCTCATGATCTTTTGTGCCTGAAACGGGTTAGCCAAGCAACACATAATGGAAACATGTTTATCATCATCAAAACCAGATTTGCAACAAGATTGTCATATGAGAGTAATGGAATCATTTTTTCCATAGAGTCGATGGTTATCGATTGTTCCACCATTTTGATGGTAGATTTACCTTTGAAATCAAAAGTTCAAATATAGTAGATAAGATTTTTATCTACTTTAAGAAAAGAATATTTATTTAGATCTTCTTCATTTAATGGATACTCAATATGTTCTGCATTTTTTATGTCCCTGAATGAGGGCATATAATAATAGATGAAGGTGATTGGTCAGTAACTCCACCTAATAAAGCCTTCATCCTTGATTAATCTATTTTGTCCATAGATTATTTTCTTAGGCGGTGGCTGGGTCCCACGTCTTGAGATTGAGTGCTCATATGACTCAATCTGTCCCATCTATCTTGAACTATGTCGTTTGAGTGTTGAGAGGCCATTTCATCATCATAGAAGAGATTCACCATTTGTTCTTCATAGATTTTTCTTAATTTAGCTTTAATTTTTTCTCAGCCCCATGGTATTTCAGGCCCTATGAGATAGTGGAAAGAATTGGAACTATGATATACCAGTTGAAGTTAACCCTGACTGCCACCATACACCCAGTATTCCATGTGTCATAATTGAGGAATACTCTAGGGGAGCATACAGTCAGTACAGAGTTGCCGGCGATACTGTCGAAGGAGTTGTAAGTGATCTTAGAACCACTAGAGCTAAAAGGGATGAGATCAGGTAAAGAGGGGGATAAAGAAGTGCATATTGAATGGAGGGGCCTTCCCGACTTCGATGCCACTTGGAAGTTTCATATTGTTCCATGCTTTTCATCAAAATCTTGCAAGTTTTATGAGCCTTACAATCTTTTTACATATATTTTATACTTGTTAAACTCAAGTATTTATATATTGAAGTGCACCATGTGATGCGCTAATTTTCTAACTATTAGATGCATTTCTTTCACCAAATTCTTGCTCTTGATGAGGCTGATAGAGTTTTGGATGTTGTGTTTGAGGAGGAACTTAGTTTGATAATGTCTTTAAGAAGGAACTCAGTATAATTTTGAAAAAATTGCCTAAAAGTAAACAAACTCTTTTATTTTTTTCAACCATGATAAGCAATTTTCAAGCATTGCTTGAGATATCTTCAAATAGATCTTTTTTGAGGCATATGAAAGTTTTAAAATGGTGGAATCTCTCAAACAATATACATTTTTACTCCTAGAAACATGAAGGAGGTTTACCTTATCCACATACTATCAAAAATAGAGGATATGGGCTATAGATCAGTCATGATAATCATTTCTACTTGTAGGTATAGAGTTTTACTTAACATTTTGTTGCATTTTTACACGAAGATGCAGAAGATAAGTTTATTTATAATTTTTTGCTTGCTCCTTACTAAATTTTATATGGATTTGCCTTGTTCCTACATTTATAACATTGCTTTGTGTTAAAAGCTTACTACTCTGCCTGTGATGCAAAACTGCATTTTAGGATTTCTAATATTTAGTAGGATTTTCATTTGGTTTTATATTTTTTTTATCATATAAGGGTTGTCATCTTTTAAACTTGTTATTGAAAGAACTTGATCAACCTACAGTTGCCTTGCACTCTCACAAGTCTCAGGTCCTCCGTCTCTCTACATTGAAGAAATTTAAATCTGGCAAAGTTCCTAGTTTGCTTGCTATGGAAATAGCTAGCCGAGCCTTGGATATTCCAACAATAAATCTTATCATCAACTATGATACTCCTAGGTGATTTTTAGCTTGAGATTATTTCATTGAACAACTATGATATTCCTAGGTGATTTTCAGCTTGAGATTAGTTCATTGAACAAAGAAGGAAAATTAAAACTATTAGTGACCTTAGTTCATCTCAATAAGATGAATGAAAAGTTCTAACCATTTTCAGATTTAAAATGCAACAGGAATCTATCAAGAAACTTCTTAAATTCAAGAGAAAACTTATCTCAGGTTCCAAAAAAAAAATCCAAGTAGCCTTCCAAATGGAAAATTTACATAAAAGAAAGCAAAGAAGAAGATGATGAAAATGGAGATGTAGAAGATATAGATTGAGAAGAAGATTGAGAAGAAGGTAGAAAATAAGATTGAGGGAAATAAGAAAGAAGAAGATGAAGTTTGAGAGGAAGGTGAAGAGGAGAATGGGAACAAGAAAAGGAAGGAAGAGGAGAGGAGATTACCGTCTCTCCGGCTTGCTAGCTCAGGACCGAATGCAAGAACAACAAAGGGACGAATGCCCTTCACAGCCTGCCTCCCCCTCTCTCTCATTCTCGGGATCGCACGAGCAGAACTAAGGCTGAATGAATCTCTCACTCCCACTCGCTCTCTTCCTCTCTGGTTCGCACTCAAGCAAGGGCTGAATCAAGATCCCGCCCAAATAGCCCCCTTATCTAGAATTTTCTTTTACAAGTAAATTACCATCTTGCCCTCTCTCTTAATCTTGATTTTTAATCAAAAAGGCTGAAGTGATTTGATAATGCTTTGCTATTGAGAAATTTTTTTTACGATCTTCTTTTTAGTAAAAATCTTATCCACTTTTACACATTGTGTACAAGCTTAAATTAGTAGTGTAAAATTTTTGTTTAATCATTTACAAATATATACAGACTTCTATAGTTTTTGTATAAGGAAAATTGATAAATATTTTAAACTTTTTCTTGAAGATGTACACCCCAAAGGTTACTTTTCATTGTAGACCCTCAACATTTAGAAATATCTATTATATTTTAAAAATGTTATTAAGCGATGAAGTTAAGGACACTTTGAAGAAGTTAAATATATTTTAATTTACAAAGTTCCTTCAATTTTAATAAAATAACCCCTTGATCTATATAAATGTTGCTATCATGTCAGGATGTGCCAAAGCAAACATTCATAATCAAAGGGCACAAGCAAAGATTTATAGGATATGAGGTGGCTAATAACATGTTTGCTAAACATAGGTTATTTGATATACTAGAAAGCCGAGCCACTAACTAGCTAAACTGTAGTTCAAATTAAGAATGAAATGAAGGAAATTTGAACTGAGTCACTAAAAAAGTATTTTCTAGGAGGAAATAGATAATTTTTAAGGCTTTCTACTTACTTATTTCATGTGCATACGAGCATTATTTTTATCCTTATTGTGCTCAAGTTGGGCTAACCTACTATTATCATAATCAACCATTAAACAGTAGCTAGCATCCTACTTTTTAGCATCAGATTATGCTTGATGTTGAGCTGTGGTAATAATTGTTTAAAGTTTTTAAGTTTCATGTTATCCCATGCTTCTCATCATAATCTTATAGGTTTTATGAGCCATGCAATTATTTTACATATATTTTATGCTTGTTAAACTCAAGTATTTATATATTGAAGTGCACCATGTGATGCACTCATTTTCTAACTATTACACACTTTTCTTTCACCAATTCTGGCTCCTGATGAGGCTGATAGAGTTTTGAATGTTGTGTTTGAGAAGGAACTCAATTAGTGTTGTCTTTGAGGAGGAACTCAGAATAATTTTGAAGAAATTGCCTAAAGTAGACAGACTCTTTTATTTTTTTAAATCATGATAAGCAATTTGTAAGCATTGCTTGAGATATCTTCAAATGGATCTTTTTTGAGGCATATGAAAGTTTTAAAATGATGGAATCTCTCAAAAAATATATATTTTTATTCCTAAAAACATGAAGGAGGATTATCTTATCCACATACTATCAAAAAAGGAGAATATAGGAAATAGATCAGTCATGAAATTCATTTCTACTTATAGGTATAGAGTTTTACTCAACATTTTGTTGCATTTATACATGAAGATGTAGAAGATAAGTTTATTTATAATTTGTAGCTTTGCTCCTTACTGAATTTTATGTTGATTTGCCTTGTTCCAACATTAATAATATTGCTTTGTGTTAAAAGCTTGCGACTCTACCTCTGATCCAAAACTGTATTTTAGGATTTCTAATATTTTGTCAACTTTTAAACTTGTTATTGAAAGAACTTGATCAACCCATAGTTGCCTTGCACTCTCACAAGTCTCATGCCCTCCATCTCTCCGCATTGAATAAATTTAAATCTAGCAAAGTTCCTATTTTGCTTACTACGGATGTAGCTAGTTGAGGCTTAGATATTCCAATAATAAATCTTATCATCAACTATGATATTCCTAGGTGATTTTCATCTTGAGATTATTTTCATTGAATAAAGAAAGAAAATCAAAACCATTAGTGACCTTAATTCACCTCAATAAGATGAATGAAAAGTTTTAACCATTTTCATATTTAAAACTTATCTCAGGTTCCAAAAAAAAAGTCCAAATAGCCTTCCAAATGGAAAATTTACATAAATGAAAGTAAAGAAGAAGATGATGAAAATGGAGATGTAGAAGATATAGATTGAGAAGAAGATTGAGAAAAAGGTGGAAAATAAGATTGAGGGAAATGAGGAAGAAGAAGATGAAGATTGAGAGGAAGGAGAAGAGGCGAATGGGAACAAGAAGAAGGAGGAAGAGGGGAGGATATTACCATCTCTCCTGCTTGCTGGCTCGGGACTGAAAGCAAGAACAGCAAAGGGACGAATGCCCTTCACAATCGGCATCCCCCCCTCTCTCATTCTCGGGATCGCACGAGCACAACCAAGGCTGAATGAATCTCTCGCTCCCACTCGCTCTCTTCCTATCTGGTTCGCACTTAAGCAAGGGTTGAATCAAGATCCCGCCCAAACAACCCACGGGTTGAATCAAGATCCCGCCCAAACAACCCACGGGTTGAATCAAGATCCCGCCCAAACAACCCCCTTATTTAGAAATTTCTTTTGCAAGTTAATTACCATCTTGTCGTCTTTCATATTCTTAATTTTTAATCAAAAAGGCAGAAGTGATTTGATAAATTTAAGTGGGTTAGAGGGTTGCATTAGCTATAAAAAGTAGAACTAAAACAAATCAAGTTGAATAGATATTGAGTTCATATTTTATTCAATTGATTTTAGCGAGGTAGATTTGATTTAGATTAGATAGAGACAAGTTAAATTAGGCCAAATGGAGTCGTCAAGTTCAAATCAAATTCAATTGAAGTTAATTAGTGACAATTCGAATTAGATTTGGGTTAATCATATTAAATTGAGTCGATTAACACTAACGAGCTTCAAATTATGTCAAATTTGAGCCGTATCAACTTAAATTCACTAATTTAAATATATTTAACTAATAACAAAATTAATTCTCGATAGTTTCAATCTCGAGCTAAATCGAATTAACTCATCGAGGGTCAATTAAATTCATTTGATTGTTAATTAATTTGAGAATGAATAGAATCAATTTAGTAATTGACGATGACGTGATGGTCAAATCAAGCTTGAATCGAGTCGACTCAGACCCAACATCATCAAGCTAAATTTATGCGATCTAACTGACTACAATTAACTTAAATTTAACTCGATTGAAAATTTATCTGCAACCAACAAGATGATTTACAAGTTAATTATAAGGTCAACACATGTATTACATTTGACACTATATTTATTATTTTAACTCCAAAAAGAATAATTTCTTCTACACATTGTATACAATAGCTTTTAAATTAATATAATGCATTTAATAATGAGAAAAAAATTTATAAGTTCGTACAATTTAACTAGTCTTTTATAGTTTTTTGTATGAGTAAATTAGACCATTTGTACACACTACGTACAATCCCTGTACACACTATTTTATAAGCCTTGTACACACTGCGTACAAGGCCTTATATACACTGTGTGCAAGCTTCTATTAACATTATAAAATCTATTCGTCTTGAAAAGTAATATTTTATAAGCTCCTCCATTTTAATAAAAATTTTGACCACTTGTACACAATGTGATCTAAGCCTTGTATACACAATGTATAATATATTATACACAGTGTGTACAAACTTCTATTAGCATACAAAATATGTGTTAAACCAAGTACTCTTATACTAAGTCTCCTCCATAATGAGAAAAAAAATATTTTACAATATTCTCTATTTTAATGAAAATCTAGTCCAATTGTACACATTATGTACATGGCCATGTACATAGTGTGTATAAGCTTCTGTTAGCATGTAAAATTTGTGTTCAACTATGTACACTTGTACTCAGTCTCCTTCATTTTAATAAAAATATAATATTTTGATAATAAACAAAAATATTTTATAATCTCCTTCATTTTAATAAAAATGTAGTTGTACACACAGTGTACAAGGCCTTAAATGCACTATGTACAAGCTTCCGTTATCATGTGAAATATTCATTCAACCATGTACACTTGTACTATGTCTCCTCCATTTTAATGAAAATATAATGCTTTGATGATGAGAAAAAAAATTTACAATCTCTTCCATTTTAATGAAAATCTAGTCCACTTATACACACTGTTTACGAGCTTCTTTTATGAATGTAAAATTTGTGTTCATCTATGTACATATACATGCAGTTTTCTATAATTTTCGTATAAGAAAAATTAATAAATATTTTGAACTTTTTTTCATTTAGATGACTATAATAGCTTAGAAATAAATAAAATGCTTTGATATTAAGAAAAAAATATTTTTTAATCTAATTTTGTCCATTTGTACACAGTGTGTACAATCATCTGTTATGAATTTAAAATGTGTGTTCATGCATTATAAATATATGCAGACTTCTATAGTTTTTGTATAAGAAAATTTAATAAATATTTGAACTTTTCTTGTTGCAAATGTCTATAATTGCTTAAAAATAAATATATTTCTTTGATATTGAGGAAAAAAATATTTTATAAGTTCCTCCATTTAAATAAAAATTTAGACCGCCTGTACACACTGTGTATAGGCCTTGTACATATTATACATAATGTGTACAAGCTTCTGTTTATAATGTAAAATGTTTATTCAAACATATACACATATATTAAGTCTTCTAGAATTTTTGTATAAGAAAAATTAATAAATATTTAAAACTTTTGTTACAGAAGTCTATAATAGCTTAGAAATAAATATAATGCTTTTCAATTAAGAAATTTTTTTTTTATGATCTCCATTTTAGTAAAAATCTAGTCCACTCGTACACACTGTGTACAAGCTTCAGTTAGCAGTGTGAAATTTTTGTTTAATCATGTACAAATATATGCAGACTTTTCAAATTATACTGGGAAGCTATACTCTAACTAGCTATACTCTAACTAGCTATACTAGCTATACTCTAACCACTGGGAAGCTGAGACACTAACTAGCTATACTCTAATTCAAATTAAGAATGAAATGAAGGAAATTTGAACTGTGTCACTAAAAAAGTATTTTTTGGGAGGAAATAGATAGTTTAAAGGCTTTCTACTTTCTTATTTCATGTTTATGTGAGCATTATTTTTATCCTTATTATGCTCAAGTTGGGATAACCTACTATTATCAAATCAATTATTGAACAGTAGCTAGCATCCTATTTTTTAGCATAGGATTATGCTTGATGTTGAGCTGTGGTGATAATTATTTAAAGTTTTTAAGTTTCATGTTGTCCCGTGCTTATCATCATAATCTTGCAGGTTTTATGAGACATGCAATCTTTTTACATATATTGTATGCTTGTTAAACTCAAGTATTTATATATTGAAGTGCACCATGCGATGCGCTCATTTTTTAACTATTAGATGCATTTTATTCACCAATTTCTAGCTCTTGATGAGGCTGGTAGAGTTTTGGATGTTGTGATTGAGGAGGAACTCAGTTGGATGTTGTCTTCGTGAAGGAACTCAGGATAATTTTGAAGAAATTGCCTAAAAGTAGACAAACTCTTTTATTTTTTCAACCATGACAAGAGATTTGCAAGCATTGCTTGGGATATCTTCAAATAGATCTTTTTTGAGGAATATAAATGTTTTTAAATGGTGGAATCTCTCAAAAATTATATATTTTTATTCCTAAAAACATGAAGGAGATTTATCTTATCCACATACTGTCAAAAAAAAGGATATGGGCAATAGATCAGTCATGAAATTAATTTCTACTTACAGGTATAGAGTTTTACTCGACATTTTGTTGCATATGAAGATGTAGAAGATAAGTTTATTTAAAATTTGTTGCTTGCTCCTTACTGAATTTTATGTTGATTTGCCTTGTTCCTACATTTATAATATTGCTTTGTGTTAATAGCTTGCGACTCTGCCTGTGATCCAAAACTATATTTTAGGATTTCTAATATTCAGTAGGATTTTCATTTGGTTTTATATTTTTTTTTATTTTTGATTATATAAGGGCTGTCAATTTTTAAACTTATTATTAAAATAACTTGATCAACCCGTAGTTGTCTTGCACTCTCATAAGTCTTAGGCCCTCTATGTCTCCACATAGAATAAATTTAAATCTACCAAAGTTTCTATTTTGCTTGCTACGGATGTAGTTAGCTAAGGCTTGGATATTTTAATAGTAAATCTTATCATCAACTATGATATTCCTAGGTGATTTTCAGCTTGAGATTATTTTCATTGAACAAAAAAAGAAAATCAAAACCATTAGTGACCTTAATTCACCTCAATAAGATGAATGAAAATTTTTAACCATTTTCAGATTTAAAATACAACATTAATCGATCAAGAAACTTCTAAAATTCAAGCGAAAACTTATCTCAGGTTCTTAAAAAAAAATACAAATAGCCATCCAAATGAAAAGTTTAAATAAATGAAAGTAAAGAAGAAATAGATGAAAATGGAAATGTAGAAGATATAGATTGAGAAAAGATTGAGAAGAAGGTGGAAAATAAAATTGAGGGAAATGAGGAAGAAGAAGATGGAGATTGAGAGGAAGGAGAAGAGGAGAATGGGAAAAAGAAGTAGAGGAAAGAGGGGAGGAGATTACCATCTCTCCCACTTGCTGGCTTGAAACCGAATGCAAGAACAATAAAGGGATGAATGCCCTTCACACCCGACCTCCCCCTCTCTCTCATTCTCGAGATCACACAAGCAGAACCTAGGCTGAATTAATCTCTCACTCCCACTCTCTCTCTTCCTCTCTGGTTCGCACTCAAGTAAGGGCTGAATCAAGAAACTACCCAAACAACCCCCTTATCTAGAAATTTCTTTTGCAAGTTAATTACCATCTTACCCTCTTTCTTATTCTTGATTTTTAATCAAAAAGGTGGAAGTGATCTGATAAATTTAAGAGGGTGAGAGGGTTATTTTAGCTACAGAAAATGGAACTGAAACATGCCAAGTTGAATAACTATTGAGTTCATATTTTATTCAATCGATTTGAACAAGGTAGATTTGATTTAGATTAGATAGAGATGAGTCAAATTAGGCTGATCGGAGCCATCGAGCTTCAAATCAAATTTGATTCAAGTTAATTAGCGATGATTCGATTTAGATTTGCATTAATCGTATTAAATTGAGTCGTTTAACATTAACGAGCTTCAAATTATGTTAGATTTGAGTCGAATTGACTTGAATTTGCTCGTTTAAATATATTTAACTAATAACAAAATTAATTCTTAATAGTTTTAATCTTGAGCTAAATCAAATTAACTCATCGAGGGTCAATTAAATTCATTTAATTTTTAATTAAGTTGAGAATGAATCGAATCAATTTAATAATTGATGATGATGTCACGGTCAAATCAAGCTCTGATTGAGACGACTCAGACCCAACATCATCGAGCCAAATTTATGCGATCAACTGACTTTAATTAACTCAAATTTAACTTGATTGGAAATTTATCGGCAATCAACGAGATGATTTGCAAGCTAATTATCAGGTCAACAAATGTATTACATTTGACACTATATTTATTATTTTCACTCCAGAAAGAATAGTTTATTCTACACATTGTATACAGTAGCTTTGAAATAAATATAATGCATTTAATAATGAGAAAAAGTTTGTGTAATTTTACTTGTGTTTTATAGTTTTTTGTATATACAAATTAGTCCATTTGTACACACTATATACAATCCCTGTACACACTATTTTATAGGCTTTATACACTCTATGAATAAGGCCTTATACATAATGTGTGCAAGCTTCTATTAACATTATAAAATCTATTCACCTTAAAAAATAATATTTTACAAACTCCTCTATTTTAATAAATATACACTATTTTATAAGCCTTGTACACTCTGTGAACAAGGCCTTATACATAATGTGTGCAAAATTCTGTTAACATTATAAAATCTATTCACCTTAAAAAATAATATTTTATAAGCTCCTCCATTTTAATAAATATTTAGACCACTTGTACATACTGTGATCTAGGCCTTATATACACTATGTACAATGCATTATACATAGAGTGTACAAACTCCTATTAGCATATAAAATATGTGTTCAACCAAGTACATTTATACTAAATCTCCTCCAAAATGAGAAGAAAAATATTTTACAATCTTCTCCATTTTATTAAAAATCTAGTCCAATTATACACATTATGTATATGGACTTATACATAGTGTGTATAAACTTTTGTTAGCATGAAAATTTTGTGTTCAATCATAAGCACTTGTACTCAATCTCCTCCATTTTAATAAAAATATAATGCTTTCATAATAAGCAAAAACATTTTATAATCTCCTCTATTTTAATGAAAATGAAGTCCACTTGTACACACTGTGTATAAGTCTTTATACACATTGTGTATAAGGCCTTGAATGCACTGTGTATAAGATTCCGTTATCATGTGAAATTTATGTTCAACTATGACCACTTGTACTATGCCTCAATTTTAATGAAAATATAATGCTTTGATATTGAGAAAAAATTTATAATTTCTTCCATTTTAATAAAAATCTAGTCCACTTATACACACTATTTACAAGCTTCTTTTATAAATGTAAAAATTGTGTTCATCTATGTACACATATATGTACTCTTCTATAATTTTTGTATAAGTAAAATTAATAAATATTTTGAACTTTTTTTTCATTTAGATGACTCTACTAGCTTAGAAATAAATAAAATGTTTTGATATTGAGAAAAAAATATATTTTATAATCTAATTTAGTCCATTTGTACATAGTGTGTATAATGTGTACAAGGCCTTATATACACTATGTACAAGCATCTATTATGAATGTAAAATATGTGTTCATCCATGTACAAATATATGCAGTTTTCTATAGTTTTTGTGTAAGGAAATTTAATAAATATTTGAACTTTCCTTATTGCAGATGTCGATAATTGATTAGAAATAAATATATTTCTTTAATATTGAGAGAAAAATATTTTACAAGTTCCTCCATTTAAATGAAAATTTTGACCACCTGTATACACTGTATATAGGCCTTGTACATGCTGTATATAGTGTGTACAAGCTTCTGTTTATAATATAAAATGTTTATTCAAACATATACACATATATTAAGTCTTCTAGAGTTTTTGTATAAAGCAAATTAATAAATATTTAGAACTTTTATTACAGATGTCGACAATAGCTTAGAAATAAATATAATGCTTTGTTATTGAGAAATTTTTTTTTACAATCTCCATTTTAGTAAAAATCTACTCCACTTGTACACACTGTATAAGCTTCGGTTAACAATGTAAATTTTTTGTTTAATCATGTATAAATATATGCAGACTTTTATATTTTTTGTATATGGCAAATTAATAATTATTTTGAACTTTTTGTTGAAGATGTACATCCCAAAGGTTATTTTTTATTGCAGACCCTCCACATTTAGAAATATTTATGATATTTTAAAAAGGTTATTAAGTGATGAAGTTAAGGACATTTTGAAGAAGTTAAATATATTTTAATTTACAAAGTTCCCTTAATTTTAACAAAATAAAACCTTGATCTACATACATATTACTGTCATGTTAGGATGTGCCCAAATAAACATTTAAAGTCAAAGGGCACAAGTAAAGATTTATAGGAGATGAGGTTGCTAATAACATGTTTACCAAATAGAGGTGATTTGATATACTAGGAAGCTGAGACACTAACTAGCTATACTGCAATTCAAATTAATAATGAAATGAAGGAAATTAACAAATCAACCCCCTTAACGTTATTGTTAACATATACATTAAGTTTTTATTATCCATTTTTTCCCAATAATAACTATAGAACCCTAAGGATGTGCCTTACTATTGCCCATAACATAAATGACTTCACTAGGTATAATTGGGCCATGTCAATTAGAGATTTTCTAGTTTATCAGTTTGATCGTATGGTGTGTTTGATTAAAAAGTGTTATGTTTTGAAAAGATTGATTATCTTTGGGTGATTTACTTTCTTGAATTTTAATTTTGAAATTAAATGCATCATTATGAATGATATATCATCTCAGAAGATGAGCATACCATTCCCGAATGGGTTCAATTTATAGGATTAAAATTTCATCCTGATTATCATAGTTAAATTTGAGTAAGAACTATATATGACCCTGTAGAGTCAAAATAATTGTTCACTTATGTATTTAACTATGATAATTTTGATAAGTTAGCATTAATTTTATAATCAAACTTACAATAATAATTGATATATCTTCCTGAAGAAAGAAGACATCAATCATTATTGATTGTTTAAAATTAAGATAATGTCGTTGATTTTGACTTAAAATTTCACAAAGATAATTAATTATAGTTTTGAAAAATTGAGTTTGAAATTTTGATATGAGTTTCTAAATCTCCTAAGAGCTCAAGCCCTCGTAGTTAATTCATCGTAAGAAATTGAAGTTTTATACGAATACTCTCGATTAAAATAATGGAAGAAATTTTATTTTGAGATTTCAAAGTTTGATATCATGGGAGGTGAGGATTAAAAATCCAACTGGGATTGGATCGAGATGAGCACTTAATTTTGGAGGCCAAGAAAGGAGTGGTAGGAGGTGTTTTAAGATTTTGAATCACTTCAGAAATACCCCAGCCTATCCTAAGTGTTGAGCTTAAATTTGAATTGAATGAGATTTTTGTTTGAATTATCAATTTTATTAGAAACTTGGGATTCAATTCTTAGAGCTTGAGTTCTTATAATATGAACTAGTCTCAGATCCTAAGTCTAAATTAGGTATTGAAAATTAATAACTCAAACCTAGCTAATACAATGTAGGATCTGGACTTACCCCAGCCTGGATTGGGGATCCAGCTAACCATCTAAATGCTTTAAAACCATGAGTCTAACCTCTAATGAAATAGTGGGTAGGGATATTTGTTTAAGATAAGTTTTTAGAAAATAGGGTTGACATCTAGAGCAATCGTAATTGACCCCTTAACATATGCTTGATAATAAAAAACTTAAATAAAATAATGCATCAAGTTTTAAACTTAATTTAATTTATAACTAATGCAATATTGTTAGTTGACTTAACAAATGTTTAAATCAAATATGAAGCAATTTTAAAAAGGCTTAAAAATAAGTTTTTCCCAAAAATGCACATTTTCTCCTTGACATATCTGCACCCTTATAGGCCAGGTGGTCTACTAGAACCTGCAGGCGGGGATGTGTCTAATAAAAAGAAAGAATAATACAACAAATATATTGTGAGAACTTCTGGCAGGCCCATGCTTACTGCTTAAAATGTTAAATTCTTATGTGAACTTAAAATTTTTAATTTTATTTAAGTAAAAAAAATTTTGTGTTCCCTCACAAGCCTCCGATCAGATTCCAGGCTAAAACAAAGATTGACATGCAAGAGCTCTAAAAAACTACTAAAAGCATGCAATATTATATCACAATCAACATCAAATAATTAATTAGATAATTAATTAATTAAATAAAATGTCTATAGGCAAGTACCTTTTAATATTACAACCTAGGGTCCACAGAAAGTAAAGTGGCTGGGTACCATGACAACAACCCAGATTCTACTCCTAAACTCAAGTGATTGTGAGAATTAAGATTCTTCTCGCTCTTCACTTCTTCCTTATTCTACAGGTTCCTTGGATCCATCTAGTCCCGATATCTAAGTGAAAAGAAACTCCTCAAAATGGGTGTTGTCTTTTCTGCTTGGATACTCAAAGTATCCTAACTTAGACTTCCAAATTGAGAAGGACTCTCCCTTAAGTGATGTCCTCTCCTCTTTGGAATCTAAGTAGGATATGTTTATATCCAATCTCAAATCACTTTTATAACTTAAAAATATCTCAAATTACATTTGATAAAAGAGAAAAGTCTAGACTAAAAATACCCTGTAGGTATATTTAAATTATCCCAAGCAACTAATATACTAAAATTTAAAATGCTCAAACTAGCCACACTTAGCTATGCTCTTTTGATTTTTAAAGGGGGACTTAGCATTCTAGAGCACCTACAAAAATTTGATTAATCTAAATTTAACTTTGCCCCTTTAATTTTAATGCCCTGTATGAGCATAGCCACCTGTATAAGATTATATTAGCATTTAAATCGTCCCTATCCTAAGGGTAAATCTAACACCTATCTATTACATCATAGAGTGCAGAAATTAAATAAATAATCATAGTAATATTAATAACCAGCATACAGTGAAAGCTTAAAAATTCTGACACAAACCAGAAAAGTAAACACTGGCCTAGCCTAGATCTAGAAGTTGTGCCCTAGCAAACCATCTAAGTGTGTGTAGCAGATTATGTAGTTTGGATATCTCCTATATTGGGTAATTAATTTAAGTTGTCTAAGGTTTAGGTTTGTTGATGTTTGGAGGAGAAATTTGGTTAGAGTTTAAATATTAATATGTTAAGGTTTATTTTAAAATGCATTTTCATTACTGATTAATTAAATGAATTTAAGTAATTAGAAATTAAATGACCAACCTATTTTAATAATTGGATTAATTACTGATTTTAAAAGTTTGAATTTAAGTTTGTTGTCAACCAATTTGTGGTGTTGTGCCACCAGGCTCGAGGAATAAAGCCTCCTTAGGACACATAGCCCCATAGCCCAGAGTAGTCCATCCTAAAAATTTGGTTGATATAATTAGATTAATAATTTTAGGTTTGATTGGATAATTAATAATCAATTAATTTTAAGTTTTAACACTCCATTGAATTCATTCATTGCGTTGTGCCACCAGGCTTGAGGAATAAAGTCTCCTTAGACACATAACCCCATAGCCTGGAGTAGTCCATCCTAAAAACCTCACATTTAGAGTGGTTGTTGTGTATTAAGGGGTTTGTTGAGGAATTTTAACATTGACTTAACATTTTTTAGGATTTAAAATTTATTATCAAATGTTTGAATTTCCTGGATTATTTTTAATATATAAATAAAGGGGTAAAAATTAAACTTTTATATTCAAAGATATTTCTAGAGTTTTGATATTTTTGTTAAATATTAGACATTTCAATGAGTAATTAGACTTTGAGTTTGTTGGATTTAGAGTTTTTTATTGAAAGTTATAAATTTTTGAAGTTTTAATTAAAATTTAAACTAAAGTTGACCAAAATGTTGACTTTCTGATTTTAAGTGATTTTTGATGATCTCATATTTTTAATAAATTTAGAGTACTATGCCTTTGAGTTTGTTAAATTATGAGCTTTCTATAATTAGTTATAATTTTTTAAAGTTTTTATATTTATTTGAATTATTTAATTTATTTAATTAAGGGCTTTTAATGATTTTACACCAAATGAACTCTCAACTCTTTTAAATCAACTCCAAAGGTCACGAATGATCTAAGGAGAGATTCCTAAGTGTTTGGGAATTTTATGGAATTTTTAATTTTTTTAATTAATTTAATTAATTAAATTTTAAATTTTACTTAAAATTAAATTATCTTCAAAGTTAAAGTGATTTTAATTTTCATTGATTATGGATTGAATTCTAGTTAATTGGATATATTATTTGAAATTTTTATATTTAATTTGAATTAATTGTAATTTTTTAAAGTTTGGTTAATTAATGGATTTTTTTAATGACCTAATTATGGAGGTTTTGATTATTTTGAACCAAACTTATTCTAAACTATATGGAATCACTTCCAAAGGTAAGAGATGACCCATGGAACTATTTTCAACTATTTAGAAGTTATTTGGCAGTTTAAATATTTTTTAATTATTTTAATAATTAAATATTAATTTTCACTAAAACTTAAATTAAAGTTAAATTACAAGTCCAATGATGGGGCTTTTATTTTTTCTAAATTGAGGATTATATTTTGGTCAGTTTGATATATTATTTGTAATTTTTGGATTTAATTTTGATTTATTATAATTTTTTGAAGTTTTTGGCTCTTAAAAAGGGTTGAATTTTAATTTGCTTAATTTTTTTAACTTAATGACCTCTAAATTTTATCAAATTTGGACTTAAGGTGTAAATTATCACTAAGTTCAATGTTCTAAAGTTTCATCCCTATTAGATGTGTATACAATTTCCTATAAATTGTCTAAGTTAACTAGACCTTTTACTTAATTATTTTCCCTAGGTGTCTCTAGTATTCAAATAGATTTGAAATTTGTGTCACCTAACCCTTGGAATTATGTAATCATACCACAGCAATTAGCTAATCTAATTCTATTAATTTGGAAAGTTATGAATTTTCAAAATTTTGGGTCCAAAATGGACCTATGACTTTGAAAATTCATATCATAAAAATCCATTGAACATCTAGCCCTAAAAAAATTTCAGATGATGCCTACGATGTCCAAATATGTTTCATCAAAATTTGGGTCTAATTTAACCACTGGATTGTGAGAAATTTGCTAAAACTAGATTTTACACAAACTATCATAGCTCATAATTCAATGATTCAAATACAGTTATTTTAATTTTAATAAGTAGTAGGGCTCAAGACCTTTCCAAGAGCCCAAGAACACCCAATTTGGTAAAAAATTAGATTTTCCATGAATTTTTAAAGTTCTACCTAATTAAAATGATTTTTTAATTACTTTTTTATATTAAAACCACAGTGACACATGTCAAGCATCCAGCAGCCATGCACGGTTCTGGCTTAGGTGACGTGGCTTTCTATGAGCCGTCCGATCGTGTAGAAGGATCAATTGGACGACTCAGATTGAGTTAGAACAATTCAGTTCAAAATGAACTAAAATTTTTAAATAGCCATAACTTTCGATCCAACCGTCCAACTTTGTTAAAATTTGAAACATATGATCTAGGTACCCTAATCTTTCAACCTATAGAATTTCAAGGCTCCATGCACTGCGATTTAGGAATAATCAAGGTTTAATCATATAAATTAAAATGGGGATAACTTACAATCCAACCTTCAAATTTTGATGTTCTTGAGCTTGTTGGAAAGCTAGAGAAGTCCTCTAAAACTTTACTGAAAACCTAAAGAACTTTTAATGGCTAGATTTAAATCTGTTGTTAAAATTCTCCTTTTTTCTCTCTTTCTCTCTTTGTCTTCTTAAAATGGGGTTTTTGAACTTGGGAAAGGATAGGGGAAAGGTTTGGAGAGTCTTACAAATTGTTGGAGAGGTTGGATTGTCTATGTAATGGGCTAAAGGTTTTTGGACAAGAAGTATTGAGTGAAATGAGGTAAATCCAAGGCTTTGAGTTAAGTTTTGATATTACCCATTCATCCCCTTAGTTTGGATGTCTATGACTGATTGAGGGAGGCTTGGATGCTTTCTAAGTGTCCTTAGGATTGCTTAAAATAGGAGTTGATGGCTTGATTTGAAAGAGAAATGGATTGCCAAAGTGGCATGGCCACTAAAGCTCTCATGAAAGCTAGTTTGACTATTTGACCATTCTTAACCCACTTAAAATGTTTGTGTTGATTGGTTTGACCAGTCAACCATACATGTTAACTAGTGAGGTGGCATGTAGGGAAGGTTTGAGTGGTGGGATGGGTTGGAGAGGGTTTAAAGCTTAAGCGTTGGGATTTGAAATAGGAATATGAGAGCTTAAATGACTTTGACCAAGTCTTGGATTTAATGTTTGAATGCATGGAATGTAAGATTTGACCAGATTTGATAGTTTGACCAGGTCAAATTAAATGTGATTTGACCCTACAAGAGCTTGGATATGTTTAAATCATCCTTTGGAATAGGTTTGAGGACTTGAGGAAGTTGATTTAGCCAAATGGGTTGGATTGACCAATTTAACCCTTAAAGGATTATTTGGCCAACCTAGGTTAACTTGGTTAACCAGGTTGAACTAGAACATGGGTTTAAATTTAATGGGTTTGGTTTGAAATTTTGAGTCTGTTGGAGGTGGTCCCAACATTTGGAGAGTTTAATTCATTCAAAAATGACTATTTGGACCCATAGAAGGCATTATGAACAACCCTTGTTGACTTGGTCAACCAGGTTTACCCAGGAGCAGGGCATGGGTCCAACAGGTTTGTTTTAACATTAGGTGTTGAATGGAAGTGGTTCCATCCAAAGATTGGGTCATTTGATTTAAAATGACTATTCATACCTCTAAGGGGTATTTTAGTCATTTGAGTTGACCCGGTCGACCAGGCTTGACCAGGATCTAAGTTTGAGTCCAGTATACTTCTAATGATGATTAGGATGTATTGGAAGAGTTTGCAGGGTTTGATTTGAAAAGGCTATGTTAGAGTTTAGAGAAAACTCCAAAATTGCCCTTTAGGGGCATTTTAGTCATTTTGACCCCTGGCCAATTGGAGGTCAAAATGTATCCACCAAAATATAGTTTAGTATTCAACATATGATAATCAAGGGTTTAGATGTGATCAAAGGGTTTAGAGAAGGCTCCAAGGTCAAAATCCATTAGGTAGCAGGTTTAGTGGCATAGGCCATAAATATTTGATGTTTTTACAACCTTTGGATTTCAATTTAGTTTATAGGGTTAGAGGCCTCAGATTGAGCTCAAATTTGGAGGACAAATTCTAGATACATGACTAATCAATATGTAATTGATAGATCATGAATCAGGGGTCAATTAAATAGGGTTTGAAATGTTTGAAAATTCATTAGAAAAGGCTTTCAAGATAGGACCTTTGAACCTTGAATATTGATTTGAAATCTGGATTTGATTTAGATTGATCTAAGATCTGGTTGGATCCTAGGATTTGGATTGGCCCTAGTGAACTCATACAAAAATGAGGTCAATAAATGGGCCCCCAATATGTGTAATAGAATGAAGTTCTACTGCACATATGGTGTTGAACAAATTAAAAAGTTAAAATTAAAATTTTGATTCTAAGGGAAAGTAGAAAGCTATTCCTAAAGAATTGAGTTTGAATTGATACTAGGGTAGTTCCGAGAGGGTGTACTCTGCCACTAGTGGGTCTAATCATAAGGGAAGGTGAAACCTAACCTTAAAGGAAAAGATTATCTAGGTGATCGTATAGGAAGGAAGAACTCTTAACTATGGAGGACTAAGTTTGAATTTTGATACTGGGGTAGTGCCAAGAGGGGTGTACTCTACCACCAATAGATCTAATCCTAAGGATGGGAAGAACCCAACGTTAAGGAGAAGAAGCTTAAATGATCGTATAGGAAGGAAGAACTCCTAACTATAGAAGATCGAGTCTAGGTTTTTATTCTAAGGGAAGGAAGACCTAACCCTAGAGGATTGGGTTTTGAATAGATACCAGGGTAATTCCACTATGGGTGTACTCTACCACTAGTAGATCTAATCCTAAGGAAAGAACCTAGCCTTAAGGAAAAGAAGCTTAATTTTGAAAGTTGAAATTGAAATTGACACTAGGATGGTGCCATAGAGGGCGTTCTTCACCACAAGGATGTCTAAATCTAAGAAAGGAGGAAAGGAGTTATTCTTAACAAAACTAGGATTAAATTTTTGAGTTTAAAGTTTGAAGTTAGGATGGTGCCACAAAGGGCGTTCTCCACCACTAGCAAATTTAATATTAAGGGAATGAAGAACCTAACCTTAAGGGAAAGAAGGTTTGATTTTGGAGTTTGAAATTGAAACTTGGATGGTGCCACAAAGGATCATTCTCCACCACTAGTAGATTTAATCCTAAGGAAGGAAGAGACCTAACCTTAAGGAAAAGAAGATTAAATGATCATATAGGAAGGAAGAACTCCTAGCTATAGAGGATCGAATTTGCAATGACACTAGGGTAGTGCCATGAGGGCCGTACTCTACCACTAGTATGTCTTATTATAAATCTGGATTCAAGAATTATGATTTTGATGGTAGTAAACATTTTTATTTCTATTTGACTGCCTAACCTTTCAGGTTCACAAGATTAGTTGTAATTTAAGCTAGCCCAAGATCGAGTCAGTCTGTTTGTGTTTCAGTTTAAATGTATTTTATCATCTTTCTTGAGTCAAGTGTAATGTAGTGGATTCCCTAGCTAAGTAATGTAGCACACACAACTCAGGGGGTAGTTTTAAAAAGTTTGAGTTTCTATTCAAATTTTATTCATATCATCCTAGACGATAGTCATATCATCTTAGACAATCCATCAAAAATAGAAACCCTAATTAGGGCAGCCATATTAAGTTAGTCTGATTAAGTAGATCATCCTGGATGATACTTACATCATACAGGACGATATACCTAAATAAAAAATTCTCAGCCGCCAGACTAAGATAGATAAGTTATTATTTTTAGCTTTTTAATCTGGTCATCCTGGACGATACATGTATCATCCTGAATGATTTATAACAATCATGCCTAAATTAGTCATGTGATTAAGGAAAGTAATTAAAGTTTGTTTAATTTGATCTTAACACCCTGGATGATTATAAGATCATCCTGGATAATCAATTGGAAATCCTGATTGTCTAGTGTATTTTGCTTGGACGACTTGAACAATCCTATGGATGATATTCCCATTTTTGAACAAATCATACGGGATGATATCAATATCATCCTGGACTATCAAGTCATTCTGAAATGATCCAGCATAGTTTTCCTGGATGACCTGAATAATCCTCTAGACGATATTCCCATTTTTGAACTAATCATCTGGGAAGATATAAATATCATTCAGGACGATCAAGTCATTTTAAAATCATCTAGCATGGTTTTCCTGGATGACCCAAATAATCTTCTGGATGATATTCCCATTCTTTATTAATAGTCCAGGCCGATTGCAAAATCATCCTGGACAATCAGAATAAATCATTTCTTCTGATCATCTAGAAGAACCGGATCATCCAGGCCAAAAGGTTCTGATTTACACCGATCGTACATGACGATCGAAGGATCATCCTAGATGATATTTGATGGTAAGTTGAAATTTAGGGCAATTTTTTAGCCCTACTATTTAAGGCTTTCTTTCTTCTACTGTAAAAAATCTTTTGTCACTTTCCTTACCAGAGATTTTCTTGAGAGGGAGAGGGAGAGCTTGGGAGAGAGAGAGGATCTTATGAGGGGGAGTTTGTGAGGTATTCACAAAGGTTACTCCAAGCAAGGATTCAAGTTGTCATCTCCAGTTGCCTTCCCTTGTCCCTTGGTGTCTTTGTGGGAAGGATTATTTGTAAGAAGATATAGGTTCTCTGCCTGCTTCAAGAGGAAGCAAAATGAGGTAAGGGTCTCTGCCTGCTTCAGGAGGAAATAAAAGGAGTTCGGGTTCTCTACCTCACCGGATTGGTGAAAAGGAGTTTTGTAAAGGCTTCTCCGCCTTGCTGTAGGAGAAGAAGGAGAGTCACTTTGTTTTAGTGTAATACTTGGAGGGGAGGCTTCGGGGAGTGGACGTAGGTCAAGTTGACCAAACCACTATAAAATCTGGTGTGTTCTTTCTGATTATCTTCTGTACTTTATTTTACTTCAATTAACTGCTTGGGTAAAATCTCAATCTGATATGTACTATTACTTTTATTTTAAAACATTCCAAAAGATTTTCAAAATTATTTTTGCTCATGTATTTTTAAAACTACCAATTCACCCCCCTATCTTGGTTAGCCTCAGGCTAGTTCATAAGGGCTTAACATCCCTAACAAACTTTTAAGTTGTATCAGAGCGGGATTCATAAAATTAAATTTTGAAAAACTTTTGAATTTGATCCATGGCTAACTTTAATAACATAAACACCATTAAAGGTTATTCCATTACTAGTCCACCCTTATTTGACAACATACCATTTAATTTCTGGAAAACTCACATGTCCACCTTTTTACAATCTATAGATTATCGCATGTGGATGCTTGTTAAAGATGGTTATGAAACACCTTTTAGACTTATTAATTGTATTGAAACTAAACTTCCATTTGTTGAATGGAATTTTGATGATCGAGATTTAGCACAACTGAATGCAAAATACTTAAACTATTTTTTCTGTGCATTGAAATCTGAAGAATACATGCGTGTGTCAACCTGTACAACTGGCAAAGAAATTTGGGATAAATTATGTATCACTTATGAGGGCAAAACTAAAGTTAAATAGTTTAGGTTGAACATCCTGCTTCATGACTGTGAACTCTTTCGCATGAAACCTAGTGAGTCAGTATCTGAAATGTATAATAGGTTCACCAAAATTTTTACCTCCCTGTATGCTTTAGGAAGAGAACTCACGAACTATAAAAAAGTTAACAAAATCTTGAGATGTTTGCCTTCCTCCTATGATGCCAAGATAATTGCAATTACTAAATTCAAGGATTTGAATACTTATTCTATTGATAATTTACTTGGATCACTCATTGCTTATGAGCAAGGAGTGAACCAAAGACAGCTTGATGCAGATGAGAAGAAGAAAGAGAAGACTGTGACACTGAAGGCGAATGATACATATACTGATACTTTCGGGTCTGAAAGTGATGACGTTGCCTTAATCACTAGGTAATTCAAAAGATTTTTAAGAAAGAAACACAAAAACTTTTAGAAGTGGAACAAAGGTAAGAGTGGAAAAAATCCTAAAGGGTCTTCTGATGTGGTTTATTTTGAATGCAGGAAGCCAGGATATATAAAAGTTGATTGTCCTACACTTAAGGGTGATGAGAAACCCAAGTTCAGGAAGGATAAGAAGCGGATTCAAAAGGCTTTCTGGGTAAATTCTGTATCCATCTCCTCTGAGATTGAAGCTGAAGAGGAGACTACAAACCTGTATTTGATGATAGATGAACATCATAGTCAATCTGATCAAGAAGAGGTATGTCAACTGACCTACAATCAATTACTTGATGTTTCTGAGAAAATCCATTCGTTATATAGGAAGCTTAAGAAAACGCATGCTTGTCTGAAATTGAAATTCTTAAACTTACAAAAAGAGCCTGAAGTTTTACTTAAAAATCATTCTACACTTGATAGCAATCACATGTCATTACTTAATGAATTTGATGAGTTAAATAAAAAGTATTCTGAATTGATTATTGAGCATGATTCATTGAGAGCATCACAAGTTGATTTAGAAAGAGATTTTAAAAAACTAGACAGTAGTGAGCATGCATTGAAATTTAAAATTATAAGTCTTAAAAAGAAAAATAAATTTCTAAGTGTAAAAATTAGTGCATTTAAGAAAAATGAAACACCTCCTACATTTGCATAATTTTATAAACCACCACAATATGCATCCAAACCTAGGAAGAGGCACAATCACCCACGTAGATTAGTTAACCCTTTTCCTGGAGTTAGATATTTTTCTTGTGGCATGCTAGGACACATCTTCCACACCTGCACTGTTCACCATAGTATACATTAGGTATGGAGGCCTAAATTGCATGATTCATAGCATAGCATATATGCATTGCATTCTTCTTTCCATAAGAAGGAACCCAAACTTATTTGGGTTTCTAAATCTAACATTTGATATTTTTGTAGGGGTGCTCTCATACAAGACCTCATGAGATCATATGGTATCTGGATAGCGGATGCTCAAGACATATGACTGGAGATGCAAATCAATTCATTTTGCTGGAGGCTAGGGTTGGAGGTAAGGTCACTCTTAGAGATAACACCACCAGGAAAGTGGTGGGCACATTTATAATTGAAAACTCCAAGAATCTTTTGATTGAAAATATTTTGCTTATAGATGGACTAAAATATAACCTGCTCAGCATTAGTCAACTCTGTGACAAAGGGTTCAGCATCAAGTTCCTGATAAATACTTACATTATAAGCTTAAATAATAACACTATTTTGCAGGGCAAAAGGATCAACAACGTCAACATATTTGATTTAAATAACATTGAATGTGCTGCATCATTTTACTTAAAAATTGCTATTGATGAGTCTTTGTTGTTGCACAGGAGATTATGTCATGCCAGCATGAAAACCCTTAGAAGAGTCACCCAAAAGGACTTAGTTAGAGGTGTCCCCAAGCTTAAGTTTACTAAGGACCACCTGTATGATGCCTGTCAACTAGGGAAGAAAGTTTAATCCTCTTTCCACTCCATTAAGGACATCAGCACCTCTAGACCTTTAGAAGTCCTTCACATGGATCTCTTTGGACCCATTAGCACTGCTAGATTAGGGGGAAAAGTCTATGGATTTATGATTGTTGATGATTACTCGAGGTTCACTTGGATTAGATTTCTGTCATATAAATTTGAATCATTTGATGAATTTAAATCTTTCTCCATTTGGATTCAAAAAAAGTTAGGTTGTGAGATCTTGACCATCCATAGTGATCACGGTGGAAAGTTTAAAAATGTGAGATTTGGAACCTTCTGTGACGAGCAAGGGATTAGCCACAGCTTTTCAGCTCCTAGTCTCAATAGAATGGGGTAGCTGAACGGAAGAATAGGACCTTATTGAAAGTCGCTAGAGCCATGCTTGTTGAGTATTCACTTCCAAAATACTTTTGGGTAGAAGCGGTGAACACAACCTGTAATGTGTTGAATAGGGTGAATGTTAGATCCAATTTGAATAAGACATCCTATGAGATCATTAAGGGTAGAACTCCAAACTTGTCCCACCTCCATGTCTTTGTCTGTAAGGTGTTCATTCTTAATAATGGGAAATCATCCTTAGGAAAATTTGACCCAAAATCTGATGAAGGAGTGTTCTTAGGATATTCAAGTGTGGGGAAATCCTTTAAGGTGTTTAACAAGAGGATATTGGTGGTGGAGGAGACTACTCATGTGGTGTTTGATGAATCTGATCCTAAGGAGCCTAGAGTTAAGGAAGAAGAGGAGGTAGGAGAGATTACCCAAGGAGTAAAAAATGCAAATCTGGAGGAAAGGGTAGAACCTCTAAACTCATTGCCTAGAGATTGAAGATATTCTTCGAGTCATCCTAAAGAACTAATCTTAGGAGACCTATTTGAAGGTGTCAGAACTAGGCTTAGACTTAGGAAGGAAGTAAACCATTTTGCCTTTATCTTAATGACTAAATCCACCAACATCAATCAAGCCCTTTTTGATGAATTCTGGATCTTAGCTATGCAAGAAGAACTTAACTAATTTGTGAGGAATGATATTTGGGAGTTAGTAGAAAGACCTAAGAATCAAAGTGTAATGGAAACTAAATGGGTCTTGAAGAATAAAATGAATGATTCTGGTGGGGTAGTGAGAAATAAGGCAAGATTGGTGGCTAAGGGTACAACCAAATAGAAGGGATTGATTTTGAGGAGACCTTTGCCCCTATAGCTAGATTGGAAGCCATTAGAGTGCTACTAGCCTTTGCCTGCTGTTATAAGGGATTTAAGCTTTTTCAAATGGATGTCAAGAGTGCCTTTTTAAATAGGGTAATAAAGGAAAATGTCTTTGTAGAGCAACCCCCAAATTTTAAGAGTTCATAATATCTAAATCATGTTTATAAATTAAAAAAGGCCTTATATGGAATGAAACAGGCACCTAGAATTGGTATGAAAGGCTTAGCACATTCCTACTAGAAAGGGAGTTTGTTAAGAGGAGCATAGACACCTACCTTTTTCTGAGGAAAGTAGGAGAGCTTTTACTCATTGTCTAGATCTATGTTGATGATATACTATTTGGATCTACTGATCAAAAGTTATTTGATAATTTTTCTAAAATAATGAGTAAGGAGTTTGAGATGAGTATGATGGGAGAATTATCCTATTTTTTGGGGTTTAGTATAAGGCAAATGGATGATGGAACCTTTCTGAATCAATCAAAGTATATTAAGGACATCTTAGAAAATATGAAATATATAAAGCTAAGTAAATAAACACTCCCATGAGCTCCACTGTCCAGTTTGATACTGATTCAAATGGATAATTTGTTGATTAAAAGAAGTATAGAGGTATAATTGGATCACTGCTTTACTTGACTGCTAGCCAACATGATATAATGTTTAGTATTTGTCTCTATGCTAGATTTCAAGCTGATCCTAAAGAATCTCACCTGACTGCAGTTAAGAGAATTCTTAGATATCTCTTAGGGACCCCAAACTTAGGAATTTGGTATCATAGACACAACACTTCTTTTGAGATTATTGGATATTCTGATTCTTATTTTGCAGGGTGTAGGGTGGATAGAAAGAGTACTTTTGAAACTTGCCAATTCATAAGATAGTCCTTAATCTCCTGGTCTAGTAGAAAATAAAACTCTGTTACACTTTCCACTACTGAAGCTGAGTACATTACCTTAGGAAGTTGTGTGGCCCAAGTTCTTTGGTTGAAATAATAAATCTTGGATTTAAGATTACCTGTTGGCACAATTTTAGTTCTATTTGATAACACTAGTGCCATCTACATCTCTAAGAATCATATCCATCATTCAAGAACTAAACACATTGACATAAGGCATCACTTCATTAGGGACCATGTTACCAAAGGGGACATTGAGCTACACCATGTAGCAACTGAAGATCAACTAACTAACATCTTTACTAAACCACTGGCCTTTTACTCATTCAGCATTTTAAGGTCTAGATTGGGTGTGATTGACATAGATGCATAAATTCGATGATCACTGATTTCTGAAGTTTCTATTTTTTTATTTTCCTTTATTTTTATTTGATTTGGTTATTTTGTTTTCTTTCTATTTTTTATTCTCTATAGATTTTCCTTTTGTCATTATTATTTTCCTGATTTGATTATTTATCTTTATGCATTTTCTTTCTTCCTTTATTGATTTGCTGTTTATTTTCTTCAGAATCAGATCACAACTCACAACTGCTGATAAACTGGATTTCTAACTGAGAGTTTTTGCCTTAGTTTTATTTGAAAGCTTATAAGCAATGATTGACTCCTCTAAAATAGTTAAAGGGAAGAAACATTGATGATTGTTTCTCTTACTCTAACTCCTTTAATGGTATATTGTTCCTTTTGGATAAAAATTATTTTCAAAATTAAAAAGTTGGTTTTTGAAATAGAGATCTATTTTATCTTCCTTCAGTAATCTATCTCATTTGAATAGTACTTTCAAAGCATTGAATCATTGTTATATTTTTCTTAATCAGGTGGTTGCACTTATCATATAGAGTATGATTTTATTTTATGAATTACTCCTCCTTACTGTAGAGACTGAGCTTTTTCTTCTCTTATATCTGGAAGGTAATTTCATAACTGAGATTATTTAGAGATTATGAAAGGAAGCAAGCTTGCAAAAGAAATAAAAAGTGGCACAAAATGGGCCCAAAAATGAAAAGATGTGCAATAACACCAAAAAATAGAAAGATACACAAAGTGTATCAAAAATCAAAAGATGCGCAAAGTGAGTCAAATAAATTGAAAAAGAGGCACAAAATGAGTACATCAAGAAATAAGCTTTCTCCCCTTTCAGATCTTTAAATATCATAGAAAAATCCATGGGCCACTTAATACTTTCAAAAGCTTGAGATTGAAAATCATGATTTTTGATTCCTTACTTTGTAATACTATTTTATCAAATATTTTTTTGGAATGAGGCTTGAAAGGATCTCTTTTCAAATCTAATTTCTTTTCTTCTAAATTGGACTTTTGTTTGAAAAGAGTTTGAATATATGTATGGTGTCCGAGGTAGGAGTTACGAAAATTAATTTTCTAACTTTTTTGGATTTCAGTATTGTTAATTTTCTTCTTATTGACTTTTAAATTAAAAATTAAGAAAAAATTCTGATTTACTGGAATGGATCAATTCAAAAAAAAAGCTATTTGATTATTATTGTTATTTCCTTGTGTTTATTTATTTTTTTTATTTTTTTCTTTCTTTGCTTTAAGTGTGACTTTTATATTTTTTGGGGTTCCCTAATCATTCCTCTCCATCCTTCACATTTTCACTTTTTATTCACATCGTCCTGGATGATCCTCACATCATCTTGGACGATCTGATCAAATCATCCCCATCTTGATCCAACGATTGATCTAAACTAATTATTGGTAATCATCCTGGATGATATACCTCATCATCCTGGATGATCCATGTGGCAGCAGTGGGATGATTCAAATTTAGCCCGTCTGATTCATTTATTACATATCATCCTGATCGATCCACCGAATCATCCTGGATGATACTTTTCATCAATAGTCGTCCAGCCTGACTTCTCGGGATGATCGCTTGTGTCTAATCATCCTGGATGATATCTGATCATCCTGGATGATCCGACCAACCTTTTGACCAATCATCCTGGACATAATTATTACTTATATTGTCCTGGATGATCCTGCGATCATCCTAGACCATATGGCCATTTTCTATTTAAACAGCTAGTTTATATCATTTTCCCCCACACCTTCTTTCTATTCTTACTCCCTCTTCTTCTCGTGGCTGGTGGCAAATGATCTAGGAAACAGGGTGCTAGTTCCTCCCGGGGGAGTGCCGATCCCTTCTTTCCTATTGCAGCCGATTAGGCTGCCTTCCAGCACTATCTTAATGTGGGAATCAATCAATCCAAAATCATCAATCCACACATTCTCATATATCCAGTACTAGATCTTTTCGCTCACACCTCCCTCACTTTTATTCTGACTCTTGCATTTTTATTTAGCGCTGAGCTTCTCTGTATTTTCTTTGTGAATCTTTGCATCAATTTTTCTTACTCCTCTCTCCGCTCTTACATTAATCACTGCCCTATAGAATTAACCACCCAGGACTTTCATAATATTCTCCAATTGTGCGTTACTAACGATAAACTCCATATTTTATCTTTTGACCCTAACTTTAACTGGAGTGTTGCCAATCACTTTCTTAGGAACACCAATGCCCAATACCACGATAATGCCTGCTCTTCCTTAGTCAAGGATGCTCGGACAATCCAATATGTCCTTCGCACCTCTATCATTTCAAATGTTGGGGACCGCATCCACATTACCCCCTTGCTCTCCGTGGCCACCTTCTACATCATGGCCCACCATAATTTTAATGCTACTAATTTCCTCTTCTGCTACATCAAACACCTCACTAGTATTACGGATCTGGGTCACAGGAGACACCCAAATCTAGCCTTACACATCTCATTGCCTATGCTCTTGGAATAAAGTACAATCTATAATATCTAGTTCCAACTGATATCAATCCTTCCTTCTACTCCAACAACTCCTTCCATGTTCTTAATAGTACACAACTTCATCCGGAGCCCAGCACCGATGTTGAGGGAGAAGAGGAAGGAGTTGCTTCTGAACCTATTGCACCTGCTCCTCTCCATATAGAATCACCGTTAGATCACCTAGTACACAGGTTCGACCAGTGGGAGGCACGCTTTGACTCCTATATGGTTGCCCAGGACTAGCAGTATATAGAGGATGTGAGCCGATTCAATGCCTATGTAGCCCAGCAGCAGCAGTAGCACGACCAGGACATGACTTGTCTTGGAGAACAGTTTACCACCCTCCATAGTCTATTTCAGCCATCACCACCACCTCCTCCATCTGATCAGGGTCCCTCTTTTTACTAGTTTGATTACTTTTGATATTTTCTTGTGGTTGTTTTGTACTATTTTTTCTTTATGTTTCTATGTGCTATTTTCCCCTTTTTGAGATGTCAAAAGGGGGAGTAGTTTATATTCTCGGTTAGTGTACTGGTTGAATTATTAATGTTCAGTGCTTTATCAATGTTCAGTGTTCTTGTATTATTCACCTGGCTAATAGAAATTGCACTATTTAGTTTTCATGGCTTTGTTGTTTATTTACTAAACTTTGGAATTACTAACAAATGTTTGCCATCATCAAAAAGCGGGAGATTATTGTGAATCTTGATTTAAGGATTATGATTTTGATGATAGAAAACATTTCTATTTCTATTTGAGTGCCTAACCTTTCAGGTTCACAAGACCAGTTACAATTCAAGCCAGCCCAAGATCGAGTCAGTCTGTTTGTGTTTCAAGTTGAATATATTTTTTCATCTTTCTTGAGTCAAGTGTAATGTAACGAATTCTCTAGCTAAGTAACCTAGCACACACACACACTCAAGAGGAGTGTTTTAGAGAGTTAGAGTTTCTATTTAAATTTTATTCATATCATCCTGGACAATCCATTGAAAATAGAAACCCTAATTAGGACAGCTATGTTAAGTCAGTCCGATTAAGCAGATTGTCTAGGATGATACTTACATCGTACAAGATGATATGCCCAAATCAAAAATTCTCAGCAACCAGACTAAGATAGGCAAGTTATTATTTCTAGCTTTTTAATCTGATCGTCTTGGATGATACGTATCATCCTGGATGATTCATGATAATCATGCCTAAATTAGTCAAGTGATTAAAGGAAGTAATTAAAGTTTGATTGATTCGATCATATCATCCTGGATAATAAATTAAAAATCCTGACCGTCCAGTGTATTTCACCTGGATGACCTGAACAATCCTCTAGACGATATTCCTATTTTTGAACTAATCGTACGTGACGATATTAATATCGTCCTGGACTATCAAGTCATTTTGAAATCGTCCAGCATGATTTTCCTGAATGACCCGAACAATCCTCTGGATGATATTCCCATTTTTGAACTAATCATCCAGGATGATATATATGTCATCCGGGATGATATAAATATCATTTGGGACGATTAAGTCATTTTAAAATCATCCAGCATGGTTTTCCTAGATGACCCGAATAATTTTCTGGACGATATTCCCATTCTTTACAAATCATCCAGGATGATCACAAAATCATCCTGGACAATCAGAATAAATCATGTCTTCTAATCGTCTAGAAGAACCAAATCATCCAGGCCAAAAGTGTCTAATTTACCCTGATCGTATAGGACGATCGAAGGAACATCCTAGATGATATTTGATGGAAAGTTGAAATTTAGGGCAATTTTTTAGCCCTACTATTTAAGGTTTTCTTTCTTCTACTATAAAAAATCTTTTGCCACTTTTCTTACTAGAGATTTTCTTGAGAGGGAGAGGGAGATCATGGGAGAGAGAGAGAGAGAGGATCTTATGAGGGGGAGTTTGTGAGGTGTTCATAAAGGTTTTTCCAAGCAAGGATTCGAGTTGTCATCTCCAATCATCCTCCTTTATCCCTTGGTGTCTCTATGGGAAGGATTATTTACAAGAAGATCGAGGTTCTTTACCTGCTTCAGGAAGAAGCAAAATGAGGTAAGGTTTTATGCCTGCTTCATGAGGAAGCAAAAGGAGTCTGGGTTCTCTACCTCACCGGGTTAGTGAAAAGGAGTTTTGTAAAGGCTTCTCCACCTTGCTGTGGAAGCAGAAGGAGAGTCACCTTGTTTTAGTGTAATACCTGGAGGGGAGGCTCTGGGAAGTGAATGTAGGTCAAGTTGAATGAACCACTATAAAATTTGGTGTGTTCTTTCTAATTATCTTCTGCACTTTATTTTACTGCAATTAACTACTTGGGTGAAATCTCAGTCTGATTTGTGCTATTGCTTTTATTTTAAAATATTTCAAAAGATTTTCAAAATCATTTTTTCTCATGAATTTTTAAGACTTCCAATTCACCCCCCTCTTGGTTAGCCTCGGGCTAGTTCATAAGGGCTTAACATCCCTAATGAACTTTTATGTCTAATCCTAAAGAAGGAAATAACCTAAACCTTAAGGAGAATAAGATTAAATAATCGTATAGGAAGGAAGAACTCCTAACTATAGTGAATCGAGTTTGAATTGATACTAGGGTAGTGCCATAAGGGGCATACTCTACCATTAGTAGAGCTAATCCTAAGGAAAGAAAGAAAGCATAATTACTCGCATATGTCCTTAAGGAAAAGAAAACTTGAAGATCTTATGGGAAGGAAGCATTACTTCCCACAAAGGATCGGGTCTTGATTTTGAATTTAAGATGGTGCCATAGAGGGCGTGCTCCTGATGAACTTATGGGGAGGAAACTTACTCCACAGAGAGGATCGAATTTAGATTCTGAAGCTAGGATGGTGCCATAGAGGGCATGCTCCATCACTAATGATTAAATATGTGGGGAGGAATCTTGCTCCACGTAGAGGATCAAAATTAAGTTTTGAAACTAGGATGGTGCCACAACGCACATACTCCATCACTAGTGGTTGATCATATAGCGAGGAAACTTGCTCCACATAGAGGATCGAAACATAATTTTGAAACTAGGATGGTACCATAGAGAGTGTACTCTATCACTAGTGGATGGTCATATTGGGAGGAAACTTGCTCCATACAGAGGATCAAATCAAGATTTTAAAATTAGGATGGTACCATAGACGGTGTACTCCATGACTAGTATATAATCATGTAGGGAGGAAACTTGCTCTACACAGAAGATCGAGTCAGGATTTTAAAATTAGGATTGTACCATAGAGGGTGTTCTCCATCACTAGTGGAAGATCATGTGGGGAGGAAACTTGCTCCACACAGAGGATCGAATCAAGACTTTGAAACTAGGATGGTACCACAGAGGGTGTACTCCATCACTAGTGGATGATTATGTGGGGAGGTAACTTGCTTCACACAGAGGATCGAATCAAGATTTTGAAATTAAGATGGAACCACAGAGGGTGTACTCCATCACTAATGGATGATCATGTGGTGAGGAAACTTGCTCCACATAGAGGATCGAATCAAGATTTTAAAATTAGGATGGTGTCATAGAGGGTGTACTTCATCACTAAGGGAAATAATTATAGGTCTAGGTGGCAAGATCCTAACATTATGGAATTAGATTCCTATAATCTCTTTGGAGGGATAGATTATTATGGGGTCTACATTATTCCTAGTTAATGTGGCATCATTTTAATCAAAAGAATTATCGCGATAGGATCCATTTGAAAGTTAAATTTTAATGGTGTCACTATCTGATACAATTTTAGATTATTTTCCATCTCATATTACTAATGGCCTAGTAATTAGGAGAGTGGGACCCTAAGTGGTTTCTATACCTCCTCCTCTATAGATGATATAGTGGGACACATGTAGTAATATGACCTAACATCCTCTAGTAGAGTAGACGGGTCATATCCTTCAACCAAGGGCCTACGGCCTATTGCTAGTGGTTGCTCAATTCTGACTTGATTGATTCTTGTGTTGTAATCAAAAAGGCACAGTGGAGGTTGCACTATTATTCTCACAACCTCCCTCCTTTGTGTAATATGAGAAGGGTGGAAATGATTTCTATTGAGTGGGTACATGGAAGGAGTAATAAACTCTTGATTGGCCTCAAATTTGACTTGATTTAAGGCTTCAGACTCAGCATTTTTTTTAGCCTTAAGGATCTTCTTTCTAATTCTTTGAAGGTGGTGCTAGAAGTTGACCCGACATCAGACGTAGATGCCCTCTCATCCATTGTTATTGGTTTTTGTTCCTTATCCACTGTAGTAGAGTGTGCAGTGGGCATAGGGGCGATAGTAACCTTCATTTTGGAGATGGGGGAGTCAGCTCCTAACCTTATAGTAATTTCCATTAAAGAGAAATCCTTTTGAGTTCCAGCAAATATATCTATGATTATTTCTCCATTAACTGAAAGCTTGAAGTTCAGAAACACCACTCCAAACTGAATCGAACTATCATAGAAGATTTCTTCTATGGTCAGGTTCCTATCCAGGGAGAAGATAAGTTTCCCAGCCATTCAAGTATGCTCAATTTTTTGGAATTTAGAAAGTTATTTGAATTAGTTTGATTTGAAATTGAATTTGAGTTTGAGCTTGATTGATTATCTTCAAATTTTAGAACTTAACACATTAAGATTTTACTCAATATGAGGGTTCACAAAAATTGATAAGGAAATTTAAGGAGTTGAGCTTGACTCTTTCACTCCATCAACTGATTTGGGGGTGAAATATTGAAGCTGAGATTTGAAGTAGGAATGCAAATTGAACTTGAATTTTGAGGTTAAAATTGAACAGATTTTCTTCAAATTTTGAAACACAACATATTGAGTTTCACTCAAATATGCAAGTTTACAAATTGATAGGAAAATTCTAAGAGTGTGGCTTGACTCTTTCTCTCCACCAATTGATTTAATGGCAAAAAGTCAAAGCCTAAAACTTGATTTGAAATTAAAATTAGATTTGAATGTGAACTTGAGATTGAAGTCGAATGGATCTTTTTCAAATTTTGTAACTCAACATGTTGAGTTTCACTCGATCATGTAAGTTCACAAAAATCAATATGAAAAATCCAAGGATTGGGCTTGACTCTTTCATTTCACCAATTAATTTGGGGTGAAATGTCCAAGCCCAGATTTGAATTTGAAATTGAAATTAGACTAGAATTTGAGAGGTTGAAATCAAGTTTGAACTAAAGGTTATAATTGAATTCGAATTTGTAGTTGAAATTGAATTCAAATTTACAGTTGAAATTGAAAGGATCTTCTTCAAATTTGAAACTCAACACATTTAGTTTTACTCAAATATAAAGGTTTACAAAATTGACTTGAAGATCCTATGAATTAGGCTTGGCTCTTTCATTCCACCAAGTAACTTGGAGGTGAAATATCAAAGCCCAGATTTGATTAGAGATATTTTGATTTGTATTGCGTACGTTAAACTATAAAAGGATGTTGTAGGAAACATATAGTAATGGCGATCAAAGTTAATTTGATATTTTAAAAAGGGATTCTAGAAGTTTGAAAATTTGATAGAATTTTCTCTGGCTTTGAGACTCAATACAGAGTTTGCACCCAACATAAAGGTCTACAAGATTAAAGAGAAAATCTGGGGAAATTTGACTTGACTCTTTCACTTCACTGTCTAGCTTAGAGTGAAATGTCAAAGTCTAGATTTGGTTGAATGTTTGAATTTGTACTGTATACGTTAAACTACAAGAAACCATTGTAGGAAACATATAGTAATGACAATTGAAGTTGATTTGAATGGATTTGAAAATTTGATGATCTTCTCTAAATTTTAAAATTCACATATTGAATGTAGACTCAATATGAAGGTTTACAAATTTGTGGGAAAACAAGGGGTCTCTGCTCGACTCTTTTACCTTGCTAATTGACTCGAGTGTAAAATATTGAAGTTCAGATTTAAGCAAAATTGAAATTTGAAATTGATTTTAGAAAAGGTTGATTTTGCATTGCATATGCTAGACTATAAGAGGGTATTGTAGGAAAACATATGGCAAGGACGATTGAAGCTAATTTGAGTGATTTTGAAAAGGATTTTAAAGGTTTGAAATATTGATAGAGTTTTCTCAAATCCTTGAAACTCAATATATTGAATTTACACTCCACATAAGGGTTTACAAGTTTACTAAGAAAACTCAAAGAGATTGGCTTGACTCTTTTACCTTGCTAGTTGGGTTGGGGGTGAAATGTTAAAGCCCAAAATTAACTAAAGAGTTTTGGATTTTGACATTGAGATTGAAGAGAATTTTATAAATTGTGAAACTAAACATATTTGGATTTATTTGAACATGTGAGTTTACAGCATTTATAGAAAAATCTTAGAAAATTTGGCTTAACTCTTTTACTTTGCCAATTGACTTGGAGGCAAAATGTCCAAGCCTGGGTTTTACTAAAAGATCTAAATTTTGTTTTTGAAACTAAAGGAGATTTTGTTACTAATGAAACTTAACATGCTTGAGATATGTTTAAGCATGTAAGGTTGTAAATTTATAAGAGGATTTTAGAGGATTTGGCTCGACTCTATTGCTATAGCAATTAACTTAAAGGCAAAATGTCTAAGCCTGACTTTGACAGAGGTTCCTCACTCACCCCTCTTTTAACTTATCTTAATTGATGTTGGCCACACTCACCCAAGGAAGAAATGGGTAAAGGGACCAATGGAAGGAAGGGTAATCAAAATTACTGATGCAATAAAATTTCTACCTTTATTAAAGATGGAGAGAAAGATTTGTCCCGAGGAGTCTCCATTCTTTATTTGATTAAAAAGAGTTGAGCTTTGAAAAGATTGATTATCTTTGGGCGATTTACTTTCTTAAATTATGAATGATATATTGTCTTAGGAGACGAGCATACCATTCCCTAATGGGTTCAATTTACAGGATTAAAATTTCTTCCTAATTATCATAGTTAAATTTGAGCAAGAACTACATATGACCCTAGAGAGTCAAAATAATTATTCACTCAGGTATTTAACTATGATAATTTAGATAGATTATCATTAATTTTATAATCAACGTTACAAAAATAATTGATATATCTTCCTAAAGAAAGAAAATATCAATCATTATTGATTGTTTGAAAATGAAGATAATGATCATTGATTTTGACTTAAATTTTCTCAAAGATAATTAATTAGAGTTTTGAGAAATTGACTTTAAAATTTGATCTAGGTTTCTAAATCTCCTAGGAGCGCAAGCCCTCGTAGTTAATTATATCATAAGAAACTAGAGTTTCATACGAATACTCTCGATTAAAATAATGGTGTAAATTTTATTTTGATATTTCAAAGTTTGATATCAAGAGTGGTGAGGATTGAAAATCTAATTAGGATTGGATCAAGATGAGCACTTATTTTTGGAGGCCAAAAAAGGAGTGGTAGGAGGTGTTTTAAGATTTTGAATAACTTTAAAAACACCCAAGACTATCCTAAGTGTTGGGCTTAAATTTGAATTAAAAGAGATTTTAATTTGAATTGTTAATTTTATTAGAAAGTTAGGATTAAATTATAGATGTTGAGGTCTTATAAAGTGAACTAGCCTCAAAACCTAAGTCTAAATTGGGTATTAAAAATTAATAACCCAAATCTAGCTAAAGCAATGCAGGATCTGAACTTACCCCGGCCTTGATTGGGGAGCCCGCTAACCATCTAGGCGCTTCAAAGCCATGAGTCTGACCTCTTATGAAAGAGTGGGTAGGGATGTTTGATTAAGATGAGTTTTTAGAGAATAGGGTTGACATCTAGAGCAATCCAAATTGACCCCTTAACATACGCTAGGTATTATGAAACTTAAATAAAATAATGCATTAAGTTTTAAACTTAATTTAATTTATAACTAATGCAATGCATACTAGTTGACTTAACAAATGTTTAAATCAAATATGAAGCAATTTTAAAAAAGATTAAAAATAGGTTTTTTCCTAAAATACATAGATTCCCCTTGACAGATCTACACTCTTACAGGCCAGATGGTATTTCAAAACCTGTAGGCGGGGAGGTGCCTAACAAAAGGAAAAAAAATAATGTAGCAAATATGTTATGAGAACTCCCGGCGGGCCTGGGCTTACTTCTTAAAATGTTAGATTCTTATGTGAACTTAAAAATTTTAATTTTGTTTAAGTAAAATAATTTTGGCATTCTTTCACAAGCCTCTGATCGGATTCCAGGCTAAAACAAAGATCGACATGCAAGAGCTCAAAAAAACTACTAAAATTATGCAATCCTATATCGCAATTAACATCAAACAATCAATTGGATAATTAATTAAATAAATAAAATGTTCATAGGCAAGTGCCTTTTAATATTACAACCTAGGGTCTGTAGAAGATAAAGTGGTCGGGTACCATTGACAATAACCCAGATTCTACTCCTAAGACTTAAGTGACTGTGAGAATTGGGATTCTTCTCGATCTTCACTTCTTAGTCATTCTGCGAGTTCCTTGGATCCATCAAGTCTCGAATATCCAAGTGAAAAGAAACTCCTTCATGAAAGGGGTGTTGTCTTTTCTCCTTGAATACTCAAAGTATCTTAACTTAGGCTTCCAAATGGAGGAGGACTCTCCCTTATGGGATGTCCTCTCCTCTTTGAAATATAAGTAGGATATGTTTATATTCCATCTCAAATCACTTTTACAACTTAAAAATATCTCAAATTACATTTGTTAAAATAGAAAAATCAAGATACAAAATACCCTGTAGGGTTATCCTAAGTAATTATATTTAAATCATCCCAAGCAATTAACATAATGAAATTTAAAATGCTCAAACCAGCCACACTTAGCTATACGATTTTGATTTTTAAAGGAGGACATAGCATTTTGGAGCACCTGTAGAAATTTGATTAATTTAAATTTAACTTTGGCCCCTTTAATTTTAATGCCCTGTATGAGCATAGCCACCTACATAAGATTGTATTAGCATTTAAATCACCCCTATCCTAGTGGTAAATCTAACGCCCATCAATCACATTATAGAGTGCATAAATTAAATAAATAATCACAGTAATATATCAACTAATATGCAGTGAAAGCTCAAAAATCCTAGCATACAGCAGAAAAGTAAACACTGGCCTAGCCAAGATCTAGAAGTGGTACCCTAGCAAATAATCTAAGTGTGTGTAGCAGATTGTGTGGTTTGGATATGTCATATATTGGGTAATTAATTTAAGTTGTCTAAGGTTTAGGTTTGTTGAAGTTTTGAGGAGAAATTTGGTTAGAGTTTAAATATTAATGTGTTAAGGTTTATTTTAAAATATATTTTTATTGTTGATTAATTAAATGAATATAAGTAATTAGAAATTAAAGGAACAAGATATTTTAATAATTGGATTAGTTGCTAATTTTAAAAGTTTGAATTTAAGTTTGCTATCAACCAATTAGTGGTGTTGTGCCACCAGGCTCGAGGAACAAAGCCTCCATAGGACACGTAGCCCCACAGCCTAGAGTAGTCCCTCTTAAAAATTTGCTTGATATAATTTGATTAATGATTTTAAGTTTAATTGGATAATTAATAATCAATTAATTTTAAGTTTTAACACTCCAATGAATCTATTTGTGGCATTGTGCCACCAGGCTCGAGGAACAAAGCCTCCTTAGGACACGTAGCCCCACAACACAGAGTAGTCCATCCTAAAAATGTCATCTTTGGAGTGGTTATTGTGTATTAAAGGATTCGTTGAGTAATTTTAATATTGACTTAACATTTTCTAAAATTTAAAATTTATTATCAAATTTTAGAATTTTCTGGATTATTTTTAATGTATTAATTAAGGGGTGAAAATTAGCCTTTTATATTCAAAGATATTTCCAGAATTTTGATATTTTTGTTAAATATTAGACATTTCAATGAGTAATTAGACTTTGAGTTTTCTTGATTTAGAGTTTTCTATGCAAAGTTGTGAATTTTTGAAGTTTCAATTAAAATTTGAACTCAGGTTGACCAAAAAGTTGACTTTTTTATTTTAAGTGATTTTTGATGATCTGATATTTTAAATAAATATAAAATCTTACATGGAGTAATATGCCATTGAGTTTGCTCAATTTAGAAATTCTATAATTAGTTATGATTTTTCAAAGTTTTTATATTTATTTGAATTATTTAATTAAGGGCTTTTTAATGATTTTACTCTAAATGAACTCCAACTCCTTGAAATTAACTCCAAAGGTCAGGAATATCCTAAGGGGAGATTCTTTAGTGTTTTGGAATTATATGGAATTTTTAATTATTTTTAATTAATTAAATTAAATAAATATTAAAATTTCCTTAAAATTAAATTATCCTCAAAATTAAAGTCAAATTAAAGTGATTTTAATTTTCTTTGATAAAGGATTGAATTTTGGTTAATTTGATATATTATTTGAAAATTTTCTATTCAATTTGAATTAATTATGATTTTTCAAAATTTGGTTAATTAATGGGTTTTTTAATTACTTAATTATGGAGGTTTTGATTGTTTTGATCCAAACTTATTCTAAGCTATATGGAATCACTCCAAAAGTTTAGGGATGATCCATAGGAGTGTTTTCAAGTGTTTGGAATTTATTTGACGTTTTAAATTTTTTAATTATTTTATATAATTAATTATTAATTTTTACGAAAACTTAAATTAAAGTTAAATTACAAGTCCAATGATGGGGCTTTTATTTTTTCTAAATAGAGGATTACATTCTAGTCAGTTTGATATATAATTTGTAATTTTTAGATTTAATTTTTATTTATTACAATTTTTTGAAATTTCTGGCTCCTAAAAAGAGCTGAATTTTGATTTGCTTAATTTTTTGACTTAATGACCTCCAAATCTAGTGAAATTTTGACCTACGGTGTAAAATGTCACTAAGTTTAATGTTCTAAAGTTTCATCCCTATTAAATGTGTGTATAATTTTGTATAAATTGTCTAAGTTAACTAGACCTTTTCCTTAATTATTTTTCCTAGGTGTCTCTAGTGTTCAAATGGGTTTGAAATTTCTATCACCTAACCCTGGGACATATGCAATCATACCACAGCATTTAGATAACGTAATTCTAGTAATTTAGAAAGTTATGAATTTTCAAAATTTTGGGTCCAAAATGGACCTATCACTTTGAAAATTCATATCACGGAAATCCATTGAACATCTGGTCCTAAAAAAATTATAAATGATGCCTAAGATGTCCAAAGATGTTTCATCAAAATTTAGGTCCAATTTAACCACTTTGTGAGAAATTTGCTAAAAATGGATTTTAAACAAATTATCATAACTCACAATTCAGTGATTCAAATACCTTAATTTTAATTTTAATAAACAGTAGGTCTAAAGACCTTTGCAACGAGCCCAAGATCACCCAATTAGGTGAAAAATTGGATTTCCTATTATTGACCTCTTTTTTATATGAGGTCATTAGGACCCAACCAATAACTCCAGGTTAATCTAGGCCTTAAGATGAATTCTAATCCTAGATCAACCTATATCTTAGATTAGTCCAGACCTTATGATCTATCTAGATCCTAGATTAGTCTAAACTATAGGATCTACCTAGACCCTATATCAATCCAAACCTTAAGATCCTTCTAGACTTTATATCCTAGATTTCATTCTGGCCTTAGGATTCTTTTAGACTCCATACCCTATGATCTACCTGACCTAATGACCTATCTAGATCTTGGATCCATCCATACCTTAATTCAATTCAAACCTCAAATCAACCCAATTCTCAAACCTACCCAGACTCTAAACCTATCTTGATCTCAACTCTAGTTCAAACCTGGATCCTACCCTTTGATCTAGCTTCAACCATATACCATCACTTATGATCATCCAAATGATCATAAATGATGTATAGAATTCAACTCTAATCATTCAAACCCAAAATCTAGTTCAAACCCAAAAATCCAGAATGAAATCCAAGGTTCAAAGGCCCTATATTAAAGGCCTTTTCCAGTGATTTTTTTAAACACTTCAAAACCCAGCCAAATGACCTCTAATTTAAGGTCTATCACTTACATATTGATAGTACATGTCTCTAGAGGTAACCCATCAAATTTGACCTTAATCTGAGATCTCTAACCTTATAAACTGAATTGAAATCCAAAGGCTGTAAACCTTCAAATATTTATGGCCTATGCCACTGGACCTGCTATCCAGTGGACTTTGACCTTAGAGCTTTCTCCAAAGCTTCTAACCACCTACAATAGACTCAAAACATCAGACTAAACCTTTTGAGTCCATACCCAACCCCTCGGTCAACCTGTTTGACTAGGTCAACCTAGGTTGACCTAGTGACCCATTAAGGGCCCAACAGATGATTTGAACTATATGACCATTCCAAACCATTCTAGACCTTGAAACCACCTCTACTAGACCCCATATATTATTTCAAACCTTTCAAGTCTAAACCCTAGCCTAGGGTCAACCTAGTTAACCAAGTCAACCTAGGTTGACCACTTCAACCCTTAAGCCATTTCTACATGGAATCCAATTTTAGATGCATTTAAATTTCATCAAATCTATTTTAAACATTTTCCTCAATGATTTAGCTTGATTGGACTCTTGACCCAGTCAATAGTTGACTTGGTCAACTAGGTCTAAAATTGGTCAAACTTGACCCGTTTGATTCAATTCAATGCACTTAATTAAATTAATCTATTTTAAACCCCATTAAATCATCAAATGCATTCAACCTATGGCTTATGTACTTCCAAAGCCACTATGGATCAAACCCAAGTCAAGTTAACCAAGTCAACTCAATGTATTTGATCAAAACCTTCACATTTTCACTCAACTTCAAATCCATAAGCCTTAAACTCTCTCCAATCTTTCTAAATCAACATTCAAGACTTTCCTCATAGCCACCACATTAATCCACTTGGTTGTTGACTAGTCAACAAGGTCAACAACCAAATAACTGGGCCAAAGGTGGTCAAAATAACTCCTTAAGCTATCTCCATTCCATGTCAAACCCTCCAAGCCATTCAACCATCCCATTAGGTCTCCTTGCCACCTAAGCAAACTATGACTCTTTGACCAATCAAACAATGAATAAAACCTTTAAGTAAGCTTAAGTGGTCAACGCTCCCTTTACAAACTAATCAAACCCATTTAAACCCTTTCAAGTAATTTGAAATCATCTTAAGAACATTCTATACTCTAGCCCGACCCAGCTCAACTCTTGGAACGACCCTAAATGGCTAACCAACTCGGTGGCCCCCCTTCCATGTGAGAATGACCTAAGGTTATTTTCACCTAAGGCAGCATGCTCTCTGCTCCTCTAATGACCTAGTCCAGCTAGAAAGATCCCAGGACTTCATTTGAGTCATCTGGACCATCCAAGTAGGCCCCAATAGCTAGAATAGGGTAAAGGGATAGGGTAATTCATATAAAGAGATTATTTCCAGTTCACTCACTACAGAGCCACTCTGAGATTTCGTTTTGCACTCTCAAAGATCCCTACACATTCCTTAAGCATTTTTTAGTGTTTGGAGCTCACTAGCATCAAGGTCGATGGAGAGCCCAACCCAAGTCTGTCTCGATCTCCCAAAGTTCCATTTCAAGTGATCCTCCGAGCTCGAAGTCTTCTGAAGAATTCTGCGCGGATTATTTAAAAGCTCAGAAAGCTTTAAATCATCCAAAACCATCGTGTGTATTAAGGTATATCTTAAACCCTTAGATTTTTTATAGGTTTTTAAATAACTTCTTGAGAATTGCATAAAATTCTTGTAAAACATTTCTACATCCTTTCTTAAGTTCTATTCTACCTTTGTCCAAGTTTTAAGGCTTTTTCATTCACTGTATTAAGAGAATAAAGCAAAACAAGATTCTAGGGTTTTTGGGGTCTAGAGGTTGAAGATGAGCTTGTGACTGTTCGATCCGTCCAATTTGGATTGAACGATCATGATCTCGTCAGATCTATGGCTTATTTCAATATTTCCAAACTGCGGGATGGTTAGATTTTCATCCGGCTAAATCTTAACCATCCATTCAAACCGTGGGAGTTAACTTAACCGTCGAATCATTCTGAATCAAAATCAAATGACAAATTTAATCAAGACCATTGGATTTGTGCTTTGTTAGATCCGATGGTCCAGAACCCTACTATGCTGGATAAGTGAGTAGGGCCACTTGACCGCCGCCATCTGCATGGCTAAATCCCGCCATGCCACATGGAAAGCACCCACCCCGTTAGTGTGCCGCCGTTTAATATATGTGATAGATATTTTATTTAAATTCAAAAAAACCATAAAACTTTGAAAAATCATATAAAATTCATTTTAAATCCATTTTTTGAGTTCTAGGGCTATATGGATTCAGAACAAAGAATACTATTTTCTAAAAAAATTTTAAAATAATTTTGAATAATATATTTTTTATTTTTTCAATAATACAATAAACCTTATTTTTTTAAAATAAAAACATATATATTATTTTGATCTAAAACTTGGCAGAGGTATTATAGGGTCTATGATTGATCTTCTCTAATTTTCCTAAGGCCGTTCGATGCAATCTCAACTAAATTATGAATTTACAAAAATCTTGATTTTTAAAAATTCATAACTAATTCAATTTAAATCCAATTCATGCATGTTAGTGCCCTATGGAATCAATGAAAGTAGATCTTTCACTTAAAGGTAGATTCAAGACCTGATCATGGTTAATTTGAGAGTAAATAGCCATTGTCAGTTTATGGACTTTTGTGTATTGCTCTCAAGTCAAATATGATCATGGCCTTAAACTGGATGGAGAGCTATTGGGGGATATCCTTTACATTCCCCAATGAGCTTAGCTCAGTTTAATACATCTATTTCTTTGTATTTAAAGTTGTAAGTTCATAGGTCCTTATGTAGCCTATGGCTTTAACAATTCAAGACAACCATTCCATAGGGTGTTAGGACACTTTGTCTTTGTTAATTGATTGCTATGATGTGATTGAAATATAAATGTAATGGTTAGAAGAACTTGATTTCAATCCTATATAATCTAGTGACATCAAAGGACAATAATTAAGGACTCTTGTCTAGATAATCTAGATTAATTTTAAGAATTAAAATACATGTTTATTAGGAATGGAACTCTGAACATTTAAACTTAGTGACATTCTCAGCTTTAAGAGAATTTTTCATTGATTTTTAAAAATTATTCAACCCTTTAATTGATTTATTTAAAGTTAAACCCCCAATTAAGCTTTAAATCTTCTAAAAATTACATTAAATCAAATTTAAATCCAAATGACTTGAAATTTAAACCTCTTAAGCTTAGTGACTTTCCTTGCTCTAGGGAAAATTTTCACTAAAATTTGAACTCTTTAAACCCCTTAATTAATTTAATTAAAATCATACCCTTAATTATACATTTAAACTTCTAAAAATTCTAATAAATCAAATTTAAACCTAAAAAATATGAATAATACCTCTAACTAACCAGAATTGAATTTTCAATTTAAGAAAAATAAAAGCCCTTTGATTTGACAATAAATTTAAGCTTAATTTAATTTTAATTAAAATCAATATTTAATTAATTTAATTAACTAAAAATTACAAAAATAAATCTCAAACACTTGAAAATCCATCCTTAGATCATTCTTTATCTTTGGAGGTGATTTCATGAGTTAGGAGTTCATTTGGATTCAAATTACAAAAACCTTCTAAATTAAACTAATTAAATAATTCAAATAAATTCCAAACTTTAAAAAATCATAGCTAATTTAAAAAATTCCAAATCAATCAAACTCAAAGGCATTCAAATCAAATGAAAATCTAATATTTATCAAAAATATCAAACCTTCAAAAATTTATCAAAGTTAAAAAGTCAACAATTAGGTCAAACTTAAGTCAAAATTAAGTGAAAATTTCAAACCTTCATAACGAAATATAGAAATATCCAAATTCAGCATACTTATAGTCTAACTGAACATCTTAAGGTCTAATATTTTAATAAAATACTAATTTTTTAGAAATCATTCTTAATCTAAAAGTCAAATTTTAACCCCTTTTATTAAATGCATTAAATAATTCAAATAATTTCAAAAAATTAAATAATTGATTTTAAAATCAAAAAAATATTAATTCTACTTTAAAATCAACAAACAACCAACCTCAATTAAAATTTAATGACTTTCAAACTTCAAATCAAATTGAACTACTTAAACATACCTGTTGCCACTAGGTAACCAAGGCCTACGAGGCTATTAGCTTAGCCCAAGGAAGGTGAAATAAACTTCACGGCCTCGGTGAGCAACAAATGTGATGATCAATCAATAATTTAAAACCAATTTTAAGTCTAATTTCAAATAATCAATACTTAAACTGAGCAACAAATGTGGTGATCAATCAATAATTTAAAACATATTTTAAGTCTAATTTCAAATCATTAATACTTAAACTTTAACTAAACACATAATTCAAACCTTAGTCAAACTACTTAACTATATTAGTTACCACTAGGTAACCCAGGCCTACGAGACTATTAAATTAGCCCCAAGGAATGTAAAATAAACTTCATGACCTCTGTGAGCAGTAAAGGTGGTGATCAATCAATAATTTAAAACACAATTTAAGTTTAGTTTGAAATTATCAATACTTAAACTTTAATTAAACTCTTAATTCAAACCTTAATCAAACTACTTAACTATATTGGTTACCACTGGGTAACCTAGGCATACGAGGCTATTAAATTAGCCCCAAGGAAGGTGAAATAAACTTTATGACCTTGGTGAGCAATAAAGGTGATATCCAACAAATAATTAAAAAAATCAATCTTAAAATAAACTCTAAATCATTAAGACTTAAACTTTAACTAAAATCCTCCCTTAAGCCTTTCAACTAATTAAAGTTTTAAGCAACTTTAATTAAATATCCTATATAGGATATATCAAAACCACACGATCTCTACACACACTTTAGATGGTTTACTAAGATAACTAACTCTAGCCTTAGACTAGGTAGCTGTTTTACTTTCCTGCTATTGTGAGCTAGATTTTTTGAGCTTTCATTGCATGCTAGTTACTAGTAGTCGAATTGATGTGATTGTCTATTTAAATTCTGCACTCTGTGGTATAGTTGATTGTGTGACAAATTACTCCTAGGATAGGAGCAATTTATACTAATTCAATCTTATGCAGGTGGCCATGCTCATAAAGGGCAATAAAGTAAAGGGGACAAAATTATAAATGTTAAATTACACAGATGCCATAGAACACTTAAGTTCTCCTTTAAATTAAAAGTGCATGGCCAAATGTGACTGTAAATTTGAGTATTTTTTAATTAATTAACTACTTGAGATTAACTACTTTGGATGTTTTAAATTATAACTGCTTAGGATAATACTGCAGGTGTCTTGAGTCTAAATTTTTAATTTTAATTAATGTAATTTTATATTGAGTTATAAATTTTAATGTGTTTTGAGAATCATGAGAATCATATTAAATATCTAATTTGAAATCCAAAGAGGAAGGGACATCCCTTAGCGGAGAGTCCATCTCCATTTGGAGATCCAAATTTAATTAATCTTAAAGTATCCAAAGAGGAAAGATAACACCCATTTCGAGGGAGAGTTTCTTTTCATTTGGATATCCGGACTCAACAATCCAAGAAGCTCATAGAAGAATGAAGAAGTGAAGAATAAGAAGATCCATTCTTAAAGTCACTTGAGTCTTAGGATTAGAAATATGAGTTATTATCAGTGGTGCCTGGCCACTTTACTTTTCCTATAGACCTAGGTTATACAATTAAGTGGCACTTGCCATATGAACTTTCAATTTAAGTATTAATTTAATTGATTTAATTATTTAAATGATTTGATTAATATGTTGATTGCGATATTAAGATTGCCACCTTTTACTAAATTTTTGGCGATTATTACATGTAGATTTTATTTTAGCCTGGAACCCAATCAGAGGCTTGTGAGGGCACGCTTAAAATTTTTCTACTTAAACAAACATTAAAATTTTTAGGATAACATAAAAACTCTAATGAATTTAAGAAGTAAGCCTGGGACTATTGGGGGTTTGCATAGCATATTATAGCATCTCCTTTTTCTTTGTTAGGCACCTACCCGCTTGTGGGTTCTGGTAGACCATCTTGCCTATGAGTGTGCATATCTGTCAAGGGAAATCTTTGTAAATATAGGATAAAAACTATTTTTAAGACTTTTTCAAAAATTGCTTCATTTAAAATTTAGGCATTCGAGTCAATTTACATGCATTGCATTAGAAGTCAATTAAAAGTGTCTAAAATTTAAATGCATTTTATCTTAAGTTTTATATCACCCAACAGAAGTCAATGGGCCAAATTAAGGATCTGCTACAGATGTCAGCTCTATTCTCAAAAACTTATCTGAAATAACATCCTACCACTCTATATTAAATAACTGGATACTTGGTTTTAAAGCACTTAAGTGGTTTAGCTGGCTCCCAAATTCAGGTCAGGATAAGTCTAGGCTTGCACTATATTAGCTAGGTTCTGGGTCACTAATTTTTAAAACCCAATTTAGACTAAGGTTCTGAGGTAAGCTCAGGCTATAAGACCTCGACCTCTGAGAATTGAATCCCAATTTTCTAATAAAAATCAACCATTCAAACTTCAATCTCTTTTAATCAAATTCAAGCCCAATACTTATGATAGGCTAATGTGTTATGAAGTGATTCAGAATCTAAAAACACTCCCTACCCTTCTTTCTTTGACCTCCAGAAAGAACTGCTCAACTTTGATCTAACCCCTATTGAAAATTCCTATCCTTACCTGCCTTGATATCAAGCTTTAAATTCTAAAATAAAATTCATATCGCTATTTTAATTGAGAGTATTTGTTAGAAATTATGGTTTCCCTACAATGTCATTAACCACAAGGGCTTGTGCTTGTAGGAGATTTAGAAACCCAGTTTTAATTTTCAAAATTATGTTTTCAAAACCTTCAATTAATTATCTTTGGAAAAATCAAACTCGATGATCATTATCATCATTTTCAAATGATCGATAGTGATTAATATCTTCTTTTCTCAGAGAGATATATCAATTACAATTATAGTTTGAATTATGAAATTATTGATCCCTTTTACTTAGATTAACATAGTCAAATATTTGATCAAACATCATTTTGATCCTTTGGGATCATATGTTATCTCCCCCTTTGTTTAACTATAATAATCAAAGTAAATTCAAAGTTTTGTAATCTAAACCTATTAGGGAATGATATGTCCACCTTTCAAGGTGATATATCATTCATAATGAGGTGTTCGATCACAAAACTAAAATTCAAGAAATTAAACTTTCCCAAAGATAAATTAATTCTTTTTAAACTAAATATTTTTCAATCAAACATCTATGAATTTCTAAGGTTTTGACTATTTAAAATAATTTTTTAATTAATTTTTTTATGTTAAAATGGTGGTGACACATGTCATGCATCTGGCAGCCATGCACGATTATGGCTTAGGCGATGTGGCTTTTTGTAAGCCGTCCGATCACGTAGAAGGATCGATTGGACGGCTCAGATTGAGCCAGAATAGTTCAGTTCAAAATGAACTAAAATTTTTAAATAGCCATAATGTTCAATCCAACCATCCAAAATTGTTGAAATTGGAATGTAGGATCTAGGTACCCTAATCTTTCAACCCATGTAGTTTCAAGGCTCCATGCATTGAGATTTGGGTGAAATCAAGGTTTGATCATATAACATAGAATGGGGATAACTTACAATCCAACCATTGGATTTAGATGTTCTTTGGCTTGATGGAAAGCTAGAGAAGTCCTCTACAACTTTACTGAAGACCTCAAGAACTTTTAATTGCTAGATTTAAATTTGGTGTTGAAATTCTCCCTTCTCTCTCTTTCTCTCTCTCTTCTCAAAATGGAGTTTTTGAGCTTGGGAAAGGATGGGGGAGTTAGAGAGTCTTAGAAATTGCTGGAGAGGTTGGATTGTGTATGTCATTGGCATGAAGGCTTTTGGACAAGAAGTATTGAGTGAAATGAGGTAAATCCAAGGCTTTGAGTTAAGTTTTGATATTATCCCTTCATCCCCTTAGTTTGGATGGCTATGATTGATTGAGGGAGGCTTGGATGCTTTTTAAGTGTCCTTAGGATTGCTTAAAATCAGAGGAGATGGCTGGAGTTGAAAGAGATATGGATTATTAAAGTGGCATGGCCACTTAAGCTCTCATGAAAGCTAGTTTGACAATTTGACCATTCTTAACCCACTTGAATGTTTGTGTTGATTGGTTTGACCAGCCAACCAAAAATATTGACTGGTGAGGTGGCATGGAGGGAAGGTTTGAGTGGTGGGATGGGTTGGAGAGGGTTTAAGGCTTATGGGTTGGGATTTGAAATAGGAATATGAGAGCATAAATGACTTTGACTAAGTCTTTATGAGTTGACTTGGTCAAAGTAAGTTTGGTTTGGCTTGTAGTGAGTTTGGTTATTCTCAAAGTATCAAATGAAGTGAAGTTAGGAGTTTGTGGAAGATTTAATGTTATGGATTTAATGTTTGAATTCATGGAATGTAAAATTTCACCAAATTTGATAGTTTGACCAGGTCAAATTAAATGTGATTTGACCCTACATGACCATGGATATGTTTGAATCACCCTTTGGAATAGGTTTGAGGACTTGAGGAAGTTGATTTAGCCAAATGGGTTGGATTGACCTATTTAACCCTTAAAAGATTTTTTGGTCATCTTAGGTTGACTTGGTCAACCAGGTTGACCTAGAACATGGGTTTGGATTCAATGGGTTCGGTTTGAAAATTTTAGTCATTTGGAGGTGGTTCTAAGGTTTGGAGAGTTCAATTCATTCAAAAATGACTACTTGGGCCCTTAAAGGGCATTATGGTTAACTCTAGTTGACTTGGACAATCAAGTTTACCCTTGGGCTGGGCTTGGGTCCAACAGGTTTGTTTTAATATTTGGAGCTGAATGGAAGTGGTTTCATCCAAAGATAGGGTCATTTGATATAAAATGACTCTTCATACCTCTAAGTGGTATTCTGGTCAACAAGGCTCAACCAGGATCTAAGTTTGAGTCCAATGTAGTCCTAATGATGATTAGGATGTATTGGAAGAGTTTACAGGGTTTGATTTGAAAATGCTATGTTAGAGTTTAGAGAAAACTCCAAAATTGCCCTTTAGGGGCATTTTGGTCATTTTTACCCCTGGTCAACTGGAGGTCAAAATGTATCCACCAAAATATAGTTTAGTGTTTAACATATGATAATCAAGGGTCTAGATGTGATCAAAAGGTTTGAAGAAGGCTCTAAGGTCAAAATTGACTGGGTAGCAGGTCCAGTGGTATAGGCCGTAAATATTTAAAGGTTTTATAGCCTTTGGATTTCAATTTCATTTATGAGGTTAGAGGCCTTAGATTGAGCTCAAATTTGGAGGGTAAATTTTAGATACATTCCTAATCAATATGCAATTGATAGATCATGAATCAGGGGTCAATTGAATAGGGTTTGACATGTTTAAAAATTTATTAGAAAAGGCTTTCAGGACCAGACCTTTAAACCTTGAATATTGATTTAAAATATGGATTTGATTTGGATTGATCTAAGATCTTGTTGGATCCTAGGATTTGGATTGGCCCTAGTGACCTCATATAAAAATGAGGTTAATATGGTGATGAAGTATATCGAAGATGTCACCTTAGGATACATGAGTGGCTTTCTTCCTTTGTTAATCATGTGTACTCTCTCTAATTGTATTAATAATATTGAATTTATTAAAAGTGAATTTGTTGAAAGTACGAGATGCGCCAAGAGCGGGGGTGAATTGGTATTTAAAAAATCAATCCTAAACAAGAGTTCTACTTTTTTGTATTTTTTAAAGGATAACTTAACGAATAAAGTGCGGAAGCAAGTAAAATGTTCACAACGACGATATTGGTAATTCAATTGTAACTTTCACAATACGAGATTTAAATTATGATTTTTCACCAAGCAATTTAACGTACTAATTAAAAGCATGAAAAATAAAGTACGGTAAAATGGAAAAACACACTAGAGATTTTTATAGTGGTTCGGTCACTTAACTTATGTCCACTCCCCGGAGTCCTCTACTCCGGGATTTGCACTAGTAAAAGTTGACTCTCCTTTTGCTCCCACAGCAAGGTGGAGAAGCCTTTAGAATACTCACTTTCACCTCCCTCGGTGCAGCGGAATACGAAACGCTATGTCACCCTCTTGGTGACGGCAGTGGACCTTCTCCTTTTTCTCCCTCCTAGAGATAGCAGAGTACCTTGACGATGTTGATCTTGAAGTGACTCTTCCATCGAGAACATTCCCGAGACTCCCCAAAGCCACAAGAGGAGCAAAGTATGTAGCTAGCTTGGAGCCACCGTGTGATCCCCTCACACTACTTCTCCCTCACGCTCAAGCTCACCTTCACCTTCCTCTCGTAAGCCCTGGATCACTCCGAAGAAAAACTTCTCCTTCAAGAATCCCCTTCCTCCCTCAAAGCCTCTCACAGCAAGAGGATAGACCAACAACACCTCATAAAAAATTTAAGTTGTTTTTATTTCAGGCTTCAGAAAACCCTAAAGATTTTAACTTTTGCGCTTCTGTTCGTATAGTACAGATCCGTCCGGTACGATCACAGACGAACAGTTCTCAAAGTTTATATATATCATACTGTATGATACGTATATTATACAGGATGATCATGTTGATTTCTATTGTTCATACAGGATGAACTGTGGGATGATCTCTAGGACGAAAGAATTCATCTCTGCTAGTCGTCCAGCACTCCACTAGTCGTACAGTACGATTAGTTCATTTCAGGATATCATCCTGTACGATATGAATATCGTCCAGGATGAATATAATAAAAAAATTTGGTTTTGTCTTGTACGATCGAAGGGATGAATGAAATCATCTCTATCAGTCATCCAGCACTCCACTAGTCGTACAGTATGATTAGTTCATTTCAGGATATCATCCTGTAAGATATGAATATCGTCCAGGACGAATAGAACAAAAAACCTTAGTTTCGTCCGGTACGATTAAAGGGACAAATGAAATCGTCTCTGTCTATCGTACGGTATGATATATTATCATACAGTACGAATAGTTCAAGAAATCAAAATTATAAACTTACCAAACTTATTCTGGCGGCTAGGGTTTTTTAATTGAATCTCATCGTACAGTACGATAATGATCGTACAGTACGATTAGATTACAAAGATAATTATCTGAAAAATAGCCGTTAGCCTGAGTATTATTGATGAATCGTACAATATGATTTAAAATCGTACAGTATGATATTTTTTTTAAAAAAATTTTAATATAAAAATAAATCTCCCCCTGTGTGTGTGCATGGTTGCTCCTTTCACATACATGCTTCTGTGGCAGACTCAAGAAAATAAAAAATAAAGAAATAAAAATTACAGACTTTTCAACATCCTATTCTACCCAGTTTGAGTCTCCCATAACCTTGAGCAGTGTGCATCTGACCTGAAATATTAGTGCTTATATACAAGGATAAACATTTGTAATCTTAAGGAAGTCCATATGGATTCAGTAAGTATTAGTTGTCACCATCAAAATTAAGTGCTCGGGATCCTGGATTTCAACATTTGTTCCTTTTCTAATATTATCTATTGATCATATACAAATTTGATTTCTTGAGCATGCATTTATTCTTGAGCCTATAGTGTTTGAAGGAAGATCCCATCTCCTTCGTTGGGATAGTAACATTTTTTTTATCATCCAGCTCTCTGACATATTTATTAATCTTAGTGATGACTAGTTTTTATAATTACCTATAATCTTATAATTTTTTTTAATTTATAGTTCTTTTGATGGTAATGCTTATTTTAAATTTTACAATCTTGTACACACTATTTAAGACTACCTCAATCAGTTAAACATTGTGTACAAGGTTACAAGCCTGTATACATGATTATCACATGCATGTACACACTATTTATAAGGTACCACAAATTTGTTCACATTATGTACAATGTTACCACAGTCTTATATAGTCTATAAGTTTACTACTGAATATGTATAAGGTTTGAGAACCCTATACATAATGTGTACAGGCCTGTACACACACAGGCATTCACACATTGTGTACAAGTTTACCATAACCTATCCCAACTATTTATATGTTTTCAATAAGCATTTAAGGGTTATGCTTATTGTGTACAATTTTGTATAAAGTTTGTATAGGTTTGTACACAGTATGTTCAGGCTTATGAGAGCCTATACACACTATATACAACCTTAACACAATGGTGAAATCAGTGTAATGGATCTTATACTTTGCTGGTTTTTAATTCATTTTAATATATCACTTAGGAAGAAGTAACATTGATTATTGAAGATTTCACAACCCCACAAACCTTCCCAATATATCCTACTCTTTTGACCCCACATCATGTTTCCCCTGTTACCCATCTTTCCGATACTTCTAAGCAAGCCATGACTATTTCCCCTTAAGAGACTATTTGATTGAAAAAATATAGTTTTGAAAAAGTGTTTAATTTTCTTTGGAAAATATTTAATTTTTGGAATTTAAATTTTATAATCGGACACTTATTATGAATGATATATCACCTCAAAAGATGAACATATCGTTCTCTAGCAGGTTCAGATTACGAATCTTGATTTACCCTTATTATCGTAATCAAACTCAAGGAGAAACGGCATATGATCCCGAAGAATCGGAATGGTGTTTAATCCAATGTTTAATTACAATAATTTAGTAAAGAGATCATTAATTTCATAATCAAAGTTACAATAATAGAATGATATATCTTTCCAAATAAAGAGGATATCATCTGTTATCGATCGTTTGAAAATGACGATAATGATCGTTGACTTTTAAATTTCCCAAAGATAATTAATTGATGTTTTGAAAAAGCTTAATTTTGAAAATCTGATCTGGGTTTCTAAATCTCCTACGACCGCAAGCCCTCGTAGTTAATTACATCGTAGGAAACCAAAAATTTCCTACGAATACTCTCGATTAAAATAGCGATACGAATTTTATTTAGATTTTCAAAGATTGATATCAATAGAGGTGGGGACTGGAATTTTCAAATCAAGAATGGTTCAAGATTGAACACTTATTTCTGGATTTAAAGGAAGAATGGTAGGAGGTGTTTTGGGATTCTGAATTACTCCAGAAACACCCCGATATGTCTTAACTGTTGGGCTGGAATTAAATTGAAAGAGATTTTTGATTTGAATGATCAATTTTATTAGAAGGTGGGAATTAGATTCCCGAAAGGTTGAGGTCTTGAACATCTGCCTCAGAACCTAAGTCTAAAATGGGTACTGAAAATCAGTGACCCGGAACCTAGCTAATGCAATGCAATCTGGACTTACCCCGGCCTGGATTGGGGAGCCAGCTAAACCACCTAAATGCTTCAAAACCATGTTGTCCGGTCTTTTAAATGTAGAAGGGTTAGGGGACATTGTTTAAGATTAGTTTAAGGAGAGCGGGGCTGACATCTAGAGCAGATTTCTATTTAGCCCCTTAACACATGTTGGGTAAAATGTCTAAATAAAAATGCAATTAAGAATTAGACTCAATTTTAATTTGTTACTAATGCAATGCAGGCTAGTTGACTAGATGAAATTCTTAAATCAATATGTAGCAGTTTTAAAATTAGGCTTAAAAATAGGTTTTATCCTAGAGATTGCACAACATCCCCTTGGACAGAACTGCACCCTAATAGGTCAGGTGGTCTGCCAGAACCCGCAGGCGGGGAGGTGGCTTACACGGAAGAGAAGTTTCAATATGTATGCATGAAAAATTCCCGGCAAGTTCGGGCTTACTTCTTAAAATCATTAGAGTTTCTATCTAAGCCTAAAGTTTTTAAATTTTAGTTAAAGTAGAAATAGTTCATGACCGTACCCTTACGAGCCTCCGACCGGATTCCAGGCTAAATCAAATACGACATGCAAGATCGCTAAATAAACTACTAAAAGCATGCGGGTCTTTAATCACAATCAACATCAATCAAATTAATCAAATAATTAAATTAATTAAATAAATATTTAAAATGAAAGTCCATAGGCAAGTGCCTTTTAATAATACAACCCAAGGTCTGCAAGAAAAGTAAAGTGGCGGGGTACCACTGACTACAACCCGGATTCTACTCCTAAGACTCAAGTGACTTTGAGAATGGGTCTTTACTTCTTCGTCTTCTTAGAACTCCTTGGATCGTCGGGTCTGTATATCCAAATGAAAAGAAACTCCCCCTGAATAGGGGTTATATCTTTTCTCTTTGGATATTTGACCTTCATCCTAATTTGGATCTCCAAATGGATGGGAACTCTCCCCTAAGGGATGTCCCTTCCTCTTTGGATTCCAAATTGGATGTTTAAACATCCCAATCTCAAAGTACTTAACACATTACAACTCAAATTCATATCAAATTATATTGATCAAAATTGAAAAATTTAGACTCGATCCTGCAAGGTTATCCTAATAATCAGCAGTTTAAAAATGACATCCCAAGCAGTTAATATTTTTAAAAATTTGAAATGCTCAAACCAGCCACACTTGGCCATGCTCTTTTAATTTTAAAGGGGGTCTTAGCATGCTTAGCACCTGCACAAAATATGTCAATTTTTAAAGCTTAATTATTTACCCCCTTTAGTTTTAAATACCCTGTATGAGCATGACCACCTGCATAAGATTGAATTAGTATAAATCATCCCTAGCCTAGGGAAAGATCTAATATATAATCAAATCAACACAGAGTGCAGTAAATAAATAAACAATCACATCAATATTAATCACTTAGATCTAGCAACCAGCATGCAATGAAAACCACGGAAAACCCGGCACACGCAAATAGCAGAAAAGTAAACACCGGCCTAGCCTAAAACTAGAGTTGGTTGTCCTAGCAAACCATCTAAAGTGTGTGCAGAGGTTGTGTGGGTTTGATATATCCTAAGTAGGATTATTAGTTAAGGTTATTCGATGTTCTGGTTGGTTAAAAGGCTTAAAGGAGTTTTAATTTGAGTTTAAATCTTAATGACTTGAAATTGATTTTAAATTTGATTCAATTATTTGTTGGACACCACCTTTGTTGCACATCGAGGCCGTGAAGTTTATTTCACCTTCCTTGGGGCTAATTTAATAGCCTCATAGGCCTGGGTTACAAGTGGTACCCGATATAATTAAATAATTTGAGTTTGATTAAGGTTTGAAGATTGATTAATTTTTAATTTAATTTGATTGGTTGGTGGTTTTATATTTAAGTTAATGTTTTCTGGAATTTTTAAAGATTTATTGAATTTTGGGATTTTCTGGATTATTTTATTCATTTAATTCAAGGGTCAAAATTTGACTTTTTGATTTAAAGAGTTTTCTGGAAATTTAATATTTTATTAAAATACTAGACCTTAATACGATCAGTTAGACAGTAAGTACGCTTAAATTGGATTTTTCTAGATTTTATTATGAAGGTTTGAAGTTGACTTGATTTTGAGCTAGGTTTGACCAAAAGTTGACTTTTTTAAATTTGATTGATTTCTGGAAACCCAACATTTTTGATAAATATTAGACCTAACGATGAGTCATATGCCTTTGAGTTTGCTCAATTTGGAGTTCATTTGAATTAGTTATGAATTTTTGAAGTTTTGTCAATTTATTGAATTTTCAAAAATTGTTTAATTAAAGCCCTTTTTATGATTTGAATCCAAATGACCTCCAAACTCCTTGAAATCAACTCCAAAGATCAGGAATGACCTAAGGAGTGATCTCCAAGTGTTTGGAAAATTTCTGAAATTTTTAATTATTTTTAATTAATTAAATTAATTAAATATTAAATTTCAATTAAACTCAAATTAAACTTAATTTTAAAATCAAGTCAAGGGGCTTTTATTTTTCGTTGATTAAGGGTTTAATTATGGTCAGTTTGAGGTATTATATGTAATTTTGGGATTTTAATTTGATTTATTATAATTTTTGGAAGGCTTAAAGGCTTAATTAAGGATCAATTTTAATTAAATTAATTAAGGGGCTTAATGACTTCAAAATTCAGTGAGAAATTTTCTTAGGGCTGAGAGTATCACTAAGTTCAAGTGTTCAAAGTTTCAAGTCAATTTGAAGTGTATCCTAATTATTGGAGATTTTCTAAGTTCTCTAAATAAGTCCTTAATTATTGTCCTTAATGATGTCATTAAGTTTAATAGGTTTGAATCAATGTTCCTAACCCTTAAACAAACATATACATGCATACATACACAATCAAAAACAAATTCTAACACTAGGAGAGCCTAGACTAAGTGGTGTGTGTATGTCCTTAACATACAAGAATTGGTACTTAATTAATTACAAATAACCATAAGGTTAATGAATGATTGGGATATAATCATTCATTAACACCCCCACATGATTTCTATTCAAACATGTCAAATATAAGTTTAAAATTTCAAAGTAGATCTCTTAATCCTGAAAGATTTCAATACATATAAATTATTTTCAAGTAATTTCAAATATATGTATAATATACATGGAATTATATATGTACAAACATAAATTTTAAATTTAAAATACTTGAAAATATGGTTTGGGTAAGTTGAATATCTAAATGAGAGATCTACTGATCTACTAAGGTCATTTAAAAATATAATTTTTCTAATTTTCAAAATAATTAATATAGTATTTAATTAAATATTAATTAAATATTAAAATAATTAAATAATTAAAATAAATTTAAAACAAATCAAGTTTTGATCTCTGAAGTTAATTTCAAATTAAAGTGCTTAAGTTTTTAAAAATTTTGATATATTATACTTATTTTTTTGATTTAAAATGAATTTATTATGAATTTTTAAAGTTTAAATCAATTAAATGGAATTTTTAAATAATTTTAAATTAATTAATGATTAAAATAATTTTAAAACCAGTTAATTTAAATCTTAAAAGTCTTCTGAAATTTTAAAATTTTTTAAATATATATATATATATATATTGATTTTCAAAAATATATAAGTTATTAATTATTAATTAAATATTATTTATTAATCAAGTATTTAATTAATTAAAATATAAAATATAGTTTAAATTACTTTATTTTCAAAATTAGAACACTTTAAAACAATTACTTAATTATTGAATATTGATTAATAATAAAAAAATTTTAATATTAAATTAGTGAATATTAATTAATTATTTAATTATCAAAATGTTATAAATCATTTAAATAATACTAAATAATTTAATTAAATTTTATTTGAACTTCCAAATATTTTTTAAATTAATATTAAATTTAAAATTAATTAAATATTAATTAAATCATTTAAAATTTTTAAGATATTTAAAATAATATTTGAAAATTTTTAATAAAAATTAATATTAGTTAAAATCTTAAATCATTTAATATTAATTAAAGTAATAAATTATTTAATATTAATTAAAATATTAAAATTATATATTAATTAAAGTTTTAACATTATTGGATATTAATTAAGATTTTTAAAATATTTAATTTTAACTAAAATATTAAACAATTTAATTATTAATTAAAGTTATAAATAATTTAATATTAACTAATATTATAAATTATTTAATATTAATTAAAATATTAATTAATTTAATATTAATTAAAAATTTAAAAAAATTTAATATTAATTAAAAGTATAAAATACTTTATGTTAATTGTAATATTAAGTGATTTAATATTAATTAAAATTTTAAAATCATTTAATATTAATTAATATTATAAGGTATTTAACATTACTTAAAATATTAAATAATTTCATTATAAATTAAAGTTTTAATATCATTTAATATAAATATTTAATGATTAATATTTGATAATTAATATTTAATAATTAATATCTAAACAAAATATTTAATATTTAAATGCTAATTATTGGTTTATAATGATTAATAATTAATATTAATATAATTATAAAATTAAATTAATAGTAATTTTAAATTAATATTAGTTAATTCATGAAGTATATTAATATATAATATGTATATTATTATTTAATATTAATTTAATATTTATTTAAAAGAAATTAGAATTTAAAATGATTTTAAAAATAATTTTAAAATTATTTTAAAAGAAAATGGCGGCGAGAATGCCACTTGGCAAGCAGGGATTCACCAGAACAAAAACGCACGATGGCGGGATGATTGGGCTGACGTGGATGGTGGCGTGGCGGCGGTCAGACACCCGTCGCCCATCGGAGGCCTTACGCGGTTTCACTAAACCACGTAAGCAAGCATCCGAACCGTTGATCTCGTGTAGTATGAGATTAACGGCTTAGATGCTGCCAGATGAAACCCCGATCCAAGAAAATGCATACATGGCGGATCAATACACAGAATAACACGATCTGAACCATTGATTATGAAATCAACGGTCTAAAAAATGTACCGCTGGCAGGTCTAACGAACAAACCCTAAATCATGTTTTATGGCTCGTTCGATCGATCCGGCTAACCAAATGCAATAAAATTTTAAACCTAAATATAATAAGTGAACATAAATCGTGTGGAATCTCTGGTTTGGCTTAAAATGGATTCAATCAAAAGTTATTTTACTATAAACTAAATGACCTAGGTCTAAGGTTTTTGTGTATTTTTATCGTGGGATCTTTAAACTCTTGATTTGGTTGAGCTTGTGGACTGTCCTCATATAAATCTTCAGTTGAAACCACGACTTGAAACGCCTTGGATCGAGCTAACCCTTGGATGAATCAAGCCTTTAACTCGCCGGAATATGGTCGCCGGCGGGCTTTGATTCCAAATGATTTTGAATGGGTTTGAAACATGTTTTGAGATGGGTTTGATATTTTGAATGATTGGATAAAATTTGAAAAGGTTGATTTGATTGAGTGTATTGAAGTGAGTCATTTGGGTCAATTTTGACTGGATTTGGGTCCAGTTGACCAGGTCAACTGTTAACTAAGTCAAGAGTCCAATCAAAGTCAAATCAATAGGGGGATATGACAATGAGAGTTTGACAGGGTTTTGAATACATTTAGGGCTTGATTTAAAGTGTAAAAGTTTAAGGGCTAATCTAGTCAACCTAGGTTGACTTGGTCAACCAGGTTGACCCAGGGTCAGGGGTTGAGCTAAACAGATTTGAAATGATAAATAGGGTGTGATGGAGGTGGTTTCAAGGTCTGGAGTGGTCATCTAGATCAAATGATCTATTTAGGCCTTTAATGGGCCTAATGGGTCAACTAGGTTGACTTGGTCAATCAGGTTGACCCAGAGTCAGGGATTGGGTTCAATCACTTCAGAATGACATTCTGAGTCTACTGGTGATGGTCTCAAAGTCTTGGGAGGTCATTTGGTCAAAATAACCTATTTGGGCCTCTAATGGGCCTTTTAGGTCAACCCTGGTTGACTTGGTCAACCAGGTGGGTCCAGGGTCCGAAAATGGGCTCAATAGATTTGGTTTGACATTTCGAGACCAATGGAGGTGGTCCCAAGGTCTCAAGAGTTCAATTTGATCAAATGACCTATTTTGACCCTTAAGGGCCTGTTTGGTCAACTTGGTTGACTTGGTCAACCAGAATGACCTAGGGGCTGGTTTTGGGTCTAAGAGTTTTGGTTTGATGTTTGAAAATTGTTGGAAGTGGTTCCAAGAAATTTGGAGGTCATATGGTTTGAAAAGTGCATTTGAACCCTTAAGGGGTATTTTGGTTATTTTGACCCTTGGTCAACTGGGGGTCAAATTGAATAAACAAAATGCAGTTTATTGCTCAATGAGTCATAATCAAGGGTCTGGAAGTAATTTAGAGCTTTGTAGAAAGCTCTAGGATCAAAATCCACTGGGTGGCAGGCCTAGTGGCATCGAATGTAAATATTTGAAGGTTTTATAGCCTTTGGGTTTCAATTCAGTTTCTAGGGTTAGAGACCTCAGAATGAGCTCAAATTTGGAGGGTTGCCTCTAGAGACATGTTACATCAGTGTGGAACAGACAGACCATGAATCAGAGGTTATTTGATAGGGTTTTAAAATGTTCAAAGATTCATTGGAAAAGGCTTTCAGGACTTAGACCTTTGGCCTTGGAATTTGATCTGGATTTTTGGTTTTGAGCTGGATTTTGAGTTTGAATGACAGGGTTCGAACTATCTAAATCATTTACAATCATTTAAGTTACTGTAGATGATTAGATAGGGTTAAATTCAGGTCAGAGGCTGTGACAGCTAAATCTGGGTTGTTTAAAGGTCAGGATTGGTCAGGGATTTGAATTGACTTGAACTCTGGATTGATTTGAGTCTTGAATGGGTTAATTTAAAGTCTGGGTTGGTCTGGAGTTTGAATAGATTTGAGGTCTGGATAGATCTAAGGTCTAGAAGAATCCTAAGATCTAAATTGATCTAGGGAAATCCTAGGGTCCAGAGTAGATCCTAGGGACTGAATTCTAGGAAGATCCTAGAGTCTAGGAAACCCTAAGGTCTGGGATCTAAAAGGTTCTTAGGATCTAGAATAGATCTTAAAGTCTGGATTCTAGGAAGATCTTAGGGTCTGGATAGATCTGTGGTCTAGGAGAATCCTAAGACCTAGACAGATCTAGAGTCTGGGTAGATCCTAGGGTTAGAAATCTAGGAGAATCCTAAAGTTTAGAAATCCTAGGATCTAAGGTCTAGGATGATCTAGAAATTGAATAGATCTGGATTGGCTTAATGTTGAGTTTGATTTGAAGCTTAAATGTGTTTGAAATCAAAATGGATTTGAAATCTGAATTGATTGAAAGTCTGGATTGATCTAAGATCAGATTGATCCTAGGGTCAAGATTGATCTTAAGGATTGGAATGGTCCTACTAACCTCATACAAAAATGAGGTCAACAAATGGACCCCCAATATGTGTAATAGAATGTAGTTCTATTGCATATATTGGCATTGACCGAATAGAATGGTCAAGTATGTAGTTTTGATCCTAAGGGAACGAGAAATCTATCCCTCGGGAATCAGAGTTTGAATATATACTAGGGTAGTGCTAGAAAAGCGTATTCTACCACTAGTGGGTCTGGTCCTAAGGGAAAGGAAGAATCTATCCCTAAAGGAGAAGGAAGTCTAGGTGATCCTATAGGAAGGAAGAACTCCTAACTATAAAGGATTGAATTCAGATTTAATTTTAAGGAAAAGGAAAGTCTAACCTCAGAAGATTAAATTTGAAAAGATACTAGGGTAGTGCTGAGGGCAGCATACTCTACCACTAGTAGATATAATCCTAAAGGAAGGGAAGTCCTAATCCTAATGAAAAAGAAGGTCTGGATAATCGTATAGAAAGGAAGAATTCCTTACTACAGAGGATCAAATTGGAATTTGATACTAAGGTAGTGCCACGAGGGGCGTACTCTACCACTAGTAGATATAATCCTAAAGGAAGGAAGAAATACCTAGCCTTAAGGAAGAGGAAGTCTGGATGATTGTATAGAAAGGAAGAACTCCTAACTACAGAGGATCGAAGTTGAATTTGATACTAGGGTAGTGCCACAAAGGGCGTACTCTACCACTAGTAGATCTGATCTTAAGGGAAGGAAAAAAAGCCTAACTTTAAAGAGAAGAAAGTTTGATTTTAAAATTAAACCCAGGACGGTGCCACAAAGGACTCACTCCATCACTGGGAAGTCTAATCCCAAGGGAAGGATGGAGAACCTACCCTAAGGAAGAGAGAACTGGATTTTAGAATTAAACCCAGGACGGTGCCACAGAGGACTTACTCCATCACTCGGGAGTCTAATCCTATGAGAAGGAGAAGAACCTACCCTAAGGAAGAGAGAACTGGATTCGAAAATTTAAAATTGAACCCAGGACGGTGCCACGGGGGACTTATTCCATCACTGGGGAATCTAATCCTAAGAGAAGGAGAAAACTTACTGTGAGGAAAAGAGAACTAGGTGATCTCATAAGAAGGCGGTATTACTTCCTATAGGAGATCAGGCTTAAGGATTTGAATTTTAAAACTAGAATGGTGCCGTAGAGGGCATTATCCATCATTAGTAGATCTAATCCTAAGGAAAGAAAGCATGATGACTCACATCTGTCCTTAAGGAGAAGAAGACTGGAGGACCCTGAGGGATGGAAATATTACTTCCCATAGAAGATCGGATCTGGATTTTAAGCCTAGGATGGTGCCACAGAGGGCATGCTCCACCACTAGAAGATCTAATCCTGATGAAAGAAAGCACGATGACTCACATCTGTCCTTAAGGGAAAGAAAACTTGAAGATTCTGTGAGAAGGAAGCATTGCTTCAAACAGAATCGAGTCTGGAGTGATCGTATGTAAAGGAAATTTGCTTTACATAGAGGATCCGATCTGGATAATCGTATATAGAGGAAACTTACTCTATATAGAGGATCGGGTTTGGAGTGATCATGTGTAGAGGAAACTTGCTCTATACAAAAGATCGGATCTGGATGATCATATGTGAAGGAAACTTGCTTCACATAGAGGATCAAAACTAGATGATCATATGTAGAGGAGACTTGCTTTACATATACAGGATCAAAACTAGATGATCGTATATAGAGGAAACTTGCTCTATATAGAGGATTGGGTCTGGATGATCGTATATAGAGAAAACTTGCTCTATATAGAGGATCAGGTCTGGATTCTGGAGTTGAAATTTAAATTTAAGTGGTTGTTTGAATTTGAATTGATTGTGTTTTAAATTTTAAGATGTTTGAGTTTGAAATTTGATTTGAATTGATTTTGAATTTAAGGGATTTGAATTCAAAATTTGATTTGATTTTGATTTATTTGGGTTAGATATTATTATGAACTTGATTCAATTTGATTTTAAATTTCAAAGGTTTTGAGATTTGATTTTGAATTTGAAAAACTTGGATAAGATTGAGTTGAATAGATTCAAAATTTAAAAATTTTATTGATTTGAAATTTGAGCTACATCAAGCATAGTATTTTTTCAGGAATCGCCCGTTTACAGGAAGCATTGGGTAATCTCCTTTATAATCCACTAGCTGGTACGAGCCTCCTTCGTAGACTATTTCCACTACAAAGGGTCCTTCCTAGGTTGGTTCAAACTTCCCGCCGAGCTTTTGGTGGGCTAAGATAGGCCTCCGAAGAACCAAGACTAAGTCGCATACTCAGAAGGTTCTAGGTCGCACTAACTGATCATGAGCTTGAACCATTCTGGCTTTATAAAGTTCTAGATTTTGCTGGGCTTGGAGACGACGTTCTTCAAGACCCTCAAGTTCTTCAATTCGAAGTTGTGCATTCTGTTCTGTTATGATCTGATTATGTACTGTAGTTCTAAGCGAAGGGATTTGAATTTCCAGAGGGAGTACGGCCACGGACCCATACACTAGTGCAAACGGTGTAGATTGGGTCAGGGTTCGATATGTGGTCCTGTAGGTCCATAAAGCTTCCACTAACCTCTCATCCCACTGACGTTTATTATCATCTAGGGTCTTTTGATAATTTGTACCAGAGTTTTATTGAAGGCCTCAGCCAATCCATTAGCCCGTGGATGCAACACATTAGGCGGCTGATGTAATACCACACCATGAACCTGGCACTGATGACAACATTTTATAATTTTCATGCAATCATCAATTATCGTAGGCTAGTAGTAACCAAGTCTTTTGATTTTCATTTTCATCTTAGGACCCGATTGATGAGCACCGCACAGTCCAACATGGACTTCGTTAACGATCTTTAGGGCCTCTCATTTGTCTAAACAACGGAGCCACATCTGATCGAATGATCGTCGGTACAACGTATCGTTGACTAGTGCATATGATAGGGCACGTTTCTTGATTTGATTGGCAAGAGACCTGTCATAGGGAAGCTTGCCTTCATGCAGATACTTGATTATTGGTTGTCTCCAATCTTCTTCTTCATCAACTGCTTAAGAGGTAGAAAGAACATGGGAAGATTGTTTGTTGAGGTACTCCATATCTACAGAAGACAGGACTTGACGACCCTGAACTTCTATAGGGATGAAGTCTTCTTCTGGGCAAGCAAATTCCTTTGCAAGCTTTTCTAGGGCATCCACCTAGGAATTGCTTCCATGAGGAACCCTATACATAGTTACAATGAGAATTTTCTCGAGCAAGTGCATTGTGTATTGGTGATATTTTAGGAGTTTAGGATTCAAGACCTGATAGGTCCCTGCAACTTTGTTGATCACCAGTTGAGAGTTACCATAGATCTTAATCTCTTTAATCTCTATTAGGATTGTAAGTTCCAAGCCAGTTATTAAAGCTTCATACTCAGCCTCGTTGTTCGTACAAGGTTCTGATAAATGGTAGAAAAATGCATCATTCCCTTATCCGGTGTTATGAAAACCAGACCGACTACGGCTTTTCCAGGAATAGTGGATTTAGGTGTTTTTTCCCATTGAGAGGATGCTGCACCATCAAAATACATTTCCCAGATTTGAGTATTGGATTCCTCAAAACTCATGATTTGCTCGTCAGGTAAACCATCGTTCAGAGGAGATTCCGTTGGTAGCGGGTGTGCCGCAAGGAAGTCGGCGACGACCTGCCCTTTCACAACACGTAGGGGAATGAAAGTGATTTCAAATTGCAACAATATCATAGACCAATGAGCCAGACATCCTGACAACGTGGGCCAGGTCATAAGATATTGCAGGGGGTTGACACTGGAAATCAAACTGACTTGATGAGAAAGCATGTAATGTCTTAGTTTTTGTGCTACAAAAACTAAAGCAAGGCAATGTTTCTCAATTGCAGGATAATGAATTTTTGTTGGAAGTAATCTCCGACTTAGGTAATAGAGAGCGTTCTCTTTTCCATCATCATTGATTTGAGCTAGAAGAGCTCCGAGAGATTCGTCAAGGGCTGCAGTGTAAAGTATTAAAGGTCTTCCTGGAATGAGGGCTGCCAAAACTGGCAGATTTGTCAGGTATTGTTTGATATTTTTGAAAGCATTTTGATATTTCTCATCTCAAATAAATTTGGCATCCTTTTTAGCTAGGACAGAGAATGGTTGACATCTTCCGGAAAGATTGGAAAAGAATATTCTTATATACGTGAGCCTACCCTGGAGAAATCTCAGTTGAGTGAGACTCTTAGGAGGCGGCATATTTAAGATAGCTTCAATTTTGGTAGGATCAATTTTGATTCTGCGGTACCTAACTACGAAACCTAAGAATTTCCCTGACATGACGCCGAAAGCACACTTCAAGGGATTCATTTTAAGGTCGTAGCGGCGCAACCGCTCGAAGACAGTTCTTAAATCATAAAGATGAGCCTCTTTCACTCTGCTCTAGACAACTAGATCGTCGATGTAACATTCGACTTGATTGTGTATTAAGTCATCAAATATATGAGTCATGGCCCGCTGGTAGGTTGCACCAGCATTTTTATGGCCAAAGGGCATCACTTTATAACAAAAGATCCCTAAAGGACTTCTGAATGTAGTGTTTCTTTCATCTTTTGGGGCCATCTTGATTTGATTATAACCAGACGAGCCATTTATAAAGGAGAAAATGACGTGCAAAGAGGCAATGTCCACCATGAGTTCTGGGATTCGCCAAGGAAATTCATCCTTAGGACATGCCTTATTCAAGTCTCTATAGTCTACACAGACTCGGATTTGACCGTTTTCTTTCAAACTGGCACGATGCTAGCTACCCAAGAAGGATATTATTCTTCTCGAATAAATCCAACCTCTGCCAACTTCTTGACTTCAGAAATGACTTGTTGTTCGATCTCCAAATGCATGCGCCGTGGAGCTTGCTTAACAGGAATGGCATCATGCCAGATTCCAAGTTTATGGACTGCTACGTTAGCGGACAACCCCCGACATTTCATCGTATGTCCAAGCGAAGCAATCCTTGAACTCAAATAGAAGTTGAATTAGATCCTTAGACTCATCCTCACTCAACAAAGAACTTATGAAAGTGGGGTGAGGGTCATCCTCTGTTCCAAGGTTAATTTCTTTAAGTTCATCGACTGTTGATTTAATTTCTTCTTCGAATTCAAGGGGTGCATCCCGAACCTGAAGTTCATCAGAATCATCTAAAATCTCCAAACAAAGTCCATCGAATGAATCAATGACTTCAGTAGGGACATTTTTAAATTCAGGAGGACTAGTTATCATTAAACAAAATTCATCATTGTCAAATGATCTAACGTACCAAAGCTGATATCACTGGTCCAATGTTAATTAAATTTTAAATTCCAAAGACTTTCGTGGTATCTAGCCTGACCCTTAGTCCATTGACTCGAAGTAAAATCTTTAGAGATAAGAGATTTAACACCAGCAAGAAAGTAGCCAAAAGGTAATTTCATTAATTCATTGAAATTTGCCTCCTCAAGGATTACATCATCTTCGTTCCTTGAGGAGGAGGAGCCAGGGAAGAACTTCTGGACTTTCCTTACTTCTCCATCTAAGTTAGGGGCATCCTTAATTACTAACCCTGAGACCCTGTCAGCAGACAGTGGGGTTAAGGTTAAGGATTCAACCGTTCTATTAAGCTTTTCATACAGACTCAATTCAGGCTCGTCACTTTGAACTTTTAATTTTGTACCCTCCTGGTCGCTAACCGATTCTAAAGTGAGATCAAACTTCAGAGGAGGATTAATTTTTGTATAGTCAAAAGCAAATATGGCACCCCTTTTTCTTAAGTCTTCATCAGAACTTGTTTCAAGTTTGATGTAGATCGGGGAATTTCTTTTCTCAACTGAAGGTCGGCCTCGACCGCGTGCTCTTTGGGCCATCCTCCCACCTCTTTGAGGTATAATGTTTGGAGGCCTAAAGATTACACGCTCGACGTCGTCTTCACTACTTGAATTTTATTTCTTTTGATTTTTGACTTTTTCTTTTCTCAATCTCTGAATTTCTTTTGAACTTTGAGTTTCTGCTTTTTCCTCCTTGATGTTGATCTCTACCTTAGAACAAGTAGTGGACCCTTTAGATATGTAATATACCTCATCCTCATAGATCCTGATCTTGTGAATAGAGAATGGTTGTAAATCACCCTTAATTTCAAACTCAATGCCATCTCGTTGGTACTTGATGCATTGATGTAGGGTAGAAGAAATATGGTCGCCGGCGGGCTTTGACTGGTGGGTCTTGGTCGGAAATATGAAGAGGAGGTAGTTTAGGGCTTGCAGGAGCAGAGAGCATAGCTAGAAGGTCTGGGATAGGTCAGAGATAGCTAGGGTGAGAATGAGAGCTCCAATGAGGGTTTTCCCCCTATTCAAATGTCCTCTGATCGAATGGAGGGCTACGATTGCTTTAGGGAGCTCCTAAGATGCTGCCATCTATCCCTAGGGTAGTTGGGAGCAGAAGAATCAAAGGACACAAGGACAAATGACATGTAAAGGTCATTTTATCCCTTTGTGGCCATGTGGAATGAATGGGAGCCATTGGATCTCCATCCAAGGGTTTAGAGTAGATCTAGGAAGGTTCTAGAGCACACCAAAGCTGAAGGAATGATTTGAGCTGGAATGGATTAGCTCAAAAATAAGAATTTAATCATTTTAAAGGAGTTTTAAAGGCTTGTTGACTAGTTTGACTAGTAAACAGTCAACTTTCATTGCCTAGGTGGCTTATGAGAAGCTTGAATTGCTAATGAGATGACTCCAAGGAATATTGAACAAATAGATTGAATATATGATCAAGTCAATGTGTATGTAAAGAGAATTGACCAAATCACCATGGTTTGACTTGGTCAAATATACTAAGATTAGGCTCATTTATGATAAGAGTAGATTTAAGGCATATAATGAAGTAAAGTGAGGTTTGAAATGAGTTGAATAATTTGAATTGATTAGAGCTTGCATATGATTAAGGATTTGACCATGGTTTCATTTGACTAAGTCAAAACTTCAATTAATTTGATTCCAAATGATTTTGAATGGGTTCAAAACATGTTTTGAGATGGGTTTGATATTTTGAATGGTTGGATAAAATTTGAAAAGGTTGATTTGATTGAGTGTATTGAATTGAGTCATTTGGGTCAATTTTGACTGGATTTGGGTCCAGTTGACCAGGTCAACTGTTAACTAAGTCAAGAGTCCAATCAGAGTCAAATTAATAGGGGGAAATGATAATGAGAGTTTGACAGGGTTTTGAATACATTTAGGGCTTGATTTAAAGTGTAAAAGTTTAAGGGCTGATCTAGTCAACCAAGGTTGACTTGGTTAACCAGGTTGACCTAGGGTCAGGGGTTGAGCTAAACAGATTTGAAATGATAAATGGGGTCTGATGGAGGTGGACATCTAGATCAAATGATCTATTTAGGCCTTTAATGGGCCTAATGGGTCAACTAGGTTGACTTGGTCAACCAGGTTAACCTAGAGTCAGGGATAGGGTTCAATCAGTTCAAAATGACATTCTGAGTCTACTGGTGATGGTCTCAAAGTCTGGGGAGGTCATTTGGTCAAAATGACCTATTTGGGCCTCTAATAGGCCTTTTAGGTCAACCCTGGTTGACTTGGTCAACCAGGTGGGTCTAGGGTCCGAAAATGGGCTCAACAGATTTGATTTGACATTTGGAGACCAATGGAGGTGGTCCCAAGGTCTGGAGAGTTCAATTTGATCAAATGACCTATTTTAACCTTAAAGGGCCTGTTTGGTGAACCTGGTTGACTTAGTCAACTAGATTGACCAAGGGGCTGGTTTTGGGTCCAAGAGTTTTGGTTTGATATTTAAAAATTGTTGGAAGTAGTTTCCAAGCAATTTGGAGGTTATATGATTTGAAAAGTGCATTTGAACCCTTTAGGGGTATTTTGGTCATTTTGACCCTTGGTCAACTGGGGGTCAAATTGAATAAAAAGAAAATGCAGTTTATTCCTCAATGAGTCATAATCAAGGGTATGGAAGTGATTTGGAGCTTTGTAGAAAGCTCTAGGATCAAAATCCACTGGGTGGCAGGTCCAGTGGCATAGACTATAAATATTTAAAGGTTTTAAGCCTTTGGGTTCCAATTCAGTTTCTGGAGTTAGAGATCTCAGAATGAGATCAAATTTGGAGGGTTGCCTCTAGAGACATGTCACATCAGTGTGGAACTGACAGACCCTAAATCAGAGGTCATTTGATAGGGTTTTGAAATGTTCAAAGATTCACTGAAAAAGGCTTTCAGGACTTAGACCTTTGGCCTTGGAATTTGATCTGGATTTCTGGTTTTGAGCTGGATTTTGAGTTTGAATGATAGGGTTTGAACTATCTAAATCATTTACAATTATTTAAGTGATTGTAGATGATTAGATAGGGTTAAAGTCAGGTCAGAGGCTGTGACAGCTAAATTTGGGTTATTTAAAGGTCAGGATTGGTCAGGGATTTGAATTGACTTGAACTCTGGATTGATTTGAGTCTTGAATGGGTTAATTTAAAGTCTGGGTTGGTCTGGAGTTTGAATAGATTTGAGGTTTGGATAGATCTAAGGTCTAGGAGAATCCTAAGATCTAAATTGATCTTGGGAAATCGTAGGGTCCAGAGTAGATCCTAGGGACTGAAGTCTAGGAAGATCCTAGAGTTTAGGAAACCCTAAGGTCTGGATCTAGAAGGTTCTTAGGATTTAGAATAGATCTTAAAGTCTAGATTCTAGGAAGATCTTAGGGTCTGGATAGATCTGAGGTCTAGGAGAATCCTAAGACCTAGACTGATCTAGAGTTTGGGTAGATCCTAGGGTTAGAAATCTAGGAGAATCCTAAAGTTTAGAAATCCTAGGATTTAAGGTCTAGGATGATTTAAAAATTGAATAAATCTGGATTGGCTTAATGTTGAGTTTGATTTGAAGCTTAAATGGGTTTGAAATCAAAATGGATTTAAAATCTGAATTGAATGAAAGTCTGGATTGATCTAAGATCAGATTGATCCTAGGGTCAAAATTGATCTTAAGGATTGGAATGGTCATACTAACTGAAAGTTCAATAGGGATGTTAAGCCCTAGTGAACTAGTCCCGAGGCTAACCAAGAGGGGGGGGGGTGAATTGGTTATTTAAAAATTTTAGGACAACAATGAAAAATCTTTTCGATACTTAACAGCGAAAACAAGTGAACAAGAACGAAAAGATCAATCTCAGATATTCACCCATGCAGTTAATATCAGAAAAGTAAAGTACAAAACAGAATCAGAAAAGCAAATCAGATTTTATAGTGGTTCGGTCAATTTGACCTGCGTCCACTCCCCGAAGCCTCCCCTCCGGGTATTGCACTAAACAAAAAGTCTCTCCTTTTGCTCCCACAGCAAGGCGGAGAAGCCTGTACAAGACCTCCTTTTCACCACACGATGAGGCAGAGAACCCGACCTCCTTTTGCTTCCTCCTGAAGTAGGCAGAGAACCTTCGAACTCCTTTTGCTTCCACCTGAAGCGGGCAGAGAACCCCGGATCTTCTTGCGAATGATCCTCCCACGACGAACACCAACTAGACGAAAGACAACAATCGGAGAAGACGACTCTGATCCGTATTTGGAGCAACCTTAGTGAATCCCTCACTAACTCCCCCTCACAAGATCCTCTCTCTCTCTCCCAAACTCTCTCTTTCTCTAGGGTTACTCTGGGAAGAAAAGTGGCAAAAGATTTTTCTTGTTTCAAGAAAAAGTTCTTTTATAGGAGGTCTTAAAATTTGCCCTAAATCTCAACTGGTCGGCCAAGATCGTCCAGGACGATCGGTAGATCATCCTGTACGATCAGTTCAAATTCAGCTGTTTCAGCCCGGACGATTTGGCTCTTTTGGACGATCAGTAGAAAAAATTGTTCATATCGTCCCGTACGATCCTGCGATCGTCCGAGACGATTAGTGCAAATCGAGGAATATCATCCAGAAGACAGTTCGGGTCGTCCAGAGAAACCTGTGCTGGACGACCAAAAAATGACTTGATCGTCCAGGATGATAGGGACATAGTCTTGTACGATTAGTTCAAAAAGTGCCCAAATCATCTTGAACACAGTTCAGGATGTACAACTGAAATGCACTAGACGATCATAATCGTCCGGGATGATCCTGCGATCGTCCAGGACGATATGATCATATCAATTAAATATTAATTGCTTTCCTTAATTACCAGACTAATTTAGGCATGATTGTACTGAATCGTCCAGGACGATACACGTATCGTCCGGGACGATCAGACCAAATAACTTAAAATAAAAACTTGCCTAACTTATTCTGGTGGCTGAGAATTTCTGATTTGAGCATATCGTCCCGTACGATCCAAAGATCATCCAGGACGATCTGCTTAATCAGACTCACTTAACTTGGTCACCCTAATTAGGGTTTCTGTTTATACTGGATCGTCCATGATGATGTGAATTTTTTTTAGGACGATCTGAACAAAAAATGAACAGAAACTTTAACTCGCTCAAGCTCTCCCCATGAGTGTGTGTGTGCAAGGTTACATAGCTAGGGGATTAGTTACATTATAATTGACTCAAGAAAAAGAAAAATAGCACATTGGACACACTTGGACTCGATCTTGAGTTGGCTTGAGTTGCTTGTGATCTTTTGCGCCTGAAACGGGTTAGCCAAGCAAAAAAATATAATAAAGACATGTTTGTCATCATCAAAATCAGATTTGTAACAATCTCTCCCTTTTTGATGATGGCAAACATATGTATAGTAACTTGAACAATAACTAGAAGATCAAAAGAGACAATATTTTTTTTTTAAATTTTCATTTAATAATCAAACTAATACAGAAAACATAACACATAACAAAAAATTGAAATGACTACAACTGACTCCCCCTTTTGACATCAGAAAAAGGAGGAGGGTAAAACAGAATACGGAAATATAAGTACAAAACATAAAAGAAAATAACTACAAAACAGAAAACTAGAACGGAGGCGGATCCTGATCGGAAGAAGGAGGTGGCGGTGGTGGGTTGAAGTAGTGGTGAATGGCTTGAAAATGGGCTCCAATCCAGGCAATGTCCTAGTCATGCTGTTGCGCAGCATAGTCAGTGAAGTGCTGGATGTCCTCGGAGTGCCGCTGCTCCTGGGCAACCACATAGGAGTCAAATCTTGCCTCCCACTGATCGAAGCGCTCCACCAGGTGGTCAAAGGGAGAGGCAATGCGAAGGGGAGCAGGTGCCTCTGGTGCAGCAGGAACTGGAATAGCCTCTTCCTCTTCCTCCTCAACATCTGGGGAGGGCTCCGAATATAGTCGGGTGCTGTGTAGGACGTGGAATGAGTTGTTTGTGAAGAAGAAAGGAGGGACATCAGGAGGAACAGGATACTGAAGGTCATATTTTGTTTTTAAGGCATAATGAATGAGATGACCTAAAGCTAGATTTTGGCGACGCCTGTCACCCGGATCTCTAAAGGTTGTTAGGTGTTCTATGTATCAGATAATAAGATCAGAGGCATTAAACTCTCGACGGGCCATGATGTAGTAGGTGGTCAAGGACAGTAACGGGGTGATGTGAATTCGATCCCCCGCCTTTGGAATGACGGAGGAACGAAGGACGTGCTGAATGATCCGTGCATCCTGAGAAGGGAAGTGCAAGCGTTGTCATGATAGGGGGCATTTGTATTATGAAGGAAGTGATTGGCGACACTCCAATCATAGTCAGGGTCGGTGACGAGCGTGTGGAGTTTGTCGCCAGTGACAGAAAGTTGGAGAATGTTGTGAAAATCATGGGTAGTGAGTTCCATGGGGTGTTGATTGACGTATGATCGAAGAGTGGAATAGTCCGCAAAAATTTGTAAGTTGGCAAAGAAAATTTGAAGGAGTTCAAGATTAAAGGGAAAGGCTAAGGTTAGAATGAAGGTGAGGGAGGTGTGTGCGAATAGATGAGAATGGGATAGGTGAGGGTGTGGGGATTTACGATTTTAGAATGCGTGAACCTTACGTCACAGTAGCACTCGAAAGCAGCCTGATCGGCTGCATTTGGGAAGCGAGGATCAACATGTCCCCGGGAGGAACTGGCACCCTTTTGACGGGAACGTTTGCCACCAGCCATTAGAAATCAAGAGTGTAGGGAAGTAGAAGGAGAGTGGAAGAAAGAGTGTGGAAAATCCTTAAGAAAAATTGTTGTTTATATAGAAAACGGCCTGATCGTCCCGTACGATCACGACATCGTCTGGGATGATATAGGTATTTATGATGTCCTGGATGATTGGTCAAAAAAGTGGTCCGATCGTCCAGGACGATTAGACACAGGCGATCATTCCGAGGAGTCAAGCTGGATAACCGTTGACAAAAAGGTATCGTCCAAGGCGATTAGGTGGATAGTCCAGGTGTTTGATTGAAAAAATATAGTTTTGAAAAGAGGTTTAATTTTCTTTGGGAAATGTTGAATTTCTGGAATTTTAATTTTATACTCGAACACTTATTATGAATGATATATCACCTCGGAAGGTGAACATATCATTCCCTAATAGGTTCAGATTACAAATCTTGATTTATCCTGATTATCGTAGTTAAACTCAAGGAGAAACAACATATGATCCCGAAGAATCATAATGATGTTTAATCCAATGTTTAACTATAATAATCTAGTAAAGAGATCATTAATTTCATAATCAAAGTTACAATAATAGTACGATATATCTTTCCAAAGAAAGAGGATATCATCTGTTATCGATCATTTGAAATTGACGATAATGATCGTTGACTTTTGAATTTCCCAAAGATAATTAATTAAAATTTTGAAAAACTTGATTTTGGAAGTCTGGTGTGGGTTTCTAAATCTCCTACGAGCGCAAGCCCTCGTAGTTAATTACATCGTAGGAAACCAGAAAATTTCCTACGAATACTCTCGATTAAAATAGCGATACAAATTTCGTTTAAGAATTCAAAGATTGATGTCAAAGGAGGTTAAGGACTTTAATTTCAAGTGGGATTGGTTCAATGTTGAACACTTATTTTTGGAGTCAAAGGAAGAATGGTAGGAGGTGCTTTAAGATTCTGAATTGCTTCAGAAACACCCCAACCTATCCTAAGTGTTGGGCTTGAATTGGATTGAAAAAGATTTAATGTTTAAGTGATCAATTTTATTAGAAAATGGGAATTAGATTCCTGGAAGATTGAGGTCTTAAGATTGAACATTTGCCTCAGAACCTAAGTCTAAAATGGGTACTGAGAATCAGTGACCCAGAACCTAGCTAATGCAATGAAATCCTGGACTTACCCCGGCCTGGATTGGGGAGCCAGTTAAACCGCCTAAATGCTTTAAAACTATGAGTCAAAGTCTTTAAATGTAGAGTGGTTAGGGACATTGATTAAGATTGGTTTAAAGAATTGGGGTCGACATCTAGAGCAGATCCTAATTGACCCCTTAACTTATGTTGGGTGAAATGCTTAAGCTAAAAATGCAATTAAGATTTAGACTCAAATTTAATTTGTTACTAATGCAATGCATGCTAGTTGACTCGATAAAATGCTTAAATCAAAATGAAGCAGTTTTAAAATAGGCTTAAAAATAGGTTTTATCCTAGAGATTGCACAACATCCCCTTGGACAGAACTGCACCTTAATAGGTCAGGTGGTCTGCCAGAACCCACAGGCGGGGAGGTGCCTAACAAGGTAGAGAAAAGTTAATATGAATGCATGAAAAACTCCCTGCGAGTCCGGGCTTACTTCTTAAGAGCGTTAGAGTTTCTATCTGAGCTTAATTTTTTTTTAATTTTGTTTAAATAGAAAGAGTTAATGACCGTACCCTCACGAGCCTCCGATCGGGTTCCAGGCTAAATCAAATACGGCATGCAAGATCGCCAAATAAACTATTAAAAACATGCGGGTCCTTAATCGCAATTAACACATCAATTAAATCAATTAAATAATTAAATCAATTAAATAAATATTCAAAATGAAAGTCCATGTGGCAAGTGCCACTTAATTATACAACCCAGGGTCTGCAGCAAAGTAAAGTGGCCGGGTACCACTGACTACAACCCGGATTCTACTCCTAAGACTCAAGTGACTTTGAGATTTGAGATCCTTCTCATTCTTCACTTCTTTATCTTATTAAAACTCCTTGGATCGTCGGGTCTGGATATCCAAATGAAAAGAAACTCCCCCTGAATAGGGGTGTTATCTTTTCTCTTTGGATATTTGAAATTCATCCTAATTTGGATCTCCAAATGGATAAGAACTCTCTCATAAGGGATGTTCCTTCATCTTTGGATTCCAAAATTGGATATTTAATATCTCAATCTCAAAGCACTTCAAACATTACAACTCAAATTTATAACAAATTACATTAATTAAAATTGAAAAATCTAGACTCGATCCTGCAAGGTTATCCTAATAATTAACAGTTTATATAAACATCCCAAGCAGTTATATGTTAAAAAATTAAAAAAAAAAAGCTCAAACCAGCCACACTTGGCCATGCTCATTTAATTTTAAAGGGGGACTTAAGCATTCTGGAGCACCTGTGCAATTTAATAATTATAATTTTTGCCCCCTTTAATTTAATGCCCTGTATGAGCATGGCCACCTGCATAAGATTGAATTAGTACAAAACGTCCCTAGCCTAGGGGTAGATCTATCGTACAATCAATCATATCACAAAATGTAGTAAATAAATAAACAATCACAATAATTCTATGTCTAGCAAACAGCATGCAGTGAAAGCTCGGAAACCCGGCACACAGCAGAAAAGTAAATACCGGCCTAGCCTAAGACTAGAGTTGGTTGTCCTAGCAAACCATCTAAAGTGTGTGAGGTAGGCTGTGTGGCTTTGATATGTCCTAAATAGGCAATTGATTGAAGTTGTTTAAAGTTCTAGTAGGTTGAAGGTTTAAGGGAGTTTTGATTTGAGTTTAAATCTTAATGACTTGAAATTGATTTTAAATTTAATTTTGATTGTTTGTTGGATATCACCTTTGTTGCACACCGAGGCCGTAAAGTTTATTTCACCTTCCTTGGGGCTAATTTAATAGCCTCGTAGGCCTGGGTTACCCAGTGGTACCCGATATAATTAAGTGATTTGAGTTTGATTAATATTTGAAAGTTGATTAAATTTTAATTAGAATTAGTTGGTTGCTGGTTTTAAGTTCAAATTAATGTTTTCTGGAATTTTGAATGATTTATTGAATTTTGGAATTTTCTGGATTATTTTAATGATTTAATTAAGGGGTTAAAAATTGACTTTTTGATTTAAAGGGTTTTCTGGAAATTTAATATTTTATTAAAATACTAGGCCTTAATACGATCCGTTAGACAGTAAGTACACTGAAATTGGATTTTTCTAGATTTTATTATGAAGGTTTGAAGTTTTGACTTAAATTTGAACTAAGTTTGACCAAAAGTTGACTTTTTCAAATTTGTTTGATTTCTGGAAACTTAATATTTTTAATAAATATTAGACCTTATTATGAGTTGAATACCTTTGAGTTTGCTCAATTTGGAGTTCATTTGAATTAGTTATGAATTTTTGAAGTTTTGACTATTTATTGAATTTTTTTTAAATTGTTTAATTAGAGCCATTTTTATGATTTGAATCCAAATGACCTCCAAACTCCTTGAAATCAACTTCAGAGGTCAGGAATGACCTAAGGAGTGATTTCCAAGTGTTTGGAAATTTTCTGGAATTTTTAATTATTTTTAATTAATTAAATTAATTAAATATTAAATTTTAATCTTAAATTAAACTTAATTTTGAAGTCCAGTCAAGGGAGTTTTATTTTTCATTGATTAAGGGTTTAATTCTGGTCAGTTTGAGGTATTATGTGTATTTTTTGGATTTAAATTTGATTTATTATAATTTTTAGAAGCTTAAATGGCTTAATTAAGGTTCAAATTTGATTAAGTTAATTAAGGGGCTTAATGACTTCAAACTTCAGTGAGGAAATTTTCCTAGGGCTGAGGGTGTCACTATGTTCAAATGATTTGAGTTTCAAGTCAATAAGAGATCAATCCTAATTTTTTTTGAAAATATTTTTAAGTTCTCTAAATAAGTCCTTAATTATTGTCCTTAATGACACTAGGTTTAATAGGCTTGAATCAAAGTTTATACTAACCCTTGATTAACATATGAATATAAACATGCATAAACACAGTCAATTCCTAAGTCTAGGAGAGCCCTAAAACTAGGTGATGTGTGTGTACCCTAGTCATGCAGATCAATTTAAAGCTCAATTAAATAAAGGATTAATCAATGAATAATTAATAAAGTAATTATTCATTGATTAATCGTCATTCTCCACAAATTCTATTCAATCAAGCTCAATCTAGGTTTGAAATTTCAAAGGACCTCTCAATGATCAAAATTTCAATAAATATAATTTTGAAATAACTTTGAAAATACATATATAGATACATATTACTATACATATATAAATAGGTTTTAAAATTAAAATAATTAAAAAAAAAATACCTAAATTAATTTTAAAATACTTGAGAGGTTCTCTGATTTTTAAGAATTATTTGAAAATAACATTTTAAATTTCAAAATATTTAATATAATATTCAATTAAATATTATTTAAATATTAAAATATTCAAGTAATTAAAATAAATTAGAATAAATTAACTTTTTAAATCTTAAAATAATTTTAAATTAGAATTCTTAATTTTCTGAAAAATTTAATATATCATTTGTATTTTTTTTATTTTATTTGAATTTATTTTAAATTTTTGAAGTTTTAGTTATTTAAGTGAATTTCAAAATCAAATTTAAAACTAATTAATAATCAAATAAATTTTAAATCAAATTAATTTAAAACTTAATATTTCTGAAATTTTAAAGTTATTTAACTTGTATTTAAAATTAATCCTAAATAAACGTTAATTACATGTTTAAACCGTTAATTAATTATATACATATATATAAATTTATATATATGTAATATACTTTGAATTAACTAAAAAAAAATATCTGAAATAAAATGTTTTTTTTTAAATAAAAAAAAAAACAAATATTATATAATAATTTAATTATTATTTGATTAAAATTTTAAATTTAAAAGAATTAAAGTTTAATATTTAACAAGATTTAAAATATATTTAAAATAATATTAATTTTAAATTGAAATATTTAATTTTACAAGGATTATATAATATAAGATTTTATAATTTAAAATTAACTTTTAATTATTTTTTACAACTTTCTGGATTTTTAAATAATTAAAAATACTAAATTTAAAATTGATTTAAAATTTTAAACGGCGGCGGCGGCGCTGGTACACGTGGCGGGCACCAACTGGCGGGTCAAAATGACGGCGGCTGCAGGCATTAAATGCCAATCATCAGATGGCGGCGGCGTGGCTTTTAACACGCGGTTTCGACTTATCCGCGTCAGCGCATGCCGTCAGGCGTCTAATATTCCACTGTTTAGATCCAATGGCTGAGATCGCGTCGGATAGGAAATTTCACCAACTGGAAACTCAGCGCAGTTGCATTGAATCACGAAAAGGCAAAATCCTGACCGTTGATTATAAAATCAACGCTCAGGATTTTGTACACCTGAGCTCAAACCGAAACCGAAGCCCTAAACGAAGAAATGGCTAGTTCTCTAGATTTAATTGATCGTTTTCTATGAAATTTTAAACAAACATTAAGTGATTGAACAGAAATCATGTGGACGTGATAAAAATGTTTTTAATAAACTTATTGGAATGTTAAATAACTCTAAGTGTTTTAGTCTAGGGTTGAGTGTTTACCTTGATTTAATGAATGAAATGAATCATTTAAAGGATGGTTGAGCTTGTTGATTGTCCACGTATATCTTCCTTCTTGAAATCACGTTCTGAAAAGCCACGGATTGGGAGATATCGGCCTTGGACGGACTTAGAGTTTGGGTGGCCGAAAGCTTGTCGCCGGCGAGCTTCTGATGGCCAGATTTTTGTGGGAAAATGAAATTAAGATGGTTTGAAGCTCAAACGAAATCAGGAATGCTCTGGAGGGGGCTGGGATAGAGAGAGAGAATTAGATTGAGAATGACGGCTCCAAGAGGGTTTTTACCCTATTCAAATGTCCCTGAGCTTATTGGATGGCTAGGATCGACTGAGATGTCTAGGATGTAGCCACATGTCCAGGGGGTAGTTGGGGTCAGGAGAATCAAAGGACAGGAGGACAATCCCATGTGGGAAGTTTGTTTTATCCTCTAGCCCACATGGATTTGATCAAGGGCCATTTGATTTTGATCTAAAGGCTATAATGAGTCCTGGGAAGGTTCTAGAATGGCTTAAAACTGCTGGAGTGGATTAGGGAAAAGTGTGTTAGCCTTAAGAGGTCATTTGACCAACTTTGACTACTCTAAACCCTTAGTTTGAATGTTTGACTGGTCTCCATGCCACATGGCAGCTGAGGTGGCATGGGGAAAGTGGGTTTGAGCTGGTTGGGTGTGTTGAAGGGAGTTTAAGAGTTATGAGCTTGAAGTTTAAATATATGGGGAGTATTTTGACCAAGTATAAGAGTTTGACCAAGCCAAATAATGCATGATTTAACTTGCAATGAGTTTAAGACGACTCAAGGTATGCAATAGAATGATTTTGACATTTTAGAGGGTTTGATTGAATCATAGACTTTGATTTGATTCAATTGAGTTAAGTTTGACCAAGCTTGGGTTTTAGTTGACTTGGTCAACTTTGACCAAAACTTAACTCATGGTGAACTTGGGAATGTTCAGGACATCCAAGAGGGTGAGTTTAAAGGTTTAGAGATTTAGAGAACTTAAGTTTAGATGATTGAAATGATTCTGACCCCAAACAAATCAATTTTGACCAGACTTAGACTTAGTTGACCAAGTCAACTATTGACTGGGTCAAAGGTCCAATAAAACTTAAATACCTAAGGAGGATGACTAGATTAATTTCAATAAATTTGAAATTGATTAAGGGTTTGATTCAATGTATATGAGCTTAAGGGTTGAACTGGTCAAACTAGGTTGACTTGGTCAACCAGGTTGACCTAGGGTTAGGGGTTAAGCTCAACAGGTTTGAAGTGATGAATGGGGTCTGGTAGAAGTGGTTTCAAAGTCTGGAAAGGTCATTTAGATCAAATGACATGTTTAGGCCCTTAATGGGCCTAATGGGTCAACTAGGTTGACTTGGTCAACCAGGTTGACCCAGGGTCAGGGAATGAGTCCAATCAGTTCAGAATGACATTCTGAGTCTACTGGTGGTGGTCTCAAAGTCTGGGGAGGTCGTTTGGTCAAAATGACCTATTTGGGCCCTTAATGGGCCTTTTAGGTCAACCCTAGTTGACTTGGTCAACCAGGTGGGTCCAGGGTCTGGAAATGGGTTCAATAGATTTGAAATGACATTTGGAGACCAATGGAGGTGGTCCCAAGGTCAGAGGAGGTCATTTGGTCAAAATGACCTGTTTTGACCCTAAAGGGATCTTCTAGGTCAACTAGGTTGACTTGGTCAACCAAGTTGACCCAGGGGCTGGTTCTGAGTTCAATGGGTTTGGTTTGACATTTGAAATTTGCTGGAAGTGGTTGCATTTGATTTGGAGCTCATTTGACCAAAGTGACTATTCACATCCCATAGGGGTATTTTAGTCATTTTGCCCCCTAGTCAACTAGGGGTCAAATTGAGTCCAACAAAATGCAGTTTAATGCTCAATAAGTCATATTCAAGGGTATGGAGGTGATTGGAGGCTTTGAAGAAAGCTCCAGGATCAAAATCCACTGGGTGGTAGATCCAGTGGCATGGACTGTAAATATTTGAAGGTTTTACAGCATTTGGATTTCAATTCAGTTTCTGAGGTTAAAGATCTCAAAATGAGCTCAAATTTGGAGGGTTGCCTCTAGAGACATATCACATCAGTGTGGAGCTGACAGACCTTGAATCAGAGGTCATTTGATAGGGTTTTGAGGTGTTCAAAAGTTTACTGGAAAAGGCTTTCAGGACTTAGACCTTTGGCCTTGGATTTGAATCTGGAAATCTGGTTTTGAATTGGATTTTGAGCTTAAATGATAGGATTTGAATTAAGTTTAGATTGAATTGAAGCTTGGATTGATTTAGAGGAATCCTAGGATTTAGGATAGGTCCTAGGGTCCAAATCAGCTTAAGGGAATCCTAGGGTCTAGAATAGATCCTAGGGACTGGAGTCTGGGAAGATCCTAGAATCTAGAAGTCCTAGGAAAATCCTAGGATCTGGGGTCTAGAAAAATCCTATAATCTAGAAGAATCCTAAGATCTAGGAATCCTAAGATTTAGGAATCCTAAGATTCAAGATCTAGAAGGATCTTAGGATCTAGAGTAGATCCTAAGGTTTGATTTCTAGGAGGATCTTAGGGTCTGGAAGTCTTAGGGCCTGGAATCTAGAATAGTCTTAGGATTTAGAAGAATCCTAAGCTCTAGATAGATCTAGGAGAATCCTAAGGTCTAAGAGGATTATATGATGAAGAATCAGGTAGAATCCTAGGGTCTAGAATAGATCCTAGGGTCTGAAGTCTAGGAGAATCCTAGAATATAGATTTGTCTTAAATTGCATTGATCTGGGGTCAGGATTGATTTGAATTTGGATTGATCTTAAAGTTTGGATTGATCTAAGATCAGATTGATCCTAGGGTTAAGATATATCCTAAAGATTGGAAAGATCCTAAGGTCTGGATTGGTCCTACTGAGCTCATACAAAAATGAGGTCAACAAATGGACCCCCAATATGTGTAATAGAATGTAGTTCTATTGCACATATTGGTGTTGACCGAATATAATGGTCAAGTCTGGAGTTTTGATCTTAAGGGGATGAAAAGTCTATCCCTGGGGAATTAAGTTTGAATTGATACTAGGGTAGTGCTAAGAAAATTGTACTCTACCACTAGTGGCTCTAGTCCTAAGGGAAAGGAAGAATCTATCCCTAAAGGGGAAGGAAGTCTGAGTGATCCTATAGGAAGAACTCCTAACTATAAAGGATTGAATCTAGATTTGATTGTAAGGGAAAGGAAAACCTAACCCTAGAAGATTATATTTGAGTTGAATCTAAGGGAAGGAAATCTTAACCCTAGAAGATTGAATTCGAAACTTAATTCTAAGGGAAGGGGATCCTAACCCTAGAAATTTGAATTTGAAATGATACTAGGGTAGTGCTGAGGCAGCGTACTCTACCACTAGTAGATCTTATCCTAAAGGAAGGGATGTCCTATCCCTAAAGGAAAAGAAGGTCTGGATGATCGTATAGAAAGGAAGAATTCCTAACTACAGAGGATCGAGTCTAGATTTGATTCTAAGGGAAAGGGAGATCCTAACCTTAGATAATTAAATTTGAAATGATACTAGGGTAGTGCTGAAGTAGCGTACTCTACCATTAGTAGATCTAATCCTAAAGGAAGGGAAGTCCTACCCTAAAGGAAAAGAAAGTCTGGATGATCGTATAGAAAGGAAGAATTCCTAACTACAGAGGATCGAGTTTAGATTTGATACTAGAGCAGTGCCATAAAGGGCATACTCTACCACTAGTAGATATAATCCTAAGGGAAGGAAGAAATGCCTAGCCCTAAAGAAAAGAAAGCTTGATTGAGATTGATTCCAGGACAGTGCCATAGAGGACTTGCTCCATCACTAAGAAGTCTAATCCCAAGGGAAGGAAAGATAACCTATCCTAAGGAAGAGAGAACTGGATTTTGAAATTAAACACAGGACGGTGCCATAAAGGACTTATTCCATCACTGGGGAGTCTAATCCTAAAGGAAGGAGAAAAGCCTAACCTTGAGGAGAAGAAAGTTTGAATTTGGAATTGAAATTGAATCTAAGACGGGGCCACAAGGGACTTATTCCATCACTGGGGAATTAAATCCTAAGAGAAGGAGAATACTTACTCTTAAGAAAAGAGAACTAGATGATCTCATAGGAAGATAGTATTGCTTCCTATAGGAGATCAGACTCAAAGATTTGAATTTTGAAACTAGAGTGGTGCCACAGAGGGCGTTATCCATCACTAGTAGGTCTACTCCTAAGGAGAGAAAGCATGATGACTCACATCTGTCCTTAAGGAAAAGAAAACTGGATGATCCCATGAGAAGGAAGCATTGCTTTACACAGAATCAGATCTGGAGTGATCGTATGTAAAGGAAACTTGCTTTACATAGAGGATCGAGTCAGGATGATCGTATATAGGGGAAACTTGCTCTATATAGAGGATCAGGTCTGGAATGATCATATGTGAAGGAAACTTGCTTCATATAGAGGATCGAGTCTGGAATGATCATATACAGAGGAAACTTGCTCTGTATAGAGGATCGGGTCTGGATTGATCATATATAGAGGAAATTTACTCTATATAGAAGATCAGGTCTGGAATGATCATATACAGAGGAAACTTGTTCTGTATAGAGGATCGGGTCTGGATTGATCGTATATAGAGGAAACTTACTCTATATAGAGGATCGGGTCTGGATTGATCGCATATAGAGGAAACTTGCTCTATATAGAGGATCGGGTCAGGAATGATCATATACAGAGAAAACTTGCTCTGTATAGAGGATCGGATTTGAATTCTGGAATTTGAGATTTGAATTCTGGAATTGGAAATTTGAATGATGATTTTTTTTTGAACTTGAATTTAAAGATGTTTGAATTTGAAACTTGATTTGATGAATTTGAATTTGAGGGGTTTTAAAACTGTGATGTGTTTTGAATTTGATTCGAATTGGTTTTGAGTTTGAAAATTTTGAATTTGAAATTTGATTTTAATTGATGTTGAATTTGATTTCGAATTTTGAATTTTGATTTTGGATTTTGAAAAACTTGGACAAAATTGAGCTGAATAGATTCAAAATTTGAAAATTTTATTGATTCAAAATTCAAGCTACATCAAGCATAGTATTTTTCAGGAATCGCCCGTTTACAGGAAGCATTGGGTGATTTCCTTTACAATCCATTAGCTGATATGAGCCTGCTTCGTAGACTGTTTCCACTACGAAGGGTCCTTCCCAGGTTGGTTCAAACTTCCCACCGAGCTTTCGGTGGGCTAAGATAGGCCTCCGAAGAACCAAGACCAAGTCGCCTACTCGGAAGGTTCTAGGTCGCACTAACTTATCGTGGGCTTGAACCATTCTGGCTTTATAAAGTTCTAGATTTTGCTGGGCTTGGAGACGACGTTCTTCAAGACCCTCAAGTTCTTCAAGTCGAAGTTGTGCATTCTGTTATGTTGTGATCTGATTCTGGACTGCAGTTCTGAGCGAAGGGATTTGAATTTCCAGAGGGAGTACGGCCTCGGACCCATACACTAGTGCAAACGATGTGGATTGGTTCGGGGTTCAATATGTGGTCCTGTAGGCCCACAAAGCTTCCCCCAACCTCTCATCCCACTGACGTTTATTGTCATCCAGGGTCTTTTTGATGATTTGTACCAGGGTTTTATTGAAGGCCTCAGCCAATCCATTAGCCCGTGGGTAATAGATCGTTGAGTATCTCCAATCAATACCGTGGCGACTTATAAAGTTATTGATTTTTGTAGACTTGAAAGCGGACCCATTATCGGATATGATTCTGTGAGGCACGCCGAATCGATATACGATATGGTCACGAAAGAATTTCATTACATGATGTGATGTTACATTTCTTAGTGGTATTGCTTTTGCCCACTTTGAAAAGTAATCAGTCACTACTAAGATGAAGCGATGACCCCTTGAAGAAGGAGGGTCAATTGACCCGACAATATCCGTGCCCCAACTTTCGAAGGGCCACGAGGCTATCGTAGGATGCAACATATTAGGCGGCTGATGTAAAACCACACCATGAACTTGGCATTGATGACAATATTTTGCAATTTTCATGCAATCGTCAATCATCGTAGGCCAGTAGTAACCAAGTCTTTTGATTTTCATTTTCATCTTAGGACCCGATTGATGAGCACCACACAGTCCGGCATGGACTTCGTTAACGATCTTCAGGGCCTCTCGTTTGTCTAAACAACGGAGCCACATCTGATCGAACGATCGTCGGTACAACGTATCGTTGACTAGTGCATATGATAGGGCACATTTCTTAATTTGATTGGCAAGAGACTTGTCTTGGGGAAGCTTGCCTTCTTGCAAATACTTGATTATTGGTTGTCTCCAATCTTGTTCTTCATCGACTGCTGAAGACGTAGAAAGGACCTGGGAGGATTGATTGTTGAGGTATTCCATGTCTACAGGGGACAGGACTTGACGACCCTGAACTTCTATAGGGATGAAGTCTTCTTCTGGGCAAGCAAATTCCTTTGCAAGCTTTGCTAGGGCATCCGCCGAGGAATTGCTTCCACGAGGAACCCTATACATAGTTACAATGGGAATTTTCTTGAGTAGGTGCATTGTGTATTGGTGATATTTTAGGAGTTTAGGATTCAAAACCTTATAGGTCCCTGCAACTTGGTTGATCACCAGTTGAGAGTCACCATAGATCTTAATCTCTTTAATCTCCATTAGGATTGCAAGTTCCAGACCAGTTATCAAAACTTCGTACTCAGCTTCGTTGTTTGTACAAGGTTCTGATAAATGGTAGGAAAAGTGCATCATTCCCTTATCCGATGTTATGAAGACCAGACCGACTCCGACTTTTCCAGGAATAGTAGATTGAGGTGTTTTGCCCCTTTGAGAGGACGCTGCACCATCAAAATACATTTCCCAGGTTTGGACATTGGATTCCTCGAAACTCATGGTTTACTCGTCAGGTAAATCATCATTTAGAGGAGATTCCGCCGGTAGCGGGTGTGCCGCAAGGAAGTCGGCGACGGCCTGCCCTTTCACAGCACGCAGGGGAATGAAAGTGATTTCAAATTGTAACAATATCATAGACCAACGAGCCAGACGTCCTGACAATGTGGGCCGGGTCATAAGATATTGCAGGGGGTTGACACTGGAAATCAGACTGACCTGATGAGAAAGCATGTAATGTCTTAGTTTTTGTGCTGCAAAGACTAAAGCAAGGCAATGTTTCTCAATTGCAGGATATCGAATTTCCGTTGGGAGTAATCTCCGACTCAGGTAGTAGAGGGTATTCTCTTTCCCATCGTCATTGATTTTAGCTAGAAGAGCCCCAAGAGATTCGTCAAGGGCTGCAGTGTAAAGGATTAAAGGTCTTCCCGGAATGGGGGCTGTCAAAACTGGCGGGTTTGTCAGGTATTGTTTGATATTTTCGAAAGCATTTTGATATTTCTCATCCCAAATGAATTTGGCATCCTTTTTAGCTAGGACAGAGAATGGTTGACATCTTCCAGAAAGATTAGAAATGAATCTTCTTATATACGCCAGCTTGCCCTGGAGAGATCTCAGTTGAGTGAGACTCTTAGGAGGCGGCATATTTAAGATAGCTTCAATTTTGGCAGGATCAATTTCGATTCCACGGTGCCTGACTACGAAACCTAAGAATTTCCCTGACATGATGCCGAAAGCACACTTCAAGGGATTCATTTTAAGGTCGTAGCGGTGCAACCGCTCGAAGACAGTTCTTAAATCATAAAGATGAGCCTCTTTTACTCTACTCTTGACAACTAAATCGTCGATGTAACATTCGACTTGATTATGTATTAAGTCATCAAAGATATGAGTCATGGCCCGCTGATAGGTTGCACCAGCATTTTTTAAGCCAAAGGGCATCACTTTATAACAAAAGATCCCTATAAGACTTCTGAATGCAGTGTTTCTCTCATCTTCTGGGGCCATCTTGATTTGATTATAACCAGACGAGCCATCCATAAAGGAGAAAACAACGTGCGAGGAGGCAATGTCCACCATGAGTTCTGGGATTGGCAAAGGAAATTCATCCTTAGGACATGCCTTATTCAAGTCTTTATAGTCAACACAGACTCGGATTTGACCATTCTTCTTTCGAACTGGCACGACGCTGGCTACCCAAGAAGGATATTGTTCTTCTCGAATAAATCCAGCCTCTGCCAACTTCTTGACTTCAGAAATGACTTGTTGTTCGATCTCCAGACGCATGCGTCGTGGAGCTTGTTTGACAGGAATGGCATCATGCCAGATTCCAAGTTTATGGACTGCTACGTCAGCGGACAACCCCGGCATTTCGTCGTATGTCCAGGCGAAGCAATCTTTAAACTCGGATAGAAGTTGAATTAGATCCTTAGACTCATCCTCACTCAACAAAGAACTTATGAAAGTGGGGCGAGGGTCATTCTCTGTTCCAAGGTTGATTTCTTTAAGTTCATCGACTGTTGATTTAATTTCTTCTTCGAATTCAGGGGGTGCATCCCGAACCTGAAGTTCGTCAGAATCATCAAAAGTCTCCAAACAAAATCCATCGAATGAATCAATGACTTCAGTAGGGACATTTTTAAATTCAGGATGACTAGTTATCATTAGACAAAATTCGTCATCGTCAAACGATCTAACGGTACTAAAGCCGATACCACTGGTCCAATGTTTATTAAATTTTGAATTCCAAAGACGTTTGTGGTATCTAGCCTGACCCTTAGTCCATTGACTCAGAGCAAAACCTTTAGAGATAAGAGACTTAACACCAGCAGGAAAGTAGCCAAAAGGTAATTCCATTAATTCATTAAAATTTGCCTCTTCAAGGATTACATCATCTTCATTCCTTGAGGAGGAAGAGCCAGGGAAGAACTTCTTGGCTTTCCTTACTTCTCCATCTAAGTTCGGAGCATCCTTAATTACTAACCCTGAGACCCTGTCAGCAGACAGTGGGGTTAAGGTTAAGGATTCAACCGTTCTATTAAGCTTTTCATACAAACTCAATTCAGGCTCGTCACTTTGAATATTTAATTTTGTATCCTCCCTGTCGCTATCCGATTCTAAAGTGAGATCAAACTTCGGAGGAGGAATGATTTTTGTATAGTCAAAAGCAAATCTGGCACCCCTTTTTCTTGAATCTTCATCAGAACTTGTTTCAAGTTCGACATAGATCGGGGAATTTCTTTTTTCAATTGAAGGGCGACCTCGACCGCGTGCTCTTTGGGCCATCCTCCCATCTCTTTGAGGTATAATGTTTGGAGGCCTGAAGATCACACGCTCGACGTCGTCTTCACTACTTGAGTTTTGTCTCTTTTGATTTTTGACTTTTTCTTTTCTCAATCTTTGAATTGCTTTTGAACTTTGACTTTCTGCCTTTTCCTCCTTGACATTGATCTCTACCTTAGAACAGGTAGTGGACCCTTTAGGAACGTAGTACGCCGCATCCTCGTAGATCCCGATCTCGTGAATAGAGAATGGTTGCAGATCACCCTTAATTTCAAACTTAATGCCATCTCGTTGGTACTTGATGCATTGATGTAGGGTAGAAGGAACCATCCTATACTCATGGATCCAGGGCCTTCCTAGGAGCGCGTTAAAGGACGTTGCCGAATCAATTATATGAAATTTCACTTCAGTTTTCAATTCTCCTATCTCTAGAAGAAGGGTAACTGAACCTAAAGCCTTCTCGCCCTTTTCTTTGAACCCACGAAGCACTAACTTGTCAGTTGAGAGCTTGCTAGTATCAATTCTAAGGTATGCGAGAGTCTTTATGTTCATCACATTAACCGATGCACCCGGGTCAACTAGAACTCTTGATAACTTAAACTTGCCCACATTTACTGTGATGTAAAGTGGACGATTATGGTCGGCAGTTCCAAGGAGTAAATCTTCATCAGAGAAGGTAACCCCAGGGATTTCCTTAAAGTACAAAGCATCTTCCTCGGAAGTTGAGGCTAATTGAGCTAAGCAAATCTCTGGGTCAAGAAGTGCTTTAATTAGAGTCTCCCTCATCTCTTTTGAAAGGACAAGGGCATCATAAATGCTCAATTTGGCGGGCAACTTCCTAAGGTGAGCTAAGATATTGTAATCAACACTTGGAACATTAACGTTGGGATCCGGTGGATTTGAAAGAGTTGGAGTTGATTGTTGAGCGGGGATTTGAATTGGATCATCAGAAACAACTTGTTTTCCTTTATCCTGAGGAGGTAGCCTAGGGGGTAAGACGTTCCCACCACGTAGTTGTACTTGCACGACTTCATCAGAAGAGCAAACTACAGGGGAGTCTACGCTCTCCTTAGGCGATTGATTGTCGTTATCTGAGCGAGAGTCCGAATCTGAAAAGTCTATCACGACAGGGCTCTCTTGAAAGTTAATTTCAGGGGTTTCACTATCTGATAAGACATCAGATTCGTTTCTCTCTTGAAGAGTCAAATCTGGAGAGTTGAGTGTTTGAATTTCTTGATTGATCTCAACTTGTTCTTGATTATTTTCAACAGAAGAGTCATTTACACTTTCATTCTCAATATTAATCATCAAAATATGAGCAGAAGGATCAGACTTTTTATTTAATTTTCGACCCTTTGCCTTTGATGGGGCAAAGTAAAAGTCAGATAATTTCAGTGGTGACAGAGATTTTGAGCCACCATCAACCACTTGTACAGATCTCTCATCAACAAATTTCCTCTCTACAGAAAATTCACTCTTTTCATTTTTATTCAGTACAGTAGTTCCTAAGACTACTGGAGAGGAAACTGTCCCAACGTCCTCCTGCGAAGCCTCGAGGTCAACCTCCCAGATCGGGTCCCGGGCTCTCGTCGGTAACTGTTGAGAAAGATGAAAAGATTTATTAATCGACTTTTTAAATGCCCGGGATAGTGCTATATCCCAACCATCTTCAATGGATAGAGAAAAGTTAGAATTCATACCTGAGATGGATTTGACAGACCCTGATCCGGATCGACTAGGTACACCTTTGGAATTATAATATTACCTTGACGGAAGTTCTTTTCTAGCCAATCTTTGAAAACGATGCAGTCTTCGATTGTGTGGCCTAACATGCGATGGTAGGGGCAAAAAGTTGGATCATCCTTCTTATTTGCCTCTTCCGGCTTCTTGGCCTCCGGCAATCGAAAATCTGGCTTCTTCTGAAGACTTTTAAAGATCTTTCTCACCGACTCCCTCTTAAATGGATATGTACGAGCCAATCTCTCTTTAAAAAAAATTTGGTGAGAATCTCTTGTAGGTTGAGAAGTTACCTGAAAAGGTGGAGATTTCTGAGTTTGTTGTGTTGGAGAATTACTGGACTGAACATTCATTGGTTTCTTCCCCTTATCAACAGCTGAAACCATTGCTGTTCTCTTTTCAAAGGACTTCAATGGTTTGCTAGCTTTCTTTTCCTCAGTAGAATCCTTCAGGAATGACATTTTGGAAGCCTCTTCCTGTAGATTACTAGCCTTATTCAAAAGTTTTTCAAAGGTTTTGATAGTGAAACCCTTCAGGAGAAAAGCAATAGGCCCGTGGATGTTCTTTAAAAGAATCTCCACTGCATGTTGCTCTTGCAACTGGGGTTCACACTTCATCGAGAGATTTCGCCATCTCAAGATGTACTCAACCAAAGACTCTCCCGATTTTTATTTTTCAATGACGAGATCACCAACGGTTACACGCTGCTGAGCTCCTGAGAATCTCTTTAAGAATAGACTCTCGAGCTCTGTGAATGTTTTCACTGAACCATTAGGTAGATCTGCGTACAAATCAAAAGCAATACCGGATAGACTACTCATAAACTGGCGAAAGAGTAGAGCATCTGACCCTCCTGCGTTGCAACAGCTCGCTCGAAAGTGGGCCAGGTGCTGTCTTGGGTTTTCTAACCCACTAAAAACTTTGAATGAAGGTGGCACAAAGCCTTTAGGATAAGAAACTGAATCATATTCTTCAGGGTAGGGTCTACCCTTTGGAATAGATACAGTCCCTTGAGAATTGGCTAAGGCCTCCCTTACCTGGGTTTCGATCATCTAGCGGATATCTTTGTCGGCTAGAGAGGTTGGGGAAGCAACCTCTGGAGTTCTAGGACTTGATTCTATTTTCCTGCTGTGCTCACCCACTGTATGTGTTGTAGGTTGTAACTGCTCGGATTGAGATTGCTGTGCTTTGATCATCTGATTCTGCATTTGTTCCATTCTGAGCATCATCTGTTCAATTTTATTTTCCAGACTCTTGATGTATTCATCTTTCTCATTCAATTTAATCGATCCATCGGAGTCTGAATCTACTGCTGCAGAGGCTTCTTCCTTACCAGATCGGTGTCTTGAAGGCTCAGCATCTTTATTTGATGCTCTGGTTTCCACCATGCAAATGTTCCCAGCTGAATCTTCTTCTATCAGATCATCTGCTTCTGGATCAAAGGCTTCAATTACCTTGTTTTTAAGTATGTCCCTTATTTCCTGTACCACCTCATCGACCGGTCTACCCTCAATTGACTTGAGATCGATTGGTAGGTACCCTTTATAGTTAATCATCTCTTCAAATTCCTCATCTCTGAACTGGGTGAGGACCTCTTGAATTTTCAAATCATCAGCAGTAGGTTTTGCCACCAACTGATCTAACATCTCTTGATCATCCTCAAGTTCTGTCCCCTCCCCTCCGACTGTCCCGGGGTTGGTAGTCGTGAGGGTGACATCCTCAACAGGGTGAGGGATATCTAACCTAACAGGTGACGAAGGAGTTTGACTTGTGAGAACTCCAACATCAATCTAAGGAGAATCCTCGCATCCCTGAATAAGGAGTCGGGGGACCTTAACAGGTGACTGGACTGGTAACTGAACTGGTGACTGAACTGGTGTATCTCTAATCTGAATCCCAACAGTTCTGCTTATCTTCATTGGCACATAAGGTTCATCCAAAAGTATGGGCCTCTTGCCCTTAACATCAACTGGCTGTAAGTCTTTAACGATCTCTTTTGATTTGGCTATCACAGGGGCCAACTTTGAGAGTCTTGAAGGGGGAACTGGAGGTCTACCACTGAGAGGGTGACTCCTACCAGACCTAGTTAAAACTATCTCCTCAGTTTTGGCAGTTGGGAGATGAGGCACCCAATGATATCCATCTACTAATACTGAGGCAACTGGTTGCTTAACAAACTTTTTATTTCTCCTCACTGGCTGAGGAGTCAGGTTTTTGGCTTCAGACCTTTCTTCTTTTAGAACTTCTTTCTCAAGCTTATGTGAAATCACCCCCTTCAGGTGTCTCACATATTGTTCTTTGGTCTGACCTGTCTCAGCAGCACAAGTATGAATGCTGTTCCTTAACATCCTAGTTCTCAAAGTGTTCTTCTCCTTAGTGGTTCTCTTAACAGTATACTCGACTGGGCTAGGTGGAGAGCTAGCAATCCACGTGACTCTCTCCTCCCCTGCAGCAGCTGCGAGGGGGTGAAAATGACTCCCTTTCAGGAGTGGAGAAGAGGCAGGGATAGGCAGCTCCTCAGCAGCCTCAGGCTCAACTAAACTCAGGGCTTTCTATTCAGCTATCTTCCTTGACTTAGTGATTTTCTTCCTTATCCTTCTCAGGTAGTTCTTCCTAACACTCTTAGTGCCAAACAGTGCTGCAGAACTAGAAGACCCTTTCTCAACAGTAGATTTCACTTCAATTTTCTTGTCCTCACTTTGGACTGAGGGTACAGAAGGTGTAAGGGTAGCACCTGCTGCCAATTCCAACATTGGGGGAAGGTCACTCGTAGCTCCCACAGCTAGTTCCACTACTGGACCATTCTCGCCCTCAGTAGTGAGATTAATGATTGTTCCACCATTCACAGACAGTTTAAGAGTCTTGAAACCCATCCCAAACTGAATCGCACTGCTATGAATTAACTCTTCGACTTGGAGGTCTCGGTCAACAGAGAACAGAAGTTTCCCAGCCATTACAGAAGATTTGACTATCTGAAATTTGAAAGAGAAGATTTGAATCAAACTTTTGAATTTGAATTTTGACAAGAAATTTTCTATATTTTATCACATAAGTCGAATTATAGGAACTATAATTCGATATATAATGACAAAGTATAGATATCAATTTTGACTTGAAGAAAATTTGAATTTTTGTTGTATATGTTCAACTACAAGAGAATGTTGTAGAGAACATATAACAATAATATTCTGGATTTGATTTGAAAGGATTTGACGGGGATTTGAAATTTTGAAAATTGAAAGATTTTCTTTGACTATTTGGAACCAATAAGTCGGATTTGATTTAAACTTAATAGTTAACAAAATATCAAAGAAAATCAAGGAGTTTTGACTAGACTCTCATATCCCTGATCAGGCTAGGGATAAGATGTAAGAGATTTGACTTGATGAAAAGACTAGATGATTAAATTTGAATCTGGAAATGGTACATGTTATACTACAGGAGAATGTTGTAGTAGTACATGTGACAGTGAAAATTGATTTTGAATTGAAAGGGAATTTAAGTGATTCAAAAATCCGGCAGCATCTCCCCTTATTTTTGAAACTCGAGGCGTTGAATTTGCATTCAACAAGACAGTTTACAAATATTAGAGAAGATTTTACAGGAAGGAACTCGACTCTTTATATCTTATCAAAGGTAAAATGTCAGAGTTCAAAGATTTGAAAGACACTGAAAAATAAATGTTGAATTTGAATTGTCAATGTTAATGTACAAGAGGTATTATAGAAGAACATTCGACAAATGAGGATTAAAACTTGAAGAGAATTGAACGGATGTTTTTGAAATTTTAAATTTCCGGCAGCACCTCTCCCTATTTTTTGAAACTCGAGGTGTTGAATTTGCATTCAACTCGACGGTTTATAAATGTTAGGGAAGAGCTAGGGAAAACCACTTGACCCTTTACATTTTAAAAGAATGATTTAAAATGAAATGTCAAAGATTAATTTATCTGGAAAAATTTGAATAAATATTGCATATATTAAGCTACAACAATTGTTATAGAGAAATATATGGCGATGTATTTTGAACTTGATTGATTTTGAAAAGAGATTTGAAAATTTTGAAAATCCGGCGGCATCTCCCCTTATTTTTGAAACTCGAAGTGTTGAACATATGTTCAACATAACGGTTTACAAACCTATAAGAGGGAGATTCTAGGAAATCAACCTGACTCTTTCATTCTGATGAATGATTCAGAATTAAATGTCAAGGACTGAAACAACCGGAGAAGTTGAAAGTACATTAGCTATATACAACTACAATCATTATTGTAGAATATATAGTTGCAATGATTATTATGACTTGAAAATAGATATTTGAAAATTTTAAAATTTCGGCAGCATCTCCCCTTATTTTGAAACTCGAAGTGTTGAACGAATGTTCAACATAACGGTTTACAAAAATAGGGGAATATTATAAGCTAACCCGACTCTTTCATTCCGACTAGTGATTCGGGATTGAAATCTCGACGGTTAGATTAACCAGAAAATTTCAAAGTTTGGATTAAAATTTGGAAGAGGAATCTATATCCTATCACACATATTGAATTATAGGAATTACAATCTTATATGTAATGATAAGATATAGGAATCGATTGAGATTTGAAGACAATGGAATTTTGCTAGACAGTTGAAATTATGACTTTGAAGTTAAAGAAATCTTCTGTAAATTATGAAACTTAGCACGCTATGATTTATTTGCATGCAAGTTTGCAATATGTACAGAAAGACTTTGAAAAGCTCAGCTTGACTCTTTCGCTCTACCAATGAACTTGGAGGCGAAATGTCAAAGCCAGACTTGGAGGGAGGTTTCCTACACTCACCTCTCTTTTCTCATGTCTTAATTGAGTTGGCCACACTCACCCAAGAAAGAAATGGGAGAGGGACCAACAGAAGAAAAGTAGTCAAAACTACCGATGTAACAAAATTCGTATCGCTATTAAAGATGGAGAGAGAGAGATGATCCCCAGCGGAGTCGCCATTTTTTTGTTTGATTGAAAAAATATAGTTTTGAAAAGAGGTTTAATTTTCTTTGGGAAATGTTGAATTTCTGGAATTTGAAATCGTCTGTTATCGATCATTTGAAAATGACGATAATGATCGTTGACTTTTGAATTTCCCAAAGATAATTAATTAAAATTTTAAAAAACTTAATTTTGGAAGTCTGGTCTGGGTTTCTAAATCTCCTACGAGCGCAAGCCCTCGTAGTTAATTACATCGTAGGAAACCAGAAAATTTCCTACGAATACTCTCGATTAAAATAGCGATACGAATTTCGTTTAAGAATTCAATGATTGATGTCAAAGGAGGTTAAGGACTTTAATTTCAAGTGGAATTGGTTCAATGTTGAACACTTATTTTTGGAGTCAAAGGAAGAATGGTAGGAGGTGCTTTAAGATTCTGAATTGCTTCAGAAACACCCCAACCTATCCTAAGTGTTGGGCTTGAATTGGATTGAAAAAGATTTAATGTTTAAGTGATCAATTTTATTAGAAAATGGGAATTAGATTCCCGGAAGATTGAGGCCTTAAGATTGAACATTTGCCTCAGAACCTAAGTCTAAAATGGGTACTGAGAATCAGTGACCCAGAACCTAGCTAATGAAATGAAATCCTGGACTTACCCCGGCCTGGATTGGGGAGCCAGCTAAACCACCTAAACGCTTTAAAACTATGAGTCAAAGTCTTTAAATGTAGAGTGGTTAGGGACATTGATTAAGATTGGTTTAAAGAATTGGGGTCGACATCTAGAGCAGATCCTAATTGACCCCTTAACTTATGTTGGGTGAAATGCTTAAGCTAAAAATGCAATTAAGATTTAGACTCAAATTTAATTTGTTACTAATGCAATGCATGCTAGTTGACTCGATGAAATGCTTAAATCAAAATGAAGCAATTTTAAAATAGGCTTAAAAATAGGTTTTATCCTAGAGATTGCACAACATCCCCTTGGACAGAACTGTACCCTAATAGGTCAGGTGGTCTGCCAGAACCCGCAGGCGGGGAGGTGCCTAACAAGGTAGAGAAAAGTTAATATGAATGCATGAAAAACTCCCGGCGAGTCCGTGCTTACTTCTTAAGAGCGTTAGAGTTTCTATCTGAGCTTAATTTTTTTTTAATTTTGTTTAAATAGAAAGAGTTAATGACTGTACCCTCACGAGCCTCCGATCGGGTTCCAGGCTAAATCAAATACGGCATGCAAGATCGCCAAATAAACTATTAAAAACATGCGGGTCCTTAATCGCAATCAACACATCAATCAAATCAATTAAATAATTAAATCAATTAAATAAATATTCAAAATGAAGTCCATGTGGCAAGTGCCACTTAATTATATAACCCAGGGTCTGCAGGAAAGTAAAGTGGCTGGGTTCCACTGACTACAACCCAGATTCTACTCCTAAGACTCAAGTGACTTTGAGATTTGAGATCCTTCTCATTCTTCACTTCTTTATCTTATTGAAACTCCTTGGATCGTCGGGCCTGGATATCCAAATGAAAAGAAACTCCCCCTGAATAGGAGTGTTATCTTTTCTCTTTGGATATTTGAAATTCATCCTAATTTGGATCTCCAAATGGATAAGAACTCTCTCATAAGGGATGTTCCTTCCTCTTTGGATTCCAAAATTGGATATTTAATATCTCAATCTTAAAGCACTTCAAATATTACAACTCAAATTTATAACAAATTACATTAATTAAAATTGAAAAATCTAGACTCGATCCTGCAAGGTTATCCTAATAATCAACAGTTTATATAAACATCCCAAGTAGTTATATGTTAAAAAATTAAAAAAAAAAGCTCAAACCAGCCACACTTGGCCATACTCGTTTAATTTTAAAGGGGGACTTAAGCATTCTGGAGCACCTGTGCAATTTAATAATTATAATTTTTGCCCCCATTAATTTAATGCCCTGTATGAGCATGGCCACCTGCATAAGATTGAATTAGTACAAAACGTCCCTAGCCTAGGGGTAGATCTATCGTACAATCAATCATATCACAAAATGTAGTAAATAAATAAACAATCACAGTAATTCTATGTCTAGCAAATAGCATGCAGTGAAAGCTAGGAAACCCGGCACACAGCAGAAAAGTAAACACCGGCCTAGCCAAAGACTAGAGTTGGTTGTCCTAGCAAACCATCTAAAGTGTGTGAGGTAGGCTGTGTGGCTTTGATATGTCGTAAATAGGCAATTGATTGAAGTTGTTTAAAGTTCTAGTTGGTTGAAGGTTTATGGGAGTTTTGATTTGAGTTTAAATCTTAATGACTTGAAATTGATTTTAAATTTGATTTTGATTGTTTGTTGGATATCACCTTTGTTGCACACCGATGCCGTGAAGTTTATTTCACCTTCCTTGGGGCTAATTTAATAGCCTCGTAGGCCTGGGTTACCTAGTGGTACCCGATATAATTAAGTGATTTGAGTTTGATTAATGTTTGAAAGTTGATTAAATTTTAATTAGAATTAGTTGGTTGCTGGTTTTAAGTTCAAATTAATGTTTTCTGGAATTTTGAATGATTTATTGAATTTTGGAATTTTCTGGATTATTTTAATGATTTAATTAAGGGGTTAAAAATTGACTTTTTGATTTAAAGGGTTTTCTAGAAATTTAATATTTTATTAAAATACTAGGCCTTAATACGATCAGTTAGACAGTAAGTACACTGAAATTCGATTTTTCTAGATTTTATTATGAAGGTTTGAAGTTTTGACTTAAATTTGAACTAAGTTTGACCAAAAGTTGACTTTTTCAAATTTGTTTGATTTCTGGAAACTTAATATTTTTAATAAATATTAGACCTTATTATGAGTTGAATACCTTTGAGTTTACTCAATTTGGAGTTCATTTGAATTAGTTATGAATTTTTGAAGTTTTGACTATTTATTGAATTTTTTTTTAATTATTTAATTAGAGCCATTTTTATGATTTGAATCCAAATGACCTCCAAACTCCTTGAAATCAACTCCAGAGGTCAGGAATGACCTAAGGAGTGATTTCCAAGTGTTTGGAAATTTTTTGGAATTTTTAATTATTTTTAATTAATTAAATTAATTAAATATTAAATTTTAATTAAACTTAAATTAAACTTAATTTTGAAGTCCAGTAAAGGGTCTTTTATTTTTCGTTGATTAAGGGTTTAATTCTGGTCAGTTTGAGGTATTATATGTATTTTTTGGATTTAAATTTGATTTATTATAATTTTTGGAAGCTTCAATGGCTTAATTAAGGTTCAAATTTGATTAAGTTAATTAAGGGGCTTAATGACTTCAAACTTCAGTGAGAAAATTTTCCTAGGGCTGAGGGTGTCACTATGTTCAAATGGTTTAAGTTTCAAGTCAATAAGAGATCAATCCTAATTTTTTTTGAAATATTTTGAAGTTCTCTAAATAAGTCCTTAATTATTGTCCTTAATGACACTAGGTTTAATAGGCTTGAATCAAAGTTTATACTAACCCTTGATTAACATATGAATATAAACATGCTTAAACACAGTCAATTCCTAAGTCTAGGAGAGCCGTAAAACTAATTAATAATCAAATAAATTTTAAAATCAAATTAATTTAAAACTTAATATTTCTGAAATTTTAAAGTTATTTAACTTGTATTTAAAATTAATCCTAAATAAATGTTAATTACATGTTTAAACTGTTAATTAATTATATACATATATATAAATTTATATATATGTAATATACTTTGAATTAACTAAAAAAAAAATATCTGAAATAAAATGTTTTTTTTTAAATAAAAAAAACAAATATTATATAATAATTTAATTATTATTTGATTAAAATTTTAAATTTAAAAGAATTAAAGTTTAATATTTAACAAGATTTAAAATATATTTAAAATGATATTAATTTTAAATTGAAATATTTAATTTTACAAGGATTATATAATATAAAATTTTATAATTTAGAATTAACTTTTAATAATTTTTTACAACATTCTGGATTTTTAAATAATTAAAAATACTAAATTTAAAATTGATTTAAAATTTTAAACGACGGCGGCGGCGTTGGTACACGTGGCGGGCACCAACTGGCGGGTCAAAACGGCGGCGGCTGCAGGCGTTAAATGCCAATCATCAGATGGTGGCGGCAGCGGCTTTTAACACGCGGTTTTCGACTTATCCGCGTCAGCGCATGCCGTCAGCCGTCTGATATTCTGCTGTTTAGATCCAATGGCTGAGATCGCGTCGGATAGGAAATTTCACCAACTGGAAACTCAGCGCAGTTGCATTGAATCACGAAAAGGCAAAATCCTGACCGTTGATTATAAAATCAATGCTCAGGATTTTGTACACCTGAGCTCAAATCGAAACTGAAGCCCTAAACGAAGAAATGGCTAGTTCTCTAGATTTAATTGATCGTTTTCTATGAAATTTTAAACAAACATTAAGTGATTGAACAGAAATCATGTGGACGTGATAAAAATGTTTTTAATGAACTTATTGGAATGTTAAATAACTCTAAGTGTTTTAGTCTAGGGTTGAGTTTTTACCTTGATTTAATGAACGAAATGAATCATTTAAAGGATGGTTGAGCTTGTTGACTGTCCACGTATATCTTCCTTCTTGAAATCGCGTTCTGAAAAGCCACGGATTAGGAGATATCAGCCTTGGACGGACTTAGAGTTTGGGTGGCCGAAAGCTTGTCGCCGGCGAGCTTCTGATGGCCAGATTTTCGTGGGAAAATGAAATTAAGATGGTTTGAAGCTCAAACGAAATCAGGAATGCTCTGGAGGGGGCTGGGATAGAGAGAGAGAATTAGATTGAGAATGACGGCTCCAAGAGGGTTTTTACCCTATTCAAATGTCCCTGAGCTTATTGGATGGCTAGGATCGATTGAGAGGGTGTCTAGGATGTAGCCACATGTCCAGGGGGTAGTTGGGGTCAGGAGAATCAAAGGACAGGAGGACAATCCCATGTGGAAAGTTTGTTTTGTCCTCTAGCCCACATGGATTTGATCAAGGGCCATTTGATTTTGATCTAAAGGCTATAATGAGTCCTGGGAAGGTTCTAGAATGGCTTAAAACTACTGGAGTGGATTAGGGAAAAGTGTGTTAGCCTTAAGAGGTCATTTGACCAACTTTGACTACTCTAAACCCTTAGCTTGAATGTTTGACTGGTCTCCATGCCACATGGCAGCTGAGGTGGCATGGGGAAAGTGGGTTTGAGCTGGTTGGGTGTGTTGAAGGGAGTTTAAGAGTTATGAGCTTGAAGTTTAAATATATGGGGAGTATTTTGACCAAGTATAAGAGTTTGACCAAGCCAAATAATGCATGATTTGACTTGCAATGAGTTTTAGACGACTCAAGGTATGCAATAGAATGATTTTGACATTTTAGAGGGTTTGATTGAATCATAGACTTTGATTTGATTCAATTGAGTTAAGTTTGACCAAGCTTTGGTTTTAGTTGACTTGGTCAACTTTGACCAAAACTTAACTCATGGTGAACTTGGGAATGTTCAGGACATCCAAGAGGGTGAGTTTAAAGGTTTAGAGATTTAGAGAACTTAAGTTTAGATGATTGAAATGATTCTGACCCCAAACAAATCAATTTTGACCAGACTTAGACTTAGTTGACCAAGTCAACTATTGACTGGGTCAAAGGTCCAATAAAACTTAAATACCTAAGGAGGATGACTATATTAATTTGAATAAATTTAAAATTGATTAAGGGTTTGATTCAACATATATGAGCTTAAGGGTTGAACTGGTCAAACTAGGTTGACTTGGTCAACCAGGTTGACCTAGGGTTAGGGGTTAAGCTCAACAGGTTTGAAGTGATGAATGGGGTCTGGTAGAAGCGGTTTCAAAGTCTGGAAAGGTCATTTAGATCAAATGACATGTTTAGGCCCTTTGGGCCTAATGGGTCAACTAGGTTGACTTGGTCAACCAGGTTGACCCAGGGTCAGGGAATGGGTCCAATCAGTTCAGAATGACATTCTGAGTCTACTGGTGGTGGTCTCAAAGTCTGGGGAGGTCGTTTGGTCAAAATGACCTATTTGGGCCTTTAATGGGCCTTTTAGGTCAACCCTGGTTGACTTGGTCAACCAGGTGGGTCCAGGGTCTAGAAATGGGTTCAACAGATTTGAAATGACATTTTGAGACCAATGGAGGTGGTCCCAAGGTCAGAGGAGGTCATTTGGTCAAAATGACCTGTTTTGACCCTAAAGGGATCTTCTAGGTCAACTAGGTTGACTTGGTCAACCAGGTTGACCCAGGGGCTGGTTCTGGGTTCAATGGGTTTGGTTTGACATTTGAATTTTGCTGGAAGTGGTTGCATTTGATTTGGAGCTCATTTGACCAAAGTGACTATTCACATCCCATAGGGGTATTTTAGTCATTTTGCCCTCTAGTCAACTAGGGGTAAAATTGAATCCAAAAAAATACAGTTTAATGCTCAATAAGTCATATTCAAGGGTCTGGAGGTGATTGGAGGCTTTGAAGAAAGCTCCAGGATCAAAATCCACTGGGTGGTAGATCCAGTGGCATGGACTGTAAATATTTGAAGGTTTTACAGCCTTTGGATTTCAATTGAGTTTCTGAGGTTAAAGATCTCAGAATGAGCTCAAATTTGGAGGGTTGCCTCTAGAGACATATCACATCAGTGTGGAGCTGATAGACCTTGAATCAGAGGTCATTTGATAGGGTTTTGAGGTGTTCAAAAGTTTGCTGGAAAAGGCTTTCAGGACTTAGACCTTTGGCCTTGGATTTGAATCTGGAAATCTGGTTTTGAATTGGATTTTGAGCTTAAATGATAGGATTTGAATTAAGTTTAGATTGAATTGAATCTTGGATTGATTTAGAGGAATCCTAGGATTTAGGATAGGTCCTAGGGTCCAAATCAGCTTAAGGGAATCCTAGGGTCTAGAATAGATCCTAGGGACTGGAGTCTGGGAAGATCCTAGAATCTAGAAGTCCTAGGAATATCCTAGGATTTGGGGTCTAGAAGAATCCTATAATCTAGAAGAATCCTAAGATCTAGGAATCCTAAGATCTAGGAATCCCAAGATTCAAGATCTAGAAGGATCTTAGGATCTAGAGTAGATCCTAAGGTTTGATTTCTCGGAGGATCTTAGGGTCTGGAAGTCCTAGGGCCTGGAATCTAGAATAGTCTTAGGATCTAGAAGAATCCTAAGCTCTAGATAGATCTAGGAGAATCCTAAGTTCTAAGAGGATTATATGATGAAGAATCAGGTAGAATCCTAGGGTCTAGAATAGATCCTAGGGTCTGAAGTCTAGGAAAATCCTAGAATCTAGATTTGTCTTAAATTGCATTGATCTGGGGTCAGGATTGATTTGAATTTGGTTTGATCTTAAAGTTTGGATTGATCTAAGATCAGATTGATCCTAGGGTTAAGATTTATCCTAAAGATTGGAAAGATCCTAAGGTCTGGATTGGTCCTACTAAGCTCATACAAAAATGAGGTCAACACCAGGACGATATGCAATAAATATGTCAGACGGGCCGAATTTGAATTATCCAGCGGCTTGACATACGGATCGTCCAGGACGATAAGGTGGATCGTCCAAGATGATGGCCAATAATTGGTGCAATATCAGCCATTTAATCAGATCAGGAGGATATGGATCATATCGTCCAGGACGATATATGGATCGTCCAGGATGATCACCAATAATTGGAGTTTTTTTCAGCAGTAGGAGCAGTGTGGGGACGATTTTGAATGAATCGTCCAGGATGATGTTGGGATCATCCAGGATGAAGAGGATCGTCTAGGACGATCGGTGTATTGTCCAGGACGATGTGAAGAAAATAAAAAAAGATGGATGATGAAGATGACCGATCAGGATCCCAAAAACACAACCATGAAATCAAAATAAAACAAAAACGAATAAAACTCACAGCAAAAACACATAAAAGCAATGATTTTTTTTTGATCAAGCTTCTCGAGTAAATTAGAATTTTTCTTTGATTTTAGATTTAAAAACCAATAAGAAGATGATTGATAGCACTAAAATCCAGAAAAGGTTGAAAAAATCAACTTTCGTAACTCCGACCCCGGGCACCTTATCGATGCAAACCTCTTTTAAAACAAAAATCCGATTCAGAAGAAAAGAAATTAGATTTGAAAAGATATCCTTTCAAGCCTCGTTCCAGAAAAATATCTGATATAATAGTGTTACAAAGTAAAAAATCAGAAATCAGGATTTTCAAACACAAGCTTTTGAAAGTATTAAGCGGCACACGGATTTTTCTAAGACCTTTAACGATCTGAAAGGAAGGAAAGCTTGGTTGGGCTCATTTTGTGCCTCTTTTTCAATTTAGTTGACGCTTTGCGCATCTTTTCATTTTTGATATACTTTGTGTATCTTCTAGTTGGCAATTTTTCTCATCTTTTCAGCTTTGGGCTCATTTTGTGGCTCTTTTTTAATTTATTTGGCGCACTGTGCATCTTTTGTAAGCTTCATCCTTTTTACAATCATTAAAAGGTCTCAGCTGTGAGATTATCTTCCAGACATAGGAGATGACTCTCCGCAGTAAGGAAGAATGATTCACAAAATAAAAGCCATATATCATATGATAAATGCAATCACTTGGTTTAGAAAATTAAACTAATGACTCAAGACTTTGAAAAATACTATTGATATGAGGTAGATTACTGTAGGAAAATAAAATAATCTCTAGTTCACAAACTAACATTTTAATTTTGAAGAGTATTTTTATCCAAACGAAACTATACACCAGTAAAGGAGTTAGAGGAAGAGAAACAATCATTAATGTTTCTTCCCTTTAACAGATTCAGTAGAATCAATCACTGCCTACAAGTTTCCAAATAAAAATAAGATAAAACTCCCAGTCAGAAATTTAGATTATCAGAAGTAGTGAGCGGTGATCAGATTCTGAAAAGCATAAACCAGTAAGTGCAAGATATGAACCAGTGAATAAAAAGTAGGTAGAAAATCACATCAAAGTAAATGCTTAAATCAAACTAACAGTAAGGCTAAAAACAAAAATCAGCAAAAAAAATAAAATCAACTGAAAGCAAATAATCAAACCAAAAACTAACTAATAGAAAATAGAATACCAATCAGAACAATCAGAAATCAGCATCATCAGAATCAAGCATTTATATCAATCACTCCTAATCTGGTTCTCAAAATGCTGAATGAGTCAAAGGCCAGTGGTTTAGTGAATATGTCTGCCAGCTGATTTTTAGTTGGTACATGATGTAGCTCAATAACCCCTTTTGTAACATGGTCCCTAATGAAGTGATGCATTATATCAATGTGTTTGGTCCTAGAATGTTGAATTGGATTCTTAGAGATACAGATGGCACTAGTATTATCACACAGAATAGAAATTGTGCCAACAGGTAAACCTAAATCCAAAACTTATTGTTTTAACCAAAGAACTTGGGCCACTCAACTCCCTAAGGTAATGTACTCAGCTTCAGCAGTGGAAAGTGCAACTGAGTTCTATTTTCTACTAGACCAGGAGACTAACGACTGTCCTATGAACTGACAAGTCCCAGAAGTGCTCTTTCTATCCACCCTACACCCCGCAAAGTCAGAATAAGAATATCCAATGATCTCAAAAGAGGTGCTAAGCCTAGGGTACCAGATTCCTAGGTTTGGGGTCCCTAAAAGATATCTAAGAATTCTCTTAACAGCAGTCAGGTGGGACTCTTTAGGATCAGCCTGAAACCTAGCACAAAGACATACACTAAATATGATATCAGGTCGGCTAGCAGTCAGGTAAAGCAGTGATCCTATTATTCCTCTATACTTCTTCTGATCAACAGATTTTCCACTTGAATCCTTATCTAACTGAACTGAGGAGGTCATGGGAGTATTGATTGGCTTGGCTTTGTCCATTTCATATTTCTTCAAAATATCCTTAGTGTATTTAGATTGATTGAGAAAAGGTTCCATCATCCGTTTGCCTTATGCTAAACCCCAAAAAGTAGGACAATTCTCCCATCATACTCATCTCAAACTCGTTACTCATTATTTTAGAAAACTCATCACAAAAATATTTATCAGAAGATTCAAAAATGATATCATCAACATAAATCTAGACAATGAGTAAGTCATCCCCTATTCTCCTTAGAAAAAGGGTGGTGTCTACGCTCCCTTAATAAACTCTCTTTCTAACAGGAATGTGCTAAGCCTCTCATACCAAGCTCTGGGTACCTATTTCAATCCATATAAGGCCTTTTTTAATTTATAAACATGATTTGGATATTGGGAACTCTCAAAACCTGGGGGTTGTTCTACAAAAATATTTTTTATTACCCCATTTAAAAAGGCACTCTTGACATCCATTTGAAATAGCTTAAATCCCTTATAACAGGCAAAGGCTAGTAGCACTCTAATGGCTTCCAATCTAGCTACAGGGGAAAAAGTCTCCTCAAAATCAATCCCTTCTATCTGATTATACCCCTTAGCCACCAATCTTGCCTTATTCCTAACCACCACACCAGAATCATTTATCTTATTCTTAAAGACCCACTTGGTTCCCATAATACTTTGATTTCTAGGTCTTTCTACTAACTCCCAAACATCATTCCTTACAAATTTATTCAATTCTTTCTGCATAGCTAAAATCTAAAACTCATCCGAGAGGGCTTGATTGATGTTGGTGGGTTCAGTCATTGAGATAAAGACAGAATGGTTTACTTCCTTCCTAAGTCCATGCCTAGTCCTAACACCTTCAGAAGGGTCTCCTAAGATCAGTTCTTTAGGATGACTCGAAGAATATCTCCAATCTCTAGGCAATGTTATTTGAGGTTCTCCCCTTTCCTCCAGATTTGTATTTCCAACCCCTTGGGTAACCTCAACAATCTCTTCATCTTCTACTTCAGATCTAGACTCCTTAGGATCAGATTCATAAAACACTACATGGGTTGTTTCTTCAACCACCAAAGTCCTCTTATTGAACACCCTAAAGGATTTCCCCACACTTGAATATCCTAAGAACACTCCTTCATCAGATTTAGGGTCAAATTTTCTTAAGGGTGACTTCCCGTTGTTCAGAATGAAAACCTTACAGCCAAATACATGGAGGTGGGACATATTTAGAGTTCTACCATTAATGATCTCATAAGGTGTCTTGTTCAGTTTGACTCTCACATTCACCCTATTCAGCACATAACAGGCAGTGTTCACCGCTTCAGCCCAAAAGTATTTTGGAAGTGAATACTCGGCAAGCATGGCTCTAGTGGCTTCCACTAAGGTCCTGTTCTTCCTTTCAGCTACCCCATTCTGTTGAGGGGTCCTAGGAGCTGAAAAATTATGACTAATCCCTTGCTCCTCATAAAAACTTCCAAATCTTTCATTTTCAAACTCCCCTCTGTGCTCACTATGGATGGTAATAATCTCACATCTTATCTTCTTCTGAATCCAAGTAGAGAAAGATCTAAACTCATCAAATGACTCAGATTTATGTGACAAAAATTTCACCCAAGTGAACCTCGAATAGTCATCTACAATCACAAACCCATAGACTCTCCCCCCTAAGCTGGCAGTGCTAATGGGTCCAAAGAGGTCCATGTGAAGAACTTCTAAAGGTCTAGAGGTGCTAATGTCCTTAACAGAGTGAAAGGAGGACTGGACTTGCTTTCCTAATTGACAGGCATCACACAGGTGATCCTTAGTGAACTTAAGCTTGGGCACACCTCTAACTAAGTCCTTTTGGGTGACTCTCCTAAGGGTTTTCATACTGGCATGACACAATCTCCTATGCCATAACCAAGACTCATCAGCAGTAGTTTTTAAGCAAATTGAATTATCAAATTTAAGGCAACTTACATCTAGCTTGTAGACGTTATTGATCCTTTGCCCCTGCAAAACAACTTCATCATTTAAGCTTAAAATGTAGCCAGTGGGCAGGAATTTGATGCTGTATCCCTTATCACAGAGTTGACTGATGCTCAGCAAGTTGTATTTCAGTCCATCTACAAGCAAAACATTATCAATCATAAAATTCTTTGAATCACCAATTATACCTGAGCCTACCACCTTCCTGGTGGTGTTATATCCAAGTGTAACCTTGCCTCCAGCCCTGGCCTCTAGCGAAATGAACTGATTTGCATCTCCAGTCATGTGTCTAGAACATCCGCTGTCCAGGTACCACATGCTCTCATGAGGTCTTGTGTGAGAGCACCCCTACAAAAATATCAAATGTCAGTCTTAGGAACCCAATCAGGTTTGGGTTCCTTCTTATGAAAAGAAGAATGCAATGCATGCGTGTTGTGCTGTAAAACAGGCAGTTTGGGTCTCCACACCCAATGTGTACTACGGTGAATAATGCAGGTGTGGGAAATATATCCTAACATGCCACATGAAAAACATCTAACACCAGGAAAAGGGTTAACTAATCTACGTGGGTTATAGTGCCTCTTCCTAGAAGTGTATGAAACATACTTTGATGAACTTGCAACAGATTTTTCAAAAGGTGGCGGTGCATAAAACTGTTCAAAAGTAGGTGGTTTTTTATTCTTTTAAAAAGCATCAATTTTCACTCTTAAAAATTTGTTCTCCTTGTTAAGACTAGCAATCTCAAAAGTTCTTGCACTTTCATTACTTTCTAAATCACATGCTATATCTTTCAATTTTTTAAAGGCAGCTTCTAATTTAACATGCGATATTTTTAATGCATCATGCTCAATAGTTAAATCAGAATACTTTCTATTCAGTTCATCAAACTCATCTAGTAAAGACATGTGATTGCTATCAATAGTAGAATGATCCTTAATCAACACATCATGCTCTTTTTGCAAAGTCAAATAATCCAGTTTCAAACTAGCATGGGTTTTCTTAAGCTTCCTATACGATGCATGAATTTTTTCAGATACTTCAAAAAATTAATCGTAAGTAAACTCACATTCCTCTTCCTGGTCCGACTGACTAGGTGATCATCAGCCATCGGACATAAATTTGTTTCCTCCTCTTTAGCTTCAGTCTCAGAGGAGTCGGATGCAGAGTCTGCCTAGAACGCCTTTTGTATCCACTTTTTGTCCTTTCTGAACTTTGATTTCTCCTCACCCTTCTCCTTGCTTGGGTGAGCCTTGAGTGTAGGACAATCCGCCTTTATATGTCCAGGCTTCTTGCATTCAAAACAAACAGATTCAGATGAGCCTTTAAAGTTTTTACTGCTCTTACCTTTGTTTCACTTTTGAAAATTTTTATTCTTCTTCCTTAGAAAGCTCTTGAATTGCCTTGTGATTAAAGCAACATCGTCGCTATCAGACCCGGAAGTGCTAGCATCTGAATCTTTGGCCTTTAGTGCCACTATCTTCTCCTTCTTTCGTTCATCTGCATCAAGTTGTCTTTGATTCACCCCTTGCTCGTAAGCAATGAGAGATCCAAGTAAGCTGTCAATAGAGTAGGTATTTAAATCTTTAGATTCCGTGATCGTAATAATATTAGCATCGTAAGAAGAAGGCAAACATCTAAGAATTTTGTTCACTCTTTCGTAATTAGTCAGTTCTCTTCCTAGAGTATGCAAAGAGGTAACAATTTGAGTGAATCTTGCGTACATTTCTGAAATCATCTCACTAGGTTTCATGCAAAAAAGTTCGTAATCATGCAACAAGATGTTTAACCTAGACTGTTTGACCTCAGTTGTACCTTCATATGTTATACATAATCTATCCCAGATTTCTTTACCCGTTGTACAAGTAGAAACACGCATATAGTCTTCAGATTTTAAAGCACAAAAGAAACAGTTCAAACATTTTGCATTTAACTGTGCTAAGTCACGATCATCAAAAGTCCAATCTGTAAACGGGAGTTCAGTTTTAATATTATTGACAAGTCTATTTGGTGCTTCATAGCCATCCTTAACTAACATCCACATACGATAATCAATAGATTGCAGATAAGTAGACATGCGTGTTTTCCAAAAATCAAAAGGAATATTATCAAACAACGGTGGTCATGTAATAGAATAACCTTCAGCAGTATTACGATTGTTACAGTTAGCCATGGATCAAATTCAAAAATTTTTAAGCCTAAATTTTGAATCCTGCTCTGATACCACTTGAAAGTTCGATAGGGATGTTAAGCCCTAGTGAACTAGTCCCGAGGCTAACCAAGAGGGGGGGTGAATTAGTTTTTTAAAAATTTCATGACAACAATAAAAAATCTTTTCGATACTTAGCAGCAGAAAAGAGTGAACAAGAACGAAAAGATCAATCTCATATATTCACCCACGCAGTTAATATCAGAAAAGTAAAGTGCATAACAGAATCAGAAAAGCAAACCAGATTTTGTAGTGGTTCGGTCAACTTGACCTACGTCCACTCCCCGGAGCCTCCCCTCCGGGTATTGCACTAAACAAAAAGTGTCTCTCCTTTTGCTCCCACAGCAAGGCGGAGAAGCCTGTACAAGACCTCCTTTTCACCACACGATGAGGCAGAGAACCCGACCTCCTTTTTCTTCCTCCTGAAGGAGGCAGAGAACCTTCGAACTCCTTTTGCTTCCACCTGTAGTGGGCAGAGAACCCCGAATCTTCTTGCGAATGATCCTCCCATGACGAACACCAACTAGACGAAAGACAACGAGCAGAGAAGACGACTCTGATCCGTGCTTGGAGCAACCTTAGTGAATCCCTCACTAACTCCCCCTCACAAGATCCTCTCTCTCTCTCCCAAACTCTCTCTTTCTCTAGGGTTTCTCTGGGAAGGAAAGTGGCAAAAGATTTTTCTTGTTTCAAGAAAAAGTTCTTTTATAGGAGTTAAAATTTTCCCTAAATCTCAACTGGTCAGCCAAGATCGTGCAGGACGATCGGTAGATCATCCTGTACGATCAGTTCAAATTCAGCTGTTTCAGCCTGGACGATCTGGCTCTTCTGGACGATCAGTAGAAAAAATTATTCATATCGTCCCGTACGATCCTGCGATCGTCCGGGACGATTAGTGCAAATCGAGGAATATCGTCCAGAAGACAGTTCGGGTCGTCTAGAGAAACCTGTGCTGGACGACCAAAAAATGACTTGATCGTCCAGGACGATAGGGACATCGTCCTGTACGATTAGTTCAAAAAGTGCCCAAATCATCCTGAACACAGTTCGGGACGTACAACTGAAATGCACTAGACGATCATGATCATCCGGGACGATCCTACAATCGTCCAGGATGATATGATCGTATCAATTAAATATTAATTACTTTCCTTAATAACTAGACCTTTTTAGGCATGATTGTACTAAATCATCCAGGACGATACACGTATCGTCCGGGATGATCAGACTAAATAACTTAAAATAAAAAGTTGCCTAACTTGTTTTGGCGGCTGAGAATTTTTGATTTGAGCATATCGTCCCGTACGATCCAAAGATCATCCAGGATGATTTGCTTAATCAGACTCACTTAACTTGGTCGCCCTAATTAGGGTTTCTATTTATACTGGATCGTCCAGGACGATGTGAATATCGTCCAGGATGATCTGAACAAAAAATAAACAGAAACTCTTACTCACTCATGCTCTCCCCCTGAGTGTGTGTGTGCAAGGTTACTTAGCTAGGGGATCAGTTACATTACAATTGACTCAAGAAAAAGAAAAATAGTACATTGGACACACTTGGACCCGATCTTGAGTTGGCTTGAGTTCCTTGTGATCTTTTGCGCCTGAAACAGGTTAGCCAAGCAAAAAAAACATAATAGAGACATGTTTGTCATCATCAAAACCAGATTTGTAACACTAACCTCATACAAAAATGAGGTCAACAGAGACCCATATCTCTTAGTCTCCCTTACAAGCTCTAACATTATCCCCTCAGGAAACTTATATCCATGACTATCCACTTCAAGCCCAATCAATTAATGAGAATTTTCAGAAAGCATTAATTGAAATATGCACTTTCATTGATATTCTCACAAATGAAATGGATTGTATTAACATGAGGCTTGGCCCTTGAAAGTAGTTTTGTAAATCTTCATGCTTCCTTTTTTGAACATATTGCTGAATGTAAATCAAATAAAAAGTAATACCTTATTGAGCATATAGCTGAACATCCTTCCCCTATTGTCCCTCTTGAGCCTACTGAGCCTACAGACCTGGCTGCCCCTCTTATACATGACATTAAAATTTCTGAGCCTGTTTACTCGGCTGCCCCATTTTTCATAATTTATCCTCCTCTAAATGACATTAAAATTTATGATCCTGCTGACCCAGCTGCTACTGCTTTTCCTATTGATCCTCTTGTACATGACATTACAATTTCTAAACCTGTTGACCCAGCTTCCCCTTCTTTAACTATTCATCCTCCTATAAATAACATTAAAAATTTTTGGCCTATTGACCTAGCTGCGCCTTCTTTACCTATTCATCCTCCTAAAATGACATTGAAATTGCTGAGCCTTCTGAGGATCCTGTACCACTAAACCAGCCACCATCTTAAAAGGTATGATTTTCATACTAATATTTTTCATTCATTAACATAATTTTTATAAACTAATCATATTATCCTTAGGTGTCAACTGGAACTATTACAGTTATTATTAAGAAGAGGGCTGACAAAGCAAAGAAAGCTATTAGAACACCTTCACAACTAGTTGACCAACAAAAAAAGCAAGAAACATGATGAAATATCTTCAGAAATCAAAATGGAGGAGCCTATAGTAATAGTGGGTGAGGTAAAAGGTCTAGAGGTGGTCAATATTGAAGCAATTTCTAAAGTTATCATCCATATAAATTCAAAGATAGATTTTATAAGCAAAGAACTTATAAGTGAGATAATACAGGGTTGTACACACTGTGTATAACCTTATACACAATCCCTATACACATTATGTATAATCTTGTACACACTTTGTACAACCTTGTACATAGTGTGTATAATTTTTAAAAAATCCTATATAACCTTGTAAATTGTATTTACATAGTGTATAAAGTATGTACAACCTTATATATACTGTGTACGACCTTGTATACATTGTGTACAACCCAGTACCAGCTTTTGTGCACATTGTGTACAACCCAGTACCAGCTTTATATACTTTCTACATTTTATACAACTAACATTAAATATATTTAATGATTGTTTACACCCTGTAATATTTGCTATTGGGAATATTATAGTGTCTAAAGGAGAAATTAAAGAAACTCATTACTAAGAAATACCAATGTGTACATGGATGTTTTTGCCTACCTCTTATTCGAGAAGAATAAGTTATTAGCTTGCTTATATAAAACCTTCCTTTATATCTCCTATTTTTATTATGTAAGTATTCATCCATTTAATAATTTTTATTTTTTGACAATAAAATCACCTAATTTTATTATTTTTATCAGACATACCCATGATAAAATTTTAAAGCCATAAGCAACCAATACAATATTTAATTATGCTAACACTGTTTCACAAATATTACTAGACACTGTATAGGACCTTATGCAACTGGTTGTGTAGGACCGTGTATAATACCAGCAGGTATCACTGGTGACTGGGCAAGGAGTGGTCTATAAGTCTTTCGAGATATGTAATGCTTGACATCATCACAAATAGAGACCTTGTGTACGGCAAAAGGTTGAGTATCCCTAGGAATGGAATACTCCACATCATTCCTCATATACTTCATATATTGGTATACTGTAGAGGGAAACATTCCATATTCATAAATTTAAGGCCTTCCTGAGAGAGCCTTATACGAGGTATTCGCCTCGATAACATAAAACTTTGCCTCAATTAGGAAACCTCCAAACATCTAAGGCAAGGTTATAAACGCTAGAGTGCACTGACCTTGGTCATTGAAGCCTTTCAATATAATATTATTGAAGTAAGCTTTAAATGATCGAGGGAGAGGCTCTTTAAAGTTTTATAGCTCAGGGTATTGACTAAAGCTCCCTAGTCAATGAGGACCCTGTTTAACTCTTAAGCATTGACTTCAGTGACGATATACAAGGGATAATTGTGCTCAGAGATCCCTAAGAGAAGATCTTGATTTGAAAAAAAATATGGTATCTCTCTCAAATAACATGCAACCCCAATAGATTCAAAAGTAAAGAAAGCTTGATAAGATTCTGGTTCTAGTAATGCTTTCGCCATAGTCTCTCTCAAGTCGGAAGACATCATAAGAGCATCATAGATAATAAGAAGGGAAGAGATTTTCCTTAAGTGAGCCAACATATTATAATCAACCTCCAGCCGAAGGCCTTTCCCTTACTCCTTAGACTGCTCTTAGGAGGAAGGGATAGGATCATCATCCTGGGTAATAATATTTTTATCTTTTTCTTTAGCATTCTTAGCCATCCTAGGTGGAAGGACTTTCCTTGAATGCAAATGAATGTCCTGTACTGAGTCATCCTCAATAAGAGATTCACTTGGCTCAGTGGTGATGTCTTGTGTTGGATCTAAGGAGAAAGACTGGAGTGGGTTCTCAGTTTTATCTCTTGAATCCATATAACAACCACCCTCTAAAATAATAAATATAGTTTCTTCATCACACTTAGATTCATCATAACATCAAGAATCATTAACATTGTAAGAAATATATAATACATAAAAAGAGTAGTGTGAGAAGTAGAGTTAGAAGGAACACAAGACTAAAAATAGCTAGAAACATCTTCTTCTATTATTTCAACATCAGTCAAAGGGAGAACAAAATCCTTCAGCGTAAGCGCTGGAAGGGATTCTATCTTCCCCTATGAAGTTACAACAATCTTTCTCTTTCATATATTTTCTCATTATATAAAGTAGAAAAAGAAATGTGCTCAGTTGGCACTACAATAGAAGAAGGAAAAGAACTAGCGAACTAACTAGGCTAGCAACTGAGTGTCACTATGGCTGGAACCTCAAATCATCTGAACACTCTGAGTAGTCTTGCCCTGGGGATACACCAAGTTACTATCCTATAGGTGGATCTTCCCACTGGCCCTAAATTTCTCAACTCTATCCTTAAACACATAACAGTCTTTTATGATAAGCTCGATATGTCTATGGAATGGATAATTGAGTGGATGATCCGTCTGCCCCACTTCTTCCACCCTATTATTCATTGGGAATGTTAAAATGTACTTCTTAATAAGGAACTTAAATATCTTCTTCGAACTTTCTCTCTTAAAGGGGTATTCCTTACTAAGCTTCTCGAGTAGGTACTATTGACTCTCTGGAGTCCTATGGGAGGGTCCAAACTGTACTGCTGACTGCCCATGTGTGCATGAGGCTACTGTGGTGCTGAACTAATCGTGGGCTTCTTGCCCTTATCTTGTGTCTCATAAGTACTTTGTACCTCCCCTATCCTAGGCGGATGTGCCCTGGAAAACTCCTGCCCTTGGTGTCTATACAAGGGTTGACGCTTAACCTTAGGAGGGATTGCAGCGGGTATGCTGTCCTGCAAACTCATCACCTTTGTTAATAATTTCTGAAAAGTTGTAATACTAAAACCCTTCAAGTAAGGAGCTATAGGACAATCTATATTTTTAGTAAAATCTCAACTGTATGCTTCTCCTACAAGTGAATCTCACACTACAAACTGAGGTTCCTCCTTATGATAATATAATCTGGTAGAGTATTACACGAACATTACCTGGCCACAACTAACTCACCCACTGTAACTCTGTGCTCAGCACTAATGAACCTCTGAACAAACAACTGCTCGAGATCTATAAAAGTTCATACTAAATCATTGGGGAGGTCGACATACCATACAAATGCCACCCCAATTAAGCTACTGATGAACAGTCCCAATATTAAAGCATCAATCCCTCCTATGTTGCAACATATGGCCAGGTACTAAGCCACATCAAAAAATCTGAAGCATGGAGGGAAAAAACCAGGGGGCAAGGCTCCTACTTATACTCTATTAGGTAAGGATGCTCCCTGCTGACTACCTCTCTAAACTTTCTGGAGGAAATGGCTTGCTAAACCTTCTGTACATTTAATCCTGAATCTGCCCGATTGACAACTACATTGACTGACTCTTGATTGGGGTACTGAAAGTAACTATTGTAGGTGTCATTAGAACTGCTCTTTGGACCCTGTCCATTTCTATAGGGTCTGGTGCTTCCACATGTGGTACTATTCGTTCATCCCTAGATGTAGTAGAAGTACATATACCACTAACTTCGGACATGGCCCCAGCATTATCAACTAAGCAGTCATCACCACCATAGCTCTAGCAATCTTTTCCATTTGAGTCTATAACTATAGAACTATGGCATCTATCTCAACTGATCGAGGAGATCCACCTACTTCAACCTCTCTATGCTCATCATCATCATATGGCTCTCTCTGCTCATCTAAGAGGCCTCATCTCCATCTGACTCCTCATCGAGTAAGTCCTCCTTAGAGAGGGTTTGATAAAAAGCCTCTATGTATGGGCCCAAAGGGGAAGATATCCTATAAGGGCTAAGCGTAGGGGATGGCTCTACTCAGACTGGTGAACTATCTGGAGGAATAACATCATTAATATCTACCACTATATCACAAACCATTAAAACTGCCTCTGACCCTGAAGGGGTGACTGCATCCTACCATCCAACTATCTCAACTAACTGTACTGCCTTGACAGGTGAGTCCACCTATCATCATCTTCATACCCACTTACTGCGATGGGATCCAATAGGACATAGCTAACTGGGGAGAAGGGGTACCACAATCGAACTGAGCTGAGGTTGGGTAGGCTCCAACTGCTATCAATATCAATGAGGACATCGGTATCATCCAACAGTGGGAACACCTACTTAAGGTCTAACTGAAGGAACCGTACTGATCTGATACCATGGTGGCTATCCTCTTTGCCAACGGTACCTTTATCTCAGGGACTGTCTCTATAACTGAACATGTGCTTGAGAATTCTGGTGGAGTAACTTCACCCTACTAATAAGACCTCTAGCTCGCACTAAGCAGATGCTTCTTTGAATCCTCTGAGTGAGGTTTAAGAAGCATCATCCCTGGGGACCCTAGCGTGAGGAAGAGTAGTAGTAATAGGAGAAGCAACCTGATGTGAGCGATGTCCTGTTCATCACCACTATGTACCAATACTACAGGAAAAATAGCTATTACCCGCGGACAAAATTCGCCAGTAAAGTGAAAAATGCGACGGAAATAAAAGGTTTTCGGTGGATTACTGGCGGAAATCTCCCCGACAGTAAAACACGCGTCGAAAAATATTTTTGTCGCATTTTTTTTGCCGGAAACTTTTTCAGCGGATGTTCCGGCAGAAAACTGGCAGATATATTTGACAAACCGACGCCTTTTCTGTGTCCATGTTCCAGTGTAAAAACTATCGAAATTATCGACGGATATTCCACCGCAATAAAAGCGATGCTTATTCTTACCATTAGATATCACCGTTGTATTATCCGTCGGAAGTTCCGTCGCATATTCCGTCGGAAATATCATCATATCGTATTTCTGACAAGGTTACCGGTGGATAATTCGCCAGAAACCTGTAGCAGAAAAAAAAAACCTTCCTCACTTTGAAAAGTAATTTTCACATTTATACCTGCATACAAAAAATTACAAGATTATATATATTCTACAAAATCAACAGTTACACAAACCAGAAGAGCATCATCCAAATAAGGAATAATTAAACATGTATACAATAAACATATATAAGAAGAGTGTCATCAACAATTAACTAAATATGTTCAAGTAGTAAATAGATAAATTTGTCAAAAAAATACATAAAAATAGATGTCCACATCAGTAAAATAGATAAATAATGTCTACTCTGATTCAGTTTCATCCTCTGGTGATGCTGTACTTCTACCACTACTCATCTACTCCCTCATCTTTCTCATTTCTTCTAACATTTGAGCTTGCTGCTGTTGTATCTGCATCTACTGCTGCTGCATTTACATTTGCCAATCAGCTTGGGCTTTTCATACCTGTTCTTGCTCGGCTATAAGGGCAGCTATCTGTTGGGTATATAAAGATTCCTGGGTACTAGATGAAAAATTGCTACCACTAAATGACTACCCTTCATATGCATAGGCCTGCGAGCCTAACCCATATACTCTGCCATGCTGCATTCCTCCTACCGCTTGTGACTAAGTGTGGTAGTCAGAATAGTTTGTTGATCCAGTAGATGAACCTTCACTTGGTACAGCCTGACTCTCTCGAAGCCGTGTATACTCCTCCTATGAAAGTTAATAAAAAGTTATGCAATTTACACATAATATCACCAAAATTAACTTATATACTTACAAAGGCTCTCCTAGCACGCTCGTCAACTCATTGCTGGTCTCCTGCCACTTGTGGGTATGACTATGCAATTAACAGGAGTCAGTTCTCTACCTAGCACCTATTTCTGTAATAGACATATGTTAGTATTCTAATTAAAGTAAATTATTAAAAGATTTTAGATTTCTTACCAAACATCTTCTGTGCTAGTATAAGGAACAAAACCTCATGTATGAAGGGAACTACCTAAGCCCCCAACATCAGAAGCTCTGTTCTATCTATTTTGATCTCTCCTTCTGGTATAATCTGGGCTACTCCAAGCACTACTCAACTCTGCCCATACACCCTCACCAATCTAGAGAGATTGCTGGCGTGACTTTCTAATGTCAGTAAACATGTCTCGCATACAAGTCGAGCCACGCTTCTCAAAGTTCTTTCTGATTTTATCATTATGTTGGGGAAGCCAACAAAAATATTTCTACAATTAAACACATACAATAAAGAATAAATAATTTTTTTAGCTTATATATATTAGATATAATAAAAAAAAATTTATATAATAACATACCTCAAACTCTCTAAATCACATTTCCCGTACTTCTTTTGGGACTTTCTTCCAAGAAATATAAGGAGCATCGTATCTGCTCCGTATTATGTCCCGAATTTTATGCGTAGGATCTTTTGACGGATGAAACCTGAAAGCAATATGTTAGTTGTCAAAAAAACTAATTCAATTATATTTACATGACTGAATTAAAATTAGTACTTACGTGTCACCGTTAGGTTCAATCAACATGCGACCCTCTATCGCCTGCTCTACTGCAGCTGGGTAGGAAAGTCCAGCTGTAGCGGGCTGAGGTGGTGGTGGGACATATGGCGGATATGGATATGAAGGATGTGCACCATGATAAGGTGGGGGTTGGTAATAGGGGTAGAAAGGCGTAGTCTGTGTAAGGTCTGGTGAAGGTAAGTGTGGGTCTGAAGAGTAGAACTGTGGGCTACTAGCTGCAGGAGTAGGTATAGGCAGGCTAGGCTGACTCTGAGTAGCAGGCTGAGATGAAGATGTGCCCTCAGTATGTGCAGGCCTGCTAACAGCAGCCTTCGTGCTGCGCCTACCAAATATATTCTTGATCAGTCCTCTCTGATGGTCATCACCTAAAGCCATCTGCATAAATATTAAATAATATTAGTAACAGAAATTATGACAAAAAATGAATATAAAATATCGTAGGAATTAAATAAATGCAAGCACAAAAAATTTTAAATATAAAATAACATAACAAATAAGTAAATATAAATACAAAAATTTCATTTTTAGTCTAAATTCATTTACCTTATGTTGATTCACTTTCATATGATGAAACTTCTGTACCACTGTCAGACTCGTCATGAATGTCCTCTATGTTTAAATCCACTTCCTCTAACTGCAACTCACTCTCATTAGTTATAATTTGATCGTCCACATCGTTAGAAACATCTTGTATGCTTGACATAAACTCTTCTTGATGTGCTGGTGGTATTGAAGTAGTCTTTTCAAAAACTCCCCTGGGTTTGATCTTCATAACTACGAGTCAATCTTATTTGCCTCGTGCTCTACTCGGGTAGTTAGTAAAATAGACTTGGTGTGCATGACTAGCAATGATGAATGGGTCAAACTTTGAATATTTTCTACCCCGTTTGACTTCTGTTATACCGTACAATGGATGTATTCTTGTACCTCTATTCTTTACTAGATCAAACCACTCACAATTGAATAGATACATATTATTCCTAACACCAGGATATTCCAACTGTAATATTTCTTCTAATACCCCGTAATACTCAGACTCATCACCTGTATGGGTATTCCCTCTAACATATACACCCGAATTATCTATTTTTCTATCTTCACACCAATATTTGGTTTGGAATTTATAACCATTAACTAAGAAATTTTGATAACACTTTATCGCTCTATTTGGTCCCCAAGCTAGATCAAGTAGTCCATGATATTATAAATTACTACCTTCAGCGTGGACCTAGTTATTAGATAAAGTATGTCATTAGTATGCTTAATAACTAAATAAAGATATATTAATTGAAATGAATAATCAAAATATGTACTATATTTTTAAACCAAATAGGAAGATTTGTTTCCACTATCTTCTGGAGTTCTACTTGTTATGTTGTATTCAATCCATCAATGAAACTCTTGTAAACATTAAGGTTTAGATTGAATGAAAGTGTGAGTAATAAATTTATGAGCAATATGTATTCATACTTACTCGAGATATAACTCAACTTCATCACTGTTAAGTAAGATATATAAAGTGGCAACTCACATCTCTTTATCAGTCAAATAGCGCATGGTACTAGCACCTAAGGGTTCACCACTGCTGTTGAATACAGATAAATTTGAGGATTGACCCACTTTTTTAGGTATAGTGCTCTGACTTGATTGTGACGTTGTTTTAAAGTAATACGAGCAGAACTGACTTATCTCGTACATTAAATATGCTTCGTATATTGAGCCTTCAGGATGCGCTTTATTCTTAGCAGTCTTCTTAAGTTTATTTAAGTATCTCTCAAAAGGATACATCCACCGATACTGAACTGGTCCTCCGACTCTAGCTTCATATGGTAAATGTACGGGTAGATGCTCCATAGAGTCAAAGAAAGCTGGAGGAGATATCTTCTCAAGTTTACACAGAATAAATGGGATATGCTGCTCCATTAGAATCAGGTGCTCTGTATTTAATTTTGAAGAGCATAAATTTTGAAGAAGGAACTTAGCTTGATCAAGGGCTTCAAAATTTGATCTGGCAGATAACTAAAGGCAGTTGGCAATAGACATTGCATGAAGATATGACAGCATGATTCTTCATACCAAACAATCTCGTAGCTCTAATGTCAACACATCTGCTTAGATTTGAAGAATATCCATCAGGTACACGTAAACTCTTCACCCATTCACAAACAGTACGTCTCTGCTCTAAAGTGAAAGTGAATGGAGCTTTTAGTTTAAAATATTTTCCACTTCCACCATTCCTTAATTCTAATGCTTTTCTCCTATAAATCTCCTTTAAGTCCATCCTTGCTTTTATGTTGTCTTTGGATTTATCTTTGATATCCATGACTGTATTGAATATATTATCAAAGACATTTTTCTCTATATGCATCACATCTAAGTTATGTCTGATCAAGTTGTCCTCCAATATGGTAATGACCAAAAAATACTTTTCTTAGTCCAATTATGGTTGGCACCATATCCTGGCAATTTATAATCAGCCAATGATGGAGATTCCACTATTGTGGGGCTGGTCTGACTCTTTCAAATATTTTTCATTAGTTAATCTAGGAGGAGGCAGCGATATAACCATTTTATTCTTGACAAAATTATCCTTATTTTGCCTGAAAGGATGATCTGTAGGTAAGAACATGCGATGACAGTCAAACCAAGTGTTCTTCCCTCCGTGCTTTAAAGTGAATGACTTTGTATGTTCCATGCAAAGTGGACAAGCTAATTTTCTAGAAGTGTTCTAACCTGAGAGCATACCGTATATGGGAAAATCACAAATTGTCTAAAGTTCTTTGCTTTTGGATTATGTGGCCCTGGAATGATAAGCGTCAGAAACATATAAGGAGTAGTCATGCACAACTCTGGCGGAAAATTATATGGTGTGAGTATGACGGGCCAACATGAGTAAGATGAAGCAGACAGACTAAATGGAGTGCAACCATCTGCGCATAAACCTAATCTTAAATTTCTTGATTCTGAGGTGAATGTGGGATATGTACGATCAAAATGTTTCCATGCATCTGCTTCTGATGGATGTGTAATAAACCCTTCTTGTGAGATATGTTCTTTATGCCATCTCATTATATTATGTCTTGATACTTAACATCTAAAGAGCAACGGATAACTCTGAGTGAGTGGTGCAACCTTTCATATTGGTTGTTAAGAAGCATGCAATAAATCATAAAAATTTTGTGCTTCTTTATTAGGTGACTCTTCTATATATTGTTCAAATTATGCTCCACTTGCATCATGAATTAAGTCCTCAAGATTAGATATGATATGCTCTTCATCATCTCTAGTAGCACTTATCGATGGCCGACATCAAGAATCCAAATGTGGTTCATACTCACCATGAGAAGGCCAATACCAATAATCTGGCATAAAACCTCGACGATATAGATCAACAGTTATGTCATCTGGGCTAAGGTGCACCTGATTTTTATGTATAGAACATGGGTAACGAAACTTTCCATCTGAGATGAAGCTGGGTAGTTGAGAAGCTGTCTGAATAAAATATGCACCCCTCTAATGAACTCATCAGTTAATATCTTTTGTCCTTACGCCAATCGATTATACATCCAACTTCTTTGAGTTCTGATATCCATAATATATAGCCTACATATAATATTGACAATAAGGATATAAGTTACGATTACTTGCCAAAATAGTTACATACTACTATTGATAAAAAGATAGCAAGGTAGTCCTATCTAGGTTTGATGGAGAAATATAGAGAGAATAAGGATGATCTACATTTAATATTTATTGATTTAGAGAAAGCATATGATAAAGTTCCAAGAATAGCAAGCGAGTTCGAGGATTTGACCAAAATATGTATGCAGGAGCTTTTGGAATCATTTCGTATCCTATCTCTAAGGGTACATCCACTCATCCACCTGAGCATCCTCATTTCTGCAATGCTTAACTTAGAATTATGCTACTCTTTTATTGGCCAACATTCAGCACCATAAAGCATTACAGGTCTCACCACATCATTAGGCGCACCGTACCGAGCTCGATATCGAGCGTGGTACCACTCGGTACCGACAGTAGTACCGCTCGGTATCAATCAGTACCGCTATCTGGACAGAATAATTTTTCAAGTTTGAGGGGTACTTTTTTATCACACAATAAGCTCGATGCATTCCTCCACTTCAACCATCCTACTTGGATATCTAAAATGTGTACTCTTATTAATGACCAACATTCTGCACTTAAAAGAATTGCAGGTCTCACTACCATCTTATAGAATTTTCCCTTAAGTTTGAGAGGGACTTTTCTTTCACATAACAAGCCCAATGCATTTCTCCACTTCAACCATCCACATCTATTTCATTACTCTGAACAATAGACCCAAGATATCTGAAATGTGTGCTCTTATTAATGACTTTGATTGCCCAAAGTTACAAACTCTACACTTGGTTTATTATTACTAAAATTACACTCCATATATTTAGTTTTAGATTTACTCAAATGAAAGCTTTTAGACTCTAAGGTTGGCCTACATAATTCAAATTTACCTTCAACTCCCTCTCTAGTCTTATCAACAAGAAGAATATCATCAGCAAAAAGAATACACCAATGTACATCCCCTTGCAAATGTCTAGTTAGAACATCCATGACTAAACACAAAAATCAGGAATGCGAAAGGGAGAAAGTTACCTAAACAGCAAGCGGGCTCCCAGCGTGAAAGGGAGAAAGTTACGTACACAGAGCGACCGGCGCGCGTCGTCGATGGAGGAGCTCAATCGAGCGTGGGAGGGACGTCGTCGATGGAACTCGAGGGCAAGGTCGTCGTCGAAGGAGCTCGATCGAGCGAGGGAGGGATGTCATCGACGGAGCTCGAGGGCTGGCGCGCATCGTCGACAAAGCATGGCGAAGCAGCGACCTAAACAGAATGAGCTGAAGTCGAGTGCACGGGGCCGATATATTGAAATTATTGGCGTATTTTCCGATGGAAAATATGCCGGAAGAATTACCGACGGATAATCCATCGATAATACTTCATCGGTTTTAATTAACCAGGGGGTAAATTCGTTGGAATATTCATCGGATATTACCGACAGAATATGCGTCAGTATATTGAAAACACCGGCGCAATTCCGGAGGTTTCACCGCCAAAAAATTACCGACGGTATTTCCGCAGAAAAATTACCGACGGTATTTCCGCCGGAAAGTCCGCCGTAAGATTACCGGCGGACGAATCCGCCGAAAATGTCATCGTTAATTTCGGTGTAACTATTTCCACCGAAAATTTTGCTGGTATTTCATTGTTTTCCTGTAGTGCAACGGAGAAAAGTATCCTCGCTAGACTGCCTCTATCTCAGGTGCAACTACAACTTCAAAGGTCTGTATAATTGAAAGTGGGCATGGCTCTCGCTATAAGGGAACCACCCTCTGCTAAACTGGCTCCTACTTAGTCACTGAATCTGCCATCTGCTATCTTGCTGCCTCAGATGGAGCTAATCATAGTCTCCAATTTCTATTTCTCCAAGCCCTTCTCCCAATGCTAGAGGAAGAGGATGAGGCTAAAGTCTAAACCCACGGACTGAAGGACTGGGGGAACAAGAGCCCCTAGTATGAAAAGTGCCGGGGTCTGCTCGATAGTCTCTAGGTAAGAGAGCCAAGCAAACATAGAAAACCATTGGGAAGAAGGTGAAAGAGGCTCGGTCTGGGCACCCCTCTTCCTAAATGAAGAAGAAGGAGGGGAACCTAAACACGAGCGACCTCCACTGGAGCAATAGAAGGAGTAACTACTGTCTTCCAGTGCTGAGGGGCTGGAGAAGTCTGAATAACTAATATGTTAGGTACTAGTTGCCTGACTACTGGATGGGTAGGCTAAACAGGGAGTGGCCTAAGCACTGCCTGCCTAACCATAGGGTGCAGTAATTACACACAAACATGAGTGGGATGAGTAGGTGCCCGGGCTATCCACCGAGCAATAAGATGTCCAAAAGGGCATATGGCTGCATGACCTCTCTTCTAGGGAGGAGAAAAGATGACAACCTAAGAAGGGGTTGGTGCGCCAAGGGTGACGAAGGTCGAGTTAGTGAAGGAACCAAAAGTGATTCCTCAATGGAAGGACTAGTTAGTAGGGACTCAGGGAGTGTCACCCGTGCATTAGAATTGAAATAGAAAGTAATGAAAGGAATGAAGGATGCCATAGCACTATCTGCCAATAAAAGAATAGAAGAGATTTAACATGATTAGCTTGAGATGATATCACAAGAGAAGAAGAATCATAGATAAGCAATGAAATGACTCAGTAGGCTAGAAAGAAAGAAACCTGACTAGGGAAAACCCTAACTAAGCAAAAATGAACCTAACTAGGGAAGATCCTAGCTAAGAGTATGATTAACTTAACTAAGGAGTACATAACCAAGAGTACACACAAGAAAGATTAATATAAAATCTAAAGATGGAGAGGTAAACTTATCCCACCGTGGTCATCAAAAACCTATGATCCTCTGAAAGGACACCGCTCGATGGGGATAGAATGTAAAGAGTATGACTGCATTATCCTATAGGACAAAATGATCGTAGGCCTTTGCACTCTTTGCAAGTTGGTCAATGGGAGGGCAGATTAGATTATTCATAAGATTAACCATTAAGGATAGTAGCTCTCACCTATGCATCACAATGGGTAATAATATGCATGACCTGATCAAAGTCATGGGGTTTCCCCCACCTGATACATCAGCTCGAGTAAGGTTTATTTGATGTGGGATTTAGTTTCCCACGAGTACAAGCCCCCATAGTTAATTACATCTTAAGCAGGGGCCTAAGAAGACTCTCGATTAAGGATCCTACATTATTCTCTTAGATGGGATTGACACATAGGGAGGAGACTAGGAAGTTCCTATGTAAAGGGAAGGAAAGGTTCAACTTAGCTTAGTCAACATACATGACTCACATCATCATATGGAAGGACTAAGGTAGTGAAAAGAAGCTGGAGAAAAAGTCAACACTGTACTTTGAGCATGTAAGAGAGAAGGATTGAGGTGGCATCATCCATGTGATGCGGATAGGCATGATTCATAGCCTTTGAAGGATAGAGGACTTACCCACCAATGATACATACTACGGGACATCAATAGTAGTAACCTTGAACTTGAATCTAAAGTGGGTTTAGTGTTCTACACACAACACTAACACCCGTATCCTAGCTAATATATTTTGGACTTACATCCTGCCTGAAAAATTGTAGGAAGATAAATATTCTGTGCATTCAGGAAACTAAATGGGTTGGAGAGAAGGCTAAGGATATTGATAGTTTATGATTTAAACTTTGGTTTTCGGGTAGGAGTCGTACTAGAAATGGTGTAGGCGTGATTTTAGATAAGAGTTTGAAGGATAATGTTATAAATATTAATAGAATTGGAGATGTAATTATAGCTTCAAAGATTATTATTGATGCTAAGATTGTTAAAATTATAAGTGCTTATGCTCCTCAAGTGGGTTTGGATATGGATTCAAAATTAAAATTTTGAAATGACTTAGAAGAATTAATACAAAAGATACCTTTTGAAGAAAGAGTTTTTATTGGAGGAGATTTAAATGGACATGTTGGTAGAGAGGTAGATGATTTTAAAAACATTCATGGTGGCCATGGTTTGGAACAACAAATGAAGGTGGTAAGTCCATATTAGATTTTTATTTAGCTTATGATTTCTTAATTGCTAATACCTTATTTAAGAAAAGGAATGAGTATCTCATTACTTATAAATATGGATATAGTACAACTCAGATTGATTATTTTATTATAAGGAAATTAGATCGTTTAGATTGCAAAGATTATAAAGTTATTCCGAGTGATAATTTATGTACCCAACATCGTTTATTAGTTTTGGACTTGAAGATAATGGGGAAGAAAATAAAAAATAAGTAAAATAATTTTTTAGGATTAGATGGGGGCATTTAAAGAATATTAACAAAAATATTTTTGAGGATAAGATTTTAGATCTTAAGATTTTGTCTGTGCATGAGGATGCTAATGTTATGTGGGAAAAAGTGGCTAGTAATATTAAGAATATTGCAAAAGATGTGCTTGGAGTTTCAAAGGGAAAAGCTCCTAATAGTAAAAATAGTTGGTGGTGGAATCCAAATGTGCAAGAAAAGATTAAAAATAAGAAGATTTGTTATAAAAATTAGTTTAATTGTAAAAATTCTGATAATTAGAAATTATATAAAGAGGCACGTAAGGAATCTAAGAAAGTAATATGCGATGCAAAGAGTTTAGATTTTAGTGATTTATATAATAGATAGATACGAAGGAGGGAGAAAGATATATGTATAAGCTAGCCAAACAAAGAGATAGTAGTAGTAAGAATTTAGTTCAAGTGAAGTGTATTAAGGATGAAGATCAAAAAGTACTTTTTTTAGAAGATGATATTTAACAAAGGTGGATGAGATATTTTGCTAAACTTTTTAATGAAGAATGTGAAAAATAAAATTGACTGTAGTGACCTTAGCACCCTAAATGAAATAAGGATTTCTATTTTTATCAGCGTATTAGTAAAATCGAAGTTAGAGAGGCTTTAAAGAAAATGAAGGGTGGAAAAGCTGTTGAACCTAACGATATTCCAATAGAGGTGTGGAAATGCTTAGGAGATGAAGGAATTTATTGGCTTACTAAACTTTGTAATACTATTTTGAAGATTAAAAAGATGCTAGATGAGTGGATAATGAGTGTGTTAATCCCTATTTTTAAGAATAAAGGTGATGCACAAGATTGTGCGAATTATAGAGGAATTAAGTTAATGTGTCATACTTTAAAACTATGGGAACGAGTTATGGAGCATAGGTTGCGGCGTCATACTAATGTTACTCAAAATCAATTTGGATTCATGCCGGGTAGGTCTACTATGGAAGCCATACATTTATTAAGAGGTTTGATGGAGAAGTATAGAGAGAATAAGAAGGATTTACATATGATATTTATTGATTTAGAAAAAGTATATGATAAAGTTCCAATAGAAGTGCTATGGAGAGTTGTTGAAAAGAAAGGACTAAATAATGCTTATATTCAAATCATTAAAGATATGTATATATGAGCTATTACTTGAGTTCAAACCCAAGGTGGTTTGACCAAGTATTTCCCTATTTCGGTTGGATTACATCAAGGATTAGCCTTAAGCCCATATCTTTTTGCTTTAGTCATGGATGTTCTCACTAGACATTTGCAAGAGGATGTACCTTGGTGTATGCTTTTTACTGATGATATTCTTCTTGTTGATAAGACTAGAGAGGGATTTGAAGATAAACTAGAATTATGGAGGTCAACCTTAGAGTCTAAAGGTTTTCACTTGAGTAGATCTAAAACGGAATATATGGAGTATTATCTTAGTAATAATAGACCTAGTGAGGGTATTATGACTTTGGCCGATCAAGTCATTAATAAGAGTACACATTTTAGATATCTTGGATCTATTATTTAGAGTGGGATGGTGAAATTGATGGGGATATTATTAGTAGAATCCAAGTTGGATGGTTGAAGTGGAGGAATGCATCAGGCTTATTGTGTGATAGAAAAGTACCCCTCAAACTTAAGGGAAAATTCTATAAGATGGTGGTGAGACCTGCAATGCTTTATGGCACCGAATGTTGGCCATTAAAAGAGAAGCATAATTCTAAGTTAAGTGTTGTAGAGATGAGGATGCTCAGGTGGATGAGTGGCTTTACCCTTAGAGATAGGATACGAAATGAGCATATTTGTGAAAAGGTTGGAGTAGCTCCAGTGGAAGATAAGATTAGAGAGAGTCACCTTAGATGGTTTGGTCACATAAAACGACGGCCTCCCGATGACCCAGTTAGGAAAGTAGAGGTCTTAGATTTGACTTATGTTAAGAAAGGTAGAGGTAGACCTAAAAAGACTTGGTTAGAAAATATTAGTAATTATCTTTCTTTATTAGATTTAAACAAGAATTTGACTTTTAATAGGGCACAATGGAGAAAAAAGATTCATGTAGCCGACCCCACATAGTGGGATAAAGGCTTGATGTTGTTGTTGTATCCTGCCTAAAAAAGGAAAGCTTGCTAACCACCTAGTCGCATAAATTCCATGCTATCTGATCTTTATGATAGATGAGTGGGTGGCTCAATTTTTGGAAGTTAAGGCTGACATCTAGAGAGGTTCCTAAGTGGCCTTGTATTTATGTAGGGTCGAATGCATCTAGAACTAATGTAATTAAATTTTGATTTAATTGGTTTTTAATGTAATGCATGCTGCTTAAAGTCTCCAAATTAGGAATGCATGAAATTTTAAAAAGACTTAAAAATAATTTTTAAGAAGACTAGGCTTCCCCAGGTTCAACACCTCATCCTCATAGGTCGGATTATCTGAACTCTTCCCACAGGCAGGCAAGTGTCTTAATACAAAGAAGGAGAGGATGCATTAATATGCATGTTGCCCTGTACAGTTTTTGCCATTCCCTAGGTCATTAGGTTTCTATGTTATTTAATTCCTAAAATATTAAATTTTAATTATGAGTAGAAAAAAATTTTCATTCCTAAGGGGCTTAACAAAATCAGGCGCACACACATACAATAAAGAAACCTAAAAAAGAGCAGGCAATTTCTACTATGCAAATAGAGTAAACACATAATATAAATAAAACCACTAGAGAAAAAGAAAGTCTAAAGTCCATGGCAAGTACCATATAAATATAACCCAAGGTCTGTAGAAAAATAATGGTGACTAGGCCCCACTAACAACATCCTAGATTCTAATCCTATTGAATGATGCAAGTCTTAAAAATAAGGCATTTCATCTTCATCTGTATCTTCTTGTCCTTCTATAGACCATCTTCCTCGATCTTCGTAGGATTCGTCCTTCAGAAGGGTACCCAAATGAAAAAGAAATTCCCTATAAAGGGGCCTTTCTTTTTCCCTTTAGATCCCTGATACTTGAAATGCCTCATTTTTAAAAGACTTTAATAACTCAATTAAATCAAATATAATTTACATTATGAAAAATTAAAATCTAGACTCTCCTGTATGGTTATCCTAAGTAGTTAAAGATAATACATCCCAACTAGTTATGTATAGAAAGTAAAAAACTTATTGCCAGCTACACTTGGCCATGCTCTTATTTATTTGGGGGCTAAGCAGCTAAGGAACCTATAGCAACATTTATATGATTTATTTATTATTTTAGCTCCCTTTATTAGCGCTGTATGAGTATGACCACCTGCAAAAAATATCATTAGTATCAAGATCACCCCTAACTTATGGATAATCTATCTCACAACATATTATAAAGAAAATGTAATAATAAAGCTCATCATAATCATCAAAGCAAATCAAAATAACCAGCACATGTGCCATATGTAAAGCATCACATCATAGAAACAGAAAAGGAAAACACCGTCCTAACTTAGAGCTAGAAGTAGTACCCTAGCAAATATTTTTGTGTGTGTGTAATAGGATGTGTGGCTTTGGATATGTCCTATGTTGAGTAATTAGTTAAAGTTATTTGTGATTTGATTTGTTAAAAGCTTGAAGGAAAATTTGGGTTTAAGTTAAAGTATTGATTTTTTAAGAATGATTTTAAGAGTTTTATTTTTAGTATTTAGTTGATTACTACCTTTGTTGCTCACCGAGGCAATGAGATTTATTTCATCCTCCTTGGGGATAACTTAATAACCTCGTAGGCCTGGGTTACCCAGTAGTAACAAATTTTGTTAAATTAATTTAATTTGTTGGAAATTAAGAAAAAGATAGATTAGATGATTTTATAATTAGTTTGGAAGTTTGATTTAATAAGGGTAATTTATGATTTGATTAGATTTTAAATGTGTTATTGAATTATGAGATTTTGAGTAATGATTAAGCTCTCATTAAGCCCCTATTATCTTATTCACTTAGCTTATTAAGTTATAATTTGTTTATATTCAGTATTAGGGGTGTTTTAGGTTAGGTTTGTTCTTCATATTTAGTTCTTGCCTTTTAAGTTTGATTTCATTGAAAGCTGATTAAGAGATTAACTAGTTTTAGTTTAAGTTTATGTTCCAATCAATCTTTTAGTGGTTATGCATGTTATTTAGTTAATAAAATTTAAGTGTTTTCATGTCTTTTTATCCAAATTACTATTGATTTATTAAGGGATCTATTTATTATCGAGTGCTTGTTGCTTATGGTTAATCAAATCTGGATTAATGACACTAATTCTAGGTGGAATGTCACTACATTTTCTATGTTTAATGCTTTTATCCTAAAGGAGCATGCATCCTAAGTCTATGTCTTTTAAGACTCAGTCCTTAGTTTTTATCCTTAGGTGTCGCTAATGTTGTATAGGATGGAAGGGAGTTTATTTCTAAATCTTTGGACATGCGCATGTATAAAAGGGTTTGGGGATCTAAAAAAAAGTAATATAAAGATCCTAATAAAATTGAAGTTACTACAGGGTATTAAAGGGTGGGAGTGTGCACACAGAAGGGCTCCCTAAAGGCTATCCAAGTTTTAAGAAGACTTACAACATTGGGGGCTATGACCCAGTGGTTTCGCCCATAGCCATAATGAATGTGGGCGACTGATGCTCAGATCCGATTGTCCAAGCTCCTTCGTCTAGTGCTCCCAAAGGCTCCTTCTCTTTGCTTTTCCAAAAATACATCGCAAATAAATCACAAAAAAGAAAGAAGGCTGTATTAGAGCAAGTTAATATTAATTAGGCAAATAATTAAAATAAAATGCAACTAAAATACTAACGTACCTTTCTGCGGGCTTGGACATCGGTTTTGAGTCATTTGCCTTTTGAATCTTTCAATTTTGGAAATGTTTCATGCATATCACCACACTTTATCTCAAGGCACAAGTAATAGAAGTGATAGAGAAGTAAGGGAGAGAAGTAGAGAAAGGAGGGGAGAAGGTGAATCGTCATTTATTTTACACTTTCCAACAACAACCCAACAACCCAAGTTTCCAACATACTTCTCTTCCCAACACACATATGCTTCCAATATTAATAAAACACTTCAAATAACCGCCTCTTCTTACTCATGCAAAGGAACACTTCAACTCCCTCCTTTCCAAAAACACAACACAAGATAGTGCAAAATATTTCCCTAACACCTCAAGTTACCGATGTAATATAGGCAAGATGCTTTGGAAAGTTACAAAGGAAGTTTTGAACATGTATCAAACCACCTTTAATACTTCCACTAAAGCTATCACAATGAAACCATACACCTTTTAAGGACAAAAATAAAGACTATATCTTTCCAAACCAAGCAATAAGCCAACAACTTGTTTGACATTGAAACACAACCAAAATGCCATTATAAGAAAAAAGTTTGATGCAAATGCTCTTTTCCACCCTTTAAGAAAAATATTTCAACTATTCAACACAATTACTAATATTACTTTTCATACAAAACTCAATCAAGTAGAGAAGAAAACAAGCTCGAAGAAGACATAAGGATACTTCATCATCCATGAACCTTTATAGCTAAACATGCTTTTAACAATATGAATTGCTTTAAATCTATATGACACATGATTACCTTCCAAAGAGTTTCTAACTTTCATACCATACACCATCAAATCATTTCAGAGAGTTTGCAAGTGTGTAATTTGGAAAACGAATGCTTTTACAATAGCTCATACATTAGGCTACCCTTCCAATGTAATAGAATTCATAAACTCACAATAATGCTCAAATATGAATCTCCTCAATCCCTTTTCAAAGCTCAAAGAGAACTACCCAACATAAAGCACACAAAACTTGCATCAAATTGACTTGCATTCTTAAACAAATCATAAGGCAGTTGAAGATTCTCTAATATTGGTAAGATGCATCATTGGTCAAAAAAGTATATAAAGAAAAAAATAATAATGATAATGCATAGACCTTATGAAATTCAGTCATGCTGGTAAGATAAGCCCTTCAACAAGTTTACAAATCTTGATTAAATGGGTCGTATTGAAGCACAATTTTGGATGTGAACCATCTCCAAATACCTAACCTTTACTGAGCATGTAACCTCTAAGAAACACCATGCCCCCATAAATGGTTTCGGTGATCAACCACATATCCATAAGAGACTTCAAAATAAGAGAATATCACTGTATCCAATAAATTTTCTATGAGAGACAATGTTTTTGGCCCATAGACTTCAGATATGACAAATCTTAACACTATAATGCTTCTCATAAAGTGCCACTACTCTCATAGCACAAAGCAAGAACTCATCATCACTCAACTTGAGATTTTCGAAATTTATTACAAAACAATCTTAATTTGAAAGAAGGATACTCATTCCATGGATTTTTAACCATCAAGAGGACAAAAGATGCATCAGTCTCTTAACAATTCAACAAGAAAACACAACATTACCCTTCTCTGAGCAACAATCCTCATAATCTTCTCTATCATCAAGATTCTCAAAAAAAAAAAAAAAAAAAAAAAAAATTAAAGATATACAACCATCTAAAGCAAGAGGTAGAGACCAACAAGCACATCTCCCCATTTCATTATTTCAATTTTGTAAAAGAAAACAACAAGGATAACTTTGGCATTCATCACTTATACTTCATAATGGAAGTCACACTAAAATTTCCTTTAGACTCTGTGAAAGAGAGTTAATGTAAGCATAACTCCAATAATTTTCTTTTAGAAAGCAAAGCCGTGTATAAACCATGCTATTTATCTTTTCTCAAGAAAATGAATAAAACAAAAACAAAAAAAAACACTTTTTAGAAAACACTGCTTCAAATTCTAAAGAAAATAATGCATGTACATTCATGACTCCAGCAAACCTTGTATCAAGAAATAAACTCTATTATATAGGGGTTTTCTTTCAAGAGGGCAAAACAAGAAGAAACATGATAATCCAAATTGCCCTACTCTAATTATTTAAGCATGAAATTAAAGTTTTAGAAATTTCATTTACTTATTTAAAAGAGAAAAAAAAGCGATATGGAGAAATCTCACTTCCATTCTAATCTCAAGAGAAAATAATCGAGTAAGAGACATAAAGCAAACAACATATCTTCTCATCTCTCCAAAAAATCTTAACCAAAGTATTCATGAATATGAAAGAAGAATATACAACATAACATTCTCATAAATATATTTCTCTTAAGCAAACTAAATGATAGCAACCATTGACCCTTTCCTTATAAGATCAAAACAAGTCTTAGATAGCAACCATTAACTCTTATCATTTCTCTTTCCAACAAGACAATGGAATAACAAAAGGAGATGGAGAAGATAGAATAGATGGAGAAGAAAGAGAAAGAGAAGATGACAAGGAAGAACCAGAAGAAGGGGAAGAAGTAGGAGTGGAAGTGGAAGAAGAAACGAGGAAAAGAAGGAGAAGGAGGAGGAATCAAGAAGACAAGAGAAGAAGAAGAAGAAGGATAAGGATCAGAAGAGATATACCTTACAAATGAAGGAGGGCCAATGGCTAGGGATGGGGTCGAGCCGACGTCGGGTGCGGGACCTAAAGGTGGAGTCGAACGAGAGAGGGGTCCATCGGGTTTGGCCACACGAGGGAGAGGAGTTTTGGCATCTGGAGGCATCCGAATTAGAGAATGACGGAGAGAGGGGCGTCGGCCTTGGCTCCAACGAATAGAGAGAGACAGACCAAGTGGGGGAGTTTTGCTCTTATCTTCAGCGAACTGAGGGAGAGAGATTACGAGAATCGGAGAGGGGGGGATCCTCTGGCTCTTATCCGAATAGAGGGAGACAGAGAGGAATGGGGGCATTAGCTTGGGATCCTTTCGAATCGGAGAGAAGGAGAGCTCAAAGGGGTCTTAGAGCACAAAAATCTTAGAGTGTTTTCTTCTAGAGTAAATGCATGCAAAAAATGAAAGATCAATCCCGCCACTCTTGCCTCTCACTTCACCCTTTTCAAAATCTTTCCATACATCACTACTCGACGCTTGCCGAACCATGAAAATCTTCTGAACAACAAGATTTTGGCTGAATCATGGATTCCCTTTAATCGCTGCCATAGATTTAGTTTCTTGATTTATAAAATGATTTGAATTAAGCAAGAAAGTCAATTGAGCTTTAATTGAAATTAATTTAAACAAATTAAGCTAAAATTAGGTTCAAATCAGATCTAATTTGGCTCAGTTTGGATCAATTTGGGTTATACTCAACTTGATAAAACTAATGAAATTAAACCTAAATTAATCGAAGACTCAAGTCAAATCATACTTGACATGGCTAAGATGAATGGATCTAATTTAAGCGAGTGCAATCAGGTCTAATTTAACTGAATTTCGAGTCAATTCAACTCTGATTGGATTTTCATAAAGTTGATTTAATGGAATCGATTTTGAATCAACATAATCAGACCTAAATCAGCATTATACTAAATTAAATTAGGCTAGATGAGACTCAACTAGTCTGATCAAACAAGCTCGAGGGAGAATCACTCCGAAATTGAGGTCAACAGACACTACTTATAGGAATAGTTAAGGAAACATTTTGGCTATTCTTTTATTATTTACCCATAGTCACGCACATGGCTATACTTCTTAACATCGTCAATAAACTCCATAAAAATGTGGGGGGATTATTTGATTCAGATATAAAAAATGATATATCAAGATTATCATGGGTGTGCCAACAAAAAAAAGCATTAATTGTGGCATGTTTGTGAAGAGCTTGTCAAGCATAAACCTGTAAACTGAGCTCAGCATCAAATTGGCAAGATAAAAAGTTATTATTTATAATTGAACTTACTTATGCCTTATTATATTCTCTTGTAAAATAATTTATTCTTTGTATAATTTACATTCATTATATTATACTCATTACTATAATATAATTATTTTTTAATAAATTATTCATATTTTTTTGATGTCTTATTATATTCTTTTTGTAAATCTTATGTAATTAATTTTTTACATGTCAGGAATATTGATTATATTATGTATAATTCTGTACATAATATGTATAAATTTGTATAGACTTGTACACATTTAGTACAACCATACACATAGTGTATACAGGCTTATATATGATTATACACTATGTACAATCGTGTACGAGCCTATACACACTATGTATAATATTGTACACCATGTGTACTACTCTGTACACATTATATACAAGTATGAACGCACTGTGTATAATATTAACACAGCTTGTGCCAACTGTTTATATGCTTCTCACAAACTTCTAAAAGTTGTACAATGTGTTTATAATACTACACATAATGTATAAGGTTATTTTATTAATAAATTATTCATATATTTTAAAGCTTTATTATGTTCTCCTATATAATTGGCATTTACATATTGGGGATATTGATTATATTTTGTAATAAGATTGTACACACTATGTATAAGCCTGTACAAACTATGTATAATGTTACCCAAGCTATCCCACCTATTTATGTGCTTTCCGCAAGAGTTTAAAGGTTGTACACACTCTGTACAATATTACCATAGTATTCTACAGTCAATAAAGTCTACTATCCAACTATGTATTACTATGTTCTCCTGTAAATATTACACATTTTATTTTTATATATTAGTGATATTGATTATGTTTTGCATAATCTTATACAAAGTATGTACAAGTTTATATGCACTGTATAACTTATACACACTATATACAACGCTGTACATGGAGTGTATAATCTTGTATAAACTTGTAGAAGCCTATACATAATATGTACATGCCTATACACTGTGTACAAGCTTGTACACACTGAGTACAAGCCTGTACACACTGTGTATAATGTTACCACAGCATGTCCCAACTGTTTACATGCTTTCCATAAAATTTTAAAGGTTTTTCACAATATTTATAATATTACCACATGCTTCGATTATCTATAAATTATATAACCCAGTGTGTACTAATTTGTACACACTTTATACATGATTTGATAACCCTGTATATAATATGTACAGGCTTGTACGTAATGTGTACACACCCTATACACACTGTGTACAGGTTCTACACACTGTGTACAATATTACCACAGCATGTCCCAACTATTTATATATTTTCCACAAGCTGTTAAATGTTGTACACACTATATACAATACTGATTATATTCTGTACAATCCTATATAAAGTGTGTACAAGTCTGTACACATTATATATAAGTCCATACACATTATATATAAGTGCATATACATTGTGAATAACCCTTTGAAAGTTAGTAATAGTCTACTTTGATGACATATTGGTGCATAATAGGACCAAAAGGGAGCATCAGAATATTTGGGTCGGTCTTTGAGATTCTATAGAGCATCAGTTAAGAGCCAACCTAAAGAAGTGCAGCATCACATAAGCTAGGGTGGAGTACCTGGGGTATGTGGTATTACAGGAATAGGTGGCATCCGAATTGAACCTATGTAGAAAAGGCCTTTAACTAGGAACCTGAGAGAGCTGAGGGGTTTCCTAAGATTGACGGGGTACTACAAAAGGTTTGTGAAGGGGTACAGTAACATAACTTAGCCTTTGATAAAACAGTTAAAGAAGGATAGCTTCGTATGGGGAGAAGCAGCTACCCGGGCTTTTAAGAGACTGAAGAAAGAAATGACCACAATACTGATTATGGCATTAGCACATTTCAACAAGATGTTTGTGGTGGAGACAGATGCATCCAGATATGGGTTGGGGGCAGTGCTGATGCACCACCTTTCAAGTGCTATATGAAAGGGAACCCCCACACTTGGTGCATTTTGGGCAAGGAAGCACACCGATCTCATAAATAGAGTAGTACTTGGAGGAAAGGGATAGGGTGCTAGATGAATTGAAGAGGCATCTATTGAGGGCACAACATATAATGAAGTAGAAGGTAGATACGTATAGGAGAGACAACCATTTTGAAGTAGGGGATGTTATAACTTTGTTTTCATAATTATACTCTCTTATTATGTGTATTTTTGATGATTCTAAAATATTATTGTATTGATTGTTATTTCTCCTAACATGTATGGGATATATTGCTTTTGTTATTTTATGTGTATAAATATTTCAGGGAAATCACACTCCAAGCTAGTTGAAGACTTCAAGTCAGATTGGATTAGAGTTTAGGGTTTTTGGAGTCTATACTTTTTACACTTTTCTTAAGTCTGAGAGAGTGTGATTGTAAATTGGATAACCATGCACACACACACTGGGGAGTAAAATAAAAAATTAATTTTTAGAATAGATCATACTGTAAGATTACTAATCATACTGGATGATTAGGCTGAATGTACCTCTAGAACGGAGTGGCTAGAAACATGACTCAAAAATTTTTGTAAGTACACTTCATACTATACAAAATAATTTCATCTCGAACACCAATCAAAGTATGAAATCAGGTTCATCTAGTTCATCCCATATGAATGCATAAAAAATTGGAACTGATCGTACTGTATGATATGGGTTCGTACATACACCAATCAGAGTACAAAATATGGTTCGTACATAATCTTATAGACAAAAGTGGTATTTTTTAAACTGATCATACTATAAGATAATGGTTCATACAGACACCGATCAGAGTATGAAATCAGGTTCGTCCATGTTCGTATAGACGAAACCCTTATTTTTTGAACTGATTGTACTGTATGATCAACATTCGTACAGATGCTGATCAGAGTATGAAATGAGATTCATACAGTATGTATAAGAATTTTTGAACTATTCATACGTATGAAGGTTGATCGTACTGTATGATCCAAGTCTGTCAAACTTGAAATTTTTAGTTTTTGGACAGTTTTTCTTGTCCTTTGTATATAAGGGTCCAAAAAACTACCTGTCTAAGAGTCTTCTACAAATTTCTCCTTGAGAGTTAAAGAAAGAGTGATTTAGGAGAGTGTTTGGGAGTGAGTGTTGTGAGATCTTTAAGGAGAAAGTTATGAGGAATTCACATGGTTGCTGAAAGGCGAGGATCTTATTGTTTGTACTTCAAGTCTCTGCCCTATCTCTTTGAAGACTCTTGAGAGAAGATCTTTGAAGGAGAGTCTGGTTCTCTATCATCACTAGGAGGGTGAGAAAGGATGCTTGGTACTCTGCCATCACCAGGAGGGTGAGAAAGGATGCTGGGTTCTCTGCCTTCACTAGGAGGGTGAAAAAGGATAATGGTTCTCTGCCGCATCGGGGCTTGGTGGAAGAGAGGAAAATTGTAAAGGCTTCTCCGCCTTGTTGTGGGTGCTAAAGGAGAGTCACTTCAGTATAGTGTAATAACTGGAGAAGGAGTCACCAGGGAGTGGACGTAGGTCTTTCAAGTATTGACCGTTGATGACAAACATAGGGTGAAAGCCATTTACATCAATGAGTAGGTAAGCACCACCTATGTAGACTTATTCTACAACAAAGGGGCCTTCCCAAATAGGCTCAAACTTACCACTTTGACTATGACATGAAATGATAAGCTTATGCAAAATAAGAACTAGATCGCCAACCTAAAAAGCACGGGGTCAAACAAGGCGATCATGTGATCGGGCCATACGGGCTTGGTATAGCTTGAGGTTCTAATGAGCTTGTAGGAGAATCTCTTCTAAACTATCGAGTTCTTCCAACAGTAGTCAGGCATTATCCTCATGGGAAAGATTATTGTTAACTGCCACACATAGCGAGGGGAGCTCGACCTCAAGTTGGAGGACTACTTCAACCCTGAAAGCCAAAGTATATGGGGTAGACTAAGTAGGAGTATGATATGTAGTATTATAGGCCTACAATGCCTCGGGTAATCTATCATGCCACTCTCACTTATTTACCATAAGGATTTTCCTTATTAATTGTATGAGAGTTCTATTAAATGCCTCTGTCAAATCATTGAATTTAGGATAGTAGATCGAAGCGTATTGCCAATTAATATTATGATAACGTGCAAATCTAGCAGTCTTGTTGCTTCTAAATGATGGACTGTTATCTAAAATTATACGGTGTGGAACACCAAAGAGGTATATAATGTGATCGCAAAAGAAGCACATCACATCCTTTGATTTGACTTCCTTAAGTGGGATAGCTTCTGCCCACTTAGAGAAGTAATCAGTGGCAGTTAAAATGAACCTATGACCCTTAGAAGAATATGGGTCACTAGGACCCACCACATCCATGCCCCAACCTTCAAATGGCTAAGATGAAAAGTAGGATGCAGTGGATTAGGGGGTTAGTGGATCAACGTGCCATGAATTTGGCATTGGTGGCACTTTTTAGTGTGCTCCACTTGGTCTGATGAATAAGCTCTATAGCAAGCCCATATTTGGTGAACTGATATGCCTCAAAGCTGATAAGGCTTGGGTTATATGGGGAAGGATCAATTTACTCATGCTAGTATTTATGCCATCTCTTATTCATATTCGGTTATTTCTCATATCGATGAAGAAAACCTGGATGATGTCAAGGATAGGGTTCTTGATGCTCCACATGAGTTTGAAGATGGCACCAGTTCTATCAGGGATAAACTGTGTGAGGTTAACTTGGGCACTAAATTAGATCATAGGCCTATTTTTCATAGTGCCTTATTGTTAGATTCAAAGGTTCAAGAATACATCAAGCTACTATTAGAGTTTAAAGACTACTTTACCTAGAATTATATGGAGATGCCTGGTCTAAATCCAGAGGTTACAGTCCATAAGTTAGCCATCAAGCCTAATGCAGTCCCTATTAAATAATCACCTCGTAGGATGAGGTTGGAGATTGAACAACAGGTGATCACTGAAACTAAGAAGCTTATAGAAGATGGATTCATTTGAGAAGAGAAGTATCCTACTTAGCTCACCAACATTATTCCAGTCCGAAAGAAGAGTGGACAGATTCATGTCTACATTGATTTCTATGATTTGAATAAGGCATGCCCTAAAGATGATTTTCTTTACCTATCCCTGAGTTTATGGTGGATATTATTTCATCCCATAATATATTATCCTTCATTGATGGTTCATTTGGTTACAATCAAATAAAGATGGACCCCGAGGAGGAGAAGTTCACTACGTTCCACACACCCATAGATGTATTTTGTTATAAGGTGATGCCATTTGATCTCAAGAACGCCGAGGATACCTATCAACATGCTATAACTATTATCTTCAATGAGATGATACATAAGCAAGTTGAATGTTATGTGGATAACCTAGTGGTTAAAAGTAAGGTCCATGAAGATCACCTTCGAGATCTGCAAATCATTTTTGAACGCCTGCACAAGTATGATTTAAAGATGAATCCTTTAAAATGTGCATTTGCTATTAATGTGAGAAATTTCTTGGGGTTTATAGTTCGTTACCGTGGCATTAAAATTGATCCATCCATAGTAAACTTAAAGTCCGCTAAGAGGCTTACCCAGTTGAGATCCTTCCATGGTAAGCTTACTTTCTTATGGAGATTTTGAAAGTTTGAAATACGCCAAGAGGGGGGGGGGGGGTGAATTGGTATTTTAAAAAATTTAAACCTAAACAAGAGTTCTAATTATTTTGGTGTTTTTAAAATAGCAATTTAATAAATAGAATGCGGAAGCTAGTAATTCATTCACAACAACGATATTGGTGACACAATTGCAAATTTCCCAAAACAAGATCAAGATCAAACTTTTCACCAAATAATTAAAAATAGTAAATAAAATGCATGAAAAGTAAACTCTCCTTGACCTACGTCCACTCCTCGGAGTCCTCCACTTCGGGATTTGCACTACTAAAAGTTAACTCACAGCAAGGCGGAGAAGCCTTTACAAGACTCACTTTCACCTTCCCTGGCGCGGCGAAATACCAAATGCTATGTCACCCTCCTAGTGATGGTAACAGACCTTCTCCTTTTTCTCCCTCCTGGAGACAACAGAGTACCTTGATGATGTTTATCTTGAAGCCTCTCTTCCTTAGAAAACTTTCCCAAGACTCCCCAAAGCCACAAGAGGAGGAAAGCATGCAGCTAGCTTGGAGCCACCGTGTGATCCCCTCACACTCCTTCTCCCTCACACTCAAGCTCACCTTCACCTTCCTCTCATAAGTTCTGGATCTATCCAAAGAAAACTTCTCTCTCAAGAGTCCCTTCCTCTCTCAATGCCTCTCACAGCAAGAAGATAGAACAACAACCCTCAATTGAAAATTTAAAGTTCTTTTTAAATCAGGCTTCAAAAAACCCTAAAAATTTCAACTTTTTTATCTCTATTCGTACAGTACGATATAAAATCGTACAGTACGATCAGTTCAAATATAGCTTCATCCAGTACGAGCACAGATGTACAGTTCTCAAATTTTATAAATATCATACTGTACGATATGTATATCGTACAAGATGATCAAGTTGTTTTCAACTATTTGTACAGGATGATCTGTGGGACGAGCAAATTCATCTCTGACTATCGTCCAGCACTGCACTATTCGTACAGTATGACTAGTTCATTTTCAGGCTATCGTCCAGTATGATATGAATATCATCCTGGATGAATAGAATAAAAAACCTTGGTTTCGTCTGGTACGATCAAAGGGACGAATGAAATCATCTCTCACTATCATACGGTACGATATAGTATCCTACAGTACGATCTAATTTAATTAAGAAACCAAAGTTTTATTTCTTGATTATGGGAGATAATTTTGGTAAGTATTCAAATAATCGTATAGTACGATTTGGATCGTACAGTATGAATAGTTCAGAAAATTAAAATTATAAACTTACCAAACTTATTTTGGTGGCTAGGGTTTTTCAATTAAACTCTATCGTACAGTACGATTACCATCATACAGTATAATTAGGTTACAAAAATAATCATTTGGAAATAGCCATTAACCTAAGTATTAATAATCCATCATACAGTATGATTGAAAATCGTATAGTACGATAAGTTTGTAAAAAAAAAAAATTTAACATAAAAACAAATCTCCCTCTATGTGTGTATGGTTACTCCTTTTACATACATAATTTTGTGGCAGACTCAAGAAAATAAAAATTACAAGTTTTTCAATATCCTATTCTACCCAGTTTCAGTCTCAAGCAACCTTGAACAGTGTGTATCTGACCTGAAATGTTAGTGCTCATAGACAAAGATAAACATTTACACTCTTAAAGGAAGTCCATATAAATTCAGTAAGTATTAGTTGTCACCATCAAAATTAAGTGCTCGGGATCCTGGATTTTAATAATCTCCCCCTTTTTGATGGTGTCAAATAATATTTTCTGATAGCCACAATTGTTGTCTTCCTTAGCTCCCCCTCAGAAGGATAATTTATTTTAAAATAGGAGGAGAAATTTTTTTTTTGTTATTTTTAACAAACAGAGTAAACATAACAAGAGCAACATATAAATAATTGATATCATTAATAATAAGGACATAACAACACAGAAACGTCTCCCCCTTTTGACAGCACCAAAAAGGGAATAACAACAAGTACAAATAAGAACAAAAAGCAACTACAAAGACAAGTAACTAATAAAAGAAAATATAACACAAGCAAATTAAATTACTCAAAATTCAGGATTCTGATCCAGGAGGTGGTGGTGGAGGTCATGGAAGCACTTAAAAGTACTGAAGGAGGGATGCGAACTGATGATCGATGGAGGTGAAGTGTTCCCCAAGCCATTTCATTTCACTTTCATGCTGTTGATGTTGTTGAGCAATGTGGGAATGTAGCCTAGTTTCGAACCGATCAAGGCGTTGAATAATATCATCGTGAGGGTAGGCAGAATAGGTAGGTCCAGGCGGGTGTATTGGTGGTGGTGGAGGTGCATCGGCAAGAGCAGCAGCCTCTTCTTCATCAAAATTGGGATCAACGTGAGCAGCCCCCCGATGGAATAAGATACGAAAAGAGGTATCTGAATAGAAGTTAGGGAGATGATCTAGAGGTAGAGGATAATGAAGTTGAAATTTAGCATCTAGGATATAGCCTACAACATGTCCTAAAGCAAGATTTAGTTTTCTTCAGGCATTTAGATATCAAAAAGCAGATAAGGTATGGATATAATCAAAAATCATTTGGGCTTCATTGAATTTGGTGCCCGACATTATTAGGAAAGTGACCACAGACAGCAGTGGAGTAATGTGTATGCGATCTCTAGATTTGGGTGAACATGCTGGATAACGCGTGCATTTTGATTAAGGGTTTGGATAAGGGGTAGGTTTCGATTGGATGGGACATTTCTAAGGGTCATGTTGACTGAGGTCCAATCATAATCATTGGTGAGCATAAATTGGGGACGAGGGCCTTCAGTGGATAGGCTAATGTGTTTAGCTATGTCATTTACAGTGATAATGACATGCTGTTTGCAGATATAGGAGGTAAAGGTGGTACACTCTACGTCAATTTTTAGATTTGTAAGAAATTTAAAAAGAAGTTCGGAGTGGAAGGGAAATGCTAGAGTCAACAGAAATTGAAGAGTGGTGGAGGTGAAAAGATTCATCACCTCGAAGTTCAGAGCCGCTTGATTTAACATGCGAGACGAGGTGATTTTGGCTTCTTTTAATTTGTTGTATGCTTTCTCGTCGGCAGTGGAGAGAAAGCGGTCGTCGAACCGCCTAGAGGAGGAACAGCTCCTCTGATCATTCAGCCTCGCTTGGTTCCACCAGACATTAATGAGGAAGTGGATGAAGAGATTGAGAGATTGGAAGAGGATTGAGTGAGCATAACCAGAGAATGCCTCCAATTTGTAGAATTCTTGAAGTATCATAGAGTACGATTGAGGATCGTATTGTACGATATGTGCAGTTATTTTGTCTGGATGACTTTTTAGAAAAAGAGAGTCAAATTGTACTGTACAATCAGAATCGTACTAAACGAATGTGAGTGAGAGGCATTCATCCCTAGAAGTCGTCTAAATGACTTTTGACGAAATGGATCGTATCGTACGAATAGTTATTCGTATAGTATGAAGGGCAATTATTTTTGTATCGGCCCAGTTTAAATTCGTCCCAATCCATATTGACATGTGGATCGTACCGTACAATGTGGTGTTCGTACAGTACGATGATCAATAATGTGAATCGTATAATACGATATGGGATAGTACAGTACGATGTGCAGAGAAATTCAAGGTTTAGGCATCAACAAGGTGAATGTGAGAGGATCAGGAAAGTCCCTTTTTTGTTTTTTTTTAATTTAAAAAAAACTAAACACACAAACACATTATTATTATTATTATTATTATTTTTTTATTTTACGGTTGAATGTCTATGACACCTAATTTTATTCTCAGGGTACTAAAGTTGTCATAAGCTAACGGTTTTGTAAAAATGTCAGCTAATTGATCTCCAGTCGTAATGTCGTGCAGTTCAATATCTCCTTTGGCTACATGATCTCTTATGAAGTGATGTCTAATGTCTATATATTTTTTTGTGAGTGCTGAATTGGATTTTTAGATACGCAAATTATATTAGTATTGTCACACATTATTGGAATAGTTCCTACAGGTAGTCCAAGATCTAAAAGTTATTATTTTAATCAAAGGACTTTTACAACACAAGTTCCTACCGCTATGTATTCTGCTTCAACTATCGAGAGGGCTACCGAATTCTACTTTCTACTGGACTAAGAAACTAATGATTATCCAATGAATTGACAGGTACTAGATGTGCTTTTTCTATCTACCCTACATCCTGCAAAATCTGAATCTGAGTATCCTAAGATTTCAAACATAGTGCTATGTCTAGGATACCAAATTCCTAAGTTTAGGGTGCCTAGAAGATATCTAAGAATTCTTTTGACAGCAGTCATGTGAGATTCTTTTGGATCCACTTGAAATCGAGCACAGAGACAAACACTAAACATTATATCCGGTCGACTGGCAGTTAAGTAGAGAAGTGATCCAATTATTTCCCTATACTTCTTCTGATATACTGACTTCCCATTTGAATCTTTATCTAATTGAATGTTAGAGCTCATGGGATTATTCATGGCCTTAGCATTTTCCATTTCATACTTTTAAGAATATCTTTGATGTACTTAGATTGGCTAAGGAACATTCCACCTTCCATCTGTCTTATACTAAATCCAAGGAAGTAATTAAGTTCTCCCATCATACTCATTTCAAACTCATCAGTCATTATTTTTAAAAATTCATCACATAAGATTTTCTCTGAAGATCCGAACAAGATGTCATCTACATAGATCTGAACAATGAGTATCTCATCTCCTACCTTTTTCAAGAATAAGGTGGTGTCCACACTACCCTTAACAAAGCATCTATCTAGTAGGAATATACTAAGTCTTTCATACTAGGCTCTTGGTGCTTTAGTCCATATAGTGCCTTTTTCAACTTAAAAACATGATTTAGAAATTGTGTGTTTTTAAATCCCGGGGGTTGTTCAACATAGACATCCTCTTTGATTACCCCATTTAGGAAAACACTCTTTACATCCATTTGATATAATTTAAAACTCTTGAAGCAAGCAAAGGCTAAGAGTACTCTAATGGCTTCTAGTCTGGCTACGGGTGTAAAGGTTTCCTTAAAATCTATTCCCTCAATTTGGTTGTACCCCTTTGCTACTAATCTAGCCTTATTTCTCACTACTATGCTAGAGTCATTCATCTTATTTTTAAAGACCCACTTAGTTTCAACCACACTTTGTTCTTTAGGTCTCTTGACTAAATCCCATACATCATTCCTAACGAATTGGTTCAACTCTTCTTGCATTGCTAGGATCCAAAATTCATCTCCTAAGGCTTGATCTATATTTTTGGGTTCAATCATAGATATAAATGCAGAATGACTGACCTCTTTCCTAAGTCCATGCCTAGTTTTTACACCTTCTGATGGGTCTCCTAAGATCAGTTCTTTAGGATGACTAGAAGAATATTTCAATCTCTAGGCAATTACTCCTGAGGTTCTGCTCTAGTCTCTATGGCAATGGTTTCTACTCCCTGAATAATCTCAACTTCTTCTTCTTCATGATTAGATTTAGAGATCTTATTGGATTCATCAAATACCACATGGGTAGACTCTTCTACTACCAGGGTCCTCTTATTAAAGATTCTATACGCTTTACCTACAGATGAGTAGCCTAAGAAAATCCCTTCATTAGATTTAGGATCAAACTTTTCTAAGGGTGACTTGCCATTGATTAAGATGAAACATTTGCATCCAAAGACATGTAAGTGGGAAAGATTGGGTGTCCTACCCTAAAGCAATTCATAGGGTGTCTTATTAAGTTTGGATCTTAAATTTACACTATTTAGAAAATAGCAAGTAGTATTCACTGCTTCTACCCAAAAATATCTAGAAAGAGTGTATTCAGCTAACATTGCCCTAGCAGCTTCAACTAAAGTTCTATTCTTTTTTTCTACTATTCCATTTTACTAAGGAGTCCTAGGGGCAGAGAAATTTTGTTCTATTCTAATCTGTTAACAAAATGATTTAAACGTATCATTCTCAAATTCTCCACCGTGATCACTATGAACTGTCTTAATTTCACATCCTAATTTTCATTGAATCACAGTGGAGAAAGTTCTAAACTCTTCAAATGACTCACTCTTATTTGCTAAAAATTTTACCCAAGTAATCCTAGAGTAGTCATCCACTTTTACAAATCCATAAGATTTTCCTCCTAGGCTAGCAGGTCCAAATAGGTCCATGTGTAGAATTTCTAGTGGCCTAATCGTGCTGATATCCTTAATTGAATGAAATGATGATTTCACTTAATTTCCTAATTGACAGGCATCGCATAGATGGTCCTTGGTAAAGTCTAACTTAGGTATGCCTCTAACTAGGACTTTCTGAGTGATGTTCCTAAGTGTTTTTATACTAGCATGGCATAGTCTCCTATGCCATAGCCACGAGTCATCAGCTATTATTTTCAGAAACAAAGAGTTTGACTTTTCAATGCAGTTTAAGTGTAACATATAGATATTTTTTATGCGTTTTCCTTCTAACACAAGTGTACCATTTAAGCTAATCATGCATTTATTAGAAAGAAACTTAATGTCAAAACCCTTGTCACATAGTTGACTAATACTTAAAATATTATGCTTTAAACGATCAACTAAAAGTACATTTTGAATTACCAATTTCTTAGAGTTTCCAATGATACCTGAGCCCACCACTTTTCTGGTGGTGTTGTCTCCCAAAGTTACCTTGCCTCCTGACCTGGCCTCCAGTGTCACGAACTGCTTCATGTCTCCAGTCATGTGTCTCGAGCAGCCACTATCCAGGTACCATATGCTCTCACTAGGTCTTTTGTGAGAGCATCCCTATAATTTCAATCACAGGTTAGTTTTGGGAACACAAGTGAGTTTGGGTTCCACCTTATGCTTGTATGGATGAAATGTATGCAAGTTATGCTTAATGAATGCAGCTTAGGCCTCCACACTAGATGTGTCCTATGGTGAATTATGCACGTGCGGGTTATGTGACCTAGCATGCCACAAGAGTAACACCTAACACCAAGAAATGGGTTCACTAATCTACGGGGGTGGTAGTGCCTATTTCTAGGTTTTGATGATGCATGCTGTGCTGGTTTTGAATGAGATGGTTCACATGGTGGAGGCTGAAAAAACTCAACAAACGTGGGAGGAGTTTTATTATTTTCAAATGCATGAAGTTTTTCATTTAGTAATTTATTCTCTTGGTTAAGGCTTGCAAATACAAATCTCAATGTATGCTCACTTCTATCTAGTTCATCTGCATGTTCTTCTAGTTCCTTAAATGTATTCTCTAGTTCAACATGTGATGATTTCAAGGTATCGTGTGTAGTGGTTAACTCAATATGCTTTTTGTTTAATGCATAATATTCATCAAGCAGGGAAATGTGATCTCTATCCAAGCCAAAAAATCTTTAACTACACTAGCATGCTCCTTTTATAAAGTACTAAACTTAGTGTTAAGACTAACATGCTTTTTCTTTAACTTTTTATACGAGTCATGAATTTTTTCAGAAATAATCAATAGCTCATCATAAGAAAGTTAACATACCTCATCCTGATCTGATTGATCAAGATTATCATTAGCCATAAGACATAAATTTGTTACCTCCTCCTCTGCTTCTTCTTCTGATGATTCTGAGGCAGAGTAGGCCCAAAACGCTTTTGTGTCAGACTTGCCCTTCCTGAGCTTTGATTTTTCCTTGCCCTTTCCTTTTGTTTGTTGAGTCTTAATGTTGGGGCAATCAGCTCAGAGATGATCGAGTTTCTTGCACATAAAGCAAATTGTGTCAGATGCAACTTTAGTATTCTTTGAGCTTTTACCTTTATTCCAATTGCTTTGATGACGGCGTTGCTTTTGTTTCAAAAAATTCTTGAACTAACGAGTCATCAAGGCTATGTCATCATCTTTCTCCACTACAGAGCTGTCACTTTCAGAATTGTTCACTTTTAAGGCCACCGTTCGCTCCTTCTTCTTTTCACCTGCATCACTTTGTCGTTGACCTCCTTGCTCGTAGGCAATGAGTGACCCAAGCAAGTTGTCAATTGAATAAACATTTAGATCTTTTGACTCAGTTATTGCAGTAATTTTTGTATTATACGAACTAGGCAAACATCATAATATTTTATTCACTTTCTCCGAGTTAGACAACTCTCTCCCTAAAGCATACAAAGATGTCACTATCTGGGTGAATCTAGTGTACATTTCAGAGATAGTTTCACTAGGTTTCATGCAGAATAGTTCGTAATCATGTAGCAGTATGTTCAGCTTAGATTATTTGACCTCACTAGTTCCTTCATATGTGATACACAGTTTGTCCCAAATTTGCTTACCAGTAGTACAGGTAGACACTCGCATATAATCTTCTGATTTTAATACGCAAAAGAAACAATTTAAGCATTTAGCGTTTAACAGTGAAAATTCTCTATCCTTATTGCTCCATTCATTAAAAGCTAATTCAGTTTTAACTCCATTCAACATACGAAATGGTGCAGAATAACCTTCTTGGACCAACATCCACATGCGATAGTCTGGAGACTGTAAAAATGTAGACATGCGTATTTTCCAGAAATCAAACGGTATATTGTCAAATAAAGGTGGACGGGTTATAGAATAACCCTCCGCAGTGTTACGATTACCAAATTGTGCCATGGATCTTATGTTTCTAGGTTTTCTAAAACACTATTTTGAAACCCCACTTTGATTCTACTTGAAAGTTCGAAATGCGCCAAGTGGGGGGGGGGGGGGGGGTGAATTTGTATTTTAAAAAATTTACACCTAAATAGGAGTTCTAATTTTTTTGGTGTTTTTAAAATAGCAATTTAATAAGTAGAATACGGAAGCTAGTAGTTCGTTCACAACAACGATATTGGTGACACAATTGCAAATTTCCCAAAACAAGATCAAGATCAAACTTTTCACCAAATAATTAAAAATAGTAAATAAAATACATGAAAAGTAAAGAGCGGTAAAAAATAGAAAAAGCACACCAGAGATTTTTATAGTGGTTCGGTCACTTAACCTACGTCCACTCCCCGGAGTCCTCAACTCTGGGATTTGTACTACTAAAAGTTGACTCTCCTTTTGCTCCCACAGCAAGGTGGAGAAGCCTTTACAAGACTCACTTTCACCTTCCCCGATGCAGCGAAATACCAAACGCTATGTCACCCTCCTTGTGATGGCAGCAGACCTTCTCCTTTTTCTCCCTCCTGGAGACGGCAGAGTACCTTGTGATGTTGATCTTGAAGCCTCTCTTCCCTAGAGAACTTTCCCAAGACTCTCTAAAGCCATAATAGGAGCAAAGCATGCAGCTAGCTTGGAGCCACCGTGTGATCCCCTCACACTCCTTCTCCCTCACGCTCAAGCTCACCTTCACCTTCCTCTCACAAGCTTTGGATCTCTCCAAAGAAAACTTCTCTCTCAAGAGTCCCTTCCTCTCTCAATGCCTCTCATAGCAAGAAGATAAAACAACAACCCTAAATTGAAAAATTAAAGTTCTTTTTAAATTAGGCTTCAGAAAACCCTAAAAATTTTAACTTTTTTATCTTTGTTCGTACAGTATGATATAAAATTATGTAGTACGATTAGTTCAAATACAGCTTCATCCAGTATGAGCACAGACAAACAGTTCTCAAATTCTATAAATATTGTACTATACGATATGTATATCATACAGGACGATCATGTTATTTTCAACTGTTCGTACAGGACGATCTGTGGGACGATCTCTGGGACGAGCAAAATTGTCTTTGACTATCGTCCCGTATTGCACTATTCATACAGTACGATTAGTTCATTTTCAGGCTAGCGTCCAGTACAATATGAATATCATCCAGGTTGAATAGAACTAAAAACCTTGGTTTCGTCTGGTACGATCAAAGGGACGAATGAAATCGTCTCTAACTATCGTACGGTATGATATAATATCATATAGTACGATCTAATTTAATTAAGAAACCAAAGTTTTTTTTCCTGATTACGGGAGATAATTTTGGTAAGTATTCAAATAATCATACAGTATGATCTGGATCATACAGTATGAATAGTTCAGAAAATCAAAATTATAAACTTACCATACTTATTCTGGCGGCTAGGGTTTTTTAATTGAACCTTATCGTACAGTACGATTACCATCGTACAGTACGATTACCATCGTACAGTACGATTAGGTTATAAAACTAATCGTCTGGATATAACCGTTAGCCTGAGTATTAATGATCCATCGTACAGTACAATAAGTTTATAAAAAAAAATTTTACATGAAAACAAATCTCCCTCGGTGTGTGTGCATGGTTGCTCCTTTTACATACATGCTTTTGTGGCAGACTCAAAAAATAAAAATAAAGAAAATAAAAATTACAAGTTTTTCAATATCCTATTCTACCCAGTTTGAGTCTCCAGCAACCTTGAGCGGTGTGTATCTGACCTGAAATGTTAGTGCTCATAGATAAAGATAAACATTTGTACTCTTAAAGGAAGTCTATATAAATTCAATAAGTATTAGTTGTCACCATCAAAATTAAGTGCTCGGGATCCTGGATTTCAATAGATTTATCTCCAATCTATTAGGTAGATGCCATCTCTTCATTACCCTTGTGAAGAGAAAGCTTATTTTTATTGGGATAAACATTATCAGGAGGCTTTTGAGAGTATAAAGCACTACCTGGTGAACTCCCATATTTTAGCTGCACCCATTCCAGGGAAGCCATTAATCCTTTACACTATGGCCCTAGATAAATCCTTGGGTACACTAGAATGAGGAAGATAAGGAAAACGCCTTATACTACCTTAGTAAATAGTTGATACCTACAGAGCTAAAATACCCAGCAATGGAAAAGTAGTGTTTAGCTTTAATTTTTGTAGTGCAAAAGCTTAGACATTACATACTTTCGTGCAAGGTTAACTTGATTTCTTGAGTCAACCCTTTGCAGTATTTGATGACAAGTTTGTCCATATCAGATTATTTAATACACTGTTCTATGATCCTACTGCACTTTGATATTACTTTTATCCCTCAATGGGCTATCAAAGGATAGGCTCGGGCAAATTTTCTTGCTACTCACTTGATCCCTGCAAATTTCTCACTCAAAGATGATCTACCTGATGAACTAATCATGAGTGTGGATGAGCAGGAGTCCCCTACTTGGGAATTCTACTTTGACGAGGCATCATCTATTAAATCTTTACATCCAAACAAAACTCCTAGATTTAAGATAGGTTTGGGCCTTATTTTTGTATCCCCTGAAGGCCACACCCTTCATTACTCTTACAATCTTTTAGAACCTCATACTAATAATGAAGCTGAGTATGAAGCTCTAATTTTGGGACTAGAGTTGGCCATTCAGATGAAGATTATGAGTGTAAAGATCTTTGAAGACTCCCAACTAATTATTAATTAAGTAGCTAGAGTCTTCAAAGTGCTTATGTCTGAGCTCTTATCCTATCACGATAAGGTAATGGAGCTCATATGTTTGATTCTTGAAATGACCTTCGCTAAAATCCCTCAAATAATAAATGGCAAAGCAGATGCATTAGCCAAGCTAGCTAAGGAACTGGCTGAGCCAATTAGAAACCCAGTGTCTATTATTATCCAGTATCGTCAAGCCATGTGCCCTGTAGAATTTTCTTCCCCGATCAGACCCTCATAGTGTTTACCGTGGAGGAAGAGTCATATTAGAGATTTCCCATTATTGAGTATTTGATGCATGACAGGCTTCTAGATGATCGCTCTCTTGTCACTCAGATTAGAAAGAGAGCTTTAGCAATCACATGTGTAAATGACACCTTGTATTGATGCTCTTTTGACCAAATGTGGTTGCATTTCCTTAACAACGAGGAGGCTCATAAGGTCATGGGTGAGATACACGAAGGACTTTGTGGTGCTCATCCATTCGGACTAAAGATGAAAGGCAGAATCAAATGCTTTGGTTACTACTGGCCGACGACCAAATATGGAACGACATCCCACTCTACACAGCCTTCCATAAAAGGGGAAAAGTAACGAGGAATATGTGTAACCTTATTATCTATAGTGATCTCCATAGGACCCTGACTCTCAAGGTCTAGTGGGGCACCTACACTATGGGATAAAGATGCACACTCACTAGACCGTAGTGGCATGAAGGAGTTGGTCAGTGGGGGCACAGAGCAATTGTTAGTCTATAGTGAACCACCAACACTAGTGGAAGGAATAATAGAAGAGCTTTAGCGAGACTCCTCGACTCTTATTCTGCACATCTGATGGGAAAGAGATTGTTTGGTAGTAGTCTAATGTCGGGAGTCTACTTCCTCATCTGAGCTACTATAAACAACTAAACCAGTGAAACTTTGGGTTGGTGAAGGAATTGAATGATGAGAAACATTAATCATCTCATAATCAGAGGAATAAGATTCAATAGTCAACGAGGAAGTGTAAAGATGTGAAGGAGGAGGAATTCAAGTGTCAAAGTTTCTCACGGGGCGAGTAGACTCTCTACCTCTACCTCTACCTCACCCTCCCCTACCTCTACTAGGGCGAACATCATGCCCAACTACAAACTGAAGGGAAGATCCAACAAGTTCTTTAGCAAAAATACCTGCCTCAATATCAACCTGTGATGGACCCTGTAGTAGTGGTTATATAGGACCCTATGCAGGTGACTGTGTAGGACCTTATACAATTCAAGTAGGTATCACTGGTGACTGAGCAGGGGGAGGTCTACTAGTCTTTCGAGGTATGTAATGCTCGGCATCATCATAGATATGGACCTCGTACACGATAAAAGGTTGAGTATCCCCAGGAATGGAATACTCTACATCATTCCTTATATACTACATGAATTGATGCAACTTAGAGGGCACCATTCTGTATTTATGAATCCAAGGCCTTCCTAAGAGAGCCTCGTACGAGGTATTTTCTTCGATAATATGAAAATTTACTTCAGTTAGGAAACTTCCAAACTTCAAAGGCAGGGTGATAGACCCTAGAGCGCACTAGCCTTGGTCATTAAAGAATTTTAATATAATCTTATCGGAGGTAAGCTTTAAATGACCGAGGTAGAGGCTCTTTAAAGTTTCATAACTCAGGATGTTAACTTAAGCTCCCTGGTCAATAAGAACCCTGTTCAACTCGTAACCATTGACTTTAACGATGACATATAAGGGATGATTATGCTTGGATGTCCCTAAGAAAAGATCACGATATGAAAATGAATGCATGGTATCTCTCTTAAATAATAAGCATCCTCAATAGATTCAGAATAAAGAAGGCTTGATAAGACTCTGGCACAAGCAATGCTTTCACCAGGGTCTCTCTCAAATCGGGGGACATCATCAAAGCATCATAAACACTAAGAAGAGAAGGAATTTTGTTTAAGTGAGCCAACACATTAAAATCAACCTCCAGTTGAGGGCCTTTCTCCTTCTCCTTAGATTATTCTTGGGAGAAAGGGATAGGATCATCCTGCTAGGTAATAATATTTTTATCATTTTCTTTAGCATTCTTAGCCATTCTAGGTGGAAGGACCTTCCTTGAACACAAGTGAACTTCTTGTATTGCATCATCCTTAATAGGAGATTCACTTGGCTCAATGGTGATGGCTTGTGTTAGCTCTAAGGAGAGTGAATGGAGTGGGTTCTCAGATTCATCTCCTCAATCCATGTAATAACCACCCTCTAGAATAGTGAACATAAGTTCTTCATCACACTCAGACTCATCATCACATAAAAAATCATTAAAATTATAAGAAATATGTAATACATAAAAAGAGCAAGTACAAGAAGAAGTAGAGCTAGAAGAAACATAAGACCAGAAGTAGCCAGAGTCATCTTCTTCTATTATTTCATCATTAGTCGAATGGAGAATAAAATCCTTTAATATAAGTGTTAGAAGGGATCCCGTCTTCCCTTCTGAAGATACAATAATCTTTTTTCTTTCATATATTTTCTTATTACATAAAGTAGAAAAAGAAATATGCTCAATAGGCACTACAATAGAATAAGGAAAAAAACCAGCGAAGTAACTGGGCTAACAACTGGTGACTTGGCTTGGGAAGGCCTCCTCTCAACTGTCTATGAACTCTGAACTTCTTGCTTGATCATATTATTTGTCTTCTAAGAGAGTGCTAGCTGCCACTCTCCCTCCGAACCACAGGGTGCTCTACTGCTACTGCTCTGACTATCACTCTGACTGTCACTCTAACCATAACCTGAGATCATCTAAATAGTCTGAGTAGTCTTGCCCTTGGGCTGCACCAAATCACTGTTCTATAGGTGGATCTTCCCACAAGCCATGAGTCTTTTAACTCTATCCTTGAATACATAATAGTCTTCTATAACATACCTGATATGTTTATGAAAGGGGCAATATAGTGAATGATCCATCTGCCCTCTTCTTCCACTCTACTATTTATTTAGATTGTCAAAATGTTCTTCTTAATAAGGAACTTAAATATCTTCTTCACACTCTTCCTCTTAAAGGAGTATTCCTTACTAAGCTTCTCTTATAAGTACTATTGACTCTCTGGAGTCCTATAGGAGGGTCGAGACTGCACTGTTGACTGCCCATATGTGTATGACGGTTGCTGCAGTGCTGAACTAACCATGGGCTACTTGCCCTTATCTTATGGCTCATAAGTACTGTGTATCTCCCCTCTCGTGGGAGGAGGTGCCCCTAAAGACTCCTATCACCGAGGTCTATATGAGGGTTGACTCTCGACCTTAGGAGGGACTGTATCGAGTATTTTATCCTGTAAATTGATCATCATTATTAATAACTTATGAAAAGTTCTAATGTTGAAACCTTTTAAGTAAGGAGCTATGGGACCATCTTTATTTTTTAACAAAATTCTACTACATGCTGCTTCTATAACTGAGACTCACACTATAAATTTAGGTTCCTCTATCTGACTATATAATCTGATAGAGTCTCAGGGGGTTGCTATTTGGCCATAACTAACTCGCCCATGATAACTCTATGCTCAGCATTGACAAATCTCTAAATAAATAACAGCTCAAGCTCTATAAAAGTGCATACTGAATCATTGGGGAGGTCAGTATATCATGCAAATGCCATACCAACTAAGCTGTTAATGAACAATCTCAATATCAAAGCATCATTACCTTCTATGTTGTAATATATGGCCCGGTACTGACCCACATGCGACCTTGGGTTCCCAAGCCCATCAAAAACTTTAAAATGTGGAGGGACAAAACCAGGGGGGTAAGGCTCCTACTCGTACTTTACTGGTTAAGGATGCCCCCTGCTAACCACCTCTCCAAACTTCCTAGAGGAAATGGCCTGCTTGACCTTCTATGCAATCAAATCCTGAATCTGCCCAGCTGACAACAGCACTGACTGACTCTGGATTGGGGTACTAAAAATAACTACTTTAGGTGCCACTAGAACTGCTCTCTGGACACTATCCACTCCTATGGGGCTTGATGCTACTGTAGGTGGTACTATTGGCTCATCCCTGGACATAGTAGGAGTACCTATACCCCTAACTTAGGGTATGGCCCCCAGTGCTATCAACTGAGCGGTCATTATCACCATGGCGCTAGCCATCTCTGCCATCTGAGACCATAACTATAGAACTGTGGCATCTATCTCAACTAATCAAGGAGATCTACCTACTTCAGCCTCTGCCTACTCATCATCATCATCATCATCTAGGTCTCTCTACTCATTTAAGAGATCTTATCTAGTAATCACGCACACTCGATGCACCGGTACATCTCCATCAGACTCCTCCTTGAGTGTGTCCTCCTCGGAGAGAGTCTGACAAAAGGCTTCTATATATGGACCCATAAGGGAAGAGACCCTATGGGGGCTAGGAACTGGAACTGCCTCTACCCGGACTGGTGAACCATTAGGAGGAAGTACAACAACTATATCTTCCATTATGTAACAAATCATTAGGACTGCCTCTGACCCTGAAGGGGTGACTGCATCCAACTATCTAACTGCCTTAACTAACTATACTGCTTTGATAGGAGAGTATGCCTGCCATTGTCTCCATGCCCACTTATTGCAATGGGATCAAGTAGGAGCAGCTAAATGTGAAGGAGCTACAACAACTAAATTGAGCTGAGGTCTAGCTGGCCCCAACTGCTATCCATATCCTTAACGATGTGGGGTGTCGTCTAATAGTAGGAGTTCCTTCCTACGGTATAACTGAAGGAACTGAACTAACCGGCTATCGTGGTGGTTGTCCTCTCTGCCACTGATACCTCTGTCTCAAGGACTGTCTCTGTAACAAAACGTGTGCCTAAAAAATCTGATGGAGTAACCTCTCTGTATTGACAAGCTCTCGACCTCACTTGACGGAGCAATCTTTTTTTCCACCTTCTTCTCAATCTTCATCACAATCTATATCTTCCACATATCCATTTTCATCATCGTCTTTTTTTATATAAATTTTCCATTTAGATGGCTATTTGGATATTTTTTTGGAACTCGAGATAAGTTTTCTCTTAAATTTAAGAAGTTTCTTGATAGATTTTAGTTGCATTTTAAATCTAAAAATGGTTAAAACTTTTCATTCATCTTATTTAGATGAATCATGGTTACTAATGGTTTTTATTTTCTTTCTTTATTCAATAAAAATAATCTCAAGCTGAAAATCACCTAGCAATATCATAGTTGATGATAAGATTTTCTATTGTAATATCCAAGCCTCAGCTAGCAACATCCATAGCAAGTAAAATAGGAACTTTGCCAGATTTAAATTTGTTCAATGCGGAGAGGCGAAGGACCTGAGACGTGTGAGAGTGCAAGGCAACTGCATGTTGATCAAGTTTATTCAACAACAAGTTTAAAAGATCACGACCCATATATGATCAAAAATAAAAAAACATAAAACTAAATGGAAATCCTACTGAATATTAGAAATCCTAAAATGCAGTTTTTAATTAACGGCAGAGTCACAAGCTTTTAACACAAAGCAATGTTATAAATGTAGGAACATAGCAAATCCACATAAAATTTAGTAAGGAGCAAGCAACAAATTATAAATAAATTTATCTTCGCATCTTCATGTATAAATGCAACAAAATGTCAAGTAAAACTATATACCTGCAAGTGTGAGAGATTCCACCATTTTAAAACTTTCATATGCCTCAAAAAAGTTCTATTTGAAGTTATCTCAAGGAATGCTTGTCATGGTTAAAAAAAAAAAAGAGTTTGTCTACTTTTAGGCAATTTCTTCAAAATTATCCTGAGTTCCTCCTCAAAGATAACATCCAACTGAGTTCCTCCTGAGACACAACATCCAAAACTCTATTATCCTCATCAAGAGCCAGAAATTGGTGAAAGAAATACATTTAATAGTTAGAAAATGAGCGCATCGCATGGTGCACTTCAATATATAAAAACTTGAGGTTAACAAGATTAAAATATTTGTAAAAAGATTGCATGGCTCATAAAACCTTCAAGATTATGATGAGAAGCATGGGAGAACATCAAACTTAAAAACTTTAAGCAATTATCACTACAGCTCAACATCAAGCATAATTTGATGCTAAAAATAGGTTGCTAGCTACTATTCAATGGTTGATTATGATAATAGTAGGTTACCCCAACTTGAGCACAAAGGATAAAAATTATACTCGCATAAACATGAAATAAGCAAGTAGAAAGACTTTAAACTATCTATTTCCTCCCACAAAAATACTTTTTTAGTGATGCAGTTCAAATTTCCTTCATTTCATTCTGAATTTGAATTATATTATAGCTAGTTAGTGGCTCAGTTTCCCAGTATGTCAAATCACCTTTGTTTTACAAACATGTTATTAGCCACCTCATCTCTTATAAATCTTTGCTTGTGCCCTTTGATTATGAATAATTGCTTGGGTACATCATACATGACAGTAACATATATATAGATCAAAGGTTTATTTTGTTAAAATTGAGGGAACTTTGTAAATTAAATATATTTAACTTCTTTAAAGTGTGCTTAACTTCATCGCTTAATAACCTTTTTAAAATATCATAGACATTTCTAAATGTTGAGGGTCTGTAATGAAAATTAACCTTTGGGATGTACATCTTCAAGAAGAAGTTCAAAATATTTATTAATTTGCCTTATGCAAAAATTATAGAAGTTTGCATATATTTGTAAATAATTAAACAAAAATTTTACATTGCTAATCGAAGCTTTTACACAGTCTGTATAAGTGGACTAGATTTTTACTAAAATGGTGATTGTAAAAGAATTTTTTCTCAATAGCAAAGCTTTATATTTATTTCTAAGCTATTATAGATATCTGCAACAAAAGTTCTAAATATTTATTAATTTGCCTTATACCAAAACTCTAGAAGATTGAATATATATGTATATGTTTGAATAAATATTTTACATTGTAAATAGAAGATTATACACTCTATATATAATATGTACAAGGCCTATACACAGTGTATATAGGTGGTCAAAATTTTCATTTAAATGGAGGAACTTATAAAATATATGTTTTCTCAATATTAAAGAAATATATTTATTTTTAAGCAATTATAGACATCTGTAACAAGAAAAGTTCAAATATTTACTAAATTCTCTTATACAAAAACTATAGAAGACTGCATATATTTGTACATGGATTAACACACATTTTACATTTGTAACAGATGCTTGTACACAGTGTGTATAAGGCCTTGTACACATTATACACATTGTGTGCAAAAGGACTAAATTAAATTGTAAAATATTTGTTTTCTTAATATGAAAGTATTTTATTTATTTCTAAGCTATTATAGTCATCTAAATGAAAAAAAAGTTCAAAATATTTATTAATTTCTCTTATAAAAAAATTATAGAAGACTGTATATATGTGTACATGGATGAATAAAATCCTTACATTCATAAAAGAAGCTTATAAACAGTGTCTATAAGTGGACTAGATTTTCATTAAAATGGAAGAGATTGCAAATTGTTTTTCTCATTATCAAAGCATTATATTTTTATTAAAATGGAGAATTCATAGTATAAGTGTACATGGTTGAATATTGATTTCGCATGATAGCAGAAGCTAATACACAGTGCATTCAAGGCCTTATACATTTGGACTAAATTTTCATTAGAATGGAGAAAATTGTAAAACATTTTTCTTCTCATTATGGATGAGATTTAGTAAAAGTCTACTTTGTTGAACACATATTTTATATGCTAACAGAGGACTGTACACACTACGTATAATGCATTGTACACAGTGTATACAAGGCCTAGATCACAGTGTGTACAAGTGGTTTAAATTCTCATTAAAATTGAGGAGCATATAAAATATTATTTTTCAAGGTGATTAGATTTTATAATGTTATCAGAAGCTTGCATATAGTGTGTATAAGGCCTTGTAGACAGTGTGTTCAAGGCTTGTAAAATAGTGTGAATAAAGATTGTATATAGTATGTACAAATGGTCTAATTTGCTTATACAAAAAATTCTAAAAGACTAGTTAAATTACACAAACTTATAAAATATTTTTTATCAATATTAAATGTATTATAGCTATTTCAAAGCTATTTTATAGAACATGTAGAAGAAATTATTCTTTCTGGAGTGAAAATAATTAATATAGTGTCAAATGTAATACATGTGTTGACCTCATAATTAGCTCGCAAATCGGCATATTGGTTGCCAATAAATTTCCAATCGGGTTAAATTTGAGTTAAAAGAAGTCAATCAGATTGCAAAAATTTGGCTCGATGATGTTGGATCTAAGTTAACTCAATTCGAGCTTGATTTGACCATGACATCATCATCAAATATTAAATTGATTCGATTCATTCTCAACTTAATTAACAGTCAAATGAATTTAATTGAGCCTTGATTAATTAATTCAATTCAGCTCGAGATTGAAACTATTAAGAATTAATTTGGTTATTAGTTAAATATATTTAAAAGAGTGAATTCAAGTCAATTCGACTCAAATCTGACATAATTTGAAGCTCGTTAGTGTTAATCGACTCAATTTAATATGATCAACCTAAATCTAAATTGAATCATCACTATTTAACTTGAATCAAATTTGATTTGAAGCTTGATAGCTCTAATTAGCCAAATTTGATTTGTCTCTATCTAATCTAAATAAAATCTACCTCGCTTAAATTGATTGAATAAAATATGAACTCAATATTTATTCAACTTAGCATGTCTTAGTTCTATTTTCTATAGCTAATGCAACCCTCTAACCCTCTTAAATTTATCAAATCACTTCAACCTTTTTGATTAAAAATCAAGATTAAGAGAGAGGGCAATATGGTAATTAACTTATAAAAGAAATTTCTAGATATGGGGGCTGTTTGGGCGGGATCTTGATTCAGCCCTTCCTTGTGTTCATTCAGCCTTGGTTCTGCTTATGTGATCCCGAGAATGAGAGAGAGAGGGGGAGGTGGGCTATGAAGGGCATTTTTCCCTTTACTATTCTTGCATTCGGTCCTGAGCCAATAAGCAGGAGAGACTTGTTCCCATTCTCCTCTTCACCTTCCTCTGAATCTTCATCTTCTTCTTCCTCATTTCCCTCAATCTTATTTTCCCCTTTTTCTCAATCTTCTTCCCAGTCAATATCTTTTACATCTCCATTTTCATCATCTTTTTCTTTACTTTCTTTTATGTAAATTTTCCACTTGGATGGCTATTTGGATATATTTTTTGGAACCCAAGATAAGTTTTCTCTTAAATTTAAGAAGTTTCTTGATAGATTCCTACTGCATTTTAAATCTAAAAATGGTTAGAACTTTCATTCATCTTATTGAGGTGAATTAAGGTCACTAATGGTTTTTAATTTTCTTTCTTTGTTTAATGGAAATAATCTCAAGCTGAAAATCACCTAGGAATATCATAGTTGATGATAAGATTTACTATTAGAATATCAAAGCTTTGGCTAGCTACATCCATAGCAAGTAAAATAGGAACTTTTCCATATTTAAATTTATTCAATGTGGAGAGATGGAGGACCTAAGACTTATGAGAGTGCAAGGCAACTGCAGGTTGATTATGTTCTTTCAATAACAAGTTTAAAAGATGATAGCCCTTATATAATCAAAAATTAAAAAAAAACATAAAACTAAATGAAAATCCTCCTGAATATTAGAAATCCTAAAATGTAGTTTTGCATCAAAGTTGGAGTCGTAAGCTTTTAACACGAAGCAGTGTTATAAATGTAGGAAAAAGGTAAATCCACATAAAATTTAGTAAGGAGCAAGTAACAAATTATAAATAAACTTATCTTCTGCATCTTTGTGTATAAATGCAACAAAATATTAAGTAAAACTCTATACCTGTAAGTAGAAATGTATATCATGACTAAACTATTGCCCATATCCTCCATTTTTGACAGTATGTGGATAAGATAAACCTCCTTCATCTTTTTAGAAATAAAAATTTATATAGCTTGAGAGATTCCACCATTTTAAAACTTTCTTATGCCTCAAAAAAGATCTATTTAAAGATATCTCAAGAAATGCTTGCAAATCGCTTATCATGGTTGAAGAAAATAAAAGACACTGTCTACCTTTAGACAATTTCTTTAAAATTATTCTTAGTTCCTCCTTAAAGACAACATCCAACTACGTTCCTCCTTAAACACAACATCCAAAACTCTATCAGCCTTGTCAAGGGCCCAAAATTGGTGAAAGAAATGCATCTAATAGTTAAAAAATGAGCGCATCGCATGGTGCACTTTAATTTATTAATATTTGAGTCTAACAAGCATAAAATATATGTAAAAAGATTACATGGCTTATAAAACCTATAAGATTATGAAGAGAAACATAGAACAACATGAAATTTTCAAGTGGTGTCAAAGTCAGGAAGGCCCCTCCATTTAATATGCACTTCTTTGTCCCCCACTTTACCTGATCTCATCCCTCTTAGCTCTACTGGTTCTAAGATCACTTCCAACTCCTTCGTCAGTGTCACCGATAACTCTGTACTGGATGTATGCTCCCCTAGAGCTTTCTTCAATTATGACACTTGGAATACTAGGTGTATGGTGATGGTCGGCGGTAACTTAAATTGATATATCACAGCTACAATTTTTTTCTCTATTCGTAGGGCCTGAAATACCTTGGGGCAAATTTCTCGTCCCTCTTACAGGATACTGTCATTTGTCTGTAGGGCCATAGTTTTAAGAACCCATTTTTCCTTACTTCAAAATGAATGTCTCTCTTATGTGTATCTTCCTGCTTCTTCATTATATGTTGTGCCCTCAACAGATGCCTCTTTAATTTATCTAGTACACTATCCTTTTCCTCCAAGTACTCTTCCACTTATAAGACTGGTGTGCTTCCTTTCCCAAAATGCACCAAGTGTGGGGATTCCCTTTCATAAAGAGCTTTAAAGGGGGCGCATCAGCATTGCCCCCAACCCATATCTGGATGAATTTATCTCCACCACAAACATCTGGCTGAAATTTAGTAAAGCCAAAATTGGTACTGTGGCCATTGCTTTCTTCAGTCTCTCAAAAGCTTGGATAGGTGCTTCTCCTTACAAGAAGCTATCTTTCTTTAACTGCTCTATCAAAGGCCAAGTTAAGTTTTTATACCCCATCACACACCTTCGATAGTACCCCGTCAATCTTTGGAAATCCCATAGCTCTCTGAGGTTCCTATTTAAAGGCCTTTTCTATATGGGTTCAAGTTTTTCTTGATCGACTGTGACCTCTACCTGTGATACCATGTGCCCCAGGTACTCCACCCTAGCTTGTACGAAACTGCACTTCTTTAGGTTGGCCCTTAACTAATGCTCTATAGAATCTCAAAGATCACCCACAAATGTTCCTGATGCTCCCCTTTGGTCCTGTTATGCACCAGTATGTCATCAAAGAACACTAAGACAAACTTTCAAAGGTATGACCAGAATACCCTGTTCATCAAGGATTGGAAAGTAGAAGGGGCATTAGTTAGCCCAAATGGCATCACCAAAAATGCGTAGTGCCCCTTGTGTGACCTGAAAGCCATCTTTTGAATATCTTCCTTCTTTATTCTGATTTGATGGTAGCCCGACTTCAAGTCCAACTTGGAAAATACCACAGCTCCATAAAGCTCATCCAGTAGATCATTAATCACATGAATAAGAAATTTATCTGGCATAGTCTCCTTATTCAAGGCCCTGTAATAGTTGATTGTTCATTATTTATAACAATAATTGTCAGTAAATTTATTCAAGGTTTTTTATTGTTCAATATATATTAACTTTTTCAATGTAATAATAATTGAATTTTAATACTAGATAAGATTGAACACTTTATAAAATTTTAAGCTTCTATAATTTATAAAGTTTTATAGGCTTGTACAAAATTAAACAAACTTATTACAAGATTTTATTGGCTGTGGTAATCATATACAAAGTATGTACAAGCTTATATAAAGTATATAAGGTTGTACACATTGTGTATATAATGTATAATAGCTTGTACATAGTGTGTGCAGGTAGTTAAACCTTGTAGCTTGTACACAGTGTGTGCAGGTAGTTAAACCTTGTACAAAGTGTGTATAGAACTTATAACACTGGATAGTAGACTTTATAAACATTAGAAGCTCATGTAACATTGAATATAATGTGTATAACTTTTAAAAGCTTGTTGAAAGAATGTAAATAGTTGAGATATGTTGTGTTTGCCTTGTGTACAAACTTCTACATAGTGTGTACAAACTTATACACACTTTATATAGGATTGTAAAGAATATATTCAATATCCCTAACATGTAAAAACTGTAGTATAAGATTTATAAGAAAACATAATAAGATATAAATAGGTAGTAAACTTTATTGACAATCGAAGCCTATTGTAACATTATACACAGTGTGTACGCCATTTAACAGCTTGTGGAAAACATGTAAATAATTGGGACATGCTGTGTTAATATTGAACACAGTGTGTATAAACCTGTACACAATGTGTACATATTATGTACAAGCCTGTTCATATTATGTACAGGGTTATCAAATCATGTACAAAGGGTCTACAAATTTGTACACACTAGGTTGTACAATTTATAGAGTATTGAAACATGTGGTAATATTATAAATATTGTGTAAAACCTTTAAAAGTTTATGGAAAGCATGTAAACAGTTGGGATAGGCCATGGTAACATTATACACAATGTGTATAGGCTTGTACATAGTGTGTACATGCTTGCTTGAAAATACTGTGTATAGGCATGTACACATTATGTACATAATTATACACACCATGTACAGAGTTGTATATAGTGTTTATAGGTTATTATAAATCTGGATTTAAGAATTATGTTTTTGATGAAAATAAATATTTCTATTTCTAGTTGATTACCTAACCTTTTAGGTCTACAAGATCAAGTGTAATTCAAGCCAGCTCAAGATCAGGTGTGTTTGTGTTCAAATGTATTCTTTTTCCCTTTCTTGAGTCAAATGTAATATAATAGATCCTCAAGCTAAGTAATCTTGCACACATACACTCAAGGGGAAAATTTTAATGAGTTAGAGTTTCTGTTTTATTTTGATCATATCATCCTGGATGATCGAAATATCATCCTATCCGTTGAAAATAAAAACCTTAATTAGGGCAATTATGATAAGCCAGTCTGATTAAATAGATCATCTTGGACAATCCCTTATCGTCCAAGATGATATGCTCAAATCAAAATATCTCAGCCACCAGAATTATTTAGGCAGATTTTTATTTTAGGACTTTTGTTTAATCATACAGGACGATCCACGTATCGTCCTGGATGATTCATTACAATCATGCCTAAATTAGTCAGGTGATTAAGAAAAGTAATTAAGAATTAATTGATCGATCACATATCCTGGACGATCACAAGATCATCCTGGATGATCACAAGATCATCCTGGATGATCAATTATAAATCCTCATCGTCCAATATATCTCACCTGGATGACCTAAATGATGTGCCGAATGATATTGCCATGTTTGAACTAATTGTACATGATGATAGCTTTATCGTCCTAGATGATCAGTTATTTTAAAATCATCCAGCATAAATATCCTGGATAACTTGAACTATGTGCCAGACAATATTGGTCATTTTTAAACTAATCGTAAAGGATGATAGACATATCATCCTGGATGATCAATTTATTTTTTATAAATCATCCAGACTTTTCACCTAGACATCCTGAACTATGTTATATATGATATTCCTAATTTAGAATTGATCGTCCAGGATGATCGCAAAATCATCCCAGACTATCAGAATAAATCATGTCTTCTAATCATCTAGAGGAACCATATTGTCTAGGCTAAAAGGGGCTTATTTACACAGATCATACAGGATAATCGCAGGATTGTCCTGGATGAACTTTGATGGTAAGTTGAAATTTAGGGCAATTTTTTATCCCCTTTATTTAAGATCTCTTGTTTGCTACTATTGAGATCTTTTGTTGCTGTTCTCACCTGAGAAAGTCTTGAGAGGGAGAGGGAGAGCTTTGGAGAGAGAGGGAGAATCTTGTGAGGGGGAGTTTGTGAGGTGTTCACAAATGTTACTCCAAGTAAGGATTTGAGTCGTTGTCTCCAGTCGTCATCCCTTATCCCTTGGTGTCTCTTTGGGAAGGATCGTGAGCAAGAAGATCAAGGTTCTCTTCCTGCTTCAGGAGGAAGCAAAAGGAGGTAAGGTTCTCTGCCTAATTTAGGAGGAAGCGAAAGAAGGAAAGGTTCTCTACCTGCTTCAGGAGGAAGCAAAAAGAGTTTGGGTTCTCTGCCTCATCGGGGTTGGTAAAAAGGAGTTTTGTAAAGGTTTCTCCACCTTGCTATGGGGGTAAAAGGAGAGTCACTGAGTTTTAGTGCAATACCTGGAGGGGAGGCTCTGGGGATTGGATGTAGGTCAAGTCGACCAAACTACTATAAAATTTGGTGTGTTCTTTCTTTTACTATTCTACTTTTTAATTTCTACACTTTACTTTCTTTGGATGATCGTGTGGTTAAAGTTATTATTTTGTTTGATTAAACATCTCCACATCAACATGAAATTATAATTATTTTAAAACATTCAAAAAGGTTTTCAAAATTGGTTTTGCTTAGGAATTTTTAAAACTACCAATTCACCCCCCTCTTAGTTATCCTCAGGCTAGTTCATAAGGGCTTAACATCCCTAATAAACTTTCACACATACTCTTCCTCCCTTGACCTCCATAAATAGGTTCTCTCCTTGATCCAATCCCAATTGAATTTTTAACATGATCTCCTTGACATCAAACTTTGAAATCTTAAAATAAAATTTCTATCGCTATTTTAATCGAGAGTATTTGTAGGAGATTTCAGTTTCCTATGGTGTAATTAACGACGAGGGCTTGCAATCATAGGAGATTTAAGAACCCAGATCAATTTTCAAAATTATTTTTTAAAAAACCTTAATTAATTATTTTTGGGTAAATTTAAGTGAAAATTAATGATTATTATCATCACTCTCAAACGATCAATAATGATTGATATCTTCTTCCTTCAAGAAGATCTATCAATTATTATTATAACTTTGATTATGAAATTTATGATAGTTTATCAAAATTATCGTAGTTAAATACCTGAGTGAACAATCATTTTGACTATTCTGGGTCATATATATTGTTCTTGCTCGAATTTGACTACAATAATCAGGTTGAAATTTTAATCCTATAAATTAAACCCTTTAGGGAATGATATTCTTATCTCCTAAGATAATTTATCATTTATAATGATGCATTCAATTTTAAAATTAAAATTTAAGAAATTAACTCGCCCAAAGATTATTAATCTTTTAAAAAATAACAAAACTTTTTAATTCAAAGAATAAAAAAAATGGAGACTCCGCTGGGGATTATCTCTCTCTCTCATCTTTAATAACAATATAAATTTTATTATATCGATAGTTTTTAGTACCTTTCTCTCTATTGGTCCCTCTACCCATTTCTCCCTTGGGTGAGTGTGGCTAACATCAATAAGATATGTTAAATGAAAGGTGAGTGTAAGAAACCTTTGTCAAATTTTGGCTTGGACATTTTGCCTCCAAGTCTATTGGTAGAGCGAAAGGGTCAAGCTAAACCCCTCAAAATCTTCCTATAGATGTTAGAAACCCCCATGCTTTAATCAATAAATAGCATGCTAAGTTTCATAATAAGAGATCCTTTAACTTCAGAATTAAAGCTTTGATTTTCTAGCTAAATTTAATCTTTTTCAAATCACTATTGCATTCAATATTTTATCATTACATATCAAATTATAAGTCTTATAGTTTAGTATGTGTGATAGAATATAAAGTTCTTTTTCAAATTCAATTCAAAACATCGATCCCTTCGGCAATGTTAATTTCTACATTTTAGTCCTATATAATTCATTTGGGTGAAAGAGTAGAGTCAACTTCTTATAGTCTTTCTCCTAAATTTTATAAACCTCTATGTTAAATGCAAATTTAATGTATTAAGTTTCAAAAATAAGAGAAGATGCTAACAGATTTACAAATCTCTTTCCAAAATTATTCAGTTTCAATCATCTTATATTTTCCTACAAAACATTCTTGTAGTATAACAACAATGCAAATTCAGTCCATTCCAAAATCAAGTTTAAATTTCAATTTTCTTAAATTAAGACATTGACATTTTACCCCTGAGTCAATCTACAAGGTAAAAGAGTCGAGCTGAAAACCCTTGACTTCCCCTATATTTGTAAACCTTCATGTTGAGTTCACATTCAACATGTTGAGTTTCAAAATTCAGGAGAGATCTAGTTGTAAATCTTAAAAAAAAATATTTCAACTTTTAAAATTCAAACCTCTTTTCAAAAAATTCTAATCAAATCCAAATTGTCATGCTATATATTTTTTGCAACACACTCTTGTAGTAAAACATATACAACAAAAATTCAAATTTCCTTCAAATTAAAATTAACTTCTTTTCAAAGTTCAAATCTAAGATTCTAATTCAAATCTTCTCTTTTCAAATCTCAAATAAATCAACCCTCTAAAATGGCCATAAAGTTTCTATTGTTTGTTGACCGAGACCTCTATATTGAAGAACTAATTCATGTTAGTATAATCCAGTTTGGAATGGGATTTAACTCCCCGATGTTGTCTGTCAAGGGAAACATAATTATTGACCTCACTGCTGAAAGTGATAAGGATGCTCCTGTGGTTGAGGTAAGAGTAGGGGCAGAGACTGATATTCCCCCCATTCTTAAAATAGTGGCAGTAGTCGCCCCCGTACCTAGTATACCCTCTACTAAGGAAGACAAGGAATAGAAACCCGTTACTAATACTGAAGCCAATTCTGTGTTTGAGAAAGGAGCTTCTAGTACTAGAGCACTCTTTAGAAGCAAAAATGCTAGGAAGAATTATGTGAGAAGGGTGAGGAAGAAGATCACTAAATCAAGGAAGATGGCCGAGCAGAAGGCCTTAACTAAAGTTGAACTTGAGGCTGCCGAGGAGCTGCCTATCCCTGCCTCTTTTCCATTCCTGAAAGGAAGTCATTTTTACCCCTTCATAGCTGTTATAGGGGAGGAGAGAGCTGCCAGGGCAGCTACACTGTGCCATGCCCGAAGGATTACAGTGTCAAGAGGATTTTTAAGGAGAAGCAAATTCTGAAGGCTAGAATGTTAAGAAACATCATCCATACTTGTGTTGCCCAAGTTGGCCAAACTAAAGAACAATACATGAGACACCTGAAAGGGGTGATCTCCTATAAACTTGAGAAGGAAGTTTTAAATGAAGAGATGTTTGAAGTAAGGAACTTTACTCCTCGGCAGTACGGAGGAACAAAAAATTTGTTAAACAGCCTGTCACTTCTATTTTGGTGGATGGATATCACCGAGTGCCTCTCCTCCCGTCTGTCAAGATGAAGGGAATAGTTTTAACAAGATTTGGTAGGGGTCACCCTCATAGAGATAGACTGTTGGTCCCTCTATCAAGATTTTTTAAGTTGGCCCCTGTCATAGCCAAATCTAAAGAAGTTATTAAAGATTTAAAATCAATAAATGTGAAGAGCAAGAGGCCGTGGTCACCTAAAAAATGCTATGTACCAAAGAAGTTAAGTAAATCTGTAGGGATATAGATTCAAGATAGTTTCGATCTACCACCAGTTGATGTCCCCAGGCTCCCTGTTTAGGGAAGCAAGGACTCTACCCTTATTGATATTGGAACTTTAACTCTCCAAACTCCTTTATCACCAATTATGATGGATGTCCCTCTACCTATCAAGGATGCCACCCTTGTGACTACTGACCTCAGGATAGTCAGGGAGAGGGGATAGTTTCAGATGTTTATGAAGAGATACTAGACCAGCTAGCATCAAAAATAGTTACAGAAGAGGATATTACAGTTGAATAGATCCTCTCTAAGTTGGAAGGATAATAACTTAACCAAGTACTTGAATTTAAAGAATATTTATCGATCAACTCAAAAGTAATTAACGATAGATCAGTCGATGAGGTAGCCCATGATATCCATGAAATGCTCACAAAGAAAGCCATCAAAGCCTTCAATCCAGAAACAGATCATTTATTTTTAGAAGAAGAGTCAGCAAGAAACATTTATATAGTTGATGCCACATCCTAGTAAGGAAGAGAGTTCAATAGCTCTTGGGTCAGATGAATTTTTAAAGGTCAGAGATGATGGCCAACATATCAAAAATCTAGAAATACAGATTGCTGAGAAATCCCTAGAGCTTAAGAAAATATAAGACTAGTTAATTAAAACTCAACAATCCCTGTCTGACCTGCCATAACTTGTAGTTCAATCAGTAGTTGATCAGAATAGATAGCCAGAAGTTAGTTTAAAAATTCCTAAGCTAGTACAAATTCCCCCTGTTTAACCAATAATTTAGCATATTCAACCTACAGTTCTCCTAGTTCCCCCAGCTCAACCTCAAATAGATATCAAATATTTGGTTGAGATGTAAGTAAGGGAGGCCTTAGCTCACTCTCAAGGAACTTGTCTTTTTTGAAGGGTAGGCCCTACCCCCTAAGAATATGACCAAGTTTCTTTCCCAAAGGGCTTTGTGCCACCTTCTTTTAAGGTTTTCAGTGGCACAAAAAACTCAAGACAGTATTTGGCCCACTTATGTAAGCTACTGCATTACAGGAGGGTCTGATGCCCTACTATTTTGCCAATTTATCAGTAGTCTTTCTTGTATTACTTTCGAGTGGTACGCAGATATACCAAATGGTTCAGTGAAAATATTTACAGGGCTTGAGGGTCTATTCTTAAAGAGATTCTCAGGAGCTTAGCAACGATTAATTGTAGATGATCTTGTAGTTGAGAAACAAAAACTAGGAGAGTCTTTAGTTGACTATATCTTGAGATGACAAAATCTCTCAATGAACTGTGAACATCAATTGTAAGAGCAACATGCAGTTAAAATTATTACAAAGAATATCCATAGGCCTATTGCTTTTGTATTAAAGGGATTCACTTTTAAAACTTTTGAAAAACTCTCAACAAAGCTAATAATCTATAAGAAGAGGCTTCTAAAATATCATTCCTAAATGAGGCTTCAGAAAAGAAGAAGACCAATAAGCCAGTAAAATCTTTTGAAAAGAGAGCTACGATGGTGTCTGCAGTAGACAAAGGGAATAAATATGTTATTCCTAAGTCCATTGGTCCTCCACCCCCACAAATCCAAAAACTTCAATCATTTCAGGTAGCCCCTCAGTCTACCAGGGAGCCTTACCCAGTTTCTTACAAAGGGAGATTGGCTCATCCTTATCCATTCAAAAAGGAATGGGTAAGAAAAATTTTTCAAGAGTCTTCTTAAGAAATAAGATTTTTGATTGCCAAAAGCCAAGAAGATGGAAGAAGCAAATAAAAAAGCTGATCCTAATTTTTGCCCCCATTAGTTCATGTTGGGCCATACAATTGAAGACTACTTTGTCTTTAAGGACTGGCTTAAAAAGAATTTTTGATAAAGTAATATTATAATTCCAAAGGAGTACCTAATCAAGCTGGATCAGGGATCTGTCAAGTCTATTTCAGGTAAAAATTCTAATCTTTCTCTCTCAATTGAAGATTGTTGGGATATAGCATTATCCTGGATATTTAAAAAGTCGATTAATAAATCTTTTCATCTTTCTCAGCAGTTACTGTCGAGAGCCTGGGGCCCGATCTGGGAGGTTAAACTAAAGACTTTGCAGGAGGATGTTGGGACAGTTTCCTCTCCAGTAGTTATTGGAACTACTGTAAATAAAAAGAATAAAATGAAAGGCACTTCTGTAGAGTAGAAATCTTATGATGAGAGATGTGTATGAATGGTAGATGGTGGATTAAAACTACTATCCCCTTTGATGTTATCTGACTTTTAACCCATCAAAGGAAAAGGGTCAATCAATAAAAAGAATGATCCTTTTGCAAATATTTTGATGATTAACATTAAGAATGTGATTCAAAATAATAGTTCTACTGATAACAATCAAAGCTTAAATAAGATTAACTAAGACACTCAAAAACTTAATTCCCCAAATTTGACATCTCAAGGGGGAAATGAATCTGAAGTCTTATCAAATGGTGACACCCATGAAATTAACTTTCAAGGGAGTTCTGTCATGATAGACATTTCAAATTAAGATTTCTATTCATAAAATGATAATCAATTACCTAGAGAGAGTGTAAACCCTACTATACATTATCCTTCAGAGGACATTGTATAAGTAAAACTGCGAGGTGGTACGGTCTTACCCCCTAGGCTTCTTACTTAATAAAAAGGAAAGCAAGTTATTTTCAATGATCCAATTAAAACCCCTACTCAATAATCAAATTCTCTTTCAAATCTGCCAAATCTACCAGATCATAGTCTTGATGTTCTAAAAGTTGATTATAACATCTTAGCTCATCTTAGGAAGTTGCCTACTAAGTTAAGCATCTATGATACCCTTATCCTCTCTAAGGAGATAAGTGAATCCTTAATTAAAGCACTTCTTGATCCAGAGATCTACTTAGCTCAGTTAGCTTCAACTTCTGAAGAAGAAGCTTTATATTTCAAGAAAATCCCAGGAGTAACCTTTTCTAACAAGGAACTACGCCTAGGAATTGTCGATCACAATCGCCCACTTTATATCACCATAAATGTAGGAAAGTTTAAGTTATCTAGAGTTCTCATTGATCTAGGTGCATCAATCAACATGATGAATAAAAAGACTCACGCATACCTTAGAGTTAATACTAGAAAGCTCTCAACTAACAAGTTAGTGCTCTGTGGGTTTAATGAAAAGGGCAAGAAGGCTTTAGGTTTAATTATCCTTCTTCGAGAGATAGGAGAATTGAAAATAGAGGCAAAGTTTCATATAATTGATTTATACACATCTTTCAATGAGCTCTTAGGTAGGCCTTGGATCCATGAGTACATGATGCTTACATCTACCCTACACCAATATATCAAGTACCAACAAGATGGCATTGAGTATGAAATTAAGGGTGATCTACAACTATTTTATATTCATGAGATCAGGATCTATGAAGATGTTGCATATTACATATTGAAAGGGTCCACCATCTATTCTAAGGTAGAGATCAACATTATAGAGAAAAAAAGTCTAGATTTCAATATTAAAAGTAATTCAAAAAGCAGAAAAAGTTAAAATTCAAAAAAGTTAAGAATCAAGTAGCAAAGATGACATCAAGGGCATGGTTTTTAGGCCTTCAAATAGTCTACCTCAATGAGGTGGAAGAATGGCCCAAAGAGCATATGGTCGAAGTTGTACTTCAGTTAGAAAAGTAAATCTCCCAATGTATATCGAGCTAGGATGAAGTTCTAGAATCAGGAAAAAGTGGTGCTAGAATTACTTTTAATTATCAAAAAATAAATCTTCCTCCAAAATTTGATCTCACCTCAGATCAGGATAGTGATCATGAAGGCAATAATTCAAAAGTGCAAAGTGACGAGCCTGGATTAACTCTTTATAAAAAGCTCATTAGGGCAGTTGAATCCTTATCCTTATCCCCACTGTCTATCAATAGCGTCTCAGGGTTAGTGATTAAGGATGCCCTTAATCTAGATGGAGAAATAAGGAAAGTCTAGAAGTTCTTTCCTAGCTCCTTCTCTTCAAGGAATGAAGATGATATAACCCTTGATGATGCAGACTTAAATGAATTAATGGAATTACCTTTTGGCTACTTTTCTACTGGTGTTAAAGCTCACATTTCTAAAGATTTCATTCCGTGTCAGTAGACTAAGGGTCAGGCTAGATACCATGAAAATATTTGGAATTCAAAAATCAATAAAAATTGGATAAGTGGTATCGGCTTTGGTACCGTTAGTTCATTTGACGATAATGAATATTATTTAATGATAACTATTCATCCTTAATTTAAAAATGTCCCTACTGAAGTTATTGATTTACTAAATGATTTTGTTTTTAGACTTTAAATGATTTTGATGACCTTCAAGTTCAGGGCACCCCCTGAATTAGGGGAGGAAATTAAGTCGACAGTTAATGAACTTAAGAAAATTAATTGTGGAATAGAAATGACCCTTGCCCCACCTTGATAAGTTCTTTATTGAGTAAGGGATGAGTCTGAGGATTTAATTCAACTTCTCTTTGAGTTTAAGGAATCCTTTGCCTGGATATAGATGAAATGCTAGGTTTGTTCGCTGATGTGGCAGTCCATAAACTTGGAATTAGGCACGATGTTATTCCTGTCAAGCAAGCTCCATGACGCATGCTTCTAGAAATTAAACAACAAGTCATTTCTAAAGTTAAGAAACTTGTAATCAAAGTTGCTGGATTTATTCGAGAAGAATAATATCCTTCTTGGGTAGCTAGTGTCATACCAATTCAAAAGAAAAAATAGTCAAATCCAAGTTTATGTTGACTAAAGAGACTTGAATAAGGCATGTCCCAAAGATGAATATCCTTTACCAATACCTGAACTTGTGGTGGATATCGCCTCCTCGCATGTGGTTTTATGCTTTATGGATGGCTCATCTGGATATAACCAAATCAAGATGGCTCTAAAAGATGAAAGAAACACTGTATTCAGAAGTCATATAGGAATCTTTTATTATAAAGTGATGTCATTTGGACTTAAATAAACCAGTGCAACCTACCAGTGGGCCATGACTCATATTTTTAATAACTTAATCCATAATCAAGTCGAATGCTACATCGATGATTTAGTTGTTAAGAGTTGAGTGAAAGAGACTCATTTTTATGACTTAAGAAGCATCTATGAATGGTTACACCGCTATGACCTTAAGATGAATCCCTTGAAATGCACTTTTGGCATTACTTTAGTAAAATTCTTAGGTTTTATAGAGAGGCAACGCAGAATCAAAATTGATCCAGCTAAAATAAAAGTCATTTTAAATATACCATCTCCTAAGAGCCTTACTTAACCAAGATCTGTCCAAGGAAAAATGGCATATATAAGAAGATTAATTTCAAATTTATCTGAAAGATGTCAACCATTCTTTATCCTTACTAAGAAAGATGCTAAATTCATTTGGGATGAGAAATATCAATATACTTTTGACAATATCAAATAATACATGACAAGTCTGCCAGTTTTGGTAGCCCCTGTTATAGGGAAAACCCTTATTTCTTTACATGCAGCCCTCGATGAATCTCTCAGGGCCCTTCTAGCTCAAGTCAATGATGAAGGGAAAGAGAATGCTCTCTATTACCTAAGTTGTGGACTTCTTCCAACAGAAATCTGATACCATGCAATCAAGAAATATTATCTTGCCTTAGTTTTTGCAGCAGAAAAATTAAGGCATTATATGCTTTCTCATAAAGTCAATTTGATTTCTAATATCAATCCTTTGTAATATCTGATGACCCAACTTTGTCAGGATGTTTAGCTTATTGGTCTTTGATATTACTTTAATTTGAAATCACTTTTATTCCCCAACGTGCTGTGAAAGGACAGGCTGTTGCTGACTTCCTTGCAGTATACGCATTGCCAACAAAATCTCCTCTAAATGATGATTTACCTGATGAACAAATCATGACTTTTGAGGAATCTAATAATCAAATCTAGGAAATGTATTTTTGTGTTGCAGCTTACTCCCAGTGGGTAATGCACATCAATCTAATATTCCTAGAAAAGCCAAAATTGGTATGATTTTCATTACATGAAATAAGGGAATGATACACTTTTCTTACCACTTATCAGAGCTTTGCATGAAGAAAGAGGCTGAGTATGAAGCTCTGATAATTGGTTTAGAACTTATAATTTTGATGGTGATTAAAGAGATTAAAATCATTGGTGATTCTCAACTAGTGATCAACTAGATTGTAGGGACCTATAAGGTTTTGAATCCTAAGCTCCTGAAATATTACCGATACTCCACGTACTTACTTGAACAAATTTCTATTGTAACTATCTATAGGATTCCTCGTGGAAGTTATTCTTCAGTGGATGCCCTAATATGGCTTGCAAAGGAATTTACATGTCTAGAAGAAGACTATATTCCTATAGAAGTAAAGACTCTGTCTCCTATATATTTGGAGTACATCAATAAACAATCTCCTCAGGTCCTTTCAGCTTCTTCAACAATTGATGAAGAAAGTGATTAAAGATAACCACTGATTGATTAACTTAAAGAAGGCAAACTTCCCCATGAAAAATCACTTTCTAGTCAAATCAAGAAACCTTATCATATATATTAGTCAATAATACGGTATACCGTAGATTGTTAAATCATATGTAGCTCTGTTGTTTAAACAAATGAGAAGCCCTAAAGATCATTAATGAAGTCAATGCTGGGCTGTGCGGTGCTCATCAATCAGGTCCTAAGATGAAGTTGAAAATTAAAAGACTTGGTTACTATTGGCCTATAATGATCAGCGATTATATGAAAATTATAAAATATTATCATTAATGCCAAATACATGGTGTAATTTTACATCAGTCTGCTAACATGTTGCATCTCATGATGGCTTCATGGATATTTAAAAGCTGGGGTATGGACGGTATCGGGCCTATTGACCCTCCTTCTTCAAATGGTCATCGCTTCATTTTAGCAGCGACTGATTACTTTTCGAAATGAGCAAAAGTAATTCCCCTACAAAATGTAACAACACACCATGCTACGAAATTCTTTCGAGACCATATCGTATATCAATTCGACGTAACTCATAGAATCATATTTGATAATGGGTCTACTTTGAAGTCTATGAAACTCAATAATTTAGTAAAGTGCCATAACATTGATTGGAGATACTCAATAATCTATTATCCCTGAGCTAATGGTTTGGCTGAGGCCTTCAATAAAACTTTGGTGTAAATCATCAAAAAGACCCTTAATAATAATAAACATCACTTAGATGAGAGGTTGGTGGAAGCCTTGTGGGCCTACCAGACCATTTATAGGACCCTGACCAAATCCACACCGTTTGTATTAGTGTATTGGTCCGAAGCTGTACTCCCTCTAGAAGTTTAAATCCCTTCACTTAGGATTACGATCCAGAACTAAATAACAACAGAACAAAAGGCTCAACTCCTATTAGAAGAGCTTGATGGACTTAAAGAACACCGTCTCCAAGCTCAACAAATCCTAGAGTTGTATAAAGCTCGAACGGTTCAAGCTTATGATAAGTTAGTTTGACCTAGAACCTTCCAAGTAGGAGACTTGGTCTTGGTTCTTCGGAGGCTTATCTTAGCTTACCGAAAGATTAGTGGGAAGTTTGAACCAACCTGGGAAGGACCCTTTTTTGTAGAAACAGTCTACGAAGGAGGCTCACATCAGCTAGTGGATTGTAAAGGAAATCAAAAGATGTTACCTGTAAACGTGTGATTCCCTAAGAAATACTATGCTTGATATAGCTTGATATTTCAATCAATAAAATGTTTAAATTTTGAATCAAGTTGACTCAATTTTATTAAAATTTTAAATTCTTGTTCTCCTTTTCCTAAGGATAGATGTTAGTCCCCATGCTTTCTTTCCATAGGATTAGATATGTTAGTGGTGGAGAAAGCCCTTCGTGGCACCATCCTAGCATCTAAAAATCAAATTTGGGTCAGATAGTTTTTGCCAAAATGTTTAGAGATTTAGGTAGAATATCTCCTTAGCTAGTCTCCTTGCTTTCTAGCTAAGTTTAGTCATTGAAAACTGAAAATAAATTTGATCTGTTAGGAGTTAGTGTGAGTCCCTGTATATCCTACCTCCTAGGATCTTGACTGATTAGTGATGGATTTAAGCTTGCTAGGCCCTACCCTAGTTAGTCACTTCCTAGTCTTCTAAGGATAGGTGTGAGCCCCATGCTTTTTTTTTCTTAGGATTAGACCCACTAGTGATGGAGCACGTCCTATATAACACCATCCTAGTTTCAAATTTCAAATCTAGATTCAATCCTCTGTATGGAGCAAGTTTCCTCCCCACATGATCATCCACTAGTGATGGAGCACGCCCATTGTGGCACCATCCTAGTTTAAAAATCTAGATTTGATCCTCTGTGTGGAGCAAGTTTCCTCCACACATGATCATCCAGTAGTGATGGAGCACAACCTCTATGGTACCATCCTAGTTTTAAAATTTTAATTCAATCCTCTATGTGGAGCATGTTTTCTACCCACATGGTCATCCACTAGTAATGGAGAACACCCTCTGTGGTACCATCCTAGTTTTAAAAATTTGATTCCATCCTCTATATGGAGCAAGTTTCCTCCCCACATGATCATCCACTAGTGATGGAGTACATCCTCTTTGGTACCATCCTAGTTTTGAATTTTTGATTCAATCCTTTGTGTGGAGCAAGTTTTCTCCCCATATAATCACCCACTAGTGATGGAGTACACCCTCTATGGTACCATCCTAGCTTTGAAATTTTGAATTAATTCTCTATGTGGAGCAATTTTCCTTCCCGCATGATCTCCCATTAGTGATGGAGTGCACCCTTTATTGTACCATCGTAGTTTTAAAATTTAATTTAATCCTTTATATGGAGCAAGTTTCCTCCCCACATGATCACCCACTAATGATGGAGTACACCCTCTATGGCACCATCCTAGTTTCAAACTTTAAACTCAAAAATTTGATCTTCTTTTTAGGATCCGATCTACTAGTGGTTGAGTATGACCCTCATAACACTACCCTAGTATAAATTCAAACTTGATTCTTTAGGAATAGCTTTTTACTTTCCCTGAGAATCAAATTTCTAATTTTAATTTTTCAGTTCGGTCAACGCCAATATGTACAATAAAACTTCATTCTATTACACATGTTGAGGGTTTATTTATTGACCTCATTTTTATATGAGGTCACTAGGGCCAATATAGACCCTAGGATCTACCCAGATCTTAGATCAATCCATATTAAATCCAAGGCACAAAGGGCATGTCCTGAAAGCCTTTTCCAAGCATTTTTCAAACACTCCAAACCCTAGTGAAATGACCCCCGATTCATGATTTATTAATTGTATATTGATTAAGCATGTCTCTAGGATCTACCCCCCAAATTTGAACTCAATCTGAGATATCTAACCCTAGAAATTGGATAGAAATCAAAAGGCTATAAAATATTCTAATATTTACGGCCTATGCCACTAGACGTGCTACCTAATGGATTTTGGCCTCGAAGCCCTCTCCAAACCTTTTAATCATGTTCATACCATTAATTATCATTTGTTAAATATTAAACTATACTTTGGTGGACTCATTTTGACCCTTAGTTGACTAGGGGTCAAAACTAGGGTCAAAATGACCAAAATACCCCTTAAGGGCAATTTTGAAGTTTTCTTGAAATTGTAATATAATCTTTTCCAACCAAACCTGGGAATCTCCTTCAATACATCCTAAATATTATTAGGAGTGCATTGGACCCAAACCCTGTTCCTGGGTCAACCTGGTTTACCAAGTCGACCTAGGTTGACCAAATAACCCTCTAAGAATAAAATGAGCAAAATCAACCCCTATAACCAAATCAAATCATTTAAACCCTAAAATTCATTCCAAAAGCTATCCCAATGGTATAAACATTTCCAAATTTTTTTTTGGATTAAACCCTAGCTAGCTTGATTAAATCACCAAGTTAACTTAACTAAGTTTGGTCAAACTTCTTTTCATTCTTGTGTATATATCCAAACTCATATTCTATAGCCTTGAGTCTCCTCAAAACTACTTTAATCAATTAGCATGAACATTTGACTACCACCTCATCAGTCAAAGACATGGTTGACTAGTCAACCATGTCAAATTACATGCCTATGTGGGTTTGCCACCTTGGCAAGCCAAATCATCCTAATGAATCCAAACCCTCATGCATTTGGTCTCTCTCTCTCTCTCTCCAATCCAAGATAAGTAATCATTAGAAGGAATGAATTAATCTTACTCTTTACTCACAACATTGGCTCTACTCTCTATCATCCAAAACCTTGAATCCCAGCATCCTCCAGCTTATGTCAAGGATAACTTAACTTCCCCATCTATAAATAAGCCTTGTTCAGCCATTGGAAAGGTTTTTTCAAGCCTAAGGATCCAAATTTAAGAAGAGAGAGAGAAAAGGAGAGAGAAAGGATAACTATGTAGCAAAATATAATCTAGCCACCAATAGCTCTTAGACTCTTGAAGGAAGTTGTAGAGGATTAAAGTACCTTTTCAACAAGCTTAAGATCATCCAAATCCATCCACATGAGTGTAAGATATACTAACTTTTCTCTCAAAATTTAATTTGAAACTAGAAAAATCTACAACACATGAAGCCTCCAAACATCAGGTGTTGGAAGATTAGACTACCATGAGTCTATGTTTCAAATTTCATCCAATTTGGATGAGTATTTGAAAAGTTAGAAGCATTTAAAGTTTCAGTTCATTTTTGAACTGATTAGAATTGGCTTGATCAGAGCTGTCCGATTGAATCTTCACTGAAATAGGACGGCCCATTATGTGCCATGTCCCCTCCTCCAAACCATGCATCGTTAGTGGGTTTTAAACTTTGGCCAATTCTCGAACCCCACATCGACGTGGCTCATCCAAAGCCATTTATCAGGATCACATGAGATCGGATGGTCTATCCAACGGTCTGACGTGTATAAGTGGCGCACCATTATGCGCCACATGTCATCTCGTGTTGATCTAGCGTGACAATAGCACAATGATTTTTGTCACCGAATAAATAATTAAAAATGATTAAAAATCATTTTTAAATTATTTTAAATGCTCATAAATTTCAAAAATTCATAGAAAAATCTAATTTTTCACCAATTTAAGTGTTTTTAGACTCATTGTCCCTACTATTTATTAAAAATAAAATCAAAGTATTTTGACCATAGAATTGGAAGTTATTTGGGTTTGTTCAAAATCTAAATTTCTCAATTTTCTCACAATCTTGTGGTCAAATTGAGCCCAAACTTTTGGTGAAATATTTTTGAGCTTTAGGCATTCCCTGCATTTTTTGTTGGTCTAGATGCTCAAAGGATTATTGTGATGTGAATTTTTAAGGTAATGGGTCCATTTTGGACCCAAAATTTTAAAAATTTATAACTCTCCAAATTGATAGATTTAAATTATTTGATTATTGTGATATACTTACATATGTCCTAGGGTTAGGTAACAAAAATTTCAAACCTATTTGAACACTAGAGACACCTAGGGAAAATAATTAAGGAAAAGGTCTAGTTAACTTAAAAAAATTATAGGAAATTATACACACATCTAATATGGATAAAACTTCAAAATATTGAACTTCATGACATTTTATACCTTATATCAAAATTTCATTGGATTTGGAGGTCATTAGGTCACAAAATTAAGCAAGTTAAAATTCAGCCCTTTTTATGGCCTAGAATTTTCAAAAAATGTAATAAATTAGAATTAAATTCAAAAATTACAAATGATACCTCAAATTGACCATAATTTGATCCTATATCTAGAAAAAATAAAAGCCCTATCACTGGGTATTTAGTTTAACTTTAATTTAAGTTTTAGTGAAAATTAATAATTAATTAAATAAAATAATAAAATTATAAAAAATCCTAAATAAACTCTAAACTCCTAAAAACATTCTTATAGGTCATCTATGACCTTTGGGACTGATTCGATGCAGTTTAGAATAAATTTGGATCAAAATAATCAGAACCTTCATAATTAAGTAATTTAAGAAAATCATTAATTAATAAAACTTTAAAAAATCTTAATTAATTCAAATTAAATCCAAAAAATCTCAAATAATATCAATCCTTAATCAAATAAAATTAAAATCACTTTAACTTAACTTCAATTTTGAGGATAATTTAATTTTAGTAAAAATTTGATATTTAATTAATTTTTCTCCTTAAGTCATTCGTGACCTTAAGAGTTGAATTTAAGGAGTTGGGAATTTGTTTGCAATAAAATCATTAAAATACCCTTAATTAAATAAATTAAATAATTTAAATAAATACTAAAACTTAAAAAAATTATAACTAATTATAAAAAACTTCAAATTGAGCAAACTCAAAGGCATAATACTTAATCTAAGGCTTAATATTTATTAAAAATATCAGATTATCAAAAATCCCTTAAAATCAAAAAGTAAAATTTTTGGTCAACTTTAGTTCAAATTTTAATTAAAAATTTAAAAATTTATAACTTTTCAATGAAAACTCAAAATCCAACATACTCAAAGTTTAATTACTCATTAAAGATCTAATATTTAATAAAAATATCAAAACTCCAAAAATCTCTTTGAATATAAATGTCAATTTTTGGCCCATTAATTAATAAATTAAAATAATCCAAAAAATTTCAAAATTTGATAATGAATTTAAATTCCAGAAAATTTTAAGGTAATGTTAAAATCACTCAACAAACCCCTTAACACATAACAACCACTCTAAAGATGAAGTTTTTAAGATGGATTACTCCGGGCTGTGAGGCTACATGTCCTAAGGAGGCTTTGTTCCTCAAGCCTGGTGGCACAACACCACGAATAGATTCAACGGAGTGTAAAGTCTTAAAATCAATATATTATTAATAATTTAACCAAATAAAATGTCTAAATTTAACTACATCAATCAGATTTTTAGGATGGACTACTCTTTGTTATGGGGCTACGTGTCCTAAGGAGGCTTTGTTCCTTGAGCCTCATGGCATAACGCCATGAACCGGTTGATGGAAATCATAAATTAATTTAACATCTAAAATTAGAAATTAATTTAATAAATTAAAATTGAATTAATTATTTAACTTTTATTAATTAAATCTATTTAATCAATTAATCTCAAAAATTTAATTATAAAATAAACCTTAACAAATTACAATTTGAACTTCAACTAAATTTACCCTTGAACCTTCAACAAACCTAATTACTAGACAACTTAAACCAATTATCTGATATAGGACATAGCCAAACCACACAGCCTGTTACATACACTTAGAGGGTTTGCTAGGACAACTAACTCTAGTGTTAGGCTAGGCCGGTGTTTACTTTTCTACTGTATGCCGGGCTTTCCATGGTTTTCATTGCATGCTGGTTGCTAGTGTAAATTAATGTGTTTATTTATTTATTTAATTACTACACTCTATGATGTGATTGACAGATATTAGATTTACCCTTAGGATAGGGGCGATTTAAGTACTGATATAATTTTATGCAGGTAGCCATGCTCATATTGGGCATTGAAATTAAAGGGGGTAAAGTTAAATTTAAATTAATCAAATTTCTTTAGGTGCTTCAGAAACTATTAAGTCCCTCTTTAAAATTTAAAGAGCATGGCTAAGCGTGACTATGAATTTTTGTATTTTTAATTAATAATTGATTGAGTTTAACTATAACTGCTTGGGATGTTTTGATTACAACTGCTTAGATAACCCTGCAGGTATGTTGAGTCTAGGATTTTCTCTTATATTAAATGTAATTTGAGATATTTTGAGTTGTAAAAGTAATTTGAGATGGGATATAAACATATCCTACTTAAATTCTAAAGAGGAGAGGACATACCTTAAGGGAAAGTCCTCGCCTATTTAATAGCCTAAGTTAGGATACTTTGAATATCTAAGGAGAAAAGACAACACCCCTTTCGAGGGGAAGCTTGTTTTCACTTGGATATCCGGACCAGATGGATCCAAGGAACCCATAGAATAATGAAGAAATGAAGAGCAAGAAGAATCTCATTTCTCAAATTCACTCGAGTCTTAGGAATAGACTTCGGGCTATTATCAGTGGTACCCGGCTACTTTACTTTCTACAAACCCTAGGTTGTAATATTAAAAGGCATTTACATATGGATATTTTTTTATTTTAATTGATTTAATTATTCAATTGATTATTTGATGTTGATTATGATATAGGATTACATGTATTTAGTATTTTTTGGAGCTCTTACATGTCGATCTTTATTTTAGTCTGGAACACGATCGGAGGCTCATGAGGGAACATCAAAATTCTTTTACTTAAACAAAATTAAAATTTTAAGTTCACATAGAAATCTAATATTTTTAGAAGTAAGCTCGGGTCTACCAAGAGACCACCTGAACTACGAGGGAGCAGATCTGCCATGGGGAATCTATGCATATTAGGAAAACCCTATTTTTAAGCCTTTTTAAAATTGCTTCATATTTTATTGAAGTATTTATTAAGTCAACTAGCATGCATTGCAATAGTTACAAATTAAATTGAGTCTAAAACTTGATGCATTATTTAATTTAAGTTTCATAATACCCTACATATATTAAGGGGTGAATTAGGATTGCTCTAGATGTCGAACCTATTCTCCAAAAACTTATCTTAATCAAATGTCCCTACCCACTCTTTCATAAGAGACCAGACTCATAGTTTTGAAGCATTTAGATGGTTAGTTGGCTCCCTAATCCAGGCTGGGGTAAGTCCAGATCCTATATTACATTAGCTAGGTTAGGGTTATTAATTTTTAATACCCAAGTTAGACTTAGGTTCAGAGGGAAGTTCAAACTATAAGACATTAACCTCTGTGAATTAAATCCCAACATTGTAATAAATTTGATAATTCAAATTAAAAACTCTTTCAATCAAAATTCAAGCCCAACACTTAGAATAGGTAAGGGTATTTTTCAAGTGATTCAAAATCCCAAACACCTCATACTCTTCCTCCTTGACCTCCAGAAATAAGTGCTCTCCTTGATACAATCCTAGTTAAACTTTCAACCTCGTCTCCTTAACATCATACTTTGAAATCTTAAAATAAAATTTTTATCGTTCTTTTAATTGAGAGTGTTCATAGGAGATTTTAGTTTCCTATGATGTAATTACTACGAGGGCTTGTGCTCGTAGGAGATTTTACCCAGATCAATTTTCAAAATCAATTTTTTAAAAAACCTTAATTAATTATTTTTAGGCAAATTTAAGTAAAAATCAACAATCATTATCATCATTCTCAAACGATCAATAATGATTGATATCTTCTTTCCTCAAAAAGATCTATCAATTATTATTATAACTTTGATTATAAAATTAATGATAGTTTATCTAAATTATCATAGTTAAACATCTGAGTGAATAATCATTTTGACCCTTCGGGGTCATATATAAAACTTTCTTGAATTTGACTATGATAATCAAGATGAAATTTTAATCCTGTAAATTAAACCCTTTTGGGGAATGATATACTCGTCTCCTAAGATAATATATCATTCATAATGATGTATTCAATTTTAAAATTATAATTTAAGAAATTAAATCACCCAAAAATAATTAATCTTTTCAAAAATAACAACACTTATTAATTCAAATATATGGATAATAACATGTTTATCAAACATAGGTGATTTGATATACTAGGAAGCTATGCCACTAACTTGCTATACTGTAATTTAAATTAAGAATGAAATGAAGGAAATTAACAAATCAAACCCCTAACGTTATTATTAAAATATACATTAAGCTTTTATTGTCCATTATTTTCTAATAATAACCATAGAACCCTAAGGATGCGCCTTACTATTGCCTATAATATAAATGAGTTCACTAGATATAATTAGGCCATGTCAATTAGAGATTTCCTAGTGTATCAGTTTGATCGATGGTGATGAAGTATGTTGAAGATGTTACCTTAGGATATATGAGGGGCTTTGTTCCTTTATTAATTGTGAGTACTCTCTCTAATTATATTAATAATATTGAATTTATTAATAGGGAATTTATTCCTTTTTCTAATATTATCTATTGTTCATATGCAAATTTAATTTCTTGAGCACACATTCATTCTTGAGCATATTATGATTGGAACAAGAACCCATTTTTTTTTCATTGGGATAGTAACATTTTCTTTTCTATCATCCAGCTTTGTGACATATTTATTAATCTTAATGATGACTAGTTTTTATGATTCACTATAATCTTATAATTTTTTTATTTATAGTTCTTTTAATGGTAATGCTTGTTTTAAATTCTACAATATTATACACACTATTTACAATTACCTCAATCCCATAAACACTGTGTACAAGGTTATCACAAGCCTGTATACACTGTACATGATTATCACATACATGTGCACACTATTTATAAGGTACCACAAATCTGTTCACGCTATGTATAATGTTACCAAAGTCTTATACAGTCTATAAAGTCTACTACCCAATATTTATAAGGTTTGAGAATCCTATACATAATGTGTACAGGCCTGCACACACATAGGCCTACGCACACTGTCTACAAGTTAACCATAATCTGTCTGAACTATTTATATGTTTTTAATAAGCATTTAAGTGTTATGCATATTGTGTACATTATTATACACAGTTTATACAGGTTTGTACATAATGTGTTAAGGCTTGTGAAAGCCTGTACACACTATGTACAGCCTTACCATAATTGTGAAATCAGTGTAATGGATCTTTTTTATTTCATTTTAATCTGTCACTTAGGAAGAAGCAGCATTGATTATTAAAGATTTCACAACCCCACAAACCTTCCCAACACATCCTACCCTTTTTACCCCACATCATGTTTGTTGTGTTACCCATCACTGCTTTGATTATCACAAATAAACACTTTCATTGAAATCCACACTTTCATTGATATTCTCACAAATAAAATTGATTGTATTAACATGAGGCTTGGCCAGGTAGAATATAAATATACATGCTTTGAAAGTAGTTTTATAAGTCTTCAAGCTTCTTTTTTTTAACATATTGCTAAATGTAAAACAAATAAAAAGTAATACCTTGCTGAGCATGCAACTAAACATCCTTCCCCTACTGTCCCTCTTGAGCCTACTGAGCCTGCTAACCCGGCTGCCCTAGCTTTGCTATTGATCCTCTTGTACATAACATTAAAATTTCTGAGCCTGCTGACTCAGCTACCCCATTTTTCACAATTCTTCCTCTAAATGACATTAAAATTTATAAGCCTGCTGACCCGGCAACCACTGCTTTCCCTATTGATCCTCCTGTACGTGACATTAAAATTTCTAAGCCTACTGACCTAGCTTCCCCTTCTTTAACTATTCATCCTTCGATGAATGACATTAAAAATTTTTAGCCTACTGAACTAGCTGCCCCTTTTTTACCTATTCATCCTCCTATAAATAACATTGAAATTGCTGAGCCTTCTGAGGATCTTGTACCACTAAACTAGCCACCATCTTAAAAGATATAATTTTTATACTATTATATTTTTCATTCATTAACACAATTTTTATAAACTAATCATATTGTCCTTAGGTGTCAACTGGAACTATTATGGCTATTATTAAAAAGATGGCTGACATAGGAAAGAAAGCTATTAGAACACCTTCACAACTAGTTGACCAACCAAAAAGAGCAAGAAAAATGATGAAATATCTTCATAAATCAAAATGGAGGAGCCAAAGGTAATAGAGGGTGAGGTAAAAGGTCTATAAGTGGTTAATATTGAATCAATTTTTGATGTTAACATCCATGAAAGTTCAAAGATGGATTTTCTAAGCAGAGCACTTATAAGTGAGATAATGCAGGGTTATACCCACTGTGTACAACCTTATACCCAATCCCTATACACATTGTGTATAATCTTATACACACTTTATACAACCTTGTATATAGTGTGTATAATTTTTAAAAAATTCTATATATCTTTATAAATTTTATTTACATAGTGTACAGAGTGTGTACAATCTTGTACACATTATATACAACCATGTATGCATTATGTACAACCTTTTAAAAATCCTATATAATCTTGTATACTCCTTGTACAATCTTGTACACACCGTGTACAATCTTCTGCTTTGTGTGCACACAGTGGACACAGTGTATACAAGGTTGTACACACTATGTAAACCTTATACACATAACAGTGTTCAATCCTATCGAAATTTGTACAACCATATGCACATTGTATATAACTTTTGTACATACTGTGTATAACCATGTACCAGCTTTATAAACTTTCTACATTTTATACAACTAATGTTGAATAAATTTAATGATTATTTACACCGTGTAATATTTACGGATGGGAATATCACAATGTATAAAGGAGAAATTGATGAACTCATAACTGAGATACTAATAAGCATGTGGATGCTTTCTCCTACCTCTTATCCGAGAAGAATAAGTCATTGGCTGACCTATATAAAACCTTCCTTTATATCTCCTATTTATATTATGTAAGTAATCATCCATTTAATGATTTACATTTTTGCCAATAGAATCACCCAATTTTTATTATTTTTATTAGACGTACACATTATAAAATTATAAAGCCATAAGAAACCTATATAATATTTGATTATGCTAACACTGTGTTATGAACATTACTAGACACTACTTAAAGGAATAGTTAAGGAAACATTTTGGTTATTCTTTGATTATTTGCCCATAGTCCTGCACATGGCTATACTTCTTAACCTCATCAATAAACTCCATGAAATGTGGGGGGATTATTTGATTCAGATATAAAAAAATGATCTATGAAGATTATCATGGGTGTGCCAACCCAAAAAAAAAAGCATTGATTATGGCATGTTTGGGTGCAAGTATATGGAAGAGCTTATCAAGCATGAACCTATCAACTGGGCTCAGCATCAAAATTGGTAAGATAAAAAGATATTATTTATAGTTGAACTGACTTATGCCTTATTATATTCTCTCATAAAATAATTTTTTTTTGTATAATATACATTCATTACTATAAAATTATTATTTTTAATAAATTATTCATACATTTTATGTCTTATTATATTCTCTTGTAAATCTTATGTAATTAATTTTTTATATGTTGGGAATATTGATTATATTATATACAATTCTGTATCTAATATGTATAAATCTATACAGACTTGTACACCTTATGTATAACCTTACACATAGTGTATACTAGCTTGTACAGGACTGTACACTGTGTACAATCCTGTACAAGCCTATACACACTGTGTATATTTTTTAATAAGGATATTTTAAAATAAATTATTCATATATTTTTAAGCTTTATTATACTCTCTTATAAATCTTATACAATTAGTATTTACATATTGGGGATATTGATTATATTCTGTAATAAGATTGTACACACTATATGTAATCCTGTACAAACTGTATATAATGTTACCACAACCTATCTTAACTATTTATATGCTTTCTATAAACTTTTAAAGGTTGCACACATTATTTACAATATTACAATAGGCTTCTACTTGTATACACTTTGTATAAAAGTTTGACAATCCTTACAGATTATGTACAGGCATATACAAAGTGTGTACACATAATATACAACCCTTTACACACTATGTAAAGCATGTACACACTGTATACAAGCTTGTACATATTATGTATAATACCAAAACCTGCCATAACTATTTATATGCTATATGCAAGATTTTAAAGGTTGTACACACTGCTTACAATATTACCATAGGATTCTACAGTTAATAAAATCTACTATCCAGCTCTATATTATTATGTTCTCTGGTAAATCTATATATTTTCTTTTTATATATTAGGGAAATTAATTATATTTTGCATAATCCTTTATAAAGATGTACCAGTTTATATACACTGTATAACCTATACACACTACATACAACCCTTTATATGATGTGTATAATCCTGTATAAATGTATAGAAGCCTGTACACAATATATATAATCCTATACACAATGTGTAAACAATAACACACACTGTGTACAAGCATATACACACTGTGTACAAGCCGGTACACACTATGTATAAGCCCGTACATACTATGTATAATGTTACCATAGCTTGTCCTTGTTGCAAATCTAGATTTAAGGATTATAATTTTGATGATAATAAATATTTTTTGTGCTCCACTATTTGTTAACTAATATTTTAGGTACAAAAGATTAAATGTAATCCAAGCCAACTCAAGATCGGGTCCATGTATGTCTAAGTTATAATTTTTCCCTTTCTTAAGTCAAATATAATGTAAGTGATCTCCTAGCTAAGTAACCTTGCACACACACACTTAGGGGGAGAGTTTGTAGTGAGTTGAGTTACTATTTTTCAAGTTTTGTTCATATCATCCTGGATGATATTCATATTATCCTAGACGATCCAGTGAAAATAAAAACCCTAATTAGGGCATGTATGATAAGTCAATTTGATTAAATAGATCGTCCTGGATGATACCCATATCATACAGGATGATAGGCTCAAATAAAAAATTCTCAACCGCCATATCAAGTTAGGCAAGTTTTTATTTTTAGAGATTAGGTCTGATCATCCCAGATGATACGTGTATCATCCTGGATGATCCTTGACAATCATGCCTAAATTACTCTGGTGATTAAGGAAGTAATTAAGGTTTAATTTATTTGATCATATCATTCTGACAATTGTAAGATCGTACGGGATGATATGTTAAAAATCCTGACTGTCTAGTGCCTTTCACCTGTACGTCCAGAGTTATGTGCAGGATGATTTTGTGGTTTTTGAACTAATCGGCAGGATGATGGACATAACGTCCTGGACAATCAAGTCATTTTGAAATCGTCCAGCTTGTTCTGACCTGTACGTCCAAAGCTGTGTGTAGGATGATTTAGTCATTTTTGAGCTAATCATCGGGCCGATACCCATATCGGCCCGGACAATAAAGTCATTTTGAGATCGTCCAACACAAGTTCCCTTGGATGACCAGAGCTGTCTTCTGGATGAAATTCCTGATTTATACTAATCATCCCGGACGATCACATAATCATCCTGGATGATCTGAACAAACATTTGCTCTAATCATCCAGAGAAGCCTGATCGGCTAGAATGAGATGTGTGATTTTGAACTGATCGTACAGGATGATCGATCGATCATCCTGGACTTTCTTTGAAGACCTATTAAGATTTAGGGCAATTTTTTTGCCCTCCTATTTAAGATCTGTTTCTTTCAATAAGAAAAATCTTTTGCCACTTTCCTTGCTGGAGAAAATCTAGAGAGAGAGAGAGCTTGGGAGAGAGAGAGGATCTTGTGAGGGGGAGTTTATGAGGGATTCATAAAGGTTGCTCCAACTAAGGATCTGAGTCATCTTCTTCATTCATCGTCTCTTGTCTTGTCGGTGTTTTTGTGGGAGGATCATCCGTAAGAAGATCGAGTTCTCTGCCTACTTAAGGAGGAAGCAAAAGGAGTCCAGGTTCTCTGCCTGCATCATGAGGAAGTGAAAGGAGTCCGGGTTCTCTGCCCGCTTCTAGAGGAAGCGAAAGGAGTGCAGGTTCTCTGCCTCACCAGGTTGATGGAAAGGAGGTTTTGTATAGGCTTCTCTACCTTGCTGTGGGAGAAAAAGGAGAGTCACTTAGTGTTTGTATAATACTCGGAGGGGAGTCTCCGGGGAGTGGACGTAGGTCAAGTTGACCGAACCACTATAAAATTTGGTGTGTTCATTCTGATTATTTTCTGCACTTTATTTTTTTGTTATTATTTGCTTGGGTGAAAGCTGTGATTAATCTTTTCATTACTATGTTTACTTATTTCTGCTACAAATTATCAAAAGATCTTTCCTGTTGCTCATGAATTTTTAAAATAACCAATTCACCCCCCTCTTAGTTAGCCTCGAGATAGTTCATCAGGGCTTAACATCCCTATCGAACTTTCAAGTGGTATTAGAGCGGGATTCAAAAATTAAGTTTAAAAACTTTTGAATTTGGTCCATAGTTAACTTTGGTAATCATAACTGCTGAAGGTTATTCAATTACACGACCACCATTATTTGATAACATACCTTTAGATTTTTGAAAACTCATATGTCCACTTTTCTATAATCTATAGAATATTGCGTATGGATGCTTATTAAGGATGGATAGGAAGCACGTTTTAGAATGGTTAACAATGTTAAAACTGAACAGCCTTACACTGAATGGACTTTTGATGATTGGGACTTTGCCCAACTAAATGGCAAATGTTTGAACTATTTTTTCTGTGCCATAAAATCTGAGGATTACATGCGTGTCTCTACTTGTATAACTGGTAAAGAAATTTGGGATAGATTATGCATCACTTATGAAGGTACATCTGAAGTCAAACAATCTAGGTTAAATATCTTACTTCATGACTATGAACTCTTTCGCATGAAACCTAGTGAATCAATTTTTGAAATGTATATTAGGTTCACTCAAATTGTCACTGTTGCAAATCTAGTTTTAAAAAGTATAGTTTTGATGATGACAAATATGTTTGTATTCTGTTTTGCTTGGCTAATCTATTTCAGGTACAAAAGATCAAAAGCAACTCAAGCCAACTCAAGATCGGGTCAAGTGTGTCTAAATGTATTATTTTCCTCTTCTTGAGTCAATTATAATGTAATTGATCCCCTAGCTAAGTAACCTTACACACATACACTCAGGGGGAGAGCTTGAGTGAATTAGAGTTTCTGTTCAATTTTTTTGTTCAGATTGTCCTGGATGATCTAGTAAAAATAGAAACCCTAATTAGGGTGACCAAGTTAAGTCTGTCTGACTAAGCCGATCATCCTGGATGATCAATATATCTTACAGGATGATAGGCTCAAATTAGAAATTCTCAGCCGCCAGATCAAGTTAGGCAAGTTTTTATTTTAAGATATTTTGTCTGATCGTCCCGGACGATACGTGTATCATCCTGGACGATCCAGTACAATCATGTCGAAATTAGTCTGGTGATTAAGGAAGGTAATTAATATTTAATTGATATGATCATATCGTCAAGGACGATCGTAGGATCGTCCGGGACGATCATGATCGTCTAGTGTGCTTCAGCTGTACATCCAGAGTGGTGATCAGGATGATTTGGGCATATTTTGAACTAATCGTACCGGACGATATCCATATCATCCTGGATAATCAAGTCATTTTTGGGTCGTCCAGCACAAGTTTGTTTGGACGACCAGAGTAGTCTTCTGGACGAAATTCCTAAATTTACTCTAATCGTCCTGAACGATAGCAGAATCGTACGGGACGAACAAAACAACTTTTTCCACTGATCGTCCAGAAGAGCTAGATCGTCCAGGCTGAAATAGCTTATTTTGAACTAATCATACATGACGATCTATGATTTTGGCCAACCAGTTAAGATTTAGGGAAAATTTTGAGCCCTCCTACAAAAGATCTTTTTCTTTCAACAAGAAAAACCTTTTGCCACTTTCCTTTCCAAAGAAACCCTAGAGAGAGAGACAGTTTGGAAGAGAGAGAGAGGATCTTGTGAGGGAGAGTTTATGAGGGATTTATGAAGGTTGCTCCAAGAAAGGATCAGAGTCATCTTCTCCATTCGTCTTCTCTCATCTTGTTAGTGTTCTTTCTGAGAGGATCGTTCGCAAGAAGATCTGGGTTCTCTACCCGCTTCAGGAGGAAGCGAAAGGAGTTCAGGTTCTCTACCTGCTTCAGGAGGAAGTAAAAGGAGTCTGAGGTTCTCTGCCTGCTTCAGGAGGAAGTGAAAGGAGGTTAGGATCTCTGCCTCACCGTGTCGGTGGAAAGGAGTTTTTGTACAGGATTCTTTGCCTTACTGTGGGAGCAGAAGGAGAGTCACTTTAGTTTAGTGCAATACCCGAAGGGGAGGCTCCGGGGAGTGGACGTAGGTCAAGTTGATCTAACCACTATAAAATCTGGTGTGTTCTTTTTGATTACTTTCTACACTTTAGTTTTCTGTGATTATCTGCTTGGATGAAATCTGTATTTGATCTTTTTATTTATGTATTTTACTTATTTTTGTTGCAAATCATCGAAAAGATTTTTTAATGTTGCTCTTGAATTTTTAAATAACCAATTCACCCCCCTCTTGGTTAGCCTCAGGACTAGTTCATCAGGGCTTAACACCCCTATCGAACTGTCAAGTGATATCCGAGCGGTATTCATAAAATCTAGTTTTAAAAAACTTTTGAATTTCATCATGGCTAACTTTGGTAATCATAATACTGCTGAAGGTTATTCAATTACATGACTGCTATTTTTTGATAACATATCTTTTGATTTTTGAAAACTCGCATGTCCACTTTTCTTCAATTAATTGATTGTCGCATATGGATGCTTGTTAAGGATGGCTACGAGCCACCTTTTAGAATGATTAACAATGTTAAAGCTAAACTGCCCTTTACTGATTGGACTTTTGATGATCGTGACTTAGCACAATTGAATGCCAAATATTTGAAATATTTTTTCTGTGCTTTAAAATCTGAGGATTACATGCGTGTTTCTACTTGTACAACTGGCAAAGAGATCTGGGATAGATTGTGCATCACTTATGAAGGTACAACTGAAGTCAAACAGTCTAGGTTAAACATATTACTTCATGACTATGAACTTTTTTGCATGAAACATACTGAATCCATTTCTGAAATATATATGAGGCTTACTCAAATTGTCACTTCTTTGCATGCCTTAGGTAGAGAACTAACAAACTATAAAAAAGTGAACAAAATTCTTAGATGATTACCTTCTTCGTATGATGCTAAGATAACTGCAATCACTGAATCTAAAGATTTAAATACTTACTCTATTGATAGCTTACTTGGATCACTCATTGCTTACGAGCATGGGGTGAGTCAAAGACAGCTTGATGCAGGTGAGAAGAAGAAGGAGAAAACAATGACACTGAAGGCGAACGAGAGTGATACTAGTTCTTCCGAGTCTAATAGCGATGATGTTTCCTTGATCACTAGGCAATTCAAAAGCTTTCTAAGGAAGAAACACAAGAACTTTCAGAAGTGGAGCAAGGGTAAGTCCAGCAAAAATTTTAAGGGTTCATTTGATACTGTTTGTTTTGAATGCAGGAAGCCTAAAAACATTAAGTCTGATGGTCCTGCACTTAAAGCTCACCCGAGCAAGGAGAAGGGTCAGGAGAAACATAAGTTCAGGAAGGACAAGAAGTGAATTCAGAAGGCGTTCTGGGTAGATTCTGCATCTGACTCCTCTAAGACTGAAGCGGAAGAGGAGGAAACCAATTAGTGTCTGATGGCTGATGATCATCTTAGTCAGTCTGACCAGGAAGAGGTATGTGAGCTTACTTACGATTAATTATTTAAAATATCTGAATGAATTCATGCATCGTATAGGAAGCTCAAGAAAACTCATGCTAGCCTAAAACTAGAATTTTTGAATTTACAAAAAGTGCATGATTCTTTAGTTAAAGATCATTCCACACTTGACAGCAATCACATGTCTTTACTTGATGAGTTTGATGAATTAAACAAAAAATATTCTGATCTGACTACTGAGTATGATTCATTGAAAATCTCACATGTTGATTTAGAGAAAGCTTTCAAAGAATTAGACAATCTGGCATGTGAAGTGGAGAGTAGCAATGGTGCACTCAAATTTGAAATTGCAAGTCTTAACAAACAAAATAAATTTTTGAAAGTTAAAATTAGTGCTTTTGAGAAAAATGAAACACCTCTTATTTTTGCACAATTTTATGCACCTCCACCTTTTGAAGAATCTTTTTCAAAATCATCAAAGCATATTTTATACAAACCTAGGAAGAGGCACTATCACCCACGTAGATTAGTTAACCCTTTTCCTGCTGTTAGATGTATTTCATGTGGGATGCTAGGACATATTTCCCACACTTGCACTGTTCACCGTAGTACACATTAGGTTTGGAGGCCCAAATTGCCTATTTCACAACACAGCACACATGCATTGCCTTCTTCTTTTCATAAGAAGGAACCCATGTTGCAAATCTAGTTTTGATGATGTCAAACATGTTTCCAGTGTGTTTTGCTTGGCTAACCCATTTCAGGCACAAAAGATCACGAGCAAATCAAGCCAACTCAAGATCGAGTCCAAGTGTGTCAAATGTATGGTTTTACTCTTTATTGAGTCAATTGTAATGTAACTGATCCCCTAGCTAAGTAACCTTGCACACACACACTAAGGGGGAGAGCTTGAGTGAATTAGAGTTTCTATTCATTTTTTTTGTTCAGATCATCCTCGACGATATTCACATCGTCCTGGACAATCAGGTAAAAATAGAAACCCTAATTAGGGCGACTAAGTTAACAGGGCCTGATAAAGCCGATCATCCTAGACGATCGTTGGATCGTACGGGACGATATGCTCAAATCAGAAATTCTCAGCCGCCAGATCAAGTTAGGCAAGTTTTTATTTTAAGTTATTTGGTCTTATCATCCTGGATGATTCAGTACAATCATGCCTAAATTAATCTGGTAATTAAGGAAAGCAATTTATTTTTGATTGATACGATCATATCATCCTGGACGATCGCAGGATCGTCCCGGACGATCATGATCGTCTAGTGCATTTCAGCTGTACGTCCCGATCTGTGTTCAGGATGATTTGGGCACTTTTTGAACTAATCGTACATGATGATTTCCCAATCATCCTGGACGATCAAGTCATTTTTTGGTCGTCTAGCACAGGTTTCTCTGGACGACCCGAACTGTCTTCTGGACGATATTCTTTGATTTCAACTAATCATCCCGGACGATCGCAGGATCATACTGGATGATATGACCAATTTTTTCTACTGATCGTCCAGAAGAGCGAGATCGTCCAGGCTGAAACAGCTGAATTTGAACTGATCATACAAGACGATCGATCGATCGTCCTGGATGATCTTGGCCGACCAGTTGAGATTTTGGGCAAATTTTAGGCCCTCCTATAAAAGAACTTTTTCTTGAAATAAGAAAAATCTTTTGCCACCTTCCTTCCCTGAGAAACCCAAGATAGAGAGAGTTGGGAGAGAGAGAGAGGATCTTATGAGGGGGAGTTAGTGAGGGATTCACTAAGGTTGCTCCAAGCACGGATTAGAGTCGTCTTCTCCGCTCGTCGTCTTTCGTCTAGTCGGTGTTCGTCGTGGGAGGATCGTTCGCAAGAAGATCCGGGGTTCCCTGCCCGCTTCAGGTGGAAGCAAAAGGAGTTCGAAGGTTCTCTGCCTGCTTCAGGAGGAAGCAAAAGGAGGTTGGGTTCTCTGCCTCACCGTGTGGTGAAAAGGAGGTGTTTGTACAGGCTTCTCCGCCTTACTGTGGGAGCAAAAGGAGAGACGCTTTTTTTTTAGTGCAATACCCGGAGGGGAGGCTCCGGGGAGTGGACGTAGGTCAAGTTGATCGAACCACTATAAATTCTGGTGTTCTTTTCTGATTCAGTTTTGCACTTTACTTTTCTGATATTAACTGCTTGGGTGAATATCTGTGATTGATCTTTTCGTTCTTATTTACTTATTTCCGCTGCTAAGTATCGAAAAGATTTTCATTGTTGTCGTGAAATTTTTAAATAACCAATTCACCCCCCCCCCCCTCTTGGTTAGCCTCGGAACTAGTTTACTAGGGCTTAACATCCCTATCGAACATTCAACTGGTATCAGAGCGGGATTCAAAATTTAGGTTTAAAAACTTTTGAATTTTATCCATGGCTAACAGTAACAATCGTAATACTGCTGAAGGTTATTATATTACAAGACCACCGTTATTTGATAATATTCCTTTTGATTTTTGGAAAACACGCATGTCTACTTTTCTTCAATCGATTGACTATCGCATGTGGATGTTAGTTAAGGATGGATACGAATCACCTTTTAGATTGATTAACAATGTGAAAACTGAATTGCCCTTTACTGATTGGACATTTGAGGATCGTGATTTAGCACAGTTAAATGTAAAATGGTTAAACTGTTTCTTTTGTGCTTTGAGATCTAAAGACTATATGTGTGTTTCTACTTGTACAACGGGAAAAGAGATCTGGGATAGATTATGTATAACATACGAAGGTACAACTGAAGTTAAACAGTCTAGGTTAAACATCTTGTTACATGATTACGAACTTTTTTGCATGAAACCTAGTGAGACTATTTCAGAAATGTACACAAGGTTCACTCAGATTGTTACCTCTTTGCATGCTTTAGGTAGAGAACTTAATAACTACGAAAGAGTGAACAAAATTCTTAGATGTTTGCCTGCTTCTTACAATGCTAAGATTACTACGATCACGGAATCTAAATATTTAAATACCTACTCTATTGACAGCTTACTTGGATCACTCATTGCTTACGAGCAAGGGGTGTACCAAAGGCAACTTGATGCAGGTGAACGCAAGAAGGAGAAGACAGTGGCACTAAAAGCTAAAGATTCAGATGCTAGCACTTCTAGGTCTGATAGTGATGATGTTGCCTTAATCACAAGGCAATTCAAGAGCTTTCTAAGGAAGAAGAATAAGAATTTTCAAAAGTGGAACAAAGGTAAGACCAGTAGAAACTTTAAAGGCTCATCTGAATCTGTTTGTTTTGAATGCAGGAAGCCTGGACACATAAAGGCGGATTGTCCTTCACTCAAGGCTCACCCAAGCAAGGAGAAGGGTGAGGAGAAACCAAAGTTCAGAAAGGACAAGAAGCGGATACAAAAGGCATTCTGGGCAGACTCTACATCCGACTCTTCCGAGACTGAAGCTGAAGAGGAGGAAACAAACTTGTGTCTGATGGCTGATGATCACCCTGGTCAGTCGGACCAGGAAGAGGTATGTGAGCTTACTTACGATCAATTATTTGAAGTTTCTGAAAAAAATTCATACATTGTATAGGAAGCTTAAGAAAACTCATGCTAGTTTAAAATTAGATTATTTGACTTTGCAAAAAGAGCATGATGTTTTAGTTAAAGATCATTCCACTATTGATTCCAATTACATGTCTTTGCTCGATGAATTCGATGAGTTGAACAAAAAATATTCTGATTTAACTGTTGAGCATGATTTATTAAAAATATCGCATGTTGAATTAGAAGTTACTTTTAAAAAATTGAATGATATGGCATGTGATTTTGAAAGTAATGAAAGTGCAAGAACGTTTGAAATTGCAAGTTTAAATAAACATATTGAGTTTTTGAAAGTGAAAATCAGTGCTTTTGAAAAAAATAAAAGACCGCCTACTTTTGAACAGTTTCATGCACCGCCACCTTTTGAAAAATCTGTTGCAAGTTCATCAAAGTATGTTTCATATACATCTAGGAAGAGGCACTATCACCCACGTAGATTAGTTAACCCTTTTCCTAGTGTTAGATGTTTTTCATGTGGCATGTTAGGACACATCTCACTCACTTGCACTGTTCACCGTAGTACACATTAGGTGTGGAGACCCAAACTGCCTGTTTCACAGCACAGCACACATGCATTACATTCTTCTTTTCATAAGAAGGAACCCAAACCTAATTGGGTTCCTAAGACTGATGTTTGATATTTTTGTAGGTGTGCTCTCACATAAGACCTCGTGAGAGCATGTGGTACCTAGACAGCGGATGTTCTAGACACATGACTGGAGATGCAAATCAGTTTATTTCACTGGAGGCCAGAGCTGGAGGTAAGGTTACACTTGGAGATAACACCACCAGGAAGGTGGTAGGCACAGGTATAATTGGTGATTCAAAGAATTTTTTGATTGATAATGTTTTGCTTGTAGATGGACTGAAACACAACTTGCTGAGCATCAGTCAACTTTGTGACAAGGGATACAGCATCAAACTCCTGCCCACTGGATGCATTTTAAGCTTAAATGATGAAGTTGTTTTGTAGGGGCAAAGGATCAACAACGTCTACAAGCTGGATGTAAGTTACATTAAATCTGATAATTCAATTTGCTTAAAAACTACTGTTGATGAGTCTTGATTATGGCATAGGAGATTGTGTCATACCAGTATGAAAACCCTTAGGAGAGTCACCCAAAAGGACTTAGTTAGAGGTGTGCCCAAGCTTAAGTTCACTAAGGATCACCTGTGTGATGCCTGTCAGGTGGGGAAGTGAGTCCAGTCCTCTTTTCACTCTGTTAAGGACATTAGCACCATTATACCTTTAGAAGTTCTTAACATGGACCTCTTTGGACCCATTAGCTCTGCCAGCTTAGGGGGGAGAGTCTATAGATTTGTGATTGTAGATGATTATTCGAGGTTCACTTGGATGATATTTTTGTCACATAAATCTTAGTCATTTGATGAGTTTAGATCTTTCTCTACTTGGATTCAAAAGAAGTTAGGATGTTAGATCATTACCATCCATAGTGATCACGGAGGGGAGTTTGAAAATGAAAGATTTGAAAGTTTTTGTGAGGAGCGAGGGATTAGTCATAATTTTTCAGCTCCTAGGACCCCTCATCAGAACGGGGTAGCTGAAAGGAAGAACAGGACCTTAGTGGAAGCCGCTAGAGCCATGCTTGCCGAGTATTCACTTCCAAAATACTTTTGGGCTGAAGCGGTGAACACTGCCTGTTATGTGCTGAATAGGGTGAATGTGAGAGTCAAACTGAACAAGACACCTTATGAGATCATTAAGGGTAGAACTCCTAATCTGTCCCACCTCTATGTATTCGGCTGTAAGGTTTTCATTCTGAACAACGGGATGTCACCCTTAGGAAAATTTGACCCCAAATCTGATGAAGGAGTGTTCTTAGGATATTCAAGTGTGGAGAAATCGTTTAGGGTGTTTAATAAGAGGACTTTGGTGGTGGAAGAAACAACCCATGTAGTGTTTGATGAATCAGATCCTAAGGAGTCTAGATCTGAAGTAGAAGATGAAGAGATTGTTGAGGTTACCCAAGCAGTTGGAAATACAAATCTGGAGGAAAGGGTAGAACCTCAAACCACATTGCCTAGAGATTGAGATATTCTTCGAGTCATCCTAAAGAACTGATCTTAGGAGACCCTTCTGAAGTTGTTAGGACTAGGCATGGACTTAGGAAGGAAGTAAACCATTCTGCCTTTATCTCAATGATTGAACCCACCAACATCAATCAAGCCTTGTCGGATGAGTTTTGGATTTTAGCTATGCTGGAGGAATTGAATCAATTTGTAAGGAATGATATTTGGCATTTAGTAGAAAGACCTAAAAATCAAAGTATTATGGGAACCAAGTGGGTCTTTAAGAATAAGATGAATGATTCTGGTGTGGTGGTGAGAAATAAGGCAAGATTGGTGGCTAAGGGGTATAATCAGATAGAAGGGATTGATTTTATGGAGACTTTTGCCCCTGTAGCTTGATTGGAAGCCATTAGAGTGCTACTAGCCTTTGCTTGTTATAAGAGATTCAAGCTGTTTCAAATGGATATCAAGAGTACCTTTTTAAATGTGGTAATAAAAGAGGATATTTTTGTAGAATAACCCCCAGGTTTTGAGAGTTCCCAATATCTGAATAATGTTTTCAAATTAAAAAAGGCCTTATCTGGATTGAAATAGGCACCCAGAGCTTAGTATGAGAGGCTTAGCACATTCCTGTTAGAAAGAGAGTTTGTTAAGGGGAGCATAGACACCACCCTTTTTCTAAGGAAATTAGGAGATGACTTACTCATTGTCCAGATCTATGTTGATGATATAATTTTTGGATCTTCTGACAAATATTTATGTGATGAGTTTTCTAAAATAATGTGTAAGGAGTTTGAGATGAGTATGATGGGAGAATTGTCCTACTTTTTAGGGTTTAGCATAAGACAAACGGATGATGGAACCTTTCTCAATAAATCTAAATACACTAAGGACATTTTGAAGAAATATGAAATGGACAAAGCCAAGCCAATTAATACTCCCATGACCTCCTCAGTTCAGTTAGATAAGGATTTAAGTAGAAAATCTGTTGATCAGAAGAAGTATAGAGGGATAATAGGATCACTGCTTTACCTGACTGCTAGTCGACTGCTGTTAAGAGAATTCTTAGATATCTTTTTGGGACCCCAAACCTAGGAATCTGGTGAAAGTTCGATAGGGATGTTAAGCCCTAGTGAACTAGTCCCGAGGCTAACCAAGAGGGGGGGTGAATTGGTTATTTAAAAATTTTACGATAACAATAAAAATCTTTTCGACACGTAACAGCGGAAACACATAAACAAGAACGAAAAGATCAACCACAGATATTCACCCAAGCAGTTAATATCAGAAAAATAAAGTGCAGAACTAAATCAAAAAAGCAAACCAGATTTTATAGTTGTTCGGTCAACTTGACCTGTGTCCACTCCCCGGAGCCTCCCCTCCGGGTATTGCACTAAACAAAAAGTGTCTCTCCTTTTGCTCCCACAGCAAGGCGGAGAAGCCTGTACAAACACCTCCTTTTTACCACACGGTGAGGCAGAGAACCCGACCTCCTTTCGCTTCCTCCTGAAGCAGGCAGAGAACCTTCGAACTCCTTTTGCTTCCACCTGAAGCGGGCAGAGAACCCCAGATCTTCTTGCGAACGATCCTCCCACGACGAACTCCGACTAGACGAAAGACGACGAGCGGAGAAGACGACTCTGATCCGTGCTTGGAGCAACCTTAGTGAATCCCTCACTAACTCCCCCTCATAAGATCTTCTCTCTCTCTCCCAACTCTCTTTCTCTCTAGGGTTTTTCAGGAAGGAAGGCAGCAAAAGATATTTCTAGTTTTTAGAAAAAATTCTTTTATAGGAGGGCTTAAAATTTGCCCTAAATCTCAACTGGTCGGCTAAGATCGTCCAGGACAATCGGTAGATCGTCCTGTACGATCAGTTCAAATTCAGCTGTTTTAGCCTGGACGATCTGGCTCTTCTGGACGATCAGTAGAAAAAATTGTTCATATCGTCCGAGATGATTAGTGCAAATCGAGGAAAATCATCCAGAAGACAGTTCGGGTCGTCCAGAGAAATCTGTGCTGGACGACCAAAAAATAACTTCATCGTCCAGTACGATGGGGACATCATCCTAGATGATTAGTTCAAAAAGTCCCCAAATCATCCTGTACATAGTTCTGGACGTACAGCTTAAATGTACTAAACGATCAAGATCGTCCGGGATGATCCTTCGATCGTCCAGGACGATATGATCGTATCAACCAAAAATAAATTGCTTTCCTTAATTACCAAATTAAATTAGGCATGATTGTACTGAATCGTCCGGGACGATTAGACCAAGTATCTAAAAATACGAACTTGCCTAACTTGATCTGACAGCTGAGAATTTTTGATTTGTGCATATCGTCCCGTACAATCAGGAGATCGTCCTGGACGATCTGCTTAATCAGACCCTCTTAACTTAGTCGCCCTAATTAGGGTTTCTGTTTTGGCTGGATCGTCCAGGACGATGTGAAAATCGTCCAGGACTATTAGAACAAAAAATGAACAGAAACTCTAATTCACTCAAGCTCTCCCCCTGAGTGTGTGTGTGCAAGGTTACTTAGCTAGGGAATCAGTTACATTACAATTGACTCAATAAAAGGAAAAATCATACATTTGACACACTTGGACCCAATCTTGAGTTGGCTTGAGTGGCTCGTGGTCTTTTGTGCCTGAAACAGATTAGCCAAATAAAACACACTGGAAACATGTTTGCCATCATCAAAACCAGATTTGCAACAATCTCCCCCTTTTTGATGATGGCAAACATTTGTAAAGTAGTTTGAAAATAAAAGTAAACTAGAAGATCAAAACACAAATATTTTTTCAAACTTTCATTTAACAACTAAAACAATACAGGAAACATGACTCATAAAATAGAGACAGACATGACTACAACTGACTCCTCCTTTTGACATCACAAAAAGAGGAGGAAAAATAGAACACAAAAATAAAACATAAATAGAACAACTACACAACAGAAAACTAAAACTATGGCAGATCCTGATCGAATTTTTTTTTATTTTAGATTTAAAAACCAATGACAGGACGATTGACAGCGCTGAAATCTAGAAAAGGTTGGAAATAATCAACTTTCGTAACTCCGACCCTGAGCACCTTATCGATGCAAACCTCTTTCAAAACAAAAATTCGATTCAGAAGAAAAGATATTAGATTTGAAAAGAGATCCTTTCAAGCCTCATTCCAGAAAAATATCTGATATAATAGTGTTACAAAGTAAAAAAATCAGAAATCGAAATTTCAAAACTCAAGCTTTTAAAATATTAAGTGGCGCACAGATTTCTCTAAGACATTTAACAATCTCAAAGGGAAGAAAGCTTGGTTTGGGCTCATTTTGTGCCTCTTTTTTCAAATTGGTTGGCACTTTGCGCATCTTTTGATTTTTGATACACTTTGTGTATCCAATTTAGCAATTTCGCATCTTTTCAGTTTTGGGCTCATTTTATGCCTCTTTTTCAAATTATCTGGCGCACTGCGCATCTTTTATAAGCTTTCTCCTTTTCATAATCATTAAAGAGTCTCAGCTGTGAGATTACCTTCCAGACATAAGAGATGACTCTCCACAGTAAGGAAGAACGATTCACAAAATAAAAGCCATACAACATATGATAAATGCAATCACTTGGTTTAGAAAATCAAACTAATGACTCAAGACTTTGAAAACCACTATTGATATGAGGCAGATTACTGTAGGAAGATAAAATAATCTCTATTTAAAAAACTAACATTTTAATTTTGAAGAGGATTTTTATTCAAAAGAAACTATACACCAGTAAAGGAGCTAGAGGAAGAGAAACAATTATCAATGTTTCTTCCCTTTAACAGATTCAGCGAAGTCAATCACTGCTTACCAGCTTCCAAACCAAAATAAGGTAAAAAACTCCCAGTAAAAAATTCAGATCATCAGAAGTAGTGAGCAGTGATCAGATCTTGAAAAGCATAAAACAGCAAGCGCAAGATATGAACCAGTAAATAAATAAAAGCAGGTAGAAAATTACAGCAAAGTAAATACTCAAATCAAACTAACATTAAGGCTAACACAGAAATCAGCAGAAGAAATAAAATCAACTGAAAGCAAATAATCCAACCAAAATTAACTAACAGAAATCAAAATCATAATACCAAAACTAACTAACAGAAATCAGAAATCATAATACCAAAACTAACTAACAAAAATCAGAATACCAATCAGAATAATCATAAATCAGCAGTCATTAGAATCAAGAATTTATATGAATCACTCCTAATCTGGTTCTCAAAATGCTGAATGAGTCAAAGGCCAGTGGTTTAGTGAATATGTCAGCCAGCTGATTTTCAGTTGCTACGTGATGTAGCTCAATGTCCCCTTTTGTAACATGGTCCCTGATGAAGTGATGCCTAATATCAATGTGTTTGGTCCTAGCATGTTGGATTGGATTCTTAGAGATACAGATGGCACTAGTATTATCACACAGAATAGAAATTGTGCCAATAGGTACTCCTAAATCCAAGACTTATTGCTTCAACCAAAGAACTTGGGCCACACAACTCCCTAAGGCAATGTACTCAGCTTCAGCAGTGGAAAGTGCAACTGAGTTCTATTTTCTACTAGACCAGGAGACTAACGACTGTCCTACAAATTAACAAGTCCCAGAAGTACTCTTCCTATCCACCCTACACCCCGCAAAATCAGAATCAGAATATCCAATGATCTCAAAAGAGGTGCTGTGCCTAGGGTACCAAATTCCTAGGTTTGGGGTTGCTAAAAGATATCTAAGAATTCTCTTAACAGCAGTCAGGTGGGACTCTTTAGGATCAGTCTGAAACCTAGCACAAAGACAGACACTTAACATGATATCAGGTCGGCTAGCAGTCAGGTAAATCAGTGAACCTATTATCCCTCTATACTTCTTCTGATCAATAGATTTTCCATTTGAATCCTTATCTAACTGAACTGAGGAGGGCATGGGAGTATTGATTGGCTTGGCTTTGTCCATTTCATATTTCTTCAAAATGTCCTTAGTGTATTTTGATTGATTGAGAAAGGTTCCATCATCCATTTGCCTTATGCTAAACCCCAAAAAGTAGGACAATTCTCCCATCATACTCATCTCAAACTCCTTACTCATTGTTTTAGAAAACTCTTCACATAAATATTTATCAGAAGATCCAAAAATTATATCATCAACATAGATCTGGACAATGAGTAAGTCATCTCCTAATCTCCTCAGAAAAAGGGTGGTGTCTACGCTCCCCTTAACAAACTCTCTTTCTAACAGGAATGTGTTAAGCCTCTCATACCAAGCTCTGGGTGCCTGTTTCAATCCATATAAGGTCTTTTTTAATTTATAGACATGACTTAGATATTGGAACTCTCAAAACCTGGGGGTTGTTCTACAAAAACATCTTCTTTAATTACCCCATTTAAAAAGGCACTCTTATCATCCATTTGAAACAGCTTAAATCCCTTATAACAGGCAAAGGCTAGTAGCACTCTAATGGCTTCCAATCTAGCTACATGGGCAAAAGTCTCCTCAAAATCAATCCCTTCTATCTGATTATACCCCTTAGCCACCAATCTTGCCTTATTTCTCACCACCACACCAGAATCATTCATCTTATTCTTAAAGACCCACTTGGTTCCCACAATACTTTGATTTTTAGGTCTTTCTACTAACTCCCAAACATCATTCCTTACAAATTGATTCAATTTTTCCTACATAGCTAAAATCCAAAATTCATCCGACAAGGCTTGATTGATATTGGTGGGTTCAGTCATTGAGATAAATGCAGAATGGTTTACTTCCTTCCTAAGTCCATGCCTAGTCCTAACACCTTCAGAAGGGTTTCCTAAGATCAGTTCTTTAGGATGACTCGAAGAATATCTCCAATCTCTAGGCAACTCGGTTTGAGGTTCTACCCTTTCCTCCAAATTTGTATTTCCAACTCCTTGGGTAACCTCAATAATCTCTTCATCTTCTACTTCAGATCTAGACTCCTTAGGATCAGATTTATCAAACACTACATGGGTTGTTTCTTCCACCACCAAAGTCCTCCTATTGAACACCCTAAAGGATTTCCCCACACTTGAATATCCTAAGAACACTCCTTCATCAAATTTGGGGTCAAATTATCCTAAGGGTGACTTCCCGTTGTTCAGAATGAAAACCTTACAGCCAAAGACATGGAGGTGGGACAGATTTGGAGTTCTACCCTTAATGATCTCATAAGGTGTCTTGTTCAATTTGACTCTCACATTCACCCTATTCAGCACATAACAGGCAGTGTTCACTGCTTCAGCCCAAAAGTATTTTGGAAGTGAATACTCGGTAAGCATGGCTCTAGCGGCTTCCACTAAGGTCCTGTTCTTCCTTTCAGCTACCCCGTTCTGCTGAGGGGTCCTAGGAGCTGAAAAATTGTGACTAATCCCATGATTCTCACAAAAACTTCCAAATCTTTCATTTTCAAACTCCCCTCCGTGATCACTATGGATGGTAATAATCTCACATCCTAACTTCTTCTGAATCCAAGTAGAGAAGGATATAAACTCATCAAATGACTCAGATTTATGTGACAAAAACTTAACCCAAGTGAACCTCGAATAATCATCTACAATCACAAAACCATAGACTCCCCCCCCTAAGCTGGCAGTGCTAATGGGTCCAAAGAGGTCCATGTGAAGAACTTCTAAAGGTCTAGAGGTGCTAATGTCCTTAACAGAGTGAAAAGAGGACTGGACTTGCTTCCCAACTAACAGGCATCACACAGGTGATCCTTAGTGAACTTAAGCTTGGGCACACCTCTAACTAAGTCCTTTTGGGTGACTCTCCTAACAGTTTTCATACTGGCATGACACAATCTCCTATGCCATAGCCAAGACTCATCAGCAGCAGTTTTTAAGCAAATTGAATTATCAAATTTAATACTACTTACATCCAGCTTGTAGACGTTGTTGATCCTTTGCCCCTGCAAAACAACTTCATCATTTAAGCTTAAAATGCAGCCAGTGGGCAGGAATTTGATGATGTATCCCTTGTCACAGAGTTGACTGATGCTCAGCAAGTTGTGTTTCAATCCATCTACAAGCAAAACATTATCAATCATAAAATTCTTTGAATCACCAATTATACCTGTGCCTACCACCTTCCTGGTGGTGTTATCTCCAAGTGTAACCTTGCCTCCAGCTCTGGCCTCCAGCCAAATGAACTGATTTGCATCTCCAGTCATATGTCTTGAACATCCGCTGTCCAAGTACCACATGCTCTCACGAGGTCTTGTGTGAGAGCACACCTACAAAAGTATCAAACGTCAGTCTTAGGAACCCAAACAGGTTTGGGTTCCTTCTTATGAAAAGAAGAATGTAATGCATGCGTGCTGTGCTGTGAAACAGGCAGTTTGGGTTTCCACACCCAATGTGTACTATGGTGAACAGTGCAAGTGTGGGAAATATGTCCTAACATGCCACATGAAAAATATCTAACACCAGGAAAAGGGTTAACTAATCTACGTGGATGATAATGCCTCTTCCTAGATGTATATGAAACATGCTTTGAAGAACTTGCAACAGATTTTTCAAAAGGTGGCGGTGCATAAAACTGTTCAAAAGTAGGCGGTATTTTGTTCTTCTCCAAAACACTGATTTTCACTTTCGAAAACTCATTTTCTTTCTTTAAACTTGCAATTTCAAATTTTAAGGTTCCATTGCTACTTTCTACTTCACATGCCATTGTATCTAACTCTTTAAAAGCTCTTTCTAAGTCCACATGCATAGTTTTCAATGAATCATGCTCAGAAACTAAATCAGAATATTTTTTATTCAACTCATCGAATTCATCAAGCAAAGACATGTGATTGGAATCAAGTGTGGAATGATCTTTAACTACAGAATCATGCTCTTTTTGCAAAGTTAAGTAATCTAATTTCAAACTAGTAAGAGTTTTCTTAAGCTTCCTATACGATGTATGAATTCTTTCAGAAACTTCAAATAATTGATCGTAAGTCAGCTCACATACCTCTTCCTGGTCCGACTGACCAGGGTGATCATCAGCCATCAAACATAAGTTTATTTCCTCCTCTTCAGCTTCAGTCTCAGAAGAGTCGGATGCAGAGTCTGCCCAGAACGCCTTCTGAATCTGCTTCTTGTCCTTTCTTAACTTTGGTTTCTCCTCAACCTTCTCCTTGCTTGGGTGAGCCTTAAGTGTAGGACAATCAGCCTTAATGTGTCTAGGCTTCCTGCATTCAAAACAAACAGATTCAGATGAACCCTTAAAGTTTTTATTTGACTTACCCTTGTTCCACTTTTGATAGTTCTTATGTTTCTTCCTTAGAAAGCTTTTGAATTGCCTTGTGATTAAGGAAACATCATCGCTATCAGACCCAGAAGTGCTAGCATCTGAATCTTTGGCCTTTAGTGCCACTGTCTTCTCTTTCATGCGTTCACCTGCATCAAGTTGCCTTTGGTTCACCCCTTGCTCGTAAGCAATGAGTGATCCAAGTAAGCTGTCAATAGAGTAAGTATTTAAATCTTTAGATTCAGTAATAGCAGTAATCTTAGCATCATAAGAAGTAGGCAAACATCTATGAATTTTGTTCACTCTTTTGTAGTTAGTAAGTTCTCTACCTAGAGCATGCAAAGAGGTAACAATCTGAGTGAACCTTGTGTACATTTCTGAAATAGTCTCACTAGGTTTCATGCGAAAAAGTTCATAATCATATAACAAGATGTTTAACCTAGACTGTTTGACTTCAGTTGTACATTCGTATGTTATACATAATCTATCCCAGATTTCCTTTCCTGTTGTACAAGTAGAAACACGCATATAGTCTTCAGATTTTAAAGCACAAAAGAAATAGTTCAAGCATTTTGCATTTAACTGTGCTAAATCACGATCATCAAACGTCCAATCAGCAAAAGGCAATTCAGTTTTCACATTGTTAATCAGTCTAAAAGGTGGTTCGTATCCGTCCTTAACTAACATCCACATACGATAATCAATAGATTGCAGAAAAGTAGACATGCGTGTTTTCCAAAAATCAAAGGGAATATTATCAAATAATGGTGGTCTTGTAATAGAATATCCTTCAGCAGTATTACGATTGTTACAGTTAGCCATGGATCAAATTCAAAAGTTTTTAAACCTCAATTTTGAATCCCACTCTGATACCACTTGAAAGTTCGATAGGGATGTTAAGCCCTAGTGAACTAGTCCCGAGGCTAACCAAGAGGGGGGGTGAATTGGTTATTTAAAAATTTCATGATAATAATGAAAATATTTTCGATACGTAGCAGCAGAAACACATAAACAAGAACGAAAAGATTAACCACATATATTCACCCAAGCAGTTAATATTAGAAAAATAAAGTGCAGAACTGAATCAGAAAAGCAAACCAGATTTTATAGTGGTTCAGTCAACTTGACCTACGTCCACTCCCCGGAGCCTCCCCTCCGGGTATTGCACTAAACTAAAAGTGTCTCTCCTTTTGCTCCCACAGCAAGGCGGAGAAGCCTGTACAAATACCTCCTTTTCACCACACGGTGAGGCAGAGAACCCGACCTCCTTTCGCGTCCTCCTGAAGCAGGCAGAGAACCTTCGAACTCCTTTTGCTTCCACCTGAAGCGGGCAGAGAACCCTCGATCTTCTTGCGAACGATCCTCCCACGATGAACTCCGACTAGACGAAAGATGATGAGCGGAGAAGACGACTCTGATCCGTGCTTGGAGCAACCTTAGTGAATCCCTCACTAAGTCCCCCTCACAAGATCTTCTCTCTCTCTCCCAACTCTCTCTCTCTAGGGTTTTTCAGGGAAGGAAGGCAGCAAAAGATATTTTTAGTTTTTAGAAAAAATTCTTTTATAGGAGGGCTTAAAATTTGCCCTAAATCTCAACTGGTCGGCCAAGATCTTCCAGGACGATAGGTAGATCGTCCTGTACAATCAGTTCAAATTTAGCTATTTCAGCTTGGACGATATGGCTCTTCTGGACGATCAGTAGAAAAAATTGTTCATATCGTCCCGTACGATCCTGCGATCGTCCCGGACAATTAGTGCAAATCGAGGAAAATCGTCCGGAAGACAGTTCGGGTCGTGCAGAGAAATCTGTGCTGGACGACCAAAAAATGACTTCATCGTCCAGTACGATGGGGACATCATCCTGGACGATTAGTTCAAAAAGGCCCCAAATCGTCCTGTACATAGTTCTGGACTTACAGCTTAAATGCACTAAACGATCAAGATCGTCCGAGACGATCCTTCGATCGTCCAGGACGATATGATCGTATCAACCAAAAATAAATTACTTTCCTTAATTACCAGATTAAATTAGGCATGATTATACTGAATCGTCCGGAGATACGTATCATCCGGGACGATCAGACCAAGTATCTAAAAATGAGAACTTGCCTAACTTGATCTAGTGGCTGAGAATTTTTGATTTGGGCATATCGTCCCGTACGATCAGGAGATCGTCCTGGACGATCTGCTTAATCAGACCCTCTTAACTTAGTCGCCCTAATTAGGGTTTCTATTTTGGCTGGATCGTCCAGGACGATGTGAAAATCATCCAGGACGATCAGAACAAAAAATGAACAGAAACTCTAATTCACTCAAGCTCTCCCCTGAGTATGTGTGTGCAAGGTTACTTAGCTAGGGAATCAGTTACATTACAATTGACTCAATAAAAGGAAAAATCATACATTCGACACACTTGTACCCGATCTTGAGTTGGCTTGAGTGGCTTGTGGTCTTTTGTGCCCGAAACATATTAGCCAAACAAAAGACACTGGAAACATATTTGTCATCATCAAAACTAGATTTGCAACATCTGGTACCCTAGACACAGCACCTCTTTTAAGATATTTGGATATTATGATTCTGACTTTACGGGGGTGTAGGGTGGATAGAAAGAGCACCTCTGGAACTTTTCAATTCATACGACATTCTCTAGTCTCCTGGTCCAGTAGAAAATAGAACTTTGTTGCACTTTCCACTGCTAAAGCTGAGTACATTGCCTTAGGAAGTTATGTGGCCCAAGTTCTTTGGTTGACGCAACAAGTCTTGGATTTAGGATTACCTGTTGGCACAATTTTTATTCTGTGTGATAATACTAGTGCCATCTGTATCTCTAAGAATCCAATCCAACATTCTAGGACCAAACACTTTGATATAAGACATCACTTCATTAGGGACCATGTTACAAAAGGGGACATTGAGCTATATCATGTAGCAACTGAAAATCAGCTGGCTGACATATTCACTAAACCACTGGCCTTTGAGTCATTCAACATTTTGAGAACCAGATTAGGAGTGATTGATATAAATTCTTGATTCTGATGACTGCTGATTTCTGATTGTTCTGATTGGTATTCTGTTTTCTGTTAGTTAGTTTCTGATTTGATTATTTGCTTTCAGTAGATTTTATTTCTTCTGCTGATTTCTATTTTTAGCCTTACTGTTAGTTTGATTTGAGTATTTACTTTGATGTGATTTACTACCTATTTTTTTCACTGGTTCATATCTTGCACTTACTATTTTATCCTTTTCAAAATCTGATCATCGCTCACTACTTCTGATAATCTGAGTTTCTGACTGGGAGTTTTACCTTGTTTTGATTTGGAAGCTGGTAAGCAGTGATTGATTCCACTGAATCTATTAAAGGGAAGAAACATTGATGATTGTTTCTCTTCCTCTAACTCCTTTACTAGTGTATAGTTTCTTTTGGATAAAAATCCTCATCAAAATTAAAATGTTAGTTTTTGAAATAGAGATTATTTTATCTTCCTACAGTAATCTACCTCATATCAATAGTATTTTTCAAATTCTTGAGTCATTAGTTTGATTTTCTAAACCAAGTGATTGCATTTATCATATTATGTATGGCTTTTATTTTGTGAATCATTCTTCCTTACTGTGGAGAGTCATCTCCTATGTCTGGAAGATAATTTCACAACTGAGACTCTTTAATAATTATAAAAAGGAGGAAGCTTACAAAAGATGCGCAATGCGCCAAATAAATTGAAAAAGAGGCATAAAATGAGCCCAAAGCTGAAAAGATGCGAAAAATCTCCAACTAAAAAATACACAAAGTGTATCAAAAATGAAAAGATGCGCAAAGCGCCAACTAAATTGAAAAAGAGGCACAAAAGGAGCCCAACCAAGCTTTCCTTTCTTTCATATCGTTAAAAGGCTTAGAAAATCCGTGTGCCGCTTAATACTTTCAAAAGATTGTGTTTGAAAATCCTGATTTCTGATGTTTACTTTGTAACACTATTATATTAGATATTTTTCTTGAACGAGGCTTGAAAGGATCTCTTTTCAAATCTAATGTCTTTTCTTCTGAATCGGATTTTTGTTTTGAAAGAGGTTTGCATCGATAAGGTACCCGGGGTCGGAGTTACAAAAGTTTATTTTTCCAACCTTTTCTGAATTTCAGCGTTGTCATTCGTCTTCTTATTGGTTTTTGAATCAAAAATCAAGAAAGAATTCTGATTTACTTGAGCAGCTTGATCAAAAAAAAAATTTCTAGTTTTGTAGTTGTTTTCTTTCATATTTTGTACTTATATTTTCGTGTTCTGTTTTACCCCCCTCCTTTTTGTGATGTCAAAAGGGGGAGTCAGTTGTAGTCGTTTCAGTTTTTATTATGTGTTATGTTTTCTGTATTAGTTTGATTGTTAAATAAAAATTTAATATATATATATATATATATATATATATATATATGGTTTTCGATCTCCTGTTTATTTTTATTTTCAAACTACTGTACAAATATTTGCCATCATCAAAAAGGGAGAGATTGTTGCAAATCTAGTTTTGATGATGACAAACATGTTTCCAGCGTGTTTTGCTTGGCTAACCCGTTTCAGGCATAAAAGATCATGAGCAAACAAGCCAACTCAAGATCGGGTCCAAGTGTGTCAAATGTATGGTTTCTCTCTTTATTGAGTCAATTTTAACGTAACTGATCCCCTAGCTAAGTAACCTTGCACACACACACTCAGGGGGAGAGCTTGAGTGAATTAGAGTTTTTGTTCATTTTTTTGTTCAGATCATCCTGACGATATTCACATCGTCCTGGACGATCAGGTAAAAATAGAAACCCTAATTAGGGCGACTAAGTTAACCGGGCCTGATTAAGCCGATCGTCCTGGACGATCGTTGGATCGTATGGGACGATATGCTCAAATCAGAAATTCTCAGCCGCTAGATCAAGTTAGGCAAGTTTTTATTTTAAGTTATTTGGTCTGATCGTCCTGGATGATACGTGCATCGTCCTGGACGATTCAGTACAATCATGCCTAAATTAATTTGGTAATTAAGGAAAGCAATTTATTTTTGATTGATACGATCATATCGTCCTGGACGATCACAGGATCGTCTCGGACGATCATGATCGTCTAGTACATTTCAGCTGTATGTCCCGAACTGTGTTCAGGATGATTTTGGCACTTTTTGAACTAATCGTACAGGATGATTTCCGTATCGTCCTGGATGATCAAGTCATTTTTTGGTCGTCCAGCACAGGTTTCTCTGGACGACCCGAACTGTCTTCTGGGCGATATTCTTCGATTTGCACTAATCGTCCCGGACGATCGCAGGATCGTACGGGATGATATGAATAATTTTTTTTACTGATCGTCCAGAAAAGCCAAATCGTCAAGGCTGAAATAGCTGAATTTGAACTAATCGTACATGATGATCAATCGATCATCTTGAAGATCTTGGCCGACCAGTTGAGATTTAGGGTAAATTTTAAGCCCTCCTATAAAAGAAATTTTTCTTGAAACAAGAAAAATCTTTTGCCACCTTCCTTCCCTGAGAAACCCTAGAGAGAAAGAGAGTTGGGAGAGAGAGAGAGGATCTGGTAAGGGATTCACTAAGGTTGCTCCAAGCACGGATCAGAGTCATCTTCTCCGCTCGTCATCTTTCATCTAGTCAATGTTCGCCGTGGGAGGATCATTCGCAAGAAGATCCGGGGTTCTCTGCCCACTTCAGGTGGAAGCAAAAGGAGTTCAAAGGTTCTCTGCCTGCTTCAGGAGGAAGCAAAAGGAGGTCAGGTTCTCTGCCTCATCGTGTGGTGAAAAGGAGGTGTTTGTACAGGCTTCTCCGCCTTGCTGTGGGAGCAAAAGGAGAGACACTTTTTGTTTAGTGCAATACCCGGAGGGGAGGCTCTGGGAAGTGGACGTAGGTCAAGTTGACCGAACCACTATAAAATCTGGTGTGCTTTTCTGATTCAGTTTTGCACTTTACTTTTCTAATATTAATTGCTTGGGTGAATATCTGTGATTGATCTTTTTGTTCCTGTTTACTTATTTCCGCTGCTAAGTATCGAAAAGATTTTCATTGTTGTCATGAAATTTTTAAATAACCAATTCACCCCCCCCTCTTGGTTAGCCTCAGGACTAGTTCACTAGGGCTTAACATCCCTATCGAACTTTCAACCCAAACCTGTTTGGGTTCCTAAATCTGACGTTTGAAGATTTTGTAGGTGTGCTCTCACACAAGGCCTCGTGAGAGCATGTGGTACCTGGACAGTGGATGTTTAAGACACATGAGTGGAGATACAAATCAATTCATTTCATTGGAGGCCAGGGCTGGAGGCAAGATTACACTTGAAGATAACACCACGAGAAGAGTGGTAGGTTCAGGTATAATTGGTGATTCAAAGAATTTTATGATTGATAATATTTTACTTGTAGATGGACTGAAACACAACCTACTGAGCATCAGTCAACTCTGTGACAAAGGATACAACATCAGATTCCTGCCCACTTGCTGCATTTTAAGCTTAAATGATAAAATTATTTTGTAGGGACAAAGGATCAACAATATTTACAAGCTGGATATAAGTTGCATTAAAGCTGAAAATTTAATTTGGTTAAAAATTGCTGCTGATGAGTCTTGATTGTGGCATAGAAGATTGTGTCATGCCAGTATGAAAACCCTCAGGAGAATCACCCAAAAGGACTTAGTTAGAGGTGTGCCCAAGCTTAAGTTCACTAAGAACAACCTGTGTGATGCCTGTCAATTAGGGAAGCAAGTCCAGTCCTCCTTTCACTCTGTTAAGGACATTAGCACCTCTAGACCTTTAGAAGTCCTTCACATGGATCTCTTTGGACCTATTAGCACTGCCAGCTTAGGGGGATAAGTCTATGGTTTTGTGATTGTTGATGATTACTCGAGGTTCACTTGGATTAAATTTCTGTCACATAAATCTGAGTCATTTAATGAATTTAAGTCCTTCTCCACTTAGATTCAGAGGAAGTTAGGTTGTGAGATCTGGACTGTTCATAGTGATCATGGTGGAGAGTTTGAAAATGTGAAGTTTAGAAATTTTTGTGAGGAGCAAGGGATTAGTCACAATTTTTTAGCTCCTAGGATCCCTCAGCAGAACGGGGTAGCTGAAAGGAAGAATAGGACCTTAATGGAAGCCGCTAGATCCATACTTGCTGAGTATTCACTTCCAAAATACTTTTGGGCTGAAGCGGTGAACACTGCCAGTTATGTACTGAATAGGGTAATGTAAGATCAAATCTAAACAAGACACCTTATAAGATTATTAAGGGTAGAACTCCAAACCTATCCCACCTCCATGTCTTTGGCTGTAAGGTTTTCATTCTGTTCAACGAGAAATCATCCTTAGGAAAGTTTGACCTTAAATCTGATGAAGTAGTGTTCTTAGGCTATTCTAGTGTGGGAAATCCTTTAGAGTGTTCAATAAGAGGACCTTGGTGATTGAAGAGACAACTCATGTGGTGTTTGATGAATCTGATTCTAAGGTGACTAGAGTTGAGGAAGAAGAAGAGGTAGAGGAGATTACCCAAGGGGTTGAAAATATAAATCTAGAGGAAAGGGTAGATCCTCAAACCACACTACCTAGAAATTGGAGATATTCTTCGAGTCATCCTAAAGAACTGATCTTAGGAGACCCTTATGAAGGTGTTAGGACTAGGCATGGACTTAGGAAGGAAGTAAACCACTCTTCCTTTATCTCAATGACTGAACCCACCAACATCAATCAAGCCCTCTCTGATGAATTTTGGATCTTAGCTATGTAGGAGGAACTGAACTATTTGTAAGGAATGATATCTAGGAGTTAGTAGAAAGACCAAGGAATCAAAGTATAGTGGGAACCAAGTGGGTCTTTAAGAATAAGATGAATGATTCTGGTGTGGTGGTAATGAATAAGGCAAGATTGGTGGCTAAGGGGTATAATCAGATTGAAGAGATTGATTTTGAGGAGACCTTTGCCCCTGTAGCTAGATTGGAAGCCATTAGAGTGCTACTAGCCTTTGCCTGTTATAAGAGATTTAAGCTGTTTCAAATGGATGCCAAGAGTGCCTTTATAAATGGGGTAATAAAGGAGGATGTTTTTGTAAAATAACCTCCAGGTTTTGAGAGTTCGTAATATCCAAATCATGTTTACAAATTAAAAAAGGCCTTATATAGATTAAAACAGGCACCTAGAGCTTGGTATGAGAGGCTTAGCACATCCCTTTTAGAAAGAGAGTTTATTAAGGGGAGCGTAGACACCACCCTTTTTCTGAGGAGAATAGGGGATGACTTACTCATTGTCTAGATCTATATTGATGATATAATTTTTGGATATTCTGATAAATATTTATGTGATGAGTTTTCTAAAATAATGAGTATGGAGTTTGAGATGAGTATGATGGGAGAATTGTTACTGCTTTACCTGACTGCTAGCCGACCTAATATCATGTTTAGTGTTAGTCTTTGTGCTAGGTTTCAGGTTGATCCTAAAGAGTCCCACCTGACTGATGTTAAGAGAATTCTTAGATATCTTTTAGGAACATCAAACCTAGGAATCTGGTACCCTAGGCACAGCACCTCTTTTGAGATTATTGGATATTCTGATTCTAACTTTACAGGGTGTAGGGTGGATAGAAAGAGCACTTCTGGAACTTGTCAATTCATAGGACAGTCTTTAGTCTCCTGGTCTAGTAGAAAATAGAACTCAGTTGTACTTTCCACTGCTGAAGTTGAGTACATTGCCTTAGGACGTTGTGTGGCCCAAGTTCTTTGGCTGAAGTAATAAGTCTTGGATTTAGTATTACTTGTGGGCACAATTTCTATTCTATGTGATAATACTAGTGTCATCTGTATTTCTAAGAATCTAATCCAACATTCTAGAATAAAACACATTGATATAACGCATCACTTCATTAGGGACCATGTTACGAAAGGAGACATTGAGCTACATCATGTAGCAACTAAAAATAAGATGGCTGACATATTTACTAAACCACTAGCTTTTGACTCATTCCGCATCTTGAGGTCCAGATTAAGTGTGATTGACATAAATGCTTGATTCTGATGACTGCTGATTTCTGATTTATCTATTTTTCATTCTATTTCTGTTAGTTAGCTATTTGATTTGATTATCTATTTTCTATTGTTATTGTTTTTTTGCTGATTTCTGTTTTAGCCTAGGTGTCAGTTTAATTTGAGTATTTATTTTGATGCGATTTTCTACTCTTTTTTTATTTACTGTTTCATATCTTTTGTTTACTATTTTATCTCTTTCAAAATTAGATCACTGCTCACTGCTACTGATAAACTGGATTTTTGACTGAGAGTTTTGCCTAAATTTTATTTGGAAGCTGGTAAGCAGTGATTGATTCCACTGGATCTGTTAAAGGGAAGAAACATTGATGATTATTTCTCTTTCTCTAACTCTTTACTGGTGTAATGTTTCTTTTGGATAAAAATCTTCTTCAAAATTAAAAAATTGGTTTTTGAAACAGAGATTTATTTTATCTTCCTACAGTAATCTACCTCATATGAATAGTGTTTTCAAAGTCTTGAGTCATTGTTATGATTTTTTGAACCAACTGATTGCACTTATCATACGATGTAAGGTTTTTATTTTGTGAATTACTCTTCCTTATTGTAGAGAGTAAGCTTTGGCGTCTTTTATGTCTGGAAGGTAATTTTAGAGCTGAGATCCTTTAACGATTTTGAGAGGGAGAAAGCTTAAAAAAGATGCGCAGTGCACCAAACAAATTGAAAAACAGGCACAAAATGAGCCCAAATCTGAAAAGATGTGAAATGTCGCCAAACTAAAAAGATACACAAAGTGTATTAAAAATCAAAAGATACGCAAAACACCAAACAAATTGAAAAAGAGGCAAAAAATGAGCCCAAACCAAGCTTTCTTCCCTTTTAGATCATTTAATGTTTTAGAAAATCCGTGCGCCACTTAATATTTTCAAAAGCTTAAGTTTAAAAATCCTGATTTTTGATTTATTACTTTGGAACACTATTATATCAGATATTTTTCTGGAATGAGGCTTAAAAGGATCTCTTTTCGAATCTAATTCTTTTCTTCTGAATTTGATTTTTATTTTGAAAGAGATTTGCATCTATAAGGTGTCCGAGGTGGGAGATATGAAAGTTAATTTTCTAACTTTTTCTAGATTTCAGCGCTGTCGATCATCTTCTTATTGGTTTTTGGATTTAAAATCAAGGGAAAATTCTAATTTACTGGAGCAGAACGATTCAAAAAAAAAGAAGGATCGTTGTTTTTGTGTGTTTTGTGTTTCTCATTTGAGTTTTATTTACTTTGCTTATATTTTTTGTTTTATTGTATGTGTGTTTGGGATACCTGATCTTTCACTTCGCTGCCATCCATAGAGACTTTACGCCACCACCACCTCCTCCTTCTGATCAGGATCTGCCTTCATTTTAGTTTTGTGTTTTGTGCTATTTTCTGTCTGTTCTGTTGTTTCTATTCCTCCTCCTTTTTGTGATGTCAAAAGGGGGAGTTGGTTGTAGTAGTTTTTGTTTTATGTATTGATCATATTTTTTGTTGTTTATTTACTTTGCAGTTATTTTCTTGTACTGTTCTAGTTGTTCAATGAAACTTGGAAAGAAATTTATTTTCCTATACTTTTTTTAGTTCTTTTATTTTAAACTACTGCACAAATGTTTTCCATCATAAAAAAGGGGGAGATTGTTGCAAATCTAATTTCAAAAGATACAGTTTTGATGATGACAAATATATTTGTATTCTTTTTTCCTTGGCTAATCTATTTCAGGTACAAAAGATCAAAAGCAACTCAAGCCAACTCAAGATCTGGTCCAAGTGTGTCTAAATGTACTGTTTTCCTTTTCTTGAGTCAATTATAATGTAACTGATCCCCTAGCTAAGTAACCTTGCACACACACACTCAGGGGGAGAGCTTGAGTGAGTTAGAATTTCTGTTCAATTTTTTTGTTCAGATCATCCTGGATGATATTCACTTCGTCCTGGACGATCAAGTAAAAATAGAAACCCTAATTAGGGCGACCAAGTTAAGTCTGTCTGATTAAGCCGATCATCCTGCACGATCAATATGACGTACGGGATGATAGGCTAAAATCAAAAATTCTCTGCCGCCAGATCAAGTTAGGCAAGTTTTTATTTTAAGATATTTGGTCTGATCATCCCGGACGATATGTGTATCATCCTAGACGATCCAATACAATCATGCCGAAATTAGTCTGGTGATTAAGGAAAGCAATTAATATCTAATTGATACGATCATATCATCTGGGACGATCACAGGATCATCCGGGACAATCATGATCGTCTAGTGTGTTTCAACTGTACATCCAGAGCAGAGATCAGGATGATTTGGGCACATTTTGAACTAATCGTACCGGACGATATCCGTATCGTCCTAGACGATCAAGTCATTTTTGGGTCGTCCAGCATAAATTTCTCTGGACGACCAGAGCGATGTTCTGGATGAAATTCTTGAATTTACACTTATCGTCCCAGATGGTCGCAGAATCATACGGGACGATCTGAACAACTTTTTTCACTGATCGTCTAGAAGAGCCAGATCGTCCAGGCTAAAACAGTTGATTTTGAACTAATCGTATAGAATGATCTATCGATCATCCTGGACGATCTTGGCTGACCAGTTGAGATTTAGGGCAAATTTTGAGCCCTCCTATAAAAGATCTGTTTTTCAATAAGAAAAATCTTTTGCCACTTTTCTTTCTAGAGAAACCCTAGAGAGAGAGAGAGTTTGGGAGAGAGAGAGAGAGGATCTTCTGAGAGGGAGTTTGTGAGGGATTCACGAAGGTTACTCCAAGCAAGGATTAGAGTAATCTTCTCCATTTGTCGTGTCTCGTCTTGTTGTTGTTCTTTGTGAGAGGATAGTTCGCAAGAAGATCCGGGTTCTCTGCCCGCTTCAGGAAGAAGAGAAAGAAGTTTAGCTTCTCTGCCTGCTTCGGGAGGAAATGAAAGGAGTCCAAGGTTCTCTACCTACTTCAGGAGGAAGCAAAAGGAGTTTAGGTTCTTTGCCTCACCGTGTCAGTGGAAAGGAGTTTTTGTACAAACTTCTTCGCCTTGTTGTGGGAGTACAAAGAGAGTCACTTTGGTTTAGTGCAATACCCAGAGGGGAGGCTCCGGGGAGTGGACGTAGGTCAAGTTGACTGAACCACTATAAAATCTGGTGTGTTCTTTTCGATTACTTTCTACACTTTAGTTTTCTGTTATTATCTGCTTGGGTAAAATTTGTATTTAATCTTTTCGTTTATGTGTTTTACTTATTTCTGCTGCAAATCATCAAAAAGATTTTTTACTGTTGCTCTCGAATTTTTAAATAACTAATTCACCCCCCTCTTGGTTAGCCTCAGGACTAGTTCATCAGGGCTTAACACCCCTATCGAACTGTCAGTCACTTCTTTACATGCTTTAGGAAGAGAACTTACGAATTATAAAAAAGTGAACAAAATTCTGAGATATTTGCCTTCTTTTTTTTATGCCAAGATAACTGTAATTACTAAATCCAAAGATTTGAACACTTATTCTATTGATAACTTACTTGGATCACTTATTGCTTATAAGCAAGGAGTGAACCAATGACAACTTGATGCAGGTGAGAAGAAGAAGGAGAAAACTGTTGCACTGAAGGCAAAAGATAGTGATACTGATACTTCTGGGTCTAATAGCAATGATGTTTTCTTAATTACTAGGCAATTCAAAAGCTTTCTAAGGAAGAAACACAAGAACTTTTAGAAGTGGAACAAGGGTAAGACCAACAAAAAATATAAAAACTCATCTGATACTATCTATTTTGAATGCAGGAAGCCTGGACACATTAAGGCTGATTGTCCTACACTTAAAGCTCACCCAAGCAAGGAGAAGGGTGAGGAGAAACCCAAGTTCATGAAGGATAAGAAGCGTATTCAACAGTTGTTCTAGATAGATTCTACATCCGACTCCTCTAAGATTGAAGCTGAGGAGGAGACTACAAATTTGTGTCTTATGGCTGATGATCATCCTGATCAGTCTGATCAAGAAGAGATATGTGAGCTTACTTATGATCAATTACTAAAAGATTTTGAGAAAATTCATTCATCTTATATGAAACTTAAGAAATTGCATGCTAGCCTGAAATTGGATTTCTTAACTTTGCAAAAAGAGTAGGATGTTGTGGTTAAAGATCATTCTACACTTGATAGCAATCACATGTCTTTACTTGATGAATTGAACAAAATGCATTCTGATTTAATTGTCGAGCATTATTTATTAAAAATATCACATGTTGAATTAAAAGCTGCATTTAAAGAATTAGAAACTCATGCATCTAATTTAGATAGTAGTGAACATCATCTAAAACTTTAAATTGCTTGTCTAAAGAAAGAAAATGAATTTTTGAGTGTTCAAATTAGCGCTTTTGAGAAAAATGAAATACCTCCTACTTTTACACAATTTTATGCACCTTCACCTTTTGAAGAATCTATTTTAAAATCACCAAAGCATGTTTCATTTAAACCTAAGAAGAGACACTTTCACCCACGTAGATTAGTTAATCATTTTCTTGATGTTAGATATTTTTTTTGTGGCATGTTAGGATATATCTCCCATACATACACTATTCACCATAGTACATATTGGGTGTACAGGCCAAAATCGCCTATTTCATAGCACATCACACATGCATTGCACTTCTTTTCATAAGAAGGAACCCAAACCTGTTTGGGTTCCTAAATCTGACATTGATGATTTTGTAGGTATGCTCTGACAGAAGACCTCATGAGAGCATGTGGTACCTGGACAGCAGATGCTCAAGATATATGACTGGAGATGCAAAGCAATTAATTTCGCTGGTTGCCAGGGCTGGAGGCAAGGTTACACTTTGAGACAACACCACCAGGAGTGTGGTAGGAGTATGTATAATTGGCGATTCAAAGAATTTCATTATTGACAATATTTTTCTTGTAGATGGACTGAAACACAACCTACTGAGCATCAGTTAACTCTGTGATAAAGGATACAACATCAAATTCCTGTCCACCAGCTGTATTATAAGCTTAAATGACAAAATTGTTTTGTAGGGATAAAAGATCAATAATGTCTACATGCTAGATGTAAGTTACATTAAAGTTAATATTTTAATTTGCTTAAAAACTGCTGCTGATAAGTCTTGGTTACGGCACAGGAGATTATTTCATGCAAGTATGAAAACCCTTAGGAGAGTCACCTAAGAAAACTTAGTTAGAGGTGTCCTAAAGCTTAAGTTCACTAAGGACCACCTGTGTGATGTCTATCAATTAGGGAATCAAGTCCAGTCCTCCTTTCACTACATTAAGGACATCAGCACAACTAGACCTTTAAATATCATTCACATGGATCTCTTTGGACCCATTTGCACTGCTATCTTAGGGGGGAAAGTCTATGGATTTGTGATTGTTGATGATTATTCGAGGTTCACTTGGATTAAATTTCTATCACATAAATCTGACTCATTTGATGAGTTTAATCTTTCTCCACTTGGATTCATAGGAAGTTAGGTTGTGAAATCTTGACTATTTATAGTGATCATGGTGTTGAGTTTGAAAATATGAGTTTTGGAACATTCTGTGAGGAGCAAGGGATAAGCAACAACTTTTTAGCTCCTAGGACCCCTCAGTAGAACGGGGTAGCTGAAAGGAAGAACAAGACCTTAGTGGAAACTGCTAGAACCATGCTTGCTGAGTATTCACTTCGAAAGTACTTTTAGGCTGAAGCGGTGAACACTACCTATTATGTGCTGAATAGGAAGAATGTTAGAGCCAATATGAATAAGACACCTTAAGAGATCATTAAGGGTAGAACTCCAAACCTGTCCTACCTCCATGTCTTTGGCTGTAAGGTTTTCATTCTGAATAATGGGAAATCATCCTTAGGAAAATTTGACCCCAAATGTGATGAAGGAGTGTTCTTAGGCTATTGTAGTGTGGGGAAATCCTTTAGGGTGTTCAATAAAAGCACTTTGGTGGTGGAGGAGACAACTCATGTGGTGTTTGATGAATCTGATCCTAAGGAGACTAGAGTTGAGGAAGAAGAAGATGTAGGAGAGATTACCCAAGAAGTTAAAAATGTAAATCTGGAGGAAAGGGTAGAGCCTCAAAATACGTTACCTAGAGATTGGAGATATTCTTCGAGTCATCCTAAAGAACTGATCTTAGGAGACCCTTCTAAAGGTGTTAGGACTAGGCATGGACTTAGGAAGGAAGTAAACTACTTTACCTTTAGCTCAATGACTGAACCCACCAATATCAATCAAGCCCTTTCTGATGAGTTTTCGATCTTAGCTATGCAAGAGGAATAAAATCAATTTATAAGGAACGATGTTTGAGAGTTCGTAGAAAGACCTAGGAATCAAAGTGTAGTGGGAACCAGGTGGGTCTTTCAGAATAAGATGAATGATTTTGGTGTGGTGGTTAGGAATAAGGAAAGATTAGTGGCTAAGGGGTACAATCAAATTGAAGGAAGGAGACCTTTGCCCCTGTAGCTAGATTGGAAGCCATTAGAGTGCTACTAGTCTTTGCCTATTATAAGGGATTTAAGTTGTTTGAAATGGACGTCAAGAGTGCCTTTTTAAATGGGGTAATAAAAGAAGATGTCTTTGTAGAGCAACCCCCAGGTTTTGAGAGTTCTCAATATCCAAATCATGTCTATAAATTAAAAAGGGTCTTATATGGATTGAAATAGGCACTCAGAGCTTGGTATGAGAGGCTTAGCACATTTTTATTAGAAAGAGAGTTTATTAAGGGGAGCATAGATACCACCATGTTTCTTAGGAAAGTAGGAGATAATCTACTCATTGTCCAGATCTATATTGATGATATACTTTTTGAATCTTCTGATAAAAATTTATGTGATGACTTTTCTAAGACAATGAGTAAGGAGTTTGAGATGAGTATGATGGGAGAATTATCCTACTTTTTGGGATTTAGCATAAGATAAATGGATGATGGAACCTTTCTCAATCAATCTAAATACACTAAGGATATTCTGATGAAATATGAAATAGACAAAGCCAAGCCAATAAACGTTCCCATGAGCTCATCTGTTCAGTTAGATAAGGATTCAAATGAAAAATCTATTGATTAGAAGAAGTTTAGGGGAATAATTGGATCACTGCTTTACCTGACTGCTAGCCGACCTGATATTATATTTAGTGTCTATCTTTGTGCTAGGTTTCAAGCTGATCCTAAAGAGTCCCACCTGACTGTTGTTAAGAGAATTCTTAGATATCTTTTAGGGATCCCAAACCTAAGAATCTGGTACCCTAGGCACAACACTTCTTTTGAGATTATTAGATATTCTGATTCTGATTTTACAGGGTGTAGGGTGGATAAAAAGAGCACTTCTGGAACTTACCAATTTATAGGACAGTCTTTAGTCTCCTGGTCTAGTAGAAAATAGAACTCAGTTACACTTTCCACTACTGAAGCTGAGGACATTGCCTTAGGAAGTTGTGTGACCCAAGTTCTTTGGTTGAAGCAACAAGTTTTGGATTTAGGATTACCTATTGGCATAACTTCTGTTATGTATGATAGTACTAGTGCCATCCACATTTCTAATAATCCAATCCAAAATTCTAGAACCAAACACATTGATATAAGGCATCACTTCATTACGGACCATGTTACAAAGGGGACATAGAGCTACATCATGTAGCAACTGAAAATTAGCTGGCTGACATATTTACTAAACCATTGGCCTTTTACTCATTCAGTATTTTGAGGATCAGATTAGGTGTGATTGACACAAATGCATGATTCTGATGATTGATAATTTCTGAGTTTTTCTATCTTTCTTTTATTTCTATTAGTATTTTTATTTGATTATCTATTTCTTACTTTATTTTTATTCACTGCTAATTTTCTTTTATTATTTGTTATTTTTTTGATTTGAGTATTTATTTTGATGCGATTTCGTAATTGTTCTTGATTTACTATTTTATTCCTTTTAAAATCTGATCACTTCTCACTACTGCTGATAAACTGGATTTCTGACTGAAAATTTTGCCTTGTTTTTGTTTAAAAGCTTATAAGCAGTGATTGACTTCTCTGAATCTGTTAAAGGGAAGAAATAATGATGATTGTTTCTCTTCCTCTAATTCCCTTTAATGGTGTATTATTTCTTTTGGATAAAAATCTTTTTCAAAATTAAAAAGTTGGTTTTTAGAATAGAGATCTATTTTATCTTCCTACAGTAATCTACCTCATATGAATAGTGTTTTTAAAGCTTTAAATCAATGTTATATTTTTCTTAATCAAGTGACTGCACTTATCATATGATGTATGGTTTTTGTTTTATGAATTACTCTTCCTTATTATAGAGAGTGTATTTTGTCATCTCCTATGTCTGGAAGGTAATTTCACAGTTGAGATTCTTTAACGATTATGAAAGGAAAACAGCTTACAAAAGATGTGCAAAGAGTGCCAAAATGAAAAGAGGTATAAAATGAGTCCAAAGTTGAAAAGATGTGCAATGTCGCCAAACTAGAGAGATACATAAAGTATATCAAAAATCAAAGTTGCGTAAAGCGCCAAATAAATTGAAAAAGGGGCTCAAAATGAGCCCACAATGAAATAAGCTTTCTTCCCTTTCAGATCTTTAAATGTTTTAGAGAAATCCATGCGCCACTTAATATTTTTAAAAGCTTGAGATGAAAAATCATGATTTCTAGTTCCTTACTTTGTAATACTATTATTTTAGATATTTTTTTAGAGCGATGCTTGAAAGGATCTCTTTTCGAATCTAATTTTTTTCTTCTGAATTAGGCTTTTGTTTGAAAGGAATTTGAACCTATAAGGTGTCCGAGGTAGGAGTTACAAAAGTCGATTTTTTAACTTTTCTAGATTTCAGCATTGTCGATCTTCTTCTTAGGGAAAATTCTTATTTACTCGAGCTGATCGATTAAAAAAAATGTTATTTTTTAGTTTTGCTTTCTCATTTTTATTTTTATTTACTCTTTTTTTATTTTCTTTTTATTTTGTGTGTTTTGTCTGTTCCTCCTCCTTTTTGTGATGTCAAAAGGGGGAGTTGGTTTTTGAGTTACTAGAGTTTCTTTTACTATCTTTGTGTTGTAGTTGTTTTCTTTATTGTATTTACTGTCACTGTTTGTGAATGTTTAGTGAAATTTGAAATGAAAATTTTTCTTCTCGTCTGTGCATTAATTACTCCTATTTATTTTATTTGAAACTATTAAATAATTATTTGCCATCATTAAAAAGGGGGAGATTATTGCAAATCTGGATTTAGGGATTACAATTTTGATGATAACAAATTTTTTTTGTGCTCCACTTTTTATCAACTAATATTTCAGGTGTAAAAGATTAAATGCAATCCAAGCCAACTCAAGATTGGGTCTGTGTGTGTCTAAGTTTTAATTTTTCCCTTTCTTGAGTCAAATATAATGTAAGTGATACCCTAGCTAAGTAACCTTGCACACACACACTCAAGGGGAGAGTTTGTAGTGAGTTAGAGACTCTATTTTTTAAAGTTTTGTGCATATCGTTCTGGATGATCCAGAGAAAATAGAAACCCAAAATAGGGCATGCATGATAAGTTAATTTGATTAAGTAGATCATCCTGGATGATACCCATATCGTACAAGACGATTGGCTCAAATAAAAAATTCTTAGCCACTAGATCAAGTTAGGCAAGTTTTTATTTTTAGAGATTGGGTCTGATCGTCCCGGATGATATGTGTATCATCCTGGACGATCCTTGACAATCATGCCTAAATTAGTCTGGTGATTAAAAAAAGTAATTAATGTTAATTGATTCGATCATATCATCCTGAATAATCACAAGATCGTATGGGACGATATGTTAAAAATCTTGACCGTCCAGTGCCTTTCACCTGTACGTCCAGAGCTGTGTGCAGGATGATTTTGTGGTTTTTAAACTAATCAAACGGGATGATGGACATAACATCCTGGACGATCAAGTCATTTTGAAATCATCCAGCATGTTCTGACCTGTCCGTCCAGAGCTATATGCAGGATGATTTTATTATTTTTGAACTAATCATACAGGACGATACCCACATTGGCCCAAACGATAAAGTCATTTTGAGATCGTCCAGCACAAGTTTCCCTGGACGACCACAGCTGTCTTCTGGATGAAATTCCTAATTTACACTAATCATCCTGGACGATCGCATAATCATCCCGGATGATCTGAACAAACATTTATTCTAATCGTCTAGCGAAGCCTGATCGGCCAGACTGAAACATGTGATTTTGAACTGATCATATAGGATGATCGGTCGATCATCCTAGATGATCATTGCCGACCAGTTGTGATTTAGGGCAAATTTTTAGACCTCCTATTAAGATATTTTTCTTTCAATAAGAAAAATCTTTTGCCACTTTTCTTGCCAGAGAAAACCTAGAGAGAGAAAGATTGGGGGAGAGAGAGAGGATCTTGTGAGGGGGAGTTTATGAGAGATTCACAAAGGTTGCTCCAAGTAAGGATCTGATCCTCTTCTTTGTTCGTTGTCTCTTATCTTGTCGGTATTTCTGTGGGAGGATCGTCCGCAAGAAGATTGAGGTTCTCTGCCTGCTTTGAGAGGAAGCGAAAGGAGTCCAGGTTCTCTTCCTGCTTCAGGAGGAGGCGAAAGGAGTTCGGGTTCTCTGACATCTTCTGGAGGAACCAAAGAAGTTCAGGTTCTCTGCCTCACCGGGTTGGTGGAACGGTGGTTTTGTACAGGCTTCTCTGCCTTGCTGTGGCAGCAAAAGGAGAGTCACTTAGTGTTAGTGCAATACCCAGAGGGGAGTCTCCAAGGAGTGGATGTAGGTCAAGTTGACCGAATCACTATAAAATCTGGTGTGTTTTTTCTGATTATTTTCTATACTTTATTCTTCTCTTATTATTTGCTTGGGTTAAATCTGTGATTGATCTTTTTATTACTGTGTTTTCTTGTTTCCGCTATAAATTATCAAAAGTTCTTTCCTGTTGCTCACGAATTTTTAAAATAACCAATCACCCCCCCCCCCTCTTGGTTAGCCTCGGGACTAGTTCATTAGGGCTTAACATCCCTATCAAACTTTTAGTCCCAACTATTTACATGCTTTTCATAAACTTTCTATGATTTTACACAATATTTATAGTATTACCACATGCTTCAATAGTCTATAAATTGTACATGCTAGTGTGTATAAATTTGTACACACTTTACACACAATTTGATAACACTGTACATAATATGTACAAACTTGTATACAATGTGTACACACCCTATAAGCACTATGTACAGCTTTATACACACTGTGTACAATATTACAATAATATGTCCCAACTATTTACATGTTTTCCATAAGCTGTTAAATGATGTACACATTGTGTATAATATTACCATAGGCTTCTATTGCTAATAAAGTTAACTACCCAATTATATCTTATTTTGTTTTTACATAATAGGGATATTGATTATATTATGTACAATCCTATATAAAGTGTGTACATGTTTGTACACACTATATACAAGTTTGTACACAATGTATACAACTCTGTACGATATGTGAGGATTCCACCCCACTTGATTTTGGAGTTCCTACTCAAGTCACTTCATCACCAATCAAGGTGGATGTCCCTCAGCCTATAAAGGATATCACCCATGTGATTACCAACCCCGAGACAATCAGAGGGGAGGAGATAGTTCTGGATGTTGATGAATAGATGTTAGACTAGTTAGTATCAGAAATAGTTACTGAAGTGGATATCAATGTTGAGAAGATCCTCTCTAAGTTGGAAGGAGAGGAACTTGACCAAATACTTGAGTTCAAAGGTTACTTACCAATTGAGTTAGAAGCAATTGATGGTAGAACAGTTGATGAGGTGGTACAAGAGATCCAGGAAATCCCTAAGTAGAAGGCCATAGAATCTTTCAATCCAGATGTTGATGATTTGTTGATGGAGGATTCAGCTGAGGATGTTTGCATGGCGAGACCCGATCATCAACTAAAGATGCTGAGTCTTCAGAAAATCAATCTGATAAGGAAGAGCCTGCAGTTGTAGATTCAGACTTGGATGACTTAGTCAAGTCAAATGATAAAGATGCCTACATCAAAAGTTTGGAGAAAAGATCGAGTAGATGATGTTAAAAGTAGAGCAAATGCAAAATTAGCTCATCAAAAGCTAGCAATCTCAATCCGAGCAGTTACAATGTACAGTTTAGATAGTGGGTGAGTACAACAGGAAAGCATATTCAAACCTTAAGATTCAGGAGGTTACTTCCCCAATTTCTCTAGCCGATAAAGATATTCTCCAAATGATTGAGACCTAGGTAAGGGAGGCCATGGCCCATTCCCAAGGGATTGTGTCTATTCCAAAGAGTAGGCCATACCTCAAAGAATATGATCTAGTTCCTTACTCGAAGGGCTTTATGCCACCTTCTTTCAAAGTATTCAGCAATTTAGAAAACCCGAGATAGCATCTGGCCCACTTTCGAGCTAGCTGTTGCAATACAGGAGGGTCGGATGCTCTACTCTTTCACTAGTTCGTGAGTAGTTTATCTGGTATTGCTTTTGAGTGGTACATAGATCTGCCAAATGGTTCAATGAAAACTTTCATAGAGCTCGAGGGTCTATTCTTAAATAGATTCTCAAGAGCTCAGCAATATGTGACTGTTGGCAATCTCATCATAAAAAAATAAGAACCGGGCGAGTCTTTGGTGGAATACATCTTGAGGTGGCAAAACCTCTCGGTGAAATATGAACCCTAGCTGCAGGAGCAACATGCAGTGAAGATTCTTCTAAAGAATACCCACGGGCCTATTGCTTTTCTACTAAAGGGGTTCACAATCAAAACATTTGCAAAACTCCTTAATAAAGTAAGTAATCTAAAGGAAGAGGCTTACAAAATGCCATTCCTAAAGGATTCTATTAAAGACAAGAAAGCAAGCAAACCATTGAAGTTCTTTAAAAAAAGAATGGCAATGGTTTCAGCTATTGGCAAAGGGAAGAAACCAGTCAATACTCAATCAAGCAATCCTCTAGTTCAATAAACACAGAAATGTCAACCTTTTTAGGTAACTCCTCAACCCACTTGAGAATCTCACCCAATTACTTTTAAAGAGAGATTGGCTCACCCATATTTATTTAAAAGGGATTCGGAGAGAAATATCTTTAAGAGCCTTCAAAAGAAACAAGGCTTTTAATTGTCATAGGCCAAGAAGCTAGAAGAGGCAAATAAGAAGGATGATCTGACTTTTTTCCCCTATCACCATATGTTGGGCCACACAATCGAGGGCTATATCATCTTCAAGGACTAGCTCGAGAAAAGTTTTTTGTTAAGGTAACATAGTAATTCCAAAGAAGTACTTGGTCGATCCAGATTAGGGGCCCGTTAAGTCAATCTCAGGTAAGAATTCAAACCTTTCTTTGTCCATTGAAAATGGTTTGGATATAGCACTATCACAGGAATTTAAAAAGTTGATTAACCAATCTTGTCATCTTTCTTAATAGTTGCCGATGAGAGCCCGAGGACCGATCTGGGAGGTTGACCAAGAGGCCTCGCAGGAGGACTTTGGGACAGTTTCCTCTCCTGTAGTTATAAAGACTACTATAATTAATAAAAATAAAAAGAGTGAAACTTTTATAGAGAGGAAATTTGTTGATGAGAGATGTGTATAAGTGGTGGATGATGGCTCAAAACCACTGGCCCCACCAATATTATCTAACTTTTACTTTGCCCCATCAAAAGCAAAGGGTTAAAAATTAAATAAAAAGACTGATCCTTCTACTCAAATTTTGATGATTAATGTTGAGAATTTAATTTTGAATGACTCTTCTATTGAAAATAATCCAAAACTAGTTGAGATCAATCAAGAAGTTCAAAAACTCAACTCTCCAGGTTTGACCCCTCAAGAGAGAAATAAGTGTTATGTCTTATCATATGGTGATACCCTGGAATTAACTTTTAAGGGAGTACCATCGTGATAGACTTTTTAGATTCAAAATCTCACTTCAAAAATGACAATCAATCGCATAAGGAGAGTGTAGAACCCCTTGTAGTTTATCCTTCCGATGTGATCGTGTAAGTATAATTATATGGTGGCAAGGTTTTACCCCCTAGGCTTCCTCCCCAAGAAAAAGGAAAGCAAGTTGCCTCTAAAGATCCAATTCAAGTCCCTACTCAATAATCAAACTTTCCTTCAAATCTACCGGGTCCTAATTGTTGCAAATCTGGTTTTGATGATGACAAACATGTTTCCAGTGTGTTTTGCTTGGCTAACCCGTTTCAGGCACAAAAGATCACGAGCAAATCAAGCCAACTCAAGATCGGGTCCAAGTGTGTCAAATGTATGATTTTTCTTTTTATTGAGTCAATTGTAATGTAACTGATCCCTGAGCTAAGTAACCTTGCACACACACACTCAGGGGAAGAGCTTGAGTGAATTAGAGTTTCTATTTATTTTTTGTTCAGATCGTCTTGGACGATATTCACATCATCCTAGACTATCCAGCAAAAATAGAAACCCTAATTAGGGTAACCAAGTTAAGTGAGTCTGATTAAGCAAATCATCCTGGATGATCTTTGGATCGTACGGGATGATATGCTTAAATCAGAAATTCTCAACCGCCAGAACAAGTTAAGCAAGTTTTTATTTTATGTTATTTGGTCTGATCGTCCTGGACGATACGTGTATCATTCTGGACGATTCAGTACAGTCATGCCTAAATTAGTCTGGTAATTAAGGAAAGCAATTAATATTTAATTGATACGATCATATCATCCTGAACGATCGCAGGATCATCCCGGACGATCATGATCGTCTAGTGCATTTCAGCTGTACGTCCCGAACTGTGTTCAGGACGATTTGGGCACTTTTTAAACTAATCATACAGGACGATACCCGTATCATCCCGGACGATCAAGTCATTTTTTTTTCATCCAGCACAAGTTTCTCTGGACGACCCGAACTGTCTTCTGGATGATATTCCTCGATTTGCACTAATCGTCCCGGACGATCGCAGGATCGTACGGGATGATATGAATAATTTTTTTAACTGATCGTCCAGGCTGAAACAGCTGATTTTGAGCTGATTGTACATGATGATTTATCGATCGTCCTGGACGATCTTGGCCGACCAGTTGAGATTTAGGGCAAATTTTAAGCCCTCCTATAAAAGAACTTTTTCTTAAAACAAGAAAAATCTTTTGCCACCTTCCTTCCCTGAGAAACCCTAGAGAGAAAGACTTGGGAGAGAGAGAGGTTCTTGTGAGGGGGAGTTAGTGAGGGATTCACTAAGGTTGCTTCAAGCACGGCTCAGAGTCGTCTTCTCCGCTCACCGTCTTTCGTCTAGTCGGTGTTCATCGTGGGAGGATCGTTCGCAAGAAGATCTGGGGTTCTCTGCCCACTTTAGGTGGAAGCAAAAGGAGTTCAAAGGTTCTCTGCCTGCTTCAGGAGGAAGCAAAAGGAGGTCGGGTTCTCTGCCTCACCGTGTGGTGAAAAGGAGGTGTTTGTACAGGCTTCTCTGCCTTGCTGTGGGAGCAAAAGGAGAGACACTTTTATTTAGTGCAATACCCGGAGTGGAGGCTATGGGGAGTGGACGTAGGCCAAGTTGACCGAACCACTATAAAATCTGGTTTGCTTTTCTGATTCAGTTTTGCACTTTATTTTTCTCATATTAACTACTTGGGTGAATATCTGTGATTGATCTTTTCGTTATTATTTACTTGTTTTCGCTGCTAAGTGTCGAAAAGATTTTCATTGTTGTCGTGAAATTTTGAAATAGCCAATTCACCCCCCCTCTTGGTTAGCCTCGGGACTAGTTCACTAGGGCTTAACATCCCTATCGAACTTTGAAGTGGTATCAGAGAGGGATTCAAAATTTAGGTTTAAAAACTTTTGAATTTGATCCATGGCTAACTGTAATAATCGTAATACTGCTGAAGGTTATTCTATTACAAGACCACCGTTGTTTGACAATATTCCTTTTGATTTTTGGAAAATACGCATGTCTACTTTTCTACAATCTATTGATTATCATATGTGGATGTTAGTTAAGGATGGCTATGAAGCACCACATAGACTTGTTAATGGTATTAAAACTGAACTCCCATTTGCAGATTGGACTTTTGATGATCGTGACTTAGCACCATTAAATGCAAAATATTTGAACTGTTTCTTTTGTGCTTTAAAATCTGAAGACTATATGCGTGTCTCTACTTGTACAATGGGAAAGGAAATTTGGGATAGATTATATATAACATATGAAGGAATAACTGAAGTCAAACAGTCTAGGTTAAACATCTTATTACATGATTATAAACTTTTTCGCATGAAACCTAGTGAGACTATTTCAAAAATGTACACAAGGTTCATTCAGATTATTACCTCTTTGCATGCTTTAGGTAGAGAACTTACTAACTATGAAAGAGTGAACAAAATTCTTAGAGGTTTGTCTGCATCTTATTATGCTAAGATTACTGCCATCATGGAATCTAAAGATTTAAATACTTACTCTATTGACAGCTTACTTGGATTACTCATTGCTTACGAGCAAGGGGTGAACCAAAGACAACTTGATGCAGGTGAACGATAGAAGGAGAAGATAGTGGCACTAAAGGCCAAAGATTCAGATGCTAGCACTTTCAGGTCTGATAGCGATGATGTTGCCTTAATCACAAGGCAATTCAAGAGCTTTCTAAGGAAGAAGAATAAGAATTTTCACAAGTGGAACAAAGGTAAGACCAGTAGAAATTTTAAAGGTTCATCTGAATCTGTTTGTTTTGAATGCAGGAAGCCTGGACACATAAAGGCGGATTATCCTACACTCAAGGCTCACCCAAGAAAGGAGAAGGGTAAGGAGAAACCAAAGTTCAAAAAGGATAAGAAGCAGACACAAAAGGCATTCTGGGCAGACTCTACATCCAACTCCTCTGAAACTGAAGCTGAAGAGGAGGAAACAAACTTGTGTCTGATGGCTGATGATCACCCTGGTCAGTCGGACCAGGAAGAGGTACGTGAGCTTACTTACGATTAATTATTTGAAGTTTCTGAAAAAATTCATACATCGTATAGGAAGCTTAAGAAAACTCATGCTAGTTTGAAATTAGATTATTTGACTTTGCAAAAAGAGCATCATATTTTAGTTAAAGATCATTCCACTATTGATTCCAATTACATGTCTTCGCTTGATGAATTCGATGAGTTGAACAAAAAATATTCTGATTTAACTATTGAGCATGATTTGTTAAAAACATCGCATGTTGAATTAGAAGTTACTTTTAAGAAATTAAATGATATGGCATGTGATTTAGAAAGTAATGAAAGTGCAAGAACGTTTGAAATTACAAGTTTAAATAAACATATTGAGTTTTTGAAAGTGAAAATCAGTGCTTTTGAAAAGCACAAAACACCGCCTACTTTTGAACAGTTTTATGCACCGCCGCCTTTTGAAAAATCTGTTGCAAGTTCATCAAAGCATGTTTCATATACATCTAGAAAGAGGCACTATCACCTACGTAGATTAATTAACCCTTTTCCTGATGTTAGATGTTTTTCATGTGGCATGTTAGGACACATCTCACACACTTGCACGGTTCACCATAGTACACATTGGGTGTGGAGACCCAAACTGCCTGTTTCACAGCACAGCATGTATGCATTGCATTCTTCTTGTCATAAGAAGGAACCCAAACCTGTTTGGGTTCATAAGACTGACGTTTGATACTTTTGTAGGTGTGCTCTCACACAAGACCTCGTGAGAGCATGTGGTACCTGGACAACGGATATTCTAGACACATGACTGGAGATGCAAATCAGTTCATTTCACTGGAGGCCACGGCTGGAGGCAAGGTTACACTTGGAGATAACACCACCAGAAAGATGGTAGGCTCAGGTATAATTGGTGATTCAAAGAATTTTATGATTGATAATATTTTGCTTGTAGATGGACTGAAACACAACTTGCTGAGCATCAGTCAACTCTGTGATAAGGGATACAACATCAAATTCCTACCCACTGGCTGCATTTTAAGCTTAAATAATGACGTTATTTTGCAGGAGCAAAGGATCAACAACGTCTACAAGCTGGATGTAAGTTGCATTAATTATGATCATTCAATTTGCTTAAAAAATGCTGCTGATGAGTCTTGGTTATGGCATAGGAAATTGTGTCATGCCAGTATGAAAACCTTTAGGAGAGTCACCCAAAAGGACTTAGTTAGAGGTGTGCCCAAGCTTAAGTTCACTAAAGATCACCTGTGTGATGCCTGTCAGTTGGGGAAGCAAGTCCAGTCCTCTTTTCACTCTGTTAAGGACATTAGCACCTCTAGACCTTTAGAAGTTCTTCACATGGACTTCTTTGGACCCAATAGCACTGCCAGATTAGTCGGAGAGTCTATGGATTTGTGATTGTAGATGATTATTCGAGGTTCACTTGGGTGAAATTTCTGTCACATAAATTTGAGTCATTTGACGAGTTTAGATCTTTCTCTACTTGGATTCAGAAGAAGTTAGGATGTGAGATTATCACCATCCATAGTGATCACGGAGGGGAGTTTGAAAATGAAAGATTTGGAAGTTTTTGTGAGGATCAATGGATTAGTCACAATTTTTCAGCTCCTAGGACCCCTTAGCAGAACGGGGTAGCTGAAAGGAAGAACAGGACCTTAGTGGAAGCCGCTAGAGCCATGCTTGCCGAGTATTCACTTCCAAAATACTTTTGGGCTAAAGCGGTGAACACTTCCTGTTATGTGCTGCATAGGGTGAATGTGAGAGTCAAACTGAACAAGACACCTTATGAGATCATTAAGGGTAGAACTTCAAATATGTCCCACCTCCATGTCTTTGGCTGTAAGGTTTTTATTCTGAACAACGGGAAGTCATCCTTAGGAAAATTTGACCCCAAATCTGATGAAGGAGTGTTCTTAGGATATTCAAGTGTGGGGAAATCCTTTAGGGTGTTCAATAAGAAGACTTTGGTGGTGGAAGACATAACACATGTAGTGTTTGATGAATCTGATCCTAAGGAGTCTAGATCTGAAGTAGAAGATGAAGAGATTGTTGAGGTTACCCAAGGAGTTGGAAATACAAATATGGAGGAAAGGGTAGAACCTCAAAGCATGTTGCCTAGAGATTGGAGATATTATTTGAGTCATCCTAAAGAACTGATCTTAGGAGACCCTTCTGAAGGTGTTAGGACTAGGCATGGACTTAGGAAGGAAGTAAACCATTCTACCTTTATCTCAATGACTGAACCCACCAACATCAATCAAGCCTTTTCGGATGAGTTTTAGATTTTAGCTATGCAGAAAGAATTGAATCAATTTATAAGGAATGATGTTTGGGAGTTAGTAGAAAGACCTAAAAATCAAAGTATTGTGGGAACCAAGTGGGTCTTTAAGAATAAGATGAATGATTCTGGTGTGGTGGTGAGAAATAAGGCAAGATTGGTGGCTAAGGGGTATAATCAGATATAAGGGATTGATTTTGAGGAGACTTTTGCCCCTGTAGCTAGATTGGAAGCCATTAGAGTGCTACTAGCATTTGCCTGTTATAAGGGATTTAAGCTGTTTCAAATGGATGTCAAGAGTGCCTTTTTAAATGGGGTAATTAAAGAAGATGTTTTTGTAGAACAATCCCCAGGTTTTGAGAGTTCCCAATATCCAAATCATGTCTATAAATTAAAAAAGGCCTTACATGGATTGAAACAGGCACCCAGAGCTTGGTATGAGAGGCTTAGCATATTCCTGTTAGAAAGAGAGTTTGTTAAGGGGAGCGTAGACACCACCCTTTTTTTGAGGAGATTAGGGGATGACTTACTTATTGTCCAGATCTATGTTGATGATATAATTTTTGGGTCTTCTGATAAATATTTATGTAATGAGTTTTCTAAAATAATGAGTAAGGAGTTTGAGATGAGTATGATGGGAGGATTGTCCTATTTTTTGGGATTTAGTATAAGGTAAACGGATGATGGAACCTTTCTCAATCAATCTAAATACAGTAAGGACATTTTGAAGAAATATGAAATGGACAAAGCCAAGCCAATCAATACTCCCATGACCTCCTCAGTTCAGTTAGATAAGGATTCAAGTGGAAAATCTATTGATCAGAAGAAGTATAGAGGGATAATAGGATCACTGCTTTACCTAACTGCTAGCCGACCTGATATCATGTTTAGTGTCTATCTTTGTACTAGGTTTTAGGCTGATCCTAAAGAGTCCCACTTGACTGCTGTTAAGAGAATTCTTAGATATCTTTTAGGGACCCCAAACCTAGGAATCTGGTACCCTAGGCACAGCACCTCTTTTGAGATCATTGGATATTCTGATTCTGACTTTGTGGGGTGTAGGGTAGATAGAAAGAGCACTTCTGAGACTTGTCAGTTCATAGGATAGTCGTTAGTCTCCTGGTCCAGTAGAAAATAGAACTCAATTATACTTTCCACTGCTGAAGTTGAGTACATTGCCTTAGGAAGTTGTGTGGCCCATGTTCTTTGGTTGAAGCAACAAGTCTTGGATTTAGGATTACCTGTTGGCACAATTTCTGTTCTGTGTGATAATACTAGTGCCATCTGTATCTCTAGGATTCCAATCCAACATTCTAGGACCAAACACATTGATATAAGGCATCACTTCATTAGGGACCATGTTACAAAAGGGGACATTGAGCTACATTATATAGCAATTAAAAATCAACTGGCTGACATATTCACTAAACCACTAGCCTTTGACTCATTCAGCATTTTGAGAACCAGATTAGGAGTGATTGATATAAATGCTTGATTCTGATGACTGCTGATTTTTGATTGTTCTGATTGATATACTGTTATCTGTTAGTTAGTTTTTGGTTTGATTATTTGCTTTCAGTTGATTTTATTTCTTCTGCTGATTTCTATTTTTAGCCTTACTGTTAGTTTGATTTGAGCATTTACTTTGATGCAATTTTCTGCTTACTTTTTTATTCACTGGTTCATATCTTGCACTTATTTTTTATTCACTGGTTCATATCTTGCACTATAGTTTCTTTTGGATAAAAATTCTCTTCAAAATTAAAATGTTAGTTTTTGAAATAGAGATTATTTTATCTTCCTATAGTAATTTGCCTCATATCAATAGTGTTTGTCAAAGTCTTGAGTCATTAGTTTAATTTTCTAAATCAAGTGATTGCATTTATCATATGATGTATGGCTTTTATTTTGTGAATCATTCTTCCTTACTATGGAGAGTCATCTCCTATGTCTGGAAGATAATCTCACAGCTGAGACTCTTTAATGATTATGAAAAGGAGAAAGCTTACAAAAGATGAGCAGTGCGCCAAATAAATTGAAAAAGAGGCATAAAATGAGCCCAAAACTGAAAAGATGCGAAATTGTCAAATTGGATACACAAAGTGTATCAAAAATGAAAAGATGCGCAAAGCGCCAACTAATTTGAAAAAGAGGCACAAAATGAGCCCAAACCAAGCTTTCTTCCCTTTCAGATTGTTAAATGTCTTAGAAAAATCCATGCGCCACTTAATATTTTTCAAAAGCTTGAGTTTGGAAATCCTGATTTTTGATTCCTTACTTTGTAACACTATTATATCAGATATTTTTTTGGAACGAGGCTTGAAAGGATCTCTTTTCAAATCTAATGTCTTTTCTTTTGAATCAGATTTTTGTTTTGAAAGAGGTTTCATCGATAAGGTGCCCGGGGTCGGAGTTACGAAAGTTGATTTTTCCAACTTTTTCTAGATTTCAGCACTGTCAATTGTCTCCTTATTAGTTTTTGGATCTAAAATCAAGGAAAAATTCTGATTTACTCGAGCAGCTTGATCAAAAAAAAAAAAAACAAACAAACAAAAATTATGGCTTTTATTTATTTTTGCTGTGAGTTTTATTCATTTTTTTTGTTTTATTTAAATTATGTGGTTGTGCTTTTGGGATCCCGATCTATCATCTTCATCCTCCATCTTTTTCTGTTTTCTTCACATCACCCTGGACGATACACCGATCATCTTGGACGATTCATTCAAAATCGTCCCCACACTGCTCCTGCTGCTGAGAAACTCCAATTATTGGTGATCGTCCTGGACGATATGATCCATATCCTCCTGATCTGATCAAACGGCTGACATTGCTCCAATTATTGTCTATCATCCTGGGCGATCCACCTTATCATCCCGGATGATCCACGTGTCAGCCACTGGACGATTCGAATTCGGCTCGTCCTACATATTTATTACATATTATCCTGGACGATCCACCTAATCGTCCTGGATGATACTTTTCGTCAACGGTTGTCCAGCCTGACTCCTCGGGATGATCACCTGTGTCTAATCATCCTGGACGATCAGACCGCCTTTTTGACCAATCGTCCAGGACATCATAAATGCCCATATCGTCCCGGACAATGTCGCGATCGTACGGGACGATCAGGCCGTTTTCTATATAAACAATAGTTTTCTTAAGGATTTTTCACACCTTTCTCTTCCACTCTCCTTCTACTTCCTTACACTTTCGATTCCTAATGGCTGGTGGCAAACGGTCCCATCAAAAGGGTGACAGTTCCTCCTGGGGACCTGTTGATCCTCGCTTCCCCAATGCAACCGATTAGACTGCCTACGAGCGATATTGCGAGGTGGGGATCACACCGTCGAAAATCATAAATCCCTGCACTCTCACTTATCCTGTCCATGACCTCTTATCACACACCTCCCTCACCTTCATCATGACTCTCGCATTTCCCTTTAGCTCGAAACTTATTCGTGTTTTCTTTGTAAACTTGCGGATTTCAGCTGATTACTCCACCCTCCGCTCTTATGTAAATCAGCGCCCCATCGAACTTACCTACCACGATTTTCATAACATTCTCCAACTTTCTATCACTGGTGACAAACTCCACACATTTATCACCACCCAAACTATGATTGGAGTGTCGCCAATCATTTCCTTCGCAATACAAATGCTCCATATCATGACAATGCCTGCTCCATACTTCTTAAGGACGCCCAGACTATTCAGCATGTTCTTCGTTCCTTCGTCATTCCAAAGGTGGGGGATCGAATTCACATCACCCCACTCCTGTCCTTGACCACCTACTACATCCTGGCCCATAGGGAATTTAATGCCACCGACCTTATTATACGGTACCTCGAGCACCTCACCACCATTCGTGATCCAGGTCATCGCCGTCGTCCAAATCTAGCCTTAGGACACATTATTGCCTATGCCCTCCAAACCAAATATGACCTGCAATATCCCACAGCTCCAGATGTTCCTCCTTCCTTCCTCACCAATAATGCCTTCCATGTCCTACACAGCACCCGACTACATCCGGAGCCCGCCCCGGATGTTGAGGAAGAGGAGGAAGAGGCCATTCCAGTTCCTGCTGCACCAGAGGCACCTGCTCCCCTTCGCATTGCCTCTCCCTTTGACCACCTGGTGCAGCGCTTCGATCAGTGGGAGGCAAGATTTGACTTCTATGTGGTTGCCTAGGAGCAACGGCACACCGAGGACATCCAGCGCTTCACTGACTATGCTACGCAGCAGCAACAGCAGCATGACCAGGACATTGCATGGATTGGAGCCCACTTTCAAGCCATTCACCATTACTTCAACCCACCACCGCCACCTCCTTCTTTCGATCAGGATCCGCTTTTGATCTAGTCTTCTATTTTGTAGTTGTTCTCTTTTATATTTTGTACTTGTATTTTCGTGTTCTGTTTTACCCTCCTCCTTTTTGTGATGTCAAAAGGGGGAGTCAGTTGTAGTCATTTCAATTTTTATTATGTGTTATGTTTTCTGTATTAGTTTGATTGTTAAATGAAAATTTGAAAAAAAATATCTGTTTTTCAATCTCCTATTTATTTTTATTTTTATTTTCAAACTACTGTACAAATATTTGCCATCATCAAAAAGGGGGAGATTATTGCAAATCTGGTTTTGATGATGACAAACATGTTTCCAGTGTGTTTTGCTTGGCTGACCCATTTCAGGCACAAAAGATCACGAGCAAATCAAGCCAACTCAAGATCGGGTCCAAGTGTGTCAAATGTATGATTTTTCTTTTTATTGAGTCAATTATAATGTAACATATTCCCGAGCTAAGTAACCTTGCATACACACACTCAGGGGGAGAGCTTGAGTGAATTAGAGTTTCTATTCATTTTTTGTTCAGATCGTCCTGGACGATATTCACATCATCCTGGATGATCCAGCAAAAATAAAAACCCTAATTAGGGCGACCAAGTTAAGTGAGTCTGATTAAGCAGATCATCCTGGACGATCTTTGGATCGTATGGGACGATATGCTTAAATCAGAAATTCTCAACCGCCAAAACAAGTTAGGCAAGTTTTTATTTTAAGTTATTTGGTCTGATCGTCCTGGACGATACGTGTATCGTCCTAGATGATTCAGTACAATCATGCCTAAATTAGTCTGGTAATTAAGGAAAGTAATTAATATTTAATTGATACGATCATATCATCCTGGATGATCGTAGGATCATCCCGGGCGATCATAATCGTCTAGTGCATTTCAGCTGTACGTCCCGAATTGTGTTCAGGATGATTTGGGTACTTTTTAAACTAATCATACAGGACGATACCCGTATCGTCCCGGACGATCAAGTCATTTTTTGGTTGTCCAGCACAAGTTTCTCTTGACGACCCGAACTGTCTTCTGGATGATATTCCTCGATTTGCACTAATCGTCCCGGATGATCGCAGGATCGTACGGGACGATATGAATAATTTTTTTTACAGATCGTCCAGAAGAGCCAGATCGTCCAGGCTGAAACAGTTGATTTTGAACTGATCGTCCTGGACGATCTTGGCCGACCAGTTGAGATTTAGGGCAAATTTTAAGCCCTCCTATAAAAGAACTTTTTCTTGAAATAAGAAAAATCTTTTGCCACCTTCCTTCCCTGAGAAACCCTACAGAGAGAGAGAGAGTTGGGAGAGAGAGAGAGGATCTTGTGAGGGGGAGTTAGTGAGGGATTCACTAAGGTTGCTCCAAGCACGGATCAGAGTCATCTTCTCTGCTCGTCGTCTTTCGTCTAGTTGGTATTTGTCGTGGGAGGATCGTTCACAAGAAGATCCGGGGTTCTGTACCCGCTTCAGGTGGAAGTAAAAGGAGTTCGAAGGTTCTCTGCCTGCTTCAGGAGGAAGCAAAAGGAGGTCGAGTTCTCTGCCTCACCATGTGACGAAAAGGAGTTGTTTGTACAGGCTTCTCCGCCTTGCTGTGGGAGCAAAAGGAGAGACACTTTTTGTTTAGTGCAATACCCGGAGGGGAGGCTCCGGGGAGTGGACGTAGGTCAAGTTGACCGAACCACTATAAAATCTGGTTTGCTTTTCTGATTCAGTTTTGCACTTTATTTTTCTGATATTAACTGCTTGGGTGAATATCTGTGATTGATCTTTTCGTTCTTGTTTACTTGTTTCCGCTGCTAAGTGTCGAAAAGATTTTCATTGTTGTCGTGAAATTTTTAAATAACCAATTCACCCCCCCCTCTTGGTTAGCCTCGGGACTAGTTCACTAGGGCTTAACATCCCTATCGAACTTTCTCTAATATTAATGTTCCAAGTGTTGATTACAATATCTAACCTCATCTTAGAAAGTTGCTTACTAAGTTGAGCATCTACGATGCCCTCATCCTTTCAAAAGAAATGAGGGAGACTCCAATTAAAGCACTTCTCGACCCAGAGATTTACATAGCTCAATTAGCTTTGACTTTCGAAGAAGAAGATTTATACTTCAAAGAAATCCCCGGAGTTATCTTCTCCGATGAAGATCTACTGCTCAGAACTACCGACTACAATAGCCTACTATACATCACTATAAAAATGGGAAAATTCAAGTTATCAAGAGTCCTCATTGATCTAGGTACATCGGTCAATATGATTAACATAACGACCCTTGTATACCTTAGAGTTGATACTAGCAAGCTCTCAACTGACAAGTTGGTGCTTTGTGTGTTCAACAAAATAGAAATCAGCAGAAGAAATAAAATCTACTGAAAGCAAATAATCAAATCAGAAACTAACTAACAGAAAACAGAATACCAATCAGAACAATCAGAAATCAGCAGTCATCAGAATCAAGAATTTATATCAATCACTCCTAATCTGGTTCTCAAAATGTTGAATAACTCAAAGGCCAGTGGTTTAGTGAATATGTCAGCCAGCTGATTTTCAGTTGCTACATGATATAGCTCAATGTCCCCTTTTGTAACATGGTCCCTAATGAAGTGATGTCTTATATCAAAGTGTTTGGTCATAGAATGTTGGATTGGATTCTTAGAGATACAGATGGCACTAGTATTATCACACAGAATAAAAATTGTGCCAACAGGTAATCCTAAATCCAAGACTTGTTGCTTCAACCAAAGAACTTGGGCCACATAACTTCCTAAGGCAATGTACTCAGCTTCAGCAGTGGAAAGTGCAACTAAGTTGTATTTTCTACTGGACCAGGAGACTAGAGACTGTCCTATGAATTGACAAGTTCCAGAGGTGCTCTTTCTATCCACCCTACACCCCCGTAAAGTGAGAATCATAATATCCAAATATCTTAAAAGAGGTGCTGTGCCTAGGGTACCAGATGTTGCAAATCTGGTTTTGATGATGACAAACATGTTTCCAGTGTCTTTTGTTTGGCTAATATGTTTCAGGCACAAAAGACCACAAGCCACTCAAGCCAACTCAAGATCGGGTACAAGTGTGTCGAATGTATGATTTTTCCTTTTATTGAGTCAATTGTAATGTAACTGATTTCCTAGCTAAGTAACCTTACACACACATACTCAGGGGAGAGCTTGAGTGAATTAGAGTTTCTGTTCATTTTTTGTTCTGATCATCCTGGACGATTTTCACATCGTCCTGGATGATCCAGCCAAAACAGAAACCCTAATTAGGGCGACTAAGTTAAGAGGGTCTGATTAAGCAGATCGTCCAGGACGATCTCCTGATCGTACGGGACGATATGCCCAAATAAAAAATTCTCAGCCGCCAGATCAAGTTAGGCAAGTTCTCATTTTTAGATACTTGGTCTGATCGTCCCGGATGATACGTGTATCATCCCGGACGATTCAGTATAATCATGCCTAATTTAATCTGGTAATTAAGGAAAGCAATTTATTTTTGGTTGATACGATCATATCGTCCTGGACGATCGAAGGATCGTCTCGGACGATCTTGATCGTTTAGTGCATTTAAGCTGTACGTCCAGAACTATGTACAGGACGATTTGGGGCCTTTTTGAACTAATCGTCCAGGATGATGTCCCCATCGTACTGGACGATGAAGTCATTTTTTGGTCGTCCAGCACAGATTTCTCTGCACGACCCGAACTGTCTTCTGGACGATTTTCCTTGATTTGCACTAATCGTCCGGGACGATCGCAGGATCGTACGGGACGGTATGAATAATTTTTTCTACTGATCGTCCAGAAGAGCCAGATCATCCAAGCTGAAATAGCTAAATTTGAACTGATCGTACAGGACGATCTACCTATCGTCCTGGACGATCTTGGCCGACCAGTTGAGATTTAGGGAAAATTTTAAGCCCTCATATAAAAGAATTTTTTCTAAAAACTAAAAATATCTTTTGCTGCCTTCCTTCCCTGAAAAATCCTAGAGAGAGAGAGTTGGGAGAGAGAGAGAAGATCTTGTGAGGGGGACTTAGTGAGGGATTCACTAAGGTTGCTCCAAGCACGGATCAGAGTCGTCTTCTCCGCTCATCATCTTTCGTCTAGTCGGAGTTCATCGTGGGAGGATCATTCGCAAGAAGATCCAGGGTTCTCTGCCCGCTTCAGGTGGAAGCAAAAGGAGTTCGAAGGTTCTCTTCCTGCTTCAGGAGGACGCGAAAGGAGGTCGGGTTCTCTGCCTCACCGTGTGGTGAAAAGGAGGTATTTGTACAGGCTTCTCCGCCTTGCTGTGGGAGCAAAAGGAGAGACACTTTTAGTTTAGTGCAATACCCGGAGGGGAGGCTCCGGGGACTGGACGTAGGTCAAGTTGACTGAACCACTATAAAATCTGGTTTGCTTTTCTGATTCAGTTCTGCACTTTATTTTTCTAATATTAACTGCTTGGGTGAATATCTGTGGTTGATCTTTTCGTTCTTTTTTATGTGTTTCTGCTGCTACGTATCGAAAAGATTTTCATTATTATCATGAAATTTTTAAATAACCAATTCACCCCCCCTCTTGGTTAGCCTCGGGACTAGTTCACTAGGGCTTAACATCCCTATCGAACTTTCTCTAATATTAATGTTCCAAGTGTTGATTACAATATCTAACCTCATCTTAGAAAGTTGCTTACTAAGTTGAGCATCTACGATGCCCTCATCCTTTCAAAAGAAATGAGGGAGACTCCAATTAAAGCACTTCTCGACCCAGAGATTTACATAGCTCAATTAGCTTTGACTTTCGAAGAAGAAGATTTATACTTCAAAGAAATCCCCGGAGTTATCTTCTCCGATGAAGATCTACTGCTCAGAACTACCGACTACAATAGCCTACTATACATCACTATAAAAATGGGAAAATTCAAGTTATCAAGAGTCCTCATTGATCTAGGTACATCGGTCAATATGATTAACATAACGACCCTTGTATACCTTAGAGTTGATACTAGCAAGCTCTCAACTGACAAGTTGGTGCTTTGTGTGTTCAACAAAAAGGCCGAGAATGTGTTAGGTTTAATAACCCTTCTTCTAGAGATAGGAGAGTTAAAAACTGAAGAGAAATTTCATATAATTGACTCATAAATGTCCTTTAATGCACTCTTTGGTAGGCCTTAGATCCACGAGTATAGGATGGTTCCTTTTACTCTACATCAATGCATCAAGTACCAATGAGATGGCATTGAATTTGAAATTAAGGGTGATTAGCAACCATTCTCTATTCATGAGATCGGGATCTATGAGGATGCAACATACTACATACCCAAAGGGTCAACTGCCTATTCTAAGGTAGAGATCAACTTCAAAGAGGAAAAAATAAAAAGTCAAGGTTTAAAAGCAATTCAAAAATTAAAAAAAGAAAAAGTTAAAAGTTAAAAGAAATAGAATTCAAGTAGTAACGATGATGTCGAGTGCATGGTCTTTAGGCCTCCAAAAAATTTACTTCAAAGAGGTGGGAGGATGGCCCAAAGAACATGCGGTCGAGGCCGCCCTTCAGTTGAAAAGAGAAATCCCCCAATGTACATCAAACTTGAGTCAGGTTTTGATGAATAATAAAGAAAAGGGGGTGTTAGAATTGCTTTTGACTACAGAAAAATCAATCCTCCACCAAAGTTTGATCTCACATCAGAATTGGATAGTGACCATACTAAGTCAAAAATTCAAAGTGACGAGCATAAAGTGAGTATATATGAAAAGCTTAATAGGGCAATTGAATCCTTAACCTTAACTCCACTATCTACTAATAGGGTCTCAGGGTTAGTAATTAAGGATGACCCTAACTTAGATGGAGATGTAAGAAAAGTCCAGAAGTTCTTCCTTGGGTCCTCCTCCTCAAGGAATGGAAGTGATGCAATCCTTAAGGAGGCATATTTTAACGAATTAATGGAATTACCTTTTGGATACTTTTTTGTTGGTGTCAAAATTCTTATCTCTAAAGGTCTTGCTCCGAGTCGATGGACTAAGGGTCAAGCTAGATACCACAAAAATCTCTAGAATTCAAAATTTAATAAACATTGGATAAGTGGTATCGGCTTTGGTACCGTTAGTTTATTTGATGATGATGAATATTATTTAATGATAACTAGTCATCTTGAATCCAAAAATGTCCCTACTGAAGTCATCAACTCACTCGATAGACTTTGTTTGGATGCTTTATATGATTCTAACGAGCTTTAGGTTCAGGATGCACCCCCTGAATTCAAAAAAGAAATTAAGTCGACAATTGATGAACTCAAAGAAAACAACCTCAGAATAGTGGATGACCCTCGTCCCACTTTCATAAGTTCTTTTTTGAGTGGGGATGAGTTTAAAGATCTATTTCAACTTCTTTTTGAGTTTAGTTATTATTTTTCTTGGACATCTAAAGAAATGCCAGGTTTGTCTGTTGATGTAGTAGTCCATAAATTTGGAATCCGGCATGATGCCATTCCCATTAAGCAAGCTCCATGACACATGCATCTGGAGATCGAACAATAAGTCATTTTTGAAGTCAAAAAGTCAGTCAAGGATGGATTTATCTGAGAGGAACAATACTCCTCTTGGGTAGCCAGCGTCGTGCCAATTTGAAAGAAAAATGGTCAAATCCAAGTCTGTGTTGACTATAGAAACCTGAATAAGGCATGTCCTGAAAGTTTGAATAGGTTGTTAGACCTATTAACAATGTTCATAGGCTAACCAAGGGGGGGGGGGGGGGGGGTGAATTGGTACATTCTCTTAAAAAAATCTCTTGGATTTGATGAAACTGATTTCACAATTAACTTATTTTAAAAAAATAATTTTTCAACCACAAAAAAATTAAAAATGCAGTGAACTAAAAATGCGGAAAAAGATAAAAGTAACGAAGACACCAGAATTTATAGTGATTCAGTCCAACACGACCAACATCCACTCCTTAGAAACTCCTTCTCTAGGTATTTCACTAAATCAAAGTGACTCTCCTTTTTCCCCCACAGGAAGGCAGAGAAGCCCTTATAAATTCTCTTCCACCAAACCCCAGTACGGCAGAGAACTGTTGTCCTTTTTGACCCTTTTGGTGAAGGCAGAGAACCTACCATCCTTTCTCACCCTTCTGGTGATGGCAGAGAATCGAGCATCCTTTCTCACCCTCCTGGTGAAGGCAGAGAATCGAGCATCCTTTTTTACCCTCCCAGTGACGGCAGAAACCGGACTCTCCTTCAAAGATCTTCTCTCAGCAGTCTTTAAAGAGATAGGGCGAAGATTTAAAGTACAAACTATGATATCCTCACCTTTGGGCAACCTTATGAATCCCCTCATAATTTTCTCATCAAAGATCTCACCACACTCACTCTCAAACACTCTCCCTAATCACTCTTCCTTCCACTCTCAAGAAGAAATTCGTAGAAGATTAGTTGAACAGTCAGTTTTTAAGAACCTTATTTATAAAGGACAAGAAAAAATATCCAAAGACTAAAAATTTCAAGTTTTATGAAGTAGGATCGTACCGTACGATCAAATATCATCCCATACAAACAGATCAAAATATGAACGGTTTGTCCCGTACGATGTTGTACGAACCTATAAGATCTTGATTTCGTACTCTGAAAATGATGTATGAAATCAAATCGTATTGTACGAATAGTTTAAAAAATTGAATGGTTCGTCCCGTATGAACCTATACGAAGCATTGAACCCAAGTTTTTGTACTCTAAAAATGATATACGATTTCAATGCGTAGTGTATGAATAGTTCAAAAAATTGGATAGTTCGTCCCGTACGATTCGGTACGAACCTCCAAGACCCAATTTTTGTACTCTGGAAAATGATGTACGATTTTAATTCATACTATACGAACTATTCAAAAAATTGAATAGTTTATCCCGTACGATCCGGTCCGAACCTCCAAGACCCAATTTTCATACTTTGAAAAATGATGTATAAAAATATTTCATACTATACGATTTATACTTAGAAAAATTTTCACTCTTAATCATGCAGGTTCGTTTAAAGAGGTGAGACTGCACAAATTGTCCCGTACGATCTCATATCGTACAGTATGATTAGTTTTAAAAATTAAGCTTTTACCTCACTCCTCAGTGTGTGTTTGCATGGTTACCCAATTACAATCACACTCTCTCAAACTCAAGAAAAGAAAAGAAAGTACAAGATCCAAGATTAATAAGCTCTATCCCAATTAATTTGAAGTTTTCTACTATTTGGAATGTGATTTTCCTGAAATGAAATGTTAGTACACACAAAATAGAATTTTCCAGCATATATTAGGAGAAACAATAAATAAACAATAAGATTTTATTATCATCAAAAACTCACATCAAAAGCTCACTTAAAGAAACAGATTTGCAATAATCTCAATAATCTCTTCTTTTTTAATGATGGCAAAATAATCATTATTTAGGTTAACAAATAAATGCAAATTTTCTCCTTAGCTCCCCCTAAAAGTAAGCTCCCCCTAAATGATCAATTTACAGTAAGGGGGGGTTCCTATAAAAATCAGAAACAAATATACATACACAAAAAACAAACATACACACAAATTCATACAGTTCACAAAGCAAATGCATCAAACCAAAACAAAAAAAAATACAAACCATCAATCTACACCTCAAACAAACTCTCCCTTTTGACAACAACAAAAAGGGAAGAATACCAATAAAAAATAGTTGATGACGAATAATATGTTAAATATATTATAACTACAAAATTAAAATCAGATATAAACGATAAAAACTCAAAAGTTAAATCACAGAATGACAAGGATAAAAAAAGTTAATCTATGTCAGTATTGAAATAGACAGATTATATAACCACAACTATTGCAGAAATGATGAAATAGAATTAATCATTTTCTAAATCAATTGTGTTTATTTTTTATCAAGAAATTGATAAAGGAAAGAACAACTGGCGACATTGCGCATCTTTTCTTATATGTGGCACACTTTGTGCATCTTTTAATTTTAGGCTAATTATGTGCCTCTTTACAATTTGGCCAACATTGTGCATCTTTTCTTATACGTGGCACACTTTGTGAATCTTTTAATTTTGAGCTAATTTTGTGCCGTTTTTCAAATTTTTGTCTTTCCAAAATCACTACCTCTTAACATAAAGAACACTTTGAAATAGAAATAAGAGTAAAAAAAATGACATCAAATTTGCAACAATTATAGCTAAGTAATACATGTCTATATAAAGAATATATAATTTATCTTCTAATCTACACCTAGTCACTAAGTAATCAAAACATTTTGAGAGATGAAATTTTGCACAAAAATTAATGTTGTAATGAAAATTTAACCAACATTTTATAATTTCATTCAACTACTTTTGACTGTAAAACTTGAATAATTTTTTAACACAAAAACATCCACATATCGATATGCATAAAGCATGCCTTTTTCTTTTCATTCAATATCACTGATAGGACATGTACCAGGCAAGTTCAATCCAAATACATCCAAGTTACATCAACAAACCAACAATAAGAACATCCAACATCAATCCTATAACAAAAAACATCAACAACAAGGAGAATATACAAGTACAACAACATCAAACACAAACACCCATCAAGAGCAACAGTAGAACAACAGAATCATAGCCAGAAATCTGAAGGACACTCATCTGGAAGAGGTGGAAGAGTATTGAACATAGCGAAGTAGCTATTGATTGAAGCAATATTAGTGTTCATTATATCAAATTGGTCTCAGATCCACCCCTGGTCTTCAGTATACCTATCATCCTGCATCTTCAAATAAGCCTCCACATCATTAAATCTTTGATCAAGATGATCAAAATGCTAAACCATATCTTGATAAAAGTTTTGGTCAGGTGCAGGTGCAGGTGCAAGTGCTGGAGCTCCCCCTTCTTCCTCAGAATCATCTTCCCCTGAATCTTAATGAAATAATGCTCAAAAGGAAGCATTGGTGAAGAAAATGGGAAACTCAATGTGAGGATCAGGATGTATTAGATTATATTTCTTGTCCAAAATGTAGGTAATTTAATGTCTTAATGCCACATTCTTCTTTCTTTTATTACTAGGATGCCCAATATCAGAAAGATTATAAATATAGTCCATAATGAGTTGGGCTTCATCAAACGATTTTTCAGTCAATATAAGGTAGGTGATAATGGACAAAAGAGGGGTCATATTGATATGATCACCAGCTTTAGGAATGATGGAGGTTCTCAAAACATGCTAAAAGATCCTAGCATTTTGATTTAGGGTATATACTCGAGGTAAATGACTGACTTGATGGACTCCTCTAAGATATTGGTTAACTTCACTCTAGTCATAATCATCTCTAGAAGTCAGAGTAAGTGCCCTAATCCCTTGGGTTCTAAGATGCATAAAAGTTCCTAAGTCTTCTTTTATGATTTAGACTCGTTGTTTAAAAATATAGAAATTTATTCTAGAATGATCTTCATTAAACCTCATGTTGGCTAAAAATACTTGAAAGGTTTCCTTATTATAGGCATGGATCAGGGTTAAAATGAAGGACAATTGGGTTGCAGCAAACAGAGGCATGACAAAGAAATTTAGATCAGATTAAATGAGGACTCTTGAAGCAGTAATTTTTGTAGCACAATACCTATTGAAGGCTTCTTCATTTTCCCTAGTTAAGAAATCATCATCTCTCTCTGTTCTAGATGAAGAACCCCTTGACCCACATGCATGCTTGCTTCTACTAGCCATTCCTAAGAGTTGAAGGTATGAAGGTTTGAAAGAAATATGAAGAAAATGATAGCCAAACCTATCCAATTTAAAGAAGAGTGGTCGATCGTACAGTACGAATCCAGGTTCATACGTACGATCATGAAATCATATGATACAAAATAAATTTTGTATAGATGAATTAAAAATGACAAAAATGTAATGACTTTTCATAAACTGCTCTTCCAGAGGCATCCTTTCATACAGACTTTTTTAACTAACTGATCGTATAGACGATGATGTGTTCATCTAAGACGATCAGAAAAATTAAAGATCATTTCATGACGGTTGGGTTCATCCTTATCCAAAATTGACAGTAGGGATCATATGGACAAACAACTATTTGTCCAGGATGATTAGAAAATGAATGGGCATCCAGAGATGGCTGGGTCATTCACGTGAAATAATGACAACACGATAGTACAGATGAAGTTTGACTTCGTACGTACGAACACCAATTATAATTGACACTGAGGTGTACAACCATCCCCATGCGTACTCAGGAAACTATACATATCATATAGTATGATGACATCATCGTATAGTATGAGCAACCCTTAAAACATAGTTTCAATTTATTACCTCAGAAAATAATATGCGCAAGCTACAGAATTCGTTTTGTACAAAAAAATTTCATACAGTACGAATAGAATACAAAAAAAATAGTGCATGGTAACCTCAAAAATCTTTCAAAGACAATCATTCATTTTTTTCAAATGATAAAAGGATAAAGCAACTAAATACAAATAAAACAAAATAAACAACCTATACTACACATACACTTAACCTAAACAAACATACAATCACACACAAATTAAGTTTGCAGAAATTTTATTTATGCATTAAGATCAATCATACCTAGCTTTATCCTTAAAATGCTAAATGTGTCAAAAGCTAGTGGTTTTGTAAAAATATCTACAAGTTGATCTTTAGTAGCAACGTGATGTAATTTAATGTCTCCTTTTGCTACATGATCTCTAATAAAATGATGCCTTATATCAATATGCTTGTTTCTAGAATGTTAAATAGGATTCTTTGAAATACATAGGGCACTAGTGTTATCAAAAAAGATTGTAATTGTGTGAAAAGAAAATCTTAAATCAATCAATTACTATTTTAATCAAAGAACTTGTGCAACACAACTTTCTAAGGTAATGTATTCAGCTTCTGCAGTTCAAAGGGCTACTTAGTTCTATTTTTCTACTAGACCAAGAAACTAAAGTGTTTCCTATGAATTAATAAGTTCCAAAAGTTCTTTTATGATTAACCCTGCAACCAACAAAGTCTGAATCAGAGTATCCAATAATTTCAAATGTAGTATTATTCTTAGGATACCAAATTCCTAAATTTTGAGTCCCTAAAAGATATATCATAATTCTTTTTATTACAGTTAGATGTGATTCCTTTGGATCAGCTTGAAATCTAGCATACAAATAAACACTAAACATGATATCTGGTCTTCTAGCTATCAAGTAAAGCAAAGATTCAATCATTCCTCTAAACCACTTTTGATTAACTAATTTTCCCTTGGGGTCCTTATCCAACTACACTGAGGAACTCATGGGAGTATCACTGGTTTATTCGTATCCATTTCATACTTTTTGAGATTCTCTTTAACATATTTTGACTGACTAATAAATGTTCCATCCTCATCCTGCTTAATGCTAAACACCAAAAAGTAACTCAAATCCCCTATCAGACTCATCTCAAATTCCTTACTCATTATTTTTTGAAAAGTCATCACATAGATTTTTATCAGTAGATCTAAATAAGATATCATCCACATAAATTTGATCAATCAGTATTTCATTTCCTATATTTTTCCACATTCCCTTTTATAAAAGATTGTTCAAGTAGGTATGTGCTTAGCCTTTCATACCACGCTTTAGGTGCTTGTTTTAATCCATATAATACCTTATTCAATTTAAAAATATGATTAGAAAATTGTGCATTTTTTAAATCTGGAGGTTGCTTAACATAAACATCCTCTTTTCTCATCCCATTTAGAAAGAAACTCTTCACATCCATTTGAAACAACTTAAAACCTTTAAAACAGGAATAGGCTAAAAGCACTCTAATTGCCTCAAGTCTGGCTATCAGGGCAAAGGTCTCCTTAAAATTAATTCCCTCAATCTGATTATACCCCTTAGCTACTAGCCTTGCTTTATTTCTAACAATCACTGCAGAATTATTCATCTTATTTTTAAATATCCACTTGGTTCTAACAACACTTTAATCTTTTGGTCTTTCTACTAACTCCCAAACATCATTTCTAGCAAATTGATTCAACTCCTCATGCATAGCTAAAATTGAAAATTCATCTGAAAGTGCTTGATTTATAGTAGTGGGTTCAATCATTGAAATAAAAGCAGAGTGATTTACTTCTTTTCTCAAACCATGCCTAGTCCTAACTCCTTCACCTGGATCTCCTAAAATCAACTCCTTAGGATGACTCTTAGCAAAATTCTATTCCTTAGGCAATTGGTTTTCTTCCTTATTTTCAACACTCTCTTCAACGTTTTCATTTTCAAGTCCTTGGGTGATTTCCTCAATTTCATCTTCATCCATCCTAGACCCTCCAATATTAATCGATTCATCAAAAATAACATGAGTGGTCTCCTCAACTACCAATATTATGCTATTAAAAACTCTATAGGATTTTCCAACACTTGAATATCCTAGAAAATTTCCTTCATCAGATTTTGGATCAAATTTTTCTAAGAGAGTTTTTTCATTATTATGTATGAACACTTTACATCCAAAAATATGTTAGTGTGAGAGATTGGGAAATCTACCTTTAAGAAGTTCATAGGGTGTCTTGTTTAATTTTGATCTAATGTTCACCATATTCAACACATAGTATGCGGTACTAACTGCTTCTGCCCAAAAATATATTGGAAGTGATTATTCTGCCAACATGGCTCTAGTAGCTTCAATCAATGTCTTGTTCTTTCTCTCAATTATTCCATTCTGTTGAGGTATCCTAGAAGCTGAGAAATTATGATCTATTCCATGGGTTTTATAAAAATCATCAAACAATTTATTTTCAAATTCTCCCCCATGATTACCTTGGATTGTAACAATTTCAAACCCTAGTTTTCTCTGAATCAAAGTGGCAAAATCTCTAAACTCCGCAAATGATTCACTCTTATGATTTAAAAATCTAATCCATGTGAATATTGAGTAATCATCCACAATCACATACCCAAATCTTTTTCCTCCTAGACTTATCATACTAATAGGTCCAAAGAGATCCATGTGAAGAATTTCTAAGGGTTTGTTAGTTCTTAGATCCTTGACTGAATGGAAGGAGGATTTGACTTATTTTCTTAGTTGGCATGCATCACACAAGTGATCCTTAATAAAGTCTAATTTGGGTATTCCTCTAACTAAATCCTTTTGGGTGATTTTCCTAAGATTTCTCATGCTTGCATGATAATGTCTTCTATGCTATAACCATGATTCATCATAAATTGTTTTTAAACAAAAAGTAATAGAATATTTTACAGAGTTTAAATCAAGCATGTATACATTATTAACTCTATCACCATATAACACATCAACACCATTTTTCCTTATCATACAGCTTGTAGGCAAAAATTTTATATAATATCCTTTATCACACAATAGACTAATGCTCAATAGATTATGTTTCAAGCCATCTACTAATAGAATATTTTCTACTAAAAATTTCTTTGAATTTCCAATCATACCTACACCTACCACTCTCTTGGTGGTATTATATCTAAGTGTAACCTTGCCTCCATTCCTGGCTTCCAACATTATGAATTAAGTCATATCTCTAGTCATGTGCTTCGAACAACCACTGTTCAGGTACCAAATGCTCTCATGAGATCTTGTGTGAGAGAGTCCCTACAAAAACATCAAATGTTAGACTTGGAAACCTAAATAAGTTTAGGTTCACCTCTTTACAATTTTAAACCAGATGCATGTGTGATATGTTGTGTTTTATGCATCTTAAGTTTCCACACTAAATGTGTTCTACAATGAATAGTATAAGCTTGGGAAATATGCCTAATGATTCCGCAAGAAAAACATTTTACTCCTGGAAAAGGGTTTACCAATCTATATGCATTGTAAGATCTTTTCCTAGGTGTTGAACACATATTCTTTTGTTTAGACCTATAGAATTGTTAAAGTGTCAAAGTAGGTTTATTTTCTTTAATACATTTCAACTCCAATTTAACATATGAGTTTCTATTCTCCAATATTAAAATATCCATTCTCAAGTCAATTTCTCAACATTCAGATTCTTCCAAAAAGACTTTAAAATCATTTTCAAGTTCTGTGTGAGATAAATTTAAAATTTCATGCTGTTTGTTTAAATCATCATATTCATCTAATAGAGTCATGTGGTTGCTATCAATTAATGCATGATTTTTCCTAAGGATTTCAAATTCTTTCTATAATTCTAAGTAATCCAAATTTAATTTTGCATGCAGTTTCTTTAGTCTCCTATATGCAGAATGAATGCGCTCAGAAACTTCAAACAGTTCATTATAACTTAAGTCACATACCTCCTCGTGATCCGAATGATTAAGATTGTCAGCCATTAGAAACAAGTTTATGACTTCCTCTTCTATTTCTGTTTCTGAGGTGTCCAAAGCTGAATCCACCCAAAATGCTTTTTGAAGTCTCTTCTTGCCCTTCTTCACATTGGTTTTCTCCTCAACCTTCTCCTTACTAGGATTAGCTTTAAGATTTGGGCAATCTATCTTAATGTGTCCTGGCTTCCTGCACTCATAGCAAATTACATCATTAGAAGCCTTAACATTTTTATGGAACTTAACTTTATTCCACTGCTGACGTCTCCTCTACTTCCTTCTTAGGAATCTTTTGAATTGCTTTGTCATTAAGGTAATGTTCTCTTCATCCTCAGACTGAGACTGATCACTTTCAGAGTTATCCACCTTCAAAGTAACATTTTTCTCTTTTCACTTATCACCTGCATCAATCTATCTTTGAGTCACAGATTGCTCATAAGCAATTAATGATCCAAGAAGATTATCAATAAAATAGACATTTAAGTCTTTCGATTCGATTATAGCAGTTATCTTTGCATTATAAGCAATAGGCAAACAATGAAGTATTTTATTTACTTTTTCTGCATTCATTAATTCCCTACCTAAGGCTTGCAATGAAGTGGCTATAGAACTGTCATCCTTTTTTACCCTCCTAGTGAAGATAGAGAACCCACCATTCTTTCTAACCCTCTTGGTGATGGCAGAGAATCGAGCATCCTTTCTCACCCTCCTGGTGTTGGCAACGAACCAAGCATCCTTTTTTACCCTCCTGGTGATGGCAGAGAACTGGACTCTCCTTCAAAGATCTTCTCTCAAGAGTCTTCAAAGAGATAAGGTAGAGACTTAAAGTATAAACAATGAGATCCTTACCTTTGGGCAACCTTGTGAATCCCCTAACAATTTCTTGTTCAAAGATCTCACCACACTCACTCACAAACACTCTCCCTAATCACTTTTCCTTCCACTCTCAAGAAGCAATTCATAGAATATTAGTTGAACAGTCAGTTTTTAAGAACCTTATATACAAAGGATAAGAAAAATCATCCAAAAATTGAAAATTTCAAGTTTTACGAAGTAGGATCATACTGTACGATCGAATATCATCTCATACGAATAGTTCAAAATATGAATGGTTCATCCCTTATGATGCTATATGAACCTATAGGTTCCTGATTTTGTACTCTAGAAATGATGTACGAAACTAAATCATACTGTACAAACAGTTCAAAAAATTAAACGTTTCATCCCATATGAACCTGTACAAAGCATTAAACCCTAGTTTTCGTACTCTGGAAATGATATACGATTTTAATTCATACTGTATAAATAGTTCAAAAAATTGAACAGTTCATCCCGTATGATCCGGTATTAACCTCCAAGACCCAATTTTTGTACTCTGGAAAATGATGTACGATTTCAATTCGTACTGTAAGAACAGTTCAAAAAAATAAATAATGCATCTCATACGATCCGGTATAAACATCCAAGACCCAATTTTTGTACTCTAGAAAATAATATATGAAAACATTTTGTACTGTACGATTTATACTTAGAAAAAATTTCAATCTTAACCAGGCAGGTTCATTTAAAGAGGAGAGACTGCACAAATTGTCCCGTACGACCTCACATCGTACAATACCATTAGTTTTAAAAATTAAGCTTTTATCTCACCCCCCAGTGTGTTTGTGCATGGTTACCCAATTACAATCATATTTTCTTAGACTCAAGAAAAGAAAAGAAAGTACAGACTCCAAGACTAATAAACTCTATACCAATTAATTTCAAGTCTTCTACTATCTGGAATGTGATTTCCCTGAAATGAAATGTTAGTACACACCAAATAGAATTTTTTAGCATATGTTAGGAGAAACAATAAACAAATAATAAGATTTTATTATCTTCAAAAACTCACATCAAAAGCTCACCTAAAGAAATAGATTTGCAACAATCTCAACATGTCCCAAAGATGATTTTTCTTTGCCAATTCTAGAACTCATGGTAGACATTGCTTCTTCGCATGTCATTTTCTCCTTTATGGATGGCTCATTGGGTTATAACCAGATCAATATGGCTCAAGAAGATGAGAGAAACATTGTATTTAAAAGTTCTATAGGGATCTTTTGTTATAAAGTGATGAGCTTTAGCCTTAAAAATGCTAGTGCAACCTACCAGCGGGCTTACATTTTTTACTACTTAATCCACAATCAAGTTGAGTGTTACATCAATGATTTAATTGTTAAGAGCAAAGTGAAATAAGAGCAAAGTGAAAGAACCTAAACTTTATGACTTAAGAATTATCTTCGAACGATTACGCTGCTACGATCTTAAAGTGAATCCCTTAAAATGTGCTTTTGGCATCACTTTAGGGAAACTTTTAGGCTTCATAGTTAGGTACCACATAATTGAAATTAATCCTACTAAAATTGATGCTATCTTAGATATGCCACTTCCCAAAAGTCTTACTCAATAGAGGTCCCTCAGTGTAGGTTGGCGTATATAAGAAGATTCATTTCTAATCTTTCCAGAAGATGTCAACCATTTTTTATCCTAGCCAAAAAGGATGCTAAATTCATTTGGGACGAGAAATGTCAATCTACTTTTAAGAATATCAAACAATACCTGACAGATCCACCAGTTTTGGCAGCCCCTATTTCGGGGAGACCTTTAATCCTTTACACTGCAGTCCTTGACGAGTCTCTCAGGGCCCTTCTAGCTCAAGCCAATGACGATGGGAAAGAAAACACTCTCTACTACCTAAGTCGAAGACTCCTTCCAATAGAAATTTGGTATCCTATGATTGAGAAACATTGTCGTGCCTTGGTCTTTTCAGCATAAAAACTAAGGCATTACATGCTTTCCCATCAAGTCAATTTTATTTCCAGTATCAACCCTTTCCAATATCTTATGACCCAGCTTACTTTGTCAGGACGTCTGGCACATTGATCTATAATATTGCTTCAATTTGAAATCACTTTTATTCCCTTCTATGTTGGGAGAGGCCCTGGAGATCATTAACAAAGTCCATGTTGGACTATGCGGTGCTCATCAATTGGGTCTGAAGATGAAAATGAAAATTAAAAGACTTGGTTACTATTGGCCTATGATGATTGACAATTACATGAAAACTATAAAATATTATCATCAGTGTCAGGTACATGGTGTGGTGTTACATCAACCACCTAACGTGTTGCACCTTACGATAGCTTCATGGACCTTCAAAAGTTGGGGCACAAATATCGTTGTGCCAATTGACCCTCCTTCTTTAACAGGTCATCGCTTTATTTTAGTGATGATAGATTACTTTTCAAAATGGGCAGAAGTATCCCATTAAGAAATGTAATATCCCACCTGTAATGAAATTCTTATGTGACCATATCGTATATCAATTCAGTGTGCCCCACAGAATCATATCTGATAATGGGTCTACTTTCATGTCTACAAAAATCAATAACTTTACAAGTCTCCATGGTATCGATTAGAGATATTCAATAATCTATTATCCACGTACTAATGGATTGGCTGAAGTCTTTAATAAAACCTTAGTTTAAATCATCAAAAAGATAATGGATGATAATAAACATCAGTGGGATGAGAGGTTGGTGGAAGCTTTGGGGCCTACCAGACCACTTATCAAACCCTGATGCAATCCACATCGTTTGCATTAGTGTATGGATCTGAGGCTGTACTCCCTCTAGAAATTCAAATTTCTTCACTCAGAACTGTAATCCAGAACCAGATCACTATAGAACAGAATGCACAATTTTGACTAAAGAACTCAAGGGTCTTGAAGAATGTCATCTCCAAGCCCAGTAAAATCTAAAACTTTATAAAACCTAAATGGTTTAAGCTCACGATAAGTTAGTGTGACCTAGAACCATCAGGATAGGGGACTTGGTCTTTGTTCTTTGGAGGCCTATCTTAGCTCACTGAAAGATCAGTGGATTTTGAACCAACCTGGGAAGGACCCTTCATAGTAGAGACAGTCTACAAAGGAGGCTCGTATTAGCTAGTGGATTGTAAAGGAAATCACCCAATGCTTACTATAAATGGATGATTTCTTAAGAGATGCTATACTTGATATAACTCAAACCTTAAATCAATAAGATTTTCAAATTTTGCATCACATTGACTTAATTTTGTATAAATTTTCAATTTCTAAAATCTTATTTCTCTTTTCTTAAGGTTAGATGTGAGTCATTATGCTTTCTTGCCTTAGGATTAGATCTTTTAGTGGTGGAGTACGCCCCTTTGCTGCACTATCCTATAATTCAAATCTCAATCTTGATCTTGTAAGGAGCAAGCTTCCTCCTAATACGATCAGTCACCAGTGGTGGATAACGCCTTCTACAGCACCATCCTGGTTTCAAATTTTAAATCTAAACTCGATCCTCTGCTTGGAGAAAGTTTCCTTCACCCATGATTATTCTAGATCTGATCCTCTGTGGGAAGTAATGCTTCCTTCCCACATGATCATCTTGACTTGATCTTTTTTGTAGAGTAAGCACCCTCTCCATAAGATCATCCTCAAGTGGTGGATAACACCCTTTACGGCACCATCATAATTTTAAGTTTCAAATCTAATATCCTATGATAAGCAATGCCTCCTTCCATAACATCTTCAAGCTTTCTTCTCCTTAAGGTTAGATGTGATTCATTGTGCTTTCTTTTCTTAGAGTTAGATCCACTAGTGATGGAGCACACCCATTGTGACACTATCCTAGTTTTCAAAATCTAGATCTAACTTTCTGTGGGAAGAAATGCTTCCATCCCACAAGGTCCCCCAGTTTTTTATCCTTAAGGATAGATGTGAGTCATCATGCTTTCTCTCCTTAGGATTAGATCTTCTAGTGGTGGATAACACCCTCTGCGGCACCATCCTAGTTTCAAAATTTAATATTCTAGGCTTGATCTTCTGTGGGAAGGAATGCTTCCTTCCCATGAGATCCTCCAGTTTTCTTCTCCTTAGGGTTAGGTGCTCTCTTTCCCTTAGAATTAGACTCCCCAGTGATGGAATATTCCCCTAAGGCAATATCCTTAATCCAAACTTTAATTCCATAATCAGACTTTCTTTTCCTTAGGGTTATGTTTCTCCTTTCCTTAGGTTTAAACCCACTAGTGGTAGAGGATGCCCTTAGTGGCACTATCTTAGTTTCAATTTCAAACTGAACCTTCTAGGGCTAGGATCTTCCTTCCCTTAGAATCAATTCAAACTCAATCCTCTGTAGCTTGGAATTCTTTATTTCTACATAATCATTGAATCTTTTGCTCCTTAAGGTTAGGTCCTTTCCTTCCTTAAGATTAGATTTACTAGTGGTAGAGTACGCCTTCTCCAACACTAATCTAGTATCAATTCAAACTTGATTCTTTAAGGTTAGGTTTCTATCCTCCCTTAGGATCAAAATTCCCGACTCGACCTCCCTATTCGGTCAACGGTAATATGTGCAATAGAACTTCATTCTATTACATCTATTGGGGGTCCCTTTATTGATCTCATTTTTGTATAAGGTCAGTAGGATCAATTCAGACCCTAGGATCTATCAGGATCCCAGATCAATCCTAACCCTAAGATCTTCCCAGACCCTAAAATTCTTTTAGACTTTAGATCCTAGGATTCATTCTAGCCTTAGGACTCTTCAAGATTTTGGACCCTAGAATTCCTTTTGATTTTAGGATCAATCCAGACTTCAGATTAGTCTAGACTTAATTTAAACTTTCAATTAAAACTTCAATCTAGTAAAGCTTTAAATCAAACCCTACCTCAAATAAATTCAAACCAGATTCAATCAAACCCTACCTCAAATCAATTCAAGCTAGATTCAATCAAACCCAAACTTAGTCAATCCAGCCTTAAATCCAAACTTTAATCTTTTAAACTTCGAGAGCGATTGGAGCGGGGTATAGCGATTTTGAAATCCTTTCTTACGGAGCGGGTCGAAGCGTCATTTTGGCTGTTTTGATGGTGGTGGGCCGTCGGCCCTATGTGGCCGACAAAGGTTTGTTGGGTAGTTCTTCGGCTGATTTAAGATTTATGTTTATATGTGGTAAGGTTTTTATGGATTGGGTTTATTTTGATGGTTTTCTGGAGTTGAGGCTTGGAATGATGTTGTTCTTGATGAGGTCTTTCTTATTGTTTAAGAATAATTTGGATGGGTTTGTTAATGGTAAAATTGATTCGCTTTGTTTTGAAGAATTTTCTGTTGGGAAGGTGTCTCTGAACCAGATCCTAAATGGTTTTGGTAAAATCTTGAAAGAATTTTGTGGAAGATTATTTGGCAACCTGTTCATGCGTAGATGGGGAGGCTACCTTGAATATTCTTTCCCTCCAAGTATTATCATGTTTGAAGCTCAGTTTCTGATTCTTATATTCAATCTTTCAATTGATGTCGTATTGGAGTTGGGATTCATTAAGAAGAAGGTTTTGAGTCTGGATTCGAATTTCATTGAGGTTGTTGTTGAAGTTTTACCTGTGAAGGTGGTGTTTCAACATTCCTTTGCTATGAGGATGTGCATCCCGGTTATTGGAAACAAGGGTTTTTGGCTATCTTTGTTTAGTTTGTCTAAGGAAGAGGAATTGGATCTTCCTAGATATTCTGGTTTTAGCCTCAAGTGGGTTCCTATCCCATCAAAGTTAATTGTTGGTTGTTTTTTATTCCTTGAAGTGCAAGGTTTGTTGGTTGTTTGCTTGAAGGGCGTGGATTTTACAGCTAATGTGAAGTCAAATTTAATAATTGTAGATGGAGGCATCAAACCTTCATCTAGTTTTAATGAAGCAGAAATTATGTTTCAAGTGGAGTTGGGTCTGTATGCCAGTGGTAGAGCTGGTTTAAGGTAGTTGATTGGTTTGTCCAAAGGAAAATGGTGTGTTGATTTGCTTGTTCAAGGAAGGTTTGGACTTCTGAATTTTTTCTTGAGGAAGGCTGGTTTTTTTTCAGCTAAGGTTTGTTTAGCAGGCATGGAGCTCTTGTTCTATGAAGTTCAAGGCTTGTTGGCGGAAGGCTTGAAGGGAGTGGAGATTATTGGTACAGGAGCTTTAGAAGTTGTGAAGTTCTTATGTTTTCTTATGGCTTTGGAATTAATTTTTCAGGTCATAGAAGCATAGTTTCTTATTTGCTATATGAAATTAGATTAATGGAATATGGGACTCTTCCTATTTTTCACTTTTTACCTAATTGGGAACTCTGGGACACTAATCAACCTATTTGGTTGTTTTCAAAAATTTGGTGTCCCCAACACCCCAATTGGTTCAAATTGAGGAGTAGTGGATCTTATTTCCATTATGATATTTTATATTTTGCAAATATTTTTCTTATGCTTTGTTTGAGCTACAATAAGGCTTCCTTTCCCTTTGTTTTGAAAGGGATGCCTATTAGTTTTTTTATTTCTAGTTTGTAATAGTTTTTTCCTCTTAATGCATGTTTGCATTTCATCAAAAAAAAAATCTTTTAAACTTAATAAAATCCATCTTTTAAAACTTCAATCAAATCCATCTTTCAAACTTCAATCAAATCTAGATCTCAATTCAAATTTCAATCTTAACATTAATCCAAGCTTTAATTCAACCACACCTCAATTTGATCTCTAGTCAATTTTTAATCTAGACTTTATTAAAGCACCAATTAATCTCTAAGGAAACCTCAATCAAATTTAATCATCTAACCTTCCATGATATGCCTCAATCAACCTTTATAATTTAATCAAGACCACATCAAAGCATCACTTTAACATCTTCAAACATAGATATGAGTCAACTAATAATAGGTTTAACTTGATCAACTCCACCATGAATGGTCAAAACCCCACATATCTTTGACCTTTCACTTAAGCAATTATATCATTACTTCAGTGCTTCCTAGCTCATGCTATTTAACCTTCAAACTACTATCATGATATAACCTAACAATTTTGATTGAGTTCTGATTGGTTAAACTAGTCAATGTAACCAAGTTTCATTTTATGATCAATATCCTCCTTCACCCTTTAAATCTATGGCTTAAGATACCTTCAAAATTATCTCAAAGCTTTCCAAACATTCCCTGAACTCCATCTCAATAGCCATGACCAAAGTTAACTAGTCAAAACTAGTCAACTAGACACTTAAAACCTTATTGCCATGGTCAAACTCCTCCATGCAATCTCTCTATTTAAAAATAGGCCCATCCAGCCAGCTAGATATACTCTAGGCATGGCTAAGATGCTATCTTAATAGCCCTTGACCTCTCTTGATTGGTCAAATAGTCAATAAGAGCTCAAATGAGCTCTAAATGGTCAAACCCATCATCCAACCCATCTCCTTCTGATCCAGGCCTGTCAAGCTCATCAAACGCATTCCAGAACTTTCTTTGAGGTCAATTCAAGCTAGCTTAACCCCTAGCTTGACCCCCAGCTCAGCCAAATGACCCTAACAACCCTAGTTTTCCCCTTAGGCGTGAGAATAACCTAGGGTCATTTTCACCTGAGCCCTGAGCCTCCCTTGCTCCCTAATGGCCTGGTCTAGGTGGTCAACATCTGAGCACCATGACTGATAGATCCCAGCCCTCTATTTTGGCTCCAAATCTTAGAATATGGAGGATAGGTCAGAATTCCCTCATTCTGAGCTAACTCAATTTTCATCCATTCCCAGAGCCCTTTGGCATTTCATTTTGAAATCTCAGAGCTTCCTTCACATCCCTGTTATCCTTTCTTGGCATTTGGAGATTGTCGACGGTGAGAAGAAAGCAAGACTAAAGCTAAGTTCATCTTAACTTATTAAATCCTCTTTCGGTGATCCACCAAGCTCGAGGTCTTCAAGGAAATTATGCGTGAATAGTCCACAAGTTCAGAGATATTCAAATCTTCCAAATCCACCCGTTATACTCTGGTAAATCTTAAACCCTAAGTGTTTACCTAGGTTCCTAAATAGGATATCTAAGATTGCATCAAAGGCCTAAAAAACTCTTCCTTAATTTTCTTTAGACCTTATATTATCTCAGAAAGTTTGTTAGGGTTATTAAGCCCTTATGAACAAGTCCCAAGGCTAACCAAAGGGGGGGGGGGGGGGGTGAATCGGTATTTTAAAAAATTCTTACACAAACAAAATAATATTTTTTATTTTTTTGAATATTTAAAACATGAACAATATAAGTGGAAGTGATAACCAAAATTAGATTTTTAACCACAGACAGATCACAAAAATATGTGGAAATTAAAATGCAAAAAAAATGAATGAAAAGAACACACCTGATTTATAATGGTTCGATCAATTTGACCTACGTCCACTCCCCAGAGCCTCCCCTCCAGGTGTTGCACTAAACAATATAGTGACTCTCCTTTTGCTCCCACAGTAAGGCAGATAAGCCCTTACAAAATCTTTCCACCAACACCGATGAGGCAGAGAACCTTGACTCTTTTTGCTTCCTCCTGAAGCAGGCAGAGATCTCCAACTCCTTTTCCTTCCTCCTAGAGCAGGTAGAGAACCTTGAATTCTTTTTCTTCCTCCTGAAGTAGGTAGAGAACCTAAATCTGATGCTGATAATCATCTCCCTAGAGACACCATGGAATCACAGATGAAGAAGGAAGATGATGATCGAGTCTTTGCTTGGAGCAACCTTTGTGAATCCCCTCACAAACTCCCCCTCATAAGATCCTCTCTCTTTCCCAAACTATCCTTCTCCTCTAAGCTCTCTTGGAGTGGAAAAAATAGTAAAAGATTACTAAAGAGATGGTTAAAAAGCTTAAATAGAAGGCCTCAAAAAGTGCCCTAAAATTCAACTTGCCTGTTATATCATCCAGGATGATCTATCGATCATACTATACGATCAGTACAAAATCAGCCATTTTGCCAGGATAATTGCCATGGTCTGGATGATCAAAAGAAATACTTTCTACAGATCATCCAGGATGATTTTACAATCGTGTGGGATGATTAGTTCAATTTGAGTGAAAAATGACAAATCATCCAAACAAATGTTTGGGACGTCCAGGATGATATCCTGGATAATCAAAATAAAATAAGTGTTTTCATCCTGGATGATTTCACAATCATCCGGGACGATCAATTCATTTTGATTGGCAATCGACAAATTGTCCCGAATAATGTTCGGGACGTCTAGGATGATATCATGGATTATCAGAAGAAAATTAAGGTTTTCATCTTGGACAATTGGAGATCATCCCACAAAATATAAAGGATCATCTAGGACGATTGGGTTGAACGTCCTTTATGATGTAATTGATTAATTAAACCATAATTAGTCTCCTAATCAAAGGATCAATTTTGGCAAAATTGTTATTAATCATCCAGGACTATATAGGATTTTCCTGTATCATCAAAACAAAATTTTAAAAATAAAAAATTCCCAAAAATGTGATTGGCAGCTAATTTCTAGATTTGTACTGATTGTCTTGTATGATAAAAATCATCTAGGATGATAAGTTTATGAAACTTAATTAACAGGGATGCCCTAATTAGGGTTTTTGATTTGAACTAATCGTCTAGGACAATTTTGGATCATCCTGTATGATATGCTCAAAATTCAAAAAACTCTCAAACTCACCAAATTTATCCCTTTAGTGTGTGTGTGCAAGGTTACTTAGCATCAGGATCCACCTTATTATATTTGACTCAAGAAAAGATAAAATCATTGGAATTTAAACTTACAGACTGACTCAATCCTAGTCTACCCAATCTTGAGCTGGCTTGAATTGTAATTAACTTTGTGGACCTAAAAAGTTAACAGGCAGGGCAATAAAATAAATGTGGAGTAATAACAGGAATGTTTGTTATCATCAAAATTATAATGCTTGAATCCAAATTTATATTAATCTCCCACTTTTTGATGTTGTCAAACATCTGTTGGACAATTTGAAATAAAGTACAGAAAACACAGAACACAAAGCAAAAAATAATATAAGCAAAGCAAAGCACATTTTACTAAAATAGGCAAATAGAACAACACTAACAACACTACTCCCCCTTTTGACATCACAAAAAGGAGGAAACAAAAAAGCAACCTTAAAACATAGAACAGAGACAAGAACAAACTCATGAACAAACATAAAAGAAAACTAGAAAGAGGAACCCTGATCAGGTGGAGATGGTAGTGGTTGAAAGTATTGGGGAATAGAAGAGAACTGCTCCCCAAACTAAGTCATATCCTGGTCATGCTGCTACTGCTGCTGGACTACGTAGGCATCAAATCTACTCTCCCACTAGTCAAATCTCTCCACCAACTGATCTATCTGGGATTGCTGGCGGATAGGGGTAGGTCTAAGAATAGCTGCTAGACCTTCCTCTTCCTCTTATGGGCAGTTACCACCACGAATGTTGTAGTGACGAGCACCATGAAGGACATGGAAGGAGCTATTGGAATAAAAAACCAAAAAGTGATCAGGTGGTGTAGGGCATTGAAGGTTATATTTGGATTCAAGATAAAGGAAATGAGGTGTCCTATAGCTAAACTGGGCAGTTTCTTATGACGAGGATCTTGAATGACAGTTAAATTTTTAAGGTAACAAATAAGGAGGTCAGCTGTATTAAAATTAATTTCAGCCATTATGCAATAGGTGGTAAGAGACATCACATGAGTAATGTTTTTTTGATCACCAACTTTTGAAATTATAGAGTTGCAAAGAATATGTTGGAAGATCCTGGCATTTTGTACAAAGGTGTTAACGGTATAAACATGAGAATGAACATTAGATTCTCTTAAAATATTATTGGCCTGGGTCCAACCAAAATAAGGATTTACAACTAGAGTGTGATTTTTTTCACCAGTAGTTGAAAGACGGAGAATTTCATGTAGGTCCTAATTGGTGATCTCTATTGGCCTCCTATTAACATAGGATTAGATTGAAGTACCCTCATTTTTTATTCTAAGGCTTATGAAAAACTCAAAAAGTAATTTAGAGTTAAAGGGAAAGGCTAGAGTAAGGATGAATTGAAGATTAGTATGGGCAAAGAGTTCAAGAACCTGGAAGGTTAATACATCTTGGTTGACTAATTTGGATGGATTAATGCTAGCTTCCTTGTAGCGATGATATGCAGCTTCGTCAGCTTCTTCAATAAATCTAGGATCTCCTAGAGGAACTACCTGCGAGGGCTTGGGAGCACTTTTCACCAGCCATGTCAAAAGTAGAAGTCAAAATATAAGAAGAGAAATTGGAATGGTGTGAGAAAAATGATGAAAAATAACTATTTATAAAGAACTTGATAGATCATACAGTATGTTAGGTAGATCATATAGAATGATCTAGTGTAATCAATTTGTCTAGATGAATGGTTAAAAAGTTTATTCAAATCATACAGTACAATCAGATATCGTACTAGATGATTAGACACAAAGTAATCATCCTAAGGAGTCACCTTGTATGACCATTGAATAAATGGATCATACCAGACGAACACATATGATCTATAATAATGGATCAACCTAATAGCATTCAAATCATCTAGTCATTTCTGCCACATGGATCATACCATATGATTATTGGATTGTACTATACGATTACCTATAATAGGTGCTGATCAGCTGTTGGATGAAGGGTGAGCGGTGATTTATTCAGATCGTCTCATACGATGTGGATCATCCAGGACAATGTGAACAAAATTTGGAAAGATTGAATGATGAAGAGGAATGATCAGAGAAAAAAAATTGAATCAAAATACCAGGACAAATAAAAATAAACAAACGAGAAAGAGAATAAAAATAGAGTTTTATTTTTGAATAGATTAGCTCCAGTAAATCAAAATTTTTTCTTAATTTTCAATTAAAAAACCAATAAAAAGAAATTAATGAGCTGAAATATAGAAATTTAAAAAATTTATTTTTGTAAACCCAACTTTGGATTCCTTACAGGTTCTAATTCCTTTCAAATCAAATGCTAATTCAGAAGAAAAAAAATTAGATAAGAAAAGTGATCCTTTCAAACTTCATTCTAGAAAAATATCTGATAGAATAGTATTACAAAGTAAAGAATCAGAAAATCGTGATTGTCAATCTCAAGTGTTTGAATATACTTAGTGGCAAATGAATTCTTTTAAGATTTTTAAAGATTTAAAAGAGGAGAAAGCTTATTTCTTTGTGGGCTCATTTGTGCCTCTTTTTCTAATTAATTGGTGTACTTTGTGCATCTTTTAATTTTTGATATACTTTGTGTATCTTTTTAATTTATTGAAAAACAATATGCATGCTTTTAGTGTTGGGCTCATCTTTTTTCTCTTTTTTAGTTGATTAGCACACTTTGCGTATCTTTTGCAAGCTTCCTTTCTTTTAAAACTTTTAAAAGACTCTTAGTTGTGTGATTATCTTCCAGATATAAGAGAAGAAAAATTCACTCTCTTAGATAAGAAAAAGTAATCCAAAAAATAGAATCATTCTCATATGATAAATCTAACCACCTAATTAGAAAAACATAAAAGTGATTCAATAATTTGGAATACTACTCATTTGAGATAGATTACTATAGGAAGATAAAATAGATCTTTATTTCAAAGTCCAACTTTTTAATTTTAAAAAAGATTTTTATTCAAAAAGAAAAATACACCATTAAAGGAGTTAGAGGAAGAGAAACAATCATCAATGTTTCTTCTTTTAACTTTTTTAGAGAAGTCAATCACTACTTACAAGCTTCTAAATAAAAATAATGTAAAACACTCATTTGAAAGGCAAGTTTATCAGCAAAAGTGAGCAGTGATTAAATTCTTAAAATACTGAAGTAAAAAATAATGGGAAATCAAGAATATAAAGCAAGATTACCAAAAGAAACAAAACAGATAATTCAAATAAAAAGTGAGGAAAAATAGTGAGAAATAAGAAAAAATAAAATAAAACATTAAAATAAATAAACAAATCAAACCAAAACTAAGTGCAGGAATATAAATAAAAAGCATCAATTTCAAGCATGAATATCTATCACACATAATATGGTTCTTAAGGTGCTCAAGGTTTCAAAGGCCAATGGTTTTATGAAGATATCTACCAGTAGGTTTTTAGTGGCTATATGATGTAGCTCTATGTCTTCTTCTGTAATATGGTCCCTAATGATCTGGTGTCTAATGTCGATGTATTTGATCCTAGAGTATTGGATTGGGTTCTTTGAAATGTAGATGGCACTACTGTTATCACATAGGATAGAAATTACGCCTATAGGAAGTCCTAAATCCAAACTTTATTCTTTAACCAAAGGACTTAGGCCACACAACTTTCTAAGGTAATGTATTCAGCTTCAACAGTGGACAGTGCAACTGAGTTCTATTTTCTACTAGACCAGGAGTCTAAGGATTGTCCTATGAATTGACATGTTCTAGAGGTGCTCTTTCTATCCACCTTGCATCCTGTAAAGTCAGAATCATAATATCCTACCATTTTAAAGGAGGTACTGTACCGAGGATACCATATTCCTAAGTTTTGGGTCTCTAAGAGATATCTAAGAATTCTCTTAACAACAGTTAGGTGGGACTCCTTTGGATTTGCCTAAAATCTAGCCCAGAGATAAATAGTAAACATAATATTAGGTTTACTAGCAGTCATGTTAAGAAGTGATCCAATTATTCCTCTGTACTTTTTTTGATTAATAGATTTTTCATTTGAATCCTTATCTAACTGGACACTAGAGCTCATGGGAGTGTTGCTTTGCTTGACTTTATCCATTTCATATTTCTTCAGGATATCCTTAATATATTTTGATTGATTAAGAAAAGTTTCATCATCCATTTACCTTATACTAAATCTAAGAAAGTAGGACAATTCTCTCATCATACCATCTCAAATTTCTTACTCATTATTTTAAAAAAATCATCACATAAATTTTTATCAGAAGATCTAAAATGTATATTATCAATATAGATCTGGATAATGAGTAATTCATCTCCAACTCTCCTTAGAAAAAGGGTGGTGTCAACACTTCCCTTAACAAACTCCCTTTTTAGTAGGAATGTGCTAAGCCTTTCATACCATACTTTGGGTGCCTATTTTAATCGATACAAGGCCTTTTTTAATTTGAAAGCATGATTTGAAAATTAGAAATTCTCAAAGCTAGGTGGTTGCTCTACAAACACATCTTCCTTTATTATCCAATTTAAAAAGGCACTCTTGACATCCATTTGGAAAAGCTTAAATCCCTTATAACAGGCAAAGGCTAGTAGCTAATGGCTTCCAAACGAGCGATAGGGGCAAAGGTTTCCTCAAAGTCAATCCCTTCTATTTGGTTGTATCCCTTAGCCACTAATCTTGCCTTATTCCTAACCACCACACTAGAATTATTCATTTTATTCTTAAAGACCCATTTGGTTCCTATTACACTTTAGTCCTTAGGTCTTTCTACCAACTCCCACACATCATTCCTAACAAATTGATTTAATTCCTCTTGCATGGCTAGGATCTATAATTCATCAGAAAGGGCTTGATTGATATTGGTGGGTTAGGCATTGAAATAAAAGCAGAGTGGTTTACTTCTTTTCTAAGTCCATGCCTAGTTCTAACACCTTTAGAAGGGTCTCCTAAGATCAGTTTTTTAGGATGACTTAAAAAATATCTCCATTCTCTAGGCAGTGAAACTTTAGGTTCTACCCTTTCCTCCAAATTAGTAGATTCTACTACTTGGGTGACTTCTACAACCTCCTCTTATTCTACCCTAGACCCTCCAAAATTATCAGATTCTTCAAACACAACATGAGTGGTCTCCTCAAAAATTAGGGTTCCTTTATTGAAGACTCTATAGAATTTCCCAACAGTTGAGTAACCTAGGAACACTTCTTCATCAGATTTTGGGTCATACTTTTCTAGTTGAGACTTTCCATTTTTCAGAATGAACACTTTACATCCAAAGACACGAAGGTGAGAGAGGTTGGGTGTCATACCCTTAAGAATTTTATAAGGTGTTTTATTCAGCTTAGATCTAAGATTTATCATATTTACAACATAATTGGTTGTATTCATCGCTTCTACCCAAAAGTATTTAGGAAGTGAGTACTCAGCTAACATGGCTCTAGCAGCTTCTACCAGGGTCCTGTTCTTCCCTTCAGCTACCCTGTTCTACTGAGGGGTTCTAAGAGCTAAAAATTTGTGATCTATCCCTTGTTCCTTATAATAGGTTTCAAACTTCTCATTTTTAAACTCTCCCCCATGATCACTATAAATAGTCACAATCTCACAACCTATATTCCTCTAAATCCAAGTGGAAAAGATCTAAACTCCTCGAATGATTCACTTTTATGAGATAGAAATCTAACCCAAGTGAACCTCGAATAATCATCAATAATCACACACCCAAAGACTTTCCCTGCTAGGCTTGAAGTGTTGATAGGTCCAAAGAGATCCATGTGTAGGACTTCTAAGGGTTTACTAGTGTTTACGTCTTTGATTGAGTGGAAGGAGGATTTGACTTGCTTCCCTAACTGACAGGCATCACATAGTTGGTCCTTAGTGAACTCTAGCTTGGGGACACCTCTCACTACGTCTTTTTGTGTGATCTTCCTAAGGCTTTTCATGCTTACATGACACAATCTCCTATGCCACAACAATGAATCATCATCAATTGATTTTAAGCAAATAGTAATATTAATTTTAAAGTAATTTAAATCTAGTATGTAGACATTGTTGATCCTTTTTCCCTACAAAATAATTTTATCATTTAAGCTTATAAAGCAGCAAGTTGGCAAAAATTTTATGCTGAAGCCTTTATCGCAGAGCTGGCTAATGCTGAGCAGATTGTGTTTTAGTCCATCTATAAGTAAAACATTATCAATGATTAAATTTTTTGAATCACCAATTATACCTGATCCTACCACTCTCCTGGTGGTGTTGTCTCCAAATGTTACCTTCCCTCCCACCCTGGTCTCCAGCAAAATGAATTAATTTACATCTCCAATCATATGCCTTAAAAATCTGATGTCCAGGTACCACATGCTCTCACGAGGACTTTTGTCAGAGCATCCCTATAAAATCATCAAATGTCAAATTTAGGAACCCAAACAGGTTTGGGTCCTTTGTGATGAAATGAAGAATGTGATGCATGCATGCTATGCTATGAATTTTGTAATTTTGGTCTCCAAACTAAATATGTTCTATGGTAAATGGTGCAAGTGCAGGAGATATGTCCTTGCATGCCACAAAAAACATCTAACATCAGGAAAAGGGTTAACTACTCTATGTGGGTGATAATGCCTCTTCCTAGGTTTGAATGATGCATGCTAATGTGCTGGTTGATGAAATTCTTCAAGTGTTGGGGGTTTTTTATTTTCCTTGAGGGCAGTTAATTCTGCTTTTAAAAACTTATTTCCACTTTTAAGAATTGAAATATCCATTTCTAAAGCATACTCCATACTGTCTAATTCTGATGCAAGAGTTTCTAGTTCCTTGAATGCAATTTTTAATTCAACATATGATATTTTTAATGAATCATGCTTAACAGTTAAATCATAATACTTTTTATTTAATTCATCAAATTAATCAAGTTATGCCACATAATTGCTATCTAAGGTGGAATGATCTTTAATCAAAATTTTATGCTCTTTTTGTAAGTTCAGAAATTCCAGTTTCAGGCTAGCATGTAATTTTTTCAACTTCCTGTACGATGTATGAATTTTCTCGAAAACATCAAGCAATTGATTGTACATTAATTCACATACCTTTTCTTGGTCAGAGTGACCAAGATGATCATCCGCCATCAAACATAAGTTGGTTACCTCCTCTTCAGCTTCAGTTTTAGAGGAGTCAGATGCTGAATCAGCCCAAAAAGCCTTTTAGATCTTCTTATTGTCCTTCTTTAACTTGGGTTTCTCCTCACCCTTCTCTTTACTTGGGTGAGTCTTAAGTGTAGGGCAATCAAACTTTAAATGCCCATGCTTCCTACATTCAAAGCAAATAACATCAGATGAACCTTTAAAATTCTTACCAGATTTACCTTTGTTCCACTTCTGATAATGCTTTTGTTTCTTCCTCAAGAAGCTCTTGAATTATCTCGTGATTAAGGCCATGTCATCATCATCAGAACCTGAAGAGCTAGAGTCAGAATCATCAGCCTTTAAGGCTATGGCTTTCTCTTTATTTTTCTCACCTACATCAAGTTACCTTTGGTTCACTCCTTGCTCGTAAACAATTAGTGATCCAAGTAAGTTATCAATTGAATAATTATTCAAATCTTTTTATTACCATAATCTATCTCAAATTTCTTTACCAGATGCACAAGTTAAAACACACATATAATCTTTAAATTTTAATGCATAAAAAAAGCAGTTTAAATATTTGGCATTTAGTTGTCTAAGATCTCTATCTTTAGTTATCCATTCAGTAAAAGGAATTTTAATTTTAACGCCATGAATAAGTCTATAGGGTGCAGTATAACCTTCTCTAATAAGCATCCACATACGATAATCAATTTATTGCAAAAAGGTATACATGTGAGTTTTCCAAAAATTAAAAAGAATATTATCAAATAAAGGTGGTCGAGTAATAGAATATCCTTCCGCGGTGTTACAATTACCAAAGTTAGCTATGAATCAAAATTCAAAAGTTTTTCAAAACTTAGTTTTATGAATCCCTCTCTGATACGACTTAAAAGTTTGTTAGGGTTGTTAAGCCCTTATGAACTTGTTCCAAGGCTAACCAAGAGGGGGGGTGAACTGGTATTTTAAAAAATTCTTGCACAAATAGAAAAATATTTTTGTCTTCTTGAATATTTAAAACACAAAACATGTAATTGGAAGCAGATAATTAAAATCAGATTTTTAACCAAAGATCAGATCACAGAAATATGCGAATATTAAAATGTAAAAAAAATGAAAAGAACACACCAGATTTATAGTGGTTCGATCAACTTGACCTGCGTCTACTCCCGGAGCCTCCCCTCTAGGTATTACACTAAACACTATAGTGACTGTCCTTTTGCTCCCATAAGAAGAAGGAGAAGCCCTTACAAAATCTTTCCACCGACACCAGTGAGGCAGAGAACCTTGACTCTTTTTGCTTTCTCGTGAAGCAGGCAGAGAACCCCAACTCCTTTTGCTTCCTCCTGAAGTACGTAGAGAACCTAGAATCCTTATGCTTCCTCCTGAAATAGGTAGAGAACCTAGATCTGATACTGATAATCATCTTCCTAGAGCCACCACGGAACTAAAGATGAAGAAGGAGGATGATGATCGAATTCTTGCTTGGAGCAACCTTTGTGAATCCCCTCACAAACTCCCCCTCACAAGATCCTCTCTCTCTCTCTCCTAAACTCTCCTTCTCCTCTAAGCTCTCTTAGAGTGGAAAAACTAGTAAAAGATTACTGAAGAGATGGTTAAAGAGCTTAAATAGAAGGCCTCAAAAGTGCCCTAAAATTCAACTTATCGGCTATATCATCCTGTACAACCAGTATAAAATCAGCTATTTTGCCAGAATGATTGCCATGGTCTGGGCGATCAAAAGAAATGCTTTCTACATATCATCTAGGATGATTTTATGATCATTCGGGATAATTAGTTCAATCTTAGTGGAAAATGATAAATCTTCTAGACAAATATTCAGGATGTCTAAGGCGATATCCTGGATGATCAGAATAAAATAAGTGTTTTAGTCCTGGATGATTTCACAATCGTCTGGGATGATCAATTCATTTTTAGTGGCAATTGACAAATTATCTCGAATAATGTTTGGGATGTCCAAGATGATATCCTAGATGATAAGAAGAAAATTATGGTTTTCATCCAGGATGATTGGAGTTCATCCCACAAAATATAAAGGATCGTCCGGGATAATCGGGATGATCGTCCTATACGATGTGACTGATCAATTAAACTATAATTAATCTCTTAATCAAGGGATCAATTTTGGCAAAATTGTAATTAATAATCCAAGATGATAAAGAATCATACTGTATGATCAGAATAAAATTCTAAAAGAAAAAAATTCCCTAAAATGTGATTAGCGGCTAATTTCTGGATTTGCACTGATCGTCCTGTATGATAAAATATCATTTAGGATGATAAGTTAATGAAACTTAATTAATAAGGATGCCTTAATTAGGGTTTCTAATTTGAACTAATCATCCAGGACAATTTTGGATCGTTCAGAACGATATGCTCAAAATTCAAAAAACTCTCAAACTCACCAAATTTTTCCCCTTAGTGTGTGTGTGCAAGGTTACTTAGCATCAGGATCCACCTTATTACATTTGACTCAAAAATGATAAAACTCATTAGAATTTATACTTACTGACTAACTTAGTCCTAATCTACCCAATCTTGAGCTGGCTTAAATTACAATTGACTTTACGGACCTGAAAAGTTAGTAGGCAGGGCAACAAAATAGATGTGTAGTAATGACAGGAATGTTTGTTATCATCAAAATTATAATGCTTGAATCTAGATTTACAATAATCATTATTTAAAATTTAAAGCTATTTGACTCACTGCCTTAAGCATTTAAAAAAAAGGTCTAGGGTTTGTGGTGACTAAATGAGGAAGACGAAATCAACACCGTCCATTCATTCTATTGGTTACGAACGGTCATGATTTCGTCATTTAAATGATCTGATCCGACTGTTCAAAGTTAGTTGATAGAGGAATCTAGTCTGGCTTCATTTGATCCATTTGCTCCAAACTATGGGGGTTTCAAATGACCGTCCAATCCTCTCCATTTTTATCTACCATGGGATTTGATCTCCACTGTTAGATCAATCCCGCGGTAGATATGAAGGTTCAATCCACTGACGTGCTGGATAAGTAGGCTGGCCAACTTGATCGCCATCATCTATGTGGCTGAATCTCATCATGTTGCGTGGAAAGGACATGTACAATCAGGGTCGCTGACTGACTTTATAAATAAAATCCCAAAATAATTCAAAAAATTGCCCAGAACTTTAAAAAATTTTAGAAATTTCATTTCTCAACCATTTTTGGAGTTCTTGGGCTCATTTTTTTCATAATTTTATCTAGTTTATGTTAAAATTAGAATCAGTATATTTTGAATTATATTTTATTTATTATTTAAAAAATATAAAAAAATTAATTTCTTTTTTTGATAAAAATATATAAATTCTTTTAAAATGAAATTTGTCAGAGATATTCTAGGGTCTAATTTTGATCTTCCCTAATTTTCTCAAGACCTTTTGATGCAAGCTTAGTTAGTTTTATGAATTTACAAAATCTAGGTCAAGATTTGACCTAGATTTTTGAAAATTCATAACTAAATCAATTTAACTCCAATTATAGCATGTCAGAGCTCTATGGATTCAGAGTGATGAGCACTCTCCATTAAGAATATAGTTAAGATCAGATCATGTTTAGTTTTAGAATGAATTAGCATTGATAGTGTATGTTTCATTGTATATTATTCTTAAAATAAGTATGATTGTAGCTTGAAAGTTGAATGGAGAAGTCATTGAAAACGTCCCTTTCATCTTCCAATGATTTTAATCCAATTCAATTAAAATATTTCCTTGTATTCAAATGTATTCCAACTTGAGCACTTAAACTTAGTGACCCATATAGCCCATAGGAAAATACTCACTTTAATTAAAAATCTTTAAGATATCTAATTAATTAATTCTTTAGTTAAGATTTAAATCTTCTAAAGAATTATAACAAATCAAATTTAAATCCAAATGACTTGAAACCTAAACCCCTTAAGCTTAGTGATCTTTCCTACTATAGGGAAACTTTTCACTAAAATTTGAACCCTTTAAACTCTTTAATTAATTTAATTAAGATCAAACTCTTAATTCAGCCCCTTGAATTTCCAAAAAATTTAATCATTAAAAATTAAATCATAAAAAATACAAATAATACCTCTAACTGACCAGAATTAAACCCTTAATCAATGAAAAATAAAATTCCTTTGACTGAATTCTAAAATCAAGCTTAATTTAATTTTAATTAAAATTCAATATTTAATTAATTTAGTTAACTAAAAATAATTTAAAATACCAAAAAATTCCCAAACACTTGTGAATCTCTCCTTAGGTCATTCCTAACCTTTGGAGTTGATTTCAAGGAGTTGGGAGTTCATTTGGATCAAAATCAATAAAAGGCCATTAATTAAACTAATTAAATAATTCAAATACTTTGTTAAACTTTGAAAAATTATAACTAATTTCAAAAAATTCCAAATTGAATAAACTCAAAGCCATTCAACTCCAATTAAGCTCTAATATTTATTAAAAATATCAAACTTTAAAAAATTAGTCAAAATAAAAAAGTCAACTGTTTGGTCAAATTTAACTCAAAATCAAGTTAAATTTTTGAACCTTCATAACTAAATCTAGAAAAATCTAATTCCGGCAAACTTAGCATCTAATTGTTCATCTTAAGATATAGTATTTTATAAAAATACTAACTTTTCAGAAATCAACTTAAATCAAAATGTCAACCTTTGACCCCCTTAATTAAATACCTTAAATAATTTAAATAATCCCAGAAAATTAAGTTATTGATTTTAAAATCAAGAAATATTGATTCAAACATAAAACCAGTAATTAATCAATCTTAATCATAATTCATCAAACTTTCAAATATTAATCAAATCAAATCACTTAAATTATATCGGTTACCACAAGATAACCAAGGCCTACGAGGCTATTAAATTAGCCCCAAGGAAGGTTAAATAAACTTCACAGCCTCGATAAGAAACAAATGTGATAATCAATAACCTTTTAAAATATACTTTAAAATTAATTTTAAGCCATTAATACTTAAACTCAAACTTAAATCCCTTAAGCCTTTCAACTAACTAGAACCTCAAATAATTTTAACTAATTGCCCTACATAGGACATATCCAAGCTACAAAACCTACCCCACACACTTTAGATAGTTTGCTAGGACAACCAACTCTAATATTGTGCTAGGCCGATGTTTACTTTTTTGCTACTTGTGTGTGTCGGGTTTTCTATGATTTTTATTGCATGCTAGTTGTTAGAATTAAACAAATGATTGATTATTTATTTAATTTTTGCACTCTATGATGTGATTGATTATGCATTAGATCTACCCCTAGGTTAGGGATGATTTATACTAATTTAATCTTATGTAGGTGGCCAAGCATGGTTATGATTTGAGCATTTTAATTTCAAGTATTAACTACTTGGGATGTTAAATTTACTGTTGATTATTAGGATAACCCTGCAGGTTGATAAGTTTAGATTTTAAATTTTCATTCAATGTAATTTGATTTAAATTTGAGTTCTAATTTTAACTACTTTGAGAATAGGATATTAAATATCTAATCTGAAATCTAAAGAGAAGGGTGACATCCCCTAGGAGAGAGTCCCTCTTCATTTGGATGTCCAGATTAGGATATTTTGAGTATCGAAGGAGAAAATAAAATAGCCCTTCGATGAGGAGTATCTTTTCACTTGGATATCCGGACCCGACGGATTCAAGGAGCCCCACAGAAGGACAAAGAAGTGTATAACAAGAAGAATCCTAATTGTCAAAGTCACTTGAGCCTTAGGAGTAGAATCCGGGTCATAATCAGTGGTATCTGGCCACTTTAATTTCTGCAGACCCTAGGTTGTAATATTAAAAGTCATTTCCCTATGGACATTAAACTTTAATAGATTTGTTTATTAATATTAATTGTTTGATATTGACTGCGACATAAGATTACATGCTTTTAATAGTTTTTTGATACGTTTGCATGTCAATCTTTATTTTAGCCTGGAACCTGATCAGAGACTCATGAGGGAACATTAAAATTCTTCTACTTAAATAAAATTAAAAGTTATAAGCTCACAGAGAAATCTAATATTTTAAGAAGTAAGCTCGGGACTACTGGGAGTTCTCATATGCATAATTGTTGCATTTTCTTCTCATTTGTTAGGCTCCTCCCCTCCTGTAGGTTCTGGAAGACCCCCTGGCCTATAAGGGTGTAGATCTGTCAAGGGGATTCTGTGCACTTTAGGATAAAATCTATTTTTAAGCATTTTTCAAAAACTGCTTCATATTTGATATAAGCATTCAAGTTAACGAGCATGCATCGCATTAGTAATAAATTAAATTAAGTCTAAAATTTAAATCCAATTTACTTCAAGTTTCATATCACCCAACATAAGTAAAGGGGCCAATTAAGGACCTACTCTAGATGTCGGCCCCATTACCAAAAAAACTCTAAGTTAAATAACGACCCTACCACTCTACATTAAATGATCATATACATGGTTTTAAAGCATTTAGGTGGTTTAGCTGGCTCCCTAATCTAGGTTGGGGTAAGTCTAGATATTGTATTGTATTAGTTAGGATCTGGGTCACTGGTTATAAGCCCAACCCTTAGGATAGGTTGAGTATTTCTGAATTATTTTTGAATCTCAAAATACTCCCTACCCTTCTCCCTTTGACTCAGGAATTGGTGTTTAATTTTGAATCAATCCCATTTGAAAATTCCAATCCCTACCTCCTTTAACATCAAGCTTTGAATCTCTAAAAAAAATTATATTTCTATTTTAATCGAGAATATTTATAGTAGACTCTGGTCTCCCTATGATTTAATTAACTACGATGGCTTGTGCTTGTAGGAGATTTAGAAACACATATCAAATTTTCAAAATCAATCTTTTTAAATACTTTAATTAATTATCTTTAGAAAAATCAAGCTCGACGATCATTATCATCATTTTGAAATGATCAATAGTGATTGATATCATCATTCTACGGAGAGATATAATAATTACTCTCATAATTTTGATTATGAAATTAATGCTAATTTTTTTATCCAGATTAGCATAGTCAAATATTTGATCAAATATTATTTTGATCCTCCAAGATCATATGTTGTCTTTCCTGAGTTTAATTATGAATAATCTGAATAAATTTAAAGTTTTGTAATCTGAACCCATTAGGGAATGATATTTTCACCTTTCGAGGTGATATATCATTCATAATGAGCATTTGATTTCTAAATTAAAAATTCTTGAAATTTTAATTCTCCCAAAGATAATTAAATCATTTTCAAAACAACACTTTTCAATCAAATAACAAGTCCTTATACATATTATGTTTAAGGCCTTGAATGCACTAAGTACAAGCTTCCATTATCATGTGAAATCTATGTTCAATCATGTACACTTATATTATGTCTCCTCCATTTTAATGAAAATCTAATGCTTTGATAATGAGAAAAAAATTTATAATCTCTTTCATTTTAATGAAAATCTAGTCAACTTATACATACTATTTATAAGCTTCTTTTATGAATATAGAAATTATGTTCATCGATGTACACATGTATGTTGTCTTCTATAAATTTTGTATAAGGCAAATTAATAAATATTTTAAACTTTTTTTTCAATTTGATGGCTATAATAGCTTATAAATAAATATAATGCTTTGATATTGAGAAAAAATATATTTCACAATCTAATTTAGTATGTACACCGTGTGTATAATGTGTATAAGGCCATGTACACACTATGTACAAGCATCTATTATGAATGTAAAATATGTGTTCATCCATGTACAAATATATGCAGTCTTATATAGTTTTTGTATAAAGAAATTTAATAAATATTTGAACTTTTCTTATTTTAGATGTCTATAATTGCTTAGAAATAAATATTTTACAAGTTCCTCCATTTAAATGAAAATTTAGACCACCTGTACATACTGTGTATAGGCCTTGTACATATTGTACATAGTGTGTACAAGCTTCTATTTATAATGTAAAATTTTTATTCAAATATATACACATATATTCAATCTTTAGAATTTTTATATTTGACAAATTAATAAATATTTAGAACTTTTATTATAGATGTTTACAATAGCTCTAAAAAAAATATAATGCTTTGCTATTTAGAATTTTTTTTATCTCTATTTTAGTAAAAATCTAGTCTACTTGTACACACCGTGTACAAGCTTTGGTTAGCAGTGTAAAATTTTTGTTTAATTATGTATAAATATATGCAGACTTCTGTAGTATTTATATAAGATAAATTAATAAATATTTTGAATTTTTTCTTGAAGATGTTCATCCCAAAGGTTTCTTTTCATTGTAGACCCTCAATATTTAGAAATATCTATGATGTTTTAAAAAAGTTATTAAGCGATGAAGTTAAGGAGACTTTGAAGAAGTTAAATATATTTTAATTTACAAAGTTTCCTTAATTATAATAAAATACACCCTTGATCTATATACATATTGTTGTCATGTTAGGATGTGCCCAAGCAAACATTCATAATTAAAGGGCATAAGCAAAGATTTATAGGAGATGATATGGCTAATAACATGTTTGCCAAATAGAGGTGATTTGATATATGGGGAAGTTGAGCCACTAACTAGCTATATTGTGATTCAAATTAAGAATGAAATGAAGGAAATTTGAACTACATTACTAAAAAAGCATTTTCTAGGAGGAAAAAGATAGTTTAAAGGCTTTCTACTTGCTTATTTCATATTTATGTAAGCATTATGTTTATCCTTATTGTGCTCAAGTTAGGCTAACCTACTATTTGTTGGATAACTATGGCACCCCAAAAGGGGGGGGGGGGGGGGGGGGGGTGAATTGGGGTTCTTAAAAATGTTTAATAGAAGAAGGCAATTAAAAAAATTTTAAAGCTATTTTGCAATGAATAAATAAACACATAAATTTTTATGAAACTATTAAATAAAAATTGATGCAAGAAATGAAAATAAGAGGCATAAGATTTTTGCGTGGTTCTGCCCGGATTCCAATCCGACCTACGTCCACGCTAGCCAACTCTTGGGCTAGAATCCACTAATCTAGGTTTGCCTTGCAAACCTTACTTCTTTAAACCAAAGAAGTTCTTTACAACCTAAGTACTCTCCTACACAGGCGAGTACAACCCAATCTAATTACAAGTTAAGCTTCACTAAGCCAAATGGCTTAGATCAAGAAAATGAAAAATAGAACTTGATGTAAATAATACAAGCTCAAAATATCTTGCAATAAAATGACAAAAATATTTGAGGTGATTTTACAAATTAATTTTAATCACCTCACTACTTGCAAATGGAATATAAAATTTGCTCACTTTAAGATAGATTTATATTTTGATAAAAATATGAATAATATATTAAATAAAAATATTTCTCTTACTGATTTAAACAATAACACTTTAAATATAATACTTTTAAGAAAATTAGATCTGAAATGCAAATCTATGTCACATAAAAGAAAATTAAAATATTTGCTTTGTTGTCTTTTATGGATTTAAAAGATTTCACATATAAAACTTAAAATAACATTCCCAACTAGTATTTCATCAAATGATAAATATTTTCAAGAGAGTATATATGATGAAAACCAATAGATCAGTAAGTGAATATTTAGAAGAAGAAAATAAACTCAAGAACTTTAAGAAACGTTACTGGATTTAGTGCATTGAAACTTTCCAACCAAGAATTTGATCTTGCAAATGAAAAGAGCTTTTAGAATGAAGATCAAAGTTTTTCCTCTCAAGATTTATCACATAAGCAAGAAGCAAGGAATGAAGAAAAGTGCTGGAGTTTCTCTCTTGAATTTTTTTCTCATATGAAGAGGATGAGTTGTATTTAAAGAGAAAGGGAAAGTAAAGCCAAGTTTCAATAAAACTATTAATCTAATATTAATTTATCATCTAAAAAATATTATATTTGATAAAGAAATTTATTTATATTAAAGAAATATAAGTTCCAAACTGCTATAAAATAACTAGTACTTTTCTTCAAAAACAGCTACCCAGCAAATAGTATTAAAATTGGCAAATATTTAGAAAATCATAATAAATTAAATATAGCTCCAAATGGGTCATATAACCTATCAATTTATATCTACAGAATCTAAACAATCTAACTGAATAAAAATAAAACCATTTCGATTACAATAATATAATATTTGGAAAAATAAAATCTTATGCATTTTTCGTATATTTAAAGATATATTAAATATTCATAAAATAATATGATATAATTTAGATTAAATTAATCATACATGAGTAAATTGATATGAAACAAATTAATTTAAAAAGAATACGTAATAGAATTTTAGCACAAAAACTTATTCATTTACCTTAATTAAGTATCTTTGCATTTTTGATAAATTCTACGTAATCAATGATACATATAAAATTTAATTAAGGAATCTTATAGATTTTTTTTTTAAATCATGCTTATGATCCTTAATTAATAATTTGGAAATAATTTTAATAGATGTTTAAATGTGAGTAAATTAAACCATGCAAGTAAATACTAATGAACCACTAATACACTCCTACATAAAAATCTTTAAGCTTTCCATCTTAGTCCATCTTGAATTCTTTCAACTCAAATTAATTAAAATTATCATGTATATCCATCAAATCATTACACCTGAAATACTTAACACACAAATTGGAACATACAAGCATATATTTGTTATCATCAAAATCTCTAGAATAGGTCATGATATAGATAATATCAACAATCTCCCCCTTTTTGATGATGACAAACTTATGTTGGGTATAGTTATAATAAAGGTGCAAATTAGCCTTTTATCATAACTTTTAAGCATTAGAAAAATATATATAATAATTGAGAAATATTTTTGAATGCTAATTAAAAAAAAATTCTCCCCCTAAATATATACATGTAAAAAGTTATGACCAACATATATAGTTCTTCTCCCCCTTTGACAACATCAAAAAGAATTAAAAAATAAGAAATTTAAATGTTAGGGTCTAACATTCCAAGCATACATCTTAACATGCAATATCTCTCTTCAACTAAAGGTTTTATAAAAATATCAGCTATTTGAGAATCTGTGTTTACAAAATCTATATCCACATCACCTTTACTAACATGATCTCTAATAAAATGATGTCTAATCTCTATGTGTTTTATTCGTGAATGTTGTATAGGATTTTTTGTTAAATTAATAACATATGTGTTATCACATTTAATGAGAATATTTTTAAGTTTAATTTTAAAATCTTTTAATTACTATTTTAGCCATAAAATTTGAGCAACACAACTACCTGCAGCTATGTACTCTGCTTCAATAGTGGATAAAGCAACATAATTTTATTTTTTAGAAGACCAACAAATGAGTGTGTTGAAATCCAGGATCCCGAGCACTTAATTTTGATGGTGACAACTAATACTTACTAAGTACATATAGACTTCCTTTAGATTACAAATGCTTAATCCTTGTATATGAGCACTAACATTTCAGGTCAGATGCACACTGCTCAAGATTACTGGAGACTCAAACCGGGTAGAATAGGATGTTGAGGAGTCTGTAACTTTTTATTTCTTTATTTTTATTTTTTTGAGTCTGCCATAGAAGCATGCATGTGAAAGGAGCAACCATGCAAACACACCGGGGGAGAACTATTTTTTAAAATAATTAAATTTTTTTTAAGTAAATCATACTGTACGATTTTGGATCGTACTGTACGATTAATTAAAAATACTCACGCTAATGGCTAATTTTTGAATGATTAAGTTTACAAACTTATCGTACTGTACGATCCATATCGTACTGTATGATAATATATAATTGAGAAACCCTAGCCGCCAGAATAAGTTTGGTAAGTTTTTGAATTTGATTTTCTGTACTGATCGTACTGTACGATACTGATCGTACGGTACGATTAATTAAAACTTACCAAAATTATCTCCCTAATCAGGAAATAAACATTGGTTTCTATTTTATTTGTCGATCGTACTGTACGATAACATATCATACTGTACGACTGACAGAGACGATTTCATTCATCCCAGAGATTGTACCAGACGAAACCAAGGTTTTTTGTTCTGTTCGTCCTGGACGATATTCATATCGTACAGGATGATATCAAGAAATGAACTGGTCATATTGTACTACTAGTGGAGTGCTGGACGATTGTCAGAGATGATTTCCTTCGTCCCAGCGATCGTACCAGACGATCCCAAGAATTTTTGTTCTATTCGTCTCAGACGATATTCGTATCGTACAGGACGATATCCTGAAAACACTATTCGTACTGTACGATTTAATGAGTGCTGGACGACTGACAGAGATGAATTCTTTCATCCCGAGGATCGTCCCACAGTTTATCCTATACGAACAGTACGAATCAACAGTATCGTCCTGTACGATATATGTATCGTACAGTACGATATGAATAAAATTCGATATCTGTTCGTCTGTACTCGTACTAGACGGAGCTGTAATTGAACTGATCGTACTGTACGATCATAGATCGTACTGTACGAACAGAAACGCAAAAGTTAAAACTTTTAAGGTTTTCTGAAGCCTGATATAAAAACAACTTAAGATTTTCTTTAGGGGGTTGATGATCTATCCTTTTGCTGTGAGAGGCTTGGAAGAAAAAGAAGGGGATTCGGTAGAGAGAAGTTTTTGGAGAGATCTAGAGCTTGAGAGAGGAAGGTGAAAGTGAGCTTGAGCGTGAGGGAGAAGTAGTGTGAGGGGATCACACGGTGGCTCCAAGCTAGCTGCATGCTTTGCTCCTCTTGTGGCTTTGGAAGCTTCAAGAAAGTTCTCGACGGAAGAGTCACTTCAAGATCAACATCGCCAAGGTACTCTGCCATCTCCAGGAGGGAGAAAAAGGAGAAGGTCCGCTGCCGTGACCAGGAGGGTGACATAGCGTTTGGTATTCCGCCGCACCGAGGGAGGTGAAAGTGAGTATTGTAAAGGCTTCTCCGCATTGCTGTGGGGGCAAAAGGAGAGTCAACTTTTACTAGTGGAAATCCCGGAGTAGAGGACTCCGGGGAGTGGACGTAGGTCAAGTGACCGAACCACTATAAAAATCTCTGGTGTGTTTTTTCCTGTTTACCGTACTTTACTTTTCATGCTTTTAACTTTTGCATTTTAATTGCTTGGTGAAAAATCAGTATTTAAATCTTGTGGTGTAAAATCTAAAATTGAATTATCAATTTCATCGTTATGAACGTTGTATTTGCTTCCGCACATTAGTCGTTAAATTATATTTTGAAAATACAAAAAAATTAGAACTCTTGTGTAGGGTTAAATTTTTAAAATACCAATTCACCCCCTCTTGGCGCATCTCGTACTTTCAAGTGGTATCAGAGCGGGGTTTCAAAATAGTGTTTTAGAAAACCTAGAAACGTAAGATCCATGGCTCAATTTGGTAACCGTAACACTGCGGAGGGTTATTCTATAACTCGCCCACCTTTATTTGACAACATACCGTTTGATTTTAGGAAAATACGCATGTCTACATTTTTACAGTCTTTAGACTATCGCATGTGGATGTTAGTCCAAGAAGGTTATTCTGCACCATTTCGTATGTTGAATGGAATTAAAACTAAACTGTCGTTTAATGAATGGAGCATTGAGGATAGAGAATTTGCACAACTAAATGCTAAATGTCTAAATTGTTTCTTTTGCGCATTAAAATTAGAAGACTATATGTGAGTATCAACTTGTACTATTGGTAAACAAGTTTGGGACAAACTGTGTATCACGTACGAAGGAACTAGTGAGGTCAAACAATCTAGGTTGAACATACTGCTACATAATTACGAACTATTCCGCATGAAACCTAGTGAAACTATATCTGACATGTACACTCGATTCACCCAGATTGTAACATCACTGCATGCTTTAGGAAGAGAGTTGTCTAAATCGGAAAAAGTAAATAAAATACTGCGATGTTTGCCTAGCTCATACGATGCTAAAATCACTACAATAACTGAGTCAAAAGACCTGAATGTTTATTCTATTGATAATTTGCTTGGGTCACTCATTGCCTACGAGCAAGGAGTGAGTCAACGACAAAGTGATGCAGGTGAAAAGAAGAAGGAGCGAGCAGTGGCTTTAAAAGCAAACAATTCTGAAAGTGACAGCTCAGCAGCGGAGGAAGATGACGACATAGCCTTGATGACTCGTCAGTTCAAAATTTTTCTGAAAAGAAAGTAGCGCCATCATCAAAGCAATTAGAACAAAGGTAAGAACTCAAAGTATACTAAGGTTACATCTAAAACAATTTGCTTTGAGTGTAGGAAACCCGGTCATCTCCGAGCTGATTGCCCCAACATCAAAACTCATCAAACAAGGAGAAGGGTGAGGAAAGATCAAAGTTCAAGAAGGGCAAATTTAAGACTCAGAAAGCGTTTTGGGCCGACTCTGCCTCAGAATCATCGAAAGAAGAAGCAGAGGAAGAGGTAACGAATCTGTGTCTTATGACTAATGATAATCTTGATCAATCAGATCAAGATGAGGTATGTCAACTGTCTTATGATGAACTGCTTGTTATTTCTAAAAAAATCCATGACTCATATAGAAAATTGAAGAAAAAGCATGTTAGTCTTAATACTGAGTTTAGTACTTTACAAAAGGAGCATGCTAGTGTAGTAAATTATTTTTCTGACTTAGATAAAGATTATATGTCTTTGCTTGATGAATACGATGCATTAAACAAGAAGCATATTGAGTTAACCACTGCACACGATACCTTGAAATCATCACATGTTGAATTAGATAATGCATTTAAGGAACTAGAAGAACTATCAGGGGAACTTAGTAGTAGTGAGCATGCATTGAGATTCAAATATTCTAGTCTTAACCAAGAGAACAAATTTTTAAATGAAAAACTTCATGCATATGAGAATAACAAAAAACCTCCCACATTTGCTGAATTCTTTCAGCCTCCACCATGTGAATCATCTCATTCAAAACCAGCACGGCATGCATCATCCAAACCCAGAAATAGGCACTACCACCCTCGTAGATTAGTGAACCCATTTCTAGGTGTTAGATTTTATTCTTGTGGCATGCTAGGTCACATAGCTCACACGTGCTCAATTCACTATAGGACATATTTAGTGTGGAGACCTAAATCGCATTCATCACAGCATAACATGCATACATTTCACTCATATAAGTATAGGGTGGAACCCAAACACACTTGGGTTCCCAAAGCTAATCCGTGATTGATATTATAGGGATGCTCTCATAAAAGACCTAGTGAGAGAATGTGGTACCTGGACAGTGGCTGCTCGAGACACATGACTGGAGACATGAAGCAGTTCGTGACACTGGAGGCCAGGTCAGGAGGCAAGGTAACTTTGGGAGACAACACCACCAGAAAAGTGGTGGGCTCAGGTATCATTGAAAATACTAAAAATTTAATTATTAAGAATGTACTTTTAGTGGATGGTTTAAAGCACAATCTTTTAAGTATAAGTCAACTATGTGACAAGGGCTTTGATATAAAATTTTTGTCTAACAAATGCATGATTAGTTTAAATGATTCACTTGTGTTAGAAGGGAAACGTATAAACAATGTTTACATGTTAGACTTGAACTGCATTGAAACCTCAAACTCTTTGTGTCTGAAAATAATAGCAGATGACTCTTGGCTATGGCATAGGAGACTATGCCATGCTAGTATGAAAACACTTAGGAACATCACTCAGAAAGACTTAGTTAGAGGCATACCAAAGTTAGACTTTACTAAGGACCATCTTTGTGATGCTTGCCAGTTAGGAAAACAAGTTAAATCTTCATTTTATGCAATCAAGGATATCAGCACCACTAGGCCACTAGAAACTCTCCACATGGACCTGTTCGGACCTGTTAGTACAGCCAGCCTAGGAGGGAAGTTGTATGGGTTTGTAATAGTAGATGACTACTCTAGGTTCACTTGGGTGAAATTCCTAGCTCATAAGAGTGAGTCATTTGAAGAATTTAGAATTTTCTCCACTTGGATTCAAAGAAAATTAGGATGTGTAATTTCAACAATTCATAGTGATCACGGTGGGGAATTTGAGAATGATAAATTTGAATCTTTTTATAAAGAGGTTCGAATAGAACATAATTTCTCTGCTCCTAGAACTCCTCAGCAAAATGGAATAGCATAAAGAAAGAATAGAACTTTAGTTGAAGCTGCTAGGGCTATATTAGCTGAATACACTCTCCCTAGATACTTTTGGGCAGAAGTAGTAAATACCGCATGCTATGTGTTAAATAGGGTAAATGTTAGATCCAAACTTAATAAGACACCCTATGAGTTGCTTAAGGGTAGGACACCCAATCTTTCCCACTTACACGTTTTCGGTGGCAAATGCTTCATCCTAATCAATGGCAAGTCACCCTTAGAAAAGTTCGATCCTAAATCTGATGAATGGGTTTTCCTAGGCTACTCATCTGTAGGTAAAGCCTATAGAATATTCAATAACAGAACCCTAGTAGTAGAAGAGTCCACTCATGTGGTATTTGATGAATCCAATAAGACATCTGAACCTAATCACGAAGAAGAAGAAGTTGAGGTTATATGGGGAGTAGAAACCATTACCATAGAGACTAGAGCGGAACCTCAGGAACATCTGCCTAGAGATTGGAAATTTTCTTCTAGTCATCCTAGAGATCTAATCTTAGGAGACCCATCAGAAGGGGTAAAAACTAGGCATGAACTTAGGAAAGAAGTTAGTCATTCTGCATTCATATCTATGATTGAACCCACGAGTATAGATCAAGCCTTAGGAGATGAATTTTGGATCCTGGCAATGCAAAAAGAGTTGAACCAATTCGTTAGGAATGATGTATGGGAGTTAGTCAAAAGGCCTAAAGAATAAAATGTGGTTGGAACTAAGTGGGTCTTTAAAAATAAGATGAATGACTCTGGAATAGTAGTAAGAAACAAGGCTAGGTTAGTAGCGAAGGGGTATAACCAAATTGAAGGAATAGATTTTGAAGAAACCTTTGCTCCGGTAGCTAGACTAGAAGCCATCAGGGTACTGTTAGCTTTTGCTTGTTTTAGGGATTTTAAACTGTATCAAATGGATGTCAAGAGTGCCTTCCTGAATGGAGTAATCAAGTAAGATGTGTATGTGGAGCAACCTCCGGGGTTTGAAAACTCACAATTTCCAAACCACGTGTTCAAACTGAAAAAGGCACTATACGGGTTAAAACAAGCACCTAGAGCCTGGTATGAAAGACTTAGTACGTTCCTACTATATAGAGGCTTTGTAAAGGGTAGTGTGGACACCACCTTATTTTTGAAGAAGGTAGGAGTTGAAGTACTTATTATTCAGATTTATGTAGATGACATCTTGTTTGGATCGACGGAGAAAAGCTTATGTAATGATTTTCAAAAACAATGAGTGACGAGTTTGAAATGAGCATGATGGGAGAACTTAGTTACTTCCTTGGATTTAGTGTAAAACAAACGGAAGGTGGAACGTTTCTTAGCCAGTCTAAGTACATCAACGATATTTTGAAAAAATATGAAATGGACAATACTAAGGCTATGAATACACCCATGAGCTCTAATATTCAATTGGATAAAGATCCCAGTGGGAAGTCTGTAGATCAAAAGAGGTATAGGGGAATAATTGGATCGCTTCTCTATCTGACTGCCAGTAGACCAGACATAATATTTAGTGTGTGTCTCTGTGCCCGTTTTCAAGCTGACCCGAAAGAATCTCACATGACTGCTGTCAAAAGGATTCTTAGATATCTTCTAGTCACCCCGAACTTAGGAATTTGGTATCCTAGACACAGCACTTCTTTTGAAATCTTAGGATACTCAGATTCAGACTTTGCAGGCTATAGGATAGATAGAAAAAGCACTTCTAGCACTTGTCAATTCATTGGACAATTATTAGTTTCATGGTCCAATAGGAAATAAAATTCCGTAGCTCTATCCACAGCCGAAGCAGAATATATAGCGGTAGGTAGCTGTGTTGCACAAGTTTTGTGGTTAAAACAACAGCTTATAGATCCAGGACTACCTGTAGGAACCATTCCGATCATGTGTGACAACACTAGTGCTATTTGTATATCCAAAAATCCAATTCAACACTCACGAACCAAACATATAGATATTAGATATCATTTCATTAGAGATCATGTAGCCAAATGAGATATTGAACTGCATCACGTTGCTACTAAAGATCAATTGGCTGACATTTTTACAAAACCATTAGGTTATGACACATTTAGTACTTTACGAACCAAATTAGGTGTCATAGACATTCAGGCCTAATGTAAAATACAAAAAAAACAACAAAAAAAAAATAAAAAAAAATAAAAAAAATAAAAAAAATATGGGTTTATGTTTGTTATGATTTGTTTTGTTAAAATAAAAAAAAATACAAAAAAATTGGATTCCTCATCCTCTTCCCATGTTGCTCACAAACTTTGATATTCTCTGACAATCGTATTGTACGATCCACTATCGTACTGTACGATAAGGTTCAAATCACTCCAATCTCAGCCATCCATTCCCATTCACGGTCCAGATCTTTCATGTCTTATACCTATCATACTGTACGATTTACCACTCGTACTGTACGATACTAATTATTGGTCATCGTACTGTACGACATACGAATCGTACTGTACGATCCACATGTCAAACGGATTAGGACGAATTTAAATCGGCCGGTACGAATATTATTTCCTATCGTACTGTACAAACACCTGTTCGTACTGTACGAACACTTTTGGTCAAAAGTCGTTCAGACGACTCATTGGGATGAACGCCTTACACTCACGTTCGTACAGTACGATACTGATCGTACTGTACGATTTGACTCACTTTTCTGAAAAGTCATCCAGACGACATTATTGCGCATATCGTACTGTATGATACTCAATCGTACTGTACGATAATATATAATTGAGAAACCCTAGCCGCCAGAATAAGTTTGGTAAGTTTTTGAATTTGATTTTCTGTACTGATCGTACTGTATGATACTGATCGTACTGTACGATTAATTAAAACTTACCAAAATTGTCTCCCTAATCAGGAAATAAATGTTGGTTTCTATTTTATTTGTCGATCGTACTGTACGAAAATATATCATACTGTATGACTGACAGAGATGATTTCATTCGTCCAAGAGATCGTACCAGACGAAACTAAGGTTTTTTGTTCTGTTCATCCTGGACGATATTCATATCGTACAGGACGATATCAAGAAATGAACTGATCGTACTGTACGACTGGTGGAGTGCTGGATGATTGTCAGAGATGATTTCCTTCGTCCTAGCGATCATACCAGACGATCCCAAGAATTTTTGTTCTATTCATCCTGGATGATATTCGTATCGTACAGGACGATATCCTGAAAACACTATTCAAATTGTACGATTTAATGAGTGCTGGACGACTGACAGAGACGAATTCTTTCATCCCGAGGATCGTCCCACAGTTCGTCCTGTACGAACAGTACGAATCAACAGTATCGTCCTGTACGATATACGTATCGTACAGTACGATATGAATAAAATTCGATACCTATTCGTCTGTACTCGTACTGGGCTGAGCTGTAATTGAACTGATCATACTGTACGATCATAGATCGTACTGTATGAACAGAAATGCAAAAGTTGAAACTTTTAGGGTTTTCTGAAGCCTGATATAAAAACAACTTAAAATTTTCTTTAGGGGGTTGTTGATCTATCATTTTGCTGTGAGAGGCTTGGAAGAAAAAGAAGGGGATTCGGTAGAGAGAAGTTTTTGGAGAGATCTAGAGCTTGAGAGAGGAAGGTGAAGGTGAGCTTGAGCGTGAGGGAGAAGTAGTGTGAGGGGATCACACGGTGGCTCCAAGCTAGCTGCATGCTTTGCTCCTCTTGTGGGAAGAGTCACTTCAAGATCAACATCGCCAAGGTACTCTGCCATCTCCAGGAGGGAGAAAAGGGAGAAGGTCGCTGCCGTCACCAGGAGGTTGAGATATCGTTTGGTATTCCACCGCATCGAGGGAGGTGAAAGTGAGTATTGTAAAGGCTTCTCCGCCTTGCTGTGGGGGCAAAAGGAGAGTCAACTTTTACTAGTGCAAATCCCGGAGTAGAGGACTCCGGGGAGTGGACGTAGGTCAAGTGACCGAACCACTATAAAAATCTCTGGTGTGTTCTTTCCTGTTTACCGTACTTTACTTTTCATGCTTTTAATTTGTGCGTTTTAATTGCTTGGTGAAAAATCAGTATTTAAATCTTGTGGTGTAAAATCTAAAATTGAACTATCAATTTCATCGTTGTGAACGTTGTATTTGCTTCCGCACATTAGTCGTTAAATTATATTTTGAAAATACAAAAAAATTAGAACTCTTGTGTAGGGTTAAATTTTTAAAATACCAATTCACCCCCCCTCTTGGCGCATCTCGTACTTTCAGAGTGATGATCCTAAAAATTGGTATACTTTAGATGTACTTTTTCTATCAACCTTACAACCAGCATATTCTGCATCCAAATATGCAACTAAATTGTATGATAATAAGTTTTTGGAGTACCATAAGCCTAATTTAGGAGTTCCTATCAAATAGCAAAATATTCGCTTATCTGTTATTAAGTGTGATTCCTTAGGATTGGCTTGAAATCTTGTACACAAATATACGGTAAACATAATATGAGGCCTACTAGCAGTAAGATACAAAAGTGAACCTATCATACTCCGATATAACTTTTGATCTATTAATTTTCTTGATTCATCTAAATCAAGTCTAGTTGTTGGGCTTATAGGAGTTTTACTCAATTTGAATCTCTTCATATCAAATTTTTCTAATAATTCATTTATGTACTTAGTTTGACATATGAATGTGCCGGACTCTAGTTATTTTACTTGAAGTCCTAAGAAAAAGGTGAGTTCTCCCATCATACTCATTTCAAATTCCTTTAACATTAAAGAGAAAAACTCATTGCATAAACTCTCATTTGTACTTGCAAATAATATATCATCAATATAAATTTGTATAATAATTAAATCATCTCCAATAGATTTGTTAAAAAGAGTTGTATCTACCTTATCTTTTCTAAAATTATATTTAATTAAAAAGTTACTTAACCTATCATACCAAGCACGTGGAGCCTGCTTTAAACTATATAAAGCTTTCTTTAATTTATACACATGATTAGGAGAATTAATACTTTCAAAACCTGGTGGTTATTCTTTAAAAACATCTTGACCAATATACCCATTCAAAAATAAACTTTTGACATCCATTTGAAAAAGTTTAAAGTCTTTAAAACAAGTAAATGCAAGGAGTAATGTAAGGGCCTCTAGTCTTGCTACGGGTGTAAAAGATTCTTCAAAGTCTATTCATTCTATTTCTGTGTACCCTTGTGCAACTAATCTAGCTTTATTTCTAATAATACTTCCTGATTCATCTAGCTTATTTTTATATACCCATTTAGTTCCAATTATATTTTGATCATGAGGTCTTGGGACTAACTCCCAAATCATTTCTTACAAATTGGTTAAGTTCCACTTCCATAGCAATTATCAAAAAATTATCTTGTAAAGCTTCATCTATATTTTTAGGTTTAATTTTTGATAGAAATGTAGAATGCTCTACCTCATCTCTAAGGTTTCTCCTAGTCTTAACACCTTGAGAAGGATCACCAATTATTAATTCTTTTGGATGATTTCTATTATATCTCCATTCTTTAGGCAATGAATCATCCTCCTTTTCCTCCAAATTTATATTTTTTATATTCTCAATATCATCATCATTCAAATCATTTCTTATTAAATCTATAGGATTTTCATCAAAAATTAGATGAACAGATTCTTCAACAATTAATTTTCTCTTATTAAAAACTCTAAAATATTTTCAAAAATTAAATATCCTAAGAATATACCATCATCAGAGTTACTATCAAATTTACCTAAGGGATCATTGTCATTATTTAAAATAAAACATTTACAACAAAAAACATGTAAATGATTAATCTTAGGTTTCTTTCCAAAAAATATTTCATAAGAGGTCTTTTTAAGAATAGGTCTTAAATAAACTCTATTAGTAATATAACATGTTGTGTTTATTGCTTCTGCCCAAAACACTTTGGAAGTTTATATTCATCTAGCATTGATCTTGCTAATTCAACCAAAGTACGATTCTTTCTTTCAACTACACCATTTTGTTAAGGAGTCCTAGAAGCTGAAAAATTATGTCTAATTCAATTTTCATCACAATAATTTTCAAATGATTTATTTTCAAATTCTCCACCATGATCTGTTTAAATTCTATGAATCAAATAACCTTGTTCTCTTTGAATATATTTAGCAAATTTTCTAAAATCATCAAATACATTATGTTTATTAGCTAAGAATAATACCCAAGTATATCTTGAATAATCATTTACTATAACAAATCTATAATTTTTACCACCTAAACTAGTTATATTAATTGGCCCAAATAAGTCCATATGTAATAATTCCAAAAGTCTACTTGTAGAAACTATATTTTTACTCTTGAATGAACTTTTCATATGTTTACCATGAATGCATACATCACATATAGAATCAAAATAAAAATTAATTTTTGGTAAACCAACTACTAAATCAAGTTTAGAAATTTTATTTAAAGTGTGGATATTAGCATGACATAGCCTTCTATGCCATAACCAAGCATCATCATTTGTAGATTTCATGCAAAGTAAATTTAAATTAATATCATTTGTATTCTCTAAATTAATTAAATAAATATTTTTATGTCTATTTTCAATAAGTAAAATAGTTTCATTATTTCTAATAATGCAATATGAAGCATAAAAAGAAACATTTAAACCTTTATCACATAATTGACTAATTGATATTAAGTTATGTTTTAAGCCAAAAACAAATAAGACTTTTTCTAAAGTAATAGATTTCTTACAAATGGATTTAATACTAATGATCTTTCCCTTTGCATTATCTCCATATGTGACATATCCACCATCACTTGGTTCTAATGTAGAGATTTTGCTTTATCGCCCATCATATATCTTGAACATCCACTGTCCAAGTACCATATGCCTTCATTGATTTTACTTTGAAGGCATTCCTACAAAAGAAAATCAAATGTTAACTTTTGGAACCCAAATATTTTTGGGTCCACATTCTAAATGAGTAGTATGATATCTATTATATATGCTATATAATAAGCACTTGTATTTTTTGGAACCCATACAAAAGATGATTGTTTATTATTTTGTGATCTACGAGCATAGCAATTAAATGAGATGTGTCCTTTTCTTCCGCAATAATTACACCAAATATTAGTGTTTATATATGGCTTAGTATGATGTGATAGATAAGTAAGAATTTTTATTTGATATAGAATTAGATGAAACTTTATAATGAACTTATGATTTCATACATAAATCTAATTTTACTTTTAAAAGAATATTTTCTCTTTCAAGTTTACAAATAAGTAAAGAACAATCTAATAAAGAACTATTTTTATTTTTCAAATCATTACATTCATTTTTTAAATCATTAAAAAGAATATCTAAATTTTTATGCTCTTTTTCTAAAATATTATATTTTCTTTTTAATTTTTTATATTCAACAAATAATTCATTAAATGCATCATCTAATTCTTCATAAGATATATCATTGCATACCTCTTGAGAATCACAATCAGATTATCCTCCTGCCATAAGATAAATATTCACCTCTTCATCTGATGAACTTGATTCATCTGAATCTAGGTTGGCCCATAGAGCCTTCTTCTTCTTCTTGAAATGCTTCTTTTCTTTCATATCACTCTTTCTCTCTACATCCATCTCTTTTTTCTTTGAATCAATAAGATCTGGACAATATCCTCTTATATGTTCAGGCTTCTTGCAATAGTAGTAAATAATCCCTTCTTTTGTAAGAAATTTCTTAATTTGAAATTTATAATTTTTGAATTTCTTATACCTTTGGTTTTTCTTCCCTAGGAGGCTTCCAAGTCTTCTTGAAAGCATGGCCACCTCATCACTATATTCATTAGAGCTTGATGAACTAGGTTCATCATTATCATCAACCTGTAAGGAAATGGTTTTACCTTTCTCCTTCTCTTTCTTAGAAGAGTTATCCAACTTATCCCTTTGAGCTATAATCTGTTCATGTGCTATCAAAGAACCTAAAAGCTAATCAAGTGGATATGTAGATAAATCTTTAGCCTCACCAATTGCAGTTACTTTAGCATCCCATTCTTTGGGAAGGCATCTAAGAATCTTATAGACTAAGTCTTGTTTTTTATATGTTCTTCTAAGAGAATATAATGTATTAATTATTTTCATAAATCTTGTATACATATAAGAAATAGATTCAGAAGGAGACATGCGAAATAATTCATATTCATCAACAAGTCTATTTATGTGTGTATCTCTAACCTCGCTTGTACTTTCATAAGTTATAATTAATTTCTCCTAAATTTCTTTTGCGGAATTTAACATGGAAATTTTCATATAATCATCTAGAAGAAGTGCCCAATGCAAAGTATTATAAGCCCTAGCATTTAACTCATCTAATTGCCTCTCTAATGTAGTCCATTCATCAAAAGGTTTTTAATTTTAATTCATTAATTTTTTTAGTGGGTGTATGATATTGGTGTGTAAGTATGTGCCACATACAGGAGTCTTATCCTCCTAAGAATGTACTAATTCAATTTTTCAATAATCAAAAGGAATATTATCTAGCAATGGTGGTCGATGAGTAGATTGACCTTCGGAAAGTGAACCCTTAGGAAAACCTTGTGCCATAGTTTATAAATGGATCTACTCTAGGATGTTAAGCCAAAATAAAAAGAGCCAAGGCTCTGATACCAATTGTTGGATAACTATGGCACCCCAAGAGGGAGGGTAAACTGGGGTTCTTAAAATATTTAATAAAAGAAGGCAATTAAAATAATTTTAAAGCTATTTTACAATGAATAAATAAACAAATAAATTTTTATGAAAATATTAAATAAAAATTGATGCAATAAATGAAAATAAGAGGCATAAGATTTTTACGTGGTTCGGCCCAGATTCCAATTTGACCTAGGTCCACGCTAGCCAAATCTTGGGCTAAAATCCACTAATCCAAGTTTGCCTTGCAAACCTCACTTCTTTAAATCAAAGAAGTTCTTTACAACCTAAGTACTCTCCTACACGGGCGAGTACAACCCAATCTAATTGTAAGTTAAGCTTTACTAAGCCAAATGGCTTAGATCAAGAAAAAGAAAAATATAACTTGATGTAAATAATACAAGCTAAAAATATCTTGCAATAAAATGAGCAAAATATTTGAGGTGATCTTACAAATTAATTTTAATCACCTCACTACTTGCAAATAGAATATAAAATTTGCTCACTTTAAGATAGATTTATATTTTGATAAAAATATAAATAATATATTAAATAAAAATATTTCTCTTACTGATTTAAACTATAACTTTTTAAATATAATACTTTTAAGAAAATTAGATTTGAAATGCAAATCTATGCCACATAAAAGAAAATTAAAATACTTATTTTGTTGTCTTTTATGGATTTAAAATATTTCACATATAAAACTTAAAATAACATTCTCAACTAGTATTTCGTCAAATGATAAATATTTTCAAGAGAGTATATATGATGAAAATCAATAGATCATCAAGTGAATATTTTGAAAAAGAAAACAAACTCAAGAACTTCAAGAGACGTTACTGGATTTAGTGCGTTGAAACTTTTCAACCAAGAATTTGATCTTGCAAATGAAAAGAGCTTTTAGAATGAAGATCAAAGTTTCTCCTCTCAAGATTTATCATATAAGAAAGAAACAAGGAATGAAGAAAAGTGCTGGAGTTTCTCTCTTGAATTTTTTTCTCATATGAAGAGGATGAGTGGTATTTAAAGGGAAAGGGAAAATAAAGCCAAGTTTCAATAAAACTATACATCTAATATTAATTTATCATCTAAAAAATATTATATTTAACAAAGAATTCATTTATATTGAAGAAATATAAGTTCCAAATGACAATAAAATTGCTAGACATATGGATAAGTCAACAAGTCTTCATATACATCCAAAACAAGGCAAAAATGGCTACCCAGCAAATAGTATTAAAATCAGCAAATGTTTAGAAAATCATAATAAATTAAATATAGCTCCAAACGGGTCTTATAACCTATACAGAATCTAAACAATCTAACCGAATAAAAATAAGACCACATTTCGATTACAATAATATAATATTTAGCAAAATAATATCTTATGTCTATTTTTATATATTTAAAGATATATTAAAAATTCATATAATAATATAATATAATTAGGTTAAATTAATCATACATGAGTAAATTGATATGAAACAAGTTAATTTAAAAATACATAATAGAATTTTACCGCAAAAACTTATTCATTTATCTTAATTAAGTATCTTTGCATTTTTTATAAATTCTATGTAATCAATGAGGCATATAAAATTTAATTAAGGAATCTTATAGATTTTTTTTTAAATCATACTTATTATCCTTAATTAATAATTTGGAAATAATTTTAATAGATGTTTAAATGTGAGCAAATTAAACCATGCAAGTAAATACTAATGACCACTAACACACTCCTACATAAAAATCTCCAAGCTTTCCATCTTGGTCCATCTTGAATTCTTTCAACTCAAATTGAAATTATCAAGCATATCTATCAAATCATTACACCTGAAATACTTAACACATAAATTAGAACATCCAAGCATATGTTTATTATCATCAAAATCTCTAGAATAGGTCATGATATAGATAATATATACACTATTATCCTAATCAACCATTGAACAGTAGCTAGCATCCTATTTTTTAATATCAGATTATGCTTGATGTTGAGCTGTGGAGATATGTATTTAAAGTTTTTAAGTTTCAAGTTGTCCCATACTTCTCATCATAATCTTGTAGGTTTTATGAGTCATACAATCTTTTTACATATATGTTATGCTTGTTAAATACAAGTATTTATATATTGAAGTGCACCATGCGATGCGCACATTTTTTAACTATTAGATACATTTCTTTCACCAATTTTTGGTTCTTTATGAGGCTGATAGAGTTTTGGATGTTGTGTTTGAGGTGGAACTCAGTTGGATGTTATCTTTGAGGAGGAGCTAAGGATAATTTTGAAGAAATTGCCTAAAAGCAGACAGAATCTTTTATTTTTTTAAACATGACAAGCAATTTGCAAGTATTTCTTGATATATCTTCAAATAGATCTTTTTTGAGGCATATGAAAGTTTTAAAATGGTGGAATCTCTCAAACAATATACATTTCTATTCCTAAAAATATGAAGGAGATTTATCATATCCACATATTATAAAAAGTGGAGGATATGGGAAATAGATCAGCCATGATATTCATTTCTACTTGCAGGTATAGAGTTTTACTTGATTATTGCATTTATACACGAAGATGCAAAAGATAAATTTATTTATAATTTGTTGCTTGCTCCATACTGAATTTTATATGAATTTTCCTTGTTCCTACATTTATAATATTGCTTTGTGTTAAAAGCTTGCGACTCTGCTTGTGATGTAAAACTGCATTTTAGGATTTCTAATATTCAGTAGGTTTTTTATTTGGTTTTATATTTTTTTTATTATATAAGGGTTATCATCTTTTAAACTTGTTATTGAAAGAACTTGATCAACCTATAGTTTCCTTGCACTCTCATAAGTCTCAGGTCCTCCGTCTCTCCACATTAAATAAATTTAAATCTGGCAAAGTTCTTATTTTGCTTGCTACAGATGTAGCTAGCTGAGGCTTGGATATTCAAATAATAAATCTTATCATCAACTATGATATTCCTTGGTGATTTTTAGCTTGAGATTATTTTCATAGGAGTCGTACTAGAAATGGTGTAGGCGTGATTTTAGATAAGAGTTTGAAGGATAATGTTATAAATATTAATAGAATAGGAGATATAATTATAGCTTTAAAGATTGTTGTTGATGCTAAAATTATTAACATTATAAGTGCTTATGCTCCTCAAGTGGGTTTGGATATGGGTTTAAAATTAAAATTTTGGAATGACTTAGAAGAATTAATTCAAAAGATACCTCTCGAAGAAAGAGTTTTTATTAGATGAGATTTAAATGGACATGTTGGTAGAGAGGTAGATGATTTTAAAAGCATTCATGGTGGCCATGAGTTTAGAACTACAAATGAAGGTGGTAAGTTCATATTAGATTTTTATTTAGCTTATGATTTTTTTAATTGCTAATACCTTATTTAGGAAAAGAAATGAACATCTCATTACTTATAAAAACGGATATATTACAACTTAGATTGATTATTTTCTTATAAGGAAAGTAGATCGATTAGATTGCAAGGATTATAAAATTATTCTGAGTAAAAATTTATGTATCCAACATCGTTTATTAGTTTTAAACTTTAAGATAATGGGGAAAAAAATAAAAAATAAAGTAAAATGATATTCTAGGATTAGATGGGGGCATTTAAAGAATATTAACAAAAATATTTTTGAGAATAAGATTTTAGATCTTAAGATTTTATCTGTGCATGAGGATGCTAATGTTATGTGGGAAAAAGTGGCTAGTGTTATTAAGAATATTGCAAAAGATGTGCTTGGAGTTTCAAAGGGAAAAGCTCCAAATAGTAAAAATAGCTGGTGGTGGAATCCAAATGTGTAAGAAAAGAGTAAAAATAAGAAGATTTGTTATAAAAATTAGTTTAATTATAAAAATTTTGATAATTAGAAAATATATAAAGAGGCACGTAAGGAATCTAAGAAAGCAATATGTGATGCAAAGAGTTTAGCTTTTAGTGATTTATATAATAGATTAGGTACTAAGGAGGTAGAAAGATATATGTATAAGTTAGCCAAACAAAGAGATATGAGTAGTAAGGATTTAGTTCAAGTGAAGTGTCTTAAGGATGAAGATCAAAAAATACTTTTTTAGTAGACGATATTCAAAAAAGGTGGATGAGATATTTTGCTAAACTTTTTAATGAAGAATGTGAAAATAAAATTGACTGTAGTGACCTTAGCACCCTAAATAAAAATAAAGATTTCTGTTTTTATCAGCGTATTAGTAAAACTGAAGTTAGAGAGGCTTTAAAGAAAATGAAGAGTGGAAAAGTTATTGGACCTGATGATATTCCAATAGAGGTGTGGAAATGCTTACGCGATGAAGGAATTTCTTGGCTTACTAAACTTTTTAATGCTGTTTTAAAGACTAAAAAGATGCCAAATGCATAGAGAATGAGGGTGTTAATTTCTATTTTTAAGAATAAAGGTGATGCACAAGATTGTATGAATTATAGAGAAATTAAGTTAATGTGTCATACTCTAAAACTATGGGAATGAGTTATGGAGCATAGGTTGCGGCGTGATACTAATATTTCTCAAAATTAATTTGGATTCATGCCGGGTAGGTCTATTATGGAAGCCATATATTTATTAAGAGGTTTAATGGAGAAATATAGAGAGAATAAGGAGGATTTACATATGATATTTATTGATTTATAACAAGCATATGATAAAGTTCCAAGAGAAGTGCTATGGAGAGTTCTTGAAAAGAAAGGAGTTAATAATGCTTATATTCAAATTATTAAAGATATGTATGCAAGAGTTATTACTTGTGTTTAAACACAAGGTGGTTTGGACATGTATTTCACTATTTCGGTTGGATTACATTAAGGATCAGCCTTAAGCCCATATCTTTTTGCTTTAGTCATGGATGTTCTCACTAGACATTTGCAAGAGGATGTACCTTGGTGTATGTTTTTTGCTAATGATATTCTTCTTGTTGATAAGACTAGAGAGGGAGTTGAAGGTAAACTAGAATTATGGAGGTCAACCTTAGAGTCTAAAGGTTTTCAATTGAGTAGATCTAAAATGGAATATATGAAGTGTAATTTTAGTAATAATAGACCTAATGAGGGGATTATGACTTTGGGTGATCAAGTCATTAATAAGAGTACACGGTTTAGATATCTTGGATCTATTGTTCAGAGTGATGGTGAAATAGATGGTGATATTATCAGTAGAATCCAAGTTGGATGGTTAAAGTGGAGGAATGCATCGGGCTTATTGTGTGATAGAAAAGTACCCTCAAACTTAAGGGAAAATTCTATAAGATGGTGGTGAGACCTGCAATGCTTTATGGTGCCAAATGTTGGCCATTAAAAGAGAAGCATAATTCTAAGTTAAGTATTGTAGATATGAGGATTCTCAGGTGGATGAGTGGCTTTACACTTAGAGATAGGATACGAAATGAGCATATTCATGAAAAAGTTGGAGTAGCTCCAGTGGAAGATAAGATTAGAGAGAGTCACCTTAGATGGTTTGGTCACATAAAATGGCGGCATCCCGATGACCCGGTTAGGAAAGTAGAGGTCTTAGATTTGACTTACGTTAAAAAAGGTAGAGGTAGACCTAAAGAGACTTAGTTAGATAATATTAGGAATGATCTTTCTTTATTAGATTTAAATGAGAATTTGAATTTTAACAGGTCACAATGGAGAAAAAGGATTCATGTAGCCAACCCCATGTAGTGGGATAAAGGATTGATGGTGTTGTTGTTGTTGTAAAGAAAGAAAATTAAAACCATTAGTGACCTTAATTTGCATCAATAAGATGAATGAAAAGTTCTAAAAATTTAATGATTTAAAATTCAATAGGAATTTATCAAGAAACATCTTAAATTCAAGAGAAATTTTATCTTGGGTTCCAAAAAAAATATCCAAATAGCCATCCAAATAGAAAATTTACATAAAAGAAAATAAAGAAGATGATGATGAAAATGGAGATGTAGAAGATATAGATTGAGAAGAAGATTGAGAAGAAGGTGGAAAATAAGATTAAGGGAAATGAGGAAGAAGAAGATGAAGATTGAGAGTAAGGTGAAGAGGAGAATGGGAACAAGAAGAAGAGGGAAGAGGCGAGGAGCTTACCGTCTCTCCCGCTTGCTGGCTCAAGATCGAATGCAAGAACAGCAAAGGGACAAATGCCCTCTACAGCATAAATATTTTCTCTTTCAAACTTTTAAGATTAAAATTCAATTCTTTAAAAGCCCAGAATGCCTTATATTCTAATTCTACAAAAAGTTAGAAAGCTTTCCAAAAAATTATTTTATAGGGAGTCATACTGGCTTTCATGGGATTGCTCAAAAGGTCCCATAAAATTCAATACCCAAACATAAAATATCTCAATTTTTAAAACATAATTTAAAGGCCTTTCATTTATTTTTTAAATGTTTTCTACTCTTTGTCATTGATCACATTTCCTAATATATTAATTTACATACTTAAATTGAGTAGGCTAAAAAATCTTGATTGAAGGATTTTAGAAGCAGTTTTAAAACCTCCAAAATGCCCTCCATAATGAGAATCATGATATTCCCTAATAATTGGTGTTATTTATTCCTCAGGGACATATCTTCTAATGATTTGATTGTTACAAGCTTTAAATAAATAAGATTCATCCCAAAAATAATACTTGGTGTCATGTAGAAACTTCTTCCTTTGAATTGCCAATAAATCACATGGAGGTACACCACTAATGATGAAATTAACAATGTCAACATACCAAGGTATTTTGTTCGAATACATAACAGACAATTGTTCATCAGGAAAATATTCATTAATCTCATACACAATTCATGTATGCATTTCAATATAGTCTAGAAAGATTATCTATAATTTGATTTTCAGTCCCTTTTTTATCCAAAATTTTTACATCAAATTCTTACAACAAAAGAATCCACCTAACTAATCTTGGTTTGATATTTTTCTTTGTCATAAGATGTTTGATAGCAAAATGATCAGTATAAATAACTACTTTGGTACCATTGAAATATGATTTAAACTTCTCAAAAGCAAAGATAATGATTAACAATTCTTTTTCGATAGTTGTATAATTAGATTGCGTTGAATTTAAAGTTTTGTTATCGTAAAAATGATATGGAATTTTTTATCTTTCTTTTGTTCTGAAACAGCACCAACAACAACATTATTGGCATCACAAATTACTACAAAAGGCAATGACTACTGAGGAGTAATAATAAATGGAGAAGTACTCAAATATTATTTTGAAGTATTAAAAGCTTCAAGACATGCAGAATTAAATATAAAAGGAACATCCTTCTCTAATAAATGACATAAATGTTTAGAAGTTTAGAGATGTTTTTAATGAATCTCCTATAAAATTATGCATGACCAAGGAATCTTTTAATTCTTTAACAGAATTATGGGGAGGTAAATTCTTTTTAATGTCTACTTCCATTCCTTCCTTAAAAATTTTATGACTTATGATAATGCCTTTAGTTACCAAAAATTGATATTTCTCCCAATTAAAACTAAATTTATTTCTACTCATCTTTTTAAAATAGAAGTTAAATGCTCAACACAAGAATCAAATTTAGTGCTAAATAAAGAGAAATCATCCAAGGAAATTTCAATATCGTGCTCTATTAAGTTTGGAAAAATTGACACCATGCATCATTGAAAAGTAACATTAGCACCATAGAGACTGAAAGGCATTCTCCCAAAAGTAAAATTTCCATAAGGACTAGTGAAGATAGTCTTATCTTTGTCTTCAGGTGCTTAGCAAACCCTGAATATCCATCTAAAAAATAATAAAAAGGGTGCCCTATCAATTTATCTATTATCTAATCAAGAAAGGCAAGGGAAAATGATCTTTTCTAATGGCCTTATCTAATTTCCTATAATCTATGCAAATCCTCCACCAAGTGATAGTTCTAAGGGGTATAAATTCATTTTGATCATTTGATATACAGTAAAGCTCCTTTTTTAGGAATATAGGGAATAGGGCTTACCCCAAAACTATCATATATGGAATAAATAATCCTAGCATCAAGCCATCTTATAATCTCTTCATTAACAACATCTTTCAAAAAAGGGTTCAATCTTCTTTGAGAGTCAGCTTTTGGTACTGAATTAACTTATATTATAATTCTATGCATGCAAATAGATGGGCTAATTCCTTTAATGTTAATGATTATAAACCTAAAAGCTCTTTTAAAATCACTTAAAACCCTAATCAATTAACTTTCTTAATGTTGTTCTAAATTAGTTGAAATGATTATAGGAAGAGTATGGTTGTTACCCTTAAAAGCATACTTAAGATGACAAGGTAAAGCCTTAAGCTATAGGTAAGAAGCTTCTTCAATGGAATGCCCCTAAAGCTTTACCAAAAGATGTGTTTTCTCACTACAAGAAAATGGGTCAGTAGCAACAAAAAAAATAGAGACAAAAAGAAATTGGTCGCTAAAGATATATTTTAGCGACCAAAAATAAGTAAGGCCTCTAAAAGGTAAGGAAACATGATATTAGCCACCAAAAAAAATTGGCTGCTAATTTTGCCGCTAAAAGTCTAGATAAGTTTTTTTCACAAATATATACATGTCATTTTAGTGACTATATTCTTTTTAATTGTGTGCATAATCATACGCTTTGCAGATATATCAGGGGTTCAAGGGAGCAGCGCCGCCTGACGGGGTTCAACCTGCCCGATCAGGTCGGGGGTTAAGGGGCTATGCCCCTGCAGGGGTTTCCGAGGGCAGCACCCCAGGAACAAATTTTAATTGTAAGAATATTTTTGAAATACAAATTAATAAATAAAATGATGAATTAAATTTAATATTTATAGTTTTATTATGATAAATCTAATAATTTATTGATGAAACAAATTATAATATATATTATCTAAAATTTAACAATTACTTATTTAAATAAAACTATACTTTATAGCAAAACCTACTCTCACGATCTTAGTCTCATGCAGGCGAACTGCTCTCATTTTTGCTATTACCATTTTCCCTACCCCTTTAGCGATGACCTCCAACTTCAATCGCCAACTGCAATCGACAAACTCCATGTTTAGCGGCCACGACCTCTCTCATTCATGCGTTGATATGAGTTTCTTCCCTCACAATTCTTCAGACAATCCCACAAACTCGCCTCCGTTGATTTCTCCTTCTCCGGTTATCCCTCATATTGTTCTTCCTCTTTTCATTTCAAAATTTCTATGATCTTCTTTTTACTATGTTTGCCTCTCATTTTTATGGTATCATTCAACATTATTGATTGTTATAGCTGCTTTAAGAGGTTAGGGTTGATTTTTAAAGGCTGAAAGGAAAAGATCCAATGGTTATTTCTGTGTTGATTTTCACTCTCCACTCACTATTTTACATTCAGTATTTTTTCTTTTTTACTCAGTCCCTACTAAAGCTTCTCAGAGGGTGATAGCCTGATAGGCGTTTTGTATTTTAGGACTTAGGAGAATATTTTACCTCTGCTTCTTTATCATATCTTTTCCCCACTTTGTTAACTCCTTGGTTTCTTATCTTTTCTACATGTGGCTAGTCTTTCTTACTAAAATTCCCCCATGGGTCCTCCTCACAACCATGAATCCTTTATGTTATTGGAATGTTAGAGTATTATATACCATAGCTTTCTTCTTAATTAGCATTGTAGTTGAATTTTCCTTGAGCATAATTGTTTTTAATAGTGAATTTTCTTCAATGATGTTCTTGTCTTACTTATTTTCATGATAACAAATATTGATATATGCAATTTTGACCTTTGGGACTAATAAATGTTAAAGCAGAGAAGTATCACTTTTTACTCTTGGTTTAAAATAAGAATATGGATTCTTAGAAATAATAGAGATCTATTCAATCTACCAATAATCTCATAGAACTTGTCACTAAGGTATATGTTGAAAAGAAATGGGGTTAAGTAATGGGAGTAAGGCTTGGGGTTTGAAGAAGTAATGAATGATGAATTTCACCAGGCCTTGTTGGTTGGTTGAGATCATCCTCTTGTTGTATTTAAAGGAGGTGTTAGTTGGGTGATCTCCATCTCATTGACTTTTTCTTGGTGTTTTTATAATCCATGTTGCAAAAAATCTATGATCATAAATTTCTTAAGGTCATGTAAGTAGATGACCTCCACTCCACCTCATTGACATTTTTATGTTTTAATTATTCACATTGTTAAAGGGGTAATTATTTCATAACCTGAAATGCTTTTTGTGAGTTACTTATTTGAATTGATATAAAATTTCACAACAAGAACATTTACACCACATAAAAATGAAAATTGATATTTCATTAACTTGGCCAAATCTCAATCACGCATATAATTTAATCAGAAGATAGTTTAGATGAATGAACAAGGATAGAAAGTCGCCAATTTGAACATCCATACCTCAAGTTGGTACGAAAGAAGCATCCCTTAGAAGTTGTCATTAAGACTTACTATTCACTTGAAGAATCAGCATATAATAACACACATTAAGTTTGAGAGAAAATATAAATTGTATTCAGTAATTTATTGAAAAACTCTATGCCTCATTATGCTAGTTGATTTGAAACTGCTTGTAGTAGTAAATAATACCTATTGAAGTAATCAAAATACTATAAAACACATATCATTTTCATAGGCACTAACACACATATTACATCAAAAATAAACTAAAAATAAAATAAAAAAAATCAAAGCAACATGAATGTACAAGGGTACAAATTTTTAAATTTATATAATTTTGCTCGCTTGAAAAGATTCGACTTCAAAGAATTTCATATTTGATATTTGTTATGCAAATATTTCCATAACTAATGTGCTTTCTATAAAGTAATCAATGGATCATAAAAAGCAACTATAACAATCAAAATCATGATAATGTTAACTGTTAATATGGATTATTAAAAAATATATGACAAAGAGATAAGTAGGAAACTAAAAAAAGAATATGGCATTTTATTTCATATTCTTTAATTTAAGAGTTGTTTCATTAGATGAAAAATGAGTGTTAATGATTTTAATTATAAAAATATTTAAAATTTTAATGTTTGTTTTGATAGACTTTTCCTTTTGAAAATTGACATTGATTCCAAAAATATTATTATATCATCTAAATTTTATATGCAATACATAGATTATCATCATTCCTAGCAATGAACTTTTAATATCTTCTTCAAACTTCATGTCTTTCCATTAACATTGAATTTTCTATTGTCTTTACAAAAAAAATTCAAATGAGAAATGATTTGAAGCATATTATTTATGAATATTTACCTAAATTTAAATAATTTTTGAAAAGGGGTGTATGATTAGTCATGCAATAATTATTTTTTCTTCATAATTTTGTCAGGTCAAAGAAATGGATAAAAGTTGGATTAATCTCAATGATAGATGTTTACGATAATATAAGGATGGAGTCACTACATTTATTAAATTTTCCCATGAAAATAATCCTCAAAAGGAGAAGATTCGGTGCCCATGTCGATACTGTGCAAATATCTTTTTCCAGACTTATAGTATCATAGAGAATCATTTACTAATTAATGCAATGCAAACATCATACATTGAGTGGACATGTCATGGGGAAACATCTTAAGCTTCCAGTGATGCAGATTTAGGCAGAAGAGATGTGAATGATCTTAATAATACAAATGAAGAGGTTGATGACATTCAAGAAATCTTTGAGGATATACATAGGGGAACTTTCATGAACTCTTCTCCCAATAATTCACCAAAAGAGGAATGTGATAATATTATTGACAAAGATGAAACAGCTATATTTGATAGACTACTGAAGGATGCACAACTTGATTAATACCCTGGTTCAAATTTATCTATGTTGTCTGCTCTTGTAAAGTTACTACACATTAAAGTTCTTAATTATTGGACAAATAAATCATTCAACATGATCCTTGAATTCATAAAATCTATCTTGCCAAAGGGTTAAACACTTCTATCTTCATATTATGAATCAAGGAAGATTCTATCAGACCTCAGATTGGGATGTGAAAAGATTCATGCTTGTAAAAATGATTATGCTTTATTTTGGAAATATTATGAGGATAAAGAAGAATGTCCTGAGTGCATGTAATCAAGATGGAAAGTTAATGATGGAAAAGGAAAGAAAGTTCCTCATAAAATTCTATGATATTTTCCCATTACATCTCAATTATAATGGTTATTTATGTCAAGAAAAACTACTCATGAAATGAGCTGGCATAAGGAAAATCAATTTGTGGATGAAAATTAATTAAGGCATCCAGTTGATTCTGAAGTTTGGAAGGATTTTGATATTAGCTTTCCTTGGTTTGTAGAAGATTCTTGTAATGTACGCCTTGCATTAGCTTCAGATGAATTCAATCCTTTTAGTAATATGAGCACTTCTTATACCATGTGGCCCATCATTCTTATACCATATAATTTACCTACTTGGAACTGTATGTCTTCTGAGTTTATTTTTATGACACTATTAATTCCTAGTCCAGTTGCTCCTGCGAAAGAAATAGATGTGTATTTAAAGCCCCTTATGGATGAATTAAATGACTTATAGGTGAATGGTATCAAAACTTATGATTCTGTAAGTAGGAATACCTTTCAAATGCATGCTGCTCTTTTATGGACTATAAATAATTTTCCAGCTAATGGTATATTGCCGGGTCATTAAGTACATGGTTATGAAGCTTGCCCAATATGTGACAGTGAAACTTCTTCATAATATTTGCGAAACAAAATTTGTTACATGGGTCACAGATGTTTCTTGCCTAAAGAGCACAAATGGAGAAAAAGTAGAAAGTTTAATGGCAAGCATGAAGTTAGAGTGAGACCTCAAGTTTTATCAGGAGATGAAATATTATTAGAAATGGAATCATTAAAGGATTTGAAGTTTGGAAAGCATCCTAACTATAAAAAAAGAGAACGTAACCTTCATGAAGCAACTTGGACAAAAAGTGTATTTTTTGAGTTGCCTTGTTGGAGAAGTCTCATGTTAGTCATAATCTTGATGTAATGCACATTGAAAAGAATATTTGTGACAACATTCTAGGGACCTTATTAAATATAAAAAGAAAGACAAAAGATATAGAGAAAGCTCGTTTGGATCTACAAGATATGGGTATAAAGGAATGAGCTACATTTGCAAAAATAAGGTGACAAGTATCTTATACCTCCAGCCTCTTACATGTTATCTCCAAAAGAGATAGAAGGGTTTCTCAACTTTGTTAGATTAATAAAGTTTCCAGATGGTTTTGCAGCAAATATATCTAGATCAGTACATATTCAAAATGGTAAGCTTATGGGATTAAAAAGCCATGATTTTCATGTGTTGTTATAACGAATCCTTCCTTTAGGATTGCGTGAATATTTAAGTAAGGATGTGCATAATGCTTTAAGTGATTTGTCAAGACTTTTTAGGATATTATGTGCTAAGACATTGAGATTGGATGTGTTGGAGAAATTAGAAGATATGATCGTCAATACAATTTGTTGGTTTGAAATGATATTTCCACCTTCTTTCTTTGACATAATGGTTCACTTGGCTGTTCATTTGCCACATGAGGCTAGGCTTGTTGGACCTATTCAGTATAGGTGGATGTATCCAATTGAAAGGTTACTTCTTGTGCTAGTAACATTTACTATTTATATTTATATTTTATTGATTATTTACATAAATTTTGATTAAAATTTGTTTATATGCTAGAAATCTAAGTGTTCATAAAGGGAATGCTAGGAACAAATCTCACCCTGAAGGATCAATTGTAGAAGCTTATGTTGTTAATAAGGCATTAACATTTTGTTATAGATACCTCCGTGGCATGAAGAGTAAAAATAATCAAGATGAAGAATATAATGATTATGTTCATTTGCATGAAAATCAACTTTCAATTTTCTCTAGAAGAATTCATCCTTTTGGTCAACCACTCTTCACTACATTATCTTAGAGTGAGTACAATTTAGTTCGATGGTATGGTCTTAATAATTGTGAAGAGTTAAAGCCATACCTTAGCTACGTAATTAACTAAAATACTGATGATATTAAATTTATTTACAAATAATGTATTACTCTGCAATTAAATCTTATAAAAATTATGTGATAGTAAACATGAGAATGAGTTAAGAAAAGAAGATTCATTTATTCAAGATGTGATAACAAAGCAAAATGAATAGTTTCCATTATGGTTTAAACAAAAAGTGAGATACTCAATTTCTTAATTTTGTTTATTAATTATATTTATAATTTTTTTTCTAATGTTCACAAATTCACAAAACTTGATTCTATTCTTACTTTTAGATAAAGAGCTTGAATCTTCATAAATAACTGGAAGGTAACCAAAATCTTTATTCTTTAGCAATGGGTCCAAATATTTGTGTTAATGTATATTCAGGGTGCATTGTTAGTAGAGTTAAGTTTCTAGTCAATTAATGAGACATTCGAAGGGTAACCTAGAATAGTGGTGTATCAGTTCAAGGTTCTCATAAAGATGAAAGTATTGATTTCTACGGGGTTTTAATTGATGTTGTTGATTTGAGCTATATTGATGGAAATCATGTAGTATTGTTCAAGGGCAAATGGTTTGATCTTGAGCAAAAAAGCCCATTGTAATTGATGATGAGTTCACATCTATAAATATAAGTAAACCTTGGTATGATAATGATCCCTATGTATTAACAGGTCAAGTTACTCAAGTATTTTATGTTCAAGATATAAAGTTAAAAGGTGATTGGCATGTTGTACAGAATGTGCAGCATATGCATTTATTTGATCCCACCCTTATGAATTACTTGAATGAATATCAACTTAGCACTGATCAGCTAACTAAAAATATAACATATCAAGAAGATGAGCAAAATGATATAAACTTCCAAGATGATTCTGGTGAGATTGGTCCCTTACATAGAGAAGATGTAGAGCCACAAATTTTGGATTCTGTATAAAATGTGTATGTACAACCAACTCAAACTGTTGATTTTATATGTGATGAAGATGAAGAAAAGGAATATGATGCAACATTAGCTGAATATTATAGTGAAGATGATGTTGATGTACATATCAACATTGATAGTGATAAAGACTACGTTGTTTTTTATAACTTATTTATTTCATATATTATAATAACTTGATATATTTGCTTTTCAATAATATTTTTTTTGTTGTTTCATTTTGCAGTTTATTAAGTCATGGCTCTAGGAAAATGGATAAGCTCTCAAATAATTGCAAATTACTCACATTTGTTTGCACCATCAACTAGTAATAATGTGCAGTCTATATTAAAAAATGATGCTTCACATGTCATTTCTACTGCTAATAATGGTAAGTTTGTATTTTTCTTAACTTATTAGGTTAAATTCTTTTTAATGTTTTTTCTCTTACAGGCTTAAACACTATCCTTTGATAAATATAATTTCTTTTGTGCATTAGAAGCTCTTACTCTTAACTATTTGCATGTATCAATTGAAGGAGGTTTGTCTACAAGAGAAGCATCTCCAATAGCTGATAGACCTCATACATCAGTACTAGAGAATGAGGCAACTATCATTGGTATTATTACTTATGGCTTGTTCATATTTGATAATTATGATAAATATAAATGACTTTCTTATTTAATATTAAAAATAATGTTACTTTTATATATTTTGTTTTTTCAATTTCAAGTTCTAAAAAAAAGGGGGGTCCAAATAGAGGTGTAGCATTAGAGGAGCATTATAGAACAAAAGGTAAGGCATCAATATTCATTCCAGATGGCTTGAATAGGCCAGTTGGAGAGTATCACTCAAAGTTGTTTAGAGAGGCGGGTATCATAATTAGAAACTTTGCACCCATGCAAGTTGAAAGATGGATCAAGTTAGTGATACCAATAAAGAAATACTTTAAAAAAATTGATGGTAAGAACTTTAATGACGATTTTAGTTATTTTTGATCAAAAATTCAACTACATGTTCCTTTGTCCTGTTATTTATGTGGTTCAAGAGATATCTCAAAAGATATCTTGTATTTACAAAATATGTAAATTACAAAAAATTTTCTTGTATTTATCATTTATAGAAATGATGGAGTGGTTCAAAATTTGTCTTGTATTTATCATTTACAGATATGATGGAGTGGTTCAAAATTTGGATCTCTGCCAAGCTTTATTTGGTTCTTGTGGAAAAATATTTTTTCTAGTTTAAATCATGCATCAATGCCTCTTACCATTCAATATTTAACTTGATAGTTTGTCTAAAATATATGGAAGAAATGCTCATTTAATTCTTTTTTTTTTCTAATATGATTGCATGCAAAAATATTTGTAGGTAAAGATTAATATATCCATTGAAAAATACATGTAAAGGATTGCGTGATGCACATGATGAGCAAGAGATTTTCTGATTTTCGCTCGAAGGCCTATATATATTATAAAAAGCTTGGAGGTGGAGTGTTAGCAAGAAAGAAACCTTACGAAGAGCTTATTAAGGACCAAATGATTTTTTTTATTCAGAACAATATAAGGTATGGCTTTAATTTAAAAGAAAATATTCGTTCACTAATTTACTTATATTCTCATTAAAGACAAATGAAACTTCTTATCATATAATGAATATGTGGGAAAAAAAGAGTATTAAATGCTATGAACAAAAAGAGATGGACATATACATGAAAGACATTAATATTTTTTAATACAGAAAAAATTGGAATCAAACTCTCAAAATCATTCATTGTTGAAGTTTGTTCACCGAATGGGCACAAAATCCCTTGTGGCACAAATGTATGATCAGGTATTTATAATTTTAAAATTGTTTAAATTTAAAAAACTATTAATTTGTGAGACATATTTTGTTATGGGGTAGCAATTAAGTAGAATCAAATTATAGAGGAGGAGTTTACAGATAAAGAAAATAAATGGGTTTCTGAAGATTGTCGAGCAAAATATGTTAGTATAAATTAAACTTATTAGAATTTCTTTATTAGTAATATTTCATCATTCGTGTGTTGATTTTCTTTAAAACATGCAGGACAAGATGATGGAAATTCATCAAAAAATTATTGACGAGGGAGGAATAGTTGATGAGGCAATAATTTATGTTGAAGTTCTTGGTGAAACATCTTCATATATTTGTGGCCTTGGTTATGGGCCAATGAAGAAAATTAAATTTGTTAGATCAATTTCATTGTCCGAGAGAGAGGTCAAGCTTAAAATAAGTTTAAAAATTATACAAGAGAAATATAAGGAGCAGAGTAAAATCATTAAATGCCAACAGAAAACTATAGATTAGATAAAAATGGTAGCAAAAAAATTGGGCATGCAGTCCCCTAATGATGATGGTAGGTATTTAGTACAAGCACAGAAATGTATATTAGATCATATTAAAAAAAAAATTTAACTAATATTCTAAATTTCTTCTTGTAGGGGCAGACTTGTCAAATGAAGAAAATGATGATTAGAGTATGATTTATTTCTGTGGTTTCATATTTTATTGTTTAAGTATCTTTTAATTGGTCTTTGCAAAATTTGTTGTCCAGTAATGTACCTTGCAAGTTCGAACTGTTTTTTTCAATATTTACTACTAAGTTCTGGATTGCAAACATCAACTTACTGCATTTTCCTTGCATTTTCAATATGTAGTTCCTTGCAATTTGAACCAAAAATCACATAGAGCTGTTATTTCTATGTAGGTGGACCTAATTTAGAAATTTCATGCTGATTACAATATTAACGAATAAATAATTTATGTATGCTCTACTTGGCATCATGAACATAGAAATTGATATATCAATATAACAACTTTTTTAAATGTATGCCAAGTAAATGTTTATGATCAAACAACCAATTGGGTTTTAGAAGAAAACTCTTCTTTCATTAGTGGAATTCTTTGAAAGATAAAAGTTTTTTTTGTCTAAGAAATGGTTCATTTGAAGTCCTGACGCCAAGTTGAAGTTCATTGCAGTCGATACAGGTCGTATATCTGCACAGTCAATTCTGAGTTAACACTTGCAGTCTTGAGAAGCACTAATATTTATTTCATTTAAAAATTTAATCCTTCGCAATCAAATATAATTGTTAGAAGGCGTAATTGCATTGTTATTCACTTTTGGGTGGTTTGTTGTTGTGATGATGTGCTTTGCGATCAAAGGTAGTTCCACTTTGTGGTGCATTGACGTGATCCTTCATTTTTTGGGATGTTCCTTTAAGCAAGATCTTGATGATGGTTATTTATGCGGTACCATGGATGCACTTAATGTTCCACAAGTAAACACTCCTGCAAGTTATGTTGTGAATCTTGTAATATTTAAATCGCATTATTCCAGATAATAATTTTAGGGACTAGAATCATTTGCTCTCTATGGCTTCTTTCCAGTTTCATATGCTTGAGCTGCACATTTATGAATCATTAAACCTCTTGTCTTTATTCACTTTCACTAGCATACACTCAAGTTATTACTTTTTGGGAAGGAGAGTTAATTGATGCAAAGAACTGCACATTTTACACTTGCGAGTGGGAAGCAATGTAAGACTCCCATCTGTCTACTTGTTTTTTGTTGAATAAACTTGCAACAATTTGATTGGTTATTTCTAATTTTTTACAATGTTTTACTTTTATTTTGAGCCATGAATATTTCATTTACATATTTAAGGTTTAAATACACCAACCTTTTCATACTGACAGACTAGATGATGACATAAGACATTGGTCCAAGTTCCCATCCTTTGGTTCGCTTCTGGTAAGAGAAAACTAGTATAAAGTTGAAAAAATTTAACCAAATGAACCAAATGTTAACCTTTATTTTTCCCAGAGTCAAGTAGAAACAAATGGTGGCAAGTCATTGGATATGAGCAACTATCCCATCATGTTAATTATGCTACCTAAAATCTCTTCCCTATTATATTGTCATTATAAAGTTCTTCTGATAATATTTCCTATATATATATATATATATATATATATATATATATATATATATATATATATATATATATATATATATATATATATATATATATAGAGAGAGAGAGAGAGAGTGGGAAGGAGAGTGAACAACTATTTTCTTTCAAAACCACTAATCTGAATTACAAATAAGCTAAAAAAGAAGCTAGCTAACTGCAAATATGTCTCAATAAAATTTTGCAAAACCTGAAAGATCATAATTGATGCATATATCATCTATTATAACCTTAAAAATGGTTGAGATCTTTCATTTTATCAAATGATTCATTATCATGATCGGGTAGTGGTTGAGCAGCTGCATCAATAAGCTCTTTATCATGGAGTTGTTGTTGAGCAAGATCAATATGGTCTTCAAAAGGAGCAAGGGCTGGAGACTCAACAAAGTGAAGATTTGGATACCCAGCAAGTTTTCCAACTAGATAAAGGAATGGATTTTCAAAATTATAATTGCTTTTGGCTGAGATTTCATAGTACTGGAGATTCTTCTTCCTATGAAAAGTGACCATTTTTGCCTTCACTTGTCTATTTTTCACATCCACTTTATTTCCACATAGAACAATTGGAATGTTCTCACAAACTCTACAGAGATCTCTATGCCATGAAAGAATATTTTTGTAAGTAAGGCATGCAGTCACATCAAACATAATAATGGCACATTGTTCATGGATATAATATCCATCTCTAAGCCCTCCAAACTTCTCCTGCCACGCCGTATCCCAACAATAGAACCTGATCTTCCCATAATTGGTGTGGAAATCCAAAGGATGAACCTCAACAACAATGGTAGGTTCATATTTCTTCTCAAACTCCCCAGTCATATGCCTCTTCACAAAGGTGGTCTTCCCTATCCCGCCATCAGTTATGATGACAAGCTTGAAGTTAGGGTAATTCACCTGCTACTGGTTCGAGAGTGCCAATGGTTTCCTTCTTCGTGAGAGTTTTGGAATGGATTGTGAGGGATGTATGCAGAGATGGAAAGAGCAGAATTTTGTAAATGTTGGAATAGATTGTGGTTTGATAATAGATGGTTTCTATTATGTGTGCTTCTCCTGTAGTGATGGCTCCATTAATGGCTTCTATTACGATCCAAACAGTAGGTAAATTCCATCACCTAAATGAAGCATCTTTATGAGCATTTGATGAAAGTATACTTGTTTTCATGATACAGTGGAAACTTTATATTTCTTAGAAATTGCTACGTCATTAATTTAGTTGGAATCATAAATATTTCTTATTCATTTGTTATCACGGAGGAAACTATTCAATCTTTGCATTAACCATAATTTTTTGAGAGAAATTCACTTCAACCAGAGTAAGAAAATAATAATGGTCTAACAATTATGCGGGTAATTTATGTCTTGATCATGATTTTGTGGCATTTTCTTGGGAGTTAATGAACTGCTTGCTACTTGCTTCTACTTTATCGAATAGTATAAGCAATTTCAAAGTGTTTGGTATAATAATTGGGACGAAAAGTTCAATTTTAAAAAAAGAAGAAAAATAGCTTTTTTTGTGCGGTGCCTAAACTTATTTGTTCATGATGATTTCCTTTGATATAATGTTTTGTGACAGATTTGTCTCACCCATAAAGTTTCCTTATTTAAAAAGCTACAATATTTATGTATCTAACTTTATAATTGCTTCCTGCAAGTCAAATCTTAAAGCTTACATTTTAGAAGCCGTTGAAGAGGAACCGGAGCTAAGCTTGTTGCATCCTTCTAGTGAGCTGGTCCAAGAAAATGAAGACCTTGTGGATAGCATTCCTTTTAGTAGCAGCTTATCTGACATTTTTTATTATATAGATAGGATGGAGTGCTTTTGTGTTCTGAATGCACAAGCTTTGTTAAATGTGACCAATAGGAGAATGCATATCTTTGGTGTGACTTGTATATTATTTTTGTTTCCTTGAGTTTTTTTTCTTCATATTCATAGAATGATAGAATGATAGCAGAACATTTTTTTTAAATAATTTACTTAAAATTTTGTAGGGAGGCGATCAATCAATAGAACATCTATCAGAATTTTGTGAACTTTGTTTTGAGGAAGATATGCTGCCAAGCAGTATGCAGGTTTGCTGAATTTTTGCCTTGAATTATCTCAAAATTGCTAAAATATTCTGGTAATCTTGTTTATAAAATTTTTATGTAGGGGTTGCCTGCTTATACTCCAAGTTGAAGTTCTCTGCATCCAAAATGTTTATTGATGGATATGGAGCTGGATCCCACACAGTAGCAGTACAAGATATTGATTGGCATTAGAATGGTTATAGATTGATGTTGTCATTTACCTTTGATAGAGCTGATATGAGGGAAAAAGTAATAATTTTGTAATTTTATATTTATTTAGATAAAAGTTAATAAAAGATTTTTATGTTAACTAGATGTTATGATTTTGTAAACATTGAGATTTTATGATTAGCAATTTCTGAGATCATATTTTTTATGTTAATCGATGGATATATTTGCAAAAGCATATGAATGAATATAATTTTCATTTTCTCCTAGCAAATTCTTGACAATGATACTGATGAATGAATATAATTTTTTGGATTCTATGCTTTTTATTATTGTTACCTCAAGGTAATAAAATGTGTTATTTCTCTATTATGAGATTTATGTAACTAATTGTAATATAAAGGAGTAATGGATTGATCTTAAATGTTATAGCCATGGCATAATAATTGGATAATAATTTTTTTTAATAAATATTACAAATTTTATATCTATAAATATATATCAACACTTAATGAAAATTAAGGGGCATGTAATTTATTTGGTTGAACATTTTGCGACCAATTTTTATTTTGGTCGCTATAGGAAAAATGTAATAAATAAAATTAATTATTAAAATTACTAAATAACATCTAAATAAATATTCATTAGCATCCAAAAAATGGGCATTAATATGTCTAATTTTAGTGACCAATACTAATTAGTGGTCTCTAATTTAGCAACCAAAAAACATTTTGGTAGCTAAAAGCCTCAGCGACATGGCTACTGAGACAAATCAGCGTCCCAAGTATTTTTGGTCGCTATTTGCATTAGTGGCCAAATTAACATTTTTAGCGACCAATTTGCTAATTACCTATTTTCTTGTAGTGAGGTTCACAATTCTCATTAAATAATCTTGTATCACCTTAATTTGTTGAAACAAATTCCCCTGAAATCTCACTATTCTTTTCAATTTCTTCCTCTTCCAATAATTCTTCTTCTAACAATTCTTCCTTCAAACCCTCCATTACCATATCTTCCAAATCAACTCTAAAGTAATCTTTATTTTTTTCTTGGTGAAATTTTATTGATTTAAGTATATCAAAAGTAATCTCATGATTTTGAACGCTCATGGTCAATTCTCCTTATTGTACGTCAATCATGACCTTCCTAGTAGCTAAGAAATGTCTTCCTAAAATGAGGGGTATTTCCTTATCTTCTTCCATATGAAGCATAATAAAATCAACTTAGAATACAAATTTATCGACCTTAATCAATATATATTTTATTACTCCCCTAGGATAAGTAAAAGATCTATCAGGCAATTAAAGCGTAATTAAAGAAAGTTCAACCTCCCCTATATCTAATCTTTTAAAGATTAAAAGTGGCATGACATTAATACTTGATCTAAAATTATATAAAGTTAAAGTTTGTGAGGGTGGTTAAACCCTATAGAACTAGCCTGAGGCTAACCATGAGGGGGGGGGGGGGGGGGGGGTGAATTGGCGTTTTAAAAATTCTTAAACAAAAATGAAAATTTTTTTATCTTTTTAAATATTTTAAAACTAAACAGTCTTAAATGAAAGCAAATATCAAAATCAAAGATTTCAACCACAGAATAAATCACATAAATGTGTAAAAATAAAATGCATAAAAAGTAATAAGAAATATAACAAAAAATTTTAAAGTGGTTCGGTCAAATCTGACCTATGTCTACTCCCCAGAATGACCCTGTCCAGGTATTGCAGTAATCAGTTAGTGTCTCTCCGTTTGCTCCCACAGCAAGGTGGAGAAGCCCTTATACAATCTTTCCACTGACTCGGTGAGGCAGAGAGCCTTGAATCTTTTTTTACCCTCCTAGTGAAGGTTGAGAACCTAGAATTCTTTTACTCTCATCTGGAGTTGGCAGAGAACCACAGGAAGCCTTTTACTCCCTCTTAGAGTAGGCAGAGAACCTGAAATCCTTTTACACTCTCCTGGAGTAGGCATAAAATCTAGATCTGATGCTAATGATCGTCTCCCCAGAGCCACTAAGGAATCAAGGACAAAGAAGGAAGAAGACGATCGAATCCTTGCTTGGAGAAACCTTGGTGAATCCCCTCACAAACTCCCCCTCACAAGATCCTCTCTCTCTCTCTCTTAGAAACTCTCCTCCTTCTCTAAGCTCTCTCAGGTTAGAACAATAACAAAAGTCTTACATAGCAATAATTAAGTGAACTTAAATAGGAGGCTTCAAAAAAAGCCCTAATTTCAATTTGGCGGTAAAGATCATCTATGATGATTTAAATATCATCCTATATAATTAGTACAAAAGAGCCCTTTCAGCCAGTACAATCAGCATTGTCCTGTATAATCAGTTCAAGTGTTTGAACGAATCATCCTGTTTGATATTTCTATCATCCTAGATGATTAGTTCACAAATGGCTATTGATCATCCAGTACGATGAATGGAGATTAATTATCATCCCATGCAGCACACGGTTCATGCAGTATAATGTAGAGGTATCATCGAGGATGATTAGTTGAAAAATTAAACTTTTCATCCTATACGATAGGTGGCAATTAATTATCATACCATGTAGTGCTCGAATCATCCAGGACGATGGTCTCTAATCATCCTGTATGATTTGATCCATCAATTTAACTATAATTAATCCCCTAATCAAGGGATTATTTTAGGCATGATTATCATGAATCATCTAGGACAATATGTATCATCCTGTATGATTAGAATAAATATTAAATTATAAAATCTTGCTTAAATTATGATTGGCGGCTATTTATTTTAATCTGTATTGATCATCCTGTATGATATAAATCATCTAGAATGATTAGTTAAAAAAACTTAATAATTAGGGATGCCCTAATTAGGGTTTTTATTTTTAACTGATCATCTAATATAATTTAGAATCATCCTGTATGATATGATCAAACCAGAAAACTCTCTAACTCACAAAATTTCTTCCCTTGAGTGTGTGAGTGCAAGGTTACTTTGCTTTAAGATCCATCACAGTACACTTGACTCATGAAAAGGTAAAAGATGCATTGGAATAGAAATTACAAACTAACTCAATCCTAGTCTACCTGATTTTGAACTGATTGACATTCCAAGTGAACCTGTGGACCTAGCAGGTTAATAAAGCAAGGCAAACAAAAAATAGATATCTAAGAATAACAGAAGTAAGAAAATAGTAATATTTATTATCATCAAAATCACTATACTTGGGCCTAAATTTGCAATATAAAGCTCTCCCATAAAATTTATCATTAATAGTTAAATGAATGTAAAAGCTATCAGTATCTTTAAGTTTCTAATGAAAATTCTTTTGAATTATAGTAATACACTTTTAGTTAATGTTACAGCTTCAAATTCTCCTAACTTCCTATTTTTAATTAAAATATCCTTCTTAAACTTTTCATAAGTGGGCATCTGCTCTAAAGCTTCAGAGAAGGGTATATTAATAGGTAGTTTTTTAAACACTATTAAGAACATTGAGAATTGTTTATTATGATTTTTTTATTAACCATTGAGGAAAAGGGGGTGTTAGTCTCTCTACAACTTTCCTAATTAGTTTTCTTGGTTCCTTTATAGGATTAGGTTGTTCATTAGGATATTTACTTTCTAAATGTTTAGCATCACCATTATCCTTTTGAGGTAAATCTCTATCCTTGTAAGGGTCTTCAAAATAATTCTCACTCCTAAGCTGGATATCATTATGTTATTCTTCAATTTTTTTCTAACTAATTAACTTAGCAAAATGCCCTATTTGATCTTCAATTCTTCTAAGAGCAGTAGATTAATTATATAGTTTAATTCCTAGTTATATAACAACATTTTCTAAAGGTATCTTTTCATTCCTATCAAGATAGAACTATTCAAAATTTGAAGGGCAACACTGCGGTGCTACATGATATGGTGTAACAGTATTTAAATTTCTTGGATCTCTGATAATATTATCATACCTATTTATCCTAGCCCTAATTTTGAAGTTATTTAAATTTTTAAAAATTACTACATCTTGTGTAGTTAAAACTTACAAAGAATTCAATTCATAAATTCCAGCTATTCTCTTATGATTTACCCTATCAACAGGACACTGGAAATTATTAGTAATATTTCCTCCAAATACAGTATCTATGATTTCTCTAGGAGATATTACTAATACATTATAAAATATTTGAATAATCAACCAATTAGGTAAGGCATGATGATGACATTTCTTAAGCATTTCCTAAAATCTATACCAACTTTCATAAATTGATTCTCCTTTAAACTTGGCAAAAGATGTGATATCATTTCTATGTTTAGTAGTCTTTGAAGGTAGAAAATACTTAGTAAAACAATTTGTGAGCTAACTCATTCCAAGTGGTTATAAATCATGGGGGTAATGAATTAAACTCCTTAATCTTTTCTACTAGAGAAAATGGAAATAATTGAAGCCTAATGGCATCATCAGTGACACTATTGTACTTAAATATTATGTTTATTTTTTAGGAAATTAGCTATGTGTAAATTGGGATCTTTAACTGGAGTTCTCTTAAATTAGGAGTTCTAAACCATCTGAGTTATGATAGGTTTTAACTCAAAATTATTAGCCTTAATAGTAGGTCTATTTATACTCTAATGAATTTAGTCTACTATAGGGTTATCATATCTCTAAGAGGTCTAAAATGATCTTGATCTGGTACTAATTTTGAAATCTCAAAATCGTTTTAGTTTTTCTAAAATTTGAAAGCATCCTTTCTATCCCAAAATCAAATAATGAAGGTTCATTTATAGATCTATAAAGTATGCCATAATGAATACCTAATCAATAAATAAATATGATATAAGATAAAAGTATGTTTAAATATGCAGTTGTTTTAATAATATAATTAAAATATTAAAAAGAAATTTACTTCCCCAATAATGGTGCTAAAAATGTGATGTCGGATGTGTGTGAACTTGTATGTATAGGCAAGCAAGGCTTATTATAGATTGTGTAATGAGTGCTTGTGCTTATCAATGTTAAATAATGCTTAGGTTTTTCTTGATATGTTAACAATGAAACCCCACTTAAATTTACACAAATATACATGCTGAATCAAGTAATAAAGTGATTAAGTAGAGTGTCTAACCCAAGAGGAATTATTATGCTTTCTTACAACAAAATTATTACTATTTACTTTTAATGCATAATTTATCCTACTAAAATAGAAATGATGATTTTAGAATGTTTTTACTCAGTAAAACTAGTAAAATAGTTGATATAATATTAAATAAAATATATTGGATTAATGAATGCAAATAACATATTTTTTCTAATGAGATTCTTAATTATAGATGTGATTCAAAGCATGTACATCCATAGATCTTTATTGATCTTGTAGGGGTGAAAAGGATATTAGTTGACCTCTTACAATTATAGTATCTCCTTAAGAACCTATAATATTCAAATATCCTATGTCAAGATATGCTAACATTCTATCTCAATATTTCTAATTATTCTTGCATTCATTCATCGAGGTTATACATCACACTAGGTTTTAACTATATATATGAACACTATGTGTATTAAATAAAGAATGGGATATAATTGAAAACATCATTAAATCTTTAAGGAAAAAGAGACTTCATTAGCACTTTAATATGCTCTTCACATTATCAATCCAAATTAAGAATTTGGATAGATATAGAATAAATGATAAGAAAACTATTTTTTATTATATTTAAAGAAGAATTAAAGTACAAGGGAAATAATGGAATGTTATCACCAAGTATGACCAAAGTTTCTCCTATACACTCCTTCCTTCACTTACAGGGTTACTTCAATTCGTAATAGTTGTTCTTTCCTGCTTTTAATATAATTTTCATTCCTTCAAAAAAAAAAAGGGTTACTTCAACAAAACACAGACTAAACACTCCAAAAATTATATCTTGTACTTCTCTAGCCTCCATTATATTTTACTCTAAGAGGGTACTAAACAAGCACACTAAAAAATACTAAATATACACAAGTTATTGAACTCTCCTACAAATAGAGCTGAATAACTATTTATAGGGAAACACAAAGGAAACACCAAAATAACATTTGGCATTACAATGCTTTAAAGTGTGGTGCTATGGTGCATGAAAGTGAACAACACCTCAACATTGAAATATTTACTCCATCTTGATGTTTAATGACATGGAATAATTTTTTAGTGAATAGTTGTGACCTTTCACTAAACATGTCCCGTAGAATTTACAACTGTTACACCATGAAGGTGTTGAAATTGAAGCATTGCAGCGCCCGAGTGGACAAAATTGCACCGAGGTATTGAAATGTGTGGCACTATGTTATTCAATTTTTTTGAGAACCTTGTGCTGCCAAGTTGGCTTTCTAACATAGTGGTGCTTTAAACATTGAGATGCTAGATGTGTTATCCCTACAGCACTCACAAATAAAGAGTGTGGCACTGTAATGTCCAAAAGTTATGCCTTGGCAGTGTTGAACGACATTGTTTTACTTGGTACTGTGGTGTTGAATGTTCCTTTATATATTTCACCATTTTTGAGATTTTCTTGTATAAGAAAAAACTAAAACAACATATTTTTACTAAAATTCAAATATAATAAACATTACATAATTTACACTTATCAAAGTGTCTTAAAAATATATATTATGGCAAATAATTAATCATTTGGCACTAATAGATTGAGATCAAGCTTTAGATAAAGTTCCAAATCCTGTTAATTATTCTTTCATCTTACTCAAATTTATTCGGCATCTTATTCCTTTGAATGCCTTACATGGGTTGTCTGCATCTATGACTACATCATCGACTATCGCTATATCACTGATCACGATCGTTGCATCAAGTAAATCTCCTCATTACATTTTAATCTACACACTCTATGAGTTGATCATTCCTTTGATTGTTGAATGCCGACTCTCTAGGGTTCAATAAATTTTCTTATCTCATCATTTGATTATCTTGGGTTCTTGAGGTTCCTAGTTCATAATTTTTGAATAGTTGACCATTGTAATCATCGAACTCTGACTATTTTGTTCATCGAGAAAGGTAAATCTTCTTGCCATGTAATCTTATCAATCGCTGATCTTGAAGTTCATTAGGTCATTAATGTGATTTTAGTTTTTTTTAATTTCTTCTTCGATTCATTTCTTCTTGATTTCGCAAAGACATGTTTCTTTTAATTCATGAGAAATTGCTGGCAGTAGGTAATTGATCTTTTATAGGAACATCACATAAATTAATCTCACTTTAAAAGCTGATGGGCACTGACAACTTTACCTTTGAAAGATAACTTTTGGATTAGTGAAACTATCTATCTAAGTGTTCTTTCTACTAGAGAATCTAAGTGTAAACTTGTATTAACAGATTGACATTAAACTTCAGAGGAATTGCATCCAATGCCATATAGACCATGTTGATTGTTGTACAAGTTGGCTAAATTGGAATCACATTAGTCATCATAAAATGTCCTAACCACATATACTTCTATAGAACATGCCAAGACTATTATGAAAAAACATGCCATAACCAAAAAAAGTTTCTTTAAAAAAAAGAGGAAGAAGCTAAAGAATATTTTTTTTTTGGTTAACTGCTACATAAAAAGAGTCATTTTTGCTCTTTGGTTGCACATTATGTTTGACCCAAAACTCATTAAACTTATTATGAATGCTAATATTTTTAGTTGTTTAATAGTTTATTAATAAAAATAAAATTACTTCCAACTTATGGATCTCTGCTCAAGTGATTTTATTTGGTGAATTGAAAGATCAAAATATTAATCTAGGTTGGTGGAACCATTACCTGTGAATTATGCTGAACTTGCATTCCATGTATCACCATCACATTGGACTAAAAGATGTTTAATTTTATTGGTTGGTCAGGAGAACAATACTATATCGTAAACTAAATCAGCCTTTCCAAACATTGTTATTCTTTAATTATTTTTTTTAAATATTATTAGAAATCATCACCTGTATCTACCTATGGGATGGCTTTATAGAGTCTACCCAATAGGGAGATATTCATGTCTGATCTCTATTGGACCTTCATAGTGAGTCGTTAATTAGATTTTTCATAGTAATATTACTAGCCATTACTTTTGTATATTTCACAAAAAAAAAATAAAAAAGAGATAATTTTTGACCATCTGTGTTTTTCTATTAAGACAACTTTTGTAAATTTGATCAAGGTTTGATCACTTAATTTAGCTTAAATTATGGTTTTATCATAAATTATTAAATGATTCCATAGTTAAATTTGTGAAAAGATTAAGGTTTTTAATTGCATTTTGTTATACTTATCTTAACCATAGTCCCTAATATTCATTTCTCCTTTGCTATATAAAGGTTCTAATATGGAAATGGATAGAAGTTGGATGTATTGTTCAAGGAGTAACAAGGTTTTTGAAGGAGTTAAAAAAATTCTAAAATTTTCATTTAGCAATGGAAGGCAATGATATTATGCCCATGTAGAAATTGAGGAAATTGTTTTTGTAGGATTAGAGAAGATGTTGAAGCTCATTTTCTTTGGAGAGGATTCAAATAAGGATATTACAATTGGACTGCTCATGGAGAAACTTCATTTAGAAATAACAATGGATCACATTCTCTCATTGTTGAAGATGCTAATGATGACATGGAAGGGCTACAAAATGATGCATTTGGGTTTGAAAGTAATACTTCAGATGGACAAGTTAAAATTAAATAAAAAAATGTGGATACTATAAAGTTTTATAAGTATTGATGGATTTAATCCATTTGGGACAATAACATCAACTAATAGTACTTGGCCTATTGTATTCCTGTGTCAACTCAACCTGGAAATGACATTGATGTTTATTTACAACCACTTATGGCATATTTAAAAGAATTATGGGAAATTGGTGTGCAGACATATGATGCATCTACTAAGAAAATTTTTTAAATGCGAGCTACATTATTATGGACTATAAATGATTTTGAAGGTTATGCTAATTTATCAAGTTACAGTACAAAAGAGAAGTTTTCATGTCCTGTTTGTCAAGAGCATACATGTTCTGAGTTGTTACATTTTAGTCATAAGAGATGTTATATGGGACATCAAAGGTTCTTAGATCACAATCACCTTCATAGAAAAGATAGTAGATCTTTTAATGGCTGTGAAGAACACGAGATAACACCACCACTTATTAATGGAGCCAAAATTGTAGATATATTAAGAAGTATAAATGTTAAGTTTGGAAAGAAAACATCTCCTTATAAGTGGAAGAAGTTTAGTATATTTATCAAGTTGTCATATTGGGAAAAAAATCTTTTACATCATAACTTGGATGTTATGCATATTAGTTAGAACATATTTGATAAGCTTTTGGGTAGGTTGTTGGATCTTGATGGAAATACAAATGATCATTTAAATTCACACAAAGACATGAAGAGAATGGGTAAATGACCTACTTTGTACACAACTTATACTTCATCTAGATATCCTTATTTACCTGTCGCATGTTTTACTATGGATAAAAAAGCAAAAGAAATCTTCTGTAAAGTCTTAAAAAGTGTTAAGGTGCTAGATGGGTATGCATCAAACATTTCATGATGAGTACAACTAAAACCTTTAAAAAAACTTAGATTAAAGAGCCATGATCATCATATAATAATGCAACAATTACTTCCATTATCCTTAAAATGAGTCTTTCCTAAGTTAGTTTGCTCTCCTCTAATTCGATTTATTCATTTCTTTCAAGACTTATGCTTTAAAGTTCTTCTCTTGATTGAGCTTGTTGGATTGGAAAAAGAAATCACAATTACACTTTGCCAGCTTGAAAAGAGATTTTCTTTTGCTTTTTTTTATATCATGGTGTATTTGATAATTCACTTGGCCAACAAGGCAAGGACTGTCAGTCTTGTATATTTTCTTTATATGTATCCTATTGAGAGCTTAGTGGTTATTTCATGTATCATTATATTTTTTATCATATATAACTTTAAAAAAATTGATATTATTTATCAATCAACTTTTTCAAATTTTTGGGGAACTTAAATTCACATGTTTGAAATAAAAGTCATCTTGAGGGATCAATTATAGAAGGCTATATTATTAAGGAATCTTTAACATTTTGCTCTTTATACTTTACTGAGCATGTCGGAATAAGGCATAATCAAGTTGGAAAAAATGAATTTGATGAGAATGTTCAGAATGAAAGACTTAATATCTTCATAACAAATGGTTGGGCACTTGGAAACAGAGATGTCAAGATCTTGAATGATGAAACACTCATAAGAACACATCGATGTGTCCTTTTCAAATGTGAGGAAATAGAGCCATATGTTTGGTAGAAGAAAGATAAGTTGAACATAGAATGTTTTCATTTTTTTATATAACTACTATTATTATGTTCATATAAATTTTATTAATATACAGTGAACATTACACTATAGTTAAACAAATGATAGGACAAAAAAGGTGTCGCTATGGAGAGCATGAAGCTAAAAGGTTGCACAATGAGTATTTCATTTCTTGGTTTGCTAATAAAGTTAGTGTTACAATCTTAACAAACTGTACATGAAACATTTTACTGATTATTATAGAATTCTTCAATTGATACATTAAAGGATGATACTATTTATATTGATTTGAGGCACTTAGCTAAAGGCCCATCCAATATTGTCACTCTATACAAAAAGTACATTATAAATGGTTTTAGATTCATGTTGTAGATTTGATGGAAAAAAAAACTCAAAATAGTGGACATATAGTTAAAGCTCTAACTTCAAGCTTCATTAGTATTAAAGATAATAACCCTATTTCAAATAACTTGACATACTATGGGATCTTAAAAAATATAACTGAATTAGACTACACAACAGAGCAAAGTGGTTTTTTATTTTAATTTGATTGGGTTTCTAAAGGAAAAGTCTGAAGGAGGATGAGGATGGCTTCATATTGACTAATTTTAATAAAATTAAACAGCATCAAGAACCTTTTGATCTTGCTTCTTAAGTTCAACAAGTTTTTTATGTGGAAGATCCAAATGATCCTACGTGGTATATTATTATTACAACATCACCAAAAATTAGTATTGATAACATTCAAATAGAAATTGATTTAAATGACTACTTGCAAAATGAGACTTCTGCTAAGAAGTATTTTATTAAAGATGAAGTTCATTTGACTAGAGATGGAGTTGATAGCATTATATTAGAGTAATTGATTTGTGTATTATTTCTTTTATAATGTAAAAAACTTTCTTTTATTCTTATATCATTAGATCATTGTATCGACCTAATTACTATGTAACATTTTATGGGTTTATGTGTTTGTTATTTTTTCTATCTAATGCTTGTATTTACTTTGCATGTAGTGAACCCCATAATTTTTAAAATATATTGTATATTTTATTTTCCTCCATAGATTTTGTGTGTAACATGGGTTACAAACTCTGTTATTTTTCTTTTATTATACTCTACTCATGTATCTATTTTATAATGATTTTTAAAACATGCCATCACACATAATATCACATGTTAGAAATACAAGATGCAGCCAACAAACTAAAGTTGAAATAGTTTTTCCAAGAAATAACATTGGAAATTATTTTAAAGATTTGCCTCTTATTTAAGATATTGTCAAAATTTTCTATCCTTACTTTAAATTTGAATTTATCATACTTACATGATTTTAATTTTAAGATATTTTTCTTAGCAGGTAGAAATAATGAGGTGCAAAAAATGAAAAAAAGGTCCAACCTATATGTATAGTATTTGGGGATATCATGCTACCCAACATGGTGGAGAACAAGTTGTTATTAATTTTAACAAATATGAGCTGAAATGTTCGAGAAATGTTACCCAAAAGAAGGGATTTCTAACTATATTGAGGTTTGTGAAGCTTTGGTAAGTATTGGTGGTAATAATTTCATATATTAATTATAAAATATACAATTATTTATGTGTAAGAGTTAATATTCATTATATTTAGAGAAAAATGAAGGAAATAAGAAGTCAAACATCTCAAACAGAAGATGTTGGAAGAGAAGATATTTCCTCAAAGGATCTTGGATATTAGAAGGTTGGAGGAGTTCGCATGTATGGATTTGGTGTAACTCCTTATGCTGCATGGGGAGAAATCTCAAACAAAAGTAGTTCTTATCGACAAATGGTAGGTTATAAGGAAGCTTTTGAAAACATGAAAAAACAAGTTCATGAACAGGGTGAGGCAATTGCTAAATTGATGTTGGATATGCAAAGTATATATATATAGGTTAGAACTAAAGTTACAGTCAAAAGTTTTTTTGACTCCACTAAAATTATAGCAATTGGTTATATTCAAAGTATGGATCCTACACTAAGGGTTGGTAACTATCCATTAGGTTGAAATTGGTGTTCAGTGCATATAAACATTCCTGTGGATTAGGAAGAACACTTCATTAGACTGTACAATACTTTAACAACAATTGTATAGTCAATTGGAACTTCTATTGCATGGCCTCAAGCTTTAATAAGTATTTTTTTAATTTTAAACCTTATGTTATGCCGATTAAATTTTTTTATTAAATAATAAAATTACTTATATTTGTGTAATTTAATTAATTCAGATTGTTTATAAAGAAGATTAATATATAACAAGAATTATAAATTTCTTAAGAGTCTACTCGGATTTTAACATTCTTACATATATGTCAATATTTTTTATATGCTGATAGAAATTTGTTATGTGGTTACTCTTTCTTCATTATCATTCATCTTTATTTTTTGGGTATATATAGTATTATGATAAGCAACAAGAATCATTATTAAAATATGTTGGCAAAAAGTTGAATAATGTGGGTTTTTTTATGTTTATTAGTACTAGTTGATAGAAAATGTTTACTATGTTAATAGTAATTTGTGCAGCATCCATTATAAGTAACCGTGAAAATGTTGTGGATTAAAATCTACTTCTTGGGTTGTAATTTCCTTAATGGTTATGTATGTTTTACTTAGTGGTTATTTTTATTTTACTTGTATTCTACTATAAGAAGAATGGACTTTTTGCTAATATTCTTTGATGATTTATCATTTGCTTCTTGGATGTTTTATGAAATACTATTTTTGCTAGTTTTATTCTTAACTAGGAAACAATGTTATTTTACTAAGATATTATCGAAATGGTTCTTCTGATTTGCTCAGCAAGTGAATGCTATTACCATTTTGTAGATGGAGGTGGAATGGAATGAATTGTTACTTTACTGGGTGATGAGATGCAATGCTCAATAGGTTTTACACTACTTTTACTTGGTGTTATTGAGAATGCTACTCAGTACGTTGTTGGATGTGAAGAATTCTTCAGATGGTTGCCTAGAAACTCATCTAATGTGCCAACTATTATGTGTATACTACAATTTACTAAAAATTCTTCTTAAGAAATAGAGACATGATGTTGCTCATCTTGCATCGTATGTCCTGAATCAATTGTGCATCTATGAATTAGCCAAGATATAAGGTTTGTGTTTGTTGATAAAATGCTATAATATTTGTTCTCTTATATTCATGGGACTTTATTTGGTTATGTATTGATAAGTGTAAATAATGTATTATTTTATATATTATATTTCATTGAAAATATGTTATTTAGTTGGTTGTGAAGGAAAAAAGACAAAAAAGGAAAAAAATTCTAAGTATCATCTAGCGCCGTGATGTCAGACAAATCGATGCAGCAGTGCCATCAAAGGCACCGCTAGAGCGATACAACATTAACATGGCAACACTTACTTCTCTGTTGGACAGCATCACGATGTCAAAATGGTTAGCTTTGTAGTGCCATGTTAACCATTTTCAAGCACTACGGTGTCACAATCTATTATGCCTCTACGCCAAATTTCCCACTTTGGTATCGAACTGTTAGAAAGACAACAATACTATGGCGTAACGGTTATAAATTATAAAGGACATGATCTATCAATAAAATGATGTGACAGTTTACTAAGTAACTGATCAATATTAGCAAGGCCCGGCCTCGACGAAGCTAAAATAGTAGCCCACCTGTGTTAGTTCTTTTTATAGGCACAGTGACATCGATCTTTCAAGCACCAGAGTGCTAGTTACCTACTTTGTGTTTTCCTATAAATAGTCATTGTGTTAGGTTTCTAAGAGAGTTAAGTCACTTATATAATTTCATTATATTTTAGAGTATTTCTTTATATCTCTCTTAGAGCATAATCTAAGAGAGACTAGGAAAGTTCTAGATACAATCATTAGAGTGTTAGTCTGTGTTTGTTTATGCAACTCCATACATTAAGGAGAAAGAAGTGTAGAAGAGACACATTGTAAAATATGCTAGGTTCTTTAGGAGATAATTTATCTATAGGAGGTCAGTAGATATCATTTTCACCACTACAAACTCGATAGAGATCTAGGGATGCATATACTCTGAATAACATTAAAAATAAGAATTTCATTAGGAAAGTTATACAATTTACATTCATTAATCTAAAACCCTTTATTTAAATATTATATCCATTATTTTATTATTTTTATTCAGTGATTGAATCTCCATAAGCAATAATCTTATTTTAGTTGGATAATTTTGCAATTAGAGTAAATAGTAAAAATTGAATACTAAAAGAATACTTCCTCATGGGTTTGATACTTTGCTCTATCACCTTATTACTTGAGTTGACACATATACATACGTATATTAAGCGAGGTTTGTTATTGTTATATATCAAAGAAAACCTAAGAATTGTTTAGGGGAGATAGAGCCTCAAATATTTTTATAATTTAATGTTACACTCTATAGTAACCCAACCATCCCCGCCATCTAGTTTTTGGTACCATTGCTAGGAAAGTATTTCACTTTTTTCAAAATTTTAACTATATTATTGAATTAATTATATAGTTAGACCTACTTCTATTTTATTTTATTATTATTTTTTATTGGTTTAATCACTAATTTTATATTTTTTTGATTGCATGCTTTATAGCCATAGAGAGGAACTTTTATTATTTGATTATAAAATTGAGAGAACCATTTCCAAAATTCAAAAAATTTAAAAGATTTTGAAAATAACTGAACCTGAGTTAGAACAAAATCATTCTAGACATCTTAAGAATTATGCAAACCCTTTAGTAGATGGAATTCATCAAAGCATAAATATACCTACAGTCCAAGCTAATAACTTTTAATTAATACTAGCTATTATTTAAGTGGTTCAAAACTCTTAATTTGGAGAAAATTCTACAGAAAATCCTAATTTGTATTTAGTAAACTTCTTAGAAATTTGTGTAACATTTAAGTACAATGGTGTCAGTGATAATACTATTAACCTTAAATCATTTCCCTTTTCTCTAAGTGATAAAGCTAAAATGTGGTAGAATTCTTTACCCCGGGGCTCTATAACTACTTGGAATGAGTTAGCTCACAAGTTTCTTACTAAGTATTTTCCACCTTAAAAAAATATCAAACATAGAAATGATAACTTCTTTTACTCAGTTTGAAGGAGAATTCATTTATTAGAGTTGGAAAAGAATTATGGAAATGCTTAAAAATGCCCTCATCATGTATTACCTGATTGGTTGGTTATTCAAAGATTTTATAATAGATTAGTAGGATCTCTTAGAGCTATAATTGATGCTGCAGCTGGAGGATCATTAATGTCTAAACCATTTGAGGAAGCCTATAAATTAATAGAGGAAATTGTTATTATTAATTTCTAGTGACTTATAAGGTAAATCCTAAAAAAGTAGCTAGAATTTATGAATATGAGGCTTTATCAATCTTGACTGCATAAGTTGCTGTAATTTCTAAGAAGTTGAATAAATATGAGTAAATTCTAGAATAGGGACTGAATATTTAGGAGATCAAATTTAATTTAAAATAATAATATGAAAGGGATTGAAAATGTTAATATATTTAGAAGACAAAATAATCCATATCAAATACATATAATTTAGGTTGGAGGAACCATCCTAATTTTAATTGGTCAAATAATATGGGTGGTAGTAATCAATGGATTAATGGGCAGAAGAATAATCCAGGACTAAATTGGAACACTTCTCAAAAACCTACTATTAATCCTAAACTTATATATCCTTCAAGATTTATTATTTTTTTTTTTTGAGAGAAATGCTAGTTTGCATTAAAAACCAAAGAAAAACAAACAACTACATCACATAGTACCTAAAACATCACATTCCTCCTTCAAGCAAAACAGGAATGAAGGAGGGATCTCCACATCAGAAAGATCAAACCAGAAAAAACCTTTGTCCACTCCCAAATTAGCACAAACATCCGCTAATTTGTTACAACCTCTCTTACAAAAAGAAAATAAGACTTGGTTGAAATCCTATAAAAAGCTCAGATTATTCTCAATTCTTCCTTTATTTTTCTATTCCTTCAAGGCTAGTTGAAGAATTTTAATAATATTAAAGTTGTCCCCTTCAATCACCACACCTTGAGCTTCACACATCCAATCTTGCATAATATTTTTCAAGAAATAAACAGCCATCAACTCCACTTGAGCTATGTCCCAATGCACGTATTAAGATCCAAAGGCTAATAAAAACCTTCCTTTGTCATCCCTAACCACTCAAATAATCCCAGCCATGTTGTTACTTTTTAGTGAAGCATCTACATTAATCTTTATCCACCCGGGTGGAGGAGGATGCCAAGAAGTAGACAGCATGCGCTGGTTGACATCCCAGTTGTCTGAGGAAAGATGAATGAAGTTGCTCACCGTAGCCATAGAAACCGAGTTTGCTGCTATCACTATATCCAAATCCTCCACACCTTCATGAACCAGCTTGCATCTACTTTTCCAAACTAGAAAAATAGAAGTACAATATAGATTTGCAGTAAAAGGTCTATAACCAGCATACCTCCTTAAACCTTCCAAGCAAACTTTGAAATTATTAAACACCGGAATAGGAAAACCCCAGCCATGAAGAATGTTGATCATGTTCTGAAGCTTAATGCATTTCCCCGCAATATGGCAGTTGTTCTCATCCTCTTGACATCCTCTCGGGAAAGCAGCAATCAAACTTAATTTTCTTCTCAACAAGAATGCATTCGTAGGAATAGCATCATTGTATAGCCTCAACCAAAAAGTTTCTACTCTCGGTCTTAATTTTAATTTCTTCATCCAAGTCCAGTGAGCAACTTCTGTATTATGTTCCAATAATGCTTCAAAAGACAAAGCATCAATAGATTTACAAGAGTTCTTTGTTTTCAACTCCATTTGATCCTTCTCACTACCGGCTGCTATCAGGATTTGAATGATAAGATCCACCAAATGCTTTTCGAAAAACAGCTACAGCTGATCCATGTTAAACGCTCCATCCAGAATAAAATTATTTAACCTGAAGTTAGAATGGTCCAGGCTATTCACAAAGGCCGGCCACTTTGAGAAGCTTTTGTCAAGAACCCAAGAGTCTAGCATCCAATCAATAGAATTACCATTAGAAACATTCCATCTCACAATGTTTCTAAGATAGAAAGCTCCCATGGTAATAATTTTCCAAGTAGTAGAGCAAGCAGTCCTCACCGATTAATTCCATTTCTTACCTCCATACTTGCTTCTAATAATTTGGTAGAGCAAAGAATCAGTCTTCATGAAGTAATCCCAAGCAAACTTCACATGAAGAGGTCCAACCTTGGACACCGTAGAGAACAGGCCGCGTCCCCCTTCATTTTTAGGCTTGTAAAGCAACTCCCATGAAGCATAATGCATCCCAGCACATTCATTCTTTTTATTCCACAAGAACACTCTACACATTTTGTCAAACTCTTTAAAAATACTCAAAGGAACTAATGAAAGAGAGGACAAAAACATTGGAAGAGAAAGAAAAGCAGATTTAACCAAAACTAACTTTCCTTCCAATGAAATACAATTTTTACCCCAAGTGTTCAACTTATTAGATGCAGCCTCCAGCAGATTTTGGAAATCATAAGCAACCATTCTCCTTAAGGTTAACTTCACACCGAGATATGTAATTTCATTAACAACCTTGTACCTGAGGATTCTACTAATCTTTTTCTTCATGCAGAGTCTAGTATGCTTACCAAAAAGAATCATAGATTTGTTTTGATTAACCCTTTGTCCCATCCAATTGCAATATTGGAGAATAATATGCTTCACCTCCTTAACCTTTCTAACAATAGCCTCCGACAAGATTAGGACATCATCAGCATAAAGCAAATGAGAAACTCTGGGAGCCCAAGGAGTAATTGAAATGCCAAGATAATTCTTCTTCTACTTTAAAGCTTCAGAGAAAACTTGAGAGCAAAGAGTAAACAAGTAAAGGGACAAGGGACACCCTTGCCTAAATCCACATTTACCTTCAATCCAGTCCATCTTCTTCCCATTAATCAAAATGCAATATTTAGGATTGCAAATACATTCCATTAAAAGCTCCCTAAATTTGATAGGAAAGTTGAAGCGAGTAAGAACCTGCCTTAGAGCTTGCCACCCCATGCTATCATAAGCTTGCTCCATGTCCAACTTGATAGCCAAAAGGCCTTTTTTAGCTTTTGAGTACCAGAACTTGTTGAAAACTTCCTGAGCAAGCAGAACATGCTCATCCATGGATCTACCTTTGATAAACGCTGCTTGTTCTTCCGTAATGACCTTGTGAATAACCTTCTCCAATCTATTCATTAGCATCTTAGCAGTGATTTTATAAATAGTCATGCAAAGACTAATTGGCCGGAAGTTAGAAACCACCTGAGGATTTCTAACCTTAGGGATTAAGATAATCAATGTTTCCTTCCATGAATGATGCATAACTCCTGAAGAAAGAAATTGACAAACTGCTTGCCAAACATCATTCTTAATAACTTTCCAAAAATCTTTGATAAAGGAGAAGGTAATCCCATCCAAGCCAGGTGAGATGTTCGACCCGGCTTTGTCCACCACCGCCTGCATTTCATCCAAAGTGAAGTCAGCATTCAGCAAGCAACAATCCTCGTCACCAATAACACTTGAGGGAATTAGCCATCCATCCAGTAAACAATCCCTATGCTCCCATTTTTGAGAGAAGAAATCAGAAAAAGTTCTCTCAATCACAGCAAGATCTTCAGTAACCGAACCACCATGGGTTTTTATGTGACTAATCCAGTTAAGGTTCCTCCTAGCATTTGCGAAATCATTAAAAAAGGAGGAGTTTGTGTCCCCATCTTCCATCCATTTAGCTTTTGGTCATTGCCTCCACCAGGAATTGAGCCAGGCCAGTGTAACATTGAGCTCATTTATCTTAAATCTAAGAAGTTGCAGCCTCTCAAAAGACAACCCTCCTTCGGCTTCCTCCAATTGGATAACCAAAATCTCTTCCTTCAGTTTATCCCGTAGTAAGTTGAGATTCCTAAACTTAGCTTTGCTCCAAAAATAAAGAGCTCTAAGAGTTCTTTTAAATTTCAGATTGAGAGAAATAGCCGGATCATTCCCACTTGCTTTCTTCCACGTTTTCTCCATAATAGCAGCTGCCCCATGGTAAGAAGACCACACATCTTCATAACGGATCCCTCTATTACAAATAATCGAAGGCTTAAAAATTTCTAAAAGAATAGGACAATGGTCTAAAGCAATACGAGAAAGATGTTTCACCAAGACTAGATGGATGGAGTTCAAAGCATTGGAATTATTACGACATCTATCCAATTTTTCTAGTATCCAAGCACCTCCCGATTTATTATTGCACCAAGTGAACTTGGGACCCATAGACCTTACTTCATGAAGATCATTATTGATCATGAAATTTTTCATATCCGTAGAACCTTGAGACATGTTGAATCTTTTCCCGCCTCTTTTATCCTCCTGAGATAGAATATAGTTAAAATCACCACCTACCACCATAGGACAGTCCTCAGAACAATGTCTCTCCAAGCATTCCCATAAGCCTTTCCTGTTCACAGCCTTCGTATTAGCATAAACCGAAGCCACCTTCCAACAACCCTTATTAAGGATTCTCAAATTCCCAATAATCACTTGATCAGATTTATCAATCAATAAGAATGAAGCTAAATCCTTTCTCCACAATACCATCAAACCTCCAGAAAGATCCTTAGATGGAACCATATACGAGTCCCAACTATTACCCAACATCTTCAAAATTTGAATATTTCCTACCGAACTCACCTTTGTTTCTAGCAGTCCCACAAAAAACACATTGTTATCTTTCACCACCTCCTTCAGATAAAGAGCGGCCTCCACTTTCTTGGCCCCTCTGCAGTTCCACAAAACCCAGGACGTCATTGTTTAAGGTTGCAGGTGACACCCCCCTTCTTCCTAGATTTTCCACCTTCCAACTTCCTGTTATGATCAATGATGTTAGATGAACCGAGAGATTTAAGCTCTTTCAATAATTTCACTTTATTACCAGAAGATGACTTTTCCACCACTTCCATCTTGGACAGACTCTTCTCCAATCCCTGGTATGTCCCTGGCTCCATACGACAAGGAACTTCCAAGTTACTACTACATTCCATATTATTGATGGCAATTTCTCCTTCCTCCACACATTCATCTTCCAATCCTCCCTTAACTTCCATGTTATTCATATCAATAGCATTATGATTCAAATGTTGTAAACCAACTGAAAGAGAATAGGGAGTACCTGAGTTCGCAAGCAATCCATCCGAACCTACTTGAGTTCGCAAGCATCCCTTACCAGCATTTTCATTTACTACAGACTGAATATTATCTGCACTAAAAGCAGCAGCCACCGAATTACAATCAGGAGCAACATCCTTATTCTTGCAATCTAGAGTCATCATAGATGGATCATCCACTTTCTTATTATTCAAATTTACATCAATATTATTGCTCAGTAACTTAACACCAGCTTCCAGCATATTTTTAGAAACCACACCGATATCAACAACTGTCTTCTTAATTCCTTCCTTATCTTGTACACCATGTTCCTTCTCAAGGAAATTCAATTTCTGACCCATCTGTAAGGAGTTCTCAAGCGGACCCTTTTTCTTCACAAATTGTACATTAGGAGTTCTGATCAGAACTTTACTTTGGCCAACACCTCTTCCCTTCTTACGATTAACCAAAATCCAAGGACCGTAGGAAGCAGCATCCGATCCATACCATCATCATTTCCATCTTCTTTGCTAACTACCTCCTACTCCTTATGGACAGTACACTCCTTAATACAATCCATTTTAACATGTCCAATCATCACACATTGGAAGCAAAAAGATGATATTTTTTCATATTCCACTCTTTGAAAAAATCTCCCCGAGATACTATCCACCCAAACTCCTAGAGGAAGACATTGATCAATCTTCACCCTCACACAAATTCTAGAAAATTCTCTTGTCCCCCATTGAAACAAATTTCCATCCAACATTAGGGGTGTACCAATCATGGATGTTATTCTAGCAATATTCTGCTCATCCCAACAATGAAGAGGAAGGTGTGGCATTCTAATCCAAATTGGGGAAGTTAATCCCTTCAAAGTTAAAGGTGAGAAATCTGGATTCCACTTTTCCATGCCTATTATGTGACCATTCACAGACCAGGGTCCTCCAGAAAGAACTTCCTCCATCAATTCATAGGAGTTGAAAGAACACAAAAACCACCCTTTTCCAAGTGTTGTAAAATGAAATTTACCAAATTTATTCCATTGGTGCCTCACCACCCACGCAACTAAGTGTGAAGGCATCTCTTTACCAAAAACTTTAAATACCAATGAATTTGCCAACCTTTTGGTATTTGACATCTCTGTTTCTTCACATAGTTTGACTGCCTTACCGTCTATCGACATCACCAAGTCCACTTCCTTAAAATTAAGCTTAATATAAGGTTTTGTGTTCCAAGACATAGCATTCACTCCATTCTTATTCTTCTTAGGCAAACCACCATTAACCTTGTCCGCAAACGATACATTCTTCTCCACCAGACCAGAATTAGCTCCTTTTGGATTGACCTCTACACTAGCACGATTATCAGATTTATCAACACAATCTCCTAAATCTGCTGAAATGCATTTCCTAACTTCCAACAAATCCAAACAATTATTTCCCAGATTATCCAAACCTACAAAATCAACACTGGTGTCCGGTGTAATTGTTTGTCTCTCTAAGTCAACCGGAGACTTATTAGGAAAATGAAAGCCTTTGCTCACCAAATTATGACAAATGACATTTATCTTGCTGTCAGGGACAGAGATTGCATTTGAATTCCCAAAACGGTTAACAAAAATTTTCATTCCCGAAGAGGAAGCCCCCGGATCTGGAGAGAACTTTCGTAAAATCGTCGACCCATTCAACCTGTAATCACAAGACGAATCCACCTCCTTGCCTTTACCTTTGACCAGTAAAATCTCATCTTACTGAACAACAGATCTCTCTGAGATGACCAACTCTTCTCTTGCCTACGACGTCGATCAATATCATGTTATGGATCAAACCCAGCTCCGAAGACTCCGACGATGGCATGGATGACCGGTGGCTTACCTCCGCCATGACCAAGCGGCCTCCCGTAAAGACAGACGAAAAAACCTTGCAAAATAAAATTAAAAAAAAGAACTTTCTCTCTAGAAAATGCAGACCTTCTCTCTCTAGAAATACTAAAACAAGTTTGAGTTCATGGAAATTAATTAAAGATTTAAAAACTCAATTAGGGAATCAATTGCAAAATCAATTTGGAAATAAAAAATTAGTATTGGAGGATGTAGTTATGTAATTAGGGAATCAATTGCAAAATCAAGCTACTTCTATTAAAATTTTGAAAACTCAATTAGGTCAGCTTACCATTTCAATCAATAATAGACCTCTTGGATTATTACCAAGTAAAATTGAATTTAGTTCAATATAAAAAGAAAATGATCTTAGTGGAAGTCATTTGAAGAATGGAAATAATATACTCCAGCCAAATTGATAGATTTAGGCCACTCTAGCTGAAGACTATAAACTTAGCTCTCTATGGGAGGCAACCCAGAATTAGGTTTAGTATGTTATTAAGTCTAGTTGAAGACTTTAAACTTAGAACTTTAAGGGAGGCAACCTGGTTTATAGTTCAGGTGTGATTAGTAGGGTTGTTAGTTTCATTAATTTTTATTATTTTTTCTTAAAAAGAACTTGAGAGAAGAAGGAACACTGTAGCGCTACCTTTAGCACCACAGCACTGAGCCAAGACTTTATGGTTTAAAAATTCAAATTTTAAAACTCCCCTTCACTAGAAAATTATAAAAATGGTATGTTAAAATTTTTAATCCTTTTTAGTATTTAGGTATAGTGCCATCTTTCTCTTCTTAAAAATTCAACTTGAGCAATGGGTAGAACCAAGCAAACACATTCCTCCTCTAAGATTAGAAGTGAAGAATATTTGAAAAATGAAAATTCTTTTCTCTTCTCCACATGCAATATTTTGCAATCATTAATACACTTCAAGAGCTAAATGATAAACTTTATTAGGATACAAGAAGATACAAGGCACATATGAAGAACATGCATAAATGTGAAGTTTTAGATTATGAATTTCATCCTGGTCAAGATGTTCTACTGTTTGATTACAAGAAGAATTTTTTCCATAGAAAACTTAAATCTGGATGGGTTGGCCTATATATTATTATTAAATATATCTCAATGGTGCCATTAGCATTCAAGATAAGAAAACGTTTTACATTTTAAAGGTTAATGGTCATATATTAAAACCATGAGAATTAGATGAATAAGGAAATCTTAAATTTAGAGAGAGGAAGGATGTGTACTTGTATCTTTACTTTAATTTGTATCTTTTAGAAGGGAATGCAATTTTGTGAGTAATTAATATATGTAGTATAAGCATGATTTACTATTTTGGCTATTGAGGCAAATATGCTATGTATGGTGCATAGTGTACTAGTTATTTTATAGCCTGTTTTATATTTATGAATGTTATCACATATTTTATGAGTCTTTTATCATTCATATGAAATCATGTGTAGTGTTAATTATTATTTATATTTTTTTATTTACATTTTATTAAAATTCCTTTCATTTTACTTTCATTAATTTTGGTATTCTGGTCATTTAATTAATCTTAATAAAATGATAATTAAAAATTATATAAAATTAAGATAATAATAAAACCCTATGTCATAGTTTAAATGAATATTGTTTATACTTCATAGAGTAAAAAAACTAATAATTAACTGACATAGACCATTTAAGTTATTATTTTAATTTAAAATTTTAAGTTATACATTTATGTATTAATTTTTGAAATAAAGAGGAATAATTTGAATTAAAGATTAGATATGAGTAGATTAAAACTAGTAATCATAAGCAACCCAAATTTGGAACTAGTAATCTTATTAAATTCTTACATAAAATTCATTAAGATTGTTAAAGGGTTTGAAGAAAAAAGGGATATTTAAAATCATTAACTATACACTCCATAAAATAAAAATAAAAAATAAAAATAAATATGAAAAAAGTTCTAAAAAGAAATAAAAAAGAATTAAAATAAAAAATGAGTACATACAAAAATTGGTATTAGACAAAATATTAGAATCTTATTACAATCTTATTCTTAAATTCATAAAGGATAACATAAGAAAACTAGTACAAATGATGGTGAGCTAATGAAGGTTTCAATATTAACTACTAATATATCTAATCATTAAGCTATATTATTTACTTTAAAATTCAAAAATAAAAAATTAAATCTATAACCAGTGAATTCAAACTGAATAATAATAAGAAAGACTGATTAGTGTAATTATTAATATTTTTAAACTAGAATTATAATCTTGTTCATTTTTACTACTTTTAGATTATGATGTATTATCCTATATTTTAGTAATTTTAAATTATTAATTTTTAATTAGGTTAATCATTTAATCATAATTATAAAAGTTTTATTTTCTTAAGGGTAATCAACAATCTAAGCTGGGGAGAATTTGATATGTGAAAATAATGTATTATTTTTATGTATTATATTTTTAGTAAAATTATATTATTTTAGTTTTATTGTGTAGTAAAATACAAAAAGGTATAAAATTCTAAGTATCATCCAACATCGTGGCGTCGGATAAATTAATGCTCCAGCACCATTAAAGGCATCACGGGAGTGCTGCAACATTAACATGGTGGCACTAACATCACTGTTGGATAGTACTGCAGCATCAAAATGGTCAACTTTATAGTGCCATGTTCACTATCTTCAAGTACATGGTGTTATAATCTATCATACCTTGTCGCCAAAATTGCCACTCCAGTGCCACATCATTTGAATGTCAACAGCACTGCGATGTAGAAATTATAACTTCTAAAGGACACGATCTATTAATGAAATGATGCAACTATTCACTAAGTAATTTATCCACATCTTCTAGCATGTTTATGGAGCTAAAATAGTAGCATATCGACATTAGTTTATTTTATAGGCGCAGCAACACCCATCTTTCAAGTGTCGCAGTGCTAGTTGGCTACTTTATATTTTTTTTATAAATAGTTATTATGTTATGTTTGAAAGGGAGTTCAGCCACTTATATAATTTTAGAATTTTTAAGTACTTCTTTAGATCTATCTTAGAGTACAATCTAAGAGAGACTAGGGAAGTATTAGATACAATCATTAGAGTATTAACCTGTATTTGTTTAAGAAACTCCATACTTTAAAGAAGAAGTGTAAAAGAGACATATTGATCCTTCCTAGTAATATTAATCTCTTATATTTTTCTTATTCTATGGTTTGAATGAAAATGAGTTTGCTTATTTTTTTCTTCCATGTCTGGCTAATTATTTAGTTTTGGATTAATGATGTAGAAAACATATTAGTACAAATAAAAGTTCTTGTGCTCTAAAGTTAAAGATGTTTTCAATATTATCCCACTCTTAATTTAATGCACATAGTGGCCATATATATATTTAAAACCTGGTGTGACGTATAACCTCGATGGAGGAATTTAAGAACAGCTAAGAATATTAAAATAGTATGTTTACATATCCAGACATAGGATATAAAATATGCTAGGTACTTAAGGAGATGACCTAACTGTAGGACATCAGCAGATATTCTTTTCACCCCTAAAAGCTCGACAGAGATCTACGGATGCATATGCTCAGAATGACATTAAAAATAAGAATTTCTTTAGGAAAGATATGCACTTTATATTCAATAAATCTAAAACACTTTATTAAAATGTTATATCCATTATTTTACTATTTTTATTTAGTGATTGAATCTCCACAACCAACAATTTTATTTCAGTAGGATAATTTTGTAATTAGAGTAAACAATAATAGTTGATAGCTGAAAGGCATACTTTCTTGTGGATTTAATACTCTACTCTATCACATTGTTACTTGATTCAGCACGTACACTTGCATATATTAAGTGGGGTTTATTATTTTTATATATCAAAAAAAACTTAAGCATTGCTTAGAGGAGATAGAGCCTTAAATATTTTAATAATTTAAAACTGAACTCCATAATAAGCCAACTGCCACAACCCTATGCATATATGAAAAACCACTTATCAAAATTTTGTGCAATTTTTAGTGATATCTACTATGAAAAATCATTCTTTAGATTGTCCATCTAGAGTTGAGATAATAAATTTAAAGGTATGCACAACTGAACCAAAAAATCATAGCCTTCAGATTTTTGACATGAAATAATTAGTGCACTTCTTGACTATTAATATCAATCTTGTGTGTATCTCAACTCAAGGATTGGGTGCCAAGGTTAGTTTTTTTTAATTTTCATATTTTATTATAGGCAACCATGTTCATTAGAGGATTATCTACTTTAATACAAATTTATTTATTCTCATTCAAACAACATAAACAATTAACCCTTTAGTAATACCACCAATTGAAGACCCCAATATCATATGATCTCAACATAGGTTTGCATAAGATTTCCAAGTAAAAGGTTTGTGTTCTTAGACTTGTAAGAATTGTGTTTCTAGAATGCTTATTGCTCATTATCTCATCATTTTAGCATAATTATTCATTGATATGGCTTTCATAGATGTGATTAATTTGCTCCAATTAATAACTCTGTAACAAAATGTCTCTGTACTTTTTATCATCTCTTCCTATTATTAGTAAATTATTAGTTCAATTATTTATTTGCCTTAACATGCAAATTTTGAGGTACGATATAACCATTATTGCATTATTTAGCATATGCTTAAGGTAGTATCATTATAATAAGGTGTTGTTTCCCATAAGAATGAAATTGTCTCCTCTTATCTTCAAGTTTACTTGGTGGTTCCAGTAAATCATTTTTTCCATGAATTTTGTTTTGAATGGTTTTGTAAAATCATTCTTAGAATATTTAGTTTGATGCAATTCATTGTAATTGGGTACGATCATTATACCAAAATATAAATTCTATTTTATTTCATCTTTATATTATAAGGTATTAATAGTTTTATGTGCCAATTTTCCTTGTTTACTATAATGTTAGTTTATTGGTTAAACATCATTCATTATAGAGTAATTTATAAGGAAATAACTACATTGCCACGACACATGAATATAGATGGGCTAGCTCTTCTAGTTATTTCTATTCTCAATTATGATCAGGATATAAGCAGGAATGTTAAGGTGCTAACATCTGATGATATTTTGGCTCTGCTATTGATAAGTGCAAATTATGTACTATTTTATATATTTTATTTTTAGAAAAATATTTTATTTTAGTTATTTTTTACAGGAAAAATCAAAAAATGACAAAAATTCTAAGGAGACTACAATACCATGCATGATGTCTAACAAAACAATGCTGTAGTACCACCTTCAATACCGTTATTGCCATAACGTCAAAAAGTTAACTTAGTAGTGTCCAATTCTATATTTTCAAATGTAATGGCACCATAATTTCTCACACCCTGACACCATTTTTTGCCACTCAGGGGCCATATCACTCGAATGTCAACAGTGTTGTGGTATAGCAGTAATTTCCAAGGGACACATTCTCTATATGAGATAAGATAATTCACTAATTAACTAATCCACATTGGCAAGCATTATGGTGGTACAAAAGTTTAAGACCCAGACATCAGTTTACTTCAATGGCACCACAGCACTAGTCTTTCAAGCGTCATATCGCTAAATGTCTTTTTAGGTTATCCTATAAATAATTTTGATGTTATGTTTATAAGAAAGTTTAGTCACTTCTGTGAAATTTAGTACTTCTTTAGTTCCTGCTTAAAGTAAAATCTAAGGGAGGCTATGGAAGTACAAGATACAATCATTTGGAGTGTTTAGCTTGAAACAAGTCTGCAAGTTAAGGGAGAAGGAGTGTATAGGAGGTACTTTAATCCTTTCTGGTGATATTACTCTCTTATATTTTTATTCTTTCATGAGTTTAATTAAAAAGAGTTTGCTTGTCATTTATTTCATGTCTAGCTAATTCTCTTATTTTAGCTTAATGATTTAAAGTATAGGTTAAGTATAATGAAGATTCTTATTCTATAAATGTTAAATGATATTTTAAATATTATCTTGATCTTAATTTAATGTACAAAGCAGTCATGTGTGTAGTTAAAATATAGTGTGATACACATCCTCGATGGAGGAATGCAAGAACAACCATGATTATTGAGACATGACGTTTGCATGCCTAGACATAGGATGTAAAATATTTTAGGTTCTTAAGGAGATATTATAACTATAAGAGGTCAGTAGATATTCTTTTCACCCTTACAACCTTGACATAGATCTTGGGATATATATGCTCTAAATTATATATATAATTAATGATCTCATTAGAAAATATTGAAATTTACACTCATCAATCCAAAAGACTTTTATTACATTTTGTATCTAATATTTTTTTGATTTTATTCAATGATAGAATCTCCACAAATATCAGTTTTATTTTACTAGGATAATTATTGTAATTAGAGTAAATGGTAGTAGTTTACCATAAGTAAGCATACTCAATAACTTTATTACTTAATTCAATGCATGCATATATTAAGTAGGGTTTCCTTATTTTTATATCAATGAAAACTTAAGCATTATTTATAGGCGATTGAGTCCTAGATTTTTATACAATTTAGAAGTTCACTCCATAACACCTATCATGTTTTTGGCACCATTACTGGGAAAGTATTTGATTTTTTTATAATTTTAACTATATTATTGAATTAATTATATAATTAGAACTACTTATATCTTTTATTTTATTTTATTTTCTTACTAATTGCATATTCATGGTTATAGGCTTTATAATTATAAAAATAAACCTTTGTTATTTGACCATGAATTAGAAAGAACACTTTTAAAAATTCAAAAAACTAAAAAGATTATGAAAATGGCCAAACATGTACTATATCAAGATCATTCTAGACCTCTAAATGATTATGATATCCCTTTAGCTGATGGAATTCATCAAAGAATTAATAGACCTACAATCCAAGCTAATAATTTTAATTTAAAACCTATCATAATTCAAATGGTTAAAAATTTTCAATTTTGGGGAGCTCCTATTGAAGATCATAATTTAAACATAGCCAATTTCTTAGAAGTTTGTGTAATATTTAAGTATAATGATGTCACTGATGATGCTATTGACTTAGATTGTTCCCATTTTCTCTACTCCTAGGCTCTATAATCACTTGGAATGAGTTGGCTCATAAGTTTCTAACTAAGTATTTTTTACCTTTAAAGATTATCAAACTTAGAAATGATATCACTTCTTTTACCCAATTTAAAGGAGAATCAATTTATTAGAGTTGAAAGATATTTAAGGAAATGCTTAGGAAATGCCCTCATCATGCTTTACCTTATTGGTTGATTATTCAAATATTTCAGAATAAATTAGAACAATTTTTTAGAGTAATAAAAGATGCTACTGCTTGATGATCATTAATGTCTAATCTACTTAAGGAAGCATATAAATTAATTGAGGAAATGACTATTAATAACTTTCAATAGCCAATTGATAGGATAAAACCTGAGAGAGAAGTAAAAATTTATGAATATGATGCTTTGTCAATGTTGACTATAATTAGTAGCAATTTTTAAAAAGTTGAGCATAATAGGAGTAAATTCTGGATTAGGAATTGAACCATCTATATAATTGGAGGATCAAAATTTAATTAAAATAGTAATATACAAGGGATTAAAATTAATAATTTTATTAGAAGATAAATAATCCCTACTCTAATACATCTAAGTTGAAGAAACAATCCTAATTTTAATTTGTTAAATAATATTACATGTAATAATTAATGGAATTCTAGTTAAAATAATCAAGAAATAAACTAGAATAATCCTTAACAACCTACTGTTAATCCTAAACCTCCATATACTCCTGGATTTAATCAAAATAATTTATTTAGAAGTAAAAAATCATCTTTGGAAGATATATTTATGTAGTCAGGGACTCAATTACAAAATCAAACTCCTCCTTTTAAAAATTTGGAAACCCAATTAAGTTAGCTTATAATTTCAATCAATAGTAGACCTCTTGGATCATTGTCTAGCATTACTAAAGTTAACCCAAAGGTAAAATAAAAAAATCCTTGTGAAAATCATTTGAAGAATGGTTGCAATATTCCCCAACCAAATTGATAAATCTAAGCAAGTCTAGCTGAAGACTATAAATTTATCGCTAATTAGAGGGAACCACTTATGTCTTTAGTAATCTTGTTGTGATGGTGAGAGTGTTCTTTAAGCACTTGTTATCATATTTCCAATATTTTAATTTTTTATTTATCATATGTTTTACACTTTTCTTTTATTCAAATAAAAGTATGTGTGTTTTAGCAATATTTATTTGTGTTTTTATTTGAGTTTAATAAAATGCCCCTTTATACTTATAATTTTATATTATTTTCCATTAATATCTTTGTGTTTTGATTATTTAATTAACCCTAATAAAAATAAAAATAATAAGTTATATAATATTATAATGATAATAAAATCCCAGATCGTAGTTCTAATGAACACTGTTTTATAATTCATAAATTGGAAAAACTAATAATTAACTAACTTAAATCGTTTAAATTATTGATTTATCTTGAATGTATAAGTTAAACATTTATACATTGACCTTTGAATTAAAGATGAATAATTAAGGTTAAAGAATATATTTGGGTAGATTAAAATTAAAAATCTTAGCAACCTAAATTTAGAATAATATTTTTATTAAATTTTTATATTAAACTTATTAAGATTATAAGAAGATTTTAGGCAATACTGATATTTAAAATTATTAGATATGTACTCCACAAAAATAAAAATGAAAAGAAATGTGATAAGAGTTATAAAAAGAAAAAAAAAAGAAAAGAAAAAGATAGATGGTACATTCAAAAATTTATATCAAATAAAAGCTTAGAGTTTTACTACAATCTTCTACTTAAATTCACAAATGATAAGATAGGAGAACTAGTAAAAATGATGGTGAACTAATAAAATTTTAATTTTAACTATAAACATATATAATCTCTAAGCTACAATATTTAATTCAAAATTTAAAAGTCAATGCCATAACATGTAAATTCAAATTAAGCAATAATAAAGGGGAGTGGTTAGGATAATTATTAGTATTTTTTAAACTAGAATTATAACTTTATTCTTCTCCATTACTTCTACACTGTGATATATTATCCTACAATTTAGTAATTCTAAATTATCAATTTTTATATTGATTATTTGATTAATCAGAATTACAAATTTCTTTATTTACTTGAGGACAAGCAAGAGTTTAACCTGGAGAAAATTTGATAAGTGTATTATATATAATTTTATATATTTTATTTTACTGAAAATATATTATTATAATTATTATTTTTAGTAAAAACATAAAAATAGTAGAAATTTAAGGGAGACCACAACACTATAGGATCCGACAAAATAATGCGGTAGTGCCACCCTTAATACTCTCAATGCTGGGGCATAAAAATATCTGCTTTGCAGCACTGAATTCTCTATTATTAAATACCGTAGTGCCATAATTTAACATACCTTGGTGTAATTTTTTGCCACTCAGACACTATAGTGTTTGAATTTGAACAGTGCTGCTGTGTTACAATTGTAACTTCCAAGGGCCACACTCTCTAGTGAAGAGATGTGACTGCTGTTGCAACTTAGTTTTCAAAATTATGTTTTTATATCATGAGTTTTTGATGATACCAAAATATTATTGTATTGATTACTCTTTCTCCTAACATTTATTGGATATATTTTATTTGTATTGCTTATGTGTACTAATGTTTCAGGAAAATCACACTCCATACTGCTGAAGACTTTAAGACAGATTAGATTAGGGTTCTTGTAATTGAAGTCTATACCTTTTTTATTTTTCTTAAGTCTGAGACAGAGTAATTGTAATTGAGTAAACGTGCACACACACAGTAGGGGAGTGATTAAAATAAACTTAAAATTTAAAACTAATTGTATTATACGATTTTGAATTATAATGGATGATTTATCATGGTAATTCCTCCCAAAACGAAGTTAATCAAATCATACAAGAAAATTTTTTAAGTCCTGTTCGTATTGTATGATCCTTGGTTCATACCGACGACTCATAGTGTACAAAATAGATGCATACTAGATCATCCAAGATAAACGTGTAATTTTTTGATCTATTTGTACTGTATGATTTTAGGTTCATCCTGTATAATATATTTTTGTACAGATGATTCATAGAGTATGAAATAGTGTTGTCTACTTTTGTACCTAGAAAAAAAATATGATTTGACTGAACTGTTTGTACTATACGAAATAGGGTTCATATAGATGCCAGTTAGAGTACAAAATCAATTTTGTACCCATCCGTCCCATACGAACTCAATAAATTTGAACTTATCATACTGTATGAAGTTGGTTTATCCCTGACGGCGGTTAGAGCATGAAATCAGGTTCGTACCCATTTGTTCCATACGGACTTAGCAATTTTGAACTGATCGTACTGTACGATGTTTGTTTGTACAGACGTCGATCAGAGTATGAAATGAGGTTCGTACAACATCATACATCACTTTTTGAACTATTTATACATAAGATCGTTGATCATACTGTACGTTCAAAGTCCATTCAACATGAAATTTTTAGTTTTCAGGATGATTTTTCTTGTCCTTTGTATATAAGGGTCCTAAAAATTGACTCTTTATTTTCTTGCTGTGAATTTATCTTGAGTGTATCTTGGGAGTGTATTTAGGAGAGTGTTTTAAGATTAAAAAGTGAGAGATCTTATGAAAGGGATGTTTTAGGGAATTTATAAAATTGTCCAACAGTGAGGATCTCTTATTTATTCTTCATAGTTTTTCCCAACTTCCTTGAAGGCTCTTGAGAGAGGATATTCAAAGAAGATTTTGTACTCTGCCATCACCAGGAGGGTAAAAAAGGATGTCGGTGCTCTACCATCACTAGGAGGGTGAGAAAGGATGTCGGTGTTCTGCCATCACTAGGAGGGTGAGAAAGGACATCGGTGCTCTGCCATCACCAGGAGGGTGAGAAAGGATGTCGGTGCTCTGCCATAACTAGGAGGGTGAGAAAGAACATCGGTGCTCTGCCATCACCAGGAGGGTGAGAAAGGATGGTGGGTTCTCTACATTCACTAAGAAGATGAAAAAGGAAGATGGTTCTCTTCTACACTAGGTTGGTGGAAGAGAGGTCTTTGTAAGGGCTTCTCCGCCTTGCTGTGGGGCTAAAAGAGAGTCACTAATGTTTAATACAATACCGGGAGGAGTCTCCAAGGAGTGGACGTAGGTCTTATTAGACCAAACCACTATAAAATCTGGTATCTTCTGTTCATTACTTTTTATCATATTTTTATTTTTTATATTTTTTATTTTCTATGGTTGAAAAATTATTTTCAAAAAATTTATTATTGTGCTTAAAATATTTAATGGGTTTTTTAAATAACCAAGAAATTTTTAAAATTACCAATTCACCCCCCCCCCCTTTTGGTTAACCTTGGGAATAATTATTTTAGGTTTAACAACCTACTTGGACTTTACAAGTGGTATCAGAGCCTATTTCAAAAATTAAGGTTTAGACAACTTTTTGAAAATCGATCATGGCTACTTTTGGAAATCGGAACACTCCTGAAGGACATTCGATCACTAGTCCACCGTTGTTTGATAACATCCCTTTTGACCTTTAGAAAATATGTATGGCTACTTTTCTTCAATCGCTTGACTATCACATTTGGATTTTAGTATAGGAAGGTTACACTAGTCCCACTAGACTTGTTGATGGTGTAAGAATTGAAACACCTTTTAATGATTGAACAGTAAAAGAAAAAGAACTAGCTCAGTTAAATTCTAAATGCTTAAACAATTTTTTCTGTGTACTAAAATTTGAGGACTATATACGTGTTTTAGCCTATAAATCTGGAAAAGAAATATGGGATAGACTTTGCATTATATATGAATGAATAAATGAGGTGAAATAATCCAGATTGAACATTATTTTACATAACTATGAACTTTTTTGCATGAAACCAAATGAATCAATCAATGACATGTATACTCATTTTACACAGATAGTCACCTCATTACATGCTTTAGGTAGGAAACTAACAAATTTAAAAAAGAAAATAAAATCTTATATTATTTACCAACTACTTATGATGCAAAAATAATCGCCCTTACAGAGTTAAAAGATTTAAATGTATATTCTATTAACAATCTGCTTGGATCATTAATTGCTTATGAGCAAGGAGTGACCCAAAGACAAATTGATGCAGGTGACAAGTGAAAGGAGAAGAATATTGCATTGAAAGTGGATGACTCAGAGAGTGATCAGTCACACCCTGAGGATGAAGATAATATTCCACTCATGATGAGGCAATTCAAAAGTTTCCTGAAAAGAAAGCAAAGGGGACGTCAGCAATGGAATAAAGGTAAGTTTCACAAAAATGCATAAGCTTCTAATGATGTAATTTGTTATGAATGCAGGAAACCTAGACATATCATATTTGATTGCCTTAATCTCAAAGCCAATCCTAGCAAGGAGAAGATTGAGGAGAAAACCAATATAGGAAAGGGCAAGAAGAGACTACAAAGAGCATTCTAGGCAGACTCAGCATCAGATACCTCAAAAATAGAAGTAGAGGAAGAATTCACTAACTTATGCTTAATGGCAGACAACCTTGATCACTTGGATTAAGAATAGATATGTGATTTATCCTATGATGAATTATTTGAAGTTTTTAAAAAAATCCATACTACATATAGGAAAATTAAAAAGCTGTATGTTAAGCTGAACATAGAATTTTTGAATTTATAGAAAGAGCATAAAATCCTTAGGAACGATCATGCATCAATTGATAGCACCCACATGAACTTATTGGATGAATTCAATGATTTGAATAAAAAGTATAAACTATTAAAATCATCATACACTGAACTTGAAAATGATTGTAAAGTTTTTATGGAAAAAGCTGAATATAGAGAAATTGATTTGAGAATAGAAATTTCAATATTAAAAAATAGAAACTCATATCTAGAATTGAAAATGAAGGCTATTATGAAAAATAGACCGCCACCCACACTTGAACAATTCTACGAGTCTAAGCAAGAGTATACAAGTTCAAAACCTAGGAAGAGACATTATAACTCATATAGATTAAAAAATCCTTTTCCTTGAGTAAAATATTTTTTATGTGAAATGTTAGGACACATATCCCACACTTACATAATTTATACTAGAATACATCTAATGTATAGACCTAAGATACATAACTCACCGCATATCAAGCATGCAACTGGTTTATCATTGCCAAGAGGTGAACCGAAATTTTTTTGGGTTACCAAGACTAATGTTTGAACATTTTGTAGAAATGCTATCATATAAGACCTCGTGAGAGCATTTGGTACCTGGACAGCGGATGTTCAAAGCTTATGACTGGAGATGCAAATCAATTTATAATGCTGGAAGCTAGGAATGGAGCTAAGATAACACCTAGAAATAATACCACTAAGAGAGTGGTAGGTAAATGTATGATTGGCAACAAGAATAATTTTTTATTGAAATGTATTATTGGTTGAAGGCTTGAAACAAAACTTGTTGAGTATTATTCAGCTTTTTGATAAAGGCTATTGTGTTAAATTTTTTTCCCACAAGCTGCATTATAAGTCAAAATGGAATTGATATGTTGCATGGTAATAGGATAAATAATGTATAAATGCTTAATTTAAATTTTGTAAAATCTTCTGAAACTTTTTATCTCAAAACAATCACTAATGAATCATGTTTATGGCATAGAAGACTTTGACGCAAGCATGAAAAATCTTAGGAAGATTACCCAAAAAGAGTTGGTTAGAGGAATACGCAAGCTAGACTTTACTAAGGATCAACTATGTGACGCATATCAATTAGAAAAATAGGTGATGTCATCCTTTCATTCAATTAAAGATCTTAGAACTAGCAAACCAATAGAAGTCATACACATGGATCTTTTTAGACAGGTTGGCACTATAAGTCTAGGAGGTAAAGTCTTTAGATTTGTAATAGTTGATAATTTCTCAAGATTTACTTGGTCAAATTTTTATCACATAAGAGTGAATCATTTAATGAATTTAGAAATTTTTATACTTGGATTCAGAGAAAGTTAGGGTATGAAATTCTATCAATTCAAAGTGATCATGGGGAGAGTTTGAAAATGAGAAATTTGAAGATTTTTATAAAGGGCACGGAATTGATCACAAATTTTCAACACCTAGGACCCCTTAGTTGATTTGGATCATTAAAAGAAAGAAGAGAACTCTGATATAAGCTATTAGAGCCATATTAACTGAATATTTACTTTCAAAATATTTGTGTGCTAAAATGATTAGTACAGCATGTTATGTTCTGAATAGGGTGAACATTAAATCCAAATTGAACAACACACCCTACAAACTCCTTAAGGGTAGAACACCAAATGTTTCACATCTGCATGTATTTGGATGTAAGGTGTTCATTCATAATAATGGCAAAATTTCATTAGGAGAATTTGATCCTAAATCTGATAAAGGATTTTTTATGGGATATTCTAGTGTTGGCAAATCCTATAGGGTTTTTAATAAAAGAACCTTGGTAATTGAAGAGACCACATATATTATTTTTGATGAGTCTAGTATTTTAGAAGAGCCAAGGTTGGAAGAAGATTATATTGAAGATATCTCCCAAGGAATTAAAAAGATAAATTTGAAAGAAAATGTTGAGAGGGAGAACTCTTTGCCTAGATAATATAAATTTTCTAAGAGTCACCTTAAAGAATTGATTTCAGGTGAACCTAGTGAGGGTGTTAGAACTAGGTATAAACTTAGCAAGGAAGTGAATCATTCTACCTTTATATCAATGAGTCAACCCACTAATATAAATCAAGCACTTTTAAATGAATTTTAGATTTTGGCCATGCAAGAAGAATTGAATCAATTTGTTAGAAATGATATTTGGGAATTGATTGAAAGGCCAAAGGTTTAAAGTGTCATTGGAACTAAGTGGGTGCTCAAAAATAAAATGAATGATTCAGATGCTGTGATTAAAAATAAGGAAAGATTGGTAGCTAAGGGGTATAATCAAATAGAAGGAATTGATTTTAAAGAAATTTTTGCCCCTATAGCCAGACATAAAGCTATAAGAGTATTGCTAGCCTTTGCTTGTTTTTAAAGTTTTAAATTATATCAAATGCATGTTAAGAGTGTCTTTCTTAATGGGGTGAGACAATAGGATATTTATGTTGAGTAACCTCGAGGTTTTAAAAATTAAAAATTCTCTAATTATGTGTTTAAATTAAAAAAGGTATTATTTAGACTAAAATAGGTACCTAGGGCTTAGTATGAGAGGTTAAGCACTTTCCTACTAGAATGATCATTTATTAAAGGAAGTGTGGACACCACTCTCTCCTTAAAAAGTATAGGAGATGAGATACTCATCATTCAGATATATGTTGATGATATCTTGTTTGGATCTACTAATAAAAATCTTTCAGATGAATTTTCAAAGACAATGAGTAGCGAATTTGAAATGAGTTTGATGGGAGACTTAAGTTACTTTCTTGGTTTCAATATTAAGCAACAAGAGGATGAGACATTCTGAGTCAATCAAAATATATTAAGGATATTCTCAAGAAATATGAGATGAATAGTGCTAAACCAATGAGTATACCAATGAGTTCCTCACTATATTAATAAGGACCATAAGAAAAAATCTATTGATCAAAAGAAATTTAGAGAAATAATTGGATCATTGCTTTACTTAACTGCTAGCAGATCAGATATCATATTTAGTATTTTTTATGTGCTAGATTTCAAGCTGATCTAAAGGAGTCACATCTAACTATTGTCAAGAGAATTCTGAGATATCTTTTGGGAACTCAAAACTTAGGTATTTGGTATCCAAGGCATAATTCTTCTTTTGAAATTATTGGATATTCTGAATCAGATTTTATAGAATATATGGTTGATCAGAAAAGTACTTCTGAAATTTGTCAATTCATAGGAAACTCTTGAGTTTTTTGGTGTAACAAAAAATATAATTTAGTAGCCCTTTCTACTATTGAAGCAGAATACATTGCCTTAGGTAGTTGTGTGGTACAAGTTCTTTAATTAAAACAATAACTGATTGACATAGGATTTTTTATTGGCACTATTCTAATTTTTTGTGATAATATAAGTGTCATATACATTTCAAAGAATCATGTTCAATATTTTAGAACCATGTATATTGATGTTAGGCATCATCGAAAGTTCGATATGGATGTTAAGCCCTGATGAACTAGTCCTGAGGCTAACCAAGAGGGGGGGTGAATTGATTATTTAAAAATTCAAGAGCAACATAAAAAAATCTTTTCTATGATATGCAGTGGAAACAAGTAAATACTCAAACGAAAAGATTAAACATAAATTTCACCCAAGCAGATAATCACAGAAAAACTAAAGTGCAAAAAGTAATCAGAAAGAACACAACAAATTTTTATAGTGGTTCGGTCAACTTGACCTACATCCACTACCCGGAGCCTCCCCTCCGGGTATTGCACTAACTCAAAGTGTCTCTCCTTTTGCTCCCACAGCAAGGCGGAGAAGCCTGTACAAAAACTTCCTTTCCATCGACACGGTGAGGTAGAGAACCCAACCTCCTTTGCTTCCTCCTGAAGCAGGCAGAGAACCTCGGACTCCTTTCGCTTCCTCCTGAAGCGGGCAGAGAACCCCGGATCTTCTTACAAATTATCCTCTCACAAAGAACACCAACACGACGAAAGACGACGAGCAGAGAAGACGACTCTGATCCTTTCTTGGAGCAACCTTCGTGAACCCCTCACGAACTCCCCCTCACAAGATCCTCTCTCTCTCTCCCAAACTCTCTCTCTCTTTAAGGTTTCTCTGGAAAGAAAAGTGGCAAAAGATTTTTCTTGTAGAAAGAAAAAGATCTTTTATAGGAGGGCTCAAAATTTGCCCTAAATCTCAACTGGTCGGCCTAGATCGTCCAGGACGATCGATAGATCATCCTGTACGATCAGTTCAAAATCAGCTTCTTTAGCCTGGATGATTTGATTCTTCTAGACGATCAACAAAAAAAGTTGTTCATATCATCCTGTACCATTCTGCGATCGTTCGGGACGATTAGTGTAAATTGATGAATTTCATCCAGAAGACCGCTCGGGTCATCCATAGAAACTTGTGCTGGACGACCCAAAAATGACTTGATCATCCAGGACGATCACGATATCATCCTGTACGATTAGTTCAAAATGTGCCCAAATCATCCTGAGCACCGCTCTGGACGTAGAACTGAAACACACTAGACGATAATGTTCGTCCAAGACGATCCTGTGATCGTCTAGGATGATATGATCATATCAATCAAGTATTAATTGCTTTTCATAATTACCAGTCTAATTTAGGCATGATTGTACTGGATGCTCCAAGATGATACACGTATCGTCTGGGACGATCAGACTAAATATCTTAAAATAAAAACTTGTCTAACTTGATCTGGCGGCTGAGAATTTTTTATTTGAGCATATCATCCCGTACGATGCAATTATCATCCTGGATGATCGTCTTAATCAGACACACTTAACATGGTTGCCCTAATTAGGGTTTCTATTTTTACTTGATCATCCAGGATAATGTGACTATCGTCCAGGATGATCTGAACAAAAACTTGAATAGAAACTCTAATTCACTCAAGCTCTCCCCCTGAGTGTGTGTGTAAGGTTACTTAGCTAGGAGATCAGTTACATTATAATTTACTCAAGAAAAGAAAAATAGTACACTTAAACACACTTGGACCCGATCTTAAGTTGGCTTGAGTTGCTCGTGATCTTTTATGCCTGAAACGGGTTAGCCAAGCAAAACATAATAGAAACATGTTTGTCATCATCAAAACTTGATTTGCAGCAATCTCCCCCTTTTTGATGATTGTAAATATATGTGCAGTAGTTTAAAAAACAAAAGAACTAGGAGATTGAAAAGCAAATTTTTTTCAATTTTTATTGAACAATCAGAGCAGTACAGGAAACACAAGTACAAAATATAACAAGAATAAAAAAAACTACTATAACTGACAAAACTACTACAACTGACTCCCTTTTTGACATCACAAAAAGGAGGAGGGAAAACAGAACCAACAATACAAAGAAAACAGTGTAAATAAAACCAAAGGAAATAAAACATGAAACGAGAACACAAGAGCAACGTATTTTTTTTTTAATCAAGCTGCTCCAGTAAATCAAAATTTTTGCTTAATTTTAGATCTAAAAATCAATAAGAAGATGATTGACAGCGCTGAAATCTAGAAAAAGTTAGAAAAATTAACTTTTGTAACTCCCACCTCGGGCACCTTATCGATGCAAATCTCTTTCAAAACAAAAAACCAATTCATAAGAAAAGAAATTAGATTTGAAAAGAGATTCTTTCAAGCCCCGTTCCAGAAAAAATATCTTATATAATAGTGTTACAAAGTAATAAATCAGAAATCAGGATTTTCAAACTCAAGCTTTTGAAAATATTAAGTGGCGCACGGGTTTTTCTAAGACATTTAACGATCTGAAAGGAAAGAAAGCTTGGTTTGTGCTCATTTTGTGCCTCCTTTTCAATTTGTTTGGCGCTTTGCGCATCTTTTGATTTTTGATATACTTTGTGTATCTTTAAGTTTGGCGACATTTCGTATCTTTTTAGCTTTGGGCTCATTTTGTGCCTCTTTTTCAATTTATTTGGCGCACTGCGCATCTTTTGTTAGCTTTCTCCCTCTCAAAATCGTTAAAGCATCTCAGATGTAAAGTTATCTTCCAGACATAGGAGACACTCTCTACAAAAAGAAAGAGAAATTCACAAAATAAAAATCATACGTCATATGATAAGTACAATCACTTGGTTTAGAAAATCAAAATAACAACTCAAGACTTTGAAAACACTATTGATATGAGATAGATTACTGTAGGAAGATAAAATAAATCTCTATTTCAAAAACTAAAATTTTAATTTTGAAGAGGATATTTATCCAAAAGAAATAATACACCAGCAAAGGAGTTAGAGAAAAAGAAACAATCATGAATGTTTCCTCCCTTTAACTGATCCAGTGGAATCAATCACTGCTTACCAGCTTCAGAATAAAAACAAGGTAAAACTATCAGTTAGAAATCCAGTTTATCAGAAGTAGCGAGCAGTGATCAGATTTTGAAAAGCATAAAACAATAAATAACAGAGATGAACCAGTAAATAAAATAGGTAGAAAATTACATCAAAAGAAATACTCAAATCAAACTAACACCAAAGCTAAAATAGAAATCAGTAGAATAAAAATAATAGAAAGTAAATAATCAACACAAAGAACTATCTAACAAAAGCAGAATAAAAATCAAGGAAATCAAAAATCAGTAATCATCAGAATCAAGCATTTATATCAATCACTCCTAATCTGGTCCTCAAAATGCTGAATGAGTCAAAGGCAAGTGGTTTAGTGAATATGTCAGCCAGCTGATTTTTAGTTGCTACATGGTGTAGCTCAATAACCCCTTTCGTAACATAGTCCCTAATTAAGTGATGCCTTATATCAATGTGTTTGGTTCTAGAATATTGGATTGGATTCTTAGAGATATAGATGACACTAGTATTATCACACAGAACAGAAATTGTGCCCACAGGTAATCCTAAATCCAAGACTTGTTGCTTCAACCAAAGAACTTGGGCAACATAACTCCCTAAGGCAATGTACTCAGCTTCAACAGTGGAAAGTGCAACTGAGTTCTATTTTCTACTGGACCAGGAGACTAATGACTGTCCTATGAATTGACAAGTTCCAGAAGTGCTCTTTCTATCCACCCTACACCCTGCAAAGTCAGAATCAGAATATCCAATAATCTCAAAAGAGGTGCTGTGCCTAGGGTACCAGATTCCTAGGTTTGGGGTCCCTAAAAGATATCTAAGAATTCTTTTAACAGCAGTCAGATGGGACTCTTTGGGATCAGCCTGAAACCTAGCACAAAGACAGACACTAAACATGATATCAGGTCAGCTAGCAGTCAAGTAAAGCAGTGATCCAATTATTCCTCTATACTTCTTCTGATCAACAGATTTTCCACTTGAATCCTTATCTAACTGAACAGAGGAGCTCATGGGAGTGTTGATTGGCTTGGCTTTATCCATTTCATATTTCTTCAAAATGTCCTTAGTGTATTTAGATTAATTGAGAAAGGTTCCATCATCCATTTGCCTTATGCTAAACCCCAAAACGTAGGACAATTCTCCCATCATACTCATCTCAAACTCCTTGCTCATTATTTTAGAAAACTCATCACATAAATATTTATCAGAAGATCCAAAATTATATCATCAACATATATCTGGACAATGAGTAAGTCATCCCCTATTCTCCTCAGAAAAAGGGTGGTGTCTATGCTCCCCTTAACAAACTCCCTTTCTAATAGGAATGTGCTAAGCCTCTCATACCAAGCTCTGGGTGCCTGCTTCAATCCATATAAGGCCTTTTTTAATTTATAAAGATGATTTGGATATTGGGAACTCTCAAAACCTGGGGGTTGTTCTACAAAAACATCCTCTTTTATTACCCCATTTAAAAAGGCACTCTTGACATCCATTTGAAATAGCTTAAATCCCTTATAACAGGTAAAGGCTAGTAGCACTCTAATGGCTTCCAATCTAGCTACAGGGGCAAAGGTCTCCTCAAAATCAATCCCTTCAATCTGATTATACCCCTTAGCCACCAATCTCACCTTATTCCTAATCACCACACCAGAATTATTCATCTTATTCTTAAAGACCCACTTGGTTCCCACAATACTTTGATTTCTAGGTCTTTCTACTAACTCCTAAATATCATTCCTTACAAATTGATTCAATTCTTTTTACATAGCTAAGATCCAAAACTCATCCGAAAGGGCTTGATTGATGTTGGTGGGTTTAGTCATTGAGATAAAGACAGAGTGGTTTACTTCCTTCCTAAGTCCATGCCTAGTCCTAACACCTTCAGAATGGTCTCCTAAGATCAGTTCTTTAGGATGACTCGAAGAATATCTCCAATCTCTAGGCAGTGTGGTTTGAGGTTCTACTCTCTCCTCCAGATTTGCATTTCCAACCCCTTGGGTAATCTCCTCTACCTCTTCTTCTTCCTCAACTCTATTCACCTTAGGATCAGATTCATCAAACACCACATGAGTTATCTCTTCCACCACCAAAGTCCTTTTATTGAACACCCTAAAGGATTTTCCCGCACTAGAATAGCCTTAAGAACACTCCCTCATCAGATTTGGGGTCAAACTTTCCTAAGGATGATTTCCCGTTGTTCAGAATGAAAACCTTACAGCCAAAGACATGGAGGTGGGACAGGTTTGGAGTTTTACCCTTAATGATCTCATAAGGTGTCTTGTTCAGTTTAGATCTCACATTCACCCTATTCAGCATATAACAGGTAGTGTTTACGGCTTCAGCCCAAAAGTATTTTTGAAGTGAATACTCAGCAAGCATGGCTGTAGCGGCTTCCATTAAGGTCCTATTCTTCCTTTTAGCTACCCCGTTCTGCTGAGGGGTCCTAGGAACTGAAAAATTATGACTAATCCCTTGTTCCTCACAGAAACTTCCAAACTTCACATTTTCAAACTCTCCACCAAGGTCACTATGAATAGTCAAGATCTCACAACCTAACTTCCTCTGAATCCAAGTGGAGAAGGACTTAAACTCATCAAATAACTCAGATTTGTGTGACAGAAATTTAATCCAAGTGAACCTCGAGTAGTCATCTACAATCACAAACCCATAGACTTTCCCCCCTAAGCTGGCAGTGCTAATGGGCCCAAAGAGATCCATGTGAAGGACTTTTAAAGGTCTAGAGGTGCTAATATCCTTAACAGAGTGAGAAGAGGACTGGACTTGCTTCCCTAACTGATAGGCATCACACAGGTGGTCCTTAGTGAACTTAAGCTTGGGCACACCTCTAACTAAGTCCTTTTGGGTGACTCTCCTAAGGGTTTTCATACTAGCATGACACAATCTCCTATGCCACAACCAAGACTCATCAGCAGCAGTTTTTAAACAAATTAAATTTTCAGCTTTAATGCAACATACATCCAGCTTTTAGACGTTGTTGATCCTTTGTCCCTGCAAAACAACTATGTCATTTAAGCTTAAAATGCAGCAAGTAGGCAGGAATTTGATGCTGTATCCTTTGTCACAAAGGTTACTGATGGTCAGCAAGTTGTGTTTTAGTCCATCTACAACAAAAATATTGTCAATCATAAAATTCTTTAAATCACCAGTTATACATGAGCCTACCACCCTCCTGGTGGTGTTATCTCCAAGTGTAACTTTGCCTCCAGCCCTGACCTCTAGTGAAATGAACTGATTTGCATCTCCAGTCATGTGTCTAGAACATCCGCTGTCCAGATACCAAATGCTCTCACGATGTCTTGTGTGAGAGCACACCTACAAAATCATCAAACTTTAGTTTTATGAACCCAAACAAGTTTGGGTTCCTTCTTATGAAAAGAAGAATGCAATGCTTGTGTGCTGTGATGTGAAACAGGCAGTTTGGGCCTCCACACCTAATATGAACTACGGCGAATAATGCAGGTGTGGGAAATGTGTCCTAACATGCCACAGGAAAAATATCTAACACCAGGAAAAGGGTTAACTAATCTACGTGGGTTATAGTGTCTCTTCCTAGGTTTATATGAAACATGCTTTGATGATTTTGAACTTGATTCTACAAAAGGTGGAGGTGCATAAAACTGTGCAAAAGTAGGAGGAGTTTGGTTTTTCTCAAAATCACTAATTTTAACTTTCAAAAATTTATTTTCTTTCTTTAAACTTATAATTTCAAATTTCAAAGCACCATTGCTACTCTCTACTTCGCATGCCATGTTGTCCAACTCTTTAAAAGCTCTTTTTAAATCAATATGAGTGGTTTTCAATGAATCATGCTCAGTAACTAAATTAGAATATTTTTTGTTCAATTCATCAAATTCATCAAGTAAGGACATGTGATTGCTATTAATAGTGGAATGATCCTTAATCAAAACATTATGCTCTTTTTGCAAAGTCAAATAATCCAATTTCAAGCTAGCATGGGTTTTCTTAAGCTTCCTATACGATGCATGAATTTTTTTTAGATATTTCAAGTAATTGATCGTAAGTAAGCTCACATACCTCTTCCTGGTCAGACTGACCAGGATGATCATCAGCCATCAAACACAAATTTATTTCCTCCTCTTCAGCTTCAGTCTCAGAAGAGTCGGATGTAGAATCTGTCCAGAACGCCTTCTGAATCTGCTTCTTGTCCTTTCTGAACTTGTGTTTCTCCTCACCCTTCTCTTTGCTTGGATGAGCTTTAAGTGTAGGACAATCAGCCTTAATGTGTCCAGGCTTCCTGTATTCAAAACAGACAGTATCAGATGAACCCTTAAAATTTTAGTTGGACTTACCCTTGTTCCACTTCTGAAAGTTCTTGTGTTTCTTCTTTAGAAAGCTTTTGATTTGCCTTATGATCAAGGCAATGTCATCGCTATCAGACCCGGAAGAACTAGAATCACTATCATTGGCCTTCAGTGCCACTATTTTCTCCTTCTTCTTCTCACCTGCATCAAGCTGTCTTTGGTTCACCCCTTGCTCGTATGTAATGAGTGATCCAAGTAAGCTATCAATAGAGTAATATTCAAATCTTTAGATTCAGTGATTGCAGTTATCTTAGTATCATATGAAGAAGACAAACATCTAAGTATTTTGTTCACTCTTTCGTAGTTTGTAAGTTCTCTACCTAAGGCATGCAAAGAAGTAACGATTTGAGTGAATCTCGTTTACATTTCAGAAATGGTTTCAGTAGGTTTCATGCGAAACAGTTCATAGTCATGAAGCTAAATATTTAATCTAGACTGTTTGACCTCAGTTGTACCTTCATACGTGATGCACAATCTATCCCAGATTTCCTTACCAGTTGTACACGTAGAGACACGCATGTAATCCTTAGATTTTAAAGCACAAAAAAAATAATTCAAACATTTGGCATTCAATTTTGCTAAGTCACAATCATCAAAAGTCTAATCAGTAAAGGGTAATTTAGTTTTAACATTGTTAACCATCCTAAAAGATGGTTCGTATCCATCCTTAACTAGCATCCACATGCGATAATCAATTGATTGAAGAAAAGTGGAAATGCAAGTTTTCCAAAAATCAAAAGGAATGTTCTCAAACAATGGTGGTCATGTAATTGAATAACCTTCAGCAGTATTACAATTACCAAAGTTAGCCATGGATCAAATTCAAAAGTTTTTAAACTTAAATTTTGAATCCCGCTCTGATACCACTTGAAAGTTCGATAGGGATGTTAAGCCCTGATGAACTAGTCCCGAGGCTAACCAAGAGGGGGGGTGAATTGGTTATTTAAAAATTCGAGAGCAATAGAAAAAAATCTTTTCTATGATATGCAGCGGAAATAAGTAAATACTCAAACGAAAAGATTAAACACAAATTTCACCCAAGCAGATAATCATAGAAAAACTAAAGTATCTATACCCTAAACCAGAATGCTAGGATCATCTAGTATATTTTGAGAACCTCTATAATTCCAAAATTTGGTGATCGTAAAAATATAACTCCTTTATTATCCACTGTCACATACCTGATTATAACTGAAACTCCTATTAATAAAGCCCAATTAATCATGAATTATATCTGCAAACTTTCTGATATTGGACTACCTCATAATAAGAGAAAGAAAAATGTGGCCTTAGGACACCTTTTTACCTACATTCTGGAAAGGAAATACTACTTTATCCATCCTAAACCTTTAAATAAACTTTTCGTATATTTTACTGATGCCTCTTTCCATACACTCTTTGGGTGGGATCAAAGTTTTGAAGGGGAATATTTCGAGGAAGAAGGAGGAGCCCCTACACCTGCACCTACACCTAGACCCAATCAAAATTTCTACCAAGAAATGGTCTAGCATTTCAATAGACTGGAAACTCACTTTGATCAACACTTTGATCAAATTGAGAATCACCTGAACCAACAGGATGCAAGATAAAATGAGGATATGGGTTAGATTCAAGGGTAATTAGACTCGGTCAATACAAATGTAGCTACAATCAATAGCTACTTTACGTCATTCAACCCTCAGCCACCTCAAGACAAGGGTTCCTCTAATTTTTAGCTGTGATATTTTTAGTGTACTTGTTATAATGTTCTATTTTGATGTCTTGTGTTGGTGTTTTTATGTTGTGGTTCTTTCGGCTATGAGTTGATGTACTAGGTGAATAGATTATCTTTCCCAGGCTATAATTGGTGTTCTATTCTTTCCTTATTTTGATTATGTATTGATGATGTGATGTATGAATGTAAGTTTTATAAGAGTTAAATGAAATGATGTTTCTGACTTGATGCGAAACTACTCATCTTGAAATGTTTTATATTTTTTAAGTTAAATTATTTGTAGTTGATTAGTAGAAGTGAATTTTGAATTACTTTCCTATGCAATTTAATTTTCTTACAAAATTTAATCTCTCAAAATTTTAAATTGCATTATGATTGGATAAAGATTAGAAGATCAATTTCATGTTCTTCTAATCAAATATTATTTAGCTAAAATTATTACAAAATAGATATTTTATTTTTATTATTTTTCTTTTTTAATGTGTTTATCATTGTTAATTATTAGAATTTGTGTTAAAAATTTATTGATATTAGAAAGATTGAAAATTTTAAATGATGCACAAAGCATGCTAAACAAAAAGATGCACAATATTTGCCTAAGTTAAAAAAGGCACAAAATAAGCCCAAACTGAAAAAAAATGCACAAAGTGTGCCACAAAATATTGAAAAGATGCACAATGTTGCTAATTGGACATTCATACTGGTTTTTTCTTTGTTATTTTATCTCTTATGCAATTCCATATAATTGGCAATAATTTACATTATTGAATAACAAATTGATTAATCTTAATTTCATCATTTTTATAATAAATATGTTTATTTAATTTGTCTAGAATGAATACTGAACCTGGTTAACTTTTCTTATGCTAGTTATTCTTTGATTTGGAATTTGAGTTTTTGTTTGCTTTAGGAAGTTAATATTATATTTGTAATTTTTTTAAAATCTTTTTCTTCTTTTTCAACTCTTTTGATTTCTTCTTCAAAGCCTATCTTTTCAAGAGGTACTTTCCTTTTTGTTGTTGTCAAAAGAGGGAGTCATGTTATTGTTTGATGTTTATTATTTGATGTTTTGTTTATTTTTATATTGGTTAATGTATGTGTTATTTTATGATTTTTGTGTGTATATTTATTGTGCTGTTTGTGTATATTTATTATGTTTGTTTTATTATATTGATTTACATTGGAATCTCTTATTTTAAATTAGTCACTTATTTAGGAGGAGGTTAGGAGAGAAGTTTTCTTTAGTGTTACCTCAAAAAATGATTATTTTGCCATCATAAAAAAGGAGGAGATTGTTGCAACTTAATTTTCAAAATTATATATTTATATCATGTGAGTTTTTGATGATATTAAAATATTATTATATTGATTACTATTTATTCTAACATTTATTGAATATAATTTATTTGTATTGCTTGTGTGTACTAATATTTCAGGGAAATCATACTCAAGACTACCGAAGACTTCAAGATAGATTAAATTAGGGTTCTTATAATTAAAGTCTGTACTTTTATTATTTTTCTTGAGTTTGAGAGAGAGTGATTGTAATTGGGTAAACATGCACACACACACTAGAGGAGTGATTAAAAAAACTTAAATTTTAAAATTAATCATGATGTACTATTTTTAAATCGTATTGGACGATTTGTTATGATAGTTTCACCCAAAATAAAGTTAATCAAATCATGCTAGGAAATTTTTAAGTACTATTCATACTGAACGATCCTTGGTTCGTACAGATGACTCACAGAGTACAAAATGGATGAATACTAGATCATCCCAGATGAACTTACAATTTTTCATTCTATCTATACTGTACGATTTTAGGTTCATCCTGTATGATATGTTTTCATATAAATGATTCACAGAGTACAAAATGGTGTTGTCCAATTTCATACCAAGAAAAAAATATGATTTGACTGAACTATTCATACTGTATGAAATAAGGTTCTTGCAGACATTGGTCAGAGTATAAAATCAAGTTTATACTCATTCGTCCCATATAAACTCAATAAATTTGAATTAATTGTACTCTGTGAAGTTGGTTTGTCCCGAATGCTAGTCAGAGTACAAATTCAAGTTAGTACACGTTCATCTCGTATGAACTCAATAATTTTGAACTGATCATACTGTATGATGTTGGTTCGTACAGACATTAACCATAGTATGAAATGAGGTTTGTACGACATCGTACATCACTTTTTAAACTATTCATACATATGATCATCAATCGTACTATACAATCAAAGTCCGTTCAACTTGAAATTTTTAATTTTCAGGATGGTTTTTGTTGTCCTTTGTATATATGGGTCCTAAAAATTGACTCTCTATCTTCTTGTTGAAAATTTCTCTTGAGTGTGCCTTAGGAATGTGTTTGGGAGAGTATTTTGAGATTAAAAAGTGAGAGATCTTGTGAGAGAGATTTGTGAGGAAATTCACAAAGTTGCCCAACAGTGAGGATCTCTTGTTTATTCTTCATAGTTCTTCCTTACTCTCATGAAGGCTCTTGAGAGAGGATATTTAAAGGAGAACCGATACTCTGCCATTACTAGGAGGGTGAAAAAGGATATCGGTGCTCTACCATCACCAAGAAGGTGAGAAAGGACGCCGGTGCTCTGCCGTCATCAGGAGGGTGAGAAAGGATGGTGGGTTCTCTTCCTTCACAAGGAGGGTGAAAAAGGATGATGGTTCTCTGCCACACCAGGTTGGTGGAAGAGAGATTTTTGTAAGGGCTTCTCAACCTTACTGTGGGGGCTTAAGTAGAGTCACTAGTGTTTAGTGCAGTACCTGGAGAAGGAGTCTCTAGGGAGTGGACGTAGATCTTGTTGGACCGAACCACTATAAAATTTGGTGTCTTCTGTTCTTTATTTTTTCTATATTTTTATTTTCTGCATTTTTTATTTTCTGTGGTTGAAAGTCATTTTCAAAAAATTTATTATTGTGCTCAAAATATTTAATCATTTTTCTAAATAACCAATAAATTTTTAAAATTACCAATTCACCCCCCCCGCCCTCTTGGTTAACATTGGGACAATTGCTTAGGTTTAACTTGGACATTACAACTACTTACTAAGTAACTAATCCACATTAGTAAGCACCATGGTTGTGTAAAAGTTTTAGGGACAAGGTGTTAGTTCACTTTAATGGCACCGCTATGCCACTCTTTTAAGTGCCTTAAAGACAGATGCCTCTTTTTGTTGTCCTATAAATAGTTATAATGTTATATTTATAAGAGAGTTCAGTCACTTGTGTAAAATTCAATACTTCTTCTTAGATTACTTCTCTAATTTCCTCTTAGAGTAAAATTTAAAGAAGGTTAGGGAAGTACAAGATACATTCATTTGGAGTGTTCAACCTTTATTTCTTAAAGAAACTTTGTAAGTTAAGGGAGAAGGAGTGCAGAGGAGATACTTTGATCCTTTTTGGTGATATCATTCTCTTTTTTTTTATTCTTTCATGTGTTTAATAAAAAAGAAATTGCTTGTCATTTAGTATATGTCTCACTAATTCTCTTAAGTATTAATGATGATTATTATTTTATAAATATTAGATGATTTTTTCAATATTATCCCAATTTTAATTTAATACACATAATGGCCATCTATGTAGTTAAAATATAATGTAATGTATAACCTCGATGGAGGAATGTAAGAACAACAAAAAATATTATAATAGGATATTTACATGTCCATATATAGGATGTAAAAATATTCTAGTTTCTTAAGTAGATACTACAATTGTAGGAGGTCAACAGATATTCTTTTCACTCCAACAAGCTCATCAAAGATCTAGAGATATATATGCTATGAATCACATCTATAATTAAGGGTCTCATTAGAAATGTTATGAAATTTACACCCATCAATCAAAAATAATTTATTAAATATTGTATCCATTATTTTTACTATTTTATTCAGTGATAAAATCTCTACAAATATCATTTTTATTTGAGTATGATAATTATTATAATTAGATTAAATGATAGTAGTTTGTTATAAGTAAGAATACTTTCTTGGGGGTTTGACACTCTAGTGTATCACTTTATTATTTAATTTAGTATGTAAACTTGTGTATATTAAGTGAGATTTTATTGTTTTTATATCTAAGAAAATTTAAGCATTATTTAAGGGAAATAGAGCTCTAGATTTGTATACAATTCAAAAGTTCACTCCATTGCCCTTATCAAATTTATGGCATTATTGCTTTGGTGGTATTTTTTTAATTTTATTTATATTGTTGAATTAGTTTCGTAATTAGACCTACTTATATATTTTATTTTAATTATTTTATTTTCTTATTGCATATTCATGATTGCAATCTTTATTGACATAAAAATGAACCTTTATAATAGAAAGAACCCTTTCAAAATTTTGAAAAACTAAAATGATTTTGAAAATGGTTAAACCTAAATTAGATCAAGATCATTCTAGATCTCTTAGAGATTATGCTAAACTTTTAGTTGACAGAATTCATCATAGCATTAATATACCAACAATCTAAGATAATAATTTTGAATTAAAACTTCTCATAATTCAAATGATTCAGAATTCTTAGTTTGAGGAAACTATTGTTAAAGATTCTAATTTAAACTTAGTCAATTTCTTAGAAATTTATGCAATATTTATGAATAATGGTGTCAGTGATGATGCAATTAGACTTAGATTATTCTCATTTTCTTTAGAGATAAAGCAAAGATGTTGCTAAATTCTTTACCCCGAGCTCTATAATCGCTTGGAATGAGTTTGCTCATAAGTTACTTTCTATGTATTTCCCACCTTCAAAGATTGACAAACTTAGAAATGATATGACTTCTTTTACCCTATTTGAAGGCTAATCAATTTTTGAGAGTTAGGAGAGATTTTAAAAAATACTTCAAAAATGCCCTCACCATGCTTTACTTGATTGGTTGGTTATTCAAATATTTTATAATAGATTAGTAGGATCTCTTAGAGTAATCATAATTATTACAGCTGAATGATCATTAATATCTAAGCCATTTGAGGAAGCATATGAATTAATAGAGGAAATAACAACTAATAATTTTTAGTGGCCTAGTAATAAGGTAAATCCTAAGAGAGTACTAAGAATTTATGAATTTAATACATTGTTAATATTGACTGCACAAGTTATAGCAATTTAGAAAAAGTTGAGCATAATCGGAGTAAATTCTGGATTAAGGACTAAATCATCTATGCAATTGGAGGATCAAAATTAAATTAAAAATAATAATGTCCAAGAGATTTAAAATATTAATTGATTAGAAGGGAAAGTAATCTCTACTTTAATACATATAATCCTGGTTGGATGAACCATCAAAATTTTAATTGGACAGATAATATTGCTGATAATAATTAATGGAATTCTAGTTAAAATAATCAAAGAGTAAATTGGAATAATCCTGAATAACCTACTGTTAATCCTAGACCTGTATATACTCAAGGGTTTAATCAGGCTAATCAGTTTGGAAGTAGAAAATCATCATTGGAAGATGTAGTTATACAGTTAGGGACTAAATTGAAAAATCAAGCTTCTTCTATTAAAAATTTGGAAATCCAATTAACTGAACATATAATTTTAGTCAATAGTAGACCTCTTGGATTATTGTGTAGCAATAATAAAGTTAGCCTATTGGAAAAAGAAAAAGCTCATAATGAAAATCATTTAAAGAATGGTTGCAATGTAGCCCAATAAAATTGATAAATATGAGCAAGTCTAGCTAAAAACTATAAACTTATCACTGATGAGAAGCAACCCACTTGTGTCTTTAGTAATCTTGTTGTAATGGCGAGAGTGTGCTTTAAGAACTAGTTATCTTATTTCCTATGTTTTAGTTTTATATTTATCATATGTTTTATACTTTTCTATCATTCATATAAAAGCATATGTTATTTACTAATATTTTTTTTATTTTTATTTACATTTGATAAAATGCCTCTTATACTTACATTTTTATTTTGCCTTCTATTAATATCTATATGTTATAATTATTTTTTTTACTATGATAAAAATGATAATTTAAAATTATGTAAAATTAGGATAATAATAAAGCCCTATATGATAGTTCAAATGAATAATACTTTATAATTCGTAGATTAAAAAATTTAATAATTAACTACCATAGATCATTTAGATTATTAAATTAACTTAAATTTATAAGTTATGCACTTAAACATTAACCTTTAAATTGAAGATTAATAACTAAAGTTAAAAAATATATTTTGGATAGATTAAAATTGCAAATTATAGCAACTTGAATTTGGAGTTAGTAATCTTATTAAATCTTTACATTAAACTCATCAAGATTAAAAGAAAATTTTAAGTAAAATTGTTATTCAAAATTATTAATTATGTACTCTACAAAAACAAAAAGAAAAAGAAATGTGATAAGAGTTCTAAAAAGAAAAGAAAAAAAAGAAGAAAAAAAAGTGTACATTCAAAAATTATTATCAGATAAAAGCTTAGACTCTGACTGTAATTTTATACTAAAATTCACTAATAATAAGATGAGAGAATTAACATAAATAATGATGAAATAATAAAATTTTAATTTTAACTACAAATATATCTAATCCTTAAGCTACATTATTCAATTCAAAATTTAAAAGTCAATGGTTATATTCATAATATATAAATTCAAATTAAGTAACAATTCTTAGAATTTTTCTAAACTAGAATTATAACTTTGTTCATTTCCACTATTTCTAAACTGTGATATATTATCTTATATATTATAAATTTAAATTATAAGTTTTCACTTTAATTATTTAATTAATCAGAATTATAGATTTTTTTTATCTGCTTGAGGGAAAGCAAGAGTTTATACTATGGAGAATTTGATAAGAGTAAATTATGTAATATTTTATATGTTCTATTTTCAATGAAATTTATTATTTTAATTATATTTATGTCAAGAAAACCCAAAAATGATAGAAATTCTAAGAAGACTACAATATCGTGGCCTACGACGAAACAATGCCCAACACCATCTTCAATACTGCCAGTGTTGTGGCGTAAAAAAGATAGCTTGGCAGTGCCAGATTCTCTATTTTTAAATATCGAGGTGCTACAATTTCTCACACATTGGCACAATTTTTTGCCACTCGGCGCCATAGTGCTCTAATGTTAACAACGGCACGATGTTCTAGTTGTAACTTCTAATGGCCATATTCTCTTAGTGAAGGGACGTGACTATCCACTAAGTAATTGATCCACATCAATAAACACCATGGCGCTGTAAACGATTCAGCACCGAGGTATTTGTTCAATTCAATGGCACCGTGGTGCAACTCTTTCAAGCATTGCAGCTCGAGATGCCTTTTTATGTTAACCTATAAATAGTTGTGATGTTATATTTATAAGAGAGTTCAATCACTTATATAAAAATTAGTACTTCTTTTTAGAGTGCTTCTCGATTTCCCGCTTATAGTAAGATCTAATTAAGGCTAAGGAATTATAAGGTATTATCATTTAGAGTGTTTAGCTGGTATTTCTTGAATCAACTTTATAGGTTAAGGGAAAAGAGTGTAGAGGATGTACTTTAATCCTTTTTGAAAAAATCATTCTCTTATTTTTTTTTTCATTTTTTATGAGTTTAATAAAAATGAGTTTGCTTGTCATTTATTTTAAGTCTAATTAATTCTCTTATTTTAGTTTTGTGATGTGAACTACAAGTTATGTACTAATGAAGATTCTTATTCTATAAATGTTAAATGATATTTCTAAAAATTTTTTTTATCTTAATTTAATGCACATAGTGGTTATATGTAGTTAAAATAAAGTGTGATGTATAGCCTTGCTGATGGAATATAAGAACAACCGAGAATTGAGAGGATATTTGCATGCCTAGACGTAGGATGTAAAATGTTATAGGTTGTTAAGGATATACTTTAATTATAGGATGTCAGTAGATAACCTTTTCACCCCTACAAGCTTGACAGAGATCTAGGAATGCATATGCTCTAAATCACATCTACAATTAAGACTCTCATTAGAAAAGAAATGAAATTTACACTCATCAATCAAAAATATTTTTATTAAATATTGTATCTTATATTTTAGTATTTTATTCAGTGATAGAATCTCCATAAATATCATTTTTTAATTCAGTAGGATAATTATTATAATTAAAGTAAACAGTGATAGTTTATTTGTAAGTAAGAATTCTTTCTCGTGGGTTTGACACTCTATTCTATCACTTTATTACTTAATTCAGCATGTATACTTGTTTATATTAAGTGAGGTTTTATTATTTTTATATAAAAAAATAAGCATTATTTTGGGGTGTTATACCCCAAGATTTTTAAATAATTCAAAAGTTCACTTCACAGCCCCCATCATCAATACACTTCAATATTTTGAAGTGTCATTAACTATGGTGTATTCTTCTACAATGCTACTAGAGGTATTCTCCTCTGTTAAATATATTTGAGATGCAGTTTGGCTTAATATTTAATTTTATAGCTACTCTTATGGTTCCATAATTTTATTTGTGAAATTTTCTAAAGTAGTATACCTTCCAATATCAATGACTCTACTTATTAAATAGGTTCTCTTTGTTACAAATGGATATTTATCTTGTTTACAAGTTAAATTACGTTTTTGTTATTATTCATGCAGGTAGCTTGATAGCTTGACGAAGCTAAGCTCCTTCAGATTCCTAACTCTAGTATTTGCCTCTATATATGGGTATGCATGTTAACTGAATTTTTCTCACTAAGAGTGTGTTTATACATTTCTGATGCTTCACTAGGTGATCTTCTTGTTAAGATATATAAGGTAACATGAAAATAAATTTTTAATTGTTAGGGTAAGAGTGCATATATGAAGCCCTCAGCCACATTTCCTTACTGTTACTATTCTATAATTGAAATAATCTTTCTTATTGGCTCTGATTATCATGGCTGCATTTTCCTTGGATTCTAACTAATCGAGATAATAAAACATCCATCTTGAGTCAAAGACATCAACTGAAATTCAAGTTCCTCTACCTGGGTGATACATTCTCTCCTTCATAATTAGGTGATGCAATAGTGATACTTTTTGGTATATATTTGGCCAGTTATGAAGGCATAGACGATAATAATGCAAGAAATTGCTTTAAGGATGAAGCTTTTTGGTCCGTCCTCTTCCAAGAGGCATGCATTAGTGCCGACAACAATAGCATTATCTGCATTATATTTTTGAAGCATAAGATCAAATTTTCATTTTACAAATCCAAAATATATTTCCTAGAAAATGAGTATGTGGTAAACAGTGATTTTTTCTCTATTTGTTAATGTAGTTGAAATAATAGGCAAATAAATATTGCATGATAAAGTTTGGTTAATCAAATAGCTTTTATATTTTCTACATATGAGTTTTTGAAACGAAGAAAAATTGTTTTACTGCAAACACTAAATATCATGCTTTTACCAAAATAATCATTCCCCAAAATCATGATATTAATGGTTTTAGATAACCAATCCCTTCCCCTTTACCGATGGTGAAACCATTTCTTGAGCAAAAAACATACATGAAGGTAAAATTTGTCTACTATGACTACCCTGAAAGCCAAAACGTATTGCTTGATCTCTTTGACCAATCAGAATGGATTGGACTTCCTGAATTTTGCCAATAAAATAAAAAAATATGATAAGAAGATGACAGCTTAATTTAGTTCAGGAGGCTCCATTCTTTGGCAGGATCTACCAGTGGCATCAGCTCCTCAACAATCGATGTCTTCCTTATCTAGTGCTTGCACTGAGGATTCATCTGAAGCTTCTTCATCTACTAGAATTGGAGAAGAGTGATGTTAATGAAAATGTTGGTTACAAGAGTAATGCTAGTGATGAGCTTGAAAAGGACTATAAGATTGCCATAAAATTATTGTAATATAATGATTATGTAAATATGATGCTTGAAGTACCCATTTTTTGTAGAAGGTGAAAAAATCATGTAATATTTATCGTATTTATTCACAAGTTTCATCAAATTAAGATGTTAGAAAAGCTTGCCTATTAGGACACCTTATCGGTGTCATTTAAAGACTATTATATCAAAGTCATATGCCATGAAAGTTTAGTTTTTAGGGCACATAAGGATGCCCTTACCCCTCTGCCAATGGCCACCTTCATGATACCATTATTTGATGTCCTAATAGAATATGTACCCTAACAGATATATATTAAGGCCCTTTGCGGTGTCGTAATAGCTATTATTTTTTATAGTGAATACTTGAAAGGTTTAGGAGGCCTTTGGCATAATTTGATTTAGTATATATGCATAATTGAAGGATTTTATCCAAATGGGTCCTTTATGGTAAAAGTGATCAATCATGGTCAACAAAACTTTTTTAAGGGTCCATTTGGGTTTAATCATAATCAAGGATGATTGTAGGATGCCTAGGGATCAAACTTCGGGCTTGAATTAAGATTTACAAGATGATTCATGCATACAAAGGAGATTTACAGTATAAGGTTCCATTTGGTCAACCTATGTCAGCCATGGACTCAAATGGGTTCATATTATTATGGTGATGATTTATTTATTTATTTATTTATTTATGAACATTTACAAATCATTTCTAACGGTTTATGAGGATGGTGACTCAAGATACCATGTAAATAGCATGCGATGTAAATATTTAAAGATTTTGGATCCATTATGGAGGCTTTAGGTTTTAGGGTTTGGAATGGTTTGGGTACTTAATAAATGGCTAGGGATCTTACCTATTATGATATAGATAATTGACATGTTAATGAGCAAACACCATTCCAGGATTTTACCTATGGTTTTGAGCAGGCTAATGGATCTCCTTGGGAATGGAAAAATCTAAGGCTTTTAGGTTTTAGATTTGAACTTACTTTTGAATTGATTGATCATTGAAGATAATTAAATGATTGGATTTTTATTGAGTATAGTAGTTGAGTCAACATGATTGATCATGATGATTGGAGTGAACTTGGTTGATCATTGATAATAAATGACAATTACTTGATGATTAAAATTTAATGATTGATTGTTGAGCATTGATTGAGTGTGATTGAATGTGATTGAATATTTGATTTAAGGATTAAAGTTTATTGAATTGATTGAAATATCATGATTGAATGATTGAAAATGATTAAATGAAAATAAATGGAGGATTGAACTTGAGTTGAATGATTGAATTAAATTGATTGAGTTTAAGTGAAATTTGAACATTGAATGGAGTTTAATGATTGAATTGATTTTGATTATAGAATAGGGTTCAATGATTGAACACTATAATTGAAATTGATTAAATTGAGCTTGCTAGTTGAATGGAGTTCAAGACACACCATAATTGAAAATATTAAAAGTAATTTGAATGATTGACCTCATGTAAAGATGAGCTCAAAACTTCTCCCTTCTCAAGTAGATAATGTCCATTACATGACTTTTTAAAACTAAAAAGCCTCCCTCCATCTGTCTCCCTGCATTACGAAGATGACAACCCTCCTTCTACTCCTTATAATGCTGAAGATGCTACTCCCTCCTATTTCTCCTCGTAATGGTTGACATGCCGCTCCTTTAGCTTTCTCTGGCTAGTCCCAAGTCTTCACCCAAGATTTCTGTTGAGACCCTTTTAAAAACACTCAACAAAAACTTTGAAGAATAGATGTATGTTGAAAAGACTCCCATGTGGATCCCCTCACATAATCCTTGAACACCCTCAAGGATTCTCTTAAAATCACGCTCACTCCTAAGAATTTTCTCAAGCTTATTCCAAGGAAGATACACTCCTTGTCTCCCTAAGGTCTTTCCTGGAAAAAACTTGTTAATACTCACTTTATTATTATATAATTAAATTAATTAGATTGGGTTATTTAAATGAAACCCTAATTTTTAATTTTGTTATTTTGATCATATAGTATAAAGTGTGGTTCATACTATCCAATTTGTTAAACATCTATTTTTAAAATTTTGTTAGATCATACTATAAAATATGAATCTTATAGGATGATTAGTTATATCGTATCAAGTTCATCCACTAATTTTTTTGTTAGATTATTACGGGTGACTTGAAACATATAATATGGTCCAAAATCAAGTTTTAATCCGGATTTGATTGCTTGATCAATAATCAAAATTAGGCAACATTTATTAATAATCATATTATACGAGAGATTTTATATAGTATGATCAGATCAATTTTCAAAATTCAAATTTGCCCGAATTTGATAACTCAGATTCCACGATGAGGCTTTTATCAAAATAACTTTTTTCTTGTATAATGACTGGTCATAAATTACAATTAGTTATGCATGAAATTAATTTAATTAATTAATTTAAAAAATTGATTTAATTTGTTAAAATAACAGATCGTATAGTATGATTTGGATCATACTATACGATTTGGATCGTACAATACAATTTAACTGAAAAACCAAGCGTTCAAATTTTCATCCCCACTCATGTGTATGTGCTTAGTCACCTTGCCAATATACACTCTATACATATTGACTAAAAAAAAAAAAATTTACACTCGATAATTTACTATTGACACTCTCACTCTTCATTTTCTCTTTTTAATCGGGCTTGGTTTATGATGTAGCTTCTTCTGTTCTAATTGAAATGTTAGTAACACAAAAAAAACTATATACATAATGTAGAGACTAATAAATGGTCAAACTATTTATGTCTATAATCATCAAAACACTAGGTTGGGCTACCGAATTTCAACAACCTGACTATCCACCCTCTTATTTTACCAATCATTACTTCTATGTTCTATATAGTGAGAGGTGCAGATTAGTACAAGGAGGATGTGAAAGAAGAAGAAGAAGAAGAAGAAGAAGAAGGATGGCCAGTTCATTCCCCCTACCAATAATTATTATCGGGATGAATGAACCAAGCATTTCACAGGACTAAAGGTAAAAGTTAATAAGCACATTAAGCGAGAAAATATCATTTAAGAGCAGCTACAAAATCAACATAATTAGGAATGAGCCTGGTTGTAAAACTAGTTTTCGTCCTCCTCACCACCACCAATAGATCAGGACCATCTGAGTACTAAATTTAGTTTTCTTACATTTTGTTTCAATTTTTTTTTTGCTGTTATTTAATAAACCTTTTTGAGATGTCTGAAGGGACATTAATATTTTGTGTTATTAGTAGTATATCAGTTTACTTATGCTTGTGCTTATGTTTCATTTTATATATAAAAAAAAATTTATTGTTTCCCACTTCAAGTTTTTCTTAAATTGATGTCTCTATGTTTTTATCTTGCTTGATATTATTAGAACATAAATTGAGGGGAAGAATCATGTTTATAATATTAATAATACTTTTTTACAAACTATTAAATAATAATATAAGACCTAATGAAAGTACTTTATATCTTAAGAAATAGGATGTTAAACCCCATGAGCTTATACTTACTGATATTTTGGTGATTACAAATATTACTAGTTGTTTTGATTTTTGCGTAATGAGCTTGTAGGTGTAGATTTTTCTATTTATACTAACATATTGAGTTTGTAGAAGACAAAGGTTGATACAAGATTAGACATGCAATATTTATGGAACTTACAAGCTGATAAAGGTGCACCCATTCTTGGTGCACTCGTTCTAAGCTAAGTAAGAGACATCTATGAAGATTCTAAAGACATGGAAGGAAACAAAAATGGCTCAAATAATCAAGGACTTGCTTTTTATATTTATTTAGTCATGTGTCTTCTTATATATGTGAGGCATATAATTTATGTGAAACAATCAAACACATACACATAAGAGGAAACTTAAGATGAATAATACTTTTAAAAATTACTTTAAAATAGTTATTCAAGAGAAATTGATCTATGGAAAATCATACAAATATAATTTATTATGTTCATAACATATTTGGTAATCCTAAAAGATCTAGTTGTATTAATCATGAGAGCATTTAAAATTATAATCTCAATACTAAGTATATTGTATGATAAAAATCAGACCATCTAATATATTATTTTTAAATTACATAACTATCGTATGTACTTTTCTTAAGTAGGTGAATTCAAAATTAAACTAATCATATTATATGATTTAGATCGTACTATACGATGATGTAAGCAATATGCCTAATTGAAACCTATCAATCTTGAAAAGAATAAAAATTCAAATATGAAGAAAATATAGTAGTATATGAGTCCTATCGTATAATCCTATCAAATAGAGATAGCTTTTCCTTGAAATTAAATCGTTGTACAAATTTTATTGTACAATCCTTGGATCAAACTGTATAATCTAGCAAAAGTTTTTAATAAATTTCCTTTAAGGAATTTGTAATGAATTCACCTTATAAATATACTTTCTAAAAACCTTAAAATTTGATTTTGGAGAAAGAGGTTGCTGAAAAACTGAGAGCATAGGAGAGAAATTTTATTTTGTAACTTTTCTTTTCTTTGAGAGTTATTCACCCGTAAATAGAGTTTCTTTTGGGGGAGTTTCCACCATTGTTTAATTTACCAAATCATATATGTTAATCCTCTGATTTGAGAGTCTAAAGCTCTGATACATGATTTTTTTATTTTATTTTTGGAGTTGTTATGTGTATTGTAAAATTTAGACGGTGACCTATGGTACCTATGCTTTTGAAGAAGACGCTTCTCCGCCTTGTTTGGAGCAAAACTCTCAAGTAGAAAATTTGGGGAATGTATGTAAGCCAGTAGGCCAAAGCGTTGCAAATTTAGTATGCATGTTTATTTTTACGACATTATTATTTTTGTTCTACTTGCATGATCTATGATGATGATGTTTATTTATGCTTTAATAATATCTTATGTTGTGATTAATATGAGGAATTAATTTTGGCCTTGATAAGTCGTAATTTCATCTTAAAATAAAATTAAGATTTCATATGTAAAAGAGTTGTTTAGTTTTAAATTTTACTTTTGTAAAAAAGAACTTATCCATAACTTATATTGGATTGCCTCTACATATTCTTAAGAAAATATACCACAAATTTAAAATTATTGGTTAGCTCATCTCACAATAATTTGCTAATTTTTTTTACTAAAATTTTAAAGAAATACGAATAATTTTGTTTAGTTCTATCCATGCCTGTATTAGGAAGCCCCGTCCTCAGTAACACCTTATTTGACATTTATTCTTAAGAACTAATTAAACATAGAGCTCATTTGATTGCTTGTACAAAAAAGTATATTTTAGAAAATGAGGATTTCATTTTTCTCACTTTTTTTTTAAATTAAAATGTTCATTTTAGAGTGAGTTTTGAGAAATTTTATGAGTTTATAATCAATATTTGTTTAATTACATATAATTAAAAAACATTAGAGGCATTTATATACTCTAATGTATTGAAAAATCATTATATTTAACACATAGACTACTCTAATTTCTAAATCATACAAAAAATACTATTAATATTTACCAATCAAAAAGGAAATACACTTATATACATTTATTTTGGTATAATTTATATAATCAAAAAGTATAAAAATAAATATTACAATTTAATTGTTATATATAAATACTAGGTGCCAAAATGAGTTTTCTAGTCAAGTTAGGGTCCAACCTGAATTTGACTAGACTTCAAAAAACCCAACTTGAATCCGACCCGATTTATGAAGTTGGTCATTACCTTTGACCCAAAATCGACCCGCTTCAAACCCAACATGACTCGCTAACCCAAGGGAGCAAGCGCTTCATGGGCGACCGCAGTGTAGGCGAGCGCAGCATGGCCGAGCAAGCCGTGCTGTGAGTGCGAACACAATGCGAGGGGCAGAGGGCGAGTGTAAGCGCAGCTCAAGCATGTGTGTGACAGTGTAAGCATGAGGGCGAGGTCAGGTGCAAGGCAGAAAGCTACGTGTGACTATGCTAGTGGGATCAGAGTTGCACAGGCACAAGTAGTTGCACGGGTGAAAGCGAGAGTGCAGCTACGCAGGTGCGAGCTCCTAGCACAGTGTGACGATCGAGGTCGCAAGGTAGATTGGACACTGGTCAAACGGGTTGATTTCAGATTCTTAGGTTAACCAGAATCTGACCTAATATATTAATTGGGTCTGAAATTTAAACCCGAACAGAACCAGTTTGTTAAACTTGTCGACCAGAATATGAAATTTTCGAGTAGGTTCGACTTGAATATTTGAATCGTATCCTATATTGACACCCCTAATAAATACATATATATATATATAAATCCTCGAAAGTTTATTATTTTATAAAATATCATTACTAAAACCAAAAAAAGCCTTTAGTATGTTGCCATCTATAACTAAAGATTTATGCTAAACATGATAAATTATGACAATGTACTCTAGTGTCATCCCATTCTAAACTAAATAGTAGATAGCGCCAAAGGTAGAAAGCATCTAATTTCAGCACATTTTCATAAGTGTTTGGTAAAATTTTTATCATTGTTTGCTAACTTTAAATATAATAGCCAATCAAATGCTAGTTAAAGCTAAAAAAATGTTTATGACTGGCCCTGATAAATAATTCATAAAAGACCAGCACTCAATTTCGTAGAAACTGATAGATTTTTACTAACACCACAATTTCAACAAAACTAATTCTACCTAAATGATTAAGTATCAAAGAGTCGTAAATCTTTCATTTAAGTGGCACCTTTCAGCAACAATGTTAAACAAAACATTAAATTGAAATTTACCTACAAATGCTAATGATATTTTTAGAAAGGTGAATACTATCAAACAGTAACAAAAGAAAAGAACAAAACATTATCTAAATATAAGTTTGAAAAAAACGAAATATAGAAATTAGGAGCTTGCAACTTTGCTTAAGAGTTACAGGCTGACATTGAGAGATCCAAATTTAAGCAACAATCATTTGACTGATGCAAGCTTACTGTGTGATTTCTACCAGTGGCTGGCAAGGCACAACAACTGCTTTTCCCAAGCAGAAGAAGAACTACTCCCATGATTGGGTTTTAGGGATAATGAAAGTGAGAGGGAGAGTTCATCCTCTTCATCAGATCTGTAGGTTATGGTACTTGTTGGGGTTTGATGACCATTTTGCTTAATGCCCTGCCACCATTAAAAATAAAGATGTTGAATTTGTTCATCTAAACTGAAATTATAGATTAAGGATGACTTACTCTCTTGAGTTTGATAAATCAAAGTTATGCAAAAGCAATAAATCAGTTGTACTCTCCTAAAAGAGTCTTATTAACATAAAGGAAGAGGATTTTATTCATCTATCAAAGTGGTGTAGAGTTCTTAATCAGGAAAAAAAATTCGATTGACATAGAAAATTAATCAATGAGAATACAGTGTAGAGTCAGATTTAGTTATATCTTGGCATATCATAGACTAACGCACTGATAAGAAAGAAACTGACCTAAACGTATATATATGCTATCTTGCGCTAAATCATAGAAGCGTGCTATGGCAACCATTACTCGTAGGGAAGTAGTAGTATTATTACTCATTCAAAAAATTCTGGGAGCCACAATATTGCTTTTTAATTTCAATTTAATATGGGAATCAAATGTAATTATCACATCTTTAGCGATAGGAAGATAACTATCATATTGACCCCTCCTTGCTTCTCGAGCATTTGATATCCAAAAAATAGCTGCTAAGGGCATCTCCAACCAAAAAACCCATTTTGCAGATTAAAATGAAGTAAAACTTCGAAATGACATAATTTATCTCCAATTGAACTTCATTTCTCTCCTCTCGCCCGTTTCCTGCGAAGGTAATTATCTCTCTCCTCTTTGGCGTGCTTTTCTCCTCTTTCCCGCTCTTCATCGACAAATTCGCAAGCCAGGGTTTTTGGCGTAGGTGAACAGCCCGCCCGACGTCAATATTGGCGTCGCACTGTTTCTACCGAATTTTGGCGTGAGATTTGGAGTTCGAAGGCAATGAATGGCGGACGGCATACATTAATATGTAGCTTGGTCGGAGATGATCTAAAAATAGATGATTTGAGATAAAACTAAATTTGTAATACTAGAACTCAGGGATGGAATTAAAAAATTATTGATGATAATATTATTAAAAAGGTAATCGATAATGAAAATGTCGGTCAGAACTCTAATCATTGAATTGAAAGGATTCTTTTAGCAGATAAAATATAATTAAGGATCATAGGCCTGTGCTCCATTTGAGCTATCAAACAACTCATTTTATTAATACCATTTGAGCTATAGTGTGGCCATGTTTCAAGCTATCCGTGCAATATTTTAAGCAATAAAACAATCCCAAAGAAAGCCGTTAAAGTAAAAGATTGAGTGCATGCAAGAAAGTAATGCAGAGCTGAGTTAAAAAGTAATCATCATTTTCAACGATGAATTGAAGTAAACTATCAAAAGGGAGGGGCAGAAAAGTTAATGATAGAGAGAAAGAGATGCCTTTGTCCTTCCCCTTTATGCAATTTACCTTCGAAGTGTGAGATTCTTCAACCATGTAAAAGCCAAAAGTGTGATTTTTTCTCTGCATGTAATCATGAAAGTTGCACGGGGTGGTGACTATCCCACAAATTCCATAGCTACTCTCCATGCTTCTGCCCAAAGAAAAAGAGTTTTTAATTATAAATAAATAGATTGAGAGGCAAAGAATGTTGAATAGTTCATAGAAAAGTGAGTAGCTTTGTTGTTTCAACAAACCTATTGAGGACAGGGAGAGATGAGAGCATGAAGTGGGGTTGGGTTTCATTGGGCTTTGAAGAGGGCAAAAAAACATCATCATGATTTTTCTTATAAGCAACGCCATCATTGCCTTCGCATGAACGTCTTCTCTCTTCAATGAGTTGAACATCTGGTGGCATATAGGCAACTACCCGAGTTTTAGCCTCGCTGTTCCAATCACTTCTTACTTGTTTGGAGTGTGAGATTATTTTAAAAAAATCCTATTTATGTTGTTTTATATACAATAAATCCTGAATTCAATAAGAATTTCAAAAATATCGTTATAATTAAAATATAATAAAGAAGGGGAAACCATTTGGATGGCATGAGGTGATCTCTAGGCTCCGGGGAGGGGTCATGCTTTTCGGTCCCCTTCTTTTCTGATGAGTCACACAATCCACGCATCAAAACAGAGAGGGATAAAGCCTTGAACGTTAGAGAGAAGACAAAAAAAAAGAAATAGAAAATGGGAATGTATTTAAAAGGCTTAAGACTGGAACATCGCTAGCTAGAAGAATACTGATTATGATATGAATTTTTAAATATTTATACTTTTGGCTTGATTATGAAATAAAATGACCATGTTCTAACATAGAAAAAAAGCCTTATCAATAGTACAATCTTATAATTACATAGAGAATACTTTTAAAATTGTAAATTATAAACATATTTTAACTTTAAATAAAAACTTAATAAAAATAAATAAAATGTGAAAAGTTTCAGCAAATACAACAGAATATAATATCCTTGGACACAATTCCTGTGAAAAAAAAAAAGTTAAAAGATAGTGGACTCAATTCTCTATAGAGAAGATAGTGAGATGCTACAAGTAAGCGGATATCGATCGGTCTCTACTAAAAATTGTGACTTATCTAGATTTAAGTCACTCGTAAAATTTGAGACTAGTCCTCCAACTCAACTAATGTGGCGGTAACTGAACTTGATCTTACAGAATTATACAGTTTATATGAAAAATGATGATGCGAATTTTGACTAAAATCCGCAATGATATGTTAAAAACTATCAGGGTGACGGAACGATGCATTGAATATACCTTGTCTGCTTAGATCATTCCTCATGCTTCTGTACATCTGCTTAGAAGATCAAAAAATTAATGGAAACAAAATTTCTTTCAGAACAACAATAAAGAACCAATAGTTTTAACAAAGTGAAATTTCAGGGCTTGCCCGTTATGACGAAACAGCACCTGCAGATGACTCTTGACATGAGAAATAGTTAGCCCTTTCACATCCATCATCTGAAGCACCAGCTTTGGAGTAGCCTCTGCATAATTTTGATGAATTAATAGAAGAACAAACGCAATGCGGAATGAAGAACAAAATAATGAGAAAACATTACTATCTTGGCCTCCAAGGCGCTCAATGGCATAAACAAAGCAGTGGTGGAGATCAGGAGTCCATCTGAGCCTGGGAACCTTTGATCTATTGTACTGCCTTACCGCTCCATTTCTACCACAGCTCACCATTTCTGCTTCTTCCTTTGCTAACCTTTAAGAAGATGGAGCAGAGCAGCATAGCCAAAACATTTCCCTTGAAGCTAGCTGCCACGGCTTCTTTTAAGTTATACCTGTTTACTTGGCCGCCTCCCCTATTCTTATGAAACTTCTTATTTCGTCGGTTCTATAAATCGTATTTCCTTGCTTCAAAAAGTTTTCTTCTGATAGCATAAGCACGAGGAGAAGTTTTGGGTTATTATTTTTTTCTAAGAGGATCACATGTTTAAGAAGAAGAAACGTAATTAAAAAGAAATTTTAAATTATCAAAATTGTAAAACGGAATGGGGTTTTATAAGAAAACGCAAATCAAATATTTTGCGTTTTCTTTAGAAAACGCAAACAATTTTTGGTTTTCTTAGAAAACTCAGAACTCGTTTGTATTTTCTATATAAAATATAATTTAATATAATATTTAATAAATGTTTAATACAATATTAAGTATAATATTAAAGAAATTAATGTAATAAAGTTTAAAATGTTAAATATAATTTAATGTGATAATTAGAATTAAAAAATTTTATTGAATAAATCGTTATGAAAAATATGTAAATTAATTTTAAAATAAATTTTTATATTTTTAAATACAATATAATACATTTTTATAATTGTAATATATTATTTTCATATAAAATAAATTTATAATTAAACAATTAAAATTATTCTTACCGGCTTAACTAAATAACTCATCAGTAAAAGTTTTGAATAATAAACGATTATTTTCTAGTAGTGTAATTAAATAATAATAAAAATTAATTATCATCACTTATGCTTTTATTTAAATCTAATTAGCTTTAATGATAACATTAATTTTAATAGATTGATAATTTAGTTCATTATCCCATATATAATTATTATAACTATTAAACTTTAACTTAATCTTAGCAATAATAATATAACACTGTTAATCAGTGATGGATCTTATTAATAGCTATTTCATACAATCAATATCCAATTAGTATAGATAGTTAAATTTTTAAATTTTGTCTTTTAGGCCAAATTTTAATTTTAGAAATTAAACTATCTATACTAATTGGATTCTAATTGTGTGAAAAACCTATTATCATGATTCTTCTATATTATTATTGCTAAATATCCAATCAGTATAGATAGTTTAATTTCTAAGATTTATTCTTTAGGCGAAATTTTAATTTTAGAAATTAAACTATCTATACTGATTGGATATTGATTTTGTGAAATAACTATTATTAAGATCCTTCCGGGACTAGCAGTGTTATATTAGTATCGCTAAGATTAAATTCACAGTGTTATATTATTATCACTAAGATTAAATTAAAATTTAATACTTTTAATAATTATCTATGGGTTAATTATCTACATTACTAATCAATTAAAATAATTGTTATCATAAAGGCTAATTGGATTTTAATAAAAGCATAAAAGATGATAGTTAATTTTTTATTATTTAATTACAACTATAGAAAATAATTGTTTAATTATTCAAAACTTTTGATAATGAAGTATTTATTTAAGCCTTTTTGAATAATTTTAATTGTTCAATTATAAATATATCTTATATGAAAATAATATATTATAAAATAATAAATATTATAATTATAAAAATATATTATATTGTACTAAAAATATAAAAAAATAATTTTACTATTTATTTATATAATTTTAATTACCGATTAATCAGTTAAATTTTTTAATTCTAATTATCATATTAAATTATATTTAACATTTTAAACTTTATTATTTTAATTTCGTGAATATTATACTCAATAGTTAATATTATATTAAATATTTATCGGATATTATATTAAATTAAAGTTTATATAGAGCAAAACAGTTTCGAGTTTTCTTAGAAAACAAAAAATTATTTTGGGTTTTCTTCAGAAAATGCAAAATGTTTTCTTGCTTTCAGAGAAAACGAAAAATTGATTTCTTTTTCTGCTATAACCCATTTCAGTTTCTGTATTTTGATCCTCTTTAAATTTTTCTTTGATTATGTTTCTTCTTCTTAACTAAACATATATGGTGATCTGTTTAAAAAAATTACCTATTTAAATCTCAATAAGGAATCATGTGTGACCGATTAGTTAATAAGAAAAATTATATTTCAAGAGTTTGAATAAAATAATATCTCTCGTTGATATATCATCAAAAAATTATTTTGATCGGACACCAATCTCGAGGCAAATTTAAGTAGGAAACTTCCGAAATTTAATTTGAAACCATATGAACTCCGATTTCAACAAACTTATAGTCTAACTGAACGTCCCGAAAAGAAGAACTCAACAACACAAAATTCGACTCAATCCGAAGCTAAATGGGTCAAAATCGAAACATAAAGCGCCTTCCAAAAGTTCAAACCATAAATTGGATGACCAAACGATTTCTAAACGTGAGATGTTTATAATCGAATCGAGCGGCTCGACGAAACGAATTTAAGAAGCTGAAGATCTCCAAATTCTGATATTATTAAGTCATTCAAATGTCCAAAAAACAATTGATGATCAAGAGGATCAATGTCGGTCATCCATTCAAACCATTCCCAACATACCCTTGACCTACTTCCTATTTATTCGTCATGCCACTCTCAGAAAATTATAAATAGACCCTGTCATTCCTCATGAAAGGGGTCTCAAGCAAGGAAGAGAGGGAAGAGAGATAAACTAGAATTCGCTTGCCACCAAACTCCTCCTAGACCACCGTCGGACCACCGACCGTCATTGGACTAACGTCAGACTTTTGCCCGGCCACCGATTATTGCTACACTTCTATTCGGCCACAAATTATTATAAGATTTACACTCGGCCACCAACTGAAGCAAGACTTACACCTGGCCACAAAGTGTCGTTGGTTCCTTCGGCCTTTGTTGATAAACAACGGTCTTTTTGACCACTGTCACCAGCCAACTATAGTCATTCCAACCTCCATCAACAAATAATGATCTTTTTTACCACTATCGCTGCTAACTACGGTCCTTCCAACCTCCGTCGGTAGACAATGGTCTTTTTGACCACTATCGCCCATTGGCTACGATCCTTCCTGCCTCCGTCGCTAGACTATGGTCCTTCCGACCTCTGCCACCAGACTACGGTCCTTCCAACCACCGCCACCAGACTACGATCTTTCCAACCTTCGTGACCCACCCACTACGGTCCTTCAGACCTTTGTCACCCATGAACTATAGTCCTTCTAACCTTCATCGCTTGATAATAGTCTTTCTGACCTTCATCGAATGTCGATTATGGCACTTCTGACCTCCATCACCAAACTATAGTCTTTCTGACCTATTTTATTTTGTAAATCTGGTTTCAAAAAGTACAGTTTTGATGATGACAAATATATTTGTATTCTGTTTTGCTTGACTAACCCATTTCAGGTACAAAAGATCAAAATCAACTCAAGCCAACTCAAGATCGGGTCCAAGTGTGTCTAAGTGTACTATTTTCCTTTTCTTGAGTCAATTGTAATGTAACTGATCCCCTAGCTAAGTAACCTTGCACACACACACTCAGGGGGACAGCTTGAGTGAATTAAAGTTTCTGTTCAATTTTTGTTCAGATCATCCTGGATGATATTCACATCGTCCTGGACCATCATGTAAAAACAGAAACCTTAATTAGGGCGACCAAGTTAAGTCTGTCTGATTAAGCTGATCGTCCTGGACGATCCATACATCGTACGGGATGATAGGCTCAAATCAAAAATTCTCAGTCGCTAGATCAAGTTAGGCAAGTTTTATTTTTAGATATTTGATATGATTATCCCGGACGATACGTGTATCATCCTGGACGATCAAGTACAATCATGCCTAAATTAGTCTGATGATTAAAGAAAGCAATTAATATTTAATATATACGATCACATCGTCCGGGACGATCGCAAGATCGTTCGGGACGATTAGGATTATCTAGTGTGTTTCAGCTGTACGTCCAGAGCGGTGATCAGGACGATTTTGGCACTTTTTGAACTAATCGTACAAGACGATATCCTTATCGTCCAGGATAATCAAGTCATTTTTAGGTCGTCCAGAACAAGTTTCTCTAGACGACCAAAGCGGTCTCCTGGACGAAATTCATGAATTTACACTAATCATCCCGGATGATCACAGAATCGTACGGGACGATCTGAATAAATTTTTTCACTGATCGTCCAGAAGAGCCAGATCGTTCAGGCTGAAACAACTAATTTTGAAATGATCGTACTAGACGATCTATCGATCATCTTAGGCAATCTTGGCCGACCAGTTGAGATTTAGGACAAATTTTGAGCTCTCCTATAAAAGATCTTTTTCTTCTAACAAGAAAAATCTTTTACCACTTTCCTTTCCAGAGAAATCCTAGAGAGAGAGATCTTATGAGGTGGAGTTTATGAGGGATTCACAAAGGTTGCTCCAAGCAAGGATCAGAGTCGTCTTCTCCGTTCGTCGTCTCTCGTCTTATTGGTGTTCTATGTGGGAGGATCGTTCGCAAGAAGATCCGGGTTCTCTACCCGCTTCAGGAGGAAGCGAAAGGAGTTCAGGTTCTCTGCCTGCTTCAGGAGGAAGCGAACGGAGTCCGAGGTTCTCTGCCTGCTTCAAAAGGAAGCGAAAGGAGGTTAGGTTCTCTGCCTTACCGTGTCGGTGGAAAGGAGTTTTTGTACAGGCTTCTCCACCTTGCTGTGGGAGCAGAAGGAGAGTCACTTTGGTTTAGTATAATACCCGGAGGGGAGGCTCTGGGGAGTGGACGTAGGTTAAGTTAACCGAACCACTATAAAATCTGGTGTGTTCTTTCTGATTACTTTCTGTACTTTAGTTTTCTATGATTATCTACTTGGGTGAAATCTGTATTTGATCTTTTTGTTTATATGTTTTACTTGAATCCGCTGCAAACCATTGAAAAGATTTTTTTTCTATTGCTCTCAAATTTATAAATAATCAATTCATCTCCCCTCTTGGTTAGCCTCGGGACTAGTTCATCAGGGCTTAACATCCCTATCGAGCTTTCAAGTGGTATCAGAGCGGGATTCATAAAATCTAGTTTTGAAAAACTTTTGAATTTGATCCATTGCTAACTTTGGTAACCGTAATACTGCTGAAGGTTATTCAATTACACGACCTCCATTATTTGATAACATACCTTTTGATTTTTAAAAAACTCATATTTCCACTTTTCTTCAATCAATTGATTATCGCATGTGGATGCTTGTTAAGGATGGCTACGAGCCGTCGTTTAGAATGATTAATAATGTTAAAACTGAACTGCCCTTTACTGATTGGACTTTTGATGATCGTGACTTAGCCCAACTGAACGCCAAATGTTTGAACTATTTTTTCTGTGCTTTAAAATCTGAGGATTACATATGTGTTTCTACTTGTATAACTGTCAAAGAAATTTGGGATAGATTGTGCATCACTTATGAAGGTACAACTGAAGTCAAACAGTCTAGGTTAAATATATTGCTTCATGATTACGAACTTTTTCGCATGAAACCTACTGAATCCATTTCTGAAATATATACAAGGTTCACTCAAATTGTTACTTCTTTGCATGCCTTAGGAAGAGAACTTATAAACTATGAAAGAGTGAACAAAATTTTTAGATGCTTGCCTTCTTCGTATGATGCTAAAATAACTGCAATCACTGAATCTAAAAATTTGAATACTTACTCTATTGATAGCTTACTTGGATCACTCATTGCTTACGAGCAAGGGGTGAACCAAAGACAGCTTGATAGGTGAAAAGAAGAAGGAGAAAACAGTGGCACTGAAGTCCAACGAAACTAACACTGATTCTTCCGGGTCTGATAGCGATGATGTTTCCTTAATCACTAGGCAATTTAAAAACTTTCTAAGGAAGAAACATAAGAACTTTCAGAAGTGGAACAAGGGTAAGTCCAGCAAAAATTTTAAAGGTTCATCTAAAACTGTCTATTTTAAATGCAGGAAGCCTGGACACATTAAGGTTGATTATCCTACACTTAAAGCTCACCCAAGCAAGGAGAAGGGTGAGGAGAAACACAAGTTCAAAAAGGATAAGAAGCAAATTCAGAAGGCATTCTGGGCAGATTCTGCATCCAACTCCTCTGAGACTGAAGCTGAAGAGGAGGAAACCAATTTGTGTCTGATGGCTAATGATCATCCTGGTTAGTCTGACCAGGAAGAGGTATGTGAGCTTACTTATGATCAATTATTTGAAATATCTGAAAGAATTCACGCATCATATAGGAAGCTTAAGAAAACTCATACTAGCTTGAAACTAGAATTTCTGAATTTATAAAAAGAGTATGATTCTGTAGTTAAAGATCATTCCACACTTGACAGCAATCACATGTATTTACTTGATGAGTTTGATGAATTAAACAAAAAATTTTTTGATCTGACTATTGAGCATGATTCATTGAAAACCTCGCATGTTGATTTAGAAAAAAGCTTTCAAAGAATTAGACAATCTAACATGTGAAGTGGAGAGTAGCAATGGTACATTAAAATTTGAAATTGCAAGTCTTAAAAAGGAGAATGAATTTTTGAAAGTTAAAATCAGTGCTTTTGAGAAAAATGAAATACCTCCTACTTTTGCACAGTTTTATGCACCTCCACCTTTTGAAGAATCTGTTTCAAAATTATCAAAGCATGTTTCATACAAACCTAGGAAGAGGTACTATCACCCACATAGATTAGTTAATCATTTTCTTGGTGTTAGATGTTTTTCCTATGGCATGTTAGGACACATTTATCACACCTGCACTGTTCATCGTAGTACACATTAGGTGTGGAGGCCCAAATTACCTATTTTACAGCATATCACACATGTATTGCATTTTCTTCTTTTCATAAGAAGGAACCTAAACCTGTTTAAGTTCCTAAATCTGACGTCTGATAATTTTGTAGGTGTGCTGTCACACAAGACCTTATAAGAGCATATGGTATCTGGACAGTGAATGTTCAAGACACATGATTGGAGATACAAATCAATTCATTTTACTGGAGCCTGGGGCTGAAGGTAATGTTACACTTGGAGATAACACCACTAGGAGGGTGGTAGGTTCAGGTATAATTGGTGATTCAAAGAATTTTATGATAGATAATATTTTGCTTGTAGATAGACTGAAACACAACCTACTGAGCATCAGTCAACTCTGTGACAAAGGATATAACATCAAATTTCTGTCAACTTTCTACATTTTAAACTTAAATAATAAAATTATTTTATAGGGACAAAGGATCAACAATGTCTACAAGCTAGATGTAAGTTGCATTAAAGCTGATAATTTAATTTGCTTAAAAACTGCTACTGATGAGTCTTGGTTGTGGCATAGGAGATTGTGTCATACCAGTATGAAAACTCTTAGGAGAGTCACCCAAAAGGACTTAGTTAGAGGTGTCCATAAGCTTAAGTTCACTAAGGACCACCATTGTGATGCCTGTCAATTAGGGAAGCAAGTCCAGTCCTCTGTTCACTCTGTTAAGGACATTAGCACCTCCAGATCTTTAAAAGTCCTTCACATGGATCTCTTTGGACCCATTAGCACTGCCAGTTTAGGGGGAAAAGTTTATAGTTTTGTGATTGTTGATGAAGACTCGAGATTCACTTGGATTAAATTTCTGTCACATAAATCTAAGTCATTTGATGAATTTAAGTACGTCTCCACTTGGATTCAGAGGAAGTTAGGTTGTTAGATCTTGACTATTCATAGTGATCATGGTGGAGAGTTTGAAAATGTGAAGTTTGGAAGTTTATGTGAGGAGCAAGGGATTAGTCACAATTTTTCAGCTCCTAGGACCCCTCAGTAGAACGGGGTAGCTGAAAGGAAGAATAGGACCTTAGTGGAAGCCACTAGAGCCATGCTTGCTGAGTATTCACTACTAAAATATTTTTTGGCTGAAGCGGTGAACACTGCCTGTTATGTGCAGAATAGGGTGAACGTAAGATCAAATCTGAACAAGACACCTTATGAGATTATTAAGGGTAGAACTCCAAACCTGTCCCACCGTGGGTCTTTGGATGTAAAGTTTTTATTCTGAACAACGAGAAATCATCCTTAGGAAAGTTTGACCCTAAATCTGATGAAGGAGTGTTCTTAGGCTATTCTAGCGTGCGAAAATCGTTTAGGTTGTTCAATAAGAGGACTTTGGTGATGGAAGAGACAACTCTGTGGTGTTTGATGAATCTGATCCTAAAGTGACTAGAGTTGAGGAAGAAGAAGAGGTAGAAGAGATTACCCAAGGGGTTGAAAATGTAAATCTGGAGGAAAGGGTAGATCCTCAAACCACACTGCCTAGAGATTGGAGATATTCTTCAAGTCATCCTAAAGAACTGATCTTAGGAGACCCTTCTAAAGGTGTTAGTACTAGGCATAGACTTAGGAAGGAAGTAAACCACTCTGCCTTTATCTCAATGACTGAACCCACCAACATCAATCAAGCCCTCTCTGATGAATTCTGGATCTTAGCAATGCAGGAGAAACTGAATCAATTTGTAAGGAATGATGTTTGGGAGTTAGTAGAAAGATCTAGGAATCAAAGTATAGTGGGAACCAAGTGGGTCTTTAAGAATAATATGAATGATTCTGGTGTGGTGGTTAGGAATAAGGCAAGATTGGTCTAAGGGGTATAATCAAATTGAAGGGATTGATTTTGAGGAGACCTTTACCCCTGTAGCTAGATTGGAAGCCATTGGAGTGCTACTAGCCTTTGCCTGTTATAAGGAATTTAAGCTATTTCAAATGGATGTCAAGAGTGCCTTTTTAAATGGGGTAATAGAAGAGGATATTTTTGTAGAACAACCCCAAGGTTTTGAGAGTTCCTAATATCCAAATCATGTTTACAAATTAAAAAAGGCCTTATATGGATTGAAATAGGCACCCAGAGCTTGGTATGAGAGGCTTAGCACATTCCTATTAGAAAGAGAGTTTATTAAGGGGAGCATAGCACCAACCTTTTTCTGAGGAGAGTAGGAGATGATTTGCTCATTGTTCAGATCTATGTTGATGATATAATTTTTGGATCTTCTCATAAATATTTATGTGATAAGTTTTTAAAATAATGAGTAAGGAGTTTGAGATGAGTATGATGGGAGAATTGTCCTATTTTTTGGGGTTTATCATAAGGCAAATGGATGATGGAACCTTTCTCAATCAATCTAAATAAACTAAGGACATTTTGAAGAAATATGAAATGGATAAAGCCAAGCCAATAAACACTCCCATGAGCTCCTTTGTTTAGTTAGATAAGGATTCAAGTGGAAAATCTGTTAATCAGAAGAAGTATAGAGGAATAATTGGATCACTGCTTTACCTGACTGCTAGCCGACCTGATATCATATTTAGTGTTTATGTTTGTGATAGGTTTTAAGCTGATCCTAAAGAGTCCCACCTGACAACTGTTAAGAGAATTCTTAAATATCTTTTAGGGACACAAAACCTAGGAATCTGGTACCCTAGGCACAGCACCTCTTTTGAGATTATTGGATATTCTGATTCTGAGTTTACAGGGTGTAGGGTGGATAGAAAGAGCACTTTTGGAACTTGTTAATTCATAGGACTGTCTTTAGTCTCCTGGTCGAGTAGAAAATAGAACTCAGTTGTACTTTCCACTACTGAAGTTAAGTACATTACCTTAGGAAGTTGTGTGGCCCAAGTTTTTTGGTTAAAATAATAAGTCTTGGATTTAGGATTACCTGTGGGCATAATTTCTGTTATGTGTGATAATACTAGTGCCATCTGCATTTCTAAGAATCCAATCCAATATTCTAGAACCAAACACATATAAAGCACCACTTCATTAGGGACCATATTACGAAAGGGGACATTGAGCTACATCATGTAGCAACTAAAAATTAGCTGGCTGACATATTTACTAAACCACTGGACTTTGACTCATTTAGCATCTTGAGGACCAGATTAGGTGTGATTGACATAAATACTTGATTCTGATGAATACTGATTTCTGATTTATCCTTTTTTATTCTGTTTCTGTTAGTTAGCTGTTTGATTTGATTATCTGTTTTCTATTATTTTTTATATTTTTGCTGATTTCTCTTTTAGCCTAGTTGTCAGTTTGACTTGAGCATTTATTTTGATGTGATTTTCTACCTATTTTTATTTACTAGTTCATCTCTTTTGTTTACTATTTTATCTCTTTCAAAATCAAATCACTGCTCACTACTCACCACTACTGATAAGCTGGATTTTTGCCTTATTTTTATTTGGAAGCTGGTAAGCAGTGATTGATTCCACTAGATCTGTTAAAGGGAAGAAACATTGATAATTATTTCTCTTCCTCTAACTCCTTTACTGGTGTATTATTTCTTTTAGATAAAAATCTTCTTCAAAATTAAAATATTAGTTTTTGAAACAGAGATTTATTTTATCTTCCTATAGTAATCTACCTCATATAAATAGTATTTTCAAAGTCTTGGGTCATTATTATGATTCTCTGAACAAAGTGATTGCACTTATCATATGATGTATGGCTTTTGTTCTGTGAATTACTCTTTTTTTTTGTAGAGAGTAAGCTTTGTCATCTCTTATGTCTGGAAGGAAATTTTACAGCTGAGATCCTTTAACAATTTTGAGAGGGAGAAAGCTTACAAAAGATGCGCAGTGCGTCAAATAAATTGAAAAAGAGGCACAAAATGAGCTCAAAGCTAAAAAGATGCGAAATGTCACCAAACTAAAAGATACACAAAGTGTATCAAAAATCAAAAGATGCGCAAAGCGCCAAACAAATTAAAAAAGAGGCACAAAATGAGCCAAAATCAAGCTTTCTTCCCTTTTAGATAGTTAACTGTCTTAGAAAAATCGGTGCGCCACTTAATATTTTCAAAAGCTTGAGTTTGAAAATCCTAATTTCTGATTTATTACTTTTGAACACTATTATATCAGATATTTTTCTGGAACGAGGCTTGAAATGATCTCTTTTCGTATCTAATTTCTTTTCTTCCGAATTGGATTTTTATTTTGAAAGAGATTTACATCAATAAGGTGTTCGAGGTGGGAGTTACGAAAGTTAATTTTCTAACTTTTTCTGGATTTCAGCGCTATCGATCGTTATTAGTTTTTTGATTTAAAATCAAGGGAAAATTCTAATTTACTAGAGCAAATCGATTAAAAAAATCATTATTTTTGTGTCTCTCATCTCGAGTTCTATTTACTCTGCTTTTATTTTTTATTTTACTGTATGTGTTTTTGGGATCCCTGATCTTTCATCTCCATCATCCATCTTTTTCCTACTTTCTTCACATCATCCTGGATGATCCCCACATCGTCCTGTACGATCTTCTTCATCTTGGACGATCCATAAATCATCCTAGACGATCCATTCAAATCATCCCCGCTCTGATCATACTGCTGAGATACACCAATTATTGTTAATCATCCTGGACGATCCTTGCATCATCCTGCATGATATGATCCATATTTTCTTGATGTTGATCAAACGGCTGAGAATGCACCAATTATTATTCATCATCCTGGACGATCCACCTCATCATCCTGGACGATCCACGTGTCAACCATTGGATGATTCAAATTTGGCTCGTCTTATGCATTTATTATATATCATCCTGGACGATCCACTTAATCATCCTGGATGATACTTTTGATCAATGGTCGTCCAGCTTGACTCCTCAGGATGATCGCCTGTCTCTAATCATCCTGGATGATCCAACTGCCTTTTTGACCAATCGTCCTGGCCGTCATAAATGCTCATATCGTCATGGATGATCCTGCAATCGTACGGGATGATCCGGCCGATTTCTATTTAAACAGCCAATTTCTTCCATTTTTCTTCACACCTTTCCTTCCATATTCCTCTCTTATGTCTTCTAATGGCTGGTGGAAAGCGATCTAGGTAATAGGGTGCAAGCTCTTCACGGTGAAATGTCGATTCCTTCTTTCCCAATGCAGCCGATCAGGCTGCCTTGGAATGATATCTTGAGGTGGGGATCACACAGTCCAAAAAAGTAGACCCCCGCACCCTTACCTACCCTGTCCTCGATCGTTTTGTGCATACCTCCCTCACTTTCATCCTTACCCTTGCCTTTCCATTTAGCCTTGAACTTCTTCAAGTCTTCTTCGCCAATCTTTGCATCTCCGTCAACTACTCCACCCTTCGCTTCTATGTTAATCAATGTCCAATAGAACTCACAGCCCAGGACTTTTATAATATACTTCAACTCTCTGTGACTAGCGATAAAATCCACACCCTTATTTCTGATCCTGACTATGATTGGAGTGTCGCCAATCACTTCCTTAGAAATACAAATGCACCCCACCACGACAACGCTTACACTTCACTCCTTAAGGATGCCCGCACCATTCAGCATGTCCTTCATTCCTCCATCATCCCAAAGGTTGGGGATTGAATTCACATCACCCCATTACTGTCTCTAACCACCTATTACATCATGACCCACTGGGACTTCAATGCCACTGACCTACTTTTCATATATATCGAGCATCTCACCACCATTAGGGATCTGGGACATCGACACCATCCAAATCTTGCTTTAGTACACATCATTATATATGCCTTGGAGATAAAATATGACCTGCAGTATCTAGTCCCTCCCAATATCCTCATTCATACTTCACAAATAATTCATTCCATGTACTCCACAGTACCCGACTATATTTGGAGACCACCCTGGATGTTGAGGAAGAAGAGGAGGAAGTTGTTCCTGTTACTGCTGCACCTGATGCACCTGCTCCCCTTCGCATTGCTTCTCCTTTTGACCATCTGGTGCAGTGTCTCGACCAGTGGGAGGCCCGATTCGATTCTTATGTTGCTGCCCAGGAGCAGCAGCACACTGAGGATCTGCAGTGCTTTAATGACTATGTTGCTCAGTAGCAACAACAGCATAACCAGGATATTGCTTGGATTGGAGCCCACATCGCCGCCATTCACAATTACTTTCCGCAACCACCACCTCCCCCTTCTGATCAGGATCAGCCTCCATTTCAGTTTTGTGTTTTGTGCTACTTTCTATTTATTCTGTTGTTTCTGGTCGTCCTCCTTTGTTTTTATTTTCTGATTGTGTTGTGTGTTGTATATTTTCTTTTTAGTTATTTTCCTATACTGTTCTAGCTGTTCAATGAAACTTGGAAAGAAATTTATTTTTCGATGTGCATTGGTTAACTCCTAGTTCTTTTATTTTAAACTACTGCACAAATATTTCCCATCATAAAAAAGGGGGAAATTATTGCAAATCTGGTTTCAAAAATTACAGTTTTGATGATGACAAATATGTTTATATTCTGTTTTGCTTGGCTAACCCATTTTAGTTACAAAAGATCAAAAGCAACTCAAGCTAACTCAAGATCTGGTCCAAGTGTCTCAAAGTGTACTAATTTTCTTTTCTTGAGTCAATTATAATGTAACTGATCCCCTAGCTAAGTAACCTTGCACACACACACTTAGAGGGAGAGCTTGAGTGAATTAGAGTCTCTGTTCAATTTTTGTTCAGATCGTCCTAGATGATATTCAAATCATCCTTGATGATCAAGTAAAAATAGAAACCCTAATTAGGGCGACCAAGTTAAGTCTGCCTAATTAAGTCGATCGTCCTGGACGATCCATACATCGTACGGGATGATAGGCTCAAATTAGAAATTCTCAGCCGCTAGATCAAGTTAGACAAGTTTTATTTTTGGATATTTGATCTGATCATCCCGTACGATACGTGTATTATCCTGGATGATCCAGTATAATCATGCCTAAATTATTCTGGTGATTAAGGAAAGCAATTAATATTCAATTGATACGATCACATCGTCCAGGATGATCGCAAGATCATCCGGGACGTTCATGATCGTCTAGTGTGTTTTAGCTGTACGTCCAGAGCGGTGATCAGAACAATTTTGGCACTTTTTGAACTAATCATACAGGACGATATCCTTATCATCTTGGTCGATCAAGTCATTTTTAGGTCATCCAGCACAAGTTTCTCTGGACGACCAGAGCGGTCTCCTGGATGAAATTCCTGAATTTACACTAATCATCCCGGACGATCGCAGAATCGTACGGACGATCTGAAAATTTTTTTTCACTGATCGTCCGGAAGAGCCAGATCATTCAGGCTGAAATAGCTAATTTTGAACTAATTATACAGGACGATCTATCGATCGTCCTGGATGATCTTGGCCGACTAGTTGAGATTTATGGCAAATTTGAGCCCTCCTATAAAAGATCTTTTTCTTCCAATAAGAAAAATCTTTTGCCACTTTTCTTTTCAGAGAAACCCTAGAGAGAGAGAGAGAGAGTTTGGGAGAGAGAGAGAGGATCTTGTGAGGGGGAGTTTGTGAGGGATTCACAAAGGTTGCTCCAAGCAAGGATCAGAGTCGTCTTCTCCATTCGTCGTCTCTCATCTTATTTGTGTTCTGTGTGGGAGGATCGTTCGCAAGAAGATCCGGGTTCTCTGCCCATTTCAGGATGAAGCGAATGGAGTTTAGGTTTTCTGTCTACTTCAGGAGGAAGCGAAAGGAGTCTGAGGTTCTCTGCCTGCTTCAGGAGAAAGCGAAAGGAGGTTAGGTTCTCTACATCACCGTGTCAGTGGAAAGGAGTTTTTGTACAGGCTTCTCTGCCTTACTGTGGGAGCAGAAGGAGAGTCACTTTGCTTTAGTGCAATACCTGGAGGGGAGGTTCTGGGGAGTGGACGTAGGTCAAGTTGACCGAACCACTATAAAATTTGGTGTGTTCTTTCTGATTACTTTCTACACTCTAGTTTTCTGTGATTATCTACTTGGGTGAAATCTGTGTTTGATCTTTTCATTTATGTGTTTTACTTGTTTTTGCTGCAAATCATCGAAAAGATTTTTTACTGTTGCTCTCAAATTTTTAAATAACCAATTCACCTCCCCCTCTTGGTTTGCCTCGGGACTAGTTCATCAGGGCTTAACATCCCTATCGAACATTTATTTCACCCGTTGACAACGATCCTTTCGACCTCCAGCATCTGGCTACAGTCTTTAGACCCCCTTCACCTGTGGACTACAGTTCTTCCGACCTCTATCACTAAACTACAATCTTTCCAACCTCTATCCCCCACTGATTATAGTCCTTCTAACCTCCGTTGCTAGACTATGATCTTTTCGACCTCCGTTGCTCGCCGACTACGATCCTTTTGACCTCCGTCACTAAACTACGATCTTTCTGACATTCGTCGCCCGCAAACTTTGGTCCTGCCAACCAAACGAACATGTTAATGTTGATTCTTCCAATTCCCACCATGTAATAAATTCTATATGTGGTATATTTGCTACATTAAGTCAAGGCCTTCACCTCAAGGATGGGCCTCATTTGTAATTGACTTCAAATACTAGTGGATTCACTCAAATTGGGCCAGACCCTATGGTTTTCCCCCTTTTCAGGGGTTTTCATATTAAAACTCTGGTGTCTCTTATGAATGCTACAGCCTCTATTTTATCTGATTGTGTGCTCAATTTTTGTATAAAGCTAAGACTTTAAACTTTATATTTATCTTATTTAATATACTAGAGATAATATATGTATTACATGTATTTGTTCTTATTTATTAAAAAGAAAATTAAAATAATTTTGATGATATTTATAAAGGAAATAAATAAATACATAAATTTCTATGTAAATGATAAAGAAACATAGATGCAAGTAAAGAAAAAAACATGCATAATATTTTTACGTGGTTCGGCACAGATTTTAATCTTGCCTACATCCATGCTAGCAAACTCTCGGATTCGAATCCACTAATACAATGTTTGCCTTGCAAATCTCACTTCTTTAGACCAAAGAAAATTTTTTACAACATAAGTACTCTCCTATATGGTTGAGTATAACCCAATCTAATTATAATTTAAGCTTCACTAAGCCTAATGACTTAGATTATGAAAATAATATATAATTTGATGTAAATAATATAAGCTCAAATTATTTTACAATAAAATGATCAAATATTTGGGGTAATCTTACAATTTAATTTTCATCACCTCACTATAAAATTTGCTCACTATAAGATATATTTATATCTTAATATAAGTATGAATAATATTTTAAGTAAAAATATTTTTCTTGATGATTTAAATATAAACTCCTTAAATCATAGAAGGTGGATATATTAAGTACGAAAAAATGTGCATATCATATTTTTATAGGTTGATTTAATTTGGATGGTGGATCTATGCTAAAAGTAAAAAGATTTACTTGTTAGTTTTATAGATGAAAGAGATTTAAAAATCTAAAATCTAATATAAGATTCTAAACTAGTATTTCTTTAAATAATATTTTTTTTCATGAAATATATAAGGAAAATGCTAAAATAATTAGCAAAGAAAACTTTAGAGAATGAAAAACAAACTCATAAACTTTCTATGTTGCTCGGTTGAATGCGTTGAAACTTTTGAACCAATAACTTGATCTTGCAAATGTATAGATCACTTGGAATGAAGATCAAAGGTTCTCCTCTCAAGATTTAGCTGAACTTTCTATCTTTGAAAAGCCCTCACAAGAAGAGAAAGAGGAGTATTTAAAGAAAAAAAGTAAGAAAAGTCAATTTAAAAAAAAACTAATGTTTTAATATTAAATTATCAATTAATAATATAACATTTGATATTGAATTCATTTAAATTAAATAAATATAAATTTTAAATGTCTATAAAATGACTATATGAAAATAAAAAAGTCTTCTTGTACATATAAAATAAGGCTAAAATTGCTACCCACCTAATAGTATTAAAATAAGATAATATTTGTAAAAATATTATAAATTCAATATAGCTCCAAATTTAGTCTTGTAACCTATCAATTTATATCTACAAAATCTAAGACATATATTGAAATAATGAAAAATCTTCTATTCAATAAAAATAATATTATTTGTTGTAAAATAAGACTTATGAATATTTTAATTTAGTTAAAGATGTATGGAATACTCATATAGTAATATGATGAAATTTAGATAAATTATTTGCATATTAGTAAAATTCTATGAAAGAAATTCAATTCAAATTGAATACATAAAATTTTTTTATCATATAAGATTATTACTTTTAATTACCCTAATTAAGTATCTTTTCATATTTGATAAATTTTATGTAATATATGACGTAGTTAAAATTTATTAAATAAAAATATCTTATAGATTTTTAAATTAAGCTTACTATCCTTAATTAATAATAAGTAAATTATTTAATAAATATTTAGATTGTGAGAAAATCAAACAATGCAAGAAAATATCTATGGACTTTTAAGATACTCCTAAATTTATAAAAGAAAATTCAAGCTATCCATCTTGAGTTCTTCAAGCTCAAATTTTGATTGAACTTGGTTTATGCAATGTATATCCCATATAAAAAATTATCATGCTCATCCATTAAACCTTTACACGTGAAATATTTAGCACATACATTATAACATTCAAACATATATTTTTAATCATCAAAATCACTAAAATAGGCCATAAGATAGATAATGCTAATAATCTCCCACTTTTTTATGATGACAAACTTATGTTAGACATAGTTATAACAAAGGTGTCAATTGACCTTTCCTCATAAATTTTTAGCATTAAAAGGAATACATATATAATAATTTAAAAATATTTTTTAATATAATTAGTATTTAAAATAATTCTCCCCCTAAATATATACATGTGAAAAAAAATTTAGATAAACATATTATTCTTCTACCCTTTTGACACGATAAAAATGAATAATTGAAATATATAAGAAGTTTAAATATTTGGGTCTAACATCCCAAGCATATATCTTAACATACAAATATCTCTTCAGCTAATGATTTTATAAAAATATCTACTATTTGAGAATATATGTTTACAAAATCTATATTAATATCAACCTTATTAATATGATCTCTAAAAAAATGATGTCTAGCCTCTATGTTCTTAGTTCATGAGTGTTTTATATGATTTTTTTGTTTAACTAATAACACTAGTGTTATCTCATTTAATAACAATATGTTTTATGCTTAATTCCAAAATCTTCTAATTATTACTTTAGCCATAGAACTTGAGCAGCATAGCTAGCTATAGCTATATACTCAACTTCAGCAATGAATAAAGTTATAAAATTTTATTTTAATAAATGATGATACTAAGAATTGATAAGTGCTAGATGTACTTTTTCTATCTACTTTACAACAATTATAGTCTGCATCAGAATATGTAACTAAATTAGAAGATAATATGTTTTGGGATACCATAAGCCTAACCTAGGAGTACTTATCAAGTTACAAAATATTCATTTAATTGCTGTTGAGTGTGATTCCTCAAGATTAGCCTGAAATCTATCACAAAAATATACAATAAATATAATATCAAGCCTACTAGCAGTAAGATGCATAAATGAACCTATCTTACTCATATAAAGCTTTTGATCTATTGATTTTCCTGATTCATCTAAATCAAGTCAAGTCTACTTGATGGGCTTATAGAGGTTTTACTCAATTTGAATCTCTTCATGCCAAAAAATTTTAATAATTTATTTATATACACTTAGTTTGACATATGAATATGTTGGTCCCTAATTATTTTACTTTAAGTATTAAGAAAAAAGGGAGTCTTCCATCACACTCATTTCAAATTCTTTTAATATTAATGAAGAGAACTCATAGCATAAATATTCTTTTGTACTTCCAAATAATCTATCATCAACATAAATCAGTATAATAATAAAATTATTTCCAATATTTTTGATAAAAAGAGTTGTATCTATCCTACTTTTTTTTTAAATCATGCTTAATTAAAAAGTTACTTAACCAGTCATACCAAACATGTGAAGCCTATTTTAAACCATATAATGCTTTCTTAAATTTATACACATGATTAGGTAAATCAAGGCTCTAAAAACTTGGTGGTTGTTCTATAAATATATCTTGATCAATATACCTATTCGAAAATACACTTTTAACATTCATTTGAAAATAATTAAAGTCCATAAAACAAGCACATATAAAGAGCAATATAATGGCCTCTAGTCTTCCTACAGGTACAAAAGATTCTTTAAAGTATATTCCTTTTATTTATGTGTACTTATATGAAACAAACCTGACTTTATTTCTAATAATACTTCCTGAGTCATGTAGCTTATTTTTCTAAACCCATTTAGTTCCAATTACATTTTGATTATGAGGTTTGGGACTAACTACAAAACATCATTTCTAACAAATTGATTAAGTCCTCTTCCACAATAACTATCCAAAAATTATCATATAAAACTTCATCTATATTTATGAGCAATTTTTGATAGAAATGCAGAATATTCTACCATATCTCTAGCATTTCTTCGAGTCTTAATACCTTGAGAAAAATCACTAATTATTAATTCTTTTGGGTTATTTCTATTATATCTTAGGTAATGAATCATCATCATTTTCTTCTAAATTTATTTTCTTTATATTCTCAATATCATTATCATTCAAGTCATTTCTTATTAAATCTATAGATTTTCATAAAAAATGATATAAATGGATTCTCCAACAATTAATTTTCTCTTGTTAAAAATTCTAAAAGATTTTTCAAAAATTAAATATCCTAAAATATAACATCATCAGACGTCATATCAAATTTACCAAAAGGATCCTTATCATAATTTAAAATAAAATACTTGCACAAATCGTAGGTTTCTTTCCAAAAAATATTTCATAAGGGGTCTTTTTATGGATAAGTCTTAAATAAGCTCTATTTGTAATATAACATGCAATGTTCATTTCTTCTTCCCAAAAATTATTTGGAAGTCTATATTCATTTAACATTGATCTTGCTAATTTTCTCAAAGTACGATTACTTCTTTCAACTACACCATTTTGTTGAGAAGTTCTAGGGGCTGAAAAATTATAACTAATTCCATTTTCATCACAATAATTTTTAAATAATTTATTTTCAAATTCTCCACTATGATATATTTCGATTCTATGAATCAAATACCATTGTTCTCGTTGAATATACTTAGCAAATCTTCTAAAATTATCAAATGCATTATTTTGATTAGCTATGAATAATACCTAGGTGTATCTTGAATAATTATCAACAATAACAAATCCATAATTCTTACAACTTAGACTAATTGTATTAATTGGTCCAAATAAGTCCATTTGTAATAATTCTAAAGGTATACTAGTAGAGACTATATTTTTACTCTTAAATAAACTTTTAATATGTTTATCATGAGTGCATGCATCACATATAAAATGAAAATAAAATTTTATTTTGGGAAAGCTAACTACTAAATTAAGTTTAAAAATTTTATTTAATGTTTGGATATTGACATGCCATCACCAAGCATCATGACTTATTAATTTCATGCAAAATTAATTATAATTAATATCATTTGTGTTCCTTAAATCAATTAAATAAATATTTTTATGTATATTTTTAATAAGTAAAATAGTCTCATCATTTCAAATAGTGTAATATAAAGCATAAAAAGAAATATTTAAACCTTTATCACATATTTGACTAATTGATATTAAGTTATGTTTTAAACTAGAAATAAATAAAACTTTTTCTAATGTAATAGAGTTCTTATAAATGGATCCAATGCCAATGATCTTTCCCTTTGCATTATCTCTATATGTGGCGTATCCTCCATCACTTGGTTCTAATGTAGTAAATTTTGCTTTATCACCCGTCATATGTCTTGCACATCCACTATCCACGAACCACATACCATCATTAATTTTACTTTGAAGGCATTCCTATAAAAAAATTAAATATTAACTTTTGGAACCCAAATATTTTTGGGTCCACATTCTAAAGTTGTATGCTATCTTTCATATATGGTATATGAACTACTTGTCTTTTTTTGTCCCATAAAAAAGATGATTGTTTAGTATTTTGTGATTTTGAGCATAAAATCAAATGAGATATATCCTTTTCTACTATAATAATTACACAAAATATTAGTGTTTGTATATGGCTTAGCATAATATTTATGTGACATATAAGAAGAACCTTTATTTGATGGTGTACTTAATGGAACCCTATAATGAACTTGTGATTTTATACATAATCCTAAACTTGTTTTTGACAAAATATTTTTTCTTTCAAGTTTATAAACAAGAAAAGAACAATCTTATAAATAAATATTTTTGTTTTTCAAATCTTCACATTCATTTTTTAAATAATTGAAATGCATATAAAAGATTTTATGCTCATTTTCTAAAACATTATATTTTCTTTTTAATTTTTTATATTCATCAACTAATTTATTAAATGCATCATCTAAATCTTCATAAGATATGTCAATACATACCTTATTAATATGTTAATTATTTTTATAAATCTTATATATATTTCAGAAATAGACTTAGAAGGAGACATACAAAATTATTCATATTTATGAATAAGCCTATTTATATGAGCATCTCTAACCTTACTAATTCCTTTATAAGTTATAATTAACTGATCTCAAATTTCTTTTGTTGAATTTGACATAAAATTTTTTATGTAATCACCTAGAAAAAAATGCACACTATAAAGTATTACATGCCATAATATTTAACTCATTTACTTCTCTCTCTAATATAGTCCATTCACTAAAAGATTTTTCAACTCTAATTCCCTTAATTTTTTTAGTGAGTGTATGATATTGGTGTGTGATAGGGGTTGTGGAGTGAACATTTGAATTATACAAAAAATGAGGGCTATATCACCCCTAAATAATACTTTGATTTTGTTTAATATAAATTAAAATAAAACTCTACTTAATATATGCAAGTATACTTGCCGAATCAAGAAATAAAGTTATAGAGTAGAGTGTCGAACTTACGAGGAAGTATGCTTGCTTGTAACAAACTACTAATGTTTAATATAATTATAATAATTATTCTATTGAAATAAAAATGATAATTTTTAGAGATTCTTTCACAGAATAAAATAGTTAAAATATTAGATATATTATTTAATTAAAGTATTTTGGATGGATGAACTTAACTAATATATATTTCCTAATGAGATGTAATATGATCCATAACATATGTATCCCAAGATCTTTGTTAAGCTTATAGGAGTGAAAATGATATCTGTTAGACCTCCTATCATTATAGTATCTCCTTACGAACCTATAATATTATACATCATATGTCTAGGTATGCAAACATCCTATCTCAATACTTCTAATTGTTATTGCATTAATCTGTTGAGGCTATACATCACACTAAATTTTAATATACATAGGGCCACTATAAGCATTAAATAAGAGCAGAATAATATTATAAAATAATAGTTTTCATTATTACCTCGCATATATTTTACATCATCAATCTAAAATAAGAGAATTAGTCAAACAAAAGATGAATAACTAGCAAACTCATTTTCATTAAACTCATGAAAGAATAAAAATACAAGAGAGTGATATCATTAGGAAGGATCAAACATCTCTTCTGCACTCCTCCTTTAACTTATAGAGTTACTTTAAAAACTATTAGTTAAGTACTCTAAATGATTGTATCTTGTACTTCTCTAACCTCTCTTAGACTTTACTCTAAGAGGAAACTAGAGAAGTGCTCTAAAAAGTATTAAATTTTGCATATGTGACTGAACTACCTTATAAACATAATATCATAACTATTAATGAACAATATATAAAAAGGCATCTGGCACTGTGGTGCTTAAAATGATGGCACTACAGCATGCTTAAAGTGAATAAACACCTCAGCATTAGAACTTCTACACCACCGCAGTGCTTGCTGATGTGGATCTATTATTTTGGTGAACAATCACTTCATTTCACTAAGAGATTATGGCCTTGGAAGTTACAACTATAATGTCACGATGTTGTTGACATTGAGCAATATGGTGTTAAGGTAGCAAAAATGCTGCGAAGGTGTAAGAAATTATGGAGCTATAACATTAAAAATGGAGAATCTATACTTCCATGCTCACTTTTAGATGCCATACCACTGATAATACAACAACGCTATCTATGTTGCCATCATAGTACTTATAAATAGAGAAGTCGGTGCCATAATATAATAAAAGGGGTGCATTGGTTGTGTTGAAGGAATATATGCGATGTTATTTCATCGGATGTTGTGGTGCTATAGAATAATTAGAATTTTTCTGCCATTTTTTAGTTTTTCCTGCACAAAAATACCTAAAATTCTTGTTCTATTTTGATCATATCATCCTAGACAATCGTGAAATCATCCTGGATGATCCATTGAAAATAAAAATCCTAATTAGGGCACCTGGGATAAGTTAAACTGATTAAGTAAATCATCCTGGATGATCACACATCGTCCTGAATGATATGCTTACTTCAGAAAGACTCAATCGCCAAACATGTTTAGGTATAATTTTGAGATTAATTTTGCATCTAATCATCCTGGACAATCCTGTATCATCCTGAATAATTCATATCATTCATACCTAAATTAGTCAGGAGATTAAGGAGAGTAATTAATGTTTGATTGATTAATCATATCATACTAGATGATCTAATAATCGGCCAGGATGATCTATAAAACTTCTCCTCAATCAACTAGATGTCCCGAACTATGTGCTTGATGAAATGGCATTATTTGTACTAATCATACAAGATGATAGACTTATCATCCTGGATGATTAGTTATATTTAAATCATCCAACATAGCTTTCCTGGATGACACAGACTATGTGTCGGATGATTTTGCACGTTTTTGAACTAAATGTATAGGATGATAGCCTTATCATCATGTATGATCAATTATATCTTTACACATCATCCAATCTCTTCTCTTGGATGACCTGAACAATCTACTAGATGAAAATGTGGCTTTGAACTAATCGTACAGGATGATGAACACATCGTCCTAGATGATCTATACAAGTACTATCTTCTGATCGTCCAGGAGAGCCAGATTGTTTGGACTGAAATGACTATTTTTGTACTGATCGTACAAGATGATTGACAGATGATCCTCTATGATCTTTGATGGAAATTGAAATTTAGGGCATTTTTTAAGCCCTTCTATTTAAGATCTATTATTTGTTAATATTAAGATCTTTTCCTGTTGTCCTGACCTGAGAGAGTCTTGAGAAGGAGAGGGAGAGCTTAGGAGAGAGGGAGAGGATCTTGTGAGGTATTCATAAAGGTTGCTCCAAGTGAGGATTTGAGTCACCTTCTTTAGTCGTCGTCCCTTATTCCTGGTGGCTCTGTGGGAAGAATCATCAGCATGAAGATTGAGGTTCTTTGTCAGCTTCAGAAGGAAGCAAAAGGAGGTAAGATTCTCTGCCTACTTTAGGAGTAAGTAAAAGGAGTTTGGGTTCTCTGCCACACCGGGGTGGGTGAAAAAGGAGTTTTCATAATCTCTTCTCCGCCTTTCTATGGGATCAAAAGGAGAGTCATTTAGTTTTAGTGCAATACCTAGAGAGGAGGCATTAGGGAGTGGACATAGGTCTAGTTGACCAACAACTATAAAATCTGGTGTGTTCTTTCTTTTTACTATTTCACATTTTAATTTTTGTACTTTAATTTCTTATGGATGATTGTGTGGCCAAAGTTATTAAATTTGTTTGATTAATCATATCCACATCAAAGAGAAATTGTATTTGTTTTAAAACATTCAAAAAGGATTTTAGGATTGTGTATTTGCTTAAGAATTTTTAAAACTATCAATTCACCCCCCTCTTGGTTAGCCTCAGGCTAGTTCATAAGGGCTTAACACCCCTCATGAACTTTTAAGTGGTATCAGAGTGGGATTAAAAAATTAAGTTTTAGATAACTTTTGAATTTTGATCCATGGCTAACTTTGGTAACCGAAACACGACAGAAGGGTATTCTATTACTCGACCACCCTTATTTGATAAAATACCTTTTGATTTTTAAAAAACTTGTATGTCCACGTTTCTACAATCGATTGATTATCGCATGTTGATACTTGTTAAAAATGGTTATGATGCACCTTATAGACTCGTTAATGGTGTTAAAACTGAACTTTTTTTTTTGAATGGACTCTTGATGATAGGAATTTAGTGCAACTTAATAAAAAATATTTAAATTATTTTTTCTGTGCATTAAAATTGAAAGATTACATGCGTGTTTCAACTTGTACAACTGGTAAAGAAATATGGGATAAATTATGTATCACTTATGAAGGCACAGCTGAAGTTAAGCAATTTAGGTTGAATATCTTACTTCACAACTACGAACCCTTTCACATGAAACCTTGTGAGTCAATATCTGAAATGTATACTAGGTTTACACAAATTATCACCTCCCTGCATGCCTTAGGAAGTGAACTCACTAACTATGAGAAAGTTAACAAAATTTTGAGATGTTTACCTTCTTCCTATGTTGCTAAGATAACTACGATCACTAAATCCAAGATTTAAATACTTATTCTATTAATAACTTACTTGGATCACTCATTGCTTATGAGCAAGGAGTGAACTAAAGATAACTTGATGCAGGTGAGAAAAAGAAGGAGAAAATTATGGCGCTGTAGACTAATAATATGAATATTGATTCTTCTAGGTCTAAAAGTGATGATGTTGCCTTAATTAATAGGAAATTCAAAAGCTTTTTAAGGAAGAAACAAAAGCACCATAAAAAATGGAATAAAGGTATAAATAGCAAAAATTTTAAAGGTTCTTCTGATATAGTTTGCTTTTAAAGTAGGAAGCTAGGACATATAAAAGTTGATTATCCTACACTTGAGGCTCACCCAAGCAAGGAGAAGGGTGAGGAGAAACACAAGTTTAGGAAGGACAAGAAATAGACTCAAAAGACTTTCTAGGTAGATTCTACATCTGACTCCTCTGAGACTAAAGTTGAAGAGGAGACTACAAACTTGTGTTTAATGGCAAATAAATATCTTGGTCATTCTAACCAAGAAGAGGTATGTGAATTAACCTATGATCAATTACTTGATGTTTCTAAGAAAATATATTCATTATATAGAAAATTTAAAAAATTGCATGTTAGCCTGAAATTGGAACTCTTGAACCTCCAAAAAGAACATGAAGTTTTGCTTAAAGATCATTCCACACTTGATAGCAATCAAATGTCATTACTTGATGAATTTGATGAGTTAAATAAAAAAGCATTCTAATTTAATTGTTAAGCATGATTCATTAAAAACATCACATGTTGAATTAGAAATTGCATTCAAGGAATTAGAAACTCATGTATTTGATATAGAGAGTAGAAAGCATGCATTGAGAATATAAAATTCAATCCTTGAAATTTCAAATAAATTTTTTGACGCTGAATTAACTGGTTTCATGAAAAATAAATAACCACCATCACTTAAAGAATTTCATACACAATCATTAAAGCATACATCATCCAAACTTAAGAAGAGGCACTATCACCCATCTCAATTAGTTAATCCTTTTCCTGGAGTTAGATATTTTTCAGGCATGCTAGGATATATCTCCATACTTACACTGTTCACTATAGTACACATTGGGTGTAGAGACCTAAATTGCATGATTCATAGCATAACACACTCCATTGCATTCTTCTTCCCATAAGAAGGGACCCAAACTTGTTTGGGTTTCTAAATCTAACATTTGATGATTTTGTAGGTGTGCTCTCACACAGACCTTATGAGAGAATGTGGTATTTGGATAGCAGATGTTCAAGGCATATATTAGAGATATAAGTCAATTTATTTCGCTGGAGGCCAGGGCTGGAGGCAAGGTTACCCTTGGAGACAACACCACTAGGAAAGTGATGGGCGCAGGTATAATCAAAAACTTTAGAAACTTTTTATTGAAAATGCCCTACTTATAGATGGACTAAAATACAACTTGCTCAGCATCAGTCAACTCTATGACAAAGGGTTCAACATAAAATTTATGGCAAACACTAGTAATATAATCTTAAATAATAACACTATTTTGCCTAAAAAAAGAATCAACAATGTCCATATACTTAATTTAAATAACATTAAGTGTGCTGCTTCATTTTGCTTAAAAACTATGTCTAATGAGTCTTGGCTATGACATAGGAGGTTATTTTATGCCAGCATGAAAACCCTTAGAAGAGTAACCTAAAAGGACTTAGTTAGAGGTGTCCCCAAGCTTATGTTCACTAAGGACCACTTGTGTGATGCATGTCAACTAGGAAAATAAGTCCAATTCTCTTTCCATTCCATTAAGGATATTAGCACCTCTAGACCTTTAGAAGTCCTTCACATGGATTTATTTGGATCCATTAGCACTGCCAGCTTAGGGGGAAAAGTCTATGGTTTTGTGATTATCGATGGCTACTCGAGGTTCACTTGGATTAGATTTCTGTCATACAAAAGTGAGTCATTTGATGAATTTAGATCCTTCTCCAGTTGGATTCAAAAGATGCTAGGTTATGAGATATTGACCATCTATAATGATCATGGTGAGAGTTTAAAAATGTGAGATTTGAAACTTTCTGTGAGGAACAACAGATTAGTAATAACTTTATAGCTCCTAGGACCCCTCAATAGAATGAGATAGATGAAAGAACAAGACCTTAATGGAAGCTGCTAGAGCTATGCTTGTTGAATATTCACTTCCAAAATACTTCTTGGCAGAAGTAGTGAACTCAGCTTGTTATGTGTTGAATAGGGTTAATGTTAGATCCAAACTGAATAAGACACCCTATGAGATCATTAAGGGTAGAACACTAAATCTTTCTCACCTCCATATATTTGGCTGTAAGGTCTTCATTCTTAGCAATGAGAAACCACTCTTAGGAAAATTTGACCCAAAATTTGATGAAGGAGTGTTCTTAGGATATTCAAGTGTGGGAAAATCCTTTAGAGTGTTTAATAAGAGGACATTAGTTGTCGAAGAGACTACTCATGTAGTGTTTGATAAATCTGACCCTGAGAAGTCTAGAGCTGAGGAAGAAGATGGAATAGGAGAGATTACCCAAGGAGTAGAAATTATAAATTTGGAGAAAAGGGTAGAGCCTCAAAATCCTGATAGAGTAGGTGAGATTACCCAAGGTGTAAAAACTGTAAATTTAGAGAAAAGAGAAGAACCTCAAAATATTTTGTCTAGAGAATGGAGATATGCTTCGAGTTATCCTAAACAACTGATCTTAGGAAACCCTTCTAAAGGTGTTAGAACTAGGCATGGACTTAAAAAGAAAGTAAACTACTCTGCCTTTATCTTAATGACTTAACTCACTAACATCAATCAAGCTCTTTCTAATGAATTTTGGATCTTAGCTATGCAAGAAGAACGTAACCAATTTATAAGGAATAATGTCTGGGAGTTATTAGAAAGACCTAAGAATCTAAGTGTAGTAGGAATCAAATGGGTCTTTAAGAATAAAATGAATGATTCTGGTGTGGTGGTTAGGAAAAATGTAAGATTGGTGGCTAAGGGGTACAACCAAATAGAAGGGATTAATTTTAAGGAGACCTTTGCCCTTATAGCTAGATTGGAAGCCAATAGAATGCTACTAGCCTATGCCTGTTATAAGAGATTTAAGTTTTACCAAATGGATGTCAAGAGTATCTTTTTAAATGGGGTAATAAAAGAAGATGTGTTTATAGAGCAACCCCTAGGTTTTGAGAGTTTCTAATTTCCAAATCATGTTTATAAATTAGAAAGGCCTTATATGGATTAAAAAAGGCATCCAGAGCTTTGTATGAGAGACTTAGCACATTCCTACCAGAAAGAAAGTTTGTTAAGGGGAGCGTAGACACCAACCTTTTTCTAAGAAAAGTAGGAGATGATTTACTCATTATCTAGATCAATATTGATGATATACTTTTTGAATCTTCTAATAAAAATTTATGGGATGAATTTTTTAAAATAATGAGTAAATAGTTTGAGATGAGTATGATGGGAGAATTATCCTACTTTTTGGGGTTTAGCATAAGATAAATGGATGATAGAACTTTTCTTAATCAATCAAAGTATACTAAGGACATCTTGAATGAGAGTTTGTTAGGGATGTTAAGCCCTTATAAACTAGATCGAGGCTAACAAAGAGGGGGGTTGAAAACCTTTTTGAATATTTTAAAATAAATGCGATTGCACATTGATGTGGAGATGATTAATAAAACAACATAAAAACTTTAACCACATGATTATCCATAGAGAAGTAAAGCAAGGAAATTAAAATGCAGAATAGTAAAAAGAGAGAATACGCAAAATTTTATAGTGGTTCGATAAACTTGACCTACATCCACTCCCAGGAGCCTCCCCTCTAGGCATTGCACTAAAACTTAGTGACTCTCCTTTTGCTCCCAAAGTAAGGCCGAGAAGCCTTTACAAAAGTCTTTTTCACCAAACCCTAGTAAGGCAGAGAATCCAAACTCCTTTTGCTTCCTCTTGAAGTAGGCAGAGAACCTTACCTTCTCTTGCTTACTCATGAAGCAAGCAGAGAACCTCGATCTTCTTGTTGATGATCCTTCACACAGAACCTCCAAGGGACAAGAGACGTCGACTAGAGAAGATGACTCAAATCTTTGCTTGGAGTAACCTTTGTGAACACCTCACAAACTACCCCTCACAAGATCCTTTCTCTCTCTCCCAAGCTCTCCCTCTCCCTCTCAAGACTCTCAGGTGAGGACAGCAGAAAAAAGCTTTTTCATTAACAAACAAGAGAGTTAATAGAAGGGCTCAAAAATTTCCCTAAATTTTAACTTGCCGTCAAGATCATCCTGTACAATCAGTGTAAATCAGCCCTTTTTAGCCTGGACAATCTGGTTCTTCTAGATGATTAGGAGATAAGTTTTATTCTGATCGTCTGGGATGATCCTATGATCGGCCTGGCCGATTAGTTTAAAATCAAGAAAATTATCCAGTAAATAGTTTGGGACATCCAGAATAAAAGTCAGGATAATATGTGGAAAATGACTTGATCGTTTAGGATGATATGTCTATCATCCTGTATGATTAGTTCAAAAATGACTAATATCATCCGGCATATAGTTTGGGTCATCTAGGATAACTATGCTGGATGATTTCAATATAACTTATTATTTAGGACAACAAGTCCATCATCTTGTACGGTTAGTACAAATAAGGCCATATCATCCAGCACATCGATCGGGTCGTCTAAGAGAATTATATGGGAAAATGAGGATTTATAATGGATTATCCAAGATGATATGATTGATTAATTAATCCTTAATTACTTTTCTTAACCACCTAGCTAATTTAGGCATGATTGTAATGCAACATCCAGGACGATACGTATATCGTCCTAGATGATTAGACTAAAATTATAAAATAAAAACTTGCCTAAATGAGTCTAGCGACTGAGGAATTTCGATTTGAGTATATTATCCTGGATGATGGGAGGATCGTCCAAATTGATATGCTTAATTAGATCAACGTAACATGGATATCCTAATTAGGGTTTCTATTTTTAATGAATCATTGAAGATGATATTACAATTATCTAGGAATATATAATGAAAATAAACAGGAACTCTAACTCACTAAAATTCTCCCTCCGAGTGTGTGTGTGCAAGATTACTTAGCTTGGGGATCCATTACATTATATTTGACTCAAGGAAGAGAAAAATTACATCTGAACACAAACAGAACCGAACTTGAGCTGGGTTGAATTGCACTTGATATTATAGATCTGAAAGGTTAGGCAGTCAAACAGAAATAAGAATATTTGTTATCATCAAAATTATAATCCTTGAATCAAGATTTATAATAATCTCCCCCTTTTTGATGATGGCAAACATTTATTGGGCAACTTTAAATTAAGCAGATTAAACAGAAAAATAAATAAATATAAGAAATTTAGATTATACTAAAACATGCATGAAACCTTACAACACTGACACTACTCCCACTTTTGACATCACAAAAAGGAGGAAACAGAAAAATAAACAGAAAACATATAAAATAACATAGAGAAGAATGATAGTACAAAACATCACAGAAAAATAAGCAGAAAAATCAAACAAGCTAAAAGTAGGAGGGACCCTGATCAGGTGGAGGAGGAGGTGGTGGTGGCTGAAAAAGACTATGGATGGTGGTGAACTGCTCTCCAAACCAGGCCATATCCTGGTCGTACTGCTGCTGTTGCTAGGTGACATATGCATTGAATTGATCAATATCTACCGGGTGCTGCTTCTCTTATGCAACCACATAGGAGTTAAAGCAAGCCTCCCACTGGTCAAATCTATCCACCAGCAAATCCAACTATGACTATTGGTGGAGAAGAACATGTGCAAGAATTTCCACTTCTATTGCTCCCTTAACTTATTCGTGCTTCAGATGGAGATGAGTGCTGTAAAGGACATGGATGGAGCTGTTTGTGTAGAAGGAGGATTGATAATTTAGAGGTGTAGGATACTGAATATTGTACTTGGTTTCAAGGACATAAGCAATGAGGTGTCCTAGGGCCAAGTTTGGTTTTCTCCTATGTCCGGGATCCCTAATACTAGTCAAGTGCTTAATGTATCGAAAGAGAAGATCAGTAGCATTGAATTCTCTATGAGTCATGATATAGTAGGTGGTGATGGAAAGTAAGGGAGTAATGTGAACCCAATAACCAGCCTTGGGAATTATAGAAGTTCTGAGAACATGTTGGATGGTCCTAACATCTTTAACTAATAAACTAGAGGCACCATCATGGTAGGAGGCATTTATGTTCCTTAGAACCTGATTAACCAAACTCCAGTTGAAATCAGGATATGAGGAAATAAGATGAAGCTTTTCTCCAGTGGTAGAAAGTTGGAGAAGTTTATGATAGTCCTGATACGTGATCTCTACAAGTCGTTTGGTTACATAGGATTGGGGTGAAATATAGGCAAAGTTGATTCGGTGACTAGTGAAGAATTCATATAACAGTTCTGAGTGAAAGGGAACTGTAAGGGTTAGAATGAAAGTAAGAGTAGTGTGGGAAAACAGATCAAGTACTGGTTATATAAGGGTGCGAGGATTGATAATTTTGGATGAAGTGATGCTAGCAGTCTTGTATCAAAGATACGCAGCCTAATCTACTACATCAGTGTAGCAGGGATCCATAACTCCCCTTGAGGAGCTTCCAGTAAGCATCCTTGAGCGTTTGCCACCAGCCATTAGTGAGCTTCACTGAAAGGAAGAAGGAGGAAGAAATTTGGAGTGAAGAAAGCCATGAACTTGGGCTATTTTTAAAGATTTATAAATATCATCCAAGATGATCGTGATATCACCAAGGACAATATGCAGCAATAATGTCAGCCTAGTTGATTAGTCAAAAAGGCGGTCATATCATCCAGGATGATCAGAAATCATCCAGGATGATTAGACTCAAACTATCATCCCGAGGAGTCAAGTTGGATGACTTTTGACAAAAAGTATCATCTAGGATGATTAGGTGGATTGTCCAGGATGATGAGTGATGAATCAGACCAGCCAAATTAAAGTCATCCAGCTACTGCCATGTGGATCATCCAGGTCGATTAGGTGTATCATCCAGGACGATCACCAATAATTGGTTCAGATCAGCCATTGGTGCATGATGAGGATGAGTTGATCATATCGTCGAGGATAATGTGAGAATCGTCTAGGATGATGTGAACAAAAAAATAAATAATAAAAAAATGAAGGATGGAGAGGAATGATTAGGGGATCCAAAAACTATAAAAACTAAAATCAAAGCAAAAAAAAAGAAAAAATCAAAAGAAATAAACTAGGGAAACAACCACAAAATTCATTTTTTTTTGAATTGATATGCTTTAGTAAATCAGAATATTTCCTTAATTTTTAATTCAAAAGCTAATAAGAGGAAATTGACAGGCTGAAAACCAAAAAAGTTGAAAAAATGATTTTTGTAACTCCTACCTCGGACACCTTATAGGTTCAAATTCATTTTAAATGGAAATCTAATTCAAAAGAGAAGAAGTTAGATAAGAAATATGATCCTTTCATATGTCATTCCAGAAAAATATCTGATAAAATAGTATTCAAATTAGAGAATTAGCTATCATGATTTTCACTCTCAAGTGTTTGAATATATTAAGTGGTACATTAATTCTTCTAAGATTTTTAAAGATTTGAAAGAGGAGGAAGCTTATTGCTTTATGGGCTCATTTTGTGCCTGTTTTTCAATTATTTGGCGCACTTTGTGCATCTTTTGATTTTGATACACTTTGTGTATATTTTCAATTTTATTTGCAAACATTACGCATCTTTTCAGTGTTGGGCTCATTTTGTGCCTCTTTTTTCAGTTAATTAACGCACTTTGTGCATCTTTTACAAGCTTTCTTTCTTTCAAAACCTCAAAAAGACTCTCAGTTGTGAGATTATCTTCCAGATATAAGAGAAGAAAAGAAGACTTACTCTCTTAGATAAGGAATATTATCCACAAAATAGAATCATTCTCATATGATAAATGCAACCACTTGATTAAGAAAGCACGAAAGTGATTCAATGATTTGGAACACTACTCATATGAGATAGATTATTGTAAGAAGATAAAAAGATCTCTATTTCAAAGTCCAACTTTTTAATTTTAAAAAAGATTTCTTTTCAAAAAAAAAACCATTAAAGGAGTTAAAGGAAGAGAAACAATCATCAATGTTTCTTCCCTTTAACTATTTTAGAGAAGTCAATCTCTGCTTACAAGCTTCTAAAAAAATAAGGCAAAACTATCATTTAAAAATCAGGTTTACTAGTAGTAGTGAGCAGAGATCTGATTCTGAAGAAAATAAACAGTAAATAAAAAATAAGAGGAAAGTGCATAAAAAGAAATAACCAAATCAGGTAAATAACAACAATAACAAAGGGAAATCAGTAGAAGATAAAAAAAAAAATAAAAATAAATCGATAACCAAATCAAATAACAATAAAAGAAAAATAACAAATCAGAAAATTCAGAATTCAATAATCATCAAATTCATGCATTTATGTCAATCACACCAATCTGGTCTTTAAGATGCTGAATGTGTCAAAGGCCAGTGGTTTAGTAAAGATGTCAGCCAGTTGGTTTTCAGTTGCTACATGGTGTAACTCAATGTCTCCTTTGGTAACATGGTCCCTAATGAAGTGATGCCTTATATCATTGTGTTTAGTTTTTGAGTGTTTGATAGGCTTTTTAGAGATGCAGATGGCACTAGTTTTATCATATAGAATTAAAATTGAGTCAACATGTAATCCTAAGTCTAAGATTTGTTCCTTCAGCCAAAGAACTTTGGGACACACAACTTCCTAAGGCAATGTACTTAGTTTCAGCAGTGGAAAGTGCAATAGAGTTTTGTTTTCTACTGAATTAGGAGACTAAGGACTATCCTATGAATTGGCAAGTTCCAAAAGTGCACTTTTTATCCACACTACACCCTGCAAAACAGTGTTATTATTTAAGCTGATAATGCAAGTGTTTGCAAGAAAATTTATGCTGAACACTTTGTCATAGAGTTGACTGATGTTGAGCAAGTTGTGTTTCAGTCCATCTACAAGAAAAATATTTTCAATTAAAAGGTTCTTGGAATTTCCAATTATACCTGTGCCCACCACTTTTCTAGTGGTGTGGTCTCTAAGAGTGACCTTGCTTCCAGCCCTGGCCTCCAGAAAAATAAATTGACTTGCATTTCCAATCATATATCTTGAACATCTACTGTCCAGGCACCACATACTCTCATGAGGTCTTATGTGAGAGCACTCCTATAAAATCATCAAATCTCAGATTTAGAAACTAGTTTGGGTCCCTTCTTATGGAAAGAAGAATGCAATGCATGTGTGTTAAATTGTGAATCATGCATTTTGAGCCTCCACACCCAACGTGTATTATGGTGAACAGTGCAAGTGTGGGAGATATATCATAACATGCCACAAGAGAAACATCTAATGCCAAGAAAAGTGTTAACTAATCTACTTAGGTGATAGTGCCTCTTCCTAGGTTTGGATGATGCATGCTTTGATGATTGTGTATGAAATTTTTCAAGTGATGGCAGTTATTTATTTTTCATAAGAGCAGTTAATTTAGCATCAAAAAAATTAATTGAACTTTCTAGAATTAAATTTTCCACTCTCAATGCATGCTCCCTACTCTCTATATTGAATGCATGAATTTCTAATTCCTTGAATGTAATTTTTAATTCAACATGTGATGCTTTCAATGAATCATACTCAACAATTAAATAAGAATGTTTTTTGTTTAACTCATCAAATTCATCAAGTAATGTCATGTGATTGCTATCAAGTATAGGACGATCTTTAAGAAAAACTTCATACTCTTTTTGCAGGTTCAAGAATTCTAATTTCAGGCTAGCATGCGATTTCTTCAGTTTCCTATATGATGAATAAATTTTCTCAAAAACATTAAGTAATTGATCGTAGGTTTATTCACATACCTCTTCTTGGTCAGAATGACCAAGATATTCATCCACCATCAAACACAAGTTTGTAGTATCCTCTTTAGCTTCAGTCTCAGAGGAGTTAGACGCAGAATCCACCCAGAAGGCCTTTTGAATTCGTTTCTTATCCTTCCTGAACTTGGGCTTCTCCTCACGTTCTCCTTGCTTGGGTGAGCCTTAACTATAGGACAATAAGCTTTTATACGTCCTGGCTTCCTACATTTAAAGCAAACCATATCAAAGGAACCTTTAGCATTTTTGCTGTTCTTACCTTTGTTTCATTTCTGATGGTGCTTTTGTCTCTTCCTTAGAAAGCTTTTGAATTGCCTAGTGATTAAGGCAACATCATCACTTTTAGACCCCGAAGAATCAGTCTCTATATCATTAGCCTTCAGCGATACAGTTTTCTCCTTCTTTTTCTCACCTACATCATGTTGTTCACTCCTTGCTCATAAGTAATGAGTGATCCAAGTAAGTTATCAATAGAATAAGTATTTAAATCCTTGGATTCAGTGATCACAGTTATCTTGGCATCATAGAAAGAAGGCAAACATCTCAATAGTTAGTGAGTTCTCTTCCTAAGGCATGCAGGGAGGTGATAATTTGTATAAACCTAGTATATATTTCAGATATTAACTCACTAGGTTTCATGCGAAAGAGTCTATAGTCATGAAGCAAGATATTCAACCTAGATTGCTTAACTTCAGTTTTGCCTTCATAAGTGATACATAATTTATCACAAATTTCTTCACCAATAGTACAGGTCGACACACGTATGTAATTTTCAAATTTTAGTGCATAAAAAAATTAATTTAAATATTTTGCATTAAGTTGTGCTAAGTCCCTATCATCATGAGTCCATTTAGTAAAAAGTAGTTCAATTTTAATTCCATAAATAAGTTTATAAGGTGCATCATAGCCATCTTTAACAAGCATCCTCATGCAACGATCGATCAATTGCAAAAAGGTGGACATACTAGTTTTCTAGAAATCAAAATGTATGTTATCGAACAAGGATGGTCAAGTAATGAAATACCCTTCTGTCGTGTTCTGGTTACTAAAGTTAGCCATTGATTGAAATTCAAAAGTTATCTAAAAGCTAATTTTTGAATCCTGCTTTGATATCACTTGAGACTTGAGAGTTCGTTAGGGATGTTAAGCTCTTATGAACGAGCCCAAGGCTAACCAAGAGGGGGGGGGGTGAATTAGTAGTTTTAAAAATTCTTAAGCAAAGGTAAGATTTTGTAAACCTTTTTGAATATTTTAAATAAATACGATTGCATGTTGATGTGGAGATGATTAATAAAATAACACAATAACTTTTACCACATGATCATCCACAGAGAAGTAAAGCAAGGAAATTAAAATATAAAATAGTAAAAAGAAAGAACACATCAGATTTTATAGTGGTTCGGTCAACTTGACCTACATCCACTCCCCAGAGCCTCCCCTCCAGGTGTTGTCCTAAAACTCAATGAACCTCTTTTTACTCTCACAGCAAGGTGGAGAAGCCTTTACAAAACTCTTTTTTACCAAACCCTAGTGAGGTAGAGAAGCCAAACTCCTTTTGCTTCCTCCTGAAGTAGGCAAAGAATCTTACCTCCTTTTTTTTCCTCTTGAAGTAGGCAGAGAACCTCATTCTTCTTGCTAATAATCCTTCCCATAGAACCACTAAGGGATAAGGGACAATGACTGGAGAAGATAACTCAAATCCTTTCTTGGAGTAACCTTTGTGAACACTTCAAAAACTCCCTCTCACAAGATTCTCTCTCTCTCTCTCTTTCCCAAACTCTCCCTCTCCCTCTCAACTCTCTCAGGTGAGGACAATAGCAAAAAGTTTTTCCATTAACAAATAAGAGAGTTTAAATAGAAGAGATCAAAAATTACCCTAAATTTTAACTTGCCTTCAAAGATTGTCTGGGATGATCCTGAGATCGTCCTGTATGATCAGTGTAAATTAGCCCTTTTTGGCCTGAACGATCTGATTCTTTTGGATGATTAGATGACCTATTCTATTCTGATTATCTGGGATGATCCTATGATTGGCTTGGCCAATTAGTTCAAAATCAAGAAAATCATCCAACAAATAGTTCAGGATGTCTAGTTGAAAAGTCTATATGATATGTAGAAAATGACTTGATCGTCAAGGATAATATGTCTATCATGCTATATGATTAGTTCAAAAATGACCAATATCATCTAGCACATAATTCGGGTCATCCAGGACAATTATGCTGAACAATTTTAATATAATTGATCGTCTAGGATAATTAGTCTATCATCCTATATGATTAGTACAAATAAGGCCATATTGTCCAACAGATCGGTCAGGTTATCTAGGAGAATTATATTGGATGATGAGGATTTATAATGGATCATCCAAGATGATCTTGTGATTATCCGAGATGATGTGATCGATCAATTAATCCTCAATTGCTTTCCTTAATCACCTAGCTAATTTAGGTATGATTGTAATGCATCATCCAGGATGATTAGACCAAAATCTTAAAATAAAAAATTACCTAAATGAGTCTGGTGGCTGAGGAATTTTGATTTGAGCATATCATCCAAAATGATGGGAGGATTGTCAAGGATGATCTGCTTGATCAGACTGACTTAACATGGCTGTCCTAATTAAGGTTTCTATTTTTAATGGATCGTCCAAGAAGATATTACTATCGTCTAGAATGATATGATGAAAATAGAAAAGGAACTCTAATTCACTAAAATTCTCCGCCTGAGTGTGTGTGTGTAAGGTTACTTAGCTTGAGAATCCATTACATTATATTTGACTCTAGAAAGGAAAAAATTACATCTGCTTGAGCTGGCTAGAATTACACTTCATCTTATAGACCTGAAAGGTTAGACAATTAAACATAAGTAGGAATATTTGTTATAATCAAAATTATAATCCTTAATTCTAGATTTGTAATATTGAAGAAATATGAAATGGATAAAGCCAAGCCAATAAACACTCCCATGAGCTCCAGTGTCTAGTTAGATAAGGATTCAAATGGAAAATCTATTGATTAAAAGAAGTACATATGAATAATTGGATCACTACTTTACCTAACTATTAGCTGACCAATTATAATGTTTAGTGTTTGTCTCTGTGCTAGATTTCAAGCTTATCCTAAAGAATCCCACCTGATTGCAGTTAATAGAATCCTTTGATATCTCTTAGGGACCCCAAACTTAGGAATCTGGTATCATAGGTACAAAACTTTTTTTAAAATTATCAGATATTATAATTCTGATTTTTCTTGGTGTATGGTGGATAGAAAGAGCACTTCAGGTACTTGCCAATTCATAGGATAGTCCTTAGTCTCCTGGTCTAGTAAAAAAAAACTCTGTTGCACTTTCAACAGCTGAAGCTGAGTAAATTGCCTTAGAAAGTTTTGTGGCCCAAGTCCTTTGGTTGAAGCAACAAATTCTAGATTTAGGATTACCTGTTGGCATAATTATAATTCTATGTGATAACACTAGTGCCATCTGCATCTCTAAAAATTCTATCCAACATTTAAGAGCCAAACACATTGACATAAAGCATCACTTTATTAGGGACCATGTTAACAAAGGAGACATTGAGTTACACCATGTAGCAACTAAAAATCAACTAGCTGGCATCTTTACTAAACCACTGGCTTTTGACACATTCAACATATTAAAAACCAGATTGGGTGTGATTGACATAAATGCATGAATTTGATGATTATTGAATTCTAAATGTTTTTTTTGTGTTTGTTTGATTTATTTGCTTATTTCGTGTTACATATTTTTGCTTTTATGTCAGTTTGATTTCCTATTATCTTTCTATTTTGTTTATTTCCCTTTATATGTCTTTACCTTTATGATTCTGATTTCATGTTTAAGTTTTTCTTTAGTCTTTTCAAAAAAAATTTGATCACTTCTTGCTTTTAAAATGAGATTTTTTTGCCATGTTTTGTTTAGAAGTTTGGTATCAGTGATTGAGTTCTCTAAAATAGTTAAAGGAAGAAGCATTCATGATTGTTTTCTCTTCCTCTAACTCCTTTAATGGTATGTTGTTTCTCTTTGAATTAAAAACTTTTTTAAAATTCAAGAAATTGGACTTTGAAAATTAAGATCTATCTTATCTTCCTATGGGAATCTATCTCATATGAATAGTGTTTTCAAATCATTGAATCACGAGTGTGTTTTCTTAATCAAGTGATTACAATTAAAATATGAGTATGATACTATTTTATGGGTTAATCTTCCATACACTAGAGAGTACATTCCTCCCTCTTTTATATCTAGAAGATAATCTCACAACTACAAATATTTAGAGGTTGTGAAAGAAAGCAAGCCAGTAAAAGAAATGAAAAGAGGTACAAAATGAGCCCAACATTGAAAAGATGCTCAATATTTGCCAATTTAAAGATTCATAAAATGTATCAAAATTAAAAGTTGTGTAAAGTATGCCAGATAACTGAAAAAAAGAGGCACAAAATGAGCCCACAAAAAAGAGCTTCCTTCCCATACAAACCTTTAAAAATCTTAGAAGAATCTATGCGCTACTTAATATTTTCAAATACTTGAGATTGAAAATCATGGTTCTTGTTTCTTTACTTTGGAATACTATTTTATCAGATATTTCTTTCTGGAATAGAGTTTGAAATGATCACTTTTCTTATCCAATCTCTTCCTTTTTGAATTGGATTTTTATTTGAAAGGAACTTCAACCTGTAAGGTGTATGAGCTAGGGTTTACAAGATTATTTTTCTCCAACTTTTTTTAGATTTTAGCATCTTCAATTTCTTCTTATTGACTTTTGAATTTGAAATTAAGGAAAAAGTCTCATTTACTGGAACAGATAGATTCCAAAAAAAAAAAACATTGTTTTAAATTTGTTTTTATCTTTGTTTCCTTATTTTATTTTCTCTAGTTTCTTTTTCGCCTTGACTTTATTTTTTTTATGGTTTTTGGATCCTCTGATCATTCCTCTCCATCCTTCATTTTCTATTTTTTGTTCACATCATCCTGGATGATCCTCACATCATTTTGGATGATATGATCAACTCATCCCCATCATGCACCTAACGGCTGATCTAAACCTAGTATTGGTGATCATCCTAGACAATACACCTAATCATCCTGAATGATCCACATGGCAATAGTTGGATGACTTAACTTCAGCCTATCCAATTTATTAATCACTCATCATTCTAGACGATCCACCTAATCATCCTGGATGATACTTTTCATCAACAATCATCCAGGTCGACTCCTTTGGATGATAGTTTGAGTCTAATCATCCTCAATGATTTCTAATCATCCTAGACAATCTGACTGCCTCTTTGACCAATCGGTATGCCGACAGTATTACTGCAAATCATCCTGGATGATATCATGATCATCTTGGATGATATTTGTAAATCCTTAAAACTAGCACTAGTTCAAGACTTTCTTTACTCCAATCTTCTTCCTCACTTCATATCCTTCTTCCTTTCAATCAAGCTCACCAATGGCCGATGGCAAATGCTCCAGGATGCTTACTGGAAGCTCCTCTAGGGGAACTATGGATCCCGCTTCATTGATGCAGCAGATCAGGCTGCCTACCATCATTATAAAACTGTAGATATTACACCATCCAAGACAGTCAATAACCGTACCCTGACCTATCTAGTGTTAGATCTGTTTTCCCACACTACTTTTACTTTCATTCTGACCCTTGAAGTTCCTTTTCACTCTAAACTTTTATATGAATTCTTTGCCAGTCTCTAAATCAACTCTACCTATACTGCACTCCAATCCTATGTAACTAAAAGACCTATAGAGATTACTTATCAGGACTGTCATGAGCTTCTTCAACTTTCTACCCCTGGTAAAAAGCTTCATCTCATTGCCTCATATCCTAATTTCAACTGGAGTTAGGTTAATTAGGTTCTAAGGAACACAAATGTCACTTATCATAATGGTGCCTCTAGTTCATTGGTTAAAGATGCTAGGACTATCCAACATGTCCTCAGAACTTCTATAATTTCTAAGGTTGGTGACCGGGTTCACATTACTCCCTTACATTCCATCACCACCTACTATATCATGACTCATAGGGAATTCAATGCTACTGATCTTCTCTTTCGATACATTAAGCACTTGACTAGCATTAGGGATCTCGACATAGCAAGAAATCAAAATTGGCCCTAAGACACCTCATTACTTATGTCCTTGAAACCAAGTACAATATTCAGTATCCTACCCCTCCAAATTATCAACCCTCCTTCTACACAAACATCTCCTTCCATGTCCTTCACAAAACTCATCTCCATCCGAAGCACGAGCAAGCTGAGGGAGCAGAAGAAGAGGAAATTCTAGCACCAGTTCCTATCTGCCAGCAGTCATAGCTAGATCAGATGTTGGAGAGGTTTGACCAGTGGGAGGCCAGGTTTGACTCCTATGTTGTTGCATAGGAGCAGCAGCATGTTGTGGATATTGATCGCTTTAATGCCTATGTAGTTTAATAAAAGTGGCAACACGTCCAGGATATGACATGGTTTGGAGAGTAGTTCACCATCATTCATAGCTTCTTTCAGCCACCACCACCTCCTCCACCTGATCAGGATCCTTCTCTCCACTAGTTTGCTTAGTGTGATGCTTGTACCAATTCTTTTATATGTGTTGCATTTATTAGTTTTCTTCCTTCTTTTATGATGTCAAAAGGGGGTGTTGTGTTGTGTCGTTGTACTATTTTCCTGTGTTAGTAGAATTTGTGTTGCCTAGTTTTCTTTGCTATGTGTTTTATTGGTTTTATTTGCTTAATTGGAAATTATCCAGCAAATATTTACCATCATCAAAAAGAGAGAGATTGTTGCAAATCTAGATTTAAAGATTATAATTTTGATGATAATAAACATTCCTATTTCTGTTTTAATTGCTTAAGCTTTAAGGTCCATAAGATCAACAACTCAAGCCAGCTCAAGATCAAGTCTATTTGTATTCAAATGTAATTTTTTTCTTTTCTTGAGTCAAATGTAATGTGATGGATTCCCAAGCTAAGTAACCTTGCACACACACACTTAAGGAGAGAATTTTACTGAGTCAGAAATCCCGTTCTGTTTTGATCATATCATCCTGGATGATCATGAGATCATTCTGGACAATTCATTGAAAATAGAAACCTAAATTAGGGCACCTGGGATAAGTTAACCTGATTAAGTAAATCATCCTGGATGATCACACATCATCCTGGATGATATGCTTACTTCAAAAAGACTCAGCCGCCAAACATGTTTAGGTATGATTTGGAGATTGATTTTGTGTCTAATCATCCTGGATGATCCCGTATCATCCTAGATGATTCATACCATTCATACCTAAATTAGTCAGGTGATTAAGGCGAGTAATTAATATCTAATTTATTGATCATATCATCCTGGATGATCTAATAATTGGCCAAGATGATCTACAACACTTCTCCTCAATCAACTGGACATCCCAAACTATGTGCTGGATGATTTGGCCTTATTTTTACTAATTGTATAAGATGATAGACTTATCATCCTAGATGATCAATTATATTTAAATCATCCAACATACTTTTCTTGGATGACTCGAACAATGTGCTAGACGATATTGCATGTTTTTGAACTAATCGTATAGGATGATAGCCTTATTGTCTTGGACAATCTGTTATATCTTTACACATCATCTAGACTCTTCTCCTGGATGACCTGAACTATCTACAGGACAAAAATATATTTTTGAACTAATTGTACAAGATGATGACCACATCATCCTGGATGATCTATACAAGTCCTATCTTCTAATCGTCCAGGAGAGCCATATCATTTAGACTGAAATGATTATTTTTGTGCTGATCATACAGGACGATTGACAATCGTCTTGGACAATCTTTAATGGCAAGTTAAAACATAGGGCATTTTTTGAGCCCTTCTATTTAAGATCTCTTATTTATTGATGTTGAGATCTTTTGCTACTATCCTGATTTGAGAGAGTCTTGAGAAGGAGAGGGAGAGCTTGTGAGAGTGGGAGAGGATCTTTTGAGCGGGAGTTTGTGAGGTATTCACAAAGGTTGCTCCAAGAATGGATTCGAGTCACCTTCTCCAGTCATCGTCCCTTGTTCCTTGGTGCCTTTGTGGGAAGAATAATCAGCACGAATATTGAGGTTCTCTACCTGATTCAGGAGAAAGCAAAAGGAGGTAAGGTTCTCTGCCTGCTTTAGGAGGAAGCAAAAAGAGTTTAGGTTCTCTGCCACACCAGGGTTGGTAAAAATGAGTTTTTGTAAAGGCTTCTTAGCCTTATTTGTGGGAACAAAATGAGAGTCACTGAGTTTTAGTGCAATACCTGGAGGGGAGGCTCCGGGGAGTGGACGTAGGTCAGGTTGACCGAACCATCATAAAATTTGGTGTTTTCTATCTTCTTACTTTTCCACATTTTAATTTCCATACATTAATTTCTTGTGGATGATTGTGTGGCTAAAGTTATTAATTTTTTTTGATTAATCGTATCCATATCAAAGAGAAATTTTATTTGTGTCAAGACATTCAAAAAGGATTTCCAAATCGTGTATTTGCTTAAAAATTTTTAAAACTACCAATTCACCCCCCCCCTCTTTGTTAGCCTCGGGCTAGTTCATAAGGGCTTAACACCCCTCACGAACTTTCAGCCACTTTTTTAACTTCTCATTCTACTACTTCTATCAAGGTCAATAACTTCTTTATTGGTAATAGATGGAACATTAAGAAGCTGAAAGACATTATTCCTTATAATCTTATGTAGAAAGTTTTGGAGATTCCTCTTTAAATTGACATTACCGACTATATCTTATTTGAATTGTCTAACTCTGATAAAAAAGATTTTAAGAAGGTTTGGGAAGTTAGTAGGCCTATTCACACTAAATCTATTTTATATTATGTTATTTAGCATAAAAGCATCTCTTTATCCTATTCCATTTTTGTTTAGAGAATTTTGAAGTCCTTTTCCCTTATTGATGCTTTACTGTTGAAAAAAGTGTTTTTTTTCCCTTCCAATTGCCAATGTTGCTTTCACTATGAAACTTTAAACCATGTTTTTCTTAATGGTTCTATTGCTACTAAAGCCTAGAGGCAATTTTTTTAGCAATTCTAATGACATTATTTATATCATGCAAGCTTGGATCTTCCTACTTATGGTAACATTAGAAATGTTGTGCCTATTCTTATTTTGTTATTTTTATGGTCTAAAAGAATTGATTCCAAGCATAATGTTATTAAGATGAATGCTAGTCAAATTATATATAAGGTAAAAAAGAAGATTCAACACCTTTATACTGTTAACCTCATCTCATCATATAATTTCAAGAATTACTATTATGTTGCATCAAAATTTGGCCTCAAGATAGATGGCATCTAGGAGAATGGTAATTCAAATATTATTAGGTGGCTTAAACCTAAGATGCCTTATTTGAAAGTCAACACTGATGGCTTTGCTAACAATAATTCGACTGGTTGTGGTGGTATTATTAGGGATCATGTGGGCAATGTGGTATGTGCCTTTTTTGGCCCATTATCTATTTATTCTTTTATTATTACTAAATTAAAGGATCTTAACTACTACCTCAACCTCTATTATGCTATGGATATTAGGAATGTTTGGGCTGAGGTTGATGTTATATTTGTATTACATTTTTTTTCAAAATTATAATTCCTGCAACTCTGAGAACGTTTACCTGATTAGAAGCATTAAATGCCTTCTTAGCTTATTTAATGTTCGTATATCTAATCTTTGAAGTGAAGGTAATTGTTTTGTTGACTCATTGGCTAAGTATGGTTGTAACCTTAATGCTTTTATTGATTTCCCTAGTTCTAATTTACCCAAGTTATTTCTTGGGATGTCTATTTTAGATAAAGTTGTCCTACCCTACTTAAGGAATTAATTTTGGTTTTCTAATGTCTCTATGCCTTTTTTATGTGTGGAGGTCTAGTAAGTGTTATCTCATGCGTGGTTGGCTTATTCATCTTTTCTTTCCTATTCATGTATTTCATTATTATGTTTCTTCTTCCATTTCTAGTGAGTAATTATGGTGTATTTGAAAGTATGAGATGCACCAAGTGGGGGGGGGGGGGGAGGTGAATTGGTATTTTAAAAATAAATCCTAAACAAGAGTTTTAATTTTTAAGAATTTTTTAGATTATTAAAAGGATGATTTAACTAATCAAATACAGAAACTAATGATTCGTTCACATTTATAACAATGGTGGCAAAATTTTAAATCTCACAATGGAATACTAAAATCAAACTTTTACTAAGAAGTTATAACAAAAACTAAATGTAAGAAAAGTATAATATAGAAAATAAAAAAAGAACACCAGAAATATTTGTAGTGGTTCGATCAACCTTGACCTACATCCACTCCCCGGAGTCCCCCACTTTGAGAGTTGCACTAATAAAAGGTGATTCTCCTTCTGCTCCCACAGTAAGGTGAAGAAGCCTTTACAAAACTTACCTTCACCTTCCCTGGTGTGGCAGAGTGCCAGACGCTATGTCACCCTCCTAGTGTTGGTAACAGACCTTCTCATTTTTCTTCCTCCTGGAGAAGGCAGAGAACCTCGAGGACTTTGACCTAGAAGCCTCTCTCCCTAGAGAGCTCCCACAAGACTCACCAAGGCCATAGGAGAAGTAAGCGTGCAGCTAGCTTGGAGTAACCGTGTGATCCCCTCACACTCCTTCTCGCTCACGCTCAAGCTCACCTTCTACTTCCTCTCACAAACCTTGGTTTTCTTCAAAAGCTCCCTCTCAAGAGTTCCTTTAGTTGTCACATTCCTCTTTTTCACACACACACTTAAAAAGAATAAGAAACTTTTTTTTTATATTAGGCTTTAGGAAACCCTATTCTTTTAATTCAGCTGTCACTGTTTGTACAATATGATCAAATATCCTACAGTACGATCAGTTCAAAACCAGTCCTGTCCAGTATGAAGGGAGACGAAAAGTTTACAAACTTTCAGAACATCATACAGTACGATAAGGAGATCGTACTAGATGATTCTTTTATTTTCCACTGTTCATACGAGATGACTTATGGGACAATAAAAAATCATCTTTGTTAATCATCTCGCACTGTACACTTCATATAGTATGAGTAGTTTAATTAAAGGACATCATCCTGTACTATATGAATATTGTTCGGGATGAATAGTGTAAAAACTATCATTTCATCTAGTATGATCTTTGGGACGACCAAATTCATCTCTATAATTCATACAGTAGAATATAACTCAGGCAATACGATTTGTAGTCATTAATAAACCACGATTGAATTACCTGATTATGGGGGATAATTTTAGCAAGATTTCAAATGATCATATAGTACGATTAAAATTGTACAGTACAATTAGTTCAAAAATCAAATTTAAAATCTTACTTAAATTATACTGGTAGCTAGGGTTTTTAGATGAAAATAAATCATACAGTACTATCATAATCATACAGTACAATTAGTTCACAAAATAATTTTCAAAATTAGCTGTTAAGACTTATTTTTTGATGATAGATCATATAATACAATTAAAAATCATACAGTATGATTTTTTTTAAATTTTTTTATCTTTAAAAAGCAACTCTCCCTTGTTTGTGTGCATTGTCACCCAATTTGCATACACTATTTTATGGTAGACTCAATAAATAAAAAAATAAAGAAAATACCAATTATAAATTCTTTTACATCCTATTCTACACAGTCTTGAGTCTTCACTAGTCTTGGGCAGTGTGCATCTTACCTGAAATATTAGTGCTCATATATAAAAAATAACATCTACAATTTGCAAGGAAGAACATAATAATCCAGTCTATATTATTTATCATCATTAAAATCAAAGGCTAGGGATTCTGGATTGCAACAGTGTTGGGATTTGGTTCCCTTTCTTTGTGGCTTTATATATTTATGTCTTATTTTGGGGGGTCACTACTTGGAATTATACTGCAATTGTGATAGGCTTCAGTGGCTAGCCATGTTTTCTCTGCTAGACAAGTGCAGGCTCTCTTATTTATTTAAGGGGGATCGCTCTCATTTTTATTCCTATCTTCTATTTTGTTCTTGAGTGTTATTATTTAGCTTTAGTTCTCTCATGCTTTATTAATTCAACTTTTTGGAAATTGAATTATATTGTTTGCTTCATAGATGGTTTGCTACTTTTAGATTAGTTGGGTATTCTTAAAATAATTTACTACTACCTATTTTCCTGGTTGATTGTGTTGAGCTCTTGGAATTTTTGGAGTATTTTTTTGGACTACATTTATATCCATTCCCCTATTAAGGTGAGAAATTTTTTGTTTTAGGTTTATTATGCTAATATTTTTATGTGGGTCAGAAATTGGATTTATGCTACGGATGATTTATTACCTTTGTACGAGGATTCTATATTATTCTATGCCCATGGGAGCCAACAGACATAAATGGGTACCTTTATCCTGTTTTGTGCTGGCTGGTATACATTCACCTGCTGTGTCATTCACTATAGTTTCTATTCTATGCTTTACCATTTCTCTTTGCATCTCTTCAATTATGTGGGTTTTTAGCCTAGTTCATTCTTATATAGGGTTGCCTTTTTTTGAAGAAAGATTGGGTTCATTGCTTAACATTGGATCTTTTATTTTTGGGTGCTAGCTCCTGGCTAACCTAGCATGTTCTTTATTTTTTTTTTGTGCTAGTCCTTAGAGGGGACCTTAGGCTCATAGGTTTTATTTTGGCTTTTTTGTAGGTCTTAGGAGTAGTAACGAGCAAAAGGTCCCCTTTAATGACTTTGAAATCTATTTTTTATATTAGCGCGTAAGCCCATCAGTGGGTTTTAACTTATCAAAAATAATGCTTCCCTACATCAACAGATTACCCCATTTGAATAACATAGTTTACTAGATCACGATCATGGGTAATTTCACTAATATTTTTACTAGGTAGTAATGGGCTGAGATGAAATAGTGTCAGACCTTAGAGGTTTGGGTCTGGTAGGTGCAAGGAAATTGGTAGATTTATTCTCTCTCTTTTTCTAACTTGTTCCACTATTGGGTCCATAAAGAATATTTAGAATATGTGTCCTAATAAAAGCAGTGAATTCATCAAATTCAAAGTCTTTAGTTTGTAAATTTTATTTTTAGCCATATAATCAAAAGGGACCTACTTACCTCTATAATAACATTTACTATCCATAGCCTACTTTCCATTTGTAAAAAAATCTCTAACCATATTTAATTTATAGCAAAAGGCTCTTCACAAAAATGCTCTCAACCTCTATTGGCGATGATTTGCCTAAGATTCTGAAAACCCCTCTCCAGAATTAGCTGTTTGTTCACAACCAAATTAGCAAATTTTGATTCGACATCAGCAGAGATGAATCTACTTTTATCATAAGAAGAAGAATCCTTTTCTTTCCAATCATCTTTGGGGCCATCAAGCTATAGACGATTAGATAGAAAAAAAGTTTGAAGGAATGGTTATGCTATGAATGAAATGAAAAAATAACACCCCCCCATTTTATAACTTGATTAAGTGTTGTGGTGCTATACGAAATGGCGCTATGATGCTCAATTTATGAATAAAATGACAAAACGGTCAAACTGACAAGCACTACACTAGTCTAACAATTTGACATAATGGTGCTAGTTTTTAGAAATTGTAGCATCACTTTGGAATTGGTTACCGTAGTGGTGTTTAGCACTTGTAAGTGCACTAGTGCTTATGTCAGTAACCAATGTGGTGTTATTAATGAAATAATAATGAAAGTGCAACACCGTTGTGGCTTTAGTTATGAGTGCTGCGGTGCATACCAAAGTTTCATTAAAAAGTTATTGTCGTACAACTTCTTTTTTGACTTGGCATAACCATACTTCTTGACTTGAAAAACTAGGCTCTGTAGCGCTCAAACAAACAACACAGCGATGATTAATTAACCAAGATAATAATGGTTCAAATTGAGCATTTCTTGAGGTTTAATGCTGCAATGCCTATTTTCAAAGTAACAGTGCTTGGGTGAGTAGCACTGCAGCATTTAATCACACTGTATTGCGGCGCTTAATTAAACTTTTGCTCATTCTTATTTTTTGAATTTTGATTATAACTTTAATTATTAAAATAAAAAAATGTAAAATATGATAAAAAATATAATATATGCAACATGACTTAGGTAAATTCAAACAAATAATATAACACACTGAACATAAATCGGGGTTGCCTTTCATATAGTGCTAAGTTCTTAAACCAGACTTGCCTAATTTTATCAATTTAGCTGGGGAATATTACTACCAATCTTCAAATTATTATCACTTATATCTTTTCATTTTCCTTTGGGTTAACTTTAGTATTATTGGAAATGATCTAAGAGGTCTACTACTGATTGAAATTTTGAGCTAACTTAATTAGGTTTACAAATTTTTAATTGAGGGAGCTTGAATTTATAATTAAGTTCCTAACTATATCACTACATCATCCAGTGGTGATTTTTTACTTCCAAACTATTTACTTTGATTAACTCTTGGATTATATGCAGTTCTAGAATTAATAGTAAGTTTGTGAGAATTGTTACAATTTACTCCTTGATTATTTTAACTAGAATTCCATTGATTGTTGTCAGCAAGATTATTTGACCAATTAAAATTCAGATGGATCCTCTAACCTGGATTATATGTATTAGAGTAGGTATTATTTTTTCTTCCTATCAAATTAATATTTTCAATCCCTTGCACATTACTATTTTCAATTAACTTTTGATCCTCTAATTGCATAGTTAATTCAGTTTCAAATTCTGCATTTTTTCCTATTATGTTTAACTTCTTAGAAATTGCTACAGCTTGTGCAGCCAAAATTGATAAAGCATCAGATCGTATATTACTACTACTCTCTTAGGATTTATTCTATCAATAGGCCATTGAATATTATTAGTAGCTAATTCCTAAATTAATTCATATGCTTTCTTAAATAGCTAAAACATTAATAATGCTCCAACTACAGTATCTATGATTGCTCTAAGAGATCGTACTAGTCATTATTAAAATTTGAACAACCAACCAATCACATGAAGTATGGTGAGGGCATTTTCTAAGCATTTTTTTAAATCTCTCCTAACTATCATAAATCGATTCTCCTTCAAGCTAAGTAAAAGAAGTGATATCATTTCTGAGTTTAGTAGTTTTTGAAAGTGGGAAACACTTAGTTAGAAACTTATGAGCCAACTCATTCAAGTGGTTATAGAGCCTTGTGGTTCAATAATATCAGCTTTATCTCTTAAAGAAAATGGGATCAATCTAAGTCTAATAGCATCATCAATAATACCATTATACTTAAATTTTACACAAATATCTAAGAAATTGGCTAAGTATAAATTGGGATCTGTAATAGGAGTTCCCCCAAACTGGGAATTTTGAACCATATTAATTATGGTAGGTTTTAATTGAAAATTATTAGCTTGCATCATAGGTCTATTAATGCTCTGATGAATTCTGTCGAATAAAGGGTTAGCATAATCCCTAAGAGGTCTAGCGTGATCTCGATCTAATATAAGTTAAACTAATTTTATAATTTTCTAAGTTTTTCAAAATTTTGAAAGTGTTATTTCTATTTTAGAGTCAAACAACAATGGTTCTTTTCTATATCTATAAAGCATACAATTATGAATATGCAATCAGAAAATAAAATGAAATAAAAAAAAAGTATAAGTAGGTCTAACTATATAATTAATTGAACAATATAATTAAAATTTTAGGAAGAAAATTACTTCCCTGGCAATGGTGCAAAAAACTTGATGGGGTTGTGGAGTAAACTTTTGAATTATTTAAAAATCTAGTGCTCTATTACCCCTAAAATTCTTTAGATTTTATTTGATTTAAATAATAAGAAAACTCCACTTAATATATGCAAGCACATATGCCGAATCAAGTAATAAATTGATAGAGCAGAGTGTCAAACCCACGAGGAAGTATGCATACTTCCAACAAACTACTACTATTTACTCTAATTATAATAATTATCCTACAAAAATAAAAATGATAATTTTTGAAGATTATATCACTAAATAAAATAATAAAAATATTGAATACAATATTTAATTAAAATGTTTTTGATTGATGAATTTAGTTTGTATATCCTTCCTTATGAGTCTCTTTATGGTAAAGTGATTCAGAGCATATATATCCCTAGATCCCTGTCAAGCTTATAGGGGTAAAATGGATATCTAATGACCTCCTATACTTATAGCATCTCATTAAGAACCGAGAACATTATACATCCTATATCTAGGCATACAAACAACTTATCTCAATACTCTTAATATTTATTACATTTCTTTGTTGAGGCTATACAACACACTAATGTTTACTACACATAAGGCCACTATGTGTATTAAATAAAGTGCAGGATAATATTAAAAATATCTTTTAGTATTTATGGAATAAGAGTTTTTATTAGTACTCCACATGCATTTTACATCATTAGTACAAAATAAGAGATATAGCTAGACATAATATGAATAACTAGCAAACTCATTTTCATTAAACTCATGGAAGAATGAAAATACAAGAGTGTGATATCACCCACAAGGATCAAAGTATCTCCTCTACACTCCTTCTCCCTTAACTTACAGAGTTTTTTCAAGAAACATGGGCTAAATACTCTAAATGATTATATCTTGTACATCCTCAACCTCGCTTAAATTTTACTCTAAGTGGGAACCAGAGAAGTACTCTAAAAAGTGCTAAATTTTATACAAGTGACTGAACTCCACAACAAATATAACATCATAACTATTTATAAAATAATAAAAGGGATCTAGTGCTATGGCACTTGAAATAATGGCACCGTGGTGCCCTTAAAGTGAACTAGTGCCACGACGCTAAAACTTTTGCACCATCATAGTACTCACTGATGTTAATCAATTATTTTAGTAAAAAATACATCATTTCATTTAAAGATTATGGGCTAGAAAGTTAAAACTATAACACTGCAGTGCTATTGACATTCGAGCGCTGCAGCGCTAAAGTAGGAAAAATGGTGCCAAGGACTGAGAAATTATGGAATCATGCATGTGAAAATATAGAATCCTGTGCTACTAAGCTGACTTTTTGACACTACGATGCTGATAATACTGTGAAACTATCTTTTTTACCACTGTAGTTCTTGTAAACAGAGAACTTAGCACTGCAATGTCAGAATTGGGGCTCCTCAATGATGTTGAAGGAAGCGCAATGGTGTTGTTTTGTCTGATGCCATGGTGCTACATACTACATAGAATTTTCTATCATTTTTTACTTTCCTTATACAAAAATAACTAAAATAATATATTTTTCTTGAAAATAAGTAATTTATATTCATCAGTGCGTAAACATTCAGCACATGCGAGAGTCTTATCCTCTTAAGAAAGTACTCATTCTAATTTTCAAATAATCAAAATGGCCATTATCTAATAACAAAGGTCGATGAGTGGATTATCCTTCATGAACTGAACCCTTAGGTAAACCTTATACAATAATTTAGAAGTAGATCTATTTTAGGATGTTAAGCCAAAATAAAATGAGCCAATGCTAGGGTACCAATTATTGGATGACTGTGGCACCCAAAGAGAGAGGGGGGCAGGGGGGGGGGGGGGTGGGTTTTAAATTTTTTTTTTGTCAATAGAATAATTAAATAAATTTTGATGCTATTGGAAAGGAAATAAAAACAATCACAATTTTTTATGTAAATGATAAAAAAATTGTTGCATGTAAAGAATTAAAAGGCATAATATTTTTACGTGGTTTGATCCAGATTCCAATATGGCCTACGTCCACGCTAGCCAACTCTTAGGCTCGAATTCACTAATCCTAGGCTTTCCTAATAAACCTCACTTCTTTAAACCAAAGAAGTTATTTATAACCTAAGTACTCTTCTATATGGTGAGTACAACACAATCTAAATACATTTTAAACTTCACTAAGACAAATGCTTAGATTAAAAAAAAGAAAAATATAACTTGATTTAAATAATACAAGCTCAAATTATCTTAGAATAAAATTACAAAAATATTTGAGGCGGTCTTATAATTTTATTTTAATGACCTTACTACTTACAAATGAAAAATAAAATTTGTTTATTATAAGATAGATTTATATCTTGATATAAGTATGAATAATATTTTAAATAAAAATATTTTTCTTGATGATTTAAATATAAACTCCTTAAATCATATGAGAAGGATATAATAAGTAAGAAAAAATATGCAAATAATACTTTTGAAGGTTGATTAGATTTGGATGGTGGATCTATGGTAAAAGTAAAAAAAATTACTTGCTAGCTTTATAGATGAAAGAGATTTAAACATAGAAAATTTAATCTAAGATTCTCAACTAGTATTTCACCAAATTATAAATATTTTCAAAAATATATAATGTGAATACTAAAATAATCAGCAAAGCTAACTTTGAAGAATGAAAAATAAACTCATGAACTTTTCGAGTTGCTGGGTTGAATGCGTTGAAGCTTTTGAACCAATGACTTGATCTTGCAAATATATAGATAACTTTAAATGAAGATTAAAGTTTGTCCTTTCAAGATTTAGCATGTAAGGAAGCAAATAGGAATGAAGGAAATACTAGAGTTTTTATTATTTTGAAAAGCCCTCACAAGAAAAGAAAGAGGGGTATTTAAAGAGAAAAATTAAGTAAAATCAATTTTATATAAAATGAATAATCTAACATTATTTTATCAACTAATAATATAATATTATATAAAGAATTCATTTAAATTAAATAAATATGAGTTTCAATTGGCTAGAAAATTGCTAGTGACATAGAAAAGTAATAAAGTCTTCATATACATCCAAAATAAGGCAAAAATAATTACCATCTTAGAGTATTAAAATAAGTTAATGTTTGAATTATTATAAATTTGATATAGCTATAACATAACTCATGTAACCTATTAATGTAGGCCTGAAGAATCTAAGGAATTTAATGAAATAAAAATTAAGCTACTTTTCAGTCTAAAGAATATCATTTATAACAAAAGAAAAACTTATGCATATTTTAATGTATTTAATGGTGTACTAAATATTCATATAATAATATGATGTAATTTAGATAAAATTATTTGAATATTAGTAAATTTGTATGAAACAAATCCAATTCAAAATGAATACATAAGAAAATTTTAATCATACAAGGTTTTTACTTGTAATTACCCTAATTAATTATCTTTTTATATTTGATAAATTTTAAGTAATCTATAAAGCATAATTTTTTTTTAATAAAGGAATCTTATAGATTTCTAAATTAAGTTATTTTCCTTAATTAATTATATGTAAATAATTTTAATAGATAAATAGATTGTGAGTAAACTAAATCATGCAAGTGAATATCTATGAACCTTTAAGATATTCCTATAAAAAAACTTTAAGCCATCCATCTTGGTCCATCTTGAGTTCTTCTAGCCCAAATTTTGAATGAACTTGGGTTATGCAATGTACATCTTATATAAGCAATTGTCATGCACATCCATCAAACCATTATAGCTGAAATACTTAGCACACAAATTAGATCCAAGCATATGTTAGTTATCATCAACATCACTAGAATAAGTAATGAGTCAGATATTGCCAACGAAAATAATTATACACATCAAATATTTCACTATAAATATTATTCACTAAAATTCATTTATACTAGCTAAATGTTCAATCAATATATCAATCTATCTTTCAAAACTTTTGACTTTAAAAGAATAAAGTTGAAAGTTAAAACTTAATCTGAAATCCTATGTTAAGATTAGCCTCACTCAATGTGATCCCTACCTAGACCTAAAACATGAAAACCCTAAAGTGAGCTAACATATTAGTAGATTTCGAGAACCTACAATGACTATCAATGCATGGGAGTATAAATAATAAGCATGAAATCATTTAATCTAATATAGTATGAACAATAAAAATCATTATAAATAGTATGAATTAACATGGACAATCTTAATTAGTAAAAAGTGTAAATTAGTATAATCCATTTGTTCTATTAGTTCCTTACCTGCGTCATTTATAATAACTATTAGGGAAAATATGAATCTATGCATGTATCAGATATAAATCTATATCCAACGGTTACAAAAAAATGTTATTTCTTTATTATGTCTTGTATATCAATATGCCTATCATGTAATATAATGTGTTAGATATCTATTTATATGCATACAAATTTATATCAGTGCCTTTATAACATGCACATGTGTTCTATACTTATCACAACCCCACTCGATAAGACCGCATACAGAATAGGTCATATTATATTGAGTTGTAACAAGAAAACCCCAATATTTAATTTTAGAAAATTATGAGAGATCTTCTTCCAATAAAACATAAAATTAACAACAAACACGCTGCTACTAACAACATCTAATATATTGAAAATAAAGTCATAAAAAAAATTTGGTTTTCATTTTTCATCAAAACATATATACAATCACCATGCTTGGCTATAGACTAAACTATAGAACATAGAAATAAAATTGGCTATGACTATACAAAAAATAGAAGAAAAAATACTTATACCAACTCATATCAAAATTCTAAAAATTTCTAGTCAACGGACTCTTTCCCTTTCGTAGACCTTATAAATAGAAAGAAAAACCTCTGTGAGTTAACATAGCTCAGTAGACCACACATGTCAATCTAAATTTCTAATTTTTTATTTTATTGCGCATTCACCAAAATAATTAAATGCAATATATTAAATCACCGTGTTAAGCATAATTATAATATAAATTATTTGTAATTAAATTAATAATGCTAGAAAATTAATAAATAAGAAATTTCATCTGAGTCTCAATAAAAGTAACAGATTTCTTCTTTCATAGAAAGAATCAAATGAATATGGCCCCTTATAACTCCTAACTAATTTCTCTTTTCAATGATAAATTTTACATATTCTTACCTCTTATAACTTCCAACAGACAGATTTTATGAGATTTTTAAATTTCCCACATTAGACAACATTTAAAAGAAGATGGCCCCTTATAAATTCCAACAGATAGATATGGCATCACAACTCTATAATATCACATAATTCATTCATATAAATATATATTTCATAGCATTACAATATTTAAAGTATAAATAAACACATTACAAATTTTACAATTAGCTATAATGGTAGACAATATAGTACACTAATATACCAAAATGCTTTGCTTCAGAATATAACTAAATTACCATGGATTAAGTAGAACATTATTTGAAACCTTTAATTGTATTACATCAGTAATTTTCGAAGACAATATTATTTTGAAACTATTAAAATTGTGTAATTTGCAAAACTCCTTGTATAAAATTTCTAGAAAATATCCTAAATGTTCATAATCTCAATCTCAATAACATCCAAAATTTTACTTAGTGAAAATTTTAGCTGCATGAAGTTTTCATTATTTTTTGATAATGGAAATATAATTTTTTTTCAAAAAACTAAGGAAAACTTTATATTTTTTAAAAACTAAGATAGATATTGTGTAACATACCTTGAAATGGTTAATTCACAAAGCTGGGCTGATAACAAAAAATGACTTAAAGTACCCTAAAATGAATGTTCTCTCTCTGAAAATCTCTTTCCGTCTCTCTAGTTAGCTTCCATGCAAGATCCAGTGGAGTGAATAGTTGAAAATAATTTTTTAAATGAAAAAATTCATATTAGCATCGTGGGGCCCAAACTTGGTAGCATTGCTGCACTCCCATTGGGAGCTTATAGTGTTGCGATGCTAAAACTCTATGCCATTGTATTAGATCAAGTTTTCCAGAATTTAGAGAAAATAGTGCCGGGGTGTCATCTTACCCAGCATTGTGGTGCCCTAGGTGAAAAAATTAGAATCACATAGCATACAAGTAGACCCCCGAGACCCACTACATTATGCATGCAGACATTCACAAGCATTTCCCAAACACATATAGAAAAGTTCAAATGTAAAACTTTAATAAGTTACATAAAATCTTATTGGGTCAAAATGGATTGAACAGTACTCCAATTCTGGAGGTGTCACAACTATATGCTCCTTAAAAAAATTGTCATGCTTGACATTCTAAACCTTAAATCATCATAATAAATCAGAGTATAACTGGTTCATCTCAAATTCCATTTCCTAAGTTGCTTCTCTTTTAGTTATGTTCTTCCGCAGAACTTTAACCAATGGAATATGTTTGTTTATTATTCTTCTTACAACAAAAGCTAAAATCCTTATTTGCTCCCTCTCTATAGCTCAAATTCGTATGTGCCTCAAATGTTTTAGAAGATATATGACTTTTTGAGTATGATACCCATTTCCTTATTGTGACACATGGAATATATTATGAGTTTTAGATATATAATTTGATAACTATAACCTACAGGCTGACTTTCCAATTCTTTCAATAATTTCTAAGAGTTCAACATACCTTAGACTCAAGTTGCCTTCCTTGACAAACATTCTGATGTCTATTATTAATCTAATTTTTATATATACAATTGTCTAAAAAAAATCTATAGCCCCATGCTTAGGATAAAAATATTATTTATGTTTGTCCTATATAGATTTAAATACATCTTTGATTAGATAGAAGTTTTTACTAGTATCATGAACTAAGGCTGGCCCACAAATTCCTTTCACCCAGATCCATCCAACCTTATTATTTTCTATACTTTCTACCATACAAATCTTCATATTGAGTCATACCTATATTGGATTAATAACTATTGTTATAAGCAAATTCATTCATAGGGCGGTGGTCCTCCCGACTACTGCCAAAGTCCAGAATATATAATCTCAGAAGAACTCCTAGTACATGTATAGTCCTCTTAGACTATCTATCAATATGAGCATGAAATGCGATACTAAAATGTAATTTCATTCCTAGACCATTTTGAATACCCCAAAACAATCTAGTGATAAATCTATCATCTTTGTCAGAAACTATAACCTTTGGTATCGCATGTAGTTTGGTAATTTCAGACACATATACCTATACCAATCTATCCATTGAATAACACTATCAGATTAGAATAAAATTTGCCTATTTTATTAAATGATCCATTACAACAAAATAATATCATGTCTTTATCTCAGCCTTGAAAGTACGAGATGCGCCAAGAGGGGGGGTGAATTGATATTTTTTAAAAATCAATCCTAAACAAGAGTTCTACTTTTTTTGTATTTTTTAAAAGATAACTTAATGAATAACGTGCGGAAGCAAGTAAAACATTCACAACGATGATATTGGTAATTCAATTGTAACTTTCACAATACAAGATTTAAATTATGATTTTTCACCAAGCAATTTAAAGTACTAATTAAGAGCATGAAAAGTAAAGTACAGTAAAATGGAAAAAATACACCAGAGATTTTTATAATAGTTCGGTCACTTGACCTACGTCCACTCCCTGGAGTCCTCTACTCGGGATTTGCACTAGTAAAAGATGACTCTCCTTTTGCTCCCACAGCAAGGCAGAGAAGCCTTTACAATACTCACTTTCACCACCCTCGGTGCGGCGGAATACCAAATGCTATGTCACCCTCCAGGTGACGGCAGCGGACCTTCTCTTTTTTCTCCCTCCTGGAGATGGCAGAGTACCTTGACGATGTTGATCTTAAAGTGACTCTTCCCTCGAGAACTTTCTCGAGACTCCCCAAAGCCACAAGAGGAGCAAAGCATGCAGCTAGCTTGGAGCCACCGTGTGATCCCCACACACTACTTCTCCCTCACGCTCAAGCTCACCTTCACCTTCCTCTCGCAAGCCCTAGATCTCTCCGAAGAAAAACTTCTCCTTCACGAATCCCCTTCTTCCCTCAAAGCCTCTCACAGCAAGAGAATAGACCAACAACTCTTCATAAAAAAAAATTTTAAGTTATTTTTATATCAGGCTTCAGAAAACCCTAAAGATTTAAACTTTTGTGTTTCTGTTCGTACAGAACGATATATCATCGTACAGTACGATCAGTTCAAGTACAGCTTCGTCTAGTACGAGCACAGACGAACAGTTATCGAAGTTTATACATATCATACTGTACGATATGCATATCGTACAGGACGATAATGTTGATTCATACTGTTTATACAGGATGATCTGTGGGATGATCCCTGGGATTAAAGAATTCATCTCTGCCAGTCATCCAGCACTCCACTTGTCGTACAGTATGATTAGTTTGTTTCAGGATATCATACTGTACGATACGAATATCGTCCAGGATGAATAGAACAAAAAATCTTGGTTTTCATCTGGTACAATCGAAGGGATGAATGTAATCGTCTCTGTCTATCGTACGGTATGATATATCATCATACAGTATGATCAACTTTAAATAAGAAACCAACGTTTATTTCCTGATTACGGGAGATAATTTTGGTAAGTATTCAATTAATCATACCGTACGATCATTATCGTACAGTACGAACAGTTCAAGAAATCAAAATTATGAACTTACCAAACTTATTCTGGCGACTAGGGTTTTTCAATTGAATCTCATCGTACAGTACGATAATGCTCGTATAGTACGATAATAATCATACAGTACGATTAGATTACAAAGATAATCATATGAAAAATAGCCGTTAGCCTGAGTATTATTAATTAATCGTACAGTATGATTTAAGATCGTACAGTATGATATATTTTTTTTAAAAAAATAATTTTAAAGATAAAAACAAATCTCCCCCTGTGTGTGTGCATGGTTGCTTCTTTCACGTACATGCTTCTGTGGCAGACTCAAGAAAATAAAAAATAAAGAAAATAAAGTTTACAGAATTTTTAACATCATATTCTACCCGATTTGAGTCTCCAGTAACCTTGAGTAGTGTGCATCTGACCTGAAATGTTAGTGCTCTTATACAAGGATAAGCATTTGTAATCTTAAGGAAGTCCATATGGATTCAGTAAGTATTAGTTGTCACCATCAAAATTAAGTGCTCGGGATCTGGATTTCAAGAAGCCTGGGAAAATACATAGCAAAGCTTATAATCATCTCTTCATATTTCAACTCTAAAATGGGAAATGGTTATAGAAAATCTTTCGATCATTGAAGTTTTGCTTTCACTTACGAGTAGGCTTCACACCTAGATACAAAACTTATTACATCCTATTTTAACCAAGGTAACCATATTATACCTTTCAGATTATTATACATTTTATGACTTCCTAGATTAATAGTGTAACCTAAATAATGGGTTTCATGTAGAATCTCATCCCTTAGATTTCCAAAACCTATAACCCATTATATGTTCTTATAAAAAATAATATTAGAATCTGATACTTGAAGTTTTGATTTCTTACTAGACTTGATAAAATCATTCATTTTCAAATATTCTATATCTAAATTTTGAGTTTTTTGAATTCTCTCCTATAAAGATGGGTGAAATCTTCTAAGAAAAAATACCATAATCTCAATCAATAGAAGAAATCATATCCAACTGTAGCTTCACCATATATAAAAAAACTTCTTTAGAACTAAGCTTAATACGTGATATTATAGAAGATTTTTTGCTCAATGCATTTGCAATAACATTAGCCTTACCAAGATGATACTAAATAATCAAATCATAATCCTTATTCAGCTCAAGATCTCTCCTTTGCCTCAAATTTAGATCCTTCTGAGTAAAGATTTACTTTAAACTCTAATGATCACTAAAGATCTCACACCCGACTCCATATAGGTAATATCTCCAAATCTTTGGAGTTTATATAATAGCAATAAGTTCCATATTATGTGTCAGATAATTTCTCTCATGTAGCTTTATTTACATGAACACATAAGCTATAACATTCTCATGCAACATTAGTATGCATCCTAGTTATTTTTGTGAAGCATCAATGAATATCTAAAATCATTCTATACAAGATAAAAGTGTTAGAATTGGAGCAAAAGTTTGATAACACTTTGCTTTTGAAAGCTAGCATCATATTCAAATGTCAAAAGTGCAAAAATATGAGAAAATCTATTCATAAATTTCCTATAATAACTAGCCGGGCCCAAAAAGCTTTATAGCTCAAATACTGTAGTTGTCCTCAACGAACTAGTAATAACCTAAGTTTTTTAAGGGTCTAAAAAAATACCTACAGCACTCACTACATATCCTGAAAATAAAATATTCTTCATCCAAATCATATTTGGAAAATTTGGCATACAACTGATGCTTCCTTAAAATCTTAAGAATAATTCAAATTTATAGTATGATCTTTGTTAGAAGCAGAATAAATAAGAATATCATATACAAAAATAATCATAAATCAATCCAAAAATTTTGAAACACTCAATTCATAAAAGTCATGAAAATTACAATTGTGTTAGTCACCCTAAATGGCATGACTAAGAACTTGTCTTGTCTGTATATAATACTGAAAGTAGTATTCATCACATCAGCCTCTCTCACATTTACCTAATAATATTTAGATCATAAATCAATCTTGAAAAATACAAAAGATCCAGTAAGCTGATCAAATAAATCATTGATATGTAGCAGAGATATTTATTCTTGATAGTGACTTTGTTCAACTTCCTGTAACTAATGCATATACACATTACTCCATGTTTTTTAATCACAAACAAAATAGGTGCTCCCCATAGAGACACACTAGGGTGGATAAAACCCTGATCAACTAACTCTTGAAGCTTCTTAGCTTCCATTCTATATGTGGATTTTGATATAAGGGTCATACTCAAAAATACATTAATACAAAACTGAATATCTCCATCCAGAGGTAAACTAACTAGCTCCTTAGGGAAAATATCTATAAACTTACAATACTATTGAGACTTCAGAAATAGAACAAAAATTTACTTTACTATCCATAGTCGATGCCAAAATTACCATATAACCTTCTTCCATAACCTATCTACTTGCACGGTAGAAATCAAATAGGATTGAACTCGTCTAACACCCTGAAATAAATAACTCTTACTGTTCAAATAATAAAGTGACTTGATTCTTTTAAAAAGTAATCAGACCTTCATACTGACACAACCAATATACACCAAAAATGACATCAAACTAAAAAATAGGCAATAAAATGAAACTGAACCTCCACTTTCTATCTGATATTTTAATATCATAAAAAATAGACCCTACTTATTGTCATACCATCTCTAGTCATTAAAGTAATAAATAAGGAAAAAGTAATAAAACTAAAGCCAATCATATTGAATCAAAATAGGTCTAAAAAATAAATGAATAAACGGCTCCAAAATAAAATAAAATATTACAAGGTTGATAAAAAGTCATACCCATAATAATATCTAAGGACTCCCAAGCCTCCTATTGAGTCAAACTAAACACGTGAGCTTGAATCAAAGCTAGAGTAATTATTCTACCAGACTTTCTCTATCCTTTAGATGGTTTACTTGATATTGAGCCTACTATAAAACTAAATCCACTACCTCTACCAGATGATCCCTTAAAAATGTATGAAGAAGAACAATTCTTGATCTCAATACTAGCTTGATAGTACTCTGAAACCTAGGCTTGGATCATTGGTTTAATCCTTCTTATAGGCACTTAACTACCCTAGAATCTATATTTGAGTTGTCCACATCTAAAACACTATCCATTATCCTATAACATTGACCAAAATGTCATCTATCATAACTAAAACACATAGGTAATGCATTGATAAAATTAGAACTAGCCATACTACTAGTATAAGAAATTGCTATTGAAATAGATTACCTCTATTGGACTCCCCATGTCCAAATATACTATTTTTACTAAAAAATCCACTACCAGAAGTCTCACCACCAAATTGATTCCTACTAGAAGTCCATCATTGTTGAGCAGTAATTAAATCATTTTCAATTAGATGGACTCATCTACAAGCTTAGAGAAATAAAAAATATGGAATGGAACTAGTGGGTATCTTAGGCAATCCAAAAATTGAAAGTTCGTGAGGGGTGTTAAACCTTATAGAACTAGTCCCGAGGCTAACCAAGAGGGGGGGGGGGGGGGGGGTAAATTGGGTATTCAAAAACTTTTTAACAAAAAGAAAAATCTTTTTCTATCTTGTAGTGGAAATGAATTTAATCAATAATAAAAAGATAAATTAAAGATTTCACCCAAGCAGTTAATCACAATAAAAATAAAGTGCAGAAAATAATTAGAAAGAATACACAAGATTTATAGTGGTTTGGTCCAACCTCACCTATATCCACTCCGCAGTGTTGCAAATCTGGTTTTGATGATGACAAACATGTTTCCAGTGTGTTTTGCTTGGCTAACCCGTTTCAGGCACAAAAGATTACGAGCAAATCAAGCTAACTCAAGATCGGGTCCAAGTGTGTCAAATGTATGATTTTTTTTTTATTAAGTCAATTGTAAAGTTATTGATCCCCGAGCAAAGTAACCTTGCACACACACACTCAGGGGGAGAGCTTGAGTGAATTAGAGTTTCTGTTCATTTTTTGTTCAGATCGTCCTGGACGATATTCACATCGTCCTGGACGATCCAGCGAAAATAGAAACCCTAATTAGGGCGACCAAGTTAAGTGAGTCTGATTAAGCAGATCATCCTAGACGATCTTTGGATCGTACGGGACGATATGCTCAAATCAGAAATTCTCAGCCGCCAGAACAAGTTAGGCAAGTTTTTATTTTAAGTTATTTGGTCTGATCATCCCGGACAATACGTCTATCGTCGTGGACGATTCAGTACAATCATGCCTAAATTAGTCTGGAAATTAAGAAAAGTAATTGATATTTAATTGATATGATCATATCGTCCTAGACGATCGCCGGATCGTCCCGGACGATCATGATCGTCTAGTGCATTTCAGCTGTATGTCCCGAACTGTGTTCAGGACGATTTGGGCACTTTTTGAACTAATCGTACAGGACAATACCCATATAGTCCTGGACGATCAAGTCATTTTTTGGTCATCCAGCACAAGTTTCTCTGGATGACCCGAACTGTCTTCTGGACGATATTTCTCAATTTGCACTAATCGTGCAGGATGATCGCAGGATCGTACGGGTCGATATGAACAATTTTTTCTATTGATCGTCCAGAAGAGCTAGATCGTCCAGGCTGAAACAGCTAAATTTGAACTGATCGTACAGGACGATATACCGATCGTCCTGGACGATCTTGGCCGACTAGTTGAGATTTATGGCAAATTTTAAGCCCTCCTATAAAAGAACTTTTTCTTAAAATAAGAAAAATCTTTTGCCACCTTCCTTCCCTGAGAAACCCTAGAGAGAGAGAGAGAGAGTTGGGAGAGAGAGAGAAGATCTTGTGAGGGGGAGTTAGTGAGAGATTCACTAAGGTTGCTCCAAGCAAGGATCAGAGTCGTCTTCTCCGCTCGTCATTTTTCGTCTAGTTGGTGTTCGTCGTGGGAGGATCATTTGTAAGAAGATCAGGGTTCTCTGCTCACTTCAGGTGGAAGCAAAAGGAGTTCGAAGGTTCTCTGCCTGTTTCAGGAGGAAGCAAAAGGAGGTCGGGTTCTCTGCCCCACCGTGTGGTGAAAAGGAGGTCTTGTACAGGCTTCTCCGCCTTGCTGTGGGAGCAAAAGGAGAGACACTTTTTGTTTAGTGCAATACCCAGAGGGGAGGCTCCGGGGAGTGGACGTAGGTCAAGTTGATCGAACCACTATAAAATCTGGTTTGCTTTTCTAATTCAGTTATGCACTTTACTTTTTGATATTAACTACGTTGGTGAATATCTGAGATTGATCTTTTCGTTCTTATTTAATTGTTTCCGCTGCTAAGTATCGAAAAGATTTTTCATTGTTGTTCGTAAAATTTTTAAATAACCAATTCACCCCCCCCCTCTTGTTTAGCCTCGGGACTAGTTCACAGGGCTTAACATCCCTATCGAACTGTCAAGTGGTACCAAAGAGGGATTCAAAATTTAGGTTTAAAAACTTTTGAATTTGATCCATGGCTAACTGTAATAATCGTAATACTGCTAAAGGTTATTCTATTACAAGATTACCGTTGTTTGATAATATTCCTTTTGATTTTTGGAAAACACGCATGTCTACTTTTCTTCAATCAATTGACTATCGCATGTGGATGTTAGTTAAGGATGGATACGAACCACCTTTTAGATTAATTAACAATGTGAAAAATGAATTGCCTTTTGCTGATTGGATGTTTGATGATCGTGATTTAGCACAGTTAAATACAAAATGGTTGAACTGTTTCTTTTGTGCTTTAAAATCTTAAGACTATATGCGTGTTTCTACTTGTACAACGGGAAAAGAAATCTGGGATAGATTATGTATAACATACGAAGATATAACTGAAGTCAAATAGTCTAGGTTAAACATCTTGTTACATGATTATGAACTTTTTTGCATGAAACCTAGTGAGACTATTTCAGAAATGTACACAAGGTTCACTCAGATTGTTACCTCTTTGCATGCTTTAGGTAGAGAACTTACTAACTACAAAAGAGTGAACAAAATTCTTAGATGTTTGCCTGCTTCTTATGATGCTAAGATTACTGTTATCACTGAATCTAAAGATTTAAATACTTACTCTATTGACAGCTTACTTGGATCACTCATTGCTTACGAGCCAGGGGTGAACCAAAGGCAACTTGATGCAGGTGAACGCAAGAAAGAGAAGATAGTGGCACTAAAGGCCAAAGATTCAGATGCTAGCACTTCCAGGTCTGATAGCGATGATGTTGCCTTAATCACAAGGCAATTCAATAGCTTTCTAAGGAAGAAGAATAAGAATTTTCAAAAGTGGAACAATGGTAAGACCAGTAAAAACTTTAAAGGTTCATCTGAATCTGTTTGTTTTGAATGCAGAAAGCCTGGACACATAAAGGTGGATTTTCCTACGCTCAAGGCTCACCCAAGCAAGGAGAAGGGTGAGGAGAAACCAAAGTTCAGAAAGGATAAGAAGCGGATTCAGAAGGCGTTCTGGGCAGACTCTGCATCCAACTCTTCTGAGATTGAAGCTGAAGAGGAGGAAACAAATTTGTGTCTGATGGCTGATGATCACCCTGCTCAGTCGGACCAGGAAGACGTATGTGAGCTTACTTACGATCAATTATTTAAAGTTTCTGAAAAAATTCATACATGGTATAGGAAGCTTAAGAAAACTCATCCTAGTCTGAAATTAGATTATTTGACTTTGCAAAAAGAGTATGATTCAGTAGTTAAAGATCATTCTACACTTGATTCCAGTCACATGTCCTTGCTTGATGAATTCGATGAGTTGAACAAAAAATATTCTGATTTAACTGTTGAGCATGATTTGTTAAAAACATCGCATGTTGAATTAGAAGTTTCTTTTAAGAAAGTGAATGATATGGCATGTGATTTAGAAAGTAATGAATGTGCAAGAACTTTTGAAATTGCAAGTTTAAATAAACATATTGAGTTTTTGAAAGTGAAAATCAGTGCTTTTGAAAAGAACAAAACACCGCCTACATTTGAACAGTTTTATGCACCGCCACCTTTAGAAAAATCTGTTGCAAGTTCATCAAAGCATGTTTCATATACATCTAGGAAGAGGCACTATCACCCATGTAGATTAGTTAACCCTTTTCCTGGTGTTAGATATTTTTCATGTGGCATATTAGGACACATTTCCCACACCTACACTGTTCACCGTAGTACACATTGGGTGTGGAAACCAAAACTGCCTGTTTCACAGTACAGCACACATGCATTGCATTCTTCTTTTCATAAGAGGGAACCCAAACCTGTTTGGGTTCCCAAGACTGATGTTTGATATTTTTGTAGGTGTGCTCTTACATAAGACCTCATGAGAGCATGTGGTACCTGGACAGTGGATGTTCTAGACACATGACTGGAGATGCAAATTAGTTCATTTCGCTGGAGGCCAGAGCTGGAGGCAAGATTACACTTGGAGATAACACTACCAGGAAGGTGGTAGGCACAGGTATAATTGGTGATTCAAAGAATTTTATGATTGATAATGTTTTGCTTGTAGATGGACTGAAACACAACTTGCTGAGCATCAGTCAACTTTGTGATAAGGGATACAACATAAAATTCCGGACCACTGGCTGCTTTTTAAGCTTAAATGATGAAGTTGTTTTGCAGGGGCAAAGGATCAACAATGTCTACAAGCTGGATGTAAGTTGCATTAAATCTGATAATTCAATTTGTTTAAAAACTACTGCTGATGAGTCTTGGTTATGGCATAGGAGATTGTGTAATGCCAGTATGAAAACCCTTAGGAGAGTCACCCAAAAGGACTTAGTTGGAGGTGTGCCCAAGCTTAAGTTCACTAAGGATCACCTGTGTGATGCCTATCAGTTGGGGAAGCAAGTCCAATCCTCTTTTCACTCTGTTAAGGACATTAGCACCTCTAGACCTTTAGAAGTTCTTCACATGGACCTCTTTGGACCCATTAACACTGCCAGCATAGGGGGATAGAGTCTATGGTTTTGTGATTGTAGATGATTATTCGAGGTTCACTTGGGTGAAGTTTTTGTCACATAAATCTGAGTCATTTGATGAGTTTAGATCTTTCTCTATTTGGATTCAGAAGAAGTTAGGATGTGAGATTATTACCATCCATAGTGATCACAGAGGGGAATTTGAAAATGAAAGATTTGGAAGTTTTTGTAAGGAGCAAGGGATTAGTCACAATTTTTCAGCTCCTAGGACCCCTCAGCAGAACAGGGTAGCTGAAAGGAAGAATAGGACCTTAGTGGAAGCTGCTAGAGCCATGCTTGCCGAGTATTCACTTCCAAAATACTTTTGGGCTGAAGCGGTGAACACTGCATGTTATGTACTGAATAGTGTGAATGTGAGAGACAAACTGAACAAGACACCTTATGAGATCATTAAGGGTAGAACTCCAAATCTGTCCCACCTTCATGTCTTTGGCTGTAAGGTTTTCATTCTGAACAACGGGAAGTCACCCTTAGGAAAATTTGACCCCAAATCTGATGAAGGAGTGTTCTTAGGATATTCAAGTGTGGGGAAATCCTTTAGGGTGTTCAATAAGAGGACTTTGGTGGTGGAAGAAATAACCCATGTAGTGTTTGATGAATCTGATCCTAAGGAGTATAGATCTGAAGTAGAAGATGAAGAGATTGTTGAGGTTACCCAAGGGGTTGGAAATACAAATCTAGAGGAAAGGGTAGTACCTCAAACCACGCTGCCTAGAGATTGGAGATATTCTTCGAGTCATCCTAAAGAACTTATCTTAGGAGACCCTTCTGTAGGTGTTAGGACTAGGCATGGACTTAGGAAGGAAGTAAACCATTCTGCCTTTATCTCAATGACTGAACCCACCAACATCAATCAAGCCTTGTCGGATGAGTTTTGGATTTTAGCTATGCAGGAAGAATTTTATCAATTTGTAAGGAATGATGTTTAGGAGTTAGTAGAAAGACCTAAAAATCAAAGTATTGTGGGAACCAAGTGGGTCTTTAAGAATAAGATGAATGATTCTGGTGTGGTGGTGAGAAATAAGGCAAGATTGGTGGCTAAGGGGTATAATCAGATAGAAGGGATTGATTTTGAGGAGACTTTTGCCCCTGTAGCTAGATTGGAAGCCATTAGAGTGCTACTAGCCTTTGCCTGTTATAAGGGATTTAAGCTGTTTCAAATGGATGTCAAGAGTGCCTTTTTAAATGGGGTAATTAAAAAAGATATTTTTGTAGAACAACCCCTAGGTTTTGAGAGTTCCCAATATCCAAATCATGTCTATAAATTAAAAAAGGCCTTATATGGATTGAAACAGGCACCCAGAGCTTGGTATGAGAGGCTTAACACATTCCTGTTAGAAAGAGAGTTTGTTAAGGGGAGCGTAGACACCACCCTTTTTCTGAGGAGATTAGGGGATGAATTACTCATTGTCCAGATCTATGTTGATGATATAATTTTTAGATCTTCTGATAAATATTTAGGTGATGAGTTTTCTAAAATAATGAGTAAGGAGTTTGAGATGAGTATGATGGGAGAATTATCTTACTTTTTGGGGTTTAACATAAGGAAAACGGATGATGGAACCTTTCTCAATCAATCAAAATACACTAAGGACATTTTGAAGAAATATGAAATGGACAAAGCCAAGCCAATCAATACTCCCATGCCCTCCTCAGTTCAGTTAGATAAGGATTCAAGTGGAAAATCTGTTGATCAGAAGAAGTATAGAGGGATAAATGGATCACTGCTTTACCTGACTGCTAGCCGACCTGACATCATGTTTAGTGTCTGTCTTTGTGCTAGGTTTCAGGCTGATCCTAAACAGTCCCACCTGACTGCTGTTAAGAGAATTATTAGATATCTTTTAGGGACCCCAAACCTAGGAATCTGGTACCCTAGGCACAGCACCTCTTTTGAGATCATTGGATATTCTGATTCTAACTTTGCGGGGTGTAGGGTGGATAGAAAGAGCATTTTTGGGACTTGTCAGTTCATAGGACAGTCGTTAGTCTCCTGGTCCAGTAGAAAATAGAACTCAGTTGCACTTTCCACTGCTGAAGCTGAGTACATTACCTTAGGGAGTTGTATGGCCCAAGTTCTTTGGTTGAAGCAACAAGTCTTGGATTTAGGGGTACCTGTTGGCATAATTTCTATTCTGTGTGATAATACTAGTGCCATCTGTATCTCTAAGAATCCAATCCAATATTCTAGGACCAAACACATTGATATAAGGCATCACTTCATTAGAACCATGTTACAAAAGGGGACATTGAGCTACATCATGTAGCAACTGAAAATCAGCTGGCTGACATATTCACTAAACCACTGGCCTTTGACTCATTCAGCATTTTGAGAACCAGATTAGGAGTGATTGATATAAATGCTTGATTCTGATGACTGCTGATTCTTGATTGTTCTGATTGATATTCTATTTTCTGTTAGTTAGTTTTTGGTTTGATTATTTGCTTTCAGTTGATTTTATTTCTTCTGCTGATTTCTGTTTTAGCCTTACTGTTAGTTTGATTTGAGTATTTACTTTGATGTGATTTTTTACCTATTTTTATTCACTGGTTCATATCTTGCACTTACTATTTTATGCTTTTCAAAATCTGATCACCGCTCACTACTTCTGATAATCTGAATTTTTGACTGGGAGTTTTTACCTTATTTTGGTTTGGAAGCTGGTAAGCAGTGACTGATTCCACTGAATCTGTTAAAGGGAAGAAACATTGATGATTGTTTCTCTTCCTCTAACTCCTTTACTGGTGTATAGTTTCTTTTGGATAAAAATCCTCTTCAAAATTAAAATGTTAGTTTTTGAAATAGAGATTATTTTATCTTCCTACAGTAATCTGCCTCATATCAATAGTATTTTTCAAAGTCTTGAGTCATTAGTTTTATTTTCTAAACCAAGTGATTGCATTTATCATATGCTATATGGCTTTTGTGAATCATTCTTCCTTACTGTGGAGAGTCATCTCCTATGTCTGGAAGATAATCTCACAGCTGAGACTCTTTAATGATTATGAAAAGGAGAAAGCTTACAAAAGATGCGCAGTGCGCCAAATAATTTGAAAAAGAGGCATAAAATGAGCCCAAAACTGAAAAGATGCGAAATTACCAAATTGGATACACAAAGTGTATCGAAAATGAAAAGATGCGCAAAGCGCCAACCAATTTGAAAAAGAGGCACAAAATGAGCCCAAACCAAGCTTTCTTCCCTTTCAGATTGCTAAATGTCTTAGAAAAATCCGTGCGCCACTTAATATTTTCAAAAGCTTGAGTTTGGAAATCCTGATTTCTGATTCCTTACTTTGTAACACTATTATATCAGATATTTTTCTGGAATGAGGCTTGAAAGGATCTCTTTTCACATCTAATGTCTTTTCTTCTGAATCGGATTTTTGTTTTGAAAGAGGTTTGCATCGATAAGGTGCCCGGGGTCGGAGTTACGAAAATTGATTTTTCCAACCTTTTCTAGATTTCAGCGCTCTCAATCATCTTCTTATTGGTTTTTGAATTTAAAATCAAGGGAAAATTTTGATTTACTCGAGCAGCTTGATAAAAAAAAAAATAAAATGTTGCTTTTATGTGTTTTTGCTGTAAGTTTTATTCGTTTTTGTTTTATTTTGATTTCATGGTTGTGTTTTTGGGATCCTGATCGATCATCTTCATCCTTCATCTTTTTCTATTTTCTTTACATCGTCCTAGACGATACACCGATCATCCTGGATGATCCTCTTCGTCCTGGACGATCCAAACATCGTCCTGGACGATTCAATCAAAATTGTCCCCACACTGCTCCTGCTGTTGAAAAATCCCAATTATTGGTGATCGTCCTGGACGATCCTTACATCATCCTGGATGATATGATCCATATCTTCCTGATCTGATCAAACGGCTGATATTGCACCAATTATTGGCCATCGTCCTGGACGATCCACCTTATCGTCCTGGATGATCCACGTGTCAAGCCGCTGGATGATTCTAATTTGGCCCGTCCGACATATTTATTAAATATCATCCCGGACGATCCACCTAATCGTCCAGGATGATACTTTTCGTCAACGGTCGTCCAGCCTGACTCCTCGGGACGATTGCCTTTGTCTAATCGTCCTGGACGATCTCTGATCATCCTGGACGATCGGACCGCCTTTTTGACCAATCGTCCAGGACGTCATAAATGCCCATATCGTCCCGGACGATGTCGCGATCGTACGGGATGATCAGGCCATTTTCTATATAAACAGCAGTTTTTCTTAAGGATTTTCACTCTTTCCCCCTCTACTTTCCTTCACTCTTGTTTCCTAATGGCTAGTGGTAAACGCTTGTGGCAAAAGGGTGCAAGCTCCTCCAGGGGCCGGTTGATCCTCGCTTTCCTAATGCAGCCGATCAGGCTGCTTACGAGCGATACTGTGAAGTGGGGATTACACCATCAAAAATCGTAAATCCCCGCACTCTCACTTATCCTGTCCTTGACCTCTTCGCACACACCTCCCTCACCTTCATCATGACTCTCGCATTTCCCTTTAGCTCAGAACTTCTTCGTGTTTTCTTTGCAAACTTGTGGATTTCAGCTGATTATTCCACTCTCTGTTCTTATGTAAATCAGCACCCCGTCGTACTTACCTATCAGGACTTTCACAACATTCTCCAACTGTCCGTCAATGGAGACAAACTCCACACCCTTATCACCGACCCAGACTATGATTGGAGTGTCGCCAATCATTTCCTTCGCAATACCAATGCCCCTTATCATGATAATGCCTGCTCCACACTTCTTAAGGACGCCCGGACTATTCAGCATGTTCTTCGTTCCTCCATCATTCCAAAGGCGGGGGATCGAATTCACATCACCCCACTCCTGTCCTTGACCACCTACTACATCCTGGCCAATAGGGAATTTAATGCCACCGACCTTATTATCTGGTACCTTGAGCACCTCACCACCATTCGGGATCATGTCATCGCCGTCGTCCAAATCTAGCCTTAGGACACATCATTGACTATGCCCTCGAAACCAAATATGACCTGCAATATCCCGCAGCTCCAGATGTTCCTCCTTCCATATCCTACACAGCACTCGACTACATCCAGAGCCTGCCCCAGATGTTGAGGAAGAGGAGGAAGAGGCCATTCAAGTTCCTGCTGCACCAGAGGCACCTGCTCCCCTGCGCATTGCCTCTCCCTTTGACCACCTGGTGCAGCGCTTCGATCAGGAGGAGGCAAGACTTGACTCCTATGTGGTTGCCCAGGAGCAGCGGCACGCCGAGGACATCCAGAGCTTCACTAACTATGCTACGCAACAGCAATAGCAGCATGACCATGACATTGCCTGGATTGGAGCCCACTTTCAGGCCATTCACCATTACTTCAACCCACCACCGCCACCTCCCTCTTCTGATCAGGATCCGCCTCAGTTTTAGTTTTATATTTTGTAGTTGTTCTCTTTTATGTTTTGTACTTATCTTTCCGTGTTCTGTTTTACCCTCCTCCTTTTTGTGATGTCAAAAGGGGGAGTCAGTTGTAGTCGTTTCAGTCTTTGGTATGTGTTTTGTTTTCTATATTAGTTTTATTGTTAAATAAAATTTGGAAAAAAATATATCTGTTTTTCGATCTCCTATGTATGTTTATTTTCAAACTACTGTACAAATATTTGCCATCATCAAAAAGGGGGAGATTGTTGCAAATATGGTTTTGATGATGACAAACATGTTTCCAGTGCATTTTGCTTGGCTAACCCGTTTCAGGCACAAAAGATCACGAGCAAATCAAGCTAACTCAAGATCGGATCCAAGTGTGCCAAATGTATGATTTTTCTTTTTATTGAGTCAATTGTAATGTAACTGATCCCTGAGCTAAGTAACCTTGCACACACACACTCAGGGGGAGAGCTTGAGTGAATTAGAGTTTCTGTTCATTTTTTGTTCAGATCGTCCTGGATGATATTCACATCATCCTTGATGATCCAGCAAAAATAGAAACCCTAACTAGGGCGACCAAGTTAAGTGAGTCTGATTAAGCAGATCGTCCTGGACGATCTTTGGATCGTACGGGATGATATGCTCAAATCAGAAATTCTCAGCTGCTAGAACAAGTTAGACAAGTTTTTATTTTAAGTTATTTGGTCTGATCGTCCCGGATGATACGTGTATCGTCCAGGATGATTCAGTACAATCATGCCTAAATTAGTCTGGTAATTAAGGAAAGCAATTAATATTTAATTGATACGATCATATCGTCCTGGACGATCGCCGGATCATCCCGGATGATCATGATCGTCCTGGACGATCATGATCATCTAGTGCATTTCAGCAGTACGTCTCGAATTGTGTTCAGGACGATTTGGGCACTTTTTGAACTAATCATACAGGACGATACCCGTATCATCCTGGACGATTAAGTCATTTTTTGGTCGTCCAACACAAGTTTCTTTGGATGACCTGAACTGTCTTCTGGATGATATTCCTCGATTTGCACTAATCGTCCCGGATGATATGAACAATTTTTTATACTGATCGTCCAGAAGAGCCAGATCGTCCAGGCTGAAACATCTGAATTTGAACTGATCGTACAGGATGATATACCGATCGTCCTGGATGATCTTGGCCGACCAGTTCAGATTTAGGACAAATTTTAAGCCCTCCTATAAAAGAACATTTTCTTAAAATAGGAAAAATCTTTTTCCACCTTCCTTCCCTAAGAAACCCTAGAGAGAGAGAGAAGAACTTGTGAGGGGGAGTTAGTGAGAGCTTCACTAATGTTGCTCTAAGCATGGGTCAGAGTCGTCTTCTCCGCTCGTCGTCTTTCGTCTAGTTGGTGTTCATCGTCGGAGGATCATTTGCAAGAAGATCCGGGTTCTCTGCCCGCTTCAGGTGGAATCAAAAGGAGTTCGAAGGTTCTCTGCCTGCTTTAGGAGGAAGCAAAAGGAGGTTGGGTTCTCTGCCCCACCGTGTGGTGAAAAGGAGGTCTTGTACAGGCTTCTCCGCCTTGCTGTGGGAGAAAAAGGAGAGACACTTTTTGTTTAGTGCAATACCCAGAAGGGAGGCTCCGAGGAGTGGACGTAGGTCAAGTTGACCGAACCACTATAAAATCTGGTTTGCTTTTCTGATTCAGTTCTGCACTTTACTTTTTAATATTAACTACGTGGGTGAATATCTGAGATTGATCTTTTCGTTCTTGTTTAATTATTTCCGCTGCTAAGTATCGAAAAGATTTTTCATTATTGTTCGCGAAATTTTTAAATAACCAATTCACCCCCCCCCCTCTTGGTTAGCCTCGGGACTAGTTCACTAGGGCTTAACATCCCTATCAAACTTTCACCCAGAACCTCCAATTTTAGGTATTGTACTAAACCTTTAGTGTCTCTCCTTTAGCCCCCACAGCTAGGCGAAGAAGCCCTTAAAAAATCTCTTCCACCTCCCTTGATGCAATAGAGGACTTGAAATCCCTTTCACCCTTATGGTGAGGCAGAGAACCTGGAATCCTTTTTCACCCTCCTAGTGAAGGCAGAGAACCTGGTCCTTTGACACCAAAAAAATCTTCTTCTTCCTAAAACTTACCTCAAGACAAACCTTGAATCTGATGGTACTAAGGTGCAAGCTTGCCGGAGCAACCATGTGAAATCCCCTCCACGCTCCCTTGAAATCCCCTCTGAGGATCTTCTCCCTCTCTCAAACTCCACCATTTCCTCTCTCCTTTTTAAGGCTCTCTCTTCAAGTTTTCTCTAGAAAAATGAAGCCTCAATGGCTACCAAAGACACTTACCAAGTGGCTTGAGAAAGCTTAAATAGAGGGCATTAAAAACCCTAAAAAATTAATTATGGCAGTAAAGATCATCTAGGACGATGACAAGATCATCTAGGATGGTCGCAAGATCATCTAGGATGATCGCAGGATCGTCCAGTATGATGTGCTTAAATGGAGAGCTTTTGAAAACCCTTAAAAACTTAATTCTATTTCTAAATATCATCTAGTACGATTGCAGGATCATCGAGGATGATGTGCAGAATTTGACCCGATAATCCTGGACGATATTTGGATAGTCCAGGACGATCAGTTCGAATTTGTAATAATCGTCCAAGATGATTCTAGGATAGTCAAGGATGATTCTGTGATTGTTCAGTATGATTAAAATAGGATTAATTCAGGCATGATTTTTATAGATCATCCGAATGATCTAGATTGTCTAGGATGATTAGAACAAAATTTGAATCTTAAATCCTTGCCTAAATTATAATTAGCGGCTATTTTTCAAGATCATAAAGGATCATCCTGGATGATATAAATCATCTAGTATGATTGGTTCAAAGTGCTGATCATCCTAGATGATAAAAATCATCCAATACGATTAGTTCAAAAATTAAACTTCTGGTTTTGACTCAATCTCACTCTCCCTGAGTGTGTACGTGCATGGTCACCAAGATAGCATACACCCTTACAAGACTTAACTCAAGAAATAAAAAATACATCAATGAATATTATAAAGATCTTTATAACATAACCTATTCTACCCAACTTGAGCCTTTAATCTTTATTGGATGTTACATGGTGTTCCTAAAATGTTAGTATACACATAAATAAGTATAGAATGAAAAGACTAGGAGACATAAAGATGTGAGCCATAATATTTATTATATATAAAAATATAAACTCGTGAGCTCGAGTTACAATAATCTCCACCTTTTTGATGATGGCAAGTATTACTGGTTGAATTTGCAAACCAAATGTATTTTCTCCTAATCTCCCCCTCATTATGATAAAATTTTAAAAAATAGAGGAAAACATAATTTTCTTTCTTTTTAATTTTTAATTTTAAAATAAAATAAATAAAATAAAATAAAATAAATAACTAGATTAAAAGAGAAACTAAATAAATATAACAAAATTTAACAGTATGTTCAAATACAACACAAATACAATAGTATGTTCTCCCCCTTTGACATTATCAAATACTTTGTGTATCTTTTTATTTTGGTGACATTGCGCATCTTTTCAGCTTTGGGCTCATTTTGTGCCTCTTTTCTTTTTACAAACATGCTTCCTTTCTGTAGTTTTAAAGGCTAAATCAAACCCAATCTAGTGATAAAAATAAATAGCTTGATTAAGAAAATAATGAAGCGAATTCAACAACTTGCAAAAGATCCCCATGAGATAAAAAAATGTAGGGAGACGAAAAAAGTTCAATTTCAAAATCTAATTTATATTTGATGAAGATTTTGAATCAAAAGTGAAATAGCCTCATTAAAAAAATGAGATACAGAGATAAACTCATAAGTTTCTTTCCTTTAATAGATTTTACAGAAGTCAACCACAACTTGCATAAAACTTCAAGAAAACAGGACGTAAATTTTTTATTTTTAGAAAAAAAAGATCTTTGAAAAATAATTTGATTTTCGAAAGCATATATAAAACAAAATGTGATGTGTGTGTATGTTGATCAGAGAAGCTACACAAATAACATGGAGACTAAAGAAAAAACATAAAAATAAAAAGAGAAATAAAATGCAAAGAAACACAGAAAATAAACAAAAATATACATGCACACAAAAATAATAAAAATAAATAAATATACAAACAAAGCTTTAAACATCTTCTTGCTCATGATATGATGATTCAGAAGGTAGGTCTGCCTAGGAAATTTTTTATTTTTTATTATTTGCCTTGTTTATAATTTGCTTAGCTTTACCCTTTTCCTTTATAGGAAGAGTTTTCAAATTAGGACACTGATTTTTCATATGTCTAGGTTTCCTACATCTAAAGAAAATAACATCAGAAGAAATCTTGACATTCATACCAATTTTACCTTTATTCCACTTTTGTTGATGCTTATGCTTGTGCTTTAGTAGGCTTTCTAATTTGGTCATTACTGATGCTAATTTTTCACTTTCATCATCTACTAAGCCACTTTCATCCATGTCTTCGGCATTTAGCACTATCATTTTACCTGCATCCAAAAGTCTTTGACTCACAGTTTACTCGTAGGTAATGAGTGAGTCAATAAGATTATCAATAGAATATTCATTCTAATTTTTTGATTCACAAATAGCAAAAACTTTGGCATCAAATTTATCAAGTAGATAATGTAGAATTTTATTGATCTTTTCAAAGTTTGAAAATTCTTTACCTGAAGCATGTAATGATATCATAATTTAGTAAACCTAATATACAATTCTAGGATTGTCTCATAAGATTTCATACAAAAAAGTTTATAATCATGCATTAGAACATTCAACTTTGATTGCTTAACTTACTAGTACCTTTATATGTAGTGCATAGTTTATACCAAATTTCTTTACTGGTGATACAGGTAGAAATAATTATATAATCTTCAAAAGTTAAAGAATAAAAAAAATAATTCAAAGATTTAGCATTCAATTGAGCATAAATTTTTTCTTCTCTACTCTATTCAAAAAATGGAATATCAATTTTGATGCCATTTACAAAATGAGAAGGTGTAGAGTTTCCTTCCTAAATTAACATCCTCATGTGATAATCTATTTATTTCATGAAAGTAGACATACAGATTTTTCAAAAATCAAAAGTAATATTTTCAAATAAAGGTAGTCGGGTGATTAATTATCTTTCCATAATATTATAATTTCCAAAATTAGCCATGGTCTTTCTTCAAAAGTTTTCAAAAACTTAATTTTTGAATCCTACTCTGATACCACATGAAAGTTCGTGAGGGGTGTTAAACCCTATAGAACTAGTCCCGAGGCTAACCAAGAGGAGGGGTGAATTGGATATTTAAAAACTTCCTTAATAAAAAGAAAAATCTTGTACTATTTATCGCAAAAATGAATTAAATTAATAATAAAAAGGTAAATTAGAAATTTCCCTCAAGCAGTTAATCGCAGTAAAAATAAAGTATGAAAAATAATCAGAAAAAATACCAGATTAATAGTGGTTCAATCCAACCTGACCTGCGTCCACTCCTTAGAACCTCCAATTTTAGGTATTGCACTAAACCTTTAGTGACTCTCCTTTAGCCCCCACAGCTAGGCAGAGAAGCCCTTATAAAATCTCTTCTACTTCCCCCAATGCGATATAGAACCTGAAATCCTTTTCACCTTCCTGGTGAGGCAGAGAACATGGAATCCTTTTTGAACCTCCTAGTGAAGGCAGAGAACCTGGTCCTGTGACACCAAAGAGATCTTCTTCTTTCCAAAACTTCCCTCAAGACAAACCTTAAATTTGATGGTACTAAGGTGTAAGCTTACCTAAGCAACCATGTGAAACCCCCTCCACACTCCCTTGAAATCCCCTCCAAGGATCTTCTCCATCTTTCAAACTCCACCATTTCCTCTCTCCCTTTTAATGCTGCCTCTTCAAGTTTTCCCCAAAAAAATGAAGCCTCAATGGCTGCCAAAGACACTTACCAAGTGCCTTGAGAATGCTTAAATAGAGTGCTTAAAAAACCCTAGAAAATAAATTATGGCTGTAAGGATCATCTAGGATGATCGCAGGATCGTCCAGTATGATGTGCTTAAATAGAGGGATTTAGAAAACCCTAAAAACTTAATTTTACCTCCAAATATTATCCAGTACGATTGCAGGATCGTCTAGGATGATGTGCGTAATTTGATCTGGTAGTCCTAGATGATATATGGATAATCCAGGATGATCAGTTCAAATTTGTACTGATCATCCAGGACGATTCTATGATCATCCAGTATGATTAAAATATCAAATTAAGAAGATTTAATTGACTAATCCCAGGATTAATTTAGGCATGATTTTCATAGATCATCTAGGATGATCTAGATCGTTTAGGAAGATTAGAACAAAATTTGAATCTTAAATCCTTGCCAAAATTATCATTAGCAGCTATTTTTCAAGATCATAAAGAATCATCCAGGATGATATAAATCATCCAATACGATTAGTTCAAAGAGTTGATCATCCTTGATGATAGAAATCGTCGAGTACGATTAGTTCAAAAATTGAACTTCTGGTTTTGACTCAATCTCCCTCCCCCTGAGTGTGAGTGTGTGCATGGTCACCAAGCTAGCATACACCTTTCCAGGACTTGACTCAAGAAATTAAAAATTCATCAATGAATGTTACAAAGATCTTTACAGCATAACCTATTCTATCCAATCTTAAGCCTTGAATCTTCATTGGATCTTGCATGGTATTCCTGAAATGTTAGTGTACACACAAACAAGTATGGAATGAAAATACAAGGAGACATAAAGATATGAGCCATAATATTTGTTATCATAAAAAACATAAACTTGTGAGCTCAAGCCGTAATAAAAATTCCATAAAAAATTAATAGTACTCCTAAGGTGTGTACCAACCTTCAAAGCATACCTTTCTAAAGCTATAAATTCTTCATCATATTGCATAATTATCCTACACTTTTAAACTAGTCTAAAAAATGTCTCTTGTATCTGCTGATCTATAGAAGGTGTTACATATTAGGCATAAAACACACCTCAAAATTTCTCCAATCTAATCATGGAATTTAGTCTCCCAAGAAACTTTTCCTTCTACTAGCCCATCCACCAGCACTCAACCTCTACATCCAATAAAAAAAATATAAATGGTACCTTCCTCTAAGAAGGACACAACATAATGCCAAATGTCTTCTATAATCTCCTTAGATAGTCCTCTACTACTCTTAAATTAATAACACCCTTAGACATCAGAGGCTTCAATCTTAAAAAGATATGTAGATGGTAGTCTATATCATCAGATCTAGTAGTAAGAACTTTTCTATGTGACTCGCCCATATATGACATATGGTGTGTATATAGTATAAGTTCTAAAACTTTATGTACAATTTTTAGAAAATATCTTAAATATTCATAATCTCAATCATGATAACATATAAAAAAATAGGCGACAAAAGTTTTACAAGTGCGAAGTTATCATTATTTTTCTTTAATAGAAGTATAAATTTAATAAAATTTTTTGGAAAACTTTATATTTTTAAAAGTTGAGATAGGCACAATATGACCTACCGTGATCCAATCAATTCTTAGAACTAGGTCAACACCTAAAAATGACTGGAAGAAGCCCAAAGTAAATTTTCTCTCTCCAAAAATCTCTCTCCTCTCTATAGCCTACTTCCATGTGAGATCAAGTGGAGTGAATAATGGAAAGTAATATTTTAAATAAATAAAGTTGGCCTAGCAATACGGTGCCCAAACATGATAGTGCTGTGGTGCTCCCATTAGAATCCTACAACGTTGTAGTGCTAGCAAAAACTTTCTAAAATTCAAAATACACAGCTCTAAGGCGCCACCTTACCTAGCATTGTAGTTGCCTTAAGGAAAATATCTAGCTATACAAAATATATAAATAGACCCTTGGGACCAATTTCAGAGCACATGTAGACTTTCACAAGCATACACATTATTCCAAGGCACATGTAAAAGTGTTCAAAAATAAAAATTTAATAGGTTACCTAAAATCTTGTTGGGTCAAAACATATTGAACAATACTTTAATCCTTGAGCTATCATAGTATCAATCACATTAGTCTTATCATATACTTATATAAACCATATAATGTATCATATTCATAACTAATTATATCATTTTACTTATGCATTTATTATATGTTCTCATGTCTCATTTACATGTTATGATTAATAATAAGCAAGGTAGAACATCTAATTATTTGTGATGTTTTTCCTGTATCAAGTTGTGTAGGGAAACTAAATAAAATTCAGTCTCAATCATACCAATTTTGTAAATAAAAATAATCCATATCATTCTCAATCACAAGTCAAGTGGCCTTCACGTAAGATGTCATCACTTACTACCCATCAATGTATCATGTCATATCAATCAAACTCCTTGTCACCTTTTTCATACTGTTAGGATCATAAAAAAAATGTTATTTAGAAAAATTCTTGTCAACCCATCCTCTAGCAAGCATTTCTTACTTTTACAACAATAACAACAACAACAAGATTTTATCCCACTATGTAGGGTCGGCTATATGAATCATTTTTCTCCATTGTATCCTGTTAAGAGTCAAATTCACATCTAAATCTAATAAAGAAAGGTCATTTCTAATATTTTCTAACCAAGCCTTTTTAGGTCTACCTCTACCTTTCTTACATAAGTCAAGTCTAATAAAGAAAAGGTCATTTATTGCTTTTACATACATGTTAAAATGACATTCATCATATAATAATAATTATCATGCCTTTTAATACAATTAACATTGCATTTCGATCAATCTAATGTACTTATAAAAATGCATGTATTACGCCAAAGAAATATTAACTTTATGCATACCATGTATTTCATGACAATATTTATTATATTGACTATTGATCATTTTATACTAATTATTACTCTACCCATTTTAAATAAAATGACAAATCTCAACGCACACTTATCAAAATGTTCAGAATGATAATACCTATCACATATAAAAAGTTAAATTGTGGAAAAAATTCTTATCATGCGATAATGCATTTTTATCAAATTTAAGGGAGAAAATAAACAACTTAAAATCATCAAAAATAACCGTGGGGTTAAGGTACCTACCATGGTTAGAATAAATTTCATAATATGAGTTTCAAAAAATGCCAAATAAAGCCCTAATTTCTCTTCCCTCTCCACCTCTCTTCCCCTACTCTCCTTTCGAGCCAAGGAGTCAAATGAAGAATGTTTAGGGATGGCATTGGGTACTTATGAAGGAAAGTGGGTTAAGTTGTTTAAAATATAACAATTTTTTAGACTCAATGCCATAGCACTCCAGACTACAATGCTGCAGCCTTCCCCTTGAACATTATAAACTTGTGAGATTGGTGCCACTTCGCTCGAAAAGCATAATGCCATATTATTGCTATGTAAATTTTCATATAATGAGAGATTTTAATGAGGGAATGAGGGTTACTTACAAGTCATTAATAAGTTATTAATTATATAAACATTTGTGTTATTATATCCTACCCACCTTAGAAAAATATCATTCATGACATTTCTCTAAGAATCATAAATAGATAGAACAGACTACTTGTATTGATTAGATCTTTCATATTAATCAATAAATCATGTATTCAGTCAAATTAATCACACAAATATGAATTTTAATCAGTTATGACACTCAGCTATATTATGAAATTATTAATCAAATTAATATGTTTTTTTAAATTTAGCCATGATAGAGAACTGTACTAATGGATATCTCAAGTACTTCTCTCACTTCTTACTAAATTAGATTATATAATCTTCATTGCATGGGTGTTATTATCATAAAGGTAGCAGGTTCCCTCTGACTCCAACTCATATTTCTTCCAGCATTCTGATTCATAGATCCCTTAGTATATGTCCTAGAGGCTACACTCCTCTATTTATATGCCTTCCTAGATTTGTCTATCATGAAACCTTATGTCTCTCCTTATCCTTACTATGGACAATCAATTATTTCATACCTGTACTGACCAAATCTAAATAACTATCCTTTGAACAAATAATATTATCCCATATGTCTCCTACAATAATGGACACACTCTGGCAATCCACAACCCTTTGTCATTGGTCCACTTCTAAAATCTGTAAATCTTCCATTCTTTTCTCCACACTTTCTTGTAGCTACTTCTTCACTTGCCCTTTTCGTATTCATATCCCATCTAATGAGGAAAGGCAAAATCATTTTCAACTAACCTCACTCTCTCTACTAACTCAAAGAACTCCCAAATTCTCATTGGTATTAATGGATGACTAAACTCATCTTTCATTCCTCTTAAAATCTATTACATTTCAGATCAGGGCATAACTATTAAATGCAATAAATTTAGCTTCATATTACATCACTTTCTTGTTCTCTTTGTTTAGACCCATGAAAGTCTTCTGTATTTTCTGTAATGCTAATGAATGTATAAACCATTCTATGAGAGTACTAATGACTTCCTGCCATGTAATTAATAAGTTTAATTTATTATGAAACTTTTCTCTTTGTTATCCAATCCACCATTTTTTAGCTTCAACATTAAATAGAAAGTTAACATTTATACTTTCCTATTCTTCAAACATTGTAAATTTTCAAAAATTTTCTTTATCATTTACAAATAAGCTTCTAATATTTATGTCTCAACCATTCCTTTGAACAGTGGGAGTTTCAACTTATGCATCTTATTGAAATTTCAATATGTGATTTTTAAACCTAGTTGCACTACAATAGAACACCAGGAGGTTGGTGAATTGGTGTTTTAAAAAACTTTTCTTTTCAAGAAACTCTTCTTTCAAAAATTTTAACCAAGCTCATAATGATAATTTTACAAGTTTTCTCAAGTGAAAGCAAGCCATAAAATATCCAAATGTATTTTTTTACTTTTTCTCTTGTAGAAAAAATAAATTAAAATTTTTTTCCTTTTTATTTCCAATTTTTTTTATTTATTGACCACAAAATTCAATCCAACAACATCACAATATTTTTGACCCAAAGTTTCAATAATATAACTTGCACGAGATTAAAAAAGAAGAAAATTAAGTGCTAAAGTAAAAAAGGAACAAGGACAGAAGAAATTTTATTGTGGTTTGATACAAACTTGACCTACGTCCACTCCCAAGAGTCCTCCTCTCTGGGTATCTGAGAGTCGTACAATACGATTAGTTCAATTCTCCTTTAAGAATTATACATGACTATTTTCCTGTACAATCAGTTCAAAGGTTTTTAACTGATCATCTAGTATTATCTTAAGGTTATACATTACAATTAGTTCAATCGAATAATTAGTTCATCCTAAATGAAGCTTGATGATAATTATCATCCCTGTTGATGGTCAGTTCATATAGTATGAACCTCACTTCGTAAAGTATGATCCCTAATCACACTTAATTTCTACTTTGATTGCTTAAACATAGGGAGTTAATTAGGAAAGATTTTTAAATGTCATACAATACTATCACCATCATACTGTACAAATAAATCAAATTTAAAAAGTATTGTCTAATTATACTTATCGGTAGATTTTTAAATATAAACTGATCATCCAATATAATTACTGTCATATCATATGATTAGGTCATTTTAATATTTTATTAATTTATTTATTTTAATTAATTTCTAAGTGATCAGATCAGTCAGTATAATCCAGATTATCTTTCTTTAGGAAAAAAATTTAAACCTTATATTTTATTCCCATCAATTGTTTGTGTGCATAGTCTTTATGCAAACATTCAACAAATATAATTTATAGTCTCAAGAAAGATAAAAGTATAGACTTTTATGTACACGAACCTATTCTACCCAGTCTTGAGCCAAGATCTTTTAGTACTGCTCATTGATTTTGTACTTAAAATATTAGCACATACAAAAATTATATACAACAATAAAATAGGAGAATCCAAATAAAGACCAATAATATTTATTATCATCAAAATATAAGCTCGGGCTCCCCTATTGCAACAATCTCTCCCTTTTTTATGATAGCAAATATTATTGGTTGAATTTCATGTTAATTAAAATTTTCTCCTAAGTTCTCTCTCTTACTAAGTGATTTCCTCAAAATATTAGGGTGATATATATATATAATTTTTATTTTATTTAATATTATTTTTTAAACTTAAGAAAAATATAATTAACACATAATAATGAAAAACAAAAAACAAAATTGCACTTATGAGGAAAAGAAATAAAAACCAACTAACTTCCCACTCCCCCTTTTGACATCTCGAAAAAGAAGAAAACACAACTAAAATGCTAGAATAGTAAGAAACTAAAAGGCATGACATATAGCAGAAAAATTATAATTAGTCTATAAGAAGACATTTAAACTACATAACACACTACTCATAAGAAGGCCCCTAAACTGGTTGTGGTGGAGGCGGTTAAAACTATCAGTGAATTGAAGCAAATAGCTCTTCAAACCAAGCCATATTTGCCTCATATATTACTACTACTATTGGATATATGTTTTTAATATCATATCTAGGAGATCAAATTGCTCTATCATTATCTCATAGTACTGGGAATGTATGCAGGTGTAAATGTTGGTGGATAAGCTAGTGCTTCTACCATTGCTCCCCCTTCTTCCTCTTGCTCGGGTTCTACAATATAACATCCTGCTCGATGCATATTAGTATAGGGTATGTGAAAGGAGCTATCAGAGTAGTAAATCGAGAGGTGATGGGGTTGTGAAGGGTGTGTTAATCCATACTTGGTTTCAAGGACCTATGCTATAAGATGTCCTAATACTAGATTTTGCTTACAGCAAACCCTAGGATCTCTAATGATGGTGAGATTTTTAATGTAATGAATAATCAGGTCTTCCATATTGAATTCAATATTGGTCATAATAAAATAGGTGATGATAGATAGAAGAGGAGTGAAGTTGACTCATTCACCTTCTTTAGGAATGATTATGTTTCATTGGTTATATTAGATGATGTAAGCATTTTGAACTAGTGTACAAACTATTGGAGGGTGAATGTTTCTTGGTGTGTTTCTAAGTGTGAGGTTTACTTTGTTCTAGTTTTAGTCCGTTGTAGATGCTATGTTATGATCTTTTACGCCATTGGTGGAAAGGAGTAGAAATTCTTCAAAGTCTAGATAAGTGATGTATATAGGGAATCTATAAACATAAGATTGGAGTGCTTTTCCCTTGGTATTAACTTTTAAACTCACAAAAAATTCAAATAGAAGCTTAGAGTTGAACATAAATACTAAAATGGGAAGAAATTGATGTGTAGTTTCTACGAAAATGTCAAGTACCTGAATATTCAAGATTTCTTAATTCAAGACTTTAGAAGGGGTTATTGTTGCATCTTAGTATCTTTGGTAGGCTTCTTCATCTACTACATCTACAAATTGGTCATTGATCTTTTTTTAGGAGGAACTTGTTGCTAGAGTTCTCAAACACTTTCCTCTGGCCATTGGAAGACTATGGATAGAAACTTAAAGACAAGGAGAAGATGAATGGTGTGATTTAAATGGTTAGACTTTCCATCCCTTTTATAGCCCCTAGTAGATCATATAGTATAATAGACATCAAACAGTATAATTAGAATAATTCAATTCATCCTAATCAAACAGTGCAAATAGTTGGTTAAATCATATAGTATAATCAAAATCATATTGGATGATCTTTGTTAAATCATTTATCACATGGAGTCAAGTTGTACGAATTTTGACTAAATGGATTGTATAATTTAAATAGGTTTTCATATAGTATGATGGTTATTTAAATATAATACTGACCCAATTAAAAATGCCAATGACAACTACCACATATTGTACTATATGAAGTAGTGCTTTGTACGATATGACCACTAATAATTAATTTTATTTGGACCATTGAGTGTGCTATATAGTGATTATGTGAGGATCTACTAAGATCATACAGCATGAAGTAAATCATATACTATGATGTGAGCAAATTTTACTTTAGTGTGTGATGATCAGGGAAAAGCTATGAGAAAATTTCATAAATAATTAATCATAAAACAAAATAGAAATATAAATAAACTAATACACACACTTAAAAACACAAACATAAAAAATAAATAATTAAACACAAATAATTAAACACACACTAATTATTTCTATATCCTTACCCCATTATGTTTAAGCATTGATATCAACACCTAGTATAATCCTAAGTGCACTGAATCTTTCATAACTTACGGGTTTTGTAAACATGTCTGCGAGTTAATTTTTAGTGGCTACATGATGTAGACTTGAATCTCATTTTGGTACATGATCCATGATGAAAAAATGTCTAGGAATGTTGGATTAGATTCTTCATAATGCAGATATCACTAGTGTTATCACACATAATAAGGATAGTGCCTATAAAAGGTCCAAGGTTAAGAATTTGTTGCTTAAGCCATAAGACATGAGCAACACAATTTCCTATTGATATGTATTCTGCTTTAGCTGTGGACTGGGTTATAGAGTTCTTCTTTCTACTAGACTAAGAAACTAAAGATTTTCCAATAACTTTATAAGTACCAGAAGTTCTCTTCTTGTGTACTCTACACCCTACAAAATTTGATTCTTAATATCCTATAATTTTGAAGGTTGTTTTATTATTATTATACCATATGCCAAAGTTTTAGGTGCCTATGAGATACCTAAGAATTCTCTCAATAGCAATAATATGGGATTCTCTAGGATCAACTTGAAATCTAGCACATAAACAAACACTAAAATAATATTTGTTCTGTTAACAATCAAATGAAGAAGTGATCCTATTATTCTCCTATACCTTTTCTAATCCACTAATTTTCTATCTACATCCACTTCAAGCAGGATGGTTCATCTCATTGGCATATTTAAGCTTTTAGAACCTTCCATATATACTTTTTTAAAGATCTCATTAATATATTTGGCCTAACTAAGTATGGTACTATCCTCTCTCAGTTTTACACTAAATCCAAGGAAGAAGCTCAATTCTCCCATCATCTTACCTCAAACTCCTTCCTCATACTATCCAAAATTTCAGTACATATATTTTCATTTGTAATCCAAATAATATGTCTTTAAACTATAAGAATATCATCTCCTATTTTCTTAAGGAATAGGGTGATGTCTACACTACCCTTAACAAATAATCTATTTAAGAGAGAGGTGTTAAGTCTCTCATACTATGCCCTAGGTGCTTATTTAAATCCATATAAAGCTTTCTTCAACTTATAAACATGGTTGGAATATGATGAATTTTCAAAATCTGGGTGTTATTTTATATGCACTTCTTTCTTAATCACCCCAGTAAAGAACTCCTCACATCCATTTAATACAGTTTGAAGCCTATAAAATATTTAAATACTAGGAGGGCGATAATTGCTTTTGATATAGCTACAGGGGCAATAATCTACTCAAAATCAATTCCTTCTATTTAATTGTACCTATTAGCTACTAATCTAGCCTTATTACTAATCAATGATCTAAAGTCATTCAACTTATTTTGAATACTTATTTGGTGCCAACTACACTTTCATTAAAAGGTCTACTAACTAGCTCCTATACATTATTCCTAACAAATGGGTTTAGTGGGGGCTTATGAAATAAGAGGTTTTTAGAGAGAGAACGTCTAGGTTTTTAGAGAGAGAAAATTCTATTTTTTTTAAAAATTCTCTATTGCCCTTTTTTTACGTCCAGCTGACGATGGCGGCTGAGGATCATTGGCCCTCTTTCGGTGTGTCTTTTGGTAACAATCTTATTTGAAATAATGGAGGATCTTCTTGTCGCTCGACTGGAGGTATTTTTAACAGAGTTTTTTTTTATTCATCTATCTTTGGGGATCGTAATAGAGGTGTTAAAGCGAAGGCCTTAATTATCAATAATGTTCTATCTGTAGTGGTTAAGAAGGATTTAACAATGGTAGGTAAAGGTAAAGTAGTGGTTTCAAAGGTTAAGATTAATAGCCAAAAGGTTTTTGATGTCCTAAAGGGCAATAATGAAGTTATTTTTGGAGGATCAGATACTAGAGCATCTTCCTCTTTTGAGATGAATATTTTTGTTAATAGATTTGGGAATATCATCTTTGATGTCTGTTCTAATGCCAAAGTTAGATCGGATGATTTATTTGATCCTGTGTCTGAGGTGGCTGGTGGAGTTTTGGGTTGAGAGAAAGTAAGCACATCTACTGTTGTTAAGGAGTCAGAGGTAATTAATTCTAAATAAGGTGTATTAGTAGATTATGTTTCTGATCTAACTTCGGTGAGGCAATGTGAGTCAGGTGATTTAAATTCTATGTAATCCAGTTAATTTCATTTCAGTGTCTCCTTCCAAGAAGCTTTTGGTTCAAGAGGGTAAAAGATCTAATATCAGCATTATAATTTTAATTCAATCACTACAGATGATGGTGTTGAGGTCAAATTATATGCCTAGAATGAATTAGAGAATACCAAGAAGCTACAAAATGCTATGGTGGTAAAAGTCTTTAAAGAAATATTCCTTTCCATGTGTTTAGCATTGAATTATGTCGCCAGTGGAGTTAATTTTTGATGTTTCACATTACTTCATTGGGATTAGAATGGGTACTTTGCTCTTTCCAATCATATGATTCGATGGAGTTTATGCTTTTTGAAGGACCATGGTATGTGAATGGACATATTATTGGTATAGACAAATGGTCTCCTAGTTTTTCTCAATCTTCCTTGAAGGGTTTAACTGCACCAGTTTGGATTTGAATGCCACATCTCTCGTTGCAATGTTTGGATGCAATTAATATGAGCAGGATTGCTTCAAAGGTGGGGATGCCATATATGATTGATGGTAATATGTTTCAGTGGGGAAAGTAGGAATTTGCTAGAGTTTGTGTTTGAATTAAATTGATAGCAAATTACCTTTGGGTGTTTGGGTGGAAGGTTCTTCTGGAAGATTTTTCCAAAAAATTGAATATGAACGTATTTCGAAATTCTATTAATATTATGGTAAAATTGGTCATTTTAAGAACTCTTGATTGAAGCATGCAGGGGAGGTGGAATTGGGTAACTCAGCTGGAAGCTTGGAGAAGGCTAATGGCTGTTCTTTTAGAGCAGTGGAAGCTAACACGGCTTCAAGTGTCTATTCTATTGTAATAATGTGGCTGCAAAAGGAAAGAGTGTGGGTGGAGATTTGGATTCTAATTATGGTCCTTGGATCCATGTTGACTATGGCAAGGCAAGATTTTAAAATTTATGGAAAATAAAGGAGGTTCAATATGCATTCAAGACAAATACTTTAAAGAATCAGCGATCAAAAGATATTCCAAGTGCTCGAATTATCACAGATGATAAGGGAAAGCCTTCAATTGCAAAGGGAGATTTTCTAGAAGAAGTTTCTATAGTTCAATATCTTGGTTAAGATTTGACATTAGATCTGGATGTTCTTGTGGTGAATTCTAGTTCTAATGCTGTGAAGATTTCATCAACTCAGAATTCTCGTATTACTTGTATAATTTTGATGACTAATGCTAATGGTATTCATATTGATATTAATTCATTTAACGTGTTGAATGGGTGATTAATGAGGAGGAGAATGTGGTGAAAGATGGTGTTAGTGCTGGTGAACTAGACAATTCTAGTAAGCCTGGGGCGGTGGAGGAAGAATTGTCTAATTCTTCTGAACAAGTTTTGTAGAGGGTGGTTCTTCTTATGGGAAGAGGAAGCTTTCTAAAGAATTATAAAGGTTGGGCCCGATTATGGTGATTCCTTGGAATAGGAATGTTGATGGGAGTGGTAAAGACAAAGGCGGGGAGGGATACCCTTGTATTCATTAATGTCTTCTATTGCTTTTTGGAATTGTAGAAGAGCTAAAAAATAAGCTTCTCTATATTTAAGGGATTTTGTGAAGGAGTTTGATGTTTTTTTTTGGTTGGGTTGTTGGAGCCTAAGTTATCTTTGCTTGATAGAAATGAAGTTAATTATCTTATTAGTATTGAGTGGGATTTCTTTTGTGTTCCTGCTGAAGGATTGTCTGTTGGGATTATTGTTCTTTGGAAAGCTAGTTTGGCTTCCTTTTCGGTTGAAATCTTCTTCTCAATTTGTTATTGGTGAGCTAAATGTTTTGAATAAAGGTGTGTGGTTAATTTCTTCAATTTTTGGAAATAAGGAGGTGTATAAGAGAGGGGAGTTATGGAGTACAATAGAGTTTTTTTGTTCACTAGATAAGCCTGCTATTGCTGGGGGAGATTTCAAGTGTATTCTTTCTAAGGAGGTTAAGAGGGGAGGGAAAAAATTCTCATTTTCCTAAGGATCCAAGAAGATGAAGGCTTTTATGGCGGATAATGATTATCATGAATTTGTCTTTATTGGGCTGAGGTTAACTTGGTGTAATAATAAGAATGGAGAAGTTCATATTTTGGAAAGGCTAGATAGGTGTTTTTTAAATTCAGCAGCTCTAAATTCTTTTCACTTGTTGGTGGTTCGTCATCTTGCAAGGGTAGCTTCTGATCATTGTTCGTTGGTTCTTAACTTGTTGAGATCTAATGTACTTTTTAAAAATGTTGTTAGATTTGAAGATGTGTGGGCTTCTTCAGGCTTCTTCTGCCATGGGGGCTAAATCTTAGTTGAAAAAGGCGGTTGGTAGTCATGCTAAATTTCTTAATACAAAATTTAAGAGATCATTGAAGGCTATGTTTTATTGGAGTAAATCTAAGCTTAAGGATTTCATGATATAGAATAAAAACATAAAAAGAGAAATATTGGAGTTGCAACTGGAAGAAGCTACTGTTGGTGGACTTTTTGCTACTAAAATGCTCCTGTTGAGGGCGGGTGATTGAGTTTAATATTACTGTGGCGCATTTGAACACATGGTGAATGCAACGAGCCAAGGTGAAGTAGATGTCAAATGGAGATTCCAACTTAAATTTTTTCATGATTTTGCGAATGCAAGATATAATGGGAATTGAATTCATCAAATCAAAGACATAAATGGTGTGGTTGCTGAAGATCATGATAGTATTGAGGAGGTTTTCTTTAAATTCTTTCAAAACAAATGGAAGGTAAGGGATTATGTGTTGGACGGATGGCCTTCTCCTCTGCGATTGCTGGATGAATCAGATAGGGTGTTCTTGGAATTTGATGTTTCTATGGAGGAAGTCTTGGGTGTGGTGAAGCATCTCATATCTAATAAATCTCTAGGTAATGATGGTATTACCTATTCATTTATTAAGGTGTATTGGGATATTATTAAAGAAGATGTTTGGAATGCTATTCATGACTTTTTTACATATAGGAAGATGAATGCTGATTGGAAGGATAATTTAATTGTGCTTATTCCTAAAGTCAATAATCCAATTGTTCCAGCAAATTTCAGGCCTATTAGTTTTTGTAAGACTATTTATAAGATTGTTGCTATTATTCCTCTAGATAGATTAAAAGTTGTCATTCCAAAGTTGATTTCAGATGAGCAGGTGGCTTTTGTTAAAGGGTGCTCCTTATCAGATCATGTTTTAATAACTTAGGAGGTATTTCATAAGTTTAGAATTTCTAAGTCTAGTAAAGGGCTAGTGGTTTTCAAAATTTATATGGAACAGTCCTGTGATAGTATGGGGTGGCTGACTTTAAACCAAGTTTTATTTTATTTTTGTTTTCCTTCTAAATTCTTGAGACTTATTATGGAATGTGTTGAAGATTCTAGATTTTTTATCTTGGTGAATGGGATTTCTTCTAATTGGATTAAAGCAAGAAGTGGTTTTAGGCGAGGTTGTCCCTTGTCCCCATTCTTATTCATTTTGTGTTCTCAATTGTTATCGAATGAGTTTTTTCAGAGAGAAAGTAATATATGCATTTAGATTTCTACAAAGGGGCCGAGGATTTCTCATCTTTTATACACCGATGATATTCTTATTTTCTCTGAGGCTAATGTAAAGATGGTGAAGGAAATAAAGAGTATAATTGGAAAATTTTGTATGTGGTTTGGCCAAGGTATTAATTATCATAAGTCTTCTATCTTGTTTGGTAAATATGTTAGAAGAAGTAATAAGAAAAGAATCTCTTGTATTATGGGCTATAAAATGGTGAGAGTAATGAATTATTTAGGAGTGAAGATTTCTTTCAGGAGATTGGTTGCTACAAATTTTCAGAACATCATTGACAAAGCCTTAGGTAAATTCAATACTTGGGGTAATAAATTAATCTCCCTTGTGGGGAGAATTATTCTTATTAAATCAGTAGTGTTCTCTTTTCTAATATTTTTATCTACTCATTCTATGGTCCCTAGGGGTGTTTTGAAGGAGTTAGATAAGTTGTACAAGAAGTATATTTGGCATAAGAAGGATGGCTTGAACGGGCTTCATTATGTATCTTGGGAAGTTTTATGCTTGCCAAAGAGGTGTGGCGGATGTGGCTAGCATTCTTGTGCAAGCAAAGTGGGTCCTTTACGAGCTAAATTCGCATGGAAGACTTTCGCTAATCCTAAGATGCTTTTTTCAAAAATGTTCTTAGCCAAATATGGTTCGGCCAGTTGGCAGGGTGAGTTAAAGTAGGGCTGTTCTACTTCCTAGAAGATTATCTCGGATGGGGCTAAAGCTTTTACTCCTATTGTGAGATGGAGAATTGCTAATGGCAAGTCTATTAGGATGTTTAAAGACATTTGGTTGCTGGATAAGAGGCTAAAGGAATGGCCTATTTATGTAACAGGTTTTGAGGATAATGAGATCTCTTTAGATAATGTTATTCTAAATGGTGTCTGGAACATTACTTAGTTGAAGATGCTTTTCGGAAATCAGTTAGTGCAGTTGATTCAATAAACTAGGATTGTTCAAGATCTAGTAAGTGATTAGCTGTAGCTTATTAATCAGAATTCTAGAAAGTCTTTAGCTACGTTGGCTTGGGAGGTTGTGATTCAGGTGCAATCAGTGAGGGTATACTAGAAATGGATTACAAAATTAAAACTCAATCCTCGACTGGAGACCTTTTGGTGGAGATTGTTGAATGATGGCCTACTTACGTTTATTTTTCTTATGTAAAGAAGGTTGAGGGAGAGAAACCTTTACCCAGGAGGTTGCCACGAGGTGGAAGATTCTGGGATTATAGTGGTGAAATGTGTGAAGATTATTCAGGTTATCAATTACTTGAACAGGTGGGGATTTCATTTGCCTTTGTTTTCATCCTTGGAAGATTGTTATAGGGGTTTGAAGTATATGGCTAAAAATTATGCTTTCTTAGCTAAGATGTATTGTTCAGTAATATATCTTATCTGGAAATCAAACAACAGACTAGTTCATAGAGATTCTAAAGATGAAATTCTAGGTATTGCAGCTAATTCCATCATTTTTGCTTTTGTGGTTAATTCTAGTTTTAGCTTGGGGCTCTGAGGTATTAATCAGCCCTCTCAGCTATCTTCTATTTGTTCGAACCCTCCACCTCCCAATTGGATCAAAGTAAATGTAGATGCTTCCTAACAAGCTGAAATTTGGCTGGTATTGGCGGTGTATTCCGGATTATAAAGGGAGATAATTGTGTGCTTTTGGTTTCAACTATATTCATTGGGATATATCTCACTTGGAGCTTTTGGCTATCTCATCATTGGGATGGTTTATGAAGGATTGGATGTTTTAAGTGAATGGAATCATCATTGAAGCTGATAATGTAAATGTGATGAGATTTCTTTAAGTTTGTTTAAAGAATAAGGAGGTAGGAAGGAATTGTGAATATTGGGAGGAGTTTTCCTTTCTTAATGACTTCAAGAACGTGGTTTTTAATTTTTCTGTTCAGGATTATAATAAGTTGGTATATTGGTGTGCTAACTTTGCTATTGATAATGTATTTTGTTGGGATGATTTGGATAGTCATAGTATTGAAAGTTCGAAAGGGATGTTAAGCCCTAGTGAACTAGTCCCGAGGCAAACCAAGAGGGGGGGTGAATTGGTTATTTAAAAATTTCACGATAACTATGAAAATCTTTTTATAACGTGCAGCGGAAACGAATTAAAACAATGATAAAAAGATCAACCACAGATATTCACCCAAGCAGTTAATATCAGAAAAAATTAGAGTGCAGAATTGAATCAGAAAAGCAAACCAGATTTTATAGTGGTTCGGTCAACTTGACCTACGTCCACTCCCCGGAGCCTCCCCTCCGGGTATTTTACTAAAAAAAAGTGTCTCTCCTTTTGCTCCCACAGCAAGGAGGAGAAGCCTGTACAAAAACCTCCTTTTCACCACACGGTGAGGCAGAGAAGCCGACCTCCTTTCGCTTCCTCCTGAAGAAGGCAGAGAACCTTCGAACTCCTTTCGCTTCCTCCTGAAGCAGGCAGAGAACCTATGAACTCCTTTTGCTTCCACCTGAAGCGGGCAGAGAACCCCGGATCTTCTTGCGAACGATCCTCCCACGACGAACACCGACTAGACGAAAGACGACGAGCGGAGAAGACGACTCTGATCCGTGCTCGGAGCAACCTTAGTGAATCCCTCACTAACTCCCCCTCACAAGATCTTCTCTCTCTCTCCCAACTCTCTCTCTCTAAGGTTTCTCAGGGAAGGAAAGCAGCAAAAAGATTTTTTCAAAAATTGGAAAAAGTTCTTTTAAAGGAGGGCTTAAAATTTGCCCTAAATCTACACTGGTCGGCCAAGATCGTCCAGGACAATCGGTAGATCGTCCTGTACGATCAGTTCAAATTCAGTTATTTCAGCCTGGACGATTAGTGCAAATTGAGGGAAATCATCCAGAAGACAGTTCGGGTCGTCCAGAGAAATCTGTGCTGGACGACCAAAAAATGACTTGATCGTCCAGGACGATAGGGTCATCGTCCGGTACAATTAGTTCAAAAAGGCCCCAAATCATCCTGTACATAGTTCTGGACATACAGCTTAAATGCACTAGACAATCCAGATCGTCCGGGACGATCCTGCGATCGTCCAGGACGATATGATCATATACACCAAAAATAAATTACTTTCCTTAATTACCAGATTAAATTAGGCATGATTGTACTGGATCGTCCGGGACGATACACGTATCGTCCGGGACGATCAGACCAAGTTTCTAAAAATAAGAACTTGCCTAACCTGATCTGGCGGCTGAGAATTTCTGATTTGGGCATATCGTCCCGTACGATCCGGAGATCGTCTAGGACGATCGACTCAATCAGACCCTCTTAACTTAGTCGCCCTAATTAGGGTTTCTGTTTTAATAGGATCGTCCAGGATGATGTGGAGATCGTCCAGGACGATCTGAACAAAATTTTTAACAGAAACTCTAATTCACTCAATCTCTCTCCCTGAGTGTGTGTGTGCAAGGTTACTTAGCTAGGGAATCAGTTACATTACAATTGACTCAATAAAAAGAAAAATCATACATTTGACACACTTGGACCCGATCTTGAGTTGGCTTGAGTGGCTCGCGGTCATTTATGCCTGAAACAGATTAGCCAAGCAAAACACACTGGAAACATGTTTGTCATCATCAAAACCAGATTTGCAACAATCTCCCCCTTTTTGATGATGGCAAACATTTATAAAGTAGTCTGAAAATAAAAGTAAACTAGGAGATCAAACAAACAAATATTTTTTAAATTTTCATTTAACAGCTAAAACAATACAGGAAATATGACTCAGAAAACTGAAACAGACACGACTGCAACTGACTCCCTCTTTTGACATCAAGAAAAGGAGGAGCGAAAAACACAATCATGAAATCAAAATAACAAAAAGATGAATAAAACTGACCGCAAAAACACATAGAAGCAATTTTTTTTTTTGATTAAGCTGCTCTAGAAAATTAGAATTTTTTTTCTTGACTTTAGATTCGAAAACCAATGACAGGACGATTGACAGCGCTGAAATCCAGAAAAGGTTGGAAAATCATCAACGTTCGTAGCTCCGACCCCGGGCACCTTATCGATGCAAACCTCTTTCAAAACAAAAATTCGATTCAGAATAAAAGACATTAGATTTGAAAAGAAATCCTTTCAAGCCTCGTTCCAGAAAAATATTTGATATAATAGTGTTACAAAGTAAAAAATCAGAAATCAGGATTTTCAAGACTCAAGCTTTTGAAAATATTAAGTGGCGCATAGATTTTTCTAAGACATTTAATAATCTGAAAGGGAAGAAAGCTTGTTTTGGGCTCATTTTGTGCCTCTTTTTCAAATTGGTTGGCGCTTTGCGCATCCTTTAATTTTTGATACACTTTGTGTATCCAATTTGGTAATTTCGCATCTTTTCAGTTTTGGGCTCATTTTATGCCTCTTATTCAAATTATCTGGCGTACTGCGCATCTTTTATAAGCTTTCTCCTTTTCATAATCATTAAAGAGTCTCAGCTGTGAGATTATCTTCCAGACATAGGAGATGACTCTCCGCAGTAAGGAAGAATGATTCACAAAACAAAAGCCATACAACATATGATAAATGCAATCACTTGGTTTAGAAAATCAAACTAATGACTCAAGACTTTAAAAAACACTATTGATATGAGGCAGATTACTGTAGAAAGATAAAATAATCTCTATTTCAAAAACTAACATTTTAATTTTGAAGAGGATTTTATTCAAAAGAAACTACACACCAGTAAAGGAGTTAGATGAAGAGAAACAATTATCAATGTTTCTTCCCTTCAACAGATTCAGCGAAGTCAATCACTGCTTACCAGCTTCCAAACCAAAACAAGGTAAAAACTCCCAGTCAAAAATTCAGATCATCAGAAGTAGTGAGCGGTGATCAGATCTTGAAAAGCATAAAATAGTAAGTGCAAGATATGAACCAGTAAATAAATAAAAACAGGTAGAAAATCACAGCAAAGTAATTACTCAAATCAAACTACTAGTAAGGCTAACACAGAAATCAGCAGAAGAAATAAAATCAACTAAAAGCAAATAATCAAACCAAAACTAACTAACAGAAATCAAAATACCAATCAGAACAATCATAAATCAGCAGTCATCAGAATCAAGCATTTATATCAATCACTCCTAATCTGGTTCTCAAAATGCTGAATGAGTCAAAGGCCAGTGGTTTAGTGAATATGTCAGCCAGCTGATTTTTAGTTGCTACGTGGTGTAGCTCAATGTCCCCTTTTGTAACATGGTCCCTAATGAAGTGATGCCTAATGTTAATGTGTTTGTCCTAGAATGTTGGATTGGATTCTTAGAGATACAGATGGTACTAGTATTATCACACAGAACAGAAATTGTGCCAATAAGTACTCCTAAATCTAAGACTTGCTGCTTCAACCAAAGAACTTGGGCCACACAACTCCCTAAGGCAATGTACTCAGCTTCAGCAGTGGAAAGTGCAACTGAGTTCTATTTTCTACTGGACCAGGAGACTAACGACTGTCCTATAAATTGACAAGTCCCAGAAGTACTCTTCCTATCCACCCTACACCCCACAAAGTCAGAATCAGAATATCCAATGATCTCAAAAGAGGTGCTGTGCCTAGGGTACCAAATTCCTAGGTTTGGGGTTCCTAAAAGATATCTAAGAATTCTCTTAACAGCAGTCAGGTGGGACTCTTTAGGATCAGCCTGAAACCTAACACAAAGACAGACACTAAACATGATATCAGGTCGGCTAGCAGTCAGGTAAAGCAGTGAACCTATTATCCCTCTATACTTCTTCTGATCAACAGATTTTCCATTTGAATCCTTATCTAACTGAACTGAGGAGGGCATGGGAGTATTGATTGGCTTGGCTTTGTCCATTTCATATTTCTTCAAAATGTCCTTAGTGTATTTTGATTGATTGAGAAAGGTTCCATCATCCGTTTGCCTTATGCTAAACCCCAAAAAGTAGGACAATTCTCCCATCATACTCATCTCAAACTCCTTACTCATCGTTTTAGAAAACTCTTCACATAAATATTTATCAGAAGATCCAAAAATTATATCATCAACATAGATCTGGACAATGAGTAAGTCATCTCCTAATCTCCTCAGAAAAAGGGTGGTGTCTACGCTCCCCTTAACAAACTCTCTTTCTAACAGGAATGTGCTAAGCCTCTCATACCAAGCTCTGGGTGCCTGTTTCAATCCATATAAGGCCTTTTTTAATTTATAGACATGACTTGGATATTGGGAACTCTCAAAACCTAGGGGTTGTTCTACAAAAACATCTTCTTTAATTACCCCATTTAAAAAGGCACTCTTAACATCCATTTGAAACAGCTTAAATCCCTTATAACAGGCAAAGGCTAGTAGCACTCTAATGGCTTCCAATCTAGCTACAGGGGCAAAAGTCTCCTCAAAATCAATCTCTTCTATCTGATTATACCCCTTAGCCACCAATCTTGCCTTATTTCTCACCACCACACCAGAATCATTCATCTTATTCTTAAAGACCCACTTGGTTCCCACAATATTTTGATTTTTAGGTCTTTCTACTAACTCCCAAATATCATTCCTCACAAATTGATTCAATTATTCCTGCATAGATAAAATCCAAAATTCATCCGACAGGGCTTGATTGATGTTGGTGGGTTCAGTCATTGAGATAAAGGCAGAATAGTTTACTTCCTTCCTAAGTCCATGCCTAGTCCTAACACCTTCAGAAGGGTCTCCTAAGATCAGTTCTTTAGGATGACTCGAAGAATATCTCCAATCTCTAGGCAACTCAGTTTGAGGTTCTACCCTTTCCTCTAAATTTGTATTTCCAACTCCTTGGGTAACCTCAACAATCTCTTCATCTTCTACTTCAGATCTAGACTCCTTAGGATCAGATTCATCAAACACTACATGGGTTGTTTCTTCCACCACCAAAGTCCTCCTATTGAACACCCTAAAGGATTTCCCCACACTTGAATATCCTAAGAACACTCCTTCATCAGATTTGGGGTCAAATTTTCCTAAGGGTGACTTCCCGTTGTTCAGAATGAAAACCTTACAGCCAAAGACATGGAGGTGGGACAGATTTGGAGTTCTACCCTTAATGATCTCATAAGGTGTCTTGTTCAGTTTGACTCTCACATTCACCCTATTTAGCACATAACAGGTAGTGTTCACCGCTTCAGCCCAAAAGTATTTTGGAAGTGAATACTCGGCAAGCATGGCTCTAGCGGCTTCCACTAAGGTCCTGTTCTTCCTTTCAGCTACCCCATTCTGCTGAGGGGTCCTAGGAGCTGAGAAATTGTGACTAATCCCATGATCCTCACAAAAACTTCCAAATCTTTCATTTCCAAACTCCCCTCTGTGATCACTATGGATGGTAACAATCTCACATCCTAACTTCTTCTGAATCCAAGTAGAGAAGGATCTAAACTCATCAAATGAATCAGATTTATGTGACAAAAACTTAACCCAAGTGAACCTCGAATAATCATCTACAATCACAAAACCATAGACTCTCCCCCCTAAGCTGGCAGTGCTAATTGGTCCAAAGAGGTCTATGTGAAGAACTTCTAAAGGTCTAGAGGTGCTAATGTCCTTAACAGAGTGAAAAGAGGACTTGACTTGCTTCCCCAACTGACAGGCATCACACATGTGATCCTTAGTGAACTTAAGCTTGGGCACACCTCTAACTAAGTCCTTTTGGGTGACTCTTCTAAGGGTTTTCATACTGGCATGACACAATCTCCTATGCCATAACCAAGACTCATCAGCAGCAGTTTTTAAGCAAATTGAATTATCAGATTTAATGCTACTTACATCCAGCTTGTAGACGTTGTTAATCCTTTGCCCCTGCAAAACAACTTCATCATTTAAGCTTAAAATGCAGCCAGTGGGCAGGAATTTGATGCTGTATCCCTTGTCACAGAGTTGACTGATGCTCAGCAGGTTGTGTTTCAGTCCATCTACAAGCAAAACATTATCAATCATAAAGTTCTTTGAATCACCAATTATACCTGTGCCTACCACCTTCCTGGTGGTGTTATCTCCAAGTGTAACCTTGCCTCCAGCTCTGGCCTCCAGCAAAATGAACTGATTTGCATCTCTAGTCATATGTCTAGAACATCCACTGTCCAGGTACCACATGCTCTCACGAGGTCTTGTGTGAGAGCACTCCTACAAAAGTATCAAACGTCAGTCTTAGGAACCCAAACAGGTTTGAGTTCCTTCTTATAAAAAGAGGAATGTAATGCATGCGTGCTGTGCTATGAAACAGGCAGTTTGGGTTTCCACACCCAATGTGTACTATGGTGAACAGTGCATGTGTGAGAAATATGTCCTAACATGCCACATGAAAAACATCTAACACCAGGAAAAGGGTTAACTAATCTACATGGATGATAATGCCTCTTCCTAGATGTATATGAAACATGCTTTGAAGAACTTGCAACAGATTTTTCAAAAGGTGGCGGTGCATAAAACTATTCAAAAGTAGGCGGTGTTTTGTTCTTTTCAAAAGCACTGATCTTTACTTTCAAAAACTCATTTTCTTTCTTTAAACTTGCAATTTCAAATTTCAAGGTTTCCTTGCTACTTTCTACTTCACATGCCATTGTATCTAATTCTTTAAAAGCTCTCTCTAAGTCCACATGCGTAGTTTTCAATGAATCATGCTCAGAAACTAAATCAGAATATTTTTTATTCAACTCATCAAATTCATCAAGCAAAGACATGTGATTTGAATCAAGTGTGGAATGATCTTTAACTACTGAATCATGCTCTTTTTGCAAAGTTAAATAATCTAATTTCAAACTAGCATGAGTTTTCTTAAGCTTCCTATACGATGTATGAATTCTTTCAGAAACTTCAAATAATTGATCGTAGGTAAGCTCACATACCTCTTCCTGATTCGACTGACCAGGGTGATCATCAGCCATAAGACACAAGTTTGTTTCCTCCTCTTCAGCTTCAGTCTCAGAAGAGTCGGATGCAGAGTCTGCCCAGAATGCCTTCTGAATCCGCTTCTTGTCCTTTTTGAACTTTGGTTTCTCCTCACCCTTCTCCTTGCTTGGGTGAGCTTTAAGTGTTGGACAATCAGCCTTAATGTGTCCAGGCTTCCTGCATTCAAAACAAACAGATTCAGATGAACTCTTAAAATTTTTATTGGACTTACCCTTGTTCCACTTCTGATAGTTCTTATGTTTCTTCCTTAGAATGCTTTTGAATTGCCTTGTGATTAAGGCAACATCATCGCTATCAGACCCGGAAGTGCTAGCATCTGAATCCTTGACCTTTAGTGCCACTGTCTTCTCTTTCTTGTGTTCACCTGCATCAAGTTGCCTTTGGTTCACCCCTTGCTCGTAAGCAATAAGTGATCCAAGTAAGCTGTCAATAGAGTAAATGTTTAAATCTTTAGATTCAGTAATAGCAGTAATCTTAGCATCATAAGAAGCAGGCAAACATCTTAGAATTTTGTTCACTCTTTCGTAGTTAGTAAGTTCTCTACCTAGAACATGCAAAGAGGTAACAATCTGAGTGAACCTTGTGTACATTTTTGAAATAGTCTCACTAGGTTTCATGCGAAAAAGTTCATAATCATGTAACAAGATGTTTAACCTAGACTGTTTGACTTTAGCTGTACCTTCGTATGTTATGCATAATCTATCCCAGATTTCCTTTCCCGTTGTACAAGTAGAAACACGCATATAGTCTTCAGATTTTAAAGCACAAAAGAAACAGTTCAAGCATTTTGCATTTAAATATGCTAAATCACGATCATCAAACATCCAATCAGTAAAAGGCAGTTTAGTTTTCACATTGTTAATCAGTCTAAAAGGTGGTTCGTATCCGTCCTTAACTAACATCCACATGCGATAATCAATAGACTGTAGAAAAGTAGACATGCGTGTTTTCCAAAAATCAAAAGGAATATTATCAAACAACGATGGTCTTGTAATAGAATATCCTTCAGTAGTATTACGATTATTACAGTTAGCCATAGATCAAATTCAAAAGTTTTTAAACCTAAATTTTGAATCCCGCTCTGATACCACTTGAAAGTTCAAAAGGGATGTTAAGCCCTAGTGAACTAGTCCCGAGGCTAACCAAGAGGGGGGGTGAATTGGTTATTTAAAAATTTCATAATAACTATGAAAATCTTTTTATAACGTGCAGCGGAAACGAATTAAAACAACGATAAAAAGATCAACCACAGATATTCACCCAAGCAGTTAATATCAGAAAAAATTAGAGTGCAGAATTGAATCAGAAAAGCAAACCAGATTTTATAGTGGTTCGGTCAACTTGACCTACGACCACTCCCCGGAGCCTCCCCTCCGGGTATTGCACTAAACAAAAGTGTCTCTCCTTTTGCTCCCACGGCAAGGCGGAGAAGCTTGTACAAAAACCTCCTTTTCACCACACGGAGAGGCAGAGAACCCGACCTCCTTTCGCTTCCTCCTGAAGCAGGCAGAGAACCTACGAACTCCTTTTGCTTCCACCTGAAGCGGGCAGAGAACCCCGGATCTTCTTGCGAACGATCCTCCCACGACGAACACCGACTAGACGAAAGACGACGAGCGGAGAAGATGACTCTGATCCGTGCTCGGAGCAACCTTAGTGAATCCCTCACTAACTCCCCCTCACAAGATCTTCTCTCTCTCTCCCAACTCTCTCTCTCTCTAGGGTTTCTCAGGGAAGGAAGGCAGCAAAAAGATTTTTTCAAAAATTGGAAAAAGTTCTTTTAAAGGAGGGCTTAAAATTTGCCCTAAATCTCAACTGGTCGGCCAAGATCGTCCAGGACGATCGGTAGATCGTCCTGTACGATCAGTTCAAATTCAGCTGTTTCAGCCTGGACGATTTGGCTCTTCTGGACGATCAGTAGAAAAAATTATTCATATCGTCCCGTACGATCCTGCGATGGTCCGGGATGATTAGTGCAAATTGAGGGAAATCATCCAAAAGACAGTTCGGGTCGTCCAGAGAAATCTGTGCTGGACGACCAAAAAATGACTTGATCGTCCAGGACGATGGGGTCATCGTTCGGTACGATTAGTTCAAAAAGGCCCCAAATCGTCCTGTATATAGTTCTGGACGTACAGCTTAAATGCAGTAGACGATCCAGATCGTCCGGGACGATCCTGCGATCGTCCAGGATGATATGATCGTATCAACCAAAAATAAATTGCTTTCCTTAATTACCAGATTAAATTAGGCATGATTGTACTGGATCGTCTAGGACGATACACATATCATCCGGGACGATCAGACCAAGTATCTAAAAATAAGAACTTGCCTAACTTGATCTAGCGGCTGAGAATTTCTGATTTGGGCATATCGTCCCGTACGATCTGGAGATCGTCCAGGACGATCGGCTCAATCAGACCCTCTTAACTTAGTCGCCCTAATTAGGGTTTCTGTTTTAACAGGATCATCCAGGATGATGTGGAGATCGTCAAGGACGATCTGAACAAAATTTTTAACAGAAACTCTAATTCACTCAATCTCTCTCCCTGAGTGTGTGTGTGCAAGGTTACTTAGCTAGGGAATCAGTTACATTACAATTGACTCAATAAAAAGAAAAATCATACATTTGACACACTTGGACCCGATCTTGAGTTGGCTTGAGTGGCTCGCGGTCTTTTGTGCCTGAAACAGATTAGCCAAGCAAAACACACTGGAAACATGTTTGTCATCATCAAAACCAGATTTGCAACAAGTATTCCTCCTTCCTTTGTTAATTTGTTAAAGGAGGAATGTGATGGTATTGCTTTTTCTTAGTAGCTTATATTAAGCCTTTTTTATTTAATGCAATTTGCACTCTTCAAAAAAAATAAATAAATAAATAAATAAAATTTGTTCAATTTCTCTTATATGGTTAAGATCCAAAATTCATCATTGACGGCTTGATCTCTGCTAGTTGGTTCTATTATAGAAATGAAGGCAGTATGGATAACCTTTTCCTAAGGCCTTGCCTAATACTAACCCCTACTAATAGAACTCCTAAGATATGCTCCCTCGGGTGACTAGAGGAATATCTCCATTCTCTAGGCAAAGGATTATGAGGTTCTTCTCTATTACCCAGGTCAACAACCTTTACTCTATCTATAATTTCTACCACCTCATCTTCTTATAACTTGGGCTCAGCAAGTCTTTGTAGTTCATCAAATACAATATGGGTGGATTCCTTTACAACCAAGATTCTTTTGTTGATGACCCTATATGGTTTAACTACTAAGGAATAACCTAAGAAGACTCCTTCATCTGATTTAGAATAAAATTTTCCTAGAGGAGATTTATCATTGATAAGGATAAAGTATTTACACCAAAATACATGCAAATATGAAAGATTTTTTTGTCCTACCATTAAGCAACTCATGAGGTGTCTTATTCAATTTTGATCTAAAATTTACCCTTTTAGCACATAATAAGTAGTTTTTATTGATTGTGCCTAAAAGTATCTAGGTAACATTGCCCTTGTAGCCTAAACTAGTGTTCTATTTTTCCTTTTAGCTATGCCATTCTGTTGTGGGGTCCTAGGGGAAAATATTATGATAAATTTCTAACTCTTTACAAGATAATTCAAATTTATCATTCTAAAATTCTCCACCATGATCACCATGAATTGTGTAAATCAAAACTCCTAGCTTCCTCTGAATCCAACTGGAGAATACTTTAAATTAATAAAATGACTCACCTTTATGTGCTAAAAATCTAACCTAAGTGAATCAAGATAAATCATCCACTATAACAAATCCAAAACTTTTACCACCTAAGTAGGTTATACTAACGAGACCAAATAACTCCATATGTAAGATCTCTAGTAGTTTAGTGGCGGTGATATCCTTAAAGGAATTGAATGATAACCTAGTTTGTTTTTCTAATTGACAGACATCAAAGAGATGATCCTTAGAGAAGTCTAGCTTGGGTATTCCTCTAACTAGGTCCTGTCGGGTTATATTTCTAAGAGTTTTTATATTGGCATGATATAGCCGCCAAAACCATAGCCATGATTCATCAATAATAGTTTTTAGACAACATAAGTTCCTTAAAATTATCAATATAGAATTATTCAAATATGTAAACATTATTAATTAGTTTACCTTCTAAACTAATATTGCCATTTAAATTAATTGAAAACTTATTAGATAAAAATTTAACTTTAAATCTTTTATTACATACCTAGCTAATACTAACAAGATTATATTTTAATCCATCTACTAAAAGAACATTATCAATTATAAAGCCATTGGGTATGCCAAATATACTTGAGCCCACCACTTTTCTATGGGTTTTATCACCTAGTTTTACCTTGCCTCAACTCCTAGCCTCCACTGTTATTAACTGCTTCATTTCTCCAGTCATGTGTCTTGAGCAACTAGTGTCTAGATACCACATCATCTCACTAGGCTTTTTATGAAAGTATCCCTACAACGTCAATCAGGGGTTAGATTTGGGAATCTAAGTGAGTTTTAGTTCCACCTTATGCTTTAATGAATGAATGGAATGAATACTATGCTGTGATGAGATCTTGGGCCTCCAAACTAAGTGTGTTCTACAATGCAAGGTCCACGTACGTGTTTTATGTCATAGCATGCCACAAGAGTAGCACCTGACTAGAGGAAATAAGTTTACTAACTTTTGTTGGGGATAGTGCCTCCTCCTAGGTACATGTGATCCAAGCTGTGTCTTAGGCTATGGCTTTAGTGTTAGTATAGCCTTTATGTATCATTTTGGAGCACAATTATTTTCTTTTATAAAAGCTCATAGTGGTTTGGTACAAACCCAACCAACATCTACTCCGGGGAGTCCTTCTCTTTGGGTATTACACTAAACCTTTAGTGACTATCCTTTTTCCCCCATAATAAGGTATAAAATCCTTTATGCAATCACTTATAACCTTCCACAGTTCATCAAAGAAGTTGAATCCCTTTCACCAACTTGGTGCGGCACAGTAGCCAAATCCTTTGATGTGATGAGCCTCTTCAAAGAGTTTCCCTCAAGCAAAATAAAGACTCTTGGATGAAGAAGGTGAATTTTCATGGAGAAACTGTGCATGAAACCCTTCTCACATACTCCCTTCATCTCATAAGCCTCTTCTCTCTCAAAACCTCACCTCTCTCTCCTTAAGAAGAAAGCTCTCTCTTCAAACCCTAACCTTCAGAAGAGCTTCCTAAAAAAAAAACTGGCAAAATGCCCCGTTAAATTAATTAAGAAATGTTTAAATGCAAGGATAAAAAACCCTAATTTTTAATGAATTAAATAATTACTTCAATTATTTTAAAAAAATTGATGTCTCTATTTATATAGTACGATTATTTCACTATGCAATTAGTTCAAAGGTTTTTAACTGATTATCCTGTATGATCTTAAGGTCGTACAGTATGATGCATTTAACCAAATAATCATTTCATCATGGAAGAAGCCTTGAGATTAATTATCATCCTGGTTGATGCTCAGTTTGTATCAAATAAACCTCTTTTCATATAATATGATCTCTAATCACCCTTAATTTCTGATTTGATTGCTTAATCTTAGGGAGTTAATTAGGAAAGATTTTTAAATGTCATTGGATATAATTATTTTCATACACTATGATTGGCATCATACTATATCATTAGAAAAAAAATTCAAATATCAAAATATTACTTAATTTTTATTGGTCGTAAGATTTCTGAATATAAACTAATCTAGTATGATTCTTACCATACCATATGAATAGTTCATCTTAAAATTTTCTTAATTTTATTATTTTAATTATTTTCTTAGTGAGCATATCATATAATATGATCCAGATTGTCTAGTTTTATAATTAGAAAAAAAATTAAAACCTTATGTTTTATTTCCTTAGTGTGTGTGTGCCTAGTTGCTATGCTAATATACACAAAATATAACTCATAGACTCAAGGAAAATAAAAATACAAAATTTTGCATAAATCAACCTATTCTACCCAATCTGGAACCCAGATCTTTCAAAGGTGCTTGGTGATGTTATACCTAAAATATTAATACACAGAGAAAAACATACACAATAAAAAATTAAGAGAATCCAAATAAGGAACAATAATGTTTGTTACCATCAAAACATAAGCTCATGCCCCCAGATTATAAAATATATGTAGATGCTTATTTTTATCAGGTTTTTTGCTTTGAGACTGTATATTATTTGTAACACCCATCAACAAAGCTCTCAGACCAGCAAATTACTAAAAGTTCGTTAGGGTTCTTAAGCCCTTATGAACTAGTCCCAAAGCTAACCAAGAGGGGGCGGGGGAGGGTGAATTGGTTTTTTAAAATTCTTACACAAAATGAAAAATATTTTTATCTTTTTAAATGTTTTAAAACACAAACAATGTAAGCGAAAGCAAATAACCAAAATCAAATATTTTCAATCACAGATCAGATCAGAGAAATCTTTAAAAATTAAAGTGCAAAAAAATAAATGAAAAGAGCACACCAGATTTATAGTGGTTCGGTCAACTTGACCTACGTCCACTCCCTAGAGCCTCCCCTCCATGTATTGCACTAAAACTATAGTGACTCCCATTTTGCTCCCACAGTAAAGCAAAGAAGCCTTTATAAAATCTTTCCACCGACACTGGTGAGGTAGAGAACCTTGACTCATTTTGCTTCCTCTTGAAGCAGGCAGAGAACCCTAACTCTTTTTGCTTCCTCCTGATATGGGCAGAGAACCCAGAATACTTTTGCTTCCTCGTGAAGCAGGCAGAGAATCCCAACTTCTTTTGCTTCCTCCTAAAGCGGGCAAAGAACCCAGATCTAATACAGATAATTATTTCCCTAGAGCCACCATGGAACCAAGGACAAAGAAGGAAGATGACGATCAAATCCTTGCTTGGAGCAATATAGTTCTGGTCATCTAGAAGATAAAGAAGGATGATACTATGAAAGTATGAGATGCGCCAAGAGGGGGGCAAATTTGTATTTTAAAAGTAAATCCTAAATATGAGTTCTAGTTTTTAAAGGATTTTTTAGATTTTTTAAAATAAAAACTTAACTAGTCAAATATGAAATCTAATGATTCATTCACAATTATAATAGAGGTGATACAATTTTATATCTCATAATGAAAAGCTAAAATTAGATTTTTCTCCAAGCAGTTCACATAGAAAATAAATGCACGAAAGTAAAATATGAAAAATGGAAATAGAACACTAGAAATTTTTATAGTGGTTCGGCCACTTGACCTACGTCCACTCCCCGGAGTCCTCCACTCTGAGAGTTCCACTACTAAAAGTTGACTCTCCTTCTGCTCCCACAGTAAGGCGGAGAAGCCTTTACAGAACTCACTTTCACCTTCCCCGGTGTGGCAGAGTGCCAGATGCTATGTCACCCTCCTGGTAATGGCAGCGGACCTTCTCTTTTTTCTCCCTCCTGGAGAAGGGAGAGAACCTTGAGGACATTAACCTTGAAGCCTCTCTCCCTAGAGAGCTTCCATAAGACTCACCAAGGCTACAGGAGGAGAAAGCGTGCAGCTAGCTCGGAGCAACCATGAGATCCCCTCACACTCCTTCTCCCTTATGCTCAAGCTCACCTTCTCCTTCCTCTCACAAACCCTGGATCTCTTCAATAGCTCCCTCTCAAAAGTTCCTTCAATTATCACGTTCCTCTTCTTTACACACCAACTATAATAATTATAACTCTCTGAATAAGAAAAAACTTTTTTTAAATTAGGCTTCAGAAAACCCTAATGATTCAATTCAGATGATGCTGTTTATATAGTACGATCCAATATCATACAGTACGATCAATTCAAAATTAGTTCCGTCTAGTACGAAGGCAGATAAACAGTTCACAAATTTTATGCATATCATACAGTACGATCAGGAGATCATACTAGACAATCATTTTATTTTCCATTGTTCATACAGGATGACTTATGAGACGACCAATATTCATCTCTATAAATCATCCCGCTCTGTACACTTCATATACTATGAGTAATTTAATTCAGATCATCATCCTGTACAATATAAATGTTATCAGGATAAATAGTTTAAAAATCATGGTTTCATCTGGTATGATCTATAGGACGACCAAAAATCATCTCTATAGTTTGTATAGTTCAATTTATATCATACAGTACAAATGATAGTAATTAAGAAACTATGACTTAATTACCTGATTATGGAGGATAATTTTGGCAAGATTTTAAATGATCCTATAGTATGATTAAGATCATATAGTACTATTAGTTTAAAAATTCAAATTTAAAATGTTATCTAAACTATGCTGGCGGCTAGGGTTTTTAGATGGAAACAAATTATACAGTATGATCACAATCATATAGTATGATTAATTCATAAACTAATCATTTAGAATTAGCCATTAAGTCTTAGTTTTAATGATAGATCGTACAGTATGATTAAAAATCATATAGTATGATTTACTTCAAAAAAAATTTCATCTTAAAAAAAGAGAGAAACTCTCCCCCTGTGTGTGTGTGCATGGTCATCCCATTTGCATGCACTCTTTTGTGGTAGACTCAAAAAATAAAAATGAAAGGAAATACAAAATATGAATTCTTTTATATCTTATTCTACCCAGTCTTGAGTCTCCAGTAGTCTTGATCGGTGTGTATCTTACCTGAAATGTTAGTGCTCATAAACAAAAATAAACATTTATATTTTTTAAGGAAGAACATAGTAATTCAGTCAATATTATTTATCATCTTCAAAATTAAAGACTATGGATCCTGGATTCTAACAATCTCCCCTTTTTTTATGATGTCAAATAATGTTATCTAATACATAAGATAAATATTATTTCTTCCCTAGCTCCCCCTCACTAGATGATGAATTTTAAAAGATAGGAGGATTTACAAACTTATTATTTTTATTATTTTTTATTTTATTTTATTTTTTTAAACAACACAAATAAAATATAATGAAATTAAAAAAAATAACACAAAATAAAAAAAATATACGCAGCTTGAAAAATATCATAGCATACAAACAAACGGGAATATAGAACTTTGCAAGAACATAACATAGAACTTCTCTCCCTTTTGACCTCACTAAAAAGGGGAGTACACACAAAGCATGGAAGTAAAGTAGTACAAGAAAAAGAAATACATGACAAACAAGCAAAAGTAACTAGTAATCATGATCCTGATCAGGTGGTGGTGGTTGTGGTGGCTGATAGTACTGATGGATGGACATGAATTAATGATCTATCAAGGTGAATCATTCACCAAACCAACACATATCATCTTTGTGCTATCATTATTGTTGGTCATTGTGGTAGTCTAGTCGAGTTTCCAGTCGATCAAGTCGCTGGATAATATCATCCAGAGGGTAGGCAGGGTATGTAGGTCCAGGTGGTGGTATTAGTGATGGTGGAGGTCCTTCTACAGGAGCAGCTTCCCCTTCTTCAACAAAATTCAGATCAGCGTGCTCTTGCCTCTGATGGAAAAGAATACATAATGAGGAATCTATGTGAATATAGGAAGATTATCTGGTGGAATAGAATAGCTGAGTAGATATTTAGTGTCGAGGATATATCCTATGATATGTCCTAAGGCAATGTTTTATTTTTGTTGGCCACTAGGATATCGAATAACAGACAGGTTACTCGTGTAGTCTAAGATCATATGGGTTTCATCAAATTTGGTGGCAAGAACATACTGGATAATGCGAGCATTTTGAGTTAGAGTTTGGACAAGTGTTAGGTGTTGGTTTGTGGGCACATTCTTAAGCAGCATATTAATTAAGGTCTAATCAAAGTCATTGGTGAGTAGAGATTTGGGATGAGGTCCTTCAGTAGAGAGTCCAATGTGTTTAGCTAGATCGGCTTTAGTGATTTCCATATTTCGTTTGCATACAAAGGAGGTCAAGGTTGTGTATTTGAAATCGATCCAAAGATTTGCTAAAAATTCATAGAGGAGTTCAGAGTGAAAAGGTACGGCTAGGGTAAGAAGAAACTAGAGAGTGTGGAGGCAAAAAGTTTCATAACGTCAAAATTTAAAGTGGCTTGGTTAAGCATACGTGACAGAGTGATCTTTGCCTCTTTGAACTTGTTGTAGGCTTTTTCATCAGCGGTGCAGACAAAATGGCCATTGAATCATCGAGAGGAGGAAGAGCTCCCCTCGTTGAGTTTACCATGTTTCCTTCCTCTAGCCATTAGATAGAAATATTATAGGGATGATAGATTTAGAGAAGTTGAGAGTGAGTTGAGCCAAAGAAACCCTTCAATTTATAGATTTTCTAGATGATCGTACAGTACGATAGGGAATCATATAGTACGATAGGGATTTGTATAGTACGATCAGGTGAATTAATTCATCTAGATGACTTATCAAAAAAAGGAGTCAAATCATACAGTATGATAGGGTTCGTACTGGATGATCTTAAGAGACTTCAATCATCCCAAGGAGTCGTCAGTATGACCTTTGACAATGGGTATCATACAGTACGAATATGTGGTCATCCATTATGATCATACTAACCGAGTTTAAATTCAACCCCATCCAGTTTGACATGTGGATCATACCGTATAAAGGGAGGAATAGTACAGTATGATGATCAATAATGTGTATCATATAGTACGAGTGGTGGTTCGTACAATATGATGTATATATCAGCAAGCAAATCTTGATCGTTGATGGAATTAAGGGCTGTGATTTGTATATTTGTGAGGATCATACAGTACGATTGTGTATCAAAAAGTATGATATATATAAAAATTCAAGGTTTTAGTGTCAGTAAGATGTGTGTGAGAAGATCAGGAAACCCCTTTTTTTATTTTTCTAACAAAATAACAACACAAAAAAATAAGTGCAAACACATGAGTTATAATTTTTATTTATTTATTTATTTATTTATTTTATTTAAGCATGAATGTCTATGACACCCAATTTTATCCTCAAGGTGCTAAAGGTGTTATAAGCTAATTATTTTATGAATATATTAGCAAGTTGATCTACAGTAGCTATATGGTGTAGTTCGATATCTCCCTTGGCTACATGATCTCTTATGAAGTGATGCCTAATATCTATACGCTTTGTGCGTGAGTGTAGAATTGGATTTTTAGATTTATAAATTGCACTAGTGTTGTCACATATAGTTGGGATGGTTCCTACAGGTAGTCCAAGATCTAAAAGTTATTATTTTAATCACAAAACTTGAGCAACACAACTTCCTACTGCTATATATTCTGCTTCAGCCATTGAAAGGGCTACCAAATTTTGTTTTCTACTGGACCATGAAACTAAGGATTGTCCTATGAATTGATAGGTACTAGAGGTTCTTTTTTTATCTTCCCTTCATCCTATAAAATTGGAATCTGAATATCCTAAGATTTAAAATATAGTGTTGTGTCTAAGATACCAAATTCCTAAGTTCAGGATGCCTAGTAGATATCTAAGAATTCTCTTGGTAGATGTTATGTGAGATTCTTTTGGGTAAGCTTGAAATTGGGCATAAAGACATACACTAAACATTATATCTGATCTACTGGTAGTTGTTGCAAATCTGGATTCAAGGAGTATAATTTTGATGATAACAAATATGTCTGTGTTCTATTTTGCTTGGCTAACTATTTCAGGTACAAAAGATCAAATGCAATCCAAGCCAACTCAAGATTGGGTCCATGTGTGTTTAATTGTAATTTTTTCATTTCTTGAGTCAAATGTAATATAATTGATCCCATCGCTAAGTAACCTTGCACACACACACTCATGGGGAGAGTTTTAGTGAGTTAGGTTTTCTATTTCAATTTTTGGTCATATCATCCTGGACGATATTCATATCATCCTAGACAATCCAGTGAATACAGAAATTATAATTAGGATGAACATGATAAGTCAGTTTGATTAAGCAGATTGTCTTGGATGATACCCATATCGTACAGGACGATAGGATCAAATTAAAAATTCTCAGCCGCTAGATTAAGTTAGGCAAGTTTTTATTTTTAAAGATTTGGTCTGATCGTCCCGGACGATACGTGTATCATCCTGGATGATTCTTGACAATCATGCCTAAATTAGTCTGGTGATTATGGAAAGCAATTAATCTTTGATTGATACGATCATATCATCCCAGATAATTGCAAGATCATCCTGGACTATACATGTAAAATCCTGACCATCCAGAGCACTTCACCTGGACGACCAGAGCAATGTTTAGGATGATATTCCCAGTTTTGAACATATTGTCCAGGATGCTCTATATATCGTCTCGAACGATCAAGCTATTTTCAGATCGTCCAACATGTTCTTGACTATACGACCAAAGCTATGTGCAGGATGATTTTGTCATTTTTGAACTAAGCATACAGGATGATAGACATATCATCATAGATGATCAAGTCATTTTGAGATCATCTAGCATAAGTTCCCCTAAATTACCAGAGTAATCTTCAAGATGAAATTCATGATTTACACTAATCATCCCAAATGATCGTAGAATTATATGAGATGATTTGAATAAATTTTATCCACTAATCATCTAGAGGAACCAGATTATCTAGGCTGATACATGTGATTTTGAACTGATCATACAGGATAATCGACCGATCATCTTGGACGATCTTTGATGATTAGTTAAGATTTAGGGCAATTTTTGAGCCCTCCTATTTAAGATCTTCTTCTTTCAATAAGAAAAATTTTTTGGCCACTTTTCTTACCAGAGAAAACCTTGAGAGAGAGAGAGAGATAGGATCTTATGAGGGGGAGTTTTTGAGGGATTCACAAAGGTTTCTCTAAGTAAGGATCTGAGTCATCTTCTCCGTTCATCGTCTCTTATCTTATTGGTGACTCTTTGGGAGGATCGTTCGCAAGAAGATCCGAGTTCTCTACCTGCTTCAGGAGGAAGGGAAAGGAGTCTAGGTTCTCTACCTGCTTCAGGAGGAAGCAAAAGGAGTCTAGGTTCACTGCTTACTTCAGGAGGAATCGAAAGGAGTTCATGTTCTCTGCCTCACCAGGTTGGTGAAAAGGAGTTTTCGTACAGGCTTCTCCGCCTTGCTGTGGGAGCAGAAGGAGAGTCATTTAGTGTTAGTGAAATACCCAGAGGGGAGGCTCCGGGGAGTGGACGTAGGTCAAGTTGATCAAACCATTATAAAATTTGGTGTGTTCTTTCTGATTATTTTCTGCACTTTATTTGTTTATTATTATCTGCTTGGGTGAAATTTGTGATTGATCTTTTCATTACTGTGTTTACTAGTTTCCGCTGAAAATTATCAAAAGATCTTTCTTGTTGCTAAAGAATTTTTAAAACTGCCAATTCACCCCCCCTCCCTCTTGGTAAGCCTCGGGACTAGTTCATAAGGGCTTAACATCCCTATCCAACTTTCAAGTGGAATTAGAGCTGGATTCAAAAAAAAGTTTGAAAACTTTTGAATTTGATCCATGGCTAACTTTGGTAATAAAATACTGTTGAAGGTTATTCAATTACACGTCTTCTATTATTTGATTACATACCTTTTAATTTTTGGAAAACTCGCATGTCCACTTTTCTTCAATCTATAGATTATCGTATGTGGATGCTTGTTAAGGATGGCTATGGAGCACCTTTTAGAATGGTTAATAATATTAAAACTGAACTGCCTTTCAATGAATGGATTTTTGATAATCAGGACTTAGCCCAACTGAATGCCAAATATTTGAATTATTTTTTTTGTGCCTTAAAATCTGAGGATTACATGTGTGTCTCTACTTGCACTACTGGTAAAGAAATCTGGGATAGATTATGCATTAGGTATGAAGGTACATCTGAGGTTAAGCAATCTTGATTGAACATCTTACTTCATGACTATGAACTCTTTCGCATGAAACCTAGTGAATCGATTTCTGAAATGTATACGAGGTTCACTCAAATTGTCACTTCTTTATATGCTTTAGGAAGAGAACATCCAAACTCATAAAAAGTGAACAAAATTTTGAGATATTTGCCTTCTTCTTTTGATGCCAGGATAACTGTAATTACTGAATCCAAAGATTTGAACACTTATTCTTTTGATAACTTGTGTCACTCATTGCTTACGAGCTAGGAGTGAACCAACAATAAATTGATGCAAGTGAGAAGAAGAAGGAGAAAATTGTGGCGCTGAAGGCCAACGATAGTGACACTGACTCTTCTGGTTCTAATAGCGATGATGTTGCCTTAATCACTTGGCAATTCAAAAGCTTTCTAAGGAAGAAACATAAAAATTTCAAAAGTGTAATAAAGGTAAGAGTGGCAAAAGTTTTAAAGTTTCATCTGATACTATTTGTTTTGAATGCAGGATGCCTGGATATACAAAGGCTGATTGTCCTACAGTTAAGGCTCACCCAAGCAAAGAGAAGGGTGAGGAGAAACCCAAGTTCAGAAAGGATAAGAAACGGATTCAAAAGGCGTTCTAGGCAGATTCTGCATCCAACTCCTCTGAGACTGAAGCTGAAGAGGAGACTACTAACTTGTATTTGATGGCGAATGATCATCCTCGCCAGTCTGACCAAGAAGAGGTATGTGATGAAGGTTTGAAAGGGATGTTAAGCCCTTGTGAACTAGTCCCGAGGCTAACCAAGAGGGGGGGGGCGGGTAAATTGGTTATTTTAAAAAATTCATGGACAAATAATTATTTAGAAAAAATCTTTTTGAGTGTTTTATAATAATTATAGTTTCGTGATGATTTGCAGATGTTCAACAATGATCAAAGAATAGTAATCACAGTCACACAATCGTCAACGGAAAAATAAGTGCAGAAATTAATCAGAAAGAACACACCAGATTTTATAGTGGTTCAGTCAACTTGACCTACGTCCACTCCCTGGAGCCTCCCCTCTGGGTTGCACTAACACTAAGTGACTCTTATTTTGCTCCCATAACAAGACAGAGAAGCATGTACAAAACCTCCTTCCCACCAACCCGGTGAGGTAGAGAACCTGAACTCCTTTCGATTCCTCCTGAAGTAGGCAGAGAACCCAGACTCCTTTCGCTTCCTTCTGAAGTAGGTAGAGAACCTCGATCTTCTTGCGGATGATCCTCCCACAGAAAAATTCTGACAAGATAAGAGATGAAGACCGGAGAAGATGACTCAAATCCTTGCTTGGAGTAACCTTTGTGAATCACTCGAAAACTCCCTCTCACAAGATCCTCTCTCTCTCTCCCATACTCTGTCTCTAGGTTTTCTCTGGAAAAGAAAGTGGCAAAAGATCTTTCTTGTTGAAAGAAAAAGATCTTAAAAAGGAGGGCTCAAAAATTGCCCGAAATCTCATCTGGTCGTCAAATAAATTCCAGGATGATAGATGGATCATCCTTTATGATCAGTATATAATCTCATATTTCAGCCTTGGTGATCTGGTTTCTCTGGACGATTAGAAGACAAAGTTGTTCAGATCATCCCGTATGAATCTGCGATCGTCCGGGATGATTAGTGTAAATCAGGAATTTTATCCAGAGAATAGTTCTGTTCTTCCAAGGCAACTTAGGTTGGACGATCTCAAAATGACTTGATCGTCTATGATGATATTTTTATCATCATGTATGATTAGTTCAAAATAGCCAAAATCATCCTGAGCATCGTGCTAATCGGACTGCACCAAATGTGTTATATGATTTAAAATGACTTGATCATCCGGGACAATATCTCTATCATCCTGTATGATTAGTTCAAAAATAGGAATATCGTACAGAGGATAGTTTGGTTCGGCCAGCTGAATTGCTTTAGATGATTATGATTTTGCATGTATCGTCCTGTACGATATTGCGATCATCCGGGATGATATGATCGTATCAATCAGGTAATAATTGCCTTCCTTAATTACCAGACTAATTTAAGCATAATTGTAAAGGATCATCTAGGATGATATGTGTATCATCCAGGATGATCAGACTAAATATCTAAAAATAAAAACTTATCTAACTTAATCTGGCGGCTGAGAACTTCTGATTTGAGCCTATTATCCTGTATGATCATAGAATCGTCCAGGATGATCTGCTTAATCAGACTGACTTAACTTGGTCACCCTAATTAGGGTTTTTATTTTTACTGGATCTTCTAGGACGATGTGAATATCATCCAGGATGTTATGAACATAAAATGAATAGAAACTCTAATTCACTAAAACTCTCCCCTGAGTGTGTATGTGCAAGGTTACTTAGCTAAGGGATCAATTACATTATATTTGAATCAATAAAAATGAAAATAGTACATTGGACCTAAATTACAAAATAAACTGACTCGATCTTCGACTGGCTTTAACTTGTAATTGATCCTGTGGACCTAAAAGATTAAACAAGCAACTAGAAATAGAAATGTTTACTATCATCAAAATCATAACCGTTAAAACTAGATTTGCAACAATCTCCCCCTTTTTGATGATGGCAAATATTTGTTAATAATTTTAAGATCAGTAATTAAACAACGGGTGAATGATACAAGAGCACTTAACTAACCCAAAACACAAGAGGTACTACTCCCCCTTTTGACAACTCAAAATGGGAAAATAACATATAGAAATAGTAAAACTAGTACAATTCAAACACGAGAAAACATCAAAAGGATAAAATTAAAAAAGTATTTTTTTTTGTAAAATTGAATTTTTGCTTATTTTTAATTCAAAAGCCAATAAGAAGAAGATCAACAACGCTGAAATCCAAAAAAGTTAGAAATTTGACTTTTGTAACTCCTACCTCAGACACCTTACAGGTTCAAATTCCTTTCAAACAAAAGTCTAATTAAGAAAAAAAATTAGATTCGAAAAGAGATCCTTTCAAGCCTCGTTCCAGAAAAATATCTAATATAATAGATTATAAAGTAAGGAATCAGAAATCATGAATTTTCGTCTCAAGCTTTTGAAAATATTAAGTGGCGCATGGATTTCTCTAAGACATTTAAAGATCTGAAAGCGAAGAAAGCTTATTTCTTTATGCGCTCATTTTATGCCTATTTTTCAATTTGTTTGGCACTTTACGCATCTTTTAATTTTTGATACACTTTATGTATCTTTCTAGTTTGGCAATATTTCGCATCTTTTCAGCTTTGGGCTTATTTTGTGCCTCTTTTCATTTTGGCTCTCTTTGCGCATCTTTTGTAAGCTTGCTCCCTCTCATAATTGTGAAAGAATCTCATCTGTGAGATTACCTTCCAGACATAACAGACAATAAAACTCACTCTCTACAATAAGGAAGAGTAATTTACAAAATAAAAACCATGCATCATATGATAAGTGTAGTCGCTTTATTAAGAAAAATATAACACTGATTTAAAGCTTTGAAAATACTATTCATATAAGGTAGATTACTGTACAAGGATAAAATAGATCTCTATTTCAAAAACTAACTATTTAATTTTGAAGAAAATTTTTATCCAAAAGAAATAATACACCATTAAAGGCAGTTAGAGGAAGAGAAACAATCATCAATGTTTCTTCCCTTTAACAGATTTAGAGGAGTCAATCACTACTTACAAGCTTCCAATAAAAATAAGGTAAAACTCTCAGTCAGAAATCCAGTTTATCAGCAGTAGTGAGCAGTTATCTAATTTTGAAAAGAATAAAATAGTAAATCAAGAACAAGTAGGAAATCGTATCAAAATAAATACTTAAATAAGAAAAATAACAAACAATAAAATGAAATTAGCAGTGAGTAAAAATAAAATAGAAAACATATAATCAAATCAAAAGACTAATAAAAACAAAAGGAAACAATCAAACTCAGAAATCTTCACTCATCAGAATCATACATTTTTGTCAATCACACCCAATCTGGTGCTCAAAATGCTGAATGAGTCAAAGGCCAGTGGTTTATTAAATATGTTAGCCAGCTGATTTTCATTTACTACATCATGTAGCTCAATGTCCCCTTTTGTAACATGGTCCCTAATGGAGTGATACCTTATATCAATGTGTTTGATTCTAGAATATTGGATTGGATTCTTAAAAATGCAGATGAAACTAGTATTATCATAAATAATAGAAATTATGCCAATAGGTAATCCTAAATCCAAAACTTGTTGCTTTAACCAAAGGACTTGGGCCACACACTTCCTAAGGCAATGTACTCAGCTTCAACAGTGGAAAGTGCAACTGAGTTCTATTTTCTACTTGACCAGGAGACTAAAGACTATCCTATAAATTGACAAGTTCTTGAAGTTCTCTTTCTATCCACCCTACACCCTGCAAAGTCAGTGTCAGAATATCCAATAATCTCAAAAGAAGTGTTGTGCCTAGGGTACCAGATTCCTAGGTTTGGGGTCCCTAAAAGATATCTAAGAATTCTCTTAACAGCAGTCAGGTGGGACTATTTAGGATCATCTTGAAACCTAGCACAAACACTAAACATAATATCAGGTTGGCTAGCAGTCAGGTAAAGAAGTGATCCAATTACTCCCCTAAACTTCTTCTGATGAATAGATTTTCCATTTGAATCATTATCTAACTGAACAGAGGAGCTCATGGGAGTGTTGATTGGCTTGGCTTTATCCATTTCATATTTCTTCAAAATATCCTTTATGTATTTAGATTGACTATGAAATGTTTCATCATCCATTTACTTTATGCTAAATCCTAAAAAGTAAGACAATTCTCCCATCATACTTATCTCAAACTCCTTACTCATTGTCTTAGAAAAATCATCACATAAATTTTTATCAGAAGATCCAAAAAGTATATCATCAACATAAATCTGGATAATAAGTAAATCATCCCCTAATTTTCTTAGAAAGAGGGTGGGGTTTACGCTCCCCTTAACAAACTCTCTTTATAACAGGAATATGCTAAGCCTCTCATACCAAGCTCTGAGTGCCTGTTTCAATCCATATAAGGCCTTTTTTAATTTGTAAACATGATTTGGATGTTGGAAACTCCCAAAACCTGGGGGTTGTTCTATAAAAACATCCTCTTTTATTATCCCATTTAAAAAGGCACTATTGACATCCATTTAAAATAGCTTAAATCCCTTATAACAGACAAAAGCTAGTAACACCCTAATGGCTTCCAATCTAGCTACAGGGGCAAAGGTCTCCTCAAAATCAATCCCTTCAATTTGATTGTAACCCTTAGCCACTAATCTTATCTTATTCCTGACCACCACACTAGAATCATTCATCTTATTCTTAAAGACCCACTTGGTTCCCACTACACTTTGATTCATAGGTCTTTCTACTAACTCCTAAATATCGTTCCTTATAAATTGATTCAATTCCTCCTACATAGCTAAGATCCAAAACTCATCAGAAAGGGCTTGAATGATGTTGGTGGGTTCATTCATTGAGATAAACATAGAATTGTTTACTTCCTTCATAAGTCCATGCCTAGTTCTAATACCTTCAGAAGGGTCTCCAAAGATTAGTTCTTTAGGATGACTCAAAGAATATCTCCAATCTCTAGACAAAGTGTTTTGAGGCTCTACCCTTTCCTCCAGATTTATATTTTCAACTCCTTGGGTAATCTCTCCTACTTCTTCTTCTTTCTCAACTCTAGTCTCCTTAGGATCAGATTCATCAAATACCATATGAGTTGTCTCCTCCACCACCAATGTCCTCTTATTAAACACCCTAAAGGATTTTCCCATACTAGCCTAAGAACACTCCTTCATCAGATTTGGGGTCAAATTTTCCTAAGGATGATTTCCCATTGTTCAGAATGAAAACCTTACAGGCAAAGACATGGAGGTGGGACAGGTTTGGAGTTCTGCCCTAAATGATCTCATAAGGTGTCTTATTAAGATTGGCTCTAACATTCACCCTATTCAGCACAGAACAGTTAGTGTTCACCGCTGTAGCCCAAAAGTATTTTGGATGTGAATACTCAGCAAGCATGGCTCTAGCGGCTTCCACTAAGGACATGTTCTTCCTTTCTGCTACCCCGTTTTGTTGAGGGGTCCTATGAGCTAAAAAATTATGGCTAATCCCTTGCTCCTCACAAAATATTCCAAATCTTACATTTTCAAACTCTCCACCATGATCACCATGAATAGTCAAGATCTCATAACCTAACTTCCTCTAAATCCAAGTGGAGAAAGATTTAAACTCATCAAATGACTCAGATTTATGTGACAGAAATTTAATCCAAGTGAACCTCGAGTAATCATCAATAATCACAAATCCATAGACTTTTCCCCCTAAGTTGGCAGTGCAAATGGGTCCAAAGAGATCCATGTGAAGCACTTCTAAAGGCTTAGAGGTGCAGATATCTTTAATGGAGTGAAAGGAGGACTAGACTTGCTTCCCTAATTGACAGGCATCACATAGGTGGTCCTTAGTGAACTTAAGCTTGGGTACGCCTCTAACTAAGTCCTTTTGGGTGACTCTCCTAAGGGTTTTTATACTGGCATGACATAATCTCCTGTACTACAACCAAGACTCATCAGCAGTAGTTTTTAAGCAAATTGAAACATTAGCTTTAAAGCAACTTACATCCAACATGTAGACATTGTTGATCCTTTATCCCTACAAAATAAGTTTATCATTTAACCTTATAATACAATAAGTGGGCATGAATTTGATGTTGTATCCTTTGTTACAGAGTTGACTGATGCTCAGTAAGTTGTGTTTCAGTCCATCTACAAGCAAAATATTATCAATAATGAAATTCTTTGAATCACCAATTTTACCTATTCCTACCACCCTCCTGGTAGTGTTGTCTCTAAGTGTAACCTTGCCTCTAGCCCTGGCCTCCAGCGAAATGAATTGATTTACATCTCCAGTCATATGTCTTGAGCATCCGCTGTCTAGGTACCACATGCTCTCACAAGGTCTTATGTGAGAGCACACCTATAAAATCATTAAATGTCAGATTTAAAAACCAAAACTTAGGTTCCTTCTTATGAAAAGAAGAATGGAATGCATGTGTGCTATGCTGTGAAGCTTGCAATTTAGGCCTCCACACCCAATGTGTACTTTAATAAATAGTATAGGTGTGGGAGATGTGTCCTAACATGCCATAAGAAAAGCATTTAACACCAGGAAAAGGGTTAATTAATCTACGTGGGTAATAGTGCCTCTTTCTAGGTTTTAATGAAACATGCTCTGATGATTTTGAAATAGATTCTTCAAAAGGTCGAGGTGCATAAAATTGCGCAAAAGTAGGAGGTGTTTTATTTTTCTCAAAAGCACTAATTTTTACTTTTAGAAATTTATTCTCCTTTTTAAGACTTGCAATTTCCAATTTCAATGCTCCCTTGCTACTCTCCACATCACATGCCATGTTATATAATTCTTTAAAAGCTCTTTCTAAATCAACATGGGAGGTTTTCAATGAATCATATTCAGTAATCAAATCAGAATGCTTTTTATTAAATTCATCAAATTCATCAAATTAAGACATGTGATTGCTATCAAGTGTAGAATGATCTTTAACCACAACATCAAACTCTTTTTGCAAAGTTAAGAAATCCAATTTCAGGCTTGCATGTAATTTCTTAAGTTTCTTATAAGATGAATGAATTTTCTCAGAAACTTCTAGCAATTGATCATAAGTTATCTCACATACCTCTTTTCGATCAGACTGATCAGGATGATCATCAGCCATCAAACACAAATTTGTAGTCTCCTCCTCAGCTTTAGTCTTAGAGGAGTTGGATGTAGAATTTTCCCAGAACGCCTTTTGAATCTGCTTCTTATCCTTCCTGAACTTGGGTTTCTCCTCACCCTTCTCCTTGCTTGGGTGAGCTTTAAGTGTAGGACAATCAGCCTTTATATGTCAAGGCTTCCTGCATTCAAAACACACAGTATTAGATGAGTTTTTATAATTTTTGCTGGACTTACCCTTGTTCCACTTCTGAAAGTTCTTGTGTTTCTTCCTTAGAAAGATTTTGAATTGCCTAGTGATTAAGGCAACATCATCGCTATCAGACTCGAAAGTATCAGTATCACTATTGTTGGCCTTCAGTTCCATAATTTTCTCTTTCTTCTTCTCACCTACATCAAGCTATCTTTGGTTCACCCCTTGCTCGTAAGAAATGAGTGACCCAAGTAAGTTATCAATAGAATAAGTATTTAAATCTTTGGATTCAGTAATTACAGTTATCTTGGCATAAAAAAAAGAAGGCAAACATCTCAAAATTTTATTCACTTTTTCATAATTCATAAGTTCTCTTCCTAAAGCATGTAAAGAAGTGACAATTTGAGTGAACCTAGTATACATTTCAGAAATCGATTTACTAGGTTTCATGCAAAAGAGTTTGTAGTCGTGAAGTAAGATGTTTAACCTAGACTATTTGACTTCAGATGTACCTTCATAAGTGATGCATAATCTATCCCAAATTTCTTTTCCAGTTGTACAAGTAGAGACACGCATGTATCCTCAATTTTTAGGCATAGAAAAAATAGTTCAAATATTTGGCACTCAGTTGGGCTAAGTCCTGATCATCAAATGTCCATTCAGTGAAAGGCAGTTCAGTTTTAATATTATTAATTATTCTAAAAGGTACTTCATAGCCATCCTTAACAAGCAACCATATGCGATAATCTATAGATCGAAGAAAAGTGAACATGTGAGTTTTCCAAATATCAAAAGGTATGTTATCAAATAATGGTGGTCGTGTAATTGAATAACCTTCAGCAGTATTACGATTATCAAAGTTAGCCATGGATCAAATTCAAAAGTTTATAAACTTAATTTTTGAATCCCGCTCTGATACCACTTAAAAGTTCGAAAGGGATGTTAAGCCCTTGTAAATTAGTCCCGAGGCTAACCAAGAGGGGGGGGGGTGAATTGGTTATTTTAAAAAGTTCATAGACAAACAACAATTTAGAAAAAATCTTTTTGAATGTTTTATAACAATTATAGTTTTGCGATGATTTACAGATATTCAATGATGATCAAAGAATAATAATCATAGTCACACAATCATCAATAGAAAAGTAAGTGCAGAAAATAATCAGAAAGAACACCCTAGATTTTATAGTGGTTCGGTCAACTTGACCTATGTCCACTCCTCGGAGCATCCCCTCCGAGTATTGCACTAATACTAAGAGACTCTCCTTTTTGCTCCCATAGCAAGGTGGAGAATCCTGTACAAAACCTCCTTTCTAACAACCCGGTGAGGGAGAGAACCTGAACTCCTTTCGCTTCCTCCTGAAGCAGGCAGAGAACCCAGACTCCTTTCGCTTCCTCCTGAAGTAGGCAGAGAACCTAGATCTTCTTGTGGACGATCCTCCCACAGAAAAACACTAACAAGATAATAGATGACGCCTAGAGAAGATGACTCAGATCCTTACTTGTAGTAACCTTTGTGAATCCCTCACAAACTCCCCCTCACAAGATCCTCTCTCTCTCTCTCCCAAGCTCTCTCTCTCTCAAGGTTTCCTCTAGAAAGGAAAGTGGCAAAAGATCTTTCTTGTTGAAAGAAAAAGATCTTAAAAAGGACAGCTCAAAAATTGCCCTAAATCTCAACTGGTCATCAAATATCATCCAGGATGATCGATGGATCAACCTGTATGATCAATGTAAAGTCTCATATTTTAGCCTGGATGATCTAATTTCTCTGGATAATTAGAAGACAAAGTTGTTCAGATCGTCCCATACAAATCTACAATCGTTCGGGACGATTAGTATAAATCAGGAATTTTGTCTAGAGAATAGTTTTGTTCATCCATGGCAACTTAGGCTGGATAATCTCAAAATGACTTGATCGTCCAGGATGGTATTTCTATCATCCTATTCAATTAGTTCAAAATAACTGAAATTATCTTGAGCATCGTGCTGATCGGACTGCACAAAATGTGTTATACAATTTAAAATGATTTGTTCGTCCGGGATGATATCTCTATCGTCCCGTTCAATTAGTTCAAAAATAGGAATATTGTACAGAGGATAATTTGGTTCGGCCTGCTGAATTGCTCTAGATGATTAGGATTTTTCTTGTATCATCTTGTACGATATTACGATTGTCCGGGATGATATGATCATATCAATCAGGTAATAATTACTTTCCTTAATTACTAGACTAATTTAGGCATGATTATAAAGGATCATCCAAGATGATACACGTATAGTCCAGGACGATTAAACCAAATATCTAAAAATAAAAACTTGCCTAACTTGATCTGATGGCTGAGAACTTCTAATTTGAGCCTATCATCCTGTATAATTATAGGATCGTCTAGGACAATCTGCTTAATTAGATCAACTTAACTTGGTCGCTCTAATTAGGATTTCTATTTTTACTGGATCGTCTAGGATGATGTAAATATCATCCAGGATGATATGAACATAAAATGAACAAAAACTCTAATTCACTAAAACTCTCCCCCTGAGTGTGTGTGTGCAAGGTTACTTAGCTAGGGGATCAATTACATTACACTTGACTAAATAAAGATGAAAATAGTATATTAGACCTGAATTACAAAACAGACTGACTCGATCTTGGACTGGCTTGAACTTGCAATTAATCCTGCGAACCCTGAAAGATTAAACGGGCAACCAAAAATAGAAATGTTTGTTATCATCAAAATTATAACCCTTAAAACCAGATTTATAACATGTGAGCTAACCTATGATCAATTGCTTGATGTTTCTGAGAAAATTCATTCATCGTATAGGAAACTTAAGAAAACCCATGCTAGCCTGAAATTGGAATTCTTGAATTTATGAAAAAAGCATGATGTTTTGATTAAAGATCATTCTACACTTGATAGTAATCACGTGTCATTACTTGATGAATTAAACAAAAAGCATTCTGATTTATCATCTGAGCATGATTCATTAAGAACATCACATGTTGACTTAGAGAAAGAATTTAAAGAACAAGATACCATGGCATGTGACTTGAGTAGTAGTGAGCATGCATTGAAATTTGAAATTGCAAGTCTTAAAAAGGAGAATGAATTTCTAAGAGTAAAAATGAGTGCTTTTGAGAAAAATGAAACACCTCTGACTTTTGCACAATTTTATACACCTCCACCTTTTGAAGAATCTATTTCTAAATCATCAAAACATGTTTCATTCAAACCTAGGAAGAGAAACTATCACCCATATAGATTAGCTAACCCTTTTCCTGGTGTTATATATTTTCTTATGGCATGCTAGGACACATCTCCCACACCTGCATTGTTCACCATACTACACATTGGGTGTGGAGGCCCAAATTACATGCTTCACAGCACAACACACATACATTACATTCTTCTTTTCATAAGAAGGAACCCAAACTTATTTGTGTTCCTAAATTTGATATTTGATGATTTTGTAGGTGTGCTCTCACACAAGACCTCGTGCGAGTAAGTGGTACCTGGATAGAGGATGCTCAAGACATATGACTAGAGATGTAAATCAATTCATTTCATTGGAGGCCAGGTCTGGAGGCAAGGTTACACTTGGAGGCAACACCACTAGGAGGGTGGTAGGAGCAGGTATAATTGGTGATTCAAAAAATTTCATTCTTGATAATATTTTACTTGTAGATGGATTGAAATATAACCTGCTGAGTATCAGTCAACTCTGTGACAAAGGATACAACAATAAGTTCATGTCAACTTACTGCATTATAAGCTTAAATGACAAAATTATTTTGCAGGGATAAAGGATCAATAATATCTACATGTTGGATGTAAGCTGCTTTAAAATTGATGTTTTAATTTGCTTAAAAACTACTGGTGATGAGTCTTAGTTATGGCACAGGAGATTATGTCATGCCAGTATGACAACCCTTGGAAGAGTCACCCAAAAGGACTTAGTTAGAGGTGTCCCCAAGCTTAAGTTCACTAAGGACCACCTGTGTGATGCCTGTCAATTAGGGAAGCAAGTCCAGTCCTTCTTCCACTCCATTAAGGACATCAGCACCTCTAGACCTTTAGAAGTCCTCTACATGGATCTATTTGGACCTATTAGCACTGCCAGGTTAGGAGGGAAAGTCTATGGATTTGTGATTGCTGATGATTACTCAAGGTTCACTTGGATTAAATTTCTATCACATAAATCTGAGTCATTTCATGAATTTAAATCCTTCACCACTTGGATTCAGAGGAATTTAGGTTATAAGATCTTGACTATTTATAATGATCATCATGGTGGAGAGTTTGAAAATATGAGATTTGAAACATTCTGTGAGGAGTAAGGGATTAGCCATAACTTTTTAGCTCCTAGAACCCCTCAGTAGAACGGGGTAGCTGAAAGGAAGAACAGGACCTTATTGAAAGCCGTTAGAGCCATACTTGCTGAGTATTCACTTCCAAAATACTTTTGGGCTGAAGCGATAAACACTGCCTGTTATGTGCTGAATAGGGCGAATGTTAAATCCAACTTAAATAAGACATCTTATGAGATCATTAAGGGTAGAACTCCAAACCTGTCCCACCTCCATGTCTTTGGTTGTAAGATTTTCATTCTGAATAATGGGAAATAATCCCTAGGAAAATTTGACCCCAAATCTGATGAAGGAGTGTTCTTAGTCTATTCTAGTGTACGAAAATCCTTTAGGGTGTTCAATAAGAGGACTTTGGTGGTGGAGGAGATAACTCATGTGGTGTTTGATGAATCTGATCCTAAAGAGACTAGAGTTGAGGAAGAAGAAGATGCTGGAGAGATTACCCAAGGAGTTGAAAATACAAATCTGGAGGAAAGGGTAGAGCCTCAAAATACTTTGCTTAGAGATTAGAATATGCTTCAAGTAATCCTAAAGAACTAATCTAAGGAGACCCTTCTGAAGGTGTTAGAACTAGGCATGGAGTTAGAAAGGAAGTAAACCATTCTGCCTTTATCTCAATGACTAAACCCACCAACATAAATTAAGCCCTTTCTGATGAGTTTTGGATCTTAGCTATGCAAGAGGAATTGAATCAATTTCTAAGGAACGATGTTTGGGAGTCAGTAGAAAGACCTAGGAATCAATGTGTAGTGGGAACCAAGTGGGTCTTTAAGAATAAGATGAATCATTCTGGTGTGGTGGTTAGGAATAAGGTAAGATTGATGGCTAATGGTTACAATCAAATTAAAGGGATTGATTTTAAGGAGGCCTTTGCCCATGTAGCTAGATTAGATGCCATTAGGGTGCTACTAGCCTTTGTCTATTATAAGAGATTTAAGCTGTTTCAAATGGATGTCAAGAGTGCCTTTTTAAATGAGGTAATAAAAGAGATATCTTTGTAGAGCAACCCCGAGGTTTTGAGAGTTTCCAATATCCAAATCATGTTTACTAATTAAAAAGGGCCTTATATGGATTGAAATAGGCACCCAGAGCTTGGTTTGAGAGGCTTAACACATTCCTACTAGAAAGAGAGTTTGTTAAGGAGAGCGTAGACACCACCCTTTTCCTTAGGAAAGTATGAGATGATCTACTCATTATCCAGATCTATATTGATGATATACTTTTTTGATCTTCTGATAAAAAATTATGTGATGATTTTTCTAAGATAATAAACAAGGAGTTTGAGATAAGTATGATGGGAGAATTGTCCTACTTTTTGGGATTTAACATAAGGAAAATGAATGATGGAACCTTTCTGAATCAATCAAAATACACTTAGGACATCTTGAAGAAATATTAAATGGATAAAGCTAAGCCAATCAATACTCCCATGAGTTCCACTGTTCAGTTAGATAAGGTTTCAAATGGAAAATCTATTGATCAGAAGAAGTTTAGAGAAATAATTTGATCACTACTTTACCTGACTGCTAGCAGACCTGATATTATGTTTAGTGTTTGTCTTTGTGCTAGGTTTCAAGCTGATCCTAAAGAGTCCCACCTGACTGCTATTAAGAGAATTCTTAGATTTCTTTTAGGGACCCCAAAACTAGGAATCTAGTACCCTAGGCACAATACTTCTTTTTAGATTATTGGATATTCTGATTCTAATTTTGCTGGGTGTAGGGTGGATAGAAAGAGCACTTCTGAAACTTGCCAATTCATAAAATAGTCTTTAATCTCCTGGTCTAGTAGAAAATAAAACTCAATTGCACTATCCACTACTGAAGCTGAGTATATTACCTTAGGATGTTGTGTGGCCCAAGTCCTCTGGTTGAAGCAACAAGTTTTAGATTTAGGATTACTTGTTGGCACAATTTCAATTCTATGTGATAACACCAGTGCCATCTGTATTTCTAAGAACCCAATCCAATATTTTAGAACCAAACACATTGATATAAGGCATCACTTCATTAGGGACCATATTATAAAAGGGGACATTGAGCTACATCATGTAGCAACTGAAAATCAACTTGCTGACATCTTTACTAAACCACTGCCTTTGACTCATTCGGTATTTTGAGGACCAGATTGGGTGTGATTGACATAAATGCATAAATCTGATGATTACTGATTTCTGATGTTTTTTGTTTTCTTCATTTTGCCTTAGTTTTTGTTTGATTTGTTTGTCCATTTTACTTTTGAATTTTTCCTTTCCTGATGATTTTTGTTGTTTGATTTGCTTATCAGATTTGATTATTTCATGTTGAGTGTCATTTGCTAATTTTCATTTACTGATTTTCACGTGTCTATTTTTCTTCCTTGTTATTTTTTATTTACTGCTTACTCACTTCTAAATCAGACCACTGCTCACTACTGCTGATAAACTGGATTTCTGACTGAGTGTTTTGCCTTATTTTTTGTTTAAAAGCTTGTATGCAGAGATTGACTCCTTTGGATCTATTAAATGAAAGAAATGTTAATGATTGTTTCTCTTCCTCTAACTCCTGTAAATGGTGTATTATTTCTTTTGGATAAAAATCTTCTTTAAAATTAAAAAGTTGGTTTTTGAAATAGAGATTTACTTTATCTTCCTACAATAATCTACCGCATATGAATAGTATTTTCAAAGCTTTGAATCATTGTTATATTTTTCTTAATCAAGTGATTGCACTTATCATATGATGTATAATTTTTGTTTTGTGAATTACTCTTCCTTATTGTAGAAAGTGAGTTTTGTCGTCTCTTATGTCTGGAAGGTAATTTCACACCTGAGATTCTTTAACGATTATAAAAGGAAGCACTCGAAGGTAATTTCACAACTGAGATTCTTTAACGATTATAAAAGGAAGCAAGCTTACAAAAGATGCGCAAAGAGTGCCAAAATGAAAAGAGGCACAAAATGAGCCCAAAGCTGAAAAGATACACAATGTCGCCAAATTGGAAAAATACACAAAGTGTATCAAAAATCAAAAGATGCGTAGAGCGCCAAATGAATTGAAAAAGAGGCATAAAATGAGCCCACAAAGAAATAAGTTTTCTTCACTTTCAGATCTTTAAATGTCTTAGAAAAATTCATGCACCACTTAATAATTTTAAAAGCTTGAGACAAAAAGTCATGATTTCTGATTCCTTACTTTGTAACACTATTATATTAGTTATTTGCTAGAACGAGGCTTGAAAGGATCTCTTTTTGAATCTAATTTATTTTCTTTTGGATTAGATTTTTATTTGAAAGGAATTTGAACCTGTAAGGTGTCCGAGGTAGGAGTTACGAAAGTTAATTTTCTAACTTTTCTGGATTTTAGCGTTATCGATCTTCTTCTTATCTGCTTTTGAATTGAAAATTAGGGAAAATTCTATTTTACTCGAGCTGATCAAAAAAAATTATTGTTTTCACTATTGTTTTTTTGTTATTTTTTCCCTTTTTGAGATGTCAAAAGGGGGAGTAGTTGTTGTTGTCTTATTGTTGTTGTGTTCTAGTTGTTGTATTTCTGGATCGGTGTACTTCTTGGGCTTATTAATGTTTAGATGTTTTTTGAAATATCAATCTTTATTTACTGAACTTGTAATTCCTAACAAATTTTTGCCATCATCAAAAAGGGGGGATTATTGCAAATCTAGATTTAAGGAGCATAGTATTGATGATAACAAACATGTGTGCGTTCTATTTTTCTTGGCTAACCATTTCAGGTACAAAATATTAAATGTAATCCAAGCCAACTCAAGATCGGGTCCGCATGTGTTTAATTGTAATTTTTCCCCTTCTTGAGTCAAATGTAATGTAATTGATCCCCTCGCTAAGTAACCTTACACATATACACTCAGGGGGAGAGTTTTAGTGAGTTAGGTTTTCTGTTTTAATTTTGTTTCATATCATCCTGGATGATATTCATATCATCCTGGATGATATTCATATCATCCTAGACGATCCAGTGAAAATAGAAACCCTAATTAGGATGAACATAATTATGACGACTATGATATGTCTGTTTGATTAAGCAGATCATCCTGGACGATACCCATATCGTACAGGACGATAGCCTCAAATCAAAAAATCTCAGCCGCCAGATTAAGTTAGACAAGTTTTTATTTTTAGAGATTTTGTCTGATCGTCTCGAACGATACGTGTATCATCCTGGATGATCCTTGTCAATCATACCTAAATTAGTCTGGTGATTAAGGAAAGTAATTAATCTTTATTTAATATGATCATATCATCCTGGATGATTGCAAGATCATCATGGACAATACATGCAAAATCCTGACCATCCAGAGCACTTCACCTAGACGACCAGAGCTATGTGTAAGATGATTTTCCCAATTTTGAACTAATCATCCAGGATGATCTATATATCATCCTGAATGATCAAGCTATTTTAAGATCGTCCAACATATTCTTGACTGTACGACCAGAGCTATGTACAGGATGATTTTATCATATTTGAACTAATCATACAGGGCGATAGACATATCATCCTAGACGATCAAGTAATTTTGAGTTCGTCCAGCATAAGTTCCCCTGGACATCCAAAGTTGTCTTTTGGATGAAATTCCTTATTTATACTAATCATCCCAGACGATCGCAGAATCGTACTGGATGATCTGAATAAATATTGTCTACTAATCAACCAAAGGAACCAGATTGTCTGAGCTGATACATGTGATTTTAAACTGATCATACAGGATGATCGACCGATCATCCTGGATGATCTTTGACGACCAGTTAAGATTTAGGATAATTTTTGAGCCCTTATATTTAAAATCTTTTTCTTTCATCAAGAAAAATCTTTTGCCACTTTCCTTATCAGAGAAAACCTTGAGAGAGAGAAAGAGAGCTTGGGAGAGAGAGAGAGGATCTTGTGAGGGGGAGTTTGTGAGGGACTCACAAAGGTTGCCCCAAGAAAGGATCTGAGTCATCTTCTCTGTTCGTCGTCTCTTATCTTATCGGTGTCTCTGTGGGAGGATCGTTCGCAAGAAGATCCATGTTCTTTGCCTAGTTCAGGAGGAAGTGAAAGGAGTGCAGGTTCTCTGCCTGCTTCAGGAGGAAGCAAAAGGAGTCTAGGTTCTCTGCCTGCTTCAGGAGGAAGCGAAAGGATTTCAGGTTCTCTGCCTCACCGGGTTGGTGGAAAGGAGTTTTTGTATAGGCTTCTCTCCTTGTTGTGGCAGCAGAAGGAGAGTCACTTAGTGTTAGCGCAATACCCAGAGGGGAGGCTCCAGGGAGTGGACATAGGTCAAGTTGACCGAACCACTATAAAATATGGTGTATTTTTTCTGATTATTTTCTGCACTTTATCTATCTATTATTACCTGGTTTGGTGAAATCAGAGATTGATCTTTTCATTACTGTGTTTACTTATTTCTGCTATAAATTATCAAAAGATCTTTCCTGTTGCTAAAGAATTTTTAAAACTACCAATTCCCCCCCTCTTGGTTAGCCTCGGGACTAGTTCATAAGGGCTTAACATCCCTATCAAACTTTAGTAGTTAAATAGAAATGTGATGCAATTATTCCCTCATACTTCTTCTGGTCTAATGACTTTCCATTTGGATCTTTATCTAATTAAATGGTAGAACTCATGGGAGTATTTATGGCCTTAGCAATGTCCATTTCATACTTTTTTAGAATATCCTTGATGCATTTAAATTAGCTAAGGAATATTTCATCTTCCATCTATTTTGCATTGAATCCAAGAAAATAATTAAGTTCTCTCATCCTACTCATTTCGAATTCGTCACTCATTATTTTTGAAAATTTACCGCATAAGATTTTCTCCAAAGATTCATACAAGATGTCATCTACATAAATCTGAATAATGAGTATCTCATCTTCTACCCTTTTTAAGAAGAGGGTGGTCTCCACACTACCCTTAATAAAGCCTCTATATAGTAGGAATGTGCTAAGTCTTTCATACTAGGATCTAGGTGCTTGCTACAACCCATACAGTGCCTTTTTCAATTTAAATACATGATTTGGAAATTTTGAGCTTTCAAATCTGGGGGGTTGCTCAACATAAACATCTTCTTTGATTAACCCATTTAGGAAAGTACTCTTAACATCCATTTGATATAATTTTAAACCCTTGAAGTAAGTAAAGGCTAAGAGTACCCTTATGGCTTATAGTCTAGCTACTAGGGCAAATATTTCCTCAAAATATATTCCCTCAATTTGGCTATACCACTTAGTTACTAATCTGGCCTTATTTCTCATTACTATTCCAGAGTCATTCATTTTATTTTTAAAGACCCACTTTGTTCCAATCGTACTTTGTTCCTCAGGTCCCTTGATTAATTCCCAGACATCATTCCTAACAATTTAGTTTAGCTCTTCTTGTATTGTTAGGATCTTGAATTCATCTCCTAAGGCTTGATCTATGTTGGTGGGTTCAATCATGGAGATAAATATAGATTGACTAACTTCTTTCCTAAGTCCATGCCTAGTTTTTACACCTTTAGATGGGTCTCCTAGAATTAACTCTCTAGGATGACTAGAAGAATATCTCCAATCTCTAGAAATTGCTCATGAGGTTATACTCTATCTTTTATGGCAATGGTTTCTATCGCCTGAATGACCTCAACTTCTTCTTCTTTAGGATTAGGTTCAGAGGTCTTATTTGATTCATCAAATACCACATAAGTAGACTCTTCTACTTTAAGGGTCCCCTTATTGAAGATTATATAGGCTTTACCTATGAATAGCCTAAGAAAAAGCCTTTATCAGATTTAGGATTAAATTTTCCTAAGGGTGACTTACCATTAATTATGATAAAGCATTTGTATCCAAAAATGTGTAAGTGAGAAAGATTAGGTGTCCTACCCTTAAGAAGTTCATAGGATATCTTATTAAGTTTTGGTTTAACATTCACCCTATTTAAAATATAACAAGCAGTATTCATTACTTCTGTCCAAAAATATCTAGGAAGAGTGTATTCAGCTAACATTGCCCTAGTAGCTTTAACCAAGGTTCTATTCTTTCTCTTAGCTATTCCATTTTGCTGAGGGGTCCTAGGGGCAGAGAAGTTATGTTCTATTCATATCTCTTGATAAAAGATTCAAACCTATCATTCTCAAATTCTCCACTATGATCACTATGGATTGTTGAGATTTCACGTCCTAATTTCCTTTGAATCTAAGTGGAGAAGGTTCTAAACTGTTCAAATGACTCTTTCTTATGTGCTAAAAATCTTATCTAAGTAAATTTAGAGTAGTCATCCACTATTACAAATCCATAAGATTTCCCTCCTAGGCTAGCTGTACTAATAGGTCCAATTAGGTTCATGTGAAGAATTTCTAGTGGCCTAGTGGTGTTGATATCCTTGATTGAATGAAATGTTGATTTTATTTATTTTCCTAGTTAGTAGGCATCACATAGGTGGTCATTCATAAAGTCTAACTTAGGTATGCCTCTAATTAGGTCTTTCTGAGTGATATTCCTAAGTATTTTTCATGTTGGCATGGCATAGTCTCCTATGCCATAGCCAAGAGTCATCAGCTATTATTTTCATACATAAAGTGTTTCAATTTTTAATGTAATTGAGGTTTAACATATAGAAATTATTATTTAACCATTTTCCTTCTAACATAACTTTATCATTTAAGCTAATCATGTATTTGTTAGAAAGAAACTTTATGTCAAAACTCTTATCACACAGCTGACTAATACTTAAAGATTGTCTTCTAAACCATCAACTAAAAGAACATTTTCAATTACAAAATTTTTAGAATTTCCAATGATTCTTGAGCCCACCACTTTTCTGGTGGTATTGTCTCTTCAAGTCACCTTGCCTCCTGACTTGGCCTCAAGTGTCATGAACTACTTCACATCTCCAGTCATATGTCTTAAGCAACCACTGTCCACATACTCGCACTAGGTCTTTTGTGAGAGCACCTCTATAATGTCAATCAAAGATAATTTTGGAAATCCAAGTGAGTTTGGGTTCCTCTTTATGCTTAAATGAATGAGATGTATGCATGTTATGCTGTGATGAATGCAGCTTAGGTCTCCACACTAGATGTGTCCTATGGTGAATTGTGCAAATACGGGCTATATGACCTAGCATGCCATAAGAGTAACATCTAACACTGGGAAATGGGTTCACTAACCTATATAGGTGATGGTGCCTCTTCCTAAGTTGTGTGATGCATGCAATATAGAGGGGATATCCAATTGGACAAGTGAGGGTAATGGTTTATTATTTTTTAATGCTATAACCTTTATGCTTAAGTATTCATTTGTACTTTTGTAGTTTAATACTTCTCATTTCAATATATGCTCATTGCCATCTTGAGATGCAAGTTCTTCTAATTCTTAAATGTATTTTCTAGTTTAACATGTGATGATTTCAAGGAATCGTGTGCAACAGTTAATTCAACATTCTTCTTATTTAATATATCAAATTCATAAAGCAGGGACATGTGATCTCTATCTAAGCTAGAATGTTCTTTAATTAAACTTGCCTGCTCCATTTGTAAAGTATTAAAATTCATGTCAGGACTAGCATGTATTTTCCTTAACATTTTATACGAGTCCTTAATTTGTTTAGAAATAACTAACAGTTCATCATAAGTGAGTTGACATACCTCATCTTGATCTGATTGATTAAGGTTATTATTAGTAATAAGACACAAATTTGTTACCTCCTCCTCTGCTTCTTCTTTTGACAATTCTAAAGCAGAGTCAGCCCAAAAAAGTTTTTTGTATTTTTAGTTTGCCCTTCTTATACTTTAACTTCTCCTCACCCTTCTCCTTGGTTGGGTGACTCTTTACATTCGGGCAACGAGCTCAGAGATGACGTAGTTTCCTGCACTCAAAGTAAATTGTGTCGGATGCAACTTTAGTATTCTTTGAGCTTTTACCTTTGTTCCAGTTGTTTTGATGACAACGTTACTTTCTTTTCAAAAAATTTTTGAACTGACGAGTCATCAAGGCTATGTCATCATCTTCCTCTATTGTAGAACTATCACTTTCTCAATTGTTCACTTTTAGAGCCATATTTTGCTCCTTCTTCTTTTCTTCTGCATCACTTTGCCTTTGACTCACTCCTTGCTCGTAGGCAAATTATCAATTGAATAAATATTTAAATCATTGAACTTAGTTATGTAGTTATTTTTGTATCATAAGGACTAGGTAAGCATCTCAAAATTTTATTAACGGTTTTAGAATTAGATGACTCTCTTCCTAGAGCATGCAAGGATGTCACTATCTTGGTGAATCTTATGTACATTTTAGATATTGTCTCATTAGATTTCATACGAAAGAGTTCATAATCATGTAGTAGTATAATTAGCCTAGACTGTTTAACCTCACTGGTTCTTTCGTACATGATACATAATCTAACCCAGATCTCCTTACCAGTACTATAACTAGACACTTGCATATAATCTTCTGATTTCAATGTGCAAAAGAAATAATTCAAGCATTTTGTATTTAATTATGTGAGTTCCCTATCCTCAATACTCCATTCATTAAATGATAAAATAGTTTTAATGTCATTCGTAAGATGAAAAGGTGTAGAGTAACCTTCTTGAACCAATATCGACAGGTGATAGTCTATATATTATAAAAATATAGACATGTGAATGTTCTAAAAGTCAAATGGAATATTATCAAATAAGGCTCGACGGGTTATTGAATAATCCTCCACAGTGTTATGGTTACCAAACTATGCCATGGATTATATGTTTCTATGTTTTCTAAAACACTATTTTGAAACCCCACTTTGATACCACTTGAAAGTATGAGATGCACCAAGAGGGGAGATGAATTGATATTTTTAAAAAAATCCTAAATAGGAGTTCTAGTTTTCAAAGAATTTTTTAGATTTTTTAAAATAAAAACTTAACTAGTTAAATGCGAAAGCTAATGATTCATTCACAATTACAATAGTGTGACACAATTTTAAATCTCATAATGAAAAGATAAAATCAAAATTTTCACCAAGCAGTTAATATAGAAAATAAATGCACGAAAAGTAAAATGCAAAAAATGGAAAAAGTACATGAGAAATTTTTTATAGTGGTTCGGTCACTTGACCTACATCCACTCCCCGGAGTCCTCCACTCCGAGAGTTGCACTACTAAAAGTTGACACTCCTTCTGCTCTCACAGCAAGGCGAAGAAGCCTTTACAAAACTCACTTTCACCTTCCCCGATATAGTAGAGTGTGAGACGCTATGTCACCCTTCTAGTGACGGCAGCAGACCTTCTCCTTTTTCTCCCTCCTGGAGAAGGTAGAGAATCTTGAGGACATTGACCCTGAAGCCTCTCTCCCTAGAGAGCTTCCATAAGACTCACCAAGGCCATAGGAGGAGCAAGTGTGCAGCTAGGTCAAAGCAACCGTGTGATCCCCACACTCATTCTCCCTCGTGCTCAAACTCACCTTCTCCTTCTTCTCACAAACCCTGGATCTCTTCAAAAGCACCCTCTCAAAAGTTCCTTTAGTTATTGCGTTCCTATTCTTCACACACCAACCATAATAATTATAACTCTCTGAATAAGAAAAACCTTTTTTTAAATTAGGCTTCAGAAAACCCTAATGATTCAATTCAGATGATGTTGTTCGTACAGTATAATCCAATATCGTATAGTACGATCAGTTCAAAATTAGTTCCATCCAGTATGAAGGCAGATAAATAATTCACAAATTTTATGCACATCGTATAGTACGATCAAGAGATCGTATTGGACGATTATTTTATTTTCCACTATTTGTATGGGATGACTTATGGGATGACCAAAATTCATCTCTGTAAATCATCCTGCACTGTACACTTCGTACAATATGAATAAATCAATTCAGATCATCATCTTGTACGATATCAATATCATCCAAGATGAATAGTTCAAAAAATCATGATTTTGTCTAGTAGGATCTATGGGAAGAAAAAAATTGTCTCTCTACTTTGTACAGTATGATTCATATCATACAGTATAAATAATAGTAATTAATAAATCATGATTTAATTACCTAATTATGGGGGATAATTTTGGTAAGATTTTAAATGATCATATAGTATGATTAGGATTGTATAGTATAATTAGTTCAAAAAATCAAATTTAAAATCTTACTTAAATTATACTGGTGGCTAGGATTTTCAGATGGAAATAAATCATACAGTACTATCATGATCGTGCAGTATAATTAATTCACAAACTAATCATTCAGAATTAGTCGTTAAGGCTTAGTTTTAAAGACATATAGTATAGTATGATTAAAAATCATACAATATGATTTACTTTAAAAAAAATTATTTAAAAAAAAAAAGAGAAACTCTCCCCCTGTGTATGTATGTATGGTTACCCCATTTACATACACTCTTTTGTGGCAGACTCAAAAAATAAAAATTAAAGGAAATATAAAATACAAATTCTTTCACATCCTATTCTTCCTAGTCTTGAGTCTTCAGCAGTCTTGAGCGGTGTGTATCTTACTTGAAATATTAGTGCTCATAGACAAAAAAAAGCATCTATATTTTTCAAGGAAGAATATAATAATTCAGTCAATATTATTTGTCATCATTAAAATTAGAGACTAGGGATCCTGGATTACAACATACTAAATATAATTGATCGTCTCGGTCGATGTTTCAAATGTCTTATATGATTAGTTTAAAATAAGAATTTATCTTCCAGCAGATAGTTTGAGACGTCCAGTAGATGAATCAAGACAACTTGAAATATAACAAATCATCCAGGATGATGTTGATATCATCCTGTACGATTAGTATAAAAAAGAAATACATCCAGCAGATTGAGGAGAAAGTTAAGGTTTTCTTACTGATCCTCTTAGATGATCCTGTGATCATGATGGATGATATGATCGATCATTCTAACTTTAATTACTCTCCTTAATCACCTGACTAATTTAGGCATGATTGGTACGAATCATCCAAGATGATGTGGGACTTTCCTGTAGATTAGACACATAAATTCAATTTCAAAAACATGCCTAAATAAATTTGGTGGCTGAATATTTTTGATTTAAGAATATCATCCAGGATGATGGGAGGATTATCCAGGATGATTTAGTTAATCTGATTAACTTATCTTAGATGCCCTAATTAGGGTTTTTATTTTTAACTGATCGTCCAAGATGATATTTGGATCGTTCTTTATGATATGATCAAAAATAGAAAAAAAACTGTAACTCGCTAAATTTCTCACCCTGAGTGTGTGTGTGTGTAAGGTAACTTAGCATTAGGATCCACTTTATTACAATTGACTCATAAAAAGGTAAAAAACCATTGCAATTTTAAATTATAAACTGACTCAGTCTTAATCTATTCAATCTTGAGCTGGCTTCAATTGCACTTGATAATATGGACTTGAAAAGTTAGTAGGTAGGGAAACTACTAACAGATGTACAGTAGTAACACTAGTAGAGAAATAGAAATATTTGTTATCACCAAAATTATGATCCTTGAATTCAGATTTGTAACAATCTCCCCTTTTTTTATGATGGCAAACATTTGTTAGATAATTTCAATTCAAGTAGATGAAAAATGAAATTTAAGTAAAGCAAAGCAAAGCAATGCACTATAAGTAAAGCAAAGCACATTTTACTAAAACAAGCAAATGTTATAACATTAGCACTACAAGCAAACAATACACACCACTAACACTACTCCCCATTGTGACAACACAAAAAGGTGGAAAAGCACAAAGCAGAACACATACATGAAAGAATAACAATACAAACATCACACTAAAAAATCAAAAAAATAAACTACATGTATGATGGATCCAGATCAGGTGGAGGTGGCTAAAAAAAATGGTTAATGGAAGTAATAAATAAAGCAAACTACAGGTACGACTAATAAAAACAAAGTTTTTTTTAATCTATCACTGTAGTAAAGGAGAATTTTCCCTTCAGTTTAAATTCAAAATATAATAAGAAGAAATTGACGATAATGAAATCTAGAAAATTGGATAATTAATTTTTGTAAGCCTTACCTCGGACACCTTATAGGTTCAAATTCCTTTCAAGAGAAAATCTAATTTAGAAGAAAAAAAATTAGATAAGAAAAGTGATCCTTTCAAATTTTGTTTAAAAAAATATCTGATAAAATAGTATTTCAAAGTAAAGAACTAGAAATCATGATTTTCTATCTGAAGTGTTTGAATATATTAAGTGGTACATTGATTCTCTAAGATTTTTAAAGATTTGAAAGAGGAAGAAGCTTATTTCTTTGTGGGCTCAATTTGTGCCTCTTTTTCAATTATTTGGTACTCTTTGCGCATCTTTTAATTTTTGATACACTTTGTGTATCTTTTCAATTTATTGGCGAACATTACGCATCGTTTCAATGTTAGGCTCATTTTGTACATCTTTTTTAGTTGATTGACACACTTTGCGCATCTTTTGCGAGCTTCCTTTCTTTAAAACCTCTAAAAGTCTCTCAGTTGTCAGATTACCTTCCTGATATAAGGGAAGAATAACTCACTCTCTTAAATAAGGAAAAGTAATCCACAAAAAGAATCATTCTCATATGATAAATACAACCACCTGATTAAGAAAATATGAAAGTGATTCAATGACTTAGAACACTACTCATATGAGATAGATTACTGTATGAAGATAAAATAGATCTCTATTTTAAAGTTCAACTTTTTAATATTGAAAAATATTTTTATTCAAAAAGAAAAATACACCATTAAAGGAGTTAGGGGGAGAGAAACAGTCATCAATGTTTCTTCCTTTAACTGTTTTAGAGAAGTCGATTACTACTTACAAGCTTTTACATAAAAATAAGGCAAAACTCTCTTTTAGAAAGCAAGTTTATCAGCAAAAATGAGCAGTCATCAGATCCTTAAAATACTGAAGTAAAAAATAATGAGAAATCAAGAACATAAAGCTAGAACACCAAAAGAAACAAATAGACAAATCAAACAAAAAGTGAGAAAAAAATAACAGATAATAAGAAAATAAAATATATATAAAAAGAAATAAATAAATCAATCAAACAAAAACTAAGTACAGAAACATAAATAGAAAGCATCAATTTCAAGCATGAATATCTATCACACCTAATCTGGTTCTTAAGGTGCTAAAGGTTTCAAAGGCCAGTGATTTTGTGAAGATATCTGCCAGTTGGGTTTCAGTGGCTACTATGTCTCCTTTGGTAACATGGTCCCTAATGAAGTGGTGTCTTATATCTATGTGTTTGGTCCTAGAGTGTTAGATTGGGTTCTTAAGAATGCAGATGGCACTAGTGTTAATAACGATTCTCTTAACTGCAGTTAGGTGGGACTCCTTTGGATCAGCCTAAAATCTAGTACAGAGATAAATACTAAACATAATATCTGGTCTGCTAGCAGTCAGGTAAAGAGGTGATTTAATTATTATTATATACTTCTTCTGATTAATAGATTTTCTATTTGAATCCTTATCCTACTCTCCTCAAAAAAGGGTGGTGTTACACTCCCCTTAACAAACTCTCTTTCTAGTAGGAATGTACTAAGCCTCTCATACCATGCTATGGGTGCCTGTTTTAATCCATACAAATCCTTTTTTAATTTAAAAACAAGATTTGGAAAATAAGAATTCTCAAAGCTAGGGGGTTGCTCTACAAACACATCTTCCTTTATTATCCCATTTAAAAAGGCACTCTTGACATCCATTTAGATAAGTTTAAATCCCTTATAACAGGCAAAGACTAGTAGTACTCTAATGGCTTCCAAATAGGCTACAGGGGCAAATGTTTCCTCAAAATCAATCCCTTCTATTTGGTTGTACCCATTAGCCACTAATCTTGCCTTATTCCAAACCACCACACCAGAATCATTCATTTTATTTTTAAAGATCCATTTGGTTCCCACTACACTTTAGTCCTTAGATCTTTCTACCAGCTCCCAAACATCATTCCTAACAAATTGGTTTAGTTTCTCTTGCATGGCTAGGATCTAAAATTCATTAGAAAGGGCTTGATTGATGTTAGTGGGTTCAATCATTGAAATGAAGGTAGAGTGGTTAACTTCTTTTCTAAGTCTATGCCTAGTTCTAATATCTTTAGAAGGGTCTCCTAAGATCAGTTCTTTAGGATGACTCAAAGAATATCTCTATTCTCTAGGCAGTGAAACTTTACGTTGCACCCTTTCCTCCAGATTGAAAGAATCTATTCCTTAGGTGGCTTCTAAAACCTCCTCTTCTTCTACGCTAGACCCTCTAGAATTATTAGGCTCATCGACCACAACATGAGTGGTCTCCTTAAGAATTAGGGTTCTTTTATTAATGACTCTATAGGATTTCATAACACTTGAGTAACCTAGGAACACTCCTTTATCAGATTTTAGGTTAAACTTTCCTAGTTGAGACTTTTAATTATTCAGAATGAACAATTTACATCCAAAGACATGAAGGTGAAAGAGGTTGGGTGTCCTACCCTTACGAATTTCATAGGGTGTTTTAGTTAGCTTAGATATAAGATTTACCCTATTCAGAACAAACAGGTTGTATTCACTGCTTCTGCCCAGAAGTATTTTAGAATTGAGTACTCAACTAACATGGCTCTAGTGGCTTCTACGAGGGTCCTGTTCTTCCTTTCAGCTATGCCATTCTACTAACGGCTCCTAGGAGCTAAAAATTGTGATATATCCCTTGCTCCTTACAATAGATTTCAAACTTCTCATTTTCAAACTCTCCACCATGATTACTATGAATAGTCACAATCTCATAACCTAGCTTCCTTTGAATTCAAGTAGAAAAAGATCTAAACTCCTTGAATTATTCACCTTTATGAGATAGGAATCTAACCCAGGTGAACCTCGAATAATCATCAATAATCACATACCCAAAGACTCTCCCTCCTAGGCTAGAAGTGCTGACATGTCAAAAGAGATCCATGTATTGGACTTCTAAGTGTTTGCTATTGTTTATGTCTTTGATTGAGTGGAAGGAGGATTTGACTTACTTTTCTAACTGACAGGCATCACACAGGTGGTCCTTCGTGAACTCTAGCTTTGGGACACCTCTCAGTAAGTCTTTTTGGGTGATCTTCCTAAGGCTTTTCCTATTTGCATGACACAATCTTCTATGCCACAGCCATGATTCATCAGTGATTGATTTTAAGTAAATAGCAATATCAACTTTAAAGTAATTTAGATATATTATGTAGATGTTGTTGATCCTTTTTCTTGCAAAATAATTTTGTCATTTAAGCTTATAAGGCAACAAGTTGGCAAAAATTTTATGCTGAAGCCTTTATCATAGAGTTGGCTGATGCTGAGCAGACTGTGTTTCAGTCCATCTACAAGTAGAATATTATAAATGATGAACTTTTTTGAATCATAATTATAATAAAAAATTTAGATTATTTTCTAGAGAGAGATTACAGTTTTTTTTCAAAATTTTGTTTGAGAGTTTTTTTCGACGGGTTTATTAGACGGTGGCAACGCTTGCTGGTCTTCACTGGTAGGTGACTTGAGGATCGAAAAACACTAATAACCCGAAGTGACGCCTACTACTAAAGGCTTTGCTCAGCCTTATTCTGGATATGGCGGTTCTAGAGGAACATAGAAGATCATCGAAGGGCGCACTGGTAATCAAGGAGAACGTGATCTTGGAACCAAAAAAACCCTCTTATATGGATGGCAAAGGCAAAGGTATTTCCCTAACTGATGACTGTAAAACTCCATGGGATTTGAAATCTCTTGAACGCTCCCCTCTCAAAACAAACGACCTTGATGCTTCATCGTCTAGCATGAAAATTTTTGCGAATAGATTTTGTAATTCAAATGCAATCCTTGTCATTAGCAGTGAAAATAAAATTGTTGGTGTTTGGGATGATGACCTTGTGAATGGGAGCTCTTTCTCTAATAAGGTTTAAATTCCTAATGGATTCTTGATTGTTGCTGATTTGATGGATGGAAAGATACATTCTGATCTGCTGGAGGTTCAGAATTGTAACTCTGGAGACTTAGGTGGTTGTGAAATAGATTCTGCTGGTTTAAACTCCTGTCCAGCAATGGGAAATCAGCTTAAAGCCTGGAGAAAAAGGGATAACATTAATGTGTCAGAATTGAACTATGGAAATTGTTTATCGGAGGATGGCTTTACTGTCAAACTTCATGAGCAACAAGAACTAGAGAATTCCAGTAAGCTTCAACTTTCTCTAGTTGTGAAGGTCTTTGGTGGAGAAGCTCCTTTGCCCTGGTTAGCTCAGAGCTAAAGCAACAATGGTCTCTGTTTGCAAAATTCCACCTTACGTCGCTGGGATTGGGGTGGTTTCTATGTTCTTTCTATGAATAGGAGCACATGGATGTTGTTTTGTCCAATGGCCCTTGGTATATAAACGGCCAAATTATTGGAATTGATAGGTGGTCTCAAAGTTTTTCTACAAGCTCTTTGAAAGGATTGACTACCCCAATTTGGATAAGGTTACCCCATCTTCCTCTCCACTGCTGGGACAAAATTAACATCTGCAGAATTATTTCATTGGTAAGAAAACGTTACCTGATCGATGGAAATATGTTTCAGTGGGGAAAAAGGGAGTTAGGTAGAGTATGTGTTTGCATTAAGCTGGATGATAAACTGCATTTAGGCATTTGGGTGGAAGGTACTCGAGGCAAATTTTATCAAAAAATTGAATATGAATGACTTCCTCACTTCTATTTTAGTTGTGGCAAAATTGGACATGTTAAAAAAGATTGTGTTGATGCTATCTTAAAATCCAAGATTGTTACAAAGAACAAATCTTGTGGTGATAATTCCAACAACCCTCCGACGATTGAAGATGCTGCTCTTGATCAAGAGGGCTCCTTTGAAGTTCCCAATAAGCCAAGTTATGGCCTATAGATGGTTGTTAATCATGGGAAGAGAAGGTTTAATAAACCAATTTATAAGAAGTTCCAAGGCCAGGAAGAGAACAAGAATTCTGCTATGAAGGATAGAAAAATTTTAGGCACAGATGTGGCCCCAATTCTGGATCCTATTAAGGTGAACTCTCCGAGTAAATTGTTGATTGATAATAATTTGGTTCCTATCGTGGCATCTGGTTTTTCAAAACATGTTGTCCTCAGTGATGATAATAGTTTTAAAGCTTTATTGGTTATTGAAGAAGAAGGAAACATTTTTAAATCAAGGTTGGATGAGAGTATTGAAGCTGAAGCTTTGATTATTCCCAGGGGTCCTAGTGTTTCTTATCAGAATGAAGGTATGCTCAGGAGAGATGAGTGTGAATGTGCAGATGGAAAGGATCCAGTTTCTATCAATCAGGTGGAACTAGAGTTAGTAGAAGGAGAAATAAACAAGAATGAGGTTAGCAGTGTAGCTTTATCCTCTTTAAGTAATGTTGCTAAGAACGAAGAATTTCTAAAGAGTTGGCTCAGGAAATTACCAGCTCTAATTCTCAAAGACACAAGCTATTTAAAGAACTGAAGTCCCTAGGGCCTTTGAACAAGTCCTCGAGAACCAGAAAGTCTGAGGTGTTGAACAAAGGTAGGGGCGGGGGTCCTACCCCCTCTATATCCAAATGACTTCACTAGCCTTTTGGAATTGTAGAGGGGCTAATAAAAGAGAATCCTTTCTTTATTTGAAGGAATTTGTTAAAAATTGGGATGTATTTTTTGTGGGAATTATGGAAACAAAAATCTCCTTTTTTGCTAATTATGAGATTAGTAAATTCTTGGGGGATGATTGGGAGTTCTTCCTATATCCCTCTGATGGTTCCTCTGGTTGGCTTCGTTCTCCTTACTGGATGCTTCACCCCAATATGTTATTGGGAAGTTGAATATTATCAACAAAGGAACTTGGAGAGTTTCAATAGTGTATGGAAATAAAAATATGTACGTAAGAAGGAGGTTGTGGGAAAGTCTAGGCTCTAATTGTGACTTGGAAACTCCTTCGGTGGTGGGAGGTGACTTCAATTATATTTTATCTCAAGAAGAGAAGAGGGGAGGAAATAAATTCATCTTTTCTCAAGGGCCTCAAGACATGAAAGCCTTCATGTCTAAACATGATTTTAATAACATTGGATTGGTTGGACAAAAATACACCATGTGTAATAACAAATCCGGAGGTGCTCGCATTATGGAAAGACTTGATAGATGCCTTTTGAATAGCAAGGCTTTGAATGAGATTCATGAGGCTTCGGTCAGGAATTTGCCTAGGATTGCATCCAAATATTTCCCTATTCTTCTTAGAATTTAAAAAACAATATTCCTAAGAGCAATTTTCTTAAATATGAAGATGTTTGGGCTTCTTATCCGGCTTCAAAGGTAATTGTTTTGAAATATTGGAACAAATCTGCAAACGGTGATACAATGAATGTTCTCAATATTAAATTCAGAAGGGTCTTAAGAGCACTTCACTTTTGGAGCAAAGCCAAATTAAAGAATTTTTTGGAATTGAAAAAGTCCCTGAATGAGGAAATTGCAAGTCTGCAGCTTGAAGAGGCGAATGGTTGAGGTCTTACAAATGATAAACTTATTCTTTTAAGATCCAAAATTCATGAATTCAATGTCACTTTTGCTCGGATTAACTCTTGGTGGAGACAAAGAGTAAAGGTTAAATGGATACATGATAATGATATGAATTCAAAATTCTTTCACGCATTTGTGAATGGGAGGAAGATCGGCAATTTTATTCATCAACTTAAGAATGAGGATGGATTACTGATAGAAGGACATTTGAAGATTGAAGAAATTTTTGATGAATTCTTCAGTAATAAGTGGAGGAGTAGAGAGGGCTATTTGGATAGATGGCCTCCGATTTTGAATACAATTACAAAATTTAAGTCAAATCTGCTGCAAGCGGATTTCTCCTTCGATGAGGTGGATATGGTTGTCAAGAACCTGGGCAGCAACATCTCTCCGGGATCACATGGCATTACCTATTCTTTTTTCAAAGATTATTGGAAGTTAATTAGCAATGATGTATGGCTTGCTGTCCAGCAATTCCTTTCCACAGGGAAACTGTGTCCTAAATGGAAGGAATCATTGGTGATACTTATTCCTAAAGTTATGAATCCAATTGCTCCTTCTAATATCCATCCTATCAGCCTTTTTCTGTCTATTTACAAAATTATAGTGAAGTTGTTGCTCAACAGACTCTTGATGGTTTTCCATGGTTTGATCTCTGAAGTTCAGGTAGCATTCTTAAAAGGTAGATCCATTTTTGATCATGTACTCTTAGCTCAAGAACTCTTTCATAAATTGAGATTTTCCAAATCTAAGAAAGGGTTGGTAGCAATTAAATTAGACATGGAAAAAGCGTATGATAGTTTGGCGTGGGATTCTCTAAGGAAGGTTTTGGAGTACTTTGGCTTTCCAAGCAAACTTTCAAATATTCTTTTGGAATGTATGGATGACCCAGAATTTTTTATTTTGATTAATGGCAAAATCTCTAAGGGGATTTTAGCAAAATGCGGATTGAGACAAGGATGCCCTTTATCTCCATATTTATTCATTCTTTGCTCCCAGCTTTTGACAAATGCTTTAAGCCATGAGGGAAAGAATTTGGGCATCAAGACTGCATCATCTGGGCCTAGAATTTCGCATCTATTATATGCAGACGATATTCTCTTATTTTCTGTAGCCAAGATTAGATCATTGAAGAAGCTAAGAAGGAATTCTTGCTTATTGTGGCTGGACAGGGCAAAGTATTAATAAGCAGAAATCTTCAATTATTTTTGGGAAGGCAGTAACTAGGAAAACTAAAAAAATGATGCTTCCTTATGGGATTACAAAGTGGCCAAAGAACTGGATTATCTTGGGATTAAATTTGTTTTAAGAGGGTTAGTATCTTCAGATTTTACAGTGCTTATGCAGAAAGCAGTGAACAAGCTAAATATAAGGGGAAATCATTTCATTTCACTAGCTGGAAGACTCCTGCTGGTTAAAGTTGTCTTACTTTCACTTCCTATTTTCTTCTCAGCTCACTCTTTAATTCTAATAAGTGTGTTAAAAGACTGGGATAAAGCTTGTAGGAATTTTTTATGGGACAAGCATGGAAGGGATCATGGATTGCACTACATTGCTTGGGATGTTTTGTGTAAATCCTGGAATGTGGGAGGTCAAGGCATTCATTTGAGGGTCTCTATGGTTGGGCCATTGAGAGAAAAATTTTCTTGGAATTTCTTAAACAAAAAAGATTCATTGCTTTAGAAATCCTTGGCAGCAAAGTATGGAAATGATTTAAGAATTGCGGTAGTTAAGAGGAATAGATCCACAACTATGAAAATCTTATACAGTGGAATTCAATCTCTTCTTCCAATCACAAGATCAAAAATTTCTACAGGTACATCGATTCATATTTTAAAGGATGTATGGATTTTAGATAAAAGTCTTGACAAATGGCCAACTTTTATTGCGGTTATTGATGGAGATTTTCCTCCTATTGACTTCTTTATTTGTGACGGAAAATGGAATGAGGAGTATCTAAGAAACTTCTTTGGCAACCCATTAGTTGAGGTTATTTTACAAATTCAAATTTTCACTAATATTGAGAGTGATTGCATGGAACTCTTGAAAAAGTTTTCAGGAAAGAGCATTACAGCTTTGGCATCTAATCCCCATATTGATGATCTATCGGTGATGGATTATGCAAAGTAGTTAAAAAAGCTTCACCTTTCACCTCGGGTGGAATGCTTTTGTGAAAGAGCGAATAGGTTGTTAGACCTATTAATTACGTCCCTAGGCTAACCAAAAGGGGGGATGAATTGCTACTTTTAAAATTCTCTTGGAATTTTAAAAAATTTTATCACAATTTAAAGCAAATCATACTATACGATCACAATTCGTACTGTATGAACAGAGTTAATTTTTGATGCTTTTCAACCACAGAAAAAATAAAATGCAGTGTAGTAAGAAAATGCAGTAAGTAAAAAATAGAAAAGAGAACACAAGATTTTATAGTGGTTCGGTCAAATACAACGTACATCCACTCCCTAGAGACTCCTTCTCTAGGTATTGCATTATATCAAAGTGACTCTCCTTTAGCCCCCACCGCAAGGTGGAGAAGCCTTTACAAACTCTCTTCCACCAAATCCCGGTGCGGCAGAGAACCGACGTCCTTTTTCATCTTCCTGGTGAAGGCAGAGAACCAACTCGTCCTTTCATACCCTCCAGGTATCGGTAGAGAACCAATCATCCTTTATCACCCTCCAAGTGATGGAAGAGAACCGAAAACCTCTCGAACAATTTTCTTGCAAGAGCCTCCAAGGAGATTAGGAAGATGCTTAAACTATAAACACTGAGATCCTCACTATTGGATAACCTTGTGAATCCCCTCATAATTTTCTCTTCAAGAATCTCTCAACACTTTCTCTCAAACACTCTCCCTTTCACTCTCAAGAAACATTTCCGTAGAAGGATTTTTCTTCAAGTTAGTTTTAAGACCCTTAAGTACTTAGGACAAGAAAAACAGTCCAAAAATTGAATATTTCAAGTTTCACGCGTGCCGATCGTCCCGTACGATCGCACATCGTACTGTATGAATAGTTTAAAAAATAAACGATTCATCCCATACGATCCAGTACGAACCCTATTCAGAGTCGTTCATACTGCATAACCTTCTGTACGAACCGTATTTCGTATTGTATGAATAGTTCAAAAAATGAATAATTAACCCCGTACTATCCAATACGAACCTAATTTAGAGCCATTCATATTGTACAACCTTCTGTACGAACATGATTTTATACTGTACGAATAGTTCAAAAAATGAACAATTTGTCCCGTACAATCCAATACGAACCAAATTTAGGGCCATTCGTAATACACAACTTTCTATATGAACATGATTTTATACTATACGAATAGTTCAAAAAATGAACAATACGTTTCATACAAACCTAATTCAGAGCCATTCGTCCCAGAAATACTTATGTATGAAGTCCATTTTGTTTTGTATGAACTGGACTTAGAAAAATTTTCAGGTTGGTAGGTTCATTATGGAGGACAGACAAATACAGATCGTCTTGTACGATCCGAGTTTGTAGTGTACGATCAGTTTTAAAAATTAAGTTTTTCACTCCCCCATTATGTGTGTGCATAGTTATCCAACTTACAATCGCACTCTCTCTTAGCTCAAGTACAAAGAAAAAATACAGACTACTCACAAACAAATGAACTTGAAGTCTTCAGCAGTCTGGAGTTTGAAATTCCTAGAAAACATGTTAGTGCACACAAAAAGAAACTCCAATATTTGTTAGAAGAAGAATAAAACAAATAATAGGCTTTTGTAATCATCAAAAACAACTTGAATCAAAATTCACTTGAACAAACAGATTTGCACAAATCATACCAATCTCCCCCTTTTTGATGATGGCAAAATATTTATTATTTGATTTAATAATTAAATTCACATTTCTCCTAAGCTTCCACGAAATCTACACTCCCCCTAGATAAATGATCTCCTAAGCTCCCCCTAAAGAAATGACCTATCTTAAACAAGAAATAAGAGGAGATTAGATGATCTAACATAGAATAAGCAATGGGAAGAGGAGGACAAGCAAAGGGAAGAGGAGGACAAGAACAAACAAGGCATGCACATATAAGTACAAGCACATACACATAATATGAATAACATGAATACAAATACATGTACATACACATGCAAAATAAAAAAAAAATTCCACACATAACATGACATCATAACATGCAACAATACAAAACATGCAACAAACAAGTCAAACAATATAAAACTCTCTCTTTTGACAACAACAAAAAGGGAAGACACTCAAAGGAGTTCAGTATTTAAATAACGTTAAATAAAGATTAACTATAATAATAAAATCAAATGTAAAAGTAAAGACTCAAAATGGTTTAGATTGCAGAGTATAATAAGTAGAAGAAAAGTTGATCTATAGCAGTTATGTAATAGACAGATTAAGTAACCACAACTATTGCACAAATGATGAAATAAAATTACCAAATCTCTAAGTCAAACGTGATGATCATTGATTAGTGAACTTGGAGAAAATGTTAAAGGAAAGAACAATTGGTGACATTGTGCATCTTTTCAAATAAAGGGGCACATTTTGTGCACTTAGTCAATGTTTTGGCTAATTTTGTGCCTCTTTTTAATTTTGGCGACATTACGCATCTTTTATTGTATGGCACACTTTGTGCATCTTTTCAAGCTTTGCTTTTTATGTTTTCATAAAATAGAATTCTTTCCAACAACACCATCCCTTTGTCATAATTTCAATAATGAACACTTTGATGTAGAAATCAAGAGCAATATTAAGACATCAAATATACAGGAATTTAGGCTAAGTAATATATATCTAAAGTAATATAATGTAAGATCTTCTAATCTACACTAAATTTTAATGAAATCTAAATATTTTGAGATGTTAAAATATGCATTGAAATTTTCATTGTAATATAAACTCAATTAACATTTTAGAAACTTAATCAACTACAGTTGAGTGTATAAGATTAGTTAATTTCCAGTCATAATCACTATCACAGAATAATATGCATAAAAACTTAACTGCTTCATTTTATGATGATTCAAACATATAAAATAGAAAGCTTTTACATTCAACCACAATCTCAGAAGAGCAAGCTTGGCAAACATTCATACAACGATCAAAGAAAAAGAACAAGAACCACAATCACAATAATCAATAAGTCATAGAACAGAAAAGCAATAACCAAGCCAAACAATAAGAAAAACATCTCTGAAAGTCTGAGGGACCCTAATCTGGAGGAGGTGGAGGAGCGGCAAATATAGCAAAGTAGCTATTGATGGTTGCAATATTGGTGTTTACCGATTCAAACTGATCTCGAATCCACACCCTATCCTCATTATATCGATCATCCTGTGCTTCAAATGCGCCTCCACATTGTCGAACCTTTGATCAAGCTTATCAAAATGCTAAACTATATCTTGATAGAAGTCTTGATTGGGTCTAGGAGCAGGTGCAGAAGCTGGTGTAGGTTTGAGTTTATACTCAGAACTATCCCCATCTCCATCTCTCCCGAATAGTGCCCGAAAAGAAGCATCAGTGAAATAAAATGGCAGTTCAGATGGTCCATCAGGGTGTCTTATATTGTACTTCTTTTCAAGGATGTAACAAATCAGATGACCAAGGGCAATATTTTTCTTTCTCTTTATACTAGGTTGGCCAATATCTGTGAGGTAAAATAGATAGTCCAAAATTAATTGGGCTTCATCAATAGGTTGGCCAGTCATAATCAAGTAAGTGATAGAAGAGAGAAGAGGGGTCATGTTTTCTCTATCTCCGTCCTTGGAAATGATGGAGGTCTTAAGAACATGTTGAATTATTCGAGCATTTTGGTTCAAGGTGTCAACTCAAGGAATATGAGTAGGTTGGCTTATACCTCTAATGACTTGATTGACTTCGGACCAATCATAGTCCAATCGAGAAGTTAGAGTTTGTGCCCGTATTCCTAGACTTTTTAGATGAAAATATTCTCTAAGGTCCTCTTTGGTTATTTCACTCTTTGTTTTAGGACATAGGAAAAGATTCTAGTATGGTCCTGACTAAAAGTCATGTTGGCCAAAATTAGATGGAAAAGATCTTTGTTGTATGCAAAGATCAGAGTGAGACGAAAAGAGAACTGGGTAGAATAAAATAGAGGCATTACTGCAAAATGAAGATTTTCTTGCAGTAGAATGCGGGAAAGAGTGATTTTAGATGCGACATACCTATAGTATGCCTCTTCTTTTTATGTACTTAGAAAGTTATCATCCCAGTCTCTCCTAGACGATGACCCTCTAGATTGACGTGCTCTCTTGCCACTTCCTGACATCTCTTTTTAATGCTCTGAAAGGTTTGAAAATGAAAGTGAAATGAAATAAAACAACCCTCCTTTATATAGAAAAGCAATCAATCATACTGTACGAAAATAGTTCGTACGGGACGAAATGAAATTCATCCGGGATGAATCAAATTTTGTACGGGACGAATAGAAATTGTCAAAAATGAAATGGCTTTTCATAAACTACTTATCCATAGGCGTCCTTTCATACAGGCTTTTTGACTTTCTAATCGTACAAACGATGATGTGTTCGTCCGGGACGATCAGGAAAATTAAGATCGTTCAGGCAACAGTTAAGTTCGTCCTTATCTGGATTGACACATGGATCGTACAGACGAAGACGTGTTTGTCCAGGACAATCAACAATAATAACTGACACTAACCGGGAACCCACCCTATTCATACATACGAATCTTCTCCAATCGTACAGTATGATGACATCATCATACAGTATGAATATACATGAACATACAGTATCGTCACTCCAACTCTACAGGTTTTCAACACTAAAATAAAGACCAACATAAAACAAAATTTTCAATTTTTTCAAGAAGACACAAAAGATAAGCACAAAATACAATAAACTAGAAACAAACAAACTAACAAATATATACAAAATAAATTTGCATAATTTTCAATCAAGCATTAAGATCAATCACACCTAGCCTTGTCCTTAACATGTTAAAAGTGTCAAAAGCTAAGGGTTTTATGAAAATATCTGCAAGTTGATCTTTAGTAGCAACATGATGTAGTTCAATTTGCCTTTTTGCTACATGATCTCTTATGAAATGATGCTTTATATCAATATGCTTTGTTCTAGAATGTTGAATAGGATTCTTTGAAATGCAAGTGGCACTAGTATTATCACAAAAGATTGGAATTGTACCAATAGAAAATGCTAAGTCAACCATTTATTATTTCAACCAAAGCACCTGTGCAACACAACTCTCTAAAGCAATATATTCTCCTTCAGCTGTAGAAAGTGCTACTGAATTCTGTTTCCTACTGTACCAAGATACTAAAGAATTTTCAATGAATTGATAAGTCCTAGAAGTACTCTTCTGATCAACCCTACAACCTACAAAATAAGAATCTAAGTATCCAGTGATTTCAAAAGAAGAACTATTCTTAGGATACCAAATCCCTAAATTTTGAGTTCTCAAAAGATATCTCAATATTCTTTTCACTACTGTTAAATGTGATTCCTTTGGATCAGATTAAAATCTAGCATATAAGCAAACACTAAACATACTGTCTGGTCGGCTAGCTATCAAATAAAGCAATGATCCAATTATTCCTCTAAACTTCTTTTGATCAATATATTTTCCCTCAGGATCCTTATCTAATAGTACTGAGAAACTCATGGGTGTAGTTATAGGTTTAGCATTATCCATTTCGTACTTTTTGATAATGCCCTTAACATACTTAGATTGACAAAGAAATGTTCCTTCCTCATTTTGCTTTATGCTAAAACCAAGAAAATAACTCAAGTCACCCATTAAAATCATCTCAAATTCATTACTCATTATTTTTAAAAATTCATCACATAGATTTTTATCAGTTAATCCAAAAATGATGTCCTCCACATATATTTGTACAATGAATATTTCATTCCCAATTCTTTTCAAAAATAGAGTGGTGTCTACACTTCCTTTAATAAATGATCCTTTTAAAAGGAAAGTGCTTAACCTCTTATACCATGCTCAAGGTACCTGTTTTAGTCCATATAATTCCTTTTTCAATTTAAAAACATGATTAGGGAATTTAGAATTTTCAAAACCTGGAGGTTGCTCAACATAAATATACTCTTCTATCACCCCACTCAAAAAGGCACTCTTAACATTCATTTGATCTAATTTAAAATCTTTAAAATAGGCATAGGCTAAAAACACCCTAATTGCATCAAGTCTTGCTACAGAGCAAATGTCTCCTCAAAATCAATCCCTTCTATTTGATTATACCCCTTAGCAACCAATCTAGCGTTATTTCTTATAACAACTCCTGAATCATTCATTTTATTTTTTGAACACCCACTTAGTACCAACAACACTTTGATCTTTTGGCCTTTCAATTAATTCCCAAACATCATTTCTTTTAAATTGATTTAATTCTTCTTGTATGGCAAAAATCCAAAATTCTTCCAAAAGTGCTTGATCTATATTAGTGGGTTCAATCATTGAAATAAAAGCTGAATGATTTACTTCTTTCCTCAAACCATGACTAGTCCTAACTCCTTCACCTGGTTCTCCTAAAATCAACTCTTTAAGATGACTTCCAACAAATATCCATTCTTTAGGAATTAGTTTTCTTCTTCCTTTTCAACCCTTTCTTCAACCTTTTGATTTTCAAGTTTTGGGTTACCTTCTCAACCTCATCTTCATCAAATTTAGACCCTTCACTATTATAAGATTCATCAAAAACAACATGAGTGATCTCCTAAACTACCAATGTTCTTTTATTAAAAACTCTATAGGATTTTCCAACACTTGAATATCCTAGAAAGATTCCTTCGTTAGATTTGGGATCAAATTTTCCTAAGAGAGTTTTGTCATTATTATGAATGAACACTTTACACCCAAAAATAGATAGATATGAGAGGTTGGGACTTCTACCTTTAAGAAGTTCATAAGGTGTCTTATTTAATTTAAATCTAATGTACACCCTATTCAACACATAGCACGCTGTGCTAATAAAAATATTTTGGAAGTGAATATTCTACTAACATGGCTATATAGTTTTAATTAATGTCCTATTCTTTCTTTCTACAACTCCATTCTATTGAGGTGTCCTAGAAGCTGAGAAGTTGTGTTCTATCCCATGAGATTTGCAAAAATCATTAAACAATTCATTTTCAAATTCTCCCCCATGATCACTTTAGATAGTTACAATTTCAAAACCTAATTTTCTCTGAATCTAAGTGGCAAAATCTCTAAACTCGTCAAATGATTCACTCTTATGATTTAAAAATCTAATCTAGCTGACCTAAAACAATCATTCACAATTACATACCTAAATCTTTTTCCTCCTAAACTTAAAGTGTTAATAGGTCCAAATAGATTGATGTGAAGAATTTCTAAGTGCTTGCTCGTCCTAATTTCCTTGATTGAACTGAAGGAGGATCTAACTTATTTTCCTAATTGACTTGCATCACACAAATGATCTTTAGTAAAGTCTAATTTGAGCACACCTCTAATTAGCTCCTTTTGAGTGATTTTCCTAAGATTTCTCATACTAGCAAGACAAAGCCTTCTATGCCATAACCATGATTCATCAAATATAATTTTCAAACAAAGAGCAGTATAAGGATTTATAGAATTCAAATCTTGCATGTAAACATTATTCACTTTATCACCATTTAACACGACAGTTCTATTTTGACCAATAACACAACTAGTAGGTATGAATTTTATATGATAAACTTTATCACACAATTGACTTATGCTCAACAGATTGTATTTTAAGCCTTCAACCAACCGAATATTTTCAATCACAAAATTTTTAGAATTTCCAATTATACATGTACCTACCACTCTCTTGGTAGTATTGTCTCCAAGTATAACCTTGCCTCCATTCCTGGCTTCCAGCATTATAAATTTTTTTGCATCTCCAGTCATATGCTTTGAGCAGCCGCTGTCCAGGTACCAAATGCTCTCACGAGGTCTTGTGTGAGAGTGCTCCTGCAAAATATCAAACGTTAGAAATGGAAACCCAAACAAGTCTGGGTTCACCTCTAGATAATTTTAAAATAGATGCATGTGTGATATGCTATGACTTATGCATCTTAGGTCTCCACACTAGATGTGTTATATGATGAATAGTACATGTGTGAGAAATATGTCCTATCATATCACAAGAAAAACACTTTATTTCAGGAAAAGGATTCACCAATCTATTTGTCCTGAAAAATTTTTTTCTTAGACTTTGAACCAGTGGTCTTGTAGTAGGATTTATGAAAATCTTCAAGTTTGGGTGGTTTCCTATTTTCATTGAGTGCTTTTAACTGAACTTCAAGATATGCATTAACACTTTCTAGAATTAAATTATCAATCTTCAAATTATGCTCTCTACTATCGATTCATCCATAAATGTTTTGAAATTATTTTCAAGTTTAATGTGTGATGATTTTAAAAGTTCATGCTGTTTATTCAAATCATCATATTCATCTAATAAAGTCATGTGGTTGCTATCAATTAGTGCATGATCTTTCCTAAGGATTTTGTATTTTTTTGCAGCTCTAGATAATCCATATTCAATTTTGCTTGCAATTTCTTTAGTTTCCTATATGCTGAATGAATGCATTCAGAAACTTCAAATAATTCTTCATAACTTAAATCACATACCTCATCTCAATCCGAATGATCAAGGTTGTCAGCCATTAAGCACAAATTTGTGACTTCCTTTACAGGTGCTATTTTTGAAGAATCTGAAGCTGAGTCCGCCCAAAAAGCTCTTTGAAGTCTCTTTTTATCCCTTCTTTTCTTTGGTTTTTCCTTGGCTTTCTCCTTGCTAGGATTTGCCTTGAGATTGGGGCAATCAGTTTTTATATGACCTGGCATCCTACATTTATAGCAAATAACATCATTAGAAGCCTTAGCATATTTATGGAACTTACCTTTGTTCCACTGTTGATGTCTTCTCTGCTTTCTCTTTAGGAAACTTTTGAACTTCGTAGTCATTAAGGCAATGTCTTCCTCATCCTTAGGTAGTGACTGTTCACTTTTTGAATTGAACACCTTTAAAGCTATGTTCTTCTCCTTTCACTTTTCACCTACATCAAACTGTCTTTGAGTCACAGATTGCTCGTAAGCAATTAGTGATCCAAGAAGATTATCAATAGAATAGACATTTAAATCTTTAGATTCTATTTTTGCAGTTATCTTTGCATCATATGCCGTAGGTAAATAATGAAGTATCTTATTTACTTTTTCTACATTAGTTAACTCTCTACCTAAGGTAAGCAATGAAGTGACTATATGTGTAAATCGAGTATACATGTCTGAGATAGATTCATTTGATTTCATGCAAAAAAGTTCATAATCATGCAAGAGAATATTCAACCTAGTTTATTTCACTTCATTTGTACCTTCGTAAGTAATGCAAAGCCTATCCCAAATTCCTTTTCCAGACTTACAAGTTGAAACATGCATGTAGTCTTCCTATTTCAAAGCACAAAAGAAGCTATTAAAACATTTTGCATTTAATTGAGCTAGCTCACGTTCTTCTGCAGTCTATTTGGCAAAAGGTTTTTGAACTCTAATTCCTTCTACAATTCTAGTAGGTTCAGTATAACCTTTATGAACTAACATCCACATGCGATGGTCAAGAGATTATAGAAATATAGACATGCGAGTTTTTCAAAAATTAAATAGGATATTGTGAAATAAAGGTGGTCTAGTGATCGAGTAACCTTCCATAGTGTTTCAGTTTCTAAAATTAGCCATGATCAAGTTTCAAAAAGTAATTTAAACAATAATTTTTGAACAAGGCTCTGATACCACTTGAAAGAGCGAATAGGTTGTTAGACCTATTAATTACATCCCTAGGTTAACTAAGAGGGGGGTGAATTGGTACTTTTAAAATTCTCTTAAAATTTTGGAAAATTTTTATCATAATTTAAAGCAAATTGTACTGTACGATAATAATTTATATTGTACGAACAGAGTTAATTTTTGATGATTTTCAACCATAGAAAAAATAAAATGCAGTGTAGTAAGAAAATATAGTAAGTAAATAATAGAAAAGAGAACACCAAATTTTATAGTGGTTCGATCAAATACGACCTACATCCACTCCCTAGAAACTCCTTTTCTAGGTATTACACTATATCAAAGTGACTCTCCTTTAGCCCCCACAGCAAGGAGAAGCCTTTTTCACCTTCCTGGTGAAGGTGGAGAACCAACTCGTCCTTTCACACCCTCTTGGTGTTGGATGAAAACCTCCGAACAACTATCTTGCAAGAGCCTCCAAGGAGATTAGGAAGATGCTTGAAGTATAAACATTGTGATCCTCACTATTGGATAACGTTGTGAATCCCCTCATAATTTTCTCTTTAAGAATCTCTCAACACTTTCTCTCAAACACTCTCCCAATCACTCTCAAGAAAATTTTTAGCAGAAGGATCTTTCTTCAAGTCAGTTTTAAGACCCTTAAGTACTTAGGATAAGAAAAACCATCCAAAAACTGAATATTTCAAATTTCAAATGTGTCGATCGTCCCGTACGATCGCACATCGTACTATATGAATAGTTCAAAAAATGAACGATTCATCCCGTACGACCCAGTACAAATAATATTCAGAGCCGTTCGTGCTACATAACCTTCTGTACGAACCCTATTTCGTATTGTATAAATAGTTCAAAAAATGAACAATTCATCTCGTATGATCCAATACGAACCTAATTTAGAGCCGTTTGTACTGTATAACCTTCTATACGAACACGATTTCGTATTGTACGAATAGTTCAAAAAATAAACAATTCATCCCGTACGATCCAATACGAACCTAATTCAGAGCCGTTCGTACTGCACAACCTTCTGTACGAACACAATTTTATACTGTATAAATAGTTCAAAAAATAAACAATTTTTCCCATACGATCCACTATGAACCTAATTCAGAGCTATTTGTCCCTGAAATCCTTATGTACGAAGTCCTTTTCGTACTGCACGAACTGTACTTAGAAACATTTCCAGGCTGGTAGGTTCATTATGGAGGACAGACAAATACAGATAGTCCCATACGATCTGAATTCGTATTGTACGATTAGTTTTAAAAATTAAGTTTTTCACTCCCCTATTGTGTGTGTGCATAGTTATCCAACTTACAATCTCACTCTCTCAGACTTAAGTACAAACAAAAAATACAGACTACTCACAAACAAATAAACTTGAAGCCTTCAGCTGTCTGGAGTTTAAAATTCATAAAAAATATGTTAGTGCACACAAAAAGAAACTCTAATATTTGTTAGAAGAAAAATAAAATAAACAATAGGATTTTGTAATAATCAAAAATAACTTGAATTAGAATTCACTTGAACGAACAGATTTGCACAAATCATAATATTTTGGTGGCATCTATTCAACAATGAAATACCAACTAATGATTTCCTTATGTTCCGAAGACTGCTAGGATATAATTTATGTCATAGAGGTTGTAATGAAGTGGAAGATATGGAGCATGTTATGGTGAAGTGTTCAAAACTTGTGTAGGTCATTGGTTTGCTTAAGTCATTGGGATTCCTGATTCCGGATTGCTCTTCTATTAGGGATTGTAAATCCAAACTGGAGGTACTTTCTTTGGCCAATCCTTTTGTTGCAAAAATTTATTGTGCCATGGTGTACTTTTCATGGAAAAGTAGAAACAAATGCAAGCATGGTGAGCCTGATCTTAGTTTAAGCTTTATAGCTTCCAATGCTATCAGTTTGGTATCAATTTCAAGCTCAAATCTATTCGTGGACCACTAGGATGCTAACTAGCCTAATCAGCTGTCTTCTTATTGGCACCCCTCGCCCCCAGGATGCATTAAAGTCAATCTTGATGCTTCTTTGGTAAATTCAAATAATGGTGGTATTGGTGTTGTCTTTAGAGATTCAAAAGGTCGGTTCTTACTCACTTTTGGATTTAATTGTATACATTGGGATAGTGGCATTCTGAAATTAATGGCATTTCAGTCCTTGAAGAAAATCATACTTGAATGGATATTGGATGCTAAAGGGATTATAATAGAATGGGACAATCACAATATTATTACTCATTTGCAAAATTCTATGGGTAAAACAAGCAAAGATGTTAACAATAAAGATTGTGAGGATCTATCTTTCTTGGAAGGCTTCAGCAAGGTTGTTTTTCATTTTGCAAATAGGGATTTTAACTGATTATTGTGCTAACCTTGCTTTACCAGGTGATTTCTTTTGGGATGATTTGAATTGTAATAAGGTTCCTCCTTTTTTCTTCTTATTAAAGGAGGATTGTGATAGAATTCCTATCACACATTAGGTTGTAATTTCCTTTCTTTTTAATGCAATGGGCATTTCTCTAAAAAAAAAGTTATACCTGACCCACCACTCTTCTAGTGGTATTATCTCCAAGTGTTACCTTGTCTCCTACCCTGGTCTCCAACAAAATGAATTGATTTGCATCTCCAATCATATGCCTTAAACATCCACTATTGAGGTACCACATACTCTCACGAGGTCTTTTGTGAGAGCATATCTATAAAATCATCAAATGTCAGATTTAGGAACCCAAACAAGTTTAGTTCCCTTATGATAAAAAGAAGTATGAGATGTAGGCATGCTATGCTATGAATTTTGCAATTTTGGTCTCCAGACCAAATGTGCTTTATGGTGAATGGTGCAAGTGTGGGAGATATGTCCTAGCATACCATAAGAATAACATCTAACTTTAAGAAAAGGGTTAACTAATCTATGTGGGTGATAGTGCCTCTTCCTAGGTTTGGGTGATACATGCTTTGATGATGTTTTATAAAACCCTACAGGTGAAGGTGGTGTTTTATTTTTCTCCAATGCAATGATCTTTTCTCTAAGAAATTCATTTTCCTTTTCAAAGATTACCACTTGTTAATTCAATGCATGCTCACTACTATCTAATTCACATGCCATGGTGTCTAGCTCTTTGAAAGCCTTTTCTAAATCAATATGTGATATTTTTAAAGAATCATGCTTAACAATTAAATCGAGATGATTTTTGTTTATAGAGTCAAATTCATTTAGTAAAGCCATGTAATTGCTATCTTGAGTTGAATGACCATTCATTAAAATTTCATGCCCTTTTTATAGATTTAAAAAATTCAATTTTCAGGCTTGTATGAGCTTTCTTGAGTTTCCTATATGAAGAATGAATTCTTTCAGACACTTTAAATAATTGATCATAAGTAAGCTCACATACGTCTTCTTGATTAGAGTGATCAAGATGATCTGCCATCAAACACAAGTTAGTTACCTCATCTTTAGCTTTAGTTTCAAAGGAGTTAGATGCTGAGTCAGCCCAGAAAGCTTTTTGGATCTTCTTCTTATCCTTCTTGAACATAGGTTTTTCCTTACCATTCTCCTTGCCTGAGTGAGCCTTCAATATTAGGCTTACAGACTTCATATGCCTTGGCTTCCTGCATTCAAAATAGATAATATTAGAAGAACCTTTAGAATGCTTATTATTATTACCTTTAGTCCACTTCTGATGATGCTTTTGTTTCTTCCTCAAGAAGCTCTTAAATTTTCTTGTATTTAAGGCCATGTCATCATCATAAAAACCTGAAGAGCAAGAGTCAGAATCATCAGCCTTTAAGGCTATGGCTTTCTCCTTCTTTTTCTCATATGCATCAAGCTACCTTTGGTTCACTCCTTGCTCATAAGTAATTAGTAATCCAATTAAGTTATTAATTGAATAATTATTTAGATCCTTAGATTCAGTAATGGCAGTAATTTTAGCATCAGAAGAAGAAGGCAAACATTACAAAATCTTGTTCACTTTTTTATAATTAGTGAGTTCTCTTCTAAGGCATGTAACGAGGTAACAATCTATGTAAATCAAGTGTACATCTCAGAAATTGATTCATTTAGTTTTATACAAAAGTGTTTAGAATCATACAAAAGAATGTTTAGTCTAGATTGTTTAAACTTATTCGTTCCTTCATAAGTAATGTATAATTTATCCCAAATTTCTTTCCTAGTAGCACAAGTTGAAACATGTATATAATCTTCAAATTTTAGTGCACAAAAAAAGCAATTTAGACATTTAGCATTCAATTATGCAAGATCCCTACCATCAGTTATCCAATCAATAAAGGGAATTTCAATTTTAACACCATTAACAAGTCTATACAGTGCAGTATAACCTTCTTTAACAAGCATGCACATGCGATAAACGATCTATTGCAAAAAGGTGGGCTTGTAAGTTTTCTACAAAATTAAAAGGAATATTGTCAAATAACTATGGTCGTGTGATTGAATAATCTTCTGCAGTATTATGATTACCAAAGTTAGCCATGGATCAAAATTCAAAAGTTTTCCAAAACTTGATTTTATGAATCCCTCTCTGATACCACTTGAAAGTTTGTTAGGATTGTTAAGCCCTTATAAACTAGTCCAAAACCTAACCAAGAGGGGGGGGGGGGGTGAATTAGTATTTTAAAATTTTTACACAAAAAGAAAAATATTTTTATCTTTTTAAATATTTTAAAATATAAACAACGTAAGCAGAAGCAAATAACCAAAATTAGATATTTTCAATCACAGATCAGATCATAAATTATGCGGATATTAAAGTGTAGAAAAATAAAAGAAAAGAGCACCCAGATTTATAGTGGTTTGGTCAACATGACCTACGTCATTTCCGTGGAGCCTCCCCTCTAGGTATTGCACTGAATTATAGTGACTCTCCTTTTGCTCCCACAGTAAGGAAGAGAAGCCCTTACAAAATCTTTCCACTGACACTGGTGAGGCAGAGAACCTTGACTCCTTTTACTTTCTCCTAAAGTAGGCAGATAACCCCAACTCCTTTTACTTCCTCCTGAAGTAGGCAGAGAACCCTGACTCCTTTTATTTTCTCCTAAAGCGGGCAGAGAACCCAGAATCCTTTTGCTTCCTCCTGAAGCAAACAGAGAACTCCAACTCCTTTTGCTTCCTCCTGAAGCGGGAAGAGAACCCAAATTTGATGCTGATAATCATCTCCTTAGAGCCACCACAAAACTAAGGACAACGAAGGAAGACAACGATTGAATCCTTGCTTGGAGCAACCTTTGTGAATCCCCTCGCAAACTCCCCCTCATAAGATCCTCTCTCTTTCTTGAACTCTCCTTCCCCTCTAAGCTCTCTTGGAGTGGAAAATAACAAAACATATCCTTTAAAAGTTAAAATAATTTGCTTAAATAACATGCTTCAAAAACTTTAGTTTTCCAATTTTGTGCAACTGATCATCCTATACGATTAGTACAAAACTGACTAAATCATCCAGAACATAATCCTGGTCATCTAGAAGATAAAATGAGATGATACTAAATATAAATGATCATCCAGGCTGGTGCTCTGATCATCTTGTACGATTAGTTCAAAATAACACATTATCATTCGACAAATAATTTGGGACGTCCAGTAGATTAATCGGGATGACTTGAAATATAACTGACCATCCAGGATGATATTGGTATCGTCCTATTTGATTAGTGTAAAAAAGAACATATCATCCAATAGATAGTTCAAGACGTCCAGCAAATTGAGGATAAAGTTAAGGTTTTTCTTACTGATCATCTTGGATGATCTTGCAATCCTCCCAGATGATATGATCGATCAATCTAACCTTAATTACTCTCCTTAATCACCTGACTAATTTAGGCATGATTGGTACAAATTATCTAAGATGATGTGGGATCATCCTGTACGATTAGACACATAAATTCAATTTCAAAAACATGCCTAAATAAGTTTAGCGGCTAAGTATTTTTTATTTCAGAATATCGTTAATGATAATGGGAGGATCATCCAGGACAATTTACTAAATCAGGTTAACTTATCCCAAATGCACTAATTAGGGTTTCTATTTTTAACTGATCTTCTAGGATGATATTCAGATCGTCCTGTATGATATGATGAAAAATAGAAAAAAAACTCTAACTTACTAAATTTCTCCCCCTGAGTGTGTGTTTGCAAGGTTACTTAGCATAAAGATCCACTTTATTATAATTGACTCAAGAAAAGATAAAAAATTATTGGAATTTGAAATTACAAATTGACTCAGTCTTAATCTATCCACTCTTGAGCTGGCTTGAATTGCACTTGATCTTGTGGACCTAAAAGGTTAGTATGCATGGCAACTACTAACAGATGTATAATAATAACATTAGTAGAGAAACATAAATTTTTTTTATCATCAAAGTTATGATCCTTGAATCCAAAATTGCAATAATTACATCATACTACCATAATTTACTAAGGCTACTATGCTTTGCTCATTTGGAATTTCATGGTCAGATGGATCCATTATACTTAAAATAGCTCACTTTCCTAATAGATTATAATTCAATCATACTTACCCATGTAATCACAGCTAAAAAAATGAATGCACCATAGAACTACCCAATTTATACCCATCTCAATTCTTATGGCTCGTTATAATTCAATTCTTCCAATAACCAATGTCTGACCTAGTTGACTTAGATGAGCTAGCTCAACCTAGCCCAATTGATCAAACCCATTAAATAAACTTTTATAAATGTTAATTCACATTAGAACACTGCCTTGTCAGTTAATACTCAGCTCCTCATAGATTGAACATGTTTGGTCAACTTGGCCCAATCAATAGTTGACATGATCAACTCTACCTAAAATTAGTCAAACTTTGTCAACCTATGTCAATTATTCAAATTCGCATGAATATAATCCATAAAACTTCAAATCAAAACCTCTGCATTATTTTGGTGAGTCAAGATCATAAGATACCACTTTTTCCCATGTGATTTTGTTAACTTAGTTAAAATGGTCAAAACTCATTCAAAATAAATTTTTTGAATTCAAATTGCAAACCCATGACATTAAACCTAAAACACTTGACTTAACCTAAAGAGTCACCAAACACTCCTGATAGTCTATCCTCATTAGCTCAACTAAGTTTGACCTTTCAAAGTGGTGAAATTAATTAAAGATTCCAAAAGTACCAAAATGGTTAAAATGGTCAAACTTTTCAAATTTGTAAAATCCCTCAACACCATCTTGTTTACACAACTTAAATCCATTCTAGAACCTTCCTAGTCATGGTTAAACTCAGCTCAAACCCTTGTTTTAACCCAATCCAACACAAAGTGGTCCCCAACATTTAATGCCAAGAACCCCTTTCCACCATGGATTATTCTTTTCTGGATAATGCCTGCTCTTCTAACCACCTTGGACACATGTCTCAAACATCCTGAGAAATGCTCCAATTCATCTTAACCCTCTATTCAAACCAAGCACATGGAATAGGGAAAACATGCAAAAACACTCATTATAACATATATCCCCTTCCAAACCATCCATAGAGATCCCATTGCCTTAATTCTACTCTTGGACAGCATTTCTTCGCTCTCCAATCTTCCCAAGTCTAGAAAAGTTGTTGGTAAATATATCTAAAAACACTTAAAAGCTATTTTATTTAAGACATTACAAATTTCAATCCAAGCATCTCCAGTTATGGGCCCTTCATAGAAGTTTTACTCAAGTACCAAAGAAGAAATTAAGAGCAAGAACAACCCTTTAGATCCATAGTTTAGAGTTATTTTTCAAATCCTAACTCTAATCTTAGGGTTTCTAATAACTCCCAAAATAAGCCATATGAAGCTGCAAAATTCATATATAAGGGCTTCATACGAACATAAATAAATCCTAAAAATTTCATTATGAAGCAAAAAATAAAATCCTTAAGAAATGTTTTTGGAATGAAGAAGGCAAAATCTAGATTACCCATTTCTAATCAGATGGTCCATATCACGTCAAATGGATAATCTGATCCAACTGATTAACACACAATATGGTTGGATTGTTTATCCAATTGCATCATAGCCATCCTTTCCAATCTACATGAATTGGATGGCTGTAAAGATAAGTGGATACACAGCCATGCAATATGAGTTTGATCACCACCACATCGCCACTATTGTCGTGCCAATGATTATGAGTCATTTTGCCAAATTTTGTGACCTCTCCCATACTGACACGTGGCTAACCACTGCCTCCCTTTTAATAAAAAATCATTTAAAACAATAAAAGCTAGAACATAAAAAGTTCACTAAAAATTTAATTACAATCCAAATTTAATGATCTTTGGCTCTATGGAACCAGGGCGATGAGCTCTACATTAAAAAAAAATTAAACTAATTTTAGAAATATTTGGAGAATAATTTACATTTAAACTTCCACTTGTTTCTTTAATTACTCTCTAGTGATGCACCATCTAGGGCTCAAATTTTGACAGGGTAAATTAGGGGATGTTCCTTACATCACCCAATTTACTTCGGGCTAGGTGAAACCACTGAGTTCTGTAATTAATTTTTTAAGGTCCTTGGTCATTATTTGACAAAGAACTTTAAAAAATTAATTATCTCATTGCATGTAGAATTAGGTCATGAAATTTGTATGTATTATTTACGATATTGGTACCATTAGTTGACATTGATTACAAGTTCAATTAAATATTAGAGACACCTAGGTAAATTAACTTTGGATTGTGTCTAAACAAATTAGAAAAATTCTTGGATATTCTTTGAACATCTAATAGGGGTGACACCCAAACCTAGCATACTTAGTCACATGATGAACACTAGAAATTAAATTCAATATAATTGGAATCTATTAAGTTTGTTAATTAACAAACCCTAATTTTAGCCCTTATTTTGGGGTTAAAGTTTTCAAAATTCAAAATTAAATAAAAAAATCTTAAATTTACACAATAAAATTTAAAAACTCTTTATTAATCATATAAACAAGGAAAATTAAAATCAAACTCTAGAATTAATTAAAATTAAATTAATTTAAAATTAAATCTTAATTAATAATTAATGAATTAAATAAATATAAAATTAAATATTAATCCAATTAATCCAAAATTTTTGGGATTGATCCATGGGTTATCATTAACTATTGGTATCATTCTCGTGAACATTTGAGATTGATTTGATTAATCAAACCCAAACTAGATTTCTTCTATAGCGAGGGAATTAAATAAATAATTAAAAATTTAATAAATATTAATAAAACATTAATAATAATATAATATAAATTAAAATTAAATAACTTTGAAAAAATTTCAAACATTAAAATCAAACCAAATTACCTAAATAACCTAAGTTAAACTCAAGTTAATTAAGCTCAACAACATTAACTGAAGGTTAAAGCACCAAAGCCCCAAAATAATACTTAAATCAAATCAATATGCCTTTTATACATATGCCTAATTTCATTTGGACAGTATACATGCATTGGATTCATAAGGCTTAGGATGTGGGACTGAGTACTTCAAAAAAATTTAGAGTATTTTGATAAACATGCTCTTTACAATAATTATCTTCTAAATAACTATTTAAAATGTTAAAATAAACTTCAAGTACTCTATGCAATTATTCAATCATATACTAAGGAATGAATGTATTATATTTTTGAGCCTTAGGTTGTAGTTAGTGGCTTCTATACTTTGGACTTAGTAGCTTAGATGGTTCTTTTAAATGAAAATAATTTAACTTAAACATTCTAAAATTTAATTAATAAAATCATAAATCATTAAAACTTGAATCCATATTAAAAATATTATTTGACCTTTAATAAACATAACTTTAAATTCAAATAACTCAAATAGTAAAACCCTTTAGGATATGTCAAAGCCACACAACCTTCTTCACACAATGTAGATAGTTTGCTAGGACAACTGACTTTATCTTAGGCTAGACCGGTGGTTTTTTTGGTGTGCTTGTTGAAACCTTTCTTGGAGGGCGTCTTATATCTGTTTACTTACTTTTAGTACTTTGTATAAATATAGATGTTTACACTTGATGGGGGTGTGGGTTCACATTAAATGCACAAATTATATTTATGTTATGGGGTTGAAATATGCTTTAGTTTTATATATATATATATATATATATTATCCACTAAATATGCAATCTACATGTCAATAAAGTAATAAATAAAAATGAGAGTGTCAATCCCAAGAGGAGGTGTTCTACTAACATGCAAATTAACTAATACTACCCATTGCAATAACAATGTTTATCTTACTGAATGAAAATAGGAGTTGATATTCTATGCCCACTATGTTGCAGAAGAAAAGATAAGATACTAGATGATTAAATATTTTGGGCTAATGATTGTGAAATTCTTAAGTATGCTCTTTTCTGTTTAATGTGGATCAGTGCATATGCATCCCTAGATCTTTGTTGAGCTTGTAGGGATGTAAAGCAAGGTTTATGGCCATTTTTTGATGATTATATCTCCATAGAACCTGGAACACTAAACATTCTTTTTCTAGGAAATTAAGAGTTCCATTCTAACGCTCCTATTTATTCTATGATTCTCCTATCAAGGCAATTTATCACACTAAATTTTAACTACCCACATGGCCATTATATGCATAAATTAAGAATGAGAGATATTGAAAACATCAATTATTCATTCAAAGCATAAAAGTTGATATTAGTACTTATCAAGGATTAACATCATTAGCCCCAAACTAAGAAATTTTCTAACGATGGAAAGAAAAGAAAATAAACCAATTTTTATTACTTACATATAAGATAAAGTACAAAAGTAAAACTGAAATCAAATGTCACTCGGATAGTAGAATGCACTTTCCACACTCCTTTCTCCTCCAAAATTTTGATTTCTTACAAGTAGATAGGCTGATATTCTCCAAAGGAAGTATCTTTCTTTTCTATGGCCTCCCTTAGATTTAACTCTAAAGGGGTACTACACTTTAGCACTTAAGACTCAATTAAATGATAGATCCCGCTTATAGTTATAGAACTCTAATAGAACTCATACTTAAATGAACTGAAATACTATTTATAGTACTGTAGAGATAGACTCAGGTTGTGTTGTGCTTAACATTGTGGTATTATAGTGTTATACAATGACTTAGTGCCTCAGTACTACTAGCTTTCTTTGTTGTGGTGTTGGGCTAACTAGGTGCATCTAATGGCTAAACTAATCTGTGACTTGGTTGATTTAGTGTTGCTCCATCATTTTTGAACTACTATGCCACTACGCTCTTGAAATTAAGCACCATGGCACTTAAAGATGTAATCTACAGTTATAGTTTTATTCAATTTAGTGCTCCATCACTCAAATTCTTAAGCCTCAAGTGCTGCAATACTAATTTTTTGCACTATAGTGTTATGAAGTGCACTATAATGACACTAAATTAATTATCATTTTTTTTGAGGTTCTGGCATTGTGATTTCTTGATCTAGCGTCAGGGTGTTGTGGACGCTGCAGTGTTGTTAGTTGGATTACTTGAGTGTTGGTTCAACAATTATGAATTTATTTCCTTTTCCTAAGACATTCCTACACAACATCAACTAAAAATAATATTTTTAGAAATATTTAAGATAGTAAAACACTACAATATTTATATTTATTAAATTTCCCTCAGCTTAAACTCTTGTTTATCTTCAAGCTATAATGTAATCACCTATTGATTAGCCTAGTAGCCCAAATAAAAATTGACAATTTAAGATTATTAAAATGTATGAAAATACTTTACCATTTAGATAATTTGAAATGATCAAAGTTATACAATCTTAATTTGAATGATCATAAGTGATTATCCTAATCAATCATCCTTGTTGTTGCTCAAATTGAACTTATTTACTGCAAGTGTAAGAGTAATGTTGACAACTAATTTTTTGATATGTAAAATAGGTCATCTAAAAATTATTTATGCTTGTACTTAAATTAGAAGTTTATTAGTAACCCAACATATGCATTAGTTTACTTACATTTCCTATTGGCTTAATATTTAGGAACTTTTAGGAATTGAGCTTTATAAAATACCATTTTTTGAATTACTCAACCTTCATTTTCATTTTCTTCCTTTCTTTTGATTTTCATATTCTTTTCAAATGCCATTAAAAGAGAAGCACAATACTAAGTTATGTGTTGCGGAGATGAGGATGCTCAGGTGGATGAGTGGATTTACTCTTAGAGACAGGATACGAAATGAGCATATACATGAAAAGGTTGGAGTAGCTCTAGTGGAGGATAAGATTAGAGAGAGTAGCCTCAGACGGTTTGGTCAAATAAAATGGCAGCCTTTCGATGACCCAGTTAGGAAAGTAGAGGTATTAGATTTGACTTATGTTAAGAAAGGTAGAGGTAGACCTAAAAAGACTTGGTTAGAAAATATTAGAAATGATCTTTCTTTATTAGATTTAAACGAGAATTTGACTTTGAACCGGACACAATGGAGAAAAATGATTCATGTTGCCGACCCCACGTAGTGGGACAAAGGCTTGATTTTGTTGTTGTTGTTATTTTTTTTTTTTTTGAGCACATAAAAATTATTTTAAATATTTGATTGCTTTCTTCCTTCAATTAACCCTATATTGAATTAATGTAAGGATGTAGTTAAGCTCATTAATTCCAAATTCAAGGTTATAATGATTTTCATAATTTAATCTACTCACTACATTTCTTTGAACTCAATTATTCAATCTTTAAATCTTTAGTCTATGCATAAGTATATAACTTTCAAGTTCAAAGGAAGATAATAACTTAGATGATTTTCTTTAGTTAATTTTACTATGATTTTCAAGTTAAAAATTGTAATTCTTTATTCTTCAAAATTATCACATATAGTTTAGCAGTATTCTTAATTTTAAATAGTTTTAATTGCTATTTTTATTTTGGCTATAGAGCAATCAAATTCCAAGTGCTATGTAGAGGGCATTTTCAATAGTTAAGCAATACATGGTATTTTACTTTAATGTAAATTGAACTACAACAATAATTACATAAATAAATCACTATAATAAGTAAATTATACCACTCATAAATAGAAAATAACCAAATATTGAAAATATACTAAAAATTCCCACACAAAAATTTATTATATTTATTTAGTTATTAATTTACTAAAATCAAACCTTATTAAAGGGATAAATTTTGAGAAGACATTTTCCCCAATAGTTAGACTAGAAGCTATCAGGGTACTATTGGAATTTTCATGCTTTAAATGTTCAAAATTATATTAAATGGATGCAATGTGTATTTTTCAAAATGGGGTGATCAAGGAAGATGTATATATAGAACAATCCTCCAGTTTTACGAGCTCAACATTTTTAAATCATGCCTATAAACTTATGAAATCACTGCATGGGCTTAAGCAAGAACCTATGGAATGATATGTTCAACTTAGTAATTTTTGTTTAGAAAAATCTTTTATTAAGGGAATCAGAGACACTACCCAATTTATTAAGATCTTTGGAGATGATATAATCATTTTTCAAATTTATGTGGATGATTTTTTTTTTTCGATCTACTTATGATGATCTATACAAAGCAATTTTCTCAACAATAATTAATGAATTTGATATGAGTGTCATGGTGAGTTAACCTATTTCTTTATATTTAATTTGAATAAAAGAAAGGATGGATCCTCCTAGAGTCAAACTAAATATATAAAGATATTTTAAAGAACTTTGATATAAAATGTTGGAAGATTATGAATACATTGATGAGCTCGACTAGCTAACTAAATAAGGATTAGGATGATAAGATAGTTGTTTAGAAAATATTAGTGGAATTATAAGTTTCTTACTTTACTTTATTTTAATAGGGCTAATATTTTATTTTTCATTTTTTTGTGTTAGATTTCATGTTGACCCTAAGGAATTCCATATGACCATTGTTAAAAGAATCTTAAGGTTTCTTAGGGACTTAAAATTTGGGTATTTGGTTTCCTAAGAATAGCTTGACTATTAACAGTTGGAATCTTATATTCAAAATTTGTTAGATTTAAGGAAGATAGGAAGAGGAACTTAGGAACTTGCCAATTCTTATGAAAATGTCTAATTTCTTGGTCCACTAGAAAGCATAATTTTGTAGATCTTTCTATTACAAAAGCTTAATATATAGTTGTAGGAATAAAAGTTGCCTAAGTTTGTTACCTGAGGCAATAACTTCTTGATTTTGGTATGATAGTAGAAACCATCCACTAAGATAAATCAATTTAACACTTCACACTGAACATATTGATATAATAAATCACTTAATTAGGGATCAAATGCCCACGAAGAGATAGAGATACAATATGTAGAAACATAAAATAAGTTAGATGAAATTTTTACCATACCACTAAGATATGATAGGTTTAATACACCTAGGACTATATTATGAGTTATTGATATAAGTTCTTAATTTGGATAACTACATATCATGTATTTCATTGTGGCTTTATTTTTTTTTTTCAAGTTTATGTGTTTGCATTTATGACCATTTTGTTGCATGTTTATGTGTTTTGGTGTTTTTTTTTTCATGTGTGTTTTTTTATATTTTATTTTATTTCCTTATGTTGGTTTTTAATTTATTCCCTAATTCATTATGTTTGTATGATCTGTGTTAAAAGGTTTGTGTGTACTTGTACTTGTGGAACAATCCTTGATCATCACAAAAAATCTTAAATTTTTGTTCACATCATACTACATGATACAAATAGGATCAGACCATTAGAGACCAATAATTATCAAATTAACTTTTTTAAATGTTCAATTATTAATGATTATACTGTATGAATTACTCATCATACTATTTGATCAGTCTTTTTAACCTGTCATACCTATGACTTCTTGGAAAAAAATTGCACCAATCATACTACACGATCCCTGATTGTACAAGATGATCTATGATCATACTATATGATTCTTGATTGTACTAGATGATCGTCAATCATACTATAAGTTTTAAAATTGATAGTACATTCATGAAGATAATTTTTGAAGGACTCAATCAGATAGCCAGATCGTATTGTATGAATAATCCATAATTATAAATGGAGGGATTATTTCTCTTTTTTCTTCACACCTTTCACTCCTGTCGATGACTCATAAGCATGGAACACTTGCTCAGTGGCCTAGACTCAATGATCGCTTCCAATATGAGAAAGACCACGCCACATACAAACATTATAGGGAGGCCTCCACCACAGACTTGAAAGTTGTGAAACAAGAGTGCTAATCTTATTAAGGTATTAGATCTATTTACTGCTACAACTCTTTAATTCCTTATCTATGTAGTTATCCCTTTCATACAAAACCCTTGTTGGAATTTTTGCCAATCTTCGAGCCATATCTGACCAAAGTGCTACACAATTACTTATCTTCTGTTGCCAAGTGATTATCATTGATTTTGATCTTCATGAGCACCTTCACCTCTCTAACACTAGTGGTGTACCTCATTATATTACCCAATCCTTAGAATACAATTGGATCATAATGAACGTGATCATTAGGGACTCTTCTCGCCTACAATAACCTTAGCCTCTAGTCAGCATTATGACATTGAATTCCCATGTTATCCAATACATCTTTCAATATAATGTTATCCCTATGGATCATGACCATATGAACATGACTCCTTTTCCTTCTATAGTTGCCTATTTCTACAGGACTGGCATATAGCTTGAAGCTATAAACATGATTATTAGCTATACAGAGAATTTAACCTTGATTAGGAATCCTAAGACTCGTCAAATATAAAACTTAGCCCTAGGACACATCATTGCATATATCCTTGAAGAAAGATACAACCTGACCTACCCTGCACCACCAAACCACCTAGCCACATTTTCATTGAAAACTCCTTCCACATCACCTATTATGATTCATATAGGCTTTTACCTTTAGGGGATATTCCTGACACTGATGAGGATGCAGCGGTATAGGGAGCACTAGCCCCACATTCCAGCCACCATGCCCTGGCTACTAGATTGAGCTAGTTGATTGCCAAGAGCTAAGATTAGACACACACATTTAATATTCAATGTCACATTGGGAGTAGCTCATTAGTATCACAAATAGATCTTGCTTTATTTTAAGGCAAATTTTATTCACTCCACTACTTCTAGCCACCACCACTACCACCTAATTATGGGACTTTTGAAGAGTAGTTTGTCTACTTATGTTTTGTCTCATTGTACTCCTTTTTTTATATTATAGTTATGACTTCAGTCCCTCTTTTTGGTGATGTAAAAAGGAGCAGTACAGAGTCATGTTGGATGTATTGTTTGCTTTTTAACTAGTATAGCTTTCTTTGAAGTATTTGTGTTTTTATATTTAGTTTTCAAAATAAATAAAATCTATTTTTTAAATAAAAAAATAAAAGTACAAAATTTAAAAATCAAATGTTTTCCCAATTAATTTTAAAGAAACAAATTATTGAGGGAGAGAAGAAAGCAGGAAATTTAAAATCAAACATACAAATTTAAATTTCAACCAACAATATTTGCAATCATTAAAAAGAGGAAGATTGTTGAAATCTACAAGCCTAACCTAGTTTTTTAATGATTATAAATATTGTTTATGTGATTATTTACTTATTACAACTTTATATATATTACTTATGTCTTTTATGTGTCACTAATCATTTCAGGTACAACATACACCGAACTGAGTTAATGAATCAGACTCAAGATACTACAGTATTAAAGTATAATTGAGTTTATAATAATAGAATATGTGCTTTTCTCTTTTCCTAAGTCATTTTTTGTATTAGGTGTATGTTGGTTGGATAATAGAGCACACACACACTCACAAAGAAGGGGGGGGGGGGGGGGGGGAGGAGAAGGGGCAATTAAATACTTGAAGTCTCAATTAAATTGTACTATATAATTTGTTAAACCAAAAATTAATTCAAGTATTTAATTAAACTAAGCTATAACTTTTTGTACTGTGTGACTTTTATATAGGACTATCAACTATTTTGATAAACCCCATCGTTAAATCTATGCTACTAAAGTTATGCAAATTTTAAATTTGAATTGATTATACATTATGAAGGCCTTCATATGATATGAACATGAATGAATATTATATATTTTTGTCTTAAACATTAAGGAATTAAATCAAGTTCAAATCCTAATTAAAGATCATACTGTATGATCAAAAATCATATATTTTGATTCACCAAAGAGATCAGTTAATGATGAAAGTGCTTTTGCGCACAAAGATGGACGGTGAATTGGTTTTTAAAAATATTTTCTTTTACTTGAAAATCAAGTTAGAGAAACATCCGCTTTAAGAAAAAATTTCAAGCCAGAAATAAGAAATAATATATTTTTATTTTTTTTTCAAACTTTTAGATTTTTTTTTATTTTTATATTTGAACCAATATATGTATTAAGAAATTATCAAGAATAAATTTCCTAAAGAACAACCAAATAACAAAAGTGTATGAAAGTAAAAGTAAGAGAACATAGGAAAAGAAGAATGCTCATACTGGATTTATGATGGTTCGGTTGAATCGACCTATGTCCACTCCCCATAGGTCCTCCTCTTAGGGTATTGCATGAACATAGGCACCATTGGCATTAAACCAGGTGGAGAAACCCTTCTCCCTTACTAGGTTGTGAATGACCTTTATATACTCTTCCAACCCTAAATAATGTCCCTCTTTTCACCTCTCATCCCGGTAGAGATAACACTCTCTCCTTTAGCTCGCTCTCTCCTTTAGCTCCTTGCTATGAAACAATTTTCACTACATCCTTCTATCTTTATGCGTGACAGAGATGCTGATTTCTCTTTTAAATCCTCTCTCGATGAAGATGACATAGCCTCATTTTACCTATCAATCTGGGCCAAATGAATATGCTAACAATAGCCTCCTCTTCTAGTAAGTATTTCACCCAAAGACTTTTAAATAAGAGCTCTTCTCTAAGAGCTTCCACCAATACAATAGGAGGACCTAACGTGTAGGCTAGCTAGAGCATTCTACTTACCTCTGAACTCCCTCAAGGTAAACTCCCCTCTACTTCACCTCTTCTCCTTTCCAAGTGATTGGACACTCTCCAAAGCTCTATTCTTGAAGGAAATGTCTCATACCACTTAACATTTCTAACCATCAGGTCATATTTTGAGTTTATGAAGTGGGATCTTTAAAGAAACTTTAATTTTAGATTAATTGCTTTGATTATAGAGTACACTATTAGTACTATACTATCTAATTAATTTAATTAACATTATAAATCATCCTGTACCATGTAAAGTCATAGAAGACAATTAGTTAAACTAAATAAGGCTTCATATAATATGAATAAAGGTTCATCCACTGAGCTCTTAGGTTGAATAGACTATGCGATTATGATTATATATTCGGATAATTAATTAGAATTTAATCTTTATTCAATTCCTTAATCTACATAATTAAATTACGCAATATTCATTCAAGTTTGTATAGTATGAACTACTTCATACAATATGATCAGTTCAATTTTCAAATTTCAAATTTTCCATATTTAGGTAATATAGATTTGACGATGGTGTTTTTTTTTAAAATCGCTGATCATACTATAATATTCTAGGTCATGGAGAATGATTAGTTATAACCCAATTTAATTATTATCATTTAATTAAATATTTGAATTAATTTCATTTTAAACAGATCATTTAGTATGATTAATAGAAAAATTAATATATTCAATTTTTCTTCCCCCTCTTGTACGTGCATTGTTTCTTGCCAACATACACCTACTGTGGAAACTAACTCAAGAACATTAAAGTATATAATTTATCAAATATATTTAGATTTAGACTGTAATGCTGCACTATCTTGAGTGTTCTTTCTTTGATTTTACTTATTGTATATTATACAAAAAATGGTTAGTGACACACAAGAAACATATGTTATGTATAAATCAAGAATGAGTAAATAATCATCCAATAATGTTTGTAAACATCAAAACACTTGGTCAAGCTTCTAGATTTCAATAATCTCTCCCATTTTATGATCAAAAAATTGTTGGATACAATTTAAATTTGCATGTTTGATATTTTATTTTTTACTAAGTTATCCCTGTCACTACTTAACTTCCTTAAAATTATGGGGAAAAATTTTGATTTTTAATTTTTAATTCTTTAAAATAAATTTCTTGTTGAATTCATTTTTTAAAAATTTTTAAAACACATTTTTTAATTTTTGAAAAAAATTGTTTAATTTTGCGAAACAAAACACAACAACACACATATTGAAAGAAAACTACACTAGTAAAATAATTTAACCAACATGATACTTTATCCAGCTTTTGGCATCACCAAAAAGTGGAATTAAAAACAAAACCATAATATGAAAGGACAACTAAAAATAAGGTACAACAAAAATAAACTACAAGAAACACAAACACAAAAACATATTTTTAAAAATAAATATAAAAGTTCAAAAACTATAATAACATGCTATGACCCCAAATCCCTATGCACTTATATAAATTGCTCGCAAAATAGTGTTAAGCACATTAAACCTATAATAATTCAGGGGTTTAGTAAAAATATCCACTAATTGATTTTATATTTCGACATATTGTATTTCTACATCTCCCTATTCCATATTATGCCTAATAAAGTGATTTATAATGTCAATAAGTTTAGTGTGAGAGAGTTGAAAAGGATTTTAGTCATACATATCTCATTTAAATTATCACACATGATAGGTATGGTTTCTATAACCTGTCTAAAATTAAGAAGCTATTACATAAACTAAAGGACTTGGGAAACACAAATTCCTATAGCTACATAAATGGTTTCTACAGTGGAAAGAGATGTTGAATTTTTCTTTCTACTAGATAAAGAAACAAAAGATTATCCTATGAATTGATATATTCTTGAGGTGGTCTTTCTATCTACCCGACATCCAACAAAATTTGAATATGAGTATCTAACTAAGTCAAAGGTCAAGCAATCCCTAGATTACTAAAGACCTAAGTTCTTAGTGCATATGAGAGACCTTGAGATTCTTTTGATAGTGGTCAAAGGGGATTTATTAAGTTCAACCTAAAATCTAACACATAGATAAACACTCAATAAATAGGAACCTAAACTCCCTTGAAACTTCTTTTAATCTACTTATTTACCATCATGGTCCATTTCTAGTTGGGTTATTGGGCTCATCAATATATTTATACTCTTACATCCTTCCATATCAAATTGATTCATAATTTCTTTAATGTACTTAGTATAGCTTAAAAGGTTCCATCCTATGTTTGCTTAACATTAAAACCAAGAAAATAGGTTAACAACCATTATACTCATCTCAATTTTAATGCTCATAGTGGAAGAAAATTATTAGCATTAATCATCATTGGAGGAGCCAAAAAGAATAAGGTCAACACATATTTAAACTATAAGCATGTCATCTAAAATTTTCTTAAAAAATAGTATGACATCTACGGTGTCCTTAATACTGGACTTTCATACTAAGAAATTGCTAAGTCTAGCATCCCATGCCCTAGGTGCTTGCTTATGACCAAGTTGTGCTTTCCTAAGTTTATACACATGACTTGGAAATGCTGAGTTCTCAAAATTAGAGGGGTTTTCTAGATAAACATCTTCATTAATCACTAAAATTAGAAATCACTATTTAAATCCATTTGACACAATCTGAAGCCCTTAAAGCATGTAAATGCTAACAAAATCCTAATGGATTCTAATCTAGCTATGGGTGCCCCTCAAAATTTATCCCTTTAATTTGATTGAAACCCCTTACTACCAACCTAGCATTATTTTGAATTATGGATCCAAAGTCATTTAATTTATTCTTGAATACCCATTTAGCTCTAACAAAACTCTGATCAGAGGGTATGCTTACTAATTCCCACATAAAATTCCTAACAATTTGATTAAATTCTTCTTGCATTACTATAATCTAGAATTCATTTTCTAGAGCCTCATCTACACTAGTGGGTTCTATCATAGAAATGAATTCAGTGTGGCTAACTAACATTCTAAGACCATTCCTAATCTTACCCCCTTTAGATTGGTTTTCTAAGATAAGTTCTCTTCGAAGAATAAATGAATATCTTCATTCCTTAGGCAATGGGTTCTGAGACTCTTCTCTATCCTCCAATAAAATATTTTTAATCTACTAGTTATTGCTTCTTCTTCATCATCAATAGATCTAGTTTAAGATACCCTATCTAATTCATCAAATATAACATGTGTGGTCTTCTCAATAATTAATATTCTTTTATTTAATATTTTATGTACTTACCAACAGTGGAATATCCTAAAAATATTGCTTAATCTACCTGTGCTTTAATTTTTCCTAAATGTAATTTTTCATTATTTAAAATGAAGCATTTAAACCCAAGCACATATAGATGAGAAAAATTAGGTGTTTTATCCTTAAGCAACTCATATGATATCTTATTTAGCTTAGGTCTTATATTTAGTTGATTAAGAATATAATAATCAGTATTCACTACCTCTGCCCTAAATTACTTATGAAGACTAAACTCACTCATCCCTACCTCTGCTAATGTCCTTATCTTTATTTTGACTATCCTATTTTGTTGTGATGTTCTAGGGGATAAAAAATTATGATCTATCCCAAAACCTTAACAAAATAATTCCAATTTAGGTTTTTGATCACTATGAATTATGGAGATTAAACACCATATTTTTTTTAATAAATCCAAATTGAGAATGTTCTAAACTCTTCAAATGACCCACTATTATTTGTAAGAAATTTAACCTAAGTGAATCTAAAATAATCATCAACAATCACAAATCCAAATAATTTTCCTCCTAGACTCATTGCACAAATAAGTCCAAAACAATTCATGTGAAGTACATCTAAAGGTTTAGAGGTTACTACTTCTTTGATGGAATGGATTGATAATTTGATTTACTTTCCTAATTGACATGCATAATAAAGATGTTCCTTGGAATATTCTAGCTTAAGAATGCCTCTAATCAATTCTAGCAAAGTGATTTTCCTAAGAGTCCTCATGCTAGCATGGCATAGTCTCTTATGCCACAACCATGATTCATCAATAATAGAGTTTAAGAAATAAATATCACTTAACTTATCAATGTAGTTGGAATAAATCATGTAAACATTGTTAATTCTTAATCCTCCTAAAAAAGTTTTACAACTTATTTTTGGTAAGTATTTCATAGAAAGAAATTTTATATTGAATCCTTAATCACATAGCTAACTGATACTTAAAATATTATGTTTTAAACTTTCTCCTAGCAAAATATTTTTAATAGAAAATTTGTCAACTTTACTTGTAGTACCTGCACTCACCACCTTTCTAGCATAGTGTTATCTCCAAGTGTTACCTTTCCTCCACTCCAAGCTTCTGGCATGATGAATTATTTCATATCTCCAATCACATGTAATGAACATCCGCTATCTAGGTACCACATACTCTCAATGGACTTTTTATGAGACCACAGCTACAAAACTAATCACAACATAATTTTGGGAAGCCATGTTGGTTTGGGTCCCTCCTTATATTATAATGAGTATATGTTATGCCATGTAGATGATGTATTGGGCCTCAAGATCAAATTTTCTATGGTGGATTGTGAGTATATATGAATGCAATATGCCCTAATATGCCACAAGAATTACATTTTGCTTCTGAAAATGGATGTACTAATCTATATGAAGAGTGATGTCCTCTTTTGAAAGATGGTGGTGCATGTTGTGTTTTAATGTATGGCTTTTTAGTGTGTGTTAGCCCTAATGTATTTTCTTTAGTGTTGTAACCCTATTATTAAAATTTTATTTGTACTTTTATATATGCCAACTTCTAACTTGTAATGCATACTCATCTTCTTGCAAATGTAATGCATCTCTTTCTAATTCCTTAAATTTTTCTTAAATTCAATATGCTAATTGTTTAGAATGTCATGCTTTTCTTCCAATGCAACAAAGTTAGTTTTTAATTTTGTAAAAGTTTCAAGTAGTTGGCATACTCTTTTTGTAGTGTAGAATGGTTTCTTTTAAGACATGAATGCTTCTTCATAATTTTTTATAACAATTATTCAGTTGTTAAGAAAAAGAGGGTAATTCATCAAAGGTAAGATTTCATACTTGATCACTATTTGAATTACCAGTGTTATTTATGGCCTTGAGATAGAGATTCATTACCTACTCTCCAGCTTTTGTCTTCGATGAGTCTGAATAAGAATTTGTCTGAAAAGCCTTTAAAATTTTTTATTTGCCCATCTTTGTAGTTCTTTTCTCATAACCCTTTTCTTTAGTTGGGGGCTCTTCAAGCTCGAGCAATCAGATTGGATATGTCCTCGATATTTGTATTCATAATGAGCAACATCAATAAAAAACTTGTTTGACTATGTATTCTTATCTCGATGTTTGTCATTATGTTGCTTATGCTTATGTTTTAGGAATCCTTTAACGTTTTTGTCATCAATTCTATGCCTTCGTTTCTATCTAAATAAGATTCATTTCTATATGTATCGTCAGCTTTGAGTGCTATTGTCTTCTCCTTTCTTTGTTCAGTTGTGTTTCATTTTCTTCATTAACCTTTTCCTCTAGGCAATCAAAGAGCAAAGTAAATTATAAATTGAGAAAGAATTCAAATCCTTAGATAAAAAAATTATAGAAACCATGGCATCCATAAATTTGGTAAATAATGTAAGATTTTGTTAATTTCTTTGGAATTAGGAATATATCTACCCAAAGCGTGTAATGCTGTAAAAAAAATTTTAAACTAGTATACATGCTAGAAGTAGATTCACTACATTGAATGTGGAATAGTTTATATTCATGTAAAAGTATATTCAAACTAGATTATTTTAGCTCACTAGTGCATTTATAAGTTAGTCTATCCCAAATATCCTTCCCATTAATACATGTAGTAACCAATATATAATCTTCAAATTTTAAAGCATAGAAAAAGTACTTAAGACATTTAGTATTATGTTTCCCAATATCGTGATGATCCATGCTACATTCAAGAAAGGTAATTCTACCTTAACACCATTCAAAATTCTAAAAGGAACAAGGTAACCTATTTGTATCATATTCTATATATGAAAATTAATAAATTGTCAAAAGGTGGAAATAAAAATATTCTAGGAATCAAAGGAATATCATTAAATAAGATGGTTGGATAATAGAATACCCTTCCAAAGTGTTATGATTTCCAAAGTGTGTTATATGGATCCACAAAGATGGTGGCACAAAGAGAGGTCATTGCACTGATGTAAATGAAGGCAGGTCTAATGTAAGGCTTGAAAAAGAGCTCAAGCAGTTGAGGAAAATTGATGTTAATCCAAGGAAAAGAAAATTAATTTTTTTAGAAAAGTTTCTGGAGGCATGAAGGGACCTCAAGTGATTGGTAGAATCTTTTCGAAGGCTATCATAAATCTAATTACGTAGTTTTACCAGCCAATATAAAAGAGTACTATCAAATTGCATCGATATTCAGGGGTCCAGGTAGTAAGTTAAAGTCTGAAAGTTCATAATTAAAGATTTTTAGTTATTTTTTTAGCCAGTGGCGATGCATCCTCTATATTTGAACGTTCATTTTAGTAGGATGCTAGAAGTGTCATGTTGATTCATGCAGATCCATGGTCCTGAATGTGTACTTCAATTTAAGTGCACATGATCAGTGGCTTATTTTATCTTGTAAGCTATTCTTTCATTTACTTCTAATTTGCTGATTAAATTAATTTTCATAGGGAAGCTAAATTTTACTCACTTTTCATCTTGTTGGGACAAGTGGGATGTCAACCAACCTTTGTGGTTATTCTTATTAATTTGGTGACCCCATCACCCTGGTTTGATTAAGGAGATAATGGTTGAACCCTAATTTCTTTATAAGAATTGCTCATTATTGATAAAAGAACGTAAGAGTTTGAAAGGAGAAAATGGTCATTTATCAAATTTTTCTTGGCCTCTATTTGTGCCACGCTTTACCTGAATTGCAATTTCCTTTTCATTAGTGGATGCTATCTCTTTCCCTTTTTTAAAGAGAGGATTAGTATTTAGGTTTTGTTCTATACAAATTCATAAAGTCTCAAATTTATTAATGATTTAATTAATTATTTATGTTCAATGAATCTGTTTATTAATCAAATTGAATTGATTTGTATTGATTATTTATTTTTTTAATTTAAATCATTTAATTTTTATTAAATATCCTCTAATTTTTATTTATTTATTAAATTTTGATTTAATTTAAATTTTATTTGAATTTTATTTCATTTCATTTTATTTTATTTTAATTTTCTTTTATTTATTTTATTTGAATTTAATTAATTTGTTTGTTTCTATTAATGTATCTTTTTTTGGATTATTTACTTATGTTCATTGTTTTTATTTTGTTTATGCTTTTATTTGCTTATTTATTATTTAAATATATTTTTTAAGATATTATCCTTTTATTCATTTATTATATATATTGACCAATGTTTGATTTTCATTTTATTTAAGATTTTAGAGGTATTTTGTTTTTATCAAATACTAAATTTTATTTAGAGTTGATTTTAATTCAGTTTGTATTCTTAAGATTTTTTTTTTGTAGTTATAATTTTTATAAAATTAGCCTAATTAAATGAATTATCTAATTAAGGAAATTAAGGAAGTTTTGATTTTTGAACCAAATAACCTTTAATTAAGTTGAAATGATAACTAAAGGTCAAGGATGACCAAAGAAGATGTTTATGGGAGTTTGAAGTAATTTAGTATTTTTTATATATTTTAAATTATTTTATGTTTCCAATTATTCAATTTTGTTTAATTTTTAGTTTATTTTTATTTTTACATTTTGTGAAAGGCCTTGTATTTTTTATTAAACTTATTATTGATTTATAAGTCTAATGCAATTATATAATACTTTTCTCATTTAAATTAAATTTTTACTGAATCAAAGAAATTTCTTTTTTTTATTAAAATCCACAATGGGGCCTACATATTAATATCAGAAGTAGTTAGAAGTCCTTGAAGTTATCATACGCTCACTAAATTTTTAAAGAGCAACAATCCAAAAGTAAAAAAGAAACCTAAGAGCATTTGTTCCATGCAACATTACAAAAATAATAGAATTGGTGGGGAAGAAGCCAAAACCCAAAATAAAGTGCTGTTACTTGGATTGTCTTTCAGTACCAGGTACCACCACGCCATGCTTGCAAAAAGGATTAAGCCTGCACCGATAAGGAAAGAAAACAAGGAACAAATAAATGCCAAAATAGTAAACATAAGAACCAATAAATAGAGTTAACCTATAAGCATTGATATAGTAACAAAAGCATTTAAGATTAATACAACCCCCACCAAAATAACCAAAAGAGAACACAAGGATAACACAGATAATAACCAGAAAGAGAACCACCATCACCCAAGAAGAATAGAAGAAAAAATAGTACCCTATAAAAATCCACCCATAGAAATGGAAACACCAAGAGAAGTAGGACCACAAAAAATCCTGGAAACAAAATAACATAGACATAGCTGGACACAAAGCCAGACAACAAGATCCAAAGGCTTGATAAACAACAACGAATCATCCATCTATAATAAAACATGAAGCTACTGTATATTAGATAAAGATAATTTGAATAAAGTCATTTTAACTGGTAGTAGACAGAAACAAAATTCTCAAAAATTTGTTTGTAGCAACCCTCCTAATAAGAACCTCACGACAGAGTGGAAATTCAAAGATGATTTATATAAGTGAATTTTGGGTTTGTATTTAACTTACCAAATGACCTCTAAAAGGCTTGAAATTTAATCCCAAAATCAATCATGACTTAAAGATTATAACCTAGTATTTGGGGCCCATCAAATCCTTCATATGATTTTAATGAATTTTGAAAGTAAATCTATCTATACTTAAAAATGTTATTTTAGGCTAACTAGACTAAGGATTGAGGTAAAATCAATGTGTAACTAACCATTGAACACTACTCTATCAGTTAAGACAAGTAAAGCCCTAATGAATATATGGTTTTAAGTTTATTGAATTTTAAATTTTTGGGTCATTTATTGACCTATAAGTTTAAAATTATAATTGAAGCCCTCTTTTAGCTCAAACAGACTTGAATAATTTTATACATGTGCTAAATATAAGAAATTTGATCTTAAGATGAATTGAATTTAGTGAATAAATAAAAAAATACTCTAGAGTCCATTTTTTATATTATATTTTAATTATTTAAAATTGAACATCTAAATAATAGGTCATTTGAATTACTCTACAAAAAAAGTTCGTGGAGCCTAAGATCTCCTAATTTGCATTAGAGTATGAGGAGTTATGCATTTTTAATATTGAATGAACTCTATAAATTAAATCCATTTAAATTTAAATTACACAATCATCAAGGATGAATATGCATGCACTTTACAAATGTTACTATCTGATTGGTCACTTAATAAGTGATGGGACAGTTAGAGTGCATAATTGTTTAAAGTTTTTTGATAAAAGATTTGATGGCGAAGGACTACTAGCTCAAAATAGCTGGAGATAAGTATAATACTTGCTCTAACCTGATTAGAGCCAAATATTCTATTTGAATTAAATAGATAGCTCTAATTTCATCTATCTCCTCTTGGATGACTTATCAGCCCTAAAGACAAATCCACTTTATGTAGAGGATTCATTTAACTGAATAATTCAATCAAACTTTATCCTGGAGGATCATCTATATGTGCACTTTTAATCCAATGATCAGATTGCCTTTGATTGCATGTTCACTTCATACTAGCCCAAACCTAGTGTATTAGTGCTCAGGATTGAATTTTACCTCTACAAAGAATTAATAGGAGAATCTAGTTCAGTTGTAATTAACTAGTCTAGAGGAGCAGCTTAGTTTTAAACTTTGAAGCTTAAGATGCACTGGATCAAAAATTAGGAATTCAGCTGAAGGAGCTACCAAAGCTTCTATGAACTTGCACAAGAGTAACATAGAAATAGTGGGAAGGGGAGTCCCTAGATAGTGGTTTGAATGTAAGAAAATAAAACCCATATATATTGAAATTTAAAATATTTTTTTCCAAACCTAACTAAATAGGACTCTAATTTAGGCCATTTTAACCATGTGAAACAACCTAGTGGGAGATAGATATGTGATTTGGAGCATTTGAAAGCACATGTTTTGTTGGATAGGGTGCTGGGATTGAACCATCTATTTTTTATTTCTCAGCCACCTCTGGGCCCCACATGGCCTAAGCTTAGGTGGCAAAGTGTCTTAACCTTCCTAAGCATAATGCATGGATTTGTTGGCTCTTATCTAGTCTAGGTCTTGAAATGGCTCAAGGGATTATATTATTTTAGCTTATTAGTCAGTCCATGGGCTATGCTAGCTAGGTTTGAAGCATTGGCTCTAAGGGCTCCTAATGCATGTGAGAATTTAGGATGATTTCATTTAGGTCAAAACATGGCTAAATGAAGGCCCATTTTTGGCACTTAGGTCAATCCATATGACTAACTTATGTGGACCCAAGGGTTTTTGGCTATTATTAATCCTTGGGCACCAAATGGATAGTATGAAGGAATTTGGCGAGTTGAATTACATAGGTCACTTGAATTTACAAGTGGAAGGATTAGGATCAATTTTGTCAACCATGGTTTGCTTGACCTAATAATTGGGTTTAAACCATTCCAAATGAGATTTAGCACCTTTTGGAATAGGTTTTGTGTCATAACATGGTCTTTCTGCAATGATGTCCATGTATGTTAGCTTTAGGTCATCTTTAAGTTTAAATTAGATTTGGTCCAACATGTCCAACTAAGGTCCACCAATACTTTAATCACATTTATGAATAAAAATTTTAATGTTTAGAAGAGTTTAGAGGCTTTGGTGAGGTATAGAGGACTTTATATGCATGATTGAAGGTGTATGATTCAAATAGGAACTTAATGGTCAAAGTAACCAATCATGGTCAACCTATCCCATTCAAGGGTCCATTTGGGTCTATGAAAGATCAAGAGTGATTGTCATGTGCCTAGGAACAAAACTAGGTCTTAGTTTGAAGTTTGCAAAATATTTCATGCATAGAATAATGATTTGGGTTTAAGGGTCTTCTTGGTCAAACTAGGTCAACCTATGTCAAATATGGACCCACATTGATTCAAATCAATATGAGGATGATTATTAACATGCTTAGGCCACTTGGAGAAGCTTATAAGGTTGTTCGTATCAAGATGCAAGGTAAGGGGCATGGAAATATTTGAAAGTTTTGAATGCTTGATGGGGGCATTGAGTTCTAAAGTTTAAGAAGATATGGAAGCTTCAAAAATGATTAGTAACCTATAGGGGTATGTTTAATCAATATGTGAATGATTAAACACAATTCTAAGGGCTTTACCTAAGGTTTTCATCCAATTAAAAATTTCTTTTATAATGGGAGAAGTCCGAAGGTCTTTAGAATCAATCACAGCATAATGAATTTTTAATTTATTCCGAAGGATAAAAGAAATGCTAACCTATCTTTTTGAAAATGAAATTAACCAAGGATTTACTTTAGTCAACATCCAAAATGTTTTTCCCTGCTCTAGTGAACAAAATAAGGGTTTAATTTAATATAGGTTATTAGGCACCTATGGATATGTGCCTCTATAATTAAATACATCTCCAAATTGAAAACTTTCCATTAAAGTAGAGCTTAGAATTATTTTAGATTTAAAATTTAACATATTTGATTTAAGGATTTTAAGGTTTCAATTAATCATTTTTTGCAAAACTTTTAGAGTTTATAAAACTTATTTGAAGGTCAAGATAATCCTTCTGGAAGGAGGTTTGAGGGGTGTAAATGCAATTGGACCAATGCTCACTTGGAGTGCACTTCCTACTAACCACCTAGACACATAATTTTAAAACCATGAATATCAAGTCTGATGCAAGCAGGTAAGATTGCTATTTTTAATACCCAAATCATGGATTCAGGTAAGATGCACCTAACTTAGGCATTTGAAATTGGTGTTTTCTTAACTTCAATCTTCCATATAATGCACTTAATACATTCTAACTTAAGAATCTTAGTTAATCAATAAGTTTAATTTTCAAAGAAAATCCAACAGCATAACAACCCTATACCATAAGGAAAATTATGGAAACCCCATCGCTTAGCCCCCAAGTCCCTTGCTATTGGCTAGTATGCTTTGGTTTAGTGTACATTGTCAAAAATAAAATACATGTTTGAATTCATGATTGGGTAAAGGTGTTCATGTATATGGTACCACTATTGTATCATCCTAGAACTAACATACAGCTTCCTACAAAGTCCAGAATATGCACACTAAAATAAACTTATGAAAAAGGCTACACTCTAATATAAATTTACAACCCATATGAATGCTATGTATGTAATATGAATCATTATGTAACAACCATGTATAAATAGAACTTTTATTCATTTATTTGAAATAAAAATACAACTAGTATCTGCTAAAAAGTAAGGTGGCCAAGTATCACCATACTAGGCTTGGAATTATACTCCTATGAATGTTGGTTTAAATATATTTTCCTATTGCCTTCTGGCTCAATTATTCCTATAAGATTCCAAATGATAATGCTTCTCAAAGGAAGAGAAATCATTTCCTTTTGGAGCCTTATGTATATAAGCAAATACTTTTAACCTTTTATAACTCTTTGTACCACTCGATCTACCTACATTCTAAATAGTTTTCATTTAACATTTAACTTTTATAAATATAACAAAAATCTAAGTACATTATAATACTTTGTACTATGTGTATAAAGTATAAGCTGGAAATAAAAAGGCAATACGATCTTATATACAATTATTAAACATAGTGCAGTTATAGGAAAAAATGTGTAAACATGTATGATTATGAAGGGTACAAAAAGTATGTAAACATGCATCAGATGCACTCGAAGAATGACATCGGCAAGTAGAACAAAATAATTACTAACCAAGCCTAAGCTAATGTTTTTTTTTTTTAATTTTAAGCCTAAGCTAAAGTTAGTTATTCTAACAAACCATCTACAATGTGTTAAGAAGGTTGTGTCATTTTGATATGTCTTAAGGGTTTTTTTATTTGAGTTGTTTTGATTTGAACTTGTTTAATCTTTTGAAGTTAAAGGGCATATGAATTAAATTTAAATTTTAACTCTTTAGTGTTTTATTATTTAAATTTTTAAATATTTTTATTTGATAATTTAATTTTAAAGAACCATTTTAGCTAACGACTAGAAAGTGTAGAAGCCATTAGCCTACAACTCCTAAGGCTCATAAATATAATGCAATAATTCTTCATATTAGATAGAATGATTATATAGAGTACTTGAAGTTTGTTTTATTGATATGATTAATGATTTAGAATATAGTTATTATCTAGAATATCTTAACTTAAATAATTCAAATTATTTTAATTCACTCAACCCCACATCATAAGCCTTATGAATCAAATGCATATATGACTTTGAAAAGGAATCATGCATATGCATAAAAGGCTTCCACTTATTAAAGATTTATTAATGAATTAAAAATTTAATGTGTTTGTGTTCTCCACTGGAATAAACCATCTTTGAGGTCTTCTTATTTTAGTTTAAGTATTTATTAAGTGAGTTAATGTATTAACATTAAGTTTTAGTTGTTTTGTTTAGTTAACTTGAGTTTAAGCAAAGTAATTTCATTAATTTGGTTTGATTTTATTATTTTAAATTTAATTTAAAGTTCTCTAAATTTAGTTTATTTTACTAATTTAATTATAATTTTACTTTATTTATAGAATCTTTAAATTATTTATTTAAATATTTCCTTATAAAGGGAACTTGGTTTTGATTTTGATTAATCAAGTCAATCACAAATGTTCAGATGATTGATACCATTGGTTAAGAATAACCCATGGATCAATTCATGAAAGTTTTGGGATTAATTTGAATAATATTATATTTATATTAATGTAGTTAATTAGTTATTAATTAATATTTAATTTTAATTAAAATTGAGAGTTAATTTTAATTTCTCTTAATTTTAGGTTGATATAGAGTTATTTGAGATTTAATTTGTGTTTATATGATTTTTATTTAATGAATTATGAATTTAAGAAATTTTATCCCCTAAATAGGAGATGATTTTAGGATTTATGAGTTAACTGACCTAATCAATTCAAATATAAGTGAAATTAATTATGAGGGTTCATTATATAACTAAGTTTACTAGGTTACAGTTTCACTGTTATTGGATATCTAGGGAATTTCTTATAATATTTTTAGTTTGTCTAGACATAACCCTAAGATAATTTCCCTAGGTGTCTTTAGTGTTCAACTGGACTTAAAATCAATGCCATCGTGCCCTTGTATCAAAAATAAACAAACCTCACAAATTTTGTGACCTAATTCTATATGCATTGAGAGAATTAATTTTCTAAAGTTCTTTGGTCAAATAATGACCTATGACTTTAAAAAATCAATAAAGAACTTGGGGGTTTTACCAGTCCCAAGAAAAGTTAAGGAGATGTTTGGGATGAAGAGAACATCCCCTATTTTAACTTCAAATTTGAGAACAAAATGATACATGGTTAGAGAGTGATTAATGAAAAATAGAGTAGGTTAAAATGTAAATAGGTCTTTAAACATTTATCAAAAAGCTCTAATTTTATTTTAAAAGTAAACATTTACCCCTTTCCATAAAGCCCATGATCATAAAATTTAGTTCGAACATGGATTTTCTATAATTTTTTAAAGTTTAGCTATTTATTTAAAATAAATATAAATTTTATTAATCATTGACAGTGATGGCATAATGATTGGCATGGTGATGCAATAATTGGTAGTAGAAATCACACATATCACATGATGATTGGCCTGTCAAAATGGCAGCCTTCATCCACTTATACACGTAATCTATGAGATAGAACCATTAATCCCGCATGGTTCTAAACACACAGTTGAAAGTCCGTTGGATAGATAGAGGTCTATCCTGCGACTTGTATCAATAAGATCGAACAATCTGTCTGATAAAATTTAGGACGTCTGATGTAAGATGGATAGTCAAGATTTTTTCTTTTTCCTCAGAATAAATTTTTATAAGGACTTCTTTTTGGCATGTTATGGATTATTCAATGAACAAAACTTTGTGAAATATTCAAGGATTGTTTCTATTCATATGAAACTCTTATATAAGAAATTCTAGTGCTTCGTATGGCTATTTTAAAAGTTATTTAAAACTGTAGTTCAACTATTAGGTTTTGCTATTCACCACTATATTAAGAGTATTAGAGTTTTATCTAGGGCTTGTTTGATTCCTTAGCTCCTTGCAATGAACTTTGTGAAGAGTCAAAGCTGTGGGATGTCTAGATTAGAAGTTTGAAAACATTGTATGATGAAGCCTTAGGCTACTCTTAACTCTCCACACCAACAAGCTTTTAAGGCTTGAAAGATTGGGGAAATAGGGAGGGATTCTTTAGGAGTGGAATAAATGCTGGAACAGCTCTAGGAATGCTTTGGGTAGAGAGTATTGCTTCGATTAGGGTTTTTGGGTAGTTTGATCTATTCTAAGCCATGGAATATAATCTAGGGGCTGGGATGGATAAAAATTTTTCTTTGGATGATTTCTAAGTATCCCAGGTTGTTAGGTGAGCAGGGTTTCATTAGGGTATGACAATCTAAGGTGGAAAGTGTTTTTTGGTATTTTGTCCATGGGGGACCACTTGGGTCAACATGGTTTTTTTTTTAGTTGAAACTCATGGTGGGACCTACGCATTTATATGAAAAAACAATTACACAATCCTCAAAGGGAACTTAAGCTTACTATTGCTCAAAAGAGCTATAAAATTAAAAGTAAAAAACCTATGAGCTTGTACTAAGCAAAATTACAATAAGACCAAGGTACATTGTACAATGTACAAGAGCGAGCACCCAAAAAACCAAAGCGGTACAAAAACCAGCATTCAGCTCCAGCTTCCTCGTGAACAACTCAACCCCGCGATCTCCTGCACTAAGATATATCTACAAAAATAGGTAATAGACAGAAAAAATAAAAGTAGCAAAAGTAATTGTCTAGAATAGGATGGCAAGACCAGTAAAAATTCCAATTATCACCAATAGGTAAGTAACCCGAACCTAGGCCATCTCCTCACAAACATGTAAAATAGCATATGGTTCATATCACTAATCTCACGCCAAGCATATAAAAGATAAGCATCCAAATAGATCTCCCTCAGCCAATTAGCCAACACCAAATGATCCTTGATAATAGCAGCCAACCAAACCCAAAACAACAAATCCCCAGAAATAAAGGGAATGCACATAATGATAGAATCATAGAAGCAGAAATTTGATAAGAAATAGACCTCAAAGAGACAAACTCATAAGCCAAAGAGACAAACTCATAAGCCCAAATCATGGCAACAAAAGGAAGAACCCTCAGACTGATATTGCGCTAACACAAATGAGGCAACCACAAGATAAACCCAAAGGAATAGCATAATGCCCAACCAACCATGGAAGGCAACCAATTAGTAGATAACAAACAGACCTCGAAAAGCCAAATGCACAAGGCCATAACATGGAAACAAAAGGAAAAACACCTAGAATTAGAAAGTTCCAACACAAACAGAGCAGCCACAAAAAAAATCCAAGGGAAATACAAAAAATCCAACCAAACGTGAAAGCCATCCAAACCAACCAGACAACAAACATATTGCCCACAACACAGCCAGTAACCAAACAAAAAACCAACAATCACATGATCCTTAAGAAATAACATAAGGTAAACTAATCTTATCCAAATTTAAAAGGCCCCTAATATGAAGAGGGAAATTAGAACTAACTACATCCGCAATGGAATCAAACCCACAGCCCCACCTGGCAATGGCATTAGCACTTGCATTGCCCTCCACATCTATAGATAAAAAGTTAGAGCATGCTTAGGAAGGCTTTGGAGTAGGTTTTAGTGGCCAAATGGGTTGGGTTCAGCTATAAACAATGGTTTATGTTGGTTAGACTAGATTTGACATTTTTATCAATTTTAATTAATTTGACCAATTTTACTAGTTAAACATGGTCAAGACACCTATGATAGATTATAGGGAGCCTTTAGGGGTTTTTTTCCTTGAATGAATGAGGTTTGATGCATTAGATTTGATGTTTGAATGTAAGAGAATAAGTTTACATGGGTTTTACAAATTTAGTTGAGTTGGCCAAGTCAACTCACCATGACTTGACTCACCCAGGTCTTAGTCATATTTGGAGAGTTTAGGCAATAAAAGTGGTCCAATTTAGCATATAGAGGGATTGATCAAAATAAGCCTTATTTGACTAATCTTTGGCTAGATTGAATAGGTCAACCTTTAACAAAGATGTGTTTGCCAATCATGAAATAAATAATAAGGAGCTAAGTTTAACGGATCTAATGAAGTTTGGTTATAAATTATAGTCTCGAATAATTCAATCAAGGGGTTTGATTAATATGGCTAGGTTGAGATAACACAACTAGGTCAAATGGGCCAGGCACTAGGTTATGGAAACCGTATTGATCAGTTTAATTTATGAAGCTCCAATTGGTAAAATTTGAATAATGATTGTAGTAAGGGTGTAAGGGTTCTAATGTACTGCAAGTTGAAGTTCACTAGCCATGATGATTATTATTTAGGGTTTGGAGTTTGAATGACCTTAGTTAAAAGTGAGGTCAACAATCCTCCTTGATTGACTTTCTCCACCATAAATGGACCATTCAAGGTTTGTTAATTTATTGACTATCTTTTGATGGGCAAGAATGGCCTTTGTAGAACAAAAACCATGTCTTCTATTCAAAAATTTCTTGGATGAACCATCTTATCACGCGCTTGAATCATGTTTGCTTTATATAACTGAAGGTTTTTTTGGGTTTGGAATTGCTTCTCCTCTAAACCTTTGAGTTCTTCTGACTTGAGTTTAGTGTTTTGTTCTAATGTTATACAATACTTTATTGCAATCATGTGTGAAGGAAACTAGACATATGGAAGAAGAACTACTTCATCTCTAAAGAATAAAGCATATGTCATAGATTAAATTGGAGTTTTATATGTGTTTCATTATGTCCATAAAGTTTCTCCTAATTTCTCACGCCATTAATGTTTATTATTTTTAAATATTTTCTTTATGATTTACTGTAGAGTATTATTCAAGGCTTCAACCAATCTATTTTATTGAAGCTAACAAATCATTAAGCATCTCCAATTGATGTTGTGAAAGTTAAAAAAGTTATTTAATTTAGTGCTTTAGAATTATGAACCATTATAAGATATAATTTAATGAGGGACACTTATTTAATATACAATATGGTCTTTAAAGAAATTTAAAAAATGATGTGCTTTAACCTCACTTAGCAGAATTATTCTACCCACTTTAAAAAGTAATTTATTATTATTAATATGAATCTATGGCCCTTACAAGATGGCAGATCAATCAACCCTACAATATGCTAATTTGGGGAGTAATTTGGATCTTTTTATTTAATTTATTGGTGCCAACTTACCTTCCCCTCTTAAAGGTATCTTAAGATTGGAAAAAATTTGTATTCCTTATGTTATCACTTTATAGTTTTCCTAGTTGGAGTGGTCTTTGGTCTTTCCTGTTTGTGCTTTTGGTGGGGTTTCACCATCTGCAGTTTTTGTGTTGTATTAGGCTGCTGGGTGATGGGAATTTAGTTTGTGTGGGGATTTCCTCTTCTTCTTGGCTGGGCTCATTTGGGGCCGAGTTGGAGGTCTTGTTGGTGTTTTAGTTTGTTTGTGCCTCGTTCTCTTCAGACCTCTGGCTGGCCTGTCCTAGATTTGTGTTGGTGGATCCTTTGGATTGGTCCTATTTTTGCTGGATTGTTGTTTGTTGTTGAGCTAATTGCTTCATTTGGGATTTACATCTTCTGGTTGGTCCTTTTTTGGCAGATTAGTCTGTGTAGTTTAATGTGGATGGGGTTTGGCTATCTTGGGGCTTGGATGATCATCATTACTAGTTTTTGCTTGTTCTTTGCTTCCTTTGGGGTTAGGTTGTTCTTGGTGCTCTATAACTATGGGGTTCTGGACTGCTACCTATGGTATATTTCTGCTGGGCTTGGTTTTTTTGCTCGGGTTTCTTTGGCTGATAGTTGATATACCTATTCTAAGTGTGCTACTTATTATGTGGATAATTTCTTGGGTTATTACCTTATTTATTTTGGATTTTTTTGTGCAATTTCCACTCGGGCTACAAATGTTTTTTACAGGTGTTGCTTAATGCAGGTGCTTATACTCGTGGATTTTTGGAAGGGATGGTGATTCTCTATCCTGGCTTTTGGTTTTTTTCCTTTTTTTGGGTTCTCTTTCTTATGCACTGTAGATTATATCTAGGTATCTTTATACTTTTGTGTAGTAGGGAACTCGAGCTCCTAGGATTTTTTTTTTGTTTCTTTTTGTAGCTCTTTTGAGCATTACTGAGCTTGAGATCCCTTTAAGGACCTTGTACTTTTTTCCTTATATTATTGTGTGGGCCCCACCGAGGGTCCACCCCCCCCCCCCCCCACCCCCAAAAAAAAGAAAGGATACAAAGTTATTATTGGATGCATGAGATTTGGCAATTGACATAGAATTACATATTGTACATATGATTGATGGCAACGACGTGCAACTTTCATGTAGTCATCTATCATTTATGGCTAATAGTATCCCATTTATTTAATATTTATCTTCATTTTAGGTCCAAATTAGTTAGCATAAATTAATCTAACGTGCACTTTTTTTAAAATTTTTGAGATTTCAAATTATTTAGACACATCAATCACTTCTAATCGAATAATCTTCAATATAGTGTGTTATTAATTAAGACATAAGATAGAGATCTTATTTTGATTTTTTCAGTTGTTAATCTATTAGGAGGGAGCTTATTTGCAAGTAGTTCATGAAGGTTTTCTCCAATCTACCACTTCATCATTTACAACTAAAATTGTTTTTACCTCGATTGGGGATTTCTATTTATATACTCGATGTCTAGGGGTCACAAGGCTTTTGACTTAGTTCTTCTACTAGAATTGAGTCTTGTTCAAGACAAGCCAATTCTTTAGCGCGCTTTGCTAGGGCATCTACCATTGAATTCTTTCCATGTGGTATTTGATGCAAAGTTATGTTTGGAATTTTCCATACTTGCTTCATCATGTATTGATGATATGGTATCAAATTTTCTCTTAACACTTTATCGATTCCTGCTACTTGATTGATGTTAAGCTACAAGTCTCCAAAGATTTTTACTTCCAAAATCTTATTTAAGATCATTCTTCATCCTTGTTATCAAAGCCTCATACTCAACTTCATTGTTTATATAAGGTTCTGACAAGTAGAAGGAGTAATACATTAAACCTTTATCTGGAGTGACTAATACTATAAATATTGTAGGTTTCCCTAGAGAACAATTATATGATGATCGTTTACCATAAAAGCACCATCAAAGTAAAATTCCTAGATGGGTTTCTCATTTAGTTCTAAATTCTTGATATTTAATATGGCAGTTCATTATTTATTAGACAATCATCTGGAACTGGATGTATTACTAGGAAATCTATAAGAGCTTGACCTTTTACAGTATGATGGGAGATAAATACGATTTCAAATTATTATAGATTCATGAACCAATAGGCTAATCACCCTAATAAAGTTGCATGAGCCATCAAATACTGTAATAGATTCACTCTAGAGTTGAGATTTACTTATAAGATAACATATAGTGCCTTAACTTTTGAGCAATGAAAATATGGGCCAAATAATATTCTCGATTGGTGGGAAATTTATTATAGTTTGAAGCAGTCATCTATTCAAATAATAAAGTGTAATATCTTTCCCTTACTCATTAACTTGAGCTCACAAAGTGCTATAAGATTCATCTAAAGCTACTGTATATATAATTAATGGCTTCCCTTGGATAGGAGCAGCCAAAATTAGTGGACTTGTCAAATATTATTTTATATAATCAAAGGCTTTCTAACAACTATCATCCCACTAAAAACAAACATCTATCTTATATAAGGCTACAAATGGTTTACATCTTTATAAGAGTTTTGATATGAATCTTTTAAGATATGCCAACTTACCATAAAGGGATCTCAATTGAGTGATACTCATAGGTGGTGGCATTTTTAATATTGCGTAAATTTTATTGGGATATGTTTTCATTCTACATTATCATACAACAAAACCTATAAACTGCCCATAAGTGATTATGAAAATACACTTTATATTATTCATTTTTAAATTATATTATCTAATTCTTTAGAAAATAATTCTTAAGCTATCTAAATGATTATCTCTTTTAAAACTTTTAATAACCAGGTCATCGATATAAAACTCCATCTGTTGGTGGATAAGTTTGTAAAAAATCCTCTTTATTACTTGTTGGTATGTTACTTCAGCATTCTTTAATCCAAAAGGCAAAACTTTATAATAGTAGACTCCTATCAATATTTTGAATGTAGTGAACTTTTCATCTTCAAAAGCTATTTTAAGTATAGTATAACTGAATGAACCATCCATAAAGGAGAATATTACATATGATGTGGAAATATCTACCATGAGTTTCAATATAGAAGGTGAATTCTTATATATAATACAAGCATTACTTAGATCTTTCTTATTAATGCAGACATAGATCTGGCCATTCTTATTCTTTACTAGGATAATATTAGCTAATAAGGTTTGATATTTCTATTCTCTGATGAAACCAACATCAATTATTATCTTGCTTTGGCTATTACTTATTGTTTAACTTTAAGTTGCTTCCATCAAAGTGCTTATTTTATTGGAATAAAGTTAGATTGAATTTCTATCTTGTGAACCACCATATTCAAAGATAATCCAAACTTTTCTTTATTACTCCAAGAGAGATAATCTTCAAATTCTGAGAGTAACTAAATCATTTTATTTACTTCATCCACATTCAATTCTGAACTTATTATGATTAGATGAGGGTCTTTATATTTGCCAAGGTTTATTTCTTTTAGCTCATCTACTATAGATTAAATTTTTGTCTTCAAGTTTAAGGGGTATATCCCAACTTGAGAGTCATCCAAATCATCTTAAGTCTCTAAATAGAGTTTGCAAAAAAATTTAACTTTCTTTGTTAAAAGATTGTTAAACTCTTGATTATTTATTATGACTAAGAAGTATTCTTCATCATTAAATGGATATATATTAGTGAAGCCAACACCTGCTCCTGATGTATATTTATGGTATTTATTACTTCAAAGATTATCAAACAGTTGGGATTCACCTCTAGTCTAAGTTAATGATGTTAGACCAAACTTAGTGAATATTTAAACATAATTTGAGTATTAGTCAATTGAAAATTCTATTATTTCATCCATCAATGGATCATCGAGGAGTACATTAGCATTTATTATTTGGCTAGTAAAGGGTACAAAGGTATTAGCTTTATAATTTAAGTTTTGAGCTAGAGAGACTTACTACCAACTCAATTACACTATTTTGGGATAATGGGTTAATGTTATATAATCTACATACTTTTTTAACCTATCCATGGTAGACATATCCAAGTTATCATCCCTAGTGATTTGGACCCTGTCATCATCTCTATTTACTTCTACAAAAATTTTAAACTTTGGTTGCTCAATATTATTCATATATTCTACAACCTTTTAGTTTTTTCTCAAATACATAAGATTCATCTTCCAAATTGGATTCTAAATTGATCTGTATTATAGGCTCATTTATTTGAATATACTCTTTTTTATTTTCTTCTACTCTTTAATTTTTCTATCCTCAACCTCACCCTCTAGATCATTCAGCCATTCTACCACCTCTTCATAAAGGAGGAGCCAGATTCTAGTGAAAATCATGTTCGAGATCAAGAGGCTTATCTTTTTTTTTTTTACCACTTTATCTTTTATTTTCTTTTTTTCATTTTCTTCTACGTTAGCAAGTGTAAATTTTTGAAGATAATCATCTACTTTTTAGGCACATAATATGAAGTATATTCATATATACCAATACAATGAATTTAAAATTGTTGTAAATTACCCTTAACACAATGACCAACCCCCTCATAAGAGTATTTGATGCACCACAAAGAGTGGAAGCCACCATTCTATATTCATGGAGCCAATAGACACAAGAGAGTTAAAAGAATCCCTTAAATCTATTATTTTGAATTTGCCCTCAATTTCCAAGCATTATATTTCTAATATTAGGTTTATTGAGCCCAATGTTTCCCACCTATTTCAATGAACTCTCACAATATCATTTTATTAGAATTGACTTTACGAGTATCCACTTATAGGTAGGTAAGAGTTTTGAGAGTCATTATGTTGAGTGAATGCACCAAGATCAATAAGGACACATGATAATATAAAGTAGTCCAAATTTACAGAGATATATAATGGAAGGTGTTGATCAAAGGCATTCGCCATCGAACTACCCATCTTCTTCTCCTATTCCTTGTCGAAGAGCTATGATGGGAGCTCCACTGATTATTAGAGATCATCTCGCTGATGATTCGAAAATTGGCTTGCAAGTTAAAGAATTCTATACTGGTAAAGGAAAGGGTATTATGGAAAATAAAATTAATGTTCTTGTAAGTAATAAAGAGGAATTTGTTCGACAGAACAATGATTTTGAAGCATCATCTTCCTCAGGTTTAAAACATAAAGTCAGTAGATTTTCTAAATCTACTATAGAGATGGATTGTTTAGAGAAGAATCCTCCATCTTTCGCTGAGGTTGTTTCATCTTCTAATGACACTTGTATTCTTGATTCTTCAACTATGGATAGTGCTCCTCAATGTGATTATGTGAAGATTGGAAATGAGTTTGGTATGTATAAGGCCACTGATGTCATTATTAATGTTTGGATGAAACCTCTGAATACGAGGATTGTGGAATTGGATGTTAACGTTGATATGACTGAAGATGGAGTTGTGATCAAATTGCATATGGAAAATGAAAAATTAAATATTCACAAGCTTCACAACTTGATTGTTATTAAAGTTTTTGGTAATATGAATCCTTTTTCTATCATAAGAAGTTAATTGCGAGGATAATGGGGCCATCTAGGATCTTTTCATATTACTAATCTACGATTGGAATAGAAGTTATGTTCATTTCATTCTAATAAAGTTAAAGATGCTGTGCTGAGTGATGGACCTTGGTTTATAGCTGGCCATATCATTGGTTTGGAAAAATGGACTCCAAAGTTTTCTATTTTGACTATGAAAAATTTGTTCTATCCTATGTCGATCCATCTGCCACAGCTTCCGTTCTTATATTAGGATGAGGTTAATATTGCTAGAATTGCATCAATGGTTGGTGGACCATTCTATTTGGATGGCAATATGTTCAATTGGGGAAGAAGAGAATTTGCTAGAGTTTGTGTTCGTACAATCTTGATGAAAAACTCCCTCATGGTGTTTGGGTGGAAGGTAATTCCAATCGATTCTTCCAAAAAGTTTAATATGAATAAATTTCATCATTGTGCTTTAAATGTCATAAAAATTGACACAATTTACAAAAGTGTAGTAAAGTTGAAAATCACAAAATTGTTGATGTTTCAAATAATGGAAAATATGTGGTAAACTTTACTGTGGACAATGTTAAGAATATTAATCAGGTATTTAATGGTGTATCTGATAAACATGAATCTGTTGCTGTCAAGGGTGATGATTTGAAGGTGGATGAGTATGGTCCATGGATTCATGTTAATTATGGTAGGAAGAAGTCTTTTTCTTTTAACAAGATCAAGTCATTTGTTATTTCATCAGATGTTAGTAAGGGTGGAAAGTTAAAGATTAATAATAGATGATTTACTGTTGACAAGCCAAATGTCCAGAAAGTTGCATATACTATTCGAAAGAATTTTGTGGATGACAAAAATTCCAAAGTTCATAAAGTAGTTAATAGGAAGGAGGAGGTTCATGTGTTAAAAATTGTTGATGATGGTGTTATCGTTTCAGAAAATCCTAACTATAAGGAGCCTTTGAATGGGTGTGCAAGTGGAAATTTTGTTATTGATGCTGATCCTTTATCTATTGAAGATATTGAATATGTTCTTGATACTCAAAATGATGATGCTGGTAAAGAATATTTTGCTGAGACTAATAAAGAAGATGTAGCTGCGGTTGCTGTAGCTCCTGACGGCTGTTCAGTTCCTAAAGGAGATGCAAATGTAGGTGATGTCGAAGGTAATATGTTAAAGCTTCAGGAGAAGATTGAAGAGGTAATAAATAAAGAGCATGTTGAAGGCGGTGATGAAGATGTAGATGTTGGTGGAGAATTCAAATTTGTAAAAGACTATGCTGATGTTGTTTCAACGAACCTGAAGGTATCAAACATTTCTATTAATTCTTATAATGGTTACCATGTTGGTGTTCCTAAAGACTGTGAAGGTTTGATTTCTGGTACTAAGAAGAGTCACTCTTCATCTAGTCCTCATCATAAGAAAAATTTGAAAAAAAATTCGAATTCTTTTGGCCCTATCAAAGGAAGTCTTAGAGGAAGAAAATCTAAAGTTTCGGATGGTAGAGCTGGGGGCTTTCCCCCATTAATTTTATAAATGTCTTCTATAGTGTTTTGGAATTGTTGGGGAGATAAAAAAAAAAAAAGAAGCTTCCCATTATTTAAAAAGTTTGGTGGTTGATAATGATGTTTTCTTTATTAGGTTGATGGAAACTAAGTTAGATTCCATGGATACTAAAGAAGTTAAAAGAATAATTGGGCTGGATTGGGATTTTTTCCATGTTAATGCTAATGGAACTTAGGGAGGTATTCTTGCGTTGTGGAAAAGTAATTGTTCTTCTTTCTATGTTCTTAATTCTTGTAACCAATGTATTGTTGGTAATTTGAAAGCTCCAAATTGTATAATTTGGACGATTACCATTGTTTATGGTAATAAAAACCTACATGAAAGAAGGAGTGTGGAAGGTGATAAAAAGATTATACTTCTAAAGACAAACTGTGTATCATAAGAGGGGATTTGAATTGTATTCTCCTCAAGGCTGATCAGAAAGTGGTAAAATTATTCTTGTTTTCCCATGGTTCGCAAGAGATAATGGATTTCTTAATTGCAAATGATTATCATGATATTGGTTCCATTGGGCCAAAATTTACTTGGTGTGACAATAAAGAAGGGCTTGCTTATATTTGTAGAGGTTAGATAGGGTTTGTCTTAATTCTAAAGCTTTATGTTATATTCTATTTACAATTATTAAGCACATGCCTAGAGTTGCTTCTGATCACTTTCCACTCATTATTAATCTTTTCAATTCTAAGATTTATAATCACAAATCTATTAGATTTGAGAATGTTTGGTGTTCCTATGAAGCGTCGACAAGTGTGGTTATGAAAGCCTGGAGCAAAAAGGATTTCGGATCTGTTGTTGATATCCTTCAAAGGAAAGTTAGGAGATCTCTTAGAAGTTTGTTCTTTTGGAGAAAAAACAATTTGAGAGAACTTAATAAATTAAAAGGGGAGCTTCTAAATAAGATTTCTATTTTACAAGAAGAGGAAAGTTTGGTTGGTCTAAATCCAAATAAGCTGTTATTGATGAGGAAGAAAGTGCATGAGTTGAATACTACTCTTGCTAGGTTGTCTATGTGGTGGAGGCAACATTCTAAAAATTAGTGGTTATAAGAAGGAGATCAGAACTCTAGTTTTCTTCATGCTTTTGTATCGGCTAGAAGAAATGGGAACATGATCAATCAGATTTCTATTCATAATGGTGTTATCGAAACTAATGAGAGGATTGTTGCTGTGTTTTAACGAGTGTTTTCAAAAAAAATGGAAAAAGAGGAATTGTTTGCTTGATAATTTGCCGATTTTTCATGAAGATTAGTAGCTTACCAACGATTTGAAGCAGATGTTACTTGCTGATTTTTAGAAATAGGAATTGTTTGCTACTATTATGAAGATGGAAAATAACAAATCACCTGGGTGGTACTAATGCTTGTTTTTTCAAATTTTTTTGAATATAGTAAATAATGAAGTGTGAAATGTAATTGAGAACTTTTTTACTTCTGAAATTATGCCAGATAATTTGAAAGCAACTTTGGTTGTTTTGATACCTAAAGTTCATAATGCTTCGGAGGTGAATAAGTTTAGGCCTATAAGCTTACGTTAAATAGTTTATTAAATGGTTTCGGGTATGATATTGAGTAGGCTGAAGAATTGTCTTCCTATTGTTATTTCTGAACAACAAGGTGCTCTTGTTCCGGGTAGATCTATCTCAGAGAACTATCTGTTGGTGCATGAAGTAGTAAATAAGCTTAGATTTTCAAAAGCTACGCTGGGTTTTATGTTACTCAAGTTGGATATGAAACAAGCTTATGATAGTATATCATGGGATGCTTTAAAACAGATTTTACCTCTTATGGGATTTCCAAAGAAATTCAGTAAATTAATTTTCCAATGTATTAGCTATCCTAAATTCTCTATTATCATCAATGGTAGAAAGAGTAAGTGGATAAATGCTGAATGTGGATTTAGACAATGCTACCCTTTATCTCCTTGTTTATTAATTCTTTGTTCGAAACTATTAACTAAAGCTTTGAATGACAAAGGTAGTGATCTTGGGATAAGTATTGCTCCAAATATTGTTAAGGTTTGCCATATGTAGTATGCAAATGATGTTTTAATTGTTGCTGAAGTAACACATTGTAATGCTAAGCTTATTGTTAAAATTCTAAAGGAATATTGTTTGTAGACTGGACAGAAGATTAATGTGAAGAAATCCATGGTGTTACATGGGAAATATGTTACAAAAAGAAGGCAAAGGAAGTTAAATAAAATTTTTTCTTATCACTAAGTTTATGAATTCAATTACCTTGGAGTGAAGATGGCCCTTAAAAGATTAAATGCGGCTTATTTTCAATTTTTATTGAACAAGGCTATAGAGAAGCTCAACACATGGGGATTTAAATCATTTTCATTGGCTAGAAAGATTTTATTAGATAAATCAGTGTACTCTTCTATTCCTCTATTTATAATGACCCACTCTTTGGTTCTAAGGAGTATTCTTCAAGAGATGGATAAATTTTGTAGAAATTTCTTATGGCATAAGGAGCGAGAAAGGTTTGGGTTGCATTATATTTCGTGGAGTACACTTTGCACTTCCATTAACTAAGGTGGTCTTGGCATACAAGGAGCAGCTGAGAGGCAAGGCCCCTTAAGAGCTTGGTTAGCTTGGAATTTCATTCAGAATAGGAATACTGCTCTTGGTAAAATCATAACATCTAAATATGGAGGTGATATTTGGATGGATGAGCTCAGAAGAAACTCTTCTCCAACTTGGCATATTTTAAAAGAGGGGACTAGTTTTTTAAAGCCTATTATCAGATGGAAAATTACAAATGGTAGAAATATCAACATTTTAAGTGACATTTGGATTCTTAATAGATGTTTAGATAAATGGCCAACAATGTGTAACAGCTGGGATCTTCAAAGAAACCTGCCTCATTTCTGTTAGACTCAAGTGGTAAATGGGATACAAACGTGCTAAAAAGAACTTCTTTGTAGAATTAATTCATCTTATTTTGAAAATTCAAGTTATTTCTGATTCTATTGAAGATGTACCAGAATTATTACAGGGCAATTCAAGGAAAATTGTTGCTACATTAGCTTTCGAAGCTGCTATAACTTATAATCCAGTTGGGAAGGATATCAAATGGATTAAAAAGATAAATTCATCTCCAAAGGAAGAGCTATTTTGGTTGAGGTTGGTAAATAATGCATTACCAACTAATCTGTGGTTGAATCATAGAAAACTTCAGGATTTTGTTTTATGTCCTAGAAATTATGTGGTTATTGAAGATACTTCTCATATCTCAGTTCATTGTTTGAAGTTAAACAAACTTTTTGACATCTTGAAGCAATGGGGTGTTCTTATGCTAAGTTTCTGTAATATATATGACTTTTTTAAGAATTTAAAGTTGATGGCATCTTCATTTCCTGGTATTACTTCTATTTATTTAGGTTCGGTTTATCATAATTGGAAATCAAGGAATAATGTTAAGCATGGTGGCAAGGCTCCATCTTCACAATAATTGTAGCTCATATCCTTTCTTACTCTATTCAACCTCGAATTATTCCAATCTGTCAAAACTGGGATGCTAACCGGCATGCTTGCTATTTAAAATTTGGTATCCTCTTACCAATTGGATTAAATTGAATGTTGATGCATCACTGATGTGGTCAAATGAGGCAAGTATTACTAGAGTTTTGTGAGATCACAAAGGTCGTTTCCTTTTGGCATATGGTAAGAGGCTAAAGCATAGGGACATTTTGTTAATGGAATTGTTAGCTGTGTTTCACTTCAATAATGTTATTCAAAGTTGGATAACGGATAAGAATGGTATTATTATTGAAGGTGATAACTTAAATATTATTAATCATCTGTAAGATTCTTTTTTGAGAAGCAATAATCGGATGAAGAAGATTCGAAGGCTAGATTTCTCTTTCTTAGATGTTTTTCATAATGTAAAGTTTCATTTTGTTTCAAGAGAGAGTAATGGGGTGGCTGATGCTTGTTCTAAATATTCCCTCCAAGGAGACTTTTTATGGGATTTTTAGTGAACTTCCTTCAAGTGTTGTTGACTTGAAATGGAAGGATTGTGATAGGATTTCTATCACATAGGTTTTTTTTGTTTTGGTTTATTCATTTCCAGTACTAATGCATTTTTATTACCTTCAAAAAAAAAAGTATTGATAATTAAGGAATGTCATCTAAGAAGCTTCTTCTAGAAGATTAGAGGCTTTTCTTAACAACTTCTAAAATATTTTCATTATAAATCCTTCCAACAAAAAAGTTATTCTACCATTAATGTTTTTTTAGGAAAATTTATGTAGCGTGCTACTCTTCTAACTGCAGTTCCCACCATATGCTAAGGTTTATCCAATGCTAGATGTAATCGACTAAATTCTCACCAAGTTTTGGTTTCTCCATAACCAAAATTCCCAATAATGATGTGGCATTTTGTACCCATAAATATTTTAATGAATAGACTTTATACTTCATTGAAGGTACAGATTGACCTATTGGGCAGATCAACATACCAATCTAATGTATTGTGTGATATGACACTGACAAATTATCTGAATGGTTATGTATTACTTCCTCCAGTGTTACAACAACTAGCAATAAAATGTGCAAGATGTTATTTGGGATTGCTCATGCCATCAAAGTTATTAAATAAAGGTGGCACAAATCCTATCAGATAAGGGACCAAGTTATATTCTTTAAGGTATGGTATACCCTTTAGAAAAGACACCCTAAAACTTCGCTAGTGCCTCTTTAACTTGTAGCTCATTTATGTCAACAGACTGAACTTACTCACTTTCTAATTCTACTAGTTTTTTCTCTACTTCCTCATTACTAACTTATTTATTTTTAGTTTTTATCTATAAGGATTCATCTAGAGGTGACTCTGAGTTCATTTGATGAGGGAGACTTGTTATTCTATAAGGTTGCCAAGGAGAAAATCATCTCTCCCTTTTCCTTTTCTATCTGGAGATATATTCATCTTTCAAACTCACTTGATCTAAAACACACTGAGTTGTGTCTTATGTGTCACCTTACTTAACCTCAACACATATAGGATTATATTTAGCTTTACCTTTTTCTTTTTGTATTGATGATCAAGTATCAACCATAAAAATACTTCAAATATTTCATCATCTTACATGTTAACACCTACCTTTTTAGTAGCTTTATCCTCATCTATATATTTGATACTCACCCTTAGATGATTAACTATTTATTCAATAGATTTTCCTAACACTTGGTGTGGATTCCCTAGAGTGTATTCTCTAACACACGAAGATTCTAGTTGAGTTTTACCTTTCCTTCTTCTTTCTTTGTTGTACTATTTGTATGGACAATAAGTATAGTTGTAGTGGCACCCATCTTTGGCCGCTAGACCTTCTTCCTGTCAGATACTATGGTTAGTTTTTAGTGATATATAATGAGAAGTGAAGTGAGAGAAGTGAGAGAAGGTCTGGGTTTCTAGTGAGAGAAGGTGATTTTTCAAAATTTTGTTTGACACCTTACGGTGATTTTTTGATGGCAAATCGTCACCAAACACCATCAACTGGTGGTCCAGGTGACAGTCACCGATCTAGAAGTTTAGTATTCCTTACTCGTTCATTTTTTACCTCTTCGGCTCTAGCTTTCAGAGATGGATCGGTTGGTGTGGGTTTTAATCCATCTGCACAAGATGCAAGGTTGAAGATAAGGAATGATAGACAATTAATCATTAATAAAGGTAGTTTCATTTCTTCAAAGAAAATCATTCTTGATATTGAAAAAGGAAATAATGTTTCGGTTGAAAGAAAATTCAAAATTCCCAAGGTTTCAGGTTTTCCCCAGGAATTGATTGGTGATATAGCTTCAAATGTTGATGCTTCTTCTTCCTTTGGTTCAATAATGAATGAAAATGGTGTAGATAGTGCTGGCTAGGGGGTTCAAAATTCTTGTGTTATAGAGTCTAATATGAACAATTTGGTGGGAAATGATCATAGTGATGCAGCCATTGGAGGAAGTTCATTATTGATGTCTGATAATAGTGTTGTTTGCAAAATAGATGGTTGTTCTTCTGCTAAGTTAGATATTGGAGGGTTGTTTTCGAAGATCTTAGTAATTGACAGGGACAAAGTCTGACAATGTGAGTCCAGGGAATTAGATTTATTAAATCCTATTGATAATATTGCTGTAATGCCCAAAGATCCTGGTGGAAATCTTTTGCAAAATATGTGGAGAAAAAAATCTAATATTAGAGTTACTGATTTGGATTATGGGGTTTTTGATAGATGACAGATCTGCGATGAAACTGCATTCGCAGAATGAAATTAAAAATTCTAAAAAGCTTTAGAATGCATTAGCGGTGAAGGTCTTTGCTGAAAATGTTCATGTTCATGTGGTTAGCTTGGAATTAAGGAGGCCATGGTCATAATTTGGAAATTTCATCTGACGGTGTTGGTTTGGGATGGGTATTATGTGCTTTTACTAATGAAGATGCTTTGGATTCAATACTTTATAAAGTCTTTGGTATGTTAATGGACATATCATTGGTATTGACAAGTGGTCACAAATGTTTTCCCGTTCTTCTTTAAAGGGTTTATCTGCTCTAGTGTAGATTAGAATGCCAAATCTTCCATTCCACTGCTCGGATGAGATTAATGTATGCAGGATTGCATCTAGAGTTGGTACTCCAGTTTTGATTGATGGGAACATGTTCTAATGGGTTAGGAGGGAGTTTGCGAGGATTTGTGTTCGTATCAAGTTCGATAATAAGCTTCCCCTAGGTGTTGGGTGGAGGGGTGCTCGGGAAGATTCTTTAAAAAAATTTAATATGAAAGGGTATCTAAATTATGTTTTAAGTGAGGCAAGATTGGTCATCTTAAAAATAATTGCTCAGAGCTCATGGGGGATGCTATTCAGGTTGGGTCGAAACAACTTGAAGTAGTTGGTAAAGGAGAGGCTAATGTTGTGGTGAATTCTGTTAAAGCTTCTGTTGGTAGTAGTTTGATTAGAAAGGATGAAGTTTGTGATGATAGATATGGTCCTTGGGTCTATATTAAGAATGGGAAAAGAAGATTTAACAATCTCGGAGCTAGGAGGCCTAGTTTTCATAGGGGAAGAAATGCTAGAGTTAATGCATCTATTTATAAGGAGTTAAGAGGAAAAGAGATAGGTGTTGTTGAGGTGAGGGTGACTAAGGGAGTAGATGCTTCTATTCCGATTCAGGAAGAGGTGCATTCTCAACCTGAAGATATTCATGTGCGTAATAGTGCAATGCAAGCGATACTAGGAGATGGGCATTCTCAAGTTGAAGGAGTTCATGATTGTGATTATGCAGTGCAAGCAATTGCTGCAGATTCTGATTCTGGCTTGGGTATGGTTACTAATTTTATGGCTATTCCTTCTGAAAAAAATAAGTTTAATGTTTTTTATGAGATTGACAAGGAACGAGACATACACCTAGTTGGTCAAGAGGATGGTTCACCTATGGTTTCCATGGACAAAAGTGATGTTGTGGTTGGTTCACCGAGAGGAATAGAAAAAGCTGTGAAGGATGATTCTTCTGGTTGTAAGGAAGTGGGATCTTGTAATGTTAAGAAGAAACTTTCTAAGGAACTCAGAGGTTTGGGACCTATTATGTTAGCTCTTAGAAATAGGAGATTGGAGGGTGAACTGAAAGATAGATCGGGGAATTCATCCCCTCTTGATCAATAATGATATCAATTGCTTTTGGAGTTGTAGAGGGGCTAGGAAGAGACAAGCTTCTCTATTTCACAACGAATTTGTTAGGGAGCATGATGGTTTTTTTTTTTGTAGGTTTATTGGAAACTAAAATTACTTCCATAGATAGAAGGGAGATTTTAATTGTTTGTTGCCAAAGGAGGACAAAAGGGGTGAGAAGAGATTTTTTTTTTTCATAAGGACCTAAGGAGATGAATGCCTTTTTGGCTAACAATAACTTTCATGAGGTTGGGTGTACTGGGCCAAAATTCACATGGTGTAACAATAAGGTTTGTGAGGTTCAAATTTTGGAGAGGTTGGATAGATGTTTTCTGAATTCAACAGCTTTCAATTCTTCCAATCAAATGGTGGTTAGACATCTTCCTGGAGTTGCTTCTGACCACTGTCCGGTTGTGTTGAATCTTTTGGAGGTAAATCATGTGGCTAAAATAATTATTATATTTGAAAATGTTTGGTCTTCATTTCCGACATCTTATGGAGTGGTAAGGAAAGAATGGAGCAGGAAGGTTGTGGGTAATTGTTCTGATATTTTGAATAACAAGTGCAAGAGAACTTTAAAAGAGTTGTTCTTTTGGAGTAAAGCAAAGCTAAAGAATTTTATTCAATTTAAGGATTGTCTCATGAAAGTGATATTAGAGCTACAAATGATAGAGGCTGATAGAGGTCATCTCTCAGAGGAGGAAATCTGGAATCTCAAAGTAAAAGTTACCGAGCTCAATTCTACATTGGCTCGTTTAAGTACTTGGTGGAGGCAACGTTCTAAGACTAGATGGATGAATGAAGGAGACATGAATTCCAAGTTTTTTCATTCATTTGCTAGTTCAAGAAGGAATTCAAATTGGATCTATAAGGTAAAAGATGATAATGGAGAAGAAATCAAAGATCAAATTCAGATTGAAGATATATTTATCTGTTAATTTAATAAGAAATGGAAGGAAAGGGAAAGTGTTCTGGAAGGTTGGCTGGCTAAGTTGTGTTCTCCTGATGAAGATGATAGATGGTTGTTGAATAGGAATGTTTATTTGGAGGAAGTTAAGGAGATTGTGAATCTAGCCCATGCTAACATAGCACCTGGTAATGACAATATTTCCTATTCTTTTATCAAAGCTTATTAGAGTATTATCTGAAAGTTCGATAGGGATGCTAAACCCTTATGAACTAGTCCCGAGGCTAACCAAGAGGGGGGGTGAATTGGTAGTTTTAAAAATTCTTTAGCAACAGGAAAGCTCTTTTGATAATTTGCAGCGAAAACGAGTAAACACAGTAATGAAAAGATCAATCACAAATTTCACCCAAGCAGATAATAACGGAAAAATAAAGTGCAAAAAATAATCAGAAAGAACACACCAGATCTTATAGTGATTCGGTCAACTTCACCTACATCCACTCCCTAGAGCCTCCCCTCCGGGTATTGCACTAACACTAAGCGACTCTTCTTCTGCTCCCACAGTAACGTGGAGAAGCCTGTACAAAAACTCCTTTTCACCAACCCGGTGAGGCAGAGAACCTGAAGTCCTTTCACTTCCTCCTAAAGCAGGCAGAGAACTTAAACTCCTTTCGCTTCCTCTTGAAGCAGACATAGAACATGACTCCTTTCACTTCCTCCTGAAGCAGGCAGAGAACCCGGATCTTCTTGCAAATGATCCTACCATAGAGACACCGACAAGATAAAAGATGATGAACATAGAAGATGACTCAGATCCTTGCATGGAGCAACCATTATAAATCCCTCACAACTCCCCCTCACAAGATCCTCTCTCTCTCCCAATCTCTCTCTCTCTCTCTCTCTCTCTCTCTCTCTCTCTCTCTTAAGGTTTTCTCTAAAAAGGAAAGGGGCAAAAGATTTTTCTTATTGAAAGAAAAAGATCTTAAATAGGAGGGCTCAAAAATTGCCTTAAATCTTAACTGGTCGTCAAAGATCATCCAGGATGATCGGTCGATCGTCCTGTATGATCAATTCAAAATCACATGTATCAGCATAGATGATCTGGTTTCTCTAGATGATTAGTAGACAAAATTTGTTCAGATCATGCCGTACAATTCTGTGATCATCCGGGATGATTAGTGTAAATCAGGAATTTTGTCCAGAAGACCGCTCTAGTTGTCAAGGGGAACTTATGCTGGATGATCTCAAAATGACTTGATCGTCCAGGATGATATATCTATCGTCCAGGACGATATATCTATCGTCCTGTATAATTAGTTCAAAAATGACAAAATTGTCCTACACACAGCTCTGGACGTACAGGTCAAAACATACTGGATGATTTCAAAATGACTTGATCGTCTGGGATGATATGGTTATCATCCCGTACGATTAGTACAAAATTACTCAAAATTATCTGGTACATAACTCTGGACGTACTGGTGAAAGGCACGGGACGGTCAAGATTTTTAACATATCATCCCATATGATCTTGCGATCATCCAAGACGATATGATCAAATCAATTAAACCTTAATTACTTAATCACCAGACTAATTTAGGCATTATTTTAATGGATCGTCAAGGATGTTACACATATTATCTGGGACGATCAGACCAAATCTATAAAAATAAAAACTTGCCTAACTTAATCTGGCGGCTGAGAATTTCTGATTTAAGTCTATTGTCTTGTACGATATATGTATCATCTAGGACTATCAGCTTAATCAAACCAACTTAACATGATCGTCATAATTAGGGTTTCTATTTTCACTGGATCGTCCAGGACGATCTGAACAAAAATTGAAACAGAAAACATAACTCACTAAAACTCTCCCCCTGAGTGTGTGTGTGCAAGGTTACTTAGTGAGGGGATCAATTACATTACATTTGACTCAAGAAAGGAAAAAATTACAAATAAACACATGTGGACCGGATCTTGAGTTGGCTTGGATTGCATCTGATCTTCTGTACCTGAAATGGTTAGCCAAGCAAAACATAACATAGCATGTTTGTCATCATCAAAACTATACTCCTTGAATCCAAATTTGCAACAATCTCCCTCTTTTTTATGATGGCAAATATTTGTTAGGAATTACAAGTTCAGTAAATTAACATTGATATTTTAAAAAATATCTAAATAAAACACAATAACAACAAGACACAATAACAACTACTCCTCCTTTTGACATCTCGAAAAGGGAAAAAATAATAGAAAAACACATAAAAACAATAATACAAAACAATGACAAGGAAAATCCAAAATCACATCAAATAAAAAATATAAACGAGAAAAATAATAGTGAAAACACCAATTTTTTTTTATTTGTCAGCTCCAGTAAAACAAAATTTTCCCTTTTTTCAATTTAAAAGCCAATAAGAAGAAGATTGACAACGTTGAAATCTAGAAAAGTGGGAAAATCAACTTTCATAACTCCTAGCTCATACACCTTACAGGTTCAAATTCCAGTCATACAAAAATCTAATTCAGAAGAAAATAAACTAGATTCGAAAAGAGATCCTTTCAAGCCTCGATCCAGAAAAATAACTGATATAATAGTGTTACAAAGTAAGGAATCAGAAATCATGATTTTTCGTCTCAAGCTTTTGAAAATATTAAGTGGTGCATGGATTTTTCTAAGACCATTAAAGATCTGAAAGGGAAGAAAACTTATTTCTTTGTGGGCTCATTTTGTGCCTCTTTTTCAATTTATTTGGCACTTTGAGCATCTTTTCATTTTTGATATATTTTATGTGTTTTTCCAATTTGGCGACATTACACATCCTTTTAGCTTTGGGCTCATTTTTCATTTTGGCGCTCTTTGCGCATCTTTTGTAAGCTTGCTTCCTTTCATAATCGTTAAAGAATCTCAACTGTGAAATTACCCTTCAGACATAAGAGACGACAAAACTCACTCTCTACAATAAGGAAGAGTAATTCACAAAATAAAAACCATACATCGTACGATAAGTGCAATCACTTGATTAAGAAAAATATAACAATGATTCAAAGCTTTGAAAACACCATTCATATGAGGTAGATTACTGTAGGAAGATAAAATCGATCTCTATTTCAAAAACAAACTTTTTAATTTTGAAGACGATTTTTATCCAAAAGAAATAATACACCATTAAAGAAGTTAGAGGAAGAGAAATAATCATCAATGTTTCTTTCCTTTAACAGATCCAGAGGAGCCAATCTCTGCTTTCAAGCTTTTAAACAAAAAATAAGGCAAAACTCTCAGTCAGAAATCCAGTTTATTAGCAGTAGTAAGCAGTGATCTGATTTAGAAGTGAGTAAGTAGTAAATAAAAAATAAGAAGGAAGAAAAATAGACATGTAAAAATTAGTAAATGAAAATCAGCAAATGAAAATCAGTAGGAAATAATCAAATCTGATAAGCAAATCAAACAACAAAAATCAACAGGAAAGGAAAAACTCTAATATAAAACAGACAAATAAATTAAACAAAAAACTAAAGCAAAATAAAGAAAATAGAAAATATCCGAAGTCAGTGATCATCAGATTTATGCATTTATGTTAATCACACCCAATCTGGTCCTCAGAATGCTGAATGAGAAAAAAGCCAGTGGTTTAGTAAAGATGTCAGCTAGTTGATTTTCAGTTACTACATGGTGTAACTCAATATCCCCTTTTGTAACATGATCCCTAATGAAGTGATGCCTTATGTCAATATATTTGGTTCTAGAATGTTGAATTGGATTCTTAGAAATACAGATGACACTAATGTTATCACATAGAACTGAAATTGTGTTAACAGATAATCCTAAATTTAAAACTTGTTACTTCCACCAAAGGACTTGGGACACATAACTTCCTAAGGCAATGTACTCAGCTTCAGCAGTGGAATGTGTAACTGAGTTCTATTTTCTACTAGACTAGGAGACTAAAGACTGTCCTATGAATTGGTAAATTCCAAAAGTGCTCTTTCTATCCACCCTACATCCTATAAAATTAGAATCAGAATATCCAATAATCTCAAAAGAAGTGCTGTGCCTAGGGTACTAGATTCCTATGTTTGGGGTCCAAAAAGATATCTAAGAATTCTCTTAACAGCTGTCAGGTGGGTCTCTTTAGGATTAGCTTGAAACCTAGCATAAAGACAAACACTAAACATAATATCAGGTTGGCTAGCTGTCAGGTAAAGTATTGATTCAATTATTCCCCTAAACTTCTTCTGATCAACAGATTTTCCATTTGAATCCTTATCTAACTGAAGAGTGGAACACATGAGAGTCTTGGTTGGCTTAGCTTTGTCCATTTCATATTTCTTCAAGATGTCCTTAGTGTATTTTGATTGATTCAGAAAAGTTCCATCATCTATTTGCCTAATGCTAAACCCCAAAAAGTAGGACAATTCTCCCATCATACTCATCTCAAACTCCTTACTCATTATCTTAAAAAAATCATCACATAAATTTTTATCAGAATATTCAAAAAGTATATCATCAGCATAGATCTGGATAATGAGTAAATCATCTCCTATTTACCTAAGGAGAAGGGTGGTGTCTACGCTCCCCTTAACAAACTCTCTTTCTAGTAGGAATGTGCAAAGCCTCTCATACCAAGCTCTAGGTGCCTGTTTCAATCCATATAAGGCCTTTTTTAATTTATAGACATTATTTGGATATTGGGAACTCTCAAAACTTGGGGGTTACTCTACAAAGACATCCTCTTTTATTACCCTATTTAAAAAGGCACTCTTGACATCCATTTGAAACAGCTTAAATCCCTTATAATAGGCAAAGACTAGTAGTACCCTAATGGATTCCAATCTAGCTACAGGGGCAAAGGTCTCCTCAAAATCAATCCCTTTAATTTGAATGTACCCCTTAGCTACCAATCTTGCCATATTCCTAACCAACACACCAGAATCATTCATCTTATTCTTAAAGATCCACTTGGTTCCCACTACACTTTAATTCCTAGGTCTTTCTACTAACTCCCAAACATTGTTTCTTATAAATTGATTCAATTCCTCTTGCATAGTTAAGATCCAAAACTCATCAGAAAGGGCTTGATTGATGTTGGTGGGTTCAATTATTGAGATAAAGGAAGAATGGTTTACTTCCTTTCTAAGTCCATACCTAGTTCTAACACCTTCAGAAGGGTCTCCTAAGATCAGTTCTTTAGGATGACTCGAAGCATATCTCCAATCTCTAGGCATAATGTTTTGAGGCTCTACCCTTTCCTCCAAATTTGCATTTTCAACTCCTTGGGTAATCTCTCCTACATCTTCTTCTTCCTCAACTCTAGTCTCCTTAGGATCAGATTCATCAAACACCACATGAGTGGTCTCCTCCACCACCAAAGTCCTCTTATTAAACACCCTAAAGGATTTTCCTACTCTAAAATAGCCTAAGAACACTCCTACGTCAGATTTGGGGTCAAATTTTTCTAAGGATGATTTCCCATTTTTTAGAATGAAAACCTTACAGCCAAAGACATGGAGGTGGGACAGGTTTAGAGTTCTACCCTTAATGATCTCATAAGGTGTCTTATTCAGATAGGATCTAACATTCACTATATTCAGCACATAACAGGTAGTGTTCACTGCTTCAGTCCAAAATTATTTTGGAACTGAATACTCAGTAAGCATGGCTCTAGCAGTTTCCACTAAGGTCATGTTCTTCATTTCAGCTACCTCGTTCTATAGAGGGGTCCTAGGAGCTGAAAAGTTGTGGCTAATCCCTTACTCTTCATAGAATATTCTAAATCTCATATTTTTAAACTCTCCACCATGATCACTATGAATAGTCAAGATCTCACAACCTAACTTCCTCTGAATCCAAGTGGAGAAGGATTTAAATTCATCAAATGACTCAGATTTATGTGACAGAAATTTAATCCAAGTGAACCTCAAGTAATCATCAATAATCACAAATCCATAGACTTTCCCCCCTAAGCTGGCAGTGTTAATGGGTCCAAAGAGATCCATGTGAAGGCCTTCTAAAGGTCTAGAGGTGTTGATGTCCTTAGTGGAGTGGAAGGAGGGCTGGACTTGCTTCCCTAATTGACAGGCATCACACAGGTGGTCCTTAGCAAACTTAAGCTTGGTGACACCTCTAATTATATCTTTTTGGGTGACTCTCCTAAGGGTTTTCATATTGGTATGACATAATCTCCTGTGCCACAACCAAGACTCATCAGCAATAGTTTTTAAGCAAATTAAAACATCCGTTTTAAAGCAACTTACATCTAGCATGTAGACATTATTGATCTTTATCCTTACAAAACAATTTTATCATTTAAGCTTATAATGCAGTAAGTGGGCAGGAACTTGATGTTGTATCCTTTGTTATAGAGTTGACTTATGCTCAGCAAATTGTGTTTCAATCCATCTACAAGTAAAATATTATGAATAATAAAACTTTTTGAATCACCAATTATACCTACTCCTACCACCCTCCTGGTGGTGTTGTCTCCAAGTATAACCTTGCCTCCAGCCCTGGCCTCCAGCGAAATGAATTGATTTGCATCTTCTGTCATATGTCTAAAGCATCTGTTGTCCAGGTACCACATGCTCTCATGAGGTCTTGCATGAGAGCACACCTATAAAATCATCAAATATCAGATTTAAGAACCCAAATAAGTTTGGGTTCCTTCTATTGAAAAGAAGAATGCAATTCATATGTGCTGTGCTGTGAAGCATGCAATTTGGGCCTCCACACCCAATGTATACTACGCTGAAAAGTGCAAGTGTGGAAGATGTGTCCTAACATGCCACAAGAAAAATATCTAACACCAGGAAAAGGGTTAACTAATCTACGTGGGTGATAGTGCCTCTTCCTAGGTTTAAATGAAACATGCTTTGATGATTTTGAAACAGATTCTTCAAAAGGTGGAGGTGCATAAAATTATGCAAATGTAAGAGATGTTATATTTTTCTCAAAAGCACTAATTTTCAGTCTTAGAAATTTATTTTCCTTCTTGAGACTTATAATTTCAAATTTTAATGCATGCTCATTACTACTCAAGTCACATGCCATGGTATCTAGTTCTTTAAATGCTTTCTCTAAGTCAACATGCGATATTCTTAATGAATTATACTTAGATGATAAATCAGAATACTTTTTATTTAATTCATCAAATTCATCTAGTGTGACATGCGATTGCTATCAAGTGTAGAATGATCTTTAATCAAAACATCATGCTCTTTTTGTATATTCAAGAATTCTAATTTTAGGCTGGCATGGGTTTTCTTAAGTTTCCTATACGATAAAAAAATTTTCTCAGAAATATCTAGCAATTAATCATAGGTTAGCTCACATACCTCTTCTTGGTCAGACTTACCAGGATGATCATTTGCCATCAAACACAAGTTAGTAGTCTCCTCTTCAGCTTTAGTCTCAGAGGAGCCGGATGCAAAATCTGCCCAGAATGCCTTCTGAATTCGCTTCTTGTCCTCCATGAACTTAGGTTTCTCCTCACCCTTCTCCTTGCTTGGGTGAGCCTTAAGTGTAGGACAATCAGTCTTTATATGTCCAGGCTTCCTGCATTCAAAACAAACAGTATCAGATGAACCTTTAAAATTTTTGCTTTTCTTACCTTTGTTCCACTTCTAAAAATTCCTATGTTTCTTCTTTAGAAAACTTTTGAATTGCCTATTGATTAAGGCAACATCAGCACTATCAGACCCGGAAAGTCAGTGTTAGTATCATTGGCCTTCAGGGCCACAGTTTTCTCCTTCTTCTTCTCACCTGCATCAATTTGTCGTTGGTTCACTCCTGGCTCGTAAGCAATGAGTGACCCAAGTAAGTTATCAATAGAATAAGTGTTCAAATCTTTGGATTCAGTAATTACAATTATCTTAGCATTAAAAGAAGAAGGCAAACATCTCAGAATTTTGTTCACTTTTTTATAGTTTGTAAGTTCTCTGCCTAAAGCATGTAAAGAGGTGAAAATTTAAGTAAACCTTGTATACATTTTAGAAATCGATTCACTATATTTAATGTGAAAGAGTTCATAGTCGTGAAGTAAGATGTTCAATCTAGATTGCTTAACCTCAGATGTACCTTCATAAGTAATGTATAATCTATCCTAAATTTCTTTACCAGTTGTACAAGTAGAAACATGCATGTAATCCTCAGATTTTAAGGCACAAAAAAAATAGTTCAAATATTTTGGCTAAGTCCCGATCATCAAAAGTCCATTCATTGAAAGGCAGTTCAGTTTTAACATTATTAATCATTCTAAATGGTGCTTTATAGCCATCCTTAACAAGCATCCACGTGCGATAATCAATAGATTGAAGAAAAGTGGATATTCGAGTTTTCCAAAAATTAAAAGGTATGTTATCAAATAATGGTGGACGTGTAATTGAATAACCTTCAGCAGTATTTCTATTACCAAAGTTAGCCATGGATCAAATTCAAAACTTTTAAACTTTATTTTTGAATCCCTCTCTGATACCACTTGAAAGTTTGATAGGGATGTTAAGCCCTTATGAACTAGTCCCGAGGCTAAACATAAGGGGGGTGAATTAGTAGTTTTAAAAATTCTTTAGCAACAGGAAAGATCTTTTGATAATTTATAGCTAAAATGAGTAAACACAGTAATGAAAAGATCAATCACATTTTTCACCCAAGTAGATAATAACAAAAAAATAAAGTACAGAAAATAATAAGAAAGAACACACCAAATTTTATAGTGGTTCGATCAACTTGACCTACGTCCACTCCCCAGAGCCTCCCTTCCGGGTATTGCACTAACATTAAGTGACTCTCCTTCTATTCCCACAGCAAGGCAGAGAAGCCTTTACAAAAACTCCTTTCCACCAACCCGGTGAGGTAGAGAACCTGAACTCCTTTCGCTTCCTCCTGAAGCAGGCAGAGAACCTAGACTCTTTTCTCTTCCTCCTGAAGCAGGCAGGGAACCTGGACTCCTTTCTCTTCCTCCTGAAGTAGGCAGAGAACCCAGATCCTCTTGTGAGTGATCCTCCCACAAAGACACCGATAAGATAAAAGATGAAAAACAGAGAAGAAGACTCAGATCCTTTCTTGGAGTAACCTTTGTGAATCCCTAACAAACTCCCCCTCATAAGATCCTCTCTCTCCCAAGCTCTCTCTCTCTCTCTCTCAAGGTTTTCTCTGGAAAGAAAAGTGGAAAAAGATTTTTCTTGTTGAAAGAAAAAGATCTTAAATAGGAGGGCTCAAAAATTGCCCTAAATCTCAACTAGTTTTCAAAGATCGTCTTGTACGATCAGTTCAAAATCAAATGTATTAGCCTGGATGATCTAGTTTCTTTGGATTATTAGTAGAAAAAATTTGTTCATATCGTCCCGTATGATTCTGCGATTGTCTGGGATGCTTAGTGTAAATTAGGAATTTCATCAAATAGACCACCCTGGTCATCCAGAGAAACTTATGCTGGACGATCTCAAAATGACTTGATCATCCAGGATTATATATCTATCATCTTGTATGATTAGTTCAAAAATGACAAAATCGTCCTGCACACAGCTCTAGATGTATAGGTCAGAACATACTGGACGATTTCAAAATGACTTGATCGTTTGAGATGATATGGATATCATCCCGTACAATTAGTACAAAATTGCCCAAAATTGTCCAGTACATAGCTCTGGACGTACTGTTGAAAGGCACTGGACGGTCAGGATTTTTAACATATCATCCCGTACGATCTTACAATCATCCAGGATGATATGATCAAAACAATTAAACCTTAATTACTTTCCTTAATCATCAGAATAATTTAGGTATGATTGTAATGGATCATCTAGGATGATACACATATCGTCCGAGATGATCAGACTAAATCTCTAAAAATAAAAACTTGCTAAACTTAATCTAGCGGCTGAAAATTTCTGATTAAAGCCTATCATCCTATACGATATGTGTATCGTCCAGGACGATCAGTTTAATCAAATTGACTTAACATGATCATCCTAATTAGGGTTTCTATTTTCACTGGATCGTCCTAGATGATATGAATATCATCCAGGATGATATAAACAAAAATTGAAACAGAAAACCAAACTCACTAAAACTCTCCCCCTGAGTGTGTGTGTGCAAGGTTACTTAGCGAGGGGATCAATTATATTACATTTGACTCAAGAAAGGGAAAAATTGCAATTAAACATACGCAGACCCGATCTTGAGTTGGCTTGGATTGCATCTGATCTTTTCTAAATCTTCTAAAGGGTTAGTCTCCTTTAAAATTGATATAGAGCAAGTGTATGATTGCATGTTTATAAACACTTTGAGGAAAGTTTTGGAGTATTTTGGTTTCCCTATGAAGTTCTCTAGCCTCATTATGGATTGTATGGAAAATCCTAGGTTCTCTTTAATGATTAATGGTACTTCTTCTAATTGGATAAAAGCTAGGAGCGGCTTCCATCAATGTTGTCCTTTATCTCCTTTCCTATTTATTCTTTGTCCTCAACTTTTATCCAATGCTCTTATTCAAAAAGGCAATTCTATTGGAGTTCGTATGAGTCCAAATGGACCAAGGATTTCTCATTTGCTGTGTACATATGATACTATTATTTTTTCTAAAGGAAGCAACATGGTTGTGAAGGAGGTCAAAGGTGTTTTATTGGATTTTTGTAGTTGGACGGGTTTGAGGATTAACACTACTAAGTCTGCTTTTCTTTTTGGTAAGTCTGCTGAGAGGAGGAGAACGAGAGCCATAACTCGTATTATGGAAATTAAATAAGTTAAAGAGTTCAGATATCTTGGAGTGAAGATTGCTTTAAGGGGACTCTTAGGGGCTGATTTCCAATTCATTATTGACAAAGCGATGAGGATGATAAATATTTGTGGGAGTAAGTTCATTTCTTTGGTAGGGAAGTTTATTCTTTTGAAATATGTCATGTTATCCTATCCTACTTTTCATTATATGCATTTTGTTGCTCCTAAAAGAGTTCTTGATGAGCTTGATAAGTTTTGTAGAAGTTTTATTTGGAACAAGAAAAATCAAAGTCTTGGCCTTCATTATATTAGTAGGAATGTGTTGTGCAAACCTATTAAGTGGGGAGTGCGTTGTCTTCATTCTTGTGGAAGTAAGGTCGGTCCTTTGAGAGATAAGTTGGCTTGAAAATTTATACAAGACAAAGACTCAGTGTTACATAGAACTCTTATACCAAAATATGGTTCTTGATTAGCTGATGTTGAGTCTTATAAGGGAGGATCAGCTGCATGGAAAATTATTTCTGAAGGTGGTAGATTTCTGAAATCTATTATTAGATGGGATATTGTGGATGGCAGCACTATAGATGTGTACACGGATGTTTGGATTTGGTATAAGTGTATCAATAAATGGCCAACATTTGTGGCAATGCTGGAATCTGAAGGCTTGAATGCAGATAAGTTCATTGTAGATGGTTGTTGGGATGTAGAGGAGCTATGCAAGATCTTCCGATGGGAGCTTGTGGAGTGAATCTGTTAAATTCAAATTAGGCACGAGCTGTGTGAGGATTGAATGGAGCTTTTCTATCAAAATTCAGGGAAGTCGATTGCTTTTAAAGCTTCATTGAAAGATAAAAATTTTGTTCTTTATTGGAGAGGGATAAAAAAGGCAAGACTTATGCCTCAAGTAGAGGTGTTTTAGTGGCATGTGTTTAATGCTATTCAAACATTTCAATTCCTATCGTATAAAAGATTACAAAATTATTTTTCTTGTCCTAGACGTTACAATGCTATTGAAGACATAAATCATGTGACTACAAAGTGTGTAAAGTTGATGGAGGTTGTTATGCATTTAAATAAATGGGGCTTTGGTATCCCGTCTTTCAACTCATTTCAAGAATGTTGTCAATGGTTGTTCAAGATTAGTTCAAGTAATGGGTTCTTGGTTAACTTGTATTGTAACTCAGTTTATCTTTCTTGGAAGGCAAGGAATATGTATATATATAAAGGTATTAAAGAGAATTCTTCTCTGATTGCTGCTCAATTGGTGGGCTTTGTTTCAGTATCTTCCTCGGGTTATGGCTTTAATTCGGTAACTGGGGTGTTAATTAGTCAAACAGACTGTTATTAAATTATTGGCACCCTCCTCCACCTGATTAGATCAAAGTGAATGTTGATGCATCTCTACTTCCTTCGTATAAAGCTAAAATCAGTGGAGTGTTTTGTGACAACAAAGGTAGATTTCTACTTGCTTTTGGAATGAATTGTGTTCATTGGGATATTGCTCGGTTGAAACTTTTAGCTATTCAGTCTCTAAAGGAAGTTATTAAAGATTGGACGTTGATATATAAGGGAATTGTCATCGAAGGTGATAATCAAAATATCATCAATTTTCTTCTAAAGTCAGCAAAGAAGGGTGGTTAATGGATAGAGGATTTAGCTTTTTTATAGGATTTCAGCGAGGTTATTTTCAATTATGTTGATAAGTAGTGCAATAAGTTAGCAGAATTGTGTGCTAACTATACTATTTTTGGTAATTTTCTTTGGAATGATGTTAGTTCTAATAAGGTTCCTCCTTCTTTTTTTAGTTTTTTTAAGGAGGAACTTGAAACTGTTGCGTTGTAGGTTGTAATAGTTTATTTTTAGCTAATGCAATTGCTTAGCTTCTTTAAAAAAGATACTAAGGTTGGTTGATTTATGAGCTCCAGCCTTCTTCTATTGAGACAAGAAGATGATTTTCAATCCTCTAAGTTCTCTCGGTCAACTCTTAGTAAGTGATGATCTGAAGAGCGATGAGATGCTTTAACTAGATTATTTTTGGAATAAGATGAAGGACGTAAATATAGTGGGGAATACAATTAATTGGCTATGACTCCATATCGTAAACATTTCACTAGTGTTTGTTGGTTTTGAACTCTAGATGATGTTATCAGATTATTAACTATTGAGAACTGTGGACAAAATAAATATATTAACCATTGATTCACTATAATGTTTCTTAATAAAAATCTGCATAGCCAACAATATACTACCTTGACAGATAGACTAATGTTATATTATCAACTTGAAAAGAGAAGCAATTTATTTTCATAATGAAACTCAACATAGGGAATATAAAATTATCTTGAAGTATAAAATTTTGCATTCACCTATCATTCTAAAATTAAACCTAACTAAGTATTAGCTTTAATTTATGTCCAAAGAAATTTTTCCATGTCTTAGCGAATGAAAATAGGCTTTTTTTTAATCTATGTTCATAATTTCCCATATAGGCGAGCCATTAAAATTAATTACATCTTTGAAGAGAAAAGTTTTAATTATAGTAAACACTGGACTGAATTTAGATTTTACAAAAATTATTTTATTTAAATTAAATATTTAATAGCATCAATCAAATCATTTGAAAAGTACACTAATTTATTTTAAATTTATAAAGTTTATTTGAATTGTCGGGATAATCCCCCTAAAAAAAATTTAAGAGGTGCAAATGCATTTGGAACTCAATTGCTTGGAGTGTGCTGCCAGCTAATCATTTAAGCACATAATTAAAAAACCATGAATTCTAGGTCTAATGCATGAAGGGAAGATTGCTATTTTAAAATTAGAATGAAGAATCTTATTTAGATCTAAAATTTGAGTTTAGCAACATAAATCTGATCAAATACACCTAGTTAATGCAATTTTGGCTCAAAGTCACCCTAAACTCTAAATTTTATATTTTCTACCAAAAAAATATCTAAATGCTAGATCAAGATTTTTAGGAAAAATTAGCAGAATAGCTGCATTAAACCCATAGTGAATAGTAAAGCAACTCAGTCACTTAGGCCCCTCCACTCCTTTTTGATGGCTTGTGTGCTGGGATCATACACATTATAGAAAATAAAATTCATGTATGTATGCATGTTAAGGTAAAGGTGTTTGTTTATACGGTACCACTATAGTCTTATCCTAAAATTAGCATAAATGTTTCTACGAAGTCTCACATATATACACCAAAAGAAATCTATTAAAAGGACTACCTTCTAATGCAATCTATAACCCATTTGAATGTAATGCATGCATATGAGATAATGTATAAATTAAGAGTGTATAATATTTTTTTAAATTTAAATAAAAGAGAAATACAACTTAGGCTCTACTAAAAAATATGTGGTCAGTCTCTTTTTCTATGCTTATAATATATATATATATATATATATATATATATATGCACATGCTTACTATCTTTTCGCTCTGGGTCTTCTAATAGAATTCCAAAAGAGAATGTTCTCCAAGGGAGAAGGAATTATCTTTTGTAGCCCTATATATACACATAAGTTAGTACCTTTAAACCTTTACAACTCATTGACACTTTATAACTCGATCTATATAAAAACTATATATAAAATAACTCTTTATATTTACATTAAATCCTAGGTATATTGTACACTAACTCTTGCAACTAATAAAAGCAATGAAAGAGTTAATATAATAAAACAGTGCTATAAGAATCATATGAATCTAATGCAACCTATAAGGGACTAAGGTGCAGAAACAAAAATTGAAACTTGTGTGATATTCAAAGTGCTAAAATTAAATAAACAAACATAGGATGCTCTCCAAGCAAAGCATCTGTAATCATACCAAATCAAACACAAGCCTAGCCTAGACTAGAGTTTGTTGTTCTAGCAAACCATTTATAGTGTGTGAAGAATGCAAGATGTATGAAGGCCTTTTTTTATTAATTATTTATTAAAGGTTCAATAAGGTCTTAATAATCCTATACACTTATGCGTTCTGAAATGGAGGTAAGTATAGTGCATAAAAGTCCTTTTTATTTGTTTAAGAATTATTGAAGATCCCTCAATCTAATAAATTTCTATCTTCCTAAAAGAAGTTATACACAATACATGAGGGTCTTTGATTAATTTAAAATTTGTTAAGGACTTTGAAATCCAATGTATTTATGTCTTCCAAAGGAGTTAAACATAAAGCATAAAAGTCCTTATATTTAATAATTTTATTTTAAATTATCAAATTTATTTAATTAAAATAAATTTAATTGAATGAAGAAGATTTATTTATTTTAAATTAAATAAATTTAATGTTTACTAAATTTTATTTAACTTATTTTAAGTTTGAATTTGTTTAAGAAGTTTTATTTGAATTTTTAATACATTTTTACATAATTTTCCTAAAAAACAAACAGACCAATCCCTAAAAATTTGAGGTTAATATGATTAATATTATATTTTACAAGACTTTATTTAATTAATATTTAATAATGGGTTAATTTTGAATTGATTAACTTTTAGTTATATTTGAGGATTTATTTTAAGTTTTACTAATTGTAGTGTTGATTTATGGTTGATTACAATTTATTTTATATTATAAAAAATTTTGTGATATTAATCATTAATTTTAGAGAAATCAACCCCAAAGTAGGGCACGATTTTTTGTTTATTTAATTTGTGGGTCTTAATGAATTTTAATTAGGGAAAGATTAATTATTAGGGAGCAAAATATCACTAAGTGTGCTTTGTTTGAGTTTCATCCATATTGGATGAGAGGAAATTATTTTAGGAATTTTCTAAATTCCTTTGACTATACCCTAAATGATTTTCCCTAGGTGTCTCTATTGTTCATCATGTTTTAAAATCCTAATTGTCTAACCCATGTAATAATATAAACATGCCACATCAGTTTAGTGCCTTAAATCTACATGCATTAGTAGTAATGAATTTCCAAACATTTTGGTCAATTTCTAACCTATGTGTTTATAAATTCAATTATAGAGAAATCATATACCAGATTGACCTAAGAAAATAATTGGATATAGGAGACATCCACTTATACACTTTAGCCAAAATTGAGCCCAATTTGACCAATGATTAGGCAATAATTAGGAAAAAATAGTAGGAAAACAAACCCTAGTTATATGATATACAGTAGTTATTAACCCTTAAAAATATATTTAATAAAAATTTCGCTCATTTTAGTTCCATAAAGCCTAAGAACTCCAAAATTGGATGAGAAAATAAAATTTGGTGAATATTGGAAGTATTAAGCATTTTTAGTAATTTTTAAAATGATTTTTTACTAAAAAAGCAGTCAATCACTAATCATTGGCGACGAAGCTAATCATTAGAGGTGGTACGTGCATTGAATGGTGGGGGATCGATGTAGTTTCACTTGCTGCATATGCCATGGCTCAGTGCCATTGGATCTACGTGGTTGATCAATGGCTATGATCTTGCTAGAAGTGAACTCATCTTTCACATGAGTAGAATGTGATGGATTAGATGATTTGTCCAACTATATTTTGATAATTAACTTAAAATGGATGATCCGGATCAGCACCATTCCATGTAGAATCAAAAAATAGAGTTCATGGAAGAAGTCAGCAAATGTGACATCTTGAGAACCAAATGCCATTAAACATTAGGCAGAGGTTCACCAGGATGTATTGGGAACGTGTTTTGGAGCTTCTAAAATCATGTTTTGAAAAGCTATTTAACCTTTAAGTTTTAAACTAATGTTTGACTTTTTCCTCGATCTAATGGATCCCAATGCTTTCTTGAGGGCTTGTTTTGTTCCATGAGAGGTCTAGAGTAACTCCACATAAGAAATCAAAGATGGAGGAGCTATTGTTTGAAAGTAATTTAAGTTGGATAGATTTTGGCTTAAAGTGGCTAGATACTAATTATCGGTGACCTTTGACCTATCGATTTGTACTTGGGGAATGTGGTGGAAGTTGTGGAAAACAAAATTTGAAAAAAAAGAGTTAACCTAGAGGTGAAAGTTTGTGAAGGTTGTTAAACCTCTAAGAACTAGCCCGATGTTAACTAGGAGGGGGGGGGGGTGAATTCATAATTTAAAAATTCTTTAATAAAAAGAAAATCCCTTGATATGAAGTAGATCAATTTCACAATAACAACATAATCAGAGTTTTTAACCACACAGTAAATCATAGAAAAGTATGAAAATTAAAATGTGGAAATGTAAAAGAATGAACACCCCAGATTTTATAGTGATTCGATCAAATCTGACCTACGTCCTCTCCCCGGAGGCCTCTGCTCCAGGTATTGCACTAAACCTTTTAGTGTCCCATCTTTAGCCCCCACAGTTAGGTGGAGAAGCCCTTAGAAAATCTTTTCCACCAACCCAATACGATACAGTACCTGAAATCTTCTTCACCCTCCTAGTGAAGGTGTAGAACCTAAAATCCTTTTTCTCCCTCCTAGAGATGGTAGAGAACCAAGAATCCTTTTACTTCCTCCTAGAGTTGGTAAAGAATCACGAATCTTTTTACGCCCTCCTGAAGTTGGCAAAGAACCACGATCTAGGGCTGAAGAATGCCTCCCTGAAGCCACCCAAGAATCAAAGCAGTGACTTGACGAAGATTGGAAGCAACTTTGCTAGGAGTAACCCTGTGAAGCTCTCACAACTCCCCCTCACAAGAACTCTCCCTTTTATCTCTCCCAAAGCTCTCCTCAACTCTCTCTCTAAGCTCTCTCTCAAATAACTCAATAGCAAAAGATATCTTTATAAGATAATATAAGAGCTTAAATAGAGAGCTTCCGAATAAGCCCTAATTTTCAATATGACACTCCTGATCGTTTAGTAAGATCCTACAATTGTCCTGTATGATTAGTTTAAAACAAAACTTTCAACCAATATGAACTACCCTGGTATGGATGATTAGTTCAAAAGATTATACTGATCATCCTATACTATCCTACGATCATCCTGTTTGATCAGTTCAATTAATCATCCAGTAAGTTCGCTGGTGATTTTATATCATTCCATGCATCGATTGAGACGTAGTATTTAAAGTTTGTGGATTATCTTGTATAATCAATGAAAATTTATATTTTTTATCTTAGATGATGGGAGGCATTTAATTATCATCCCATACAGTAATTGGTTCGTACAATATGAAGTTTGTGGATCATCTTATACGATTAGTGAAAAATTATGGTTTTTATCTTAGACGATGGGTGGCGTCTAATTATTATCCCATGCAAAAATTGATTTGTACAGTACAATCATATCAAATAATCCTATGACCTAATTTAATAATTTAACTATAATTAAACACCCAATCACAAGATCTATTTTGGTATGATTATCATAGATTGCATAGTACGATGAAGATTGTACAGTACGATTAGACATAGATTTTAAATATTAAAAAATTATCTAAATTATGATTGGTAGCTATTTTGCTGATTATAACTAATCGTCCTGTATGATTTAGATCATACAATATAATCAGCTTAATCAATCTTAATTAACTGAGGTGCTCTAATTAGAAGTTTTTGTTTTAATCAGATCATCTAGTATAATCTAAATTATACTATATGATTAGTTCAAAAAATAGAAATTTTCTAAACTCACCAACTCACTCCCTTGAGTATGAATGTGTGCAAGGTTACTTAGCTTAGTATCCACCATATACATGACTTGACTCAAGAAAGATAAAAGTATATTGAAATTAAAATTATAAACTAACACAACCCTAGTCTACCCAATCTTGATCTGATTGAAGTTGCAAGTGATTGGTGGACCTAAAATATAAGTGAACAAGGCAACAAAATAGATGTGCAATAAATAGCAGTAAGAGAATAATAATATTTGTTATCATCAAAATTACAGTGCTTGGGCCCAGATTTGTAACAACCTCCCTCCTTTTGATGATGATAAATATTATTGTTAAAGATATTCAAAGTCTTTTGACATTCTCTGAAACTCCCTCCTAGAAGATGAAATTTTGAAAATAAGGAGACTTTAATTTTAATATGTATGTATTATTATTTTTTTTTTTGGTTTTATATTTCTTAAAAAAATGTAGAGTAGTAAACACCAAATAGGAAACAAACTTCATTAAAACAAAATATGCAAATAATTAACAACAATTAACTACTCCCTCTTTTGACATCACAAAAAGAAGGAGGATACAACTAAAAAGCAAAAGACATAAAGGAGAAAAAAATAGGCATACATCACAAAGCATTGAAGTAAAGAATAGTACAAACATATGAACAAAAATATGGACCAAACTAGAAATAGGAAGAATCCTGATCAGGTGGAGGTGGTGGTGGTGGAGGCTGAAGGAGGCAGTGAATGAAAGCAAATTTCTCCCTAAACCAAACATATTGTTTTCATGCTATTATTGTTGCTTTGCTACGTAGCTTTCAAAATGAGCTAAATCATTTGCATGTTGTTGCTCCTACTCAGCTACGTAGGCAATGAGATGTCTTAAGGCAAGGTTAGGCTTTCTTTTATATTTGGGATCTCTAATGTAAGTTAGATTATGAAGATATCAAATTATAAGGTCTACTATATTAAATTCTATTTGGGCAATGATGTAGTAGGTGGCAAGTGAGAGAACATGGGTAATGTTAATTTGATCCCCAGCTTTAGGAATGATTGAGTTGCAAAGGATATGTTGAATGATTCGGGTATCCCTGACTAATTGATTGACATGTGCGATATGATAATTAACATTGGACTCCCTAAGGATGGTGGTGGCAGGGGTCCAATTGTAGTCAAGATCTAAGGCAAAAATATGAATTTTTTCTCCAGTAGTGGAAAGGTGAAGAAATTCATGAAGTCTTGGTAAGTGATTTCTACAAGCCTTCTATTAGTATAGGATTGTAAGTTAATGACCTCATTGTTAATATGAAGGCTTGCAAAGAATCAAATTAAAAGTTCAGATTTGAATGGAATGCTAGGGTGAGGATGAAACTAAGAGTTATGTGGGCAAAAAGATCGAGTACCTGAAAGTTCATAATCTCTTGATTAATAATTTTGGATGGGGTAATTCCATTAATATTGTACCACTGATAGATAGGCTTCTTCATGAACAGCCTCAGTGAATCTAGGATCGATAGTTCATCTAGAGGAATTACCTACCAGTGCTCGGGAACATTTTCCACCAGCCATTATAAGGAAAGAGAGTTCAAGAGGGAAGTGAAGGATTAGAAGACTGGAATGTTGTGAAGAAATTGAGAGAATTCATACTGTTTAAATAGAATTGGCCTGATTATATAGTATGATTGTGAGATTATACTAGATGATTTAGTATAATCAATTCATCCAGACAATTGGTCAGAAATTGTGATCTTATTGTAAAGTATGATAAAAAATCATACTAGATGATTAGAGATTAAATGATCATCTCGAGGGGTTAGCTTATATGATTATTGACTTTAGAGTTCATATAGTATCAACAGGTGGATCGTACTGTATAATGCCGTATTAAGGATCATACTGGTTGAATTTAGTTCGTCCAACGGTTCCTGCCATGTGGATCGTAAAGTACAGAGAGGAAATCGTACAGTTCGATCACCAATAATTGATTGATAATGACCGTTGGATGTGTTGTAAATAGAGAATATCATATTAGATGCCGTAAACAAAAATAAAAAAAGTTATGAGGTGGAATGTAATGATCAGGAAGAGTCCAAAATAAAACCAAAATAAGAGTAAAGTAAAATAAATCAAAAACCAAGAAAAAACATCCACAAAATAATTTTTTCAATTTTTTTTAAGAATTGATAAATAGTATGAAATGAAAATTTACCCGATGATTAGATCAGTAAGAAATGCATTGATATCGCTAAAATTTAGAAAAGCTTAGAAAATTGAATTTTGTCAACCCTAGCTCAAGCTCCTTACAAGTTAAAAGACCTGTTGAAGTAAAAATCTAATTCAGAAAATAAATTAGACAAGAAATGTGATCTTTTCAAACTTCTTTTTAGAAATATGTCTAAGAGAATAGCATTGCAAAGTGATGAACTAGAAATCATAATTTTCAAATTCAGGTGTAGACGAAATCAATTGGCACATGGATTCGCCTAAGATTTAAAGATTTGAAAGGAAGGGAAGCTAACTCATTGTGGGCTCATTTGGTGCCTCTTTTATCCTTATTTGGCACACTTTGCACATCTTTTGATTTTTGATACACTTGGTGTATATTTTAATTTTTTTGCGTTCGTTGCGCATCTTTTCAGCTTTTAGGATCATTTTATGCCTCTTGTTCTTTTTCTTTAGCAAACTTACTTCCTTTTTAAGTCTTTAAAAACTCTAAGTTGTGTGATTATCTTCTAAATATAAGAGATGAAGAACTCACTCTCTTATATAAGGAAGAGTAAACCATAACCCAAAACTTGATTCATCAGATATAGATAAACAGCTTGATTAAGAAATTTTGAAATAGATTCATTGACCTGCAAAATATTCAAATGAGATAGAGAACTAAAGATATGAAGGTGAGAGAGGTTAAGTGTCCTACCCTTAAGAATTTTATAGGGTGTCTTATTCAGCTTGGATCTAACATTAACCCTATTCTGAATATAACAGGCTATGTTTACCATTTCTACATAGAAGTATTTAGGAAGTGAATATTCAACAAACATGGCTCTAATGGCTTCTGCCAAGGTCATGTTCTTTCTTTCAGCTTCCCTGTTCTGTCGAGGGGCCCTAAGAGCTAAAAAATTGTGAACTATCCCTTGCTCCTTTTAGTAAGATTCAAAATTTTCATTCTTAAATTATCCACCATGGTCACTATGAATGGATAAAATTTCACAACCTAGTTTCTTCTAAATCTAAGTCGAAGATGACCTAAACTCCTCGAATGATTCACTTTTATGAAATAAGAATCTAACCCAAGTAAACCTTGAGTAATTATCAATAATAATATACTTAAAGGCTTCCCCTCCTAGGCTTGTAATGTTGACAGGTCAAAAGAGATTCAGGTGAAGGACTTCTAAGGGTTTGCTGTATTAATATCTTTGATTGAGTTGAAGGAGGATTTGACTTATTTCCCTAATTGACAAGCATCACACAGGTGGTCCATTGTGAACTCTAGTTTGGGAATTCCTATCACTAAGTCTACCTGAGCCCACCACTCTCCTAGTGGTGTTATCTCCAAGATTCATCTTGCCTCCTGCCCTAGCCTGCAGTGAAATGAATTGATTTGCATCTTCAGCCATGTGCCTTGAACATCTACTGTCTAGGTACCACATACTCTCACGAGGCCTTTTGTGAGAGAACCCCTATAAATCAACAGGGGTCATATTTGGGAACCCAAATAAGTTTAGGTTCCACCTTATGGAATGTGGGATGAAATGCTTGCACGCTATGCTATGAATTATGCAATTTTTGTCTCACACCAAATGTGTTATATGGTGGATAATGCAAGTGTGGGAGATGTGTTTTAGCATGCCACAAGAAAAATATCTAACACTAGAAAAAGGGTTAACTAATCTATGTGGGTGATGGTGTGTCTTCCTAAGTTTGAATGATGCATAATGTGGTGATCGATTATGTAACTTTGCAAGTGTAGGTGATGTTTTATTTTCTTTAAAGGCATTTAACTTTATTTTAAAAAATTGGTTTGCACTTTCAAGAATTGAAATTTCAATTTTTAATGTATGCTCCCTATTATCAACTTCATCTAAACATGACTTTGATTTCTTAAATGAATATTCTAAATTAATATGGGATGCTTTTAAGGAATCATGCTCATTAATTAATTCATTATAATTCTTGTTTAAAATATCAAATTCATCTAATAAAGCCATGTGATTGCTATCTATAGTAGAGTGATCTTTCCTTAGGCATTCATGCCCTTTCAGCAATACTGAAAAATCAGATTTAAGGCAGGCATGTGATTTTTTAAGCTTCCTATATGCAACATAAATTTTTTCAGAAACTTCAAATATTACATCATAGGTAAGCTCATATACCTCCTATTGATCAAAATGATCTAGATGATTATCTACCATTAAGCATAGGTTTATTACCTTCTCTTCTTCTTTAATTTTAAACACTACCGTTGCTAGGTCCAAAGTCCTGGATAAGAAAAGTGGAGGGTAGCGTTAGGTAGTCGACATCCAGTGTAAAACTTGACGAATAATAATGATATGAAACCTTTAAGAAATTGTGTTAATGCTAGGGCATCCCCTGGAAGTGACGCGCTGTATGGCCTGAATACAGCAACAAGTGTGCAAAGGCCGCTGCACCGCTGCCTGAGTATAATGTTAAATAGGCAAGGGTTCCCACATTAAGGACAGATGTGGGCAAAGAAGCTAGTCGATGAAACTAAAATTAGGATAGGAACTTGGAACATAGGTTCCCTTACAGGAAAATTAATGGAATTAATAGATATTATGATTCATAAGAAGATAAATATTTTGTGCATTCAAGAAACTAAATGGGTTGGAGAGAAGGCTAAGGAGATTGATAGTTTAGGATTTAAACTTTGGTATTCGGGTAGGAGTCATACTACAAATGGTGTAGGCGTGATTTTAGATAAGAGTTTGAAGGATAATGTTATAAATATTAATAGAATTGGACATAGAATTATAGCTTTCAAGATTGTTGTTGATGCTAAGATTGTTAACATTATAAGTGCTTATGCTCCTCAAATAGGTTTGGATATGGATTCAAAATTAAAATTTTGGAATGACTTACAAAAAATCATACAAAAGATACCTCTCGAAGAAAGAGTTTTTATTGGAGGAGATTTAAATGGACATGTTGGTAGAGAGATAGATGATTTTAAAAGCATTTATGGTGGCCATGGGTTTGGAACGACAAATGAAGGTGGTAAGTCCATATTAGATTTTTGTTTAGCTTATGATTTTTTAATTGCTAATACCTTATTTAAGAAAAGGAATGAGCATCTCATTACTTATAAAAATGGATATAGTACAACTCAGATTGATTATTTTCTTATATGGAAATTAGATCGTTTAGATTGTAAAGATTGTAAAGTAATTCCAAGTGAAAATTTATGTACCCAACATCATTTATTAGTTTTGGACTTGAAGATAATGGGTAAGAAAATAAAAAATAAAGTCAAATGATTTCTAGGATTAGATGGGGGCATTTAAAGAATATTAACAAAAATATTTTGAGAGAAAGATTTTAGATCTTAAGATTTTGTTTGTACATGAGGATGCTAATGTTATGTGGGAACAAGTGGCTAGTAATATTAAGAATATTGCAAAAGATGTGCTTTTAGTTTCAAAAGGAAAAGCTCCTAATAGTAAAAATAGTTGGTGGTGGAATCCAAATGTGCAAGAAAAGATTAAAAAAAAGAAGATTTGTTATAAAAATTTGTTTAATTGTAAAAATTCTGATAATTGGAAATTATATAAAGAGGCATGTAAGGAATCTAAGAAAGCAATATGCGATGCAAAGAGTTTAGCTTTTAGTGATTTATATAATAGATTAGATACTAAGGAGGGAGAAAGATATATGTATAAGTTAGCCAAACAAAGAGATATGAGTAGTAAGGATTAAGTTCAAGTGAAGTGTATTAAGGATGAAGATCAAAAAGTACTTTTTTTAGAAGATGATATTAAACAAAGGTGGATGAGATATTTTGCTAAGCCTTTTAATGAAGAATGTGAAAATAAAATTGACTGTAGTCACCTTAGCACCCTAAATGAAAATAAAGATTTATGTTTTTATCGACGTATTAGTAAAACTGAAGTTAGAGAGGCTTTAAAGAAAATGAAGGGTGGAAAAGCTGTCAGACATGATGATATTCGAATAGAGGTGTGGAAATGTTTAGGAGATGGAGAAATTTCTTGGCTTACTAAAATTTTTAATACTATTTTGAAGACTAAAAAGATGCTAGATGAGTGGAGAATGAGTGTGTTAAGCCCTATTTTTAAGAATAAAGGTAATGCACAAGATTGTGCGAATTATAGAGGAATTAAGTTAATGTGTCACACATTAAAACTATGGGAACATATTATGGAGCATAGGTTGCGACGTGATACTAATGTTTCTCAAAATCAATTTGGATTTATGCCGTGTAGGTCTACTATGGAAGCCATACATTTATTAAGAGGTTTGATGGAGAAATATAGACAGAATAAGGAGGATTTACATATGATATTTATTGATTTAGAAAAAGCATATGATAAAGTTCAAAGGGAAGTGCTATGGAGAGTTCTTGAAAAGAAAGGAGTTAATAATGCTTATATTCAAATCATTAAAGATATGTATGCAGGAGCTATTACCTGTGTTCAAACACAAGGTGGTTTGACCAAGTATTTCCCTATTTCTGTTGGATTGCATCAAGGATCAGCCTTAAGCCCATATCTTTTTTCTTTAGACATGGATGTTCTCACTAGACATTTGCAAGAGGATATACCTTGGTGTATGCTTTTTGCTGATGATATTCTTCTTGTTGATAAGACTAGAGAGGGAGTTGAAGGTAAACTAGAATTATGGAGGTCAACCCTAGAGTTTAAAGGTTTTCGCTTGAGTAGATCTAAAATGGAATATATGGAGTGTAATTTTAGTAATAATAGACCTAGTGAGGGGATTATGACTTTAGTCGATCAAGTCATTAATAAGATTACATGTTTTAGATATCTTGGATCTATTGTTCAGAGTGATGGTGAAATAGATGGGGATATTATCAGCAGAATCCAAGTTGGATGGTGGAAGTGGAGGTATGCATCAGTCTTATTGTGTGATAGAAAAGTACCCCTCAAACTTAAGGGAAAATCCTATAAGATGGTGGTCAGACCATCAATTCTTTATGGTGCCAAATTTTGGCCATTAAAAGAGAAGCATAATTCTAAGTTAAGTGTTGCAGAGATGAGGATGCTCAGATGGATGAGTGGCTTTACCCTTAGAGATAGGATATGAAATGAGCATATTCATGAAAAGGTTGGAGTAGCTCTAGTGGAAGATAAGATTAGAGAGAGTCGTCTTAGATGGTTTGGTCACATAAAACAGTGGCCTCCTGATGACCCGGTTAGGAAAACAGAGGTCTTAGATTTGACTTATGTTAAGAAAGATAGAGGTAGACCTAAAAAGACTTGTTTTGAAAATATTAGAAATGATCTTTCTTTATTAGATTTAAATGAGAATTTAACTTTTAACAAGACACAATGGAGAAAAAAGGATTCATGTAGCCGACCCCACGTAGTGGGATAAAGGCTTGATGTTGTTGTTGTTGTTGTTGTTTCTTGCCCTTTTTGACTTTAGGCTTTTCTTCACCATTCTCCTTGCTTAGGTGAGCTTTAAGAGTTGGGCAATCAGACTTTAGTTGCCCTGACTTCTTTCTTTCAAAGCATTAAACATTAGGGGAATTTTTAAAATTTTTATTATTCTTACCTTTTATCCATTGTTGATGACATTTTTGCTTTTTCTTTAAGAAGCTTTTGAATTATCTAGTTATTAATGCAATGTCATTATTTTCTGATCCAGAAGTATCACTATCAGAATCATTAGACTTTAAGGCTATAGTTTTCTCCTTTCTTTTTTCACTTGTATCAAGCTTCCTTTGATTCACCCATTGCTCATAGGCATTGAGTGACCCAAGTAAGTTATTAATGGAATAAACATTTAGATCATTAAATTCAGTAACGACAATGATTTTTGCGTCATACGAAAAAGGTAAACAATGAAGAATTTTGTTAACTTTTTCATAATTTGTAAGCTCTCTTCCTAAGGTATGCATGGAAGTAATAATCTGAGTAAACCTAGTAAATATTTTAGAAATAGATTCACTAGGTTTAATGCAAAATAGTTCATAATCGTGAAGCGGAATGTTCAGCCCAGATTGCTTTAGTTCATTAGTTCCCTCATATGTAATTCATAGTTTATCCCAAATTTCTTTTCCAATTGAACAAGTAGAGACACAGATGTAATCTTTAGATTTTAAGGTACAAAAAAATAGTTCAAATATTTATCATTCAGTTGGGCTAAATCTCTATCATTTGTAGTCCTTTCAAAAATGGTATTTCAATTTTAATGTCATTTACTTATCTAAAGGGTGCAGAATATCCTTCTTGAAATAACATCCACTTGGGATAATCAATTAATTATAAAAAGGTGGACATGCAAATTTTCTAAAAATTAAAAGGTATATTATCAAATAAAGGTGGTCATGTGATTGAATATCCTTCCGCGGTGTTACAATTTCTAAAGTTAGCCATTGATCATATTTCAAAAGTTTTCTAAAGCTTAATTTATAATCTCGCTCTAGTACCACTTGAAAGTTTGTGAGGATTGTTAAACCCTAAAGAACTAGTCCCGAGGCTAACCTAGAGGGGGGTTAATTGGTTATTTTAAAAATTCTTTAACAAAATGAAAAATTAAAATCCCCTTGATGCTGAAGTAGATCAGTTCCAAATAATAAAAATTTTAGAGCTTTCAAATACAAAGCAATTCATTAAAAAATGCAGAAATGAAATGTTGAATAGTAAATAGAAAGAACATACTAGAATTATAGTAGTTCAGTCAACTTAACCTACATCCACTCCCTAGAAACCTCCTTTCAGGCATTACACTAAAAGTAGTGCCTATCCTTTTTCCCCCACAATAAGGCAGAGAAGCCCTTATAAAATCTTCCACTTTAGTATTGCCTTTTGAATTGCTAAGTTTATCTAGCCTCATCATATAGACTTGGTGGTATAGATTAAGCTAAAAAACTTCAAATGCAAAAAATAATTTTACTATTTTTAAAATTTTCAAACCTATGATATTTAAAAGTACATAATTGCATTAGAGTGATTTTCAACCTATTAGTACTATGGATTAAAGCATAAGTACCCCTCAACTCTATCAATCCATTTGGAATATTAGCTAGGATCCCTAAAAACTATAGTTCTTCAATCTCATTAAGACCCCATAATTCTAACAACCATATGTTTATGTTCTGGTCGGACTATATTTTATAATCTTTAATTGTTATTATATTTCTCCGTCAAGCCTCTAGATCACGCTAGGTTCTAAATTTATGTGTGACCTATATATAAACTAATTGAAGTATAGAAAAAACTAAAACAACAAGAATTCCATAAAGATTGCACCTACTCTATACAATACATACCTTTAAATAATTATAGATACATAAATTAGTTTTTTCCTACATGTAGAGATGATGTTACACAGCATAAATATTTAATTTCACTAAAGAAAACACATGTTACAAAATTTAAACACCTGATAAATATTACATAAAAGTGTTAAAAATAACACGAATTTATGATGCAACTCCTTTCCACTTCACCACTTTGATCCAAACTATTACAACACACTAAACACGAGTACAAAGGCCACTCCTTCTCAAGAATAACCCCTCACCTCACTCTCACACACAAAAATTTACTCCACAATGTGCTAAACTTTATCATAACGACTACGACTACTATTTATATCTTTTCAAAATAACAAAATTAACATTGTTGTGATGGCTTGGTGGTGATATGATGCTACAAGACTAACGCTTCAGTTCACCATTCATAGCTTCAATTCATCGGTTCAACCGTCTCCCATCACGGTACTGGGCAATTTGGCGTTCTAGCATTTCCTGAATAACCGCTCACAACAAAGCTATCTAGTTGATTTTTTGGGAGCTCTCTACTGCGGGAATGAAGGGGTGGCACTGCGGAGTTGCAGTGAGGTTTAGCACTACGACATTGACTTTGTGGTCCTGTGGCACTGGTTCAAATGTTTTTAAATTTTTTTACTATTTTCTTGCAAAAAAATAAGGATTAAAAGTATAAAGTATCATATTATAATTAACAAATTTTCTCTTAGCATATGTGCCTTAGCTTCTTGGATTGTTTAAAGATGAAAAACTAGTAGGCTTTCTTAAGTAGAAGAAGACTTAAAATTTCATTATGGGAAAATAAAAAATAAGAACAAATAATATTACAAAGGATAGTTATTAACAAATCAAAAAACTTTCTCCAATCTCTTGGATAATGCTTCATATTATAATCCAAGATCTCTAGTCTGTAATTTTGGTGATGACAAATAATATTAATTGAATTATTACATTCTTCCTTAAATATTTAAGATATTATTTTTATCTGTGAGCACTAATATTTTAGATAAAATATACACCACTCATGACTGCTGAAGACTCAAAATTGGGTAGAATAGGATGTAAAAGAGTCTATAATTTTTATTTTCTTTATTTTCCATTCCTTGAGTTTGGCCACATAAGAGTATAAAAATTGAGTGACTAGGCACACACATAAGGGGAGAGAAATTTTATTTTTAAATTTTTTTAAAAAAAATTATACTGTATGATTTTCAATAGTACTGTACGATCTATTGTCCAAAAATAGGATTAATGGTTAATTAAAAAATAGTTTCTAAGAACTAATCATACTGTATGATTCATTTTCCATCTCAAAACCCTAGCCACCAAAATAATTTAAATAAGATTTAAAAATTGATTTTTGAACTATTCATATTGTACATTGGTAATCGTACTGTACGAATATTTAAAATCTTGCTAAAATTAGCCCACATAATTAGTTAATCAAATTACGGTTTAATTAATGATTGTCGATCATACTGTATGATGTTAATCATACCAGTGACTGACATAGATGAAATCTAGTCGTCCGGAGATTATATCGAACGAAACCATAATTTTTGAACTAATCATAATGTACAATGTCGATCGTATCAAATAACTGGCAGAGATTATTTTGGTCATCCCGAAGATCATACCAGACAAAGCTATGATTTGAACTAATTGTACTTTATAATATTCATACTATATAATATTCATATTATACTAGATGATTAACTTAAAAATAACTAACCGTACTGTATGATGAGAACAGTATGGGATGAGTGATAGAAATAACTTTCAGTCATCCCAAAAATCACCCCGTACGAATAGAAGAAATTAAACATATTATACTGGATGATCTCAAGATTGTACTGTATGATGTGCTCATAAAATTTGAATAGTTCATTTGAACAACTGTTTACATTATACTGGATGGAACTAGTTTTGAACTAATCATACTGTACGAACTTATATCATAATGTACTAACAGTATAGCTTTGAATTTATAGGGTTTCTTAAAGCCTATTATAAAAGCAATATTTTAATTCTTTTTATAAAAATGCTTAAAGAGGAACATGATTGAAGGAGGAACTTTGAGAGGGAGCTTTTGAGAAGAAAATCAGGGTTTGTGAGAGGAAGGAGAAGGTGATCTTGAGTGTGAGGGAGAAGTAGTGTGAGGGGATCACACGGCTGCTCCAACCTAGTTGTACCCTTGCTCATCCTATGGCCTTGGTGAGCTTTGGGGAGCTCTCTAGGAAGAGAGGCTTCTTAGTCCAGTCTTCAAGATTCTCTACCTTCTCTAGGAGGGAGAAAAGGGAGCTGAGGTTCTTTGCCTTCTCTAGGAGAGAGAAAAAGGAGTTGAGGTTCTCTTCCTTCTCTAGGAGGGAGAAAAAGGAGCTGAGGTTCTCTGCCTTCTCCAGGAGGGACAAAAATGAGTCAAGGTCTGCTACCATCATCGGGAGGGTGACATAGCATCTGGTACTTCGCCGCATCAAAGGTTTGGTGAAAGTGATTTTATAAAGACTTCCCTTTCCTGCTATGGGAGTAAAAGAAGAGTCTCTTTTTGTTAGTGTAAATTCTTGGAGCAAAGGACTCTGGGGAGTGGACATAGGTCAAGGTTAACTGAACCACTATAAAAATTTTTGATGTGCTTTTTTATTTCATATTTTATTTTTTACATTTAATGTTTCGTTATAACTACTTGGTCAATATTTGAGATCAATATTCTGTTGTGCAATTTAGAATTTCATCATCATCACTAAAATCATTTTTTAGCTTATGCATCGGGTAATTAATTTACCTATTTTAAAACTCTAAAAAATCTACAAAAATAGAATTTTTATTTAGGATTTATTTTTTAAAGTACCAATTCACCCCCCTCTTGGCGCATACTGAACTTTCAAGTGGTATCAAAGAGGGTCTCAAAAATATTGTATTAGAAAACATTGAGAAAAATGATCAATGGCATATTTTGGTAATCATAACATGTGGAGGGTTATTCCATAACCCATCCACCTTTATTTGAAAAAATCTCATTTGATTTCTGGAAAATTTGTATGTCTACATTTTTGCAATCCATTGACTATATAATTTGGCATATGATTCAAATTGGTTATTCACTTCCATCGCATTTAGTTAATGGTGTTAAAACTAAAATTTCCTTTACTGAATGGAGTTATGAGGATCAAGAACTCGCACAACTAAATGCTAAATGTCTTAACTACTTTTTTGTTCTTTAAAATTTAAGGATTATATGTGAGTTTCTACATGTACTACGGGGAAGGGAATCTGGAATAGGTTATGCATCAATTTTGGGGGAACCAGTTAAGTTAAATAGTCTATGATTAATATTCTACTACATGACTATGAACTTTTTCCCATGAAACCTAGCGAGAACATATTTGAAATATACACTAGATTCACCCAGATAATGACATCCTTGCGTGCACTGGGTAGAGAATTATCTAATTCTGAGAAGATCAATAAGATTTTGTGATGCTTAGCTAGTTCTTATGATGCAAAAATAATTACAATTATTGAATCTAAGGATTTAAACATTTACTCTATTAATAATTTTCTAGGAACACTCATTGCTTGAGTAAGGAGTGAGTCAAAGAAAAAATGATGCCGGAGAAAAAAAGAAGGAGAAAACTGTTGCACTTAAAGTAAATAACTTTGACAGTGATAGTTCTGCAGTGGAGGAGGATGACTACATCGCCCAAATGACACAATAACTCAAGACCTTTTTGAAAAGAAAGCAAATGCATCATCAATAGTATTGGACCAAAAGTAAAAAAATAATAAAAATGTTAAAGTTTCTACTAACATAGTCTGCTTTAAATGTAGGAAACCAAGTTACCTCCGAGCTAACTGCCCCAGTCTATAGACACACCTGAATAAGGAGAAGGGTGAAGAGAAGCCAAAGTACAAAATGGGCTAGCAAAAGACACAAAAAGCTTTTTGGGCTGACCCTACCTCAGAATTGTCAGAAGGAGAAGTAGAGGAGGAGGTAATAAACTTATGTCTAATGGCTAATAATAATCTTTTTAATCAGATCAAGATGTAGTATATCAACTTTCATTTGATGCATTACTCATTATTTCTAAAAATATTCATGATTCGTATAGGAAGCTTAAGAAGATGCATGCTATTTTTAATACTGAGTTTTCTTCTTTATAAAAAGAGCATGCTAGTTTAATTATCGAGCACTCTACTTTAGATAGTGATCACATGACTTTGCTAGATGCATTTGATGCATTAAATAAGAAGAATATTGAACTATCTAATACACATAATGCCTTAAAAGCATTACATATTGAGCTAGAAAAACCATTTAAGGAGTTAGAAGAGCTTGTATGTCATTTAGATAGCAATGAGAATGCATTAAAATTAGAAGTTGTAAGTTATGAAAGTAAAAATGATTTTTAAGAGATAAAATTATTGCATTGGAATATAATAAACCATCACCTTCACTAGCTCAGTGGCACAACCCCTCAACACAGCATACATCATATAAACCTAAAAAGAGGCACCATTACTCACATAGGTTAGTGAACACATTCCCTGGTGTTAGGTGTTACTCTTGTGGCATGTTTGGACACATAGCCCACACTTGCATAATCCACTATAGGACACATCTTTTGTGGATGCCTAAATTACGTTCATCACAGCATAACATGCATATATCTCATTCATTCGAGCATAAGGTGGAACCCAAACTCACATGGGCTCTCAAATCTAACCTTTGAATGACATTGTATGGATGCTCTCACAAAAGACCTAGTGATAGCATGTGGTACCTAGACATGCTCGAGGTATATGACTGGTGATATAAAGTAGCTCATCACACTGGAGGCTAGGTCAGGAGGCAAGTTGACATTAGGAGACGTCATTGCTAGGAAAGTGGTGTACTCATGTACAATTAGAAACTCTTAACACCTTATGATTGAAAATATTTTATTAGTTGATAGTTTAAAGAATAACTTGTTAAGTATTAGTCAACTATGCAATAAAGGCTTTGATATAAAATTTCTTTCTAATAAATGCATGATAAGCTTAGATGATAAATTTATGTAAGAAGGAAAATGGATGAATATGGTTTACATGTTAAACTTGAATTGTATTAAATATTTGAATTCCTTATGTTTAAAAATAATAATAGATGATTCTTAGCTATAGCATAGAAGACTATGCCATACTTCTATGCCATACTAGCATGAAAATACTTAGGAATATCACTCAGAAAAACCTAGTTAGAGGCATACCTAAGTTAAACTTCACTAAGGACGACCTATGTGATGCTTGCCAACTAAGAAAACAAGTAAAATCATCATTTCATTTAATTAAGGATATCAACACTTCTAGGCCACTAGAAATTCCTCATATGGAACTATTTGGACTCGTTAGCATAGCCAGCATAGGAGGGAAAACTTATAAATTTGTGATAGTAGATAACTTCTCTATATTCACTTAGGTAATATTCCTAGCACATAAGAGTGAGTCATTTAAGGGATTTAGAACTTTCTCCACATGGATTCAAAGGAAATTAGGATGTGAAATTTTAATAATTCATAGTGACCATGGTGGAGAGTTTAAAAATGATAGGTTCGAATCTTTCTATCAAAAAATAGGAATAGAACATAATTTCTCTGCCCCTTGAACCCCTCAGTAGAATGGAATAGTTGAGAGAAAGAATAAAATCTTAGTTGAAGCTAATAGGGCAATATTAATTGAATACACTCTTCTTAGATACTTTTGGGCAGAAGCAGTGAATACTGCTTGTTATATTTTAAATAGAGTGAATGTCAGATCCAAATAAAATAAGTCACCCCATAAACTCCTTAAGGGTAGGAAACCCAATCTTTCGCACTTATATGTTTTTGGATGTAAATGCTTTATCATAATTAATGGGAAATCACCCTTAGCAAAATTTGATTCCAAGTCTTATGAAGCCATCATCTTAGGTTACTCATCTATAGGTAAGGCCTATAGAGTCTTCAATAAGAGGACCCTGATAGTAGAAGAGTCTACCCATGGGGTATTTGATGAATTAGATAAGACATCTAAATCTAAACCTAAAGAAGAAGATCAGGGGGTAGAAACCATTGCCATAAGAGATAGGGTAGAATCTCAGGAGCAATTGCTTAGAGATTGGAAATATTCTTTGAGTCATCCTAAAGAATTGATCTTAGGAGACACATCTGAAGGTGTGAGAACTAGATACTGACTTAGGAAGGAGGTTAGTTATTATGTATTTATCTCCATGATAAAACCCACCAATATAGATCAAGCCTTACGAGATGAATTTTGGATCCACACAATGTAAGAAGAACTAAACCAATTTATTAGGAATGATGTATAGGAATTAGTCAAGAGACCTAAGGAGAAAAGTGTGGTTGGAACAAAGTGGGTCTTCAAGAATAAGATGAATGACTCTGGAATAGTAGTGAGAAATTGGTAAGATTAGTAGCTAAGGGGTATAACCAAATTGAGGGAATAGACTTTGAGGAAACCTTTGCCCCAGTAGCTAGACTAGAAGGCATTAAGGTGCTCTAAGCGATTGCTTTCTTCAAGGGTTTTAAATTGTATCAATTGGACATTAAGAGTGCCTTCCTAAATGGGATAATCAAAGAGAATGTTTATGTTAAGCAACCCCTTGAATTTGAGAATTCACAATTTCCAAACCATGTGTTTAAATTGAAAAAGATTTTGTATGGGTTAAAGCAAGCACCTAGGGCTTGGTATGAAAGGCTGAGCATATTTCTTTTAGATAGAGGCTTTATTAAGGGTAGTGTAGACACCACCCTCTTCCTAAAAAAGGTAGGAGATAAGATACACATTGTCTAGATTTATGTATGTGTTATCTTGTTTGGATCATCAAATATAACCTATGTGATCAATTCTCAAAAATAATGAGCAATGAGTTTGAAATGAGCATGATGGGAAAACTCAATTATTTCCTTGGATTCAGTGTAAAATAGATGGATGATGGAACCTTAGCCAATCTAAGTACATCAATGACATGCTAAAAAGATATGAAATGGAATGTACTAAGGTCATGAAAACTTCCATGAGCTCTACTGTTCAATTAGACAAGGACCCAAATGGAAAATCAGTAGATCAGAAAAAGTATAGGGGAATAATTGGATCACTTCTTTACTTAACTACTAGCAAACCAGATATAATATTCAGTGTTTACCTTTGTGCTAGATTTCAAGCTGAGCCAAAAGAATCCCACGTGACTTTTATTAAAGAATCCTTAGATATCTGTTAGGCACTTCAAACCTAGGAATCTGGTATCTAGACACAACACTTTTTTTGCTTATAAGGTATTCAGATTCTAATTTTGTAGAATATAGGGTATATAGAAAAAGCACTTCTGGAACTTATCAATTCATAGGATAATCCTTAGTTTTTTGGTCTAGTAGAAAATAAAACTTAGTAGCCCTTTCAATAATTGAGGCAGAATATATAATAGTAGGGAGTTATGTTATTCAAGTCTTATGGCTAAAGCAACAACTCTTAGATCTTGGACTACATGTTGAAACCATTCCAATTATGTGTGAAAACACTAGTGTAATTTATATATCAAAAAATCTAATTCAACACTCCAGCCTAAAGTATATAGACATTAGGCATCACTTCTTAAGAGATCATGTAGCCAAGTGAGATATAGAATTGCACCATATCACTACAGGAGATCAATTAGAAGACATTAACAAAATCTCTAGCCTATGACATCTTTAGCACCTTGAGGAAAGAACTATGTGTTATAGATATTCATGCTTAATCCAAGAAAATTTTAAAAAAAATTATTTGAAACCATTCCTTCATATGTGTTTTTAATTTGCATGTGTTTGTTCATGTACCCATTTTTCATAACACATGCACCTCCTCTTTGTGGCGATGTCAAAATGGAGATAAAATGTATGTTTGCTGATTGTATGTTTTGTTGTTTTTAATAAAATCTTCTTTTTATGTTTCTTTGTATTCTATTTTTATATATCAAAAAATTTAAAAAAAAATGTTTGCAAAACCCCCAATTTTTTTAAATCCATCTAGTGAGGAGGAGCTTAAAAAGAAAAAAATATTTATCTTGCTTATCAACTAACATTATTTGACATCATCAAAAAGGGGAAGATTATTGCAATCCAGGATCTCTAGTCTATGATTTTGATGATGACAAATAATATTGATTGAAGTATTGTATTCTTTCTTAAATATTTTAGATGTTATTTTTATCTGTGAGCACTAACATTTTAGGTAAAATATATACCACTCAAGACTGTTGAAGACTCAAAATTGGGTACAATAAGATGTAAAAGTGTTTGTAATTTTTATTTTCTTTATTTACCATTTCTTGAGTCTGGCCACATAAGAGTGTACAAAAATTGAGTGATCATACAAACACACAGGGGGAGAGAAATTTTTTTAAATAGTAAAATTTTTTTAATAAATTATACTGTATGATTTTCAATCGTTCTATACGATCTGTTATCAAAAAATAGGCTTAACAGCAAATTAAAAAAATTTATTTCTAAGAACAAATCATACTATAAGATTGTTATCGTACTATATGATTCATTTTCCATCTCAAAACCCTAACTTCCAAAATAATTTAAGTAAGATTTTGAAAATTAATTTTTGAACAATTCATCCTGTATGATGTTAATCGTACTGTATGAATATTTAAAATCTTGCTAACATTAACCCTCGTGATTACTCAAACAAATCATGATTTAATTAATGATAGTCGATTGTACTGTATAATGTCAATCATGCCAGACGACTGATAAAGATGAAATCTTGTCATCCTAGAGATCATACAAAATGGAACCATGATGTTCGAACAAATTATACTATACGATGTTGATCATACAAAAAGACTGGTAGAGATGATTTTGGTCATCCTAAAGATCATACCAGATGAAGCTAGAATTTTTAAACTAATTATACTATATGATATTCATATCATACTGGATGATTTACTTAAAATAACTAACCATACTGTATAATGAGAACACTACGAGTTGAGTGACAAAGATGACTTTCAGTCATCCTAGAAATCATGCCATATGAATAGAAGAAATAAAATAGATCGTACTATGTGATGTGTGCGTAAAATTTAAATAGTTCATTTGAATGAATGTTTACATCATACAAGATGGGACTAGTTTTGAACTAATTGTACTGTTTGAACTTGTATCGTAATATACAAATAGTGATGGCTTATTTAAACTTTTAGGTTTCTTAAAGCCTATTATAAAAGCCATATTTTAATTCTTTTTACAAAAATACTGAGAGAGGAATGTGACTGAAGGAGGAACTCTGAGAGGGAGCCTTTGAGAAGAAAATTAGGATTTGTGAGAGGAAGGAGAAGGTGAGCTTGAGCGTGAGGGAGAAGTAGTGTGAGTGGATCACACGGTTGCTCCGGGCTAGCTACACCCATGCTCCTCCTATGGCCTTGGTGAGTCTTTTGGGAGCTCTCAAGGGAGAGAGGCTTCTTTGTGAGTTTGTAAAGGCTTCTTTGCCTTCTTGTGGGAGAAAAAGGAGAGTCACTTTTTGTTAGTGCAAATTCCTAGAGCAGAGGACTACAGGGAGTGGATGTACATCAAGGTTGACCGAATCACTATAAAAAATTTTGGTGTGCTTTTTCATTTTTGCATTTTAGTTTTTGCATTTAATGTTTTGTTGCAAGTGCTTGGTGAATTTCTGAGATCAATGTTCTATTTTGCAATTTAGAATTTCATCAACATCACTAAATTCATTATTAATTTTTATCTTCTGCATCGGGTAATTAACCTACCTATTTTTAAACTCTGAAAAATCTACAAAAATAGAATTCCTACTTAGGATTTGTTTCTAAAGTACCAATTCACCCCCCCCCCCCCCCTCCCCTCTCAGTTCATCTCAAACTTTCATTTCATTGCTAGCAACCACTATTAATATATTCTAAACTCCAAACCCTTCATCTAACACCTCTGTTGCCTCAAGCAAACAAATTCCCCATTATCTATTTCCTATCCTTAGAGCCCATATCCCTAATGATTGTGGCCTTCTCCGCTTTAAAAAATTCTACACCTAGACTATATTGTTACTCTTTTGATTTCTAGGGATCCACCTGATAGGCTAATGGCAAAGTTGTTTATAATAGTGTTCATCACTTCTTCAAGAATAGTTATCTTCCCAATAATGTTAAAACAACTACCATTTCTCTTATACCCAAGTCAGAAGATGCTAGGAAAATAAGAGTTACATGCCAATTTTCTTATGTAATACTCTCTATAAAATCATCTCAAAGCTTCTCGATAATAGACTTATGCTCATGATACACTACATCATTGACCCTGCTCGAGCTAGCTTTATTAATAATATTATGTCTTATGGTAACATCCTTCTTACCACTGAAATTCTTTCAAACTTTAAAAATGCTAGGAAGGAAGATTTCTTTTTTTTTTTGTCCCAAGTTTAATATCTTTAAAGCTTCTAATATGGTGCCAAGGGAATTCCTTCTTCATAGAATAAAAATCAAGGGCTTTCAAAATAGATTTATTAGTTGGATTAAAGCATGAATTGAAACTTAACAGGTCACACCTTATGCATTAATGGATTTTTAGAGGGCTTTTCAACTCTTCCTTTGGATGTAGATAAGGTTGTCCTCTTTCCCCTTACCATTTTTATATTATCATGGATGCTCTTTCTATATTTCTAAAATCCACTAGTCAAAAAGGTAAGTGTTATGGCATATATGTGGGCAAGGAAAATATCACCCACCTTTTATATACTGATGACCTCTTGGATTTTTGTAAGACCACACTATAGAATATGAACTCAATTAAAAATATTTTGCGCACCCTATGTATAGGTTTTGGTTTAAAACATTAGTACATACAAGAGTTCTATTATATTTTCTAATTCCACCATTAACTATGGAGCTTAATGTAACCTTTTAAGTCGTCCTAATGAAATAGATTCATTCACTTATAATGGTATTCCAATTTCTATCAAAAGCTTCATATTTAGATTTTTCAACGTTTAATGAACAATGCTTCTTCACTTTTGGATGGTTGGAAGTGTAGGTCTCTATCTTTCATGGGTACGTTACAAATCATGAAATTCACTTTGACCACTACAATTGTTTATTAGATTGAAGGGGCAATTCTACCTAAAACATACATCAAATTTCTTAATAAAAGTTTCTTTAAGTTCCTTTTTCTCAGGGATATTAATGCAAACAATCTTCATCTTATTTCTTAGAAACACTTGCAAACCCATTTTTGTGGTGGTCTTTTCATACCTTATATCCTTGATCTTATAAGTGCATATAATTGTGCAACAACTTGGCATGACATTCTAAAAACACCATTCATTTTAAATATTGCAAACTGAAATATTTGTCATTCTAGCATCTGGGTTATCATGATGCATCTAAATGGTGGAAATGTTTAAGAAAAGTAGAATATGATGGCTGTTAGTATAGTTTATAAAGTTTTTTATGGTTATATTTTTTCATTTTTATGGGATCCTAATTTTTCATTTTTATGGGATCCTTGGATAAATGGTTATTCTATCTCTATCCAAGATTTTAGATCTTACATCATTTCTCTTGTTCATCATGGTGTTATTGTCTCAAATTATATGCATAATGGTGTTTGGAATCTTCCCCTAACATTCCTGAGAATGTAAGGCAACTCATTTCTTCTATTCCAATCCACTGTGATGGCACTAAAAGAATTTCTTGGGCTAGGAAGGCTAATCCATGGTTAAAACATTTTTACACTCACTTTTTTCCTCATCATATTCTTCTACTTGCGGAAAACAAGTTAGGCATCAATGTCACTCTATTCGATATTCAATATATGGTTGACTTGCTTTGATGAACGAGCTCAAAATTGTGGACATTTTGTTTAAAAAGAACATCCTTATTCTTCCTACTTGTGATCATTACAACTAATATCTGGAGAATACTGCTCATCTCTATTTGTAATGTGATGTTTCATTCCAGATCTTATGCAACCTTTAGCCTCTATTATCTAACTTTTTGCTCTGGCCTAACATTGGGTAGGCTTTTGATTTCATTTCTATTCATGGATCTGCAACCTTGGGATAAAGATGTTTTTCATTTAATGGTTCATGGTTTGATTTATTTCATTTGGAAGGAATGTATTGCAATAAAGTTTGTTTAGCAAAGCAAAAGTCATCACACATTATCAAGATAAATTAAAGCATGATTAGTATCAAGCTTTTTAGATAGAAAACTAGCATGCTATTATAATATTTTATTCTTTAATTTTTGGGACTCGTTGCTTCAGTTGGAACTTACGGCTCATGGGGCATCTCTTCTTACATTACATGATCTGGGCTTGGGCAATGATGTTCGGAGTTTGGGTTTCCCTTTTTTTCTTCATGACTACAAAAATAATGGATATTAGGGCATGTTAAGGTTCTCTAATATGTTTCTATTAGGGTATATAATGTATTGGGACATAAAACAATGGTGTCACTTAGGAGGCCATTGGCATAGAGGTAAGAGAATCTTTATGTGCCATAAAAACTAAACTTTCATGGCATATGATTTTGATGGAATAATCTCTAATTGGCACATATAAGGTTTCATAATAAACAAGCTTCTCCAACACCTCAATTTTATGGAAATTGTGAATAAATACAATAAATATTAGGATTCATAATAGGTTAACTTTCATAATGCATTTATTTGATTGAACATGTTTAATAATAATGCACCTTTAAATTTCCGTATGATATATGGTTTCCCAACACTTCAATATAATAAAATGACACTATTATGTTCCTCAATATATGCTTTATCCAATACAATCTACATTCAATTATAAATTAATTATGATGACTCATAATATTTCAATTGTAAATAATTAATCTCTAATAAAATTTCTAGAAATCCTACGTGTCAGAGTATAAGCTATTTTTCTTCCAATAAAAAAAATTTTATAAATCTAAAATTACATGATTTTTCCACCTTCCAAAATAAGGATACTTCAAGCTTCATAAATGTTTATAATCATCTTATTACAATAAATATCTTCACAAAATATTACTCAAAAATCCAAAATAATGGCTCATATCACATAATATTACACAACTATCTTTGTAAACCACTGCATAAGGGATGGGAAAATATATTTAGGAACTTCTAATGCAAAGTCTGTTTAAGATCTTAAAAATGAAGGAATACTTTACTTCTTTTCCAAGTACTTAGTAACAACTCAAGAACCGAGAGCAAGACTCGTCTTAATGCATGGTTTCACCTAAGAATAAGAAGAAACCCATAACAATATTAAGATGTGCACTGTTTAACGAATTCATAGGTAAAATAGAGGAAGATATATATATATATATATATATATATATATATATGCTTATATTTCAAAGAATAAGGAGATTGGAAAATGAGAAAAGGAACCCAAAACAAGAAAAGTTCACTTCTATAAACATCATTCTAGTTATAACAACTATAAACCACAACAAATTCATTACATCCAGCCAAAAGAAAGATAATTTGGAGGCAACATTTCCATAAAATTCCAAATTACTTGAACAAGCAAATATCCCACCTAGCTTATCTTTTATACAAGATTACGTGGGCTCTTGACACTCACACAAAAATGTAGTAGTAAGTGGTCAAGTCAAAATATATCATTTCCTAGTTGTTTTCCTATTTAATTAAAGAAATTTTGAGATGGTAAAACTATATATCATAATGGCTTCACTTAGATAATAATAAAGATCTTGATTGAGAATTTCTTGTAAATAATTCCAAAAATTTGTATGCCCATGTAACATAAAAAGGAAAATTATCTTTGAAACAGAAATATAGCATGTTTGGTGATATTCAACAAGTTTGTGATATTCCAAAGGAAAGAGAATATATTTATTACATAAATAAATTGTCTTTCTCGCTCAACAACTTTGTAGGAGGCTGGTTGTCCTTTTGATCAATTTGAAAAGTCTTAAGAATGCAACATTAAAATAAGTTATAACATAAAGCTCAGCTAGAAAATCTAAAATTCAACCTCAAGTTCAAGATCACAAGCTTTCATTGCAACCAAAGCAACTCCAAGCATCACACTAAGATTTAAAGTATATGTGCAGCTAGTAATTGCTGCTATAACAATATCACCATGTTTTATTTGAGCAGGCTCCCCTTTTAAAGTAAATCTACAACTTTCCTTCTGGATTATAGTGGTATAGCAAAACCCTGACAAAGGAACAAATGAGGAAAACATCAAGTGTGCACCACAGAATCATTGCAAATCATGCATATGAGTTTAGTAATAGTTGAAGGAAGATCAAAACACAAGAAACTTCATCATAACATACTTTTTTTTTGCAATGTATTTGATTACATGTCAACAATTTTATTAACTTGTTTGTAATTTTATTACGAATAGTTGTGCCATTAAGTAAAAGAATATAATTAGCTTCGCCAGCTCTATTATAGAAGATGTATCTGCTTAAGCACCTTCATGGACCTCATTAAAGAAGATAGATTGAGAGAGCAGTTCTTCATGGACCTCATTAAAGAAGATAGATTGAGAGAGCAGTTTCCATGGAAGAAGAGAAGCTCAAATCAGTTTTGGTTGGTGTTAAAAGTTTTGAATTGGAAAACATTTTATAAGAGATCAATCAAAAAATGCCAACTCCTCTTCGATGAAATAAATAATGAGCCATTTTCATTTTAACTTCATTTCTTTCTATAATAAAGAAGGTTCATGGATGAAAAAGCATGAGCATGGTAGGTAGAGGAAAAGAGAGGGCATAAAGATAGTCAACTTAAAGTAAACCATTAAAGTAATTACATCCCAAGAAGAAGTAGATTTTAATCGACAACATAATAAAACGTTTTCTATCAACTAGTAACAATACACATCATAAAAATACCCATGTCGTTCAACTTTGTTGGCAACATCTTTGAAAAAGTGTTCTTATTTCATATCATAAAACTTTAAAATAAAAAAAGTACATATGAAAGATTATAAAGAAGGCGTAACTGCATAACCAAATTCTATCAACATATTAAAAAAAAATGTCATGCATGTAAGAATGTTCAAATCCAATTGGGCTCTTCAGAAATTTATAATTATTTTTGTATATTAATCTTCTTCATGAACAACCTAAATTAAATTAATTATAAAAATATAAGCAATTTTATTATTTAATAAAAAATTTAATCCATATACTATAAAAGTTATAATAAAGAAATGCATACTAAAGCTTGAGGTCATGCAATGTAAGTTCCAATTGAGTGTCCCATTCTTGTTAAAGTACTGTAAGGTCTAATCAAGGGTTCTTCCCAATTAATAGGAACATTTATATGCACTAAACACCTGCTTGGACCTACTGGATAGTTACCAAACCTATATATAGGATCCATACATTGAATATTTTCAGTTGCCACAATTTTATTTTAATCAATAATAATTTTGACTACAACTTTAGTTCCAACATATATATATATATATATATATATATATATATATATATATATATATATATATATATATGAATTTTAAAAGATCCAACAAAAATTTGTATAAATAATGAAAGATCAAAATATGGCTTTACAAGTTTATAAGTAAATAGATTGCTTACTTGAAAAATATCACCATTATTTAAAGAGTGTAATTCACCATTTTGAGAATATTGATCAGCTCTTAATGTCATGCTATGAGTACCTTGTTCTCTAATTTCCTTATCTAACTACATTTAAGCAGTTACCTAACCCTGTTCGTGAACATGTTTTTCCATTTTTTTAAGAGCTTCATCGTAACCTACCATGACTTTGTAAGTGCTGCTTCGATTTGGGATCATAACGTGTTACATCAAATTCATAAATGAAAACTCTACGAACCTTGTCATTTCCAAGAACCTTCGAGAAAATATCATCTCTACTAACATCTGTTGTTTAAAATATTTTACTTCTTATTTCCTTAATTTTTTCCTAAATATAATTAATATTAAGTCTTTCACATAATTATTTGTGTATGTTATAATTAGTATAAGAAATGGTTGTTATCAGTACTTACTAAAGTTTACAAACCTTAATATTATTAGAAATCCCTTTTTTCATATAACACTTCTCAAACATTTCAAATCTTGTGAGTGAATGACTTATGCTTTTCTACTAAATAAATAAATAAATAATGTAAAAATTAATTAATATAAATAATAAATTTTACTTCAAATTTTAACTATAACACACACAAAGACACACATATATATACAAATAAAATTTATCTCAGCTTCACACAATTGACCAAAACACTTTTTTCTAGTTTTGTGCATCAAACTATTTTTTTACCTACTTTTTTTATTTCATTCACTTATATGTGTAACATAAATATGAATTACTAATCATTTTTACATGCAAATATGATAAAATTTAAAAGTAATGATAGTATACCTTTGATTCTTCTAAATTTCAGAAGGATAAAAGATTTCCATTGATCTTTGAGTACCCTTTTTGGCACATTACATAGTTGTTATTCTATAGACATATTTGGATCTTAATATCTAGATTTAATGTCTGCTTTCTGATTCTTCCATTTATTTCCAATTGATTAAAGAACACATACATCACTACCACAAGGAATCTCAAATTTCTCTTGAGAAAAAGAATATTGTTTATATAAAGAATTTCACTATTTTATATATGCATCTAACATAAAATAAAACAAGTAAGCATATTATGAAGATAAATACATACACAACTTCCACACACACACACACACACAGATATATATAAATTTTGCCATTTTATCTCAACTTTTAATATCAATAAGTGCAGATTTCCCATTTAGAGCAATAGTTCCAAAAAACTTGACAAATAATGATTTATTTTCTCTAATTAGTTGACCATATTTATTAAAATTAACAGCATCTCATTGTCCACCATGTTGGCTAGCATGATATCTCCAAATACTACAAATTTAGGTTGTACCTCTTTTTCATTTTTGTTCCGTGTTGCTTCTACATGCTAAGAAAAAGTATCTTAAAATTAAAATCATGTAAGTAAGATAAATACAAATTTTAAATAAGTATAGAACATTTTGACAATATCTTAACTCTGAGGCAAACGTGCAAAATCATTTCCAATGTTATTTGTTGCAACATCTTTTTCAACTTCACTTTGTTGTCTACATCCTGCATTTCTAACATGTGTTCTTGTGTTTGGTGGCATGTCTTAAAAATCATTATAAAATAGATATGTGAGTAGTGTATAACACAAAATAAATAATATACCATCAAGATAATAAAAACTAGTATCCTTGATGTCTCCAATCATTTGACATTAATAGTCACAATAAGGATCTCTTTATTATAGTTTTCAAAACCATTAAAGATCTCTTTATTACAGTTTTAATCCTTGATGGCACCAATCCTTTGACATTGATAGCCACCATACTAACCCACAACCAAATACATACTCATAATTGCCTCCTAACTAGCTATTAGCAATTGAGTAAGGACTGTGCTCACTACCACTTCTCCAATCTTTACAAGGAAGCACAAAGTAGATAATAAAGAAGCTTTGATTGAGATGAATGCACATTTTTATGGGGATTTTTAATAGAGGTGGGTTAATAGGTAAATTCAAGAGTTAAAATTTGTGATCAACAAATGATATTGGAGGCAAAATTATTATAAATATGAGAGATGTGGTGGTCACAATACTAGAAAAAACTTAAACCAATTTTATTTGCAGCAGCCAAATTTGAAGAAAATTTTAAACTCAAACTTATTTAAAATTTTTTATGGATTATTCATGGAATAATGAATTAATTTAATATCCAAATTTAAAACTTTTGTAGGCATCTTCTATGATCATCTTGTCAAATATTGACATTGAATAAGATCAACTGATTTCCAGGAAATTGCATCAAGGATCCAACCACATTTTTTATGTTTGAAATATTTTTCCAAGCTCCTTTCTCTCCATGAGCTACAAGTTAATTTGTTTCAAGATGTTTAATTTCATGTTAGTAAGTATCATGGTCTCTTAAACCTCAACCAATGAATGTAGCATGGCATTCTCCTTATAATTCAACCTCAAAAGGTACTCATCCAATAATCAAAAACAAAATTATATTTTGTATTCATGATACCCAAAATATATAGTATTATGAAACTTAAATTTATCTGCATTTATTAATGACCCTTCTATATTTGGACACTGCATTTGCCTAAGATTGAGAAAAATAGGCTTGCCCAAACTAACTTTGAATGAACAAAGTCACATCACTAGTCTCTTATCCAAATGGAAAGAGCTTTAGTAGCTCGAGCTAGAATCATAGCCTTCTAATTTTTCCCAACTCACTGCCACTATTCATCAAAATTTTAATGATTTCCATGAATTTAAGATGCCATGTTCTTCCATCATCAATGAAGATGTGTTGGCAATAATTAATTTTTTCAAAAAATTGAAATCTATGGATCTCAACAAATCTTATCATCCTATAAAGGAACTTCTTTTGATAGTGGAGGGATGTAGAGAATTGGATAGATTAAGTTTGAGATATTGCATTTGGTTCAAAGCAGATGAAGAGCTGAAGAGAAAAAGATTGCATGATTGAGAAGTTTGAGTACGAGGGATCAAAGTTAGATTATGAAAGTGGTTTTGAGATATATGAAAGTGATGATTTGTATGTTGATGTTATTTGATCCTAACTTTACTTTTTAAGTGGTGGTTGCTTGATTGATTGTTGTTGAAGGTTTCTTGAGGAGTTTTAACAAATAAGAAGGATTCTTCAAAGTTATTCTCATCATTGGCCATTAAAATAGATTTTATGTGCTTGATGCACGATTGGCTTGAGCTTTTATGAGAGGATTGGGTTATTGGTTCCCTAATTACGCACTATTATAGGAGAATTGTAACGTGTTTATTTCGTTGCATTATATTTTTATGATCACCCCTAATAGTCTATACAGGTTGAATATTTCTTTTATAGTGTTCTTGATTAGATTTAAATATATGAAGAGGAAGAATGTAGAAACATGTAAAAGTATTCATATCTGAAGAAAAAAAAAGAGCTCAAAGAAACCCTTAGAAGTTTTACAAAAGTTGCATGGAAGCCATAAATTTTCTTAAGAAGTGATTTGATTGCTCTCTAATGAATAGCTAGAGGAGCATGAGGTAGAGAAGGCTAACAAACTAGAGTGCATTTGGGTGATCAAGTCACTAGCAATCTAACTAATCATAATCAATAAAAATTAATAAGTTAAAATAAAATACAATAGATCTCAGAAAGACATCAACACAAAAAATGCCAAAATAAAAAAAATGATAACAATCCCTCCTAAATCATTTCAAGTAGTCAAATAAAAAGTAACGCTAGATTTAAAAATGTAGTCAATTATCCCCCCCCCCCCCCCCCCCCCCAAAAAAAAATATAAATTTTCATGAAACAATGCTCACAACCTTAAAATGCACTCAAGAATTCAACCTCAAAAAGAGAGGTAAATATCAAAGTATATTCAAATTTATCTTGTTTATGAAATCCATTATTGTTACATGTTTTAATTTTCTCTACAGCTCGGCATTGAAGGTTGAGAAATTTTATATAAAAATGGTTGAAAGAGGGAAAACTATAAGGCATAGATCCAAATGAAAAAATCACCAAAGAGAGTCAAATATTAGAATGGTAGTTCTTCCCTATAATTAGTGAAGTTTTTTTAATTTAAATCAAACCAAGGATATTTTAGTTAACCTTCAAGATCAAGAAGAAGCTTATTGGAAACAAAAGTTGCTTGCAAGTTTTTAGCTGAGGGAAATAGGAACACTAAATTCTACCAAAATATTATGAATCATAAAAAAAGTCTCTAGTTATATTCACAAGATCTCCACTCCTGAAGGTCACCATATTGAATCTCCTGATTTGGTTTATGATTCTGGTGTTAATTATTTTAAGGAGGTTTTTAATAAAACCTTTATCCTTGATTTAGAGTTGGATTTCTCTTTTATTCCATCTCTGGTGATGGAAGATGATAACACTATGCTCACTAGAATCCCTTCTCCTACGTAGATTGAGACGATTATGGAAGAGATGAATCTTAATTTTGTTGCCGGACCTGATGGATTTACTACTAAATTCTTTCAAAAAACTTGGCCTATCATTAAAGAGGACCTTATTAGTGATGTTATTGATTTTTTTAAAGGAAACCCTTACCCCAAATTTTTTACTTCTACTGCTATTGTTTTGTTCCCCAAGAGTGACGTTACTAATTTTTGGAACAATTTTCATCCCATTAGTTTGTGTTCTTTTCTTTACAAGCTTATTACTAAATTAATTATGTCTAGACTTACTTTGATTCTTCCAAATATTACCTCCCCCGAGCAAACTAGTTCTGTGAAATGTCGTTCTATTTTCGATAATGTCTTACTTGCTCAAGAACTTGTTCATGATTTAGAAGATAAAATTGCAGGAGGGAATATCATCTTTAAGATCGACATTACCAAAGATTATGATAATCTGAATTGGGATTTTCTTTATACTATGCTTCATACTTTTAGGATAACTATGGTTTTTTTACACAAGCAGCTTCCTCTTAAATACTTAGGCACCCCTCTCTATCGAGGAACGCAAAGATCTCACTTATTCATGGACATTATCTTTAATGTTAAAAAAAACTCTCTTCTTGGGCTTTTAATTTCCTCTCTTTTGGGGTAGATTAGTTTTGATCAAAAGTGTTTTTTGTTCTATTCCTATATATTTATTTTATACATTATCTCCTACTAAGAACATTTGTACTAGACTTGAAAGGATTTTTAATAAATTTCTCTGGGGGGTTAAAGACAGTAAATCTGTTTTTGTTTGGGCTTCTTGGGGTAGATGTTCTGGTATCAAGGAAGAAGGCAAGTTGGGTTTTAAGACTTTAAGTGACATGGATCTTACTTTTTCTTTTAAACTTTTGTTCAATTTTAGGTCTAAATATAGCCTTTGGTCCAAGTTTATAATGGCTAAATATTGTGTTGATAAGCATCCTCTTAATTGTTTCTTCAAAAATGGGAGTTCTTTCAATTGGAAAAGGCTTTGTTCTATTAAATGGGAGGCTGAAAACTTCATTCAATGGGGTTTGGGTTGCGGGGACATCTTTTTTTGGCAAGATAACTGCCTTGGGTTCTCTTCTATTGATAATTTACACAACACTCACACCATTAGTGATTGTAAAGTGGCTAATTTTATTCAAGATGGGTCTTGGAATTTATTTTACCTTGCTGAAATGATTCTGGATTTTCTCATTAATATTAATGTGAAAATTCCACTTCAACTTGATCAAAAAGATTGTATTTTATTTAATAAATCTAATGATGGCAGTTTCCAGTTCTAAGAGGTTTGGCATTCTATTAGGTCCGTTCAACCTATGTCGATTATTTTTTCTTCTTGTTGGCAAAATTGTATTCCTACTTCTTACTCTATTTTTCTATGGAGAATTGACAACAATTATATTCCCATTGATACCAACTTAATGAAGAGAGGTTTCTACATGGTGTCTAAATGTCAATGCTACTACCATATTGAGAACTTGAATCATGTTTTTGCTAACGGCCCAGTTGCATTTAAAGTGTGGCTTTATTTTGACAATTTATTTACCTTTCAATTTTGTAAAAATTATAATAACATTATTAATAATTTGCATGATTGGATAGTTCATACTAAGAAGCATATCAAAAATGTGATACTTACCATTATTTGCTAGTTTCTTTGGAAGAGTAGGAATGAGGCTAAGCATGAGAATATTACTATGAAGGCTTCGTCCATTATCAACCAAGTTAAGGACAAAGTGAGATCTTTATTCTTGGCTAAGCTGAATACTTTAGAATTTTTCAATAATTCTACTCAACTTGTCGAGCATTTTGGCATTTTGGGGGAAGGTCTTTTTAGACACTCCTCCAAAGATATTTTAGTTAGATGGATTAAACCTTATTTGGGGTGCTACAAGCATAATACTGATGGCACTTTTTAAGGGTTCAAAAGCTGGTATTGGTGGCATCATTCAGGATTCCATGGGCCTTAATGTGGCTACTTTTATGGGTCCCTGTGAGGGAACCTCTGCTCTAATGGCTGAAATTTTGGCTTTAAAGTATGGTTTATATTTATGCATTTCTCTTGGCATTACTAATGTGTGGATTGAGTTGGACTCTAAGCTTGCTATACAATTTGTTACTGGAGACAGCTTTGCTAACCCTATTTATTTCTATATTTTAAGGGAGATTAAGCAGTGCCTATCCTTTTTTTTCCTTCTCTTTAACTCATATTTACAGAGAAGGAAATGCTTCTACAGGATTTTTAGCTGAGTTGGGTTGTAATTTGACTGAGTTGATGGATTTTGCGGTATCTTCTTTTCCTCCTAGGCTATTGAGCCTTGCTAGACTGGATCAGTTGGGCATCATGTTAGATTTGCTTAATTTAATTCTTCTGGTCTTTATAGGTTTTCTTTTACTGAGCTTCTTGATTATCAGGTTTTTCTGGAATAAACCGATCATTGGAGTGACTATTTTGCTTGCTCTTTTATGTTTTATGGGGTTTGCTAGTCTTATGAACCATTTCATTGCAGTTTTTGGGACCTGCCTTTGTAGATCTGGTATTCATGGCTTTTCGTGTTTCCATTATCAGCATTGGTGTGGGATTCATCTCAATATCATCATGGATGTTTCTACATTCATAATTACTGGATTGGGATGGATTTGAACAATTCTTGGAGTTCATACATTGTTAATTTTTTTAATTTATAGCTTATCATATACCTGGGCTTATATGAATTGGTTTCCTACTCATGTGTTTATCGGTGCTGCGTTTGGGAACTCTCATATTTATGCCATGTTGCCCGTCTGTTATGGTTCATTTGGGATCGGGATGGTTGGTACCTCCGATAATGTTATGCATCAGGCTTGGGAGGGGACTATCTTTGGGCTTCCCTGTTCCTCCCATTTTACTTTGATTTGGGATTTAAATCTAGCTTACTGCTTTGTTATTGACCTGAGGATTGGAAGGTATCCCAAGAAATTTGTTATTTATCCTTCTGCTCTGCTTCCAATTATGTTCTGCCTGCCTGCTACTAATTATGTATCCTTTAGTTCTTTAATGTTAATTTATTTTAAGCTTGCATATTTCTTGTTTTATATGTATTAGATTTGCAGAATGTTTCCCTTCAAGGTTGACGAGAACGAGATATCTACAGATAAGTTAGAATTTTTTGGTAGGAAGTCGGTACTAAAAGTGTCTAATTTTGCTCCCTTTTTTAGGCTCTATTCTCTGGCAGACCTAGAATGTTACTAGGTTATTTTGTAACTGATAGAAGGGGGAACTATCTACTCTTAGGTTTTTTTTATTTGTTTTGTAGCTTTGTCGAGCATTAGCAAGCTAAAGGTTCCCCGAAAGGACCTTGTAATCTTTTTTTTGTAATTAATGCGTAGGCCCCTCACAGGTTTCCCCTATATATATATATATATATATATATATATATATATATAGTGAAGATGGGATTATAATGCAAGATGTAGACAATCAGGATCATCTCTTATAGTGTTGAATTATAGTGTTGTAAAGGAAAATGTTGATAATAAATATTGGGAGGATGTGACATGGTAATTAAATTGATATACTAATCTAATTATATAAGCATAAAATAAAATGCTTTTACAATATAAATGAAATAGTACACAAATCAATTACTCTATGAGCATGCCATCAAATCAATCTATTGTCCAATGAACTTCATCATCAATAAAATTCTTCTTAGTAGAAGTCTCAATTTGTAGGAAGTCATCAACATCAGTCTCAATGTGAATGTTATCAAAAATATTTCTTAGTGATGTGGTAATAACAATATACCATGTAGGATCAATTTGATCTTCCACAAAAAAAAACCTGTTGAACTTGAGAAGAAAGCACAAGGGGTTCTTAATGGCATTTAATTTTATTAAAATTAGTCAATATGAAGCCATCTGTGTCCTCCTTCAGCCTCTTTCCTTTAAAAACCCAAACACATTCAAATAAAACAACACTTTACTCAGCTGTGTAGTCCACTTCAATTATATTTTTTAAGAGTCCATAGTATGTCAAGTTACTTGAAATATGGTTATTGTCTTTGATACTAGCAAAGCTTGTAGTTAAAGCTTTAACCATCACTCCATAAATTTGAGTTCTTCTTTTTTATCAAATATAAAACATCAAATCAAAAATCATTTATGAGGTACTTCTTGTATCGAGTGACAACATTGGATAGACCTCTAGCTAAGCACCTCAAATTAGTAGGAAAAAATATCCTTCAATGGATCAATTGAAGCCGTCTATTAAAACAAAGTCGATTATGTTTAGTAATCAGTAAAAATTATCATGTAAAGTATGTTAACAATGTAACATTAACCTTATTAGTGAACCAAGAAATGAAATCCTCATTGTGCACCATTTTAGCATCATGCTTTCTATAGCGAGATCATTTTTATCTTATTATTTCTTTAACAATAATGTAATGTTTAGTGTATATATTAACAAAATTTATAAAAATATAAAAATAGTATTTATATAAAGATGAAAACATCCATTAAATTACATGATTTTTCTTCTACCTAACATATGGTAATATTTTCTCATAATTAAAAAGGACATATGAATGTGCTTTTATGAGTGTCTCATCATTCAAGATCTTGGCCTCTCTCTTTCCATGTGCATAGCCATTTTTAATGAAGATATTAAGTCCTTCATTCAAAACATTCTCAACAAACTCATTTCTTCCAACTTAATAATGCCTTGTTTTCATAGGCTCATTAAAATATACAGAGCAAAATGTTACATTCCTCAACAATATAACCTTATGCAATTGATCCCTCTTAATTACTTCTATTTTGAACATATGACTTTAATACCTAAAAATCTAAAAAAACATGATTGATAAATGATATCAATTTTTTATTAAAGTTATATATGGTAAAAAATATAATGATAAATGAAATAATTACTAATCTCTCAAAAGGATACATCTAACGGTAATATATTGGACCTCCAATCCTTTCCTATGTGACAAAGTGAATTGTCAAATGCACCATGATATCAAAACGATTAGGAGGAAATATATTTTCAAGATGACCAAGTGTAATTGTAACTTCTTTTTCAAATCCTAGAAGCTCAATCAAGAGAAGAACTTTATAGAACAAGTCTTAAAAGAAACGACTCAAATGAGTTGGAGGAGAGGGAATCGACATAGGCAAGAGTTAACTTAAGCATAATGGAAGAAATTATTGCATTATTATATGATGATCATGGCTCTTTAATCTGAGTATTTTTAATGGTTTAAATTATACTTGTCTTGAAATATTAGATGCATATCCATCATGCACTTCAACACTTTTTAAGACATTACAGAATTTTTCTTTTTCTTTTTTATCCGAAGTAAATATTACGGCAGGTAAATAAGTATGTCCAAATGCAGTACAAATAGGGTGTAAAGTAGCCTATATACCCATTTTATCCATATATTTTTGTGCTTTAAAATGATATTTTATCCTTCCAACAATATCAATAACGTACCCAAAAGCTTATCAAATACACTTTTTTGAATATACATAACATCTAACTTATAATGCAAAAGATTTTTTCCCAATATTACAACCTCTTTTTTTTTTGGGGGGGGGGAGGGGGGAGGACCCACGGAGGGGCCTACGTGTTTATATAAAAAAGCGATTACACGGTCCTTAAAGGGAACTCAAACTCACTACTGCTCTACAACAATAAAAGTAAAGAAAACCTACGAGCTCAAGTTCCCTACTAAGCAAAAATACAAAAACACCTAGGTACATTCCACGGTGCATAAGAGCCAGCACCCAAAAAACCATAAAGGTACAAAAATCAGTATTCAGCTCCATAATCCTCCTGAACTGCTCAACAGCACGAACACCAGCATTAAAAGCACTCTGTAGAAAAGGGTAATAGACAGAAAGGCAAAGTAGCAGTAGAAATAGAGAAATATCTAGTTACAGTACCAATGGAATCCACAAATACCAGCAACGTTAATACAGCCCAACCCAAGAATAAAAATTTTCATAAGCCACCAGTTGAGAAAAGATAGAAAAGCATAAGGTTCATACCAATACTCCCAAGCCAAGCTACAAGAGAAAGAACCTCTAACCCAAACAACCCCAACCAATAAGCCGAAATCATAAGAATAACCAAACCCCAACCACAACAGTAAGCCACCAAGAGAAAAAGGGAACCCCTAATTAAGAAATTCAAAAAGCCCGTAAGCAAACCAGCACTAAGCTTCAAGAAAGCAAGAGCCCAGGGAATAGCAGCAAAGGAGAAATTGCACCAACAAAAATGAAATAGCAAGTAGATCAACCCAAAGGAAATCAGTAACCTAAAAACTCGTGCAAATCATCTAAACCAGCCAGGCAATAAAAATAAGAAATCAGCACATAGCCGTCACTAAAATCCTAGATCACACAAACACACTCCCAGAAAGGCAAAAGAGAGAAAACGTATAACATCCAACCATTCTGAAAAAGCCAAAACCACAAGGCCTCACAATTCCCAGCAGCATACTCCCAGAACAAATGAAGGCAAACATAAATCCTCCAATCATTCTGAACTAACCAACACCATATGGCCAAACCATAACAACACAAAGAAAAGAACACAACAATAAACTACAACAACAAAAGTAGAGAAAACACCAATTCAACCCAGAAGATGTGAAAACACACTAACTAAAAAACAAGGAACAGAAATGAACAACAGGAAAGCAATAAAGAATCAACAACCTCAACCAACTTAATGAATAACATAAGGAACACCCATCTTATCCAGATTTAAAAGACCCCTAATATGAACAGGTAAATTAGAAATATAGAAATCCTCCATAGAATCCAACCCACAGCCTCACCTGGCCATGGCGTTAGCACAAGCATTTCCCTCCACTTCAATAGCATTAATAGAGAAATTTAACCTGCTCAACAAATTCTTAATTTCCCTCCTCATGTAAAATAAATTAGAAGAACAATTTTCATCATTCCCCAAAATAAAAGACTGGTAAAAATAAGTAGAACAAACCTCCACCATAATATTAATGCAATCAAGAGAAAAACACAACTTTAAGCCATAGAGGATAGCAAAAGTGGTAGCAGTATTAACAACACAATTAAAATGAGGACCAACAAAACCCAAAATGCAATTACCATTGGAGTCCTTGATGACTCCACCACAGCCCGCCATAGTCTTAGTGATAACAGAATCCACATTTAATTTAAGGAAATTATCAGGAGGTTTCAACCAAGAGATACTTCTGGGGATATTATGACACTTATCCACATCAAGATTAACCCCAAAGTCAATAGCAGCATTGTGATAATTTTTTAAATTCTTGGCAGATAGTAACTTAGCAGAAAAAAGGTCCCTAATTTTATCTTTAACATTTTGAATAATCCTATGATGATTCATAACCACACCATTAAAATGAGAATTTTTCCTATCTAACCATAAAAACCAAAGGATAAGAAAGGGAATAACTTTCCTGATATGACCTTTCAAATTAACAAACTAATAATCAAGTAAAGAAGTAATAGAAACTTTAGCATTAAAACAATTTAAGTGTACAATTTCCTCAAAATAAGTCCATTCCTTAACAGCACAAGGACCAGAGATAAAGGCATGATGCATATATTCCATATGATAGCAGCATTGGCATTTAGAGGGAAGAATGAAACCATGTTTAATCAAATTGTCATCCGAAGGGATGAACTTATGTAAAATGAGCCAAAAGAAAATAGAAATAATAGAAGGAATACTTTTGTGCCATATCATTTTGAAAATTTTAGAAACCACTTTCTTAGCTCTAAAAGAATGACAGGCATCCTTTAAACTAAAGTTACCATCTTTAGTTAAGGCACAAAGCTGAACATCAAGAGAATCCATGTTTAAAGGGATCTACAAAATTTGCTGAGTAATAACATTAGGTAACACAATAGAAATCTTCTCAACATCCCAACCATTATTAGTGTGAAAAAAGTTTACCTTCACAGAAGCATTGGAGGAAGCATTAATAATATAATCAATGGACTGGCCTCTTAACCAACGATCCTGCCAAAAGAAAATATTACCACCACTAAGGCCCTAATAGATAGACGACTCAACCGCCCATTTCACTTTGCAAAGACGATGCCAAATATTAGAATTACCTTTACTAAAATAACACGTGGTGGGATGCTTCCCCCCACAATACTTAGCATTCATAAAATTAGCCAAAAGGCTCAAGTTATCATAAAAACTATACCATAACTTAAAAAAAAAGGAATAAGCCAAATCCTTCAACGGCTTACACCCCAGCGCCCCTTCATAAAAAGTGCCACAGCATTTATTCCAAGAAGACCAATGGATTTTAGAACTGCTACTAGCCCCTTTCCAAAAAAAAGTTATTAAAAATTTTTTCAATCCTGTTACACACAGCTTGGAAAGGAAGTAACATTTGAAAGCTATAATCCGGGATAGGGTAAAGGACACTTTTACTTAGAGTTAAATGACCACCAAAGATAAGAATGTTGGAATCCCAAGATAAAAGTCTATTTTGCACAACCAAAATTAAATCATCGAAAAGGAAAGATTTCTTTCTACCCTTATAAAGAGGCACACCAAGGTACTTTGAAGGTAAACAGACATGACTAAAACCAGTTAAATTCTTAATGGCCACAATCCGATCCAAAGGAACTTTCTTAGAAAAAATAAAGCCACATTTATATTTATTAAGCACCAGGCCACTCTTCAATTTGAATTGTTTAAAAAACCTCAACAATTTACGAATCCTATTTATAGAGGCATTGGTAAAAATAATAAAATCATCCGCAAAGAATAAGTGAGAAATATGGCAACCACCTAAAGTTTTAAGATAAAGGCTAAGAGACTTCTCAAAGAGATCAGCAAGACGTCTAGAAAGATAATCAACAGCAATAATGAAAAGAGCTAGAAAAGTTGGATCACCCTATCTCAGGCCATGAGAGGCCTTAGAAAACCAATTAGACTTACCATTAACAATGATAAAAAAGTAAGGGCTTTCAATACAAAGCATAATGAGATTGATAAATATTAAATCAAAACCAAATAACTTCATAACATCATAAAGGAAATTCCAAGCAATATTATCATAAGACTTAGCAATATCAAGTTTCAAAATTATATTACCACGTATCACTATAACATTCAAATCATGACAAAATTCTTGAGCCAAAAGGATGTTATTGGCAATACTACGGCCTTTGATAAAACCCATTTGAAAAAGAGAAATTAGCTTAGGAAAAAAAATAGTTAAACGATTCATCAAAATTTTAGAGATCAGTTTATAATAAAAGGTGCAAAAACTAATAGGTCTAAAATCATTCCAGGAAGTGCTAGAGTTATTGTTAGGAATAAGCACAATAGAAGTAGAAGTAAAAACTCTAGGTATAGAATTACCATCAAAAAAATAAAGAACAGCAGAAAAGAGATCATTACCAATGATAAGCCAAGTTTTCTAGAAAAGATTGGTCGTGAAACCATTAGGCCCAGCCACCGACTCAGAATTCATACCAAAAATAGTATCTTTAACTTTCTACAAAGAGGGAGGTTTAGACAAGAAAACATTATCATCATGAGAAATAAGAGAAGGAATAATATTAGGATTAGCAATAGTGACAAGGTTGAAATTTTTATTACGATGATTCTGAAAATGTTGAACAGCTAAGTTAGAAATTTTAGTACCGTCCTCAGTAACAGAACCATCAACCCATTTTATTTTATGAATGTAATTAATGGTGTGTTTCCTCTTAACCAAGGCATAAAAATATTTAGTATTTTTGTCACCTTCAACAAGATGTTTAACAGCAGCTTTCAATTTCCAAAACATTTCCTCCGGAGCTTGTAATTTATAAAGCCCATCTTTAGCCTCTCTAAATAAAAAAAAATTAGATTCAGAAGGAAATAATTGGCATTGGTTCTACTGACAATTCACTTTATCTTCTGACATTAAAATGTTAGAAAAAAGATTCTTAAAAACATTATGGTTCTAATAATTAAGAACAAACTTAAGTCTTTTCGGCTTATACCACTGTCTATGGATACCAGAAATAGCATTATTTGGATGTAAAGGGGCAAGCCAAGTGTCCTTCACCAAATTCATGAAAGACACATCAAGTAATCACATGTTTTGAGATCTAAATTGAGAGGTAACATCTCCCAATCTAGGCTTAATCTTAATGAGATGGGAGGAATGATCAGAGAAGGTCTTACTAAGATGGTTAACATTAGTAGAATCGAAAGAATTCAACCAAAGTTCATTAAATTAAACCCAAAATAATCTTTGCCATAAATGCCCATGATGCCAAGTAAAATTATCACCAGAGAAACCAATATGAATAAGGTTACAATCCATAATCACATTATTAAAATCCTCCATAGAATGATAGATAGGGAGAGAGCCATCTATCCACTCAGATGGGTTAGCAATGGTATCAAAATCTCCTCCCACAAGCTAAGGAAGATTACAAATGCTATGAAATTGAGATATTTGGTCCCATAAAATCTTTCTAGTATAACGAGAAGAAGCAGCATAGACAAAGGAAGCACAACATTACAAATTAGAACTCCCCCTAGAAAAAGGCATTTCTCTTTCCTCATAGAACAAATCCCCTGCCACATTGGTTTCATTTTGCACAGAAATACCACCAATCTTCTCCACCTCGGTTTGTGAAATAGCCTGAGAAATAACATCAGTTTGCATAATTTCCTCCTCAATAACAATATTATTCACCAACTCATCCTCTAAAAGAGGCTCAACGAAGATAGAAGCATTATTTAGATTAGCCACAATATTTTGGTCAATCACATTTTGAGAATCAGTAGGTATAGAAGAGATAAGGTTAAGATTAACTTCCTATCCTTTAACCAACTCCTCCCCAGTAATAGGATTTGATTCCAGCTTAACCGAATCCAAATTTAAGGAAACATTAGTATGATCTTGCACTTGAGAAGCATTAGCCACATTAGTAATATAATTAGGAATAACAAAAATATTATGGGAAGGATTAGAAGTATCCTTAACCTTTCACAGATGGGGGTCTAATTTATAATAAGTAGAAACATCATGGCCATGCATCTTACAATGAGAACAAAAAAATAGGTAAATTTTCAAATTCAAACCTCAATAGGAAGCTTCTTGTTGCAAATTGGGATTCAAAAAGTATAGTTTTGATGATGATAAATATGTTTGTATTCTGTTTTGCTTGCCTAACCCATTTCAGGTGCAAAAGATCAAATGCAATTCAAGACAACTCATGATCGGGTCCTAGTGTGTCAAAATGTAATATTTTCCCTTTCTTGAGTCAAATGTAATGTAATTGATCCCCTATCTAAGTAACCTTGCACACACACACTCAGGGGGAGAGTTTTTGTGAATTAGAGTTTCTGTTCAATTTTTATTCTGACCATCCCGGATAAGATTCACATCGTCCTGACCGATCCAGTGAAAACAGAAACCCTAATTAGCACGACCAAGTTAAGTCTCTCTGATTAAGCTGATCATCCTGGACAATCCATTGATTGTACGGGATGATAGGCTAAAATTAGAAATTCTCAGCCGCCAGATCAAGCAAGGCAAGTTTTATTTTTAGAGATTTGATCTGATCATCCTGGATGATATATATATCATCCTGGATGATCCATCACAATCATACCTAAATTAGTCTGATTATTAAGGAAAGTAATTAAGATCTGATTGATTCGATCATATCCTCTTGGATGATCATAGGATCGTACGGGATGATGTGTTAAAAATCTTGACCGTCCAATGCCTTTCACCTATACGTCCAGAACTGTATGCAGGATGATAATCCCAATTTTGAACTAATCATACGGGATGATACATATATCATCCCGGACGATCAAGTCATTTTGAAATCATCCTGCATGTTTCAGTTCTACGTCCAGAGCGGTGCTCAGGATGGTTTTGGTACTTTTTGAACTAATCATACAGGATGATAGACATATCATCCTAGACGATCAAGTCATTTTGAGATCGTCCAGCACAAGTTCCTCTGGACGACCAAAGCAGTCTTCTGGATAAAATTCTGATTTATACTAATCATCCCGGACGATCGTAGAATCATACAGGACGATATGAACAACTTTTTTCTACTAATCGTCCAGAAGAGGCAAATCGTCCAGGATAAAATAGGTGATTTTCAACTGATCATCCTTGACGATATTGGCCGACCAGTCGAGATTAAGGGCAAATTTTTAGCCCTCCTATAAAAAATCTTTTTCTTTCAACAAGAAAAATCTTGTACCACTTTCCTTTCCAGGGAAACCTTGAGAGAGAGAGCTTGGGAGAGAGAGAGAGGATCTTGTGAGGGGGAGTTTATAAGAGATTCACAAAGGTTTCTCCAAGCAAGGATTATAGTCATCTTCTCCGTTCATCATCTCTCGTCTTGTCGGTGTTTTCTGTGGGAGGATCGTTCGCAAGAAGATCCAGGTTATCTGCCCGCTTCAGGAGGAATTGAAAGGAGTTCAAGTTCTCTGCCTGCTTTAGGAGAAGCGAAAGGAGTCTGGGTTCTCTACCCGCTTCAAGAGGAAACTAAAGGAGTTCAGGTTTTATGTCTCACCGGGTTGGTGGAAAGGAGTTTTTGTACAGGCTTCTCCGCCTTACTGTGGGAGCAGAAGGAGAGTCACTGTTGTGTTAGTGCAATACCCGGAGGGGAAGCTCTGGGGAGTGGATGTAGGTCAAGTTGATCGAACCACTATAAAATCTGGTGAGTTCTTTTTAATTATTTTCTACACTTTACTTTTCTATTATTATCTGCTTGGGTGAAATTTGTGATTGATCTTTTCAGTTCTGTGTTTACTTATTTCTCATGCAAATTATTGAAAAGATTTTTCCTATTGCTCACGAAATTTTTAAATAACCAATTCACCCCCCTCTTGGTTAGCCTCGGTACTAGTTCATCAGGGCTTAACATTCCTATCGAACTTTCAAGTGGTATCAGAGCGGGATTCAAAAATTAAGTTTAAAAACTTTTGAATTTGATCCATGGCTAACTTTTGTAATCGTAATATTGCTGAAGGTTATTCAATTACACGACCGCCATTATTTGATAACATACCTTTTAATTTTTGGAAAACTCGTTTGTCCACTTTTCTTCAATGTATAGGTTATCGCATGTGGATGCTTGTTAAGGATGGTTATGAACCACCTTTTAGAATGATTAATAATGTTAAAACTAAACTGCCATTCACTGATTAGACTTTTAAAGATCGTGACTTAGCCCAACTGAATGCCAAATGTTTAAACTTTTTTTTTTGTGTCTTAAAATCTAAGGATTACATGTGTGTTTCTACTTGTACAACTGATAAAAAAATTTGGGATAGATTATGTATAACTTATGAAGGTACAACTGAAGTAAAACAGTCTAGGTTGAACATATTATTTCATGACTATAAACTTTTTCTCATGAAACCTACTGAATCTATTTCTAAAATGTATATGAGGTTCACTCTGATAGTCACTTCTTTGCATGCTTTAGGAAGAGAACTTACAAACTATAAAAAAGTGAACAAGATTTTGAGATGTTTGTCTTCTTCATTTGATGCTAAGATAACTACAATTTCTGACTCAAAAGATTTGAACAATTATTCTTTTGACTACTTACTTGGGTCACTCATTTCTTACGAGCAAGGGGTGAACCAAGACAGCTTGATGTAGGTGAGAAGAAGAAGGAGAAAACTATGGTGTTGAAGGCCAACGATATTGACACTGATTCTTTTGGGTCTGATAGCGATGATGTTGCCTTAATCACTAGGCAATTTAATAGCTTTCTAAGGAAGAAACATAAGAATTTTTAGAAGTGGAACAGATGTAAGTCTAGTAAAAATTTTAAAGGTTCATCTGATACTGTTTGTTTTGAATGCAGGAAGCCTGGACACATTAAAGCTGATTATCTTACACTTAAAGCTCACCCAAGCAAGGAAAAGGGTGAGGAGAAACCAAAATTCAGGAAGGATAAGAAGAGGATTCAAAAGGCATTATAGGCAGATTCTGCATCCAACTCCTCTGAGACTGAAGCTGAAGAGGAGGCAACCAACTTGTATTTTATGGCAGATGATCATCCTGGTCAGTCTGACCAGGAAGAGGTATGTGAGCTTACTTATGATCAATTATTTGAAGTGTCTGAAAGAATTCATGCATCTTATAGGAAATTTAAGAAATTGCATGCTAGTCTGAAATTAGATTTCTTAACCTTGTAAAAAGAGCATGATTCTGTAGTTAAAGATCATTCCACACTTGACAACAATCACATGTCCTTACTTGATGAATTTGATGAGCTGAACAAGAAGCATTCTATTTAATTGTTGAATATGATTTACTAAAAACCTCACATGTTGATTTAGAGAAAGCTTTTAAAGAATTAGACAATCTAGCATGTAACGTAGAGAGTAGTAGGGAAGCATTAAAATTTGAAATTGCAAGTTTGAAGAAAGAAAATAAATTTCCATAAGTTAAAATTACTTCTTTTGAGAAAAATGAAACACCTCCTACTTTTGCATAGTTTTATACACCTCTACCTTTTGAAGAATCTGATTCAAAATCATCAAAGCATGTTTCATTCAAACCTGGGAAGAGGCACTATCACCCACGTAGATTAGTTAACCCATTTCTTGGTGTTAGATGTTTTTCTTGTGGCATGTTAGGACACATCTCCCACACCTGCATTGTTCACTATAGTACACATTGGGTGTGGAGGCCCAAATTGTCTTTTTCACAGCACATCACACATGCATTGCATTCTTCTTTTCATAAGAAGGAACCCAAACCTGTTTGGGTTCCTAAATCTGACATTTGATGATTTTATAGGTGTGCTCTCACACAAGACCTCGTGAGAGCATATGGTACCTGTATAGCGGATGTTCAAGACACATGACTAGAGATGCAAATAAGTTCATTTCACTGGAGGCCAGGGCTGGAGGCAAGGTTACACTTGGAGACAACACCACCAGGAGGGTGGTAGGTTCAGGTATAATTGGTGATTCAAAGAATTTTATGATTGACAATGTTTTGCTTGTAGATGGATTGAAACACAACCTACTAAGCATAAGTCAACTCTGTGACAAAGGATACAACATTAAATTCCTGCCCACTTGCTGTATTTTAAGCTTAAATGATAAAATTATTTTGCAGGGACAATGGATCAACAATGTCTACATGCTAGATGTAAATTGCCTTAAAGCTGATGTTTCAATTTGCTTAAAAACTGCTGCTGATGAGTCTTGGTTATGGCACAGGAGATTATGTCATACCAGTATGAAAACCTTTAGGAGAGTCACCCAAAAGGACTTAGTTAGAGCTGTCCCCAAGCTTAAGTTCACTAAGGACCACCTGTGTGATGCCTGTTAATTAGGGAAGCAAGTCCATTCCTCCTTTCACTCTATTAAGGACATTAGCACCTCTAGACCTTTAGAAGTCTTTCACATGGATCTCTTTGGACTCATTAGCACTGCCAGCATAGGGGGGAAAGTCTGTGGTTTTATGATTGTTGATGATTACTTGAGGTTCACTTGGATTAAATTTCTATCACATAAATCTGAGTCATTTGATGAATTTAAGTCCTTCTTCGCTTGGATTCAGAGGAAGTTAGGTTGTGAGATCTTGACTTTTTATAGTGATCATGGTGGAGAGTTTAAAAATGTGAAGTTTGGAACTTTCTATGAGGAGCAAGGGATTAGTCATAATTTTAAAGCTCCTAGGACCCCTCAGCAGAATGGGGTAGCTGAAAGGAAGAACAGGACCTTAGTGGAAGCCGTTAGAGCCATGCTGCTGAGTATTCACTTCCAAAATACTTTTGGACTGAAGCGGTGAACACTGCCTGCTATGTGCTGAATAGGGTGAATGTTAGATCTAATCTGAACAAGACACCTTATGAGATCACTAAGGGTAGAACTCCAAACTGTCCCACCTCCATGTCTTTGGCTGTAAGGATTTTATTCTGAACAACGAGAAATCATTCTTAGGAAAGTTTAACCCCAAATCTGATGAAGCAGTGTTCTTAGGCTATTCTAGTGTTGGGAAATCTTTTAGGGTGTTTAATAGGAGGACTTTAGTGGTGGAAGAGATAACTCATGTGGTGTTTGATGAATCTGATCCTAAGGTGACTAGAGTTGAGGAAGAAGAAAAGGTATGGGAGATTACCCAAGGGGTTGAAAATATAAATCTAGAGGAAAGGGTAGAACCTCAAAACACTTTGCCTAGAGATTGGAGATATTCTTCGAGTCATCCTAAATAACTGATCTTAAGAAACCCTTCTGAAGGTGTTAGAACTAGGCATGGACTTGGGAAGGAAGTAAACCATTCTGCCTTTATCTCAATGACTGAACCCACCAATATTAATCAAGCCCTTTCTGATGAATTTTGGATCTTAGCTTTACAAGTGGAACTGAATCAATTTGTAAGGAACGATGTTTGGAAGTTAGTAGAAAGACCTAGGAATCAAAGTATAGTGGGAACCAAGTGGGTCTTTAAGAATAAGATGAATGATTCTGGTGGGGTGGTTAGGAATAAGGCAAGATTGGTAGCTAAGGGTTTAATCAAATTGAAGGGATTGATTTTGAGGAGACCTTTGCCCCTGTAGCTAGATTGGAAGCCATTAGGGTGCAACTAGCCTTTACCTGTTACTAGGGATTTAAGCTATTTCAAATGGATGTCAAGAGTGCCTTTTTAAATGGGGTAATAAAAGAGGATGTTTTTGTAAAACAACCCCTAAGTTTTGAGAGTTCCCAATATCCAAATCATGTTTACAAATTAAAGAAGGCCTTATATGGATTTAAACATGCACCCAGAGCTTGGAATGAGAGGCTTAGCACATTTCTATTAGAAAGAGAGTTTGTTAAGGGGAGCATAAACACCACCTTTTTTCTGAGGAGAGTAAGGGATGATTTACTCATTGTCCAGATCTATGTTGATGACATAATTTTTAGATCTTCTGATAAATAATTATGTGATGAGTTCTCTAAAATAATGAGTAAGGAGTTTAAGATGAGTATGATGGGAGAATTATCCTACATTTTGGGGTTTAGCATAAGACAAATGGATGATGGAACCTTTCTCAATCAATCTAAATACACTAAGGATATTTTGAAGAAATATGAAATGGACAAAGCCTAGCCAATCAACACTCCCATGAGCTCCTATGTTCAGTTAGGTAAGGATTCAAGTGGAAAATCTATTGATCAGAAGAAGTATAGAGGAATAATTGGATCACTACTTTACCTGACTACTAGCCGACCTGATTTATATATAGTGTTTGTCTTTATACTAAGTTTCAAGCTGATCCTAAAGAGTCCCACCTGACTATTGTTAAGAGAATTTTTAGATATCATTTAGGGACCCCAAACCTAGGAATCTGGTTCCCTAGGCACAACACTTCTTTTGAGATTAATGGATATTCTGATTCTGACTTTGTTGGGTGTAGGGTGGATAGAAAGAGCACTTCTGGAACTTGCCAATTCGTAGGACAGTCTTTAGTCTCCTGGTCCAGTATAAAATAGAACTCAATTTCACTTTCCACTGCTGAAGCTGAGTACATTACCTTCGGAAGTTATGTGGCCCAAATTCTTTATTTGAAGCAACAAGTTTTAGATTTAGAATTACCTGTGGGCACTATTTCTATTCTGTGTGATAATACTAGTGCCATCTGCATTTCTAAGAATCTAATCCAATATTTTAGAACCAAACACATTGATATAAGGTATCACTTCATTAGGGAACATGTTACAAAAGGGGACATTGAGCTACATCATGTAGTAACTGAAAATCAGCTAGCTAACATATTTACTAAACCACTGGTCTTTGCTCATTCAGCATTTTGAGGACCAAATTAGGTGTGATTGACATAAATGCTTGATTCTCATGACTACTAATTTCTAATTTATTTGTATTTTATTTTGTTTCTGTTAGTTATTTGATTTGATTATCTATTTCCTGTTAGTTTTTGTTCTTCTGCTAATTTTCATTTTAGTCTTGCTGTTGTTTTGATATGAGTATTTAATTTGATGTGATTTCCTACTTGTTTTTTGATTTACTGTTCTATTCCTTTCAAAATTAGATCACTGCTCACTACTGCTGGTAAACTGGATTTCTAACTGAGAGTTTTGCCTTATTTTTATTTGTAAGCTGGTAAGCAGTGATTGACTCCTCTGAATCTGTTAAAGGGAAGAAACATTGATGATTGTTTATCTTCCTCTAACTCCCTTTAATGGTATATTATTTCTTTTAGATAAAAATCTTCTTCAAAATTAAAAAGTTAGTTTTTGAAATAGAGATCTATTTTATCTTCCTACAGTAATCTACCTCATATAAATAATATTTTCAAAGTTTTGGGTCATGGTTATGATTTTCTGATCCAAGTGATTGCACTTATCATATGTTGTATGGTTTTTGTTTTGTGAATTACTCTTCCTAATTGTAGAGAGTGAGTTTTGTCATCTCTTATGTCTGGAAAGTAATTTCATAGGTGAGATTCTTTAACAATTTTGAAAGGGAGAAAGCTCACAAAAGATGCGTAAGGAGCGCCATAATGAAAAGAGGCACAAAATTAGCCCAAACTGAAAAGATGCGTAATGTCACCAAAAAATTGAAAAGATACACAAAGTGTGTCAAAAATCAAAAGATGTGCAAAGCGCCAAACAAATTAAAAAAGTGGCACAAAATGAGCCCACAAAGAAATAGTTATCTTTCCTTTCGGATCTTTAAATGTCTTAGAAAAATCCATGCACCACTTAATATTTTCAAAAGCTTGGAAAAAAATTATGATTTCTTATTTCTTACTTTGTAATACCATTATATCAGATATTTTTCTAGAACGAGGCTTGAAAGGATCTCTTTTCGAATCTAATTTCTTTTCTTCTGAAATGGATTTTTGTTTTGAAAGGAATTTGCACCTATAAGGTGTCCGAGGTGGGAGTTACGAAAGTCGATTTTACAACTTTTTTGGATTTCAGCGCTATCGATTGTCTTCTTATTGGTTTTTGGATTCAAAATCAAGGGAAAATTTTGATTTACTAGAGCAGATCGATTCAAAAAAAAATTATTATTATTGTGGTTTTTTGTGTTTTTCGTTTCTAGTTTTATTTACTCTTCTTTTGTTTTTCATTTTATTGTATGTATTTTTGGGATCCCTGATCTTTCCCCTCCATCCTTCATCTTTTTCATTTTTTCTTCACATCATCCTGGATGATTCCTACATCATCCTAGATGATCCATACATCATCCTGGATGATCCATTCAAATCATCCCCTCTCTGATCAAACGGCTAAGATGCATTAATTATTGGTGATCATCCTGGACGGTCCTTATATCATCCTGGATGATATGATCTAGTTTTCCTGATCCTGATCAAATGGCTAAGAATACACCAATTATTGGTCATCATCCTAGATGATACACCTCGTCATTCTGGATGATCCATGTGTCAGCAGTTGGATGATTCAAATTCAGCCCATCCTATACATTTATTGCATATCTTCTCGGACGTTCCACTTAATCATCCTGGATGATACTTTTTGTCAATGGTCGTCCAGCTTGACTCCTCAGGACAATCGCCTGTCTCTAATTATCCTGGAAAATCTCTGATCGTTCTGGATGATCCGACCATTTTTTTGACCAATCATCCTGGCCGTCATAATTACACGTATCGTCCCGGAAGATCTTGCGATCTTAAGGGACGATACAGCCGATTTCTACTTAAACAGCCATTTTCTTCAGTTTTCTTCACACATCTTCCATCCATACTTCCTCTCTTGTGATTCTAATGGCTGGTGGAAAGAGATCTAGCCATCAAGGTGCGAGCTCCTCGTGGGGAAATGTCGATCCCCGCTTCCCTGACGCAGCCGATCGGGCTGCCTTCTAATGCTACCGTGAGGTTGGAATCACTCACTCTAGGATAGTCAACCCCGGTACATTTACCTACCCAATCCTTGATTCATTTTCCCATACCTCCCTGACCTTCATTCTCACCTTGGCCTTCCCTTTTAGTTCTGAACTCCTTCGAATCTTTTTCACAAATCTTCGCATCACTACTGACTACTCCGCCCTTTACTCCTTCGTTAATCTGCATCCTGTAGAACTCACCGCCTAGGATTTTCACCATATCCTTCAACTCTCCATCACTGGTGATAAGATCCACACCCTCATTACTGATCTAGATTATGATTGCAGTGTCATCAAATGTTTCCTTCGCAACACCAATGTTAACTACCACGATAATACCTGTTCCACCCTCCTTAAGGATGCCCGCACTATTCAACATGTCATTCACTGCTCAGTCATCCCCAAGGCTGGGGACCGCATCCACATCACACCCCTACTTTTCATGACCACCTACTATATCATGGCCCACCGTGATTTCAATGCTACTGATCTTCTCTTTCGATACATCGAGCATCTTACTAGCATTAGGGATCCGGGCCATAGACGACGCCCAAATCTAGCTCTAGGACACATCATTGTATATGCTTTGGAGACCAAATATAATCTATAATATCTAGTCCCTCCCGATGTCCCTCCTTCCTTCTTCACAAATAACTCCTTCCATGTCCTCCACAGCACCAGACTTCATTCGAAGCCCGCAACGGATGTTGAGGAGGAAGTGGAAGAAGATGTTCATGTTCCTGCTGCACCTGATGCCCCTGCTCCCCTTCATATTGCATCTCCTTTTGATCATCTGGTGTAGCGATTCGACTAGTGGGAGGCCAGATTTGATTCTTATGTAGTTGCCCAGGTGGAGTAGCATACTGCAGATCTACAGCGATTCAATGACTATGCTGCTCAGCAGCCACAGCAGCACGACCAGGACATGGCCTGGTTTGGAGCTCATTTTGGCCCATTCATAGCTACTTTCAGCCACCACCTCCTCCTCCTTCTGATCAGGATCCGCCTCCTTTTTAGCTTTGTGTTTTGTGATATTTTTTGCCTGTATTGTTGTGTCTGTTCCTCCTCCTTTTTGTGATGTCAAAATCGGGAGTTAGTATTTTGAGTGACTAGTAGTTTCCTGTACTGTTCTAGTTGTTTCATGTATTGGTCTTATTTTGAAGTTATTTTCCTTATTGTATTTTGTGTTTAGTGAATTTTGAAATGATATTTATGCATTGGATTAACTCCTGGTTATTTTATTTGAAACTACTGCATCAATATTTATCATCATCAAAAAGGGGGAGATTGTTGCAAATCAGGATTCAAAAAGTATAGTTTTGATGATGACAAACATCTTTGTATTATGTTTTGCTTGTCTAACCCATTTCAGGTACAAAAGATCAAATGCAATTCAAGCCAACTCAAGATCGGGTCCAAGTGTGTCTAAATGTAATTTTTTCCCTTTCTTGAGTCAAATGTAATGTAATTGATCTCCTAGCTAAGTAACCTTATGCACACACACTCAGAGGGAGAGTTTTAGTGAATTAGAGTTTCTATTTAATTTTTTTTCTGATCGTCCCATATGATATTCACATTATCCTGGACGACCCAATAAAAATAAAAACCCTAATTAGGGCGACCAAGTTAAGTCTATCTGATTAAGTCGATCGCCCTGGATGATCCATTGATCATACAGGATGATAGGCTTAAATCAAAAATTATCAGCCGCCAGATCAAGTTAGGCAAGTTTTATTTTTAGAGATTTGATCTGATCGTCCCAGACAATATGTGTATCACCCTTGACGATCCATTACAATCATGCCTAAATTAGTCTGGTGATTAAGGAAAGTAATATGTGTATCGTCTTTCATCTTATTGGTGTTTTCTATGGCAGGATCATTCGCAAGAAGATCCGGGTTCTCTACTCGCTTTAGGAGGAAGCGAAAGGAGTTCAGGTTCTCTGCCTACTTTAAGAGGAAGAAAAAGGAGTCCGGGTTCTCTACCTGCTTCAAGAGGAAGCGAAAGGAGTTCAAATTCTCTACCTCACCGGGTTGGTGGAAAGAGTTTTTGTACAGGCTTCTCCGCCTTGCTGTGGGAGTAGAAGGAGAGTCACTATTGTGTTAGTACAATACCGGAGGGGAGGCTCCGGGGAGTGGATGTAGGTGAAGTTGACCAAACCACTATAAAATTTGGTGTGTTCTTTCTGATTATTTTCTGCACTTTACTTTTCTGTTATTATCTGCTTGGGTGAAATTTGTGATTGATCTTTTCAGTTCTGTATTTACTTATTTTCGCTGCAAATTATCAAAAAGATTTTTCTAGTTTCTCATAAATTTTTTTAAATAACCAATTCACCCCCCTCTTGGTTAGCCTCGGGACTAGTTCATCAGGTCTTAACATCCCTATCGAACGTTCACTTCTTCGATATATCCAGTTCAACTAAAACACGGGCTACAGATGGCTGAGAAATGGACGTTGTAGCTTGATCCGTTTGCAATGGTTTACCAAAGATAGAGGCCAGACCAAATAAAATTTGAGAATTGAAAAAATGTAAATGGAGATGGGGAAAAGAAATCCACATTGAGGTTATAAGAGATTCTTCATGCACATCAAAGTCCAACGACCATTTTAGCAATCTCATTTGACAACCCTGTATATAATAAGACTTTCTAGAAAAAATATGGCTATAGTCCAAATCATTACTCAGTTGAATCAATATATGTTTGGGGTTTAGTAAACTAACCTGGAAAAATCCAGACAATTTTAGATTCAAGAAGAACTTGCAAATGACATCTAAATTCGGACGCTTAAGCATGAACTTCGCCACAAGAGTGAGTGCAAAAGGAGCATCAAGTAGGGAAACAATGGAATCATCAAGCAACAAAGCCGAACACCCTTTGAAGGAAGAATACACAAAGGGGAGTTTGGCAGAAGAAGATGAGGAACCAGTAAACACTTCCTTAAAAGAATGAGACTTGCCATTCAGAAGCCCAGGTGGTTGAGGGATAGATGACGACGGCATCATCATCTCCTGAAAAATTGCAAAACCCTAACACACCACAACAAAACACAATGAAAAATAAATGAAAAAACTAATAAAGAAACAAAAATGAATAGCAAAAACTACGACAAAAAACCAAATCCAAAGAGAAAACAGCCAAAATGAAGAAAATCATGAACGGAATAGGAAGCCCTAAATTGCTAAGGAGCCGCCACAGAGCAGAGAATGAGAGAGCATGAAATATTAGTTAATTTTCTCACATATGCCAATATGAAAACTTGTCCCATGCTCTTCTCAACCTTTAAAAGATTGATTATCTTTTCTATAAGGATGATTGTGATCTAAGAACCTCCAATGTCCAATACAACTTCTCTTACACCTGAAATATAACCACTCAGAATATGTATGCTCTTGATAAATGGGACATACAAAATTCACATTTGTACTATAACCTGATTAATTAGCATAACCTAAAAAATCATTCATATTCCATAGTACTATAGCTTGCATTTGAAAATTCTCCTTAGTAGATGCATCATATGTCTGCACACAAAGTTCCCATAATTCTTTTAACTCGACCATAAGTGGTTGAACATAAACATTAATGCCATTTCAAGATTGAGTTAGCCTAGGAATAAGCAAAGAAAGCATTATGTATTATTATTTCATACATTAGTTAGGTGGTAAATTATACACCATCAATACAACAGGCCAAGTATTATTATTTAATGTCATTGCCCCAAATAGATTAAATCCATCTGATGCAAAACCCAATCATACATTTCTAGGATCTTAGAAAAAATTTTATCTTTATAGTCTAAGAGCTACCAAGCTCGTATGTCAGCACGATGTCTCTTGTAACCATCTTTTATGATATTTTCTTTATGCCATCACATATATGATGAAGCCTTCGATGACATGAATAATTTCTGCAATCTTAATATTAATGGAAAGTGTCAAGGCTTCTGCTGCAACCTTCTTAGTTTTTTAGTTGATATATGTTTTGAAGTATTTTATTCCTCAATTTATGTTGACTCATTACAAATATCACATCGATTCTTAAATTCATAAGGATCCCAATATAAAATGAAATCATTTTGATATGCATCATATTTTTTTGTAACTTAAGCTCAAATATTGAATTATCTACTTTATCACATAATAAGACTTTGGTATGTGAATATCTTCAGTTGTTTACCTTAATAATTCAAGAAACATAGTAAATGATTTTTTAGTCCAATTACCAAGGCATTTTAGTTGAAGTTTCATAACAGGAAAATCACGTTTTGAGTACTTTTTACATCCAGGAAATAATTCTTTTTGTGAGTCACTTATCAACTTATAAAACTTATAAATGAACATTTGGTTTATTAATTTCATCTTGTATATCTATAGTATTACTTTCAAACCCAAATGTATCATTTTATAGCCCTTCAATGTCATCATTAGCATCTTCAATAAAGAGAAAATGTGAGTACATGCCATTTCTAAATGAAGTTTCCCCATGAGTAGTTCATTTATAATATCTAGGTTTGAATCCCATACAAAGAAATTGTGCTTCAACATTCTCGCTTGTCCTGCAAATTCAATTTCCACAATCTCTACATGGGCATAGTATCATTCCACTTGAACTTCCATTACTAAATGCTAAATTTAGAAATCCTTAAACTCCTTTAAAAACTATGTTATTCTTGAACAATGCATCAAACTTCTATCTTTGTCCATATTAGAACCTTCATATAGCAAAGGAGAAATGAATATTAAGGACTATGAGTAAGATAAGTAAACAAAACGTTAAAAAATATACCTTCATATGATAAAACTAATTAATGATAATAAAGCATTATTTAGTTCATGTATATGTAATACATTAAGCACTATTATGAAATACATAACTAAAATTATCTACAAGAAATAAATTAAGATTAGCACTTTGTATTTAACTTCACAGTAAAATTATGAACATGAAATGAGAGATTTAATTTAGCATTGATTTACAAGGTAAATTTAAAGGATTAAAACCTCATAGTAGATACTCAAATCTAATGGAATGTGCATTTAATTAAAATCTACAAATCTATTAGAAGAGAAAGTAGATACAAGAAATAAAAATTATAAATAACACTCCAACATATTTATAAAGTAATAAATGCGGTAAATATAGTTGTCGTTGACAACAATATTTATATATGACACTAATTTGATGATAACCATACATTTAAAACCTTATTAATTGATTTTGATGGTAGAGATAAAATTGTTGAAAGGATTAACATTTATAGGTCATCAATAATAACTATGTTTATGTGAGTAATTTGGTGATATCTTTTGTATAAAAAAATAGTTCATGCAGGCATTTACTCAGTAAGAAGAAATGACTTCCATTTACTACAAAATATATTATTGTGTCCAAATATGTATTTTTTAAGACATTAAATTAAAAATGTCTTAATATGGAAGAAAATGAAGCAATAACATTGTAACAAATGAACTAAAATTAGCTTTTCCTACTGCCTCTTTCCCACGATATCTGCTTTTGTAATGAGTGATAACCTATAAATTGTATATATAGAATATGCATACCTAGAAATTTTGTTTGGCACAATTAGGTGAGATTGATTTTTAAAGTTAACAAGTTTTTTTGTATTTGATCAATATTGCACTTCATGTTTATTAGTATTGTAGAATAAAAATGCTTCCATATTTCAGCAAAGATACAAGCAAAATTAAAATAATCCACACCTTTTGTTCTTGATCAAATGAACTAAGCATCAAAATTGAATTTACAACCACAGCCCTCCATTGTGCCCTCCATTTCAGCCTCTATAGTTCAACCTGTCTTCAAGAAAAAAATTAAAAAAACAAAAAAAAAAAGTAAAATTAATCCTACAGCTACTCAATCTATGGCATGATATGTCACATTCAAGATTGATACATTTCCAAAATTTATCTTGATCGAGCATGAATCTTGTGTAATATTCTAGTTAACACTTCTAAAAGTATATTTGGATCATTTAAACTCTAATTTTAGTAAATATATAGTCAAACTAAATTTCTCTAAGAGACAAACCCAACGACACCAAAGTTGGTCCAATCCATGGTCAAATGGGCCCAAATCAAGTAATCAAAACATATTTGGAAGCTTCAAAATATTAATTGGAGGACTAAAGGACCTCTAAATATGGCATGCTTGTAATGAATCCAAAGTCCCAATGAGATGAATCCAATGATCCAGGATCACTAAATTCTGACATTATTTAGGAACAAAAAAATATTTAACAAATGCTCTAAAATCAAGGGGATCAATATGGGCATTCTAATGAAGAACATGGAATTTGCCCCAGATCTTCTCCATATTTGTAAGATGTGCCACTCAAAGAAATCTATACACTTCCTGTATGAAATAAGGGTCTTGGACCATTTACTGAAGATTGAAGATAACTCCGAGGCTTTAAGGATCTAGAACTCTACCTAAGCACAATATCCAGCAAACTTCTGTTAACCATCGCTAAACAACTGCTTGGCAACTGACCACAATAAAACCATCGCCTGCCTTCCGACCTCCACTGGACTTCCCCCTGACCATCGTCAGACCACCCTCTGGTCACCGACCATCGTTGGACATCCTCCCGACCATTGTGAGACCACCACCGTGCTGCTAATCACCACCAAAATACTACTCAACTATCATCAGACAACCACCCATCCAAAGACCACCAACGAACCTCAACCTGATAGTTGACGGCCATTGAAATTTAACCCAGCTGCCCAACACCATTAAACTTCCACTAAACCATCATCAGACCATCGCCCAATTGACAACCACTACCAGACTACTGCTAGGTTATCAACCACCATCTGACCTTTGAAGCCTACAGATTGCGGTCCCTCCAAACTCCTTTGCCATCCAAATATGGTCCATCCAACCTCCTTACCCAATTAACTATGGTCCACTCTGGCATGGTCACCCACCAAATATGGTCCCTCCGTCCGTCTGTTCCCACCGATTACGGTCCCTTCAACCACCGTCACCCATGAAATATGGTCCCTTCAATCATCATCGGTTGTCGACTATGGTGCCTCTGACCTCCATCACCTACAGACTACGGTCTCTCTAACCACCGTTGCCCACCAACTATAACTATTTTGACCACCATCGCCTACCGACTATGGTCTCTCCAACCTCCCAATTGACTACAATCCCTTTGACCTATGTTACCTACCAACTACAATCTCTCTGACCACTATCACCCATCGATCATGGTCCCTCTGACCTTTATTACCCATTGATGGGGGTTATGGAGTGAATTTTTGCATTGTATAATAATCTAAGGCTTTAACACCCCTAAATAATGCTTAAGTTTTATTTTATATAAATATTAATAAAACATAATTAATATATGAAAGTATTTGTACCAAATCAAGTAATATAATGATAGAGTACAATAAAGTACTACTGTCTATCCTAATTGCAATAATTATCCTATAAAAATAAAAATGATATTTTTGGAGAATCTATCACATAATTAAATAGTAAAATATTTAATATAATATTAAGTTAAAGTGTTTTTTATTGATGAGTATAAATTGTATATCTTTTCTAATGAGACTCTTTGAAGTAATCTGATTCAGAGCATATGCATCGCTGGATCTCTATCAAGCTGGTAGGGGTGAAAAAGATATCCGCTGACCTCCTACAGATATAATATCTCCATAAGAACCTCGAATATTTAACATCATATATCTAGGCATGCAAAACATCCTATCTTAATACTCCTGGTTATTCTTACATTCCTCCATCTCAATATTAATATTGAAAACATCTTTTAACTATTTATAGAACAAGAGTCTTCATTAGTACTCAACATATATTTCATAACATCAATAAAAAACTAGAGAATTTGCTAGACATGGAATGAATTTCAAGCAATCTCAATTTCATTATACTCATGGAAGAATGAAACATATAAGAGAGTGATATCACCGAGAAGGATTAAAGTATCTCATCTACACTCTTCCACCCTTAAACTTATGGAATTGCTTCAAGAAATATAGGCCAAATAGTCCAAATGATTGTATCTGTACTTCCTAACCACCCTTAGATTTTACTCTAAGAAGTTATTGGAGAAGTACTCAAAAAAGTACTAAAATTACATGAGTGACTAAACTCCCTAACAAACATAACACCACAATAATTATAGAAAATAAAATGGAAACTGGCTCTACAGCACTTCAAATATTAGTACTGCGATGCTCCTTAAATGAAGTAGCACCCTAGCACTAAAGCTTTTACACCATCGCGGTGTCTGCTTATGTGGATCAGTTACTTTATGAAAAGTTGCATCTCTTCACTGATATAATGTGGCCCTTGGAAGTTACAACTGCTATGCCACAGCGATGTGGACATTGTAGTGTTGTGGTGCCCGAGTACAAAAAATGACACTAAGGATTAAGAAATTATGGCACTATGGCATTTGAAAATAGAGAATCAGGCACTACCAAGCTAACTTTCTAATGTTGCGATGTCGATAATGTTACGACAATGTTTGTGTTAATATTGCATCACTTGCAAACAGAGAACTCGACAGCATAATGTCAGAATTAGGGTGTCTCAGCACATTGAAGGTAGCACTACAGAGTTGTATTATTGGATTTAATAGGTTCACTCATTCCAAAATTGTTTTTTTTTTTTTATGATTTTTAATTTTAATCTACCCATATCTATTCTCTAACCTTAATTATTATCTTTTACTTTAAAGATCAATGCATAAAGTTATATTTATAAATTCAATTTAAGCCAATAAATTTAATAACCTAAGTTAGTAATTATTAGTTTTTCTAATCTATGAAGTAGAAAGTAATATTCATTTGAATAATGACCTAGGGTTATATTATTATTCTAATTTTATATAATTTTTAATTATCATTTTTATTAGGATTAATTAAATAATCAAAATGTTGAAAAAGAAATGGAAGACACCATAAAAATGTTAGCTTAAAGGGAATATAATAAAATATAATTAACAACACAAACAAATATTAACAACAAACACATATTTTCATATGAATAATAGAAAAACATAAAACATGTGATACAAAATAATCGACAACAACATAAAGATAAGTAATGTGTAAGCACCATCACAGCTTCAGAGGCTATCAATGATATAACTTATCATCAAACTGATACAACATTATCACAATATCAAGTTACTAGGATCCCCCCAAGCAAAGAAATGAAAAAGAAATAAAATAAAATATACTATAAAATAAAAGTAGCATGCAATCTCTCTTTCTCTCTCACTCACTCTCCCTCTCTCTCCATCTCTCCTGAAGCCAAGAATAACTCCTAACTAGCCGAGTCTGGGTGCTCCTCCTCCTCCTCCTCCTCCTCCTCCTCCTCCTCATCATCATCATCATCATCATCATCATCATGCCTCTCTCAATAGGCTACTAAATAAAAGGATCATAGGATGGGGCAAATGGAAACTATAGCTAATCAGGATGCTCTATAAAAAGACTACTTCTAAACATTCCTATAAGAGCTTCATTGAACTTAGCAGTGTATCTATAATACTTCTCTTGATGATCCATGTTGAAGCTCAATAGATTGTTAAATCTAAAGCTAATATTTCAAGACTAACCAAGAGGGGGGTGAATTGGTAATTTTAAAAATTTTCTTGGTTAATTTTAAAAATTGTTTAAGAAAATTTATCACAATACTAAATTTTTGAAATTAATTTTTCAACCATAGAAAAATTAAAGTAAAAAAAAATATAGTAAAAATAAGAATAAAAGATACCAGATTTTATAGTCGTTCAATCCAACAAGACCTACGTCCACTTCCTAGAGACTCCTTCTCCAGGTATTGTACTATACTCAAGTGACTCTCCTTTAGCCCCCACAGCAAGGCGGAGAAGTCCTTACAATTTTTCTCTCTTCCACCAAACCCTGATGCGGTAGAGAACCGTCATCCTTTTTCACCCTCCTGGTGATGGCAGAGTACCACTCATCCTTTCACACCCTCCTGGTATTGGTAGAGAATCAATCGTCCTTTCACACCCTCCTGGTATCGGCAGAGAACCAGATCTTCTCTTAAAAATCTTCTCTCAATAGACCTTCGAAGAAGTAGTGAAGAACTTTCAAGAATAAGTAAGAGATCCTCACCAATGGGCACCTTTGTGAATCCCCTCACAAATCTCTCTGACAAGATCTCTTACTTTTCAGTTCCAAACCACTCTGCCAAACACTCTCCTAAGGCACACTTAAGAGAATTTTCATGGAAGTTACTAGACAGTCAGTTTTTAGGACCTTTATATACAAAGGACAAGAAAAACCATCTAAAAATTGAAAATTTTATAGTTTGATGGACATGAATCGTACAATACGATCCTACTTCACATGGGATGAACAGTTCAAAATGTCTTGTATGATGTTGTACAAACCTTATTTCATACACTAATTAGCATCTATACAAACTTTGATCGTTCAGTACGATCAATTTAAAAAATATAAACTTTTATCTATACGACTGTGTATGAACCCCATTTCGTACTTTGATCGGTGTCTGTATGAACCCACTTCGTATAGTACGATCAGTTCAAATTTTATTGAATTCGTACGGGACAAATTGGAAGAACCTAATTTCGTGCTCTGATTGACATCAAGGATGAACCTGCATCGTGCTGTACGATCTATCAAAATTTGACAAGATTGTACGGGATGAACCTATACAAACCATATTTCATACTTTGATTCGAGTCTAGGATGAATTCAATTCATATAGTATGGAATGTACTTAGAAAATTTTCAAGGCATGATTCAAATAACTCCATTCTAGATGGACTCTCAGTATAAATCATCCTGTACGATCAATTGTATGGTACGATAAATTAAAAAATCTAAGTTTTGTCTCACTCCCCAAATGCATGTGTGCATGGATACCCAATTACAATCACACTCTCCCAGACTCAAGAAAAATAAAAAGTACAGACTCCAATTATAATAACTCCTAATCTAATCTATTTTGAAGTCTTTAGCAAGATGGAGTATGATTTCCCTGTAATGTTAGTACACACAGACAACATAAACCAAATATATCTACTTTATGTTAGGAGACAATAATAATCAATACAATAATATTTTGGTATAATCAAAAACTCATATAATATGCAAAAATAGATTTGAAAGTTTAAATGTAATAATCTCCCCCTTTTTTATGATGGCAAAACACTTATTATTTGAGTTAACCTTTAGGCCATTTTTTCTCCTAAGCTCCCCCTAAATGTAAGCTCCCCCTAAATGTAAGCTTCCCCTAAATGAATGATCAATTTAAAACAAAGGAACCCTCAATAAAATACAAAGACAAACAAACAAAAACAAAATAAAATCAAAAAACTCAACTAAAAACAAAAACTAAACAAAACAAAACTCAACAACACAACATAACACCAAACAATATACATGGCACCAAACAATACCACTCCTCCTTTTGACAAAAACAAAAAGGGAAATACAACTTGAATGAATGAGTGTTGATGGATAAATCAATGAAGTTGATGAAAAATAAGGTTTTAAAGTAATTGCAAGGTACAATATTAACTTCCTAAGCTTAAAAAAATTTAAATTTAAAATCAAAGACCAACTTGAAAAAGAAAAATCAACCAGGTTCACTGTTCGTTCTAGATATATCAAATAAAGTAAGTATTGTAGAAAAGATGAAATAGAGATTTATTAGTTTCTAATTCAATAGCGAAAATTTTTATTGATTAAGTGGACATATAAAAGAGATAGATGATAAAAGAAAGACAGATATAAGTTGGCAATATTGTGCATCTTTTAAATAATTTATGGCACTCTTTGTGCATCTTTTTAGTTTGGCTAATTTTGTGCCTCTTTTGACTTTGGCGTACATTGCGCATCTTTTTGAAACATGTGCCACAATTTGTGCATCTTTTCACATTTAGCACTTTGTGCATATTTTTATATTTTTTATCTTTCTAAATATCAATAAATCTAAAATACACAATCCAATAATGAACAAAAATAATCATATTAAAAAGAAAATAAATTAAAACTAAGACATCTATTTTGCAATAATTATCACAAAGTAATATTCATCTATAGAAACATGAACTTGATCATCTAATCTTCATTCAGTCATAATTTACTTTAAAATATTGAGAGATTAAATTTTGTAAGGCAATTAATTTATAGAGCAATTACAAAAAAATCTCATTCTAAAAATCAAACAAAAAAGATTTTAATCCAAGCACATACTCAACCCAAGAAGAGAAAATTCATTTTGTAACAAAAACATTATTCTATCTTTTCATTAACCAAAAACATAATACAATGATCATCACCCATCGACTAAAGAAAAAAAAAACATTATCATAACCTAAAGACAGTCAACATCATAAAGAACTAACATCTTAAATGACAGATATCACAGATCAATAAAGAAATAACTAATCTCAAATAGTTCAAATGCAAGTACATCACAGACATAACACAAGAAAAACCAAAAGTAGAAGATTACAATTAGAAATCTGAACGACCTTGGTCAGGAGGTGGCTGAGGGTTGAATGCATTGAAGTAGCTATTGATCGTGGCTATATTAGTATTCATATAATCAAACTGGCCAAGAATCCAATCCATATCTTCCTGATATCTTGCATCCTGCTGAGTCAAGTGATTCTCAAGTTGATTAATGTATTGATCAATATGAGTTTCTAGTCTGTCATACTGCTAAACCATTTCTTGATAAAAGTTCTGGTCAGGTCTACGTGTAGGTGCAGGTGCTGGAGCAGCTTCTCCCTCAGAATCTTCTCCCTCAGATCCCTGCTCTCTCCCAAAAAGTGCTTGAAAGGAATCATCAGTAAAGTAATGAGATAGTTCAGTGGGAGGATCATGATGGATAAGGTTGTAATTTTTCTCTAGGATATACACTATCAAGTGTCCCAAAGCCACATTCTTCTTCCTTTTGCTATGGTGATGACCAATATCAGACAGGTTGTACAGGTAGTCCATGATTAATTGGGCATTATCCAGAGATTGTTCAGTCATGATTAAGTAAGTAACAGTAGAAAGAAGTGGGGGCATATTTACCCTATCTCTAGCTTTTGGGATTATTGAGGTTCATAGGACATACTACATAATTCGAGTATTTTCAGTTAAGCTATAGACCCTGGGTAAATGGCTTACTTGGGATACCCCCTCTAAGGACTTGATTTACTTCTGACCAGTCATAGTCAACCCTAGAATTTAATGTATGAGCACGTATTCCTTGAGTTCTAAGGTGAAGAAAAGTTCCTACATCCTCCTTAGTTATTTCGACTCTAGTTTTGAGAACATAGGAGGTGATTCGAGAATTGTCCTAGTTCACTTTCATATTTATAAGAAACACTTGGAAAATCTCTTTATGGTAGGCCTAGATAAGAGTCAAAATGAAGGAGAAATGTGTTGAGGCAAACAGCAGCATCATAGAGAAGTGACTGTCACTTTGAATCAAAAGTCTAGAAAGTGTTATTTTGGTAGCGGAATACCTGTAAAAGGCCTCCTCATTTTCTTTGTATAAGAAATTTTCATCTCTCTCGGTCCTAGAAGAAGATCCCTTAGAGATGCGGGGTCATTTGCTTGAACTTGCCATTCCTAAGATTTGGGCTCTAGTAGGTTCAGAATATATATGAAAGTGAATGAAAAATCTTTTCTAAAAACCCTTTATTTAAAGAAAAGTGATCAATCGTACTGTACAAATGAAAAATCATACATACAAAGTTTAATTTCATACGGGAAAAATAAATTTCATACATACAAAAGGGAATGACCAAAAATGAAATGACTTTTTATAACTTGCCCTTACTGAGATGTACATTCACATACGCTTTTTAACCAAATGATCATACAGATGAACAAGTGTTCGTCCGGGACAATCAAAAAATTAAAGATCATTCAGCGGCGGTTAGGTTCATCCATATGAGAAATTGATAACTGGATCGTACAGACGAAATACAATTTCATATAGACGATCAGTTCTGGATAACTGACCCTTTGAAAATTGACCCCAATCATATAGATAAAATTGCATAGATCATACAGTATGATGACATCATCATATAGTATGAAACAACATTTAAAATTGAAGTTTCTTCACCTCAGCTCAGAAAACTTATCACGCACAAGTTATGTCATTCGTATAGTATAGAAAATTTTGTGTACAGTACAAATAAGAACACAAAACACAATATGATAAATCAACAAGATTTTCAAAACTAATCATTGTCTTACAACCTTATCAAAAACATTGTTAACTACTAATCACGAATAAGAAATAAACAAAGTCTTAATAATTCAAACTATACTAAACATACACTTAACATAAACAAACACATGATAAAACAAACAAATCAGGTTTAAATATTTTTAAGTCAAGCATTGAGATCAATTACATCAAGCCTTGTTCTTAAAATGCTAAATGTGTCAAAGGATAGTGGTTTTGTAAAAATTTCTGCAAGCTGATTTTCAGTAGAGACATGGTGTAGTTCAATTTCTCCCTTAGCTACATGATCCCTTATGAAGTGATACCTTATGTCTATATGCTTCATTCTAGAATGTTGAATAGAATTCTTTGAAATGCAAATGGCACTAGTATTATCATAGTAGATAGGAATTGTGCCTGCAAAAATTCTAAGTCAATCAATTGTTATTTCAACCAAAGAACTTGTGCCACACAACTACCAAAAGCAATGTATTCTGCTTCAACAGTAGAAAGGGCTACAGGATTTTGTTTCCTACTGGACCAAGATACTAGAGAATTTTTAATAAATTGAAATGTTTCAGAGGTACTTTTTTGATCAACCCTACATACTGCAAAATCAGAATCAGAATATCCAATAATTTTAAAAGAAGAGTTGTGCTTAGGATACAAAATTCCTAAGTTTTGAGTTCCCAAAAGATATCTCAATATCCTTTTAACTGCTATCAAATGTGATTCCTTTGGATTAGATTGAAATCTAGCACACCAATAAACATTGAACATTATATCTGGTCTACTAGCAGTCAAGCAAAGTAATGATCTAATTATACCTCTAAATTTCTTTTGATCAAAAGATTTTCCCTTAGGATCCTTATCAAATATAACTGAGGAACTCATAAGTGTAGTCACTGGTTTAGCATTATGCATTTCATATTTCTTGAGGATGTCCTTAATATATTTTGACTGATTAAAAAAAGTTCCTTCCTCACTTTGCTTTATGCTAAAACCAAGAAAATAACTCAAATCTCCCATTTGGCTCATCTCAAATTCACTACTAATTATTTTTAAAAAATCATCATAGAAATTTTTATTTGTAGATCAAAATATGATATCATTAATATATATTTGAATAATGAGTATGTCATCTCCCATTTTCTTCAAAAAGAGAGTGGTGTCCACACTTCCTTTTATAAAAGATTTCTCTAAAAGGAAAGTGATTAACCTCTCATACCAAGCCCTAGGTGCCTGTTTCAGTCCATACAATACCTTTTTCAATTTAAACACATGATTAGAGAATTTAGAATTTTCAAATCCTGGAGGTTGCTTAACATAAACATCCTCTTTTATCATCCCATTCTTTTTTTTTTTGAAGGAGTGCTAATTGCATTAAGAAAAAAACTATTACAAGCTAGAAATGAAAAAAAATAATAGGTTTCCCTTCCAAAATAAAGGGAAAGGAAGACTTATTGAAAAAAAACAAAGCATAAGAAAAATATTTGCAAAATATAAAATATCATAATGGAAATAAGATCCACTACTCCTTAATTTGAACCGATTGGGGTATTGGGGACACCAAATTTTTGAAAACAACCAAAAAGGTTGATTAGTATCCCAGAGTTCCCAATCAGGTAAAAAGTGAAAAATAGGAAGAGTCCCATATTCCATTAATCTAATTTCATATAGCAAATAAGAAACTATGTTGAACACCTTACTAAAAGAAAAATAACAACTCTCCAAAAATAGAACTATGACTTGAAAAATTAATTCCACAGCCATAAGAAAATATAAGAACTTTAGAACTACTAAAGCTCTTGTAAAAACACTCTCCATGCCCTATAAGCCTTTCACTAACAAGCCTTGAACATCAGGGAACAAGAGCTCCATGCTATAAGAACTGGAACTAGGAATGCCCAAACTATCTTCCAAGTTCGCTCCAATCACAGACAGCCAATAAAATGCCATAAAGGCAGCATTCGGAATGGAAACCACAAGAACCAGACCATCTACTCTCATAAGACTAGTAGAAGTCACCAGAATAAAACCTTCACCAGTAGAAACATCACCATTAAGATCATATATCTGCATGACAAAACAGCAAATAATCCTAGCATAGGAGTCAAAACCAAACTCATCAATAGCAACACTTATGCTGAACTTCACAAAATATTATTCCACAAGATTCCCTGCTTCATTTGAATTTATACCAAATGAAAATTCCAAGATTTGAAGAAGAGAGGGATCTTCTAATCTAACCCTTATCAGAACGGACATCACAGTAGAATCACCAAGAAGCATCAAAACACCAACAAGAAAGCTCTCGATTCTAATAAAAACTTCCAAGAAAATGAAATGCTAGTTCGAAGAAGGCACATAGCAAGATAACCCAAGAATCCCCTCTCTCAAACTAAGAATTTCTATCCTAAATAGAAGATGGAGGATCAATGCCCCAAAAATCTTGACCGATTCATAAACCAAAAAATGAAAAGCAAAAAACCAATAAAATTCAAAGACCAATCACCACCCAGAATAATAGATCTTAATCCAAAATGGTAACCAAACCAAAATCTATCATCAATTATAAAGGGGTAACGAAGTAACACCGACAGCCATAGATCTTCCAATCTTGCCTTCAGAATCGCATGGGAGAAAAAAACCCCTAAGATGAAAATTGCAGGGAGGACAAATCTCAACACAATATTGTAGCCCTTCCTAGATTTGCCATCGACCACCAATAGCCGACGGAGAACCGATGCCAGCCAAGGAACTGCCAAAATCGCTCGCCTGGAAGGATTTTTCCTCTATTATAAAAGATGGTGTTTTCGTACTATACAATTTTGACATCCATTTGATACAATTTAAATCCTTTAAAATAAGCAAACGCTAACAAAACTCTAATTGCTTTTAAGTCTTTCTACAAGGGTAAAAGTCTCTTCAAAATTAATCCCTTATATTTGATTATACCCCTTAGCCACCAATCTTGCCTTATTTTTAATCACTACACCTGAATCATTCATTTTATTTCTGAATATCCACTTAGTTCCAATAACAGTTTGATCCTTTGGCCTTTTAGTTAATTCCCAAACATCATTTCTAACAAATTGATTCAATATTTCCTGCATGGCCAAAATTCAAAATTCATCCGAAAGTGCTTGATTTATATATGTGGGTTTAATCATTGATATAAAGGTTGAATAGTTCACCTCCTTACTAAGTCTATGTCTAGTTTTAACACCCTCACTACGTTCACCTAAAATCAATTCTTTAGGGTGATTCTTAGAAAATTTTCATTCTCTTGGCAAAGGGTTTTCTTTCTCTTCCTTTTCCTCCAAATTTATCTTTTCACTTTTAAGAGGGACATTTTCAATGGGTTCTTCTTTTAATCTTGGCTCTTCCAAAATGCCAGATTCATAAAAAATGCCATGTGTGGTCTCCTAACCTACCAAAGTTCTCTTGTTAAAAACTCTATAAGATTTTCCAACACTCGAGTATCCAAGAAAAATTCGTTCATCCGATTTTGGATCAAATTTCCCTAAATGAGTCTTTCCATTATTATGGATGAACACCTTACATCCAAAAACATGCAAATGTGAAAGATTTGGTGTTCTTCCTTTAAGAAGTTCATAGGGTATTTTGTTCAACTTGGATTTATATTCACCCTATTCAGTACATAATAAGTTGTGCTAACCAGTTTGGCCAAAAATATTTTGGAAGTGAGTATTCTGCCAACATGGCTCTATCAGCCTCTACTAATGTTTTGTTCTTTCTTTCAATAACTCCATTCTACTGGGGCATTCTTGAAAGTTCATGAGGGATGTTAAGCCCTTATGAACTAGCCCAAGGCTAACCAAGAGGGGGGTGAATTGGTAGTTAAAAATTTCACGAGCAAAAATTATTTTAAAAATCTTTTTAAATGTTTTAAACCAAATACAATAGTACAGATCAAACATAGATTTCACCCAAGTAGTTAACTGTAATAAAATAAAGTATAGAAAATAATCAGAAAGAACACACCAGATTTTATAGTGGTTCGGTCAACATGACCTACGTCCACTCCCTAGAGCCTCCCCTCTAGGTCTTGCACTAACACTAAGTGACTATCCTTCTGCTCCCATAGTAAGACAGAGAAGCCTTTACAAAACTACTTTCCACCAACCCGGTGAGACATAGAACTTAGACTCCTTTCACTTCCTCCTAAAGCAGGCAAAGAACCTTGATCTTCTTGCAGATGATCCTTCCACGGAGACACCAATGGACAAGAGATGATGACCGGAGAAGATGACTCAGATCCTTGCTTGGAGCAACCTTTGTGAACATCATAAACTACCCCTCACAAGATTCTCTCTCTCTCTCTCTCTCTCTTTCTCAAAGCTCTTATAGGAAAGGACAGCAGTAAAAGATCTCAACAGTAGAATGAAAGAGATCTTAAATAAGATGGCTTAAAAATTGCACTAAATTTTAACTAGATGTCAAATATCATACAGGACAATCCTTCGATCATCCTATACGATCAGTGTAAATTAGACCCTTTTGGGTCTGAACGATCAGGTTCTTCTGGACGATCAGAAGATAAATTTATTCGTATCAGTCGGGATGATTCTTCGATCATCTAGGACAATTAGTTCAAATTAGGAATATCGTCCAAAAGATAGTTCGAAATGACCAGGAGAAAAGCCTGGACGATCTAAAGAAATGACTTGATCATCCAGGATGAGAAGTATATCGTCGTGTACGATTAGTTCAAAATTGCCCAAAATCATCGTGCACATTATTCGGGCTGTACCGCCAAACTATGCTAGATAAGGTCAAAATGACCTGATCGTCCTGGATGATATTGATATCATCTCGTATGATTAGTTCAAAATTGAGAATATCATCCACAGGATTATTTGGGTCATCCATGTGAAATACACTGGACGGTCAGGATTTTTAATTAATCGTCCAAGATGATCTTGTAATCATCTAGGATAATATAATCAAATCAATCTAACCTTAATTACTTTTCTTAATCACCAGACTAATTTAGGCATTATTGTAATGGATCATCTAGGAAGATACACATATCATTTAGGATGATTTGACCAAAATTCTAAAAATAAAAACTTGCCTAACTTGATCTGGTGGCTGAGATTTTCTTATTTGAGCATATCATCCTGTATGATGAGTATATCATCCAGGACGATCTGCTTAATCGACCGACTTAACATGGTCACCCTAATTAGGGTTTTTATTTTTAATGGATCATCTAAGATGATATGAAAATTATCCAGGATGATTTGAACAAAATTTAAACAGAAACTCTAACTCACTAAAACTCTCCCCCTGAGTGTGTGTGCAATGTTACTTAGCTTGAGGATCTGTTATATTATACTTGACTCAAAAAAAATAAAAAAGTACATTAAATCTAAAACACACACAGACTGACTCGATCTTGAGCTCGCTTGAATTACAACTGATCCTATAAACCTAAAAGAGTAGACACTCAACCTGAAATGGAAATGTTTACTATCATCAAAATCATAGTCCTTGGATCTAGATTCATAATAATCTCCCCCTTTTTTATGATGGAAAACATTTGTTAGTAATTCCAAATTCTATAAATGAGCATTATGAATATTGATAATTCAAAACACTAAATATTTGCACATTGATAATCCAAAACACTGAACTGAACATTTACAATGACCTAGAACAAAAACTAATCCCTCTTTTAACATCTCAAAAAGGGGAAACAATCACATAGATATAGAAGAAAAGAAAAAGAAAATAAATGGTATAAAACCAACATAAGACATCAGCAAAGGCAAACAGAATAGTAGAAAGGGGGGTCCTGATCAGATGGAGGAGGAGGTGGTGGTTGAAATAGGCTGTGAAGGCTCACAAACTATTTGCCAAACCAGGCCATGTCCTGGTCGTGTTGCTGCTATTGCTAGTCTATATAGGCATTGAATCGATTGATATCCTCAACATACTGCTACTCCTAGGCAACTATGTATGAGTCAAAGTGTGCCTCCCACTGGTTAAACCTGTGCACCAGGAGATCAAGAGGTGATTCTATATGGAGAGGAGTATGTGCAGCGGGTACAGGAGCAGCTTCTTCCTCTTCTCCCTCAATATCCATGTTGGGCTACGGATGAAGTCATGTACTGTGAAGAACATAGAAGGAATTATTGGAGTAGAAGAAAGGATTGATATCAGATGGAACTGGATATTACAGATTGTATTTTATTTTAAGAGCATAGGCAATGATGTGTCCTAAGGCTAGATTTGGGCATCTCTTATGGCCCGAATCCCTAATACTAGTGAGATGTTCAATGTATAGAATGATTAGGTCAGTTGCATTGAAGTCATTATGGGCCATGATGTAATAGGTAGTCATGGAAAGCAAGGGGGTAATATGAATGTGGTGTCCAACCTTTAGAATGATGGTGGAGCGAAGGACATGCTAGATTGTCCTAGCATCCTTGACTATGGAAGAAAAGGCATTATCGTGGTAAGGGGAATTGGTGTTCCTAAGAAAATGATTGGCGACGCTCCAGTAAAAATTAGGATCATAGGACACAATATGGAGTTTATTGCCAGTAATTGAAAGTTGGAGAATATTGTGAAAGTCGTTGCAAAGATTCACAAAGAAAACGTAGAGAAGCTCAGAGCTAAATGAAAAAGTGAGAGTCAGAACGAAGGTGAGGGAAGTGTGGGCAAAAAGGTCAAGTACCGAATACATGAGAATATGGGGGTTGATGATTTTAAATTTAGTGATCCACATATCAACATAGCATAGAATGGCAGCCTGATCAGCTGCATCAGTAAAGCGGGGATTTACACTTCCCAAAGAGGAACTATCACCCTGATGCCTAGATCGTTTGCCACCAGCCATGAGGAAAAGATTGTATATGTGTAAAAGGAAGGTGTGGTGAAAAGTCTGGCTGAGATTGGCTATTTAAATAAAAAAGGGACCTATCCTCCAGAACAATCGCAGGATCATCCAGGACGATAGGAGCAATAATGACATCTAGGATGATTGGTCAAAAAGGCAGCCGGATCATCCAGGATGATCAAATATCATCCAGGATGATTAGATACAGATGATAGTCCTGAGGAGACAGGCTGGATGACTTTTAACTAAAGGTATCATCCAGGGTGATTCGGTGGATCGTCTAGGACGATATGAAATAAATGAATCAGACGAGCCTAATTTGAATCATCCAGCTGCTGCCATATGGATCGTCTAGGATGATGAGGTGTATCATTTAGGATAATCACCAATAATTGGTTCAGATCAGCCGTTGGATCAAAATGGAGATGATTTGATCATATCTTCTAGGATGATGTATGGATCATCCAGTACATTGTGACTAAAAAAATGAAAAAGGGTGAAGGATGGAGATGAATCATCAGGGATCCCAAAACATAAAAAAATAAAATAAAATTAAACTAAAATAAAGAGAGAAAAAAATAAAAGATAAGAAAATATCAACATAAAAAATATATATATTTTTGAATCGATCAGCTCCAGTAAATTAGAATTTTTTCTTGATTTTTAATTTAAAAGCCAATAAGAAGAAAATTGATGACACTAAAATCCAAAAAAGTTGGAAAACCAATTTTCATAACTCCTACCTCGGATACCTTACAGGTTCAAATTCCTTTCAAATAAAAGTCCAATTCAGAAGAAATGAAATTGGATTTGAAAAGAGATCCTTTCTAGCCACGTTCCAAAGAAATATCTGATAAAATAGTATTACAAAGTAAGGAATCAGAAATCATGATTTTCAATCTCAAGCTTTTCAAAGTATTAAGTGGTGCAGGGATTTTTTCTAAAATATTTAAAGATCTAAAAGGGAAGAAAGCTTATTTCTTTGTGGGATCATTCTGAGTCCTTTTTTTTTATTTATTTAGCGCACTTTGCACATCTTTTGATTTTTGATACACTTTGTGTATCTTTCCAATTTTTGGCGGCATTATGCATCCTTTCATGTTTGGCCCATTTTGTGCCTCTTTTTATTTCTTTTGTAAGCTTGCTACCTTTCATAATCTCTAAATAATCTCAATTGTGAGATTACCTTCTAGACATTAGAGAAGAAGAAAAAACTCACTCTCTATAGAAAGGAAGAGTAATTCAAAGAACAAAAATTATACTCCATATATTAAGTGCAATCACTTGATTAAGAAAAAGCACAACAATGATTCAATGCTTTGAAAATACTATTCATATGAGATAAATTACTGTGGGAAGATAAAATAGATCTCTATTTCAAAAATTAACTTTTTAATTTTGAAAATAATTTTATCCAAAAGGAATAATACACCATTAAAGGGGTTAGAGGAAGAGAAATAATCATCATTATTTCTTCCCTTTAACTGTTTCAGAGGAGTCAATCATTGCTTACAGGCTTTCAAACAAAAATAAGGCATAAACTCTCATTAGAAATCCGGTTTATCAGCAGTAGTGAGCAGTGATCTAATTCTTAAGAAAATAAATAATAAATCAATAAAGGAAGAAGGAAAAATATATAAAGAGAAATAATAAAATCCGAAGAACAACAACGATAAAAGGAAAATCTACAGAGAATAAAAAACATAAAAAAAATAGAACAATCAAATCACATATAGACAAAGGAAAATTGAAAAACTGAAACTTCATAAATCAGTGATCATCGAATTCATGCATCTATGTCAATCTCACCCAATTTGGACCTTAAAATGCTGAATAAGTCAAAAGGCCAGTGGTTTAGTAAAGATGTAAGCCAATTGGTTTTCAATTGCTACATGGTGTAGCTCAATGTCCCCTTTGGTAACATTGTCCCTAATGAATCCTTTCAGAGATTGAAAGATTATGCAGGGATTTTATTTGGCACAAACAGGATGGGAAAAATGGAATCCATTATGTGAGTTGGGAGATCTTATGCTTGCCTATTAACTTAGGTGGTTGAGGTCTTCACTCTTGTGTGAATAAGGTGGGTCCTTCAAGGGCCAAATTGGAGTCGAAATTGCTCAGTGTTTTTTGCTCCCTCTTATAAAAAGTTTTAGAACCTAAATATGGTCTTCTAATTTGAATGCTCAACAAAGGAAGAGGTCATCATCCTCATGGAAGATTATTTTAAATGGGGCTAAGGCTCTTGCTCCTATTTTCAAGTGGAAGGTGAAGGATGGGAAATCTATTAATGTGTTCAAAGATGTGTAGATAATGGATAAATGCCTTAATAGGTAGCCACCTTTTGTTTCAGTCCAAGAAAGTGATGATATGATTGTGGAAAGGTTTATTGTCCATGGTAGTTGGAGTATTGAGGAGCTGAAGATTTTCTTTGGAGATGAGTTGGTTAATCTGATCTATATATTTCAGATTTATTCCAATTCTTCTAATGATCAATTGGAAATTATTCAACTTAAACTGGGGAGAACTATTTTTGCTCCTGTATTAGATGTCTCAAATAGTCAAATTGGGACGGAGTTTTTTTGGAAATGGCTCAAAAAACTTAAGCTTGTTGCGCAGGTGGAGACTTTTTGGTGGAGAATATTTCATGGGGCAATCCCAACTTTTAGTTTTCTGGTGAATAAAAGATTGCATGATGGTAATGCTCGTCCGATTGGTTGCCTAGAGGTGGAAAATATTAAACATGTGGTAGTGGGCTGTTCAAAGTTAATTCAGGTAATCCAAGCATTAAATAAGTGGGGTTTTACATTACCGATTTTTTACTCCTTAGCTGAATGTTGCATTTGGTTGGATACTGTCGTTGCCAGTAATACATTCCTAGTCAAGTTTTATTGCATTGTATTTTCTTGCTTAGAAATCTAGATGTAAGTGAGTTTATGATGGTAGTGAAGATAGCTTATATTGCAGCTAACGCTGTTACTCTTGCCTCTTTTGTCAAGAATGGAATGCTTAAGTTGAGCTACTAGGGTGCTAATCAGCCTAGCAGGCTGTTGATGTGGGGTTGGCTCCCTCCTCCACCCGAATGGTTCAAAGTTAATGTGGATGCTTCTCTTCTTCTTTCATATGATATGACTATTGTAGGAGTTTTCAGGGACTTTAACGGAAGGTTTTTATTGGCTTTTGGCTTCAAAGGATTGCATTGGATGTGTCTCGGTTGGAACTTTTGGCAATTCAATATTTGAAGGTGATCTTGCAAGATTGGATGTTAGAGTATGAAGGGATTATCATTGAAAGTGACAACGCCAATGCTATTAAGTTTCTTCAAATTTTGAATAAAGACCAGAGCAAGATACTGGTTATAAATGGGTTTGAAGAAGTGGACTTTCTTAAAGAATTTAAGCATGTTATCTTTAGTTGTGTGAATAGGGATTGTAATAAGTTAGCGCATAATTATGCTAACATTGCTCATTGTAATAACTTCCTTTGGGATGACATTAGTTCGGATTCTATTCTCCTTCCTTTCTTAGCTTGTTAAAGGAGGAATGTGATGTTAGGTTGTAATTAGTTCACCTTTTAATGCTATTACTTTTTCATCTTTTAAAAAAAAAAGGTGGAAAAAATAAGTTTCTCTACATTTAAAGAGTACCCCATTTGAATTGCATAGTATAAAATGGCACGGTCATAGCTAAGTTCACTAATGTTTCTACTCGGTAGTAAATGAGCTGAGATGAAATAGTGCTATGCATTGGTGGTTTTTGTGAGGTAGGTGGTAGGGAAATTAATAATTTTATTTCTCACTTTTTCTAGCTTGCTCCACTATGAGGTCAACATAGTAAATTAAAAATATCCTGAGGATCTATAGGTGTCCTAATAAAAGCTGTATATTCATCAAATTCAAAGTCCCCTAAGTTTATAAATTTTTTAAGTATCACAGAGTAAAAAGGGACCCACTTACCCCTAACATAACATCATTTTCCACAGCCTCCTTCCCATTTACAAAAACTTCCCTAACCATATTAATAATTACAACAAAAGGCTCTTCACAAAAATGCTCCCAACCTCTGTAGGCAATTACTTGCTTGATTTGGTGGCTAGGATTTTGAAATCCCCTCTCTGGAATTAGTTATTTGGTCACAACTAAATTTGAAAATCTAGATTTCGCATAAGTAGATATGAATCTTCTCTTATCTTAGGAGGAAGAAACCCTCTTCTTTCCAAACATCTTTGGGGCCGTTATGCTAGAGTGGATTAGAAAAAAGAAGAGTTTGAAGGAATAGTTATGCTATAAATGAAATAAAAATTGAAAATCCCCATTTTAAAACTTGGTTGAGCACTACGGTGCTACGAGAAATGGCGATACGATGCTTAGTCTATAAATAAAATGATAAAATGGTCAAGCTCACAACACTATGGTGGCATATGCCATATGGCGCAATGGTGCTGGTTTTTGGAAATTGAACCATAACCTTGGAACTAGCCACCACTATGGCATTTAACACGTGAAAGCACAGCGGCTTTTGTGTCAGCAATCAATGCGGTGCTCTTAACAAAAAAATAATATAAGTACAAGTGGCTAGTAATGTAGCCCTTATACATGTTTCATAATTAAAGTTATGATCATAGATCCTTTTTTTGACATGCAGAACCATGCTTTGACTTGAATAACTAAGAGTTATGGTGATAAAATAATCAATGTTTTGACACACTTATTTAACCAAGAAAATGATGGTTTAAAATGAGCATTTACTTAAGTTTAATGCTGTAGTGCCTATTTTCAAAGCAGTCATGGTTGGGAGAGTAGCATTGTGGCATTTAGTCAATCAATGTTACAGCACTCACTTAATTTTACTTATTTATATTTACTAATTTTTTATTATAACTTTAATTATTTAAAATAAAATAAATATAAAATATGATAAAAATAGCATATGCATCATGACTTATGTAAAATCGAACAAATAATATAACAAAATATCTGGGTTACCTCCCATACAATGCTAGGTTTATAGTCTTTAGCTAGACTTGCCAAGATTTTATCAAATTTGTTGGGGTACATTGCCACCAAACCCCAAATTATTATCACTTGGATCTTTTTCATTTTCTTTTTCCTTTAGGTTAACTTCAGTATTGCTAGGTAATGATCCAAGGGGTCTACTACTGACTAAAATTACAAGCTGACTTAACTAAGTTCTCAAATTTTTAATTGAAGCATCTTAACTTTGTAACTGAGTTCCTAATTATATTACAACATCTTCTAATATTGATTATCTACTTCTGAATTGATTGCTTTAATTAAATCTTGAATTATATGCAGGTATAGAATTAATAGCAAGTTGCTGAGGATTATTCAAATTTACTCTGGATTATTTTGACTAAAATTCTATTAGTTATTCTCAATAATATTATTTGACCAATCAAAATTTGGATGGTTCCTACAACTTGGATTATATGTATTAGAGTAGAGATTATTTTATTTTCTAATCAAATTAATATTTTTAATATTTTGCACATTATTATTTTCAATTAACATATGATCCTCCAATTGCATAAATAATTCAGTTCTGAATTATGCATTTTCTCCTATTACGCTTCACCTCTTAAAAACTGTTGTAACTTATGCAATCAAAATTGACAAAGCATCAAATTCATATACTCCTACTACTCTCTTAATATTTACCATTTTAGTAGGCCACTAGAAATTATTAATAGCCTTTTTCTCTATTAATTTACTTGCTTTTTCAAGTGGCTTAGATATTAATAATCCTCTAGCTGCAGCATCTATTATTACTTTAAGAGATCCTACTAATCCATTAAAAAATATTTTAATAATAAACCAATAAGGTAAAGCATGGTGGGGGCATTTTATAAGTATTTTCATTAATCTCTCCCAAATCTCATAGATCGATCTCCTTCAATCTGAGTAAAAGAAGTGATATCATTTTTATGTTTAGCAGTCTTTAAAGGTAAGAAATACTTTGCATGAAATTTATGGGCCAACTCTGTCCAAGTGGTTATAGAGAGGCTAGGGGTAAAGAATTTAACCACATCTTAGCTTTATCACTTAGAAAAAATGGGAATAACCTAAGTTTAATATCATCATCACTTACCTCATTATACATAAATATTGCACAAATTTCTAAAAAATTGGCTAAGTATAATTTGGGATCTTCAACAAGAGTTCCCCCGAACTAGAAATTTTGAATCATTTAAATTATGGTAGGTTTTAATTCAAAATTATTAATTTGGATTGTAGGTCTATTAGTACTCTGATGAATTTCATCAACTAAAGGATTAGCGTAATCCCTATGAAGTCTAGATTGATTTTAATCTAATATAGGTTCAGCCATCTTCGCAATCTTTTTGGTTTTTTAATTTTTTGAAAGGATTCTTTCTATTTCACCGTCAAATAATAAATGTTTATTTCTTTGTCTATAAAGTATGCAACCACAAATATGCAATAAATAAATAAAACTAAAGATACAAATAGGTATAACTATGCAATTAATTCAACATTATAGCTAAAATTTGTAATAAAAGTAAAATACTTCCCTAGCAACGATGCTAAGAACTTGATGGGGGCTATGGAGTGAATTTTGAATTGTATAAAAATTTAGGGAAATATCACCCCTAAATAATGCTTAGGTTTTCTTCGATATAAATAATAATAAACCCCACTTAATATAAATAAGTATAAGTGTTAGATCAGGTAATAAAGTGATAGAGTAAAATGTCAAACCCATGATAAAGTATGCTTATTTGCAACAAACTACTACTCTCTACTCTAATTATAATAATTCTTACTAAAATAAAATTGATATTTTTGGAGATACTATCAATAAATAAGATAGTAAACTATTTGATACAATTTTAAATTAATGTTTTAGATTGATGAGTATAAATTGCATATCTTTCCTAATAAGACTCTTCAAAGTAATCTAATTCAGAGCATATGCATCCTTAGATCTCTATCGAGCTTGTAGGGGTGAAAAGGATATGTACAGACCTCCTACAATTATAATATCTCCTTAAAAACCTAGAATAATTTATATTCTATATCTAAACATACAAAACATCCTATCTTAATACTCTTAGTTATTTCTGCATTTCTCCATCGAAGCTATACATCACACTATTTTTTAACTACATATTTGGCCACTATGTACATTAAATAAAGAGTAAGATAATATTAAAATCATCTTTTAATTATTTATAAAATATTAGTCTTCATTAGTACTCAACATACATTTCATAATATCAATCAAAAATAGGAGAATTAGGTAAATATGGAATAAATTTCAAGTAACTCATTTTCATTAAAGCCATGAAAGAACAAAAAATATAAGAGAGTTATATCACCAGGAAGGATCAAAGTATCACCTCTACACTCCTTCACCCTTTAACTTAAAGAGTTTCTTTAAGAAATATAGGTTATACATTCTAAATAATTATATCTTATACTACCTAGCTTTCCTTAGAATTTACTCTAAGAGGAAACTAGAGAAGTACTCCAAAAAGTGCTGAAATTACATAAATGATTGAACTCCCTTACAAATATAACTCCACAAATACTTATAAAAAAATAAAAATAAAAATTGCAACTAGCACTATGGTGCTTGAAATAATGGCACTCCTGTGCTCCGTAAATGAACTAGAGCCCCAACACTGACACTTTTGCACTATCGTGGCGGTTGCTGACATGGAATAATTACTTGGTGAAATATCACATCTCTTCACTAATAAAATATAGCCCTTAGAAGTTACAATTGATACGCCACAGCCTTATGGACATTTGAGCGTGTGGTGCCCAAGTGCAAAAAATGGTCCTAAGGTGTAAGAAATTGTGGCATAGCGTCATTTGGAAATAGAGAATCCGGCATTGTAAAGCTAGATTTATAATGCTACGGTTCTGATATTACTACGACACTATTTGTGATGCTGCCACATTACTGCAAACTGAGAACTTGGAGCCACATTCTAAGAATTGGGGCACCTTAGTGACATTGAAGGTAGCGCTGTAATGTTGTATTATCGGGCTCCCTGACACTAACGACTTTTTAGAACTTCAGTCAATTTTTGAGTTTTTTCTGCAAAAAATTAACTAAAATAACTTATTTTCACTGGAAATAAAATATATTAAATAATATATAATTTACACTTATCACTCGCCTTTAATCCCTCCAACCACCATCACTCAACTGTGGTCCTACCAACCAAATGAGCAGGCCGACACTCTCCTGAGAACAACTCTCATGTTACCAGATTCTTCCTATTTCAACTATATATTATGCTTTATATAATGTATATTTGTTACACTAATCCAACGCCTTCCCTTGACCAAGGGCGTCACGTGCAAATAATAACAAATACTAATGGATTTTTTAACTGGGCATGGCCCCATAGTTTTTCCTCATTTTCAAGGGTTTCCACATAAAAACTCTTATGCCACTTATGAATAGTACACATCTCTCTCTCTCTCTCTCTCTCTCTCTCTCTCTCTCTCTCTCTCTCTCTCTCTCTCTCTCTCTCTCTCTCTCTCTCTCTCTCTCTTTATTTGTATGTACACTTGATATTTATTCAGAGCTAGACCAATGAACTCTATATCTCTCTACCCTGTGAATGTTCCAGTAGGTAATAATGATATTCCAAAACTTTGGTTTAAGAGCTTACATAAATCTAAATTGAACACAAGGAGATGCTAAGATTTTTACAAGATTTTAAGAAAATAAACTTCATGAGATTAAAAAGCAGTGAATCAAAAAAGAAACTCAAAATAATTTAAGAAAATAAACTTTAAAAGATCTAAAAGCGGCGAATAGGATCACATTAACACCTTTGTAATTGAAATCTGAGCAGAGGAAAATAATAGAAGAAGTGCTTTTGCAAAACCTAACCAATATTTGGTTAAGTTAGCATAATTAGTGATATATCATCAAAAAATTTTCTTGATCGTGCATGAATCTTAAGGGAAAATTAAGGTGGAAACTTCAAAAATTAAATCAGAGGCCATCTGAACTCCAATTTCATCAAACTTATAGTTGAATTGAACTTCTTAGAAATACAAACCCAACAACACCAAATTCAACTCAATCCAAGTCCAAATGGATCAAAATAAAAGACCAAAAGCACATTGGGAAGGTTCAAACCATAATTTGGATTACAAAATGGTTTCCAAATGTGACATGCTTATAGTCTAATCGAGTGACTCAACGAGATAAATCTAATTAGGCTGAGTATGCCGAATTCTGATATCATTAAGACATTTAAATGCCAAATAAATGGTTCATGATCAAAAGGATTAATATCGGCTGTCCATTCAAACCACTCCCAATTTACCCTTGATCTTCCTCCTATTTACTGGCCATGCCACTCTCAAAAAACTATAAATAGACTGCTCATTTCTCATGGAGGGGGGAGGAAGGAGGCCCAAGCAAAGAAGCAAGGAGGGGAATAAGAAGGGAAGGAAGAGAGTTCTCTTGCCACTAGACTGCTCCTCGACCACCGACCAACGCCGAACTTCTACATGTCACCGAATTTCTATCCAACACTTGACTTCCGCCAGTCCCCAAACTTCTACCGATCATCGAACTTCTACCGAACGTTGGACTTTCACTCATCTCCTGATTTCTACCCAACGTCAGACTTCTGTTTGTCACCGAACTCTTGCCCATCGCCAGACTTTTGTTAGACTTATACCTGACTCTGAACTTTCACTAATCATTGGATTTCTACCTGATGCCATACTTTTGCAAATCGTCAAACTTCCAACCTCCATCACCAGCTAATTACGGGCCTTTCGATCACCTTCATTAGATAATAATTTTTCTGACCACTATCGCCCACCAACTACGATCCTTCTAATCTTCGTCTCCAAATAACGATCTTTCTAGCCACTATCACCAGTCGATTACGGTCTTTATAACCTCCATAAACAGATTAAGGTCCTTTCAAACTCCATCGCAGGACAACAGTTATTTCAGACCACTGTCTCCCATCGACTACAGTCCCTTTAACCACCATCACCATACTATGGTCTTTTTAACCTCTGTCACCCACCAACTATGGTTCCTCTGACCAAATAAATATATCAATAGTGATTCTTTCATGTCCCATCATGTAATACACTTTATATGTTGTATATTTATTACATCAAGCTAAGTTCTTCCCCCAAGGAAGGACCTTATTAGTAATCGACTTCAAATAATAGTGGATTCATTCAAATTGGGCCAAGCCTTATAGCTTTTCCCCTTTTTAGGGTTTTCTACATAAAAATTTTGATGTCTCTTATCAAAATACACCACCTCTTTCATTTTATTATGTGATGGATCTTCATACAAAGCTAAGACATTAAACTATATTCAGAATGCAATAGTTTGGCGCCATTTGTGGGAACATGGTTCCCAACTGGGGGAAATTTTTTCTCCAACCTCAAATTATCATTCATGTCAATATCCTAATATCAGCTATTGATGCATCAATTTTATGTGAATCAGATATGGACTAGGGGCAATCTTGACTACAACTGTGGTCAAGAAGATTCTCTCAACTCTTTTAATATCCAAGATGATATCATAGGATCAAAAAGCTTATAGCGAATGCAATGTCCAATAAATTTCATGCTTTATATAGTCCCTAGCTATACTTCTACTCATTGGGCTAGGTCTTAATCTCAACCTCAAAAATGAAGTAACGGTCTAAAGATATACCATTCTTCACCTTTAATTCAAGATACATGCAGCATTCGCCCCTCCTAATCATGGCAAAATTGATCCTTGGGGGATTTGATTTGACCTCTTCTATATAGGTTAACATTATCAAGCAACGCTCTGTTATACAACCTCGGATAGGTCAAACATCTTAGGAGGATGTCAATCAAATGATAAAGTTATTGATTTGAGAAATATGTAATCTTTATTATGTCTCAATCACCGATGATCAATCCTAAGGGGATTCGATCTGACCTATTTTATATAAGTTAACATCATCTAGTAATGCTCTGACATGCAACCTCGGATAGGTCAAATATTCTTGGTGAATCTCCTATGAGCATCTCCTACAACTTCCTCTTCAAAGAAAGATTACAATCTAATCTTCATCAAGCCTCAACTCAATTGATATTATTAATGTGTCGCTAAACTACTAATATGGCACACTGCTTTGACCCCTTCAATTAGGGATATCTGATATCTGCACACATCAATATAGATATGCATATTGTCTTAATAAAATGTAACAAGACAACCACCATTATTGGCCCTTCGTCTGATGTTTGTCATTGGTCCTTTACTTCACATCATCCATCATCAACTTCTCGCTTAACTGTTATTAACAACACACTCTCTAATTATCTCTTTTAGCTCTCCACCCAACCATCGATCGACATCAGACTTCCACTCGATCATCGATCGCTGATAGATTTCCCCTCAAACATCATAAAAATTCTCCTCGTCTGCTGACAATTATTAGTTCTCCTCCTAATTATAATCATCATCAGATCTTCTTAAATCATCCTCACATTCAAGATGTAGTTGATCTTCATCTATCAAAGACATTTTATTGAGAGCAGAGACTCTCATTGTGACTTCTTCTGCACAAAAAAGGGGCACTAAAGATTAATAGGGGATGCCACCTATCTCAAACATTAGAATGCCTTGAATGTAAGAAGAAAAAAAGAGGAAAAGAGAATGGAAAGAGGAAAAATTTTCTTCTACACAAAAGAGGGGCACTAAAATTTGATAAGAGAAGCCGCCCATCTCAGACAATGGAATGCCTCTAATATAAGAATAAGACCATAGGAGAAGAAAAAAGAATGAGGAAAAAATTCTAACTTCTACACAAAAGAGAGACACTAAATTTGAGTAGGGGATGCCACTTACAAAAAATAATGGAAGGCCTCAATGGAAATAAGTTAAAGGGAGAAGGGAGGAGAAGAAAATGAGCAATTTTCCCTATACCCTAGGGGGTATTTATAGGACGAAAAGGGATGGAAAATATTAAAAAAAAAGAGGAGAAATTATCCTCCAAATCTGTTCAAAATATTTTAAAATTATTTCTAGAAGTTTTTTGAGATTTTTTGGGCTCTCACATGCCATTTTTGAAATTTCTATTAAAAAAAATTAGGAGGCCCGCAAAAAAAAAATGCATGAATCGCAACCGATCACTATTATTATAATTGGCTGCAATCAGAGCTGGGGGGCTCATCTTTATGTGTGATATCTACATGTATTTTTACTGATGACCTGGATTGAAAATTATGCTTTACATTGCTATCCATTATAGTTATTTTGAATAATATTGGTAGAAAATGCCATTTATTTTGCTTAAATTTGCATCGAAAGATTTTCTATGGAAAGTGTAAAAAATGTACATGCAGGCTTTTAATGTCCTCATAGTCATGGAACTTTTATTGGGTGCAGACTCAGATGTAGCTCTACGTCTAGAGTCCAGTAACATCGCACCACCAGGATTACTATGACCACACCTTTCTATTAACCATATTTTCCCCCATTACAGCACGGCTGAACGACCCGACCCACCCCATTCATGAAAAAAAATGAGGCAATATGTAGGTTTTTTTTATAATGCCGCAGACGTTTTTCCTCACTTGAGATAGGTTGTGATAGCTGAAGAGCTGAGAAAGAGAAGAGAGGAGGCTATAAAGATGGAAATTAGTTTTGAGGATGGTGAATATTGTGAGGATATGGGAGGCATTATGCAAGAGATGCAGCGATCTAAGGAAGAAGTACCTAAGTAAACTACCAAAGAGAAGTTGGAGAAGTCAGAGATACTATCGGTAAATATAATATTCGAAAGAGGTTTTATTCTATTTTCTTCAAGAAATCAAGGAGCTAGAGTGATTTTTAAAAGTCATTTTTTGTGTGTGAAGCTTGTGTACCGTAGTATTACTACTAGGTACCACTAGGTACTGCTAGGTACTTATTGGTTCAGATGCTGTGTACCGGTGTTCTAGACTTGTAGGTACCGCTAAACTATTTTACCCTTAGTACCACTCGGTACCAGTAGTATCGGTGTGGTATTTTTCCCATGTTAAATTCTAAGTGTTGTTTTTATAATTTTTTTTGCTTCACATGTTATTTGTAACTGTGAGAAGGAAGCATATGAGATGTATTATCATTATGCTAATAATATTAGTTTTAGTGTTCGTAAAGAACATCACAGTTACTAGCCTAATTCAAGAAGAATAAAATTCAAGGACTTTGTATCTTCGAAAGCTAGATTTAAGAAGGGTATTGATTTAAACTCCAAATCAAAATATAGAAAATCCAATACCAGGACCGGGTGTCCCGCAATGATTAGATTTTTAGTGGACCTAAATGGAGTATGGACGGTGTAAAAATGCATAGAGACCCACAATCATGAATTAGCTAGGCATGAAGATCAATATTTGCTTAGATCATCTAGGAATATTAGTGATTAGAAAGCATATGTTCTTAAATCAATGAAAGAAGCTGGGTTAAGAACCGTTGATGCATTTATATACCTAAATGATGAAGTAGAAGGTGTGCAGAATTTAAGTTTCTCTAAAAGGGATGCATATAACTACATTCAAAAAGAGAAAAGAGCGAAGATTAAGAATGGGGACATGAATTCTCTAATAAAATTATTTAAGGAACGACTTGCTCATGGAAACATGTTTGCATGGGACGTCCAAATTAATGAGAATAATAGATCTGTGAATTTTTTTTAGGTTGATGGGTTAGAGAGAATAGATTATGACTTCTTTGGAGATGTGATAATATTTGATACTATTTATAAGCTTAACAAATATAATCTAATGTGCGCACCCTTTGTTGGAGTTAATAATTATTGGCAGAATATTCTTTTAGGGGTGGCATTTCTATCGAAGGAAATAATTGAATCATTTCCATGATTATTTAAAATATTTTTTTAAATAATAGGTGATAAATATCCCATTACAATATTTACTAATCAGGACCAAGCAATGGATAGGGTAATAGAGATTGCATTACCTCCCATTACAATATTTACTAATCAGGACCAAGCAATGGATAGGGTAATAGAGATTACATTACCTCAAACTCGCCATAGGCTATGACAAGTTTAATATGATGGGGTTACTATATTCTCACTGCATGAGAGTAATAAGGCAATTAGATATAATGAATATTCCACCAAAGTACCTAATTCTAAGATGGTCAAGGAGAGCCAGAAAAGACATTTGTGCTAGGTAGACGTTCGCATGTAAGGGGAATAAAATAAGCACATCTCAGAAGGATTGCGAGGATCAGGAGGTATGATATTCAGAAATCATTTTAGCAGATTTGCATATCAAATAAGCACACGAGGACAAGGGAATGAGAAAGCTGAATATTACATGTTAGATGCAATGACTGAGGGATCAGTTTAGCAGATTTGCATATCAAAATGTCAACTTGATATTGGAAGGCAAGAAGAACCATAGGTTTGTTATGAATACAGGTGGGGCAAAAAAATTAAAAGATCCACTAAAGTGTAGGCCTAAAGGTATCTCTAATGCAAGGTTGAAGTGTCTATGGGAGAAGAGAAAATGTAAGAAATAGAAAACTAAGGAACTAGCTACTCAGCCAATTGAAGAATGCAGACCTGTGGAACCAATTAGAGAGTTTATGTTTCCAAGCATACTAGAATGCTTCACAAATGAGCATACTCCGTCGACCAACCAGCAAGCTGTCAACTGAATATCTAAGCAAAATGATTGGAATAATTGATTCTGAGAAACATGATTGATTTATGATTCTTTATTTAAATTTGTTATTATTTGTTGTGGCAATTGTCAGTCACTCTTTCATTTTCTGGTTGATAATTCATTATTCTGAGAGTTTGTTTAAAAAAATATTATTCTATTATATTCCCCGCTAGCTAGCACTAGATACTGCTCGGTACCGCAATGTAGCTCCAGCTCTATTAACTCGGTACCGCTCGATACCATAATATAGCTCCAGCTCCATTAACTCGGTATCGCTCGATATCACTAGGTACTGCTCAATTTCGCAATACTGCTAGGTATCACTCGATATCGTAATGTATCTCGAGCTCATTTAACTCGGCACTGCTAGGTAAGTTGGTGAAGACATTTATAATTATTAGTTGGTAGTACCGTTATTTAAGACAGGTTGTTATGATATTTAATAGGATTCATTATTATCATCTATATAAGTTATTTTTCCTTAGGCATTGAACAATATCTTGATTATTGTCTATCAACTGCCTAAACTGCATCTAGGTAAGCCTACGAAAGTTTATGCCGATATTGCCATTATTAGGATGCCTGAATGCATATCCAGCTATTATGATTGTCATCTTGAGCAAAAAGTTAAAGCAAAAGAAATATTCAGATGTTGTGTACATACATGGCAAGATCGTAGTGATTATGTGCTTGAAGAGTCATGGAGAGAGGCGATTGCAATTGAGGCCAACAGAATAGAAAGTTTCCTTAATTCTAAAGAGTGGCATTGTATGGAAGGTAAATTTTAGAGAAATATCTTCACCTCGTAAGTGCTCAATTTCTTCAGCGTCATTATCATGAGATAAAATGTCCCAAAGGTGAAGCCGCTCGCTCAGACTACGTTAATAGGTCACCTTGTGATCTACAAAGCAAAATTCTTTATCACCCTTGGCATGAAGCTGAAGATGCATTTATATTAGATCTTTATAAGCAATTATTGAAGAAGCATTTGCATGGAGGTAAAATGAAAGAAGTTCCTAAACTTGAGTGATTGGCAAGATTTATAGTTTAAGTTCATGATAATATTTGGATGTTGTCCTACACAAACTCAACTCCAGCACCATGTTAGAGATTTACTTAAGAGGTAGTTATGTGGTGTTATTATGTACAACTAGAATTGTGTATGCAACTTTTACTGTAATGTTATTATGTACAACTAAAAATATTAAATGTTATGACTGATCTACAAACTACATACGAATATATATAATATTTGACTAATGTGTCCATAGTCATTATTTTATAATTCCACATATAATTGCATATGTAAGTTTGGCTCTGTATTTAGGCATCTCTGATTGCCAATATAATTGTTCTTCCCACTTCAGAGCATGAGGAAGGACAGTAGCTTTTATGTATTTACTGACACACATCCTGTAATCGACGTCATTTATTTGAGTTGGAATTCTGGTAGCAATACTGAGAGGTCAATTTCGTATATCACCTCTATGATATCCGTAGTAGGGGAGGAGCAAGCCTTACAACTACTTTCTTAATTAGCATCGTCTTTATCTTCTTATTCTGACTGGTTGTAAATGGGGTCTTAACCTCTTTGCGCTTTCAGTCAGCCCTTCGTCGCACCCTTTTGGCTATCTCGGTGCTGCCTATTAAAGAAAGACCATCATCCTCATGATGCCCCTCAAACTTGGGCAGATCAGTTTGGTTCGGTTCATCTTGTTTGATTGGGGTGTCTATGAGAATAACATTTAGAGTAGGAGTAGGAGGAGAAGTCTTTTTCTCATCTGCCACAGTCCTTGAAGAAGATTCTGGTTGCTATCCTAGATTAAGAGGTTTAAATGCAGGGAAGTTCTCAGACAAAAACTTCTCCATGGCCTCAAATCTCCCATCCTTATCCCACTGCTCGAATACATAATGTTCTAGTGTAACTACTCGTCTCTCAAGTAAAGCAGCTATTGCCTGAAGATGAACCAAGTGTTTCTATAAAATTTTATTTTGCGCAATGAACTTGCTGATGGTTTCCTCAATGCTCTCATTGTAATATTGATCTGTTGGGGGAGGGGAAGTAGGTTGTTACTATCCAAGTGAACTGGGGGGCCATGGTACTTTGTGGGCTAGGAGGTCTGGTTGGGCTTGGGGGTTTGGAGGGAGTAGGTGAGCTGGAAGGTGAAGAAACAACATAGCGAGGTTTACGCAAGGTCAGTTATAAAGTGGGTGTTTGATCTATAGATGCCTGTGGGTGTTGAGGGAGATAAGTATCTAATAATGTCCTTTCCTTACTAGTTATTCCATCAAAAGAATGTAATATATGAACATCTTTAAGACTTTCAAATAAACTAGAAGCATCAGCTTCGCTATACATTATATCACAACCCCACCAAAAAAAGGTGGTCTTGATTTAGGATCTACTGGTGTGTGTATTGTTGTATGCTCTAGAAATCATAACTGTAATCAAAACAGAATGCTATGAGACAAAAAATATAAATCGAAGAATCTCGCATAAATATAAAATGTTGTATGAACTCACAATTAAAATATGTACAAATCCATTCATGTATCTGAGTGGTTGTCCTTTTGTAAACTTCTTCGCAATTACATCAAACTAACCCACAAAGAAATCTCTAATTGATTCTGCCCCGTTGTAAGATAAAAAATTTTCTACATTACGAGCTACACTAAGGATAAAAGTGTTGCAAATCTGGTTTTGATGATGACAAACATGTTTCCAGTGTGTTTTGCTTGGCTAATCTATTTCAGGCACAAAAGACCGCGAGCCACTCAAGCCAACTCAAGATCGGGTCCAAGTGTGTCAAATGTATGATTTTTCTTTTTATTGAGTCAATTGTAATGTAACTGATTCCCTAGCTAAGTAACCTTGCACACACACACTCAGAGGGAGAGATTGAGTGAATTAGAGTTTCTGTTGTAATTTTGTTCAGATCGTCCTGGACGATATCCACATCGTCCTGGACGATCCAGTTAAAACAGAAACCCTAATTAGGGCGACTAAGTTAAGAAGGACTGATTGAGCCGATCGTCCTGGACGATCTACGGATCGTACGGGATGATATTCCCAAATCAGAAATTCTCAGCCGCCAGATTAAGTTAGGCAAGTTTTATTTTAAGTATTTTGGTCTGATCGTCCCGGATGATACGTGTATCGTCCTGGACGATTCACTACAATCATGCCTAAATTAGTCTGGTAATTAAGGTAACAATTAATGTTTAATTGATACGATCACATCGTCCTGGACGATCGCAGGATCGTCCCGGACGATCGTGATCGTCTTGTGCATTTCAGCTGTACGTCCAGAACTATGCACAGGACGATTTGGGGCCTTTTTGAACTAATCGTACCGGACGATTACCCTATCGTCCGGGACGATCAAGTCATTTTTTGGTCGTCCAGCACAGATTTCTCTGGACGACCCGAACTATCTTCTGGACGATTTCCTTCAATTTGAACTAATCGTCCCGGACGATCGCAGGATCGTACGGGATGATATGAACAACTTTTTCTACTGATCGTCCAGAAGAGCCAGATCGTCCAGGCTGAAACTACTGAATTTGAACGGATCGTACAGGACGATCTACCGATCGTCCTGGATGATCTTGGCCAACAAGTTGAGATTTAGGGCAAATTTTAAGCCCTCCTTTAAAAGAACTTTTTCCTAGATTTGGAAAAATCTTTTGCTGCCTTCCTTCCCTGAGAAATCCTAGAGAGAGAGAGAGTTGGGAGAGAGAGAAGAGATCTTCTGAGGGGGAGTTAGTGAGGGATTCACTAAGGTTGCTCCAAGCACGGATCAGAGTCGTCTTCTCCGCTCGTCGTCTGTCGTCTAGTCGGTGTTCTTCGTGGGAGGATCGTTCGCAAGAAGATCCGGGTTCTCTGCCCGCTTCAGGAGGAAGCGAAAGAAGTTCGTGGGTTCTCTGCCCGCTTCAGGTGGAAGCAAAAGGAGTTCGAAGGTTCTCTGCCTGCTTCAGGAGGAAGCAAAAGGAGGTCGGGTTCTCTGCCTCACCGTGTGGTGAAAAGGAGGTGTTTTGTACAGTCTTCTCCGCCTTGCTGTGGGAGCAAAAGGAGAGTCACTTTCATTTAGTGCAATACCCGGAGGGGAGGCTTCGGGGAGTGGACGTAGGTCAAGTTGACCGAACCACTATAAAATCTGGTTTGCTTTTCTAATTCAGTTTTGCATTTTACTTTTCAATATAAACTGCTTGGGTGAATATCGTTGGTTGATCTTTTCGTTATTGTTTACTTGTTTCCGCTGCTAAGTATCGAAAAGATTTTTGTAGTTATCGTGAAATTTTTAAATAACCAATTCACCCCCCTCTTGGTTAGCCTCGGGACTAGTTCACTAGGGCTTAACATCCCTTTCGAACTTTCAAGTGGTATCAGAGAGGGATTCAAAATTTCTGTTTAAAAACTTTTGAATTTGATCCAATGGCTAACTGTAACAATCGTAATACTGCTGAAGGTTATTCCATTACCAGACCACCGTTGTTTGACAATATTCCTTTTGATTTTTGGAAAACACGCATGTCTACTTTTCTGCAATCTATTGATTATCGCATGTGGATGTTAGTTAAGGACGGATACGAACCACCTTTTCGAATGGTTAACAATGTGAAAACTGAATTGTCGTTTGCTGATTGGACGTTTGATGATCGTGATTTAGCACAGTTGAATGCAAAATGTTTGAACTGTTTCTTTTGTGCTTTGAAATCTGAAGACTATATGCGTGTTTCTACTTGTACCACGGGGAAGGAAATCTGGGATAGGTTATGTATAACATACGAAGGTACAACTGAAGTCAAACAATCTAGGTTAAACATCTTGTTACATGATTACGAACTTTTTCGCATGAAACCTAGTGAGACTATTTCAGAAATGTACACAAGGTTCACTCAGATTGTTACCTCTTTGCATGCTTTAGGTAGAGAACTTACCAACTACGAAAGAGTGAACAAGATTCTTAGATGTTTGCCTGCTTCTTATGATGCTAAGATTACTGATATTACTGAATCCAAAGATTTAAATACTTACTCTATTGACAATTTACTTGGATCACTCATTGCTTACGAGCAAGGGGTGAACCAAAGGCAACTTGATGCAGGTGAACGCAAGAAAGAGAAGACCGTGGCACTAAAGGCCAAGGATTCAGATGCTAGCTCTTTCGGGTCTGATAGCGATGATGTTGCCTTAATCACAAGGCAATTTAAAAGCTTTCTAAGGAAGAAACATAAGAACTATCAGAAGTGGAACAAGGGTAAGTCCAATAAAAACTTTAAGGGTTCATCTGAATCGATCTGTTTTGAATGCAGGAAGCCTGGACACATAAAGGATGATTGTCCAACACTTAAAGCTCACCCAAGCAAGGAGAAGGGTGAGGAGAAACCAAAGTATAGAAAGGACAAGAAGCGGATTCAGAAGGCGTTCTGGGCAGACTCTGCATCCGACTCTTTTGAGACTGAAGCTGAAGAGGAGGAAACAAACTTGTGTCTGATGGCGGATGATCACCCTGGTCAGTCGGACAAGGAAGAGGTATGTGAGCTTACTTACGATCAGTTATTTGAAGTTTCTGAACAGATTCATACATCGTATAGGAAGCTTAAGAAAACCCATGCTAGTTTGAAACTAGATTATCTGACTTTGCAAAAAGAGCATGAAGTGTTGATTAAGGATCATTCCACCATTGATAGCAATCACATGTCTTTACTAGATGAGTTTGATGAACTGAATAAAAAGCATTCTGATTTAATTGTTAAGCATAACTTGTTAAAAACAGTGCATGTTGAATTAGAACTTGCTTTTAAGAAAATGAATGATTTGGCATCTGAGTTAGAAAGTATTGAAAGTGTAAAAACGTTTGAAATTGGAAGTTTAAACAAACACATTGAGTTTTTGAAAGTGAAAATCAGTTCTTTTGAAAATAACAAAACACCGCCTACTTTTGAACAATTTTATGCACCGCCACCTTTTAAAAATTCTGTTGCAAGTTCTTCAAAGCATGTTTCATACACTACTAGGAAGAGGCACTATCACTCACGATGTTTAGTTAATCCTTTTTCTGATGTTAGATGTTTTTCATGTGGCATGTTAGGACACATATCACACACTTATACTGTTCACCGTAGTACACATTGGGTGTGGAGACCCAAACTGCCTGTTGCACAGCACAGCACGCATGCATCACATTCTTCTTTTCATAAGATGGAACCCAAACCTGTTTGGGTTCCTAAGACTGACATTTGATGATTTTGTAGGTGTGCTCTCACACAAGACCTCGTGAGAGCATGTGGTACCTAGACAGCGGATGTTCTAGACATATGACTGGAGATGCAAATCAGTTCATTTCGCTGGAGGCCAGAGCTGGAGGCAAGGTTACACTTGGAGATAACACCACCAGGAAGGTGGTAGGCACATGTATAATTGGTGATTCAAAGAACTTTATGATTGATAATGTTTTGCTTGTAGATGGACTGAAACACAACCTACTGAGCATCAGTCAACTCTGCGACAAGGGATACAGCATCAAATTCCTGCCCACTGGCTGCATTTTAAGCTTAAATGATGAAGTTGTTTTGCAGGGGCAAAGGATCAACAACGTCTACAAGCTGGATGTAAGTAGCATTAAATCTGATAATTCAATTTGCTTAAAAACTGCTGCTGATGAGTCTTGGTTATGGCATAGGAGATTGTGTCATGTCAGTACGAAAACCCTTAGGAGAGTCACCCAAAAGGACTTAGTTAGAGGTGTGCCCAAGCTTAAGTTCACTAAGGATCACCTGTGTGATGCCTGTCAGTTGGGGAAGCAAGTCCAGTCCTCTTTTCACTCTGTTAAGGACATTAGCACCTCTAGACCTTTAGAAGTTCTTCACATGGACCTCTTTGGACCCATTAGCACTGCCAGCTTAGGGGGAAGAGTCTATGGTTTTGTGATTGTTGATGATTATTCAAGGTTCACTTGGGTTAAGTTTTTGTCGCACAAATCTGAGTCATATGATGAGTTTAGATCTTTCTCTACTTGGATTCAAAAGAAGTTAGGATGTGAGATTATTACCATCCATAGTGATCACGGAGGGGAGTTTGAAAATGAAAGATTTGGAAGTTTTTGTGAGGATTATGGGATTAGTCACAATTTTTCAGCTCCTAGGACCCCTCAGCAGAATGGGGTAGCTGAAAGGAAGAACAGGACCTTAGTGGAAGCCGCTAGAGCCATGCTTGCCGAGTAGTCACTTCCAAAATACTTTTGGGCTGAAGCGGTGAACACTGCCTGTTATGTGCTGAATAGGGTGAATGTGAGAGTCAAACTGAACAAGACACCTTATGAGATCATTAAGGGTTGAACACCAAATCTGTCCCACCTCCATGTTTTTGGCTGTAAGGTTTTCATTCTGAACAACGGAAAGTCACCCTTAGGAAAATTTGACCCCAAATCTGATGAAGGAGTGTTCTTAGGATATTCAAGTGTGGGGAAATCCTTTAGGGTGTTCAATAGGAGGACTTTGGTGGTGGAAGAAACAACCCATGTAGTGTTTGATGAATCTGATCCTAAGGAGTCTAGATCTGAAGTAGAAGATGAAGAGATTGTTGAGGTTACCCAAGGAGTTGGAAATACAAATTTGGAGGAAAGGGTAGAACCTCAAACCCTATTGCCTAGAGATTGGAGATATTCTTCGAGTCATCCTAAAGAACTGATCTTAGGAGACCCTTCTGAAGGTGTTAGGACTAGGCATGGACTTAGGAAGGAAGTAAACCATTCTGCCTTTATCTCAATGACTGAACCCACCAACATCAATCAAGCCCTGTCGAATGAATTTTGGATTTTAGCTATGCAGGAAGAATTGAATCAATTTATAAGGAATGATGTTTGGGAGTTAGTAGAAAGACCTAAAAATCAAAGTATTGTGGGAACCAAGTGGGTCTTTAAGAATAAGATGAATGATTCTGGTGTGGTGGTGAGAAATAAGGCAAGATTGGTGGCTAAGGGGTATAATCAGATAGAAGGGATAGATTTTGAGGAAACTTTTGCCCTTGTAGCTAGATTGGAAGCCATTAGAGTGCTACTAGCCTTTGCCTGTTATAAGGGATTTAAGCTGTTTCAAATGGATGTCAAGAGTGCCTTTTTAAATGGGGTAATTAAAGAAGATATTTTTGTAGAACAACCCCCAGGTTTTGAGAGTTCCCAATATCCAAGTCATGTCTATAAATTAAAAAAGGCCTTATATGGATTGAAACAGGCACCCAGAGCTTGGTATGAGAGGCTTAGCACATTCCTGTTAGAAAGAGAGTTTGTTAAGGGGAGCGTAGACACCACCCTTTTTCTGAGGAGATTAGGAGATGACTTACTCATTGTCCAGATCTATGTTGATGATATAATTTTTAGATCTTCTGATAAATACTTATGTGAAGAGTTTTCTAAAACAATGAGTAAAGAGTTTGAGATGAGTATGATGGGAGAATTGTCCTACTTTTTGGGGTTTAGCATAAGGCAAACGGATGATGGAACCTTTCTCAATCAATCAAAATACACTAAGGACATTTTGAAGAAATATGAAATGGACAAAGTCAAGCCAATCAATACTCCCATGCCCTCCTCAGTTCAGTTAGATAAGGATTCAAAGGGAAAATCTGTTGATCAGAAGAAGTATAGAGGGATAATAGGGTCACTGCTTTACCTGACTGCTAGCCGACCTGATATCATGTTTAGTGTCTGTCTTTGTGCTAGGTTTCAGGCTGATCCTAAAGAGTCTCACCTGACTGCTGTTAAGAGAATTCTTAGATATCTTTTAGGAACCCCAAACCTAGGAATTTGGTACCCTAGGCACAGCACCTCTTTTGAGATCATTGGATATTCTGATTCTGACTTTGCGGGGTGTAGGGTAGATAGGAAGAGTACTTCTGGGACTTGTCAATTTATAGGACAGTCGTTAGTCTCCTGGTCCAGTAGAAAACAGAACTCAGTTGCACTTTCCACTGCTGAAGCTGAGTACATTGCCTTAGGGAGTTGTGTGGCCCAAGTTCTTTGGTTGAAGCAGCAAGTCTTGGATTTAGGAGTACATGTTGGCACAATTTCTGTTCTTTGTGATAATACTAGTGCCATCTGTATCTCTAAGAATCCAATCCAACATTCTAGGACCAAACACATTGACATTAGGCATCACTTCATTAGGGACCATGTTACAAAAGGGGACATTGAGCTACACCACGTAGCAACTGAAAATCAGCTGGCTGACATATTCACTAAACCACTGGCCTTTGACTCATTCAGCATTCTGAGAACCAGATTAGGAGTGATTGATATAAATGCTTGATTCTGATGACTGCTGATTTATGATTGTTATAATTGGTATTCTGATTTCTGTTAGTTAGTTTTTGTATTGTGATTTCTGATTTCTGTTAGTTAGTTTTGGTTTGATTATTTTCTTTCAATTGATTTTATTTCTTCTGCTGATTTCTGTGTTACCCTTTTTGTTAGTTTGATTTGAGTATTTACTTTGCTATGATTTTCTACCTGTTTTTTTTTTATGCTTTTCAAGATCTGATCACCGCTCACTACTTCTGGTGATCTGAATTTTGACTGAGAGTTTTTACCTTGTTTTGGTTTGGAAGCTGATAAGCAGTGATTGACTTCGCTGAATCTGTTAAAGGGAAGAAACATTGATAATTGTTTCTCTTCCTCTAACTCCTTTACTGGTGTATAGTTTCTTTTGAATAAAAATCCTTTTCAAAATTAAAATGTTAGTTTTTGAAATAGAGATTATTTTATCTTCCTACAGTAATCTGCCTCATATCAATAGTGTTTTTCAAAGTCTTGAGTCATTAGTTTGATTTTCTAAACCAAGTGATTACATTTATCATATGTTGTATGGGTTTTGTTTTGTGAATCGTTCTTCCTTACTGCGGAGAGTCATCTCCGATGTCTGGAAGATAATCTCACAGCTGAGACTCTTTAATGATTATGAAAAGGAGAAAGCTTATAAAAGATGCGCAGTGCGCCAGATAATTTGAAAAAGAGGCATAAAATGAGCCCAAAATTGAAAAGATGCGAAATTGTCAAATTGGATACACAAAGTGTATCAAAAATCAAAAGATGCGCAAAGCGCCAACCAATTTGCAAAAGAGGCACAAAATGAGCCCAACACAAGCTTTCTTTCCTTTCAGATTATTAAATGTCTTAGAAAAATCTGTGCGCCACTTAATATTTTCAAAAGCTTGAGTCTTGAAAATCCTGATTTCTGATTTTTTACTTTGTAACACTATTATATCAGATATTTTTCTGGAACGAGGCTTGAAAGGATTTCTTTTCAAATCTAATGTCTTTTATTCTGAATCGGATTTTTGTTTTGAAAGGGGTTTGCATCGATAAGGTGCCCGGGGTCGGCGCTACGAACGTTGATTATTTCCAACCTTTTCTGGATTTCAGCGCTGTCAATCGTCCTGTCATTGGTTTTCGAATCTAAAGTCAAGGAAAAATTCTGATTTTCTAAGAGCAGTTTAATCAAAAATTTTAAATAAAAAAAATATATATATAAAAAAAAATAATACTTCTATGTGTTTTTTACGTAAGTTTTATTCGTCTTTTTGTGATTTTGATTTCATGGTTGTGTTTTTTGGATCCTGATCGATCATCTTCATCCTCCATTCTTTTCTGCTTTTCTTCACATCGTCCTGGACGATACACCTATCGTCCTGGACGATCCAAAAAATCGTCCTGGATGATTCATTCAAAATCATTCCCACTGCTCCTGCTGCTGAAACTACCCCAATTATTGGTGATCGTCCTGGACGATAATTACATCGGCCTGGACGATATGATCCATATCTTCCTGATACGATCAAACGGCTGACATTGCACCAATTATTGCCCATCATCCTGGACGATCCACCTCATCGTCCTGGACGATCCACGTGTCAGCCACTGGACGATAGGAATTCGGCCCGTCCGACGTATTTATTGCATATCGTCCTAGACGATCCACCTAATCGTCCTGGACGATACTTTTCGTCAACGGTCGTCCAGCCTGACTCCTCGGGACGATCGCCTGTGTCTAATCGTCCTGGACGATCTCTGATCGTCCTGGACGATCGGACCGCCTTTTTGACCAATCGTCCAGAACGTCATAAATGACCACATCGTCCCGGATGATCCCGTGATCATACGGGACGATCCGCCCGTTTTCTATTTAAACAGCGGTTTTCTTCATGTTTTTCACACCATTTTTCCTCCACTTTCCTTCTCCTTTCCTCCTCTCTGGTTTCCTAATGGCTGGTGGCAAAAGATCTCGTCAAAAGGGGGCCAGTTCGTCCCGGGGACATGTAGATCCTCGCTTCCCGAATGCCGCCGATCAGGCGGCTTTCGAATGCTATCGTAATGTAGGTATCACGCACTCCAAGATTGTCAATCCACGCACTCTCACGTATCCCGTTTTAGACTTGTTCGCACACACCTCCCTCACCTTCATTCTGACCTTAGCCTTTCCCTTCAATCTGGAACTCCTTCGCATCTTCTTTGCCAACTTGCGCATTTCCGCGGACTATTCCACTCTTCGCTCCTACGTAAATCAACGCCCCGTGGAACTCACGACCCATGATTTTCACAATATCCTCAACTTGTCTATCACTGGCGACAAGATCCACACGATCATCACCGATCCTGACTATGATTGGAGTGTCGCCAATCACTTCCTTCACAATACCAACGCACCCTATCACGACAATGCTTGCACTTCCCTTCTCAAGGACGCCCGGACCATTCAGCACGTCCTTCATTCCTCCGTCATTCCAAAGGCGGGGGATCGGATTCACATTACCCCGCTCCTGTCCTTGACCACCTACTACATCATGGCCCGTCGAGAATTTAATGCCTCTGATTTGATCATCCGATACATAGAACATCTCACCACCATTAGAGATCCGGGCCACAGGCGTCGCCCAAATCTAGCTTTAGGTCATCTCATTCACTATGCCTTAGAGACAAAATATGACCTTCAGTATCCTGTCCCTCCTGATGTCCCTCCTTCCTTCTTCACAAACAACTCATTCCACGTCCTACACAGCACCCGCCTACATCCGGAACCTGCCCCGGATGTTGAGGAAGAAGAGGAAGAGGCTGCTCCAGTTCCTGCTGCACCAGAGGCACCTACACCCCTTCGCATTGCCTCTCCCCTTGACCACCTGGTGCAGCGCTTCGACCAGTGGGAGGCCCGTTTTGACTCCTACGTGGTTGCCCAGGAGCAGCAGCACAACGAGGACCTCCAACGCTTCGCGGACTATGCTGCGCAGCAGCAGCAGCAGTACGACCAGGACATGGCCTGGTTTGGAGCTCACTTTCAGGCCATTCACCATTACTTCTACCCTCCACCGCCACCTCCTTCTTCCGATCAGGATCCGCCTCAGTTTTAGTTTTCTGTCGTGTTGTTGTTCTGTATATGTTTTATTTTATGTTTTATTTCCGTGTTTATGTTTCTCCCTCCTCCTTTTTGTGATGTCAAAAGGGGGAGTCAGTTGTAGTCGTGTCGTGTCTGTTTCTGTTTTCTATTTCATGTTTTCTGTATTGTTTGAGCTGTTAAATGAAAATTAAAAAAAAAATATTTGTTTTGTTTGATCTGCTAGTTTACCTTTATTTTCAGACTAATTTACAAATGTTTGCCATCATCAAAAAGGGGGAGATTGTTGCAAATCTGGTTTTGATGATGACAAACATGTTTCCAGTGTGTTTTGCTTGGCTAATCTGTTTCAGGCACAAAAGACCGCGAGCCACTCAAGCCAACTCAAGATCGGGTCCAAGTGTGTCAAATGTATGATTTTTCTTTTTATTGAGTCAATTGTAATGTAACTGATTCCCTAGCTAAGTAACCTTGCACACACACACTTAGAGGGAGAGATTGAATGAATTAGAGTTTCTGTTGCAATTTTGTTCAGATCGTCCTGGACGATATCCACATCGTCCTGGACGATCCAGTTAAAACAGAAACCCTAATTAGGGCGACTAAGTTAAGAAGGACTGATTGAGCCGATCGTCCTGGACGATCTACGGATCGTACGGGACGATATTCCCAAATCAGAAATTCTCAGCCGCCAGATTAAGTTAGGCAAGTTTTATTTTAAGTATTTTGGTCTGATCGTCCCGGACGATACGTGTATCGTCCTGGACGATTCACTACAATCATGCCTAAATTAGTCTGGTAATTAAGGTAAGCAATTAATGTTTAATTGATACGATCACATCATCCTGGACGATCGCAGGATCATCCCGGACGATCGTGATCGTCTTGTGCATTTCAGCTGTACGTCCAGAACTATGCACAGGACAATTTGGGGCCTTTTTGAACTAATCGTACCGGACGATTACCCTATCGTCCGGGACGATCAAGTCATTTTTTGGTCGTCCAGCACAGATTTCTCTGGACGACCCGAACTGTCTTCTGGACGATTTCCTTCAATTTGAACTAATCGTCCCGGACGATCGCAGGATCGTACGGGACGATATGAACAACTTTTTCTACTGATCGTCCAGAAGAGCCAGATCGTCCAGGCTGAAACTGCTGAATTTGAACGGATCGTACAGGACGATCTACCGATCGTCCTGGACGATCTTGGCCGACAAGTTGAGATTTAGGGCAAATTTTAAGCCCTCCTTTAAAAGAACTTTTTCCTAGATTTGTAAAAATCTTTTGCTGCCTTCCTTCCCTGAGAAATCCTAGAGAGAGAGAGAGTTGGGAGAGAGAGAAGAGATCTTGTGAGGGGGAGTTAGTGAGGGATTCACTAAGGTTGCTCCAAGCACGGATCAGAGTCGTCTTCTCCGCTCGTCGTCTGTCGTCTAGTCGGTGTTCTTCGTGGGAGGATCGTTCGCAAGAAGATCCGGGTTCTCTGCCCGCTTCAGGAGGAAGCGAAAGAAGTTCGTGGGTTCTCTGCCCGCTTCAGGTGGAAGCAAAAGGAGTTCGAAGGTTCTCTGCCTGCTTCAGGAGGAAGCGAAAGGAGGTCGGGTTCTCTGCCTCACCGTGTGGTGAAAAGGAGGTGTTTTGTACAGGCTTCTCCGCCTTGCTGTGGGAGCAAAAGGAGAGTCACTTTCGTTTAGTGCAATACCCGGAGGGGAGGCTCCGGGGAGTGGACGTAGGTCAAGTTGACCGAACCACTATAAAATCTGGTTTGCTTTTCTGATTCAGTTTTGCATTTTACTTTTCAATATAAACTGCTTGGGTGAATATCGTTGGTTGATCTTTTCGTTATTGTTTACTTGTTTCCGCTGCTAAGTATAGAAAAGATTTTTGTAGTTATCGTGAAATTTTTAAATAACCAATTCACCCCCCCTCTTGGTTAGCCTCGGGACTAGTTCACTAGGGCTTAACATCCCTTTCGAACTTTCAAAAAGCTGGTGTTCGGTAGTTACGCAGAGGAAAGAAAAGGTTTGACAACAAGTAAATGATGAATTTCTTCACGACATTAGGAAGTGGAGTTGAATCATCTAGACAAAGAACCTCCTTCTTAATGTCATTTGCAAATTTCTTGGTGATTCGGGCACTTCCCAAGTCAAAATAATTTCCTTTGCTCGGCAATCCTATGATTATAAAAAAATTTTTGGCGATGAATGCTAACTTCTAGTCCTTGATGATAAAGCATTGCTTCTTTATATCCCAAAATGACAGCAACTTATAAACCAATGGAATATTTTGAACGTACCAAGGCATCAAAATAAACTGATGTAGATGAATTTGTGTTAGTCTATCCATAAAGTCTTGTCCAAATGTTCCAACCAAATGATCGCATCCTTCTCCAAATATCAATGCTCTGCAACAGAAACTAATCTTTGGCATATATCCCTACAATATTAGCTATAGTTGATCAGCAAAAAATACATAGCGGTACCAACCAAAACTATCTATACTTATGAACCAGCGATAACCACCAAAACTAACCCAGTGGTACGCAGTAATACCTAGTGGTACCCAGTTGGGGTACCTAACTACTCCTTTAATTGGGTACCCAGTAGTACCTTAACTAGGTACGCAGACTCGGTGCCTAGTGGTACCCAGTGATACCCAGCAGTACCGACTGTACCCAGACGGGGTACCCAGCAGTACCCAGAATTGGGTACCCAATAATACCCAATTGGGGTACCTAATAGTACCTTAACTGAGTACACAGATTGGGTACCTAGCGGTGCCCAGTGATACCCAACAATACTAACTATACCCAGTCGGGGTACCCAGCAGTACCCAGAACTAGGTACCCACCAATACCAAGATGGGGTACCTAATAATACCCAGACAATGCACCCAGCAGTAGCCAGACAGGTATCGAGCGGTACCCAGTGATACTAAGCAGTACCGACGGTACCTAGACAAATTGATATCCTCTAAGAAAATACAAAAAATCATAACCCAAATCATTTCATTTAACAAAAACCCTAAACCCTATCCTTATTATTTTCACAATGAATGAAGGTACCCAGACGAGGTACCATTGGATAATGCTGGGTACCCAGACGGGGTACGCAGCAGTACCTAATGGGGTTACCCAACAGTAAAGAGACATACAAACCAAAAACCACTACAGAATATATAAAAACCCTAACCATAAATGTTACAAATACAAATGAATATAAGTTATACTACTATAAAAAAATATACCTTAGCCATGCCTTCTATTTCTGTAATGAAAAAAAAGGAGTAAATGAAATTGCCTCGTGTAGAGGATGAAGATAGAAGATGAAGATCGCCGCCTACAACTCTTTCTTATAAATGTGGAGTAAATGGATAGGCTCGTTCGATTGTGCAGAACTGAAATGCTTTAGGTGATTTTTAAAAGGAGAAATGAAATGCTTCTTTTCATTTTGAAAAATTTAATTTTCAATGAATGGGACGGGTCAGGTCATCGGCCTGTGCTGTAATGGGGGAAAGTATGGTTAATAGAAAGGTGGGGTCATGGTAATCTAGTCGGCACAATGTTATTGGACTCTAGAGGTAGAGTTACATCTGGAGTCCGCACCCAATAAAAGTTTCATAGTCATGATGCTCCTACAACTATGCAGCTTGTGATAATTATAAGGGAGACACATTAAAAAATGATAATTTGGTTGTGCTAATTAAGGTGATTATGGTAGTTGTGACCAAGGTCATCATATATTAATTATCGAATTTATCAACTTGCTTTAATTTTATTTCATTTGAATAGCATTAGAAAGAGGAAGATATAAAACAAAAAAAAAGTGCAAGAGGAAGACCTGAAACTATAATTTACACATCCCATCCTTGTATGTCATGTGATATTAGTGGCTTTTGCCACCTTCTTATTTGTATATAGTAAATATCCCATTTGGACCGGTTTAATCGCCTACTCATGTTTGGGCCAAATTTTTTGCTCGGATGATTCAAATCGGACCTTGTTGAGGTTCCCAGAACTATTTTTTGATATTTCGGATTCAATTTTTGTACTTTCGGAGCTCAACAAAGCTTCTATAATAAATTTTGAGCAATTTTAAATGTTTTAGAATGCAATTTTTAGACTTTTCTGTGATTCGATCAATTTGAATTACTGTGACAAGTATTTTCTGACTTCTGGAGCTTCGATGCCCAAAAATAGGAGGGAAACTGATATATTATCAAAAAATTATCTTGATCGTATATGAATCTCAAGGGAAAATCAAGGTGGAAACGTAAAAAATTAAATCGGAGACCATCTCAACTCCAATTTCAGCAAACATATAGTCAAATTGAACGTCTCAAAAATACAAACCCAACGACACCAAATTCGATTCAATAAGAGTCCAAATGGATCAAAATCAAAGACTTGAAGCACATTTGGAAGGTTCAAACCATAATTTGGATTACTAAATGGTTTCTAAACATGACATGCTTACAGTTGAATCAAGCGGCTCAACGAGTTGAATCCAACGAGCCTAAGATCACAGAATTCTGATATTATTGAGACATTTAAATTCCCAATAAACGGTCGACGATTAAAGGAATCAATATCAGTCGTCCATTCAAATCACTCTCAATTCACCCTTGATCTTTCTCTTATTTACTAGCCAAGCAAATACACCTTAATTAGAAGAAAGGAAGGAGGCCCAAGCAATGAAGCAAGGAGGAGAAGAAGAAGGGAAGGAAGAGAGTTCTCTTGTCACCAGACTCCTCCTCGACCACCGACCGGCTGTCAACTGACGCTAGACTTCCGCTCGTCACCGAATTTCTACCCGAGCCAAACTTTTGCCCGTCCTCAGACTTTTACCCATCATCAAACTTCTACCCAACACCGGACTTCCACCATCGCCGGATTTCTACCCTGCATTAAACTTCAGCTTGTCACCGCACTTCTGCCCATCGCTAGACTTTCATCGGACTGCTACACGATGCCAAACTTTCGCTCGTCATTGGATTTCTACCTGACATCGGACTTCCGCCCTTCGCCGGACTACCGACCATCACCAGCAGCCAATTACCGGCCTTTCGATCTCCTTCATCATACAGTAATTTTTCTAACCACTGTTGCCCACCCACTACGGTCCTTCCAACCTCCGTCGGTAGATAATGGTCTTTCTAGTCACTATCGCCCTCCAACTACGGGCTTTCCAACCTCCATTGCCAGATTGCAGTCCTTCCGACCTTCGTCGCCAGACAAAGGTCTTTTCTGACCACTGTCGTCAGTCGACTACAGTCCCTTCAACCACCATCACCAGACTACGGTCTTTCCGACCTTCGTCGCCCGCCGACTATGGTTATGCCGACCAAACAAATATATCAATAGTGATTCTTTCAAGTCTCATCATTTAATGCTCTTTATATGATGTATATTTATTACATCAAGCTAAGGCCTTCCCCCAATAAAGGGCCTCATTTATAATCGACTACAAATAATTGTGTACTCATTCAAACTAGGCCAAGCCCCCCGTGGTTTTCCCCTTTTCAGGATTTTTCACGTAAAAATCTTGGTGTCTCTTATGAATAATACACCATCTCTTTCATCTGATTGTGTGCTAAATCTTCGTTCAAAGCTAAGATGTTAAACTATCTATTTCTTTACAGTCGTGAATATTCCAAGACACAATAATTAGTTATTCAATGATGTAGCAGCAATCAACATGCAGAAGGTAATAAATTGTTGTCGGGGCATTACTATTGCTGAAGAAAATAAGATATTAAAGGAAACTTATCAATCAGCAGTAGAGAAGAAGAAATGAGGTTCGATGTAGGTAATATGAATTGCTCGAGAAAATAAGAAACTGTAGGAGCGCTTTGCAGTCATGATGGAGAAGGGGAAATGAGATTTGATGTAGCTAGCTTACCTTTCAAAGGAAAAAAATGAGAAGTTGTGGGGAGTTTCGAAGGAAAATAAGAGGCTGATTGAGTGAGAGGTTAACCACATGAGCTCGATTGCTTTAGCGCCAAAGTTGTTATGATGCCCTAATAGATCATTTTTAAGGTATGTACTTAAAAATGTCTTAATGTTATTGTAGTAAAAGGGTTTATTTTTGCAGTGATGAATCTGTGCATTTCCTGGTCAAGCAATCGGGAGCTCAGTCATTAATACTATTTGACTTGCCAACATGGGACGATTTCCTACCGACTGAATCCAGTATCCTCTTTCATTTAAAAATAAATATTTTATGTTCAGAGCTAAATTAATTAGAAAATACAAAGTATTTTTATTATATTTTCATTATTTTCTCTAAGATGAGTGGGGACCTTCTGATTATATTTTCATTATTTTATCTAAGATGAGTGTAGTATACGAAATTTAATTAAATTTTATACTATATTTATCTTATAGTAAATTTAAAATATTCGGAATTCATCATGATCATAGTTTTTTTATTAGAATATCCAAACTTTTTTTTTCCGTTAAAAATAATTGAGACAATTAATTTTTATTTTCTCATGAACCTCTAATTATAATTTTGACAGCTCACAGTAATAAAAATATCGCATAAATGAACTTTATGCACAGTTATGTAAATTTTATTTATCTATATTATGAATTGTTGTATGTAACATACTTATATTTTCCATATAATTTTAAGCACAATTTTTAGCAGAATTTTGCGCAGCTTTAGACAGGACAATATTCAAATAAAAAATTCTTTATGTATTCTCATTGAAAGTTGTATGGCTCTGCATGCAAAATTTTTCTTACCAATAACATTCACTCATTTTTTATAAAAAATATCGTAAGAAAATTTTATTGTGAATTTTGACCTTAAGAAAACAACATTGCAGATCAGGAGGTTAAATAACATAAGCATCTTACCAAACTGTTAACTAATAATAAAGCAGGGGAGAGAAAAAATAAAAGCTTGGACTGCCGATAAAAAAAAGATTTAGGTTCCAAAAGAAAGTAAAATTAATATATATTTATGATTTAATTTATTGAAATAAAAGAAGAGAGAGAAAGGAGGCCGGGAGAACATACAAATTCCTCTGCAAAGATCTCTGATATGCCCTGTGATTTATTTTCTGACAGCATACAATATTAATAAATAAAAACAAAAAATAATGTTATTTATACGGATAGCAGAGAAGGATATGGTTTTGACCCGAAAGTGAGCAGCAGAAAGAGAGAGTTAAGCCATTAACGACGTCATGGCTCTCAACGAAGGAGCAGAAAAAACGGCTGCAGAATCTCTGAGCAAACGATTTTGTTGCTCTTCTGTTTTACTGCCCTACTCGTCTATTCCTACAGCAGTCTAATTCTATCATTTCTTCCTAAAGGTGAAAACAAAATACAAAAATGATATCAACCTGTACGTTAAATGTGAAAATACATCTTAATTAATTTTTAGGTATTAGTTGTATGCGAAAAATCTAATTAATTAATTTCTTGGTAATAGTTAGTTTGATTGATTAAAAATTTTAATTTTTTTTTGGGACATTTAGGTCAATTAAGACAAATTCACACACACATCATATACATAATACTAGAACCCAAGACTTCTTAGTTGAAAGCCTAAGCTCTCAACCAACAGACCAATGTGAGTTGTGTAAAAATTTTAAATTTATCTGATCGAAACTTTTCAAAATAAAATACGGCCCAAACAGTACATTCCTCAGTTGATCCCCACTTCTCCTTCCGATGAAAAAAAAAATCTTTACATACATACCATTTTATTTCATGCTATTTACATATCTAACACCTAAAATTTTAATATTACTTGTCTATCATCCATAGAACAAAAATAAATGCATGGAATGAAATAATAAAGTTTATAGAGTGGTATGGGTGGTGATAATGAAATATAAGAGTGATATATTTGATATTAAAATTTTAAATGAGTAATAAAAATATAATATTAAAATTTCAGGTATTAGATAAATAAATAGCATGAAATAAAATGATATATATGTAAATTTCTCAAAAAAAAAAAAAAATTTAGAGTCAACTTCGCAGAAAAATGACCCTATGCTGTAGATTACTGAGAGAGAATTTTTTTTTAAAGTTTCCTCCGATGTAAACTTTACTTGAGTGACATGAGCCACAAGCACAAGCAGAAGTAACAGACATAGACGTTATTTCCAAAAAAAAAAAAAACAGCCATAGAGGTAAGCAGAAGGCTTTGGCTTTTCAAATCAATCACAGCAAGTTTCCGGTCTTCCTTTTGTCTTGTATTAATGCTATTACAAAAATATTATATATTATACATATTATTTTATAATATATATATAATTGATACGTAACCTGCTGTACGACCATAAAAAGCTTTTAATATTCACTGGACTATGTGATTTCCCTGAGGAATACAGGAACTTGTAGCCGAATAAAACCCTAGACCTCGGCAGAAAATGGTAAAAAAAAATGTCTTAAAACTAATTTTCTTTCGCATAATGCTGCAGCTTTAAATGAAGGAAACCATGTGTAAACATAGAAGCTAAAGGGAAAGCATTATCCTATGAATATTAATTGTCCGCAGCAAATTTAATAGAAAGGCAGATAGAGCTAAGAGCGAAGAAACGAGGAGGATGAGAAGATCCTTTTCCTTTTGTCCGCGAAGTAATTGAACTCAGAACTTCAGAAGCACAGTAACGATGGCTCTTTAAAGAATATCCTTCACAGATATTTTTATGAATCTCGATGAAAGTACGACGGGCTTCATGACATAATTAGCTTTTTAAATTCTCTTATTAATGCTTCAGCGACCTACACATTTATTAATTTCATTTCCTGTGCTCACAATGATATCACTTACTTGGGAATTCCCATCTCCTATAAAAGATTATTTTCTTCTAATTTCTCTCTACTTATGAGCAAATCTTTTTTGTTAATGAATGATTTGACGGAAAAATCTCTCTAATTTGCTCAGATTTACTACTTGAAATACAATTGCATATTAAATTAAACATGCTATTTTGTCCAAGTGATGCCTTAAAAAATTCAATAAATGATACTTTAGATTTCTCTTCCATGCTGATCTCAAAGTTAGGAAGCTTCATTTAATATCAAAGTATAAAATTTTGTAGATTACTTCTAAGCAAAGATTCTTTATTAATGGATAGTTGGAAGGCAAATCTCTCTCATTTGCTGGAAGACGGCAATATCTCTGGTTTATTATCTAGAATACAATTACTTGTTGGATTAAAAATGCTAGTTGCCTTGAAAAGATCAATAAATTACACTTTAGATTTCTTTTCCATGCTGATAGTAAGGCTAGGAAGCTTCATTTAATACCCTGGTCGAGATCTTGTAGAGCCCGGCACAAGGGGGGCTGTGCATCCCTCATCTCTCGGCCACTAGCTTTTCTTTCAATTGTTCTTTACTGTGTCAGTTGTGGGGTTCTAAAGGGCATTTAGCTTGCTGGTGGAAATGCAAACATGGTTCTATGAGGAATCCTAACTTTAAAAATACTAAAATTTTGGAAAAACTTAAATCTGTAACAAATATTATCAGGCCTCATATCACTTTCAATGTTTTTGATGATAACAATATTTTCCTTTTCTGGATCCTAGGTGTAGGGGAAAATTATTAGATGAGATTTTTGCCTCTACCAACATTCCCTCTAACCTTCAGAACAATGCATCCCTTTCATTGAGAAATTTTATATATGCTTATTATTCAAATACAATAAATGTCTCGTGGTCGAAATTTATTTGACATAAAAAGTGTTCATTGAGATATACTCATGTTTTTCTTGGTTAACCAAAATGAGGGGCTTAAAAACTGCTGGTGTTAAATTCTCATCACATCCTAATTTATTCTCACTGTTCTTTCATTTTTGGCTGATTCGAAAAGCATAAATCATCTCTATTTTGAATGTAACGGTGCATTTCTCATTCTTTGTAAAATTATTTCTACTGCTTCATTCTCCTTACTTAAACAGAATCTTCTTCAATTATGAGGTCAAATTTTTTAAATGCAAAGCAAATTTGTTGCTTATAAAAACTTTTATTACTTGACTGGGTGTTATTACATATATCATTTGTGGCGGGAAAAAATGAATGGAGATTTGGAAATTCTTTTCTTTGTCAAAAGACTATATTATATATAATTCACAAGGAAATTCAATAAACACAAGGAGTTAGGCGAATTTGCAAGTCATTGATGATGAGCTTTAATATTTGATCTGTTAAAAATAAGTTTTGACCCTGGTGGATATTATTAGAACCATAACCGTCTCAACAACTACATTGTATTTCTTGAGAACCTATTACAATGCTACACGTGTATCATCACCTAAGTGTAATCTATATATACCTCTGTATCGTCTCTCTAGAAGATAGATAGGCAATGTTCTTGCATTAATAATATTCTTGTTCTCTGTCTATGAGCTGTTGAGTTTCCACACGGTATCAGAAGCGGTCCGACCCTGAGGAACACATCTATGGCGTCGTCGGCTTCCGCCTCCTCGCAAACGGCAGACGTCCCAGGTGTTCTCTCCGAAAACCACTCATCTCCTCTCTCAAATTTATCGTGTCCAACCTCAAAATGTTGGTCCCTAACCAACTCTCATCGGAAAACTACCCGATCTGGAGAAATCAGATCCTAAAACTATTCAAGGCTAATGGCTTTGCCACATTTCTTGAATCTTCCTTGTCATCCGAATTGTCTCAAAGTGCTCAGGACACTGCCACCATCGATCTCCACACCACCGTTCAAAACTGGACTGTCACCGACCAGAACCTCGCAGCCGCGATATGCTCAACAATCTCAGCTCTGGTGCTGCCATATGTTATGCATCTTGAATCTACCTCAGACATATGGCATGCCCTTCAAATTCGTTTTCAATCCTCCAGCAGATCTAAGGTGATACAGCTCAAAAACGAGCTGCATAACATCTCCATGAAAAATCTATCGAGGCAAACCTATCTAACAGAAATCAAGAAACTAGTCGACAACATCGCGTCTGCCGGCTCAAAAATTGACACAGAAGATATCATTTTATACATCTTGAACGGTCTCCCTCCTTCCTATCAATCGTTCAAGACAACCATCCGGACGATGCAATCTCCGATCACGCTGGACAACCTCTACACACTTCTTATCAGTGAAGAAATTTACCTCCAAGCTGATCTGCAACGCCTTAACATCTCCGCGAACCCGCAAATGGCACTATTCACCACTCTTGGCCGTGGGCGTCAAGGTCAGGGAAGACAATCTCACTCACAATCGATCAATAGAACTGGAGCAAAATCAACCACAATATGTCAAATCTGCACAAAAAGGGGTCATACCGCAGACATCTACTGGCACCGTCTTAATGCACATTACACTCCACCGTCGACTCAATCTACTACTAGCACTGCTCTTCTTTCAACTACGGACTCGCCGCACACCGACTGGTACCTCGACTCTGGCACATCGTCTTATATAACGAACGGCACTGAGAATCTCGCCCAAGCTTCGGCATACAATGGCTCAGAATAAGTCATGGTTGGGGACGGAAGGTCGTAACCCATTGCTCACTCGGGCATGGGTCTCCTTCCCACCCCAGATCGTACGTTGCTTCTATCCCAATTACTTCATATGCCATCCATTTCATACAATTTAATATCCATTTCTAATCTTGTAGCTGATAATCAAATTTCAATTACATTTGATCCTAATGGCTTTACTCTTAAGGATTTGCAGACTCACAAAATTCTGCTCAAAGGCCCCTGTAGAAATGGTCTATACCCGCTCTCCATCAACACTACGTTTGCACCCCATCAAGCTCTGTCCGCCACATCCACACTGACGATCAACTGGCATAACAGACTCGGCCACCCTTATAACCGCATTCTCCAAACTATATCACATAAACACCCATTACTGCATATACCGTATACGTACAATAGTTGCGTTTCTTATAAGACTTGCAAAACTCACAAACTACCATTTACAAATTCTGTAAATCATCAATGTACTCCTCTTGCTCTTATCCATTCCGACGTATGGGGACCCTCGGTCCCCTCGCATTAGGGCTAGATACTACCTTATTTTTATGGATGATTACTCTTGTTGCAAATCTGGTTTTGATGATGACAAATATGTTTTCCAGTGTGTTTTGCTTGGCTAATCTGTTTCAGGCACAAAAGACCACGTGCCACTCAAGTCAACTCAAGATCGGGTCCAAGTGTATCAAATGTATGATTTTTTCTTTTATTGAGTCAATTGTAATGTAACTGATCCCCTAGCTAAGTAACCTTGCACACACACACTCAGGGGGAGAGCTTGAGTGAATTAGAGTTTCTGTTCAAATTTTGTTCAGATCGTCCTGGACAATTTCCACATCGTCCCGGACGATCCAGCCAAAATAGAAACCCTAATTAGGGCGACTAAGTTAAGAGGGTCTGATTAAGCAGATCGTCCTGGACGATATCTAGATCGTACGGGACGATATGCCCAAATCAGAAATTCTCAGCCGCCAGATCAAGTTAGGCAAGTTCTTATTTTTAGATACTTGGTCTGATCGTCCCGGACGATACATGTATCGTCCCGGACGATTCAGTACAATCATGCCTAATTTAATCTGGTAATTAAGGAAAGCAATTTATTTTTGGTTGATACGATCATATCGTCCTGGACGATCGCAGGATCGTCCCGGATGATCATGATCGTTTAGTGCATTTCAGCTGTACGACCCGAACTGTGTTCAGGACGATTTGGGGCCTTTTTGAACAAATCGTACAGGACAATATACCTATCATCCTGGACGATCAAGTCATTTTTTGGTCATCCAGCACAGATTTCTCTGAACGACCCGAACTGTCTTCTGGACAATTTTTCTCGATTTGCACTAATCGTCCCGGATGATCGCAGGATCGTACGGGACGATATGAACAATTTTTTCTACTGATCGTCCAGAAGAGCCTAATCGTTCAGGCTGAAACAGCTGAATTTGAACTGATCGTACAGGACGATCTATAGATCATCCTGGAAGATCTTGGCCGACCAGTTGAGATTTAGGGCAAATTTTAAGCCCTCCTTTAAAAGAACTTTTTCCAAAAATAAGAATCATCTTTTGCTGCCTTCCTTCCCTGAAAAACCCTAGAGAGAGAGAGAGAGTTATGAGAGAGAGAGAAGATCTTGTGAGGGGGAGTTAGTGAGGGATTCACTAAGGTTGCTCCAAGCACGGATCAGAGTCGTCTTCTCCGCTCGTCATCTTTCGTCTTGTCGGTGTTCGTCGTGGGAGGATCGTTCGCAAGAAGATCCGGGGTTCTCTGCCCGCTTCAGGTGGAAGCAAAAGGAGTTCGAAGGTTCTCTGCCTGCTTCAGGAGGAAGCGAAAGGAGGTCTGGTTCTCTGCCTCACCGTGTGGTGAAAAGGAGGTGTTTGTACAGGCTTCTCTGCCTTGCTGTGGGAGCAAAAGGAGAGACACTTTTTGTTTAGTGCAATACCCGGAGGGGAGGCTCCGGGGAGTGGACGTAGGTCAAGTTGACCGAACCACTATAAAATCTGGTTTGCTTTTCTGATTCAGTTTTGTACTTTACTTTTCTGATATTAACTACTTTGGTGAATATCTGTGGTTGATCTTTTTGTTCTTGTTTATGTGTTTCCGCTGCTATGTATCGAAAAGATTTTCATTATTATCGTGAAATTTTTAAATAACCAATTCACCCCCCCTCTTGGTTAGCCTCGGGACTAGTTCACTAGGGCTTAACATCCCTATCGAACTTTCAAGTGGTATCAGAGCGGGATTCAAAATTTAGGTTAAAAAACTTTTGAATTTGATCCATGGCTAACTGTAACAATTGTAATACTACTGAAGGATATTCTATTACAAGACCACCGTTGTTTGATAATATTCCTTTTGATTTTTGGAAAACACGCATGTCTACTTTTCTGCAATCTATTGATTATCGCATGTGGATGTTAGTTAAGGACGGATACGAACCACCTTTTAGACTGATTAATAATGTGAAAACTGAATTGCCTTTTGCTGATTGGACGTTTGATGATCGTGATTTAGTATAGTTAAATGCAAAATGCTTGAACTGTTTCTTTTGTGCTTTAAAATCTGAAGACTATATGTGTGTTTCTACTTGTACAACGGGAAAGGAAATCTGGGATAGATTATGTATAACATACGAAGGTACAACTGAAGTCAAACAGTCTAGGTTAAATATCTTGTTACATGATTATAAACTTTTTCGCTTGAAACCTAGTGAGACTATTTTAGAAATGTACACAAGGTTCACTCAGATTGTTACCTCTTTGCATGTTCTAGGTAGAGAACTTACTAACTACGAAAGAGTGAATAAAATTCTTAGATGTTTGCCTGCCTCTTATGATGCTAAGATTACTACTATTACTGAATCTAAAGATTTAAATACTTACTCTATTGACAGCTTACTTGGATCACTCATTGCTTACGAGCAAGGGGTGAACCAAAGGCAACTTGATGCAGGTGAACGCAAGAAAGAGAAGACAGTGGCACTAAAGGCCAAAGATTCATATGCTAGCACTTCCGGGTCTGATAGCGATGAGGTTGCCTTAATCACAAGGCAATTCAAAAGCTTTCTAAGGAAGAAACATAAGAACTATCAGAAGTGGAACAAGGGTAAGTCCAATAAAAATTTTAAGGGTTCATCTGAATCTGTTTATTTTAAATGCAGGAAGCCTGGATACATTAAGGCTGATTGTCCTACACTTAAAGCTCACCCAAGCAAGGAGAAGGGTGAGGAGAAACCAAAGTTCAGAAAGGATAAGAAGCAGATTCAGAAGGCGTTCTTGGTAGACTCTGCATCCGACTCTTCTGAGACTGAAGCTGAAGAGGAGGAAACAAACTTATGTCTGATGGCTGATGATCACCCTGGTCAGTCGGATCAGGAAGAGGTATGTGAGCTAACTTACGATCAATTATTTAAAGTTTTTGAAAGAATTCATACATCGTATAGGAAGCTTAAGAAAACTCATGCTAGTTTGAAATTAGATTACTTAACTTTGCAAAAAGAGTATGACTCTGTAGTTAAAGATCATTCCACACTTGATTCAAATCACATGTCTTTGCTTGATGAATTCGATGAGTTGAATAGAAAATATTCTGATTTAGTTTCTGAGCATGAGTCTTTAAAAACTACGCATGTGGACTTAGAAAGAGCTTTTAAAGAGTTAGATACAATGGCATGTGAAGTAGAAAGTAGCAATGGAACCTTGAAATTTGAAATTGCAAGTTAAAAGAAAGAAAATGAGTTTTTGAAGGTAAAGATCAGTGCTTTTGAAAAGAACAAAACACCGCCTACTTTTGAACAGTTTTATGCACCGCCACCTTTTGAAAAATCTGTTACAAGTTCTTCAAAGCATGTTTCATATACATTTAAGAAGAGGCATTATCATCCACGTAGATTAGTTAACCCTTTTCCTGGTGTTAGATGTTTTTCATGTGGCATGTTAGGACATATTTCCCACACCTGCACTGTTCACCATAGTACACATTGGGTGTGGAAACCCAAACTGCATGTTTCACAGCATAGCACGCATGCATTGCATTCTTCTTTTCATAAGAAGAAACCCAAACCTGTTTGGGTTCCTAAGACTAACGTTTGATACTTTTATAGGTGTGCTCTCACACAAGACCTCGTGAGAGCATGTGGTACCTGGACAGCGGATGTTCTAGACATATGACTGGAGATGCAAATTAGTTCATTTCACTGGAGGCCAGAGCTGGAGGCAAGGTTACACTTGGAGATAACACCACTAGGAAGGTGGTAGGCACAGGTATAATTGGTGATTCAAAGAACTTTATGATTGAAAATGTTTTGCTTGTAGATGGAATGAAACACAACCTGCTGAGCATCAGTCAACTCTGTGACAAGGGATACAGCATCAAATTCCTGCCCACTGGCTGCATTTTAAGCTTAAATGATAAAGTTGTTTTGCAGGGGCAAAGGATCAACAACGTCTACAAGCTGGATATAAGTAGCATTAAATCTGATAATTCAATTTACTTAAAAATTGCTGCTGATGAGTCTTGGCTATGGCATAGGAGATTGTGTCATGCCAGTATGAAAACCCTTAGGAGAGTCACCCAAAAGGACTTAGTTAGAGGTATGCCCAAGCTTAAGTTCACTAAGGATCACCTGTGTGATGCCTGTCAGTTGGGGAAGCAAGTCCAGTCCTCTTTTCACTCTGTTAAGGACATTAGCACCTCTAGACCTTTAGAAGTTCTTCACATGGACCTCTTTGGACCCATTAGCACTACCAGCTTAGGGGGGAGAGTCTATAGTTTTGTGATTGTAGATGATTATTTGAGGTTCACTTGGGTTAAGTTTTTGACACATAAATCTGAGGCATTTGATGAGTTTAGATCCTTCTCTACTTGGATTCAGAAGAAGTTAGGATGTGAGATTATTACCATCCATAGTGATCACGGAGGGGAGTTTGAAAATGAAAGATTTGAAAGTTTTTGTGAGAATCATGGGATTAGTCACAATTTTTCAACTCCTAAGACCCCTCAGCAGAACGGGGTAGCTGAAAGGAAGAACAGGACTTTAGTGGAAGCCGCTAGAGCCATGCTTGCCGAGTATTCACTTTCAAAATATTTTTAGGCTGAAGCGGTGAACACTGCCTGTTATGTGCTGAATAGGGTGAATGTGAGAGTCAAACTGAACAAGACACCTTATGAGATCATTAAGGGTAGAACTCCAAATCTGTCCCACCTCCATGTCTTTGGCTGTAAGGTTTTCATTCTGAACAACAGGAAGTCACCCTTAGGAAAATTTGACCCCAAATCTGATGAATGAGTGTTCTTAGGATATTCAAGTGTGGGGAAATCCTTTAGGGTGTTCAATAGGAGGACTTTGGTGGTGGAAGAAATAACCCATGTAGTGTTTAATGAATCTGATCCTAAGGAGTCTAGATCTGAAGTAGAAGATGAAGAGATTATTGAGGTTACCCAAGGAGTTGGAAATACAAATTTGGAGGAAAGGGTAGAACCTCAAACCGAGTTGCCTAGAGATTGGAGATATTCTTCGAGTCATCCTAAAGAACTGATCTTAGGAGACCCTTCTGAACGTGTTAGGACTAGACATGGACTTAGAAAGGAAGTAAACCATTCTGTCTTTATCTCAATGACTGAACCCACCAACATCAATCAAGCCTTATCGGATGAATTTTGATTTTAGCTATGCAGGAAGAATTGAATCAATTTGTAAGGAATGATGTTTGGGAGTTAGTAGAAAGACCTAAAAATTAAAGTATTGTGGGAACCAAGTGGGTCTTTAAGAATAAGATGAATGATTCTGGTGTGGTGGTGAGAAATAAGGCAAGATTGGTGGCTAAGGGGTATAATCAGATAGAAGGGATTGATTTTGAGGAGACTTTTGCCCCTGTAGCTAGATTGGAAGCCATTAGAGTGCTACTAGCCTTTGCCTGTTATAAGGGATTTAAGCTGTTTCAAATGGATGTCAAGAGTGCCTTTTTAAATGGGGTAATTAAAGAAGATGTTTTTGTATAACGACCCCCAGGTTTTGAGAGTTCCCAATATCCAAGCCATGTCTATAAATTAAAAAAGGCCTTATATGGATTGAAACAGGCACCTAGAGCTTGGTATGAGAGGCTTAGCACATTCCTGTTAGAAAGAGAGTTTGTTAAGGGGAGCGTAGACACCACCCTTTTTCTGAGGAGATTAGGAGACGACTTACTCATTGTCCAGATCTATGTTGATGATATAATTTTTAGATCTTCTGATAAATATTTATGTGAAGAGTTTTCTAAAATAATGAGTAAGGAGTTTGAGATGAGTATGATAGGAGAATTGTCCTACTTTTTGGGGTTTAGTATAAGGCAAACGGATGATGGAACATTTCTCAATGAATCAAAATACACTAAGGACATTTTGAAGAAATATGAAATGGACAAAGCCAAGCCAATCAATACTCCCATGCCCTCCTCAGTTCAGTTAGATAAGGATTCAAATAGAAAATCTGTTGATCAGAAGAAGTATAGAGGGATAATAGGTTCACTACTTTACCTGACTGCTAGCCGACCTGATATCATGTTTAGTGTCCGTCTTTGTGCTAGGTTTCAAGCTGATCCTAAAGAGTCCCACCTGACTGCTGTTAAGAGAATTCTTAGATATCTTTTAGGGACCCCAAACCTAGGAATTTGGTACCCTAGGCACAGCACCTCGCTTGAGATCATTGGATATTCTGATTCTGACTTTGCGGGGTGTAGGGTGGATAGGAAGAGTACTTCTAGGACTTGTCAATTCATAGGACAGTCGTTAGTCTCCTGGTCTAGTAGAAAACAGGACTTAGTTGCACTTTCCACTGCTGAAGCTGAGTACATTGCCTTAGGAAGTTGTGTGGCCCAAGTTCTTTGGTTGAAGCAACAAGTCTTAGATTTAGGATTACCTGTTGGCACAATTTCTGTTCTGTGTGATAATACTAGTGCCATCTGTATCTCTAAGAACCCAATCTAACATTTTAGGTCCAAACACATTGATATTAGGCATCACTTCATTAGGGACCATGTTACAAAAGGGGACATTGAGCTACATCACGTAGCAACTGAAAATCAGCTGGCTGACATATTCACTAAACCACTGGCCTTTGACTCATTCAGCATTTTGAGAACCAGATTAGGAGTGATTGATATAAATGCTTGATTCTGATGACTACTGATTTATGACTGTTCTGATTGGTATTCTAACTTCTATTAGTTAGTTTTTTTTTCTTTCTTTGGTATTCTGACTTCTGTTTAGTTAGTTTTTGGTATTCTGATTTCTGATTTCTGTTAGTTAGTTTTTATATTCTAATTTTTTATTTCTGTTAGTTAGTTTTGGTATTCTGATTTCTGATCTCTGTTAGTTAGTTTTGGTTTAATTAATTACTTTCAGTTGATTTTATTTCTTCTGCTGATTTCTGTGTTAGACGTACTGTTAGTTTGATTTGAGTATTTACTTTGCTGTGATTTTCTACCTGTTTTTATTTACTGGTTCATATCTTGCACTTACTATTTTATGCTTTTCAAGATCTGATCACCGCTCACTACTTCTGATGATCTAAATTTTTGACTGGGAGTTTTCACCTTGTTTTGGTTTGGAAGCTGGTAAGCAGTGATTGACTTCGTTGAATCTGTTAAAAGGAAGAAACATTGATAATTATTTCTCTTCCTCTAACTCCTTTACTGGTGTGTAGTTTCTTTTGAATAAAAATTCTCTTCAAAATTAAAATATTAGTTTTTGAAATAGAGATTATTTTATCTTCCTACAGTAATCTGCCTCACATCAATAGTGTTTTTCAAAGTCTTGAGTCATTAGTTTGATTTTCCAAACCAAGTGATTGCACTTATCATATGCTGTATGGCTTTTGTTTTGTGAATCGTTCTTCCTTACTGTGGAGAGTCATCTCCTATGTCTGGAAGATAATCTCACAGCTGAGACTCTTTAATGATTATGAAAAGGAAAAAGCTTATAAAAGATGCGCAGTGCGCCAGATAATTTGAAAAAGAGGCATAAAATGAGCCCAAAACTGAAAAGATGCGAAATTGCCAAATTGGATACACAAAGTGTATCAAAAATCAAAAGATGCGCAAAGCGCCAACCAATTTGAAAAAGAGGCACAAAATGAGCCCAAACCAAGCTTTCTTCCCTTTCAGATTGTCAAATGTCTTAGAGAAATCTGTGCGCCACTTAATATTTTTCAAAAGCTTGAGTTTTTAAAATCCCGATTTCTGATTTTCTACTTTGTAACACTATTATATCAGATATTTTTCTGGAATGAGGCTTGAAAGGATCTCTTTTCAAATCTAATGTCTTTTCTTCTGAATCGAATTTTTATTTTGAAAGAGGTTTGCATCGATAAGGTCCCCGGGGTCAGAGTTACGAAAGTTGATTATTTCCAACCTTTTCTGGATTTCAGCGCTGTCAGTTTTAGTTTTCTGTTGTGTAGTTGTTCTATTTATGTCTTATTTCTGTGTTCTATTTTTCCTCCTCCTTTTTGTGATGTCAAAAGGGGGAGTCAGTTGTAGTCATGTCTGTTTCTGTTTTATGAGTCATGTTTCCTGTATTATTTTAGTTGTTAAATAAAAATTTGAAAAAAATGTTTGTATTTTGATCTCCTAGTTTACTTTTATTTTCAAACTACTTTACAAATATTTGCCATCATCAAAAAGGGGGAGATTGTTGCAAATCTAGTTTTGATGATGACAAACATGTTTTCCAGAGTGTTTTGCTTGGCTAATCTGTTTCAGGCACAAAAGACCACGAGCCACTCAAGTCAACTCAAGATCGGGTCCAAGTGTGTCAAATGTATGATTTTTCCTTTTATGGAGTCAATTGTAATGTAACTGATCCCCTAGCTAAGTAACCTTGCACACACACACTCAGGGGGAGAGCTTGAATGAATTAGAGTTTCTGTTCAAATTTTGTTCAGATCGTCCTGGACGATTTCCACATCATCCCGGACGATCCAGCCAAAACAGAAACCCTAATTAGGGCGACTAAGTTAAGAGGGTCTGATTAAGCAGATCGTCCCGGATGATATCTGGATCGTACGGGACGATATGCCCAAATCAGAAATTCTCAGCCGCTAGATCAAGTTAGGCAAGTTCTTATTTTTAGATACTTGGTCTGATCGTCCCGGACGATACGTGTATCATCCCGGACAATTCAGTATAATCATGCCTAATTTAATCTGGTAATTAAGGAAAGTAATTTATTTTTGGTTGATACGATCATATCGTCCTGGACGATCGCAGGATCGTCCCGGACGATCATGATCGTTTAGTGCATTTCAGCTGTACGACCCGAACTGTGTTCAGGATGATTTGGGGCCTTTTTGAACAAATCGTACAGGACGATATACCTATCGTCCTGGACGATCAAGTCATTTTTTGGTCGTCCAGCACAGATTTCTCTGGACGACCCGAACTGTCTTCTTGACGATTTTCCTCGATTTGCACTAATCGTCCCGGACGATCGCAGGATCGTACGGGACGATATGAACAATTTTTTCTACTGATCGTCCAGAAGAGCCTAATCGTCCAGGCTGAAACAGCTGAATTTGAACTAATCGTACAGGACGATCTATAGATCGTCCTAGACGATCTTGGCCGACCAGTTGAGATTTAGGGCAAATTTTAAGCCCTCCTTTAAAAGAACTTTTTCCAAAAATAAGAATCATCTTTTGCTGCCTTCCTTCCTTGAAAAACCCTAGAGAGAGAGAGTTGTGAGAGAGAGAGAAGATCTTGTGAGGGGGAGTTAGTGAGGGATTCACTAAGGTTGCTCCAAGCACGGATCAGAGTCGTCTTCTTCGCTCGTCTTCTTTCGTCTAGTCGGTGTTTATCGTGGGAGGATCGTTCGCAAGAAGATCTGGGGTTCTCTGCCCACTTCAGGTGGAAGCAAAAGGAGTTTGAAGGTTCTCTGCCTGCTTCAGGAGGAAGCGAAAGGAGGTCGGGTTCTCTGCCTCACCGTGTGGTGAAAAGGAGGTGTTTGTACAGGCTTCTCCGCCTTGCTGTGGGAGCAAAAGGAGAGACACTTTTTGTTTAGTGTAATACCCGGAGGGGAGGCTCCGGGGAGTGGACGTAGGTCAAGTTGACCGAACCACTATAAAATCTGGTTTGCTTTTCTGATTCAGTTTTGCACTTTACTTTTCTGATATTAACTGCTTGGTTGAATATCTGTGGTTGATCTTTTTGTTCTTGTTTATGTGTTTCCGCTGCTACGTATCGAAAAGATTTTTATTGTTATCGTGAAATTTTTAAATAACCAATTCACCCCCCCTCTTGGTTAGCCTCGGGACTAGTTCACTAGGGCTTAACATCCCTATCGAACTTTCAACTCTCGCTTTATCTGGTTGTTTCCAATCTTGCTAAAATCTTATGTTACGCAAATTTTTATTAACTTTACTTCATTTATTGAGAAACAGACTGATCACCACATCAAAGCTATCCGCACTGACGACGGTGGTGAGTACATCAATCATCGCTTCAAATCTTTTCTTCAAACAAAAGGCATTCAGAACCAAATGTCATGTCCCTATACTCCAGATCAAAATGGGATTACCGAATGCAAGCATAGACATATTATGGATATGGCTCGAACTCTTCTCCAAACAGCTTCTACGCCACACTCATATTGGCCAGATGCGGTATCCACGGCTGTATACCTCATCAATGAAAGTTCGATAGGGATGTTAAGCCCTGATGAACTAGTCCCGAGGCTAACCAAGAGGGGGGGTAAATTTGTTATTTAAAAAATTTGAGAGCAACAGTAAAAATCTTTTCTATGATATGCAGCAAAAAGAAGTAAATACTCAAACGAAAAGATTAAACATAAATTTCACCCAAGCAGATAATCACAGAAAACTAAAGTGCAGAAAGTAATTAGAAAGAACACACCAAATTTTTATAGTGGTTCGGTTAACTTGACCTACGTCCACTCCCCGGAGCCTCCCCTCCGGGTATTGCACTAACTCAAAGTGTCTCTCCTTTTGCTCCCACAGCAAGGCGTAGAAGCCTGTACAAAAACCTCCTTTCCACCGACACGGTGAGGCAGAGAATCTAACCTCCTTTTGCTTCCTCCTGAAGCAGCCAGAGAACCTCGGACTCCTTTCGCTTCCTCCTGAAGCGGGCAGAGAACTCCGGATCTTCTCGCGAACGATCCTCTCACAAAGAACACCAACACGACGAAAGACGACGAGCGGAGAAGACGACTCTGATCCTTTCTTGGAGCAACCTTCGTGAACCCCTCACGAACTCCCCCTCACAAGATCCTCTCTCTCTCTCTCTCTCTCTCTCTCTCTCTCTCTCTCTCTATGCTTTCTCTGGAAAGAAAAGTGACAAAAGATTTTTCTTATTGAAAGAAAAAGAACTTTTATAGGAGGGCTCAAAATTTGCCCTAAATCTCAACTGGTCGGCCTAGATCGTCCAGATTGTCCTGTACGATCAGTTCAAAATCAGCTGTTTCAGCCTGGACGATCTGGCTCTTCTGGATGATCAGTGGAAAAAGTTGTTCATATCATCCCGTACGATTCTGTGATTATCTGGGACCAATAGTGTAAATTCAGGAATTTCGTCCATAAGACCGCTCTGGTCGTCCATAGAAACTTGTGCTGGACGACCCAAAAATGACTTGATCGTCCAGGATAATAAGATATCACCGTGTACGATTAGTTCAAAATGTGCCCAAATCATCCTGAGCACCGCTCTTGACGTACAGCTGAAACACACTAGACGATCATGATCGTATAGGACGATCCTGCGATCGTCCAGGACGATAAGATTGTATCAACCAAATATTAATTACTTTCCTTAATTACCAGACTAATTTTAGAATGATTATACAGTATCATCCAGGATAATACATGTATCATCCGGGACGATCAGACCAAATATTTTAAAATAAAAACTTACCTAACTTGATCTAGTGGCTGAGAATTTCTGATTTGAGCATATCATTCTGTATGATGTCGGGATCGTCCAGGATGATCTGCTTAATCAGACAGACTTAACTTGGTCGTCGTAATTAGGGTTTCTATTTTTATTTGATCGTCCAAGACGATGTGAATATCATCTAGGACGATCTGAACGAAAATTGAACAGAAACTCTAATTCACTCAAGCTCTCCCCCTGAGTGTGTGTGTGTAAGGTTACTTAGCTATGGGATCAGTTACATTATAATTGACTCAAGAAAAGGAAAATAGTACATTTAGACACACTTGGACCCGATCTTGAGTTGGCTTAAGTTGCTCTTGATCTTTTGTGCCTGAAATGGGTTAGCCAAGTAAAGCACAATAGAAATATATTTGTTATCATCAAAACCAGATTTGCAACAATCTCCCCCTTTTTGATGATGGCAAATATATGTGCAGTAGTTTAAAAAATAAAAGAACTAGGAGATCGAAAAATAATTTTTTTCAAATTTCATTGAACAACCAGAATAGTACAGGAAACACGACTACACATGAAGTAACCAACACAATACAAGAACAAAAAACTACTACAACTAAAATCAAGAATAAAAACTACTATAATTGACTCCCCCTTTTGACATCATAAAAAGGAGGAGGAACAGAAACAACAGAACAAACAGAAAAATAGCACAAAACACAAACATTAAAATGAAAAACAAATCCAAAGGAAATAAAACTCGAAACAAGAACACAAAAAAAAACAACAATTTTTTTTGAATCAATTTGCTCTAGTAAATCAAAATTTTCTCTTGATTTTAAATCCAAAAACTAATAAGAAGACAATTGACAATCCTGAAATCCAGAAAAAATTGGAAAATTGACTTTCGTAACTCCCACCTCGGACACCTTGTAGATGCAAATTTCTTTTAAAACAAAAAATCTAGCTTAGAAGAAAAGAAATTAGATTCAAAAAGAGATCCTTTCAAGCCTCGTTCCAGAAAAATATCTGATATAATAGTGTTTCAAAGTAATAAATCAGAGATCAGGATTTTCAAACAACAGCTTTTGAAAATATTGTGTGGCACACGGATTTTTCTAAGACATTTAATGATCTGAAAGGGAAGAAAGCTTAGTTTGGGCTCATTTTGTGCCTCTTTTTCAATTTATTTGGCACTTAGCACATTTTTTAATTTTTGATACACTTTGTGTATCTTTAAGTTTGGCAACATTTCGCATCTTTTCAGCTTTGGGCTCATTTTATGCCTCTTTTTCAATTTATTTGGCGCACTGCGCATCTTTTGTAAGCTTTCTTCTTTTCATAATTATTAAAGAGTCTCAGCTGTGAAATTATCTTCCAGACATAGGAGATGACTCTCCACAATAAGAAAGAGTAATTCACAAAACAAAAGCCATACAGCGTATGATAAATACAAACACTTGGTTTAGAAAATCATAATAATGACTCAAGACTTTAAAAATACTATTTATATGAGGTAGATTACTGTAGGAAGATAAAATAGATCTCTATTTAAAAAACCAACTTTTTAATTTTGAAGAAGATTTTTATCCAAAACAAATAATACACTAGTAAAGGAGTTAGAGGAAGAGAAACAATCATCAATATTTCTTCCCTTTAACAGATCCAGTGGAATCAATCACTGCTTACCAGTTTCCAAATAAAAACAAAGTAAAACTCTAAGTCAGAAATCTAGTTTATCAGAAGTAGCGAGCAGTGATCGGATTTTGAAAAGCATAAAATATTAAATAAAAATAGGTAGAAAATTACATCAACATAAATACTTAAATCAACCTAACACCAAGGCTAACACAGAAATCAGCAGAAGAAAAAGAAAATAACTGAAAGTAAATAATCAATTCAAACAACTAACTAATAGAAACAGAATAAAAATCAGAAAAATCAGAAATCAGCAGTCATCAGAATCAGGCATTTATATTAATTACTCATAATCTGGTCCTCAAAATACTGAATGAGTCAAAGGCCAGTGGTTTAGTAAATATGTCAGCCAGCTAATTTTCAGTTGCTACATAATGTAGCTCAATATCCCCTTTCGTAACATGGTTGTTGCAAATCTGGTTTTGATGATGACAAACATGTTTCTAGTGTGTTTTGCTTGGCTAATCTGTTTCAGGCACAAAAGACCGCGAGCCACTCAAGCCAACTCAAGATCGGGTCCAAGTGTGTCAAATGTATGATTTTTCTTTTTATTGAGTCAATTGTAATGTAACTGATTCCCTAGCTAAGTAACCTTGCACACACACACTCAGGGAGAGAGATTAAGTGAATTAGAGTTTCTGTTGAAAATTTGTTCAGATCGTCCTGGACGCTATCCACATCGTCCTGGATGATCCAGTTAAAACAGAAACCCTAATTAGGGCGACTAAGTTAAGAAAGTCTGATTAAGCAGATCATCCTGGACGATCTTTGGATCGTACGGGACGATATTCTCATATCAGAAATTCCCAGCCGCTAGATTAAGTTAGGCAAGTTTTATTTTAAGTATTTTGGTCTGATCGTCCCGGACGATACGTGTATCATCCTGGACGATTCACTACAATCATGCCTAAATTAGTCTGGTAATTAAGGAAAGCAATTAATGTTTAATTGATACGATCACATCGTCCTGGACGATCGTGATCGTCTTGTGCATTTCAGCTGTACGTCCAGAACTATGTACAGGACGATTTGGGAGCCTTTTTGAACTAATCGTACCGGACAATTACCCTATCGTCCGGGGATGATCAAGTCATTTTTTGGTCGTCCAGCACAGATTTCTCTGGACGACCCGAACTGTCTTCTGGACGATTTCCTTCAATTTGAACTAATCGTCTCGGACGATCGCAGGATCGTACGGGACGATATGAACAACTTTTTCTACTGATCGTCCAGAAGAGCCAGATCGTCCAGGCTGAAACAGCTGAATTTGAACTGATCGTACAGGACAATCTACCGATCGTCCTGGACGATCTTGGCCGACAAGTTGAGATTTAGGGCAAATTTTAAGCCCTCCTTTAAAAGAACTTTTTCCAATTTTTGGAAAAATCTTTTTGCTGCCTTCCTTCCCTGAGAAATCCTAGAGAGAGAGAGAGTTGGGAGAGAGAGAAGAGATCTTGTGAGGGGGAGTTAGTGAGGGATTCACTAAGGTTGCTCCAAGCACGGATCAGAGTCGTCTTCTCCGCTCGTCGTCTGTCGTCTAGTTGGTGTTCTTCGTGGGAGGATCGTTTGCAAGAAGATCCGGGTTCTCTGCCCACTTCAGGAGGAAGCGAATGGAGTTTGTGGGTTCTCTGCCCGCTTCAGGTGGAAGCAAAAGGAGTTCGAAGGTTCTCTGCCTGCTTTAGGAGGAAGCGAAAGGAGGTCAGGTTCTCTGCCTCACCGTGTGGTGAAATGGAGGTGTTTTGTACAGGCTTCTCCGCCTTGCTGTGGGAGCAAAAGGAGAGTCACTTTTGTTTAGTGCAATACCCGGAGGGGAGGCTCCGGGGAGTGGACGTAGGTCAAGTTGACCGAACCACTATAAAATCTGGTTTGCTTTTCTGATTCAGTTTTACATTTCACTTTTCAATATAAACTGCTTGGGTGAATATCGTTGGTTGATCTTTTCGTTATTGTTTACTTGTTTCCGCTGCTAAGTATCGAAAAGATTTTTGTAGTTATCGTGAAATTTTTAAATAACCAATTCACCCCCCTCTTGGTTAGCCTCGGGACTAGTTCACTGGGGCTTAACATCCCTTTCGAACTTTCAATGGTCTCTAATGAAGTGATGCCTTATATCAATATATTTGGTTCTAGAATGTTGGATTGGATTCTTAGAGATACAGATGACACTAATATTATCACACAGAATAGAGATTGTGCCCATAGGTAATCCTAAATCCAAGACTTGTTGCTTCAACCAAAGAACTTGGGCCACACAACTTCTTAAGATAATATACTCAGCTTCAGCAGTGGACAGTACAACTGAGTTTTATTTTTTACTAGATTAGGAGACTAAAGACTGTCCTATGAATTGACAAGTTCCAGAAGTGCTCTTTCTATCCGCCCTATACCCTGTAAAGTCAGAATCAGAATATCAAATAATCTCAAATGAGGTGTTGTGCCTAGGGTACCAGATTCCGAAGTTTGGGGTCCCTAAAAGATATCTAAGAATTCTCTTAACATCGGTCAGGTGGGACTCTTTAGGATCAGCCTGAAACCTATCACAAAGATAAAAAACTAAACATGATATTAGGTCAGTTAGTAGTCAAGTAAAGCAGTGATCCAATTATTCCTCTATACCTCTTCTGATCAACATATTTTCCACTTGAATCCTTATCTAACTGAACAGAGGAGCTCATGGGAGTGTTGATTGGCTTGGCTTTATCCATTTCATATTTCTTCAAAATGTCCTTAGTATATTTAGATTGATTGAGAAAGGTTCCATCATCCATTTGCCTTATGTTAAACCCCAAAAAGTAGGATAATTCTCTCATCATACTCATCTCAAACTCCTTACTCATTATTTTAGAAAACTCATCACATAAATATTTATCAGAAGATCTAAAAATTATATCATCAATACAGATCTGGATAATGAGTTAGTCATCCCCTATTCTCCTCAGAAAAAGGGTGGTGTCTACGCTCCCCTTAACAAACTCTTTTTCTAACAGGAATGTGCTAAGCCTCTCATACCAAGCTTTGGGTGCCTGTTTTAATCCATATAAGGCCTTTTTTAATTTATAAACATGATTTAGATATTGGGAACTCTCAAAACCTGGGGGTTGTTCTACAAAAATATCCTCTTTTATTACCCCATTTAAAAAGGCACTCTTAACATCCATTTGAAACAGCTTAAATCCCTTATAAAGGTAAAGGCTAGTAGTACTCTAATGGCTTCCAATCTAGCTACAGGGGCAAAGGTCTCCTCAAAATCAATCCCTTTAATTTGATTATACCCCTTAGCCACCAATCTTGCCTTATTCCTAACCACCACACCAGAATCATTCATCTTATTCTTAAAGACCCATTTGGTTCCCACTATACTTTGATTTCTAGGTCTTTCTATTAACTCCCAAACATCATTCATTATAAATTGATTCAATTCTTCTTGCATAGCTAAGATCTAGAACTCATCCGTAAGGGCTTGATTGATGTTGGCGGGTTCAGTCATTGAGATAAAGGCATAGTGGTTTACTTCCTTCCTAAGTCCATGCCTAGTCTTAACACCTTCAGAAGGGTCTCCTAAGATCAGTTCTTTAGGATGACTCGAAGAATATCTCCAATCTCTAGGCAGTGTGGTTTGAGGTTCTACCCTTTCCTCCATATTTGTATTTTCAACCCCTTGGGTAATCTCCTCTACCTCTTCTTTTTCCTCAACTCTAGTCACCTTTGGATCAGATTCATCAAACACCACATAAGTTCTCTCTTCCACCACCAAAGTCCTCTTATTGAACACCCTAAAGGATTTTCCCACACTAGAATAGCCTAAGAACACTCCTTCATTAGATTTGGGGTCAAACTTTCCTAAGGATAATTTCACATTGTTTAGAATGAAAACCTTACAGCTAAAGACATGGAGGTGGGACAGGTTTGGAGTTCTACCCTTAATGATCTCATAAGGTGTCTTGTTCAGATTTGATCTTAAATTCACCCTATTCAGTACATAACAGGCAATGTTCACTGCTTCAGCCCAAAAGTATTTTAGAAGTGAATACTCAGCAAGCATGGCTCTAGCGGCTTCCACTAAGGTCTTCTTCTTCCTTTCAGCTACCCCGTTCTGCTGAGGGGTCCTAGGAGCTGAAAAATTATGACTAATCCCTTGTTCTTCATAGAAACTTCTAAATTTCATATTTTTAAACTCTCCACCAAGATCACTATGAATAGTTAAGATCTCACAACCTAACTTTCTCTAAATCCAAGTGGTGAAGGACTTAAATTCATCAAATGACTCAGATTTATGTGACAAGAATTTAATCTAAGTGAACCTTGAGTAGTCATCAATAATCACAAAACCATAGACTTTTCCCCCTAAGCTGGCAGTGGTAATGGGTCCAAAGAGATCTATGTGAAGGACTTCTAAAGGTCTAGAGGTGCTAATGTCCTTAACAGAGTGAAAAGAGGACTGGACTTGCTTCCCTAACTGACAGGTATCACACAGGTGGTCCTTAGTGAACTTAAGCTTAGGGACACCTCTAACTAAGTCCTTTTGGGTGACTCTCATAAGGGTTTTCATACTGGCATGACACAATCTCTTATGCCACAACTAAGACTCATCAGTAGCAGTTTTTAAATAAATTGAATTTTCAGCTTTAATGCAACTTACATCCAGCTTGTAGACATTGTTAATCCTTTATCCCTACAAAACAACTTTGTCATTTAAGCTTAAAATGTTGCAAGTGAGCAGAAATTTGATGATGTATCCTTTTTCACAGAGTTGACTGATGCTCAGCAAGTTGTGTTTCAGTCCATCAACAAGAAAAATATTGTCAATCATAAAACTCTTTGAATCACCAATTATACCTGGACCTACCACCCTCCTGATGGTGTTATCTCCAAGTGTAACCTTACCTCCAGCCCTGGCCTCCAATGAAATGAACTGATTTGCATCTCCAATCATGTATTTAGAACATCCACTGTCCAGGTACCACATGCTCTCACAAGGTCTTGTGTGAGAGCACACCTACAAAATCATCAAACGTCAGTTTTAGGAACCCAAATAGGTTTGGGTTCTTTCTTATGAAAAGAAGAATGCAATGCATGTGTGATGTACTGTGAAACAGGTAATTTGGGCCTCCACACCCAATGTGTACTACGGTGAACAGTGCAGGTGTGGGAAAGGTGTCCTAACATGCCACAGAAAAAACATCTAACACCAGAAAAAGGGTTAACTAATCTACGTGGGTGATAATGCCTCTTTCTAGGTTTGTATGAAACATGCTTTGATGATTTTGACTAAATTCTACAAAAGGTGGAGGTGCATAAAACTGTACAAATGTAGGAGGTGTTTCATATTTTTCAAAAGCATTGATCTTAACTTTCAAAAATTCATTTTCTTTCTTTAAACTTATAATTTTAAATTTCAAAGCACCATTGCTACTCTCCACTTTACATGCCAGATTGTCTAATTCTTTGAAAGCTTTTTCTAAATCAACATGCGTGATTTTCAGTAAATCATGCTCAGTAGTCAGATCAGAATATTTTTTGTTTAATTCATCAAACTCATCAAGTAAAGACATGTGATTGCTGTCAAGTGTGGAATGATCTTTAACTATCAAATCATGCTCTTTTTGTAAATTCAGAAGTTCTAGTTTCAGGCTAGCATGCGTTTTCTTAAGCTTCCTATATGATGCATGAATTTTTTTAGATATTTCAAATAATTGATTGTAAGTAAGCTCACATACCTCTTCCTGGTCAGACTGACCAGGATGATCATGAGCCATCAGAGATAAATTTATTTGCTCCTCTTCAGCTTCAGTCTCAGAAGAGTCGGATGCAGAATCTACCTAGAACGCCTTCTGAATCTGCTTCTTGTCCTTCCTGAACTTGTGTTTCTCCTCACCTTTCTCCTTGCTTGGGTGAGCTTTAAGTGTAAGACAATCAGCCTTAATGTGTCCAGGCTTTCTGTATTCAAAACAGACAGTATCAGATGAGCCCTTAAAATTTTTGTTGGACTTACCCTTATTCCACTTCTTAAAATTCTTATGTTTCTTCCTTAGAAAGCTTTTAAATTGCCTAGTGATCAAGGCAACGTCATCGCTATCAGACCCGAAAGAACTAGTATCACTCTCGTTGGCCTTTAGTGCCACTATTTTCTCCTTCTTCTTCTCACCTGCATCAAGCTGTCTTTGGTTCATCCCTTGCTCATAAGCAATGAGTGATCCAAGTAAGCTATCAACAGAGTAAGTATTCAAATCTTTAGACTCAGTGATTGCAGTTATCTTAGCATCATACGAAGAAGATAAACATCTAAGAGTTTTGTTCACTCTTTCATAGTTTATAAGTTCTCTACCTAAGGCATGCAAAGAGGTAAAAATTTGAGTAAACCTTGTATATATTTCAGAAATGGATTCAATAGGTTTTATGCAAAAAAGTTTGTAGTCATGAAGCAAAATATTTAACCTAGACTGTTTGACTTCAGTTGTACCTTCACAAGTGATGCACAATATATCCCAAATCTCTTTACCAGTCGTACAAGTAGAGATACGCATGTAATCTTTAGATTTCACGATCATCAAAAGTCCAGTCAGTAAAGGGTAGTTCAATTTTCACATTGTTAATCATTCTAAAAGGTGGTTCGTATCCATCCTTAATAAGCAACCACATACGATAATCAATTAACTGAAGAAAAGTGGACATGCGAGTTTTCTAAAATTCAAAAGGTATGTTACTAAATAATGGCGGTCAAGTACTTGAATAACCTTCAGCAATATTACGATTACCAAAGTTAGCCATGGATCAAATTCAAAAGTTTTTAAACTTAAATTTTGAATCCCGCTTGGATACCACTTGAAAGTTCGATAGGGATGTTAAGCCCTGATGAACTAGTCCCGAGGCTAACCAAGAGGGGGGGGGGGGTGAATTGGTTATTTAAAAAAATTAAGAGCAATAGTAAAAATCTTTTCTATGATATGCAGCGGAAACAAGTAAATACTCAAACGAAAAGATTAAACACAAATTTCACCCAAGAGAAAACAAGTAAAAACTAAAGTGCAGAAAGTAATCAGAAAGAACACACCAGATTTTTATAGTGGTTTGGTCAACTTGACCTACGTCCACTCTCCAGAGCCTCCCCTCCGGGTATTGCACTAACTCAAAGTGTCTCTCATTTTGCTCCCACAGCAAGGCGGAGAAGCCTGTACAAAAACCTCCTTTCCACCGACATGGTGAGGCAGAGAACCTAACCTCCTTTTGCTTTCTCCTGAAGCAGGCAGAGAACCTCGAACTCCTTTCGCTTCCTCCTGAAGCGGGCAGAGAACCCTGGATCTTCTTACGAATGATCCTCTCACAAAGAACACCAACACGATGAAAGACGACGAGCAGAGAAGACGACTCTGATCCTTGCTTGGAGTAACCTTTGTGAACACCTCACGAACTCCCCCTCACAAGATCCTCTCTCTCTCTCCCAAACTCTCTCTCTCTAGGGTTTCTCTGGAAAGAAAAGTGGCAAAAGATTTTTCTAGTTGAAAGAAAAAGATCTTTTATCGGAAGGCTCAAAATTTTCCCTAAATCTCAACTGGTCTATTGATCATCCAGGACGATCGATAGATTATCCTGTACGATCAGTTCAAAATCAGCTATTTCAGCCTAGACGGTCTGGCTCTTATGGACGATCAGTGGAAAAAGTTGTTCATATCGTCCCGTATGATTCTGCGATCGTCCGGGATGAGTAGTGTAAATTCAGGAATTTCATCCAGAAGACCGTTCTGGTCATCCAGAGAAACTTGTGCTGGATGACCCAAAAATTACTTTATCGTCCAGGATGATAAGGATATCGTCCTGTTCGATTAGTTTAAAATGTGCCCAAATCGTTCTGAGCACCGCTCTGGACATATAGCTGAAACACACTAGATGATCATGATCGTCCAGGATGATCCTGTAATCGTCTAGGATGATATGATCGTATCAATCAAGTATTAATTACTTTTCTTAATTACCAGACTAATTTAAGCATGATTGTATAGTATCGTCTAGGATGATACACATATCGTCTAGGACGATACACGTATCATCTAGGACGATACACGTATCGTCTAGGACGATACACGTATCGTCTAGGACGATACACGTATTGTCTGGGACAATCAGACTAAATATCTTAAAATAAAAATTTGCCTAACTTGATATGGCGGCTAAGAATTTCTGATTTGAGCATATCGTCCCGTACGATGTCGGGATCGTCTAGGATGATCTGCTTAATTATACAGACTTAACTTGGTCGCCCTAATTAGGGCTTCTATTTTTACTTGATCGTCCAGGACGATCTGAACGAAAATTGAACAGAAACTCTAATTCACTCAAGCTCTCCCCCTGAGTGTGTGTGTGCAAGGTTACTTAGCTAGGGGATCAGTTACATTACAATTGACTTAAGAAAAGAAAAACAGTATATTTAGACACACTTGGACCCGATCTTGAGTTGGCTTGAGTTGCTCTTGATCTTTTGTGCCTGAAATGGGTTAGCCAAGAAAAATAAAATAAAAATATATTTGTCATCATCAAAACCAGATTTGCAACAATCAGCAGGTTACCAACGCCCACTACATACAATTTATCTCCTATTCAGCTCATGTTCCATATAACCCTGGACTACTCGCATCTTCGAACATTTGGCTGCGAATGCTTCCCTCTTCTTCCTCCTCATTCTCATACCAAACTTCAACCGAACTCAAAATCGTGCATATTCTTGGGGTACTCTGATAGCCCAAAAGGCTACAAATGTTTAGACAAGGATACCAATCATGTGGTAATCTCTCGGCATGTCAACTTCATTGAAACATCGTTCCCGTTTCTCAAACATTCCCACCACCCTCATCTCCCTCTGACTTGCCTGCATCCCTTCTTCTACCAATTTCCACCATTTCAAATTCTAGCACCCAAGCTCCGCCCCTTACTGCTAATGCACCAATACCCATCACTAATTCTACACCCCCTCCTATCACTAGTGCTCAAATCCATACTTACACCTCAATAATTCCGTTCCCTGATCCTCACTCTCAGCCCAAACCTCCACCCAATCGTCATCCCATGGTCACCAGGAAGCAAACAGGCTCGCTCAAACTAGCCTGTCGTCTCAATTTACTTCACCAAGACACAACGCTCATTCACTCTCCTGATCCAACCAGCTACACGGATGCAAGTAAACAGTTTGAATGGAGACAGGCCATGGCAGCTGAATTCTTTGCTCTCCAAAAGCAGGGCACATGGTGTCTAGTTCCACCTCCACCAAACGCCTCTGTATTGGGCTGTAAGTGGACATTTTGCAAGAAATTTCACTGTGATGGCTCCATTGCAAGGTTCAAGGCACGTCTAGTGGCTCTGGGTAATCATCAGGAGTATGGACTCGATTGCGGCGAAACATTCAGTCTGGTTGCAAAACTTTCGACTATCCGCATCCTATTCACCATAGCTTTGCATCACCACTGGAAAATTCAGTAACTAGACATTACCAATGCATTCCTACACGGCAATCTTGATGAAACTGTGTACATGCGTCAACCCAAAGGATTTGAGAATTCAGCCAACCCAGATCACGTTTGTCTCCTCTGAAAAGCTATCTATGGCCTGAAACAGGCACCTCGCCAATGGTATACAACATTCACCACGCATCTCCTTAGTCTTGGGTTTCAGCACAGCAAAGCAGATCCGTCTTTTCTCACATTTAACCGGAATCACACTCAACTATTCCTCGTATACGTGGACGATATACTAATCACCGGCAATGATAATCAGGCTATATCTGATCTTCTCACCAAACTCCACAATCAATTTACTATGAAACATCTCGGTACACCAAATCAATTCCTTGGTATCAACATACAGTCCCTATCAGATAAGTATTTTCTCTCCCAACGCTCATATGCCTCCTTTAATCTTATAGCAAGCAAATCTTACTCACTGCAATTCACTGGCTAACCCATCATGTATGAAACAGCCAGACCAACTTCCGCAAGACACTACTATGGCGGATTCTACCATCTACCGAAGGCTCACCAGCGCTCTTCAGTACCTTACCTTAACTCGTCCTGACATCGCCTATGCGGTCAATATACTCTCGCAACACATGCATGATCCGGCACCAATACAAACATTCCTCCTCAAAAGACTTCTACGTTACATAAAAGGTACGCTTCACTTCGGCTTACCCATCACCAAATCGACTCTACATCTTCGCACCTTCTTCGACGCTGATTGGGCCAGCGACCCAATCACCCGTAAATCCACATCTGGATACTGCACCTTTCTTGGCGATTCACTGATCTCATGGGCAGTCAAGAAACAAACAACGGTCACCAGATCCTCAACCGAATCAGAGTATAGAGCTCTTGCGGCCGCAACCGCGGACACTATCTGACTCAAACGTCTGCTCACCGACTTCAATATATCTCACCAAGAACCAATAGACTTATATGTGACAATACCTCCGCAATAGCCCTGGCAAACAATCCGGTGTTCCATGCAAGAACGAAACACATTGAGATAGATCATCGCTTCATTCGGGATCACATTCACAACAATCATATTTGTCTTCTTCAAATCAACACACTGGATCAAATCGCTGACATTCTAACCAAACCACTGGCAACCTCCAGATTCAAGCTGCTACGATCTCAACTAACGATCATACCCGATCCGTCAACTTGCGGGGGAATATTAGAACCATAACCATCTCAACAACTACACTGTATTTCTTGAGAACCTATTACAATGCAACACGTGTATCATCACCTAAGTGTAATCTATATATACCTCTGTATCGTCTCTCCAGAAGATAGATAGGTTGCATTAATAATATTCTTGTTCTCTGTCTATGAGCTCTTGAGTTTCCACAGATATATGCTTGTGACTCCTATGTCATCCGAGATATATTTTTGTTGCTATTTTCTATTTCTACTTTTGATCAACTGTTACCATCATATTCATATATCGAGCATTTCTAATTTTTGTTGTTGTTCCAACTCATGTTGTTTAATTGCAAATTGCATTGAGTTGAAATTTTTAATTACGGTCTTAAAATTTTATCTATTGTAATTAATTGTGCTCTGTCCTCAATTTACCTCAAAACAAAATTTTCTTGTGTAATACAGTTGAATTATTCAATTAAAATTATAGCAATGATTAATAAATAACAAATTATGCGGTTTAAATTAATGCTTAAAAATCAATTGTCCTTAGCTAACTACGAGGGTGCTGATCCTTTTGGAAAAAAATATAAAAATCATGAACATTTCAAAGAATTCGCATCTCCAGCCTTTACAAGAATACTTGAATAATTTATATTAATCCCCGCTTTTTTTTAACTTATCTTATTAAAATAAAAAAATCTTCTTCATCAAAAATTAATTGGATGGCTGGAATCTTGTAACTTTTTATTCTTATGAAATTGTGAGCATACATCGTAATGCATGTTTCTTTTTGATTTTGAATAAATAACATTATCTTTTAACTATGAAGCTAGAGATCCTTTCGGTTCCTATCCTATTTTCATTGTAATGGAAGGGATCCGAGTCCTTTTGTCAAATATAGGAAAATTAATTAGATTTTAAACTTCTAAAACATTATAAATATATTTTATGTATAATTCTTTTTTATTTACAAAAAATACTGTTTGATTTGCCCTTCTTTGATTTCCTTAAAAAGAATTTTATTAAAACTAAAACTAAAAGTTTAAACTCTATTAAACACTCAGTATTTTTCATTTTAAATTCTTGTAGAATAAAAATCATATAATATGCATGCGAGTCAGAAATATTTAACTTGCTAGCTATGCTAGTTACTAATATAACTTTTGTTCAGATGAATTTTAAAATTGTTGAACTTGCTTTAATATATCACTAATTAAGTGACTGTTATTTTATATTAATCTTAAAGAAAATCTAATAATTTAAAATTTATACTAACTAAATTTTAATAAGGGTATTCTTATCAAACTACTAATTTGTTTCTAAAACGGAAGCTTGGGTGTCATTTTTCATTCATCATGTACTATAAGAAAATTATCAATTTTTTAATGTCAAAATTAATAAAAAATAAATAAATTACATCGATAATTTATATTTTAGGTAACTGATGATGAGCTTTAATGTTTGACAAGTAAAGAACGAGTTTTGACCTTGATGGATATATGCTTGTGACCTCTATGACATCCGAGATATTTTTCTGTTGTTATTTTCTATTTCTTCTTTTGATCAGTTATTATCATCATATTCATGTATTGAGCATTGTTAATTTTTTATTGTTCTAGCAAATGTTGTTTGATTGCAAATTGCATTGAGTTGTAATTGTTAACTTCGCTCTTTGTAATTTTATCTATACTAATTAATTGAGCCCGGCTCTCAATTTTCCCAAAAATAAAATTTTCTTGTGTAATACACTTTAATTATTCAATTAAAATAATAACAATGATTAATAATTAATAAATTATTCGGCTCTAATTAATGCTTAAAAACGAATTCTCCTTATCTTACAACGACGGTGCTGACCTTTTAGGAAAAAATCTAAAAATCATGAGCTTCTCAAAGAATTCGAATCTTCAGCTTTTACAAGAATAATTGAGTAATTTAAATTAATCCTACCTTGTTTTAACTTACCCGATTAAAATAAAAATTCCTTCTTCATCAAAAATTAAATGGACGGTTGGATCTTGTAACTTTTATTTCTTATGAAACTGTGAGCATAAATCATGATGCATGTTTCTTTTTGATTTTTAATAAATAACATTCTCGTTTGAGTTTGAAGCTTGAGATCCTTTCGCTTCCTATCCAATTTTCATTGTAATGGAAAAGTATCCGAGTCCTCTTTTCAAATATAGGAAAATTAATTAGATTTTTAACTTTTAAAATATGATAAATATATTTTATGTATAATACTTTTTTATTTACAAAAAATACTGTTTGATTTGCTTTGCTTGAATTTCCTTAAAAAGATTTTTATTAAAACTAAAATAAAAGTTTAAATTCAATAAAACACTCAGTAATTTTCATTTAAAAATCTTGTAGAATAAAATTCATATAATATGCATGTGAGCCAGAAATCTTTAACTTGTTAACTAAGCTAGTTACTAATGTAACTTTTGAATTTTGAAATTGTTGAACTTGCTTTAAAATCGGTTAATAAATCACTATTTTAGTGACTATTATTTAATATTAATCTTAAAGAAAATCTAGGAATTTAAAATTTATACTAATTAAATTTTCATGAGGATATTACTTAACTATTGCTGACGACGTAGGTTAGAAGAACCGTAGCCGGCAGGTGATGGAGGTCATAAAGACTGTTGTCTGACGACGGAAGTCCGAAGGACCGTAGTCGGTGGGCGACGAAGGTCAAAAGGACCGTAGTCGGCGGGTGACGGAGGTCATAAAGACTGTTGTCTGGCGACGGAGGTCGGAAGGGTCGTAGTCGGCGGGCGACGGAGGTCAGAAGGACCGTAGTTAGCGGGCGACGGAGGTCGGAAGGATCGTTGTCTAGCGACAGAGGTCAGAAGCACTATAATCAGAGGGCGACAGTGGTTAGAAAGACAATTATCTAGTTGAGGAGATCGAAAGGACCGTTGAAGGGTGGAAGTCTGGTGTTGGGTAAAAATTCGACGACAGGGGAAGTTCGGCATCAGGTAGAAGTCTAACAACGAGTGGATGTTCAGTGCGGGTAGAATTCCTATGAAAGTCCAGTGACGAGTGGACATTCAACGTCGTGTAGAAGTCCGACAAAAGTCTAGCCACTAGTAGAAGTCCGGCGTCGGGTAGAAATCTGGTGACAGACGGAAGTCCAGCGTCAGGTAGAAGTCCGGTGATGGGCGGAAGTCCGGCATCGGGTAGAAATCAGGCGATAGGCAGCAGTCTGGCATCGAGTAGAAGTCCAACGAAAGTCTGGCGACGGGCAAAAGTCCGACGACAAGCGGAGGTTCGGCATTGGGTAGAAGCCCGACGATAGTCCGACGATGAGTAGAATTCCAACGACGGGCGGAGGTCCGGCATCGGGCAGAAGTATGATGATAGTCTGCAGATGGGCAGAAGTCCAACGACAAGAAGAGGTCCAGCGTCGGTCAATGGCCGGGAGTTGGTCGAGGAAGATTTTGGTGGCAAGAGAACTCTTTCTTCTCTTCCTTCTCCTCTTGCTTGGGCTCCCTTCCACCTCCCTTCCTTCTTCCATCATGAGAAATGAGGGGTCTATTTATAATTTTCTAAGTGTAGCATGACCAGTAAATAGGAGGAAGATTAAGGGTAAATTGGGAGTGGTTTGAATGGACGTCCGATGTTGAATCCCTTGATCTTGGATCATTTATTGGGCATTTATATGTCTTAATGATATCGAAATTTAGCGATCTTAGGCTCTTTGGATTCGTCTCATTGAGGCGCTCGATTCGACAATAACATGTCACGTTTGGACATCGCTTGGTAGTCCAAATTATGGATTGAACCTTCCAAATGCGCTCTAGGTCTTTAATTTGAACTCATTTTAGCTCGTATTGAGTCGAATTTGGTGTCGTTGGGTTCGTATTTCCGAGATGTTAAGTTCAACTATAAGTTTCCTGTAATCAAAGTTTAGATGGTCTCCAATTTTATTTTTGAAGTTTCTAACTTGATTATGCTTTGAGATTCGTGCTTGATCAAGATAATTTTTTGATGATATATTAGTTGCCCCCCTATTTTTAGATGTTGAATCTTGCAGAATCCAAAAATATATCTGTCTCACAAAATGTTGAGATGTAAAATTATGTTTTTCAAACAAATTGTGCGGCGTAATCTCTGCTTGGTCGTCAATAGGAAGCTAAGCCCGAGATCATGAACCCAAATACAAATTTTCTTTTGAATTTGAGGTGTTGATTGAATGAAATTTATTTATAAACTTAATAGATATATACTTGTAGGTGCAGAATCGAAGTAATGCTCTTAATTTAAATCATCATTCCATTTAAAGAATGTATAATATATATAAAAAAATTATTTTCTTTGAATTCAGTTTTCTATTATAACATTTTTTTCTTTTTCAAAATTTAGCCTCCTCAAAGAGGAGGCGGCGGCAACAGTATAGCTTTAACCGATATTTATATATTTTGGATATTTAATTCTTTTAAATTATTTCTTATTTTTTTTATTTTAATATTCAGCCACCTGCTACAGGCGGCAATGGTGTCATTTTTTTTTGAAATGATGCAACGGATGGTTAGGCGAATCATTTTTTTTGTTGCGGGCCGTGTTTTTCTTTTGAGAGAGCGTGTTTCCTCTCTGTTTTTTATTAGAGAGAGAATTTTTAAATTTTTTTAAGAATTCTAAAAATTCTAAGAAGCGGCCCAAGAAATTTGAAAAAGCTTCTAAAATCTTTTTGAAACAATTTAAATAATTTGGAGACAAATTTCCTCCCAAATTCTGAACCATTTCCCCTATTTTCGTCCTATAAATACCCAACTAGGGTAATGAAAAATTTGCACATTCTCATCTTCTCCCTTCTCCTTCTAACTTTCTTACATTTGAGGTATTCCGCTGTTTTTGATAGGTGGCATTCCTTTCTCAAATTCAATGCCCCTCTCTTATGAAGAAGCTAGAATTTTCCACTTTCTCCTCACTTTCACCCCTATTTTTTTTTCTTACTATAGAGACATTCAACTATTTTTGATAGGTGGCATCCCCTACTAAAATTCAGTGCCCCTCTTTAGTGTAGAAGGGACCTTCTCCTCCTTCCATTCTCTTTTCCTCATGCTTTCTTTTTTACTTTAGAGGCATTGTACTATCTGAGATAGGAGGCATCCTCAATCAAGCTTAAGTACCCCTCTTTTGTATAGAAGAAGTCATGATGGAAGTTTATTCTCTCAATAGACTTCTCTTGAAAGATAAAGATAGGATGATTTGAGAAGATCTGGCGATAATAGTACCCATGAAGAGAACCAGTGATCTTCAATAGATGGATTGAATTTTGATGATGTTCAAACAAAAATCTAGCGACGATTCACAATTAGACGAAAGTTCGATGGAGATCGATGGTCGAGAGAAAGTGCGACGACGATCGACTGTTAGGTGGAACTCCAGCGTCACTCGACGACTGGGTGGTGAATTGAAGGAGACAATTAGGGGGTGTACTACTAATAACAATTGAGGGAGAAGCGGGTGATGACTGATATAAAGTAAAGGACCGATGGCAGACACCAAATGAAGGGCTGATGATGGCGGTGGTCTAATTGCATTTTGCTAAGACAATATGCATCCATACTGACATGTGCAGACATTAAATATTCCTGATTGAAGGGGTCAAAACAATCTGCCTTGTCAATAGTCTAGCGACACATTAATAATGCCAATTGAGTGGAGGCCTAATGATGATCAGTTTTTAATATTTCATTGAAGAAGAAGTTGAAGGAGAAGCTTGTATGGATGATGCCGGTATAACTTTAATTTCAACTTCTTATAAAAATGAATGTATACTTGAACCTAATGTGGAATCTATCTAACTCCAATAATATTGTATATGAATTTGAGATTATTGTATAAGCCAAATGCTTATTTCTCACTTGAAATGAACTTATCCTCCATAGAGAATTTGTCCTGTGCCTTTTGAGGCTTTTTAACATGCTAAGGTCTTCATATAACTGTACCTTTTGAGGCTTTTTAGCCTTATAAGATTCTTGAATAAGTGATGACATTGTTAATCACTTACTCTCATGAAATCTTTTTAAAGAAAATGTTATTTACTCAGAGCTTTGATCGATTATGTTAATAAGTTGAGAGAAATTCATAATGGACATTTGACCTATATAAGGTTGCTTGTTAGAGCATTGTTCAATGACATCAACTTTTATGAAAAAGGTTGAGAGAATCCACCAAGGATGTATGATCTATCAAAGGTTGTATATCAAAGTGTCGCTCGATGGTGTTAACCAATATGGAAGAGGCCGAGAGAATCCACTAAGGATGTATAACCTATCTGAGATTGTATGTCACAGCACTGCTCGATGACATAAACCAATATGGAAGAGGTCGAATCAAATCCCCTTGGTATCGATTTTGCCTTGATTGGGAGGGGGCGAACGCCGCGTGTATCCCAAATTAAAGGTGAAGAATTGTCTATCTTTAGACTGTTACTACCTTTTTGAGGTCGAGATTAACATTACCTAAGGAGTAAAAGTCCAGATAGGGACTGTATAAAGCTTGAAATTTAATAGAAGCATCATTACATTTGCTAGAAGCTTTATGATCTTAAGATATTATCTGGGATATTAGAAGAGTTGGAGGAATCTTCTTAACCATGACTATAGCCAAGGTTGGCCCCCAATCCATATTTAATTCCCAAGAAATTAATACAGTAATAGCTGATGCCATATGTTGACATGAACGACCTTTTGAGGCTGGAGCAAAAACTGCCGCCCAGTCGGAAACCATAATTCTGACAGATGGTGACAAACTGTTACGTCCTGAAAATATTCATAGTGGCAGAGAAGTATAAAGTTTAACATCTTAGTATTATATGAAGATCTAACACATAAACAGATGAAAGAGATGGGGCAATATTTATAAGAGACACCAAAATTTTTATGTGGAAAATCCTTAAAAGGAGAAAAACCATGGGGTCAGGCCCAGTTTGAATGAATCCACTAGTATTTGCAGTTGATTAATAATGAGGCCCTTCCTCAAGGAAGACCTTAGTTTGATGTAGCAAATATACATCATATAGAATGCATTACATGGTGAGGATTGGAAAAATCACTATTGACATGTTTATTTGGTCGATAGGACCATAGTTGACTAGCGATAGAAGTTAAAAAGACTAGTATCTGGCGACGGAGGTCAAAAGAACTATAGTTGATGGGTGACAGAGGTCATAAAGACCATTTTCTGGTGACAGAAGTCAGAAGGACCATAGTCGGCGGCAACGGAGGTCAGAAGGACCATTTTCTAACAACAAAGGTCAGAAGGACCATAGTCGGCAATTGACAGAGGTTATAAAAATAGTTTTCTAGAAATAGAGGTCAGAAGGACCATAGTCGGTGGTCGACGGAGGTCAGAAGGACTATTGTCTAACAACAGAGGTCAGAAAGATTGTAGTCGACGGACAACAGAGGTTGGAAGGATCCTTATCTAACTACAGATGTCAGAAGTTCTATAATTAGCGGGTGATAGTGGTCATAAAAGACTATTGTTTGGTGGAGGAGGTTGGAAGGACCGTTGAATGACGGAAGTCTGGTGTCAGGTAAAAATTTGATGACAGGCAGAACTCCAGCATCGGGTAGAAATCAGGCGACAGGTGAAAGTCCAGCGTCCGGTAGAATTTGATGAAAGTCCAACGACGGGCAGAAATTCAACGACGGACGAAGGTCTGGCATCAGGTAGAAGTCTAACGATAGTCCAGCAATGGGAGTCTAGTGACAGGCGGAGGTCCAGCGTCGGGTAAAAGTTTGATAATAGTCCGGCGACGGGCGGAGGTCTATTGTCGGTCGGTGGCCGGGAGTTGGTCGAGGAGGAGTTTGGTGGCAAGAGAACTCTTTCTTCTCTTCCTTCACTTCTTGCTTGGGCTCCCTTCCTCCTCCCTTCCTTAATCCCTCATGAGAAATGAGGGATCTATTTATAGTTTTCTAAGACTGTCATGACCAGTAAATAGAAGGAAGATTAAGAATAATTTGGGAGTGGTTTGAATGGACGGCTTATGTTGAATCCCTTGATCATGGACCATTTATTGGGCATTTATATGACTTAATGATATCAAAATTTTTCCATGTTAGGCTCGTTGGATTCATCCCGTCGAGCCGCTCGATTCGACTACAAACATGTCACGTTTGGACACTGTTTGGTAATCCAAATTATGGATTAAAACTTCCAAATGCTCTTCGAGTCTTTGATTTGAACTATTTGTGCTCAAATTGAGTCGAATTTGGTGTCTTGGGTTTGTATTTTTGAGATGTTCTGTTTGACTATAAGTTTGCTGAAATCGAAGTTCAGATGGTCCACAATTTAAATTTTGAAGTTTCCAACTTGATTTTGCATTGAGATTCATGCCTGATCAAGATAATTTTTTGATGATGTATCAAAACTATTAATTATTTTCTAAAATGGAAGTTTAGGTGTCATTTATCATTCATCAAGAATTATAGGAAAATTATCTATTTTTCAATGTCAAAATTCATCAAAAATGAATGCATTAAATCGGTAATTTATTTTTTAGGTAACTTCTGATATATTTTAAACTGACTGTAAAATTCCCGTGGGAAATTATTTCTATTACTCCAAATATTTATTGAAAAATCTTTTTGGATGGAATAATCATTGTAGACAACTAAAGTTGAAATCTGTTGTTGAAACTATATAAAGGGGGACTGACTGGGAAAATTAGATGTTGAACATTTTTTTAGTATTTCATTAGAAATTCTTGTAGACAATTTTGTGGCTCGTGTAATGGAAATTCTGACAGGCACCTCGGCTGGAGTCTGTTGATGAAGGTGTACTGTGGAGTTTAATTTGAATTATAAAAATGTTTAAGGCTCTACCTCCTCTAAATCATGCTTATATTTTCTTTGATATGTAAAAATAACAAACCTCTCTTAATATACATAAGTTTACGTACCGAATCAAATAATAAAGTGATAGAGTAGAGTGTAAAACCTACGAAGAAGTATGCTTTTCAACAATCAACTAGTACTGTTTACTCTAATTGCAAAATTATTTTACCAAAATAAAATTATTGGTTGTGGAGATTCAATCAGTGAATAAAAATAATATAAAAATGGATACAATATTTGAATAAAATATTTTGGACTGATAAATGTCAATTGCATATATTTTGTAATGAAATTTTTATTTTTAATGTGATTTACAATATATGCATCCCCAGATCTCTGTCTAGTTGTTAGGGGTGAAAAGGATATCTGCTGACCTCCTACAGTTATATCATCTCCTTAAGAACCTCTAGGTATGCTAATATGCTATTTCAATATTCCTGGTTATTCTTGCTTTCCTCCATCAAGGCTATACATCACACTCAATTTTAACTACACATACGATCACTATGTGCATTAAATAAAGAGATAGATAATATTTAAAATATCATTTAACTTTAGAGTATAAGAATTTTTATTAGTACTTAATATGTTCTCTACATCATTATCCAAAATTAAAGAATTAGCCAGACATTGAAGAAAAGATAAGCAAACTCATTTTTATTGAAATCATAGAAGAAGGAAAAAACTAGAGAATGATATCACCAGAAAGGATCATATATCTCTGTTAATCTCCTTCTTCCTTAATGTACAGAGTTACTTAAATAAACATCCACTAAGACTCTAATGATTGTATCTAGTACTTCCCTAGCCTCTCTTACATTTGACTCTAAGAGAGATGTAAGGAAGTGCTTTGAAAACTATAAAAAAATTTACAAGTGATTCAACTCCCCTACAAATATAACACAATGACTATTTATAGAAAAACACAAAATAGGTAGCTGGCGCTGTGACACTTGAAAGATCGGTGCTGCTGCTCCTGAAAATGAATTAACGCCACTATGCTACCATTTTAGCTCTACAGCGGAGCTTGCTGATGAGGATCAGTTACTTAGTAAGTAGTCACATTATTTTACTAACATATCTTATACTTTAAAAGTAATAACTTCTACACCATGGCGCTACTGACTTTAGAATGCTGTAGAGCCTAAATGATAATTTTGGTACCAATTCGTGATAGATTGTGATGATGTGGGGCTTGAAAATAGTAAACATGGCACTTCAAAGCTAACCATTTTGATGTCGGGGCGCTGTGCAATAAAAAATTTGGTGCTGGCATGTCAATATTATGCACTACGGCAATGCCTTTGATGGCACCGTGGCATTGATTTGTCCGATGCTGTGGTGGTAGATGATACTTAAAATTTTATGTCTTTTTTATATTTTTCCTACACAACACAACTAAAAGCACATTTTCATTGAAAATATAATATATAAAATAATATATTATTTACACTTATCAAATTATCCCTAGCTTAAACTCTTACTTGTCCTCAAGCAAATAAAAATATTATAATTCTGATTAAATGATTAACCAAAGTAAAACCAGACAATTTAAAACCATTAAAATATAGGATAATACATTACGGTCTAGAAGTAATAAAAAATGAACAAGATTATAATTCTAGTTTGAAAAAAAGTTAATGACTACACTAAGCAGTCATCTTTATTATTGTTTAATTTGAATTCATAAGTTATAGATTTAATTATTAATTTTTTAATTTTAAAATGAATAATCCATCCTAATGATTAGATATATTAGTAGTTAAAATTGAAAGTTTTATTAGTTCACCATCATTTGTACTAGCTTTCATATTTTATCTTTTATGAATTTAAGTATAAGATTTTAATCAGATTCTATGCATTTGACTGCTACAAACTTTATAATGTACTCATTTTTTTCTTCTATTTCTTTTTCTTTTTCTTTTTAGAACTATTTTCATAATTTTTTTAATTTTTTATTTTATGGAGTACATTACTAATAATTTTGAATATCAGTTTTTTCTTCGAACTCTTTTATTATACTAATGAATTTTATGTCAAGATTTAATAAGTTTGCCAATTCCAAATTTAGGTTGCTTATGATTTTCAATTTTAATCTACTCATATCCAATCTTTAATTTTAATTATTTTTTTATTTGAAAAATTAATATATAATGGTATAACTTATAATTTTAAATTAAAGTAATATCTTAAAGGGTCTGAGTTAGTTAATCATTAGTTTTTTAACTCTATAAGATATAAATAGTGTTCATTTGAATTATGATATAGGATTTTATTATTATCATAGTTTTATATTATTTTTAATTATCATTTTTACTAAGATTTATTAAATAATCATAATATAAGAATTTTAGTATGTTTGAAGGAAATTTCAATAAGATGTAAATGAAGGAAACTTAAATAATAATTAACACTAAATGTACTTTCATATAAATGATAAAATGCACATAAAATATGTGATAACATAACATAAACATAACACAAGTTATAAGATAACTAGTGTACTAGGTACTATACATAGCATATCAAGTGGGTTGCCTCTCATAAGCGTTAAGTTTTAAGTCTTCAGCCTGACTATCCATTACAACATATCAAAATAAAATAAATATGTCACCCAATACAAGTAGCCTCTAAACTCTCTCTCTCTCTCTCTCTCTCTCTCTCTCTCTCTCTCTCTTTCTCTCTCTCTTTAAAGAAAAAGAAAAAAACACCTAACTCTTTAAATCACGGTCTTCCTCTTGCACCTTATCATCATCATGGTGTTCTTTCTCTCTAGGTTGCCACACAAATGGTCTACAGGTAGGTGCATAGGGGAACTCAAGCTGTTCAGAATGCTCCATAAAACGATTACTCTTAAACATACCAACAAGTTCATCATTTAAATTTGAAGTATATGAATAATATTATTCTTGTTGGTCCATGCAATGAGGCATCCTCATTTTTATCTCAAATTTCCAATCCCTATTTTCCTTATAAAAGTGAGTAACCTCTTCCATTTTTCCCCTTAACTCAGCCACCTGCTCTTCTGATGTTTTAGGAACTCTAGCACTCCTGCTATTATTGCCTGGTCTACTAGATAATCTAGGCTCATTGAAATCACCTTCCTCCTCATCCTTTCCTGCTTGCTTAAAACTCAAAATCTTTTTTTTGTGAGAGCTTGAATAGGGAATAACAATTCTTTATTTTATTTTGTCCTAACACTTGCTGCAACACGCAAAGCGTATAGGAGAGAAGGGTGCCCTAAACCAATAGATGTGGTACCCCTAATGATGTATATAATAAATGAAAATATAAGTTTTCCTGCATCAATAGAATACCCCATTTGAATTAAATTATTCAAAAGGGCACGGTCATGAGTGACTTCACTAATATTATGACTATATAACAATCAAGCAGAAATGAAATAATGCCAAGCTTTGTAAGTTTGGGTCATAAAAGAGGTAGAAAAATTGATAATTTTATTATCTTTCTTTTTGCAACAAGCTCCACTATTAGGTTTACATAAGATACTCAATATGTCATCAAGATTTATAAGTGTATTAATGAAGGCATTGTACTCATCAAATTCAAATTCTCTAAGTCTGTAAACCTTATTAATGGCTACTGAATCAAAAGAGACTCACTTTCCCTAAACATAATATATAGTATCCACTACCTCTTTTTTATTTAGAAAAAAATCATGAATAATATTAATAATGGTACCAAATGGTTCTCCATAAAATCTTTCTCAGCATCTACTTGCTATTTTTTGCATAATGGGTAGAGTAGGAATTTGAAAATCTCTTTCTAGAATTAGTTGTTTGTTTACAACTGAGCTAGTAAATCAGGCTTCAGCATTAGCATTAATAAATCTGCTTCTATCAAAAGAGGAAGACGATCTCTTCTTGCTAAATAACTTAGGAGTCATTTTTTTATAGAAAATTTCAAAGAAAATATAAGAGTTTATGGGAAATGGATGATGTTTATTGAAATGAAAAAAATTTTCTTCCTACTTATCACATAATGAAGCGCTGCAGCGCTGCGGTGCTAAATGTAGAAACAAAACAACAGAATAGTTAACCGACAAGCGTTATAGCAGTTCAGGCCACATGGCACATCAGCACTGGTTTTTGGAAATTATAGCATTGCTTTAGGAAGGTCCACTGCTACGACATTTGACACGTCTCAATGCCGTATTATTTATGTCAGGGAACCACTATGACACTATAACTGAAATAATTATGATGCCTGATAACACTATGACACCTGCAAATTATGCTGCAGTGCTCACCTACTTTAATAATGAAAGATATAACCATATAATGTACTTTCGACATTCAGTAGGGGCACACTTTTTTGACTTAAATGATCGAGCACTGTGGTGCTCAAACAATAAGTGCTGCGATGATGAATATTATTTAAAGATAATTAAATGCACAAATTTTTAGATTATAACTTTAATTATTACCATAAAATAGAATGCAAAATAATTTTATAAATTAACTAATGCAAAAAATGAATATGCAATCATAAAAAATACATAAAATAAAGAATAACGTAGGTCTAATTATGCAATTAATTCAATAATATAGTTAAAATTTTATAAAAGGGAAATACTTCCCTGGCAACGGTGCCAAACACTTAATGAGGGGTTACTGTGGAGTTTAATTTGAATTACAAAAATATTTAAGGCTCTATCTCCCCAAAAGAATACTTAGATTTTCTTTGATATAAAAATAATAAACTCTACCTAGTATACACAAGTATACGTGCCGAATAAAGTAATATAGTAGAGTGTTGATCCCACAAGGAAGTTTCTTTTTCAGTAATCAACTACTACTATATACTCTAATTACAAAACTATCTTACTGAAATAAAATTATTAGTTTTGGAGATTCAACCACTGAATAAAAATAGTAAAATAATGGATACATTATTTAAATAAAGTATTTTGGACTGATGAATGTAAAGTGCATATCTTTTATAATAAAATTCTTTTTTCATGTGATTCTGAGAATACGCATCTCTAGAACTCTATCGAGCTTATAGAGGCGAAAAGGTATATGCTGACCTCCTACAATTATATTAACTCCTTAAGAACCTAGCATATTTTACATCAGTTGTCTAGATATGCAAACATATTATTTTATTCCTGATTATTTTTGTATACCTCTATTGAGGTTATACATCTTACTAGATTTTAACTACCCATATGGCTACTATATAAATTAAATAAAGAGTGGGATAATATTAAAAACATCATTTAATATTAGAGCATAAGAGTTTTTATTAGTACTTAATATGTTCTCTATGCCATGAATCCAAAACCAAAGAATTAGCCATACATGGGAAAAGGATAAGTAGACACATTTTCATTAAAATCATATAAGAATGAAAATATAAGAGAATGATATTATTAGGAAGGATCTATGTATCTCCTTTACACTCCTCCTTCCTTAAAGTATGGAGTTACTTAAATAAATAGTGACTAAACTCTCTAATTATTGTATCTAATACTTCCCTAGTCTCTCTTAGGTTTGAATCTAAGAGAGATCTAAAGATGAACTCAAAAAAGTACTAAAATTCTATAAGTGACTAAACTCCCCTATAAACATAACATAATGACTATTTATAGAAAATCACAAAATAGGCAACTGGCATTGCAACACTTGAAAGATTGACACTATTGCTCCCAGAAAATGAATTAACGCTGTTGCGTTACTATTTTAGCTCAACCATAGTGCTTGCCGACATGGATCAATTGCTTAGTGAGCAGTCAAGTCATTCCACTAATAGACCATGTCCTTTCAAAGTTAAATTGTTATGCCGTGGTGTTGTTGACTTTCAAATGTAGTGCCATAATGATAATTTTGGTACTGATGCGTGATAGATTGTGATGCTATGGTGCTTGAAGAAAATTGCCATGGCACTGCAAAGATGACAATTTTACATTGCAGTGATGTCTAACAGAGAAGTTTGCACCGCCATATCAATATTGTATCTCTCTAGTAGTGCCTTCGAAGGCACTACGGCGTTGATTTGTTTAACATGATGGCGGCTCTAGATCATCATATTTGGTATTTTATACCTTTTTTGTATTTTTCCTGCACAACATAACTAAAATAATATATTTTTATTGAAAATATAACACATAAAATAATACATTATTTACACTTATCATCTACCCATTTGGTAGTTTACATAATGCCTCCTATATTGCCCTTTTAGGCATAAAATTCTCTTAGATCATTCAAGTTTTGAAGCTTGTTGGCTCACAAATGGATAGGAAGACCTTAAAGTACTAAAATAAGGGCTAGGAAAAATCATAATAAAATCAAAGAATTGGAAAATCCTTTAAGGGATCCTCTCCTTTTCCCACAGATGAGTCTGCAACAATCATATATAACTTCAAGAAACATTCCAATAATTATATCCCTCCCCTTATCAACCACACTATTTTAGTTGAAAACTTTATTCCTAACCATCTCACCCCCTCTTTAATTACTCATATATCAAATAAGGAAGTTAAAGGAGTTATGTTCTCCACCCTGACCTCCACCACCCCTCATCTTGATGACTATACCTTTGAGTTTTATAAAGCCACTTAAGATAATATTGGGCAACAAGTTTTTCAGTTATTAAAAAATTGATAGTGGTTATATGCCTAAGAGGGCCAAATCCACCACCATTACAAAGATTTCCAAAAGAGTTCATTCTTAGAACATCTCTAATTTCCATCTTATAACCCTTTGCAATGTTTTTTATAATATTATTTTAAAAATTCTTGCCAACACGTTTAAGCTTATCATGCCACATATTATTCATCAAAGCCAATTTGTCTTTATATTTTAACAGTATCTCTACTGATAATATATTGCTTGTTAATAAGGCACTTGGTGAATTTAAGGAATCTGGTAGTAAGAATTTTTTATGTGAAATTTGATATCTACAAAATATTTGATTCTCTTTCAATGTAATTTTGTTTTGTTGGATATTATAAAAGGCTTCCATAATATTTTCATATGTTTGATTAATCACTACATAAAGGATGCCCAAATTTTCAATTTTTATTAGCAGATCTCTAAAAGGATTATTTCTATTTAAATCTAGTATTAGATAGGTATGTCCTCTCTCTCCTTATTTTTTGTATCATTATGGGATAATTTATCTAATTTATTTGAAGCTTCAATTTCAAACCTCACCTTTGATGGCCTCAAAGATGGTGGCTCCCAACTTACCCAGTTACTTTATGTTGATGACATGCTTGTGATCGAAAAAGTTTCAACCCAAAATATTATTTCCCTCAATAATATCTTGAACCTTTTTGCTATTGCATTTAATCTCCATAACAACTATGCAAAATGCTCCATTTTGTGATCTAAAAATACTCCTATAACATCAAATATCAATAATATCCTTAATATAAATGGGATCTCCAACTCTAGCATCTACTTAGGCTTGCTGGCTTCTCCCAAGAGATTGTTTATCTCTCATCTTCAGCCCCTTCTACATAAATTATAAACTTTGCTTAATGACTGGAAGGAAAAAATTTAGTCCTTTGCTTGTAGACATCATAACTTGAGGTATATCATTTAAAATACATTGACTTACTGGATTAGAGGATCAATTATACCCAAAGTTTGTTACAAAAGCATAAATAAAAATTATTCAAGACTTATATTATAAGGGTTTCAATATGAAGATATTACTTACTATTTCCTAGAAGAATACTTAAAAGCTATTAGTTTTTTGTGGCCTTGGTATCCCTGCTATTCAAGCCCTTTACTATGGATTTTATTGCCCTGTCATTTGGTGTATACCTATTGGTGAAGGTTTTTTTGCTAGATGGTGCAAGCATAAATATGACTTACCTTGTAAACATGCCCCCTTTAAAGCATCTAAATATTGGATTCGTTTTGTGGCCATAACATCAAAAATTAGAAACTATATCTCCTTTTAAATCACTCAAAATAACTACCTATCTCTTATTTGGGATGCTTGGTCTAATGATAATTCTTTGTATGAGTTAATGGACCTTGATTCTTTGGATCAATATACCTCTCTCACTGTGAGTTCTATTTTTTTACATCAGGGCTGGAACATTCGTCATAATTTGTCTATTCCCATTAGAGATATTAGTGCTAATATTCTTATTTGTAGTTGAACCTATTCAAGTTTCTACTGGAAAGGATATGTAAATCTCTCCTTTAGGTAATTTATTTTGAGGTTATATAGAAGGTTTCATGACATATGTTCATATGGTATAAAAACTATGCTCTTCAATTTTTTGCATATACTTGGATGGCTATGCCGGAGGGCTTAAAAAATATTAGCCGTCTTATCAAACCACAACATTCTGGTGCATATTACATTCATTTTATTTAACCGAATGTCTAAAACTCATGCACACTTTTTCTTTGACTGTGATTATTCCTTCTGTATCATCTCTACTTTCTTTCCTGGGTTAAATTGATTTTTACTTAGACCCATCATGCACTAGTTAGCTGACAATATTTTGGATATGATGAACATTAGTCACTCTCTCAAAAAGTTATATTACCTAATCATCATTTCTCCTTACTTTTCTTATGGAGAGGGAGGAATGGAAGAAGGTTTGTTGGTGATATTAATAGCTTTATAAATGTGAGAAGCAACATAAAAAGATCATTTTGTTTAAAATTTTTAAATGGAAGTAAACTGATGATATTAAACATCTCATCTCTAGATTATGCTATTTGTTCATATGGTTATACTCATCTTTGGAACATTGGCATGTTTTGGCATCCTTTGGCGCTATGTTTTGGAAGAACTATTGGCATCCTTTTTTGCATCCTTGGTCTCACTATTAGTGGGTATTTTGGTATAAGGCGGTGAGGACAATGATGAATGTTGTTTTTCCACCCTACATGTTTTCTCCTCGGATAGTCAGCTCGACAACCAAGGATTCCTATGTTCTCTAATGGCTTCATGATTCAAGGGTGCTTACATTTTATTCCTTTAGCTTTACTATTTATTTTTTATATTCTAGCTTAAAGTTTTGGTTTCAAGCCGTTATGCTCTTATTTTATAGTATTGATTGCCCTTTTTTGAAGTTTAGCTCAAATTTGTAAATCTCTTTTTTATAAAACTTTTCCTTTTTCTTCTCGATGTAATTTTGTTCTGTTGTTAATGAATTGGGCTTTTCCCCTACATTTCACCCAAAAAATTTTTGAATTAATGTTTAACTACAATATTTTACAAATTTGATCATAAAAACCATCACAACATAAGCACAATGGTCAATTCACTAAAAAAGATTATCTATTTTCGGCGGTTAAATCCACTAGAAAAACAAACATATCCACTGATAATTTTTTCGAACCATTTTAGCGAATTTTTAACGACTTCATTTCCATAAAAAAATACCATAGGAAATATCATTTGCTAAAAAATCTTTTCATCGGAAATACTTATAGTAGATTACCAATGAAAAAATGATTGGAAGTATCCATAGGATATTTTTGTTGGAAAAAAAGAGTTTGATGATGGGGGTGAATTGCCTCAATTTTGAGAGGAGAAAAATTTACTATCAAATTTTGATGACAAAAATTTTTATTAGAATTATTGTGATTTCAAAATAAAGTTAAATTCCCTAGTTGTTCTATAATTTAATTCCATAAAAACTTAGTAATATACCATATGTTTGTGTCAGATTTATCATAATTATCATTTTTCTTCAATTTAATTATAAATATAAGCATATTATCTCTTTTTTAAAAAATAAAAAATATTATGAATATATAAATAAAAATATCATTTATAATAGGAATATTTTAAATTGGGAACATTTTATAATATAAATAACTTTTAAAGATAAAGTATTATGAATTAAATTAATATACATATATAAATATAATTCATAGCAAGAATATATTAAAATTCAATCATAATAATTTTAGCAAATTGTTTGTTTGATGCTTAATAGGCCCCCTCCTCAAGAAGTTGAAAATTTTCATTGTAAATTCATAGTACCTTCTTTTCTTGTACATTTTGATTTCACCACAAACTATTTTTACTATTAGTAGCTTTTCCATTTGATACTCCAAGCACATCTTTTCAACATTCCTAATATTACTAGCAACTTTTTCTCACATAACATTAGTTTTCTTATGCACAGACAAAATCTTAAGATCTAGAATTTTACTCTCAAAAATATTTTTGTTAATATTTTAAAAAAAAGATAGTTAGAAAAAAATGGTGTGGAAAAAACAACACAAATGTTGGATGAAACTCAAAGAATGCCTACACCTTGGGTTTTTTTCATCCCCCAAAGTGATATTCCATTACAAAATTCTTTCAATTGTTTCATCTCCACCATCAAACTTAATTTGAAACATTATGAATATATGGTTTTCATCAAACTTATAACATAAACGAACTTTGTTGTTATGTCATATTATTTGCCTCTATGTTTTTTTTTTTAGAATCTATAAGATTGATAATTATAATTTTCATGATAGCCATTAGAACACCTACTTCTTCTCTAACACCGTTTGCGATTTTTTATATAATGCAATTTCCATTACATTTGGGATTCTATTACGAAATTACGATCCTTCAAATTTAGCTAATAACTCAAATTTAATTTCAATATCTCAGTTCATGTTAATAATTTTACAATGAAATTAAACATAAAGTTTTAATTTTCAATTATATTTTGTAAATTACTTTAGTTATGTATTTTATAATATGGATCAATGTATTTAATTTAATTATCAAGTAATTGTGTCATTTGAAGGTGTATTGTTTACTATTTCTCTACATGTTATCTCCATCATAATTTCTTAATATTCATTTATCCTTTACTTATGAAGGTTCTAGTATGGAAATGGATGAAGATTGGATGTCTTATTTGAGAAGTAGCAAAGTCTTTAGGGAAGGAGTTAAAAATGTTTAAACTCAGCATTTGCCATTGGAAGTATAAGTGGATTTTTTTTAATGGAAGTATAAGTGGAATGATACTATGCCTGTGATACATTTAGGGTTGAAGGTAATGCTCTGGATGAAGTTTCATATGCTGAAATAAATAAGCTTAATGCAAATTCTTTAACATTTTTTTTATGTTTATAAAGAGACTTAGAATAAGAGTTATTTCTTGGATGTAAAAAAATTTCAAAACTTAATTTTCTTATTAGGTTTCTTCAACCTAAATTCCTTCATAAAAGGACTAAAAAATCATTTACTGTGTTACTTGATTTATTAAGGGAAGCAATTGAAGATATTTGACTGCCAAAGTCTTATTGTAAAATGATGAAGATAATTCAAGGTTTGGTCTTAAGTTATAAAAATATGATCCATGTCAAAATGATTATATATTCTATTATGGTCCTAACGAATTTAACAATGATTGTGATGTTTGTAAAGAGTCAAGATTGATTAGAGAAGGTAACACATCAAAAGATTTTTCAATTGAAAAATTAGAAGGGTTGTAGTGAAAGTCATGTGGCACTTTCCCTTAATATTTGGATTGTAAAGATTATTTATGTCATTAAAGATCATATAATGATATGGTATAAAGCGGGGTGCACAAAAGATGGTTGCATTAGACATCCTATAATAACTCTAGATTGGCCTTATTTAGACTACCAAAATTCAAAATTTGTTAAATATCTTAAAAATGTATGTTGACCTCATTTTTGTCTGAGGTCAACGGAAAATCAAAACCTAAATTACTATCAACATACCCAATGAACATCTCTCTATAGTACACTAATCTCTTGACTTCAATCATTGTTCAGTCTATAACATTTTAAGCTTCACATATCAAATCCATCAATACGGTTCCTTGACCCAATCACTAACACATTTGACCCAGTTAAGCTAGCTGAGCCTAGCTAAATTGATAAAACACTAGATTCACTCAATCTTAAACCCAAATTTACATCTAAATGTCAAAAAATCATCTTAAATTTAGCTCCACGTGGATTGGACATGATTGGTCAATATGGCCAAGTCAATAGTTGACATGGTCAACTTCACCTAAAGTTGGTCAAACTAGGTCAGTTTGGGTCAAACCCTTGATTGAAAGTAATCAACTCCTCTAATCACTCAACCTCACTCCATTTCATTCCCCAAGTGGATCTAAGCCATAATTGAGTGAACCCATGGTGAGTTTACTTGGTGAACTAACCTAAATTGGTTAAACCACTTATATATACACTACCTAATTGCAGACCCCAAATCTTTTGAGTAATACCTACCAAACTTCATACAAATAGCCCGTAGAGACTCCCATTGGTCTATCCTAGGTGGTCGGACTTTGGTTGACCGGTCAACAAGCTCCATTTATTTAAAATGGTCAAACCTCCTTAAATTTTTCTCCTTATCCTAGGCCACGTGGTTTAAACACTACCAAACCACTCTAAAATGTTCCTAAAATAGTTTTGATCCCAACCCATGCCCTAACTCTGCCCAAATGGTCCCCCATGCATAAAAGGACAAAACCCACTTTCCAAGTCACCCACTCCCTATACTGTCTAACTCTTTTCCCCCTAACCAAATGGTACATGTGGCAAGCATCTAGTGACCCTCCCTATTAATCTTAACCCATGGTGAATGATCCAAAGCCTTAATAAAGGAAAACCACTCAAACTTCCAAGAGAGACTTCAAACTCTAACTAAGGCATCTACACACCACAACATTTTTCTCTTTGGCTTCTCTAAAGGTTCACCAAAATTTTTAAGCATTTCTCTAGTATTTGGACCCTACCATCAGTGATAGGAGGAAGTTCCCATGAGTATTAATGCCCCCAACTCCCTAACATTTGAACAAAGCTTACCTATGATTCGATCCCTTCAACAAGTTTCTTACTATGGAGCTAATGAGGAGAACTAGCCATCAAACATCCTCTACGACCCGCTGTGTGAAGGAAAAACTAAAACCTTTCAAATAATAAACTATATAAACATATAAAGCCTCCAAACTTGTTATGATGGTCTATTTAGTCATTAGGAAGCTCTACTACAAGTTTAGATCCATCTTAAGCATTCTATATTAAGTTTTAAATGACCTATAAAATAAGGGTTGTGGTGTTCTACATGAGGAAGATAAAATTATAGTTATTTAATCCTTTCTATTTCATCTAAATATCTATGATATATTCATTCCAGTCATCTGATCAGATTAGCCAAATCATGGGCATCTCCTATTTTTCTTCTGACTAAATCTTGGTCGTCCATCCAAACCACATGCATTGGACAACCCTTATTCATGCTGACTTGGTTAAGTGACTACTCATATAGCACTACATATTTGACTACCACTGCACTTAAAACCCAATGATTGTGCCACTGCCAATTATTGCACTACCATGCCAATGATTACTTGGAAATGGTTATAAATATATTTCAATTGTCTTAAATTTAGAAAAGCATAGTAAATTCATTTCTTATCTAAATATTATAAATAAATGCTCTATGGATTCAAGATAATGAGCTCTTTAATTAAAAATTGTTTTAGAGCTCGATGACTCATAGTTATAGAGTAATTTGCATATAAACCACTATACCTCTTTATTATTGGTTTGAATTATTAGTCTTCTTCCTTCTCTCCCAAATCAATAGTGGGCCTATCTTCTCCAGTATGGATTCGCTTACCCCACTTGCCTCTTATGTATTGTGACAACACCAACCTTGCTTGGATAGCTTCTTTCTTTGGAGAACCACTATGGGTTGATACTGAAATAAACTCCTGGGGGAGAAATTATTTTGCTCGTGTTTGCATGTGGATGGATCTTGGATCCAAGCTTCCTCTCGGAGTTTGGATCTCTAGGCTTCATGGCAAATTTTTTTCAAAGGGCGGAATATGAGGGGATCACTCACCTTTACGTTTATTGTGGCTTTGTTGGGCACCACATTAGTCAATGTCCCATTGTTCTTCAATTCTCCAAGTAACCCACTCTAAAACATCATGGTTGATCAGATCCTCCATCTATTTTGTGCAAGACCAATCGCTCTTCTAGTGACCCTCTTGTCACTAATAGTCGACCTTCTTCCATGATCCAGCCATCCCTCCATCAACCACATTTGAAAATTGCGCAATCTAACATCAAGCATAGTGTGAAACATTGATATATTCCTAATATCTATTGGCCTTGGAGTCTAGTTACTACTAAAAAATCTAGGAAATAGAAGAAGAAGAATTCCAATGTTTGTATTGAAGGTCAGAAAGCTATTCCCCCTTTCTTACAAGTCTAAAGTGGGGAAGCTAGTGAACCTGCAAAGCATGTTACTTTATCTAGGGATGCTGATCTCTCCAACAAACCGTTCAAGATTTCTACTAAGCCTTTCCTCATGCATCCAAGAAGATCTGGCCCAAGGAATGATAGAGTTAAGACTCATTTTCCTAAGGAACTTCAACATTTGGGGCCTATTACTACTCTACCAAGGAAGCCGAAGAAGGAGGGGGGATGTCTCTCGTTAACATGCTCTTTGGTGGCCTCATATTGTCAACAAAATAGCGATTTTGGTCTCTTTTTTATGAAGTGTTTACATGTATAAGTGTTTTAGTTCTTGATTCTCTCTTTTTAGTTTTGTTTTGGGGTGGAAGGTTTCTTTTTTATGCTTCTTCCTAGTTTGTACTCCTTGTATACTTTTTGTCTTTATCTTAATGAGATTTTTTGTTTCCAAAAAAAATCCTTGAGTCTAATTGAGCTCACATTTGAAAAAGGAAAACTAGGGGAAGTTCTCTACATCTTAATTTTCCCTTGTTAATTTGACTCACCTACTCTTTATCATTGAATTTTCTATTATATGGGTCTTGTTTGAACCCAAATATTTACAAATTCACCACAACTAATCCATAGAGCATTTGGGCACAAATTTATGGTGTGTTTACTTTCTAGCAAGGGTTATATAACATAAATTTTTTAACACATTTTAATAATAGTGACACCTACGGAGTTAAACTTGGGGTTTTTTTCTAGAGAACATACAAAAATTTTAGGAAATTCTCCCCACACCTAATATGTATGAAATTTAAACCTATAAAACTTACCAGCATTATAAACCATAAAAATTAATTTGATCTTCATTTGACATCATTCAGGAAGTTAAATATCTAACAAAAAACATCTCTTATTTTGGGGCTAATTTCTTCTAACAATCTTTATTAATTTATAAAAATTAAAATATTCAAAAAAACTTGTAATCAACTTTAAATCAATCCTAAAAAAGGAGAAAACCCCCTTTCCAAGTCACCCACTCCCTATCTTGTCTAACTCTTGCCTCCTAACCACATGGTATATGTGGCAAGCATCTAGTGACCCTCCCAATGAATCTTAACACATGGTGAATGATCCAAAGCCATAATTAAGGAAAACCACTCAAACTACCAAGAGAGACTTCAAACTCTAACTAAGGCATCTACACACCACAACTTTTTTTCTCTTTGGCTTATCTAAAGGTTCCCCAAATTTTTAAGGATTTCTCAAGTGTTTGGACCCTACCACCAGTGATAGGAGGAGGTGTCCACGAGTATTAATGCCCCTAAATCCCTAACATTTAAACAAAGCTTCCCTATGATTCAATCCCTTCAACAAGTTTCTTCCTATGGAGCAAATGAGGAGAACTAGACATCAAACATCCTCTATGACCCTCTGTGTGAAGGAAAAACTAAAACCTTTCAAAAAATATACTATATAAACTTATAAAGCCTCCAAACCTGTTACGATGGACTAATTAGTCATTAGGAAGCTCTATTACAAGTTTAGATCCATCTTAAGCATTCTATATTAAATTTTAAATGAACTATAAAATAAGGGTTGTGGTGTTCTACATGGGGAAGATAAAATTAAAGTTATTTAACTCTTTCTATTTCATCTAAATAGCTGTGATTTAATCATTCCAGTCATCTGATCAGATTAGCCAAGTCATGGGCATCTCATATTTTTCATCCGACTAAATCCTGGTCGTCCATCCAAACCACTTGCATTGGACAACCCTTATTCGTGCTGACTTGGTTAAGTGACCACTCACATAGCACTACATGTTTGACTGCCATTACACTAACAACCCAATGATTGTGCCACTGCCAATTATTGCACGGCCATGCCAATGATTACTTAGAAATGGTTATAAATATATTTCAATTGTCTGAAATTTAGAAAAGCATAGTAAATTCATTTCTTATGTAAATATTACAAATAAATGCTCTATGGATTCAAGATAATGAGCTGTTTAATTAAAAAATTTTTTAGAGCTCGATGACTCATGGTTATAGAGTAATTTGAACATAAACCACTAGCCCTCTTTATTATTGGTTTGGATTATTAGTCTTCTTCCTTCACTCCCCAATCAATGGTGGGCCTATCTTCTCCACTTTGGATTCGCTTGCCCCACTTGCCTCTTATATATTGGGACAACACCAACCTTGCTTGGATAGCTTCTTTCTTTGGACAACCACTATGGGTTGATACTGAAATAAACTCCTGGGGGAGAAATTCTTTTGTTCGTGTTTGCATGTGGATGGATCTTGGATCCAAGCTTCCTGTTGACCCTGATTTTCCCCTAGACCAAGGTCAAGGAGTTGACCTGGTCAAGTTTGACCAGCCTAGACCCCAGAGCCCATCCCAATGGGTTCAGGGAGTCAAGTCAAGCCTGCTGAGCCTAGACCCAGGCCCTGGAACAACCTGGTTGACCAGGTCAACCCAGGTTGACCCATTAGGCCCATAGAGGTCTAAACTAGTTCAAATCAAATCCAAACCCAATCCAGGGCTCTCCAAGCCCTATTCTCTCCTCCACTGGACTCAGTGGGTCAGGCTTGACCCATTGGGCCCAAGTCTTGGTCCTGGGTCAACATGGTTGACCAGGTCAACCCAATTGACCCATATAGGCCTTAATGGGTTTAAATCAGATCCCAACCCATTTAATCCCTCTCCTTGGCTCCACCCAAGTCCCCTATGGCCCAATTGACTGGGTTGACCAAGTCAACCCTTGACTTGGTCAACCCAAGTCTTAACGGGTCGGTTTGACCCTTTAAGAGCCATTTAAAACCCATTCAAAGCTCTAATCCTTTCCTAATCTATCCAAAAACCCAAACCACGGCTAGGAGGTCTAGTTTTCCCTCCTAATTGACCCTAGGACGGATCTTAGCTGTTAATCACTAGCTTAAGACTATAAATAGGGATCCTAGGGTTTTCTTGAGGAGGATCTTGTTCCTATTCTCTCCCAGAGCTCTCCAAGCCCGAGGCTTCGCTTGTGAGAGTTTCTTGAGTCCCTTCCCACCTCATCCCACCAAGATCCACCGGCCAGAGGCCGCCATCGATGAGATATCCGGCGAGCCGAAGCTAGGAACATTCCAAGCGATTTTCCCGTCGATCCAAGGCGTGTTTGACTACGGTTTCTTCTACAACTAGGAGCGTGGACAATCTACAAGTGCAACAAGCCCGAGATCACTCAAATCCATTGGATATTTTCGGTATAAACCCTAACCCTAGGCTAGGACACCTTGAGCTAAACAACTTATTACATAGTGCGTTTCGGATCGAGCCATTGATCCCACATGATTTCTGTTCACGAACTCAGTCTAGGGTTAAAATTTCGTGCGATTTGATCCACCTGATCGAGAGAACGGGGCGAAAAACCTTCCCTAGGGTTCGGTTTACGTAACGTTACGTTACGTAAGATCCGAACCGTTGATCACGCGATCAACGGTTCGGATCTAGCCGTTCCGCGGCGTTCGTTTGACCGCGAATCTGATCCCGCGGTCTCCGCCTTCATCCGGCTCGATCAGGGCCGTCGATCCAAACCGAGGGTGATCTAGCGGCTCCGTCGCTTCGCTGACGTGGCTAAGTCGAAACCGCATCCGCGATTTCGATTTGGCAATGATTGCCCTCTGCGGCAATCATTGCCCGCGGTCACGGGAACCAACCCGAGGCCGCCGAGTGGCCACTCAGCCGCCACCGCCGCGCTATCTCTCCAATCATTGGCCGAGGGCCGCGGATCCAATCGGAGGCCGCCACATGGATGACCGCCGCCGCACCGAGCCGCCGCCGCCGTCAGCGAGTATTTTAATAATATTTATTTAAAAATATATTATATATATATATATATATATATATATATTTTTTTTTAAATCAGAAAAATTTAAATAATTTTAAATAATTATTTATTCTTATTATTATTATTATTATTTTTATTTTTATAATATTAAGATTAATATTATAATTAATAATAATATTATTATTATTTTAATAATAGTATTATTATATTATCATAATATTAATTATTATTATTTTTATTATATTAATATTAATATTATAATTAATAATAATATTATTATTTTTTAATAATAGTATTATTATATTATTATAATATTAATTATTATTATTTTTATTATATTAATATTAATGTTGTAATTAATAATAATATTATTATTTTTAATAATAGTATTATTATATTATTATAATATTAATTATTATCATTTTGATATTAATGTTATAATTAATAATATTATTATTATTTTTAATAATGATATTATTATATTATTATAATATTAATTGTTATCATTATTAGTATTATTATAATATTAATATTATAATTAATAATATTATTATTTTTATAATAATATTATTATTAATACTAATATTATTATAATATTAATTATTATTATTAGTGTTATTATAATATGAATATTGTAATCAATAATAATATTATTTTAATAATATTATTATTATGATTAATATTTATATTAATATAATATTAATATTTATTGTTATTAATATTATTATAATATTAATATTGTTAACTAATAATAATATTATTATCTTTAATAATAGTATTATTATGTTAATATTAATATCATTACAATATTAACATTTATTATTTTATATTATTATAATATTTTAATTATTATTATTTAAAATTATTTTAAAAATTCCAGATATTATTATACCTGATTTATTTTAAAATTTTTTAATTATTTTTAATTATTAATTATTTTAAAATATTTAAAAATTACTTTTAAACTTATTTAACTTCAAAAATTCATAACTTTCTCATTTTAAATCGGATTTTGACGCACAATACCTTAAATTTTTCAAAAAAATATGAATTTTAATTTAAAATTATTTCCTATATCTGATGTTTTCTTTTCTGAATGTTTTCTGTATTACTTGCTTATTTAATTATTTAAATATTATTTAATTGATATAATTAATTTTTTTAAAATAAAAATTATTTTAAAACCCCCTTGGTGGCTGGTAGGCCTCCCATGCCTATGAATTGAACTAATTTTTATTATCTTATTTTTAAACTCATATTATTATATATTTATAATATTTAGGTATTTTAAAATTATTTTAATCTTAAACAATATTTAAATCCTTTAATTTTGGGAGGTCCACCTTTTGTGAAATTTTAAACCTAGGACCTATATGTGAACAGAATTCATGTGAGAGAAGGATTAGTGAATGATTGTGTCCCAATCATCCACTAATCACTTCATTAGGCTTCTTTACTTAGTATTTTCGTAGTCCTTGTATGTGTAGGTTGCACAAGCACTTAGCCTAGGCTCTCCTAGATCTAAGGATATGGTTTGGTGTGTTTATACTTGCTGCATTTACCCTCTATGTTGTGCCCAAGGGTTAGTGACTCTTTTTTATTCCTGCTTAGTGTAGTGACGCATCTAAGGATAATAATTTAGGACTGTCTAGCAAACTTAGAATATTTCTAGGGACTAGGATAGATCCCGGATTGCTATGAAACTGCAAACACTAGTGCTTAGTGACATTTGGAACCCCCTAGAATTTTCTAGGAATTTTCTGGACTCTTTAAAACACTTAATTAGCAAACCCTAATTTACCCGTTAATTAAGCCTTAGAAACTTCAGAAAAATTTAATAAATCCATTTTAAATTGGAAAAATACCCATAATACCTCAAACTCTCTAGAACTCAGTCCCAAACCTTAGATAATTAGGGCCCCCTTAATTGGACATTAATCGAGACTTTAATTCAACCTTAATCAAAAATCACCTTTTTACCTTAATTAAATCATTAAAAATTATTTAAAATCCTAAATTTTCCCCAAACACTTGGGAACACCTTCGTAGGTCATTTCAGACCTTTGGGGGTGATTCCAATCAGTTTGGAGCTGATTTGGGCCAAAATCCCCAAAGTACCCCTAACTAGGCAATTTCGATAATTCATTTAATTGCCCCAACTTCTAAAAACCATAACTAATTACAGAAAACTCCAAAATGGGTAAACTAAAAGGCACCTAACTCTAATTAAGGTCTAGTATTTGTTAACAATATTAGGTGTCTAGAAATCAACTTAAACTAAAAAGTCAACTCTTCGGTCAACCGTAGCCTATAGTCTAGGGCCCGAAACTTCTAAAATTCATAACGTTGCGTAGGAAACTCCAAACCCAGCAAACTCAAAGGCATTCAACTCACATTAGGGTCTAGTATTTATTAAAAATATTAAGATTTCAGAAATCAACTTAAATCAAAAAGTCAACAATCCGATCAAAATTAGTTCAAAACGAGACCAAAACTTCAGAAATTCATAACTTCAGATGGAAGAATCCAAATTGGGCATGCTAACTGTCTAACTGATCAGGTAAAGGCCTAGTATTTTATAAAAATATTAGGTGGTCATAAATACCCTTTAATCAAAAAGTCAATTTTGGACCCCCCTTTTGCTTAGTGTATAGGTGGACCCTGAATCCCCTAAAACTCACTAATGCAATTTAAACTTTAAATATTATTACCCTAAGCATTAAAACAGACCTACATACCAAATTAATTAAAATGGATCTTAATCCACTAATATTTGAACTTTAAACAAAATCCTTTTTCAGACCTACAATAAACCTAGACAATAGGCAATTGTAACTAACTACCCAGCTTAGGATCTACCTTAGCTACACTGCTTTTCACACACATCTAGATGGTTTGTTAGGGCACCACTTCTAAACTTAGGCTAGGCCGGTGTTTACTTTTCTATTGTGTGCTGAGATTTCTGAGATTTCACTGCATGTTGTGATTGAGATGATGCTGGTGTGTTTGTTTACTTGTACTGCACTCTGGGAATTAATGTGATTGCACGATAGACTACCCATAGGTTAGGATCGATCTTGATACTAATGATACTTTCTGCAGGTGGCCATGCTCATGCCATGCTAAAATAAAGGAGGGCAAAATTCATGATTTAAATACTAACATTCTTTCATGCAGATGCTCCAGAAATTGCTCAGCCCCCCTAAATAAATGAGGGCTAATTAAAATCATCATTATAAATTACTACAGGTGCTCCAGAGCTTGCTTAGCCCTCAAATAATTAAGAGCATGGCCAAGTGTGGCTGTGATGAGTATTTTTATTTCTATATAAACTGCTTGGGATGATTTTTATTAGGATAACCTTGCAGGAGAGTTTAGATTTACTGCTTTCATTTAATGTAAATGGTTTGTAACTTGGTATTGAATTGTGAAAGTCTATTTTGAGTGGGGATACTAGGATCCAAGGGTTGGATGCCCAAAGAGAAAAGGACACCCAATATGAGGATAGTCCTTTTCTATTTGGGAATCCAAATTTGGATTATTCTACTACCCGATGAGTCCAAGGAAGCTGAGGTCCAAGGAGTCCAACAAAGCTGAGATCCAAGGAGTCCAATGGAGCTGGGACCCGAGGAGTCCAAGGAAGAAAATATCAAGAAGATGAAGATCTGCAGTATCCCATTCAAAATAACTTGCATCAGTCTTAGGATTAGAAATCCAGGTTATTGGCAGTGGTGCCCGGCCACTTTAATTTTCTATAAACCCTGGGTTGTAATTAAGGGCAGCTGGCCTATGGACATTTAATTGATTTGTTTAATTATGTATTATGCTTGATTTGATGATGATTGCGTATAGGTTGTATGCTTTTCATAGTTTATTGGCGATCTGCATGCCGCTTTTATTTTAGCCTGGATTTCGTTAGGCTCTCTAAGGACTAAAACCCTTTTCTACTCGCAACCAATATTTAAAATTTTAAGGTTTAAGCAATTTAGAAACTTAACGACCTAGGAAATTGCCGGAATCGTCCGGGGTCGCATGCATATTAATGCATTTCTTCTCTCCTTCTATAAGACACTTCCCCGCCTGCGGGTAGAGTCCGGATAATCTGACCTATGAGGATGAGGTGCCGGACCTGGGGAAGCCCAGTCTAATTCTAAAAATTATTTTATAAGCCTTTTTAAAGTTCTATGCATACCTGATTTGGATACTTTAACTAGCATGCATTGCATTAGAAACTAACTAAATTAAAATTTTAATTGCATTAGCTCTAGAAGCATTCACCCAACATCAGTCTGGGGCCAATTAGGAAATCCTCTAGATGTCGGCCCTACTTCCAAGAACCATAACCTACCCACCCATCTTTCATTAAATGACTAGACAATATGGTTTTGAAGCGACTAGGTGGTTAGCTGGCTCCCTCTTCCAGGTCGAGGTAAATCCAGATTTTGCATTGCATTAGTTAGGACACGGATGTTAGTGTTGCGTAGAATACTAAACCCATTAGATTTAGGATTCAAGGCTACTATTGTTTCGTAGTACGTCTCATCAGTAGGTAGGTCTTCTATCTTCTAGAGACCATAAACCCTGCATATCTGTGTCACATGGATGACACCACCTCCATCTTTCTCTCCTGCATGCTCTCAGTGCATGACTTTTAGTTTCTCCAGTTTCTTCCCACTACCTTAGTCCCTCCGGATGTTGATCTGAGCCGTGTATGTTGACTAAGCCTAGTTGAACCTTTCTTTCCCTTCGAGTAGGATTTCCTAGTCTTCGCCCTATGTACCAATCCCAATTTAGAAAGAATAATATAGAATCCTTAATCGAGAGTATTCTCAGGCCCCGGCTTGAGATGTAATTAACCACGGGGGCTTGCGCCCGTGGGAAACCGCATCCCACTCTCAAATAAACCCCATTCGAGCTAATGTATTGGGTGGGAGAAACCCATTGTGACGATCAGATCATATATATTATTACCCATCGGGGTGTGCTGGTGAGAGCCACTATCCTCAATGGTTAATCGTATGTGTGATCGAATCTGTCCTCCCATTGGCAATAGATAATGTCTCCCCTTGCGGGGCGATGGTGTTTGTTGTTCCTTTTGGAGGTCCACAGGTTTCTGGCGACCACGGTGGGACAGGTTTCTCTCTCCATCTTTGGACTATATATTATTCTTTCTAGTGTATACTCCGGGATTGGTACTCCTTAGATTAGGTCCGTCCCACTCTTAGTTTGGGTCCTTCCTTAGTTAGGATCGTTCTTCTTTTTCTTAGTTAGGGTTCCCCCCCCCCCCCCTAGCTAGGTTTCTTTCTTTCCGCTCTTCTTAGTTAGGGTTTCCCCCCAGCTGAGTTCCTTTCCTTCTGACCTTCTAGGTCATTCCGTCCCCTATCTATCATTCATCTTCTCCTTATCTGTTACTAATCATTTTTTAAATTTCTTTTCTTCTTCTTAGCAGACAGTGTCATGGCTTCCTTCGTGCCTTCCGTTACTTTCAGTTTTGGTTCTGACGCGTGGGAGACACTTCCTGAGTCCCTACTAGCCAGTCCTCCCGCTGGAGGAATCACTTTTGGTTCCTTCACTGACTCGGCCTTCGTCACTCTTCGCGGGCCGACCCCTGCTGAGGCTGCTGCCTACTCTCCTCCCCAGAGGAGAGCTCGCGCAGCCATGCGACCTTTTAGACATCCAGTTGCTCAGCGGACAGCCCGGGCACCTGCTCGTCCTACTCCTGTTCGTGTGCAGCCGGCACACCCTGTGGTTAGGCAGCCAGTGCCTAGACCACTCCCAGTTCAGCCCACTCGTCCAGCGGTTAGGCGACCAGTACCTACCGCACCTGTTGTTCAGACTACCCTGGCCCCTCAGCGCCGGCAAGCAGTAGTTACCCCTGTTGTTACTCTGGCAGAGGCAGCTCGTGTTCGGGTTCCCCCTACTTCTTTCTTCAGGAAGAGGGGTGCCCAGACTGAGGCTCCTTCGCCTTCCTCCCGTCGGGTTTCAGCTTTCGCTCGACTGTCTCACCCAGAGACCCTCGTGCAGACCCCGACACTTCCCGTACTTCCTGTTCCCCCTGCCACTCAGGTAGTGGGTTCAGATGTTGCTTCGTCTTCCGCCTCCGGCCTTGGTAGAAGGGCCCAGAGGAATAGAAACCGTAGACTTCGGTTGGCTGCATCCGAGGCAGATAGACAGCGGATGGCAGATTTGTTGGCTCACCAGGAGCTAGTTTAGAGGAGAGTGGTCCCTAGGCAGCGGGCACCACGACCAGTTGCAGTTTTCTCTACCCCGGACGTTACAGTTGCCCCTGAGATAGAAGCAGTTCAGGGAGGATGCTTCTCTCCACTGACACACAGTGGGGATGAGGAGGACGTTGCTCGCATTGCGGCGGCCCCTCCTGTCACTACTACTTTACCACGTGCTAGGGTACCTAGGGATGATGCTGCTCGAACCCTCTCTCGGAGGATTCAGAGCATTATCCACTTAGCGCGGGGTCGAGGCCCTGTCAGTCGGGAGAGATTACTCCACCAGATTTCTTAGGCATCCATTCAGTTGCAGAGACAGACTGCTAGGCAGAGGTACTTGTGGCAGAGAGGACAGCCACCCAGGAAGCCTGTTAGTTCAGTTCCGTTGGCAAGACCACAGACAGTCACTTCAATTGTTGGACAACGCCCACGTCATCATGGACAGAGGCAGTAGTTGGAGCCTCCCAGACCCCAGCTCTCTTCAGTTGTAGTAGCCCCGCAGCAGTTAGTTGCCCCTACTGGGTCCCGTCATAGTAGATGGGTGTGGAGACGACGGCAGGCAGAGTCCCCTGTCGATGCAGTACAGCCAGCTCAGGCAGTTGAGCAATTAGAGGCAGTTGTTCCTTCTGGATCAGAGGCAGTTTTGATGGTCTGTGATGCAGCGATAGACGATGATGTTGCAGTTTCTCCTAGTGGTTCATCGATTCGGGCAGAGCCAGCCCTTAGCCCTTACGAGACTTCTTCCCCTTTGAGTCCGTATGCGAAGGACTTCCATCGGACCCTCTACGAGGATGATGCACTTGAGGATGACTTACTCGAGGAGGAGTCAGATGGAGATATACCGGTGCATAGACTATGCGTGGTTACTAGACGTGGCCACTCAGACGAGCAGATAGAGGCAGATGATGATGATGAGCAGGGAGAAGCTACGTCCCGTGACGAGCCAGCAGCACCACCTGTAGTAGCACCAGGTCCTGTGGGAGTAGACAGGGCCCAGAGTGCAGTTCCAGTGGCACCTACAGCAGTGGCTTTTACTACCCCAGTCCAGAGTCAGTCAGTTCAGTTGTCAGCAGGACAGATTCAGGATCTGATTGCCAAGAAGGTCGAGCAGGCCATTTCCTCTAGGAAGTCTGGAGAGGTAGTTAGCAGGGGGCATCCTTACCCAGTAGAGTATGAGCACGAGCCCTACCCCCCTGGTTTTGTCCCTCCTAGGTTCAGAGTCTTTGATGGGTTTGGGAACCCAAGGCAGCACGTGGCCCAGTACCGAGCCATCTGTTGCAACATAGGAGGGAACGATGCACTGATGTTGAGACTTTTTATCAGCAGTTTAGTTGGGGTGGCCTTTGCCTGGTACGCCGATCTCCCCAACGATTCAGTATGCACCTTTGCAGAGTTAGAGTAGTTATTTGTGCAGAGGTTTGTCAGCGCAGAGCACCGAGTTATAGTTGGAGAGCTAGTTGTGACTAGACAGCGGCCCCGAGAGCCTCTCCCAGATTATATAGTCAGATGGACGAACCTCAGCCTACAGTGTGGCCCCAGTTACAGGAGCAGCATGTAGTAGAAATTTTATTGAAAAACATAGATGGTCCGATAGCACCTTATCTGAAGGGTTTCAACATCAGAACCTTTCAGAAGTTGTTCACAAAGGTGATCAATTTGCAGGACAGCATACCCGATGCAGCCCCTCCTAAGGTTGAGAGTCAACCTTCACGTAGACCTCAGCGGCAGGTGTCTTCAGGGGCACCTCCACCTAGGAGAGGGGAGGTACACAGTACTTGTAGACCATCAGATAAGGGCAAGAAGCCCTTAGTCAGTTCAGCACCACCTCAACAGTCTCACACATCGGGCCAGTCAGCAGTGCAGCCTAGACCCTCCCGTAGGACCCCAGAGAGTCAGCAGTACCTACGGGAGAAGCTTAGTAAGGAATATCCCTTTAAAAGGGAAAGTGTGATGAAGATCTTCAAGTTCCTTACTAAGAGAAACATCTTAAGATTCCCGAACAACAATAGAGTGGAAGAGGAGGGGCAGACAGAACACCCACTCTATTGTCCATTTCACAGACATATCGGGCATGTTATAGAAGACTGCTATGTGTTCAAGGACAGAGTTGAGAAGCTCATGGCTAGTGGGCAGATCCACCTACAGGATAGCGACCTGGTTCAGCCCAAGGGCAAGACACCTCAGACAGTTCAGATGATCTCGGGCTCCAGTAGTTGTAGTGACAGTCGGAGTGGCAGACAGAGTAGTCGTAGCAGATCACCCAGAGGTTCTGAGGGAGAGTGGCAGCTAGCACTCTCTCGGAAGACGAAGCAGATGATCCGGCAGACAGTTAAGAGTTCAGAGGCAGTTGAGAGGAGGCCTACCCAGGCCAAGTCGACAGTTGCCAGCCCAGTTTCTTTGCCAGCACCTTCTTCTTCTTCTGTTTATGTTGTAGTGCCTACAAAGCACATTTCTTTTCCTATTTTATGTAATAAAAAGATGTATGAAAAGGAAAAGTTTGTTGTAACTTCTGAGGGAAAGACGGGATGCCTTCCAGCACTTACGCTGAAGGATTTCGTTCTCCCTTCAACTGATGATGAAATAATAGAAGAAGGTGATTCTGGCTACTTCTGGTATTCTGTTCCCGCTTTTATTTCTTCTAGCACTCGCTCTTTCAATATTTTACATGTTTCTTGTGATGATTCTGTATGTGATGAAGAGTCTGAGTGTGATGAGGAACCGGTCTTTATGATTCTGGAGGGTGGTTGCTACATGGATTCAGAAAATGAATCCGAGAACCTACTCCAGTCACTTTCCTTGGAGCCAACACATGCCATCACCACTGAACCAAGTGAATCTCCTGTCAAAGATGACACGATACAGGAAGTTCACTTGCGTTCAGGGAAGGTTCTTGCACCTAGAATGACTAAGAATACAAAAGAAAAAGATAAGAACATTGTTACCCAGTAGGATGATCCTATCCCTTCCTCCCAAGAGCAGTCTAAGGAGAAAGGGAAAGGCCCTCAGCTGGAGGTCGATTATAATGTGTTGGCCCATTTAAGGAAAATTCCTGCCCTTCTGAGTGTCTATGACGCTTTGATGATGTCTTCTGACTTGAGAGAGACCCTGGTAAAAGCACTACTCGAACCAGAGTCCTATCAAGCCTTCTTTGCTTCTGAATGTATTGGAGATGCATGCCTTTTGAGAAAGATGCCATGCATCACCTTTTCGGATCGCGATCTCCTCTTGGGTACCTCTGATCACAATCATCCTTTGTATGTTACCGCTGAAGTCAATGGTTATGAGTTGAACAGGGTCCTCATCGACCAAGGAGCTTCAATAAACATCCTGAGTTATGAAACTTTGAAGAGCCTCTCCCTGGGTCATTTGAAGTTAACCTCTGATAAGATTATGTTGAAAGGCTTCAATGACCAAGGACAGTGTGCCCTAGGGTCTATCACCCTACCCCTGATGTTTGGAAATTTCCTTACTGAGGCGAAGTTTCATGTGATCGAGGCTGATACTTCATACAGGGCTCTCTTAGGAAGGCCCTGGATTCATGAGTATGGAATGGTGCCCACCACTCTACACCAATGTATGAAGTATATGAGAAATGAAGTCGAGTACTCCATTCCCGGGGATACCCAACCCTTTTCCGTGCACGAGGTCTCTATTTATGATGATGCTGAGCATTACATACCTCATAAGAAGAGTAAGCCTCCTTCTGCCCAGTCACCAGTGATACCTGCCAGTACTGTACAGGGTCCTATACAGCTACCTGCGCGAGGTCCATCACAGGTTAGTATTGAGGCAGATACCTCCACTGCAGATCCTGTTAGATCTCCTTTCCAATTTGCAGTTGGGCACGATGTTCCCCCTAACAGAGGAAGGGGAGAGCGAGGTAGAGGTAGAGGTAGAGGGTCGACTCGCCCGCCGCGAAACTACGACACTCAAATTCTTCCTCCCTCATATCTTTATGCTTCTCCTTTGACTGTTGAGTCCGACTCCTCTGACGATGAGATGATTATTACTCCTCATCGCCCAGCTCCCTCACTAGCCCCGGACTTCACTGATTATAGTTCACTACCTACCTTTTGTAGGTACCTGATACCCGAGGGTGGTTTAGTTATTGACAGTGGTTCAGACGAGGAAGTAGACCCCCGACGTCAGACCACTAGTCGACAATCCCTTTCCCGTCAAATACGTGGAATAAGAGTTGAGGAGTCTCACCAAAGATCTTTGGTTACCCCCTCCACTAGTGATGGTGGTGCACTACAAGTTAGAGGTCGCCCTCCGCCTCCTCTGTACGAAACCTTTGTGCCACCTCGAGCTAGCGAGTGTGCCTCGTTATCCCATAGTGTAGGTGCCCCACTGGGTCCTGAGAGTCAGGGTTCAACGGAGACCGCTATGGATAACAAAGTCATAATTGCTCCTCGTTATTTTTCCCCTTTCATGGAAGACTGTGTAGAGCGGGGTGCAGTTATCTCGACTTGGTCAGATGAACAAGCTCTACGACAGGCTCGTATTTGGCGGACCGATATGCCTCAGACTAAGCAGGGTTTAGGTTATGTCGAGCATAGCTCACCTAGCCATGCTAACATTCGAGCGGTTTCCCACTCATATCCGGTTGTTTCTCTTACCGATAAAAAAGACCCGGGTGATAAAGAAGATAGAGTACTTGATGCTCCTCAAGAATTTGAAGATGGCATCACTTCTGCCATGGATGAATTGTGTGAGGTAAACTTAGGCACTGAATCAGATCCTAGACCTATTTTTCATAGTGTCTTGTTTTCTGACTCAGAGGCTCAAGAATACATCGAGTTACTCTCAGAGTTTAGGGATTGCTTTGCCTGGAACTACACTGAGATGCCTGGTCTAAACCCAGATGTAGCAGTCCACAAACTAGCCATTAAGTCTGATGCAGTCCCTGTTAAGCAAGCACCTCGTAGGATGAGGTTGGAGATAGAACAACAGGTGATCGCTGAAACTAAGAAGCTTATAGAGGCCGGTTTCATTCGTGAAGAGAAGTACCCTAGTTGGCTTGCCAACATTGTCCCAGTCCGAAAGAAGAACGGGCAGATTCGTGTCTGTATTGATTTCCGTGATTTGAACAAGGCATGCCCTAAGGATGATTTTCCCCTTCCTATCCCCGAGCTTATGGTGGATATAGCATCGTCTTATAGCATTTTCTCCTTCATGGATGGTTCATCTGGTTACAATCAGATAAAGATGGACCCCGAGGAGGAGAAGTTTACTCCATTTAGCATACCTATATGTGTATTTTGCTACAAGGTGATGCCCTTTGGTCTCAAGAATGCTGGGGCCACCTATCAACGTGCTATGACTGTTATCTTCAACGAGATGATACACGAGCAAGTTGAATGTTATGTGGATGATCTGGTAGTCAAAAGCAAGGTCCGTGGAGATCACCTTCGAGATCTACGAATCGTTTTTGAACGCCTACGCAAATATGATTTGAAAATGAATCCTCTAAAGTGCGTATTTGGAGTTAGTGCAGGAAAGTTCCTAGGGTTTATAGTTCATTACCGTGGCATTGAGATTGATCCTTCCATGATCAAAGCCATAGTAGATCTAAAACCCCCTAAAAGCCTTACCTAGTTGAGGTCTTTCCAAGGAAAGTTAGCCTTCTTGCGGAGATTTATCTCCAACTTGTCTGGTAGGTGTCACCCCTTTGCTGCCTTAGCAAAGAAAGACGCCCGCTTTCACTGGGATGAGCGTTGTCAGGAGGCCTTTGAGAGTATAAAGCGCTACCTCATAAACCCCTCTGTTTTAGCTGCACCCATCCTAGGGAGGCCGTTAATTCTCTACACTACGGCCCTGGATGAGTCCTTGGGTGTATTGTTGGCTCAGGAGAATGAGGAAGGCAAGGAGAATGCCTTGTACTACCTTAGTAGACGGTTGATACCCACAGAGCTGAAGTACCCGGCAATGGAAAAGTAATGTCTAGCTTTGATCTTTGCGGTACAGAAGCTCAGGCATTATATGCTTTCACATAAGGTCAACCTGATCTCTCGGGTCAACCCCTTGCAGTATCTGATGACCCGTCTGACCCTCTCAGGTCATCTGGCACGATGGTCTATGATCCTACTGTAGTTTGACATCACTTTCGTCCCTCAGCGGGCCATCGAAGGACAGGCTCTAGCTGATTTTCTTGCTGCTCACCCGATCCCTGCAGACTCCCCACTCAGTGATGAGCTGCTTGACGAGCTGATCATAAGTGTGGATGAGCAGGAGTCCCCTACTTAGGAGTTTTACTTTGACGGTGCATCATCCTTTAGAGCCTTGAGCCCGAACAAAACTCCTATAGTTAGGGTAGGTCTGGGCCTCATTTTCGTATCTCCTGAAGGTCACACATTGAGATATTCCTACAGTCTTTCAGAACCTCATACCAATAATGAAGCTGAGTACGAAGCTCTGATTTTAGGACTAGAGTTGGCCATTCAGATGAATGTCATGCGGGTGAAAATCTTTGGAGACTCACAACTGATTATAAATCAAGTAGCAGGAGTCTACAAAGTACTTAAGCCGGAGCTCTTACCGTATCACAACAAAGCAATGGAGCTCTTGTGTTTGATTCCTGAAGTGACCTTAGCTAAAATCCCTAGATCTGCCAACGGCAAGGCAGATGCATTAGCTAAGTTAGCAAAGGAACTGGCTGACCCAACTGGCAACCCACTGTCTATCGTTGTCCAGTGCCGTCAAGCCCTATGCCCCGCAGACCTGTCTTCTCCCGATCAGACCCTCACAGTGTTCTCAGTTAAGGAAGAATCAGACTGGAGAGTACCCTTTATAGAGTATTTGAAGCATGGCAGGCTTCCAGATGATAGATCTCTTGCTGCCCAGATCAGAAAGAGAGCCCTATCATTCACTTATGTGAACGACACCTTGTATCGACGCTCTTTCGACCAAATTTGGTTGCGTTGCCTCAACAACGAGGAGGCTCGCAAGGTCATGGGCGAGATACATGAAGGTCTTTGCGGTGCTCATCAGTCCGGACCAAAAATGAAAGGCAGAATTAAACGCCTCGGTTACTATTGGCCGACTATGATCCGTGATTATATGGAGCACGCTAGAAAGTGCCACCAGTGCCAAACTCATGGCACGGTGATTCACCAACCCCCTAATTCGCTGCACCTTACCGTATCATCTTGGCCATTTGAGGGCTGGGGTACGGATGTAGTGGGTCCTATCGACCCTTCTTCCTCTAAGGGTCATAGGTTCATTTTAGCTGCCACTGATTACTTCTCTAAGTGGGCAGAGGCTGTGCCACTTAAGGAAGTCAAATCAGAAGATGTGATGCGTTTCTTTCGTGATCATATTGTCTACCATTTTGGTGTCCCGTGCCGTATCATTTCAGATAATGCCCCGTCATTTAGAAGCACCAAAATTGCCAGATTTGCCTGCCGCCATAACATCAATTGGCGATACTCTTCAATTTACTATCCCAAGGCCAATGGCTTGGCTGAGGCATTCAATAAGACTCTCATGCAATTAATAAGAAAAATCTTGGTTGCAAATAATCGAGAGTGGCACGATAGACTTCCCAAAGCACTATGGGCCTATAGGACTACATACCGTACTCCTACTCAGTCTACCCCATATGCTTTGGCTTTCAGGGTCGAGGCCGACCTCCCACTTGAGGTCGAGCTCCCCTCATTGCGTGTGGCAGTCAGCCACAATCTTTCCCACGAAGATAACACCCGATTACGGATGGAAGAGCTTCATGGTTTAGAAGAGCTTCGCCTACAAGCTTATCAGAACCTCAAACTATACCAGGCACATATGGCTCGATCACATGATCTCCTTGTCCGACCCCGTGCTTTCCGGGTTGGCGAGTTGGTCCTTGTTTTATGCAGACCTATCATTTCGCGTCGTCACCGAAGTGGTAAGTTCGAGCCTGTCTGGGAAGGCCCCTTTGCTGTAGAGCAAGTCTATGAAGGTGGTGCCTACCTACTCGTTAATGCCAATGGTGTTCACCCTATGCCTGTCATCAACGGGCAGTACTTGAAAAAGTACTATACCTGAGTTCGCTCTTCAAAAGGGAGGGGGTCTCCCTACCGCCTGTAAATACTCCCCTGTATATGTACCCCCTTTGGAGGGGCTTCTTCACTTTTCGATAGTCTGTGTGGCCACGACGATTTGTCCTCTACCACACGATGTTTGTTACGAGGAGTATGAGGCTATCCTTAGGGGTGGTGAGGTGAGATGATATGATTTGTACACTGACATAAACTCTAGACTCTATCATCTCCCTTATCTGAACTTGACTAGGCCAGATCTTGACCCATATCAGTCCAAATACATATCCAAGTTCTATTTTCAATGGTGGGATCTTTAAATTCAATGTGCAAAGTTTCTAAAAGAATGATTAATCTGAGAAAAGTCTGAGAGCTTAAAACACGAAGTGGACTTTTTAGAGAATTTTTCCTTAGAAAGTACAGAATTTATTTTTCCTAATGAAAGATTTACCCCTGTCTTCTTTAGAAAATTAAGTAATTGGTGGTTGACTCCTCTAAACGCTTGAAGGACGATTATAATGATTCAAAAAAAAAATGTATGCCTTCTCTCTCATCCCTTGCTCGGGATGATTTCCTATTTTGAACTAAAATCTATATCAAATTGGAATCAGATTTAGAGACACATATTTTCCCAATCATCTTGCAGTTTTCTATCTCATAGGCATCTTTCGCATGCTAATGAATCTATCTCATAATTTCCTCATTCAAGTTGTTCATTTTTATCATAGGATTGGATTTGCTTTGTGGATTCTTCTTCCTTGCACGAGAGAGTGAGCTTTTCTTCTCTTATGTTTGGAAGATAATCTTACAACTGAGAAAGTTTTCGTTTAGAGGTTTAGAAAGGGAGCTAATTACGAAATCAAAGATACACAAAGTGTATCAAACAATGAAAAGATGCGCAGTGCACCAAAATTGAAGATACACAAAGTGTATCAAAAGTGGAAAGTTGTGCAAAATGCGCCACAAAGTCAAAGATGCACAAAGTGCATCAAGTAATTAAAAGATGCGCAGTGCGCCAAACCAAGTTGAGGGGCTCAAAATGAGCCCAAAATGGATAAGTAAATGGCTTCCCTTTCTTGTAAATCTCTAAGTCTCAGAAAATCCATACCCCTTGATATTTGTGATACTTGAGTTTGAAAATCATGATTTTGGATTCATCATCGTGCAAGGATGTTTTATTAGATATAAAAATATTTTCATGCAAGAAGGTTGAGAAGATTCAGTTTCTCTCTCTAATTTACAACCTTTTGAATTATATATTTATTCAAAATATGTAAGGGAGAAAGCCCAGCTTAGCTTGTAGGGAGCTTAAGCTGGGTTAGTAAAATTTAAATCCCTAACCTTCTCGGGTTTAGATGGAGTCAACCTATATTACCGAACTTTCTGAACCTTTTCTAGGGTTCAAGATAATTCAGAGGTTAATTTTTCATTTCTAAAAATAATCCTTTTACTCTCTAATGAAATTTTCACTCTTTACGAAATGTGTAAATCAGACTTATCTCAGATTAATTGGTAGGGGCTTAAACATCTCTTAGTGGTCACACTATTGAGTTTGTTTAAATGCTTGCCATATCCTTTTAAAAATTCATGCACAAAAATATTTTGGACCCCCCTTTTGCTTAGTGTATAGGTGGACCCTGAACCCCCTAAAACTCACTAATGTAATTTAAACTTTAAATATTATTACCCTAAGCATTAAAACTGACCTACATACCAAATTAATTAAAATGGATCTTAATCCACTAATATTTGAACTTTAAACAAAATCCTTTTTCAGACCTACAATAAACCTGGACAGTAGGCAATTGTAACTAACTACCGAGCTTAGGATCTACCTCAGCTACACAGCTTTTCACACACATCTAGATGGTTTGTTAGGGCACCACTTCTAGACCTAGGCTAGGCCGGTGTTTACTTTTCTGTTGTGTGCCGAGATTTTTGAGATTTCACTACATGTTGTGATTGAGATGATGCTGGTGTGTTTGTTTATTTTTACTACACTCTGGAAATTAATGTGATTGCACGATATACTACCCATAGGTTAGGATCGATCTTGATACTAATGATAATTTCTGCAGGTGGCCATGCTCATGCCATGCTAAAATAAAGGGGGGCAAAATTCATGATTTAAATACTAATATTGTTTCATGCAGATGCTCCAGAAATTGCTCAACCCCCCTAAATAAATGAGGGCTAATTAAAATCATCATTATAAATTACTACAGGTGCTCTAGAGCTTGCTTAGCCCTCAAATAATTAAGAGCATGGCCAAGTGTGGCTGTGATGAGTATTTTTATTTCTATATAAACTGCTTGGGATGATTTTTATTAGGATAACCTTGCAGGAGAGTTTAGATTTACTGCTTTCATTTAATGTAAATGGTTTGTAACTTGGTATTGAGTTGTGAAAGTCTATTTTGAGAGGGGATACTAGGATCCAAGGGTTGGATGCCCAAAGAGAAAAGGACACCCAATATGAGGATAGTCCTTTTCTATTTGGGAATCCAAATTTGGATTATTCTACTACCTGAGGAGTCCAAGGAAGCTGAGGTCCAAGGAGTCCAACAAAGCTGAGATCCAAGGAGTCCAATGGAGCTGGGACCCGAGGAGTCCAAGGAAGAAAAGATCAAGAAGATGAAGATCTGCAGTATCCCATTCAAAATAACTTGCGTCAGTCTTATGATTAGAAATTCGGGTTGTTGGCAGTGGTACCCGGCCACTTTAATTTTCTGCAGACCCTGGGTTGTAATTAAGGGCAGTTGGCCTATGGACATTTAATTGATTTGTTTAATTATGTATTATGCTTGATTTGATGATGATTGCGTATAGGTTATATTCTTTTCATAGTTTATTGGCGATCTGCATGCCGCTTTTATTGTAGCCTGGATTTCGTTAGGCTCTCTAAGGACTAAAACCCTTTTCTACTCGCAACCAATATTTAAAATTTTAAGGCTTAAGTAATTTAGAAACTTAACGACCTAGGAAATTGCCGGAATCGTCCGGGGTTGCATGCATATTAATGCATTTCTTCTCTCCTTCTATAAGACACTTCCCCGCCTGCGGGTAGAGTCCAGATAATCTGACCTATGAGGATGAGGTGCCGGACCTGGGGAAGCTCAGTCTAATTCTAAAAATTATTTTATAAGCATTTTTAAAGTTCTATGCATACATGATTTGGATACTTTAACTAACATGCATTGCATTAGAAACTAACTAAATCAAAATTTTAATTGCATTAGCTCTAGAAGCATTCACCCAACATCAGTCTGGGGCCAATTAGGAAATCCTCTAGATGTCGGCCCTACTTCCAAGAACCATAACCTACCCACCCATCTTTCATTAAATGACTGGACAACATGGTTTTGAGCGACTAGGTGGTTAGCTGGCTCCCCCTTCCAGGCTGGGGTAAGTCCAGATTTTGCATTGCATTAGTTAGGACACGGATGTTAGTGTTGCGTAGAACACTAAACCCATTAGATTTAGGATTCAAGGCTACTATTGTTTCGTAGTACGTCTCATCAGTAGGTAGGTCTTCTATCTTCTAGAGACCATAAACCCTACATATCTGTGTCATATGGATGACACCACCTCCATCTTTCTCTCCTGCATGCTCTGAGTGCATGACTTTTAGTTTCTCCAGTTTCTTCCCACTACCTTAGTCCCTCCGGATGTTGATCTGAGCCGTGTATGTTGACTAAGCCTAGTTGAACCTTTCTTTCCCTTCGAGTAGGATTTCCTAGTTTCGCCCTATGTACCAATCCCAATTTAGAAAGAATACTGTAGAATCCTTAATCGAGAGTATTCTCAGGCCCCGGCTTGAGATGTAATTAACCACGGGGGCTTGCGCCCGTGGGAAACCGCATCTCACTCTCAAATAAACCCCATTCGAGCTAATATATCGGGTGGGGGAAACTCGTTGTGATGTTCAGATCATATATATTATTACCCATCGGGGTGTGCTGGTGAGAGCCACTATCCTCAATGGTTAATCATATGTGTGATCGAATCTGTCCTCCCATTGGCAACAGATACTGTCTCCCCTCGCGGGGCGATGGTGTTTGTTGTTCCTTTCGGAGGTCCACACTTCCTCCCAGCATTTGGATCTATAGGCTTCATGGAAAATTTTTTCAAGGGGCAGAATATGAGGGGATCGCTCACCTTTACGTTTTTTGTGGCTTTGTTGGGCACAACATTAGTCAATGTCCCAATGTTCTTCAATCTTCCAAGCAGCCCACTCTAAAACCTCATGGTAGATAAGATCCTCCATCTATTTTGTGCAAGACCAATAACTCTTCTAATGATCCTCTCGTCACTAATAGTCACCCTTCTCCATGATCCAGCCATCCCTCCTTCCACCACATTTGGAATTTGTGCATTCTAACATCAAGCATAGTGTAAAAGATAGATGAATTCCTGATAGCTATCGACCTTGGAGTCTAGTTACTTCTAGAAAATATTGGAAATAGAAGAAGAAGAATTCCAATGTTTGTATTAAAGGTCAGAAAGCTTTTTTCCCTTCCTTGCAAGTCTAAAGTGGGGAAGCTAGTGAACCTGTAAAGCATGCTGCTTCATCTAGGGATGCTGATCTCTCTAACAAACCGTTCAAGATTTCCACTAAGGCTTTCCTCATGCATCTAAGAAGATCTATCCCAAGGAATGATAGAGTCTCTAAGACTCGTTTACCTAAGGAACTTCAACATTTGGGGCCTATTACTAATCTACCAAGGAAGCGGAAGAAGGAGGGTGGCGGGGATGTCTCTTGTTAAGATGCTCTTTGGTGGCCTCACATTGTCAACAAAACAGTGGTTTTGGTCTCTTTTTTATGAAGTGTTTGCATGTATGGATGTTTTAGTTCTTGATTCTCTCTTTTTAGTTTTGTTTTGTTGTGGAAGGTTTGTTATGCTTCTTCCTAGTTTGTACTCCTTGTATACTTTTGTCTTTATCTTAATGAAATTTTTGTTTCCAAAAAAAAATCCTTGAGTCCAATTGAGCTCAAATTTGAAAAAGGAAAACCAGGGGATGTTGTCTACATCTTAATTTTCCCTTGTTAATTTGACTAACCTACTCTTTATCATTGAATTTTCTAATATATGGGTCATATTTGAACCCAAATATTTGCAAATTCACCACAACTAATCCATAGAGCATTTGAGCACAAATTTATGGTGTGTTTACTTTCTAGCAAGGGTTATATAACATTTATTTTTACACATTTTGATAATAGGGACACCTACGGAGTTAAACTTGGGGTTTTGTCTAAAGAACATACAAAAATTTTAGGAAATTCTCCCCACACCTAATATGTATGAAATTTAAACCTATATAACTAACTAGCATTACAAACCATAAACATTAATTTGATCTTAATTTGACATCATTAAGGTAGTTAAATATCTAACAGTAAAATCATCCCTTATTTTGGGGCTAATTCCTTCTAAAAATCATTATTAATTTTATAAAAATAAAAATATTCAAAAAAACTTGTAATAAACTTTAAATCAATCCTACTTCTATAGTTATTTAATTTGATCTTAAAATTAAACTTTATCTTAAATTGTTTAAAAATTTTAAAAATAAACTTTAGTTAAATTATGTTATTTAACTAAGTATTTAATTAAAGGTTAATTTTAAATTAAATTTTAAAATAAAATTAAATAATAATATTAGTAATTAAAATAAATTAATTAAAAATTAATTAAAATTTAAAATAAATCATTACCAACTAAAATAAATCAAATGAATATCAGTAAACTTTAAATAAAATCTAACTGACTTAAACCAAACAAAATGTAGAAAATCACTTGATTAAATCCAATTTAATTAAATGAATTCAATAACTAATATTAAATAATTAAATCAAAGGTCTCTATGAATTATATTTACCTCCTTTTAGAAGGCATAATTGCATTGGATTCATAGGTCTTTAAAAAAATTTTAATATACCTAAGCCTTATACATTATGCTTAATTCCTTTTGGAGAGTATATGTGTGTTTGATTCATAAGGCATATGATGTGGGGTTGAATACTTAAAAAAAAAATTGGGGTAATTCAACTAACATGTTCTTCAGAACAACTATCTTTTAAATCACCTAATAAATGGCTAATAAATCTCAAAGACTCTATGCAAACAACCTATTCTACATTTGGTGATGAATGCATTATAATTATGAGCCTTAGAACAAACAGTTTACTGGCTTATGCACTTTAAAGTCATTAGCTTACATGATTCTTTAAAACTAAATAATCAATTCAAACATTCTAAAATATAAATAACAACATATTAAATCATTCAAACTTAAACTTGAATCAAAAGCCCCATTTTTCTTTTGTAAACAAAATTTTTTTTTGGCCAAAATAACAAAAATAATAAAACCCTTTATGTCATATCATAGCCACATAGCCTTTTTCACATATTGTAGATGGTTTGTTAGGATAACTAATTGTAGTCTAGGCTAGGTCAGTGGTTATTTTGGTTTTCTTGTAGATGCGTTGCTTGGAGGGCATCTTCTATCTGTTTACTTACTTTTTAGCACTTTTAATGTCATATAACTTTAGTTCCTGTTGGTGCACCTTAGGCTTTATTGTGATGCATCAGCTTTTTTTGCTTTATATACACTTGCATTGAACTCTTTTATTGCTCTCTTTTTTGCCTTTATTACTTGCAAGAGCCAGTATAGAATGTACTTAGGACCTGATATACATATAAAGAGCCATTATAAATGTAGCCTGTATATAGATCGAGTTGTAAAGCATTAATGATTTGTAAAGGTTTAAAAGTACTTACTTATGTATACATATAGAGCTCCAAAAATAATTCATTCTCATTAAAAGGATATTCACTTTTGAAACTTTGTAGAACATTCAAAGGAAAAAGATGATAAGAAAATTCTTTTAAATTAATATGTTATAGGCATATAAAATAAGGTTTGTTGTGGTAAAGCCTTGCCACCATACTTTCTTACAAACTCTGGGTTGTTTATGAATCTTTCTATAAATGAAATGAAATTCTTCTTTTACAATATTTACTTTTAAACACTATTTCTCATATTGCTTCATAATTCATGCATTTCATTCGTATGGGTGGTAGATAGCATTATTGGGTTGCCCTTACATATGTATCTTTTGAGCTACATGTTTTTGACTTTATAGGAACATGTATGCTAGTTTTAGGATGACATGGTAGTGGTACCATATGGACGAACACCTTTACACTAGCATGCATACATACTTGTATTTTTTTTTTGTAACATACATTAGCCTAGCATATAAGCCATCAAAAGGGAATGGGGAGCCTAAGAGATGAGATTGTTTGTAGTTCTCCCATGGGCTGTTATGTTACCAAAGTTTCTTTAAAAAGTTGGACTTCAAAAATTTTAGAAAATTTGTTTTAGTTAAAAACTAAACTTAGGGTTTATGGCGTCTTTTGAATCAAAATTACATTAGTTAAGTGCATTTGATATGATTCATATTATTAAACTTCGATTATAAATCTTAACAAGAATCCTTGATTATAATATTAAAAAGAGTTATCATATCCACATAGATTAGAATTAAAATTTATTGTTTTAAAATTGTGTATTTTGATGGTTAGGTGGCAGTGCACTCTAAGAGAGCATAAGTTTAGATGCATTTACACCCCTAAAATTTCCTTCCAGGATAATTATATCGCTCTCTAAATTAACTTTTTAAACTCTCTAAATATTTTAAAAATGATTGATTGAAATCTTTAATCCAATTTTACTAAATCTTAAATTTAAAATAAGTCTAGTCTCCACTTTAAACAAATGTTTTCTCTTAGAAGATGTAATTAACTGTAGGAGTTTGCCTCTATAGGAACCTAAGAACCTAGGTTAAAATAAACCACACCTTAGTTCCTGTCTAATGTAGTGAAAAAATCTTTTGGATGTAGGCTAAAGAGTATCCTTGGTTAGTTTCATTTTCAAAATGGTAGGTGAATATTTTTTTTCACCTTTGGGATGAAATGAACATTCCTTTTGTTGAGTTTAATTATTAAAATAAAATTTATTTCTTATTCTAAGTTGATAGTGAAGTAATAGTCTATCTCTTGAGGTAGTGTAATATTGATTATGTAGATTTGTCTAAATAAACATAAAGCAAATTAGGGGTATATTTATTTATCCACATAATTTTTCAGGTGACTCCACTAGGGTCTTCTTCACTTTCCATCTTTAGTGGAGACTAAACTATTAATTGAGTAGTATATTTGCTTTTGTAGCAGGTTAAGCTACCTCATTGTGTTGTTCTTTTATTCATTTCATGCGTGGATGAAAGTGATCAACATTCCAATTATTAATTTTAAATCCCCAAAATCAAATTTCAATTAATCTTCAAAATCATGGTTCAATTGTTTAGAATCAAACTTCAATCAATGATTTTAAAATTTCTCTAAATTCCAAATCCAAAACCAAACACTCATCAATTTTAAAATTCAATTATAAACTTAAAAAAATCACCAACTTAAATCAAAACTCCATAGTCATTTGTTTCTTAGCCTTGGATAGTACATTATAATTACATTCTTTCATGTATCATGGTGATATTATCTGGACTCGGCTTATAGTAAAAAATCATGTAATCCTCCATCTTTAATCATTTGTAACTTGCTCTGGGGAGTAGATATATTCAGTTCAGTGTTTTTTCTTGATTGAACATCTAATTTAGACTTGGTAAGTTCAATAACACATACAGATTTTTGATTCAATTTTAGAAAATGCTAGTACATTAAATCCTTATCTTCACCATTGCTCAAGCCTAGTCTATGATTTCATCCATAAATATTAAACCCCCAATGGAAGGTATATTGTTTATTCTAAAATACCTACTTTTAAGAATTTTGAGATGGGGTCATCTTCTAGAGTGAAGGAGATGACTAAATCTCAATGTTGTAACATGAACAAGTCATTTGAGATAAAGGGCCAAGAAGGCTAATCTCTTAGAAGGAGATGTGTTGATTACTATTGCAACTAAAGTTCCAATGAAAGTAGACTCAGATATTCCTAAGGTTTTTTCGAATTCATCATAATTAGTTGGAAGTAAATTCCATCCACTATCAGTTATTATTGGAGAAGAAAATGTAATTTGGATAGAAAACTCTCCACCTCCTATACTATTCAAGCAACCAGTTCTCCCTCTTTTATCTGTGAAGAAAAGAAAATTCAAGTCTTTGTTAGATAAATTAGTTTGTGATTATGTGGTAGGTTATAGACAATCAAAGAATGAATTCTATAAAGATGTTAAGGGAGTGATTACTTATCAAGATAAAATTGAGCTACATAGAGAGAAATTAGTTCCACCTCAAATTAAAAAAAGGGTAAATTTTGAAGGTCACAAAATAGTTGTTACTATAGATTATAGTCAACGGCCAAAGAAGTTTTCAGAGGTCAACAATCAGGAAGTATCAACTAGTTATTAGAATCATCAAACTCCTAGAAGATCCTTGGGAAACAGAGCATTAACATGGAGAGATTATAATCCAATATATCCTTCTTTATCTGATTAAATTAGAAATTATAAGAGTAAATCTCCATGTTGCCCTTTGGGTCATTACTCACCCAAAGTTGATGGGTGCCACTTTCAAGTAAGTCAATTATCATCCCATTTTGATACAAGGAGACTAATTTTTATAAATAAGCCAGCCTTACTATCTGATAAGAAGATGCTTTGATAGCCTAAGATGGTAGCCACTTTGACTATACTTAATTCTCATAAAAATAGTGTAGCAGAGGAAATAATAAGAAAAGAAAAATCTATAGCTGAATCCTCTTCTATTAAGGAATACACTCCAGTTGACCCTCAAAATATTGTGTGAAGATAAATCAAAGAAATGATGGATAATTTAAATAAGATTATTAAGAAAATAAATAAACAAGGAGTAGTAGAGAAAGTAGAAAAAAAATTTATAAGACAAAATGTCTTGAGGTATTAACATCGAATATACTCGTTCATCTTTATAGAGGGAAAAGGAAAAGGGTAAAGGTGAAGCAAAAGATATGAATGATGAGGATGAAGAAGATGATACAACGAATCTGACTAAGCATCTTATGGTATAACTAAATTAGAAAGATGAATAAATATTAAGAATAGAAAAGAAACTAGAAGAGATGGTGGCTATGATCATTGTCATGTCTAGTAAAGGATCTCCTACATCAAATGTTCAAATCAAATCACAACATGATAAATTAGTGCAAATTAAAAGTAAAAACAAAAGACTTAGTAAAGAAGGAGCAAATAAAAAATAGCTGAAATCAAGAAGGGAGTCACTCTAGTCTGTGGATATAAAACAGATGGTAGAACGGTAGGTCAAAAAAGTAATAGATAAATCTCATGGCACTTCATCTGTTCTAAGGGGTAGATTATACCTAAAAGAATTTGACCTTGTCCCATATGGAAAGGATGTTTACTGTCATCATTCAAAAAATTTGATGGTATAAGAAATCCTAAATAACATCTTGCACATTTCAGGGCTAGTTGATGTAACGCTGGAGGTAATGATGCACTCTTATTTAGATAATTCATTAATAACTTATCTAGTATTTCATTTGATTGGTACATTGAAATATACAATGGTCACTATGTACATTCAATGAATTAGAAAGTCTATTTGTAAAAAAATTTGTCAGTGTAAAACATCACATTTCCATCCATGATCTTGTAATAGAGAAAAAAACAATTAGAGGAAAGTTTGGTAGACTATATCTTGAGATGGAGAAATCTTAGCATGAGATGTGGGATACAGTTGCAAGAGCAGCATACTATAGAAATTTTACTAAATGATATCCATGGTCCACTTTCCTTTCTACTGAAAGGGTTTACAATTCGGATTTTGGAGAAACTATTAGTTAAAGCTTCCAATCTGCAAGAGGAAGTTTTTTAATTGTCATTTCTAAAAGATAAATCATCCATATAAATGAAGAAGTTAAAACCTAAAAAGGTTTTGGAAAAGAAATTAGGATCAGTGTCTATAGTTGACAAGGGATAACAATTGATACTGACTCAGGTAGACAATCAAAGATGACCTCCTCAGTATCAATAATATAATAGACCACGGGATGATTAATAGTTTGGACTTTAAGCTAATCTCACTTTGAAAGAGAGAAGATAGAAGTTTGAAGCATTTAAAAATAAAATTTAGTCATTTAAAAGGGAAGCTATTGAGAGAATTTTTAAAAGTATTTTTAAAGAAATCAAAGTGTAAACTTCAAGATCCTAAGAGACCAAAAGACTTGGGTAAATCAAAACAACCCATATATTGTCCATTTCATCAAATGATTAGTCATGCGTTAGATGATTGTATAAATTTTAAAGGTTATCTTGAGAAGAATTTCAAAGATGGGTTAGTTGTGATATTTAATGAGTATTTAGCTTATTGGAGTTAAGGATCTGCAAAATGTATAATCGATAAGCCTTTTGCATCCTTCTTTATTTTAAAATCTAATGATGGGTGGGATGTTGCATTATCCTATTCTTTCAAAAGAGTTCTTAATAAAGATATTATTCATCTTTCCAGGAATCTGAAGGAGTACAGAGTCACATTTAGGTTGATCTAGTAGCTCCAAAGAAAGAAGAACAAAATAAACTTCTGACATAAGAGCCTAAATAAGTGCGAATTTTTCAAGCTTCTACAATATCAAAGGAGGAAGAGAAGACTAAAACTAAAGTTGTATCTAAAAAAGATAAGTTATTTTTGCTAATGGGGAATGTAGATCTCTTAAACTATCAATGCTGCATGACTTTTATTTTGTTCCCGCTCAGACTAAGAAAGTAATGAATAAAGATTCCATATATATTTTATTTTTTCTACTGGAAAATATTCAGAACCAAATATAAATAATGAATAAAATAATTTTTAGGAAACACCCATAAATGACTTAGAATAATTCATTAAATATTTGTTTGATAGTGATTCACCTATTCTTGATGTTCAAGATGATCCATCAACATCGTATTTAAAATGTCAAATTTTGATAGTTTACATGATGAAAATCCAAAGATGATTGATGATCAACAACAAAATTAATCCCATGCTTCTTCTCCTAAAGTAGTTAAAGTCAACCTACATAGTGGTAAAGTTCTATCTCTGTGAGCTTCAACTATTGATAAAACAAAATAAGTTCTTAATAATCCAAAACTTTAAATCAACCCCTACCAACTCAAGGTTTAGATATAGTAAATCTAGAAGTTTCTAAAGTGGATTTTAATTTCTTTGAACATCTTAGAAAGCTTCATATGAAATTGAGCATTTATGATGCTCTAGTTCTCACTAGAGAAATGAGGAAGTCCTTAATCAAAGTTTTACTCGACCCAACCTTTTATATGGTGTTATATTTCAAGGAAGTTCTAAGAGTCACATTTTCAGATGATGATTTACTACTAGGAACCATGGATCCTAATTTTCTATTGTAAATTTCTATTAATAAAGACAATTCTAAATTATCTCACGTCCTTATTAATCTTGGTGCATCGGTCATTATTATGACTCTTTAAACTCTCACTTATTTAAAAGTGTATAGTCACAAACTTAACTCTAATAAAATGATATTGTGAGGATTCAACCAAAAAGGTGAAAGAGCTTTGAGTTTGATAACCCATCTTTAAAAATAAAAAACTTAAAAATTGAAGCCAAATTTTATATAATAAATTTTAAGACTTTTTTTAACACTCTCTTGGGTAGACCCTAGCTCCATGAATATAGAGTAGTGCCTTCCACCCTTCATTAGTGTATCAAATACTCTCAGGAGGGGGTATAACACTATATGAAAGGTGATCTGCAACCATTTTAGATTGATAAAGTTGTCGTATACAAAGTTGTATCCTACTATCTACCTAAAAAGTAGACTATCTTCTTTAAAAATCTAAGTTAGCTGAAGTAGAAGAAAAAGAAAATAAAAGAGGAAGAAAGAAAGAAATAAAAGCAATTTGATCTCAAAGAGGTGGTAGAATGGCTCCATGATCCAGAGAAAGAGATCGGGGATGAAAAATTCAATTTAGTAGAAGTAAATGAAAAATAGTATATGCAAGCAAAGGCTCCCATAATACATATAAATTTGAAATACAATTCAGAGGATAAATCCTATTTGTTTGAGAAAAACCCACAAGCTATAGAATGTAGAAACTATGTAGTATAGCCAAAGTTTGAAATTTCTATAGAAGTTGACAGTGTTAAGGATAGGGTTAAAATTATTAGGGAAGACAATTCAAATATATCTATAATGGAGAGATTAAAGAAGCATGTGGAAAATATTATCATAACACCACTATCCAATATTGCTATAAAAAGGCTAGAGGTGAAAACCTCTCTTCCTTTAAACTAAGATTTCAAATCCAATACATTTTTACCATCTAGCAGTAAAATAATAAAAATTGATATAATCCTCTATGATCCAATTATGGATGAGGTAATAGAACTTTCTTTTGACTTGTACTAAAGCTATGTAAGTAAATTATTTAAATAAGGTTTAACACCATTAGATTGGACTACAGGTAAAGCCCAATTATTTGGACACTTGTGGAATATAAAATGCCATAATATGCATCAAGATTAGGTGTTGGCTTTACTACTCTATATCCATTTGATAATGATAAATATTACTTTATCATATAAAAAATGTAGAGTATGATAGTCTCTTTTTCAATAAATCATAAAGCTTTTAATGAACTATGTTTAAAGACTTCAGAGGATCTGGATGAAACTCAAGTTCAAGATGTACCTCTAGAACTTAAAGAAGAGGTTAAATTTATAATCGATAATATAAAAGAAATAACCTAATTATTGAAGAATACCCTGGTCTAATTTTTATAAGCTCTTTATTGAATGAGGATGTGGCAATTAAAATTATTGAGTTATTATTAGAATTAAAGGACTATTTCACTTGGATTTTTGAAGAAATGCCTGGATTATCTCTAGATATAGCAGTTTATAAGTTAGAAATTTAATAAAATATGTTTATAATAAAGTAAGCACCTCAACAAATGTGACTCATCATTAAACAATAAGTAGTAGATAAAGTGAAGAAGTTAATCATTACTAATTTTATCAGGGAAGAGTAATATCCAACCTGGTTGGCTAGCATCATCCAATTTAAGAAGAAGAATGGCTAGATTCAAGTCTATATTGACTATAGAGATTTAAATAAAGTTTGTCCTAAAGGCGGGTTTCTCTTTGTATGCCAGTGTTGACATTATCTACCTCATAACCTATTCTAGAGATTTAGATGATAACAAACATATGCTTAGATTCTCTAATTTATGTATTAAGTATTTCAGGTGTAATAATTTGATGAATGAGCATGTTAATTACTTATGTGAAATTTATATTACGCAACTCAAGTTCAATAAAAATTTGAGCTAAAATAACTCAAGATGGACCAAGATGGAAAGCTTGAAGATTTTTATATTAACATAGGAGTATGTTAGGGGTTCATTAATATTTATTTGCATGATTTGATTTGCTCATAATTTAAATATCTATTAAAATGATTTACATATTTTTAATTAAGGATAATAAGCATAATTTAGAAATCTACAAGATTCCTTTATTAAATAAATTTTATAAGCTTCATTGTTATCAATTATGGGAAAAATAGTTAATCAGGGAAATTAAATGTAATAAGCTTTTATGGTAAAAATTTATTACACATTCATTTTGAATTAAACTTGTTTCATATAAATTTACTAATATATAATTAATGTTATCTAAATTACATCATATTATTGTATGAATATTATTATATCTTTAAATATATGAAAATATGCATAAGTTTTTATTTTGTTGAATATGGTATTATTTTAATGGAAACGTGGCTTAATTTTTATTTTATTAGATTCCATGGATTCTAAAGATATAAATTGATAGGTTATATGACCCTATGGAGCTATATTGAATTTATAATGAATTTCTAAATATTATTTGATTTTAATATTATTTGCTAAGTAGCTATTTTTACCTTATTTTGGATATATATGAGACTTTTTGGCTTATCCATGTGACTAGCCATTTTATAGCCATTTGAAACTTATATTTCTTTATAAATGAAATTTTTATCAAATATTATATTATTAGTTGATAAAATAATATTAGATTATTAGTTTTATTCAAATTTTGCTTTACTTACCCTTTCCATTTAAATGCCTCTATTCCTCTTCACGTGAGGGCAATTCAAAAAAAGAAATTTCAACATTTTCTCCATTCCTTTTCCCTTATTTACATGCTAAATCTTGAGAGGAGAAACTTTGATTTTTACTCCAAGAGCTCTTTTCATTTGCGAGATCAAATTCTTAGTTGGAAAGCTTCAACGCAGTAAATATTGTAACGTCTCTTGGAGTTCTTGAGTTTTCTTTCTTTTTCTAAATTTTTACATGTTATTATTTTAGTTTTTCACCATATTTTTTTTTGAAAATATTTATTATTTGGTGAAATACTACTTGAGAATTTCATACTAAGTTTTCTATGTTAAATCTTTTAAATCTATAAAGATACAAAGCAAGTTTTCTTTCTTTTACATGGCATAGATTTGCAATTCAAATCTAATTAATTTTTAAAAATATTATATGATTTGAGGAGTTATATTTTAAATCAGCAAGAAAAATATTTTTAATTAAAATATTATTCATATTTTTTATCAAAATATAAATCTATCTTAAAGAGAGCAAATTTCATATTATATCTATAAGTAGTAAGGTGAGTTAAATTAAATTATAAGACCACCTCAAATATTTTGGTCATTTTATTGCAAGATAATTTGAGTTTGTATTATTTACATCAAATTGAATTTTTCATTTTCTTGATCTAAGAAATTTGGCCTAGTGAAGTTTATATTATAATTAGATTGTATTGTACTAGTTCATGTTGGAGAGTATTAGGTTGTAAACAACTTCTTTGGTTTAAATAAGTGACGTTTATAAGACAAATCTGGGATTAGTGGATTATAGCCGATAGTTGGCTAGCAAAAACGTAGGCCGGATTGTAATTTGGGCTGAACCACATAAAATATTATGCCTGTTAATTTATTTTCTTGCATCTATCTTTTTTATCATTTTCGTAAAAAATTGTGTAACAATTAATCTTTGCCAAATTGCATTAAAATTATTTTTAATTATCCTCATTTAATAAAAAATTTTAAAACCCAATTCACCCCCCCTCTTGGGGTGCCATAGTCATCCAACAGTTAGTATCGGAGCCTTGGCTCTTTTTATTTTGGCTTAACATCCTAGAGTAGATCCACTTATAAATTATGGCACAAGGTTTTCCTAAGGGTGGCAAAAATTATGGATTTGTTATTATACAAGGTTATTCAAGATACACTTCGCTATTATTCTGAGTTAATAAAAATAAAGCATTTGATGATTTAGAAAATTTTCTAAGTATATTAAAAGAGAACAAGGTTATTTGATTCATAGAATTCTAATAAATCATGGTGGAAAATTTTAAAGTAAATCATTTGAAAATTATTATGATAAAATGGAATTAGATATAATTTTTTAGATCTTAGGACTCCTCAATAAAATGGTGTAGTTGAAAGAAAGAAACGTACTTTGGTAGAATTAGCAAGATCAATGTTAGATAAACATGAACTTCCAAAGTATTTTTGGGCAGAAGCAATAAACACAACATGTTATGTTACAAATAGAGTTTATTTAAGAACAATTCTTAAGAAGACCTCACCTTATGAAATATTTTTTGGAAAGAAACCTAAGATTAGTCATTTATATATTTTTCGATGTAAATGTTTTATTTTAAATAATGACAAGGATCCTTTAGGTAAATTTGATAGTAAGTCTGATGATGGTATATTCTTAGGATATTCAATTTTTGGAAAATCTTTTAGAGTTTTTAATAAAAAAAATTTATTGTTGAAGAATTCATTCATGTAATTTTTGATGAAAACCTATAGATTTAATAAAAAATGATTCGAATGATGATGTTATTGAGAATATAAAGAAAATAAATTTGGAGGAAAAGAAGGATGATTCGTTGCCTAAAGAATGGAGATATAATAAAAATCAACCAAAATAATTAATAATTGGTGATCCTTCTCAAGGTGTTAAGAGTAGGAGAAATCTTAGGGATGAGGTAAAACATTCTACATTTCTATCAGAAATTGAACCTAAAAATATAGATGAAGCTTTACAAGATAATTTTTGGATAATTGCCATGAAAGATGAACTTAACCAATTTAAAAGAAACGACCTAATGATCAAAATATAATTGGAACTAAATGGGTTTATAAAAATAAGCCAGATGACTCTGGTAGTATTATTAGAAATAAAGAAAGATTATTTGCACAAGGATACACACAAATAGAAGGAATAGACTTTGAAGAATCTTTTGTACCCATAGCAAGATTAGAGGCTATTAGATTACTCCTTGCCTTTACTTGTTTTAAGGACTTTAAGCTTTTTCAAATGGATGTCAAAAGTGCATTTTTAAATGGATATATTGATCAAGATGTATTTATAGAATAATCACCAGGTTTTGAAAGTATTAATTTTCCTAATCATGTGTATAAATTAAAGAAAGCATTATATAGTTTAAAATAGGCTCCACATGCTTAGTATGATAGGTTAAGTAACTTTTTAATTGAACATAATTTTAGAAAAGGTAAGGTAGATATAACTCTTTTTATCAAAAATATTAGAGATGATTTAATTTTTATATAGATTTATATTGATGATATTTTATTTGGAAGTACAAATGAATGTTTATGCCATGAGTTTTCCTCATTTATGTTAAAGAAATTTAAAATAAGTATGATGGGAGAACTCACCTTTTTCTTAGGACTTAAAGAGAAATAATTGGAGCTTGGTGCATTAATATATCAAACTAAGTACATAAATAAATTATTAGAAAAGTTTGATATGAAGAGATTCAAATTGAGTAAAAACCCTATAAGCCCATCAACTAGACTTAATTTAGATGAATCAGTAAGACCAATAGATTAAAAGCTATATAGGAGTATGATAGGTTCACTTTTATATCTTACTTCTAGTAGGCCTAATATTATGTTTGTCATATGTTCATGTAATAGATTTCAAGCTAATCCTAAGGAATCACACTTAACAGCAGTTAAGAGAATATTTTTCTATTTGATAGGAAATCCTAAGTTAGGCTTATGGTATCCTAAAAATTTGTTATCATGTAATTTAGTTGTGCATATTTTGATGCAGACTATGCTGGTTGTAAGGTTGATTGAAAAAGTACATCTAAAACATATAAATTTTTAGGATCATCACTTATTTCATGGTCTTCTAGAAAATAAAATTACGTTGCTTATCCAATGTTGAAGCTGAGTATATAGCTGCAGGTAGTTGTGTTGCTCAAGTTTTATAGCTTAAGTAACAATATGAAAATTTTAGAATTACACTTAAAAATGTTTCCATTAAATGTGATAACACAAGTGCTATTAGTTTAACTAAAAATCCTATACAACACTCATGAACTAAACACATAGAGAATAGAAATCATTTTATTAGAGATCAAGTTAATAAAGGTGATGTGGATATAGATTTTATAAATAAGGATTCTCAAATAGCTGATATTTTTTCAAAACCATATGCTGAAGAGAGATTTTGTATATTAAGTTGTATTCTTGGGATGTTAGACCCTAATATTTAAATTTCTTATATAATTTCAATATTCTTTTTGGTGTTGTTAAAGGGGGAGAAGGATTATATGTTGGACATAATTTTTTTTACATGCATATATTTATGGGAAGAATGATTATTATTATTATTATTTTGCATTTGATGCTTAATCAGTCAATTTGAATATTTATTATAACTATATCCAACATAAGTTTTTCATCATTAAAAAGAGAAAAATTATTGATATTATCTATGTCATAACTTATTCTAGAGATTTTGATGATAAAAAATATATTCTTGGATGCTCTAATTTTTGTGTTAAGTATTTCAGGTGTAATGGTATGATGGATGAGCATATTAATTACTTATGTGGAATTTATATCACACAACTCAAGTTCAATCAAAATTTGATCTTAAAGAACTCAAGGTGGACCAAGATGGAATGCTTGAAGATTTTTTATATTAAAGTAAGAGTATGTTAGAGATCCATTAAAATTTATTGCATGGTTTGATTTGCCCATAATTTAAATATCTATTAAAATGATTTATATATTATTAATTAAGGATAATAAGCATAATTTAGAAATTTATAAGATTCTTTTAATAAATAAATTTTATAAGCTTCATTGTTACAAATTATGAAAAAATAGTTAATTAGTGAAATTAAATATAATAAGCTTTTATGGTAAAAATTTATTACACATTCATTTTGAATTAAACTTGTTTCATATAAATTTATTGATGTATAATTAATGTTACCTAATTTAATATATCTTTAAATAAATGAAAATATGCATAATTTTTTATTTTGTTGAATATGGTATTATATTAATGAAAATGTTGCTTAATTTTTATTTCATTAGATTCCTAGGATTCTGTAGATATAAATTGATAGGTTATATGACCATTTGGAGCTATATTTAATTTTTAATGAATTTCTAAATATTATCTAATTTTAATATTATTTGCTGGGTAGCCATTTTTGCCTTATTTAGGATGTATATGAAGACTTTTTGACTTATCCATGTGACTAGCTATTTTATAGCCATTTGAAACTTATATTACTTTAATATAAATGAATTTTTTATAAAATATTATATTATTAGTTGATAAATTAGTATTAGATTATTAGTTTTATTCAAATTTGGCATTACTTACCCTTTCCCTTTAAATGCCTCTCTTCCTCTTCATGTGAGAGCAATTCAAAAGAGAAACTTCAACATTTTCTCCATTCCATTTCCCTTCCTTACATGCTAAATCTTGAGAGGAGAAACTTTAATTTTCATTCCCAGAAATCTTTTCATTTGTGAGAAAAAATTCTTGGTTGGAAGGCTTCAACGCACTAAATCCTGTAAGATCACTTGGAGTTCTTGAGTTTTCTTTCTTTTTCTAAATTTTTACATGCTATTATTTTAGTTTTTCACCACATACTTTTCTTGAAAATATTTATTATTTGATGAAATACTAGTTGAGAATTTTATATAAAGTTTTCTATGTTAAATCTTTTAAATCCACAAAGATAACAAAGCAAGTTTTCTTTTTAAATTTTCTTTTACATGGCATAGATTTGCATTTAAAATCTAATTCATTTTTAAAAGTATTATATGATTTGAGGAGTTATAGTTTAAATCAATAAGAGCAATACTTTTATTTAAAATATTATTCATATTTTCTTCAAAATATAAATCTATCCTAAAGTGAGAAAATTTTATATTCCATTTGCAAGTAATGAGGTGATTTAAATTTAATTGTAAGATCATCTCAAATATTTTAATCATTATATTGTAAGATAATTTGATCTAGTGTTATTTACATTAAATTGTATTTTTTCATTTTCTTGATTTAAGCCATTTGGCTTAGTGAAGTTTATATTATAATTAGATTGGATTGTACTCGTAAGTGTAGGAGAGTATTAGGTTGTAAACAACATCTTTTGTTTAAAGAAGTGAGGTTTAGAAGGCAAACTTGGGATTAGAGGATTATTGCCCGAGAGTTGGCTAGTGTGGATGTAGGCCGGATTGGAATTCAAGCTAAACCATGTAAAAATATTATGCCTGTTATTTTGTTAACTTGTATCTATTTTTCTTTATCATTTTCAGAAAAAATTGTGTGACTATTCAATCTTTGCCAAATAGCATTAAAATTATTTTTAATTATCTTCTTTTAAAAAAAAGTTTTAAAACCCAATTCACCCTCCCTCTTGGGTGCCATAATCATCCAACAACCAAAACTCTTGGTTGATATTTCATCATCATATGTAATATTTTCTTTTATGGATGGCTCATCTGGATACAAAAAAATTAAAATGGCTCCTAAAGATAAAAGGTATATAACATTTAGAATACTGTTGCGAGTCCACTGCTACAAATTTATATCATTTGGATTAAAGAATGTTAAAGCAACTTATTAGTAAGAAATGATGAGGATTTTTTTACGAACTTATCCACCAACTTATGGAGTGTTACATCGATGATCTAGTCATTAAAAGTCTTAAAAGAGATGATCATTTATATGATATGAGAATTATTTTTCAAAGATTAAAATAATTTAATTTAATAATGAACCCTTTATAGTGTTCTTTCGATGTCACTTAAACAAAAATATTAGGTTACGTAGTTCATCACCGTGCAATAAAAATTGATCCTAATAAAATAAAAGCAATATTAGAAATGCCACAACACCTAAATATCTCACCCAATTAAGATCTTTTAAAGGTTGATCAGCATATCTTAAAAGATTCAAATCAAAATTTTTAGGCAGATGTTAACCATTTCTAGCTCTGTGCAAGAAAGATGTTTATTTTTAATGGGATAAAAATTATTAGAAAACATTCAACACCATGATGTAGTATCTGACAAATCCTCTAGGCTTGATTGCTCCCATTCTTAGAAAGCTATTAATTTTTTATATAATAACTTTAAGTGAATCTATTGGAACCTTGTTAGTTTAGGTTAATGAGGAAGAAAAAGATAATACCGTTTATTATCTAAGTGTCATTTACATCTAACTAAAGTAAATTATCCTTCGATCTAGAAACATTATTTAGCCTTAATCTTTGATGCTCAGAAGTTGAGGCACTATATGTTTTCTTATAAGATAAATCTGATATCTAGAGTAAATTCATTACAAAATCTAATAACTCATCAAATGTTTTTAGGAAGATTAGCTGATGGTTGATGATTTTATCATAGTTTGAAATTACATTCAGTCCTATACATGTTGTGAAAGGATAAGCTATTGTAGACTTCTTAGCAACTCATCAAGTGTAGGATAATTATCTGATAAAAGAACAATTACAAGAAGAACAAATTATGAAACTTGATTTAAATAAAAAATCTACAATAGATTTTTATTTAAATGGTGCTGCTTCTAGTCAATAAAGAACAGATGATGACAATACCCCTGGGAAAGCTAGAATTGGCATAGTGTTTATCACTCTAAATATAGGTTTAATGTATTACACCTACCACATTTTGGAATCTAGTAAAAATAATGAAGCTAAGTATGAGGCATTGATAATTGGGTTAGAGCTAATAATCTTAAATGAAATCTAAGAGATCAATATCTTTGGAGATTCGTAGCTGGTGAATAATCAAATAGCTAGAATCTATAGATAATTGAAAGAAAGTCAGATTCTCTATCACCGGTACACAATGCATGTTCTTAAATAAAATTCAAAAGTTGCTTAATATAGGATTCCCTATGGAAAGGATTTTGACATGGTTGCCTAAGTAAAATTAGCTAAAGCTCAAGCTTATCCTAAAGGGGATTCAATTCTAGTAAAAATGTAATGTTGTAAAGCCTTATCATCCATAGACTTTCAATTCATCAATACAAAATCTCTTACTGAGGTGAAAATTATTTTTGAAATAGATGATGAAAAGGTATATTGAAGAAAAAATTTTATCAAATATTTGTGACAAAATAAGCTTCCTTGTGATAGATGGTAGCTAATAAAATATAAAGAAGATCTCTATCTTATACTTTGATCAAAAACACCCAATACAAAATTTTTTTTCAATTAGATGTGGTTATGTTATTTAAATAAATCAGAAGTGTAGAAGATCATACAAGAAGTGCATGCTAGACTGCATAGTACTCATCAATCCAGATCAAAGATAAAAATAAAAATTAAGTGAATGGGATATTTTTGTCCATCATAAATAGATAAATGCATGAATGTTACATGACATTATCATCAATATTAGGTACATTGTGTAGTTTTATATCAACCACCCCAATAATTACATCATGACATTTTAATAAGTCTATATTGTTTTATTATCTAAAATATCAATAAAATGTTATTTTTAGTTGATGTTGTCAAGCAAATACTCAAGAATATGGTGAAAAATTGGCAAGTGTTGAACCAGCAACATTGTGCTCTAACTACTAGTGCTGCAGCATCCATAATACCTCGGTGCTAGATCAGGAAAAGATAGTGTATGAGCCTAAAGAAAATGGTAATTAATTCAGTTTTAAAAAAAGCCAAGGTTAATATTATAGCGCATCACAACAATGTAGCAATTAAGTATAAAATATTTAAGCTTTGGAACAACATGCATTATAACACTGCAACACTAGATTGCACATTCAAGCCCCACTACACTGCACTTTTATAGCATCACAGTGGAGCAGTTGATGTATAATGGAGCCATGCTTAATCAAACATGATACACACTTGTTTAGTAATTAGATGTGCTGAGTCAGTGCATCGCTATAATGAAGCCAACCTAGCAGTACCGAGATGATTATTCATCTTATAACACCATGGTTCCACCATGTCATGTGTCATAGATTTTGAGCCCATTTTTGTACAAGTTTAAATAGTTTTCTATTTATTTTAGTTAATAAAGGGATAATTCTATCACAGTTCTATCATATTTTCTATATCATTCAGTTAAGACTATAGTGTCCCCTTAGAGTAAAGTTTAAGTGAGGCTAGATGAGAGAAGGATACTATATTTGGGAATTGTTAGCCTATCTCTTTATAAATTATAAGTTATTTAGGGGTGAATGGAGTGCAGAGAGTGCATCTATACTATCTAGGTGACATCTGAAATTACTTTTACTCTTGCACTTTCTCTTTTAAGCAAGCTATGAAATCTGACTTGCTTTATTTACATATCATAGCTAGCTAATTCCTTAGTTTGGGATAGTGATGTGAATCTAATGTTAGTACTAATATAGACTCTAATTCTTTGAATGAGAAATGGACATTTTCATATCTTTTGAACTTAAATTAATGCATACATTGGCCATGTGTGGAATCCAAAATTAGCATAATATATTACCTCGGTGAAGGAATATTAGAATAAATAGGAGTATTGGAATGAAATGTCTGCATGCCTAGATATATGTTGTTTAACCTTTTAGGGTCTATGGATATACAATAACTGCAATAAGGACATAAACCTCCCTTTACATCCACATAAGATCGATATTGGTCTAGAGATGTATATGCTCTAATCCACATTTGCAAAAGAGAGTCTCATAAGGAAATTTTTTATAATTTGCATTTATTAGTCCGAAACATTTTATGAGCCTGTATCTTCTTATTGTTACAATTATATTTAGTGATAGAATGTAACCCTTATCTTTGATTCACAGGATAAATATTATATTCATATTAGGCAGTACTAGTTTACTTACATATTAGCAGAACACTTCCTCATGGGATTGATACTCTCTCAAGCACTTTATTACTAGATCAATGCATTCACTGCCATATTTTAGGGATATTTTCTATCAAAGAAAATCTAAGCATAAAGTATTTTAATCTAGAGCATAAGACTTAATTTACACATATAATTTAGAGAACTAAGTTCTTGGTATTACTACTAGGGAAGTAATGTGTGTATTACAGGTTGAGCTATATTATTGAACTATTTTAATATTTTATTCTACTTGTTTCTTGTATTCAATTTTTATATTTATTTTGAAGATTAAAATAATAAAGAAAAAGACTTTTATTTGTTATAGTTATTTTATTTTCTACAATTTGATTCTTGCGTTGCTATTGCATGTGTAGTAGATTTAGTAAGGTGCCCTGATTATTTTACCTAAAAATTGAGTGGATTGTTACAAATATTAAATAATCATAAAGACATTATCTTTATGTATGGCTAAACCAGTTCAAGATTCAGACTATCCTAGACCTCTTATGGAGTATGCTAATCTTATATTAGATTAAATTCACCATGTCATCAAAAGAACTAGTATTTAGGCTAATAACTTTAAGGTGAAACCCACCAATATTCAGATGGTCCAAAATTACCAATTTTGGGGAACTCCTATTAAGGATCACTACCTATACTTAGCTTGCTTCTTATAAATTTGTGTGATAAGGATAATGGTGTTAGTGATGATGCTATTAGGTTTCAATTATTTTCATTTTCACTATGGGAAAAAGGTAAGTTATGATTGAATTCCTTAACCCTAGGCTCTAGATTAACTTGTAATGAGTTGGCACATAAATTCCTATAAAAAGTATTTCCCACCTTCCAAACCTGTCATGCATAGGAATGATATGACATCCTTTTTTTAGCATAAAGGAGAGTCTGTTATGAATCTGGTTTCAAGGACTATGATTTTGATGATAGGAAACCTTTCTTTTTATTTTGAGGTTCTAATCTTTCAGGTTCACAAGATCAACTACATTTCGAGCCAGCTCAAGATCGAGTCAGTCTGTTTGTGTTTCAGGTTCAATGTACTATTTCATTTTTCTTGAGTCAAATGTAATGTAACGGATCCCCAAGCTAAGTAACCTTGCACACACACACTCAGGGGGAGAGTTTTAATGAGTTCGAGTTTCTGTTCAATTTTTGTTCAAATCATCCTAGACGATATTCATATCATCCTGGATGATCCATTGAAAATAGAAACCCAAATTAGAGCATCCATGCTAAGTCAGTCTAATTAAGTAGATCATCCTGGATGATACATACATCATACAGGATGATATGCTCAAATCAAAAATTCTCAACCGCCAGATTAAGTTAGGCAAGTTTATATTTTTAGAGATTTGGTCTAATCATCCCGAACGATATGTGTATCATCCTAGATGATTCATTACAATCATGCCTAAATTAGTCAGGTGATTAAGGAAAGTAATTAAGGTTTGAGTGATTCAATCATATTATTCTGGACGATCGCATGATCGTCCTTTATGATACATACAAAATCTTGACCATCTAGACCATTTTACCTGGACGACCTGAGGAATGTGCTGGACGATATTCTCGATATTGAACTAATCGTACAGGATGATATATATATCATCCTGGATAATTAGGTCATTTTGAAACTGTCCAGCATGGTTTGGCTGTACGACCCGAGGAATCTGTTGGATGATTTTGTTCTTTTTGAACTAATTATACAGGATTATATACGTATCATCCTGGATGATCAAGTCATTTTCTTTAGATCATCTAGGCTTTTCTCTTGGATGTCCCAAGCTATCTTCTAGATAATATTTATGGTTTGAACTAATCATCCAAGATGATCGCAAAATTATCCCAGATGATATGAATATAATTTATCTTCTAATCATCCAGAAAAGCCAGATTGTCCAGGCCAAAAGGGTCTATTTTACACTAATCATACAGGACGATCTACCGATCATTCTGGATGATCTTTGACGACCTGTGGAGATATAGGGCAATTTTTAAGCCTACCTATTTAAGATCTTTTTTGTTCAATTGTAAAAATCTTTTACCACCTTCCTTGCCTGAGAGAACCTTGAGAGAGAGAGAGAGAGAGAGAGAGAGAGAGAGAGAGAGAGAGAGAGAGGATCTTGTGAGGGGTAGTTTATGAGGTGTTCACAAAGGTTGATCCAAGCAAGGATTTGAGTCATCATCTCTTATCATCTTGGTGTCTCTGTGGAAGTATCGTCTGCAAGAAGATCCAGGTTCTCTATCTGTTTTAGGAGGAAGTGAAAGGATTCTAGGTTCTCTGCCTACTTCAGGAGGAAAAGAAAGGAGTTCAGGTTCTCTGTCTCACCAGTTGGTGGAAAGGAGTTTTGTACAGGCTTCTCCACCTTGTTGTGGGAGCAGAAGGAGAGTCACTTAGTGCCAGTGCAATACCTAGAGGGGAGGCTCCAGAGAGTGGATGTAGGTCAAGTTAACCTAACCACTATAAAATTTGGGGTGTTCTTTTTGATTATCTTCTACATTTACTTTTCTGTTGATGATCATGTGATTGTGATTATTATTCTATTATTATTGAACATCTGCACATCATTACAAAATTGTAATTATTTTTAAACATTCAAAAAGATTTTTTTTAAATCATTTTTGCTCACAAATTTTTAAAATAACTAATTCACCCTACTCTTGGTTAGCCTCGGGACTAGTTCACAAGGGCTTAACATCCCTAATGTACTCTCAAGTGGTATCAGAGTGGGATTTATAAAATCTAGTTTTGAAAAACTTTTAAATTTGATCCATGGCTAACTTTGGTAATAGAAATACTGCTGAAGGTTATTCCATTAGTTGTCCACCTTTATTTGATAACATACCTTTTGATTTTTGGGAAACTCTTATGTCCACTTTTTTATAATATATTGATTATCGCATGTGGATGCTTATAAAAGATGGTTATGAAACACCTTTTAGACTTGTTAATGGTATTAAAACTGAACTTTCTTTTGCTGAATAGACCTTTGATGATCGTGATTTAGCTTAACTGAATGCAAAATACTTGAACTATTTTTTTTGTGCTTTAAAATTTAAGGATTACATACGTGTCTCTACTTGCACGACTGGTAAAGAAATTTGGGATAGATTATGCATTACCTATGAAGGTACATTTGAAGTTAAACAGTCTAGGTTAAACTTACTGCTTCATTACTATAAACTCTTTTGCATGAAACCTAGTGAGTCCATATCTGAAATGTATACTAGATTCACTCAAATTGTCACCTCTCTACATGCTTTAGGAAGAGAACTCACTAACTATGAAAAAGTGAACAAAATTCTGAGATATTTGTCTTCTTCTTATGATGCCAAGATAACTGTAATTACTAAATCCAAAGATTTGACTACTTATTCTATTGATAACTTACTTGGGTCACTCATTGCTTATAAGTAAGGAGTGAACCAACTACAAATTGATGTAGGTGAGAAGAAGAAGGCGAAATTTATGGCACTAAAGGCCAATGATACTGGCACTATTTCTTTTGGGTCTTATAACGATGATATTGCCTTAATCACTAGGTAATTCAAAAGCTTTCTAAGGAAGAAATACAAGAACTTTAAGAAGTGGAACAAAGGTAAGAGTAGAATAAATTTTAAAGGTTCTTCTAATACAGCTTGTTTTGAATGCAGGAAGCCTAGATATATAAAGGCTGATTGTCCTACACTTAAGGCTCACCAAAGCAAGGAGAAGGGTGATGAGAAACCCATGTTTTGCAAGGACAAGAAGAAGATCCAAAAGGCTTTCTAGGTGGATTTTGCATCTAACTCCTCTAAGATTGAAGCTAAAGAGGAGACTACAAACTTGTACTTGATGGTGGATGAACATCATGGACAGTCTGACCAAGAAGAGGTACGTGAGCTAACCTACGATTAATTACTTGAAGTTTCTAAAAAAATCCATTCATCATATAAGAAACTTAAGAAAATTTATGCTAGCCTTAAATTAGAATTCTTAAACTTGGAAAAAAAGTATGAAGTTTTAATTAAAGATCATTCTACGCTTGATAGTAATCACATGTCATTACTAGATGAATTTGATAAGTTGAATAAAAAGCATTCTGATTTAATTATTGAGCATGATTCATTAAAAGCATCGCATGTACGATTAGAAGCTACATTTAAGAAATTAGAATCTCATGCATCTGATTTAGATAGTTATGAGCATTATTTGAATTTTGAAATTGCAAGTCTCAAAAAGAAAAAAATGAATTTCTAAGTGTAAAATTAGTACATTTGAGAAAAATGAAACACCACCTACTTTTGCACAATTTTATAAACCTCCATCATTTGAAGAATCTCATTCAAAATCATCAAAGTATGTTTCATCCAAACCTAGGAAGAGGCACTATCACCCACGTAGATTAGTTAACCCTTTTCTTGGCGTTAGATATTTTTCTTGTGGCATGTTAGGATATATCTCTCACACCTGCACTGTTCACCATATTACACATTAGGTGTGGAGGCCTAATTTGCATGCTTCACAGCACAGCACACATGTATTGCATTCCTCTTTTCATAAGAAGGAACCCAAAACCTGTTTGGGTTCCTAAATCTAATGTTTGATGATTTTGTAGGGTTACTCTCACACAAGTCCTCGTGAGAGCATGTGGTACCTGGACAGCAGATGCTCAAGACATATGACTGGAGATGCAAAACAATTCATTTCGTTGGAGGCTAGGGCTAGAGGTAAGGTCACTCTTAGAGACAACACCACCAGGAGAGTGGTAGGTGTAGGTATAATAAAAAACTCCAAGAACCTTTTGATGAAAAATATTTTGCTTGTAGACGGACTGAAACACAACCTACTTAGCATCAGTCAACTCTGTGATAGAAGCTACAACATTAAGTTCGTAGTAAATACTTACATCATAAGCTTAAATAATAACACTATTTTGCAGGGCAAGAGGATCAACAATATCTACATGCTTGATTTAAATAATATTGAATATGCTGCTTTATTTTGCTTACAAACTGCTGCTAATGAGTCTTGGTTGTGGCACAGGAGATTATGTCATGCCAGTATGAAAACCCTTAGAAGAGTCACCCAAAAGGACTTAGTTAGAGGTGTCCCCAAGCTTAAGTTCATTAAGGACCTCTTGTGTGATGCCTGTCAATTAGGGAAGAAAGTCCAATCCTCTTTCCACTCTAAAAAGGATATTAGCACCTCTAGACCTTTAGAAGCTCTTCACACGAATCTTTTTGGACCCATTAGTACTGCCAGCTTAGGGGGAAAAGTCTATGGATTTGTGATTGTTGATGATTACTCGACGTTCACTTGGATTAGATTTCTATCACATAAATTTGAGTCATTTGATGAATTTAAATCTTTCTCCACTTAGATTCAAAAAAAGTTAGGTTATGAGATTTTGACCATCCATAGTGATCATGGTGGAGAGTTTGAAAATGAGAAATTTGAAATCTTCTATGAGGATCAAAGGATTTGCCACAACCTTTCAGCTCCTAGGACCCCTCAACAAAATGGGGTAGTTAAACAGAAGAACATGACCTTAGTGGAAGCCACTAGAGCCATGCTTACTGAGTATTCACTTCCAAAATATATTTGAGCAGAAGTGGTGAACACAGCCTATTATGTATTGTATAGGGTGAATGTTAGATCCAAAATGAATAAGACACCCTATGAGATCATTAAGAGTTGAACTCCAAACTTATCCCACCACCATGTCTTTGGCTATAAGGTTTTTATTTTGAGTAATGGGAAATCATCCTTAGGAAAATTTGACCCCAAATCTGATGAAGGAGTGTTTTTAGGCTATTCTAGTGTGGGGAAATCCTTTAGGGTGTTTAATAAGAGGACATTGGTGGTGGAGGAGACTACTCATATGGTGTTTGATGAATCTGATGCTAAGAGTCTAGAGTTGAGGAAGAAGAAGAGGTAGGAGAGATTACCCAAGGAGTTGAAAATGCAAATCTGGAGGAAAGAGTAGAACCTCAAAACACTTTGCCTAGAGATTGGAGATATTCTTCGAGTCATCCTAAGGAATTGATCTTAGGAGACCCTTCTGAAGGTGTTTGAACTAGGCATGGACTTAGGAAGGAAGTAAACCATTCTGCCTTTATCACAATGACTGAACCCACTAACATCAATCAAGCTCTTTCTGATGAATTTTGGATCTTAGCTACATAAGAGGAATTGAACCAATTTGTAAGAAATGATGTTTTAGAGTTAGTACAAAAGACCTAAGAACTAAAGTGTAGTGGGAACCAAATGGGTCTTTAAGAATAAGATGAATAATTCGGGTGTGGTGGTTAGGAATAAGGCAAGATTGGTGGCTAAGGGGTACAACTAAATAGAAGGGATTGATTTTGAGGAAACCTTTACCTTTGTAGCTAGATTGGAAGCAATTAGAGTGCTACTAGCCTTTGCCTGTTATAAGGGATTTAAGCTATTTCAAATGGATGTCAAGAGTGCCTTTTTAAAAGGGGTAATAAAAAAGGATATCTTTGTAGAGTAACCCCCAGATTTTGAGAGTTTCCAATATCTAAATCATATTTACAAATTAAAAAAGGCCTTATATGGATTGAAACAGGCACCTAGAGCTTGGTATGAGAGGCTTAGCACATTCCTACTAGAAAGCGAGTTTGTTAAGGGGGGCGTAGACACCACCCTTTTTCTTAGGAAAATAGGAGATGATCTACTCATTGTCCAGATCTATGTTGATGACATACTTTTAGATCTTCTAATAAAAATTTATATGATGATTTTTTTAAGATAATGAGTAAGGAGTTTGAGATGAGTATTATGGGAGAATTATCCTACTTTTTGGGGTTTAACATAAGGTAAATGGATGATGGAACCTTTCTTAATCAATCAAAATATACTAAGGATACTTTGTAGAAATATGAAATGGATAAAGCCAAGCAAATCAACACTCCCATGAGCTCCACTATTCAGTTAGAAAAGGATTTAAATGAAAAATCTGTTGATCAGAAGAAGTGCAGAGGAATAATTAGATCATTACTTTACTTGACTGGTAGCCGACCTGATATCTTGTTTAGTGTTTGTCATTATGCTAGGTTTCAATCTGATCCTAAGGAATCCCACCTAACTACAGTTAAGAGAATCCTCAGATATCTCTTAGAGACCCCAACCTTAGGAATCTGATATCCTAGGTATAGCACTTCTTTTGAGACTATTGGATATTTTGATTCTGATTTTATAGAATGTAGGGTGGATAGAAAGAGCATCTCAAGAACATGCCAATTCATAGGACAGTCTTTAGTCTCCTGGTCAAGTAGAAAATAAAATTCGATAGCACTTTTCACGGTTGAAGCTAAGTACATTACCTTAGGAAGTTATGTGGCCCAAGTCCTTTGGTTGAAGCAAGAAGTTCTGGATCTAGGATTACCTGTTGGCACTAGTGCCATCTGCATCTCTAAGAATCATATCCAACATTCAAGAACCAAACACATTAACATAAGGCATCACTTCATTAGGGACCATGTTACAAAAAGGGATATTGAGCTACACCATGTAGCTACTAAAAATTAACTGGCTGACATCTTTACTAAACAGTTGGCTTATGACTCATTCAGCATTTTGAGAACCAGATTGGGTGTGATTTGCATAAATGCATGACTTTGGTGATTACAAATTTCTGAAGTTTCTATTTTTTAGTTTTTTTTTGTGTTTTTATTTGATTTAATTATCTGTTTCCTATTTGTTTTTATTATCTACTGATTTTCTTTTTATTGTTATTATTTTCCTAATTTGTGTATTTATTTTGATATGATTTCTTACTTGTTCTTGATTTACTACTTCTCTTATAAATTAGATCACTGCTCACTATTATTGATAAACTGGATTTCTGACTGAGAGTTTTATCTTATTTTTATTTGGAAGCTTGTAAGCAGTGATTGACTCCTCTAAACTGTTAAAGGGAAGAAATGTTGATGATTATTTCTCTTCCTCTAACTCCTTTAATGGTGTACTTTTTCTTTTGGATAAAAATCTTCTTCAAAATTAAAAAGTTAGTTTTTGAAATAGAGATCTATTTTATCTTGCTACAGTAATCTACCTCATATGAATAATATTTTAAAAGCTTTTAATCATTGTTATGCTTTTCTTAATCAGGTAATTGTACTTATCATATAGAGTATGATTTTGTTCTGTGAATTACTCCTCTATATTGTAGAGAGTGAGTTTTACCTTTTCATATGTCTGGAGGGTAATTTCACAACTGAGATTTTTTAAGATTATGAAAGGAAGCAAACTTGCAAAAAGAAAAAAAAGGGTGGGGGTGGGGGCACAAAATTGGCCAAAAATGAAAAGAAATGCAATAACGCCAAAAATTAGAAAGATACCCAAAGTGTATCAAAAATCAAAAGATGCACTAAGTGCGCCGAATAAACTGAAAAAGAGGCACAAAATGAGCCCACAAAGAAATAAGCCTTCTTCACTTTCAAATCTTTAAATGTCTTAGAAAAATCCATGCGCCACTTCATACTTTCAAAAGCTTGAGATTGAAAATCATGATTTCTGATTCCTTACTTTTTAATATTATTTTATCAGATATTTTTTTGAAATGAGGCTTAAAAGAATCTCTTTTAGAATCTAATTTCTTTTCTTCTGAATTAGACTTTTGTTTGAAAGGAATTTGAACCTGTAAGGTGTCCGAGGTAGGAGTTACGAAAGTTGATTTTCCAACTTTTTCTAGATTTTAGCATTATCGATTTTCTTCTTATCAGCTTTTGAATAAAAAATTAAGTAAAATTCTGATTTACTGGAGCAGATCGATTCAAAAAAAAAAAAATTATTTTCTCATTTCTATTTTTCCTTGATTTGATTTTATTTTGATTTTTTCCTTTTTTATGTGTGTGTTTTTGGGATCCCTGGTTATTCCTCTCCATCCTTCACCTCTTTCAAATTTTGGTCACATTATCCTGGATGATATGATCAAATTATCCCCATCTTGATCCAACGACTGATCTGTACCAATTATTGGTGATCATACTCAATGATCCATCTCATCATCCTTGACGATCCACATCGTAGAAGCTTGAAGATTCAAATTTAGCCTGGCCAATTCATTTATTACATATCATCCTTGATGATCCACCTAATCATCCTGGATATCCTTTAGTCAAAAGTCATCTAGCCTATCTCCTCAGGATGATCGTCTGTGTCTAATCATCCTGGATGATATCTGATCAACCTAGATGATCCGATCACCTTTTTGACCAATCATCCTGTATGCCATTATTGTCCCTATCATCCTGGATGATCTGGATGAACTCTATTTAAACAGCTATTTTTTTCACCATTTTTCATACCTTCTCTTACAATCCTTACTCTAATAATATTCTAATGGCTGGTGGCAAATGATCTAGGCATCCAGGTGCTAGTTCCTCCCAGGAAAGTGTCAATCCTGCTTTACTGATGCACCCGATCAGGCTGCCTTCCGGCACTACCTTTATGTGGGAATCACCCAATCCAAAATCATCAACCCCCGCATCCTCACATATCTATTACTTAACCTTTTCACCCATGCTTCCTTCACCTTCATCCTGACCCTCGCTTTTCCTTTTAGTTTTGAGTTTCTTAATGTTTTCTTCATAAATCTCCACTCCTTTGTTAATCGCCGCCCTGTCAAACTCACCACCCAAGACTTTCACAATATTATTTGACTTTCAATTACTGGTGAGAAACTCCATCTTATGTCCTCTGATCCTGATTTTAACTGGAGTGTTGCCAATCATTTTCTTCGAAACACCAATGGCCATTACCACGACAATGCCTGATCTTCCCTAGCCAAGGATGCCAGGATAATCTAGCATGTCCTTTGCTCCTCCATTATTATAAAGGCTAGAGACCGCATCCACATTATCCCCTTGCTTTTTATGACCACCTATTACATTATGGCCTATCGTGACTTTAATGCCATTGACCTAATCTTTTGCTATATTAAACAACTTACTAGTATTAGGGATCTGGGCCATAGGAGACGCCCCAACCTCACCTTAGGCTACCTCACTACCTATGCCCTTGAGATAAAGTATAATCTATAATATGCAGTCCCATATGATATGAATCCTTCCTTCTATTCCAATAACTCCTTCCATGTTCTACACAGTACATGACTTCATCCGGAGCCCAACATGGATGTTGAGGGAGAAGAGGAAGGAACTGCTCCGGTACCCGCTGCACCTGCCCCTCTCCACATAGAGTCACCTCTTGATCACCTGGTGCATTGGTTTGACCAGTGGGAGGCACATTTTGACTCCTACGTTGTTGCCCTGGAGCAGCAGCATGCTGAGGATGTTAATCATTTCAATGCTTATGTAGCCCAGCAGTAGCAGCAGCATGACCAGGATATGGCCTAGTTTGGTGAGCAATTTGCCACTCTTCATAGCCTGTTTCAGCCACCATATCCTCCTATATCTGATTAGGATCCCCCTTTCTACTAGTTTATCAGTGTTTGATGTTTTGTGCTGTTTTTATGTACTATTTTCTTTTTCTGTGTCTATTTATATTGTGTTTTTCTTTTTGAGACATCAAAAGGGGGAGTAGTTTGTGTTGTTTGTGGGTCACTGTAAAGTTTTTTTTAATTATCAATGGAAATGTTCAGTATTTTTGAATCAAATGTTCACCATATTTATTTACTGAATTTTGAATTAATAACAAATTTTTGCCATCATCAAAAAGGGGGAGATTATTACGAATCTAGTTCAAAGGACTATGATTTTGATGATAACAAAGCTTTTATTTCTGTTTGAGGTTCTAATCTTTCAAGTTCATAGGATCAACTGCAATTCGAGCCAGCTCAAGATTGAGTCAGTTTGTTTATGTTTCAAGTTTAATGTACTTTTTTATTTTTCTTTAGTCAAATATAATGTAATAGATCTCCAAGCTAAGTAAGCTTGCACACACACTCAGGGGAGAGTTTCAATATGTTAGAGTTTCTGTTCAATTTTTATTCAAATGGTCCTGAACGATATTCACATCGTCCTGGATGATCCACTAAAAATAGAAACCCTAATTAGGGTGACCATGCTAAGTTAGTCTGATTAAGCAGATTATCCTGGATGATACATACATCGTATATGATGATATGCTCAAATCAGAAATTCTCAGCTATTAGATTAAGTTAGGCAAGTTTATATTTTTAGAGATTTGGTCTAATCGTCCCTAATGATCCATTACAATCATGCCTAAATTAGTCAGGTGATTAAGGAAAGTAATTAAGGTTTGAGTGATTCGATCATATCATCCTGGACGATCGCAAGATCGTCCTGGATGATACATGCAAAATTCTGACCATCCAGAGCATTTTACCTGGATGACCCGAGGAATGTGCTGGACAATATTTCCAATTTCGAACTAATCATATAGGATGATATATATATCATCCTGGACGATCAGGACATTTTGAAACTGTCCAGCATGGTTTGACTGTATGACCCGAGGAATCTGTTGGATGATTTTGGTCTTTTTGAACTAATCGTATAGGATTGATACGTATATTGTCTAGGATGATCAAGTCATTTTCTTCAAATCATCCAGGCTTTTCTCCTGGATGTCCTAAGCTATCTTTTGGTCGATATTCCTGGTTTGAACTAATTATCCAGAATGATCGCAAAATCATCCCGGACGATATGAATAGAATTTGTCTTCTAATCATTCAGAAGAGCCATATCGTCCAAGCCAAAAGGGTCTATTTTACACTAATCATATAGGATGATCTTTGACGACCAGTGGAGATTTATGGTAATTTTTGAGCCCTCCTATTTAAGATATTTTTTGTTCAATCGTAAAAATCTTTAGCCACCTTCCTTGCTTGAGAGAACCTTGAGAGGAGAGAGAGCTTGGGAGAGAGAGAGAAGATCTTGGGAGGGGGAGTTTGTGAGGTGTTTATAAAGGTTGCTCCAAGCAAGGAACTGAGTCGTCTTCTTCGGTTGTCATCTCTTGTCTTGTTGGTGTCTCTGTGGAAGGATCGTCTGCAAGAAGATCCAAGTTCTCTATTTGCTTTAGGAGGAAGCGAAAGGAGTCTAGGTTCTCTGCCTGCTTCAAGAGGAAGCGAAAGGAGTTCAGGTTCTCTGCCTCACCAGGTTAGTGGAAAGGAGTTTTGTACAGGCTTCTCCGCCTTGTTGTGAGAGCATAAGGAGAGTTAGTCAGTGCTAGTGCAATACCCGAAGGAAAGGCTCCGGGGAGTGGACGTAGGTCAATTTGACCGAACCACTATAAAATCTGGTGTGTTCTTTCTGATTATCTTCTACATCTATTTTTCTATTAATGATTGTGTGATTATGATTATTATTCTATTATTATTGAACTTTTGCACATCATTGCAAAATTGTAATTATTTTAAAATATTCAAAAAGATTTTTCTAAATCATTTTTGCTCATGAATTTTTAAAATAACCAATTCACCCCCCCTCGTGGTTAGCCTCGGGACTAGTTCACAAGGGCTTAACATCCCTAATGAACTCTTAGAGTCAATTTTTGAAAGTTGAGAGAGATTTAAGGAGTTGCTTAGAAAATGCCCCCACTTTACCTTATCCGATTAGTTGGTTATTCAGACTTTTTATAATGGATTGGTAGGATCCCTTTGATAAATCATTAATATTACAATTGGAGGATCATAATATCAATGCCATTTAATGAAGCCTATAAATTAATTAAGGAAATAGATACAAATAATTTCCAGTGGCCTTCAGATATGGTGAATTCTAAGAGAGTAACTGAAGTGTATGAGTCAAATGTCATTTCTATTTTGACTAATCAAGTGGCTATTATGTCTAAAATGTTGGATACTTTTGGAGTTAGTTTAGGACTAAGATCACATATGTAATTGGAAGAGTATGATTTGAATTCTATTGGAGAGAATAATGTTCAAGGGATTAAGAATGTGAATATGGCTAGAAGATAAAATAATCTCTATTCCAATACTTATAATCTAGGTTTTCCACTCTAATATTAGTTGGTTTAATAATAATGTTGGGGATAACAATCATTAGAATACAGTGTTAATTAAATCTAGGACAAAATTGGAATAATCCCCAGCATCTTGTAGTAAACACTAGACCATCTTATTCCTATTTTTTCTAATCAAAATAATCAATTTAGAGATCGAAAGACACCATTGAAGGTAGTGATTCAACTGGAAACTCAATTACAAAGTCTAACTACTTCGATTAAAAAATTGGAAAATTAACTAGGACAATTTACACTCTCTTTTCATAGAAGTCCTCTCGGATCATTTCCTAGTAATACTGAAATTAATCTCAAAGAGAAAAAGGATGATCTTAGTGTGAATCACTTTAGAAGTGGTTGTGATGTATCCCCACAAAAAAGTAAAATCTAGGCAAGTCCTACTGAATACTATAAACTTAGAGCTTCTTGGGAGGCAATCCAAATATGATGATGTTCAATCTTAGTTTTTCATACTAAAGTTTGTGTTGTTTCTATAATTTTGATATTTTTATTATTTTTTATTATTATAATTATGAAATATATAATTAGTGTTTTAAATGTATTTTTACTAAGTATGGTTATGAACATATTATTTCAAATAAATGTTTTACCATAATTCACACAAGTTCTGAATTTAGCCTAGTGCTGCAGTCTAGGATCATAAAGCACAACAACATTTAAATTGGGCCTCACTGAATTGATGTCTCAAGAAAATTGGAATGGTATAATATTTCAATGCTAGTTATTGAAGCGCCACAGCTCTATTCTTATTCACATAGCACTGCAACATTGATCCACCAATATTGATCTTTGTTATAACGTCTAAGCATTGCATTCAAAGATATTATATGTCAAAACTATTTTCATTATGATTCTTTATGAAGTACCACAGTACTACTCTCAACACTAGAGTTTTAGGTCAATACCATAATTACTCTTTCATAGCACCATAGTGGTGGTCTTTATCGAGTGTTATAATGCTCTCATGTGCCAAAGATGCAGCAATTTCTTAGTAAAAAAGTTCCAGATCAATTTTCTAATTCCCGCACCACAGTGCCACTTGCCTATTATGCATGGCACCTTTATTGGTTTACATGTTATTGTTTAGTGTTTTATATATCATCACAATGCTCGTCATGTTTATGAATAGGAAGGGTTGGTTTCATTATTTAATTAAGTTTTGGTTTGCTTTGTAATGTGATTCTTTGGTCTTTTCTTCTCCAACTCTTCTTAAATCTCCTAATGCTCTAAAGTTTTGGCTAGTAAAATATGTCTTCCTCCTCTTTTGTTAAAAGTAGATTCAAATTTATGGTGGCTGAAGAGTGCTATTCTCATTTGGTCATAACCATGCAATTTATATTTGAGAGGAGGTTCCAAAACAAAGGTGGAGTTATAATGCAAATGATTGTGAACTAGGGTTAGGAAACCCTTAATGAGGAACCTTTTGCAACTATTGTAAATCTGGTCCATGAGTTTGTCACTAATGCTAAGGAATCCCAAAAAATAAGTGTTATGTCCAAGGTAAGCGGGTTACCTTCAATCCCTAGTCTATTAAAAGCCTTTAAAAGCTAAGGGATATGGAGGATGATGATTATTATGATTTTAGTTTGGCACCCATTGACCACTAAGAGATTTTAAGATTGCTTTATGAACATATAGTGGGGATGTTATAAGAAAATAAAATAACCATGTAGATTTGGGGTGCTCTTATTTTTGTTATTGAACATAACATGAATAATATTATAAGTTCTAAAAAAATGGCATGATATTTTACAATGGGTTTAAGCTTTTGTAAGAAAAAAATATTTTCAAAATTTAATATAATAGAAAGAATAACATACTTCCTAAAAAGATAGACTTGCTTTTTCAAGATAGTATTTAAAATTGAAAATTAGTTTTAAGAAAATTATTATTTTAATAATTAATACAACAAGGAGAATATCATAGATTTCAAAGATTAAGAAAAGGATGAGAGATCTTGAAAATTTATTAAAGGGATTTATTTAATATTGAACAATTCTTTCTGGAAGCCAAAGTATCAATGGTAGGGAGCACTAAGATTCTAGGACAACCTAGAAGCACTCTGGTCTATCTTATGTTGGGCTTCAATATTTTAATGAGAGAAATTTTCGTATTTGAGTTAAAATTTTATTAGACATTTAGAATTACATTCCTAAGGGGTGAGGACTTATAATTTAAGGTCTATTGTAGAACCTAAATCTAAGTTGGGCACTACAAAGTAGTAACCTTAACATAACTAATAAAGTGCAATCTAGAATAACATCTTTCCTGGAATAGAAAGCCAGCTACACCACCTAATCACTTCAAAGCCATATTATTTGGTCTTACAAAAAATGGGTAAGATGTTATTATTTATTAAGTTTTAGGAATGAAGGGTATATATATAAAGAAATTGCGAAGTGGCCTTGGACTTATGAATGGTGATTATGGACCTAGAAATAAATGCAATTAAAATTTAATTTTCTTTTAATTTATTTCTAATGCAATTCTAGCAAATTAACTCTTATGCAATAATCAATATATTATTTTTTAACAAGGCTTAGGAAATAGATTTTATCTTAAAGAGAAGGCCTCGCATGAGGTAGAACTGTACCCTTATAGGTCAGGTGGTTTGCTTCCACATGTAGGCAAGGAAGTGCCTAACAAGGATATAAGGAAGGATATGCTTTATGCGACCCTAGACAAGATTAGCTTACTTTCTAGTTTGGTTATCTTTCTATGTTCTCTTATAATTTTTTTTTGGTATGAGAGTAAATGTTTTTATTTCATAAGAGCTTAGCAAAATATCCAAACACGCGCACATGTAAGAAAAAACCTATAAAAATAGGCAATTTCAAGTGCACAATTAAGGTAAATAAATCAATCAATTCATAAACAAGAGTATAATATTCGAAGCCTATATGGCAAGTGCCACTTAATATTCAACTTAGGGTCTGCGAACAAGTAAAGTTGGATAGGTCCCACCGACAATAACCTGCATTCTACTACTATGAAATGATACAAGTTCATAAAGTAAGGCATTTTTATCTTCAGATCTTCTTTTCAGACTTCTTTTCTTCAGGCTCATTGCTATTTATGTTCTTTCTCCAATCTTCTTATGTGTTTATCCAATAGGATATCCACATGAAAAGCACTCTCCAATAAAGTATGTTTCTTTTTTCTCTAGATTTTTAATCTTTTGGGAAAATACAATATTTTATAAACTTTCACAACTCTTTTTAATGTATTACATATAAAAAATGACTATACGTCATGCAATGTTAGTAAGTAGTTAATATAATAATCATCTCAAATTACATCAATGTATATAATTACTTTGCTCATTTTTTTAGCAACCTCTAAGCTTGGCCATGTTTTTTTTTATTTAAGGGGCTATTTAATGAAAGTGCCTATAAAAAAAATTGATTATATTTAAATCATGATTATTCTTAGACCCCTTTTATTAATAGCCTAACATAAGTATGACCATTGTAGAAAATTTTTATTAGGAATAAACATCTAGATCATTCCTAACCTAGGAAAGTCTAAATGCTTATCATAGATCAAATAAGTATTAAAGCAGAAGCATAAAAAACCCTCACATCAATCCATAACAATAAGTACTCATTCACACACCAATCATTTTCAACATCACATAAAATATATGAAAGAATAATAGCCTAGCCAAAAAATAAGAGTTGGTTATCTTAACAAATAATCTATAGTGTGTATTGTAACTATGTGTCTTGGATATTTCCTAAGCTTATATTTATTTGAGATTGATTATTCATTAAATTTGGTTTATCAAATGTCAAAGGGATTTTAGTATTAGTTTAATTTTTAATGTTTTCATATTTTGAAACTTAGTTTAAAATGAATTTTAAGTATTAAAGTTAATTAAAAATTAGTTTTTTAAAGTCCAAACTTTAATTATTCATTTTTCACCTCAAGCTTTAAAATTCCAATACACATACGTTCTGCAAATAGAATCTGACATAAAGTATGAAAACATCAATGTCTAAGCTATTTATTATTATTTATTTCTATTATATTAGTTGGATGGTAATTATCTTTGTTAAACCAGGGCTATGAGGTTTATTTCACTCTCCTTAGGGTTAAGCTAATTGCCTTCTGAGCCTGGATTATGCAACAATCGCCTTATTACTTATATTTACTATTATTCATTATATTTGGTTTTTTGAATTGACCATTTATTGAATTTTTGATGAATTATATATTTTTCTTAACTATTTATTTATTTAATTTTTTGAAATTTGCAATTGCATTAAAACGAAAGAAGTTACAAGCAACTAAAGAAATCTATCACATTCCTCCTTTAGTAAGTAAAACAAAGAAGGAGGAATTCAATCTAAAGAAAAACAATAAAAAGAAAACTACTATTTAACGTTAAAGTGGCACAACAATCCACCACTTTATAACAATTTCTAGAAGTAAGATGAAAGACAACATTATTGAAATCATTAAGGAAGATAAGCTCTTTATTGCAATCTCCATCTTGTTGCCATTTAGCCTTCTTCAACGAATCTTGAAGCCAATTGATCACATTAGAATTGTCTCCTTTAATTATTAATCCTTTGTATTGTAGCATCCAACTTTGGATATGCTCCCTAATTAAGAAAACCGCCTGGAGCTCAAGAAAAGCTACATCCCAATGCTTCACTTGCTTACCAAACACTCAAAAAAACCGTCCCGTATGATCTCTAATAATATCTTTAATACCCGCAATGTTTCATTTCATAAGAGATGTATCCACACTTATTTTGATCCAATCTTGAGATGGAGGATGCAAAACATCAGTAGACTCCAATTGGAGATTAGCATCCCAATCTTCTTGCATTGGATACTTAGATGGCTTCATAATGGACATGAAAACATTTGAAGTCAAAAAATTGATAGACAAAGTAGTCAGTCCTAGCTTTATTTGATTCGTTCTTTTCCAAGAATAAAAACTATTGTACAATATAATTTGACTATATTCAAATTAAATTTAGACAACCTTTTCATCTCATATAAGAAGTTTGAAAAGGATGTGAAGATTGGAACTTGAAAACCCCATTCATGAAGCTTGTTCAAAATCTAAAGCAAGTATTTGCAGTGAACCACAACATGCTCTGGGTTCTCCACCTCTTGTAGAAAAGCATTAGTAGGAAGCGCATCCTTGCAAAATCTCCACCAAAATAATTCGAATTTAGGAATAAGCTTGCATTTTTTGATCCAGTTCAGCATCTCAGCATTGTTGTGCTCGGTATTCCTCGGTTGTACATCGGATTACATAAAAGATTCAAAAGATAATGCAGTAATTGATTTATCCGAATGTTGCTTAATGAGTTCAATGCAACTTTCCTCCAAATTTGGAAATAGAGGAACCTATTTGATAACTAAGACTAGATCTTCCCTAAACACATTTTGCAACTCAGAACACTTCTAGCTACCATCTTCTAAAATAAGATTCTGAACCAGTTGACTATGTAATACATTACAATTCATATATGTTGTCCACTTATTGAGAGGCTTTTCAAAGATCCAAGTATCATTCATGATACTCACTTTCTTTCCATTATCCTATCTCCATCTAACAATATTCTTCAAATATTTGGCTCCATCCACCGTTCCAACATTCCAATACTTGCTTACTCCCATACACCGTTCCAACATTCCAACACCCCTTATTCAGAATTTGGAAGCACCCAAACACCACTTTGGATGAATCAAACACAACATCAAAACTACCCCCTGACCTCTTCCAAAGAACAAGAATTCCCCCAGAAGTACCATCAGCATGATGGTGAAAAAAATCCCAATCCTCCCTTATTATCCTATTAACATCCTTTCTATCAATACAAGACATCTTAGTCTCTACCAACCCAATAAAAAACACCTCATTATCCCTCACAATCTATTTAATATAAAGAAAAGCCTCTTTTTTTTTTTTGGCTCCTCTACAATTTCAAAACAAAAGGAAGACATCAAGAACCAATTGGGGAATGGTCTCCAACACCATGCCAACCACCTCCTTCCCCTTTCCTCTTCCTAGGGATATCCTCAATAGGCCCTAATGATTAGGTTCTTTCGGAAGCTTCTATTTATTACTCAAGGAACTTGCACCATTAACTCCACAAGAAGGCACATCATCATGTTAATCTAAATCTTCAGATGAGCAACCACCATCACCACTAGAGAATGGAGTTCCTTGAAGATAATTGGATTTGATATCTTCACTATTTAAGAACTTAAATTCAAAAACTGCCTGAGAGTTTTGAATTCCAGTGAAACTAGACATCTTTGCATCCAACCTTTTAAAGGCTTTACTTGCAACATATTCCACACTTCCGTATGTATTAGGCTTCTCAATATGAACACCTTCAGAACTCATGATGTAATGAACATTATTAATTTTAGATGTGACATTATAAACCAATACCTTTGCATTATAGACTTTTGTCCAACATCATTTTGACCATCAATATCAGTAATAGGCTCAAGGAGAGCAATGAATTTATTTGCATTCAGCAGGTGCAAATAATTTCCCTGAATATTAATTGGCTGTGGATCAACTTCTCCCCTACAAGTTGCCTTAATTTGGATAGTAGCTGAATCACCCATCACGTATCCTTCATGAACATCCTAAGAAGGAACATCCATATCAGTCTTCAACCCCTTCATATTTAGCACATTATTTCTAAAAAAATATTCCCTTCTTGTTCTAAAACTTTACATGGATCTAAGGTCCATATTCTGCTTCACCAGATTGCACTTTTCAGACCTTGCATATTTTTCCTTCCTTTGGAATTGAGATAGCTTCATTACAGGAGTTAGTATTGTCAACAATAGCTTCTTTTTCAAGGCATGAATCAGCTTTATGCCCAATCTTACCACATTTAAAGCAAACAGAAGCAATTTTCTCATGCTCTACCTTCTGATAGAACCTTCCACCCAAGCCACCCACCCAAATACCTCCAAGCAATTTAGGATTCAAGTTGATTCACACATGAACCCTTGTAAATTCTCTTCTGCCCCATTTAGACATGTTTCCATCAAGAAGCATAGGGACGCCTACCTTTGAAGCTATCTTAGTTATATTAATCTCATTCCAACAATGCAACGGGAGATGAGGCATTCTTAGCCAAGATAAACCCTCCAAGGATAGTCGAGAAAAAGTAGGTGTCCATTTATCAATTCCAATGATATGACCACCCACATACCAAGGCCCTCCACTCATAACTCCCTCCAAAGCTTCAGTAGATTGGAAAAAACATAAAATCCAATCTAAACCCAATGAGGTTAAATGGAATCCTCCAAATTTGCTCCATTACTTTCTCAATTCTATACTACAAAAAGGAAAAGGAACATTCTTCCCTAAGACTTTCACAACCACTAAATTCTTCAAGACTTGAGCATTGTCATATTCCTGATCTGAGTTATGCTTCACAACAACTCCATCTTCTGACATCTCAATGGATAGCAGATTCAAATTTATTTTATATGAGGACTAACATTCCATGAATTTGCTTGCTTCTAGATATTTTTTGATTCGTCAACCCGCATAGAATCCTTCTTAACATTCTTAGAATTTGTAGCATTAACACCAACATCAGGTTTTGAAATAGATGATGGAAGATTGACCATATTCAATGGATTACCAGTCACAGGCAATGCAGTATCAAAAGCATTAGGTGGCATATATCTACTAACTTTCATCTTCAACCTAGAAGAAGAAGCTTTGAAGTCATTATTTGCGGGACTCAGACTCTTCATTCACAAATGCATAATTCTAGGAGTCTTTAAATTCTCCACAATCATATTTCCTTTACCTTCAATAAGAGTTGTTTGCTGTAACAATGGTCAAAACCCTTTTCTAATTACCAATGCTGAAATCCTATGAATCGAATTTCATAACCCTCCTTCATGCAGAGACACGCTAGCCTTGCTAATACTAAATCGACCAGAGAACCCTAGGTTCTTAACCGATGATTGAAGACAAGATGGAGAGATGACTAACAGCGAACGCCGACTGTCATCCTCCACCATAATCACCGTCTTGTGAAAAAATAGGAAACAAAAATTTGAAAAATCTCTCTCTCTAGAAATCGCTAAGATTCTCTCTCTCTCTCTGTCTAATTAGATCTTTATTTTAATTTATTTTCTTATTTATTTGATTCAATTTAACAAGATTTTAACTTTTTGATTTACATTAAATTCTAGAAATTTTATATTTTTTATAAATACTAGACCTATTTATAAGTTCAATGTCTTTGAGTATGTGTTTTTTAGATTTCTTGAAATTAATAATGATTTTTATAGGTTCAGCCTATTTAATGAATTAATTATTTATTTAATTGAGGCAATTTTTTATTTAAGCTCTAATTTAATTATTCAAGTGTTTAGGATGACTTAAAAATTATATTATTTTAAATTTTTTTAAATTAATTATTTATTTTTCTTAATTATTAAATTACTTTTTATTTTTAATAAATTTTATAAGGCTTTTTATTTTCCTTTATTAAGAATTTAATTCTAAGCATCGTAAGCTTTAAATTTTTCTAACATCGTATTTAAATAAAATGTTATGTAAATTATGCATGTAAAATTTGGGTTCACTAATTGACAAATCAAATAAACTCCAATTTCTATGAAATTTGAACAAAAGTTCACCTAAACATATGTTTCAAACCCATAAAAATTAAAGCCAAGAAGGTCACCCTAGGTTTCATAATTAGGATATTTATATGTTAGTACATGTACCTTGAGGGATTTAAATTAGGATTTTTATTAATGGGATTACGTTGCAATCATGGGGTAACTAACCCTTACACACTGCATGATCAACAATCTAGAAAAGAAACCCTAATTTTCTATGGATTCTTGTGGGTTTAAATTTTTAAGTTATAGCTCCAAAATTGGCCTATGAACTTAGGATGATCAATTGAAGCCCTTATAAATTTCTAACTAGCATAAAAATTTTTGGTATGTATAACACATGCCCAAGAATCGTCCATGTTAATTTTATCTCACAGTTAGTTATATTTAATGAGTAATTTTAGAAATACCCCTGAAAATTCATTGAATTGAATTTTTAAAGTTCTGGATCATATTTTGACCAAGAACTTTTGAAATTCATAACTCACACACCACTTAGAATTAGGTTATGATTTTTATTTATTTTTGTATATAAAAGTAAGGTTACAGTGTTTATGATTTCACCCCAATGAGAATAGAAGAAAGATCAAATTATATATATATATATATATATATATATATATATATATCTTAGAGATCAATTATGAAACCTTGGGAAACATTACTGACTTCAAATTATGTGGGCTTGAAGTACATGCTTGAAGTGCATATTCTGATGAACATGCGTTCCAAATTTCATAAACATTTGGAGTTCATTTAGTTAGTCAATTAGTGAAGCAAAGTTTGATACAAATAATTGACCCAAGAATTTCAAAATATTATAATTAATTCAAACTAAATCCAAAAAAAATACAAATCAAAATTTAAATTATTTAGAATAAAAAGCTTAACAAATAAAAAGTGAAAGCACCTTAAAATTCAATTAAAAAAGTAATTTAAAAATTAGTAAAAGTTAATAATTACTAAAATGAAATAATTAAAAATTTTAAAAATTTAAAAACACTTTTGAACACTTGTAATCATCCCTGGAAGTCATCTCTGACATTTGAGGAAGATTATAAGAGATTTAGAGTTGATTTAGTTAAAAAAAAGAAAGCCTTTGTGAATAAAAAACTAAATAATTAATTAAAATGGCCAAATTTATAAACATTAGAACTAATTATAGAAAACTCTAAATCACAGAAACTCAAAGGAATTGGAATCACATTTTGGTGCAGTATTTATGAAAAATATAAATCTCCAGAAATCATTATAAAATAAAAAGTCAACATTTGATCAAATTTAATTCATAAAATATATTAAACTTGTAAAAATCATAACTATTTATAAAAAAACTCTAAATGATACAAACTCAGGCATATGACTCATATCTTGGTCTAGCATTTAAAAGAAATAAAAAACTTTCGAAATTAAAAGTAAATTTAAAAGTCAAAACTTGGTCGAATTTAAATATTAAAATAATCAAGACAAATTCTTAAACTCAATTAAATATTAAAGATTAAAAAAATAACCAACTAAATGAATTAAATAAGGTGAACAATAATCCTACTACTCCATCCAACAATGAAGTTATTAGGCTAGACTATCTTGAGCTACGGGGTTATGTGTCTTAAGCAGGCCGTGGTCCTCGTGCCCATTGTGACAACACCATGAATGAATTGATAAAATGTATTTGCTGAAAAAAAACATAAATTATTAGTTAATGAATCAAAATTCTATGTATTGCAGAGAAGGGCGATTCGAGTGCAGAAGGCGATTCTAGCGGATTTTGGCCGAACTTTAGAAATCAAAGGTTCTCTGTCTGGCCAGTGTGGCCGATGGTGGTTCTTCGGGGATATTTCTTCTGAATCAAGGTGTTTTCTGCTCTTGGATGAAGACTTTTTTGGCAACACAAAGAATTAAAATGTGAGCTGTGTATATCTCTCATGTTTATAGGCCTTACATAAACCTGGAGTGGCTGATGGAAATTCTTGGTTTGATTTTTCTACTGAGTTAAGATCTGATGTGTTCTTAGACAAAGATGATTTTGGTTTATCAATAATTCTTAGTTTGATGTGGGCGGAGCTTTACTTGGTGAAGATTATCTATCGTTTTGGTATGGAGATTATTTTTTCTTGGTATGGATATGCAGTTTGGGTAAGATCTGTTTTATTCTTGAATGATCTGGGTGGAAATATGAATCCGAAGTGGAGGTTGGAGGATATTCTTTGCCGGTTGATGTGGCTTTCATTACGAGTGGTGATGGTGGATCGATATTTATCTTTCAAAGGTGATTTTTACTTTTCTAAAGATCTAGTGTTGATCTTCGTTCTTACTTATAGGAATGATATTAAGAATCTCAGGTATGGAATTTAGGATGTTAACTTAATCCTGAATGTTCTTTTTGGAATATGGAATAGTTCACATGATTTCTTATAGATTCTTGGAGATTATGATGTTTTCAATTGGCAGAGTTGTGTCATAGTTTCTTTTGTTGTTCAAAGGAAGTATTCATATGAATTGTGGTTGGAGAAGTTTTGCTTCTTGCAGTTTCTTTATTGAATGTCGACGTTGTTGTAGTTTTTTGACTGTGTTTGTATGGTGATTCCTCGGAAGATTTTTGGTGTCTTCCTTGTGGTTCTGGCAATGGAATGAAATGGAATTCTCTTAAGTATAAGCTAATGGTTGAAGAAGATGTTTTCCTTCAAGTGGAGTGTAATATGGATGCCACGATTGCTGCAGTTTTTTGGATAGTTGTGATTGGATCTTCCATGGAAGCTAGACTTTCAAAGGCTGCGGAGGTTAATGGTTTAGTTTTAGAGGTTCAAGGCTTGTTTGATGTAGGCCTGAAGGAAGTGGGGTTTGTGGGTACTGGAGTTGTCATTATTAACTGTGTAGAGAGATGGTATTTTTTTTTTGGTTTCTTTATTTTCATAATGGAATTAGAGTAATGATATTTGGGATTCTTACTATTCTTTACTTTTATCAATTTGGGAACTCTAGGATACTAACCAACCTTTTAGGCTGTTTAATATTTGGTGTCCCAATCACCCCAGTTGGTTTAAAGTAAGAAATAGTGGATCTCAGTTTCATTATGATAGTTTCATTCTGTCAAATAATTTTTCAATAAGGTTTCTATTCCTTTGTTTGGATTGGGAACTAGAAGTTTTATTTCCCTTCTGGTTTTGTACTAGGTTTTTATTTCCTATTTTTAATGCAATTTGCATTCCTTCAAAAAAAAAAGAATTAGAATTAATTAACAATAACACTCCATCAATAAAGTTTTTAGCCTTGACCTTGGTCCTCATCCCCGTTGTGATAACGCCACGAATGAGTTAACAAAATGTATGTATTAAATTATAAATATTATAAATCAATAATGTATAAATTAAATTAATTAAAAATGATTAACCAGTAATCAAACTTAAGTAAACAAGTAATGTTGGGTAACTCAGGCTCATTAGACTATTAGCTTAGCCCCAAGGAGGGTTAAATAAATCTCATAGCCCAGGTGTAAACAAAAGAAATTTCTATTCAACTTAAATAATCACTATAAAATTAATAGTAAAATACTTAGATATTTAAGACTTTCACACTCATTGCTTGACTCCTTTTATGGAAGCAACTTTGCATTAGATTGAAAGCTTTAACTGGCTGATCAAAATACCTTAAATAGCAAATCATTAATCAACTTCAATAATTGAAATCTATCCTAAAATAAATATCAAAACATAAAAAATACTAAAATTTAAACAAAGATTTCCTTAGCTTTCAACAAACTAAATTCAACCCTTAGAAAATTTTTAAAATTAACAAACTCATGACATATCCGAGTAGCCTTACACACACATTATAGATTGCTTGTTAGGACAACTGATTCTAGATCTAGGTTAGGACATTATTCTTTTACATGTGCTTATCTTTGGGATCTGGATTAATCTGAATTTTTATTTGAATGGGTGCCAGTTTTATGTGATGAATTTTGTTATGCTTATGCTATGACTATTTATACCATTTTTTTAAGATGTTATCTGAGATGAGCATTTAGATTTTCCCAGGTTAAGAATGATCTAAACATTTATTACTAATAAGATTTTCTCACTATAGAAAAACTAGTGATTTAATATGGATTTGCAGTAGGCTTTGCAATGGAAAATTTTGCTCACAAAATTGCGGAGGATTTATGGCATAAATTTTCATCACAAAATTTATGACAAATTTATGACAAAAAAATCCATCATAATTTTATTACAGTTTTTTGGCCTCAAATCCGCCATAATTCTGTCACAAATTCGCCATGAATTTATCACAAATACGTTTATCTAAACCAATATCTAGCTCATTTCTTTCATTTACTCTCAACCTTGTTTGTTCCTCTTCTCCTGGACCCATAGCGACTAGCCCCCCTCGATGATGTTCCTTGCTTGCGAGTCCTCATCGATATTCATTCTTTATCTCCTTCTCGATGTTCAATTTTTCTCCTTTACTGATGTCCTCACTATTGGATCATGATCGAAAGCAACAAAGGGAGCTCACTCGCTGTGAAGGTAACTTTCTCCCTCTAGTGCGCTTCTTCTGCTAAACCACTTAAATTTGTCAAACCAAAAGGTTTTCTAAATCTAGGATTTAGGGGAAAAAGAGGGAAATAGAGGGTTTTTTAGTGGATTAGAAGCAACAATGGGAGCTCGCTTGCTGTGAAGGTAACTAAACCAAGGTATTTTCTAAGTTCTATTGGATTACATTAACCATCAGCCTTAAGATCATATATTTTTGCTTTAGTCAATAAAGTTCTTACTAGAGATTTATGAGAGGATGTTCCTTGGAGAATGCTTTTTGCTGATGATATTCTTCTTATTAATAAGATTAAAGGGGGAGTTGAAGGTAAACTTGAATTATGGTGGTCAACTTGAGAGTTTAAAGGTTTTCAATTGAGTAGATCTAAAATTGAATACATGGAGTGTAATTTTAGTAGTAATAGATCTATTGGGGGTTGTGACTTTGAGTGATCAAGTCATTAATAAGAGTGCACATTTTTTATATCTTGGGTCTATTATTTTAAGTGATGGTGAAATTGATGGGGATATTATTAGTAGAATTCAAGTTGGTTGGTTAAAGTGGAAGAATTCATCGGGCTTGTTGTGTGATAGAAAAGTACTACTCAAACTTAAGGGAAATTATATAAGATGGTGGTTAGACTCAAAATGCTTTATGGCACATAATGTTAGCCATTAGAAGAGAAGAATAATATTAAGTTATGTGTTGCAGAGATGAGGATGTTTAGGTGGATGAGTGGCTTTACTCTTAGAGACAAGATAAAAAATTAGCATATATGTGAAAACGTTTGAGTAGCTCTAGTAGCAAATAAGATTAGAGAGAGTCGCCTTAGATGGTTTGGTTAGTAGTTCCTTTTCTACTTGTAAAATAGTTCCTTTTTTTTTACTTGTGCAATAATTTTTATATAATAGTTCCTTTTTTATATGTTAATATAGATATAGTAGTCCCTTTTTTACTTTTATAGTAGTTCCTTTTCTTTCTATGTAAGTGTAGTAGTAGTAACTATTTATTTATTGAATTTAATTACTTATTTCCTACTTTTTCATAAATATTCAAATTATAGATATTTGGTTCCTTTATTTTTTGGCAGATGTCTTCTAGAGGAGATGAGACACAGGCGATCATTCTCAAATATTTTTAGGCACAAGTCAAAAATTGGTGGATGATCTGGTACTGAGGGGGCATCCATTTCAGAGCCTGCCACTCAAACCCAACCTAGTCACCTTTTTCCTATAGCTCCTACAATAAGTTAGCAGTTTTACACAGTACACCCCCACTTTCCATCATTAGACCCAGCGCAGATCGCTCCCTTTTACCCATACTATCCCCAACCATCTTCTCAAGAATTCATGCACTTATCCCTATCCACCATATACTTTGCAGCTATTTTACTATCCACCACCCCCTCAGACCTATGCAGCTCGACCTTCCACCCTTAATTCAACTGGACCTTCCACACAGGCTGTCGCAACGTCGACTACAGATGGGCACATACTGATTGAGTATGTGAGTGACACATACATAAATGTATATATATATATATATATATATACAATTTTTAATAATACTTTGTACAAGTTTTATCCATCAAAGTAGACCACACACAAGATCCGCGATATCATAGGAGCAAGTTTGATGCTCCATATGCCACTTGGAAGAAAATCCCAAAGGAAATGTGTGACATGTGGTTCAACAAGTTTTAGGTTAGTAAGTAATAAAATTATTAATAGCTACCATTTTTTATTAAGCTAATAAAGAATAATTTTTTTTCCTAATTTGTTGTGTGTATTGTGATTTCTATTGGTTTCCTCAGGATAATACTCATATCAAAACAAATTTTGAGAAATGTAAAGCGACTTACCCATGAGATATATTTACTCGCATTTGGAGGTCAGGGGAGAAACCTCTTTGGATTTGTTAGTGTGTATGGGCTATGCTCAGGAGTGCTTGGGGTAGCCTAGACTATATAGTGAGGAGGAGCATAAACTATTGAATAGAACTTCTAACGTCGAAGGCCAGGGAAGCTCCTTACTTACGGGGGGCTCAGTTCCAAACATTGAGCATAGACGATGATTGGTAACAATTTAATTAAATTTTAATAATTTCTTTGCATATATATTCTAATCTAAATATATATTACAAGGAGATACTTGGTAAAGAACCCACTACAGTTAAGTTACATAGTCACGCACATAGGGGTCAGCAGGACCAATAATGGGCGGATGAGCAAGCTGGGAGGGCATATGTAGGTATATAAGAATATTATACTTACCGAAATATTGTAAGCAATGATTATATGATGATTAATATTATATTATGTTTTGTATGTAAGATGAGTACACACGCTTCGAGAGAGCCAGACGGTAGCTGGAGAGAGATCCTCCATGGGTTCTATAGATGTTTTTGACTACCACACTTGGATGCATGTAGTAGATAGCATGTAGATGGAATAAATTTTTGGATTAGGCCACAAGTCTATACATACGAGGGATAATTCTCTTCTACCACCAGCCACTTTGTAGGCACCCAAGAGAGTTTAGTTAGCCAGCAGGTGGCTAACTTAGCAGTAGAGTTATAAAATGTCTAAAAACGCAAGCAGACATGAACACTCAGATATTAAATGAGCTTAGAAGATTAAGCGAGCAGATTAGCAGATTTCAACTAGTGCCTCCATCGGTCGAGCAAGACAGTGAGCATACAGTTTCTAATTAGATTGTCACATGAGATGTCTTAGGATACATTTAATGTATAAGTTATGTTGAAACTATAACCATGTTATAAATATTGTTGAATTTTATTGAATATGGCTGTTTATTCATTAATTTGCATAATTTACATAGTACTCTTTGATTATATTTGCTTTATTTAATTGTTTTTTATAAGTGCTTGGATTGTGAATGTTAGAAAGCCCAAATAATGATTGTAGCAGCTACTTCTTTTGTTTTGCTATAGGTTACGATGGATTTATGGTAGAAAATCTACCACAAATGTTAATACGATGTTCTAGTATCGACATTTGTGATGGACCTATCCATCACCCATTGCAACAAGTTGTCCATTGCAAATTTGCCAAAAATTTTTATGGAATCTATAGCAGAACAAAAAATGAAACTGTCATTTTATTCTATCACAAATCCACTGCAAATCTACCGCAAAAAAATTATGATGGATTTTTTTCATTACAACTATGTTTGTGATGCTCATTTTAGCATTGGAGTTTTATCCATTCCAAATCCATAGTAAAATAAGATTTGTGATAGATTTCTAAGATTTTGTGGTAGTTTTGGACACTACAAATTGCTGGTTTTCTTATAGTGTTTACAGGTGGCCATGCTTGTATATGGCTATAAAAAGGGTGCCAAAATGTATCATGATTTAAAAATAATAAGATTTTTTATAGGTGCTTTTTACTACTTAGCCTCCCTATTCACTAAAAGCATGACCAAGCTATAAGTTTCTAAAACATGAGCAATGTAATTATGGTTATAATTGTGTCTTTTGATTATTCATATATTAAAATGCTCCACTAAAATGGAGAAAGTTTGAGTTTTTTTTTATTTTTTTTAATTATGTTATTCAGCAAAAGTAAAGAGTTGTGAAAGTCTTCAAAATAAGGTATTTCCCAATAGATTTGGGATCTAAAGTTGAAAGAAATATCTTTTAATGGAGAGTTCATTCCATTTGGAGACTCAAATTGTATGAACATATAAGAAATTTGAGGAAAAAATGGTGAACCACAAGGAAATCAAAGAAAGAACTATGTCAAAGGGGAAGAAATAATGACAAGAGAAAATGCCATGTTTTATGACATGCGCCATTTCATAGGAGCGAAATCTAAGTTATTATTGGTGGATTCTAGCCACCTTTACTTTTAGTAGGTTGTATCTTAAGTGGCACTTATCACGTGGACTTTAGATGATTATACTCTTTTAGTAAGATATATCAAAATAATTTTCACAGTAGAAATTGCTTGTTTTCATAGGTTCCTTTCTTGTCTGTGCTTGCGCCTGAAATTTTGTTAGGCACTTAAGAATAAAATTTTTTCTACTCATAATTTAAAATAAAATTCCTAGGGATAAATAACATAAAAACATACTTGCACTAATTAAATAAATTAAAGATCACCCGAGGCTAATTGTTGATCTCTTTTTTGTTTGAGGGCATAAGGACCAATCTAGTCTCCAGACCTATCTAGGCCCTAGGATCCACCTAGACCCTAAACCTATCCAACCCCTAAGATCGACCTAGACCTTAGATCTATCCATACACAAGATTACTACAGTCCTAAAGATCAATCCAGATCTCAAATCAATTCAAGTTTTAAATAGAATCCTGACTTCAAGTTAATCCAGATCTCAAACTCATCTAGATTTCAAACATATTCAAGCTTTAAATCAATCATGATCTTCAATCAACCCAGACATAATCATTTCAGCAACCTATCAAGCCTTTATCCTACCATCCATTTATAATCATCCAATTGATTATGAGTGTTGTGGATAATTCGAATTCAAGTAATCAAATCCAAAATCCAGATCAAATCCAGATATCCAAACCAAAATCCAAGGCTAAAGACTTAGGTCATGAAAACCTTTTCTAATGATTTTTCAAACAATTTAAACCCCAATCTAAAGACCTATGATTCAGGATATATCAATTGCATATTGATTAAGCATGTCTCTGGGATCTACCCACCAAAATTGAGCTCATTCTTAGACCTCTAACCCTAGAAAGTGAATTGTTTCCAAAGGCTATAAAACCTTCAAATATTTATGACCTATGCTACTCGACCTGCCCCCTAGTGGATTTTGAACTTGGAGCCTTCTCTAAAGCCTCTAATCACTTCCATACCCGTGATAATTATATGTTAAGCAGTAAACTACATTTTGTGTACCCATTTTGGTCCGCAGATGATAATGGGAGTAAAATAACCAAAGTGCCCTTTAAAGTGCCCTTTAAAAGAAATTTTGGAGTTTTCTGTAAACTTCAACTTTGTCTATTCAAATCAAACTCAAGAACCTCCTCCAATATATCCTAATCATCATTATGCGTGCAATGGACCCAGACCTAGAAGCTAGTTAAGCCTGGTTGACCAGGTCAAGCCTTTTGACCAAAATGCCCCTTAGGGGTTTGAACAGTCATCTAAAAACCAAATGGCCTCCTATTTACATGAGACCACTTCCTGCAAATTTCAAATATTAAACAAAACCTGTTGGACCCAAACCAAGGCCTTGGGTTAACCTGGTTGACTAAGTCAACTTAGGTTGACCAAATAGGTCCTTTTAGATCTAAATAGTCATTTTGACTGAATTGACCTCCCCAGACCCTAGGATAACCTCTAACAAATTTAAAATATTATTTTAAATTTTTTGAGCCCAGACCCAGCCCCTGGGTCATCTTGGTAGACCAAGTCAACCTATGTTTACCCACTGACCCATTAAGGGTCTAAATAGGTGATTTGACCCAGATGACCAATTGGACCTCTAAAACTATCTCTAACAAACTTCAAATATTATTTCAAACCTATCAAGCCCGAACCTAGGTCTTGGGTTAGCCTGCTTGACCAAGTCAACCTAAGTTGATCCAAGTGCCCCTTAAGATTTTAAATGGGTTATTCGAACCCATTTAAGCTACCCAACACACATCAAACCCATTCTGACCCCTCTAGGCACATTCCTCAATGATTTAGACTTGACTTGACCATTGACCCAATCAATAATTAACCAAGTCAACGAAGACCCAAATCTAGCCCAACTTGACCTATTTGGGTCAAATCAAGCCATATGACCAAACTAATATCTTCATGCCTTCAATATTATCCCAAAATATGTCTTAAGTATACTTGAACATTGCATGAGTCAAGTCATACTCAAATTGGACAAGTTAACTATTAAGACTTGGTCAAACCATATCAAACCCTTTCTAAACTTCAAACACATTTTGTTAAAGTCTTTGGATCCAACCAACCAGCTCCTCAAGCTCCTCTCACTGCCACCTTAGTAGTTGGTTGTTGATTCGTCAATATAGTTAACAAGTAATTAAATGGGTCAAGCTTGGTTAATTGACCTCTTAAGCTAACCCCTTTTATTCCTAAGCCTCTCCAGCTATTAAGACCCTCACTAGAACCTTTCTAAAGTATTTCCTGGCCTTTGGATCAAGATCCAACGGCCCAAATCACTCTCTTATGGAAGAGGGGACACAAGGAGCTTTCCACATGGCTTATCCTTGGTGTCCTCAAATCTCTAGCTTTCCAACCACTCCCTTAACACTTGACAGTATCCTAGGAGCCTACCAAATAGATCCTAGCCACCCATTTGATCCGATAGCACTTGAATTGGGCAAAAGACTCATTTCAAGCTTGATTCTAACCTAGCCTCTATTTCTCCACTCAAGCCTTCCCAAGCCTGATCTCCAATTCATTTGAGCTCCCCAATCTTTCCTCCTCACTTCCCAAGTGAAACCCAACCGTTCAAACCTTATCGGAGACCAATTTCTAGTGAGCTCAAGCTAAAATCTGTTCAACTTAGAAATCTCACGTTCAAGTGCATTTCAGGCCACGGATCCTTCAACAAATTTAAGCGTGGACATACTACAAGTTTAGAGAGAACTTAAACGGTTTAATTCATCCTTAAACAAAGGAGAAATCCTAAACCCTAGGTTAGAACACTTTGGAAGAATTAGCTTTTCATTAAGCGCATTTTAGACTGTAAGTTTAATCCAACATGATTTTTGTTCATAAATGTGATCTAGGTTTAAAATTTCTTGCAAAATGACCCACCTGATTGCGAGAATGAGCCATTTTTATTCTTAGAGTTTTGGATTAAGCAATTTCTCTAATGTACGAAATTTTAACTGTTGATCTTATGATCAATGATTAAGACCTCATCTTATGGTGCTTTGATTCGACCGCATGCTATCCCCTGTTGTATCGAAGCTTCGTTTGGCTCGATCAGAGCCATTCATTTCATACCGTGGAGAATCCAACGATGGAGAACCCACACTTATGTGGATTAGTGATACCGTGGTCCCCGATTTCGATTAACAAATGATTGTTGGCAGCATAATCATTGTGCCACTACGCAATCATTACTCTGTCATATTGATCGGCCACTCAAAGCTAGTCACGTGTCCGACTGCCGCCAATCATTATTAAATGATTTTAAAATCATTATTTAAATTAGTTTAAATTCAGAAAGCTTCTAAAAAATATTAAAAATTATTTTAAAATCATAAAAAAAAACATATTATATATTAAAATTTTTAGGAAATTAAATACTTTATTTTAAATTAATATTATTTTAAAATATTTGAAATATACTTTAAATTATTTTAAATATTAAATGGTAAGTATTTTTTATTAATATTTTATTAAAAATAATCAAAATATTTTCTAAAATGCATGTTGTTATTTCAACATATTTTTAACTTTCACATAAGAATATTTGGGATATTTTATTTTAAAATTAAATTTTAATTTAAATGTTTTCGTTAAATAATTTAAATAATACTCAATATTCCAATATTTAATTAATATTAAGATTAATACTAATTTAATCATTTAAAATTTTAAAATTTTATTTTAAAAGAACTTAATTAAATTATTAAACATATTTTGAATTTATTAAAATTAATATTTAAATTAAAATATTTAATATGATTTAAATAATTTATATTATTTAAATATTTAAATAATTATTTATTATTTAATTAATTAAACATTAAATATTTAAAAAAATTAAAAGTTCTATATTAAAGTATTTTAAATAATTATTTAATCATTTTAAAATATTTTAATTTGAATTTAAAAATAATTTTAGATATATTTGATTTTTTAAATAACTTTTAGTTAATTAATAATTTAAATATTAAATTAATCGTTAATTAAATTAAATTCAAAAAATTTTGAAAATAAAAAAAAATACTTTAAATAATTTGAAATTTTTAAAAATATTTAATATTTATTTTAATTTAAGAATTACTTTAAATATTAATTAATTTTAAATTAATTTAAATACATTTGTTAACATAAATCTTCAAAATTTCAAAAGAAATTATTTTAAAGGAAAATATGCATAATATCTTAAAATTTTTAGGATTTTAATTACTTTAATTTAAAATTAACTTCAAAATTAAAATCTTGTCATATTTTAAATAATTTTAAATACTTTTGAATATTAAATATTTAGTCATTATCTAATTAAGTATCAATCAAATTATTTCAAAATTTTGAATCTCTTCTTTAAAATTATCTTTGATTTTATATAACCTTTCAAAAATTATTTTGAATTATGTCTTAATATTACTTTGAAATTCATAATTTTAAAAGAGTATATATATAGACTCTATTTTGAAATTATATACATTAAATTTTGAGTTCCTTGAGTAAAGTCTTGAGATTTTAAGCATAGATTGAGGCACACTCTCACTTAGCCTTAGGCTCTCCAAGATTTTAGAACTTGGTTGTGATTGTATGTATATTCATATGCTTGTCCAAGTGTTAGTGGAACATTGATTCAAGTCCACTGAACTGTTTGGTCAAACTTAAATCAAAATTTAAGTTAAAACTTCAAAAATTCATAACTTCTCATAGAAAAATCCAAATCCAACAAACTTAGTGTCTAATTACTCATCTTAAGATCTAATATTTATTAAAAATACTAAAATTCCAAAAATCAATCTTAATCTAAAAGTTAAATTTTGACCCCATTAATTAATATATTTAAATAATTCAATTAATTCAAGAAAATTCAATAATTAATTTAAAAATCTAGAAAACCTCAATCCAACTTTAAAACCAATAACTATTCAATCATAATAAAATTTCATCAACTCTCAAACCTTATCAAATTAAATCTTTTAATTATACTGGTTACCACTAGGTCACCCAGGCCTATGAGGCTATTGACTTAGCCTCCAAGGAAGGTGAAATAAACTTCACGGCCTCGGTGAGCAGCAAAAGTGGTAGCCATTTACACTTTAAATTTAATTATAAATCATTAATACTTAAATCTTAATTAAATTTTTCACTGAGCCTTTCAACCAACTAGAACACTAAAATAACTTTAACGAATCAATCCTACATAGGACATATCCAAACCACATAGCCTACCTCTCATACTTTAGATGGTTTGCTAGAACAACCAATTCTAATCTTAGGCTAGGTCGGTGTTTACTTTTTTATACTTGTGTGCTAGATTTTTTGTGGTTTTTACTGCAGGCTAGTTGCAAGTATAAGTTGATGATTACTTATTTAATTTCATGAAATCTATGTTTTGATTTGATTGTGCGATAGATTACCCTTAGGTTAGAGATGATTTGTAAAAATTCAATCTTATATAGATGGCTATGCTTATACAAGGAAAATAATATAAAGGGGGTAAAAAAAAATTAATATTTAAAATTAATAATATTTTAGGCAGATACTAATCATGCTTAAGACCCCCTTTAAAATTAAAGAGTATGGCCAAGTGTGGCAGTGATTTGAGCATTTTAATTCTAATAAATATTAACTACTTGAGATGTTGAATTTTATTAGGATAACCCCATATGTGTTCCTTAGTCTTTTAATTTTTAGGTATTTAATGTATTTGAGTTAAATTTGAGTTGTAAGTTATCAAGTGACATTTGAGATGGGACATAAATACAATCTAAAATTCAAAGAGAATGGTGACATCCCTTAGGGGAGAGTCCCTTTTCACTTGAAGATTCAGATTAGGACACTTCAAAACCTATTTTTAAGCCTTTTTAAAATTACTTCATTCTAATTTTATGCATTTAATCCAGTCAATTTGCATGCATTGCATTAGTAACAAATTAAAGAAGTGTCTAAAATTTTAATTGCATTTACTTAAGCATCAAATACCCACATAAATCACAGGGGCTAATTAGGAATTGGCTCTAGACGTCGGCCGCAACTCCTTAAACTTAATCTAATTAACGTCCTTACCCATTCTTTCATAAAAGACTTGATACATGGTTTTAGAATGCCTGGGGGGGTTAACTGACTCCCAATCCAGGCTGGGATAAGACCAAGTTTTTGTACTGCATTAGCTAGGTTTGGGCTACTAATTTTTAGTGCCCATTTTAGACTTAAGTTTTGAGGTAGGCTCTGGGAATCTAATCCCAACCATCTAATAAAATTAACAATTCAAACTTAAAATCTTTTTTAATTCAAATTCAAGTCCAACACTTAGGATAGACTATAACACTTCTGAATTATTTTAGAATCCTAAGTACCTCCTTCCCTTCCTCATTTGATTCCAGAAATAAGTGCTCAATTTTGTTTCATTCCTTATTGAATTTATAATCCTCGTCTCCTTTGATATCAAACTTCAAATTCTAAATGAAATTTTTATTGCTATTTTAATCGAGAGTATTCATAAGTAATTTTAGTTTCCTATGATGGAATTAACTATGTTGGCTTGTACTTATAGAAGATTTAGAAAGCCATATCAAATAAAATTTTCAAAATTTAACCTTTTCAAAACATCAATTAATTATCTTTGGGAATATCAAACCTGATGATCATTATCATCTTTTTCAAATGATTAATAATAAGTGATATTTTCTTTCTCTGGGAAGATATGTTATTCTATTATTATGATTTTGATTATGAAATTAATGACCTCTTATCTAGTTTATTGAAGTCAAATATTTGATTAAACATCATTTTGATTCTCTGGGATCATATGTTGTCTTCCCTTGAGTTTGACTACAATAATCAAGATAAACTTAAATTTTTGTAATTCAAATCCATTAGGAAATAATATGTTTTCCTCCTGAGGTGATATATTATTCATATTGACATGTTTGAATTTAAAACTTAAAATTCCAAAAAATTAATTTTCTTAAAGAAAATTAAACTTTTCAAAACTCAAACAACACTTATTCAATCAGACAAAAAAAATAGCGACTCCATTGACAAAAAATCTCTCTCTCCATTTTTAATAGCGGTACTAGTTTTGTTGCATTAATATTTTTGACTACCTTTCCTTCTATTGGTCTGTCTGCCCGTTTCTTCCTTGGGTGAGTGTGGCCAACATCAATTAAGACATATCAATTTGAGAGGTGAGCAAGGAAACCTCCTTCAAAGCTGGCCTTAGACATTTTGTCTCCAAATTCATTAGTAGAGCGAAAGAGTCAAGCCAATTCTTTTAAGGTCTTTCTATAAACATTGAAGACTCACATGCGCAAATATATCATAAGCATGTTAAGTTTCATAACTTATAGAAGGTCCTTCAAATTCCAAACCATATTCTTTAGAAAAATTCAATCCTTCCCAAATCCTAATCAATCTTTATAGCTTATCATTATATATGAGATTATAATTCTTACAATCCAGTATATGTAATAGAGTATAGATATCCTCTTCAAACTCGAATCAAAACCTCGATCACTTTGGCAGAGTCGGTCTTCAACATTTCAGTCGCAAACCATTCGTCGGGATGAAAGAGTCAGTTGGCTTCTTAGAATCTTTCCCGCCAAAATTTTTAAACATTTACGTTGAATATGAATTCAACATATTGAGTTTTAAAAAATAGGAGAAAAACTGTCAGATTTTCAAATTTTCAATTTTTTTCCAAAATCTTTCAACTTCAATCATTATTGTCATACATTTCTTACAACACCTTTTTATAGTTTAACATAAGCAATGCAAATTCAATCTTTTCCAAAATCAATTTCTAATTCCAGTTCCCCTATGGAGTTTAGACTCCATCATTTTACCCTCAGTCAATCAGCCAGGTAAAAGAGTTGAGCTAAAAACACTTTGATCTTCCTTATGAATTTGTAAACCTTCATGTTGAATGCACGTTCAACATGTTGAGTTTCAAAGTTCAGGGAAGATCTTCGAATTTTTAAAAATATTCAAAATTTCAAAGTTCAGGGAAGATCTTCCAATTTTCAAAAAAATTCAAAATTTTGTCAAAATCCTTTCAAATCAACTTTAATTTTTATTTCTATATGTTTTCTACAACAATTTCTTATAGTTTAACGTATATAATACAAATTTAAACCCTCAACAAAATCCAAATTTTGACATTTCACTCTGTGTTAGTTAGTGCACTGAAAGATGTTGCAAACCTAGGTTTAAGGATTATAATTTTGATGATAACAAACATTTCTCCTTTCTACTTTAATTGACTAATCTTTCAGGTACAAAAGATTAAATGAAATTCAAGCCAACTCAAGATCGGGTCTGCGCATGTTTAAATGTAATTTTTTCCTTTCTTGAGTCAAATGTAATGTAATTGATCCCCAAGCTAAGTAACCTTGCACATACACTTAGGGGAAGAGTTTTAGTGAGTTAGAGTTTCTATTTCAAATTTTGTTCATATCATCCTGAATGATATGTATGTCATCCTAGGCGATCCAGTGAAAATAGAAACCTTAATTAGGGTGACCATGTTAAGTCGGTTTGATTAAATAAATCATCCTGGATGATATACCAATCGTACAGGATGATAGGCTCAAATCAGAAATTCTCAGCCACCAGATTAAGTTAGGCAAGTTTTTAGTTTTAGAGATTTGGTCTGATCATCCCGAATGATATGTGTATCATCTTAGATGATCCTTTATAATCATGCCTAAATTAGTCTGGTGATTAAGGAAAAGAATTAATTTTTTGTTGATACGATCATATCATCCTGGACGATACATGTAAAATCCTGATCGTCCAGAGCACTTCACCTGGATGACCCGAGAAAAGTGTTATACGATATTCCTGATTTTGAACTAATCGTACGAGATGATATACATATCATCCTGGATGATCAGTTCATTTTGAAACCATCCAGCATGGTTTGGATGGACGACCCAAGGAATCTACTGGACAATCATCATAGTTTGAACTAATCATTCGATCGCAAAATCATCCCAGATAATCTGAATATATTTTGTCTTCTAGTCGTCCAGAGGAACCTAATCATTCAGACCAAAATGGTCTGTTTTACACTGATCGTATAAGACGATCATTGCCGACCAGTTGAGATTTAGGGTAAGTTTTGAGTCCTCCTATTTAAGATCTCTTTTATTCAATCATTGAGATCTTTTACCGCCTTCCTTTCAAGAGAAAATCTTAAGAGAGAGAGAGAGAGAGAGAGCTTGGGAGAGAGAGAGAGGATCTTGTGAGGGGGAGTTTGTGAGGTATTCACAAAGGTTGCTCCAAGCAAAGATTTGAGTCATCTTCCCCGATCGTTGTCTCTTGTGTTGTTGGTGTCTCTGTGTGAAGATCGTCCACAAGAAGATCCAGGTTCTCTGCCTGCTTCAGGAGAAAGCAAAAGGAGTCCAGGTTCTCTGCCTGCTTCAGGAGGAAGCGAAAGGAGTCTAGGTTCTCTGCCTCACCAGGTTGGTGGAAAGGAGTTTTATACAGGCTTCTCCGCCTTACTGTGGGAGCAGAAGGAGAGTCACTTAGTGTTAGTGCAATACCCAGAGGGGAGGCTCCGCGGAGTGGACATGGTCAAGTTGACCGAACCACTATAAAATCTGGTGTGTTATTTCTAATTATTTTTCGCATTTATTTTTCTATTGATGATTGTGTGATTGTGATTATTATTTCATTATCGTGAACATCTGTACATCATCGTGAAACTGTAATTATGTTAAAACATTTAAAAATATTTTCTAAATCATTTTTGCTGATGAATTTTTAAAATAACCAATTCATCCTCCCTCTTGCTTAGCCTTGGGACTAGTTCACAAGGGCTTAACATCTCTCACGAACTTTAAAGTGGTATTAGAGCAAAATTCATTAAATTTAGTTTTGAAAAACTTTTGAATTTGATCCATGGCTAACTTTGGTAATAAAAATACTGCTGAAGGTTATTCCATTAGTCAATCACCTTTGTTTGATAACATACTTTTTGATTTTTGGAAAACTCGTATGTCCACCTTTTTATAATCAATTGATTATCGCATGTGGATGCTTGTTAAAGATGGTTATGAAGAACCATTTAGACTTGTTAATGGCATTAAAACTGAACTTCTTTTTACTGAATGGACATTTAATGATAGTGATTTAGCACAACTGAATGCAAAATACTTGAACTATTTTTTCTATGCACTAAAATCTGAGGATTACATACGTGTCTCTACTTGCACTACTGGTAAAGAAATCTGGGATAGATTATGCATTACCTATGAAGGTACATCTAAAGTTAAGAAATCTAGATTGAACATCTTACTTCACCATTATAAACTTTTTCACATGAAACCTACTGAATCAATTTCTAAAATGTATGCTAGGTTCACTCAAATTGTCACATCCCTGCATGCCTTAAAAAGAGAGCTTACTAATTATGAGAAAGTTAACAAAATTCTGAGATGTTTTCATCTTCGTTGGATGCTAAGATAACTGCAATTACTGAATCCAAAGATTTGAACACTTATTTTATTGATAACTTACTTGGGTCACTCATTGCTTACAAGGAAGGAGTGAACCAACGACAAATTGATGCAGGTGAGAAGAAGAAGGAGAAAACTGTAGTGCTGAAGGCCAACGATACGGACACTGAGTCTTCCAGGTTTGATAGCGATGATGTTGCCTTAATCACTAGGAAATTCAAAAGATTTCTAAGGAAGAAACACAAGAACTTTCAGAAGTGGAACAAAGGTAAGAGTAGCAAAAATTTTAAAGGTTCATCTGATACTGTTTGTTTTAAATATAGGAAGCCTGGACATATAAAGGCTGATTGTCCTACAATTAAGGCTCACCCAATCAAGGAGAAGGGTGAGGAGAAACGCAAGTTCAGAAATGACAAGAAAAAGATTCAAAAGACTTTCTGTGTGGATTCAGCATCTGACTCCTCTGAGACTGAAGCTGAAGAGGAGACTACGAACCTATGTTTGATGGCAGATGATCATCCTGGTCATTCTGACCAAAAAGAGGTATGTGAGCTAACATATGATTAATTACTTGATGTTTTTGAGAAAATTCATTCATTATATAGGAAACTTAAGAAAACCCATGCCAGCCTGAAATTGGATTTCTTAAATTTGTAAAAAGAGCATGATATTTTGGTTAAAGATCATTCTACACTTGATAGTAATCATATGTCCTTACTTGATGAATTTGATGAATTAAACAAAAAGTATTCAGAACTACTTATTGAGCATGATTTATTGGAAACATCGTATGTTCATTTAGAAAGAGCTTTTAAAGAATTAGACACCATGACAAGTGACTTAGAGAGTAGTACGGAGCATTGAAATTTGAGATTGCAACTCTTAGAAAGGAGAATGAATTTCTAAGTGTAAAAATTTGTGCTTTTGAGAAAAATAAAACACCTCCTACTTTTGCACAATTTTATGCACCTCCACCATTTAAAGAATCTAATTCAAAATCTTCAAAGCATGTTTCATTCAAACCTAAGAATAAGCACTATCACCCACATAGATTAGTTAACCCTTTTCCTGGTATTAGATGTTTTTCTTGTGGCTTATTAGGACATATCTCCCACACATGTACTGTTCATCATAGTACACATTGGGTGTGAAGGCCCAAATTACATGTTTAATAATACATGACACGTGCATTGTATTCTTCTTTTCATACGAAGGAACCCAAATCTGTTTGGGTTCCTAAATTTGACATTTGATAATTTTATAGGGTTGCTCTCACACAAGACCTCATGAGAGCATGTGGTACCTGGACAGTGGATACTCATGACATATGACTAGAGATGCAAATCAATTCATTTCACTGGAGGCCAGGGCTGGAGGTAAGGCCACTCTTGGAGATAATACCACCAGGAAAGTGGAGGTGCAGATATAATCGAAAACTCTAATAACCTTTTGATTGAAAATGGTTTGCTTGTAGATGGATTAAAGTACAACTTGCTTAGCACCAGTCAGATCTGTGAAAAGGGTTTCAGCATCAAGTTCTTGGCAAATACTTGCATCATAAGCTTAAATAATAACACTATTTTGCAGGGCAAGAGAATCAACAATGTCTACATGCTTGATTTAAATAATATTGAATATGCTACTTCATTTTTGTTAAAATCTGCTGCTGATGAGTCTTGGTTGTAGCACAGGAGATTATGTCATGCCAGTATGAAAACCCTTAGAAGAGTCACCCAAAAGGAATTAGTTAGAGGTGTCCCCAAGCTTAAGTTCAATAAGGACCACCTGTGTGATGCCTGCCAATTAGGGAAGCAAGTCCAATCCTCTTTCCACACTTTTAAGGACATCAGTATCTCTAGACCTTTAGAATTCCTTCACATGAATCTCTTTGGACCCATTGGGACTGCCTGCTTAGGGGGGAAAGTCTATGGATTTATTATTGTTGATGATTACTCGAGATTCACTTGGATTAGATTTCTGTCACATAAATTTGAGTTATTTAATGAATTTAAATCTTTCTTCTCTTGGATCTAGAAGAAGTTAGGTTGTGAGATCTTGAGTATTCATAGTGATCATGGTGGAGAGTTTAAAAATATAAGATTCGAAATATTCTATGAGGAGCAAGGGATTAGCCACAACTTTTCAGCTCCTAAGACCCCTCAATTGATCGGGCTAGCTGAAAGGAAGAACAGGACCTTAGTGGAAGCCGCTAGAGCCATGCTTGCTAAGTATTCACTTCCAAAATACTTTTGGGCTGACACTGTGAACATTGCCTGTTATGTGCTGAATAGGGTGAATGTTAGATCCAATATGAATAGGATACCCTATAAGATCATTAAGGGTAGAACTCCAAACCTATCACACCTCCTTGTCTTTGGCTATAAGGTTTTCATTCTGAATAATGGGAAATCATGCTTAGGAAAATTTGACCCTAAATCTGATGAAGGAGTGTTCTTAGGCTATTCTAGTGTGAGGAAATCCTTTAGGGTGTTTAATAAGAGGACTTTGGTGGTGGAGGAGATAACTTATGTGGTGTTTGATGAATCTGATCTGAAGGAGACTAAAGTTGAGGAAGAAGAAGATATATGAGAGATTAACCAAGGAGTTAAAAATGCAAATCTGGAGGAAAGAGTAGAACCTCAAAACAACTTGCCTAGAGATTGGAGATATGCTTCGAGTCATCCTAAAGAACTAATCTTAGGAGACCCTTCTGAAGGAGTTAGAACTAGGCATGGACTTATGAGAGGCTTAGCACATTCCTACTAGAAAGAGAGTTTGTTAAGGGGAGTATAGACATCACCCTTTTTCTTAGGAAAGTAGGAGATGATCTACTCATTGTCCAGATATATGTTGATGATATACTTTTTGATCCTCTAATAAAAATTTATGTGATAATTTTTCTAAGACAATGAGTAAGTAGTTTGAGATGAGTATGATGGGAGAATTGTCCTACTTTTTGGGGTTTAGCATAAGGAAAATGGATGATGAAACCTTTCTAAATCAATCACAGTACATTAAGGACATCTTGAAGAAAAATGAAATGGTCAAAGCTAAGCCAATCAACACTCCCATGAGTTCCACTGTTCAGCTAGATAAGGATTCAAATGAAAAATTTATTGATCAGAAAAAGTTTAGAGGAATAATTGGATCACATCTTTACCTGACTGCTAGCCGACCTGATATTATGTTTAGTGTTTGTCTTTGCTCTAGATTTCAAGCTAATCCTAAGGAATCCCACCTGACTGCAGTTAAGAGAATCCTTAGATATCTCTTAGGGACCCCAAACCTACGGATCTGGTATCCTAGGCACAACATTTCTTTTAAGAATATTAGATATTCTGATTCTAATTTTGTAGGATGTAGGGTGGATAGAAATAGCAATTCTAGAATTTGTTAATTCATAGGATAGTCTTTAGTCTCCTGGTCCAATAAAAAATAGAACTCAGTTGCACTTTCCACTTCTGAAGCTGAGTACATTGCCTTAGGATGTTGTGTGGCCCAAGTCCTTTGGTTGAAGCAACAAGTTTTGGATTTAGGATTACCTGTTGGCACAATTTCAATTCTATGTGGTAACACCATTACCTTCTGCATTTCTAAGAATCCAATCCAATATTCTATAACCAAACACGTTGACATAAGACATCACTTCATTAGGGACCATGCTACAAAAGGGACATTGAGCCACATCATGTAGCAACTAAAAATCAACTGGCTGGCATGTTTACTAAACCACTGGCCTTTGACTCGTTCAGCATTTTAAGAACTAGATTTGGTGTGATTGACAAAAATGCATGAATCTTATGACTACGGATTTCTAAATTTTCTATTTTTCATTCTGCTTCTGTTAGTTATTTGTTTGATTTGATTTTCTGTTTCCTATTGGTTTGTATTTTCTGCTGATTTTCATTTTAGTGTTATTATTTTTCTGATTTTAGTATTTATTTTAATGCAATTTTCTATTTATTCTTGATTTATTATTTTTTTAAAATCAGATCATTGCTCACTGCTACTGATAAATTGGATTTCTGACTGAGAGTTTTACCTTATTTTGTTTTGGAAGCTTGTAACCAGTGATTGACTCCACTGAATCTATTAAAGGGAAGAAACATTGATGATTGTTTCTCTTCCTCTAACTCCTTTAATGATGTATTATTTCTTTTGGATAAAAATCTTCTTCAAAATTAAAAAGTTGGTTTTTGAAATAGAGATTTATTTTTTCTTCCTACAGTAATCTACCTCAAATGAATAGTATTTTCAAAGTTTTGGATCATTGTTATATTTTTCTTAATCAGGTGATTACACTTATCATATGATGTATGATTTTTATTATGTGAATTACTCCTCGTTATTGTAGAGAGTGAGTTTTGTCCTCTCTTATGTCTGAAAGATAATTTCACACATGAGATTCTTTAATGATTATGAAAGGAAGCAAGCTTGTAAAAGATGTGCAATGAGCGCCAAAATGAAAAGAGGCACAAAATGAGCCCAAAGCTGAAAAGATGCGTCATGTCGCCAAATTGGAGAGTAATATAAAGTGTATTAAAAATCAAAAGATGCGCAAAGAGTGCAAGATAAATTGAAAAAGAGGCACAAAATGAGCCCACAAAGAAATAAGCTTTCTTCCCTTTCAGATCTTTACATGTCTTAGAAAAATCCATGCGCCACTTAATATTTTGAAAAGCTTGAGATGAAAAATCATGATTTTTGATTCCTTACATTATAAAACTATTATATCGAATATTTTTCTGGAATAAAGCTTGAATGGATCTCTTTTTAAATATAACTTCTTTTCTTCTGAATTAGACTTTATTTGAAAGGAATTTGAACCAGTAAGGTGTACGAGGTAGGAGTTACGAAAGTTAATTTTCCAACTTTTTCTAGATTTTAGTGTTGTTGATTTTCTTCTTATTGGCTTTTGAATTAAAAATCAAGAAAAATTCTTTTTTACTGGAGCTGATCGAAAAAAAATAATTTTTTTTACTGTTATTTTCCCGTTTTTATTATCCGTTAATTTGGTTTGTTTTATTTTTCCTTTTCGTGTGGTTTTTAGATCCCTAATCTTTCCTCTCCATCCTTCATCTTTTTTTTTTCATCCTGGATGATCCCCACATCATCCTGGATGATCAAACATCATCCTGGATGAACCAAACATCATCATGGATGATCCATTCAAATCATCCCCACCATGATCTAAGGCTGGCATACACTAATTATTGGTGATTATCCTAGACAATCCAACTTGTAATCTCGAATGATCCATGTGGTAGCAGTTGGATGATTTAAATTCATCCCATCTGATTCATTTATTGCATATCATCCTGGACGATCCACTAAATCATCCGGGATGATACTTTTCGTCAAAGGTCATCCGGATGGACTCCTCGGGATGATCGCCTGTATCTAATCATCCTAGACGATATTTGATCATCCTGGATGATCAGACTACCTTTCTGACCAATCATCCTAAATATTATTACTACCCCTATCGTCCTGGATGATACTACGATCATCCTAGATGATCCAGCTGAATTTTTTTAAATAGCCATTTTCTTCAAAATTTTTCACACATTCTCCTCCAATCTTTCCTCTAATCCTTTTCTAATACTGATGGCAAACGTTCTTGACATCCAGGTACTAGTTCGTCAAGGGGGAATGTCGATCCCCGATTTCCTGAAGAAGTCGACCAGGCTACATTCCGGCGATACCTTGAGGTGGGGATCACCCAATCTAAAATTGTTAATCCCCGTATTCTGACTTATCTTTTCTTAGATCTTTTCTCCCACACTTCTCTCACATTCATCCTGACTATAACTTTTCCATTCAGTTCTAAGCTTTTATGCATTTTATTTGTGAACCCTCATGTCGACTCCTCTTACTATGTGCTCCAATCCTATGTCAATCATCGCCCTGTCGAGCTTACCTCCCAAGACTTCCATGATATTCTTCAACTCTCAATTTCTAGCAACAAACTCCATCTCATCTCCTCTAACCCTGATTTTGACTGGAGTGTCGCAAATTGATTTCTTAGGGGCACCAACCTCCCCTATCATGATAATGCATGCTCCTCCTTACTTAAGGATGCTCGGATAATCTAGCATGTCCATCACACCTCTATTATTCTAAAAGGTGGAGACCCCATCCATATCACCCCCTTACTCTCACTAACTAACTAATACATCCTAGCCAGCCGTGAATTCAATACTATCGATATCCTCTTTCGATACATTGAACACCTGACTAGCATTAGGGATCTGGGCCACAGACGACGCCCAAATCTCGCTCGAGGACACATCATTGTATATACTCTCGAGACCAAATACAATCTACAATATCTGATACCACCCAATGTCCCCGCTTCCTTCTTTTCTAATAATTTCTTGCATGTTCTGCACAGTACACACCTTTATCCGGAGCCTGCCCCGGATGTTGAGGGAGAAGAGGAAGAAGCTGCTCCGGTACTTGCACCTGCTCCTCTCCGGATAGAGTCACCTCTGGATCACCTGGTGCATCGCTTTGATAGTGGGAGGCTCGCTTTGACTCCTATGTAACAATATAAGAGGAGCAGCATGCGGCTGATGTTGCTGGTTTTTATTAATTTGTGACTCACGAACAACAGCAACACGACCAAGACATGGCCTGGTTTGTTGAGCAGTTCTCTACCATTCACAGCTACTATCATCCACCACCACCGCCTCCATCTTATCAGGATCTGCCTATTTATTTAGTTGTTTGTTTTAGTTTTATTGTGATGTTTTAGTTTACTGTTGTTTTATCATTTCTGTTCCTCCTTTTTATGATGTCAAAAGGGGGAGTTATTTTATGTTACTAGTAGTTTCTCTTATTATTTTTGTGTTGTACTAGTTTCATTTGTTGTATTGAATGTCACTGGTTAAAATAATTAGTAAAATTTATCTTCTTTCACATGTGCTTTAATTACTGCAATCTGGTTAATTTAAAACTACTAAATAAATGTTTGCCATCATAAAAAAGGGGGGAGATTATTGCAAACCTGAATGTAAGGATTATAGTTTTGATGATAACAAACATTTCTTCTTTCTACTTTAATTGACTAATCTTCCAGGTACAAAAGATTAAATGAAATTCAAGCTAACCCAAGATCGGGTCCGCGTATGTTTAAATGTAATTTTTTTCTTTCTTGAGTCAAATGTAATGAAATTGATCCCTAAGCTAAGTAACCTTGAACACACACACTCATTGGGAGAGTTTTAGTGAGTTAGAGTTTCTATTTCAAATTTTATTCATATCATCCTGGATGATATGCATATTATCCTGGATGATCCAGTAAAAATAGAAATCCTAATTAGAGTGACCATGTTAAGTTGGTTTGATTAAACAGATCATCCTGGATGATATACCAATCGTATAGGATGATAGGCTCAAAACCGAAATTCTCAGATAAAATTAGGCAAGTTTTTGTTTTTGGAGATTTGGTCTGATCGTCTCGAAAGATACGTGTATTATTCTAGATGATTCTTTACAATCATGCCTAAATTAGTCTGGTGATTAAGGAAAGTAATTTATTTTTGATTGATACGATTATATCGTCCTAGACGATCACAAAATTATCCTGGATGATACATGCAAAATCCTGACCATCCAAAGCACTTCAACTGGACGACTTGAGAAAGGTGTTGTATGATATTCCTAATTTTGAACTAATCATACGAGATGATATACAAATAATCCTGGATGATCAGTTCATTTTGATACCATCCAGCATGGTTTGGCTGGACGACCCGAGGAATTCATTAGATGATCTTGCTAGTTTGAACTAATCATCCCGGACAATCAGAAAATCATCTTGGATGATCTGAATATATTTTGTCTTTTAATCATCCAGAGGAACCTGATTATCCAGGCCAAAAGGGTCTATTTTACACTGATCGTACAGGACGATCTAGTCCTGAACGATCTTTGCTAGCCAGTTAAGATTTAGGGCAATTTTTTAGCCCTCCTATTTAAGATCTCTTTTGTTCAATCATTGAGATCTTTTGCCACCTTCTTTTCAAGAGAAAACCTTGAGAGAGAGAGAGAGAGAGAGGATCTTGTGAGGAGGAGTTTGTGAGGTGTTCACAAAGGTTGCTCCAAGAATGGATTTGAGTCATCTTCTCCATCGTCATCTCTTATCTTATTGGTGTCTCTGTGGGAGGATCATTCACAAGAAGATCCAGGTTCTCTACCTACTTCCGGAGGAAGCGAGAGGAGTCCAGGTTCTCTTCTTACATCAAGAGGAAGCGAAAGAAGTTTAGGTTCTCTACCTCATCGGGTTGGTGGAAAGGAGTTTTGTACAGGCTTCTCCACCTTGCTATGGGAGCAGAAGGAGAGTCACTTAGTGTTAGTGCAATACCTGGAGAGGAGGCTCCGGGGAGTGGGCGTAGGTCACGTTGACCGAACCACTATAAAATCTGGTGTGTTCTTTCTGATTATTTTCTGCACTTATTTTTCTGTTGATGATTGTGTGATTGTGATTATTATTTCGTTATCTTGAACATCTGCACATCATCACGAAACTGTAATTATGTTAAAACATTTAAAAAGATTTTTTTAATTATTTTTGCACACGAATTTTAAAATAACTAAATCACCCCCCTCTTGATTAGCCTCGGGACTAGTTCACAAGGGCTTAACATCCCTCACAAACTTTCAAAAGAGTAAAGTCAAATTGCCAAAATTTTCTCTTCAATTTTGTAGACCTTTATGTTGAAATTAAACTCAATGTATTGAGTCTCAAAATCTGAGAAAGTTTTGTCAAAATTCAAATATTCAAAATTCTTTTCCAAAGTCTCCTTCGAGTAAATCTCAATCATCATTGTAATGTGTTTACTATAATGTTCACTTATAGCTTAACATATGTAATGTAACCTTAAATCCAGACCTAGGCTCTGACATCTTATCCCTGAATCAATCAGTGGGGTAAGAGAGTCGAGTCAAAATCTCTTAATTTTCTTTAAATCTATAAACCATCATGTTGAACTCAAATTCAACATATTCAGTTTCAAAACTAAAGGAAAATCTTTGTCAAAATTCAAAAAATTGAACTCCACTTCAAAATACATGCAAATTAAATCCAAATTATTATTGCTATATATTTTTCTACAACATTCTGTTATAGTTAAGTATATACAACAAAAATTCAAATTTTCTTTGAATAAAAGTTAACCTCTACATTTTATCATTGCTTACCAAATTATCGTTCTTATAATTTCACAGGCATGATAATATATAAAAAACTTCTTTTCAAATTCAAATTTAAGATTCTAATTCAAATCTTCTCTTTCAAATTTTAGATAAATCAATCATCTACAATGGTCGAAAAAGTTGCTTTTCTCTATTGACCGTAACCTCTAGGTCAAAGTGATGATTCATATAAGTATAATCCAGTTTGGAATAGGATTTAAGTCCATAAGGTTGTCTGTCAATGGAAACATAATTGTTGACTTCACTGCTGAAAGTGATAAGAATGCTCCTGTGGTTGAGCTAGCAGTAGAGGCGTTCCCCCTATTCTTGAAATGAAGATAGCTGTTGCACTGGTACCTACTGTACCCTCTACTCATGAGGATCAGGAATAGAAACCCATTGAAGTTAGTTCTATGTTTGAGAAGGGATCTTCTAGTGGTGAAACCCCGTTTTAGCAGTATGAATGCTAGAAATAACAACTTGAGGATGGTGAGGAAGAAAATCACAAAGATAAAAAAGGTAGCTGAGCAAAAGGCCTTGTGTTTGGTAGAGCCTGAGTCTATCGAAGAGCTACCAATCCCTGCATCTTCTATTCTCCTTAAAGGGAGTCATTTCCACCCACCTGTAGCTACTACAAAGGAGGAGAGAGTCACCAGGATAGATAACACTCCACCATGCCCAGTGGATTACAGTGTCAAGAGGACTCCTAAAGAGAAGCAAACTCTAAAAGCTAGGATGTTGTGAAACATCATCCATACCTGTGCTGCTCAAGCATGCCATACTAAAGAATAGTACATGAGATATCTAAAGGGAGTGATCTCTTATAAGATTAAAAAAGAGGTCTTAAAAGAAGATAAATCTAAAGCAAGAAATTTGACACCTCAACTAGTGTGGAAAAATAAGAAGTTTATTAAACAGCCTGCTATATATGTGTTAGTGGATGGATATTATTGGGTGCCTCACTTCCCATCTGCAACGATGGAGGAGATAATTTTAACTAGGTCTAGTAAGGGTCACCCTCTCAGCGGTAGATCATCGGTCCCTCATTCAAGGTTGTCCAGCTGGCCCTTGTGACAGCCAAATCTAAAGAGATTATTGAAGACTTGAGATCAGTTGATGTTAAGGGCAAGTGGCCCATACTGCCAAAAGAACCCTATGTACCCAAGATGTTGAGTAGATCTATAGGAATTCAGATCAAAGATAGTCCAGTTGATGTCCCCTGACTCCCCATTTAGGGATGTGAGGATTCTACTCCTATTTATGTTGGAGTCCCACAGTCAAACTCCTTCGCCACATGTTAAGTTAGATATCCCTCACCTTATAGAGGATATCACCCTCGCGACTACCAACCCTGGGATAGTTGTAGGAGATGGGATAATCCCAAATCTTGATGAGGAAATGTTGGATAAGTTTGTAGCAAAGCAACTCACTAAAGAAGATATTAAAGTTTATGATATTCTCACTAAGTTAGATAGAGAGGAGCTCGACTAGATGATTGATTACAAAGGATACTTACCAATAAACATTGAGTCAATCGATGGTAAACCAGTTGATGAAGTAGTCCAAGAAATCTTGGATATACTTAAGAAGAAGGCGATTGAGGCCTTTGATCTAGATATAGATGACTTAATGATGCAGGAAGATTCTACCAAAAATTTCTAATTGTTAAAAATCGAGCATCAGCCAAAGATGCTGAGCCTTCAAGACACCGATCTAGTAAAGAAGAGGATTTAACAACACTAGATTAAGACTCAGATAACTCAGTTAAGTTGAATGAAAAGGATGAGTACATAAAGAGTCTAGAAAAGAAAATTGAGCAGATGATGCTAAGGGTGGAACAAATGCGGAGTCAGCTTATTAAAGCCTAACAAAATCTGAAATATCACCTAGAAAAACCTAGTTAGAGGTATACTTATGTTAAACTTCACTATGGACCACCTATGTGATGCCTGTCAACTAGGAAAATAAGTCAAATTTTCATTTCACTCAATTGAAGACATCAATACCTCTAGGCCACTAGAAATCCTTCAAATGGACCTATTTGGAATTATTAGTATAGCCAGCCTAGGTGAAAAGACATATAGATTTGTGATAGTGGATGACTATTCTAGATTTACTTGGGTTAGATTCTTAGCACATAAGAGTGAGTTATTTGAAGAATTTAAGACCTTCACCACTTGGATTCAAAGGAAATTAAGATATAAAATTTCAATAATTCATATTGATCATGGTAGAGAATTTTGATGCAAACCTATATTTAAGGATTATAATTTTGATGATAACAAATATTTCTATGTTCTATTTTGATTGGCTAACATTTCAGGTACAAAAGATCAAATGTAATTCAAGCCAACTTAAGATAGGGTCTGCGTGTGTTTAAATGTAATTTTTCCCTTTGTTGAGTAAAATGTAATGTAATTGATCCCCTAGCTAAGTAACCTTGTACATACAGACTTAGGGGGAGAGTCTTAGTGAGTTAAAGTTTCTATTTTAAATTTTATTCATATATTCTGGATGATATTCAGATTATCCTAGACGATCCAATGAAAACAAAAACCCTAATTAGGGCGACCATGTTAAAGTTGGTTTGATTAAGCAGATCGTCCTGGATAATATACCCATCATACAGTATGATAGGCTCAAATAAAAAATTCTCAGTTGCTAGATTAAGTTAGGCAAGTTTTTATTTTTAGAGATTTGGTCTGATAGTCCCGGATGATACAGGTATATTCCTGGATGATCCTTTATAATCATGCCTAAATTAATCTGATGAGTAAGGAAAGTAATTAATATTTGATTGATATGATTATATCGGCTCAAGCGATCGCAATATCGTCCGGGATGATACATGCAAAATCCTGACCGTCTAGAGCACTTCACCTGGACGACCCGAGAAATGTGTTGGATGATATTCTCGATTTTGAACTAATCTTACGGGACGATCGAGATATCATCCCGAACGATCAAGTCATTTTGAGATCGTCCAGCATATTTTGGCTGTATGACCCGAGCTGTGTGTAGGAAGATATTATTATTTTTGAACTAATCATACAGGATGATATAGATATCATCCTGGATGATCAAGTCATTTTTAGATCGTCCAGCATAAGTTGCCCTGGATGACCCGAGTTGTCTTCTAGATGAAATTCCTAATTACAGTAATCGGCCCGGACGATCGCAGAATTGTACGCGATGATCTAAACAAATTTTGTCTACTAATCATCCAGAGAAATCAGATCATCCAGGCTAATACATGTAATTTTGTAATGATCATACAAGATGATCGACCGATCATCTTGGATGATCTTTGACGACCAGTTGAGATTTAGGGGAATTTTTTAGCCCTCCTATTTAAGATCTTTTTCTTTCAACAAGAAAGATCTTTTGCCACCTTCCTTACTAGAGAGAACCTTGAAAGAGAGAGAGAGAGAGAACTTGGGAGAGGGAGAGAGGATCATGTGAGGGGGAGTTTGTGAGGTGTTCATAAAGGTTGCTCCAAGCAAGGATCTGAGTTATCTTCTCCGATCGTTGTCTCTTGTCCTGTTGGTGTCTCTGTGGTAGGATCGTCAGCAAGAAGATCCGGGTTCTCTGCCTACTTTAGGAGGAAGTAAAAGGAGTCCAGGTTCTCTGCCTGCTTTAGGAGGAAGAGAAAGGAGTCTAGGTTCTCTTCCTGCTTCAGGAGGAAGTGAAAGGAGTCCAGGTTCTCTGCCTCATTGGGTTGGTGGAAAGGAGTTTTGTAAAGGCTTCTCTGCCTTACTGTGGGAGCAGAAGGAGAGTCACTTAGTGTTAGAGCAATACCCGGAGGGGAGGCTCCGGGGAGTGGACGTAGGTCAAGTTGACCGAATCGCTATAAAATCTGGTGTGTTCTTTCTGATTATTTTTTGCACTTATTTTTATATTGATGATCGTGTGATTGTAATTATTATTTTGTTATCGTTGAACATCTACACTTAATCATGAAACTATAAATATTTTAAACATTCAAAAAAATTTGGTAAATCGCTGTTTGCTAACAAAATTTTAAAATTACCAATTAACCCCCCCTCTTGGTTAGCCTCGGGACTGGTTCATAAGGGCTTAACATCCCTCATGAACTTTCAAATTTAAAAATAATAATTTTGAATCTTTATATAATGAAATAGGAATAGAACATAATTTTTTACCCCTAGGACCCCCTAGTAGAATGAAATAGCTGAAAGGAAAAATAGAACTTTAGTGGAAGCTACTAGGGTAATGCTAGTAGAGTACTCACTCCCTAAGTATTTTTGGGTAGAAGCAGTGAATATTTCTTATTATGTTCAAAATAAGGTGAATGTTAGATTCAAACTAAATAAGACACCCTATGAACTCCTTAAGGGTAGAATACCCAGTCTTTCTCACTTACATGCTTTTGGATGCAAATACTTCATCTTAATTAGTTGAAAGTCACCCATAGGAAAATTTGATGCTAAATATGATGAAAGAGTCTACTTAGGTTATTTATCTGTAAGTGAAGTCTATAGAATATTCAATAAGAGGACCCTAGAAGTTGAAGTGTTTACCCATGTGGTATATGCTGAATAAGATAAGACCTTTAAATCTAAACCTGAAGAAGAAGTAGAAGTGGATGTTATTTAGGGGGTAGAAACCATTGTCATAAGAGATAGGGTAGAACCTCAAGAGTAATTTCCTAGAGATTGGAGATATTCTTCGAGTCATCCTAGAAAATTGATCTTAAGAGACCCATTTGAAGGGGTAAGAACTAGGCATAGATTTAGGAAGGAGGTTAGTCATTTTGCATTTATCTTCATGATAGAAACCACCAATATAGATCAAGCCTTAGGAGATGAATTCTAGATCCTAATAATATAAGAAGAACTAAACTAATTTGTTAGGAATGATGTGTTGGAATTAGTCAAGAAACCTAAGGAGCAAAATGTGGTTGGAACAAAGTGGGTCTTCAAAAATAAGATGAATAATTCTAGAATAGTAGTAAGAAATAAGGCCAGATTAGTAGCTAAGGGGTAAACAAAATAGAGGGAATAGACTTTGAGGAAACCTTTGCTCCAGTAGCTAGACTAGAAGCCATTAGAGTACTCTTAGCCTTTGCTTACGTTAGAGGTTTTAAATTATATCAAATGGATGTTAAGAGTGCCTTCCTAAATATGGTAATTAAAGAGGATATTTATGTTGAACAACCCCCCAGAATTGAGAATTCATAATTTCCAAACCATGTGTTAAGTTGAAAAAGGCATTATATGGGTTAAAGCAAGCACCTAGGGCTTAGTATAAAAGGCTGAGCACATTTCTTCTAGATAGAGGCTTTGTTAAGGGTAGTGCAGATACCACCCTCTTCCTAAAAGGATAGGAGATGAGATACGCATTATCCAGATTTATGTAGATGATATCTTATTTGGATCTTTAAAGAAAAACCTATGTGATGAATTCTCAAAAATAATGATCAATGAGTTTGAAATGAGCATGATGGGAGAACTCAATTATTTCCTTAGATTTAATATAAAATAGATGGATGATGGAACCTTCCTTTGCCAATCTAAGTACATCAATGATATTATAAAAAAAATATAAAATGGATAATACTAAGGTTATGAACACTCCCATAAGCTCTATTGTTCAATTAGATAAAGACCCAAATGGAAAATAAGTAGATCAAAAAAAGTATAGGGGAATAATTTGATCACATCTTTACTTAACTGCTAGTAGACTAGATATATTGTTCAGTGTTTTCCTGTGTGCTAGATTTTAATCTGATCCAAAAGAATCTCATATGACTGCTATTAAGAGAATCCTTAGATGTCTATTAGACACCCCAAACTTAGGAATATGGTATCCTAGATACAGCACTTCTTTTGAAATCTTAGGATATTCAGATTCTAATTTTATAGGATGTAGGGTAGATAAAAAAAGCACTACTGGAACTTGCTAATTTATAGGACAATCTTTAGTTTATTGGTCCAATAGAAAGCAAAACTCAGTATCGCTCACCATAGCTGAGGCAGAATATATAGTAGTAGGGAGCTATATTGCTCAGGTTTGATGGCTAAAGTAATAACTCTTAGATCTTAGACTACCTGTAGGAACCATTTTAATTATGTGTGACAATACTAGTGCAATTTGCATATCCAAAAACCTAATTTAACACGCCAGCACAAATTATATAGACATTAGGCATCACTTCATAAGAGATCATGTAGCCAAGGGAGATATAGAATTGCACTATACAGCTATAGGAGAACAATTGTAAGACATCTTCACAAAATCCCTAGCCTATGACACCTTTAGCACCTTGAGGAAAAAACTAGGTGTTATAGACATTCATGCTTAATCCAAGAGAAATAAAGAAAAATATATTGCATTTAAGAGCATTCAATCATATGCGTTTAAATTGCATGTGTTTGTTCATGTATTTGTTAGTTTGTTTTTTATTTGTTGTTGTTTGTTTTTCAAAAAAAAAAAAAATGTTTTTCTCTTGTATTGCTTTCTTGCTTTGGTTGTTCCACCTCTTTTTGGTGATGTCAAAAGGGGGAGAAAATGTTTGGTTGTTTATCTTTTGTTATATGTTTGTTCTATTGTATGTGTGCTTGTGTTTATTTAATAGAAAATCCTATTTTTTTATTGTGTATTTTTTTTCTTTTTTAAAAAAAAAAAAAAAAAAAAAAGTGGTAGGTATCCCCTATTCTTTAACATCTTTTCCTTGGTAAGGGGGAGCTTAGGATTAAAAATCTTTCAAGCTACCCTTCAACCAAATTTATTTGCCATTATAAAAAAGGGGGAGGTTATTTCAAATCTAAGATCCCTAGCCTATGATTTTGATGATGACAAATCTTATTGATTGGATTGTACATTCTCAGAAAATATGTTGGATATTTTTTGTGTCTTTTTTTCCTGAAAGTTGAAAAGTGCAATAGATTAAGAACTACTTACAAGTAAGAAAATAGTTATATTCCCTCTTTAACAAAGTAAGCAAAGAAGAAGGAATGTTGCTAAAAGAAAAACTATCAACAAAAAAGTATCTTCTAATGCTAAACTAGCACATAAGTCAGCTACCTTATTACATTCTCTATTAACATGGTGAAAATCACTTTATTGAAATCATTAAGTAATAATAACTCCTTAGCCGGCCATACTTCCACTTGCCAATTTGAATTCCTTATTGATTCTTGTATGAAGTTAATAATGTTGAGATTATCCCCATCAATTATAAGACCTTTGCTATCCATCATCCAACTTTGAATGAACTCCCTTATTGCAATGACCGCCTCCAACTCTAGTTGTGCCACATCCCAATGAATGGTTTTCTTCCCAAAAGCAAGAAGAAGTCTGCCTTTATGGTCTCTAAACACTCCACCAATCCCGGCTAGATTGGATTTCAAAACCACAGCATCAACATTAACCTTAAATCCAATCTATCGGTGAAGGGTGCCAAAAATTCTAGAACTCCCTAAGGAGATTAACACCTCAATTATCTAGCTTTGGATTTAATTGTGTAATAGCTGTAGAAAGCACATTAGATGCCACCACTGAGCTTGAAAGAGCCGGCTTACCATCCTTGACTTCATTTCAATTTTTCCATGAAAGAAAAATTGCTGTGTTGTATAGTTTCAATATATTAGAATTCCGAAATGACATTCTTCTATGTTCTTCTAAACAAATATCTAATGAGTGAAATATAGGAATGCAAAACCCCCACTCTCGTAACTTCAAGATAACCTCAACAAAGAATTTGTAATTAACCATAATATGCGCATAGGTCTCCACAACAAGACATCCTCTAGCACATAAATCATCATAACATAGTTTCCTACGTTTGAAAAAATCATTCTTTGGAATTGCACACTTACTCAATCACCACCAAAAAAATTCTATTCTTCGCATGAGTTTAAGTCTTCTGAGCCACTTTGAATAACCCGAATCATCCTCCTTGACACTAAATTTCATAGCTTCTTGATATGCTAAAGAAGCCATGGATCTTCTTAAATGTTTGAACATTGCTTCCATTTGATCTTCCACCATTCCAGATTTAATTCGAATCTGCAAGATCAGTAAAATAAGATCATTATAAAAATATCATTGGAGCTCCCTTTCATTCTAGCTGCGTTCATCAGAAATGAATTCGTGAAGCATCAAATCATGTAAGCCCACACAATTAGCTAATGTAGGTCAAGTGTTTAAGCATCTATCAAGAAGCCATGTATATTTCACAACATTGATTTTCCTTCCTTTTCCCACTTTCCATCTAACAATTGCTTTTAGATGTTTAGCACCATCCAACAAAATTTTCCACAGTATAAAACTAGCTTTCCTGCATTCTTCCTTCAAAATGTTGTCCCCATACTTAGTAGCAACATTCCTATGAAGTGGAGAATCAGGATTCTGAATTAAATTCCATACCAACCTTGATCTGAGCGGACCAACTCTATGAATAGCTGAATACAGTCGAAGTACTCCAGCATTTCTTGGTTTACACACCTCATCCCATGCTACATAATGCATTCCTCTTCTCCCATCAGGTTTATGCCAAATGAAATTTCTACTACACTTATCCACTTCATGCAACATTCTTTTTGAAACCAAAGATATGTAGTCAAGAAGTTTTAGCAATGATACCAAAGAAGACTTAACCAACGTCAGTCTTCTAGCCATAGATAACATCTTGCTTCCCCAAGCATTAATCTTGTCCAATACATGATCCAACAAATCTTGGAAATCAAGCATCCTAAATCTTCTCAATGCAACTTTAATTCCCAAATACTGCATCTCCTTCACTTCTTTGAAGCCCAAGCTTCTAGCAATTTTAGTCATTCTTAAATGCCTAACAGACTTACCAAACAAGATATGTGACTTGTTTTTATTGACGTGGTGTCCCGTCCATCCATAGAAATTAGCAACGATGCCTTACAACACTTTGGCTACTCTTATTGAGGCTCAAGAAAATAGTAATACGTCATCAACATAAAGAAGATGTGTAATCTTTTGGGTCCTGGCTGACACCTGCACACCCAACTCATGGCCCCTTTGGTTGATTGCATTAGAGAGCAATTGAGAGCACATAATGAAAAGATATGGTGATAACGGACACCCCTGCCGAAACCCACTCTTCGCATTAATCCATTTAGAATTTCAACCATTCAAGATAATAGAGAATCTTGCATTCATCACATATTCCATAATGATCTTGGAGAACTTAGAAGGGAAACCATACCAAATCAAAATTTGTTCTAAAGCAGGGCATCCCATGCTGTCATAAGCCTGATCCATATCTAGCTTCACCACCATCTAAAAATTCGATAGGGATGTTAAGCCCTTATGAACTAGTCCCGAGGCTAACCAAGAGGGGGGGGGGGGTTAATTGGTAGTTTTAAAAATTTGAGAGCAAAAAAATGATTTAGAAAATTTTTTTGAATGGTTTAAAACTTTTACAGTTACACGATGATGTGCAGATATTCAATGATAACAGATTAATAATCACAATCACATAATTATCAACAGAAAAGTAAATGCAGAAAATAATCAGAAAGAACATCAAATTTTATAGTGGTATGGTCAACTTGACCTACGTCCACTCCCCAAAGCCTCCCCTTCGGGTATTGCACTAATACTAAGTGACTCTCCTTCTGCTTCCATAGCAAGGTGGAGAAGCCTGTACAAAAACTCCTTTCCACCAACCCAGTGAGGCACAAAACCTGAACTCCTTTCGCTTCCTCCTAAAGCAGGTAGAGAACCTAGACTCCTTTCACTTCCTCTTGAAGCAAGTAGAGAACCTGGACTCCATTCGCTTCCTCCTGAAGCAGGCAGAGAGCTCGGATCTTCTTGCGAATGATCCTCCCACAGAGACATCGACAAGACAAGAGATGACGAACTAAGAAGATGACTCAGATCCTTGCTTGGAGTAACCTTTGTGAATCCCTCATTAACTCACACTCACAAGATCCTATCTCTCTCTCTCAAGCTCTCTCTCTCTCTCTCTCTCTCTCTCTCTCTCTCTCTCAAGGTTTTCTCTGGAAAGGAAAGTGGCAAAGATTTTTCTTATTGGAAGAAAAAGATTTTTTATATGATGGCTCAAAAACTGCCCTAAATCTCAACTGATCGTCAAAGATCGTCTAGGACGATTGGTCGATCATCCTGTATGATTAGTTCAAAATCAAATGTATCAGCCTAGATGATCTGGTTCCTCTAGATGATTAGTGGAAAAAATTTGTTCATATCGTCCCGTATGATTCTATAATCATCCGGGATGATTAGTGTAAATCAAGAATTTTGTCCAGAAGATAGCTCTGGTCATCCAGGGGAACTTGTGCTGGATGATCTCAAAATGACTTGATTGTCCAGGATGATATGTCTATCATTCTGTACGATTAGTTCAAAAATGACAAAATCATCCTACACACAGCTTTGGATGTACATGTCAGAACATGCTAGATGATTTTAAAATGACTTGATCATCCAGGACAATATGTCTATCGTCTGGTACGATTAGTTCAAAAATAATAAAATCATCCTGTGCACAGCTCTGGACGTAAACGTGATAGGCGCTAGACGGTTAGTATTTTTAACATGTCATCCTGTACAATCTCGTGATTGTCCATGATGATATGATCGAATCAATTAAACCTTAAGTACTTTCCTTAATCATTAGACTAATTTAGGTATGATTGTAATGGATCGTCTAGGATGATAGACGTATCATCCGGGACGATCAGACAAAAATATCTAAAAATAAAAACTTGCCTAACTTAATCTGGCAGCTGAGAATTTCTGATTTGAGCCTTTCATCCTGTACGATCATAGGATCATCTAGGATGATCTGCTTAATAAGACTAACTTAACTTTGTCACCCTAATTAGGGTTCCTATTTTCACTGGATCATCCAGGACGATGAGAATAACGTCTAGGATGATCTAAAAAAAATGAATAGAAACTCTAATTCACTAAAACTCTCCCTCTGAGTGTGCGTGCAGGGTTACTAAGCTAGGGGATCCTTTACATTACGTTTGACTCAATAAAGATGAAAATAGAATATTGGACCTGAACTACAAAATAGATTGACTTGATCTTGGGCTGGCTTGAACTTGCAATTGATCCTGCGAACCTGAAATATTAGACAATCAACCAGAAATAGAAATGTTTGTTATCATCAAAATCATAGTCCTTGAAACCAGATTTTCAACAATCTCCCCTTTTTTGATGATGGTAAATATTTATTAATAATTTCAAAATCTATAATTAAACAGTGGGTGAATAATATAAGAACACTGAACTAACCCAAAACATAAGAACTACTACTCCCCCTTTTGACATCTCAAAAAGGGAAAACAACATATAGAAATCGTAAAACTAGTACAAGTTGAACACAAAAAAACATCAAAAGGATGAAATCAAAAAGGCGTTTTTTTGAATCGATCAGCTCCAGTAAATCAAAATTTTCCCTTGAGTTTCAATTTAAAAAACCATTAAGAAGAAAAATTGCTAAAGCTAAAATAAAAAAAAGATGGAAAATCGACTTTCAAAACTCTTACCTCAGACACCTTATAGGTTCAAATTCCTTTCAAACAAAAGTTCAATTCAGAAGAAAAGAAATTAGATTCGAAAAGAGATCCTTTTAAGCCTCATTCTAGAAAAATATATGATATAATAGTATTACAAAGGAAGGAATCAGAATTCATAATTTTTTTGTCTCAAGCTTTTGAAAATATTAAGTAGCGCATGAATTTTTCTAAGACATTTAAAGATTTGAAAGGGAAGAAAGCTTATTTCTTTGTGGACTCATTTTGTGCCTCTTAATAAATTTATTTGGCACTTTGCGTATTTTTTGATTTTTGATACACTTTGTGTATCTTTCTAATTTGGCGATATTGCACATCTTTTTAGCTTTGGGCTCATTTTGTGCCTCTTTTCATTTTGTTTGGCGCTTTACGTATCTTTTGTAAGCTTGTTTCCTTTCATAATCATTAAAGAATCTCAGCTGTGAAATTATCTTCAAGATAAAAGAGATGATAAAACTCACTCTCTATAATAAGGAAGAGTAATTCACAAAATAAAACCATACATCATATGATAAGTATAATCACTTGATTAAGAAAAAACATAATAATGTTTCAAAGCTTTGAAAACACTATTCATATGAGGTAGATTACTGTAGGAAGATAAAATAGATCTCTATTTCAAAAATCAACTTTTTAATTTTGAAGAAGATTTTTATCTAAAAGAAATACTACACCATTAAAGGAGTTAGAGGAAGAGAAACAATCATCAAGGGTTCTTTCCTTTAGTAGATCCAGAGGAGTCAATCTCTTCTTACAAGCTTTTAAATAAAAAAATAAGGCAAAACTCTCAGTCAAAAATTTAGTTTATCAACAGTAGTGAGCAGTGATCTGATTTAGAAGTGAGTAAGCAGTAAATGAAAATCAACAAATGAAAATAACCAAATCTGATAAGTAAATCAAACAATGAAAATCAGCAGAAAAAAAATTCTGAAGTAAAACAGACAATCAAATCAAACAAAAACTAAAAGTAAAAATAAAATAAACATAAAAAATATCAGACCTCAGTAATCATCAGATTTATGCATTTATGTCAATCACACCCTTCTGGCCCTCAAAATATTGAATGAGTCAAAGGCCAGTGGTTTAGTAAAGATGTCAGCCAATTGATTTTCAGTTGCTACTTGAAGTAGCTCAATGTCCCCTTTTGTAGCATGGTCCCTAATGAAGTGATGCCTTATATCAATGTGTTTGGTTCTAGAATGTTGGATTGGATTCTTAGAAATGCAGAAGGCACTGGTGTTATCACATAGAACTGAAATTGTGCCAACAGGTAATCCAAAATCCAAAACTTGTTGTTTCAACCAAAGGACTTAGGCCACACAACTTCCTAAGACAATGTACTCAGCTTCAGCAGTGGAAAGTGCAACTGAGTTTTATTTTCTACTGGACCAGGAGACTAAAGACTATCCAATGAATTGGCAAGTTCCAGAAGTGCTCTTTCTGTCCACCTTACACCCTACAAAATCAGAATCTGAATATCCAATAATCTCAAAAGAGGTGCTTTGCTTAGGGTACTAGATTCCTAGGTTCGGGGTCCCTAATAGATATCTAAGAATTCTCTTAACAGTAGTCAGGTGAGACTCTTTAGGATCAGCTTGAAGCCTAGTACAAAGACAAACACTAAACATAATATCAGGTTGGCTAGCAGTGAGGTAAAGTAGTGATCTAATTATTCCCCTAAACTTCTTCTGATTAATAGATTTTCCATTTGAATCCTTATCTAACTGAGCAGTGGAACTCATGGGAGTGTTGATTGGCTTGGCTTTGTCCATTTCATATTTCTTCAGAATGTCTATAGTGTATTTTGATTGATTTAGAAAAGTTCCATCATCCAAGTGATTTATGTTAAATCCCAAAAAGCAGGACAATTCTCTCATCATACTCATCTTAAACTCCTTACTCTTTATCTTAGAAAAGTAATCACATAAATTTTTATCAGAAGATCTAAAAAGTATATCATCAATATAGATATGGAAAATGAGTAGATCATCTCCTACTTTCCTAAGAAAAAGGGTGGTGTCTACGCTTCCCTTAACAAACTCTCTTTCTAGTAGGAATGAGCTAAGCCTCTTATACCAAGCTCTTGGTGCCTGTTTTAATCCATATAAGGCCTTTTTTAATTTGTAAACATGATTTAGATTTTGGGAAATCTGAAAAGCTGGGGGTTGCTCTATAAAGACATCCTCTTTTATTACCCCTTTTAAAAAGGCACTCTTGACATCCATTTGAAACAGCTTAAATCCCTTATAACATGTAAAGGCTAGTAGTACCCTAATGGCTTCCAATCTAGCTACAGGGGCAAAGGTCTCCTCAAAATCAATCCCTTCAATTTGATTGTACCCCTTAGCCACGAATCTTGCCTTATTCCTAACCACCACACCAGAATCATTCATCTTATTCTTAAAAACCCACTTGGATCCCACTACACTTTGATTCCTAGGTCTTTCTACTAACTCCCAAACATCGTTCCTTACAAATTGACTCAATTCCTCCTGCATAGCTAAGATTTAAAACTCATCAAAAAGGGCTTGATTTATGTTGGTGGGTTTAGTCATTGAGATAAAGGCAGAATGGTTTACTTCCTTCCTAAGTTCCTGCCTAGTTTTAACACCTTTAGAAGGGTCTCCTAAGATCAGTTCTTTAGGATGACTTGAAGCATATCTCTAATATGTAGGCAAAGTATTTTCAGGTTCTACCCTTTCCTCTAGATTTACATTTTCAACTCCTTGGGTAATCTCTCCTACATCTTCTTCTTCCTCAGCTCTAGTCTCCTTAGGATCAATTTATTAAACACCACATGAGTTGTCTCCTCCACCACCAAAGTCCTCTTATTAAACACCCTATAGGATTTCCCCATACTAGAATAGCTTAAGAACACTCCTTCATCAGATTTGTGGTCAAATTTTCTTAATGATGATTTCCCATTGTTCAGAATGAAAACCTTACGGCCAAAGACATAGAGGTGGGATAGGTTTGGAGTTCTACCCTTAATGATCTCATAAGGTGTCTTATTCAGATTGGATCTAACATTCACCCTATTCAGCACATAACAGGCAGTGTTTACTGCTTCAGCCCAAAAATATTTTGGAAGTGGATACTCAGCAAGCATGGCTCTAGCGGCTTCCACTAAGGTCTTGTTCTTCCTTTCAGCTACCCTATTCTGCTGAGGGGTCTTAGGAGCTGAAAAATTATGGCTAATCCCTTGCTCCTCACAGAATGTTCAAAATCTCATATTCTCAAACTCTCCATCATGATCACTATAAATAGTCAAGATTCTCATAACCTAACTTCCTATGAATCCAAGTGGAGAAAGATTTAAATTCATCAATTGACTCAAATTTGTGTGACAAAAATCTAATCCAAGTGAACCTTGAGTAATCATCAATAATCACAAATTCATAGACTTTCCCCCCTAAGCTGGTAGTGCTAATGGGTCCAAATCAATCCATGTGAAGGATGTCTAAAGGTCTAGAGGTGTTGATGTTATTAATTGAGTGGAAAGAGGAGTGGACTTGCTTCCCTAATTGACAGGCATCACATAGGTGGTCCTTAGTGAACTTAAGCTTGGGGACACCTCTAACTAAGTCCTTTTGGGTGACTCTCCTAAGGGTTTTCATACTAGCATAAGATAATCTCCTGTACCACAACCAAGACTCATCAGCAACAGTTTTTAAGTAAATTGAAACATCAGTTTTAAAGCAGCTTACATCTAGCATGTAGACATTATTTATCCTTTGTCCCTGCAAAATAATTTTTTCATTTAAGCTTATAATATAGCAAGTCAGGAACTTGATGTTGCATCATTTATCACAAGTTGACTGATGCTCAGCAAGTTGTATTTTAATTCATCTACAAGCAAAACATTGTCAATAATGAAATTTTTTGAATCACTAATTATACCTGCTCCTACCACCCTTCTGGTGGTGCTGTCACCAAGTGTAACCTTGCCTCCAGCCCTGGCCACCAGCGAAAAGAATTTATTTGCATCTCCAATCATATGTCTTAAGCATTTGCTTTCCAGGTACCACATGCTCTCACGAGGCCTTGTGTGAGAGCACACCTACAAAATTATCAAACGTCAGATTTAGGAACCTAAATAGGTTTGGGTTCCTTCTTATGAAAAGAAGAATGCAATGCATGTGTGCTGTGCTGTGAAGCATGTAATTTGGGCCTCCACACCCAATGTGTACTACGGTGAACAGTACAGGTGTGAGAGATATGTCCAAGCATGCCACAAGAAAAGCATCTAACACCAAGAAAAGGGTTAACTAATCTCGTGGGTGATTGTGCCTCTTCTTAAGTTTGAATGAAACATGCTTTGATGATTTTGACTTAGATTCTTCAAAAGGTGGAGGTGCATAAAACTATGCAAAAGTATGAGGTGTTTCATTTCTCTCAAAAGCAGTAATTTTTATTCTTAAAAATTCATTCTCCTTTTTAAGACTTGCAATTTCAAATTTCAATGCACCCTTACTACTCTCTAAGTTACATGCCATGGTGTCTAATTCTTTAAAAGTTCTTTCTAAATCAATATGTGAGATTTTTAATGAATCATGCTCAGTAATAAAATTAGAATGCTTTTTATTCAATTCATCAAATTCATTAAGTAGTGATATGTGATTGCAATCAATAGTAGAATGATCTTTAATCAAAATTTTATACTCTTTTCATAAATTCGGAAATTCTAATTTCAGACTAGCATGAGATTTCTTAAGTTTCCTATACGATGAAAGAATTTTCTCAGAAATATCTAGTAATTGATCATAGGTTAGCTCAAATACCTCTTCTTGATCAGACTGACCAGGATGATCATCAGCCATCAGACCCAAGTTAGTAGTCTCCTCTTCAGCTTTAGTCTCAGAGGAGTCGGATGTAGAATCTGCCTAGAATGCCTTCTGAATCAACTTCTTATCCTTCTTGAACTTGGGTTTCTCCTCACCCTTCTTATTTCTTAGGTGAGCTTTAGGTGTAGGGCAATCAGCCTTTATATGTCCAGGCTTCGTGCATTCAAAGCAAACAGTATCAAATGAACCTTTAAAATTTTTGCTACTCTTACCTTTGTTCAATTTCTAAAAGTTCTTATGTTTCTTCCTTAGAAAAATTTTTAATTTCCTAGTGATTAAGGCAACATCATCGCTAACAGACCCGGAAGAGTCAGTGTCAGTATCGTTGGCCTTCGGTGCCACAATTTTCTCGCTATTCTTCTCACCTGCATCAATTTATCGTTTGTTCACTCCTTGCTCGTAAGCAATGAGTGACCCAAGTAAGTTATCAATAGAATAAGTGTTCAAATCTTTGGATTCAGTAATTACAATTATCTTGACATCAAAAGAAGAAGGCAAACATCTCAGAATTTTAGTTACTTTTTCTTAGTTTGTAAGTTCTATTCTTAAAGCATGTAAAGAACTGACAATTTGAGTGAACCTAGTATACATTTCAAAAATCGATCCACTAGGTTTCATGCGAAAGACTCCGTACTCATGAAGTAAGATGTTCAATCTAGATTGCTTATACTTAGATGTGCCTTCATAAGTAATGCATAATCTATCCCAATTTTTTTTACTAGTAGTGCAAGGAGAAACACATATATAATCTTCATATTTCAATGCACAGAAAAAATAGTTCAAACATTTGGCATTCAGTTGGGCTAAGTCCAGATCATCAAAAGTCTATTCAGTGAAAGGCAGTTAAGTATTAATATTATTAACCATTCTAAAAGGTGCTTTATAGCCATCCTTAACAAGCATCCACATACGATAATTAATTGATTATGAAAAGGTGGGCATGCGAGTTTTCTAATAATCAAAAGGTATGTTATTAAACAATGGTGGTCGTGTAATTGAATAACCTTCAGTAATATTACGATTACCAAAGTTAGCCATGGATCAAAATTTAAAAGTTTTTAAACTTAATTTTTGAATCCCTCTCTGATACCACTTGAAAGTTTGATAGGGATGTTAAGCCCTTATGAACTAGTCCCAAGGCTAACCAAGAGGGAGGGTGAATTGGTAGTTTTAAAATTCGAGAGTAAAATAATGATTTAGAAAATCTTTTTGAACGTTTTAAAACTTTTACAGTTACATGATGATTTGCAGATATTCAACGATAATAGAATAATAATCACAATCACACAATCATCAATAAAAAAGTAAATGCTGAAAATTATCAGAAAGAACACACTAAATTTTAAAGTGGTTTGGTCAACTTGACCTACGTCCACTCCTCGGAGCCTCCCCTTCAGATATTGCACTAATACTAAGTGACTCTCCTTCTGCTCCCACAGCAAGGCGAAGAAGCCTGTACAAACACTCCTTTCCACCAACCCGGTGAGGCAGAGAACCTGAACTCCTTTCACTTCCTCCTAAAGCAGGCAAAGAACCTAGACTCCTTTTACTTCCTCCTGAAGTAGGCAGAGAACCTGGACTCCTTTCTCTTCCTCCTGAAGCAGGCAGAGAACCCAGATCTTCTTGCGAATGATCCTCCCACAGAGGCACCGTCAAGATAAGAGATAACGAACGGAGAAGATGACTCAGATGCTTGCTTTGAGCAACCTTTGTGAATCCCTCATAAACTCCCCTGCACAAGATCATCTCTCTCTCTCTCTCAAGGTTTTCTCTGGAAAGGAAAGTGGCAAAATATTTTTCCTGTTGGAAGAAAAAGATCTTTTATCTGAGGGCTCAAAAATTGCCCTAAATCTCAACTGGTCATCATTGATCGTCAAGGATGATCAATCGATCGTCCTGTATGATCAGTTCAAAATCACATGTATCAGCCTGGATGATCTGGTTCCTCAGGATGATTAGTAGATAAAATTTATTCATATCATCCCATAGGAATATGCGATTGTCTGAAATGATTAATATAATTCAAGAATTTCATCCAGAAGACAGCTCTGGTCATCCAGGGTAACTTGTGCTAGACGATCTCAAAATGACTTTATCGTCCAGGATAATATGTCTATCGTCCTGTATGATCAGTTGGAAAATGACAAAATTATCTTGCACACAGCTCTGGACGTACAGGTCAGAACATACTGGATGATTTCAAAATGACTTGATCATCCAGGATGATATGTCTATCATCTGATACGATTAGTTCAAAAATGACAAAATCATCCTGTGCACAGCTTTGGACGTACAGGTGATAGGCACTAGACGATCAGATTTATTAACATATCATCCCATACGATCTCGCGATGGTCCAAAATGATATGATCGAATCAATTAAATCTTAATTACTTTCCTTAATCACTAGACTAATTTAGGCATGACTGTAATGGATCGTCCAAGACGATACACGTATCGTCCGGGACGATCAGACCAAAATATCTAAAAATAAAAACTTGCCTAACTTAATCTGGCAGCTGAAAATTTTTGATTTGAGCCTATCGTCCTGTACGATCGTAGGATCGTCCAGGATGATCTGCTTATTTAGACCGACTTAACTTTTTTGCCCTTATTAGGGTTCCTATTTTTACTGGATCATCCAAGACGATGTGAATATCATTTAGGATGATATAATAAAAATGAACAGAAACTCTAATTCACAAAAACTCTCCCCCTGAGAGTGTGTGTGTGTGCAAGGTTACTTAGCTAGGGGATCCTTTACATTACATCTGACTTAATAAAGATTAAAATGGTACATTGGACCTGAATTACAAAACAGACTGACTCGATCTTGGGCTGGCTTGAAGTTGAAATTGATCCTGCAGACCTGAAAGATTAGACAATCAACCAGAAAAAGAAATGTTTGCTATCATTAAAATCATAGTCCTTGAAACTAGATTTTTATTCTTAGAGATCCTAAATTTATTGAAGATCTCATGAGCTAAAAGATAATGCTCTGACATGGATCTACCAGGAATAAATGCCACTTATTCTTCAGAAATCAACTTGGAAATACAAATTTTTAATTTGTTAACCTTCATGGTTGCAACAATCTTGTACGTTGTTTGGCATTGACTTATAGGTCTATAATTGGATGGAAACAATGGATTCCTCACCTTAGGGATTAACATAGTCAAAGTATCTTTCCATTCCTCATGCATAGAACCTGATTTGAAAGAACCATCAATAGCTTTCCATGCAACTTCTTTCATAATGCTCCAATAGAACCTGAAAAAAGAAGCTGAATCCCTTTTACTCCATGTGATTTATTGTTCCCTTATTAAAAGACCACAACTGTGAACTCTTCTTGGATGAAATTAGCATTGAGCAAGTCAGTGTCCACGGAGTGTAAAATCTGCTTTTTTGTAGGCGAAGGGCAGAATTTTAAATTGTAATCTCTGGTTCTCCATTTTTTCATAAAAAACCTCATGAAAATGGCTTCAATATCTTCAAAATCCTCCATCACCTTATCATCCTCATCTTTAATTTGTCTTATAAAGTTTCCATCCCTCCTTGCCGTAGCAAAATTATGAAAAATTTTTGAATTGGTATCCCCTTCTTCATGTCACTTAGCTTTATCCGTTTGATTCCACCATGTAGATAATCTTCTTAATGTAACATTCAACTCATATACCTTAGTACGAAGAAGAATTTGCTTTTCCCAAGTCAGACCTTCCTTCGTGGACTCCTCCAATTATATATCAAAATCTGCTTCTTTAGCTCTTCCTTCAACATACACAATTCTTTACATTTGTTCTTAGTCCAAAAGAAAAGTGCCTTCAGTGTTCTTCGAAGCTTCCTATGAAAAATATCCACATCGTTACCCAAATTAGTTTTCTTCGTAGCCTTTAAAATAATACCCCAAACTGCCAGATAAGACTCCAAGTATCCTCAAATCAGATAAGCTTGGACTGATTTTATAATTTATCTCCAAAGTTGAAAAGTATTGGACTATGATCAGAAGCTACCCTTACTTGATGTGTGACCTTTGCTAAAGGAACCATCTGAAGAGCCGCAGAATTCACCAAGCATCTATCAATTCTTTCACATATTCTAGTAGCACCTTCCTTGTTGTTACACAAAGTAAACCTTGGTCCAACAAACCCTACATCATGAAAATCATTGTTAGTCATAAACAACTTCATTTCTTTAGGCCCTTTTGATAAGTGAAACCTCTTGCCCCCCCCTTGTTTCCTCCTTGCATAAAATGCAATTAAAATCACCTCCCATAATTGAAGGGATGCTACCCACCAACCTCCACTCAAGCAAATCCCACAGAATCCTTCTCTCATGAAAAGACTTATCCCCATACATCGTGGCAACATTTCAAGTACCCATAGAAGGAATACTAAGAATCCTAAACACCACCTGAGAAGAATGAACAACCACCTCAAACGACACAACTTTCCTATCGCAAGCTACAAAAATTCCCCCTGAGACACCCTCAGTCGGATGATGAAAGAAATCCCAATCAACCCTAATCAAACAATTAACAACACTCCTATCCATACTGACCAGCTTGGTTTCAGTCAAACCAACAAAAACCACATTATGGTCCCTCACAATCTCTTTAAGATAAAGAGAGGTCTCCCTCTTTCTATCCCCTCTACAATTCAAAAACAAAAAGGATGACATTAATCAGCCAAAGGGAAAAAGTCCCCACCTATCTTGTTGACTTTTCCATCCCCCCTCCTCTTTCTATGATCAGATTCAACGAGACCCAAAGCTCTCAACTCCTTGCTTAGTTTGTGTTTCACCAAACTAACATTAAAGGAATCATTACCACCACCTATCGGTTCAACATTAATATTTGTATCAGTAAAAGATGAGCGCCATCATCTTCATGATTCTTCAGGATTTGATCGGGTTGAGGGAATTCAGGTACATTTTCCTCATTCTCCTTGACCAAGATACTAAATTTATTTGTCAACCTCATATCCACATCACTAGCACCAAAAGGAAGCACATTATCAGTTCTCTTGACACCTTCAGACTCCTCAATCAACAGCTATTTCTCGACAGTAGTCTTCAATAATTTCACAGCCTTATCATGCTTAGGATCTTTCTCTCCACCTCCTTGGAATTCAGCCAATTTATTATTCACGTTCTTCACATTTCTGTCTACTCTACCTCCTGCTATATTTCATCAATTCTTGAATCTATTATTTTTAAATTTGACATGGATCCAAGGACCGTATTCATCCTTTTGTAAAGAAGAATGAAAACTTTCACTTTTTCCTTGAACAACCTCCCCCAACTTCTCATTCAGATTTACTTGATGAGCCAACCTGATATTAATTGGGCACCTCAATTTCTCATGACCCAATTTACCACATTGGAAACAAAAGGATGCAATCTTCTCATATTCAACCTTTTGAAAAAATCTACCTGACATTCCATCTATCCACACATCATTTGGAAGTTTTTTTTCCAGATTGATCCTGACACATATTTGGGTATATTCTCTTCTTCCCCATTTGAATGAATTGCCATCAAGAAGCATTAGTACACCAACCATTGAAGCAATTCTTGTAATATTTTCCTTGTCCCAAAAATACAACTGAAGAAAGGGAAGGCAAATCCACACAGGTGCTGTTAGAACTTTCAAAGAATTAGGAGAAAAAGATGGAGACCATTTATCCATTCCCACAAGGTGTCCTCCAACATACCAAGGACCACCGCTCAAAACTTCTTTAATTACTTCAAAATTCTTAAACGAATAAAGGATCCAGTTCAATCCAAGTGTCGTTAAGTGGAAATTACAAAATTTGTTCCATTGTTTTCTAAGCTTCATACTACACATCAGAAAAGGGATATTATTGCCAAGAACTTTAACAACAAGTAAATTTTTCAATATCTGAGAGTTCGTGAGCTCCAAATCTAAATTCAACTTAACTGCGACACCATCCTCTGACATGTCTATACTTCTATTCTTGTAGGATAACTTGATGTGCTGTGGTTTCTTCCATGCCACCATGAATTCATCCTTAGCTCCAACATTTTCATTATTTACCACTTCTTCCCTAGCCACATTCTTATTATCTTCAAAATTATTTGCAAGATTATGGGTAATTTGATTTTGATCAACCTCTTCTTGATTACCCATAAATTTATTCACCTTCAAAACCAAACCAGAGGAGGAGGAAGCTTCAGGATCGAATTTACTTGGAAATTGCACTGATTCAGGATTTTGCCTATGCAAATCCACCTTGTTATGATCAACGACATTCACAAAATTCTTTCCCTTGCTTTCCACCACCACATCTTGGCTGCTCAATGGACAAAACCCTACTCTAATCACCAAACTACTTTGAGGTCTTCCTGTACCGCGAGCTCCCACCAATAATCTCGATTTGCTACCTCTAACACTAGTCGTATTCGAAGAGGAATTAATCAAAACATTAGACGAAGATTGAATGGATGAGGCCCCACTAGTAGGAGAATGCCACCGATCAATCACCGCCATTATCGCCGCCCACGGAAGAACCTCAAAAGGAAAATTCAAAGAAAACTTAAGGATACTCTCTCACTAGAATTGTGGACTCTCTCTCACTATAATTATGGCTCTCTCACTAGCATTGTGGACTCTTTCTCTAATGATTGTAGGTACAAAACTCAAGATGATAAAAGACTCAAGATTGGGTAGGTTATGATGTCATATCTAAAGACTTTGCATTTTTATTTTCTTTTATTTCTATTTTCTTGAGTTAGGCCACATTAGAGTGTATATGATTGGGTGACTATGCACACATACACATAGGGAGGAACATTTTTTTTAGAATTAAAGTTCTTTTAACAAATCGTATTGTACAATTTAAAATTGTACTGTACGATCAGTTGATTTATAAGTTGGCTCAATGGCTAATTGAAAAATCATGTTCTGTGAATTAATCATACTGTACAATATATATCATACTATACGATTCATTTCATTATCAAAACCTTAGCCTCTAAATTAATTTAAGTAAGATTTTGAAATTGATTTTTGAACTAATCATACTATACGATGTTAATCGTGTTGTACAAAAATTTGAAATCTTTCAAAAATAAACCCCCAAAATTAGTTAATCAAATTATGGTTTAATTAAGTATACTTGATCGTACTGTCCGATGTCTATCATACCAGACGATTGAGAGAAACAAAATTTGTTCATCCTAGGGATCGTACCAAAGAAAATCATGATTTTTGAATTAATCATACTATATGATATTGATCATACCAAATGACTTGCAGAAATAATTTTAGTCATCCTGAAGATCATACCAGACGAAGGTACGATTTTGTAACTAATCATATTACATAATATTCTTATAGTACTGGATGATTTGCCTTAAAATAACTAACCATATTATATGATGACAGCAGTATGGGACAAGTGATAGAGATAACTTTCAATCATCCTAGGAGTCATCCTGTATGAATACAAGAAATTAAACAGTTTGTACTGGATGGTCTTAGGATCGTATTGTACGATGTGTTCATAAAATTTGAACAGTTTGTTTGAATGACTATTTTCATCATACTAGACAGGACTAGTTTTGAACTGATCATATTGTATGAACTTGGATCGTACTGTGTGAACAGTGAAGGCCAATTTAAATTTTTAGGATTTCTTGAAGCCTATTATAAAAGCCATGTTTCAATTTTTTTTATAAGGATGCTAAGGGAGGAACGTGACTAAACTAGGAACTCTGAGAGGGTGCTTTTGAAAAAAATTAGGGTTAGTGAGAGGAAGGAGAAGGTGAGCTTGAGTAAGAGGGAGAAGTAGTGTGAGGGGATCATACGGTTGCTCCAGGCTAACTTTATGCTTACTCCTCCTCTGGCCTTGGTGAGTCATTTGTAAGCTCTCTAGGGAGAGAAGCTTCTTAGTCCAGTCCTCAAAATTCTTTGTCTTCTCTAAGAGGGAGAAAAAGAAGTTGAGGTTCTCTACCTTCACCAAGAGGGAGAAAAGAGAGTCAAGGTTCTCTGCCTTCTCCAGTAGGGAGAAAAATGGGTTAAGGTTCTCTACCTGAGAATGGAGCTTTGGTCCTCTGCCATACCGGGTTAGTGGAAGAGAGTTTGTAAAGGCTTCTATGCCTTACTAAGGGAGAAAAAGGAGAGTCACTTAGTGTTAGTACAATACTCAAAATTATATTATTTATTTTAAAAGTTTAAAAAATCTTCAAAAAAATTAGCTCTGATTTAGGATTATTTTTAAAGGATCAATTCGCTACCCCCTCTCCTGGTGCATCTCAAACTTTCAAGGAATGTAAGAGTTGGCTAGGAGAGCAGTTGGTGACATGGAAAGGGGATTTTGTATTTTTATGCATGGGGGACCATTTAAGCTGATTTAGGCAGAGCTAAGGCTTCGGCTAGGTTCAAAACTATTTTAAGAATTTGGAGGCCTTGAAATTAGATGGCTTAGGGTAAGGAGGGAAATTTAAGGAGGTTTGACCATTTTGAATAAATGGAGTTTGTTGACCATATTAACTTGTCTACCTGAGTCCAGCCACCTATGATAAACCACTAGGATTCTCTTAGGTTTATTTATTTGGAGTTTGGTGAGTTTAAAAGTGTATTAGGGTTTGAGATTGTGTAAATATAGGGTTTGGTCAATTAAGCTAGGTTAAACTAGCTAAATTAGGCCAAACGTGTTAGTTACTATGCAGGAACATGTGTTGATGGATTCGATATATGAATCTCCAATTGGTGTAAATTAAACAAGGATTGAAGTCAAGAGATCAAAGTACTGTATAGAGTAGTGCATTGGATATTTTGATAATAATTTTTGGTTTTGAAGTTCAAATTATCTCAGATAGAAATGTGGTCAATAAATGGACCCCTAATAGGTGTGATAAACTTGAAAAGAAAATTACACATGTCGTTCTTGATTGAAGCAATCAATAAAATCTAAAAGATTCATCTATCATTTTAAATTTAATTGGTTAAATAAGGAGGGCTCCTAAAATTATAGCTGTGATCAACTAGAATTCATCAAAAGGCAACCACTAAGGGAAAATTATATCGATCATATGAGTGAAATTCATGAACCTTATAGGGAAATCAATCCCAAACAAATAGATTTGACTAAATTTACAAAAGGTATCTTTCCTTCACTTGACCATATTAAAATATCAAAATAGGATAATGTTGCAAATCAGGATTCAAGTACTATAATTTTAGTGATAACAAACATTATTGTTTCCTTACTACTCTCTCCTGATACTTGATTTACTGCATATCTGTTTTGCCCTGTTCACTAACTTTTATGGCCCACCATTCACTTGCAAGTTTAATCAGCTCAAGATTGGGTAGACTAGGGTTACAGTCTGTATTTTCAATTGTTTATGTAATTTTTACCTTTCTTGAGTCATAATCTGGTGGATACTATTACTGAGTAACCATGCACACAAACATATGGGGAGATAAAAATATTTTTAAAGTTAATTTTTTAAGCTAATCGTAGTGTATAATTTTCAATCATACAGTATAATTAGTTATTTGAAAATAGGCTTAATGGCTAATTGAAAAATTAGTTTCCAAGAACTAACTATATGATCTATATCATACTATACGATTCATTATGATATGAAAACCCTCGCCGACAGATTAATTTAAGTTAGATTTTAAAGTTTTAGTTTTGAACTAATCATATTGTTGAATATTTAAAATCTTACTTAAATAAACCCAAATAATTTGTTAATCAAATCATGATTTAATAAATCAAATTTGATCGTACTATATAATATTGATCGTACCAAATAATTAATAGAGAAGAAATCAGGCCATCCCAGAGTTCATACCAAATGAATCATGATTTTTGAACTAATCATACTGTATAATATTCATATCATACTAGACGACCTACTTAAAATAAACTAACTATACTATATGAATTAAACAACAAGGGATGATTAGCAGAGATGAATTTCAGTCATCCCAAGAATTATCCCATATGAATAGAGGAAATAGAATAAGTCATGCTGGATAATCTATCTATCAAATTGTATGATATGTTCATATCATTTGAATAATTCATTTGAATGACTATTGACATCATACTGGATGGAACTAGTTTTAAAGAGATTGTACTATATGAACTTGAATCGTACTATACAAATAGTGATAGCTAACTTATATTTTTAGGGTTTCTTGAAGCTTACTATTTAATCTCTTACATTATCTTATGAGAGATCTTTTTGCTTTGGAGTTGATCTAAGAGAGAGAGCTTAGAGAAGGAAGAGAGAGAGCTTTGGGAGAGAAGAAAGGGAGAGATCCTTGTGAAAGGGAGTTATGAGGTATTCACAAAGGTTACTCCAAGCAAGGTTTCCACCATCTTCTTCAAACTACTTTCTGAAAGTTCGATAGGGATGTTAAGCCCTGATGTACTAGTCCCGAGGCTAACCAAGAGGGGGGGGGGGTGAATTGGTTATTTAAAAATTCGAGAGCAACAGAAAAAAATCTCTTCGATGATTTACAGTGGAAACAAGTAAAACACATAAACAAAAAGATCAACCATAGATTTCACCCAAGAAGATAATCACAGAAAACTAAAGTGCAGAAAGTAATTAGAAAAAACACACCAAATTTTATAGTGGTTCGGTCAACTTGCCCTACGTCCACTCCCCGGAGCCTCCCCTCCAGGTATTGCACTAAACCAAAGTGACTCTCCTTCTGCTCCTACAGTAAGGCGGAGAAGCCTGTACAAAAACTCCTTTCCACACACACGGTGAGGCAGAGAACATAGCCTCCTTTCGCTTCCTCCTGAAGAAGGCAGAGAACCTCAGACTCCTTTTGCTTCCTCCTAAAGTAGGCAGAGAACCTAAACTCCATTCACTTCCTCCTGAAGCGGGCAAAGAACCCGGATCTTCTTGCGAATGATCCTCCTACAAAGAACACCAACAAGATGAGAGTTGATGAACGAAGAAGACCACTCTGATCCTTACTTGGGGAAACCTTTGTGAATCCCTCACAAACTCCCCCTCGGAAGATCCTCTCTCTCTCTACCAAACTCTCTCTCTCTCTAGAGTTTCTCTGGAAAGGAAAGTGGTAAAAGATTTTTCTTGTTGGAAGAAAAAAATCTTTTATAGGAGGGCTCAAAATTTGCCCTAAACCTCAACTGGTCGGCCAAGATCGTCCAGAACGATCAATAGATCGTCGTGTATGATCAGTTTAAAATCAGCTGTTTCAGTCTAGACAATTTGGCTCTTCTGGATGATCAGTGAAAAAATTTGTTCAGATCGTCCCATATGATTCTACGATTAGTGTAAATTCAGGAATTTCATCCTGGAGATAGCTCTGGTCGCCTAGAGAAACTTATGCTGGACGACCTAAAAATGACTTGATCATCCAGGATGATAAGGATATCGTCCCGTACGATTAGTTCAAAAATTGCCAATATCATCCTGATCACCACTCTAGACGTACAGCTGAAATACACTAGAAGATCATGATCGTCCCGGAGGATCCTGCTATCGTCCCTGACAATATGATCGTATTAATTAAATATTAATTGCTTTCCTTAATCACCAGACTAATTTAGGCATTATTATACTGGATCGTCCAGGATGATACATGTATCCTCTGGGACAATCAGACCAAATATCTTAAAATAAAAACTTGCCTAACTTGATCTAGCCGCTGAGAATTTTTTATTTGAGCCTATCATCCCGTACGATATATTGATCATCTAGGATGATCGGCTTAATCAGACAGACTTAACTTAGTCGTCCTAATTAGGATTTCTATTTTTACTTGATCGTCTAGGGCGATGTGAATATCGTCCAGGACGATCTGAATAAAAAATTGAATATATACTCTAATTCATTCAAGCTCTACCCCTGAGTGTGTGCGTGCAAGGTTACTTAGCTAGGGGATCAGTTACATTATAATTGACTCAAGAAAAGGAAAACAGTACACTTAGACACACTTGGACCCGATCTTGAGTTGGCTTGAGTTGCTTTTGATCTTTCGTACCTGAAATGGGTTAGCTAAGCAAAACATAGTATAAACATATTTATCATCATCAAAATTGTACTTTCTGAAACCAGATTTATAACAATCTGCCCCTTTTTGATGATGACAAACATTAGTGCAGTAGTTTAAAATAAAAGAACTAGGAGTAAACCAACGCACATCGAAAATAAATTTCTTTCCAAGTTTCATTGAACAACTAGAACAGTACAAGAAAATAACTACAAAGAAAATAAACAACACAAAATACGATCAATACATAAAACAAAAATTACTACAACTAACTCCCCCTTTCAACATCACAAAAAGGAGGAGGAACAGAACAACAGAACAAATAGAAAATAAAACCCGAAAACACAAACAGTAAAATGAAAAATAAAACACAAACAGTAAAATAAAAAACAAAACCAGAGTAAATAAAACTCGAAGCGAGAACATAGAAAACAACATTTTTTTTGAATCAATCTGCTTTAGTAATTCAGAATTTTCCCTTGATTTGAAATGCAAAAACCAATAAGAAGATGATCGACAGCGCTGAAATCCAAAAAAAGTTAGAAAATTGACTTTCGAAACTCCCACCTCGGACACCATAAAGATGGAAATCTCTTTCAAAACAAAAATCCAATTCAGAAGAAAAGAAATTAGATTTGAAAAGAGATCCTTTCAAGCCTCGTTCCAGAAAAATATCTGATATAATAGTGTTCCAAAGTAATAAATCAGAAATCAAAATTTTCAAACTCAAGCTTTTGAAAATATTAAGTGGCGCACGGATTTTTCTAAGACATTTAACGATCTGAAAGGGAAGAAAGCTTGATTTGGGCTCATTTTGTGCATTTTTTTTTCAATTTGTTTGGCGCTTTGTGCATCTTTTGATTTTTGATACACTTTGTGTATCTTTTAGTTTGGCAATATGTCGCATCTTTTTCAGCTTTGGGCTCATTTTATGCCTCTTTTTCAATTTGTTTGGCGCACTGCGCATCTTTTGTAAGCTTTCTCCTTCTCAAAGTCATTAAAAGATCTCAGCTGTAAAGTTATCTTCCAGACATAAGAGACACCAAAGTTTACTCTCTACAATAAGGATGAGTAATTCACAAAATAAAAAACATACATCGTATGATAAGTGCAATCACTTGGTTTAGAAAATCATAATAATGACTCAAGACTTTGAAAATACTATTTGTATGAGGTAGATTACTGTAGGAAGATAAAATAAATCTCTATTTCAAAGACTAATATTTTAATTTTGAAGAAGATTTTTATTCAAAATAAATAATACACCAGTAAAGGAGTTAGAGGAAGAGAAATAATCATCAATATTTCTTCCCATTAACAATCTAGTGGAATCAATCACTGCTTACCAGCTTCCAAATAAAAACAAGGCAAAACTCTCACTCAGAAATCTAGTTTATTAGTAGTAGTGAGCAGTGATTTGATTTTGAAAGAGATAAAATAGTAAACCAAATAGATGTACAAGTAAATAAAAATAGGTAGAAAATCATATCAAAATAAATACTCAAATCAAACTAACACCAAGGCTAAAATAGAAATCAGCAGAAAAAATAAAAAATAACAGAAAGCAAATAATCAAATCAAACAACTAACTAACAGAAACAAAATAAAAAAACAGACAAATCAGAAATCAGTAGCCATCAGAATCAAGCATTTATGTCAATCACACCTAATCTGGTCCTCAAAATGCTGAATGAGTCAAAGGCCAGTGGTTTAGTAAATATGTCAGCCAGCTGATTTTCAGTTGCTACATGATGTAGCTCAATGTCCCCTTTTGTAACATGGTCCCTAATGAAGTGATACCTTATATCAATGTGTTTGATTCTAGAATGTTAGATTGGAATCTTAGAAATGTAGATGGCACTAGTATTATCACACAGAATAGAAATTGTGCCCACAGGTAATCCCAAATCCAAGACTTATTGCTTGAACCAAAGAGCTTGGGCCACACAACTTCCTAAGGCAATATACTCAGCTTCAGTAGTGGAAATTACAATTGAGTTCTATTTTCTACTAGACCACGAGACTAAAGACTGTCCTATGAATTGATAAGTTCCAGAAGTGCTCTTTCTATCCACCCTACACCTTGCAAAGTCAGAATAAGAATATCCAATAATCTCAAAAGAGGTGTTGTGCCTAGGGTACCAGTTTCCTAGGTTTGGGGTCCCTAAAAGATATCTAAGAATTATCTTAACAGTAATCAGGTGGGACTCTTTAGGATCAGCCTGAAACCTAGCACAAAGATAAACACTAAACATGATATTAGGTCAGCTAGAAGTCAGGTAAAGCAGTATCCAATTATTCCTCTATACTTCTTCTGATCAACAGATTATCCACTTGAATCCTTATCTAACTGAACAGAGGAGCTCATGGGAGTGTTGATTGGCTTGGCTTTGACCATTTCATATTTCTTCAAAATGTCCTTAATGTATTTAGATTGATTGAGAAAGGTTTCATCATCCATTTTCCTTATGCAAAACCCCAAAAAGTAGGACAATTCTCTCATCATACTCATCTCAAACTCCTTACACATTATTTTAGAAAACTCATCACATAAATATTTATCAGAAAATCCAAAAATTATATCATCAACATAGATCTGGACAATGAGTAGGTCATCCCCTATTCTCCTCAGAAAAAGGGTGGTGTCTACGCTCCCCTTAACAAACTCTCTTTTTAATAGGAATGTGCTAAGCCTCTCATACCAAGCTCTGGGTGCCTGTTTCAATCCATATAAGGCCTTTTTTAATTTGTAAACATGATTTGGATATTGGGAACTCTCAAAACTTAGGAGTTGTTCTATAAAAATATCATCTTTTATTATCCCATTTAAAAAGGCACTCTTGACATCGATTTGAAACAGCTTTAATCCCTTATAACAGGCAAAGGCTAGTAGCACTCTAATGGCTTCCAATCTAGCTATAGGGGAAAAGGTCTCCTCAAAATCAATCCCTTCAATCTGATTATACCCCTTAGCCAACAATCTTACGTTATTCCTAACCACCACACCATAATCATTCATCTTATTCTTAAAGACCAACTTGGTTCCCACAATACTTTGATTCCTAGGTCTTTCTACTAACTCCCAAACATCAATCCTTACCAATTAATTCAGTTCTTCTTGCACAGCTAAGATCTAAAACTCATCAGAAAGGGCTTGATTGATGTTGGTGGGTTCAATCATTGAGATAAAGGCAGAGTGGTTCACTTCCTTCCTAAGTCCATGCCTAGTCCTAGCACCTTTAGAAGGGTCTCCTAAGATCAGTTCTTTAGGATGACTCAAAGAATATCTCCAATCTCTAGGCAGTGTGGTTTAAGGATCTACCCTTTCCTCCATATTTACGTTTTCAACCCCTTAGGTAATCTCCTCTACCTCTTCTTCTTCCTCAACTCTAGTCACCTTAGGATTAGATTCATCAAACACCACATGAGTTATCTCCTCCACCACCAAGGTCCTCTTATTAAACACCCTAAAGGATTTCCCCACACTATAATAGCCTAAGAACACTCCTTCATCAGATTTGGGGTCAAATTTTCCTAAGGATGATTTCCCGTTGTTCAGAATAAAAACCTTACAGCCAAAGACATGGAGGTGGGACAGGTTTAGAGTTCTACCCTTAATGATCTCATAAGGTGTCATGTTCAGATCTGATCTTACATTCACCCTATTCAACACATAACAGGCAGTGTTCACCGCTTCAGCCCAAAAGTATTTTGGAAGTGAATACTCAGCAAGCATGGCTCTAGCGGCTTCAACTAAGGTCCTATTCTTCCTTTCAAACTTCACATTTTCAAATTCTCCACCATGATCACTATGAATAGTCAAGATCTCACAACCCAACTTTCTCTGAATCGAAGTGGAGAAGGACTTAAATTCATCAAATGACTCAGATTTATGTGACAGAAATTTAATCCAAGTTAACCTCGAGTAGTCATCAACAATCATAAAATCGTAGACTTTCCCCCCTAAGCTGGCAGGTTTAATGGGTCCAAAGAGATCCATGTGAAGGACTTCTAAAGGTCTAGAGGTGCTAATGTCCTTAACAGAGTAAAATGAGGACTCGACTTACTTCCCTAATTGACAGGCATCACACAGGTGGTCCTTAGTGAACTTAAGCTTAGGGACACCTCTAACTAAGTCCTTTTGTGTGACTGTCCTAAGAGTTTTCATACTGGAATGACACAATCTCCTATGCCATAACCAAGACTCATCAACAGCAATTTTTAAGCAAATTGAATTTTTAGCTTTAATGCAACTTACATCCAGCTTGTAGACATTGTTGATCCTTTATCCCTACAAAATAATTTTGTATTTAAGCTTAAAATGCAGCAAGTGGGCAAGAATTTGATGTTGTATCCCTTATCACAGAGTTGACTAATGCTCAACAGGTTGTGTTTTAGTCCATCTATAAGAAAAATATTGTCAATCATAAAATTCTTTGAATCACCAATTATACCTGAACCTACCACCCCTCTGGTGGTGTTATCTCCAAGTGTAACCTTACCTCTAGCCCTGGCCTCCAGTGAAATGAACTGATTTGTATCTCCAGTCATGTGTCTTGAATATCTGCTGTTAAGGTACCACATGATCTCACAAGGTCTTATGTGAGAGCACACCTATAAAATCATCAAACATCATATTTAAGAAACCAAACAGGTTTGGGTTCCATCTTATGAAAAAAAGAATGCAATGCATATGTGTTGTACTGTGAAACAGGTAATTTGGGCCTCCACACCCAATGTGTACTACGGTGAAGAGTGCAGGTGTGGGAAATGTGTCCTAGCATGCCACATGAAAAACATCTAACACTAGGTAAAGAATTAACTAATCTACATGGGTGATAGTGCCTCTTCCTAGGTTTGTATAAAACATGCTTTAATGATTTTGAAACAGATTCTGCAAAAGGTGGAGGTGCATAAAACTGTGCAAAAGTTGGAGGTGTTTTATTTTTCTCAAAGGTACTGATTTTAACTTTCAGAAATTCATTTTCTTTGTTAAGACTTACAATTTCAAATTTCAGTGCACCATTGCTACTCTCCACTTCACATGCCAGATTATCTAATTCTTTGAAAGCTTTCTCTAAATCAACATGCGAGATTTTTAATGAATCATGCTCAATAGTCAGATCAAAAATTTTTTTGTTCAATTCATCAAACTCATCAAGTAAAGATATGTGATTGCTGTCAAGTGTGGAATGATCTTTAACTATATAATCATGCTCTTTTTGTAAATTCAGAAATTCTAGTTTCAATCTAGCATGAGTTTTCTTGAGCTTCCTATATAATGCATGAATTCATTCAGATATTTGAAATAATTGATCTTAAGTAAGCTCACATACCTCTTCTTAGTCAGACTGACCAGGATGATCATCAGCCATAAGACACAAATTGGTTTCCTCCTCTTCAGCTTCAATCTCATAGGAGTTAGATGCAAAATCTGCCCAAAACGCCTTCTGAATCTGCTTCTTGTTCTTTCTAAACTTGTGTTTCTCCTCACCCTTTTCCTTGCTTGGGTGAGCTTTAAGTTTAGGATAATCATCCAAAATGTGTCTAGGCTTCCTATATTCAAAACAAACAGTATCAGATGAACCTTTAAAATTTTTGCTGGACTTACCCTTATTCCACTTCTGAAAGTTCTTATGTTTCTTCCTTAGAAAGCTTTTGAATTGCCTAGTGATTAAGGCAACATCATCGTTATAAGTCCTGGAAGTACTAGTATCACTCTCGTTGGCCTTCAGTGCCACTGTTTTCTCCTTCTTCTTCTCACATGCATCAAGTTGTCTTTGGTTCACCCCTTGCTCGTAAGCAATGAGTGATCCGAGTAAGCTATTAATAGAGTAAGTATTCAAATCTTTAGATTCAGTGATTGCACTTATCTTAGCATCATACGAAGAAGGTAAACATCTAAGAATTTTGTTCACTCTTTCATAGTTTGTAAGTTCTCTACCTAAGGCATGCAAAGAAGTGACAATTTAAGTGAACCTTGTATACATTTCAGAAATGGATTCAGTAGGTTTCATGCAAAAAAGTTCATAGTCATGAAGCAATATGTTTAACCTAGATTGTTTGACTTCAGTTGTACCCTCATAAGTGATGCACAATCTATCCCAAATCTCTTTGCTAGTTGTACAAGTAGAAACATGCATGTAATCTTCAGATTTTAAAGCATAGAAAAAATAGTTTAAACATTTGGCATTCAATTGGGATAAGTCACGATCATCAAATGTCCAATTAGTGAAAGGTAATTCAATTTTAACATTGTTAATTATTCTAAAAGGTGGTTCGTACCCATCCTTAACAAACATCCACATATGATAATCAATTAATTGAAGAAAAGTGGACATACGAGTTTTCCAAAAATTAAAAGGTATGTTATCAAACAATGGAAGGCGTGTAATTGAATAACCTTTAGCAGTATTACGATTACCAAAGTTAGCCATTGATCAATTCAAAAGTTTTTCAAAACTAGATTTTATGAATCCCGCTCCGATACCACTTGAAAGTTCGATATGGATATTAAGCCCTAATGAACTAGTCCCGAGGCTAACCAAGAGGGGGGGGGGTTGAATTGGTTATTTATAAATTTGAGAGCAATAGTAAAAAATCTCTTTGATGATTTGCAGTAAAAACAAGTAAAATACATAAATGAAAAGATCAAACATAGACTTCACCCAAACAGATAATCACAAAAAACTGAAGTGCAGAAAGTAATCAGAGAGAACACACTAGATTTTATAGTGGTTTGGTCAACTTGACCTACGTCCACTCCTCGGAGCCTCCCCTCCGACTATTACACTAAACCAAAGTGACTCTCCTTCTGCTCCCACAGCAAGGTGGAGAAGCCCGTATAAAAACTCCTTTCCATCGACACGATGAGGCAGAGAACCTAACCTCCTTTCGCTTCCTCCTGAAGCAGAAAGAGAACGTCGGACTCCTTTCGCTTCCTCTTGAAGCAGGTAGGAACCTAAACTTTTTTCGCTTCCTCCAGAAGTGGGCAGAGAACCCGGATCTTCTTGCGAACGATCCTCCCATAAAGAACACCAACAAGACGAGAGATGATGAACGAAGAAGATGACTCTGATCCTTGCTTGGAGCAACCTTTGTGAATCCCTCAGAAACACCCCCTCACAAGATCCTCTCTCTCTCTCCCAAACTCTCCCTCTCTCTAGGGTTTCTTTGGAAAGGAAAGTGGCAAAAGATTTTTCTTGTTGGAAGAAAATAGATCTTTTATAGGAGGGCTCAAAATTTGCCCTAAATCTCAACAGTTCGGCCAAGATCGTCCAGGATTATTGATAAATCGTCTTGTACGATCAGTTCAAAATTAGCTGTTTCAGCATGGATGATCAGTGAAAAAATTTGTTTAGATCATCCCATACGATTCTGCCATCGTCCGGGACGATTAGTGTAAATTTAGGAATTTCGTCCAGGAGACCGCTCTGGTCGTCCAGAGAAACTTATGCTTGACGACCTAAAAATGACTTGATCGTCCAGGACGATAAGGATATCGTCCTGTACGATTAATTCAAAAAGTGCCAAAATCATTTTGATCACCGCTCTGGACGTATAGCTGAAATACACTAGACAATCATGATCGTCCCGGACGATATGATTGTATCAATTAAATATTAATTGCTTTCCTTAATCACCAGACTAATTTAGGCATGATTATACTAGATCATCCAGGATGAAACACGTATCATCCGGGATGATCAGACCAAATATCTTAAAATAAAAACTTGCCTAACTTGATCTGGCGGCTGAGAATTTTTGATTTAAGCCTATCATCCCGTACGATATATTGATCGTCTAGGACAATCGGCTTAATTAGACAGACTTAACTTGGTCACCCTAATTAGGGTTTCTATTTTTACTTGATCGTCTAGGACGATGTGAATATCATCAAGGATGATCTGAACAAAAAATTGAACAAAAACTCTAATTCACTCAAGCTCTCCCCCTGATGTGTGTGTGCAAGGTTACTTAGCTAGGGGATCAGTTACATTATAATTGACTCAAGAAAAGGAAAACAGTACACTTAGACACACTTGGACCTGATCTTGAGTTGGCTTGAGTTGCTTTTGATCTTTTGTACCTAAAATGGGTTAGCCAAGCAAAATAGAGTACAAACATGTTTGTCATCATCAAAATTATACTTTCTAAAACCAGATTTGCAACACTTTCCTTGTTCCTTGGTGGCTCTAGGGAGACTATCTTCAGCATCAGATCATGGTTCTCTACCTAGTCCAGGAGGGAGTAAAAGAATTCATGTTCTCTGCTTACTCTAAGAGGGAGTAAAAGGATTCAAGCTCTCTACCTTCACTAAGAGGGTGAAAAAAATTCAGGGTACTCAACTTCACTAGGTCAGTATAAGTGATTTAGGTAAGGGATTCTCTACCTAGCTGTGGGGGCTAAAGAAGAGACACTAAGAGGTTTAGTACCATACTCAAGGGAGTCCTCTGGGGAGTGGACGTAGGTCAGATTTTACCTAACCACTATAAAATCCTTTATATTCGATCTTTTATTTTTATGTATTTTAAATTTTTGCATTTTTTTGTGATTTACTGTGTGGTTTAGAAAACTCTGATTTTGTTATTATAGATCTGCTTTAGCATTAATGTTTTTTTTGTCAAAGAATTTTTAAATTACCAATTAACCCCCGTCTTGGTTAGCATCGGGCTAGTTCTCAAAGGTTTAATAATCTTTACGAACTTTCAAGTGATATTACAGCAAGATTCATAAATTAAGTTTTAAAAACTTTTTGAAAAATGATCAGTGGCTAACTTTAGAAATCATATTATTATGGAAGGATATTCAATCACTCACCACCTTTATTTGATGATATTCCTTTTAATTTTTGGAAACTCCATGTCTACCTTTTTATAATCTATAATTATCACATGTGGATGTTAATTCATGAAGGATATTCTGCACCTTCACGATTTGTTAATGGCATTAAAACTGAACTTCCTTTTTTTAAATGGAGTATAAAAGATTGAGATTTATCCCAATTGAATGTCAAATGTCTAAACTATTTTATGTATACTTTAAAATTTGAAGATTCATTACGTGTTTCTACTTTCCCTACTAGTAAGGAGATTTTGGACAAACTCTGCATAACTTATGAAGGAACTAATGAAGTAAAATAATCTAGGTTGAATATTCTACTTCATGGTTATGAACTCTTTCACATGAAACCTAGTGAATCAATTTTTGAAATGTATACTAGGTTCACACAGATTGTTATTTCCCTACATACCTTAGAAAGAGAACTTACTTACTATGAAAAAGTTAACAAGACCTTGCATTGATTACCTGCTTCCTATGATGCAAAAATTACTACAATTACTGAATCTAAAGATCTGAATATTTATTCCATTGATCACTTACTTGGATCACTCATTACCTACAAGTAAGGAGTGAGTCAAAGATAGCTTGATGCAGGCGAAAAGAGAAAGGAGAAAATTGTAGCCTTAAAGGCTGATGATTCTGATAAAGACACTTCTTGATAAGAAGATACTGACATTACGCTAATGATAAGGTAGTTTAAAAGCTTTCTAAAGAAAAAGCAAAGATGTCATCAGTAATGGAATAAAGGTAAAACCAATAAAAATTCTAAAAATTCTTTTGATGTCATCTATTTTGAATACAGGAAGCTAGGGAACATGACGACTGATTGCCCAAATCTAAAAAATCACCCAATTAAGGAGAAGGGTGAAGAAAAATCTAAGCTAAAAAAGGGAAACCAAAGGACTTAAAAGGCTTTCTAGGCAGACTCTACTTTAGACTCATCTAAAATTAAAGCAGAAGAGGAGGTAACCAACCTATGCTTGATGGCAGATAACCATCTTGATCATTCTAATCAAGAGGAGGTATGTGAGCTCTTCTATGATGAATTATTTGAAGTTTCTAAAAGAATTTATACAACATATTTGAAGCTTAAGAAATTACATGCAAGCCTTAAATTTGACTTTTCAAATCTACAGAAAGAGCATGAATACCTCAGGAAAGATCATTTCACTTTGGATACTAATCATATGGCTTTATTGGATGAATTTGATACTTTAAAAAAGAAGCATCTTGATCTAACTAATAAGCATGATTCCTTAAAAGCTTTGTATAATGTTTTGAAAATTCATTTATGAAACTAAGGGCATGTTTAAATGAAGCTAATGATAGGGAGCATGCGTTAAAAATTGAAAATATAATTCTTAAAAGTATAAACCAATTTTTACAAATGAAATTAAATGCTTTCAAAGAAAATAAAATATCACCTACACTTGCGCAGTTACATAATCCATCACCATAGCATGCATCATTCAAACCTTGGAAGAGGCACCATAACCAACCAAGATTAGTAAACCCTTTTCCTAATGTTAGATATTTTTCTTATGGCATGCTAGGAAATATCTCCCACACTTGCATTATCCACCATAAAACACATTTAGTGAGGAGACCAAAATTTAATAATTCACAGCATAGCATGCAAGCATTTTATCCCAAATTTCATAAGGTGGAACCCAAACTTATTTTGATTCCCAAATCTAACCTTTGATGATTTTGTAGGGATGCTCTCACAAAAGGCTTCATGAGAGCATGTGGTACCTGGATAGCAGATGTTTAATGCACATGATTGGAGATGCAAATCAATTCATTTTGCTAGAGGCTAGGGTAGGAGGCAAGGTGACACTTAGAGATAACACCACTAAGAGAGTAGTGGGCTCAGGTATAATTGGCAACTCAAAAAATTTTATCATTGAAAATATTTTACTAGTAGATGGGTTTAAATATAATCTGCTCAGCATAAGGTAGCTCTGTGATAAAGGCTTCAACATCAAATTCTTATGTACTAGCTACATTATAAGCTTAAATGATAACACTATTTTGCAAGAAAAAAAATCAATAATATTTACATGCTTGATTTAAATAGCATTGAATCTGCTACTTTACTTTGCTTAAAAAAAATTACTGATAAATCCTAGTTACGGCACAAGAGATTGTGTCATGCAAGCATGAAAAGCCTTAGAAAGATCACCCAAAATGACCTAGTGAGAGGAATACCCAAACTAGAGTTCACTAAGACCACTAGTGTGATGCCTGTCAGTTAGGAAAGCAAGTCAAATTCTCGTTCCACTCAATTAAGGACATTAACACTAGCAAATCTTTAGAAGTCCTTCACATGGATATTTTTGGATCTGTTAGCACTATAAGCCTTGGAGGGAAAGCCTTTGGATATGTGATTATTGATGATTATTTTGAGGTTTACTTGGGTTAAATTCTTATCACATAAAAGTGAATTATTCAAGGAATTTAGGACATTCTCTACTTGGATTTAGAGAAATCTAGGTTGTGAAATTCTAACAATTCATAGTGATCATGGTGGAGAGTTTGGAAGTGAAAATTTTGAATCTAACTATAAGTAGCAAGGGATAGATCATAATTTTTCGGCTCATAGAACCCCTCAGTAGGATGAAGTAGCTAAATGAAAGAGCAGGACCCTGCTAGAAGATGCTAAAGCCATATTAGCTGAATACTCACTTCTTAAATACTTCTAAGAAGAAGCGATGAATATTGCCTGTTACATTTTAATTAGGGTTAATGTTAGATCCAAGCTGAACAAGACACCTTATGAAAACTTAAAGGGTAGGATACCCAACCTCTCTCACCTTCATGTCTTTTAATGTAAAGTGTTCATTATGAATAGCGAAAAATCTCGACTAAGAAAGTTTAACACCAATCTGATGAAGGAGTGTTCCTAGGGTACTGAAATGTTGGAAAATTCTTTAGAGTTTTTAAAAAAAGGATGCTGATTATAGAGGAGACCACTCATGTTATATTTGTTAAATCTGATACTTGTGGTGGGTCTAAGATAGAAGAAAAAGAAGTTGTAAAAATCACCCAAGGAGTAGAATCTACAAATATGGAGGAAAGGGTAGAACCCAAAAATATAATACATAGAGAATGGAGATATTCTTCAAGTCATCCTAAAGAATAAACCTTAGGAGACCCATCTGAAGGTATTAAAACTAGGCATGGACTTAGAAAAGAGTAAACCACTCTACCTTCATCTCAATGACTGAACCCACCAATATAATTCAAACTTTATCTGATGAGTTCTGGATCCTAGCCATGCAAGAAGAGTTAAATCTGTTGCAACATAGTTTTCAAAATTATATTTTTATATCATGTGAGTTTTTAATGATACAAAAATATTATTGTATTGAGTACAATTTCTCCTAACATTTATTAGATATATTTTATTTATATTTCTTATGTATACTAATGTTATAGGAAAATCATACTCCAGACTGCCAAAGACTTCAGGATAGATTAGATTAGGGTTCTTGTAATTGAAGTTTGTACTTTTTCTATTTTTGTTAAGTTTGAGAGAGAGTGATTGTAATTGGGTAAACATGCACATACACACTAGGGGAGTGATTAGAAAACTTAAATTTTAAAACTAATCATACTGTATAATTTTTAAATCATACTAGACGATTTGTCATAGTTGTTCCTCCTAAAATAAAGGTAATCAAATCATGCTAGGAAATTTTTTTATGTACTGTTCATACTGTACGATCCTTGGTTTGTATAGATTACTCACAGAGCATGAAATAGATGCATACCAGGTCATCCCAGACAAACTTGTAATTTTTTGATCTTTTCGTACAGATGACTTACATAGTACAAAATGATGTTGTCCACTTTCATACCAAGAAAATATGATTTAATTGAACTGATCAAACTGTACAAAATAGGGTTCATCTAGATGTTGATCAGAGTACAAAATGAGATTCGTACACCATCGTACTAGGCGAATGAGTTTTTGTTGAATTATTTGTATTGGACGATGTTAGTTTGTATAGACAGTTGATAGAGTACAAAATTAGGTTCATACAGGATCGTACCGAATGAATAAGTACATTTTTAACTATTCATACATATAATCGTCGATTGTACTGTACAATCAAAGTCCATTCAACTTGAAATTTTTAGTTTCCAGGATGGTTTTTCTTATCCTTGGTATAGAATGGTCCTAAAAACTGACTCTCAATACTCTTACTGTGAATTTCTCTTAAGTGTGCCTTATGAGTGTATTTGGGATAGTGTCTTGAGATTGAAAAGTGAGAGATCTTGTGAGAGGAATTTGTGAGGGGATTCATAAAGTTGCCCAACAATGAGGATCTCTTATTTATTCTTTATAGTTCTTCCCTCCTTCCTTGAAGGCTCTTGAGAGAGGATTTTTAAAGGAGATCCGGTACTCTAACATCACCAAGAGGGTAAGAAAGGACATTGGCACTCATCCATCACTAAGAGGGTGAGAAAGGATGGTGGGTTCTCTGCCTTCACCAGGAGGGTAAAAAAGGACGACGGTTCTATACCACACCAGGTTGCTGGAAGAGAGGTTTTTATATATGTTTCTGCCCTTTACTGTTGGGGATAAAGAAGAGTTACAAGTGTTTAGTGCAATACCTGGAGAAAGAGTTTCTAGGGAGTGGACATAGGTTTTGTTGGACCGAACCACTATAAAATCTAGTGTCTTCTATTCTTTACTTTTTACCTCATTTTAATTTTTTGCATTTTTTATTTTTTGTGGTTAAAAAATTATTTTCAAAATTTTTTATTATTGTAATAAAAATATCTTAAATTGATTTTAAAAAATACTAAGAGATTTTTTTTAATTACCAATTCACCCTCCCCTCTTGGCTAGCCTTGAGATAATTACCTTAGGCTATTGTGGAAAATAGACCGACACCCACACTTAAATAATTCTATGAGTCTAAGCAAAAGGATATAAGTTCAAAACCTAGGAAGAGATATTATAACTCATATAGATTAAGAAATTCTTTTCCTGGAGTGAATTATTTTTCATGTGGAATGTTAGGACACATATCTCAGACTTCCACAATTCATAGTAGAACACATCTAGTGTGGAGACCAAAGATGCATAAATTATAGCATATCACACTTGCATCTAGTTTATCATTGCCAAAAGGTGAACCCAAACTTGTTTGGGTTCCCAAGTCTAACATTTAATCTTTTTATAGAAACACTCTCATACAAGGCCTCATGAGAGCATTTGGTACCTAGATAGTGGATGTTCAAAGTATATGATTGAAGATGCAAATCAATTTATAATGCTGGAAGTCAGGAATGGAGGCAAGGTAACACTTGGAGATAATACCACTAAGAGAGTGGAAGGTACAGATATGATTGGCAACAAGAATAATTTTTTCAATGAAAGTATATTATTGGTTAAAGGCTTAAAATATAACTTCTTGTGTATTAGTCAGCTTTGTGATAAAGGCTATAGTGTAAATTTTTTTCCCATAAGTTGCATTATAAGCCAAATTGGAATTGATATATTGCATGGTAATAAGGAAAATAATGTATACATGCTTGATTTAAATTTTGTAAAATTTTTTAATGCTTTTTGTCTCAAAATAATCACTGATGAATCATGGTTTTGGTATAGAAGACTTTGTCATGCAAGCATGAAAAATCTTAGGAAGATTACCCAAAAAGAGTTGGTTAGAAGAATACCTAAGCTAAACTTTATTAAGGATCACCTATGTGATGCATGTCAATTAGCAAAATAGGTGAAGTCTGTTGTAAATTTGGTTTTGATGATGATAAACATGTTTTTATTATGTTTTGCTTGGCTAACCCGTTTCAGGCACAAAATATCACGAGCAACTCAAGTCAACTCAAGATCGGGTCCAAGTGTGTCTAAGTGTACTATTTTCTTTTTCTTGAGTCAATTACACAAAAGATCACGAGCAACTCAAGTCAACCCAAGATCAGGTCGCCAATCACTTCCTTTGCAATATGAATGCACCCTACCATGACAATGCTTGCTCTTCACTTCTTAAGGATGCACGAACCATTCAACACGTCCTGCGTTCCTTCGTCATTCCAAAGGCGGGGGATCTAATTCACATCACCCCGTTACTGTCCTTGACCACATACTGCATCTTGGCCCACAGGGAGTTTAATGCCACTGACCTTATTATCCAATACATTGAGCACCTCGCCACTATTAGGGATCCGGGTCATAGGCGTCGCCCAAATCTAGTTTTAGGTCATATCATTGCATATGCCTTAGAAACCAAATATGACCTGCAATATCCAGTCCCTCCTAATGTCCCCCTTTCCTTCTTCACAAACAATTCATTCCACGTCCTACACAGCACCCGATTACATCCGGAACCCGCCTCGGATGTTGAGGAGGAAGAGGAAGAGGTTATTCCCGTTCATGCTGTACCTGATGCACCTGCTCCCCTTTGCATCGCTTCTCCTTTTAACCATTTGGTGCATCGCTTTGATCAGTGGGAGGCCAGATTCGACTCCTATGTTACTGCGCAGGAGCAGCGGCACGCTGAGGACCTGCAGCGCTTCACTGACTATGCTGCTCAGTAGCAACAGCAGGCATGACCAGGGCATTGCCTGGATTGGAGCCCACTTTACAGCCATTCACAGTTACTTCAACCCACCATCGCCCATTCCTCCTTCTGATCAGGATCCGCCTCCGTTTTAGTGTTATGTTTTGTAGCTTTTTATTTATTTATTTATACTGATGTTTCAGTGTTTCTGTTTACCCTCCTCCTATTTGTGATGTCAAAAGGGGAGTTAGTTGTAGTAGTTTCTGTACTTATTATGTTTTTGTAGTTGTGTTTCCTGTATTGCTTTGGTTGTTAAATGAAAATTGAAAAAATTTATTTTTCGATCTTCTAGTTATTTTATGTTTCAAACTATTGCACAAATGTTTGCCATCATCAAAAGGGGGGAGATTGTTGTAAATCTGGTTTTGATGATGACAAATATATTTCTATTGTGTTTTGCTTTGCTAACCCATTTCAGGCACAAAAGATCATGAGCAACTCAAGCCAACTCAAGATCGGGTCCAAGTGTGTCTAAGTGTACTATTTTCTTTTTATTGAGTCAATTGTAATGTAATTGATCCCCTAGCTAAGTAACCTTACACATACACACTCAGGGGGAGAGCTTGAGTGAATTAGAGTTTCTATTCAAGTTTTTGTTCAGATCATCCTGGACGATAATCACATCATCCTGGACGATTATGTAAAAATAAAAATCCTAATTAGGGCGACCAAGTAAGTGTGTCTGATTAAGCAGATCATCCTGGGCGATCCCAACATCGTCCGGGATGATAGTCTCAAATCAAAAATTCTCAACAGCCAGATCAAGTATGGCAAGTTTTTATTTTAAGATATTTGTTCTGATCGTCCCAGACGATACGAGTATCGTCCTGGACGATCCAGTACAATCATGCCTAAATTGATCTGGTAATTAAGGAAAATAATTAATATTTGATTGATATGATCATATCATTCTGGACGATTACAGGATCGTCCTGGACGATCATATTCATCTAGTGTGTTTCAACTGTACGTCCCGAACTGTGCTCAGGACAATTTAGGCACTTTTTGAACTAATCGTATAGGACGATACGCTTATCATATTGGATGAGGAAGTCATTTTTTTGTCATCCAGCACAATTTTCTCTGGACGACCCGAACTGTCTTCTGGACGATATTCCTAAATTTACACTAATCATCCCGGACGATCGCAGAATCATACGGGACGATCAGAATAACTTTTTCCACTGATCGTCCAGAAGAGCCAGATCGGCCAGGCTAAAATAGCTGATTTTGAACTGATCGTACAGGATGATATATAGATCATCCTAGATGATCTTGGCCGACCAGTTGAGATTTAGGACAAATTTTAAGCCCTCCTATAAAAGATCATTTTCTTTCAACAAGAAAAATTTATCTGCCACTTTCCTTTCCAGAGAAACCTTAAAGAGAGAGAGAGAGTTTGGGAGAGAGAGAGAGGATCTTGTGAGGGGGAGTTCATGAGGGGTTCATGAAGGTTGCTCCAAGAAAGGATCAGAGTCTTCTTCCCCGCTCGTCGTCTTTCGTCGTGTTGGTGTTCTTTGGGAGAGGATCGTCGGCAAGAAGATCCGAGGTTCTCTGCCTGCTTCAGGAGGAAGCAAAAGGAGGTTAGGTTCTCTGCCTCAGCGTGTCAGTAGAAAGGAGGTTTTTGTACAGGCTTCTCCACCTTGCTATGGGAGCAAAAGGAGAGACACTTTGGTTTAGTGTAATACACGAAGGGGAGGCTTCGGGGAGTGAACGTAGGTCAAGTTGACCGAACCACTATAAAAATCTGGTGTGTTCTTTCTAATTACTTTTTGCACTTTAGTTTTTCTATTATTATCTGCTTGGGTGAAAGTTGTGTTTAATCTTTTCGCTTGAGTATTTACTTATTTTTGCTGCATATTAAAGAAAAGATTTTCATTGTTGCTCTCAAATTTATAAATAACCAATTCACCCCCTCTCTTGGTTAGCCTCGGGACTAGTTCATCAGGGCTTAACATCCCTATCGAACTTTTAAAGTCAACCTTTAATTTAATTAAAGATCTTAGAACTAGCAAACCACTAGAAGTCATACACATGGATCTTTTTGGACTGGTTGGCACTGTAAGTCTAGGAGGTAAAGTCTTTGGATTTGTAATAGTTGAAGATTTCTCAAGATTCACTTGGGTCAAATTCTTATCACATAAGAATGAATTATTTGATAAATTTAAAAAATTTTATGCTTATATTCAGAGGATGTTAGGGTGTAAAATTTTATCAATTCAAAGTGATCATGGAGGAGAGTTTAAAAATGAGAAATTTGAAGATTTTTATAAAGAGCAAGGAATTGATCACAACTTTTTAGCACCTAGGACCCCTCAGCAGAATGGGGTCATTAGAAAAAGAATAGAACTCTGATAGAAGCTGTTAGAGCCATGTTAGCTGAATATTCACTTCAAAAATATTTTTTGGCTGAAGTGGTTAGTACAGTATGTTATGTTCTGAATAGGGTGAACATTAGATCCAAATTGAATAAGATACCCTACAAACTTCTTAAGGGCAGAACACCTAATCTTTCACATCTACATATTTTTAGATGTAAAGTATTCATTCATAATAATGATAAAACTCATTTAGAAAAATTTGATCCTAAATCTGATGAAGTAATTTTTTTGGGATATTTCAGTGTTGGCAAATCCTATAGGGTTGTTAACAAGAGAACTTTGGTAATTGAGGAGACCATACATATAGTTTTTAAAGAATCTGGCATTTTGAAAGAGTTAAGGTTGGAAGAAGATCATATTAAAGATATCTCCCAAGGGATTGAAAGGACAAATTTGAAAGGGAACACTGGAATAAAAAACCCTTTGCCTAGGGAATGGAAATTTTCTAAGAGTCATCCTAAAGAATTATTTTTAGGTGAACCCAGTGAGGGTGTTAAAACTAGGCATAGACTTAGCAAAGAAGTGAACCATTCTACCTTTATATCAATGAGTGAACCCAATAATATAAATCAAGCACTTTTGGATAAATTCTAAATTTTGGCCATGCAAGAAGAATTAAATCAATCTGCTAGAAATGATGTTTCGAAATTGATTGAAAGGCCCGAGAATCAAAGTGTTATTGGAACTAAGAGTGTGTTCAAAAATAAAATAAATGATTCAGGTGTTGGGATTAGGAATAAGGTAAGATTGTTGGCCAAGGGGTATAATCAAATTGAAGGAATTAATTTTAAAGAAACATTTGCCTGTGTAGCCAGACTTGAAGTGATAAGGGTTTTGTTAACCTTTGCCTATTTTAAAGGTTTTTAATTGAATTAAATGGATGTTAAAAGTACTTTTCTTAATGGGGTGATATAAGAGGATGTTTATATTGAGCAACCTCTAGGTTTTGAAAATTCAAAATTCTTTAATCATGTGTTTAAATTGGAAAAGGCATTGTATGGACTAAAACATACACCTAGGGCTTGGTATGAGAGGTTAAACACTTTTCTATTAGAAAGATCATTTGTTAAATGAAGTGTGGACACCACTCTCTTCTTGAAAAGGATAGGAGATGACATACTCATTATTCAAATATATATTGATGATATCTTGTTTGGATCTACCAATAAAAATCTTTGTGATGAATTTTCAAAGATAATGAAGAGTGAATTTGAGATGAGTTTAATGGGAGATTTGAGTTACTTTCTTGGTTATGGCATTAAATAATAGGAGGATGGGACATTTTTAAGTCAGTTAAAATATATTAAGGACATCCTCAAGAAATACGAGATGAATAATGCTAAACAAGTGAGTACACTAATGTGTTTCTCAATACAGTTAGATAAGGACCCTAAGGGAAAATTTGTTGATCAAAAGAAATTTAGATGAATAATTAGATCATTGCTTTACTTGACTGCTAGTAGACTAGATATCATGTTTAGTGTTTATTTATGTGCTAGATTTCAAGTTGATATAAAGGAATCACATCTAACTACTATTAAGAGAATTCTAAGATATCTTTTGGGAACTCAAAACTTAGGGATTTGGTATCCTAAGCACAGCCAAAAGTACTTCTGGAACTTGTCAATTTATAGGAAACTCTTTAGTTTTTTGGTCTAGCAGAAAATAGAATTTAGTAGCCCTTTCTACTACCGAAGCATAATACATTGCCATAGGTAGAGGTATAGCATACGTTGTTTGGTTAAAATAATAGATGATTGAATTAGGATTTTTTAATTGGCACTATTCTAATTTTCTGTGATAATAGAAGTGCCATATGCATTTCAAAGAATCCCATTCAACATTCTAGAACCAAGCATATTAATGTTAGGCATCACTTCATTAGAGATCATGTAGCTAAAGGAGAAATTGAATTACATTATGTTGCTACGGAGAATCAACTTGCAAGCATTTTTTATAAAACTACTGGCTTTTGACACATTTAGTACCTTAAGAACCATATTAGGTGTGATTGATCTTAATGCTTAAATTGAATATCTGCAAATTTGATTTGTAATGTATTGGTGTGTTTGTTTATTTTTTTAGGTTGTTTATTAGAGTTTGTTTGTTTGAATATTTTCTTTTATTTTTGTTTATTTTTGGTTATTTTTTCTTTTGTTAATTTTGAGTTTCTCATTATTTTTGTTTTTTTGGTAGCATGTTATCAGGTCTTGGGTGATTAATGTTTGAAAAGGTTCTCAGTTTATCATGTGTTTTAAGTGTTCTCTTCGTATTGTAAAAATTTCTTTTCATACTGTATGAATTGTGTAGCGTGTACATGAAATTTTTTATGTTGAGCAAGCATGCTTGTGTTTTCAATGTAAATTATACTATACAATGGTATATTAATACTGTACGATTGATTGCTTTTCGTTTGTATGATTGGGGATGCCATTTTTAAAAAATTAGTTATTTACTACAAATTATACGTATGAAATCCCATTTCGTCTGTATGATCCAGTTGTCCGTTTCTCATGTGGACGAACCTAATCGTCATAAAATGATCTTTAATATTCTGATCATCCCGAACAAACACCTATTCGTCTATACGATCATGTGGTCAAAGGCCTATATGAAATGACTCCTCGGGAGTGGCAGCTTACGAAAAGTCATTTCATTTTTGGCCATTTGTATTCGTATGTACAAAATATTTTTCATCCCATACAATTTAAAAATTATACATATGATCTAAATTTTGTACTGTATGATATGTCATTTTTCTTTAAGTAGGATGGTCATGGTAAAGTTTTTCTTCACATTCTCTTCTATTTCTAAACCTTCTCGAGTCCAAACCTTAGGAATGGCAAGTAGTAGCAAATGACCTCAAACTTCTAGGGGCTCTTCCTCTCAATCAGGTAGGGACAACGAATTTCTTTATAAAGAAAATGAAGAAGCCTTCTTTAGGTATGTTGCATCAAAGATTACCCATTCTAGACTCCTAATCCAAAGTGACATTCACTTTTCTATCATTCCCCTGTTTGCCTCAACCCAATTTTCCTTTATCCTTACCCTCATTTATGCCTACAATCATGAAACCTTTCAAGTATTCCTTGCAAATATGAAAATGAATCAAGATCATACTAGGATGACCTCTTTTATGTTTAAGCAATGAGTTGAGATAACCAAGGAAGATCTAGAAAATTGTTTTCACCTAAAGACTATAGGAGTTAGGGCACATAAAATGACCTTGAGAGCAAATTATGATTTCACAGATATAAACCTAACTCTTACCTGCACCATAACCCGACCAAAATTTCTACCAAGAAATGTTCTAACAATTTGATTGGCTCGAAACTCACTTTAATCCAAGCTTTGATCAAATATAGAATTACTTGAACCAGCAGGATATAGGATGCAAGATACAATGAGGATATGGGTTGGATCCTGGGTAATTAGACACAATCAATATAAATGTAGCTACAATAAATAGCTACTTTACGACATTCAACCCTCAGCCACTTCCAGACCAGGGTCCCTTCAATTTTTTGTTATGATCTTTCTAGTGTGCTTGTTATGATGTTCTATTTTGATTTCTTGTGTTGGTATTTTTATGTTGTGGTTCTTTCGTCTATGAGTTGATGTGGTTGGTGAATGGATTGGCTTTCCCAGGCCATGATTGGTGTTTTGTTCTTTCCTTAGTTAGATTATGTATTAATGATGTGATGTATGAATGTAAGTCTTATAAGTGATAAATGAAATGCCTTTGGGCTAATTTTATGGTTACCAAGTATTGTGGGGTAAAACATCTTACTAATTGCATGTTTAACAAAGGTGATTCTAAAGTGTGGTAGAGACTTTGTAAAATTAAATAGGTGGTTAAGCCCTTTATTTTTTGGGGGCTTGGTGGTGGTGATATTTTCTTTTGGCAGGATTGTTGGTTGGGGGGCCAATCTATTGACTCTCTAACTAATACTTATTCCACTGTGGTTTAGAAAGTGAATTATTTTTGAATTAATAATTGTTGGGATTATTAGAAACTTTAATGTTCTTCCTGATTCTATTATTCAACAAATTTTGAATCTTTCTCTGAACACTAACTCTGATGATTTACTTTTATATGGTTTGACCAAAGTTGGTAGTTTTAGATTAAAGGATGCTTGTCACTCTTTTAGGGCTAAGTATAAGGTTTCTAATATTTTTAATATGCTTTGGCATAAAAGTATTCCTTCCACAGTTGCTATTTTTGTTTGGAGAATCCTTTATAAGTTTATCCCTACCGATGGAAACTTAAGCAAAACAAGCTTTATCTTACCATCCAAGTGCCAATGTTGTTTTCATGTGGATAATATGCATCATGTTTTTATTTTTGGTCCTTTAGCTATTAAAACTTGGTCCTATTTTGATGACATTTTTCATTTGAATTATTTTAATGCCAAATTATCTATTAATGCTATGCTTAATTGTTGGTTTGTTAAGTCTAAAGGTCATATCAGAAATGTTATTCCTTCCCTTATCTTATGGTATTTATTGTTGGATAGGAATAATTCTCATTATAATTGTGTGGTTATGAGTTATCATAGGATTATCCATAATGGTAAAGATAAGGTTGTGGCTTTTTATTCTATTAAGTTACTCTCTATCAAGAATTAAAAAAAAAAAATTCTGTTGCGTCTGATTTAGGCCTTATGTTAGATGTGGATAATCTTCCTAAAGAACCTAGGTTTATTCATCGGACCAAAACTCCTATTAACTCTTATAAGCTAAATATGGATGGTGTTAGAATGGATGCTCTTTCAGGTTTTGGCGGGGTCATCGGGGATTATCATGGTAAGCTTATTTTGGCCTTTGCTGGTCCCTTACATAATTATAACGTTAACTATGCTATCATCTCTACTATACGCCATGGTTTAAGACTATGCTATTCTCTTGATATGACTGACATTGGTATTGAAGTTGGCTCTCATTATTGCTTTAAATTTATTCATTTTGTTGAGGATTCTGTGTGTACTTTTAATCTGTTTTATTTGATGAGGGATATCAAGCATTTTTGGGCCTCATGAACTATTCATTTTCCTGTGTCCATAAAGAAGGTAATGCGTATGCTTATTAGCTTACTAGGTGGGGGTGTGGTTTGGAGTGTTTAGCTAAATTTTTAGCCTTTAACCTTCTTGCTCCTCTTAAAGATCTTTTAAGATTAGATAAAATTGGTTTGCCTTATATTACAGTTTAATGGTGTTATTTGGGTTGTTTATTTGCTGTTTGGTCTACTTTGGAGTCTTCTTATTCTTATGGTTTTATTGGCTTATCTAGTTTGGTTTCTTAGTTCTCGGATGGCCTTTGCTGATGCATTGGCCTATTTGAGGCCTAATGTAGTTGGTTGGTGTTGGTTTAGTAATTCTTTTGGCTGTGTTTCATTGCGTCCTTTTGGTGCTTTCCTGGCTACTGTAATCTGGAGCATTTTTATTTGTTTGGTGAGGGCCTCGTGGTTGGTTCCTGGGAGCTCTTTTTTGTGGATGTTGCCCCATGGCTGCCTGGGTGCATGGATCATTACCTTGTGGTCTCTTGCCTGGGCTGCGAGTTGGTTTTTTATTATCTTTTTTCAGTTTCCTTTCTTATTTCAGCTGAGGTGGCTTTCTTCCTATTGCTTCCCATTCCTGGTCCTAGTATGGTTAACTATGATTTTTGGAGGTGCATTAGTGTTGTGACCTTACATTTCTTTTATTTTGGTTATTATGGATTATGAGTTTATTATCTTTTTTCCCTGCTTGCTTAGCTGATGTTGGCATTTTGAATATCTATTGGATCTATTATCCTACTTACTATTTCTTTTATTTGTGTTTTTTCTTTCCTTGGTATTATCTCTTTTTACAGAATGTTCTTAGTGCAGGTGCTTATTGTGGTGACTTTTTTGATGGGAAGCTGGAGCTGAATGTATTTTTTTGGTTCTTTTCTTCTTTTTAGGTGCTCTTTCTTGTGCACCATAGAATGTGCCTCGGTTGGTTTGTATTTTTGTTTAGTAGGGAACTCGAGCTCTTAGGTTTTTTTTTTATTTTTTTTGTAGCTCTCCTGAGCATTAATGAGCTTGTGGTCCCTTTAAGGACTTTGTAATCCTTTTTCATAATTAACACATAGGCCCCTCAATGGGTTTCCAAAAACAAAACAAGTGATAAATGAAATGATGTTTCTGACTTGATGTGAAATTATTCATCTTGAAATGTTTTATACTTTTTTAGTTAAATCATTTGTAGTAGATCACTAGAAGTGAATTTTGAATTACTTTGCTATACAAATTAATTTCCTTACAATATTTAATCTCTCAAAATTTTAAATTGCATTATGATTGGATATAGATTAGAAAATCAATTTCATGTTCTTCTAGTCAAATATTATTTAGCTAAAATTATTATAAAATAGATGTTTTATTTTTATTATTTTTCTTTTTCAATGTGTTTATCTTTGTTAATTATTAGATTTTGTGTTAACAATTTATTGACATTAGAAAGACTAGAAATTTTAAAAGATGCATAAAACGTGCCAAACAAAAAGATTCACAATATTTGCCAAAGTCAAAAGAGGCACAAAAAAAGCCCAAACTAAAAAAAATGCTCAAAGTGTGCCACAAAATATTGAAAAAATGCGCAATGTTGCCAATTGGACAGTTATACTTGTATTTCCTTTATCATTCTATAATTAGCAATAATCTATACTATTGACTAAGAAACTGATTAATCTTAATTTCATCATTTTTGCAATAATTATGTTTATTTGATTTATCTAGAACGAACACTGAGCCTGTTTGACTTTTCTTATCCTAGTTCTTTGATTTGGAATTTGAGTTTTTATCTACATTAGGAAGTTAATATTGCATTTGCAATTTCTTTAATATCTTTTTATTCTTTTTCAATTATTTTGATATCTTTTCAAGAGGTACTTCCCTTTTTTTTGTTGCCAAAAGGGGGATTCATGTTTGATGTTTTGTGATTTTTGTGTGTATGTTTATTGTGTTGTTTGTGTATGTTCACTGTTTAATTTTTATTGTGTTAATTTTGTTATTGTGCTGATTTTGTTTAACTTTGTTTTTATAGGTTTGATTTTCATTGGAATCCTTTGTTTTAAATTTGTCATTAATTTAGGGGGAGGTTAGGAGAGAAATTTTCTTAAGTGTTAACTCAAATAATAATTATTTTGTCATCATAAAAAAGGGGGAGATTATTACAACTTAGTTTTTAAAATTATGTTTTTATATCATGTGAGTTTTTGATGATACCAAAATATTATTGAATTGATTACTGTTTCTCCTAATATTTATTGGATATATTTTGTTTGTATTGCTTGTGTGTACTAGCATTACAAGAAAATCAAACTCCAGACTGCCAAAGACTTCAAGATATATTAGATTAAGGATCTTGTAGTTGAAGTCTATACTTTTTCTATTTTTCTTGAGTCTGAGAGAGAGTGATTGTAATTGGCTAAACATGCACACACACACACACACACACACTAGGGGAGTGATTAAAAAACTTAAAATTTGAAACTAATCGTACTGTACAATTTTCAAATTGTACTGGACAATTTGTGATGGTAGTTCCTCCAAAAACAATGGTAATCCAATCATGCTAGGAAATTTTTTTAAGGACTGTTCAAACTGTATGGTCCTTGGTTCGTACAGATGACTCATAGAGTATGAAATGGATGCGTACCAGATCGACCTAGACAAACTTCCAATTTTTTTATCTTTTTGTACAGACGATTCATAGAGTATGAAATGATGTTGTCCACTTTTGTACCAAGAAAAACATGATTTTATTTAATTAATCGTATTGTATGAAAAATGGTTCGTACAAACACTGATTAAAGTACAAAATGAGATTCATACATGATCGTATTGGATGAATGAGTTCTTCTTGAATTGTTCATACTATACGATGTCAGTTCATACAGACGACTGATAGAGTAAAAAATTAGGTTCAAACAGGATCATACCGGATGAATAAGTATCATTTTAAACTATTCATATATACGATCATCGATCAAACTGTACGATCGAAGTCTGTTCAACTTAAAATTTTTAGTTTTCGGGAAGGTTTTTCTAGTCTTTTGTAAATAAGGGTCCTAAAAATTGACTCTCAATACTCTTATTCCGAATTTCTCTTGAGTGTGCCTTAGGAGTGTGTTTGGGAGATTATCTTGAGATTGAAAAGTGACATATCTTGGGAGAGGAATTTGTGAGGGGATTCAAAAAGTTGCCCAACAGTGAGGATCTCTTATTTGTTCTTCATAGTTCTTCCCTACTTCTTGAAGGATCTTGAGAGAGGATTTTCAAAGGAGATTAGGTACTCTACCATCACCAGGAGGGTGAGAAAGGATGTTGGTACTCTTCCATCACCTGGAGGGTGAGAAAGGATGGTGGGTTCTCTGCCCTCACTAGAAGGGTGAAGGGATGACAATTTTCTTTTGCATTGGGTTGTTGGAAGAGAGGTTTTTGTAAGGGCTTCTCTACCTTATTGTGGGGGCTAAAGCAGAGTCACTAGTGTTTAGTGCAATACTTGGGGAAGGACTCTCTAGGGAGTGGACGTAGGACTTGATGTAAATCTAGATTTAAGGATTATAATTTTGATGATAACAAACATTTCTGTATTCTATTTTGATTGGCTAACATTTTAGGTACAAAAGATTAAATGCAATTCAAGCCAACTCAAGATCAGGTTCGCGTGTGTTTAGTTGTAATTTTTCCCTTTCTTGAGTCAAATGTAATGTAATTGATCACCTAGCTAAGTATCCTTGTACACACACACTCAGGGGAAGATTTTTTGTGAGTTAGAGTTTCTGTTCTATTTTTTATCACATCATCCTGGACGATTGCCATATCGCCCTGGATGATCCTTTGAAAATAGAAACCCGAATCAGGGCTGTCAAGTTAAATCGGTCTAATTAAGCCGATCATCCTGGACAATCCTCCCATCGTAAAGGTTAATAGGCTCAAATCAGTAATTCACAGCCGCCAGACTAAGTTAGGCATGTTTTAATTTCTTAGTTCTTCTATCTAATCATCCTGGATGATACGTGTATCATCTTGGATGATTCACATCAATCGTGCCTAAATTAGCCTGGTCATTAAGGAAAGCAATCGAGGAATAATTTGATTGATCACATCATCCTGGATGATCGTAAGATCGCTCCGAACGATATGTTAAAAATCCTCATCGTCCAAATGACTTCACCTGGATGACCCGTATAATGTGTTGGATGATATAAGCCTATTTATACTAATTATCCAGAACGATAGAAATATCGTTCTGGATGATCAAGTCTTTTTCAATCGTACAACATGTTTATGCAGGATGACCCGAATAATGTGTAGGATAATTTTGGTCATTTTTGAACTAATCGTATGGGACGATAAACATATTGAGTTGGACGATCAAGTCTTTTTCTTCAGATCATCCGGCATTTTCTCCTGGACTACCGAACAATCCATAGGATGATTTTCCTGAGTTGAACTTATTGTCTTGGATGATCTGAACAAAACATGTCTTCTAATCATCTAGAGAAGCCAGATCGTTAAGGCGAATTGGTGAAGATTTATACTGATCATATAGGACGATCCTTCGATCGTCCTGGATAATCTTTAATGGCAAGTTAAATTTTAGGGAAATTTTTATGCCTTTCTATTTAAACTTTTTTGTTTGTTATTCGAAAAACTTTTTGCCAAAGTCCTTTCCTAAGAGAGCTTTGAGAGGGAAAGGCAAAGCTTGGTAGAGAAATATAGAATCTTATGAGGGGGAGTTTGTGAGGTGTTCACAAAGGTTACTCCAAGCAAGGATTCAAGTCATCTTCTCCGGTCATCATCTCTTGTCATGTGGTGTCTCTGTGGGAAGGATCATCAACAAGAAGTCAAGGTTCTGGGGAGTGGACGTAGGTCAAGTTCACCGAACCACTATAAAATCTGGTGTGTTCTTTTTGATTATTTTTCTGTTGTTATCTGCTTGGGTGAAATCTGTGATTGAACTTTTTATTATTATTTTTATTCATTTTTATTGCAAATTATAAAAAAGATCATTCTTGTGGTTAAAGAAGTTTTTAAAACTACCAATTTATCCCCCCCTCTTGGTTAGCCTCGGGCTATTCATAAGGGCTTAACATCCCTATCAAACTTTTAAGTGGTATCAGATCGGGATTCAAAAATTAAGTTTAAAAACTTTAAAATTTTGATCCATGGATAACTTTAGTAATCATAATACTGTTGAAGGTTATTCAATTACATGACCACTATTGTTTGATAACATACCTTTTGATTTTAGGAAAACTTGCATGTCCACTTTTCTTCAATCTATAGATTATCCCATGTGGATGCTTGTTAAAGATGGCTATGAAGCACCTTTTAGACTTGATAATAATGTTAAAGCTAAATTGCCTTTTGCCGAATGTAATTTTGATGATCGGTACTTAGCCCAACTGAATGCAAAATATTTGAACCATTTTTTATGTGCATTTAAATTTGAGGATTACATGCGTGTCTCTACTTACACAACTAGTAAAGAAATTTGGGATAGGTTATGCATTACCTATGAATGTACACCCGAAGTTAAACAGTCTAGGTTAAATATACTTCTTCATGAATATAAACTCTTTTGCTTGAAACCTAGTGAGTCCATATCTAAAATGTATAGTAGGTTCACCCAAATTGTCACATCCCTGCATGCCTTAGGAAGAGAGCTTACTAATTATGAGAAAGTTAACAAGATTTTGAGATGTTTGCCTTCTTCCTATGATGGCAAGATAACTACGATCATTGAATCTAAGGATTTGAATGCTTATTCTATTAATACTCATTGCTTACGAGCAAGGGGTGAACCAAAGACAACTTGATGCAGGTGAGAAGAAAAAGAGAAGACTATAGCCCTAAAGGCTAATGATTCTGATTCTAGCTCTTCAAGATCTGATGATGATGATGTTGCCTTGATCACTAGGTAATTCAAAAGCTTTCTGAGGAAGAAACAAAAAAACTATCAGAAGTGGAACTAAGGTAAGAATAGTAAAAATTTTAAAGGTTCTTCTGATACAGTTTGTTTTGAATGAAGGAAGCCAGGGCATATAAAAGCTGATTGTCCTGCACTTAAGGCTCACCTAAGTAAGGAGAAGTGTGAGGAGAAAGCTAAGTTTAGAAAGGACAAGAAGAAGATTCAAAAGGGTTTCTAGGCATATTCAGCATCCGACTCCTTGGAGACTGAATTGAAGAGGAGACTACGAACTTTTGTTTGATGGTGGATGATCATCCTTGTCAGTCTGACCAAGAAGAGGTATGTGAGCTAACCTACGATCAATTACTTGAAGTTTCTATAAACATCTATTCATCATATAGGAAACTTAAGAAAACACATGCTAGCCTGAAATTGGAATTCTTAAACTTGGAAAAAGAGCATGAAATTTTGATTAAGGATCATTCTACACTTGATAGCTATCACATCTCATTACTTGATGAATTTGATGCGTTGAATAAAAAGCATTCTGATTTAATTATTAAGCATGATTCATTAAAAGCATCACATGTTGAATTAGAAGCTACATTTAAGAAATTAGAATCTCATGCATCTGAGTTAGATAGTGATGAGCATTATTTGAAATTTGAAATTGCAAGTCTCAAAAAATAAAATAAATTTCTAAGTGTAAAAATTAGTGCTTTTGAGAAAAATGAAACACCACCCACTTTTGTATAATTTTATGTACCTCCATTACTTGAAGAATCTAACTCAAAATTATCAAAGTATGTTTCAATCAAACCTAGGAAGAGGCACTATCATCCACGTATATTAGTTAACCCTTTTCCTTACGTTAGATGTTTATCTTGTAGCTTGCTAGGACATATCTTTCACACCTGCACTATTCATTATAGTACACATTGGGTGTGGAGGCTTAAATTGCATGTAGCACAGCACAAATGCATTGCATTCTTTTTTTAATAAAAAAGAACCCAAACTTCTTTGGGTTCTTAAATCTGACAATTTATGATTTTATAGGTGTGCTCTCACACAAGACCTCATGAGAGCATATGGTACCTAGACAACAGATGTTCAAGGAATATGATTGGAGATGCAAATAAGTTCATTTTATTAGAGACCAGAGCAGGAGGCAAGGTTACACTTGAAGACAACACCACTAGGAGGGTGGTAGGAGCAGGTATAATTGGTGATTCAAAAATTTTTATTATTGATAATATTTTGCTTGTAGATGGACTGAAATACAACTTGCTCAGCATCAATCAACTCTGTGATAAAGGATACAACATAAAGTTCCTGCCAACTTGCTGCATTATAAGCTTAAATGACAAAATGTTTTGCAGGGGAAAAGGATAAATAATGTCTACATGCTGGATGTAAGCTGCTTTAAAGCTGATGTTTTAATTTGCTCAAAACTTACTACTGATGAGTCTTGGCTGTGGCATAGGAGGTTATGTCATGTTAATATGAAAACCCTTAGAAGAGTCACCCAAAAAGACTTAGTGAGAGGTGTCCCCAAGCTTAAGTTCACTAAGGAGCACCTGTGTGATGCCTGTCAACTAGGGAAGCAAGTCCAATCCTCTTTCCACTTCATTAAGGACATCAACACCTCTAGACCTCTAGAAGTCCTTCACATGGATCTCTTTGGACCCATTAGCACTGTTAGCTTAGGGGGAAAAGTCTATGGATTTGTGATTGTTGATGACTACTCGAGGTTCACTTGGATTAGATTTTTGTCACATAAGTCTGAGTCATTTGATGAATTTAAATCCTTTTCCAGTTGGATTCAGAAGAAGTTAGGTTATGAGATATTGACCATCCATAATGATCATGGTGGAGAGTTTGATAATTTAAGATTTGGAACCTTCTGTCAGGAGCAAGGGATTAACCACAAATTTTTAGCTCCTAGGACCCCTCAACAGAATGGGATAGCTGAAAGGAAGAACTGAACTTTAGTGGAAGCCGCTAGAGCCATACTTGCTGAGTATTCACTTCCAAAATACTTTTGGGCTAAAGTGGTGAACACTGCCTGTTATGTGCTGAATAGGGTGAATGTTAGATCCAATCTGAATAAGACATCTTATGAGATCATTAAGGGTAGAACTCCAAACCTTTCCCACCTCTATGTCTTTGGCTGTAAGGTTTTCATTCACAATAATGGGAAGTCACTCTTAGGAAAATTTGACCGAAAATCTGATGAAGGTGTGTTCTTAGGATATTCAAATGTAGGGAAATCTTTTAGAGTATTTAGTTAAAGGATATTGGTGGTGGAGGAGACTACTCATATAGTGTTTGATAAATTTGATCCTAAGGAGTCTATATCTGAGGTAGAAGATGAAGAGATTGTAGAAGTCACCCAAGGAGTAGAATATGTAAATCTTGAGGAAAGGGTAGAAGTTGATTTTTCTTTGCCTAGAGAATGGAGATATTCTTCAAGTCATCATAAAGAACTGATTTTAGGAGACCCTTCTGAAGGTGTTAGAACTAGGCATGGCCTTAGGAAAGAAGTAAACCACTCTACCTTAATTTCAATGACTGAACCTACTAACCTGAATCAAGCCTTATCTGATGAGTTTTTGATCTTAGCCATGAAGGAAGAGTTGAATTAATTTGTAAGGAATGATGTTTGGTAGATAGTAGAAAGACCTAAGGATCAAAGTATTTTAGAAACCAAATGGGTCTTTAAGAATAAGATGAATGATTCTGGTGTGGTGATTAGAAATAAGGCAAGATTAGTGGCTAAGGGGTACAACCAAATAAAAGGGATTATTTTTGAGGAGGCTTTTGCCCTGTAGCTAGATTGGAAGCCATTAGGGTGCTACTAACCTTTGCCTGTTATAAGGGATTTAAGCTTTTTCAAATGGATGTCAAGAGTGCCTTTTTGAATGGGGTAATAAAAGAGGATGTCTTTGTAGAGCAGCCCCCAAGTTTTGAGAGTTCCCAATATCCAAATCATGTCTATAAATTAAAAAATGCCTTATATGGATTAAAATAGGCACCCAGAGCTTAGTATGAGAGGCTTAGCACATTCCTTTTAGAAAGAGAGTTTGTTAAGGGGAGCAATACCACCCTTTTTCTAAAGAAAATAGGAGATGATTTACTCATTGTCCAGATCTATATTGATGATATACTTTTTGGTTCTTCTGATAAAAATTTATGTGATGCTTTTTCTAAAATAATGAGTAAAGAGTTTGAGATGAGTATGATGGGAGAATTGTCTTACTTTTTTGGGTTTAGCATACAACAAATGGATGATGGAACCTTTCTTAATCAATTAAAATTCACTAAAGACATCTTGAAGAAATATGAAATGGATAAAGCCAAGCCAATCAACACTCCCATGAGTTTATCTGTTCAGATAGATAAGGATTCAAATGGAAAATCTGTTGATCAGAAAAAGTATAGAGGAATTATAGGATCACTACTTTACCTGACTGCTAGCCAACCGGATATCATATTTAGTGTTTGTCTTTGTGCTAGGTTTAAAGTTGATCTTAAAGAGTCCCACCTGACTGCTGTTAAGAGAATTCTTAGATATCTCTTAGGTACCCCAAACATAGGAATCTGGTATCCAAGGCACAACACTTCTTTTCAGATTATTGGATATTTTGATTCTAATTTTACAGGATGTAGGGTGGATAGAAAGAGCACTTCTAGAACTTGCCAATTCATAGGACAGTCTTAAGTTTCCTGGTCCAATAGAAAATAAAACTCTGTTGCACTTTCCACTACAGAAGCTGAGTATATTCCCTTAGGTAGCTGTGTGGCCCAAGTCCTTTGTTTGAAGCAACAAATTCTAGATTTAGGATTCTCTGTTGGCACAATTTCAGTTCTATATGATAACATCAGTACCATCTATATTTCTAAGAATCCAATCTAACATTCTAGAACCAAACACATTGACATAAGGCATCACTTCATTAGGGACCACGTAACCAAAGGAGACATTGAGTTACACCATGTAATAACTGAAAAGCAACTGGCTGACATCTTTACTAAACCACTAGCCTTTTACACATTCAGCATTTTAAGGGCCAGATTGGGTGTGATTAACATAAATGCATGAATCTTATCATTGCTGATTTCTGAACTTTTTGTTTTTCATTTCTTCCTCTCTATTTTTGTTTTATCAATTTTCTTTTAGATCTTTTATTTTTTTTGCTAATTTTAGTTTCTTTGATTTGCTTATTGAATCTGGCTATCTCTTTTTATGAGTTTTTCTTGGTTTTGGATTTATTGTCTACTTAATTAAGAATCAGATCACTACTCACTACTACTGATAAACTGGTTTTCTGACTGATAGTTTTGCCTTGGTTTTTGTTTGAAAGCTTGTAAGCAGTGATTGACTTCTCTAAACCAGTTAAAGGGAAGAAACATTAATGAGTGTTATCTCTTCCTCTAACTCCTTTAATGGTGAATTTTTCTCTTTAAATTGAGATCTTTTTCAAAATAAAAAAATTAGTTTTTGAAATAGAGATCTATTTTATCTTCCTACCGTAATCTATCTCATATGAATAGTGTTTTCAAAGCATTGAATCATTATTATGTTCTTCTTAATCAAGTGATTGCATTTATCATATGTGTATGATTTTGTTCTCTGGATTACTCTTCCTGATTGTAAAGAGTGAGCCTTTCTTCTCTTATGTCTGGAAGGTAATCTCACAACTGAGATACTTTAGGGATTATAAAAGGAAGCAAGCTTGCAAAAGAAATGAAAAGAGGCACAAAATGAGCCCAAAACTGAAAAGATACGTAATGTCGCCAAAAATGGAAGGATACACAAAGTGTACCAAAAATCAAAAGTTGCACAACGTGCGCCAAATAAATTAAAAAAGAGGCATAAAATGAGCCCACAAGGAAATAAGCTTCTTTCCTTTCAATCATTTAAGAATGAAACTCATGATTTCTGATTTCTTCCTTTGTAATACTATTTTATCAGATATTTTTCTTGAACGAGATTTGAAAGGATCTTTTTTTTCAAATCTAATTTCTTCTTTTTTGAATTAAATTTTTGTTTAAAAGAAATTTGAACTTATGAGGTGTCCGAGATAGGGTTCATAAAAATCAATTTTCCAACTTTTCTAGATTTTAGTTCGTCAATTTCTTCTTATTGGTTTTTGAATTAAAAACTATGGAAAATTTTTGATTTACTTGAGCTGATTAATTTTAAAAAAAAGTGTTTCTAGTTTGGTTTTTTTTTGCTTTTTCTTCCTCCTTTTTGTGATGTGAAAAGGGGGAGTTATTTTTTGTGTTACTAGTAGTTTCTTTTATTATTTTTGTGTTGTAGTTGTTTCTTTTATTGTATTTAGTGTCACTATTTATCAATGATTAGTAAAATTTGTAATGACAAATCTTCTCTCGTATGTGCGTTGATTATTCCTATCTACTTTATTTGAAACTACTAAATAAATATTTGCCATAATCAAAAAGTGGGAGATTATTGCAAATCTATATTTAAGAATTATAATTTTGATGATAACAAACATTTCTTTGTTTTATTTTGATTGGCTAACATTTTAGGTATAAAAGATCAAATGCAATTCAAGCCAACTCAAGATCGGATTCGCATGTGTTTAATTGTAATTTTTCCCTTTCTTGAGTTAAAAGTAATGTATTTAATCCCCTAGCTAAGTATCCTTGCACACACACACTCAGGGGGAGATTTTTTGTGAGTTAAAGTTTCTGTTCTATTTTTTATCACATTGCCCTAGACGATCGCCATATCATCCTAGATGATCCTTTGAAAATAGAAACCCTAATCAGGGCTGTCAAGTTAAGTCGGTCCGATTAAGCTGATCGTCCTAGACGATCCTCCCATCGTACAGGATGATAGGCTCAAATCAAAAATTCTCAACTGCTAGACTAAGTTAGGCATGTTTTCATTTCTTAGTTCTTCTATCTAATCATCCTAGACGATACGGTATCATCCTGGATGATTCACAATAGTCATGCCTAAATTAGCCAGTCATTAAGGAAAGCAATTGAGGATTAATTTAATTGATCACATCGTCCAGGACGATCGTAAGATCCTCCTGGATGATATGTTAAAAATCCTTATCATCTAAACTACTTCAGCTGGATGACCCGTATAATGTGCTGGACGATATAAGCCTATTTATACTAATCATCCAGGATGATAGAAATATCATCCCGGATGATCAAGTCATTTTCAATCGTACAACATGTTTGTACAAGACGACCCGAACAATATACAGGATGATTTTGGTCATTTTTGAACTAATCATACAGGATGATAAGCATATCATCTCAGACGATCAAGTCTTTTTCATCAGATCATCCAGCATTTTCTCCTCGATGACCCAAATAGTCCATAGGATGATTTTCCTGAGTTGAGCTAATCATCCTTGATGATCACAGGATCATCCCGGACGATCTGAACAAAATATGTCTTCTAATCATCCAGAGAAGCCAGATCATCCAGGCCAATTGGTGAAGATTTACAGTAGTCGTATAGGAAGATCCTTCGATCATCCTGGATGATCTTTGACGACAAATTAAATTTTAGGTCAATTTTTATGCCTTTCTATTTAAACTTTTTTATTTGTTATTTAAAACACCTTTTGCCAAAGTCCTTTCCTGGGAGAGCTTTCAGAGGGAGAGGGAGAGTTTGGGAGAGAGAGAGATAATCTTGTGAGGGGGAGTTTATGAGGTGTTCACAAAGATTACTCCAAGCAAAGATTCAAGTCATCTTCTCCGGTCATCATCTCTTATCCCGTGGTGTCTCTGTGGGAAGGATCATCAGCAAGAAGTCAAGGTTCTCTACCTGCTTCAGAAGGAAGCAAAAGGAGGTAACGTTCTCTCCCTGCTTTAGGAGGAAGTGTAAGGAGCATGAGTTCTCTGCCTGCTTTAGGAGGAAACAAAAGAAGTCTGAGTTCTTTGCCTCACCGGGTTGGTGAAAAGGAGTTGTGTAAAGGCTTCTCCGCCTTGCTGTGGGAGCCAAAGGAGAGTCACTGATTTGAGCAGTGAAATACCTAGAAGCGAGGCTCCGGGGAGTGGACGTAGGTCAAGTTGACTGAACCACTATAAAATCTGGTGTGTTCTTTCTGATTATTTTTTGAACTTTATTTTTCTGTTGTTATCTACTTGGGTGAAATCTATGATTGATCTTATTATTATTATTTTTATTCATTTTCACTACAAATTATAAAAAGATCCTATTGTGGTTAAAGAAGTATTTAAAACTACCAATTTACCCCCCCCCCCCCCCCCCCGCCCTCTTGGTTAGCCTCTGGTTAGTTTATATGGGCTTAACATCCCTATCAAACTTTTAGGACTTATTGGACCAAACCACTATAAAATGTGGTGTCTTTTGTTTTTTACTTTTGCCGCATTTTTATTTTCTCTATTTTTTATTTTCTATGGTTAAAAAATTATTTTTAGAAAATTTATTATTATTATAAAAATATCTTAAATTGGTTTTCTAAAATACTAAGAGATTTTTTTTAATTACCAATTCACCCCACCTCTTGGTTAGCCTTGGAACAATTGCCTTAGGTTTAACAACCTACTTGGACTTTCAAAATCAATTTGTGAGAAATTATGTTTGGTAACTTGTTGAAAGACCTAAGGACCAGAGTGTTGTTGGAACTAAATGGGTTTCCAAAAACAAAATGAGTGATTCTAGTGTAGTGGGGAGAAATAAAGCAAGATTAGAGGCTAATGGGTAAAACCATATAGAAGGAATTAACTTTGAAGAGACATTTGCCCCTATAGCTAGATTAGAAGCCGTTAGGGTGCTCCTAGCCTTTACTTATTTAAAGGGATTCAAACTATACAAAATGGATGTTAAAAGTGCCTTTCTGAATGGTGTAATAAAAGAAGATATGTATGCTGAACAACCCCCAGGCTTTAAAAAATCACAATTTTTTAATCATGTATTTAAATTAAAAAAGGCATTATATGGACTAAAACGAGCACCCATAGAATGGTATGAAAGGCTAAGAACATTCCTACTAGAAAGAACCTTTGTTAAAGGGAGCATAGACACCACCCTATTTTTGAAAAAGGTCAGAGATGAACTACTGCTTTTCCAAATTTTTATTGATGATATTAAATTTGGGTCTTCTAATAAAAATCTATGTGATGAATTTTTAAAAATAATGAGTAAGGTGTTTGAGATGAGTATGATGGGAGAATTGACATACTTTCTTGGATTTAGTATAAGGCAGAAGGATGATGGAATTTTCCTTATTCAATCAAAATATAGTAAGGACATCCGTAAGAAATATAAAATGGATAAAGCCAAGCCAATAAACACTCACATGTGTTATATTATTCAATTAGATAAGAATTTAAATGGAAAATTAGTTGATCCAAAGAAATATAGAGGAACAATTGGATTACTTCTTTACTTGACTGCTAGCATACCTGATATTAAGTTTAGTATTTATCTTTGTGCTAGATTTCAAGCTGATCTAAAAGAGTTCCAGTTGACTGCTATTAAGAGAATCCTTAGATATCTCTTAGGAACCTAAGACTTAGGAATCTGGTATCCTAGGTATAGCACCTCATTTGAAATCATAGGATATTTTGATTTAGATTTTAAAGGATGTAGAGTTAAAACGTTTAGCACCTTAAGAATGAGATTAGGTGTGATAGATATTCATGCTTGAAATTGATGCTTTCTATTTCTTTTTTTATTTATTTTATTTTATTTGTATATTTGTTTCTGTTTATGCGCTTTTATTTTATGCTTTTGATAGTCTATGGTTCTCTTGTAGTGTTTTAAGAATCAGATCACTACTCACTTTTACTTTTGAGTTTATTTCTTAAATGATATTTTTGTCTTATTTTTATTTAGAAGCATGTAAGTAGTGATTGACACCTATAAAATAGTTAAAACAAGAAACATTAATGATTTTTTTGCTTCCACTAACTCTTTTAGTGGTGTATTTTTGTTTTGAATCAAAATCTATTTCAAATTAAATTAGACTTTAAAATAAAGATCTATTTTATTTTCCTACAATAATCTATCTCATATGATAATGTTCCAAGTCAATGAATCTCTTTCAAGTTTTCTCAATTAAGCTGTTTGCATTTATCATATGGACAGGAATCAGTTTTGTGGTTTACCCTTCCTTATATAAGCGAGTGAGTTTATCTTCTCTCATATCTAGAAAATAATCTCACAACTGAGAAATTTTTTAAAGATTTAGAAAGGAAGAAAGCATGCAAAAAAAAGAGACACAAAATGAGCCCAAAACTAAAAAGATATACAATGTTGCCAAATAATTACAAGATACACAATGCGCATCAAAAATCAAAAGATGCACAATGTGTGTCAAAAGCTGATAAAGAGGAACAAAATGAGCCCACTATAAGTTAGCTTGCCCTTCTTTCAAATCTTTAAAATCATATAAGACTCCTACACTTGAATTTAAAAATCAAGATTTCTGATTAATTAGTTTGCAATATTATTCGATTAGATATTTTTGTAAAATGAAGTTTGAAAATATCACTTTTCCTATCTATTTTTTTTAATTATATTTTTGTTTAAAAAGGATTGTGACCGGTAAGGAGTCCGAGCTAGTGTTTACAAAATCAAATTTTTTAGCCTTTCTAAATTTCTATGTTGTCAATTCATTTTTTACTTGTTTTAAATCTAAAAATAATGTAAATTTATCATTTAAAAGAGCAAATTGATAAATAAAAAAAAGAAAAAACTTTGATTTTATCTTATGGTTGTTTTATTTTAAGTTGTTTTCAAATTTGTGTGTCGTTATCCTTTTATGCAAATATTTTTATGCTATGTTTTACACGTACTTTGTATTCTATTGATTAGAGTTTCTTCCCCCTTCTTTATGTGATGTCAACAGGGGGAGTTGTTGGCTATTGTTTGTTATTATTAATAGCTTTTAAATTATTTATTAGTAGACTTCTAAATTATTTGTTAGTAGTTTATTATTTTGTTTAGTGTTTGTTGATAAATTCCTCGTATAGTAAAATTAAACTCCCCTTACTTTCAAAAAAATCACCTTCTAAGAGGGAGATGAGAAGATAACAAAGAATCTAAGTATCTTTAAACAATAATATTTTCCATCATAAAAAAAGTGGAGATTATTTCAAATCAGGACTCAAGTACTATGATTTTTGTGATAACAAATATTATTTGTTCCTTGCAGCTATCTCATAACAAATGGTTTATTGCATATCTATTTTGCCCTGTTCACTAACTTTTTAGGTCCACCATTCCTTTGCAACTTTGATCAGCTCAAGATTGGGTAGACTAAGGTTACAGTCTGTATTTTCAGTCATTTATGTAATTTTTACCTTTCTTGAGTCAAATTATATAATCTGGTGGATACAATTGCTGAGTAACCATATACACACATAGGGGGAGAAAAAATATTTTTAAAGTTTAATTTTTTTTAACTAATCGTACTGTATAATTTTCAATTGTACTATATGATCAGTTATCTTAAAACAGTCTTAATGGCTAATTAAAAAATTAGTTTCTTTGAACTAATCATACTATATGATCTATATCGTACTATATGATTCATTATGATCTGAAAGCCCTGGCCACTAGATTAATTTAAGTAATATTTCAAAGTTTGAGTTTTGAATTAATCATATTGTAGGAGGGTGAAAAAGATTCAGGATACTCTACCTCAATAGGTGGTAGAAGAGATTTTTGTAAGGGCTTCTCTGCCTAGTTGTGGGGGCTAAAGGAGAGACACTAAGAGGTTTAGTGTAATACTTGGAGGAGTCCTCCAGGGAGTGGATGTAGGTCAGATTTGACTGAACCACAAAAAAATCCTTTGTGTTCGTTTTTTTACTTTTTCATATTTTAAATTTATGTACTTTCTGTAATTTACTATGTGGTCTCGAAAACTCTGATTTTGTTATTATTGATCTGCTCCTGCATCAAGGGTTTTTCATTTTTTTTAAGAATTTCTAAATTACCAATTCATCCCCCTCTTGGTTAGCCTCGGGCTAGTTCTTAGAGGTTTAATAACCTTCATAAACTTTCAGATAACCCTATATTCACCTGACCATATCAAAATAATAAAACAAGTGATTTTAAAAGCTTAAATGTCTTCCTGATCATATCAAAAAATCAAGACAGTAAACTTAAAAGATCAAACATTTGTTTGGCCATATCAAAATAGCAAAAGAGGAAGATTTAAACACTTTCTTGACCAAATAAAATAATGAACAAAGATAGTAAGTAGGATTTTTCTACGTTCACCTCACCATATCAATACATTTAACAAAGATATTTAAAAAGATTTAATGTCTACATTACCATATCAAAACAATAAGACATAAGATTTAAATGATCCAAAATTTGCTTAAACATATTAAAACAATAAGATAGGAAGATTTAGATGCCTATTTGACAAAATCAAAATAGTGGTAGAATTTTTCTATGTTCATGTTACCATATTAAAATAATGAATAAATATATTTTAAAAGGTTTAATGTTTGCTTAACCAAATAAAAATATTAAGATATAAGATTTAAAAGTCTTAACATTCACATGACCATATCTAAACAATGAAAAAGGAAGATCTGGATACTAACTTGACCATATTGACATAGTTAGTGGGATTTTTCTATGTTCACTTAACCATATCAAACTACTTTACAAAGACATATCAAAAGAATTAATGTCTACTTGACCATATCAAAATAGTAAGACATAAGATTTAAGAGATCCAACATTCACTTGACCATGTCAAAATAGTAAAAGTGGAAGATTTAGATACTCACTTGAAAAAATTTAATTAGTTTGCAGGTTTTTCTTTATGTTCACCTGACAATATTAAAATAAAGATCAAAAATATTTTAAAAGGTTTAATGTCTACTTGACCATATTGAAATAGCAATATATAAGATTTAAAAGATCCAATATTCACTTAACCATATCAAAATAGCGAAGTAGGAAGATTTAGATTTAAAGGGGAGAATAGCTCCTAAGAAAGTAAATTTAATGATATCAAATAAGAGAGGAATCTAAAATGAACAATTTTAATAAATACTCAAATGGGTGGTTTTTCCCACATAAGCAAATTTCAATGATAAATCTACCACAATCCAAAAGAAAGGATGCCATAAGGGAATTTACATCATTCTCTTAAGATTAAAAATCTAATCAAGCATTAGGAATTTCAGGATTTACAAATTTTTAGCATATACAGACCTAGTCTCATTTACTGGTCCTAATTTCTTTATATAACTTTAACAGCACTGGTAATTCAAACTTTAAATTTTCTTTTAATTAAAAATTTCTTTTAATACTTCAAGCATTATAATACTATATAAGGTATCATTAATTAATAGGTAACATGGGATAATCTCCCTTATAATCAACCAACTAATAACAACCTCCTTGGTAGGCTTTCTCCACCATGAATGGACCTTCCCATGTTGGTTCAAATTTGCCACCTACCCTTTGATGTGTAAATATAGTCCTTCGTAGAGTAATGAAAAAAATTCCCACTTAGAAAGTTCATGGATGACCCAATTTGTCATGAGCCTAGATCATTTTTGCTTTGTATAACTCGACTTTATTGAGCTTATAGTCACTTTTCTTCTAAACCTTTGAAGTTTTCAAATTAGTGTTTAACATTCTATTTTGAAGTTATATTATATTTTACCATACTTTAGAGTGAGTGTAATTGTACCTCTTAAGGGATAGTAGATTCAACACTAATGACTAAAGCATATGGTATAGATTAAGTTAGAGTTCTATATGTCGTTCGATATGCCCACAAAACTTCTACCATCTTTTTATTCCAATGATGTTCATTATTATATAAGGGTTTCTATAGGATTTGAACCCAAGTTCTTTTGAAGGCACCAACTAATCCATTTTCCCATGTGTAATAGATTATTGAGTATCTCCAATCAATATTTTATCATCTAACAAAATTATTTATTTTAGTACTTCTAAATGAAGGACCATTATCTGAAATGATCTGACGAAGAACACCAAAACAATATGTGATATGATCATTAAAAAAGTTTAAAATATGTTGAGCTTTAACTTCTCTCAATAGAACAACTTTTTCCCACTTTGAGAAGTAATTTTTAAATATTAATATGGATCTATCACCTCTAGAAGATGGCAAAACTACTAAACTAAAAGGTGATGGGAGTTGCGTGCAATTTGTTACACGGGCTACATTCAATGTGTGAATTAAGTTTTATGCCTTTGGATAAAATATGATAAGCTTAGATTTCTTTGATATGAAAAACCCCCTAAATATGCAAGTGCATGTGTCGATAAAGTAATAAAGTGATTGGTAGAGTGTTAATCCCGTGAGGAAGTGTTCTAGAAATAAGCAAGTAAACATGTATTACCTATAATGGCTGTAATATTTATACTATGAATCAAAGATACATATTTGATTTATGTCACTACATATTATTACAAGAGAAAAAAATAAGATGTACGATAATAAAATATTTTAAACTAATGAATACAAATTATCAAAGTTTTCCCAATTATACTCTCTTTTATTGATGTGAATTAAAGCATATGCATCCTTGTTGACCTAATGTTTTGACTAAGGTCAATTCCCCACATTAAACATCCAATCTCCATATATTAATCATTTAACTACAGTTCTAAACATTAAATTAAACTCATCTCTGTGCTTTAACATGATAACTCAATTATTCACCTTAAAATCATCACTTAATAGTCACCCTTGATTGCCATTTGATCATTTGATTAGTCACTTGATAATCACCAAATAATTATCAATGATATTATTATTGCAAATCCAAAACTCCTTCAATCACTAACCTTCATTGATCAATTCAAAACTCAAGTAAAAATAAAATAACCATTCCATTAGTTGATAGTCATAAGTGAAAGTCATCTGATCACTTGTTCAACCACTTATAATCATTGATGATTGTTAACGATATGGATATTTCAAACTCAAAACTCCTCTAAATCATTGACCATATCAAATCTTAATTAGATCCATCGATCAAATTTATTGAAAACTTAACATAACTCTAAAATCAAATCGTAAAATAGAACCCAAAACCCCTTGGTCCATAACCAATTTTTGGATAAATTTCAATCACCTCAGAACCCAACCAAATGACCTTGAATTCATGATATGTTAGTTGCATATTGATTAGGCATATCCATAGGGAAAACCACCTCATTTTGGAGTTATTCCAAGACCCCTAACCATAAAACCCAAAGCATATTCCAAGGCCCCAAAACCTTCAAATATTTAGAACTTAAGCCACTAGGCATGGATATTATGGAAATTAACCTTGGAAGCTTCCCTAAACTTGTTGAACGTCATGATTGATTTAAGACTGATACATTGAGCCAAAAATGTAGTTTGGTGGACCTTTATTGAGCATGGTTGACCATGATGCCACCTAAACCTAAGCCTTGAAACCTCCTAAAATTGAATTTTCCTTAATCTTTAATATCGTTTAGTTAAACCAAGCCATATAACCTCTTCAAACATATCCCAAATATGATTTGGAGTGCATTAAACCAAACGCCAAGCCTTCATCAACCTTGGTTGTTGAAGTCAACCTAAGTTGACCAAAATGCACTTTCACCCTTTTAAACTACATTGCTTTCATGGAAACCCCACAAAGTCTTGGGACCACCTCCAACAAACTGAAAAACACATTTGTATTGCATTTGCTCCAATCCTAACCCATGGTTAACACTGGTTACCCAAGTCAACCTTGATAGATGAAAGAGCCCCTTAAGCCCTAAACATGCTTATTGAACCAAATTGCCTCCCCATTACATGGGATCACATCCAATAATTCAAACATGAACTTTGGTCTTTTTTGAACCCAGCATTAACCTTCTATCATATTTGGTTGACCAAAGTACACCTACACATCAAAAATTTAAAATTCATGATTTTGACCAAACCATTAAACCAAGCTCCTAGGGGCAGTCCATGAGGTTAACATGTGTCTCCAACAAAAATTCTAGCCCTTGGGCCACCTGGTTTAGCCAATTGGGCTAAATAAAGTGCACTATAAGGGGTTTTCTTCAACCAAAACCTAATCCTTGTCAAATTAAATTCTATAAATTATAGTAGGAGGTATCACATGACCCAGCTATCCCAACCCATAGTTTTACTTGGGACAACAAATTGGGTTAAACCAAGCTCTCCAAAAATTAATTTCTTTGGCATATTAATGACCAAGCTAAAAATTAAACCAACCACCACTTGAATTATGTTCTAGAATCTTCATTGCACATACCATAGCCACCTCATGCCAAATGGGATGCAAATGTTTCAAAATTCCTTAAAACATTTTTTCTCTAATCATTGGTTCACCCATAATTGATTGGACACCTATCCCAATGTGCTCAAATCCTCTAAAACCTTCTATTAGCTCCTATTGTTCAATCCTTAATAGAAATGGTGGCTAGCTAGTGTGTCTATGGCAAGATCCTATCCCTCCATTCAAATTTATCTCGCCAATAAATACACCCTAAATTTTTTAAGCAAGGGTTGATTATTTGAATTTCGTAGCTCCATAAGAAGACTCAATTCCCTCGTAGCCTCCCCCAGCCTTCTTGATCTCAAAAAAAGCCTAATTGAGAAGAAAGAGAGAGAAAGAGAGAGAAAAGGATAATTCATGAATAACTTCGAACCAAGTGGAAATCAAAGCTTAGGGTCTTAAAGAAAGCTGTACAGAAACTCTCCAAGAGTTCATAGAACCCAAAATTAAGTCAATCTATCTATTAGTTAGAGAAAATTTGCATTTGTAGCTTTATAATTAAATTTTTAATTATCCTAATATTTTAATTTATGGTGCCCCCAAATTCTAAGGATTGGAATATTAGGGTACTATGAAATTATTTTTCAAATTTCATCAAATTTGGATGAGTAGGTAGGAAGTTATCATCATTTGATTATTTAGTTTATTTTGATCTAAAAATTTTTGAAAGATCTGGACAGTCAGATTGCATATGTATAATGATTGGATGGCCCACACACCATCATATTGTTCCATGTCTTTAATGGGTTTCAAACCTACGCCACGTGGTATGATCGCATCCGTTCAAGTGATCCTATACGGATTGGACATCTAACTGATCCAATGTGGATTGGACAACCTAATCCATTAGCTAATGTGCTTAAGTGGGTTATCTAGATTGCATTACGTGTCCCACCATCATTCTTTCATGCTGTACAATGAGGGTCATCATGCCAATAAGTAGCAATTATTTAGCGTGGGGGCTAAATCCATTAAATACTATAAAAAATTAAAAAAGATGCTTAATAACTTAAAAAATTCCTTACAAATCCATTTCTCACCCAAATGGAGTGTTCTTAGGTTGATTGGAATTATCTTGAGCCCAATTTTATTTTAAAATTTATTGCAAGTCATCTACAATAGTGGATTATGAGTCATTTGGCTTTGATTGAAAATCTATTTTCTTTAATTACTCATTACACAGTGGTCCAACTGAACTAAAATTAGGAAGGGTTAAATTAGGGTATGTATATCACCGACCTTAATATTTTTGGACCTTGATGGTCTACGGATTTTGATGAATTTAATTGGCAAAGTTATGTGTAAAGATTTGACCCATAACATTGAAAATTTGTAACTTCTAATTTACACATTATTTTGGTTTCATTTTTCTTTGGTGGGTTTATTTTTATGCAAGGGATAGTATGCCACTAATTTCACCCTAAATCTAGTCAAAAGATCTCTCGAATTAAATCACCAAAGGTATAGATGCACTTATCTTTGGTGAATGATTATGACACTTAGGCGGACTTAGATGAGCCAAAATTTATTGGGTTTCAAAAACATATTCATATGAACCTCTGTTTATATTTTTTCTATATTAGGTGCTCATTTGCTCTATCAATTAGTGAACCCAAGATTGGTAAACATAATTGATCAAGGAAATTTAAAAATCCATAATAACTCAAAATTACAACTAAAATGTAAATGATAACTATCATACTGGTCAAAATTAAAAGTTTAATATCGGATATTTAAAAGCCCCTTGAAAATTAACAAAAATAAAAAGAAACTTCACAATAAAGAAAATTTAATAGTTAATTAAATTAAATGATTAAAAATACTATAAATTTCAAAAAAATAAACACTTTAAAATAACCCTAGGAGTCATATCTTACATTTAAGAAATATTTTAAGAGGTTTTGGAGTTGATTTGGCACATAAATTAAAAAAAACTCTCTCTAATTAAATAATTCATTAAAATGGTCAAACTTATAAAGCCATAGCTAATTATAGAAAGCTATAAATTATGCAAACTCTAAGGCATTGAACTCATCTCCAGGTCTAGTATTTTTGAAATTTTAAAACTTCTAGAATTTAATGTATATCTAAAAGTCATTAATTGGTCAAACCCAATCCATTAAATAATTTAAAAATGCAAAATTCAATAATTAACCAAAATTTTAGAAAATTTATAATTCAGTGAATTAAATCTAATGAGCATTATTTACAGTCTATTAATAAAGTTTTTGAGTTAGTCTACCTCGGGCTGTGGGGTATATGTCCTATGAAGGGCATGGTCCTTGTGCTCGTTGTGGTAATGGCACAAATGAATTAATAGAATGTAAATAAAAAATTAAATACTTTTTGAGTTAATAAATAATAAACTAAATTACTTAAGAACTACTTAAAAATATTTAGAAATTATAGCTTATATAACCTTGTGTTAGACTCTTTTTTGGAAGATAAAAGTGTATTAGATTGGAAAGCTTTAAATAATTACTTAATTAAAATGAATGATTCTATTCAACTTATCAACCCCATTTTCAAAGGATTGGTAGCATTCCAAATATGAGCCTAGGACTTGCTAATCAATAGCTTCTGGAACTTAAAAGTTATTGAGTGCACTATCTTTTAAAACCTAAAGTTAAATAAGTTTAACAATTAAAATATTTCTAAAATAAATTTAAAACTTTTAAATCTCTAATTACTTGAATTCAAACCACCCTTTGATGATAATAAACAAATAAATTCAATTTATAAATAACTTTAAACAAATAAAACCTAGGACATATCCAAACTACATAGCCTTAGACACATACTTAGATGGCTTATTAGGACATCCAACTTTAGCCTAGACTAGGTTGGTGATTTGGTTTTGTTCTCTTAGAGTGCCTTGCCTAAAAGCTACTCATGTGTGACTGCTTACATTTTATACTCTAGATGTCATATTTACATTTTTGTTGGTGTACATTTGGAGTAGGTTCTTAGGCTATTTTATTTTCCATCATAGATTCACACTAAGCATTATACATATACATTTATATATATAAACTACTCTATTATATTCCTACAAAGAATAATATAGCTAGGCAATGATGTAAAATGAAATATATAGGCAATGATATAAATATAAATATTCTAGATTCTTGTATAAATAGATTGAGTTATATTAGGTCAAGAGTAATAAAAGATTTAAAAATGATTATTTATACATATGTATAGGTTTCAAAACAAAATAATACTTCATCCTTTGAAGATCATAGTCTTTTTGAATTCTATAGAAGATCTAGAAGCTAGAAATTTCTAAGAAGAAATAAATAATCATATTCAAATCCATATTTGTATAGGAATATAAATTAAGACTTATTATTAGTGAAGCCTCGCCACCTTTTCTATATAGCAGACCCTTATTTGTACTCTAAGGGATTATAAATAAATAAAAGTTTCTATTTATACATTGTTATTCATGCATCATTTTATTGTGCAATCATATACATATTGTGCAGTCCAAATTATAAAATTTTCTAAATCAGAGTTATTTTTTCCTAAGAATGAACCTTTTTAATCCTGTATTCATACAACAATTGATTGTGTTTATGATTATTAGCTGGCAGCTTACTCTTGGTTAGTATATGTCCAAACTAAAAACACCCTTCAATATCTGCACACTTTTTTCTATTTGTTCAAAATCTGAAGTATAAATCTAAAATCTAAATCCAACTTTAGAATTAATAATCTAAAGCAAGTACACTGAAATCTGGATAGCCCAAGCCTTTATTTAGATCTATATGAATTTGAAGTCTTTATTTTTCAATTTAATCAAGAGTATTCTCTTTGCATATAAAATTTACTATAGGGGCTTGCCCTTATAGGAAGTATAGAATTAAAATAAACCCTACTATAGTTCTTTTCTAAGGTGGGGGACAAATTTTTGGATGCAGTCCTAAGCGTTAAACATTGTTTTAATTTTATAATAAAAAATAAATGAATATTTTTTTTAGCCTTAGGGGTGAATTCAATATTCCTTAGGTGTTTGTTTATGAAAATAAATGTCAAAAATTATGTTCATGATTAAATGATAAGTGATTAATCTTTTTATCCTTAGGGATGAATTAAATATTCCTTATGTTGTGTTTGATCATAAAAATAAACTGGAAGTTTCACTTTTTAAATTAATAGTGAAACATTTCCCTATCCCCTAGGATGGGATAATGTTAATCTTTGTAGATTTGACTAAATAAAAAATATAAATTAAATCATGAGTGATAAGTAAAATTTTTCATAGACTATTTTGGCGACTTCTCTGGGGATAGTCTTCTCTCTCAATTTTTAGTGTTGACTAAACTTTTTAAATATATAGATTTAATTAAATGTTTGGTCTATAAGATTTCATATATATGCATGTTTATTTTAATTTTAGCCATGTATATGCTTGTTTTGTATAGTATCGTATGTTCATGTTTTGTATAGCCATGTATATACAGGTTTGTTATGCACCTATATATTTATGTCCGTCTCTACCTTACATATGCATGTTTTGTATAGTTTTGTACATTTGCAAGTTTATTTAAATTTTAATTGGTTGCCCATGCTTATGTAAGTAAGCATGTCCAAATGTTACTTGGTTTCATCCAAAAAACCAAGCAGACAAGGCCAATCAAACTACCTAATCTGTCTTAGGTTATGCAGGGGTTCTACCTGTATATAGTCTTATATTTGCATTTCAAAATTTGCAAGTTTATTTAAATTTTAGTTTTTTATCTATGCTTACAAGAGTAAGCATGTTCCATGTTTAATTGATTTTATCCTAAAACCAAGCTAACTAGGCCAACCATAATTTTGAATTGGTCCTAGGTCAAGTAAGGGTTCTACCTTTGTATATTTTTACATTTGCATGTCTATATTTACATGTTTTTTTACATTTCAATTTGTTATCCATGCTTGCATGAGTAAGCATGTTCTAGGGTAACATAGTTTTATCCTAAAAATCAAGCGGACTAGGCCAACCAAAACACTAGATCGATCCTAGGTTTTGTAGGGGTGCTTCCCATTTATAGCCTTGTATTTTGTATATGTTTTATAGCCTTGTATTTTGTATATGTTTTATAGCCTTGCATTTTTGCATGTCTATAGTCTTGCATGTGTATGTAAATTTTAGGCTTTTGATTGTAAATTCCAAAGTTTTCCCTCGTCTTGTATTATTTCTCTTCACTAAAGTCATTATGTAAATCTAAATCATGTCAAATGTTATCCTCTATTTTTAGAATTCTATATATAATGGTCCCTTTTAAATAATTATTCAAAAGTGAGTTTCAAATAAATCCTCATTCTTCTTTCCCCTCTAATTAAAACCCATTTGGATTGAAGTCATTATCAAATCATTGAAATAAAACTCAAAATCCAATTTCAATCATCTCCCTAGTGAAACTTTTCTGAAACTGGGTCCATATCAAAAATCATTAAAAAACTCAAGTTCAAAAGTTCCTGATTCACTTTAATTTAATTGTGTTTGGGGTTTTAGTAGACTTTATTAGTATATTCTTCAAACATATGTTTTTTCTTAAAGTTCAGTGAATTTTCTATATCAATAAATAATCCTGGTCAATTATAGAAAGCATGTCTTAAAACCTAATTTTCTCCTTCGACAATATTGTCAGCATGACTTTTAACCGGTGTCCATTAATTAGGTCGTTATGATTCAATTTGGGTTAATGGATATTATTCAATTTACTTTTATTGCACCATAATTTGAGGTGGTCAAAACTAAATATGATCTTACTCTTCCTATCAAAACTCTACTTGAGCATACATCTTTAGTTCCTATAGTAGCTACTAAAAAATCAGTGTTTTCCTTCCTAACAGTCCCAAGACTATCTGCCAGTCTAAAGGGAAAGTCATCTATAGTGTATGAGCTCCCTTATCTAAGTAAATTTGAGATGTGGTCATCCTCTTCCACTATGGAGATGACTAAATCTCAAAGGAGGAATAAGAATCATCTTCTAGGGAAAAAAGCTTAAAAGGTTAAATAGTTGGAATAGAATAATCTGATGAATGTCACAGTTGAGGTATCTGAAATGATGCCACCAGAATTAAGGATTAAAGAATTTTAGGTTTCCTTCAATGCTCCTATATAAAGTCCTAATCCATTGCACCCATTGTGCCATGATATCGGAGAAGAGAACTTTCTCCAAATAGTGAATTCCTCCATTCCTACATCATTATCTCTACAAGATGCAGTCTCTCTATCTGAGAGAAAGAGAAAGTTTTGAAGTTTATTGGATGGATTAGTTCATAACTATGCAAATAGTTATGGGCAATGAAATTCAAAATTTTTGAAGTCGATGAAATGACTAATCTTTACTCAAGTTGAAGTGGAGCTACATAAAGAAGGGATTATTTCCCCCTCTAAGAAGAAAAGAATCTAATGGATTCAAAATTTGCAAAGTTGTCAATAGTATCAAATCATCAAAGAGAGTCTAGAGGTTTCTCTCAAGTCAATCACAAGTCTATTCATATCAATAATTAGAAATATAAAGCTAGGAAACATTGAAGGTATAATCCAATCAATCCTCCAAAAATTGTTCAACTAAAAATTTAATTGACTAAACTCTCCTATCAATCCTTAGATCAGCAATTGGCAAGGAATGATGGATATCATTTCAAAATTAGCCAATCATCTTCTCACTCTAGCGTGATATGGCTGAAACCATCAAATTAGTCAAACCCATTATCTAATGAGAAGAAGGTTTGGTAGTCTAAAGTTCTTGTCAGTTCTGCAGCACCTATCATCAAAAAACAAAGTGCAATAATAGAAAGGATGAAGCAAAGTAAATATAAGGAAAAGTCTTCCTACCATAGAGAGTATATCAAGGTTGATCCCCATAAGGTGTCAGGGAAATCTATAGAAGAAAAGATGAATTATTTGGAATAAAGGATATAAAACATTAATGAACCAGAAGCTTATGATATAGCATCTTAAATTGTCTAGATAAGGAAATGACCAAAAGTGTTTTCATGGAAGATATATGATCATCAATCCAAAAAGATAAAAGGAAAATAAAAGTAAATCCAATTGATATTGAAAATGTGGAGAAAGATGGAGATGATGAAGAATATGTTCCTAATATGCTAGAAGTCTTTTAGATCATTTAAGTCTGAAAGATGAACAAATAGATCAACTGGAGAAAAAAGATGGAATAATTAATGGCTTTTATGGCCGCTCTAAAAGGAAAAGAAATATCTTCTACAAAAGTTAAGATATATTCAATGCCAGTAGAGTCTATCAAACACTACATTAAGCTTAAGGAAATAGTTAAAAAAATGAAACTGAAGTCATTAATTCTGAGAAACAAAGATTCAAATAGTATACATCAAAGAGATTTAGAACAAGTTAAGGAGGCTTTAACATAGTCTAAGGGGACCTCATCTATTGTAAGGGGTAGACCCTACCTGGAATAATATGACTTGGTTTCTTATCATAAAGGATTCGTGCCACCCTCTTTTAAAAACATTCATGGAATGCAAAATAAAAAAACAACACTTATCACATTTTCAAGGCTTATTGTTGCAATGTAGGACACAATGATGCTTTATAAATTTTGGTAATTTATAAGTAGTCTATTTGGAATAAAAATACCTATTGGATCAGGGAATACTTTTGTATAGTTATAGTAGTTGTTCATAAAATATTTATTAGGGCACGTCACCGTGTCAAAGTAGGGGATCTAATAGTGGGAAAGCAGAAACCTGACAAAATCCTGGTTGATTACATCCCATGAAGGAGGAACATCATTATGAAATGTGAACCTAAACTTCAGGAATATCATTCTATAGATATTCTTTAAGAATATCCATGGTCTCATTACTTTTTGATTAAAATGGTTCATAACCAAAACTTCTGAGAAGTTATTGAGTAAAGCCTCTAATCTCCATGAGAAAATGTCTCAATTAAGTTTCTTGAAAGAGGAGTCACCTATAGAAGTTAGAAAGATAAAATCTTAGAAAGTGTTAGAAAAGAAATTAGGGTCAATGTCTGTAATGGATAAATTAAAACAACCAATGCAAATTCAGGCAAAAAAATCCAAATCACCCTTCTCGGCATCAATAGTATACAAAGCCATAAAAGATCAATAATTCAGAACTAGACTTTATCTCACTCTTGAAGAAAATAGGTAGAAGTTTATGGCACACAAAAATAAGAGTTACTCATTCAAAAGAGAAGCTATCAAAAGAATCTTCAAAAATCTTTTAAATAAAACTGAGTTCATATTTCCTTAACCTAAAAAGGCAGATGATGCGGGAAATGTAAGAAAACCCAAGTATTTCCCATATATTTGAATGATCAGTCATGAAATTGAAGATTTTTTAACCTTTGAAGGGTTGCATAAAAGAAGCATTAAAGTGGATCAGTTGTGATACCTAAGGAGTATTTATCTAATTTTCTTTAAACTGCTAAATGCATGATGATAGAGCCTTACATATCAGTCTCAAATCTAAAATTTGATGAAGATTGGGATATAGCTTTATTCTTATCTTCTATGAAAATTCTAAATAAACTTTATCATTCATTGCTAAGATATCTCTAGGAGTGTAGAGTCCTATGATGGATGATCTGCAGCTCCTGAGGATGAAGTGTAGAATAAGGTTCCAATTGAAGAACTTAAGAAGATGTTAGATGGTGAGTTTTTAACAATTTAGAAAGAATAACTTAAAAAATAAATTAGTAATTTAAATAGTAAAGTTGTAGTTTCTTCAAATGGCAAAGCAAAATCTCTTGTACCCCTTGCACTATATGATTTCTATTTTATCTAGCAAGGGGTTAAGAAAGTAATGAGGAATGAATCAATGTATATCTTATCTATATCTAGTGATAAAAAATTTGTTACATTAATAGTGCAACAAAAAATAATTATATAGAACCTGAAGTAGACTTAGACGAGCTGAAAGAATCTTTTCAATATTTCTATGATAGTGATTCCCCTATCTTCAATGTTCAGGGTGATCATATTTACATAGATATTGAGATGTCTGATTCTAATAGTTCATAAGATGAAGTGTTAAAAATTAAATGATTACTCAAAATTAAAAGAATCCACTTTCTCCTCCCTAGAAGAGATAGTTCATGTAAATCTGCGCAGCAGTAAAGTACTAGCACCCTCAGTATTTGTAGTCAAAAAATGAAAGCAATTCATTGATAATCAAGAAAACTTAACACTAGACTAGCCAAATTCAGATGTAGCTAATTCAAATATTCCTAAAGTGGATTATAATTTGTAAGGCATTTTAAAAAACTGCTAGCAAAATTGAGTATTTATGATGCTTTGGTTCTTTCTAAAGAAATGAGGGAGACTTTTATTTATTTTTTACTCAATCTAGAGAACTATATTGATTATTTAGCATCAATGAAGTCAAGAGAGACTCAACATTTCAAGGAAATCCTAAGGATCACATTCTCGGATGAAGATTTCTCATGGGAATCATAGAGTATGATTGTTCACTATATAATTTTTACAAACAAAAACAATTACAAATTATCTCATATTCATGTTGATCTGGGTGCTTCAAAAATACTATAACTCTTATAACTCTTGTATACATGAGATTATATGCTCATAAACACAATTATGATAAAATGATGTTAGAGGATTCAACGAATGGCTTTGGGTTCAATAACCCTTGAAAGTTTGTGAAGGTTGTTAAACTTTAAGGAACTTGACCGAGGCTCACCAGGGGGGGGGGGGGGTTAAATTGATAATTTTAAAATTTTCTTAACATAAAAAAAAATGGAAATATTTTTGTAACATTTTCTAAAATTTAAAATACCATATTTTAATTACTTGAGGAAGCAAATGAGTTTATCAAAAATATTTATTTAATTATGATGATATCTTTATTTATAAAACTAAGCAATAATCACCAATTTTCCAAAGTAGTTATAACGGAAATAAAATGCAAGAAATATAAAAGTTTGAAAATAAAAAGACCCAACATATATTTTTATAGTGGTTCGGTCAACCTTGACCTATGTCCACTCCCTAGTGTCCTCTTATTCTAGAATTACACTAAAATAAAGTGACTCTCCTCTTTCTCCCATAATAATGCAGGGAAGCCCTTACAGACTCACTTTATTAAAAGTTTATGTGGTGGAGTGCTAGACGTGATGTCACCCTCTTGGTGACGGCAGCGGACCTTGACTCATTTTTTTGCTTCCGAGAGAAGGTAGAGAACCTCAACTCCTTTTTCTCCCTCTTGGAGAAAGTAGAGTACCATGAGGACTTGACCTAGAAGCTTCTCTCCCTAGAGAGCTTCCAAAGACTCACCAAGTCCATAGGAGCAGCAAGGGTGTACTAGCCCAGAGCAACTATGTGATCCCCTCACACTCCTTCTCCCTCACACTCAAGCTCACCTTCTCCTTCCTCTCAAACCTTGGATTTCTCAAAAGCATCTCTCTCAGAGTACCTGCTTAGTATTGGGCTTTAAGAAACCCTAGTAAATTAAGTATGCCTTTACTATTCATATAATATAAATGAGTTTATATAGTATGATTAGTTCAAAACTAGTCCCATCCAGTATGATATAAACAGTTATTCAAACAAACTATTAAATTTTATGAACACACCATATTATACGATCTGTTTGATTTCCTCTATTTGTGTGGGATGATTCTTAGGATGACTAAAAATCATCTTTGTTAATCGTCCCATATTGATCTTATCATACAGTACGGTTAGTTGATTTCATGTAGGTCGTCCAATACGATATGAATATCATACTATATGACTAGTTCAAAAAATTGTGGTTTCATTTGGTACGATATTTGGGACAACCAAATTTTGTCTCAGTTAATCATTTAGTATGATGAATATCGTATAGTATAATCGACTATCACTAATTAAAACATAATTTGATTTACTAATTATGAGGGTTAATTTTAACAAGATTTCAAATGCTTGTACAATACAATTAGTTAAAAAGTCAAATTTCAAAATCTTACTTAATTTAATCTGGCAGGTAAGGTTTTTAGATCGTAATGAATCATACAGTATGATTACTATATAGAAATTAATTTTTCAATTAACCATTAAGGCCACTCTTTCTATATTGATCATACAGTATGATTGTAAGTCGTATAATATGTTTAGTTCAAAAATTTTAACTTTTAAAATTAATATTACTCCCCCAATGTGTGTGTGCATAGTCATCCAATTGCATACACTCTTATAAAGACAAACTCAAGAAATTTAAAATAAAGAAAAATAAAATTACTGACTTTATTTACTTGATTTTCCTATTCTACCCATTCTTGAGCTTGTAATAGCCTTGAGTAGTGTAGGACTTACGTACAATGTTAGTGCTCTTAAAGACATAAAAAAAATCTAAAATATTTAGTGAGAAAAGTAACAATTTAATCAATAATGTTTGTCTTTATCAAAATCACAGACTAGGGATCCTGGATTGTAATAATTTCCCATTTTTTGTGATGTCAAATAATGTTGGTTGATAGGCAAGTTAAAAATGCTTTTCTCCTAAGCTCCCCTTCAATAGGTAATAGTTTTATAAATTGGGGGTTGCAATTTTTTTTAATGAAAGAAAATAGAAAATAAAGTAACATAAACACAAAATTCTATTAAGCTGAAACATAATAAAACATACATTTTCTCTCCCTTTTGACATCACCTAAAAAAGGAGGAACAATAAATAAAGTAAACATTTTAAGAAAAAATAAGTAAAAATATAACAATCAAAATATTAAAGGTAAGGCAGATCTTAATCAGGTGGTGGTGGTGGATGAAAGTATTGATGGATGGAGGTAAATTGATAGTTAATTGAGGAAAACCTTTCTCTAAACCATCTCATGTCGTCCTCCTGTTGTTATTGTTATTACTGGATGTGATAATTGAGCTTGGTTTCTAATCGCTTGAGCCGCTAAATTATGTCATCATGAGGTCATGAAGGGTAGGTAGGTGTAGGTGGTGGTATTGGTAGTGGTGGAGGTCCAATTGCAGGAGCAGCTTTCCCTTCATTATCAAATTCTGGCTCGATATGCTCATGCCCAAGATGGAAAATGATACGGAAGGAGGCATATGTCTAAAATATAAGAACATTATCAGTTTGAGCAGGAAAATTGATTTTGTATTTTTTATCTAGGATATATTATATGATGTGTCATAGGGCAACATTTTGTTTTTTTTGGGTACTGGGATGTCAAATATGAGTCATGTTTTGGAAATAATCAAGAATCATTTGGGCTTCATCAAATTTGGTATTCAACATGATTAAGTAGGTGACTACAGATAGAGGTGGAGTTTTATTAACCTGATCCTGAGCTTTAGGTTTAATTGTGGTTTTAAGGACTTACTGGATGACCCGGGCATTTTGATTTAAAGTGTGGACTCGTGGTTAATGTTGGTGTATGGGCACATTCTTAATGATCAAGTTGATAGAAGTATAGTCAAAGTCATTTGAGATAAGGGATTGAGGGCAAGGTCCTTCGATAGAAAGACCGATATGTTCTGCTAAATCAGCCTTGGCAATTTTTATGTTTTGACAACAAATAAAAGAAGTCATGGTAGAGGTTTCTAAATTTAGCATAAGGTTGGCTAAGAATTCATAAGGAAGTTAAGAGTTATAGTGAAAAGTTAATGTGAGAAGAAAGTGAAGAGTAGTGAAGGCAAAGAGGTTCATCACCTCAAAGTTAAGAGCTGGTTAGTTTATCATTCGAGAAGGCATGATTTTTGCCTCCTTATAATTGTGAGCTTCTTGAGCCCTTATAAAGAGGAAATGATCATCAAAATGATGAGAGGAGGAGGAGCTACCTTGAGTCATTCTACCGCATTTGCTTCCACCAGCCATTAGACAGGAACGTTCAGAGGGAATGAGTTTGAGGAAGTAGTGAGTTCTGTTAATTGAAACATTCAAAGCCTTCCAATTTATAGATTTTATTCCAATCGTACAGTATGATTGAGGTTTGTAAAGTATGATCAGGGAAGTTAATTCATCTGGATGACTTATTAGAAAAAGTGGTCAAATATTACTGTACGATCAGGTATCGTACTGGATGATCTGAAGGAACTGGATTCATCATGAGAAGTCATTGATTTGGCATTTGACAAAAAGTTCATACAATATGAAATGCAATTATTATCTTACTGGCCAAATCGAATTCATCCAAATCCAATCTAACACATGCATTATATAGTACGAAGAGAGGTATCGTACTGTATGTTTGGCAATAATTCATACCAAATGAATTAAATACCTCAACGGTTAGTTACACATCATTTGTATAGTATGAAGAGAGGTTTGTACAGTATGATGAGCAAATCATGGGTCTAATTTGGACCATTTATTAAACTAAGGGTTGTGATCTGTGCAATTGTGTATATCATGTAGTATGGACGTGAATCATATAGTACAATATGAATAAACCTTGAAAGATTTTGGGAATAAGTGAGGTGTGTGTAACGATCATGAAACATCTTAAACAAAAATTGTTTTCTCAAGACTTTTTTATATGAAACATAAACTATAAACAACAACACATAAACATGTACAAGAATAAACACAAACAATTGAACACATATGAATGTATAATTTCAAGTAAATTTTTTAATTTTAATTTATCTTGAATTAAGCATGAATGTCTATAACACCTAGTTTTATCCTCAAGGTTCTAAAGGTGTCATAGGCTAGGAGTTTTGTAAAGATGTCTGCCAATTGATCTCCTGTAGCTATATGATACAATTCTATATCTCCCTTGGTAACATGACCTCTTATAAAGTGATGCCTAATGTCTATATGCCTAGTACGGGAGTGTTAAATTAGATTTTTGGATATGTAAATAGCACTAGTGTTATCACACATAATTGGAATGGATCATACAGGTAGTCTAAGATCTAAAAGTTATTGCTTTAGCCATAAGACTTGGGCAACATAGCTCCCTACTACTATATATTCTACCTCAGCTGTGGAAAGGGTTACTGAGTTTTATTTTTTATTGGACAAGGAAACTAAAGATTATCGTATGAACGGGCAGGTTTCAAAAGTGCTTTTTGTATCTACTCTACATCCTACAAAATTAGAATATGAATATCCTATTATTTCAAAAGAAGTGTTGTGTCTAAGATACCAGATTCCTTAGTTTGGAGTGCTTAATAGATATCTAAGAATTCTCTTATTAGTAGTCATATGGGATCCTTTTGGATCAACCTAAAATCAAGCACGAAGGTAAACACTAAATATAATATCTAGTCTGTTAGTAGTTAAGTAAAGAAGCGATCTAATAATTCTCCTATACTTTAATTTTCCAATTAGGTCCTTATTTTATTGAATAGTAGACCTCATGAGAGTGTTCATGGCCTTAGCATAATCCATTTCATACTTTTAAGAATGTCCTTGATGTATTTATATTTTCTAAGGAAGGTTCCATCATCCATCTACTTTATATAAAATCCAAGAAAGTAGTTAGCTCTCCCATCATACTCGTCTCAAATTCGCTGCTTGTTATTTTTAAAAATTCATCACATAGGTTTTTATTTGGGGATCAAAATAAGAAGTCATCAACATAAATTTGAATAATGAGTAAGTCTTATTCTTCTTTCTTTAAGAAAATGGTGGTGTCTAAACTACCCTTATCAAAGCCTCCATCTAAAAGGAATATGCTCAGCCTCTCATATTAGGCTCTAGGTGCTTTCTTCAACCCATATAAGGCCTTTTTAGTTTTAAAACATGGTTAAGGATTTGTGAATTTTCAAAACCTGGGGGTCGCTTAACATAAACATACTTTTGAATCACCCCAATTACGAAGGCACTCTTCTCATACATTTGATATAGTTTAAAACCCTTGAAGCAAGCAAAGGCTAACAGCACCCTAAAGGCTTCTTGTCTAGCTATAGGGGCTACTAATCTTGCTTTATTTCTCACCACTATTCTAGAGTCATTCATCTTATTTTTAAAAACTCACTTTGTTCCGACCATAATCTAGTCCTTAAGGTCTCTTGACTAGTTTCCATATATCATTTCTAATAAATTGGTTTAGCTCTTCTTGCATTGCTAGGATCTGAAATTCATTAGCTAGAGCTTGGTCTATGTTGGTAGGTTCTATCATAGAGATAACAGTTGAATGACTTACTTCCTTCTTAAGTCCATGCCAAGTTTTAACACCTTCAGATGGGTCTCCTAAAATAAGTTCTTTAGGATGACTAGAAGAATATGTCCAATCTCTAGGCAATTTTTCTTGAGGTTCTACTCTATTTCCTATAGTAATGGTTTCTACCTCTTGAATTACCTCTACTTCTTTTTCTTCAAGTTTAGATTCAGAGGTCCTATCTAATTCATCAGATACCATAAGGGTAGACTCTTCTACTACCATGGTCCTCTTATTAAAGATTCTATAAGCTTTCCCAATAAATAAATAACCTAAGAAGACTCTTTCATCAGATTTTGGATCAAATTTCCTAAGGGTGATTTTTTATTGATTAAGATAAAGTACTAAAACCCAAAAAAATGTAAGTGAGAAAGGTTGTGTCTAACCCTTAAGGAGTTTATAAGGTGTCTTATTTAGCTTGCATCTAATATTCACCCTATTTAAAATATAACAAGCAATATTTACTACTTCTGCCTAAAAATATCTTAGGAGTGAGTATTCAGCTAGCATGGCCCTAGTAGCTTCTACAAAAGTTCCATTTTTCCTTTCATCTATTCTGTTATACTAAGGGATCCTAATGGTAGAAAGTTATGTTCAATACCTATCTCTTGATAGAAAGATTTAAATCTATCATTTTCAAATACTCCACCACAATCAATATGAATGGTTGAGATTTCACATCCTAATTTCCTTTGAATCCAGATGCAGAATGTTCTAAATTCTTTAATTGACTCACTCTTATATATTAGGAATCTAACCTAAGTAAATTTTAAGAAGTCATATACTATTACAAATCCATATGTCTTTCCTCCTAGGCTGGCTGTAATAATTAGTCCAAAAAGGTCCATATGAAGGATTTATATTGGCCTAGAGGTCTTGATGTCTTTGATTGAATAAAATGAAGTCTTAACTTATTTTTCTAGTAGGCAGGCATCATATAGGTGGTCCTTATTGAAGTCTAACTTAGGTATGCCTCTAACTAGGTCTTTTTTGGATAATCTTCCAAAGAGTTTTGATACACTCTCCTATGCCATAGCCAGGAATCATCAATAATAATTTTAAGCACAAAGGGTTAGAATATTCAATATAATTTAAGTCTAACATAAGTATGCATTTTTTAGAAAGAAATTTGAAGTTAAAGCCTTCGACACATAGTTGACTAATACTTATGCTTAAAACCATCAACTAATAAAATATTCTCAATCATAAAGTTCTTAGAGTTGCTAATTATACTTGAGCCCACCACTTTACAAGTGGTGTTGTCTCCTAATGTCACCTTGCCTCCTGACCTGGCTTCTAGTGTAATAAACTGCTTCATATCACCAGTCATGTGCCTGAAGCATCCACTATCAAGGTTCACATGCTCTCACTAGGAATTTTGTGAGAGCAACCATACATAGTCATTCAGAGCGTAGATTTGGAAACCCAAGTGAGTTTGGGTTCCACCTTATGCTTAATTGAATTACATGATTACATGCTATGCTATGATGAATGCAATTTAGACCACCATGTTAGATGTGACCTATGGTGGATTGTACAAGTGCAGGCTATGTGTCCTACCATGCCACAAGAGTAGCACCGAACACCAGGAAATGGATTTACTAACCTATGTGGGTCATGGTGCCTTCTCTTAGGTTTAGGTGATGCATGTCGGATTGAGGGGTTGCACTATTGAGCTAATGTGGGAGATGTTTTATTGTTATTAAATGTAATGACTTTTGCTCTAAAAAAATTATTAACATTTTTATAGGTTGCCACTTCCAATTTTAATGCATGCTTACTACTATCTAGTTGACGTGCAAGTTTTTCTAATTCCTTAAATGAGTTATCTAATTAAATATGTGATATTTTCAAGGATTCATGTGCATTAGTTAAGCCAATATGCTTCTTGTTTAAGGTATCATACTAATCAAGCAATTTCTTATGATCAATATCTAGAATAGCATGCTCTTTTTATAAAATAGATAATTTAGTATTAAGACTAGCATGTATCTTTTTTAGCTTCCTATATGAATCATGAATATTTTCAAAAATAATGAGTAATTCATCATAGGAAAGTCGACATACCTCATCTTGATTTGATTGATTAAGATTATTGTTAGCTGCAAGACATAGGTTTGTTACCTCCTCCTCTGCTTCTTATGATTTTGAAGTGGAGTCGGCCCAAAAACCTTTCTACGTCTTTTACTTGCACCTCTTAAATTTTTGCTTCTCTTCACCCTTCTCTTTGATCGGGTGAGTCTTAAGGTTGGGGCAATTAGCTCGGAGGTGACCTAGTTTCCTGCACCCCATGAAAATGGTGTTAGAAGAAGCTTTAATAATTTTATTGCTTTTATCTTTACTCCAATTATGCTAATGATGCCTCTATTTTCTTTTTAGAAAACTCATGAGTTATTATGTCATTAAGGTGATGTTCTCTTCGTCCTCCACTATAGAACTGTCACTCTACAATTTTTTTTTATTTTAGTGTTACAGTTCTCTCCTTTTTCTTCTCCCATGCATCACTTTGCCTTTGACTCACTCCTTGCTCGTAGACAATGAGTGACACAAGCAATTGTCAATGGAATAAATATTCAAGTCATTAGATTAAGTAATTATAGTTATCTTGGCATCATAAGAACTAGGTAAACAATATAAAATCTTATTAACTTTATCAGAGTTTGATAGTTCTCTACCAAGTGCATGTAAGGATGTCACTATCTCGATGAACCTAGTGTACATTTCAAATACAGTCTCACTAAGTTTCATGCGAAAGAGTTCATAGTCATGTAGTAGAATATTTAGCCTAGACAGTTTTACTTCACTAGTTCCCACATTAGTGATACATAATGTAACAAAAATCTCCTTTCCCGTAGTGCATGTAGAAACTCGTTTATAGTCTTCAGATTGAAAGCACAAAAGAAACAATTCAAACATTTAGCATTTAACTATGCGAGTTCCCTACCCTCATAACTTCATTTAGAGAAAGGAAAATCAGTTTTGATGCCATTAACTACATGCAATGGAAATGAATAGCCAGTTTGAATCATATCCCAAATTCTATAGTCAATGGAATCTAAGAATGTTGACATACATATTTTCTAGTAATTCAAAGGAGTATTTTCAAACAATGGTGGACTAGGTTATCGAATAACCCTCCATAGTGTTATGATTACCAAAATGAGCCATTGATTATGCTTTAAAAGTTTTCTAAAACCTCATTTTTGAAACCCTCTTTGATACACATGAAAGTTCGTGAAGATTGTTAACCTTAAGGAACTAGCCCAAGACTCACAAAAAAGGGGGGTGAATTGGTAATGTAAAAATTTTCATAACTTATAATAATGACAATTATTTTGAAATATTTTTAGAAATTGAAAATACCAAATTTTAATTACATGTGGAAGCAAAATGAGTTTATAAAAAATATTGATTTAACTTTGATGAGATCTTGATTTATGAAACTAAGCAATAATCACCAATTTTCCCAAGTGGTTATAATAGAAATAAAATATAGTATATATAAAAGTGCAAAAAGGAAAAAAATCATCAGATATTTTTATAGTGATTCGGTCAACCTTGACCTAAGTCTACGCTCTAGAGTCCTCCAATCTGAGAATCGTACTAAAGTAAAGTGACTCTCCTTTTACTGCTACAGCAAGGCAGAGAAGCCCTTATAGACTCACTTTCACCAAACCTAGTGTGACAGAGTTCCAGATGCTATGTCTCCCTCCTGATGATAGCATCGAACCATGACTCATTTTCTCCCTCCTGGAGAAGGTAGAGAACCTCAACACCTTTTTCTCCCTCCTAGAGAAGGCAAAGTACCTCGAAGACTTGACTTAGAAGCCTCTCTTCCTAGAGAGCTTTGAAAGACTCACCAAGGCCATAGGAGGAGCATGGGTATAACTAGCCCAGAGCAACCGTGTGATCCCCTTACACTCCTCTCTCATGCCCAACCTCACTTTCTCCTTCCTCTCAAACCATGAATTTCTCAAAAGCTTCTCTCTCAGAGTACCTTCAATAGTCACACAATCCTCTCCATATTATAAAGAGAATCTTTAGAACTTGCTTAAGTATTGGGTTTCAAGAAACCTTAAAAACCAAGTAAGCTATCACTATTTATACAGTACGATTGGAGTTCATATAGTACGATCAGTTCAAAACTAGTCCCGTCTGGTATGAGGTAAACAATCATTCAAATGAACTATTTAAATTTTATGAACACATCTTACATTATGATCTAGAGATCATTCAATACGATCTATTTGATTTCCTCTATTCGTATGGGATGATTCCTGGGACGACTGATAATCATCTCTACTAATCATCCCATACTGCTCTCATCATACAGGATGGTTAGTTAATTTCAAGTAGGTTATCTAGTATGATATGAATATCATACTATATGATTTATCCAATAAATTATTGTTTTGTTTGGTGCAATCTTTTGGATGAACAAATTTAATCTCTGTTAATTGTTTGGTACGATCAATATTGATAGTACAATCGACTATCATTAATTAAACCAAGATTTGATTGACTAATTATGGGGTCTAATTTTAATAAGATTTTAAATGTTCATACAATACAATTAGAATCGTATAGTACGATTAGTTCAAAAATTAAATTTTAAAATCTTACTTAAATTAATTTGGCATCTTGGGCTTTTTGATCATGATGAATCATACAGTACAATTAGTTCACAGAAACTAATTTTTCAATTAGCCATTAAGCCCACTCTTTCTATACTGATAATATAGTATAACTATAAGTCATATTGTATGATTAATTTAAAAATTTTAACTTTTAAAATTTATATCCCTCCCCCTGTGTGCGTGTGTGCATAGTAACTGAATTGTATACACTCTTATATGGCCAGACTCAAGAAAAACAAAATTAAAAAAAAAATAAAATTATATGCCTTATTTTCTTGACGTTTCTATTCTACCCATTCTTGAGCTTTCAGTAGCATTGAGTTGTGTATGACTTACTTGCAATGTTAGTGCTTACAGACAGAAAAAATATTTAAAGTATTTAGTGAGAAAAGAAACAATTCAATTAATAATATTTGTCATCATTAAAATCACACACTAGGGATCCCGGATTGCAACAACCCTACGTTTAGAAAGAAGAAACCTAAAAACTAAGGCCAAATTCAATATAATAGATTTTAAAACTTTTTTTAAAGCTCTCTTTCGTAGACCCTAGCTCCATGAGTATAAAATGGTGCTTTCCACCCTTCATCAGTGTATTAATTACTCCCACAAGGGAGTAGAGCACTGTATTAAAGGTGACTTGCAAACATTTTTTATTCATGAAGTTAGTTTATACAATAATGCTTCATATTATCTGCTTATAAAGTAGATTATCTTTTCAAAAAATATCAAATTGGTTAAAATATAAGCAATAGAAAAAAAAAAAGAAAATTAAATTGAAAAGCATTTCGATCTCGAACATGAAATTCACTTGTCACCTGCCCCTCCCTCACAAAGAGGTGGTAAAATGGCTCAGCAAGTTAGAGGAAAAGGTCAAGGATGGCATAATCAAAGAGTTAAAGAAAATAAAAAGCAAAATATACAAATAAATATAGTTGCAGTACCTATTGATTTTGAATCCATCTTGAAGGATGAATCATATGTGATTGATAAAAATCCACAGGTATGGAATATAGAAATTGTATAAAGCAACTAGAGTATGAAATTTTTATAGAATCCAATATAAATTAGGATATGTTCCAAATCATTAGGGAAGCTAATCTGAATATATCTATGATGGAGATGTTAAGTATATCAAAAATATTACCCTAACCCCACTCCCCGAAAGTGATGTAAAAAGGTTTAAGGTGAAAGCCTCAATTCCTATAAACTCAAACACCAAAGATAATATCTTTGTACCCTGTACTAGTAAAATAACTTAAACCCATGTGACCCTTAATGATTCATTTATAGATAAAAAAAAATAGAACTCCCTTTTGGTTGGAATTTGCTAAATAAAGTTTAACACCATCAAGTTAGACTAAAGGTGAAACCTATCAATTCAAATACTTGTGGAAAACTAAATACCATAAATATGCATAAAGACCACTTGTTGGCTTCACTACTCTATATTCATTTGATAATGAAAAATATTGCTTAGTCATTCAAATAATCTAGAGTATGATATTTTCTTTTTAGCAAACATTAAAACTTTTAATGAACTCTATTTAGAAACTTTAGAAGATCCGGAGGACTCTCAAGTTAGGTATGCACCACTAGAACTTGAAGAGGAGATTTAATCTACCATTTATGATCTAAAAGAAATTAACCTTGGTACTAAAGAAAATCCTTATCTGATCTTCATAAGAACTTTATTGAACGAGGTTGAGGAAAAAAATGATTAAACTTTTATCTGAGTTCAAAGACAATTTTGTATGGAGTTTTGAAGAAATGCCCAAATTATCTCCAAACATAGCATTTCATAAGCTTAAATTCAACCAAAAATGATCCAAGTTAAACAAGCACGATGATGGATCCAACTCAACATTGACCAACAAGTAATATCTGATGATCAAAAGTTAACTAATTCTAGTTTTATCAGGGATGAGAAATATCAAATCTAGGTAGCTACCATTATTCTAGTCAAGAAAAAGAATGGTTGATTTATGTTTTGTATTGATTTCCTAGATTTGAACAAAGCTTGACCTAAAGAAAAGTTTTCACTCCCTACACAAAAACTTCTGGGATATATTACATCCTCTCATGAAAAATTTTCCTTTATGGATGACTTATCTTGGTATAATCAAATCAAAATGGCTTAAGAAGATGAAAAGTACAAATTTAGAACACTAAAAGGAGCCTATTCCTATAAAGTTAAGCTATTTTGGCAAAAGAATGTTAAGGTAACCCACGATCCAGCAATGATGAGGATATTTTATGAACTAATCCATAATCAGATTAAATGTTATGTCAATCATCTAGTCACTAAAAGTCTCAAAATAGATCGTCATTTATATGATCTATGAATCATTTTTCATATATTACACCAACATAACTTGAAAATGTATCCATTGAAGTGTACTTTTAGCATTACATCAAGGAAGTTTTTAGGTTTTGATGTTCTATATCGAGGAATTAAAATAGATCTAAACAAAATTAATGATATTATAAAAATGTTGTGACCTAGAAATCTTACCAAAATGAGATCATTTCATGGTCGATTGGTGTATCTTAGAAAATTTGTGTCAGGTATTTCTGGTAGATGTCAACCATTTGCAGTTGTGTGAAAGAATGATGCTAGCTTTTAGTGGCATAAAAATTTCCATAAGGTATTAAATAGCATAAAGCAATATCTAATAAATCCTCCAACCTTGGTTGTTCCCATCACAGGGAAGCCGCTAATTCTATATGTTATAGCCTTAAGTGAATCTGATGGACAAAATTAGCTCTGGTCAATCAGGAATGAAAAGAGAATGCACTTTACTATCTAAGTAGAAGTTTACTGCCAACTGAAATAAATTGTCCATCAGAGAACCATTACCTATATTTAATCTTTGCCACTCAAAACTTGAGGCACTATATACTCTCTCATAAATTGAATCTAATATCTAGAGAAAATTTTCTACAATATCTATTAACTTATATAATGCTATTAAGAAGATTAGCTTGATGGTCAATGATTTTGTTATAGTTTGAAATTATATTTATTTTATATATATTGTGAAAGGGAAAGCTATAACAGACTTCTTAGCATCTTATCTAATATAGGATGATTTTCTATTAAGTGATGAATAAGTAGATGAACAAATTATGAATCTCGGATTAAAAAATAAATCCCCTTGGGAATTATAATTCAATTATGCTACTTCCAGCCAATAAGGAGTGATCACAAATCCCCATGAAAAGTTGGAATCAATAAAATAATTATCATTCCTGATAAAGGCTTAATATTTTACTCATATAATTTAGTAGATTCTTATACAAATAATGAAGCTCTCAGTATGAGGAACTAATAATTGGGTTAGACTTGATAATCCTAATTAAAATTTAAGAAATCAAAATTTTTGGACATTCATAGTTACTGATTAATTAGATAACTGGTACTTATCAAGTATGAAAGGAAAAGTTTATTCCTTATCATAAGTATATAATGCAACTCCTTGAAAAAATTCAAAATGTAATGTTATGTATGATTACCCATGGATATAACTCCATAGTTGATGCCCTAACAAAGTTAGCCAAAGCCCTAGCATGCCTGAATGTTATTCAATTCTGATAGAAGACGAGGTCACAAAGTGTTATCTCTCATATACTTTGAACATTAAACTAGAAAATCCATAATCGAGGTAAAAATTAATTTTACTTTAAATGATGAAGCAAATTGGAGAAACCGTTTATGAAATACTTGTAAGAATAAAAGCTCTATCATGATAGATCTATAACTAATCAAATTGAAAAATATATCTATCTAATACATTGATTTACAATACCCTATATTGAAGATCATTTGATCAGATGTGGTTACAGTGTTTGAATAAATTGGAAGCACAAAAGATTATAGAAGAAGTATATGCTAGATTATATGGTGCATAACAATCTGGTTCAAAGATGAAAATCAAAATAAAATGAATGGGATATTGTTGGCCTTCGATGATTGATAAGTGCATGAAAGTTGCACATTCTTGTCATCAGTGCCAAGTATATGTTGTGTTAATTCATCAACTGCCAAATGTATTTCTTCCAATAGCTGCTTCATGGTCATCTAAAAGCAGGGGTATGAACATTGTCGGTCCAGTTGATCCACCATCCTCCAAAGGTCATAGGTTCATATTAGAAGCTATAGATTACTTCTCAAAAAGGGTAGATGTAATTTCATTAAGAGAAGTCAAAGCTCATCATATTCTAAACCTTTTTAAAGACCATATCATATATTAATTTGGTGTTCCTCATCGAATCATATCAGATAATGGTCCATTATTCAGAATTATAAAAATAAATAGCTTTGGAAAATTTCACAACATTAATTGGAGATACATAACTAATTATCACCCTCAGAAAAATGGATTAGTTGAGGCTTTTAACAAAATATTAGTTAAAATTTTGAAGAAGACATTAAATGACAATAAATTTCAATGACATAAAAAGTTGGGAGATGTGTTGTTGGCATATATAACCACATATGGAACTTTTACTCAATCTACACCATTCGCTCTAGTATTTAGAATTAAGGTTGTTCTTCCTTTGGAGGTGCAGCTACCTTCACTTTGTATAGCTACCAATTACAGAATCCTTGAAGAATAAAATGCAAAACTCAGACTAGAAGAACATGAAGGTTTAGAAGAGAAGCATCTATAGGCTTAACATAATAGCAAGTTATATAAAGCTAAAATGATTCAAGATATTATAAGTTAGATCATCCAAGAACTTTCCAAATAAGAGACTTGGTCTTAATTCTTTGAAGACCCATCTTAGACCATCGAAAGATTTGTGATAATTTTAAACCAACTTAGGAAGTTCCATTTGTGGTGCAAATAGTATAACTAGGAGTATCTTATTAGTTAATTAATTATAGAGAATATCATCTAATATTACATATATATGGATGGTATGTTAAGTGATAATATGGTGGATGGTGATAAATATGGATGTTATAAAAAATGAAATAATTTTCTTGCCATAATTTTTCAATATTGTCTGAATGTGTTCAAACATTAAAAGGAATAGGGTCCAAAGAAGAAGATTGGGTCCAAAATTTATACTAAAGTTTATAAGTTTTGAATTCCTTCAATGTTATTATACTATATCCTTAAAGAGGTGTAAAATCCCTTGTGGTATCCTTTCTTTTTAAATTATGATGGCTTAATTCTCTAAATTTTCCCATTCGGGAGTTGCCTCTTATTTGGGTTTCATATTCATCAAAATTAGTTACTATGTATATACCCATTTTCATGGCATCCTATATGCTTCATTAAAAGTCATTAGTGGTGGATCTAGCACATATAGAAATATCATAAGTTCTAAATTGATCCTCTATTCGGTGTAAGTCCCCAAATACAGGTTTCCTTTACATATGATCATTTTGAGACTCTAAGATTAGGTGTAACACCCCACATATAGGCTTCTTTTTCTTATGATAATTCACTACTAGTGGAGCAATCCCATCATGGCACCATCCTAATCTAAATCAAAATATGATCCTCTATGGTTAGGTGTAAGTCCCCATATATAAGCTTTCTTTTCATATAATCATTATTCCCCTCTAAGATTTGGTGTATGCCCCCACGTACTAACATCTTTTTCTTATGATCATCCACTTGTGGTAGAACAAGCCCCTCATTTCACCATCGTAGTCTTAATCTAAATCTGATCCTCAATGGTTAGGTATAAGTCCCCACACTCAGGCTACCTTCCCATATGACATTTGATCATCTAATCAGTTACTTTATAATAACCAAATGATTATCAATGTTATGATCATTACAAAGTACAAACACCTTCAAACATTAACCTTTATTGATAAATTTAAAAAACAAACTAAACATCAAATCCATCAATTAACAGTTACCCGTTATATTTATCTGGTCTCCTATTCAATCACTAACAATCATCAATGACTATCAGAGGTCTTAATATTTGAAGCTCAAAACTCTTCCAAATCATTGAATAAAGCAAATCCAAATTAAATCTATTGATCAAACCCAATGAAAATTAAAAAAAAAAAAAAAGAAAACAAAATCTACTTGTAAAGCCAAACTAAAACCCCTTGGTCCATAACTTATTTTGGATAAATTTTAATCACCTCAAAACCCAACCAAATGACCTTGGATTTATGATCAGTCTGTTACATATTGATTAGGCATGTCTCTAGGCCAACCACATCACTTTGAAGGCATTCTAAGATCCCTAAAACTCAGACCATATTATAAAACTACAAAACCTTTAAATATTTATGCCTATGCCACTAGGCATTGCATATTATGGAAATTGAACTTGGAAGTTTCTCTAAACCCATTAAACATCATCTTTGAATTATCGATGATGCATTGAGCAAACATTGAACCTCTAGTGGACCTTTATTGACCATGGTTAACAATGGTGGCACGTAAACCCTTAACCTCAAAATCTCCTAAATTTGATTTTTTCTTAAACTTCAACATTGATCAATCAATGGTGCCCATAAAATCTCCCCCAACTTATTTAAAATATCATTTTGAGTGCATTGAACTAATGCCAAGCATTGGTCAACTCTGGTTGACCAAGTCAGCCAAGTTTGGCCAAAATACCCTATAACCCTTTTAAACTACATTGCATGCATAAAGACCCCACCCAACCTTGGGACCACCTCCAATAAACTTAAAATCACATTTTAAATGCATTGTACCCAATCCCAACCCATGATTAACCTTGGTTAACCAAGTCAACCAAGATTGACCAAAGAGCCCCTTAAACCCTTAAATTTGCATGTTGAACCCAATGACCTCCCCATTATATGGGACCCCCTCTAGCAAGTCCAAAATGATATTTGAAGTGAGTTTGACTAAACATTAACCCTTGGAAAAACTTGGTTAACCAAATCACACCTTATACACTTAAAAAATTGAAAACTCATGATTTTGACCAAACTAACCGAACTCCTAGGGATAATTCATGAGGTCAATATAAGTTTCCTAAAAGAATTCTAGCCTTTAAGCCCACCTTATTTAAATAGTTAGGTTAAACCAAGTTCACTAAAAGAACTTTTCTTCAATAAAAATACAACCCTTGTCAAATTAAATTTTATAAACAATTGTAGTAGGTGTCGTATGACTCTATGTAAATGACCTAGCAAGCCTAACCTGTGTTTTTACTCGGGTCAACCAATTATGTTAAACCAAGCCCTATAAAACATAATTTTTTAGGCACATTAATGATCCAACCAAAATTGAACCAAACCACCATTTGAATTGTATTCCAGAATATTCATTACATGCCCATGTCACCTCATGCCACATAGGCTATTGTTGTTGCAAGTTTCCTTAATCTAATTTATGTCCAATCATTAGTTTACCCATAACTTATTTGACACCTATATGATGAGCTAAAACCCTCCAAAATGATTCCTTAACTCCTATTTGTCAGTCCCTAACTAAAATGGTGGCTGGCTAATCTTAGATGGCTAGATCTTAACCCTCTATTGAAATTTCTCTCTCTTAAAAATGCCGCCCAAATTTATAAACCAAGGGTTGATCATTTGAATTCTCCTACTCTATAGTAAGCCCCTCCAATCCCTCCTAGCTTACCCCAGCCTTCTTGATCTCCAAAAATGCCCTATTGAAAAGAGAGAGAGAAATGGATAATTCATAAAGAACTTCCAATCATGTGGAAATCAAAGCTAGGGGTCATTAGGGAAGTTGTAGAGGATCTCTCCAAGAGTTCATAGAGCTAAAAAGTTAAAAAAAACCATCTACTAAATATAGAAAATTTTTCATTTAAGGATTTAAAATTTAATTTATAATTACCCTATTATTTCAAAGCTTGGCAACGCCAAAATCCAGGGATTCGATGATTAGGGTACTATAAATTTATGTTTCTAATTTTATTAAATTTGAACATGTAGATAGGAAGTTATGAGCATTTGATTTTTAATTCTTTTTGAATTGAAAATTCTCGAATGATTTGGATCGTTCAATCCTGCGTGTATCATGATTAGATGACTCACATTCCATTAGACTATTTTACGCCTTTGGTGGGTTTTAAACCCATTATGTGTTGTTTTAATCACCTAATATGTTAGCTAACATGCTTAAGTTGGTTATTTGGATCACATCGTGCATCCCACCATCTTTCTTTCAGGTTTTATGATGAGGCCACCACTCCAATGTTCTGTAATCATTGGCCGATGTAGCTAAATCAAATAAATACCTTAAAATTTTTTAAATTCTCAATAACTTTAAAAATTCATTATAAATTAATTTCTCACCCAAATTGAGCGTTCTTAGGGTTATTGGAATCATCTTGAGCCCAATTTATTTTAAAACTAATTGCAAGTCATTTGGACTAGTGGATTTTAAGTAATTTGCCTTTGATTGAAGAAATATTTTCTTTAAATACTCATTACTTACTGGTCCAATTGAGCTCAAATTTGGATGGGTTAAATTAGGCTATGTATTCAACCTACCTTAATTTTCATGGACCTTGTTGGCCTCTAACTTTTGATGAATTGAATTTTCATAGTTATGTGTCAAGATTTGACCCATAACTTTAAAAATTCATAACTCCTAATTTACATAGTAATTTTTTTATTTTTCTTGTATGCCATTATTTTCACTCAAATATAGTCAGTAGATCTTCTAAATTAAATCACCAAAGGTATAGATGAACTTATCTTTCATGATGGATTGGGACACCTAATGGGACTTTGATGATCCCAAATTTAATAAGTTTGAAGCACATGTTCAGATGAACTTATGTTTTAAATTTCACTATATTTAGAGGTCATTTGGTCTATTAATTAGTGATCCGAAGATTAACACACATAATTAACTTAGGAACTTTTAAAGTTCATCATGAATCCAAATTAAAACCAAAAAAAGGTAAGTGTCATATTGCCTAAAATTAAAAGCTTAATATAGGAAATTTATAAGCATCTTGAAATTCATCCAAAATAAAAAATTATTTCAAAATAAATAAAAACTAATAATTAATTAAATTAAATAATTAAAAAATTTGTAAATAATTTCAAAAACTTGTAATCATCCCTAGGAGACATCTCTACATTTAGGAAAGTTTTAAGAGGTTTGGAGCTAATTTGGTATAAAAATACAAAACTCTCTCTATTTAAATAATTAAATAATTAATTAAAATTATTAAACTTGTAAAAAATATGACTAATTACAAAAAACTCCAATTAACACAAACTCTACAACATTAAACTCATCTACGGGTCTAGTTTTTATGAAGAAAATACAACATCAAGAAAATAAGGCATTTTAATTGTCACCAAATTGTCAACTAATTCATTAAATAATTTAAAACTAAAAAAATTCAACAAAAAAAATTATCAAAAATTTATAATTCAATGGATTAGATCAAATGAATAACATTTACACTCTATCACTAATGTTTTTAGGTTGGTCTATCTCATATTGTGGGGCCACGTGTCCTAAGGAGGCATTTATTCTTATGTCCGTTGTGACAACACCATGAAAGAAATGATAGAACGTGAATATTAAATTATAAAATTTATAAATCAATCATTACTTAACTAAACTAATTAAAAATTAATAATTTTTTTTTTGAAATTATAGCTTTCATACTCTTGTTCTTGACATTTTTTAGGAAGACAAAGTTGTATTGGATTGGAGAGCTTTAAAGATTAAAGTGCTTAATTAAAACGATGGACTCTATGTAACTTATCTACCCAATTTTTGGTGTATTGATAGGATTACAAATATTATTCTACAACTTGCTAATCACTGACTTTTGACACTTAGAAATTATGAGCACTATATTCATTGAAACCTAAAGTTAAACAACTTCAATAATTAAATCATACCTAAAATAAATTTAAAACTTGTAAATCACTAAATACTTGAATTTAAACCACTCTTTAATGAAATTAAACAATTAAATTCAATTTATAAATAATTTTTAAAAAATAAAACTTATGACCTATCCAAAACAGACATCCTTGTAAATATACTTAGATAGTTTCCTAGGACAACGGACTTTTGCCTAGGCTAGGTCAATGATTTGGTTTCATTTTCTTAGAGTGCCGTTCCTAGAGGTTAGTCATGTGTGATTGCTTCCTTTATATACTCTAGATGTTATATTTATACTTTTCTTCTGGTGCACATTTGGAGTAGGCTCTTAGGCCATTTTATTTTCTGTATAAAGTCACACTCAACATTATATATGTACATTTATATATATAAATAACCCTTTTATATTCCAATAAAGTATAATGTACCTGCGCAATGATGTAAAAGAAAATATAATGACAATGATATAAAAATAAATATTTTAGATTCTTGTATAGCTAGATTGAGTTATATTATGTCAAGAGTTGTAAAAGATTTAAAAAAGATTATTTATATACATGTATAGGTTCCAAAAAGAAATGATTCTTCTTCCTTCGAAGATCATTATCTTTTGGAATTTTTTAGAAGATCTAGATGCCAAAAGTTTCCAAGAAGAAATAAATAATCATATTCAATTCAACATTTGTATAGGAAAAGAAATCCAGGTTTATTGTTTGTGTAGCATGACCACCTTTTCTTTACAACAAACCTTAGTTTGCATTCTAAGAAATTATAATTGAATAAACGTTTTTATTTATATATTTTTATTTATTCATTATTTCATTATCTGATCATATACATATTGTAGAGTCATGATTATAAAGTTTTATAAATTATAATTCCTTGACTCCTAGGATAGAGCCTATCTAGTCCTACATTCATAAGATGATAGATTGTGCTTAGGATTTTAAGCTAGTAGCTCACTCTAGGCAAGTGTAAGTCAAGATTGTACAGACCATGTAATCTCTGCGCACTCTTTCTATTCTATTCAAAATCTAAAGTCCAAATCTAACATCATAATCTATAATCTAAAGTATGTACACTAAAATCTTGATATACCAAGCCTTTCTTTAAATTTATATGAATTTAAAAACTTAAGTCTCCACTTTAATCAAGAGTATTCTCTTAGGAGATATAATTAACTATAGGGGCATGCCCTTATAGAAAGTCTAGAACCTTGAATTAAAATAAACCCTTCCTTAACTCCTTTCTAAGTTAGGCAAAAAATTTATGGATGCAAACCTAAACTTTAAACATTGGTTTAATTTCATAATCAAAAGATAGGTGAATATTCTTTTTTTCCTGAAAAGTGAATTGAATATTCCTTATGTATTTGATTATGAAAATAAATGAATTAACTTAATTTCATGATTAAAAAGAAGTGTATAATTTTTTTATCCTTAGGGTTGAATTGAATACTCCTTATACTATTTGATTATGAAATTAAATTCATTGATTTAGTATCATGATTAAAATGATAAGTGAATATTCTTTTATCCTATGGGATAGATTGAATATTTCTTATATTGTGCTTGATAATGAAAATAAATTCAAAGTTTCCCTTTTCAACTTGATAGTAAAATGTTAGTCTGCCCCTCGTAATGGAATAATGTTAATCTATATAAATTTGACTAAAGAAATAATTTAAATAAAATTACGTGGCATAAGTAAAATTTGTCCATAATCCCAAGATCTCTGTTGAGATTGTAGGGATGTAAAGGGAGGTTTGTGGCCTTCCTATAATGATTTTAACTCCATTGACCTTAGAAGGTTAAGCATCCTATGTCTAGGTATGCAAACATTCAATTCTCATACTCCTTTTTGTGCCAATTTTGCTCTATCGAGGCAATATATCACAATAATTTTTAACTATACACATGGCCACTATAAGCAATAAATTAATTTCGAGCAATATTAAAAACATCAATTTCTTATTCAAAGCATTAGAGCCTACATTAGTAATAACATTGGATTCCCATCATTAGCCCAAAACAAAGGAATTAACAAAATATGATATGTAAAGAAAGCAAATTAGATTTCATTGCTTGCATAAAAAGAAAATGCAGGAGTAAAAGTTATTTTAGATCTCACCCAGAAAGTAAAAATGCACTATAAATGTATATATACAATTACCTTGAGGGATTAATTATGAAACCTATGGTGACCTTCATGCCTTCAATTTTTGTGGGTTTGAAGTATATGGTAAGGTGAACTTGTGCTTCAAAATTTACTTAAATTAGAGCCCATTTGGTCTCTCAATTAGTGAAACCATGTTTGACATGCAAAATTGACATACAATTTTGTTAACTTATAGTAATCCAAATAGAATGCTAATGTACACTTTAGAGCTCATGATGCTAAGAATTAATTACTTGACAGAGGAAAATTTAAATCCCTATAAAATTCATCAAAAATAAAAAGTAATTTAATAATATAGAAAAATTATTAAATAATAAACAAAAAATACTAAAAAATAATAAATACTCATAAATTATTCTAAACACTTACAATATTCCCTAAGAGTCATCAGTGATATTTGGGGGAGATTTTAGGAGGTTTGGAATTGATTTATAGCTTAAATAAAAAATCCTTCTAATTAAATAATTAATTAAGTCCTTAAATAGGCTACACTTGTAAAAATCATAACTAATTTCATGAAAACCTAAATAGCATGAGCTCAAAGGCATTGAACTCAGAATTAGGTCTAATATTTATGAAAAATATAAAATTTTTAAAATTCCAAGTAAATTTAAAAGTTAAAATATGGTTAAATTTATTTAAATAAATATTAAATAATTAAAGAAATTAAATAAATCACCAAAAATTCAATGAATGATAAATTCAACATATCAAATTTAATAAAAAATAGTAAACATAAATAACAAGGTGATTCTTAGGTAACTCAGACTCCAAGGCTATTAGCTTAGCCCTAAACACAGTGAAATAAACCTTATAACCCTCGTTTAACAAAGATTATTTGAATTCAACCTAGATAATAAAAAAAATTAATAATATGCTAAGGCATTGAATCTTTCATGCCTTATGTTTGATTCCCATTATTTTATATAAGTGCATTGGATTTACAAAGCTTAAAGTTAAAAAATGAAAAATTAATGTAAGGATATTTGGAAACAAATTATTAATAAACTTTAACACTTAAAATTCACTTTAAAATAAAATTTGAAATGTTAAAATGTTAAAATTTTATCTAAAAAATTAAAATTCCTTTAACTTTTTATAAACTAAATTTAATGAATAATCAACTTTAAATAAAAATAAGCTTAGGAAATAACCAATCCACATAGCTTACTACACATAATGTTGACTTCTTAATAAGATAGCCCACTCTAGTTAAGGCTAGGCCATTGTTCTTTCAAAGGCTTTTGTGATGTTGACTAAGATTTTTGTATGAATAAATTTTTGTTGTTACAGTTTGATGTCTTAGATTTGTTGATGCTTATGCGTTAATGCTTATGTGATCTATGATAGGTGTTTAGATTTCCCTATGTTAGGAATGATTTTGGTGTTTATTGCTGATAAAATTTTTTGGTACGTGTCTATGCTTATGCAGGGCTATTAATGAAAGGCGGATAAAAACAATCTTAATTTAAATCTAATTAAATTTTTAATAGGTGTTTTCATTGCTCAGCCCCCATAAATAAAAAAAGCATTGTCAAGCTTAAACAAAGCTAAAAAAATGAGCAAAGTGATTATATGTTGTAAGTGATTTGAGATGATTATTATATAAACTGCTTACTAATATTACAGGGAGTATAGAGTCATTTTTTATTTTAAAAATATAATTCATTAAAAAGAGTTGTGAAAGTTTTTAAAATTACATATTTTCTAAAATTAATTTGAGATCGAAATATAAATGAAATATCCTTTATTGGAGAGTTCTTTTCATTTGGATATCTTATTGTATAATCACACAAAAAGATTAGAGAAAGAACATGAATAACAGGGAACCTGAGGAAAAGAACCAATATGAGAGAAGATTTGAAGAATTTGAAGTATTTCATAAGAGTAGAATCTAGGTTATTATCGGGGGGACTTGGCCACTTTTAATTTTCAGTAGGCCTTGGGTTATATATTAAATGACTCTTGCCATATGGAATTTGGATAATATACTCTAGTTTATGATTTGATTGATTTTTTTACATTGATTATGCACTAGAAACTCCCTATTTTTTATACTTTTCTTTCTTGCATGTGCTTGTGCCTAGATATTTTGTTAGCCTCTTGGTAAATAAAAACTTTTTCTTTTCATAACCAAATAAAAAAATTAAGATCATATAGAAAGATAACCAGACTAAAAAGTAAGCTAGAGCTTATATGGGGTCGCATAAAGCATATCGATCCTTCTTTCCTTGTTAATTACCTCCCCTCCTACAAGTAAAAGCAGATCACCAGACCTATTATGGTGTAGTTTTATCTTATGGGAGGCCTACTATTTAGGATAAAATATATTTTCGAAGCCCTTCTAAAAGTTTACAAACTAATCTCTGGGGAAGTGAACAAATTCTAAATACCATTTCTATATTCAAAATACCATTCTAAAATGTCATTGTTATCCTTCAGGGTCATATGATATTTTCTTTTTTAAACATTGAAATACAAAAATGATGAATTTTTTAAAATCCATCTTTTCATCTGAATACCATCATAGAATATCATATTTGCTTTTTGAAGTGATATAATATTCTACCTATTGTATTTATTTGCAGAAATAATAAGTTTATAAAAAACTCATTTTTATTTTTAAATACTATCTTAGAATATCAAGTCTACCGTTAGAAGTAGTATGTTATTTTTTCTTATTATATTTAATTATGAAAATATTTTTTTTAGATAAGCTAATTTTTATTTCCAAACCTATTATAGAATACCATATCCTTGTTTAGAGATGGTACAATATTCTCAATTCCACGCTCGATCACAAAAATTGGAACACCTTGAATCTATGTGGTTATTTAATTTTTCCATAGACTTTTCTAGCGACTCCACTATGGGGGGTTCATCTCTCCATCTTTAGTAGTGGCAAAACATTTTCTTATATAGGTAGTATTTTAGACTACCTTTCTCCCACTCATTACCTTAGTCATTTCTTTCTTGAGTAAGTGCAATTAGCATCTAAAAGGTTGGAGAGGTGAGAGAGGGACCTTCAAGTAAGAATAATGCTTTAGCATCCCTTGCCAAATTAGTTGGTGGAAGGAGAGAGTTAAGCCAATTCTTTTAAAAGCTTCATTGAGTACTTAGAGATTTTAAGAGCCTCATACCAGCTAAAAATCTTGCGTGATGGATTCTGAAATCTAGAAGCATCTCAAAATAAAATATTTCAATAAAAAAATCAAAATCAATATTTTTTTCAAAATTATATTCCTCCCTCATCAGTACATGTTGTGGTTATATTCAATTATAACTTAATAAGTACAATATTATTTTAGAATTAAGAAATTAAATAAATTTTAAGTTGTTAGAAATAATTAATTCAAAGAGGCTAATTTTGGGTTGGCTTTAAAATTGCAAAAAAATAATGGCTGGAAAATTAATTTTCACTTTTGACAAAAATCTAACTGTTAAGAAAATAGAGTGTGGAATGATAATTCAAATTGGTTTGGGTTTTTAGACATTTCAGTTATCAGGGAAGGGTACCCCATAGTAGAGCTTGTTCTAAGATTAGGGTTTAACTCCCTTATCTCCAAAAAGAAGGTTGTTGTCGCCCCTGCACCCACTGCACCTCTGAAAGTTCGTTAGGGATGTTAAGCCCTTGTGAACTAGTCCTGAGGCTAACCAAGAGGGGGGTGAATTGGTTATTTTAAAAATTCGTGAGAAAAAAAATAATTTTGAAAATCTTTTTGCATGTTTTAAAAGAAATTATAATTTTGTGATAATGTGAAGGTGTATAACAAAGCAAAATAATAAATTCAATCACACGATCATCAACAAAAAAGTAAAGTACAAAAATTAATTAGAAAGAATACACCAGATTTTATAGTGGTTTGGTCAACTTGACCTATGTCCACTCCCCGGAGCCTCCCCTCCACATATTGCACTAAAATAAAGTATCTCTGCTTCTGCTCCCACAGCAACACGGAGAAGCCCTTACGAAACTCCTTTTCACCAACCTGGTGAGGCAGAGAACTCGGACTCCTTTTTCTTCCTCCTAAAGCAGGCAGAGAAACTTACCTCATTTCGCTTCCAGTTGAAACGGGCAAAGAACCTTACCTCGTTTCGCTTCCTCCTGAAGCAGGTAGAGAACCTGATCTTCTTGCAGACGATCCTTCCTTCAGAGCACCAAGGAAACCAGGGATGACGATTGGAGACGATGACTTGAATCCTTGCTTGGAGTAACCTTTATGAACACCTCAAAAAATCTCCCTCATAAGATTTTCTCTCTCTCCCAAGCTCTCCCTCTCTCTCTCAAGGACTCTTTTAGGAAAGGATTTTGGCAAAATATCTCTACAGTTGAACGAAATCGATCTTGAATAGGAGGGCTCAAAAATTGCCCTAAATTTTAACTAACTGACAAAGATCATCCAGGATGATCCTTCAATCATCTTGTATGATCAGTGTAAATCAGACCCTTTTGGCATGGATGATCTGGTTCATCTGGATGATTAGAAGACAAATTCTATTCAAATCATCTGGTATTATTCTGCGATCATCCTAGATGATTAGTTCAAATCAGGAATATTGCCTTGAAGATAGTTTGGGATGTCCAGGAGAAAATCCTGGATGATCTAAAGAAAATGACTTGACCGTCCAGGATGATACATATATCGTTCTATAGGATTAGCTCAAAATTGCCCGAAATTGTCCGGCACATTATTCGGGTCGTACAGCCATACCATGCTGGACGATTTCAAAATGACTTGATCATCTAGGATGATATTGATATCGTCTCATACGATTAGTTAAAAATTAGGAATATCGTTCTGGGGATTGTTGGGGTCGTCCAAGTGAAAAGCACTGGACATACAGGAATTTTAATTAATCCTCCAGGATGATCTTTCGATCGTCTAGGATGATAAGATCGAATTAATCAAACCTTAATCACTACACTAATTTAGGCATAATTGTAATGGATCATCCAGGACGATACACGTATCGTCCGAAATGATTAGACCAAAATTCTAAAAATAAAAACTTGCCTAACTTAGTCTGGCAGCTGAGATATTTTGATTTGAGCATATCATCCTGTACGATTGGTGTATCGTCCAGGACAATCTGCTTAATCAGACCGACTTAACATGGTCGGCCTAATTAGGATTTCTATTTTCAATAGTTCATCTAGGATAATTTGAACAAAATTTGAACAGAAACTCTAACTCACTAAAACTCTCACCCTAAGTGTATGTGTATAAGGTTACTTAGCTTGGGGATCCGTATTATACTTGACTCAAGAAAAATGAAAAAGTATATTGAACCTGAAACATAAATATACTAACTCGATCTTGAGATGGCTTGAATTGCAATTGATTCTGTGAACCTGAAAGGTTAGACACTCAAATAGAAATGAAAAGGTTTTCTATTATCAAAATTATAGTCCTTGAATCCAGATTCGTAATAATCTCCCCCTTTTTTATGATGGAAAACATTTGTTAGCAATTTCAAATTCAGTAAATAAACATTATGAATATTTATGATTCAAAACACTAAATATTTGAACATTGATAATTCAAAACACTGAATTGAACATTTATAATGACTAGAACATAAACTACTCCCACTTTTGACATCTCAAAAAGGGGAAAACACCACACAAACACAGAAGAAAAAATAGTACAAACTAACATAAGAAATCAGCAAAGGCGAAAAGACTAGTAAAAAGGAGGATCCTGATCAAATTGAGGAGGAAGTGGTGGCTGAAATAGGCTATGGAGGGTGGCAAACTGTTCTCCAAACTAGGCCATATCCTGGTTGTGCTGCTACTACTATTGGGCTACATAGGCATTGAATCAGTTGACGTCCTCAGTATGCTGCTTCTCCTAGGTAACCATATAGGAGTCAAAGCATGCCTCCTACTGGTCAAACCTCTACACCAGGTGATCTATCGATGATTCTAGATGGAGAGGAGCAGGTGTAGCAGGTTCAGAAGTAGACGTAGCATGTTCAGGAGCAGCTTCTTTCTCTTCTCCCTCAACATCCGTGCTGGGCTCCAGATGAAGTCTAGTACTGTGAAGAATATGGACGGAGTTGGAAGGTTGGATATTGGTAATATTGTAGATTGTATTTAGTTTTAAGAGCATAGGCAATGAGGTGGCCTAAGGCTTAATTTGGGCATCTCCTGTGGTCCGGATCCCAAATTCTAGTGAGGTGTTCGGTGTAGTAAAATAGGTGATCGGTAGCATTGAAATCATGACAAGCCATATGTAGAAGGTAGTCATAAAGAGTAAAGGGGTAATGTGGATGCGGTCCCCGACCTTTGGAATGATAGATGAGCGAAAGATATGCTGGATTATCCGAGTATACTTGAGTAAGGAAGAGCTGGCATTATCGTGGTATGGGGCGTTGGTATTCCTAAGAAAGTGATTGGCGACACTCAATTCAAAGTCAGGGTCAGAGGATTAAATATGGAGCTTATCGCCAGTAATAGACAGTTGCAGAATGTCATGAAAGTCCTGGGTGGTTAGTTCTATAGGATGATGATTAACATAAGAGCGGAGGGAGGTATAAGAGGAATGAATATGAAGATTCACAAAGAAAACACAGAGAAGCTCAGTACTAAATAGAAAAGCTAGTGTCATGATGAAAGAGAGGGAAGTATGAACAAAAAGATCCAGTATCGGATATATTAGAATGCGGGGGTTTACGATTTTAGATTGAGTGATCCCCACATCAAGATAATGCTGGAATGTAGCCTGATTGACTGCATCAGGAAAGCGAGGATCGATATTTCCCAGGAAGGAACTAACACCCTGTAGCCTAGATTGTTTGCCACCAGTTATGAGAAGATGATAAAGTAAGGATTGAAGGAAGGAGTGGTGAAATAATGGTGCAAATTGGCTGTTTAAATAGAATTCAGCCATATCGTCCAAGACGATCACAGGATCATCCTAAACTATAGGGGTAATAATTACGTCCAGGATGATTTGTAATAAATGAATCAGACATGATGAATTCAAGTCATCTAACTACTACCATGTGGATCATCCAGGATGATGAGGGGTATCATCTAAGTTGATCACCAATAATTAGTGCATTTTTACTGTTGGATCAGAATGGGGATTAGTTGATCATATCATCCAAGATGATGTATGGATCATCCAGGATTATGCGACTAAAAATGAAAGAAGATGAAGGATAGAGAGGAATGATCAGGGGACCAAAAACACACAAAAAAAATTATAATAAAACCAAAGAAAAAATAATAAAAGATAAGAAAACATCAACAAAAATATAGTTTTTTTAATCGATCAGCTCCAGTAAATCAGAATTTTCCCTTAATTTTTAATTCAAAAGCCAATAAGAAGAAAATCAATAACTCTAAAATCCAGAAAAGTTAGAAAACTAATTTTCGTAACTCCTACCATGGACACCTTACAAGTTCAAATTCCTTTCAAATAAAAGTCCAATTCAGAAGAAAAGAAATTAGATTTGAAAAGAGATCCTTTCAAGCCTCACTCTAGGAAAATATCTAATAAAATAGTATTAAAAAGTAAGGAATCAGAAATCATGATTTCAATCTCAAGCTTTTGAAAGTATTAAGTAGCGCATGGATGTTTCTAAGATATTTAAAGATCTAAAAGGGGAGAAAGCTTATTTCTTGATGGGTTCATTTTGTGCCTCTTTTTCAATTTATTATCCGCACTTTGCGCATCTTTTAATTTTTGATACACTTTGTGTATCTTTCTATTTTTTGGCATCATTGTGCATCTTTTCATTTTTGGGCCCATTTTGTGCCCCTTTTTTATTTCTTTTGTAAGCTTTCTTCCTTTCATAATATCTAAATAATCTCAATTATGAAATTACCTTCCAAACATAAGAGAAGAAAAAGCTCACTCTCTTCAGTAAGAAGTAGTAATTCACAGAACAAAATCATACTCCATATGATAAGTGCAATCACCTGATTAAGAAAAACATAATAATGATTCAATGCTTTGAAAACACTATTTATATGAGATAGATTACTCTAGGAAGATAAAATAGATCTCTATTTTAAAAACCAACTTTTTAATTTTGGAAATGATTTTTATCCAAAAGGAACAATACACCATTAAAGGAGTTAGAGGAAGAAAAACAATCATTAATATTTCTTCCCTTTAACTATTTCAAAGGAGTCAATCACAGCTTACAAGCTTTCAAACAAAAATAAGGCAAAAATTCTTAGTTAGAAATCTTGTTTATCAGCAGAAGGGAGCAGTGATCTGATTCTGAAGAAAATAAATAGTAAATTAATAAAGGAAGAAGGAAAACACATAAAGAGAAATAATCAAATCAAGAAAATAATAATGACAAAATAAAAATCTATTCAGAATAAAAACCAGAATGAAAATAGAGTAATCAAATCAAATAAAAATAAAGGAAAAATAAAAAATAGAAACTTCAAAAATCAGTGATCATCAAATTTATGCATCTATGTCAATCACACACAATGTAAACCTTAAAATGCAGAATGAGTCAAAGGCCAGTAGTTTAGTAAAGATGTCAGCCAGTTGATTTTTAGTTGCTACATAGTGTAGCTCAATGTCCCCTTTGGTAACATGGTCCCGAATGAAGTGATGCCTTATATCATTGTATTTGGTTCTTCAATATTGGATAGGATTCTTAGAGACATAGATGACACTAACGTTATAACATAGACTTGAAATTGTGCCAACAGGTAATCCTAAATCCAGGATTTATTGCTTGAACCAAAGAACTTGGGCCACACAACTTTCTAAGGTAATGTACTCAGCTTCAACAGTGGAAAGTGTAACAGAGGTTTGTTTTCTACTGGACCTGGAGACTAAGGACTATCCTATAAATTGGTAAGTTTTAGAAGTGCTCTTTTTATCCACCCTACACCCTACAAAATAGAATCAGAATATCTAATAATCTCAAAAGAAGTGCTATGTATAGGATACCAGATTCCTAAGTTTGGGGTCTCTAAGAGATATCTAAGAATTCTCTTAACTGCAGTCAGGTGGTATTCTTTAGGATCAGCTTGAAATCTAGCACAGAGGTAAACACTAAACATTATATCAAGTCGGCTAGCAATCAAGTAAAGCAGTGATCCAATTATACCTCTGTACTTCTTTTGATCAATAGATTTTCCATTTGAATCATTACCTAACGGGATAGTGGAGCTCATGGGAGTGTTTATTAGCTTGGCTTTATCCATTTCATATTTCTTCAAGATGTCCTTAATGTACTTTGATTGATTCAGAAAGGTTCCATCATCTATTTGCCTTATGATAAACCCCAAAAAGTAGGATAATTCTCCCATCATACTTATCTCAAACTCCGTACTCATTATTTTAAAAACATCATCACAAAACTTTTGGATCAAAAGATCCAAACAGTATATCATCAACATAGATCTGGACAATGAGTAAATCCTCTCCTACTTTTCTCAAAAAAAGGGTGGTGTCTATGCTCCCCTTAACAAACTCTCTTTCTAGTAGGAATGTGCTAAGCCTCTCACACTAAGCTCTATGTGCCTATTTTAATCCATATAAGGCCTTTTTTAATTTGTAAATATTATTTGGATATTGGGAACTCTTAAAACCTAGGAGTTGCTCTACAAAGACATCTTCCTTTATTACCCCATTTAAAAAGGTACTCTTGATATCTATTTAAAGAAGCTTAAATCCCTTATAACAGGCAAAGGCTAGTAGCACCCTAATGGCTTCCAATCTAGCTATAAGGGTAAAGGTCTCCTCAAAGTCAATCCCTTCTATTTATTTTTACCCCTTAGCCACCAATCTTACCTTATTCCTAAACACCAGACCAGAATCATTCATTTTATTCTTAAAAACCCATTTGGTTCCCACAACACTTTGATTCTTATGTATTTCTACTAACTCCCAAACATCTTTCCTCACAAATTGGTTAAGTTCTTCTTGCATAGCTAAGATCTAGAATTCATCAAAAAGAGCTTGATTGATGTTGGTGGGTTCAGTCATTGAGATAAAGGCAGAATGGTTTACTTCCTTCCTAAGTCCACACCTGGTTCTAACATCTTAAGAAGGGTCTCCTAAGATCAGTTCTTTAGGATGACTTGAATAATATCTCAAATCTCTAGGCAAAGTGTTTTGAGGTTCTACCCTTTCCTCCAGATTTATATTTTCAACTCCTTGGGTAATCTCTCCTACTTCCTCTTCTTCCTCAGCTTTAAACTCCTTAGGATCAGATTCATCAAATACCACATGAGTAGTCTGCTCCACCACTAAAGTTCTCTTATTAAACATCCTAAAGGATTCCCCCACACTAGAATATCCTAAGAACACTCTTTCATTAGATTTCAAGTTAAATTTTTCTAAGGATGATTTCCCATTATTAAGAATGAATACCTTACAGCTAAAGATATGGAGGTGGGACAGGTTTGGAGTTCTGCCCTTAATGATCTCATAGGGTGTCTTATTCAAATTGGATCTAATATTCACCCTATTTAACACATAATAGGTTGTGTTCACTGTTTCTGTCCAAAAGTATTTTCAAAGTGAATACTCAGCAAGTATGACTCTAGCAGCTTCTACTAAGGTCCTATTCTTCTGTTTAGCTACCCCGTTCTGCTGAGGGGTCCTAGGAGCTGAGAAGTTATGGCTAATCCCTAATTCGTCATAGAAGGTTCCAAATTTCATATTTCAAACTCCCCACCATGATCACTATGGATGGTCAAAATCTCATAATCTAACTTCTTCTGAATCCAAGTGGAGAAAGATTTAAATTCATCAAATGACTCAGATTTATGTGACAGAAATTAAATCCAAGTGAACCTCGAGTAATCAATGACAGTCACAAATCCATAGACTTTTCCCCTTAAGCTGACAGTGCTAATGGGTCCAAAGAGATCCATGTGAAGGACTCCTAGAGGTCTAGAGGTGCTGATGTCCTTAATGGAGTGGAAAGAGTATTGGACTTACTTCCCTAGTTGACAGGCATCACACAGGTGGTCCTTAGTAAACTTATGCTTGGGGACACCTCTAACTAAGTCCTTTTGGGTGACTCTCCTAAGGGTTTTCATACTGGCATAACATAATCTCCTGTACCACAACCAAGACTCATCAGCAACAGTTTTTAAGCAAAATGATGCATCACATTCAATATTATTTAGATCATGCATGTAGACATTGTTGATCCTCTTGCCCTATAAAATAATGTTATAATTTAAGCTTATAATGCAAGTGTTTGCTAGAAACTTGATACTAAACCCTTTGTCACAGAGTTGACTAATGTTGAGTAGGTTGTGTTTCAATCCATCTACAGGCAAAACATTTTCAATTAAAAGGTTCTTAGAATTTTCAATTATACCTGCACCCACCACTTTCCTGGTGGTGTTGTCTCCAAGAGTGACCTTGCTTCCAGCCCTGGCCTCTAGTGAAATGAATTGATTTGCATCTCCAATCATATGTCTTCAGCATCTACTATCTAAGTACCACATGCTCTTACGAGGACTTGTGTGAGAGCACCCCTACAAAATCATCAAATGTCAGATTTAGGAACCCAAATAAGTATGGGTTCCTTCTTATGGAAAGCGGAATGCAATATATGTATGCTATACTGTGAGTCATACAATTTAGGCCTCCACAACTAATGTGTACTACGATGAACAGTATAGGTGTGAGAGATATGTCCTAACATGCCACATGAGAAACATCTAATGCCAGGAAAAGGATTAACTAATCTACATGGGTGATAGTGCCACTTCCTAAGTTTGGATGATACATGCTTTGATGATTTTGAATGAGATTCTTTAAGTGATGGAGGTTTGTAGAATTGTGCAAATATAGGTGGTATTTCATTATTCTTAAATGTACTAATTTTTACACTTAGAAATTTATTTTCATTTTTGAGACTTGCATTTTCAAATTTTAAATAATGCTCACTACTATATAAATCAGATGCATGAGTTTCTAATTCCTTAAATGTAGCTTCTAATTCAACAAGTGATGCTTTTAATGAATCATGCATAATAATCAAATCAGAATGCTTTTTGTTTAATTCATCATATTCATTAAGTAATGACATGCGATTGCTATCAAGTGTAGAATGATCCTTAAGCAAAACTTCATGCTCTTTTTGCAAGTTTAAGAATTCCAATTTCAGACTAATATGACTGTCTTAAGTTTTCTATATAATGAATGAATTTTCTCAGAAACATTAAGCAATTAATCGTAGGTCAGTTCACATACCTCTTCTTAATCAGACTGACCATGATGTTCATCCGCTATCAAACACAGGTTTCTAGTCTCCTCTTCAGCTTCAGTCTCAGAGGAGTCGGATGCAGAATCCACCCAGAAAGCCTTTTGAATCTTCTTCTTGTCCTTCCTGAACTAGGGTTTCTCCTCACCCTTCTACTTACTTGGGTGAGCCTTAAGTGTAGGACAATCAGCTTTTATATTTCATGGCTTCTTGCATTCAAAACAAACCACATCAGAAGACCCTTTAGGATTTTTGCCACTCTTACCTTTATTCAACTTCTGAAAGTTCTTGTGTTTCTACCTTAGAAAGCTTTTGAATTGCCTAGTGATTAGGGCAACATTATCACTTTCAGACCCAAAAGTATCAATATCTATATCATTCTCCTTCAGTGCCACAGTCTTCTCTTTCTTCTTCTCACCTGCATCAACCTATCTTTGGTTCACTCCTTGCTCGTAAGCAATAACTGATCCATGTAAGTTATCAATAGAATAAGTATTTCAATCCTTGGATTCAATAATTGTAGTTATCTTGGTATTATAGGTAGAAGGTAAACATCTCAAGATTTTGTTAACTTTTTCATAGTTCTTGAGTTCTCTTCCAAAGGCATGTAGGGAGGTGACGATTTGTGTGAACCTAGTGTACATTTTTGATATTGACTCACTAGGTTTCATGCGAAAGAGTTCATAGTCTTGAAGCAAGATATTCAAACCTAGATTGCTTAACTTCAGATGTACCTTCATAAGTAATGCATAATCAATCCCATATTTCTTTACCAGTAGTGCAAGTAGAGACACACATCTAATCCTCAGATTTCAATGCACAGAAAAAATAGTTCAAGCATTTTACATTTAGTTGTGCTAAATATCGATCATCGAAAGTCTATTTGGCAAAAGGAAGTTCAATTTTAATACCATTAACAAGTCTAAAAGGTGCTTCATAACTATCTTTAACAAGCATCCACATACGATAATCTATAGACTATAAAAAGGTGGATATGCAAGTTTTTCAGAAATCAAATGGTATGTTATCAAACAAGGGTGGATGAGTAATGAAATAACCTTCAATAGTGTTTCTATTAACAAAATTAGCCATGGATCAAATTCAAAAGTTTTTTAAAACTTATTTTATGAATCTAGCTCTGATACCACTTAAAAGTTCATTAGGGATGTTAAGCCCTTGTGAACTTGCCCGGAGGCTAACCAAGAAGGGGGGGGGGGGGGGGGGGGGGGGATTGGTTATTTTAAAAATTCATGAGCAAAAAATGATCTTAAACTTCTTTTTGAATGTTTTAAAAATAATTACAATCTTCTAATGATGTGAAGATGAATAAAAAAGCAAAATAATAAATTCAATCACACGATCATCAATAGAAATGTAAAGTGCAAAAAAAAATTAGAAAAAACACACCAAATTTTATAGTGGTTCGGTCAACTTGACCTACGTCCACTCCCCGGAGCCTCCCCTCTAGGTATTACACTAAAACAAAGTGACTCTCCTTCTGCTCCCACATCAAGGTGGAGAAGCCTTTACAAAACTCCTTTTAACTAACCTGGTGCAGTAGAGAACCTGAACTCCTTTAGCTTCCTCCTAAATCAGGTAGAAAACCTTACCTCATTTTGCTTCCTCCTAAAGTAGGTAGAGAACCTTACCTCATTTTGCTTCCTCTTGAAGAAGGAAGAGAACCTGATCTTCTTGCAGATGATTCGTCCTTCAGAGCACCAAGGAAACTAGGGATGATGACTAGATACAATGACTTGAATCCTTGCTTGTAGTAACCTTTGTGAACACCTCACAAACTCCCCCTCCTAAGATTCTCTCTCTCTTTCTCTTCCAAGCTCTCCCACTCTCTCTCAAGGACTCTCTCAGGAAAGGATTTTGGCAAAAGATTTCTATAGTTGAACGAAAGAGATCTTAAATAGGAGGGCTCAAAAATTGCCCTAAATTTCAACTAGCCATCAAAGATCATCCAGGATGATCCTTCGATCATCCTGTACGATTAGTGTAAATCAGACCCTTTTGGCCTGGACGACCTAGTTCTTCAGGATGATTAGAAGATAAATTCTATTCAGAACATCCAAGATGATTTTGCGATCATCCTAGATGATTAGTTCAAAATTAGGAATATCATCCAGAAGATAGTTCGGGACATCTAGGAGAAAAGCTTGGATGATCTAAAGAAAATGACTTGATCATCCAGGATTATATGTATATTGTCCTATACGATTGGCTCAAAATTGCCCAAAATCATCCGGCACATTGTTCGGGTCGTACAACCAAACCATGCTGGATGATTTCAAAATGACCTGATCATCTAGGATGATATTGATATCATCCCATATGATTAGTTGAAAATCGAGAATATCATCCGGATTGTTCAGGTCGTCCAGATGAAATACACACTAGACAGTCAAGATTTTCAATTGATCATCTAGGATGATCTTTCAATCATACAGGATGATATAATTAAATCAATCAATCCTTAATTACTTTCCTTAATCAGTAGACTAATTTAGGCATGATTCTAATGGATTGTCTAGGATAATACATGTATCATCCAGGATGATCAGACTAAAATTCTAAAAAAAAAAACTTGCCTAACTTAGTCTGGCGGCTGAGATTTTCTAATTTAAGCATATCATCCTATACGATGGGTGTATCATCTAGGATGATCTTCTTAATTAGACCGACTTAACATGGTCTCCCTAATTACGATTTCTATTTTTAATGGATCATCGAGGATAATATGAATATCATCCAGGATGATTTGAACAAATTTTGAACAAAAACTCTAACTCACTAAAACTATCCCCTTGAGTGTGTGTGTGCAAGGTTACTTAGCTTGGGGATCCATTACATTGCACTTTACTCAAGAAAAATAAAAAAAGTACATTAAACCTCAAACACAAATAGACTGACTCGATCTTGAGCTAGCTTGAATTGCAATTGAACCTACGAACCTGAAAGGTTAGACACTCAAATAGAAATGAAAAGTTTTATTATCATCAAAATAATAGTCCTTGAATCTAGATTCACAATAACCTCTACTTCTGGAGGATAAGAAAGTGAAATCTAAAGTTAATAGTGAAATCCCATATGCGTTTGAAGTTTGTTCTAGTTCTTATATTCCTTTTCCTAGCAAGACCCAAAAGAGGAATTATTTGAGGAGGGTTAGGACGAAAATTTTTTTGGTTAAGAAAACTATAGAGTAAGAGCTAATTGAGCAATTTAAGATTGAGGCTACAGAGGAGGTACCTATTCCTCCTAATTCTCCTCTTTGAGGTGGGGTTCACTTCCACCATCTTTTACTATGTCGAAAGAATAACATATACATAGGTGTTAACCTCATTTCTATATGAGGTCATTAGAACCCCTCTACATTCCTTCTTAGTGGCCTGATGATTGATAAGTGTCCACTTGTCAATCATATAGGTCCCAATCAAATTTCAGTCTAGTTTTTAATTCAAACTTTAACCCCAGTCCTTGATTCCAAACTTAAAACCAGCTTTCAATCAACTTTCAATTCTCATCCAATTGATTTCAATTATTCATTTGATTCAGAATTGAGATGGATAATTCAAACTTAATCATTTACCAAAATCCAGTCCAAATCCAGGATTCCAGGTCAAAATCTTAAGGTTAAGAATCTAGGTCTTGAAACCCTTTCAAGGTGGTTTTTAATCACCTTGAGACCCTATCAAATGAACTCTAATTTAGGTTTCATCAATTTCATATTGATTAGGCATCTCCTTAGGGTCAGACCTTAAAATTTGAGCTCAATTTGAGGCCCCTAGCCTCAAAAATGGAATTAATTTCCAAAGGCTAAACCTTCAAATATTTATAGCCTATGCCACTAGACATACCATTTAGTGGAAATTAAACTTGGGACCTCCCCCAAAACCTTTGAACACACTCATAACTTCTATTATGACATGTTGACCAGTAAACTTCATTTTCTTAGGCTTAGTTTGACCTATGTTTGGTTATGGGTCAAAATGACCAAAATACCCTTTAAGTGGATTTTTGGTATTTTCCCAAAGTTCAACATGGCTTAACCATATTAAGCCCTAAAATCTATCCTAATGTGTCCTAAGCTTCATTAAGGACACATGGGACTCAAACCTAGCCTTCAGTTTGACCTAATTGACCAAGTCAACCATGATTGATAAAAATGCCCTTTACGAGATTAAACACCCAAATCAATTCAAATGAACTTCTCTTAGCTTGGGACCACCTCCATTGTCCTCTATTGATCAATTCAAACTTGTTGGGCCTAAACTCAACCCTTGGTTTGACCTAGTTGACTAATTCAGCTATAGTTGACCAAACTACCCTTTCTGTTTTAAAACTTACATTTCAATCCAAACGAACCCCTATCCACTTGGGATAGCTCTTATTGGATTCAAATAATCAATCTAAACTTAATGGACCCAACCCTTGATCCTTGGTCAACTTGGTTGACCAAGTTAACTAAGTTTAACCAAGCTTACATACAAATTTAATCGCTTCAAACCCTTTGACCAAGCCCTTGAAAAACCAACTCAAACCCTTGGGATGACTCCTTAGGTCCTTATGAGATCCCTCTTGAAGGTCCAAGCCTCTAGCCCACTTGGGTTAGCAACATGGCTTGACCCAAGTGTCCAAAGAGAGGTCTTCATGAGCCAAATCTCAACCCAAGCCAAATTAGGTCAAACTAATGGTTGAATTGGGTCCCCCACGACCTAATGAACCAACCCTGGTTGACCCAGCTCTTGAGTCAACTTAGCTTGGGAATTGGGCTAACCTAAATTGATCAAAACCACTATGAGTTGAGCTATTTCCCAACCTAAGCTTCACCTAGTCAAATCAACACCTCCATTGGGTGGACCTATGTCCAACACACCTACCCTAGTTAACCCAACCCTTGGGTTGACTTAGGTAAACATTTAGGCTAGGCCAAAGTGGTGAAAAACCACTTTATCCTGAGCAAATTCCCACTATAGGACAAATTAAACACAACTACCTATTGCATTAGATAGGCCTTGACTCAACACAGCTCCCACATCAAACCCAACCCTTGACTTGACCCAAATTATACAAAACCTAAACCAAACCATATATGTTTGGGTCAACCTGAGCCATTTTTGAGAGTTGGGCTTCAACTTGGCCCATTGAGCTTACTATTAGACTCACTCAATCCCCATTAAGATTTCCACCTACGCCTGACCCATCTGGAGGCCGGCGGTAACTAGAGTAATAAGATTGGAGCTCTTGTGGTCCACCCCCGTCCTTGGGCCTCCTCCAAAGCATTCCTTGCCCAAGGTTTATTGGGCTCGAGCTCACGAGAACCTAGGAACATGTCCCCTTCTAGTTCATGACCATCCAGTGGCTCTACCAAGCAATCATGGTCGTCCAAGCCCACATCCATGACTTGAATAGGGCATCTCACTCCACTTTGATCATTCAAATTCAATCCTCCAAAAATATTCCCCAGAGCCTCCTGAGTTCTCCTCCTCCTTTCCCCAACCTCCCAACCTCCCAACCTCATCCAGCCAGTAATTCGAGCGTGCTCTGATAAAATCTATCCACATCTCACTAGAATTCCCACCTCTGGTGATCCTTTGGCCTCAATTTCCGAAGGAAAAGTATTTGTCTTCTTCCCCTCAAGCTCCCCACTAGAAAATCTCATCCATTAGGGCTTTCTACTCGGTAAATCCATAATCTTATGCTTGTAGTTAGCTAGTGCTGGTCAAGTGTGGAGCAAACTATCAACTCACTAGAATCTAACCTTTGGATTGATAGTTTGTGTTGCCCTGATCTTCTCTATGAAGTTTCAATGAAGAATACCAGCGAGATCTCTTAGATTATGCCAGAGAAGGTCAACAGCTTTAGAATCGATTGGGAGGTTGAAGATATAATCTTAGTCATTGATCTTGATCAGTAGTTTGGATTAAATCTAGCAATTCTAAAGCCATGTTAATTACATCCATCTAATTAACGATCTAGCGGCTACATTTAACCCCACGGTAACACTGTCATTATTAATGATTGGCTGCCTAATTAGATTGTGCCAGCATGTAAAAATGTTGTTGACTATGTAGTTTTGGTTTAATTAATTCCAAAAATCCCATAGAACTTTGAAAAATCATATCTCCACATTCACTTGGCTGATTTAGGTGTCCTTAGGCTCTTAGGAAATGGAGTGAGGAGTCCTACAAAAGCTCTATGGTCTTAGTCCTTGAGCATGCATGAAACTTAAGTTATAATAGTTAGAACCCAAGGGGTATTTTTGCAAATTTGGTATTAGGTTAGCCCTTCATAAATTAAAACTTTAGGAAATTGATTTTAGACATGTCTTTGACATGTCCAAAATTCTTCTACTCTGTTTGATCTGATTAAAGACTTTTTTTGGTTAATTAAAATTTAAGGGTCATGATTTGACCCTTAAATTCAAATTAATCCAATTATTTTTCCAATGATATTTATGTTCTAAGATTTGGTGTTTTGGTTATGCTAAGTGTAAGGGTTAGTTGGCCCATAATTGCACCTAGATTCAAGGTCTAGGTAGCCCCCATTAAATTTTTTGAAGGTAACCATGCAAGTTCTTTTGGTGGTTTAGTTAACCACTTTAGGAGATTCATATTGGGCCAAATTTTAGTGGCCTTGTGCCTTGAGATTAGATGAACTCATTGCCCAAGTTTCACTAGAGTTGTTGCTCATTTAGTCCACCATTTCGGAGACCCAAATCGAACCCTTAAAATTTGTCTAGGATTTTAATTAATTCACCATTAATTCAAATTCAATTTTAAAAATTTATGGAATATATCAAATTTACCATGATTAAAACATCCATTCATGAAAAATAAAGCCCAATTAATCAGAGCTTTAATTTAGGTTTAATTTAATTTATAATGAAATTCACCCTTTAATTAATTTAATTAATTAAAAATATTTTAAAAATTCCAAAAAATCCATGGACATATGGAATTGTCCCCATATATCATTTATGACCTTTAGGGATTATTTCAAGTAGTTACAGTCATATTTGGATCAAAATACTTAAATCCTTTCTAATTAAGCAATTTTAATATTCAATTAATTAACAAACTTTAAAATTTCATAATTAATTCTAGAGAATTCTAAATTGACGAAACTTAATATCATTCAGCTCCACTTAAAATATAGTATTTTCTAAAAGTGACAAACTTTTAAATTTTAGTCTAAGTCAAAGAGTCAACTCTCATGTAACTGTAGTTTAAAACTAAGTTAAATATTAAAAAATTTATAACTTAATGTAGAAAATTTTAACTTTAACAAACTTAGAGACTAATTACTCATCTTAAGGTCTATTATTTAAGAAAAATATTAAAACTTTAAAATTCTTCTTAATTTTAAAAATCAGCTTTTGACCCTTAATTCAATGAATTAGAATGATTAAAATAATTCCAAATGCACGCTCGCAGTGGTTCTCTGATTTTTTGGGTGATTTCTTGGCGATCTTTGGGTTCTCTCTTCCTCATGCCTCCATCTAGCTCTTGGCTGTGTTTCTCCAATTTTTTCATGTTTTTTGTGCTTTCCATCTGGTTTATCTTCTTTGTGACTTTTTTGTTGCTATGTTTTGTTGTTTTTCGGAGGCTTTTTAGGGGAAGGAGATGTCATCCCCAAAGTCTTTCATCCCGACCACTACTTCGCTCCCTGTTGGTAGGACTCATTGTTTTAAGGATGTATGGGCGATTTTTACTTCATCATCTGCTAGGGTCTAGTTTGTGCACACATCCTTTAAAGGTTGCCTTGCCTTAATGTTCGATGATTAAGTTGTTTCACAGCTAGCTGTGTCGTTTGCTTTTACCTTGGTTGGTAAATTTGTTCTTCATCGTCCAAATCTTGATGTGATTCATAAGTTTTTTCTTAGCCTTAAACTTTCTGGTTCCTTCCATATTGGTCTGTTGGATCCGCGCCATATTGCTATTCAGCTTTCCAATGATTTGGATTTTATTTGCATTTTCTCTAGGGAATAATATTATATTCAAGCATGTGAAATGAGGCTACTTAAATGGACACCAGATTTTGATGTTTGTGAGGAATCCCCAATTATGCCTGTGTGGCTTTCTTTCCCAAACTTACATCTTCATTTCTTTAACTCTCAAATTCTTTTTGGTTTGGCCTTAGTTTTTGGTAGACCCCTACAAATCGACCAAGCTACTGCCTCTTTATCTCATCCTTTTGTGGTTTTGGTTTAAGTGGAATTGGATGTCTCTAAGAAACATCAAAATGAAATTTGGCTTGGTTCGAAATTAAATGGCTATTTTCAAAAAGTGGAAATTGAGAATCTTCCTATCTTTTGTTCCCATTGTAAGATGCATGGTCATGCGGTTAATGAATGTTTTTTATTGCATCCTCATCTTCGTAAGGAGAAAGCCCCATCTAAAGTTTTACCAGAAAATAATATTCATGTGGGTGATGAGGTAAATGTGGCTAATCTTTTGGGTGTTGAGGAAAATATGGCTCCTTTGGGAAACGGAAATCCTTCTATTATGTAGGATACCGTGGAGAATAATACCAATCTTATGATTGTGGGCCCTGCCTCTATGGATCTGGAGGCGTATGACAAAGCTATTTAATCTACTTTAGTCTAGCAGGAAGTTTCTAATCTTGGCCCTGATCATATTGTGGGGCAAGATGTTGATGAGCAAAGGATGGATAGTAGTATTAATCCTAACACTGCTTCCTCTTCTGAAAATATTATCTATGCTTCTAAAAATAGATTGACTGATATGGATTCTACTATGGTTACTAATACCTCTTCTAATTTGACTTTTAACTCCTTTATTAATCCTATTCAAGAGAAGGATCAAGAGGGCATAGTGGATGGTGGTGTTGACAAAGGCAAATCAGTTGTATTAGAAGGATGTCCCTCAAAGTAGGAAGACTGGATTTATGATAGTAAGATTCTTTTTAAATCTCTCTCTAATACTGAGGCTTTTACTTATTTTAAGGATATGTATATTATGGGTAAATGCTTTGTTGAAGATGACAATGATACTAGCTTCAGTAAGTCTCATGGCAAGAGAGGCAGGAAAAAATAGAATATCATTTTACAACCATCTCGATCTACCTACTCACATACTCCTCATTAATTTTGCTTTATGTTTAATTGCACTATTTAAAATGTTAGGGGTAATGGGTATCCCTCATCTCATTTAAGAGTAAAAAACTTGTGTCGTGTTCATAAAGTTTATTTGCTTGTTTTACTTGAGCCTTTTATTTGATCTAATAAGCTTATTAGTATTGCTCGTTTCTTAGGTTTTAAGTATGCTGATGCGAATGTGGCTAATGAAATTTTGGTGTTATGGAAGGATCCGATTCAGATTGAAGTTATTGGTGACTTTCCTGAAGTCTTGCATTGTAAGGTAAAGGTTTTTAATTTCATGTGTTATGCTTCTTTTGTGTATGGTGCTTCTTCTCGTTATATTAGAAAAATCCCTTGGGATCAGCTCATTAATTTTCATAATATTTGTGAGTTTCCCTGGCTTGTTAGTGGTGATTTCAATGCTATTAGTAATCCCTCTGACAGGATTGGTGGCTCTACTCCTTCTTGTCAATCTATGGAGGATTTTAGTAACATGATATTGGATTGCAATTTAATTAATATTGGTTTTGCGGGTAAAAAATTCACTTGGAATAGGGGTCACTTATGGCAACAGTTAGATCGTGTGCTCTTTAATGATTCTTTGATTAATTAATTTAAATGCTATCCCTGTTGAAATTCTTAGTAGGACCTTATCTGATCACTCCCTTTTATTAATTAGTATGGACTTTAGACATTTTAATGGCCCTTCCCAATTATAATTTCAAAATTTGTGGCTTCTTTATGATTCTTTTTTGGATGTGGTTCATAATAATTGGTATGCCCCTCTTCATCCGGATAACTCTAGTTTTGGCATGAGGAGACTGTGGTTTAAGCTTAAAAGGCTTAAGTAGGTCTTGCATTGGTGGAATCATCATGTTTTTAAAAACCTATTTACTAATATTTTGGATGCTGAGCAGCAAGTTAATATTCTTGATTCTAATTGTCAACTTGATCCTTCTGATGATAATTTATTGCTTTTAAGTAATGCTAAGGATTGTCTTTTTAAACTCCAAGTGCAGGAGGAGGTTTTTTAGAAATAAAAAGCTGCTGCTAAGCATATGATTGAAGGTGATAATAATACTAAATATTTTCATGCCTTAGTCAAGCAGAAAAGGGCTAAAAATTGCATTAATAAAATTCTGTGGGAAGATGGTACTTTTTCTGATAATTTCGTAGAAATTGCTAAGCTTGCAGTTGAGCATTTTAAAAATTATCTTAATAAAAATTTTACTTCCATTCATAATAATAACTCTACTTTTATTCCTAATCTTATCCATCAAGAGGAGAATGACAACCTTACTAAAACTCCTTCCCTGGAGGAAGTTAAAGAGGCTCTTTTCAATATGAATAGTGATTCTGTGGCTGGGCCTGATGGTTTTACTACTCAGTTTTTTTTTAAATCGTGGCACATTATTTACAAGGACCTTTTTTGGCAATTTTGTATTTCTTTACGAGTAACTATATACCTAAGTTTTTTTCTTCTACTTCTATTGTGTTTATTCCTAAAAAAATTTTTGTTAGCTCTTGGAATGATTTTAGACCTATTAGCCTTTGTATTTTCTTTAACAAGTTGACTTCTAAAATTATCATGAATCGTTTAACTTCTATTTTGCCTAAAATTATAATTCCCTTTCAGATGGGTTTTGTGAAAGGCATGACTATCGCTGACAATATTTTGTTGGCTCAAGAATTTTGCCAAGATCTGGATGTTAGAGTTAAATGGGGTAACTTTTTTTTGAAGTTGGATATTGCCAAGGCTTAAGACAATATTGATTGGAACTTTATTTATAATATTTTGCATCCCTTTGGTTTCAACTCAATTTTTATTAAGCTTATTAGGAATTATATTGAGAATGTTTATTTTTCCATTATTGTTAATGGGTCTACTAATAGGTTTTTCAAATCTTCTCATGGTTTAAGATAGGGTGACCCTATTTCCCCTGCTCTATTTAGTATTGCTGTTAATTTTTTATCTAGAGGTCTTACCAATCTCTTTGAGAATACTCCCAGTCTTTATTTCAGAATGTTGGGTGGTTTTCCTATTTCTCATCTTTGTTTTGCTGATGATTTAAATATTTTTACTAATGCTTCTGTCAACAGGATTCATAAACTTATGGTCTTTTTTGAGCAATTTGAGATGGTTAGTGGTTTATCTCTTAATAAAAATAAATGTTGTTTTGTTACTCCCAAGAGTATCACTAATGATCGAATTGGGGATATTAAGAACGTTATTGGTTTTATGCATGGCCATCTTCCATTGAAATATCTTGGGGTTCCCCTCTTTAAAAGTCGTAAGAAATCTTTTCTTTTCTATGATCTTATTAGCTCTTTTAAAAATAAATTTTTATCATGGGATTCCAACTTTCTGAGCTTTGGTTGTAGATTAACTCTTGTTAAAAGTGTTCTCTGCTTTTTATCGGTTTATATCTTTCAAACTCTCTTACCGACTAAGGAGGTTTGTAATAGAGTGCATTGGCCTATTAATATTTTTTTGGAAAGGTACCTCCTGTAATTCCAAAATTTCCTGAGCTTCTTGGGAAAGATGTTGTGGTGTTTTGGCAGAAGGGGGTTTATGTTATAAAACGATGAATGACTTAGCTCATGCCTTTTCTTTTAAGCTTTGGTATAATCTTTGTGCTAAAGTTAGTCTTTGGGCTAACTTTATGTTGGCTAAATATTGTGTTTGTAAACATCCTTCTACCTGTGTTTTTAATCAAGGTGATTCTTTGGTGTGGAAGAGACTTTGTAAGATTAAATGGTCTGTTGAACCTTTTATTTCTTGGGGGCTTGGTGAAGGTAAAATTTTCTTTTGGCAGGATCGCTAATTGGATAATCAATCTATTAATTCCATTATGAATACTTCTTCTATTGCGGCTATTAAGGTTAAATCCATCATTTCTGATGACTGTTGGGATTATGATAAGCTCTAAAATGTCATACAGGATTGCATTATTCAAAAAAAATTTAACCTTCCTAATAAAACTGCCTCTAATTATATTATCTTATGAGATGTGTCTAAAGATGGTTGTTTTCATTTGAAAAATGCTTGGCATGCTTTTCGGCCTAGGAACATTATGATAGTATTTTCTCTATGTTATGGCATAAGAGTAGTCCTTCTACTGTGGTTGTCTTTGTCTGGAGAGCTTTGCATAAATTTATTCCCACTGATGAGAATCTTATTAATAGAGGTTTTATTTTTCCTTCTAAATGCCAATGTTGTTACCATTTGGAGAATATGCATCATGTTTTTATTTCTTGCCCTAGTACTGTTAAAACTTGGGTTTATTTTGATGACATGTTTCAATTAAATAACTTTAATGCTCATTATTCTCTGAAATCTATGCTTAATGGTTGATTCATTAAGACTAAAGGGCACATCAAAAATGTCATCCCTTCTCTCATTCTTTGGTATTTATGGCTAGAAAGGAATAATTCTCTTTTAAATTGTATTCATATGAATCATCTTAAGGTCATTTAGAATGTTAAAGATAAGATTTTGGCTTTATTTTCTGTGAACCTAATTTCTATCAAGAATTTCAAGAATTATACTTTTTTGGGTTATGCTTTAGGCATTAATTGGGGGGACGGTCATATTGCTAAAGTCTCTAGAAGTATTTATTGGACCAAGCCTCCTATTGATTTATATATGTTAAACGTGGATGGTATTTGTAGTGACTCCATCGTGGGTTGTGGTGGCATTATCAGGAATAGTGATGGTAATCTTCTTATAGCTTTTGCTAGTCCTCTTCAGGATGGGGATGTTTTCTATGCTACTACTATGGCTATCCTCTATGGATTAAGGTTATGTATCTCTTTTAACCCAACATATGTGTTTATTGAAGTTAATTCTAATTACAATTTCCAATTCTTAAACTCTGGTCATGATATGAGTTGCAGTTATGACATTTTTTATATGGCTAGAGAGATTAAGAATCTTTTAATTTTTTTGAATTATTCATTTTGTCATATTGCAATGAGGGTAATGGTTGTGCTTCTTAGCTTACTGATTCGGGGTGTGGTTTTGAGGATTTTGTGGATTTGATTGGGACCAACCTTCCGAGGTTTCTGAAAGGGCTTATTAATCTTGATCATTTTGGTGTTCCCTATGTTAGTCTTTAGGGAGTTTTGTTAGCCCTGCCTATGGTTATGGTCCTCTTTTCTGCTGGCTGTTGTGGCTTAGTTTTGCTCTATCTGTTGCCACTGTTTGCTTTGCCTAGTTGGGCTGGAGCAGTTTTGGGTTTATCTTTTCTATGGTTGTTTTGATTTCAAATTTTACTGCTGGTTGGGTGCTTTGTTGGTTGTTGGTAGGAGCTCTTTCCTCCAGGTGAATGTTTCTTAGCCAGGGTTATTGCTGCTACTTCCTATCTGGTTTATGGTGCCTTTCAGTCATGTTGGCTGGTATGATGTTAGCTGCATCTATAGTGGAGATTTTTTCTTTGTTTACATGGTGGTTTTATTTTTTTATAGTTTTTTGATGTGGTGCTGCATGTCTTGATTAATTATTTTGGGTTTTTAGGGCTATGCTGTGATTGCACTTGCTCCTCTCTTAAAGGTTATCCCAGATGTTGCTCTCTTTCCTCCTGCTACTGTGTTGGGAATTGGCTTTGCCTGGACCACTTGGTGGTGGGTCTTTATGGGAGTTCTGGTTGGGGCTGGGTTTTTAGTTTCTATGTTTTTTCACTATTGGGAGAGCTGCTTCTCTTCTGGTGGTTTGTTGGGTTTCCCGTTGTGTCTCTTCGAACCAATTCTATTGGTGTTGTTGAGGGTGGTATGTTTGGGTTGCTGCTGTTTTGTTGGAGGCCATGTGGGTTTTCCTGGGAAGGCCTTTGGCCTTATTTTGGTGCTTTTTGGAGCTGATTGCTAGGGGGTGGTGACTTTGGCTGGATGGTTGGATGGAGCGGCATTGGGATTATCCTACTGATGATTGTTGGTTCCATTTTTCCTGAGCTCCTTCTGCCCGCACCCTTTCTCTCATTGCTTTGGTATTTTTTGTTTTGCTGTTATGTTTTGGATTAGTGGTAATCCTTTAGTTTACTGGATGTGCTTTGTGATTAGTTGCCTCTCCTAGATGAGGTTTGCTGGGATTTTGCTAAGGGGTTCTCGTTGGATCCTCTTAGTTGGTATGGGGTTTAAGGGCAATTCATCTTTTTTCTTTGTGTACCATGGCTTGGTTTTTTTAGTGCTGGATGGTCTTCATTCTAAGGTGGATGGGGGTTTTAATTATCCCATAGTTTTTAGCTCTATTTTGCCCCTCTCTTCTCGGGTGGACATGATCTGTGGTACCATTATTATTGGTTTGGAATTTTATTGTTTGGGTATTTATTCCTATTCTTTTTCCTATTATTCTAGTTGGAGGATGTGGTATAGCTGTTGCTTGGTGGATAGCATTTCGGGGACTGGCAATAGATGCTTCAACTTTGTGGATAATTGCTTGGATGGATTTTCTAGAGTTTGCTTTAATTATTGTTATACTAATTCTGGGTATCAGCATTTGTTGTAGAATTTTATTTTTGCAGGTGATTGTACTAAGCTCCTTTTGGTTGGGAAGTTAGAGACGGTTTCTTCCTTTTGGTTCTTTCCTCATTTTTGGGTGCTCATCCTTGTGCACTGTAGATTGTTCCTAGGGTATTTTGTACTTATGCTTAGCAGAGACCCCGAGCTCTCTGTATTTTTTTTGCTTTCTTTTTGTAGCTCGTCTGAGAAGTAGTGAGCTTGAGGTCCCTTTAAGGACCGTGTAATTTTTTTCTCTATTAACACGTAGGCCCCTTTGTGGGTTTTCCCAAAAAAAAGAAATAATTCCAAAATTTAATAGTTCACCTAAAATTCTAGAAAATTCTATCTTAATCATTCAAACTAGTAATTAATTAATTAATTTAAAATTTATCAACCCATAATCCTCAACTGATTAAATTAATTAAATTAAAATTTAACAAAATATTTCTATGATTTAGCCAATAATAGAAAATCAAGATCTGATGAGAGAGATTGTCCAATTTTCTAGAGAGAGAAAGAAATTTTCAAAATTCTGTTTCCCTCGATTTTGGCCTCTCTTATGGTGGCGGATGGTCACCGTCCATCCATAGGTTATTTTTAGGTGTATACAATGGGGGAGATTCATCCATTAGCTTGGGTTTCATTGGGGCATAATCATTCTCGATTGAAGTCTTCTGGTCATTCTTTTGGCGAGGTTTAATGGGTCGTTAGGGAGTTCCTCCTTCCAGGAAGTTCGCAACAAGATGATGAAAGGAAAAACCTTTAGTTATTAATGAAGAGGGTCTGGTTAGTGGTAAGAAGATTACAACCGTTGTTGGGAAAGGTAAAGAAGTGGTTGTAGATACTGGATTTAAGAGCCCAAAACTTGATAGCCTTAAATCCAAGGATATCGGAGAAATGGAAAATTGGATTCTGAGGCATCATCATCAGCTGGGTTGATGTTATATGTTAATATATTTGGGAATTCTATCTCAAATCCTAGAACAGCTGAAGATCCGGGTTCTAAAATTGATAGGTTGTTGTGTGGCTCAATTGCTTCGGAAGCTACTATTGATATTGCTAATAAGGTTAACATTCAAAGTTCTTAGAAGGTTAATGCTAAATTTTATGGTACTTATCAAATCTTGGATGATCGTGAGAAAGTTCATCAATGTGTCTCAGGTGACTTGAATTTGGTTGACCAAGGGATCAATGATTTTTCATAACCAACCATGAAGGATCCTGTTGGGGATGTCATGCATATTGTTTGGAGCAAAAAGCCAAATATTAGAATTGAATATATATGGACTTTGGGTCTTGTTTAACAAAAGAAGGGAAAGCTGTGAAGTTACATGTGCAGAATGAATGGGAGAACACTATAAAGCTATAAAATGCTTTATTAATTAAAGTGTTTGGAGATAATGCTCTATTTCACGTGATTAGCCTTGAATTGTGAAGACAATGGAGTCTTTTTAGTAAATTTCATCTTACTATGTTGGGCTAAGAATGGGTTCTTTGTTGATTCAATGAATCAGAGGCTATGAATTCCTATGAATTCAATTTTGACTGAAGGACCGTGGTATGTTAATGGGCACATCATTGGTATTGATAATGGTCTCCCACTTTCTCTCCATTTTCTCTGAAGGGTTTATTAGCTCTGGTGTGGATAAGGATGCCAAATATCCCATTGTAGTGTTGGGATGAGATTAATGTTTATAGAATTGCATCTGAAGTAGGTAAGTCGTGTGTGATATATAGTAATATGTTTCAATTGGTAAGGATAGACTTTCCAAGAGTTTGTGTTTGTATTATGATGGATAGTCAGCTTCCCTTAGGTGTTTGGGTTGAAGGGAGCTTCGGTAGGTTTTTCCAGAAAATTGAATATGTAAGAGTTTTAAATTCTTTTTTAATTATGGTAAAATTGGCCACTACAAAAGTAACTGAATAAAAGTGAGATCGGAGGAGGTTAAAGGTGTAGTCACTCAACCGGAGGTGCATTGCTCTTGTGATAATGAAGGTCCTAGTGTGGTTGGTGTTCTGGAACCTAAGGGAGGTAGTGGAGCTACTGGTATTGATAAAAATGGAACTAGTTATGGACCTTGGATCCATGTCAGCTATGGAAAGGGGAAATTTAAGTATTCTGATAGGAGGAGGGGGAGTCAGAATCATGTCAGAACTATTGGGGTGAATCAGGTTGGGAAGGGTATGCCTAGGGCTGTTGAAGGTAAAAATGTTCTTGTTGCTGGTCCCAGGGTGGTTGCTATTCTAGAGTAGATTATCAGAGGTGGTTATTTATCTCTAGTTAATTCGGTTGGTAAAGGTGGTGTTAGCCAAAATATGGAGGTCTTGTCTCCTCATAATATTGTGATTTTAGATTTGGGTAAGAAGTGTAATTCTAATTGATCTCTTATAATTCCTAAAGTTAACAAGTTTGATGTGCTAAACGGGGTTGGTGGGGAGGTGGGTTCAGCTCATAATGTTGGAAGTGAAGGGGAGGATGTAGTCGGTAAATCTGTGCTTATAGGATGGTAGTTAGGGGATCTCCAAAGGTTTGCTGGAATGATAATAGTTATATGGAAGCACCTGGGAGTGGCTTTAAAAATGGAGATACTTCATCTGTTAAAAGAAAGCTTGGTAAAGAACTTAAAGGACTAGGTTCTATTAAGTTGATTCCTAGAAGAAAATGGGTTAATAGTTGAAGACCAAATTCAGATTGAAGAATTTTTTTTTAATTTCATTAACGAGAAGTGGTAAGCTAGAGATTGTGTTGGACGGTTGGCCTTCCCTGCTGTGTGTGTTGGATGAAGCTGATAGAAGGTTGTTGGGGGTGGATTTATCTATGAAGGATGTTATGGGAGTTGCGAATCAACTTGGTGGTAATATATCCCTAGGGAATGATGGGATTTTATATTCATTAATTAAGACATATTGGTCCATTATGAGGTTAGATGTTTGGAATGCTATCAACCATCTCTTTCCACCGGAGTAATGGATGCTAATTGGAAGGAGACTTTGATTATGCTCATTTAAAGGTGAATAATCATTTGGTTCCATCCAACTTCAGACCAATAAGTTTGTGTAGGACGATATATAAAGTAATGGCTAAAATTCTCCATAATATATTCAAGTTTATACTTCCAAAACTCATTTCTGATGAGCAAGCAGCTTTTGTGAAAGGGTGTTCTTTATCGGAGCATGTGTTGTTAGCTCAACAAGTGTTTCACAAATTTAGATTTTTTAAATAATCCAAAGGTTTGGTTTCATTTAAAATTTATATGGAGCAAGCTTATGAAAGTATGGGATGGACCACTCTAAAGCATGTTTTAAATTACTTTGGCTTTCCTTTGAAGTTTTCAAGGCTTATAATGGAATGCGTGGAAGATCCCAGGTTTTCAATTTTGATCAATGGCAATTTGTCCAACTGGACTAAAGCTAGTAGCAGGTTCGACAAGGTTGTCCCTTATCCCTGTTCATAATTTTTTTATGCTCTCAAGTGTTAGTAATTGCTTTGATTAAAAAAGGTGATGAGATTGGTATTAATGTTTGTCCAAATGCTCCGAGGATCTCTCATTTACTTTATGTAGATGATATATTAATTTTTGCGGAAGCTAATATCAGGGTAATGAAGGCGAAGGAATATTTTGTTGGACTTTTGTAGTTGGTCAGACCAAAAGTTAAACTATCAAAATCTATCATGCTTTTTGGGAAAGATGTGAAAAGGAGTAGGAAAAAAATTATATTTCATTTGATGGGCTTTAAAACTGTTAAATATATGAATTATTTGGGTGTGAAGATTGCTATGAGGACACTCGTGGCTACTGATTTTCAATATATTCTTGATAAATCTATGGAGAAACTTAATGCTTGGGGAAAAATTTATTTCATTAGCTGGAAGATTTACTCTTCTTAAATTTGTTATTCTCTCGCTTCCTATTTTTTAATGTACTCACTCTCTTATTTCTCGTGGAGTTCTATATAAAATTGACAAGATGTGTAGGAATTTTATTTGGCATAAGCAGGACAAGAAAAATGGCCTTCATTATGTGAGTTGGGATGTGCTGTGTATGTTGATTAAGCTGGGTGGCCATGGGCTTCATTCTTGTGTAAGCAAGGTGGGGAAATTAAGGGCAAAATTGGCATGGAAGTTCCTTATTGAGATGCAATCTTGCTGTACAGGATTATGGAAGCTAGGTATGGGTCTTGGAGTTGGGATTCTGAAAAGACGGATAGCTCATTGGTTTCTTGGAAAATTATTTTGAATGGTGCTAGAGCTCTTCATCCCATTGTTAGATGGAAGATTGTAGTAGGAGACTATATTAATGTATTCAATGATATTGGGGTGTTGGATAAGTGCTTTAGCAGATGGCCTACATTTGTAACAACTCAAGAGAGCAATGATATGGCTGTGGATAAATTCATTGAGGACGGAGTATCGAATGAGGAGGAACTTCAGAATTATTTTGGGGAGGAACCGATTATGCTGATTTATCATGCTTAGATTTCTCCATAATTGACTAAACATCAATTGGACTTATTAATCAAAGCAAGAAAAAATCAATTTCTGCTCTAGCATTTCAGTCCTCATTGCACCATCTGATTGAGAATCAGTATTGGAGATGGATTAAGAAGGTGAAATTGAATCCACATGTTAACGTTTTCTAGTGGCGAATGTATCATAATGCGATTCCTACCTTTTAATTTTAGGTGCATAGAAGGTTAAAAGAAGGAAATTCTTGTCCTAGAGGTTATATGGCGATGGAAGACTATGAACATGTGGGGGTGAATATCTTGAAGTTCATTCAGTTAATTTAAAATTTGAATAAATGGGGCTTTCACATCTGTCTCTGGACTCATTCATAAATGATGCATTAGGTTGGAGGGTTGTGCTTCCAAAAATCAGTTTTTGGTTAGCCTTTATTATTCTGCTATCTATCTATGTTGGAAATCTAGGAGTAAAGGTGTGTATGGTGGCAAGGAGGATAACAGTTTAGTTATCACAGCAAATTCTATTAATTTTTCTTCACACTCATCTTCGGTCGGATGTGGTATGTTAAAGTCGGGTATCTGGGGTGTTAATCAGTCGGATTGGTTATTCAAGTAATATTTGTACCCTCCTCCTCTTTATTGGATCAAAGTTAATGTTGATGCTTCCTTACTACCATCATATAAGGTCGGAATTGGGGGTGTATTCTATGATCACAAAGGAAGGTTTTTATTGGCATTTTGATTCAGTGGTGTACATTGGGATGCATATCGATTGGAGATGTTAGCTATTCATTCCTTGGGTTCAGTTATGAAATTATGGATGTTGTGTTATAAAGGAATTATAATTAAAGGGGATAATGTTAATGTCATCAAGTTTCTTCATGGTAGTTTAACGATGATGGATGGTAATAAGGCTAGCATTATGATGGAAGAATTTGCTTTCCTTAAAGATTTTCATCAAGTTATTTTTAATTGTGTGTAAAGGGAACGTAATAAGTTAGTTGATGTTTGTGCTAACCTTACTCTTAGTTGTAGTTTAATTTAGGATGATATTAGTATGGATAATGATCCTCCTCATTTTGTTCATCTGTTAGAGGAGGAAAGTGATTGAATGGGTAGCTTGTATTAGGCATTTCTTTTTCAATGTTATTGATATTGCATCTTTAGAAAAAAACTTATTAAATTAACTCAATTAATACCTATTACTACTAGGTAACCCAAGCCTATGAGCCTATTAGCTAGTCCAAAGGAAAGTGAAATAAACTTCATAACCCTGATGAGCAATAAATGTAGTAACCAATTAACCTTTAAATACATTTAAAAATAAACTTTAATACATTAATATTGAAGCTCAAACTAAAATTTTCTTTTGACCTTTAACAAACCTGAATAATAAACAACTTTAACAAACTACCTAGCCTAGGATATCTCCAAGCTACACAGCCTTATGCACACACTTTAGATGGTTTGCTAGGATAACCAATTCTAGTTTTAGGCCAGGCCAATTCTTACTTTTCTGCTATTAGGTGCCAAGTTTTTCATGGCTTTTATTGCATGCTATTTGATTATTGTGATTGTTGTGATTAATGTGATTCTTTGATTAATGCAATCTATGAATTGATGTGATGGATGATGGATTATGCTTAGGTTAGGAATGATCTGATTGCTCATTGAGTTTTATGTAGTTGACCACGCTCATACAGGGCTAAAGTAAAGGGGGGCAAATTAAAATTATAAATTAAGAGAATTTTTTATAGGTGTTAATTGCTGAAACCCTTTTAAAAATTAAAAGAGCATGGTCAGCATAGTCTACTTTAATGCAAAAAAATATATGACTGCTTGGGATGTAAATTATATTTGTTTAATTATTTAGGATAAGCAGGCATGTAGTCCAGATTTTCTTTACTTCTGTGATGTAAATGTAATTTAATTTCAATAGAGTTATGAAAGTGAGTCTTTGAGTTGGGATACAAGCATCCAACTTGGTGCCCAAAGAGGAGGAAACATCGCTTAAGGGAGAGTTTCCTTCCATTTGGACGTCCAAAGTTAAGATGATTTTAGATATCCAAAGAGAAAAGAAAACATTCTTAAGGGAGCGTTTCTTTCATTTGGATATCTAGACCTGAATAATCCAAGGAACTCAAAGAAGGATAAAGAAGTGAAGAAAGAAGAGTATCCCATTCAAATCACTTGCAAATAAAAGAAGTGAAGACAGAAGACTGATCAGTCCTAGGATTAGAATTTGGGTTATTCTCAGTGGTACCTGGGCACTTTTAATTTCTGTAAATTCTAGGTTGTAATATAAAGGAATTTACCTATGTACATTTATTTATTTAATTAATTTGATTAATTGATTGAGTGATTTACTTTGTTTGCTCATATGATTTCATACTTTTCCTTGTTTCTTCTCTTGTATGCCGCTTTTATTTTAGCCTGGATACGTAGAGGCTCATGAGGGTATGCTAAAAACTTTTTTTACTCAAAATCTATATAAAAACTTTAAGAAATAAGCTCGAGATCACTGAGAGTCTGTATAAAGCATATCTTTACCTTCCCTTTCTTGTTAGGAACCTCCCTGCCTGCTGGTTGTGGCAGACCACCTAACCTATTAGGGTGTTGTTTTGTCAAGGGGATGTAGTGCAATTTTTAGGAAAATTTTATTTTTAAGCCTTTTTAAAATTGCTTCATACAAATTTATGCAATTCATCGAGTCAATTAGCATGTATAGTATTAGAAATTTAGTTAAATACATTTAAAACTTTAATTACTATTTCCCAAGCATTCTACCATATAGAAGTTAAGGGCTAATTAGGATCCTCTCTAGATTTTAGTCCCACCTCCTTAAATTTTAATTAATGTCCTGTCACTCTTTCATTAAAAAATGGACTCATAAATTTTAAATCGTCTAGGTCAAGGTATGTCTAGGTTTTGCACTGCATTAGCTAGGTTTGGATTACTATCATTGGGTGCCCAAAATTGATTTAGCATCTGGGGAAAAACCAAAATAATAAGACCCCAACTTTAGAGAATGCAATTTAAATTTTCTAATAAAACGATCAACTAAAATTAAAGCTTCACTTGATCTAAAATTTAAAATCTAACACATATAATAAGTTGGGGCATTTTTGAATTATTTCAGAATCCCAAAGTGCCTCCTAGTTTTCCTGTTTTGACCTCTAAAAATAAGTGCTCAAACCTTGATCTAATCCTAGTTGAAATTTCTACCTCACCTACTTTGATATCACTCCATAAAAAATCTTTAAAAATAAAATTTTAGCCATTGTTCAAATTGAGAGTATTCGTAGGTAATTCAACCTCCCTACGATGTAATTAACTATGATAGCTTACGCTCATAAGAAATTTAGAGCCCACATCTAATTTTCAAAACTAATTTTCAAAACATAATCAGTCTTTTTCCAAAAAAATTAAAATCAATGACGATCAATATCATCATGTTTGGATTATCGATGATGGGTGATATCTTCTTCCCTCGGGGAGATATATCAATTACCGTAGCAATTTTGAATATGAAAATAATGATGTTTCATCCAAGTTATAATAGTTAAATAAATATAGAACATCATTTTGACCCTTTTGGGTCATATGTAGTCCTTCCTTAGATTTGACTATTACAATTGGGATGAAATTTTTAGTTTCATTATCTGAACCCATTAGGCAATGATATCTTTGCCTCCTCGAGCAATATATCATTCTTAACAATGTGTTCAACTCTGAGACTGAAATTTTAAAATCAAATTTCCCAAAAAAATTAATTTTTCAAAATCTCTTTTTTAAACATTAAAAAACAAACAGTAGGATAACTCATTCTCCGCTATGTCTTCTTGATTATTGCATAATGAAGACTACAGGAGAGGGCACATAGAAGTAAGTTAGAAAAATATCTTCTATGCTTGTGCTACCCAAGTAAGAGAGACCAAAGAACAATTTTTGAACCACAAGAAGGGTATGCTTACCCAAAGATTTGTTAAGGAAATTTTAGAGGAAAAGAAATCTAAAGTAAAAGTTCAGACTCCTCACTCCCATAAGACTACTAAAAAATTTATTCGAAAGCTTGTCACTTTTGTTTTATTGGATGGTTACCACTAGGTTCCTAGGCAACCATTTAAGAAATTTGAAGAGATAATATTGGTTCAGTCAGTTGAGAACCATATTCTTATGGGAGGCCCCCTCTCTATCCTATAAAGATTTCCCAACTATCCTCCACTACAGCAAGTACATTTAATAGATGCAATCAACATTCGCTAAAAAGGATTATAGATTCAAAAATAAAAAGACCTAAATCTCCATAAAGGTATTTGTTCAGAAGAAGTGTTACAGGAATAGAAGTAAGAAGTCACTAACATTGGTCCCGATCCTCCCATTCAGAGTTATGACACTTCCATTCTACTAGATGGCACTAGTTTACCTTCATGTAACATTCCACCATCTATAAAAGAGGAGGTACATATACCTAAATGCCACCCTTTTGATTATCAGGTTAGAGGTAATCAAACGGGAAGTTAAATTTGATAAAAAGAAAAATGATAAAGATTTGATGGCTAATAAATCCATGGATGAACTTTTTGAAGAATGTAGCAGAATCATAAAAAAACTTAAGATTAAAAGAGTAAAGGAGAAGTTTGAAGTAAAAGAGCTTGCAATGATACAAAGTGATAAGGACTCTCTCCTTATAGATCCAAGATTATTGAGGGAAAATCTATTGAAGAAGTAGTGCAAGAAATCAAAGATGTTCTAAAAAATAAAAAAGAAGAAATGATTAAAGCATTTGATCATGAGGAGGATGATAAAGGATGGGGATGGTACTTTAGATGCTAATGTCTTCATGGTTGACACTAGAGCATCTTCAATGAAACATAATCTTGATAAATATATATAAAAAGAAATAGAAGAAAATGATGACAAGGAATCACCATCTGATCTGATAAGGAAATTGAAAAATAAAGATGATCACATTCACAAATTGTAAAGGAAAATGTAGGAAATGATGCTGAAAATGGCAGAGATGTAGAGTGAAATATTAAAAACTTAGCCAGTTCATAAAGATTATCCATAAGCTGTAGTACATGTTTTAGATAAGCCAGTATTAGAAGAAAAACAATAGGGAGAAAGTAGAAACACAGATTTATCTCATGTGGATAATGGTAATAGGTAAGAGATTAAATGCCAAGTGAGGGAGGCCATAGCACAATCACAAGTTACTTTATTTATTCCAAAGAGTTGACTCTTCTTAAAAGAATTTTATTTAGTTCCATGTCTGAAAGGGTTTTTGCCACCTTCTTTAAAGATCTTCAGTGACAGATAGAATCCTAACACCATTTAATGCATTTTGAGAAAGTTGTTATAGTACTGGTGGTATAGTTTCTTTATTGTTTATATAGTATGTTAGTAGTTTGTCAAGTATTACTTTTGTTTGGTATGTTGAATTTTCCAATATGTTTATGAAAATCTTTCGTGAATTGGAAACTTATTCCCAGAGAGATTTTCTCATGCTCAACATCATGTCATTGTGGGTGATTTAGTGTGAAAAAGCATAATTCTAATGATTCTTTAGTGAAATATATTTTATGGTGGAGAAATATGTCTATGAGGCATAGGTCGTAGTTATAGGAGCAACATGCAGTAGAAATCCTATTGAAGAATATTCATGGGCTCAATGTACTTTTATAGAATGTGTTTGATATTCATACCTTTGAGAAGTTGTTCAATAAGGCCAATAGCCTACAGGTGGAAGTGTCTTCTTTTCCATTTTGGAGAGATCATTTAGAGAATAAAAATGTAGTTAGTTCTTAGAAAGCCTTTAAGAAAAAGTTTGCATCAGTGTCAGTCAATGATAAGGGATAACAATCAATAATGGCTCAACCAAAAAACCCTCCTCCACAACTAATTCAGGTAACTGTTTACCCACTAGAGAGCCTTTCTTGACATCTTGTATATATTATCTGAATAAATTTTATCTTTTTAAAAGAGCGTTAGTTAAGAAAATCTTCAAAAATTTATTTAAGAAAATAGACTTCAAATTGTGGGAGGACAAAATGCTGGAAGAGGTGAATAAAAAAACCTTAATTTATGCCCCTATCGTCATATGTTGGGCAACACAATTGAAGACTATTTTACCTTTAAATATTTGTTAGAGAGGAACTATAAGTAAGGGAATCTAATCATTCTGAAGGAGTGCCTTTACAACTTGGGTCAATTGTCCATCAAAGTTATCTCAGGAAAATCTCCTACTTCTTCTCCTCTTTGCTTACAGATGGTTGGGATGTATCTTTGTCCTGAACCTCTTAAGAGGTTATAAATTTTTTTAGCATTCGCAATAGTTGCCAATGAGTGCCTAGAGCTCGATCTTGACTATAGCTCTGGAGGCATCAAAAGATGATGTTGGGATGATTCCCTCTACAGTAGTTTTAGGAACTACTATAAATAAAAGTACAATAAAAAGAAGAAGAGAAACATCAAGCCTTTATCTCAGTATGTGTAGTCTTCTATATGAATCCTTTTTCACCATTGTGTCTAGTTAAGAGTTGAATTCTTATTCAGATCTTATAAGGAAAGGTAATTTCTAATATTTTCTAACGAAGAGTTTTTATGTCTACCTCTACCTTTCTTAACATATGTTAAATCTAATACATCTACTCTCCTAACTGGGTCATTAGAACGCTTCCATTTTATGTGACCAAACCATCTAAGGATACTCTCTCTATTCTTACTAGCCACTAGAGCTACTTCAACCTTTCACGCATATGCTCATTTCGTATCATGTCTCTATGAGTAAAGACACTCATCCACCCGAGCAACCTCATCTCTATAACACTTAACATAATATTATGCTTCTCTTTTAATGACTAACACTCTGCGCCACAAAGCATTACATGTCTAACGAGCATCTTATAAAATTATCCCTTAAGTTTGAGTGGTAGTTTTCTATCACACAAGATGCCAGATGCATTCCTCCACTTCATCCATCCAACTTGAATTCTACTAATAATATCCCATCTATTTCACCATCACTCTGAACAATTAACCCAAGATATCAAAAACATGTACTCTTGTTAATGAATTTCTTGCTCAAAGTAACAAACCCTCCACTAGATCTATTACTACTAAAATTATAGTCCTAGTATTCTATTTTAGATCTACTCAAATAAAAACCTTTAGACCATATTGTTGACCTCCATAATTCAAGTTTACCTTCAACTCTCTCTTTAGCCTTATCAACAACAAGAATACCATCAGCAAAAATCTTACACCAAGGAACATCCTCTTTCAAATCTCAAGTATGAACATCCATGACTAAAGTAAAAAAGATATGGGCTTAAGGTTGATCCTTGATGTGATCCAACTGAAATTGGAAAATACTAAGTCAAACCACATTGTATTTTAACACAAGTAGCACCTCTAGCATACAAATTCCTAATGACTTGAATGTATGCATTATGAATCATTTTCTTTTTTAGAACTCTACATAACACCTCTCTTGGAACTTTATCATATGCTTTCTCTAAATCAATAAATATCTTATGAAGATTTTCCATTTTCTTTCTATACTTCTCCATCAAACCACTCAACAAATGTATGGATTCCATAGTAGAACTACCTAGCTTGAATCCAAATATATTTTGAGAAATATTTGTGTCACATCATAACCTATTCTTCGTAACTCTCTCCCATAGTTTTAAATTATGAAACATTAACTTAATTTCTCTATAATTTTCATAATCTTGTGCACCATCTTTATTCTTAAAGATAAGAATCAACAGCACTCATTCTCCACACATCTGGCATCTTTTTAGTCTTAAAAATAATATTAAAAAGTTTAATAAGCTAAGAAATTCCTTCATCTCTTAAATATTTCCACACCTCTATTGGAATATCATTAGGTCCAAAAGTTTTCCAACACATCATTTTCCTTAAAGCCTCTCTAACTTCAGTTATAATAATACGTCAATAAAAATAAAAATCTCTATTTTTGTTTAGAATGTTAAGGTCACTAAGGTCAATCATATTTTCACAATATTCATTGAAAAACTTAGCAAAACATATCATTTACCTTTGTTGAATATCCACTTCTAAAAAAGGTACTCTTTGATCTTCATCCTTAATGCACTTCACATTAACAAAAATCCTTACTACTCATATCTTTTTGTTTGGCTAGCTTATAATATATCTTTCACCCTCTTTAGTATTTAATGTATTATATAAATCATTAAAGGCTAAAGTCCTTACATCACAGAATGCTTTCTTAATTAGACTCCTTATGGGCAACTTTATATTCTTCCCAATTTTTAAGAATTTTTACATCTAAATGTATTTTTATAACAGAGCTTCTTATTTTTTATCTTTTCTTGTATATTTTGATTCCACCACCAAGTATTTTTACTGTTAGAAGCTTTTCCTTTTGATACTCCAAGAACATCCTTTGCAATATTCTTAATATTACAAACTACTATTCCTTATATCATTTTAGCATCCTCATGCACTAACAAAATTTTAAAATCGTGAATCATACTATCAAATATATTTTTATTAGAGTTCTTTAAATGCCACCATCTAATCTTAGAACAATGACAAATTAAATTTTTCATACTCTGTCCCTTCATCTTAAAGTCTAAAACTAATAAGCAGTGTTAGGTACACAGACTTCCACTCAAAATAGTATTATAATATCTATATTCTAAACAATCTATTTTTCATACAAGAATATAATCAATCTGAGTTTTACTATATCCATTCTTATAGGTGATGAGATGCTCATCTCTATTCTTAAATAAGGTATTAGCAATAACAAAATCATAAGCTAGAAAAAATTTTAATATAGCCTTACCACATTCATTAGTTGCTTCAAACCTATAGCCATTATAAATACTATTAAAATGATCTACCTCTCCACCAACATTTCCATTTAAATCTCTCTCAATAAAAACTCTTTCTTCTAGAGGAATCTTTTATATTAATTATTCTATATCATTCCAAAATTTTAATTTTTAGCATATATATAAAGCCACTTAAGTATCATATGCACTTATAATATTAATAATCTTATCATCAATGATAATTTTCAAAGCTATAATTCTAACTTCAATTCTATAACTTTTTACAACATTATCTTTCAAACTCTTATAGAAAGTTTGTTAGGGTTGTTAAGCCCTTATGAACTAGTCCTGATGCTAACCAAGAGAGAGGGGGGGGGGGGGGGATGATTTGGTATTTTAAAAATATGTTAAACAAAAAGAAAAATCTTTTTGAAATCTTTTTGAATATTTTAAGCATAAATAATTTAAGTAGAAGTAGATAATTAAATACAAAGATTTCAATATAGATCTGATCATAGAAATAAGTGAAAATAAATACGAAAAGAAAAGTAAAAAGAACACAATAGATTTATAGTGGTTCAGTCAAATCTGACCTACGTCCACTCCCTAGAACCTCCCATTCCATGTATTGTACTAATCAATTAGTGTCTCTCCTTTTGCCCCCATAGTAAGGCGGAGAAGCCCTTACAAAATCTTTCCTCCGACCCGATTTGGCAGAGAACCTTGAATACTTTTTCACCCTCCTGGTGAAGGCAGAGAACCCTGAATCCTTTTACTCCCTCTTAGAGTAGGCAGAGAACATGACAATCCTTTTACTCCCACCTAGAGTAGGCAGAGAACCTAGTCCTGATGTTGATGACCGTCTCCCTAAAGCGACCAAGGAATCAAGGATGAAGAAGGAAGAAGATGATCAAATCCTTGCTTGGAGCAACCTTTTTGAATCCCCTTATAAACTCCCTCTCCAAAGATCCTCTCCCTCTCCCCCAAACTCTCCCTCTCCCCTAAGCTCTCTTAGATAAAAAAAGGAGCAAAAGACTTTAGATCATCAGCTATAGAAGAGCTTAGACAGAAGGCCTCCAAAAGTGCCCTAAATTTTAACTTGTTGTCATAAATCATCAAAAATGATCTATCGATCGTTCTGTATGATTAGTATAAAAATAGCCCTTAAGCCAGGATGATTGCCATTGTCTGGATGATTCGAAGAACTAATTTATACATATCATCAAGGATGATTACACTATCATCCGGTATGATCAATTCAATTTGAGTGGCAATCAACAAATTGTCCAGCCAACTGTTTGGGACATTCTGGACGATATCCTGGATAATCAGAAGAAAATCATGATTTTTTTCTTAGACCATTGAAGATCATCCCACAAAATATATAGGATCATCTGGGATGATCGAGATGATCGTCCTATATGATGTGATTGATTAATTTACTATAATTATTCTCCTAATCAAGGAAGATTTTTGGTATGATTGTAATTAATTATCCAGGATGATATGGGATCATCTTGTATGATTAGAAAAAAATTCTAAAAATAAAATATTTCCTAAAATGTGATTGGCGACTCATTATTTCAGATTTAAGTATATCGTCTAGGATGATGAGTGCATTATCTAGGATAATTTGCTTAATCAGGTTTACTTGACCCAGATGCCCTAATTAGGGTTTCTATTTTTAGCTGATCATCCAGGATAATTTTGGATCATCTTATATGATATGATAAAAAATAGAAAACTCTCTGACTTACCAAATTTCTCCTCTTGAGTGTGTGTACAAGTTTACTTAACATCAGGATCCACCTTATTACATTTGCCTCAAGAAAAGGTAATGACCATTGAAATTAAAATTAAAGACTAACTCAATCCTAATCTATCCAATCTTGAGCTAGCTTAAATTGCAATTGATCTTATGGACCTAAAAAGTTAGTAGGCCGGGCAACTAAAATAGATGTGCAGTAGTAATAGTAGTAGAGAAATAGGAATATTTGTTATCATCAAAATTATAATGCTTGAATCCATATTTATAACAATCTTACCTTTTTGAAGATGTCAAACATTTACTATATAATTTCAAATGAAGCAGATATTGAATTTTTTTAAAATTTAACAAAAAATGAAACATTAAATAAGGGAGAATAGTATACGCAAAGCAAGGAAAATTTTACTAAAACAAACAAATAATACGACACTAACACTACTCCCCCTTTTGACATCACAAAAAGGAAGAAATAGAAAAATAGTCACTAAATACAGTATAGTATAGAAATAAGTACAAACTCAGAAATAAATACAAAAAGACTAGAAAGAGGAACTCTAATCAGGTGGAGGTTATGGTGGCTAAGAGAATCTATGAATGGAAGCAAAACTGCTCCCTAAACCAAGTCATATCCTTGTCATGCTATTACTGCTGTTGGACAACATAGGCATGGAATCTAGCCTCCCACTGATTGAACCTCTGTGCCAGCTGATCAATGTAAGGCTTCTGGTTAATAGGGGTAGGTGCAGGAAGAAGACCTTCCTCTTCTTCCCCATGCTCCTCATGCGTACGGGGATGACGAGTACTATGGAGGGTATGGATGGAGCTACTTGAGTAGAAGATTGGGTGGTAATCAGGTGGAGTAGGGAATTAAAGGTTATATTTTGATTCAAGAATATATGCAATTACGTGGTTGAGGGCTAAGTTTGGCTTTCTTTTGTGACCTAGATCCCTAATGCATGTTAAGTTCTCGATGTATTGAATAATAAGATCAGCAGCATTAAATTGGTGGTTGGTCATGATATAATAGGTAGTGAGTGAAAGGATGTAGGTGATGTGAATCTTACCTCCAGCTTTTGGAATTACTGAGTTACAAAGCATGTGCTGGATTATTCATGTGTCATTGACTAGGGAACTGACAGATGACTCATTAAAGGGAGAATTTGTATCCCTAAGAGTGTTATTGATGTGGGTCCAGTTGAAGTTAAGATCATAGGCTAAAAGATGGAGCTTATCTCCAGTAGTAGATAGTCAAAGAAATTCATAGAAATCTTAATACGTTATTTTAATAGGATGTCGATTAATGTAAGACTAAAGGGAGGTGAAATTAGAATTAAAATGGAGACTGGTGCTAAACTCAAATATGAGTTCAGAATTAAAAGGGAAAGCTAGAGTGAGAATGAAACATAGGATTGTGTTGGCGAAATGGTGTAATACTTAAAAATTTAGGGTGGATTGATATATGATTTTTGAGGGGTTGATGCTAGTAAATTTAAAGCTGGCATATGCTTCTTCATCTGCTACTTTAGTTAATCAAGGTTCGATAGTGCTCCTGGATGAGCTGCTTGTAAGTGCACATGATCTTTTATCGCCAGCCATATCAAGAAGTGGAAAGCTTGAGTGAGAGAAGGGTTGAATGCTTTGGTGAAGAATAAGGTTTCAATTGGATGTTTAAATAGATTTGAGAATATCATCCAGGATGATCAGAATAATTATTATTGTCCAGAATGATTGGTCAAAAAGGCAGTCATATCATCTAGGATGATCAAATATCATCCAGGATGATTAGACACAGACGAACATCCTAAGGAGTCATTTTGGATGATCGTTGATGAATAGTATCATCTAGGATGATTAAGTGGATCATCAAAGATGATTATCATTAATGGAACATACCAACCAAATTTAAATCGTCCAACACATTTTCAATATGGATCATCTAGGACAAATAGGTGGATTATGCAAACGATTACCAATAATTGGTTCAGATCATCCATTGGTGTGTGATGAGTGATGATTTGATCATATCATCCAAGATGATGTTGATCGTCCAGGATGATATGAAAAAAATTGGAAAGATTGAATGATGGAGAAGAATAATCATATAATTCAAAAATACAAAAATTTTAATCAAAATACTAGGAAAAAAATAAAATAAGGAAATAAAAAAAGGAAAATGAAAAAAAGACAGTTTTTTTTTAATCAATCAACTCTAGTAAATGAGAATTTTTCCATAAGTTTAAATTTAAAAGCACAAGAAAAAATTGATGATGCTGAATTCCTAAAAAGTTAGAAAAAATCGATCTTGTAAACCCTAGCTTGTACACCATACAGGTTGAAGTTCCTTTCAAACAAAAATCTAATTCAAAAGAGAAGAGATTGGATAAGAAAATTGATCCTTTCAAACTTCGTTCCAGAAAAATATCTAATAAAATACTATTTTAAAGTAAAGAATCAAGAAACATGATTTTCAATTCTCAAGTGTTTAAAAATATTATGTATCACATAGATTCTTCTAAGATTTATAAAGGTTTAAAAAGGAAGGAAGATCATTTTTGTGGGCTCATTTTGTGTCTATATTGTTGTTATTTGGCACACTTTGCACATTTTTTAATTTTTAATACACTTTGTGTGTCTTTGCTATTAATTGGCAAACATTGCACATCTTTTTAGTGTTAGGCTCATTTTGTGCCTCTTTTTGTATTCTTTTGCACGCTTTTTTCCTTTCAGAACCTTTAAAGATTCTCAGTTGTGAGAATATCTTCCAGATATAAGAGAGGAAGAAACTCATTTTCTAGTATAAGGAACATTAAACCACAATACCAAATCATACTCATATGATAAATGCAATCACCTGATTAAGAAAACATGAACATGATTCAATGATTTGAAATACTATTCATATGAGATAGATTCCCATAGGAAGATAAAATACATCTCTATTTCATAGTCTAATTTTTTAATTTTGAAATAAATTTTGATTCAAAGAGAAATAATATAACATTAATGAAGTTAGATAAAGAGAAAATAATCATCAATGTTTCTTCCTTTAACTATTTTAGAGAAGTCAATTATTGCTAACAAGCTTCTAAACAAAGACAGGGAAAAAATATAATTTAAAAATAAGCTCATTAGTAGTAGTGGGCAATGATCTAATTCTTAAAAAACTGTAGAAAATCAATAAGAAATCCAAAAACATATAAAAAGAAATAAATAAACAAATCAAACAAACAAGTGAAGAAAATTAACAAGAAATAAAAATATAAAAAATACATAAAAATAAATAAACAAACAAATCAAATAAAAATTATGTGCAAGAATATAGAAAGAAGCATCAATTTTAAGCATAAATATCTATCACACCTAATCTGATTCTTAAGGTGCTAAAGGTTCAAAGGCCAGTAATTTTGTGAAGATATCTGCTAGTTGGTTTTCAGTGGCTACATGATATAGCTCTATGTCTCCTTTGGTAACATGGTCCCTAATGAACTAGTGCCTAATGTCGATGTGTTTTATCCTAGAGTGTTGGATTGGGTTCTTTGAAATATAGATGGCACTAGTGTTATCATATAGGACAGAAATTATGCCTATAGGAAGTCCTAAATAAAGAATTTGTGCTTTAACCAAAGAGCCTAGGCCACACAACTTCCTAAGGCAATATATTCAGCTTCAGCAGTGGACAGTGGAATGTGCTAAGCCTCTCATACCATGCTCTGGGTGCCTATTTTAATCCATACAAAGCCTTTTTTAATTTGAAAGCATTATTTAAAAATTGGGAATTCTCAAAGCCAGGGGGTTGCTCTACAAACACATCTTCTTTTATTATCCCATTTAAAAAGGCACTCTTGACATCCATTTAGAAAAGCTTAAATTCCTTATAACAAGAACAGGCTAGGAGCACTTTAATGGCTTCCAATCAGGCTACAGGGGCAAAGGTTTCCTTAAAATCATTCTCTTCTTTTTGGTTGTACTCCTTAGCCACTAATCTTGCCTTATTCCTAACCACCACACCAAAATCATACATTTTATTCTTAAAGACCCATATGGTTCCTACTACACTCTAGTCCTTAGGTCCTTCTACCAACTCCCAAAAATCATTTCTAACAAATTGTTTTAGTTTCTCTTGCATGGCTAGGATCCAGAATTCATTAGAAAGGGCTTGATTGATGTTGGTGGGTTCAGTCATTGAAATAAAGGCAGAGTGGTTTACTTCTTTTCTAAGTCCATGCCTAGTTCTAACACCTTCAGAAGGGTCTCCTAAGATCAGTTCTTTAGGATGACTCGAAGAATACCTCCATTCTCTAGACAGTGAAAATTCAGGTTTTATCCTTTCCTCTAGATTGGTAGATTCTACTCCTTGGGTAACTTCTACAGCCTCCTCTACTTCTACCCGAGACCCTCTAGAATTATTAGATTCATCAAACATAACATGAGTGGTCTCCTCAATAATCAAGGTTCTTTTATTGAAGGCTCTATAGAATTTTCCAACACTTGAGTAACCTAGAAACACTTCTTCATCAAATATTGGGTCAAACATTCCTAGTTGAGAATTCTCATTATTTAGAATAAACACTTTACATCCAAAGTCACGAAGGTGAGAGAGGTTGAGTGTCCTACCCTTAAGAATTTCGTAGGGTATTTTGTATATCTTAGATGCAAGATTTATCCTATTAAGAACACAACAGGCTGTATTTAATGCTTTGTCCATAAGTTTTTAAGAAGTGAGTTTTCAGCTAATATAGCTCTAGTGGCTTCTACTAGGGTCTTGTTCTTCCTTTTACCTACCCCGTTCTACTGAGGGGTCCTAGGAGTTAAAAAACTGTGATATATCCCTTACTCCTTTCATTAGGTTTTAAATTTATCATTTTTAAACTCTCCACCATGATGACTATGAATAGTTAGAATTTCACAACCTAATTTCTTCTGAATCCTAGTGGAGAAAGATTTAAATTTCTCAAATGATTCACTTTTATGAGATAAGAATCTAACCTAGGTGAACCTTGAATAATAATCAACAATCACATACCCAAAGACTTTCCCTCCTAAGCTTGAAATGCTGACAGGTCCAAAGAGATCCATGTGAAGGACTTCTAAAAGTTTGCTAGTGTTAATGTCTTTGATTGAGCAGAAGGAGGATTTGACTTGCTTCCCTAACTGATAGACATCACACAGTGGTCCTTACTGAACTCTAGTTTGGGATACCTCTCATTAAGACTTTTTGGGTGATCTTCCTAAGGCTTTTCATGCTTGCATGACACAATCTCCTATGCAACAGTCATGATTCATCAGCAATTAATTTTAAACAAATAATAATATTAGCTTTAAAGTAATTTAGATCAAGTATGTAGATTTTGTTGATCCTTTTTCTCTATAAAATAATTTTTTCATTTAAGCTTATAATGCAACAAGTTGGTAGAAATTTTATGCTAAAGCCTTTATCATAGAGCTGGCTGATGTTGAGCAGATTGTATTTCAGTCAATCTATAAGTAAAATATTATCAATGATGAAATTTTTTGAATTACCAATTATACATGATCGCACCACTCTCCTGGTGGTGTTATCTCCAAGTGTTACCTTGCCTCCTACCCTGGCCTCCGGTGAAATGAATTGATTTGCATCTCCAATCATATGCTTCGAACATCCATTATCCAGCTACCATATGCTCCCACGAGGCCTTTTGTGAGAGCACCCCTACAAAATAATTAGATGTCAGATTTGGGAACCCAAACAGGCTTGGGTCCCTTGTGAAGGAAAGAAGAATGCAATGCATGCATGCTATACTATGAAATTTTCAATTTTTGTCTCCACAATAAACGTCTTCTACGGTGAATGGTGCAAGTATGGGAGATATGTCCTAGCATGCCACAAGAAAAACTTCTAACACTAGGAAAAGGGTTTATTAATCTATTTGGGTTATAATGCCTCTTCCTATGTTTGAATGATGTATGCCTTGTTGATGTTTTATAAAACCCTACAAGTGAAGGTGGTGTTTCATTTTGCTCTAATACAATGATATTTTCTTTTAGAAACTCATTTGCTTTTTCATAGCTTACTACTTGCTGTCTCAATACATTCTCACTACTATCTAAATCGCATGCAATAATATCTAGTTCTTTGAAAGCCTTTCTAAATCAACATACGATGTTTTCAAGGAATCATGCTCAACAGTTAAATTAAGATGTTTTTTGTTTAAAGAATCAAATTCATCTAGTAAAATCTTGTGACTGTTATCATGAGTTGAATGATCTTTCATTAGAATTTCATGCTCTTTTTACAGATTTAAAAATTTAATTTTTAAGCTAGCATGTGCTTTCTTGAGCATCCTATATGAAGAATGAATTCTTTTAGACAATTCAAATAATTGATCATATATAAGCTTACATACCTCTTTTTGATTAGAGTGATAAAGATGATCTGCCATCAAGCACAAGTTGGTTACCTCCTCTTCAGATTAAATTTCAGAGGAGTCAGATGCTGAGTCTGTCTAGAAAGCCTTTTGGATCTTTTTCTTGTCCTTCCTAAACTTAGGCTTTTCTTCAGCCTTCTCCTTTCTTAGGTGAGCTTTCAGAGTTGGGAAATCTGACTTCAAGTGCCTGGCTTCCTACGTTCAAAGCAAATAACATCAAATGAAGCTTAAAATAAAAAAAATATCAGATGAAGCTTTATAATTTTTATTGTTCTTACCTCTATTCCACTTTTGATGATGTTTTTATTTTTTTTCATAAGACACTTTCAAATTGCCTTATTGTTAAGGCAAGGTCATCATCATCACAATTAGATCCATTAGTGTCAGAATCATTAGCCTCAAGGCTACAGTTTTTTCCTTCTTCTTTTCACCCACATCAAGCTTTCTTTGGTTCACCCATGCTCGTAACCAATTAGTGATCTAAATAAGTTATCAATTGAATAAGTATTCAGATCCTTAGATTCATTAATAGCAATAATTTTTTGCATCATAGGAAGAAGATAAACTTCACAAAATCTTATTTACTTTTTCATAATTTGTAAGCTCTCTCCCTAAGGCATGCATGGAAGTAATAATCTGCGTAAACCTAGTATACATTTCAAAAATTGATTCACTAGGTTTCATGCAAAAAAGTTCATAATCATGCAAAAGAATGTTTAGCCTAGATTATTTTTCTTTGTTTGTACTTTCATAGGTTATACATAATCTATCCCAAATTTTTTTACCAGCTGAACAGGTGGAGACACGCATAGAATCTTCAGATTTTAAGGCATAAAAAAATAGTTCAAATATTTGGCATTCAGTTGTGTAAGATCTCTATCATGAGTTGTCCATCCAGCAAAAGAAATTTCAATTTTGACACCATTTACAAGTCTATAAGGTGCAGAATATCCTTCTCTAACAAGCATCCAAATGTGTTAATCAATCGATTATAAAAAGGTGGACATGCGAGTTTCCTCAAAATTAAAAAAATATTATCAAATAAAGGTGGTTATGTGATTGAATAACCTTACATAGTATTACGTTTACCAAGGTTAGCCATTGATCGTAATTCAAATGTTTTCTAAAGCTTGATTTTATGAATTTCACTCTGATACCACTTGAAAGTTTGTTAGGGTTGTTAAGCCCTTATGAACTAGTCCCGTGGCTAACAAAGAGGGGGGGGGGGGGGGGGGGGTTGAATTGGTATTTTAAAAATTCATCAAGCAAAAAGAAAAATCTTTTTGAAATCTTTTTGAATATTTTGAACACAAATAATATATGAGGAAGTAGATAATCAAATACAGAGATTTCAACATAGATCAGATCACAGAAATAAGTGAAAATAAATGCAAAAACAAAAGTAGAAAAAACACAACAGACTTATAGTGGTTCGACCAAATCTAACCTACATCCACTCCCCATAACCTCCCATTCTAGGTATTGTGCTAATCAATTAGTGTCTCTCCTTTTTCCCCCACAACAAGGCGGAGAAGCCCTCACAAAATCTTTCGACCGACCCGGTGAGGCAGAGAACCTAGAATCCTTTTTCACCCTCCTAGTGAAGGCAAAGAACCTTGAATCCTTTTACTTCCTCTTGGAGTAGGCAAAGAACCTGACAATCCTTGTACTCCCTCCCTGAGTAGGTAGAGAACCTATATTTGATTCTGATGATCATCTCCCTAGAGCCACTAAGGAATCAAGGATGAAGACGGAAGAAGATGATCAAATCCTTGCTTAGAATAACATTTGTAAATCCCCTCACAAACTCCCCCTCAAAAGACCCTCTCTCTCTCTCTCTCTCCCAAACTCTCCCTCTCCTCTAAGCTCTGTTGGATTAGAAAAATAACAAAAGACTTTAGATCATCAGTTATAGAAGAGCTTAAATAGAAGGCATCAAAAAGTGCCCTAAATCTGTCGATCATCCTGTATGATCAGTATTAAAATAGCCTTTAAGATAGGATGATTGCCATTGTTTGGATGATTAGAAGAAATAATTTCTACATATTGTCCAGGATGATTACACTATTATCTGGGATGATCAGTTTAATTTGAGTGGCAATCGACAAATCATCCAGCTAACCTTTTAGGACGTCCAGTATGATGTCCTGGATGATCAGACGAAAATCATGATTTTTATATTGGATGATTGGAGATCATCCCACAAAATATATAGAATCATCCTGGATGATCGGGACGATCATTCTATATGATGTGATAGATTAATTTAACTACAAGTTGTCTTCTAATTAAGGGATCATTTTAGGCATAATTGTAATGAATTGTTCAGGACGATATGGGATCATCTTGTATGATTAGAATAAAATTATAAAAATAAAATATTTCCTAAAATATGATTGTCATTTGATTATTTTTAATTTAAATATATCATCCAGGAAGATGAGAGCATTGTCCAGGATGATTTTCTTAATCAGATTTACTTGACTAAGATGCCCTAATTAGGTTTCTATTTTTAACTGATCATCCAGGATGATTTTGGATCATCCTGTATGATATGATAAAAAATAGAGAACTCTCTGACTCCAAATTTCTCCCCCTGAGTGTGCATGTGTAAGGTTACTTAGAATTAGGATCCACCTTATCACATTTGACTCAAGAAAAGATAAAGACCATTAAAATTAAAATTACAGACTGACTTAGTCCTAATTTACCCAATGTTGAGCTGGCTTGAATTCCAATTGATCTTGTGGACCTGAAAAGTTAGTAGGCAGGGCAACTAAAAAAGATGTGCAGTAGTAACAGTAGTAGAGAAATAAGAATGTTTGTTATCATAAAATTATAATGTTTGAATCCAGATTTGCAACACTTATCTATAATTACACCTACACCATTTCTGGTATGACTCTTATAAGAATACCAAAGTTTAAACCCTAAACTATCAATCTCTTTAGCCTTCTCCCCCACCAATTTAATTTCCAGAATGCATAAAATATTTATGTTCTTATTAATCATAATATCAATTAATTTCTTTAATCTTCCTGTAAGGAAACAAACATTCTATTATCCTAACCTAATTTAATTTTATAGAATAGCTTCTTTACTCATATATATCCATGATGTGGAAACCCTTGCCTATTTAACAATACATCTGGGCATTGATGCAGTGGTCATTACACACTTTTCACTTTATTCAGGCCATGCAACACATCACTTCCAAGGAATGTCCTAGCATTAACACCATGTATTAAAGGATTCATGTCCTGATTATTTAACATGTTTTATGCTGGCAGTAAACTACCTAATGCAACCCTCCACTTTCCTCATCAAGGACTTGGGACATGGAAATGCCAGTGTTGCTACAAATAAAAATAAAGAATAAAAAAAATGAAAAAATGATATAAAGAGAGAAGAGATATTTGAAAAGACTTATCTTTAGATGCTGGATGGTTGGGTGAAATCCCTATCCCCATTGACTTTACCTAATTTCTACTTTACCCCATAAAAGGAAAAGAGTAATAAAAGGATGAATGTTGTTTAGCGTATATTTTAAAGGTTAATGATAAAAATAAAATGGAAATAAAAAATAGTGAAGATCAAAATGATAACACTAAACTAGGAGAGATAAATAAAAATTCTTCGAAATCTTGTACTCAAATCTTAATGTCTGGTGAGGATATTGAACCTGATGTCTTACTAGATAGTGATAACCCTAAAATTAATTTTCAAGGGAGTCATATCGTGAAAGAATACTTTAGATTTAGATTCTTAAGCAAAAAATGCTTTGGTTGGCATTACAAATGCAAAGACTCTTGATTATCTTAGAGTAGACATACATAAGCTCACTTTTGACAAGATGATGTTACACGAGTTTAATGAAAAGGTCAACAAGGTTTTAGGTTCAATCACATTGCTATTAGAGATTAGAGAGTTGAAAACTAAAGAAAAAATTTATATAATTAATTAAATAATTTTTCTTAATGCTCTCTTAGGTACACCTTACATTTATGAATATAGAATATTGCCATCTATCCTACACCAATGCATCAAGTACCAATGTAATGGGATAAAAAATGTAATTAAGGGTGATTTGCAACCATTCTCTATCAAGAAAGTTAGGATTTATGAAGATGATGCATATTACACTCTCAAAGGATCTACCATTTGTTCCAAAAGTGAAAGTACAAATTAAAAGGAGGAAGAAAATAATGGAAAAGAAAAGATAGGAGAAGAAAAAGAAAAATAAAAACGCATGGATAATAAAGATAACACTAAATGCAAATCTCGAAAGAGGTTGGAGGATGGACCAAAGAGCACGAGTTCGAGGCCGTGTTTTATTTAAAAGAAAAATGACACCCATACACAATGAATTATAATCAAGTTCATATGATAATTTGTGTGTATGGTGTGCAAGAATCCCTTTTGATTATAAAAAATTAAATCCTCCTCCAAAATTTAATATTTTTTTAAAACAATGTAGCAATTTAGAGGAAGGTATTTTGGAAAGTAACAAATCTGATTTTACTACATATGAGAAGTTCAACAAAAGAATTAAAATATTGGCTCTGACCCCACCAGTTCATGACAGGATTACAGGGTTAGTAGTAAAGGACTGCTAATTTTGCTCATGAAAATGGAAGGGTGTAAAAGTTCTTCACTTGTCCATCTACCTCAAGAGTTGAAGATGATGTAAAACTTGAAGAGGAAGATTTTAATGAATTATTGGAATTACCTTTAGACTATTTTCCAATATGTGTAAAGAATTATATTTTGAAATTTCTCATACCGTATCAATAGACTAAGGGTCAAGCTAGAACTATGAAATCCTTTGACATACCAAATAAAAAAGAAACTTATGAGATGATATCAACATTATTACCATTCATGAATTCCATGATGATGAATATTATTTTATGATAACCAATCATCTTAAAATTGATAGGGTCTTTACTAAAACTATTGATTCTTTTAATGAGTTTTATTTGGAAATGTTGGATAATTCATATTAGCTTCAAGTAAGGGATGTAACCTCCCCCCCCCCCCCCCCCCTAAAGGTGAAGAAGAAATTAAATCCTTAGTCGATGAATTAAAAGAAATCAAACTTAGAATAGAAGATGATCCCTATTCCACTTTCATTAGTTTATTTTTAGTGAGGAGTATCGAATGATCTTGTTAGATTGTTTTTTGAGTATAAGGATTGCTTCGCTTGGTAAAATAATGAAATGCTAGGCTTATCTTCTAAAGTAGCAATTCATAAACTTTGGGTCTGATCTATTTTCATTCCTATTAGGTAGGCTCCTCGACAGATGCATCTCAAAATTGAATAACAAGTTATGATAGAAGTAAAGAAATTTGTCAAGAATAATTTATCTTAGAAGCGCAATACCCCAGTTGGGTAACTAGCGTCATGCTAGTTCGAAAGAATATGATATTCGAGTCTATGTCAACTATAGGAATCTCAACAAGGCATGTCCCAAAGATGAGTTCTTGTTTACTATACCCTAACTCATGGTGAACATCGCCTCTTTGCATGTTGCTTTCTAATTTATGAATGGCTCTGGTTATAATCAAATCAAGATGGTTTCAAAAGATGAGAAAAATATGGGGTTCAGAAAACCTATAGGAATTTTATGTTACAAGGTGATGTCATTTAGATTAAAAAAAAGCTGGTGCATCCTACCAACATGCCATGACAAAGATCTTTGACAATCTCATTCTTAATCAAGTGTTGTATTACATCAATATTTTGATCATTAAAAGAAAAGAAAAAGAGGCTTACATATATGATTTGAGAACTATCTTTGAATGGTTGTGACACAATTATCTAAAAGTGAACACTATAAAATGCACCTTTTGTGTTAGCTTAAAGAAATTGTTGTTCTTTGTAGTGAGGTAACATGGAATTGAAATCAATCCTCCTAAGATTAAGGCCATCATAGATATGAAATTTCCCAAATATCTCACTCAATTAATATCTCTTCAAAGTACTTTGGCATATCTGAAATGTTTCATTTTGAATATCTATGGAACATGCCAAATATTTACTATTTTGGCAAAGAAATATTCCAAATTCATCAGGGATAAAATATGCCAGACTACCTTTGAAAGTATAAAGAAATATTTCACCAATCCTCCAATTTTGGTGGCCCCCATTCCTCAAAAATAATTATTCTTGTACACCATCACTCTATATGAGTCATGTGAGAGAAGCAGCGGAATTCTAGAGAGAGAAGCAGCAGAATTCTAGAGAGAGAAGCAGCGGAATCTAGAGAGAGAAGCAGCGGAATTTCAAAAATCTATTTTGGGGGAACGGCAATCCGCTTAAAGCCGGAGCTGACAGGCATGCCGAAGGATGCCCTCCGGTCATCTCTATCAATATATGATAGTAATTTTGAGGTAAGTATGAGGAACTTTATGAATTCAGATCGTCTAAAATTGGTTAAAGATCAAAAGGAGGAAGAGATTCGTAGGCGTCGTGCTAAAGGTGAACTCATTATTTCTGAATCTTCTCATTTGCTTCGTGAGAAATCTATCCTAGTGGTGGGTAAAGGCAAGAAAATTTTGGTTTCAGATGATAATATTATGCCTCGGAGTGGAACTTCGTTAGGTTGTTCTCCGTGGAATTTGGATCTGGGAGCCTCGTCTTCATGGATGAAGGATTTTGTCAATCGATTTGGTAACTCAAATGCGATCCCTGTCCTTGATAGTAAGATAAATGCCAGTTCCATTGATTCGGTTGATGAAAATCTAAATCCTACTAGTAAGGCTACTGGTATTCGTTCGGAGGATACCTTAGCTCATTTAATTCCTAATTCAGGTGTAGTGTAGGAAGGTGTAACTTTCTCCAAGAAACTAATGGAGAACATCCCAGTTGTTTGTTCAAATGCTGAAGGAAACGGACCCTCGAAAGGAATCCCAAGTAATTCGAATTGGGTTAGGAAACCCAATATCAAGTTGAATTTTGTTAAAGATGCTTCTTTTATGTCAGGCGATCAGTTGGCTATTAAACTTAATGAAGCTAATGTTAAGTTTAATTCAGAAAAGCTCCAAAATTCAGTGGTGGTAAAGGTTTTTTGAAAGGGCATTCCATTCAGTGTAATTGCCAGGGAACTTCGAGATCAATGGATGGCTTTTGGGAAGGTTCACTTAATTTCCCTGGGACTTGGTTGGATTTTGTGTTCATTCCATGAGTTGGAAGTGATGGAGAAGGTTTTAGAGGGAGGTCCTTAGTACGTTAATGAACACATTGTTGGGATTGAAAAATGGTCACCTCAGTTTTCTCCTTTGTCTTTAAAAGGCTTATCAGCCCCAATTTGGGTAAGATTTCCAAATCTTCCCTTGATTTGTTGGGATGAAGATAATGTGGCAAGAATTGCCTCAATGGTTGGTCATCCTTTATGGATTGATGGCAACATGTTTCAATGGAGCAAGAGGGAGTATGCTAGAGTATGTGTTAGGATTACTCTTGACCATTAATTCACTCCAGGTGTTTGGGTGGAAAGTTCTTTTGGATGTTTCTATCAGAAAGTTGAGTATGAGAAGGTTTCCTCATTCTATTTTCATTGTGGGAAAGTGGGGCATTTTTTGGAAGATTGTAAGGATGGAATTCCTGGTAACAATGAGGTGGCTTTGAAGGCTGGAGTGGGATCTCAATCTAAATCTTCACTACAGGAAGATAATAATGGTCAAGTATATGGACCTTGGACTCTAGTTAATAATGTGAGGTGGAGGAGAATAGTTAAAAGAGCTGGATATGGTGGTAATATGGCAGCTTCTTCTCTGAAGCTGAAAGCAATTTTTGTTAAAAAAAAATTTTCAGATACTCATAAAGCTGGTCTTTCTAATGAGGGGAATGCTGGTTTGGTAAAAGAACAAAATGTTCAAAAGGCAGTTGAGCTGTAGGCTTCTATAGAAGGCATTCTGAAGAATGGTGATGTTAAAAATGAGAATGGTGGTTCAAAAGGTGCAGGTCCTGTTTTGCTGGATCTTGGCAATGAGGGTGGTATTCGTGATTCCCTTGATACAACCAAATGAAAGAACAAGTTTAGTTGTCTCAGTTCTGCTTTGGAAGGTGAAGGTGAAGGATAGTTAGACATTATACCATCCCGAGGGGTATACTAATGTCCTTTTATCAATTTGAAAGAAAGAAAACTATGATCTATTTTTCTAATCAGATGCGGCATAAGGAATATACAATTCATCCCGAAGGATAAAAAGTATATTTTCCTATCATTCCAATTAGAGAAATAAATTATAGATTTATTTTCATAATCAAATATAGAGAATATTTGATCTGCTGTAAACGTAAATCAGATATTCACATATCCCTTGATTATGAAATTAAATTTAAAATATAAATAAGGCAAAGTTTGCGTTCACAGATTTTCTCCCTACCTCATAAAGGAAATTTTGGTTGGCTTTATTTTATTTTGGGATCAAGACTACCTGTAGCGACAAGCCCCTAGAGTTAATTACTTCTCCTAAGAGAATACTCTCGATTAAAATGAAGACTAAATAATTTTAAAATGCATATAAGTTTAATGAAATATTTTGGCTAAATTAAATTGCAAATAAAATTGACACAAGCTTTAGATTATAAATTCTTGAATTAGATTTGAAGATTTAGATTTGAATTAAGAGAGAATGTACAGAGAAAAGTGCATACAATCTGGACTTACCACTTTCATAGAGTGAGCTGCTAGCTAACAATCCTAATCATAATAAATCACCGATGAATGTAAGATTTAGAAAGCTCTATCCTAGGAATCAAGGAGTTGTAATTGAAATTAATTCAAAAGCAGTATAACATGCTTACAAAAAAAATAAAAATGTACACATATGCTTATGTTGCATGAACAACAAAATATATAAAAGAGCTGATTTTATTAATATAAAATTTATATAGTACAGCCCAGGGTCAATAGTAAAGTAATGGTGGCTAGGCCCCACCAACAACAAAATTGGATTCTAAACTTATTAGAACATATAGATTCTAATACAACTACTTATTATGTTCGAGCTCCAAGTCTTCTGTCGAATTCCAAAAAGAATATTCCCTTTGAAAAGGACATTACTTTTTTGAGCCACACCTATATATTTATAAGCAGTCATCTTTGACTCTTTACCACTTGAGATATAGTACAACTCGATCTTCATACAAAATTCTATGAAATTTAAATTTATATTTCTTTACATGTACATCATCCCTAGGAATATTCTACTTTGTAAAATTTTAAAAGTAGGAAATAAAATGCATATATGAAAGTGCATTGTGAGGAGTTATATATACATGAAAGTAAAGAAAAGTTAAAGTACACGGCCCTCACCCATTTGCTCCACTCTCTAATACAATGATAGAAAAGTAGATATGACATGCTATAATTTGTAGAATGTAAGCAAACACATAGAGGTGCCCTCTAGGCAAGACACCCTCAAGTCAAACCACAATAATTTATAGGCCTAGCCTGGGTTAATGTTTGTTATCTAGCAAACCTTTTAAGTGTGTGAAAGAGGTAGTGTGGCTTTGATAGGTCCTATAGGTGTTTATTGTTTGAATTATATGCTTTTTTAAGGTTTATCCATTAAAGGCTAAAAGGAATTTTAATTAAAGTTTAAATGAAGTGTATTTGACCTTTAGATTATTCCAATTTTAAAGGTTAAAGCTATTGATTATGTTTTAAAGAACTTATAGATTGATATCGCTCGAAGTACAATGAGTCATCAATTTATAAGCCATAAAGCTTCCAAAATGAACACTTATCGTCTATATAGAATAGGTGACCATAAGAGAGCCTTCATAGTTTATTAGAGAAAGAGAAGAGGTACCTCAAAATGCAATGCAACAAACTTTTCGAAAGGAGTCGAGTATGTCATATAATGTCGATGTATTATTAGTGGTTGGAAGATCCTCCAAGTTTAATGGATTAGTGCCCTCTTGAAAGGAATCATGCGCAATACATGTCAAGATCTTTTCGTTATTTCAATGTGTTAAAGGTCTTGGAAATTTAATGTCCAAAAGCTCTCCAAAAGGAATCAAGCATTGGGCATACAGATCTGAATTCATTTAAGTCAAATCAATCATCAAATTTCATTCAATAAAATAAATTTTAATCAATCAAATTATCAAATTTGTTTTAAATGAATTAGAATTTAATTTGAATTCTTCAAAATTTTATTAAAATATTTCGAATTTTTAATTAATTATTGAATTTTTAATTAATTTTGATAATTATTAATGAGTTATTAAAAAAAAATTATTTTAAATTATTCAAAAAAATTATTTAAATTTTAACTATTAAACTCTCATTTTTATTTAATTTTATTTAATTTTAAATGTATTTTTTAATATTATTTATAATATTTAATTTATTATTAATGAAATTACTTAATTAGTGAATTAGAAATTTAATTTAAATTGGAAAATTATTTAAAATATATTTAGAATTTTCTAAAATTCATTTTATTTTATTTTAATTTATTTATATTTTTGGAAGTTTATTTGAATTTAAATGAATTTGTTTAATTAATGGTTAATTAAGGGTAATTTAATTATTAATTACATATTAATGAAATTGATTTTTTATTTGAGTTTTTTAAGATTTTATGATTGATTTTGAAATTTATTAAAATTGATTTTGATATTTTTAGGGACTTTAGTTGACTTTTTTGGATTAATTTGAAATTAAAACCATAAATGAAGGGTTTATTGAATATAATAGTTGTTTGAAGATCAATTAATGTCCAAATGAGGTGAATTTGATTAAATGGTTATTGACCTAAGTTTTCTAAGTTTGTGTATCACCCAAAATGGATATATGTTATTCATCCAAGATTTGACAAAGTTAGCTAAGACGCAATCTGAATTCTTGTTGTTCTTAAGGTCCCTAGGTTGTGTAGGATTGAAAATCATATTTACTAACCCTTGGATACACTAATTATGATCAAAACATAGCAATCATGATAATGAAATAGTGTCCTAATGTTCTCTAGAAGGTTTGTGATGAATTATCAAAATCATAAATCACATAGTGATCTATCAAATTTACAGTTCAATTATAAAGAAATACATATATTAAACTAGATTAAAATTATTGTAAGATGTATGGAACATCTTTAAAAAACTTCAAGCAAGTTTAAGATCATGCTCATAATTACTTTAGAAATAAAAAAAAGAAAAGCCATACACCACTAATGATAATTTATTCTCAAATTATGTATGATCTGATCTTATATGTATTTTTGTAGAGAAGTGCTCATTCCATTGAATCCATAGAGCCCTAACATGCATTGATTGGATGATTATAAAGTTTGCATTAATTTTGCAAATATTTAATCCAAATAATGAGTCATATATTCAAAAATTCATTTGTGATTAAAATAAAGACCTAAAAATTCCCCAAAAATTAATGAATACATATTACATCTCAAATATTATGCGCTTACAAGTTGAAGTTGAAAGTACGAGGTACGCCAAGAGGGGGGTTGAATTGGTATTTTAAAAATAATACTAAACAGGAGTACTAGTTTTTGTAGATTTTTGAAAAAAACTTAGAAATATGAAAATTTAATTTTTGAAAATGGACACTGACAAATTTAAAATGCTTTAAAAAATAATGATGATGAAATTCAAAATTTCACAATAGAACATTTATCTATGAATTTCACCAAGCAGTTATAACAAAAATAAAATGCAAAAATTAAAATACGGAAAATGAAAAAAGCACACTAGAGATTTTTATAGTGTTTCATCAATCTTGACCTATGTCCACTCCCCGGAGTCTTCCACTCCAAGTATTGCACTAATATTAAGTGACTCTCCTTTTTTTCCCTTAGTAAGGTAGAGAAGCCTTTACAAACTCTCTTCCACCAACCTAGTGCGGCAGAGAACCGAAACTCCTTTCATACGTAGAGAACCTTGACTCCTTTTTCTCCCTCCTGAAGAAGGTAGAGAATCTTGAGGACTGGACTAGGAAGCCTCCCTCCCTAGAGAGCTCCTAATAGACTCACCATTGCCACAGGACAAGCAAGTGTTCAGCTAGCCTGGAGCAACCGTCTGATCCCCTCACACTACTTCTCCCTCAGGCTCAAGCTCACCTTCTCCTTCCTCTCACCAACCTTAATTTTCTTCAAAAGCTCCCTCTCAAAGTTCCTTCTTCAACCACATTCTTCTCTTTCAACATTCTGTGAAAAACTTAAGACATAGTTTTTATAATAGTCTTCAAGAAACCCTAAATTCAAGTTAGCTATCATTATTCATATAGTATGATCCAAGTTTGTATAGTACGATCAGTTCAAAACTCGTGCTGTCCAATATGCTGTAAATAGTCATTCAAATGAACAATATAAGTTTTATGAACACATCGTACAATATGATTCATAGATCATCCAGCATGATCTATTAAATTTCCTTTGTTCATACGGGATGAATCTTGAGAGGATTGAAAGTCATCTCATAAATATCCCGTACTACTCATTCGTACAGTATGGTTAGTTGAGTTCATGAAATTTATCCTATCTGATGTATATATTATACAGTATAATTAGGTTAAAAATTATGGTTTCATCTGGTCTGATCTTTGGGATGAGAAAAGTTTTTCTCTATTCTTTGTACAGTATGATTATGATCGTATAGTACAAACATCAATCATTAATTAAACCACAATTTAATTGACTAATCATGGGGGTTAATTTTAGTAAGATTTCAAATATTTGTATAGTACGACTCACATCGTATAGTATGATTAGTTCAAAAATTTATTTTTAAAATCTTACTTAAATTATTTTGGCCGTTAGGGTCTTGAGATCAAAAGTGAATCATATTTGTATAGTACGACTCACATCGTATATTTCTAATTAGTCATTAAGCCTATTTTTGTATAACAAATGATACAGTACGATTGAAGATCATACAATATGATTTGTAATTTAAAAAAAAATTAATTAAAAAAATCTCTCCCCTATGTGCGTGCATGGTCACCCAATTTGCATACACTATATTATTGCCAGACTCAAGAAATAAAATATAAAAAAAAATAAAAAATTATAGACTCTTTTATATCCTATTTTTCCAATCTTGAGTCTTCAGTAGTCTTAAGCGGTGCATATTCTACCTGAAATATTAGTGCTCACAGTAAAAACTAACATGTAAAACATTTAATAAAGAATGCACAATATTATGTCATCATTAAAATCATAAACTAGGGATCCTGGTTCGTAAAAATCTCTCCCTTTTTGATGATCTCAAATAATGTTAGTTGATAGGCAAGATAAATATTTTTTTTTTCATAAGCTCCCCCTCACTAGATGATGGATTTTAAAAAAAAATTGGCGGTGTTACAAATACATATATTGTTTTAATTTTTTATTAGAAAAAAATAGAACTCAAAGAAACATAAGTAGAAAATTCCATTAAAATAAAAACATAATATACAATTAACAAAAATAGATATCTCCAAAAAGAGGAGTTTCAAATAAACAAAAAAGAAGGTACCTAAAAAAAGATAAGACATAGCAAACAAAGACTAGTCAAAAGGTGGATTCATATCAGGTGGTGGTGGTGGAGGTTGAAAGAATTGATCGATGGAGGCAAATTAATGATCGATCGAGGTAAATCTTTCACCAAACCATCACATGTTATCCTTGTGCTGATGGTGTTGTTGTTGTATATGATATTCAAGTCAAGTTTTGAGTCACTCGAGTTACTGAACAATATCATCCTGAGGGTAGGCAGAGTAGGCTGGTGTAGGTAATAGTATTGGTGTTGGTGGAGGTCCTCCTATAGGAGAAACATCCACTTCTTCATCAAAATTTGGCTCAACGTGCTCTTTCCCCCTATGGAAAAGCATACAAAAAGATGCATCCATATAGAAAATAAGGATATTATCAAGTGGAGCAAAAAAGGTCAGCTGATATTTTTGGTGTAGGGTATAACCTATGATATGTCCTAAAGCTACATTTTGTTTCCGTCGGGTACTAGGATGTCAAATTTGAGTCATGTTTCAGATATAATCTATAATCATTTAGGCTTCATCAAATTGGGTATTCAACATAATTAGGTCAGTGACGACAAACAAAAGTGGGGTGAAGTTTATCCTATCTCTAGCTTTGGGTATGATTGATGTCCTAAGGATGTGTTAGATGACGCGGGCATTCTGAGTTAATGTTTGGATAAGGGGTTGTTGTTGATTTAAAGGAGCATTCCTAAGTAGCAAATTGATAGAACTCCAATTAAAATCATTGGTTATTAAGGATTAGGGGTGACATCCTTTAATAGAAAGATCGATATATTCAACTAAGTCTACTTTAGTGATTTTGACATTTTGATGGCAAACAAAAGAAGTCAGGGTGAAGTTTTCTAGGTTGATCCTAAGGTTTGCAAGGAACTCATAGAGAAGCCTAGAATTATATGGGAAAGCCAGCGTAAGAAGAAATTGAAGAGAAGTGGAAATGAAGAGGTTATCACCTCAAAGTTAAGTGCGGGTTGATTGAGCATTCAAGAAAGTGTGATTTTGCACTCTTTATATCTATGGTAAGCTTCTTCATCCCCAATAGAGAGGAAGAAATCATCAAAACAATGAGAGGAATAGGAGCTCCGCTGAGTCATTCGTCCATGTTTGCTTCCACTAGCCATTGAGTAGGGAGGATTAGAAAGAGAAGCTTGAAGAAGATTTGAGTGAATTGAGCATATTAACCATCACATTTATAGTTTTTGTCCATTTGTACAATGCAATCGAGGATCGTATAGTATGATCAGGGAGTTACTTCATCTAGATGACCTGTCAGAATAAGGCAGACAAATCATACAGTACGATCAGTATCATACCAGATGATCTTAAGGAATTTCATTCATCCTGAGGGGTCATTAGTACGACCTTTGATGAAAAGTATCATACAATATTAATGGGCGTTCCTACAATACAAAAGTGCAATTAGTATCGTACCGACAAAGTTAAATTCATCCCAATCCAGTTGACACATGTATCGTATCGTATGAAGTAAGGTATCATACAGTACGAATGGTAATAATTTCATACCAAATTGATTGAATTTCTCAACAGCCAGTGACACTTGGATAGTACAGTACGTGTAGTGGTTCGTTTAGTTCGATCAAGAAAGAATTTTTAAAAGATTTTTGTTATTTAGTGAGCTGCGAGTGTGATAATAAGGAAACATAAAAAAAATATTAATTTTATTTAATTTTATTTTATTTTAATTATTGTTTTTAACAAATTATAATGAATAAAACAAAAATGGGTACATGAACAAACACATATAATTTTAAAAACACAAATAAAAGAATTCTTTCAAATAAATTTTTAATTTTTTTGGATTAAGCATAAATGTCTATAACAACTAGTTTTATCCTCAAGGTGCTAAAGGTGTCAGAAGTAGTGGTTTTGTAAATATGTCTACCAATTTATCTTCTGTAGCTATATGGTGCAACTCTATATCTCCCTTGGCCACATGATCTCTTATTAAGTGATGCCTAATGTCTATATGCTTTGTGCGGGAGTGTTGAATTGGCTTTTTAGATATACAAATTACACTATTGTTGTCACATATAAATGGGATAATTCTTACAGGTAGTCCAAGATCTAAGAGTTATTATTTTAATCATAAAACTTTAATAACACAACTCCCTACTGCTATATATTTTGCCTTAATTATGAAAAGGGGTACAAAATTTTTGCTTTCTATTGGACCAAGAAACTAAGGACTGTCCTATGAATTGATAAGTTCCAGAAGTGCTTTTTCTATCTACCCTACATCTAAAAAAATTAAAATATGAATATCCTAAGATTTCAAAAGAGGTAATGTGTCTAGGATACCAGATTACTAGGTTTAGAGTGCCTAAAAAATATCTGAGGATTTTCTTGATAGCAGTCCAGTGATATTTTTTGCGGTCAGCCTGAAATCTAGCCTAGAGATATGTTGTAAATCTGGTTTTGAAGATGATAAATGTGTTTCTATTGTGTTTTACTTGGCTAACCCATTTCAGGCACAAAAGATCACGAGCAACTCAAGCCAACTCAAGATCGGGTACAAGTGTGTCTAAGTGTACCATTTTCTTTTTCTTGAGTCAATTGTATTGTAACTGATCCCCTAGCTAAGTAACCTTGCACACACACACTCAGGGGGAGAGCATGAGTGAATTAGAATTTTTGTTCAAGTTTTTGTTTCGATCGTCCTGGAATATAGACACATCATCCTAGATAATCAAGTAAAAATAGAAACCCTAATTAGGGTGACCAAGTTAAGTGCTTCTAATGAAGCAGATCGTCCTGGATGATCGTTGCATCGTACAGGATGATATGCTTAAATCAAAAATTCTCAGCCGCCAGATTATGTTAGGTAAATTTTTATTTTAAGATATTTGGTCTGATCGTCCCGGACGATACGTGTATCATCCTGGATGATTCGTGTATCGTCCTGGACGATACAGTACAATCAAGCCTAAATTAATCTGGTAATTAAGGAAAGTAATTAATATTTGATTGATACGATCATATCATCTTGGACGATCGCAGGATCATCCTGGACGATCATGTTCGTATAGTGTGTTTTTGTTGTATGACCTGAACTGTGCTCAGGATGATTTTGGCACTTTTTGAACTAATCGTACAGGATGATACTCGTATCATCTTGGATGATCAAGTCATTTTTTGGTCGTCCAGCACAATTTGCTCTTGACGACCCGAACTGTCTTCTGGATGATATTCCTGAATTTACTCTAATCATCCCGGACGATCACAGAATCGTACGGGACGATCAGAACAACTTTTTCCACTGATCATCCAGAAGAGCCAGATCATCCAGGCTGAAATAGCTAATTTTGAACTGGTCGTACAGGATAATATATAGATCGTCCTGGACGATCTAGGCCGACCAGTTGATATTTAGGGCAAATTTTGAGCCCTCCTATAAAAGATATTTTTCTTCCAACAAGAAATATCTTTTGCCACTTTCCTTTCTAGAGAAACCCTAGAGAGAGAGTGAGAGTTTGGGAGAGAGAGAGAGGATCTTATGAGGGGGAGTTCATGAGGGGTTCACGAAGGTTGCTCCGAGCAAGGATCAGAGTCTTCTTCTCCGCTCGTCGTCTTTCATCGTGTTGGTGTTCTTTGGGAGAGGATCATCAGCAAGAAGATTCGAAGTTCTCTGCCATCTTTAGGAGGAAGCTAAAGGAGGTTAGGTTCTCTGCCTCACCGTTTCGATGGAAAGGAGATTTTTTGTACAGGCTTCTCCGCCTTACTGTGCGAGCAAAAGGAGAGACACTTTGAGTTAGTGCAATACCCGGAGGGGAGGCTCCAGGGAATGGACATAGGTCAAGTTGACCGAACCACTATAAAATATGGTGTGTTCATTCTGATTACTTTCTGCACTTTTGTTTTTCTGTGATTAACTGCTTGGGTGAAATTATGTTCGATCTTTTCGTTTGATTGTTTTATTCATTTCTGCTACATATTAAAGAAAAGATTTTCACTATTTCTCTCGAATTTTTAAATAACCAATTCACCCACCCTCTTGGTTAGCCTTGGGACTAGTTCATCAGGGCTTAACATCCCTATCAAACTTTCAAGTGGAATCAGAGCGGGATTCAAAATTTAAGTTTAAAAACTTTTGAATTTGATCCATGGCTAAATTTAGTAATCGTAATACTGCTGAAGGTTATTCAATTACATGACCGCCATTGTTTGATAATATTCCTTTTGATTTTTGGAAAACTCGCAAGTCCACTTTTCTTCAATTAATTGATTATTGCATGTGGATGTTAGTTAAGGATGGATACGAACCACCATTTAGATTGGTTAATAATGTGAAAACTGAACTACCCTTTACTGATTAGACTTTTGATGATCGTGATTTTACACAATTAAATGCCAAATGCTTGAACTATTTTTTCTGTGCTTTAAAATCTGAGGATTTTATGCGTGTATCTATGTATACAACTGGTAAGGAAATTTGAGATAGATTGTGCATCACGTATGAAGGTTCAACTGAAGTCAAACTGTCTAGATTAAATATTTTGCAGCATGACTATGAACTGTTTCGCATAAAACCTACTGAAACCATTTCTGAAATGTGTACAAGATTCACTCAAATCGTCACTTCTTTGCATGCCTTAGGTAGAGAACTTACAAACTACGAAATAGTGAATAAAATACTTAGATGTTTGCCTTCTTCATATGATGCTAAGATAACTGCAATCATTGAATCTAAAGATTTAAATACTTACTCTATTGATAGCTTACTTGGATCACTCATTGCTTATGAGCAAGGGGTGAACCAAAGACAGCTTGATACAGGTGAGAGGAAGAAGGAGAAAATAGTGGCAATAAAGGCCAACGATAGTGCTTCTTGCTCTTCCGGGTCTAATAGTGATGACATGGCCTTGATCACAAGGCAATTCAAAAGCTTTCTATGAAAGAAACACAAGAACTTTGAGAAGTGGAACAAGGGTAAGTCCAACAAAAATTTTAAGGGTTCATCTGATACTATCTATTTTGAATGCAGGAAGCCTGGACACATTAAGGCTGATTATCCTACACTTAAAGCTCATCCAAGCAAGGAGAAGGGTGAGGAGAAACATAAGTTCAGAAAGGATAAGAAGCGGATTCAGAAGGCGTTCTGGGCAGACTCTGCATCCGACTCCTCTGAGACGGAAGTTAAAGAGGAGGAAACAAATTTGTGTCTGATGGCTGATGATCACTCTGGTCAGTCAGACCAGGAAGAGGTATGTGAGCTTACTTACGATCAATTACTTAAAGTATATGAAAAAATTCATGCTTCGTATAGGAAGCTCAAGAAAACCCATGCTAGCTTGAAACTGGATTATTTGACCTTGTAAAAAGAGCATGATATTTTGATTAAAGATCATTCCACTACTGATAGCAATCACATGTCTTTACTTGATGAATTTGATGAACTGAATAAAAAGCATTCTGATTTAATTGTTGAGCATGATGCATTAAAAATATCGTATATTAAATTAGAAGCTGCTTTTAAGAAATTGAATGATATGGCATGTGACCTAGAAAGTAATGAAAGTGCAAGGACTTTTGAAATTGCTAGTCTTAACAAGGAAAACAAATTTTTAAGAGTGAAAATTGGTGCCTTTGAGAAGAATAAAAAACCACCTACTTTTGAAGAATTTTATGCACCTCCACCTTTTGAAAAATCTGTTACAAATTCATCAAAGCATGTTTCATACACATCTAGGAACGGGCACTATCACTCATGACGTTTAGTTAATCCTTTTCCTGGTGTTAGATGTTATTCATGTGGCATGTTAGGACATGTCTCTCACACCTGTACTGTTCACCATAGTACACATTGGGTGTGGAGGCCCAAACTGCCTGTTTCACAGCACAACACACATGCATTACATTCTTCTTTTCATAAGAAGGAACCCAAACCTGTTTGGGTTCCTAAAATTGATGTTTGATGATTTTGTAGGTGTGCTCTCACACAAGACCTCGTTAGAGCATGTGGTACCTGTACAGCGGATGTTTAAGATAAATGACTGGAGATACAAATTAGTTCATTTCGCTGGAGGCCAGGGCTGGAGGCAAGGTTACACATGGAGATAACACCACCAGGAAAGTGATAGGCACAGGTATAATTGGTGATTCAAAGAGTTTTATGATTAATAATATTTTTCTTGTAGATGGACTGAAACATAACTTGTTGAGCATTAGTCAACTTTGTGACAAAGGATACAGAATCAAATTATTAACCCACTTGCTGTATTTTAAGCTTAAATGACAAAGTTGTTTTGCAGGGATAAAGGATCAATAATGTCTACAAGCTGGATGCAAGTTGCATTAAAGCTGAAAATTTAATTTGCTTAAAAACTGCTGCTGATGAGTCTTGGTTGTGGCATAGGAGATTGTGTCATGCTAGTATGAAAATCCTTAGGAGAGTCACCCAAAAGGACTTAGTTAGAGGTGTGCCCAAGTTTAAGTTCACTAAGGACCACCTATGTGATGCCCGTTAGTTAGGGAAGCAAGTCCAGTCCTCTTTTTACTCTGTTAAGGACATTAGCACCTCTAGACCTTTAGAAGTCCTTCACATGGATCTCTTTGGACCCATTAGCACTGGCAGCTTAGGGGGGAGAGTCTATGGTTTTATGATTGTAGATGACTACTCGAGGTTCAATTAGATTAAATTCTTGTCACATAAATCTGAGTCATTTGATGAGTTTAAATCCTTCTCCACTTGGATTCGTAGGAAGTTAGGTTGTGAGATCCTGACTATTCATAGTGATCATGGTGGAGAGTTTGAGAATGTGAAGTTTGGAAGTTTTTGTGAGGAGTAAGGGATTAGTCACAATTTTTCAGCTCCTAGGACCCCTCAGCAGAACGGGGTAGCTGAAAGGAAGAACATGACCTTAGTGGAAGCCGTTAGAGTCATGCTTACTGAGTATTCACTTCAAAAATACTTTTGGGCTGAAGTAGTAAACACTGCCTGTTATGTGCTGAATAGGGTGAACGTGAGATCAAAGCTGAATAAAACACCTTATGAGATCATTAAGGGTAGAACTCCAAACCTGTCCCACCTCCATGTCTTTGGCTGTAAGGTTTTAATTCTTAACAATGGAAAATCATCCCTAGGAAATTTGACTCCAAATCTGATGAAGGAGTCTTCTTAGACTATTCTAGTGTTGGGAAATCCTTTAGGGTGTTCAATAAGAGGACCTTAGTGGTGAAAGAGACAACTAATGTGGTGTTTGATGAATTTGATCCTAAGGTGACTAGAATTGAGGAAGAAGAAGAGGTAGGGAGATTACCCAAGGGGTTGGAAATACAAATCTGGAGGAAAGGGTAGAACCTCAAACCACACTGCCAAGAGATTGGAGATATTCTTTGAGTCATCCTAAAGAACTGATCTTAGGAGACCCTTCTGAAGGTGTTAGGACTAGGCATGGACTTAGGAAGGAAGTAAACCATTCTGCCTTTATCTCAATGACTGAACCCACCAACATCAATTAAGCCCTTTCGGATGAGTTTTGGATCTTAGCTATGCAGGAAGAATTGAATCAATTTATAAGGAATGATGTTTGGGAGTTAGTAGAAAGACCTAGAAATCAAAGTATTGTGGGAACCAAGTGGGTCTTTAAGAATAAGATGAATGATTCTAGTGTGGTAGTTAGAAATAAGGCAAGATTGGTGGCTAAGGGGAATAATTCGATTGAAGGGATTGATTTTGAGGAGACCTTTGCCCCTTTAGCTAGATTGGAGGCCATTAGAGTGCTACTAGCCTTCGCCTGTTATAAGGGATTCAAGCTGTTTCAAATGGATGTCAAGAGTGCCTTTTTAAATGGGGTAATAAAAGAGGATGTTTTGGTAGAACAACCCCCAGGCTTTGAGAGTTCCCAATATCCAAATCATGTTTACAAATTAAAAAAGGCCTTATATGGATTGAAACAGGCACCTAGAAATTGGTATGAGAGACTTAGCACATTTCTGTTAGAAAGAGAGTTTGTTAAGAGGAGCATAGACACCACCCTTTTTCTGAGGAGAATAGGGGATGATTTACTCATTGTCCAGATCTATGTTGATTATATAATCTTTGGATATTCTGATAAATATTTATGTGATGAGTTTTCTAAAATAATGAGTAAGAAGTTTGAGATGAGTATGATGGGAGAATTATCCTATTTTTTGGGGTTTAGCATAAGGCAATTGGATGATGAAACCTTTCTCAATCAATCTAAATACACTAAGGACATTTTGAAGAAATATGAAATGGACAAAGCCAAGCCAATCAAGACTCCCATGAGCTCCTCTATTCAATTAGATAAGGATTCAAGTGGAAAATCTGTTGATCAGAAGAAGTATAGAGGTATAATTGGATCACTGCTTTACCTGACTGCTAGCCGACCTGATATCATGTTTAGTTTCTATCTTTGTGCTAGGTTTCAGGCTGATCCGAAAGAGTCCCACCTGACTGCTGTTAAGAGAATTCTTAGATATCTTTTTGGGACCCCAAACCTATGAATCTGGTACCCTAGGCACAGCACCTCTTTTGAGATTATTGGATATTCTGATTCTGACTTTACAGGGTGTATGGTGGATAGAAAAAGCACTTATGGAACTTGTCAATTCATAGGACAGTCTTTAGTCTCCTGGTCTAGTAGAAAATAGAACTCAGTTGCACTTTCCACTGCTGAAGTTGAGTATATTACCTTAGGGAGTTATGTGGCCCAACTTCTTTGGTTAAAGCAACAAGTCTTGGATTTAGGATTACCTCTGGGCATAATATCTGTTCTGTGTGATAATACTAGTGCCATCTGTATCTCTAAGAATCCAATCCAACATTCTAGAACCAAATGCATTGATATAAGGCATCACTTCATTAGGGACCATGTTACGAAAGGGGATATTGAGCTACATCATGTAGCAACTGAAAATCGGCTAGCTGACATATTCACTAAACCACTGGCCTTTGACTCATTCAGCATTTTGAGGACCAGATTATGAGTGATTGATATAAATACTTGATTCTGATGATTGCTGATTTCTGATTTCTCTGGTTTTTATTCTGCTTCTGTTAGTTAGCTGTTTGATTTGATTATTTGCTTTTTGTTATTCTTATTCTACTGATTTTTGTTTTAACTTTGGTGTTAGTTTGATTTGAGTATTTATTTCGATATGATTTAGTTTTTACCTGTTTTATTTACTAGTTCATCTCTTTTATTTACTATTTTATACTTTTCAAAATCCAATCACTGCTTGCTACTTCTGATAAACTAGTTTTCTGACTGAGAGTTTTACCTTGTTTTTATTTGGAAGCTGGTAAGCAGTAATTGATTCTACTGGATCTGTTAAAGGGAAGAAACATTGATGATTATTTCTCTTCCTTTAACTCCTTTGCTGGTGCAGTGTTTCTTTTGGATGAATATCCTCTTCAAAATTAAAATTTTAGTTTTTGAAATAGAGATTTAGTTTATCTTCCTATAGTAATTTACCTCATATCAATAGTGCTTTCAAAGTCTTGAGTCATTATTTTGATTTTCTAAACCAAGTGATTACACCTATCATATGACGTCTGGTTTTTGTTTTGTGAATTACTCTTCCTTATTGTGGAGAGCATCTCCTATATCTGAAAGGTAATTTTATAGTTGAGATCCTTTAATGATTTTCAGAGGGAGAAAGCTTACAAAAGATGCGTAGTGCGCCAAATAAATTGAAAAAGAGGCACAAAATGAGCCCAATGCTAAAAAGATGCGAAATGTGGCCAAACTAAAAGATACACAAAGTGTATCAAAAATCAAAAGATGTACAAATCGCCAAACAAATTGAAAAAGAGGCACAAAATGAGCCCAAACCAAGCTTTCTTCCCTTTTAGATCGTTAAATATCTTAGAAAAATCCGTGTGACACTAAATATTTTCAAAAGCTTGAGTTTAAAAATCCTGATTTCTAATTTTTTACTTTGTAACACTATTATATCAGATATTTTTCTGGAACGAGGCTTGAAAGGATCTATTTTCAAATCTAATTTCTTTTCTTCTGAATTGGATTTTTATTTTGACAGAGATTTGCATCGATAAGGTGCCCGAGGTGGGAGTTACGAAAGTCAATTTTTCTAACTTTTTCTGGTTTTTAGCACTGTTAATCGTCTCCTTATTAATTTTTGAATCTAAAATCGAGGAAAAATTTTGATTTACTGGAGCAGCTTGATTAAAAATAAAAGAAGAAGAGAAAAAAAAAACCGTTGCTTTTATGTGTTCTCGCTTCGAGTTTTATTCATTTTTGTTTTTTGTTTTAGTTTTCATGGTTGTGTCTTTGGGATCCTGATCTGTCATCTCCATCCTCCATCTTTTTTCTATTTTTTCCTCACATCATCCTGGATGATTCACTGATCGTCCTGGACGATCCATAAATCATCCTGGACGATCCATAAATCATCCTGGATGATCCATAAATCATCCTGGATGATCCATAAATCGTCCTGGACGATCCATTGAAAACCGTCTCCACTCTAATCCTGCTGCTGAGAAACACTAATTATTGGTGATCATCTTGGATAATCCATAAATAATCCTGGACGATATGATCCATATCTTCCTGATCTGATCAAACGGTTGAGATTGCACCAATTTTTGCCATCGTCCTGGACGATCCACCTCATCGTCCTGGACGATCCACATGTCAAGCCGCTGGATGATTCGAATTCGGTCCGTCCGATATATTTACTGCATATCATCCGGGACGATCCACCTAATCATCCTGGATGATACTTTTGGTCAACGGTCGTCCGGCCTGACTCCTTGGAATGATCGTTTGTGTCTAATCGTCCTGGACGATCGGACCGCCTTTTTGACCAATCATCCTGGCCGTCATAAATGCCCATATCATCCTGGATGATCCCGTGATCGTACGGGACGATCAGGCCAAATTCTATTTAAATAGCTTATTTCTTAAGGTTTTTTCACACCTCTCCTTCCACTCTCCCTCCCTTCTACTTTCTCATGGCTAGCGGGAAACGCTCTAGACAAAAGGGCTCGAGTTCCTCCCGGGGGCATGTTGATCCTCGCTTTCCAAATGCAGCCGATCCGGCTACCTTCGAGTGCTATCATGAGGTGGGGATCACGCATTCAAAAATAGTAAACCCCCGCACCCTTACTTATCCTATTCTTGATCTTTTCGCACACACCTCCCTCACATTCATCCTTACCCTAGCATTTCCATTCAGCCTTGAACTTCTTCAAGTTTTCTTTACAAATTTGCGCATTTCTGCTGATTATTCCACTCTTCGCTCATATGTCAATCAACGTCCCATGGAACTCACTACCCAAGACTTTCACAACATTCTTCAACTTTCTGTCACTAGCGACAAACTCCACACTCTTATAACTGACCCTGACTATAATTGGAGTGTCACCAATCACTTCCTTCGTAATGCGAATGTACCCTACCATGATAATGCTTGCTCTTCACTTCTTAAGGATGCACGAACCATTCAGCACGTCCTTCATTCCTCCATCATTCCAAAGGCAGGGGATCGAATTCACATCACCCGTTTTCTATCCTTGACCACATACTACATCTTGGCCCACAGGGAGTTTAATGCGACTGACCTTATTATTCGATACATCGAGCACCTCGCCACTATTAGGGATCCGGGTCATAGGCGTCACCCAAATATAGCTTTAGGTCATATCATTGCATATGCCCTAGAAACCAAATATCACCTGCAGTATCCAGTCCCTCCTAATGTCCTTACTTCCTTCTTCGCAAATAATTCCTTCCTCGTCCTACACAGCACCCGACTACATCCGAAGCCCGCCCCGGATGTTGAGGATGATGAAGAAGAGGTTGTTCCCGTTCCTAATGCACCCTATGCACCTGCTCCCATTCGCATCGCTTCTCCTTTTGACCATTTGGTGTAGCGCTTTGATCGGTGGGAGGCCAGATTTGACTCTTATGTTGCTGCGTAGGAGCAGCGGTACGTTGAGGACCTACAACACTTCACTGACTATGCTGCTCAGCAGCAACAGGAGCATGACCAGGACATTGCCTGGATTGGAGCCCACTTTACAGCCATTCACAGTTACTTCAACCCACCACTGCCACCTCCTCCTTCCGATTAGGATCCTCCTCCGTTTTAGTGTTATGTTTTGTAGCTATTTTCTTTTCTGTTTGTACTGATGTTTCAGTGTTTCTGTTTACCCTCCTCCTTTTTTGTGATGTAAAAAGGGGGAGTCAGTTGTAGTAGTTTCTGTTCTTGTTATATTTTCGTAGTTGTGTTTCTTGTATTGCTTTGGTTGTTAAATGAAAATTAGAAAATTTTATTTTTTGATATCCTAGTTATTTTATTTTTCAAACTACTGCACAAATATTTTCCATCATCAAAAAGGGGGAGATTGTTGCAAATCTAGTTTTGATGATGACAAATATATTTCTATTGTGTTTTGCTTGGCTAACCCGTTTCAGGCATAAAAGATCACGAGCAACTCAAGTCAACTGAAGATCGGGTCCAAGTGTGTCTAAGTGTACTATTTTCTTTTTCTTGAGTCAATTGTAATGTAACTGATCCCCTAGCTAGGTAACCTTTCAAACAAACACTTAGGGGGAGAGCTTGAGTGAATTAGATTTTTTGTTCAAGTTTTTATTCCGATCGTCCTGGATGATAGACACATTATCCTGGACAATCAAGTAAAAATATAAACCCTAAGTAGGGCGACCAAGTTAAGTGTGTCTGATTAAGCAGATCGTCCTGGACGATCGTTGCATCGTGCAGGACGATATGCTCAAATCAGAAATTCTCATCCGCCAGATCATGTTAGGCAAGTTTTTATTTTAAGATATTTGGTCTGATCATCCCGAACGATATAGTACAATCATGCCTAAACTAATCTGGTAATTAAGGAAAGCAATTAATATTTGATTGATACGATCATATCGTCCTAGACGATCGCAGGATCGTCCAGGACGATCATGTTCGTATAGTGTGTTTCTGCTGTATGACCCGAACTGTGCTTGGGTTGATTTTGGCACTTTTTGAACTAATCGTACAGGACGATCGTATCGTCCTGGACGATCAAGTCAGCTTTTGGTCGTCCAGCATAATTTGCTCTGGACGACCCGAACTGTCATCTGGACGATATTCCTGAATTTACACTAATTGTCCTGGACAATCGTAGAATCGTATGGGACGATCAGAACAACTTTTCCCACTCATCGTCCAGAAGAGCCAGATCGTCCATGCTGAAGCAGCTGATTTCGAACTGATCGTACAGGATGATATATATATCATCCTGGATGATCTAGGCTGACCAGTTGAGATTTAGGGCAAATTTTGAGCCCTCCTATAAAAGATATTTTTCTTCTAACAAGAAATATGTTTTGCCACTTTCCTTTCCAGAGAAACCCTGGAGAGAGAGAGAGTTTGGGAGAGAGAGAGGATCTTGTGAGGGGGAGTTCGTGAGGGGTTCACGAAGGTTGCTCCAAGCAAGGATCAGAGTCTTCTTCTCCGCTCGTCATCTTTCATCATGTTGGTGTTCTTTGGGAGAGGATCGTCGGCAAGAAGATCCGAGGTTCTCTGCCTACTTCAGGAGTAAGCAAAAGGAGGTTTGGTTTTCTGCCCCACCGTGTCGGTGGAAAGGAGGTTTTTGTACAAGCTTCTCCGCCTTACTGTGGGAGCAAAAAGAGAGACACTTTGAGTTAGTGCAATACCCGGAGGGGAGGCTCTAGGGAGTGGACGTAGGTCAAGTTGACCGAACCACTATAAAATCCAGTGTGTTCATTCTGATTACTTTCTGCATTTTTGTTTTTCTGTGATTAACTGCTTGGGTGAAATTATGTTTGATCTTTTTGTTGGATTGTTTAATTCATTTCCGCTGCATATTAAAGAAAAGATTTTCACTGTTGCTCTCAAATTTTAAATAACCAGTTCACCCGCCCCCCTCTTGGTTAGCCTCAGGACTAGTTCATTAGGCTTAACATCCCTATCGAACTTTTAAGATATACATTAGACATTATGTTTGGTCTAGTGGCAGTTAAATAAAGAAGTGATCCAATTATTCTCCTATATTTTCTCAGGTTTTGAGATCTTATCTGATTCATCAAATGCCACATGGGTAGATTTTTCTACTACTAGGGTCCTCTTATTGAAGATTTTATAGGCTTTACCTATAGAAGAATTATCTAAGAAGACTCCTTTATCAAATTTTGAATCAATTTTTCCTAAGGGTGATTTACAATTGATTAAGATAAAGTATTTACAACTAAAACATGTAAGTGGGAAAGATTGGGGTACTACCCTTAAGGAGTTCATATGGTGTCTTATTAAGTTTGGATCTAACATGCACCCTATTTTAAAAATATCTAGGGAGAGTTTATTCAGCTAACATTGCCCTGCCAACTTCAAGCAAAGTTATACTCTTTCTCTCAACTATTTAATTCTACTGGGGGGTCCTAGGGTTAGAGAAGTTATATTTTATTCCTATCTCTAGACAGAAAGATTCAAATTTATCATTTTCAAATTTTCCACGATGATCACTATAAATTATTGAGATTTCACATCCTAATTTGCTTTTAATCCAAGTGAAGAAGGTTCTAAATTCCCCAAATGACTCACTCTTATTTTCTAAGAATCTTACCCAAGTAGATCTAGAGAAGTCATCTACTATCATAAATCCATAAGTCTTCCCTCCTAGGAAGGCTGTGCTAACAGGTCTAAATAGGTCCATATGAAGGATTTCTAGTGGCCTAGAGATGTTAAGATCCTTAATTGAATGAAATGATGAGTTTACTTATTTTCCTAGTTGGTAGGCATCACATAGGTGGTCCTTAGTGAAGTTTAATTTAGGTATGCCTCTGACTAGGTTTTTTTGGGTGATATTCCTAAGAGTTTTTATGCTCGTATGGCATACTCTCCTATGCCATAGGTAAGAATCATCTATTATTATTTTTAAGCACAAAGAATTTGAGTATTTAATAAAATTAAAGTCTAACATGTAAATAATGTTCATTAATTTTCCTTCTAACACAAGTTTATCGTTTAGGCTTATTATGTATTTGTTAAAAAGAAAATTTATTTCAAAGCCTTTATCACACAGTTAACTAATACTTAAAAAGTTATACTTTAAACCATCCACTAACAAAACATTTTCAATTAAAAGGTGTTTAGAGTTTCCAATTATACCTAAGCTCGCCACTTTCCTAATTGTGTTATCTCCTAATGTCACCTTGCCTCCTGACCTAGCCTCCAGTGTGAAGAACTGCTTCATATCATTAGTCATATGCCTCGATCAACCACTGTCCATGTTTTACATGCTCCCACTAGCCCTTCTGTGAGAGCACCCCTCATCTTGATCTGATTGGTCAAGATTATCATTAGTCATTAGACACAAATTTGTTACCTTTTCCTCTGCTTCTTCTTTTGAAGATTCTAATGCAGAGTTGGCCCAAAAGACGTTTAATGTCTTTTTCTTTCCCATCTTATATTTTGGTTTCTCTTCACCCTTTTCCTTGATCGAGTGAGTCTTCAAATTGGGGTAGTCAGCTCAAAGGTGACCTAGTTTCCTACACTCAAAGTAGATTGTATCAGATGAAACTTTAATAATCTTGCTGCTTTTACCTTTGTTTCAATTACTTTGATGACGCCTTTTTTTCCTCTTCAAAAAGTTCTTAAATTGATGGGTCATAAGGGCGATGTCATCCTCATCCTCTGGTGTAGAGCTATCACTGTCTAAATTATTCACTTTAGAGCCACAGTTCTTTCCTTCTTCTTTTATCCTGTATCACTTTGCCTTTGACTCACTTCTTGCTCGTAGGCAATGAGTGACCCAAGTAAATTATCAATGGAATAAACATTTAAATCTTTAGACTCAATGATAACATTTACTTTTACATCATAAGAACAAGGTAAACATTGCATAATCTTATTAACCTTTTTAGAATTAGATAATTCTGTCCCAAGTGCATGCAAGGATGTCACTATTTAGTTAAACCAAGTGTACCATTTAGATATGTTCTCACTAGGTTTCATGTAGAAAAGTTCATAGTCATGTAGTAAAATATTAAGCCTAGACTATTTAACTTCACTAGTTCCCTCATAAGTAATACATAACCAATCCCAGATTTCCTTTCCCATAGTACATGTAGATCGCATATAGTCCTGGGATTTTAAAGCACAAAAAATAATCAAGATATTTAGCATTTAATTGTGCGAGTTCTCGATCCTCATAACTAAGTTTAGTAAAGAGAGTTTCTATTTTAACACCATTAAATAAATGCTATGGAAGTAAATAGCCAGTTTGAATCATATGCCAAATTCTATAGTCAATGAATTGTAGAAATGTAGTCATGCGAATTTTCTAAAAATCAAATGGGATGTTTTCAAATAAAGGTGGACGGGTTATTGAATAACCCTATGTAGTGTTATAATAACCAAAATGTGCCATTAATCATTTTTTCAAGGTTTTCTAAGACACTATTTTTCAGACCCCGCTCTAATACCACTTAAAAGTATGAGATGCGCCAAGAGGGAGGGGGCGGGGTGAATTAGTATTTTAAAAATAATTCTAAATAGGAGTTATAATTTTTGTTAATTTTTAAAAAAAAAACTTAAAAATAATCAAATTTAATTTTTAAATGATAATGTTGACAAATTAAATATGCTTTGAAAAATAATGATGATGAAATTTAAAATTTTGCAACAAAATATTGATCTATGAATTTCACCAAGCATTTATAATAAAAATTAAATGCAAAATGTAAATTGCAAAAAATAGAAAAAGTACACCAGAGATTTTTATAGTGATTTGATCAATCTTGACCTACATCCACCCCTCGAAGTCCTCCACTCTAGTTAATGCACTAATATTAAGTGACTCTTTTATTGCTCCCTCAGTAAGGTAGAGAAACCTTTACAAACTCTCTTCCACCAACCCGGTGCGGTAGAGGACCAAAGCTCCTTTCATAGGCAGAGAACCTTGGCTCCTTCTTCTCCCTCATGGAGAAGGCAGAGAACCTCTAGGACTAGACTAAGAAGCCTCTCTCCCTAGAGAGCTCCCAAAAGACTCAACAAGGCCCCAGGAGGAGCAAGCGTGCACCTAGCCTAGAGCAACTGTATGATCCCCTCACACTACTTCTCCCTCATGCTATAGTTGAACTTCTCCTTCCTCTCACCATCCCTAATTTTCTTTAAAAGCTCCCTCTCATAGTTCCTTCTTTAGCCACATTCCTCTCTTTCAACATTCAGTGAAAAATATAAAACATAGTTTTTATAATAGGCTTCAAGAAACCCTAAAATTCATGTTAGCTGTCACTATTCATATAGTATGATCCACATTTGTATAGTATGATAAGTTAAAACTAGTCCCATATAGTATAATGTAAACAGTCATTCAAATGAACTATTCAAGTTTTATGAACACATCGTACAGTACGATCCATAGATCGTCCAATACGATCTGTTGAATTTCCTTTATTCATACAGGGTGAATCCTAGAATAATTAAAAGTTATTTCTATTAATTATGCCACATTGCTCATTGGTACAGTACGACTAGTTGAGTTCATGCAATTCATCCTATATGATGTATATATTGTATAGTACGATTATGTCAAAAATTATAGTTTTATCTAGTACGATCTTTGGGATGACCAAATTTCATCTCTGTTCTTCGTACGATATGATTATGATCGTATAGTAAAAATATCAATCATTAATTAAATCTTAATTTAATTTACTAATTATAGGGGTTAATTTTAACAAGATTTTAAATATTCGTACAATATGATTCACATCATACAATACGATTAGTTCAAAAATTAATTTTCAAAATCTTACTTAAATTATTATGGCAGCTAGGTTTTTTAGATTGAAAATGAATCATATAGTACGATCAAGATCATACAGTATGATAAGTTCACAAAAATAAATATATCCAATTAGTCGTTAAGCCAATTTTCAGATAACATATCATATAGTATGCTTGAAGAGCATATAGTATGATTTATATTTAAAAAAATGGTGAACATCATATTATATTATTAACCTTTTAGAATTAGATAATTCTCTCCTTAGTGCGTTCAAGGATGTCACTATCTGGTTGAACCTAGTGTATATTTCAGATATATTTTGATTAGGTTTCATGTAGAAAAGTTCATAGTCAGGTAGTAAAATATTAAGCCAAGAATTTTTAACTTCATTGGTTCCCTCATAAGTAAAGCACAACCTATCCCAAATTTCCTTTCCCATAGTAGATGTAAAAACTCGCATATAGTCCTCAGATTTTAAAGCATAAAACAAGTAGTTAAGATATTTAGCATTTAGTTGTGCGAGTTCTCGATCCTCTTAACTCTGTTTAATAAAGAGAATTTCAATTTTAACACCATTAAATACATGCGATGGAAGTGAATAACTAGTTTGAATTATATGATAAATTCTATAGTCCATGGATTGCAAAAATGTTGACATGCGAATTTTTTGAAAATCAAATGAGATGTTTTCAAAGAAAGGTGGATGGGTTATTGAATAACCTTTTACAGTGTTATGATTACAAAAATATTCCATTAATCATTTTTCTCAAGGTTTTTTAAGACTATTTTTGAGACCCTGCTCAGATACCACTTGAAAGTATGAGATGGGCCAAGATGGGAGGTGAATTGGTATTTTAAAATTAATCCTAAATAGGAGTACTAATTTTTATAGATTTTAAAAAAAAAACCTAGAAAAAAGTAATTTTAATTTTTAAATGTGAAAACTAGCAAATTAAATATGCTTTGAAAAATAATGATGATGAAATTAAAAATTTTGTAAGAGAATATTGATTTACGAATTTCTCCAAGCAGTTATAACAAAAATTAATTGCAAAAAGTAAAATACAAAAAATAAAAAAGGTACACCAGAGATTTTTATAGTTTTTCGGTCAACCTTGACCTACGTCTACTCCCTAGAGTCCTCCACTATGAGTATTACACTAATACTAAGTGAATATTCTATTGGTCTCTCAGGAAGGTAGAGAAGCCTTTACAAACTATCTTCCATCATCCCGATGTGGTAGAGGACCGAAGCTCCATTCACAAGCAGAGAACCTTGACTCCTTTTTCTCCCTCCTAGTGAAGGAAGAGAACCTCGAGGACTGGACTAAGAAGCCTCTCTCCCTAGAGAGCTCCTAAAAGACTCACCAAGGCCACAGGAGGAGCAAGCATGCAGCTAGCCCAAAGCAACCATGTGATCCCCTCACACTACTTCTCCCTCATGCTCAAGCTAACCTTGTCCTTCCTCTCACCAACCCTAATTTTCTTCAAAAGCTCCCTCTCATAGTTCCTTCTCTGGCTACATTCCTCTCATTCAACATTCAACGAAAAACTTAAAACATAGTTTTTATAATAGGCTTTAAGAAACCCTAAAAATTCAAGTTAGCTATCATTGTTCGTATAGTCGATCCAAGTTCATACATTATGATCAGTTCAAAACTAGTCTCATCCAGTATAATGTAAATAGTCATTCAAATGAACTATTCAAGTTTTATAAACATATCATACAGTACAATCCATAGATCATCCAATACGATCAGTTGAATTTCCTCTGTTTATATGGGATGAGTCCTGGGACACGTGAAAGTGTCTCTGTTAATCGACCCGCACTACTCATTCATACAGTACAGTTAGTTGATTTCATGCAATTCATCCTATATGATGTACATATCATATACTACAATTAGGATAAAAATCATGGTTTCATCTGGTATTATCGTTGGGACAACCAAATTTTGTCTATATTCTTCATATTGTACGATCATGATTATACAGTACGAACATCAATCAATAATTAAACCATTATTTAATTGACTAATCATGGGGGTTAATTTAGAAAGATTTTAAATATTCATTCATTATGATTCACATCATATAGTACGATTAGTTCAAAGATTAATTTTTGAAATCTTACTTAATATATTTTGGCAGCTAGGATTTTGAGATAAAAAATGAATCAAAATGTACAATCAAGATATGATTAGTTCACAGAAACTAATATTTCCAATTGGCTGTTAAGCCTTTTTTTAGATAATAGACCGTACAATATGATTGAAGATCGTACAATATGATTTGTAATTAAAAAAAAAATTAACATAAAAAATCTCTCCCCCTGTGTGTGTGTGTGCATGACCACCCGATTTGCATACACTTTTTTGTGTCCAAACTCAAGGAATGAAAAAAAAAAAAAAAATACATACACTTTTACATCCTATTCTACCCAGTCTTGAGTCTTCAACAGTCTTGAGCGGTGTATATTCTATTTGAAATGTTAGCTCTCACAGATAAAAATAACATCTAAAAAATTTAAGGAAGAATGTAATAATTCAATCAATATTATTTATCATTATTAAAATCACAGACTAGGGATCCTAAATTGCAGCAGAAGTAAATCAGTTATTTATTTAAAATATATTTTAAGATATTTGAAGATACTTATAATTTAAATTAGAGAATCTATAATAGAAACTAAGCTTTAATTTTATTTTTAGAAGATAGAGAATTTTATTCTAAAGAGAATGAGGGGTTATATGCAAAATATGGTTTAGTATTTTATTTTTTATGATTTTACAAGTTTTTGTAATTAAACACCTATTAAATTAATTAAATTAAATGGTACTTACACAATGGCAGCAACCTTTGTTCGTGGAAGCAAATAATTCTCTATATTAACGATGATGGTTAGCTGACATGGCTCACTTAAATGAGTCAGCATTAGTGCTAAACCATTTGATCCCATGGCCTCCATCTAATGGTGGTGATTGAATCATGCAGATTGATCTTAGTTATAAGTGATCGAATGGTCATAGTGAATCCCAAGGTTTGAAATGAACGGATCAGATCACGTAAAATGAGATCCATCCGTCATAGGGTTTTGAATGGTTGGATCGAACCATTGATCTAATGAGATCAAGAGTGTTTAATCTAAATAAAATAGATCAGATAATTTTGAACTTGTCTTCTCCATGCAGCCCTCCCAAAAACCTAGAACTAGGTTTTATTCCAAATGATTCAGATAGTGAAAGAAAATGGGGTATTATTTGAGATATGAATGATAGTAGATCATAGGAATAATGGAGAATAATTAATAGAGCTCTTAATATAGGTGCTTAAGGCCTATTTAAGAACTTAGGTAAAACCTAGGTTTCATGTTTTACCTTAATATAATTGATGGATTTGGATGATTGAGATCTTGTTGAACTTGCAGATTATCCATGCTTAATCCTCCAGAAGACTTCAAGTCCGAAAGAAGACTAGATGAAGAGATCAGTCACCTGGGGTACAGTATGACTTGGTCTTTCACTCCTCTCACCGCTAGCAGCTTTCAAATGTTAGAGAAATGGCCAGGAAAGATGGAGGAAAGCTGGAGATAGCAAAACAAAATGCTCACTACTTTGGGGAAATGCTGAAATGCTACCTTGCAATTATAATTCAATTTTTAAATATTCAGTCAACATTTAATACATTATAAATAGATGACTCTATGCATTGATCCTTTGACCTCAATGAAAGTCCAAATCATGCCACTAGGAACTATACACATCTAAATACCCATCATCAAGCTTCTGGACCATTGGTAGATTATTTTGAATTGGTTGAGGTAGCTCAAGCTAGCTCAACTAACCATACACATACACTACCTCTAATTCAACACTAAATGACCTATGAACCTTACCAAGCTTCCTCAAGAACTCCTCCAAGTGAAATGGACTGGACTAGTCACCTTGGTCCAGCCAATAATTGACTTGGTCAACTAGACCCGTGACTGGTTAAACTAAGTTGAATTCAACAAATACAATGTATCTAATCTTGTTAGGCATCTTGATCTCTCACGATGTTTCCATTAAATCCATCTAATAATACCATGGGTTAAATCATCTTTAGTTTGACTTGGTCAAACTACTAAAGATGGTTAAATCTCATCATATAAAGACCTCTTCTCTCATGCAAGACATCCACTCATTCAAGTTCCTTACAAACCCTTCCACAAAGAACTTTACATCATCTTGACACTCCACCTCAGCCCTTTGACTCATTTGATCGGTCAAAAGGTCAACAAAAGGCCTTAAATGAATCCATGTGGTCATAACACTAAGCTTGACTTATTTTCAGCACTCTAACACATATACTCAAACACAAGTGATGGTCTAATCCACCTGGACTCCAGCTCAGTAGCTGTTGACCCCTTTGACTAGTCAAAGGGTTAATAAAAACCAAATATATTTTTTTGGTCAAACTCCCCAACCTGACTACCTTGGCCCAAACCAAACACATTTAGCTACCTAAATGGGTCCTAAAAGTTTCCCTGGAGTCAGCCAGACCCATCCAAGCTGTAGATTTATCATGATAATGGTCGATGGTACCCCACCGTGTGATGATAAACCTAAGCTTGTTCAGCTTGTACAGTCCTTTTCCCTGCTACATAACCACCTGAGCCAGCTGTCGAGTATCCTAGCATCCTCCCTGAATGAGCCCAGCCATTCAAATGGGCTACAATAGCTTGAATAGGGCAAGGAGATGAAACCATTCATTCATTGATTGGATATGATTGTTGCTGGAATATATGCTTAATAGAGTACTAGATGATTGGCATTTCGATTATATCAATCACTTGATGTTTAATTAATAATTTAAAATGTTATGATGACCTCATTCAAAAATGAGGTCAACAAGTCACTCAGTGTCTTATTAGCCCATGTTGGTGAAGTTGGTAAGGAAAGGCCCTCTACTACCTCAATAATTGACTCATTCTAACTAAGATAAAGTATCCATTTATCAAAAAATATTATCTTGCCTTAGATTTTTACAACCCAAATACAAACGTATTTATTGTTGTCTCATCAGGAAAATTTGAAGTTACTAATAAATCCATTATAATATCTTATGAACCTACCTACATTGTCAGGACGCTTGGCAATTTAGTCTATAATATTGCTTCAGCTTGATATAACATTCATTTTTCTGTGCTGTGAATGGATAAGTTGTTAACAACTTTCTTACATCACACCCATTTCCAGTGGAGTCTCCTATAAATGATGATTTGCTTGATGAGAAAATTAGGAGTTATGAGGAACCTGACTGTCCTATCTAGAAATTATATTTTGATTGTGTTACATCATCCTAAAGATCTGTAGCATAGAAATCTACTCTTCCTAAAAGTTTAGGACTGGCCTAGTTTTCAAAATACTAGATAAGAGAATAATGTAATTTTCCTACAATAAGTTAGAGCCTTGATGAACAATAAAGTTAAATATGAGGCTCTGATAATTGGTTCAGAACTTACAAAATTAATAGAGATTAAGGAAATCAATATATTCGATGATTCCCAATTAGTTCTCAAATAATTTGTAGGAACCTACATGGTCTTATATCCCAAACTCTAGAAGCATCATCAATATACAAAACTTCTAATTGAGATGATTCTATGTGTGACTTTGTACAGAATTCCATTTTGGAGCAATTTCATGGTGGATGCCTTAATGAAGCATGGATAGGAATTTGCCATTCTTGAAAGGTACTCAATTCCTATATTAGTTTAGAATTGAATGGTTTGGGAACCTATAGATTTAGAGTACATCAATAACTTGTATTTTGAAAGGCAAGCTCCTTCTATAACAAATAATAAAGAAAATAATTAGAGATAACCATTTCTAGATTACCTATGAGAAGGCAAACTTCATGATGATAAATCACTTTCCAATCAAATAAAAAAGCATTTTTTATCATATGTACTTTTCAATGAAATTTTGTACTATTAGTCATATTATTAGATGTGGCTCTATTATTTAACAAACTGTGAGGCCTTGAATATCGTGAATGAGGTACATGGTACATTGTTTGGTGCATACCAATATGGACCCTAAAATGAAATTTAAAATTAAAAGAATTAGATATTATTGGCCTTAGATGATTAACAATTCCATGAATATTGTAAAATTTTATCTTCAGTCCCAAGTTTATTATGCGGTTTTACATTATGCACCTAATATGTTGCATCCCACAAAAACTTTGTGGCCCTTAGAAGTTAGGGCACAAATATTATCGGTCCTACTAATCCTCCTTCCTCAAAGGGTCATCACTTCATATTAGTTGTGAATAATTATTTTTCGAAGTAATTCCACTTTGACAAGTAACATCACAACCTGATATGAAATTTTTCTTTAACCAAATTGTATATTTATTTAGCATGCCTCCAAAATCATATACAATCATTGGCTCACATTGAATATACCAAAATCAATAATTTTGTTAGACACCATGGAATTAATTAGTGATACTCAATAATCTATTAATCAGGGAAAATGGTTTCATTGAAGCCTTCAATAAAACTCTAGTGCAAACCATAAAGATAATCCTAGTTCATAAAAACTGTTAGTGGCATGTGAGGTCGATGGAAGCATTATGGGCCTATCAGACCACTTGTAGGATGCCAAACCAATCCTCCCCATTTACTTTAGTCTATGGGTTTAAGGCTATTCTCCCCTTGGAGGTACAGTTGTCTTTATTGAGAATTGCCATCCAAAATTAAATCACAACATATCAAAATAAATGACTCTAGTTGGAGGAACATGAAGGACTTGAAGAATGTCACTTACAAGCTCAACAGAATCTTAAATTGTATAAATCATGGTTGGCTCAAGAACATGATAAATTGGTTCACCCAGGAACTTTCTAAGTAGGAGACTTGGTCATGATTCTTTTGGAGACCTATTCTAGCCTATCGAAAGATCGGTGGAAAGTTTGAACCAATGTGGGAGGGACCATTCGTCATAGAGAAAGTCTATGAAGGAGGTGTAAGAAAATAACTTTTTGTTTTTAAATTCCACACTTATTCAAGGTGCTCCTTTTCTTGTGGTAGAATATGACATTGAGAAAAAAATACTATCTCAAAAGATAGACAAATTATTTTATAATAGATTCATATATAAAAATATGATTTTAGAAATCATTCACTTTCATAATTAAAGATAAATAGTAGAATAACATATTGTCTCAAAAGAAAAAAATGTAATTCAATAATAGTATTTAAAGATGAAATAGGGTTTTAAAAATTCTCTATTTTTTGTTATCAAATATTAACATGATCATATCATATTACTTTTAGAGATAAAAATGATATTCTATGAAGTAAATTTGAATATAAAATTGGATTTTTATAAAAATGTCTACATTCCTAAAAAATTTGTCCCAATCTTATGAAAATAAGATAGGTTTTATTTTTTTCCAGAGTTATTAATTCCCCAGATTGGTATGCCTATATGGTTAATCACATCCTAGAATAATTAAATCCCATAAGAATACTCTTGATTAAAGTACTAGAAAATATATTCTTAAATTTTATTGATTAAGATTTGGATATGGGGAAGGAATTTTTAAAGGGGATTGAATAAGTTAGAAATAATTCCTTCCTGAAGCCAAAGGATGATGGGTCAAGAGCAGTTTAGGATATTGGGACCTCCCAGGAGCACTCTAATCTATCTTATATTGGACTTTAGTGCTCCAGAGACAAAGTTTTTATGTTTAAATTGGCATTTTATTAGAAAATTTGGATTATATTCCTGAAGGGTAAGTAGTTATGATTTGAGATCAACCTGAGATCCTAAATCAAACTAGGGCACTATATAGTAGTAACCCAAACATATTCTAAATGTAGTGTATGAATTTTTGGATTTACTTGTACTTGGAATGGAAAGCCAGCAGAACCACCTCGTAATTTCAAAACCATGCTATCTAATCTTTAAAAAGATTGGTAGGATATTATTTATGTTTTCAAATTTTAGAGTTGTCATCTAGAGAAAATTAAAAGTGCCATATGCTTCTAGAATAAATGTAATTAAAATTTTTATTTTAGTTTATTTATACTATGATGCATGTAAGTTGAAGTACCACAAATCATGAATGCTTGAAGTTTTTGAAAAAGGCTTAAAAATAATTTTTAAGAAGATTAGGCTTCCCCAGGTTTAGTACCTGATCCTCATAGTTTAGATTATCTGAACTTTACCCTCGGGCAAGGAGGTGTCCAAACAAATGACAAAAATATAGAAAATATTCATGCAACCCCAGTCAATATCTGGTTTACTTTTTGAAGTGTTTATTTTTCTATGTTTTTTATTCCAAAATTTTATTTTTAAATTATAACTAAAAAAATTTTATTCCTAAGAGAATAATCAAAATCCTGGCACATACACATGCAAGGAAAAAACCAAAGTGAAATATATAATTTCTACTGCATAAATAATTTAAACAATCAAATTAGAATGTAAAATATTAAAAGTCCATGAAGAAAGTGACATTTAATTACAATCTAGGATCTTCTGAAAGTAAAGGTGTCAATGCTCTAGTAACAACAACCTTGATTTTACACCTATGAAATGACACAAGTGTTTGAATAAGTCATTTTAATTTTTCTTCTGCAACTTGGTTCTTTTATTTGGGTTCTTCCTGGATATTCTTCCTTTCTTTCCTTTTTTTCTTGTATGTTTACCCACTTAGATAACCAAATTGAAAGAACTCTCCAATTAAGGATGTTCTTTTCTTTCTAGATCTCTAATCATTTTGGAAAAATAAGTAATTTCATACTTTGATAACTCTTTACTTTTACTAAATTATATTATAAGAAAATTAAAAAGACTCAAACTCTCTGCATTTTATTAAAGCGATTGAATATATGTAAAATATTTAAATCACATTTCATCACAATCATTTTCTCATTTTTTAGCAAACTATATATTGGCCAGGCTTTTAATGATTACAAGGTTACGCAATAAAAAGAACCTGTAGAAAATTTAATTAGCTTAAAATCATGATTTTTTTAGCCCTTCTTTTTATAGCCTTGCATAAGCATGGTCATCTATAAAAGATTTTATTAGCAATAAACATCCAGATCACTACTAACTAATGGAAATCAAAATTCCTATCACAAATCACAACATAGAATCAAAACATAATCATCAATAAAATTCATCATGCTAAACCATAAAAACTAGCACTCATTTGCACACACACACACCATTTTCACATCACATAAAAACACATGAAAGCAACAACAACCTTGCTTCAAATAAGAGTTTGTTGTCCTAATAAGCCATCTACAATGTGTGTAATAGTATATATGGTATGGATATATCTGTTGACCTCATTATTCAAGGTCAATTTCCCCATAATCAACTCTAGCACCTAGGTCTTCGTAGCCTAGTGTAGATGTCGCATATAGGATTTCCCCTTAGGTGGACACCTACTGATGTAGCATCGACTCGACTTGATAACTCGACCCAAATCAATTTAAAACCATTTGAAATTAATAAAAATCAAAATCATTAAATTCAGCTTTAATTGAATCTAATTAGATTAAAATCAGCATCGATCAGAGCTGTTTGATATGAGTCTACCCGACATCGAGCTTAACCCACTTGATACGAGTTCAATTTTACATAGACGGCTATGATTATTCCGATTTCATTCGTTGCAAGTTTAAATAAAAAATTGTTAATTTAATTCATTATGCTGTTGTAACATTAGCTCTCAATGCAACATTTAATCATATCCGTTGATTAGGAAGGGTAGGATCGTAAGTTTAAAATTAATTTAAAATAAAAGAGGGATTTAACTTGGTGCATTTAGGACAGTTCGCACGATGTCTCTCCCTCTCCCTATCTATTCTCAAAACTGAAACACCCCAGGCCCCGTGCTCCCGGTTCAGAAATCTCTCTCTCTCCCATCTCCTACTCTGTTTCACAAAAATTGAACCCTTCCCTCAGGCGATCTCTCCTCTCTCGCCGGTCTTCAAAGCTGAAACCAAGCCTGTCGCTCTCCTCCCCAGGTCTGAACACCCCAGCCCGTAACCCTCTACTTCATCGCTTCTCTATTTCGCATGAAGTCCAAGAGCCCTCTCTTTGTCCCTCTGTTCGCAAGCCCTAGCCCTAGCCGATGCCCTCACTTCACCTGCCTTAGCTGACGCTGGTAATCCTCTTAATCTTGGGTAATTTCTACTACATCCTCATCGATATTCTTCTTTGCTGATTAAGGAAGTGATAAGAATTGTGATTATCTAGAGACGGAATGCTAATGTTGATTTCTTACCTTGCAATTTTGCATATGTTCTAGAAAAAACCTGAAATGGTAAAATAATCTCGCATTAACAAATTTCTTGCTTGAAAGTATTTTTCTCCTTGGGAAAGACTATTTTTTGAATCAATAACAAATGCAAAATCTATTGCAAGGGTATGGGATTTTATTTCTATGGATCTGTACTATAAATATAGGAAATCAACATACCTCGTTTGAAAGAAATTCGCCGCAATTTATATGGGTTGTCATAGTTTCCTTTACTTTATCAATTTCAACATTGGTGGGTATTCCTTATGCTTATTGAGTTTTGTTATTTCTTAGCATATGATTTTGTATATCTTATAAGTTTTGGGGAAAATATTTCTTAATGGTTAGAATGGTGTTTGTCCTCGAATCTTTAATCTTTGCCATTTCTTGTGGTTGATTTTGATTTTGGGTTGGTTTTATGATAAGAACAACAAGCCTTGTTCTCTTTTTTCTTGGAAATTAAAAAAAAAAAAGATTTAGAACCTTTTCGTCACCTTCAGGAATCAATAATGATTATGGTACACCATACATGCTTAGTGAGGGTTAAGTATTTGGAGATGGTTTGCATCCAAAATTATGCTCAGATACGATCCATTAATCAAAATCTATCTCATTGGAAAATGGTGCTTCTTGTATTTTATCAAATGGTATTTTCCTATTGGCTTTACAAATATACATGTTGAGAGGGAAATTTGATGTGATTTATTTTGTTATATCAAATTGAAATGCATGCTTTTAAAAGATCTCTTTTATCAATAATTGTTAGTGATGAGAATGAAGCATTGTTTTGACCATCTTGCATTGAAAGGGTAGTTGAAAAGTTTTATGATTTGTTTGGAGAAGCATATGAATGTTGGATAATATTCACATGCTTTCTTTTCCAATGGTGAGCATGTTTGAGTCTTTCATGAAGTACTTGGGGACAGTATCAGAGAATATTCATGTGTTTTAAAATATGAGTTTCGCATAGATCCAAATATGATTTGGCTTTATGTTGGTTAACATATTTTCTTCAATTTTGGGAAAAGAATAAAATTGCATCAAACCTTCTTTCCTTCATAAATTACTTTTTGGTGAAAATGTTGAATTGGAAACAGGCATATGTGAGTTTATAGTGGAAAACATTTGGTGAAAATTGCTACACATAATTGAGCTTCTCTTTATATATATATATATATATATATATATATATATATATATATATATATATATGTGTGTGTGTGTGTGTGTGTGTGTGTGTGTGTGTGTGCTTTTCATGATTTGGGTAGAGAATGAGGCAAGAGAAGGATACTTTGCTTTGAAGCATGTGTATGTTTTGGAAACCCAAGGTTACTGAAGAGTGAAACGTATGTTTTGAAAAGTGCGTGTTTTTGGAAGGTGTCTATTTTGGAAGATGAGATATTTTGAAAAGTGTTTAGTTTGAAAAATGGAAAAATGTATGATTTGAAAGTGGAAAAGTGTGTGTTTTGAAAGTATACAAGAGTGATATTGGAAGGTGAAATGTAGGAGTTTTGAGAAAATAAAATGCGTGTATAATTCAGAAATATGATATGTGTGTTTCTTTGAAAATGAAAAGTGTATGTTGCAATGAGAAATGTGGTGTGTGATCTTTAAATCGTGAAGTATGCATTCTATGTAAGTTGAAGCTTGTAAATGTGGAAAAGAGAGAGAGTGTATGTGTATATGTTGAAAAGTAAAATAGTGTGAAATGTGTAAGTGTGGAATAATGAAATGTACGGAGTGTCGAAGTAAATGGTGTTTGTCTTTGGGAAGTTTTGGAAAGTAGAGTTTGTGTCTATGTTGAAAGATGATGTGTAAAGGTGAAATAAATGTATGTTTTGAAGGGTGATTTGTTAATGTGAATGCTCAGAATGAAACATGTTGAAAAGTAAAGAGTGTGGTTTTGGAAGGAAAAGTAGAACTTGTGTGAGTTTTGGAAAGGTGGAAATTGTGTGTTTTGGAAAGTAGAATTGTGGAGCTTATATGTATTTGGAAATCTTGTATTCTAAGGAATAAAGTGGTGTGTGTTTTAAAGTGTGCGTTCAGTTTGAAAGTTAAAATCGTTTTGAATGGTGTGGTATATGATTAAGTGACTAGTAAAGTGGATCTTGTATGAGTTAAAAATGAAATGAAAGTAAAGTGTGTGATTGTTGAAAGTTGAAGTGTTTTGGAAAGATGAATGGTGTATATATGTGTTACGAGATGAGGTGTGTGGATGTTGGAGAGTGTGTTAGTTAGGTGTTTACTAGAAGATGGAGGTTTTAAAAGAGAAGTAGCTCTCTTTCTCTCTCTACCCCGCTTTCTCTCTTCTTCTTCCTCTTCCCCTTTCTTGTGTCTTGGGGTGAATGTTGGAAAACTAGAAAGTATGCTTTCAAAAATAAAAAATTCAAAAGTCAATCAATGAACCGCACCGATGTTCAAGCCCGAAGAAAGGTACATTTTTATTTTTAGTAAATTTCAATTATGTCATTGTTAATTATTAAATGTCCTTCTAATCCCTATTTTTTTATCTTTATTTGTGTGAACTACGAGGAATGGTACCGATCGAGTGAACAAAAGGACAAGGGACAAAGGCATCAGTCACCTCTATCCAATCGAGTAGAGGTGCTACGGGTGGAACCACCGGGTCGTAGGCCCCAGTGTAGTAAGTTTTCTTAAAACTTAGAAAACCCCTAGGAAGCCGTGGTGTGGTTTGTGTGAACCCTTCCCTTTTAGGTTCCTATAGTAACTTCAATTTTATTAGGATTATTTTTGTTTTTATTATTAAATCCTTGAACCCCTCTACACGTGCGTAATGTCCTAAGGGTTAGTGATAACAAGCTTTTTCATCCCATACAACATTAGTGACATTTAAGGACAAGAATTAAGGATTGAGTCTTAGAAAACTTAGACTTAGGATGCATGTATAGTTTAGGATAGAAATACATAATATAGAAAACTTAGTGACATTCCCCTTAGGATTAGTATATATTTTAAATAAAACCTTAATCAAGTCTAATTAAACATAAATAATCAATTAATGAGAATTTCAAATACAATAATGATAATCCAAATAAAAATATACAAAAATCACATAATCTTTAATAAACAAATCAATTAATAACCTCAGCTAATATAAACTCAAACTTATAAAATAATAAATAATATATATATGTTTAATAAAAGTAAATTAATGCCTAAGTTGAAAATAAATTTATACGAAATTGATCATTGAAATTAACATAATTCGATAACATATTAAAGTTATAAACTTATAACCAAAACAATCTTAGATTGTAAAGAAATGTTAATGAACTCCAATCAATTAAATAATAATAATAATAATAATAATAATAATAATAATAATAATAATAATAATAATAATAATAATAATAATAATAATAATAATAATAATAATAATAATAAATCTAAAAATCCAATTAATCATTAACAAATTAAATAAAATCATTAAAATTTTAATAAAATATTAACATTTGAACAAGTCAATTAAAATTTTAATAAATGATTTAAAATTAAACAAAACCTCAAATCTTTAAACAAATTAGTAAAATGTTTTTTTAATTAAAATGTTTTTTTCATTTGAATAGTCTTTTTCATGTTTTGAGATTTATTACTAGGATAGATTTTAATTGTTGAAGTTGATTGTTGATTGGTGTTTAAGGTATTTTGATTAGCCATTTAAAGCTTTCAATCCAATATACTATTGTTTTGTTGAAAGGAGTCAGGAAAGGTATATGAAAGCCTCAAATGTTTAATTTTTTATTATTGAATATTTAATTATTATTTAGGTTAAATAATAATTATTATTGTTAAATGAAGGCTATAAGGCTTATTTCACCCTCCTTGGGGCTAACTTAAAAGCCGTTAAGCCCAGGTTACCAAGCGATTACCCATTTATTTAAGTGTGATGGTTGGTTGGTTATTTTGAATAGTTAAATTCATTGATTATTGCTGCATAAAGTTTGCAATTTAACACCTACATCCCATTAATTAGTTCATGGCATTGTTACAACAAGCACAAGGACCAAAGCCTCTTTAAGACACATAGCTCCACAGCTCGAGGTATTCTAACTTATAAACATTAATGAGTGAGTGTGTGGCATGACAATCAGATTTAATTCATTGAGTTGGATAGGTTTTGAAGTTTTAAGATTTCATTAAATCTATGATTTTTTTTGATTATTTTATTAATTAAATTTAACCAAATTTAAACTTTTTTATTTACTTTAGTTTTTTGGATTTTATATTTTTCATAAATACTAAACCCAGAGATGAGTCTAATGCCACTGAGTTTGTGGGATTTGTAGTTTTCTCTAATTAGTTATGATTTTGTTGAGTTTATCCATATTTAATTAATTATTTAATCTAATTAATTAGAGGATTTCTTATTTTTTTCCAAATCAACCCCAAAGCTCCTTAAATCTCCCCCCATTGTCACTTATGACTCCTTGAAATTATTAAAGTGTTTACAACTTATTTTAAATGTTTATTATTTTTTAATTATTTAATTTTGTAAATTAATGATTTTTCAATTTCATATTACTTTTAATTCTATGTGGTTGTGATGGAGCTTTAATTTTTGTTTGTTAAACTCCTAATCCTAAGCAATTTAACACTTAATTTGCACCTTTTATATTTAATTTGGTTTAGTTATAAATTAATGAATATTTTAGGTCTATTATGTGTGTTAAATGTGGGTTCACTAATTGACAAACCAAATGAACTCCAAATCCAATAAAGTTTTAAAGACGTGATCACTAGAACATGTGCTCAATCCCATAAAATTTGAAGCCATAAATTCTTCCTAGGTTTCATAATTGATCCAAAAAGGTAAATTTGTCCATATATTTGCAAATTTAATTAGGAAAGTTGACTATTCAAATTTTGGAAAAATATATGTCATTTTAATTTATTCATAAATATGAACAAACCACACCAAAATTATGATCTAATTCTAAGTGGATGGCAAGTTATAAATTTTTAGAGTTTGGGGTAATGTTGTGACCCAAAACTTTAAAAGTTCAATTTACTAAAATCTATTAATCACGAGGGTCCAAAAAGATTATGGTATATAGGAAACAAACCCTAATATTTCCTGTCCAAATTTAATTTCAATTGGACCACTAGTTATAGAATAATTGAGGAAATTTTGTTTTCAATCAAACATAAATTACTTACTAACCACTAGCCCAAATCACTAAAAATTAATTTTAAAATAACATTTGGCTCAAGATGGTTCAAATGATCCCAAGAACACTAAATTTAGGTGAAAATTTGATTTATGGTGAATTTTTGAACTTTCTAAGCATTTAAACTCAAATTAGGCATCAGCCAATCTAAGGTGTAATGATTGTCCTCAGATTCCATGAAGTTGTTGTTGCAAATCTGGTTTCAAAAAGTATAGTTTTGATGAAGAAAAACATGTTAGCATTCTATTTTGCTTGGCTAATTCATTTTAGGTACAAAAGATCAAAAGCAACTCAAGCCTACTCAAGATCGAGTCCAAGTGTGTCTAAATATAATATTTTTCTTTTCTTGAGTCAAATATAATGTAACTGATCCCCTAGCTATGTAACCATGCACACACACACTCACGGGGAGAGCTTGAGTGAATTAGAGTTTTTGTTCAATTTTTGTTCAGATCGTCCTAGACGATATTCACATCATCCTAGAGGATCAAGGGAAAATAGAAACCCTAATTAGAGTGACCAAGTTAAGACTGTCTAATTAAGATGATCATCCAGGATGATCCATTGATCATACAGGATGATAGGCCCAAATCAGAAATTCTCAGCCACTAGATCAAGTTAGGCAAGTTTTATTTTTAGAGATTTGATCTGATCGTCCCGGACGATACGTGTATTGTCCTGGACGATCCAGTACAATCATGCCTAAATTAGTCTGGTGATTAAGGAAAGTAATTAATATTTAATTAATACGATCATATCATTTGGGATGATCATGATCATCCGGTGTGTTTCACCTGTATGTCTAGAGTGGTGATCAGGATGATTTTGGCAATTTTTGAACTAATCGTACAGGACAATATCAATATCGTCCAAGACGATCAAGTCATTTCGAGGTCGTACAGCACAAGTTCCTCTGGAAGACCAGAGCGGTCTTCTGGATGAAATTCCTTAATTTACACTAATCATCCCAGATGATTGCAGAATTATACAGGACGATCTGAACAACTTTTTCTACTAATCGTCCAGGCTAAAACAGGTAATTTTGAACTGATTATATAGGATGATATATCAATCATCCTGGATGATATTGGCCGACCAGTTGAGATTTAGGCCAAATTTTGAGCCATCCTATACAGTTTCTTTTTCTTCCAATAAGAAAAATCTTTTGCCACTTTCCTTTACAGAGAAACCATAGAGTGAGAGAGAATTTGGGAGAGAGAGAGGATCTTGTGAGGGGGTGTTTGTGAGGGATTCACAAAGGTTACTCCAAGAAAGGATTAGAGTCATCTTATTCGTTCGTCATCTCTCGCACTATCGGTGTTCTCTATGGGAGGATCATTTGCAAGAAGATTCGGGTTCTCTGCCCACTTCAGGAGGAAGCGAAGCGAGTTCAGGTTCTCTACCTACTTTAGCAAGAAATGAAAGGAGTCCGGGTTCTCTGGCCGCTTCAGGAAGAAGAAAAAGGAGTTCAGGTTCTCTGCCTCACCAGGTTGGTCGAAAGGAGTTTTATACAGGCTTCTCTGCCTTGCTGTGGGAGTAGAAGGAGAGTCACTTTTTTGTTAGTGTAATACCCGGAGGAGAGGCTCTGGGGAGTGGACGTAGGTCAAGTTGACCGAACCACTATAAAATTTGGTGTGTTCTTTCTGATTATTTTCTGCACTTTAGTTTTCTGTTATTATCTGCTTGGGTGAAATATGTGGTTGATCTTCTCGTTTATGTGTTTACTTATTTCCGCTGTAAATCATCGAAAAGATTTTTCCTGTTGCTCTCAAATTTTTAAATAACAAATTCACCCCCTCTTGGTTAGCCTCGGGACTAGTTCATCAGGGCTTAACATCCCTATCAAACTTTTAAGTGGTATCAGAGCGGGATTCATAAAATCTAGTTTTGAAAGACTTTTAAATTTTATCCACGGCTAACTTTGGTAATCGTAATACTGCTGAAGGTTGTTTAATTATACGACAGTCATTGTTTGATAACATACCTTTTGATTTTTGGAAAACTCGCATGTCCACTTTTCTTCAATCAATTGATTATCGTATGTGGATGCTTGTTAAGGATGGCTATGAACCACCATTTAGAATGATTAACAATGTTAAAACTGAACTGCCTTTCACTGATTGGACTTTTGATGATCGTGACTTAGCCTAACTGAAAGCCAAATGTTTGAACTATTTTTATGTGCCTTAAAATCTGAGGATTACATGAGTGTTTCTACTTATACAACTAGCAAAGAAATTTAGGATAGATTGTGCATCACTTATGAAGGGAGAACTGAAGTCAAATAGTCTAGGCTAAACATATTACTGCATGACTATGAACTTTTTTGCATGAAACCTACTGATTCTATTTCTAAAATGTATAGGAGGTTCACTCAAATTGTCACTTCTTTGCATGCTTTAGGAAGAGAACTTACAAATTATGAAAAAGTGAACAAGATTTTGAGATGTTTACCTTCTTTGTTTGATGCTAAGATAACTGTGATTTCTGAATTGAAACATTTGAACAATTATTCTATTGACAACTTACTTGGGTCACTCATTGTTTACGAGCAAGGGGTGAACCAAAGATAGCTTGATGCAGGTGAGAAGAAGAAGGAGAAAATTATGGCGCTGAAGGCTAATAAAATTGACACTGATCCTTCCGGGTCTGATAGGGATGATGTTGCCTTAATCATTAGGTAATTTAAAAGCTTTTTAAGGAAGAAACATAAGAAATTTTAGAAGTGGCAGTAAAAATTTTAAAGGTTCATCTGATACTTTTTGTTTTGAATGCAGGAAGCCTGGACACATTAAGCTGATTGTCCTACACTTAAAGCTCACCCAAGTAAGAAAAAGGGTGAGGAGAAACCCAAATTCAAGAAGGTTAAGAAAAGGATTCAAAAGGCATTCTGGGCAGATTCTGCATCCGAATCTTCTGAGATTGAAGCTGAAGGGGAGGAAACCAACTTGTGTTTGATGGCAGATGATCATCCTGGTCAGTCTGACCAGGAAGAGGTATGTGAGCTTACTTACGATCAATTATTTGAAGTGTCTGAAAGAATTCATGCATCGTATAGGAAGCTCAAGAAAACTTATGCTAGCCTGAAACTAGAATTTCTGAATTTATAAAAAGAGCATGATTCTGTAGTTAAAGATCATTCCACACTTGACAGCAATCACATGTCTTTAATTGATGAATTTGATGAACTGAACAAAAAGTATTCTAATCTGATTACTAAGCATGATTCATTGAAAACCTCACATGTAAAGAGCTTTTAAAGATTTAGACAACATGGCATGTGAAGTGGAGAGTAGTAATGGAGCATTGAAATTTGAAATTACAAGTTTGAAGAAAGAAAATGAATTTCTGAAAGTTAAAATCAATACTTTTGAGAAAAATTGAACACCTCCTACTTTTGTACAGTTTTATACACCTCCACCTTTTGAAGAATCTGTTTCGAAATCATCAAAGCATGTTTCATACATACCTAGGAATAGGTACTATCACCCACATAGATTAGTTAACCCTTTTCCTGGTGTTAAATGTTTTTATTATGGCATGTTAGAACACATCCCCCATACCTGCACTATTCACTATAGTACACATTAGGTGTGGAGACCCAAATTGCCTGTTTTATAGCACAGCACACATGCATTGCATTCTTCTTTTCATAACAAGGAACCCAAACCTGTTTGGGTTCTTAAATTTGACATTTGATGATTTTTTAGGAGTGCTTTGACACAAGACCTTGTGAGAGCATGTGGTACCTGGATAGAGGATATTCAAGACACATGACTGGAGATGCAAATCTGTTCGTATCACTGGAGGCCAGGGCTAGAGGCAAGGTTATACTTGGAGACAACACCACCAGGAGGGTGGTAGGTTCAGGTATAATTGGTGATTCAAAGATTTTTATGATTGATAATGTTTTACTTGTAGATGTACTGAAGCACAACCTGCTGAGCATCAGTGAACTCTGTGATAAAGGACACAACATCAAATTCCTACCAACTTGCTGCATTTTAAGCTTAAATGACAAAACTATTTTACAGGGATTAAGGATCAACAATGTCTACATGCTGGATGTAAGTTGCTTTAAAGCTGATGTTTTAATTTACTTAAAAACTAATGCTGATGAGTCTTGGTTGTGGCACAGGAGATTATGTCATGCCAGTATGAAAACCCTTAGGAAAGTCACTCAAAATGACTTAGTTAGTGGTGTCCCCAAGCTTATGTTCGCTAAGGACCACCTGTGTGATGCCTGTCAATTAGAGAAGTAATTCCAGTCCACCTTTCACTCTATTAAGGACATAAGCACCTTTAGACCTTTAGAAGTCCTTTACATGGATCTCTTTGGACCCATTAGCACTGCTAGCTTAGAGGGGAAAGTCTATGGTTTTGTGATTATTGATGATAACTCGAGGTTCACTTGGATTAAATTTTTGTCACATAAATCTGAGTCATTTGATGAATTTAAGTCCTTCACCACTTGGATGCAGAGGAAGTTAGGTTGTGAGATCCTGACTATTCATAGTGATCATGGTGGAGAGTTTGAAAATGTAAAGTTTAGAAGTTTCTGTGAGGAGCAAGGGATTAGTCACAATTTTACAGCTCCTAGGACCCCTCAGCAGAATGGGGTAGCTAAAAGAAAGAACAGGACCTTAGTGGAAGCCGTTAGAGCCATGGTTGTAGAGTATTCACTTCCAAAATACTTTTGGGCTGAAGTAGTGAACACTGCCTATTATGTGCTGAATAGGGTGAATGTTAGATCCAATCTGAACAAGACACCTTATTAGATCATTAAGGGTAGAACTCAAAACCTATCCCTCCTCCATGTCTTTGGCTGTAAGGTTTTCATTCTGAACAATGGGAAATCATCCTTAGGAAAGGGTAGAACTCAAAACCTGTCCCACCTCCAAATCTGATGAAGGAGTGTTCTTAGGCTATTCTAGTGTGGGGAAATCCTTTAATGTGTTTAATAAGAGGACTTTGGTGGTGGAAGAGACAACTTATGTGGTGTTTGATGAATCTGATCCTAAGCTGATTAGAGTTGAGGAAGAAGAAGATTTAGGGGAGATTACCCAAGGGGTTGAAAATATAAATCTGGAGGAAAGGGTAGAACCTCAAACCACTATGCCTAGAGATTAGAGATATTCTTCAAGTCATCCTAAAGAACTAATCACAGGAGACCCTTCTGAAGGTGTTAGAACTAGGCTTGGACTTAGGAATGAAGTAAACCATTCTACGTTTATCTCAATGACTGAACCCACCAACATCAATCAAGCCCTCTCTAATGAATTTTGGATCTTAGCTATGCAAGAGAAACTAAATCAATTTATAAGGAATGATGTTTGAGAGTTAGTAGAAAGACCTAGGAATCAAAGTATTATGGGAAACAAGTGGGTCTTTAAGAATAAAAAGAATGATTCTGGTGTGGTGGTTAGGAATAAGGCATGATTGGTGGCTAAAGGGTATAATCAGATTGAAAGGATTGATTTCGAGGAGACCTTTGCCCCTGTAGCTAGATTGGAAGCAAAACCTATTTGGGTTCTTAAATTTGACATTTGATGATTTTTTAGGTGTGCTCTCACACAAGACCTTGTGAGAGCATGTGGTACCTGGATTGAGGATGTTCAAGACACATGACTGGAGATGCAAATCAATTCGTATCACTGGAGGCCAGGGCTAGAGGCAAGGTTACACTTGGAGACAACACCACTAGGAGGGTGGTAGGTTCAGGTATAATTGGTGATTCAAAGACTTTTATGATTGATAATATTTTACTTGCAGATGGACTGAAACACAACCTGCTGAGGATCAGTCAACTCTGTGATAAAGGATACAACATCAAATTCCTGCCAACTTGTTGCATTTTAAGCTTAAATGACAAAATTATTTTGCAGGGACTAAGGATCAACAATGTCTACATGCTGGATGTAAGTTGCTTTAAAGCTGATGTTTTAATTTGCTTAAAAACTAGTGCTGATGAGTCTTGGTTGTGGCACAGGAGATTATGTCATGCTAGTATGAAAACCCTTAGGAAAGTCACTCAAAATGACTTAGTTAGAGGTGTCCCCAAGCTTATGTTCGCTAAGGACCACCTGTGTGATGCCTGTCAATTAGGGAAGTAATTCCAGTCCTCCTTTCACTCTGTTAAGGACATAAGCACCTTTGGACCTTTAGAAGTCCTTCACATGGATCTCTTTGGACCCATTAGCACTGCCAGCTTAGAGGGAAAACTCTATGATTTTGTGATTATTGATGATTACTCGAGGTTCACTTGGATTAAATTTTTGTCACATAAATCTGAGTCATTTGATGAATTTAAGTACTTCACCACTTGGATTCAGAGGAAGTTAGGTTGTGAGATTCTGACTATTCATAGTGATCATGGTGGAGAGTTTAAAAATGTGAAGTTTGGAAGTTTCTGTGAGGAGCAAGGGATTAGTCACAATTTTACAGCTCCTAGGACCCCTTAGCAGAACGGGGTAGCTAAAAGAAAGAACAGGACCTTAGTGGAAGCCATTAGAGCCATGGTTGCAGAGTATTCACTTCCAAAATACTTTTGGGCTGAAGTAGTGAACACTGCCTATTATGTGCTGAATAGGGTGAATGTTAGATCCAATCTGAACATGACACCTTATGAGATCATTAAGGGTAGAACTCAAAACCTATCCCACCTCCATGTCTTTGGCTGTAAGGTTTTCATTTTGAACAATGGGAAATCATCCTAAGGAAAGGGTAGAACTCAAATCCTGTCCCACCTCCAAATCTGATGAAGGAGTGTTCTTAGGCTATTCTAGTGTGGGGAAATCCTTTAGGGTGTTTAATAAGAGGACTTTGGTGGTGGAAGAGACAACTTATGTGGTGTTTGATGAATTTGATCCTAAGGTGATTAGAGCTGAGGAAGAAGAAGAGGTAGGGGAGATTACCTAAGGGGTTAAAAATACAAATTTGGAGGAAAGGGTAGAACCTCAAACCACTATGCCTAGAGATTGGAGATATTCTTCGAGTCATCCTAAAGAACTAATCACAGGAGACCCTTCTGAAGGTGTTAGAACAAGGCATGGACTTAGGAAGGAAGTAAACCATTCTACCTTTATCTCAATGACTGAACCCACCAACATCAATCAAGCCCTCTCTAATGAATTTTGGATCTTAGCTATGCAAGAGAAACTGAATCAATTTACAAGGAATGATGTTTGAGAGTTAGTAGAAAGACCTAGGAATCAAAGTATAGTGGGAACCAAGTGGGTCTTTAAGAATAAAATCAATGATTCTGGTGTGGTGGTTAGGAATAAGGCAAGATTGGTGTCTAAAGGGTATAATCTGATTGAAAGGATTGATTTCGAGGAGACCTTTGCCCTTGTAGCTAGATTGGAATCCAAACCTGTTTGGGTTCTTAAATTTGACATTTGATGATTTTTTAGGTGTGCTCTCACACAAGACCTGTTAAGAGCATGTGGTACTTGGCTAGAGGATGTTCAAGACACATGACTGGAGATGCAAATCAGTTCGTATCGCTGGAGGCCAGGGCTAGAGGCAAGGTTACACTTGGAGACAACACCACCAGGAGGGTGGTAGGTTCAGGTATAATTGGTGATTTAAAGACTTTTATGATTGATAATGTTTTACTTGTAGATGGACTGAAACACAACCTGCTGAGCATCAGTCAACTCTGTGATAAAGGATACAACATCAAATTCCTACCAACTTGCTGCATTTTAAGCTTAAATGATAAAATTATTTTGCAGGGACTAAGGATCAACAATGTCTGCATGCTGGATGTAAGTTGCTTTAAAGCTGATGTTTTAATTTGCTTAAAAACTACTGCTGATGAGTCTTGGTTGTGGCGCAGGAGATTATGTCATGCCAGTATGAAAACCCTTAGGGAAGTCACCCAAAAGGACTTAGTTAGAGGTGTCCCCAAGCTTATGTTCTCTAAGGACCACCTGTGTGATGCCTGTCAATTAGGAAGTAATTCCAGTCCTCCTTTCACTCTATTAAGGACATAAGCACCTTTAGACCTTTAGAAATCCTTCACATGGATCTCTTTGGACCCATTAGCCCTACCAGCTTAGAGGGGAAAGTCTATGGTTTTGTGATTGTTGATGATTACTCGAGGTTCACTTGGATTAAATTTTTGTCACATAAATCTGAGTCATTTGATGAATTTAAGTCCGTCACCACTTGGATTCAGAGGAAGTTAGGTTGTGAGATCCTGACTATTCATAGTGATTATGGTGGAGAGTTTGAAAATGTGAAGTTTGGAAGTTTCTATGAGGAGCAAGGGATTAGTCACAATTTTATAGCTCCTAGGACCCCTCAGCAGAACGAGGTAGCTAAAAAAAGAAACAGGACCTTAGTGGAAGCCGTTAGAGCCATGGTTGCAGAGTATTCACTTACAAAATACTTTTGGGCTGAAGTAGTGAACACTACCTATTATGTGCTGAATAGGGTGAATGTTAGATCCAATCTGAACATGACACCTTATGAGATCATTAAGGGTAGAACTCAAAACCTATCCCACCTCCATGTCTTTGACTTTAAGGTTTTCATTTTGAACAATGGAAAATCATCCTTTGGAAAGGGTAGAACTCAAAACTTGTCCCACCTCCAAATCTGATGAAGGAGTGTTCTTAGGCTGTTCTAGTGTGGGGAAATTCTTTAGGTTGTTTAATAAGAGGACTTTGGTGGTGGAAGAGAAAAGTTATGTGGTGTTTGATGAATCTGATCCTAAGGTGATTAGAGCTGAGGAAGAAGAAGAGGTAGGGGAGATTACCCAAGGGGTTGAAAATATAAATCTGGAGGAAGGGGTAGAACCTCAAACCACTATGCCTAGAGATTGGAGATATTCTTCGAGTCATCCTAAGGAACTAATCACAGGAGACCCTTCTGAAGGTGTTAGAACTAGGAATGGACTTTGGACGGAAGTAAACCATTCTACCTTTATCTCAATGACTGAACCCACCAACATCAATCAAACCCTCTCTAATGAATTTTGGATCTTAGCTATGCAAGAGAAACTGAATCAATTTACAAGGAATGATGTTTGAGAGTTAGTAGAAAGACCTAGGAATCAAAGTATAGTGGGAACCAAGTGGGTCTTTAAGAATAAAATGAATGATTCTGGTGTGGTGGTCAGGAATAAGGCAAGATTGGTGGCTAAATGGTATAATCAGATTGAAAGGATTGATTTCGAGGAGACCTTTGCCCCTGTAGCTAGATTGGAAGCCATTAGGGTGCTACTAGCCTTTGCCTGTTATAAGGGATTTAAGCTGTTTCAAATGGAAGTTAAGAGTGCCTTTTTAATTGGGGTAATAAAAGAGGATATTTTTATAGAGCAACCCCCAGGTTTTGAGAGTTCCCAATATCCAAATCATATTTACAAATTAAAAAAAGCCTTATATGGATTGAAACAGACACCTAGATCTTGGTATAAGAGGCTTAGCACATTCCTGTTAGAAAGAGAGTTTATTAAGGGGAGCGTAGACACCACCCTTTTTTTGAGGAGAGTAGGGGATGATTTACTCATTGTCTAGATTTATGTTGATGATATAATTTTTGAATCTTCTGATAAATATTTATGTGATGAGTTTTCTAGAATAATGAGTAAGGAGTTTGAGATGAGTATGATGGGAGAATTGTCCTACTTTTTGGGGTTTAGCATAAGGCAAATGGATGATGGAACATTTCTCAATCAATCTAAATACACTAAGGACATTTTGAAGAAATATGAAATGGATAAAGCCAAGCCAATCAACACTCCCATTAGCTCCTCTGTTCAGTTAGATAAGGATTCAAGTAGAAAATATATTGATCAGAAGAAGTATAGAGGAATAATTGGATCACTGCTTTACCTAACTGCTAGTCGACCTGATATCATATTTAGTGTTTATCTTTCTACTAGGTTTCAAGTTGATCCTAAAGAGGACCACATGACTACTGTTAAGAGAATTCTTAGATATCTTTTAGGCATCCCAAAACTAGGAATCTGGTACCCTAGGCATAGCACCACTTTTGAGATTATTGGATATTTTGATTTTAACTTTATAGGGTGTAGGGTGGATAGAAAAAGCACTTCTAGAACTTGTCAATTTATAGGACAGTCTTTAGTCTCCTGGTCCAGTAGAAAATAGAACTCAGTTGCACTTTCCACTACTGAAGCTAAGTTCATTGCCTTAGGAAGTTGTGTGGCCCAAGTTCTTTGGTTGAAACAATAAGTCTTGAATTTAGGATTACATGTGGGCACAATTTCTGTTCTGTGTGATAATACTAGTGCCATCTGTATTTTTAAGAATCTAATCCAACATTCTAGAATCAAACACATTGATATAAGGCATCACTTCATTAGAGACCATGTTACAAAAGGGGATATTGAGATGCATCATGTAGCAATTGAAAATTAGCTGGCTGACATATTTACTAAACCACTGGCATTTGACTCATTCAGTATTTTGAGGACCAGAATAGGTGTGATTATCATAAATGCTTGATTCTGATGACTTCTAATTTCTGATTTATCTATTTTTCATTCTATTTCTGTTAGTTAGTTGTTTGATTTGATTATCTTTTTCTGTTGATTTTTGTTTTTTTGCTAATTTTTATTTAATCTTGTTATTAGTTTGATTCAAATATTTATTTTGATGTGATTTCCTGCTTGGTTTTTACTTACTATTTTATGCTTTTCAAAATCCGATCACTGCTCACTACTGCTGATAAACTGGATTTGTGACTGAAAAGTTTGCCTTATCTTTTTGGTTTGGAAGCTTGTAAGTAGTGATTGATTCCACTAGATCTGTTAAAGGGAAGAAACATCGATGATTGTTTCTCTTCCTCTAACTCCTTTAATGTTGTAGTGTTTCTTTTGAATAAAAATCTTCTTCAAAATTAAAAAGTTAGTTTTTTTAAATAGAGATCTATTTTATCTTCCTACAGTAATCTACCTCATATGAATAGTATTTTCAAAGTTTTGAGTCATTGTTATGATTTTCTGAACCAAGTGATTGCACTTATCATATGATGTATGGTTTTTGCTTTGTGAATTACTCTTCCTTATTATGGAGAGTGAGTTTTGTCGTCTCCTATATCTGGAAGATAATTTCACATCTGAGACTATTTAACGATTATGAAAGGAAGAAAGTTTACAAAAGATGCATAGTGCACCAAATAAATTAAAAAAGAGGCACAAAATGAGCCCAAAGCTGTAAAGATGCGAAATGTCGCCAAACTAAAAGATACAAAAAGTGTATCAAAAATCAAAAGATGCACAAAGCGCCAAACAAACTAAAAAAGAGGAACAAAATGAGCCTAACAAAAGCTTTCTTCCCTTTCAGATCATTGAATGTCTTAGAAAAATACGTGTGCCACTTAATATTTTAAAAGCTTGAGTTTGAAAATCTTGATTTCTGATTTCTTACTTTGTAATGCTATTATATCAGATATTTTTCTAGAACAAGGCTTGAAAGGATCTCCTTTCGAATCCAATTTCTTTTCTTCTGAATTAGATTTTCATTTTGAAAGGAATTTGCATCTACAAGGTTTCCGAGGTGGGAGTTACGAAAGTTGATTTTCTAACTTTTCAAGATTTCAGCGCTGTTGATCATCTTCGTATTGGTTTTTGGATTCAAAATCAAGGGAAAATTCTAATTTGCTGGAGCAGATCGATTAAAAAAAAATTATTATTTTTTTGTATTTTATGTTTCTCGTTTCGAGTTTTATTTACTCTTCTTTTGTTTTTTATTTTATTATATGTGTTTTTGGGAAATGTCAATCCTCGCTTCCCTGACGTAGTCGATTGGGCTGCCTTCCAAAGCTACCGTGAGGCTGGTATCACCCACTCTAGGATAGTCAACCCCCGTACCCTCACCTACCCAGTCCTTGACTTATTTGCCCATACCTCCCTGACCTTCATTCTCACTTTAGCCTTCTCGTTTAGTTCTAAGCTCCTTAGGGTCTTCTTTACAAATATACGCATTACTGCTGACTACTTCGCTCTTCACTCCTTCATAAATCAGCGTCATGTAGAACTCACTGTCCAAGAATTTTAGCATATCCTCCAACTCTCCATCACTAGTGATAAGATCCACACGATCATTACTGATCCAAATTAAGATTGGAGTGTCGTCAACAGTTTACTTCATAACTCTAATGTCAACTACCATTATAATGCCAGCTCCTCCCTCCTTAAGGATGCCCGCACTATCCAACATGTCCTTCACTGCTCAGTCATCCCAAAGGCTGGGGACCGTATCCACATCACACCCTTACTTTCCATGACCAGCTACTATATCATGGCCCATCGTAATTTCAATGCTACTGACCTTCTCTTTTGATACATTAAGCACCTTACTAGCATTAGGCCACATCATTGCATATACTTTGGAGACCAAATATTATCTGTAATATCCAATCCCTACCGATGTCCATCCTTCCTTCTTCATAAATAACTCCTTCCATGTTCTCTACAGTACCTGACTTCATCCGGAGCCCACAACGGATGTTGAGCAGGAAGCGGAAGAAGGTGTTCCTGTTCCTGTTGCACCTGATGCCCCTGCTCCCCTTCGCGTTGCATCTCCCTTTGATCATCTTGTGCAGCGGTTCGACCAGCGGGCGACACGGTTTGATTCTTATGTGGCTGCCCAGGAGCAGTAGCATACTGCGGACCTATAGCGCTTCAATGACTATACTGCTCAGCAGCAACGGTAGCATGACAAGGATATGGCCTAGTTTGGAGACCACTTTGCTGCCATTTACAACTACTTTCAACCACCACCTCCTCCTCCTTCTGATCAGGATCTGCCTCCATTTTAGTTTTGTGTTTTATACTACTTTCTATTTATATTATTGTGTCTGTTCCTCCTCCTTTTTGTGATGGCAAAAGGGGGAGTTAGTTGAGTGACTAGTAATTTTTATTTTATGTATTGATCTTATTTTGTGTTGTTTATTTTAATTGTAGTTATTTTCCTAAACTGTTCTAATTGTTCAGTGTAATTTGAAAAGATATTTATTTTTTATATGTGCGTTGGTTAACTCCTGGTTATTTTATTTTAAACTACTCCACTAATGTTTGTTATCATCAAAAAAGGGGAGATTGTTGTAAATCTGGTTTCAAAAATTGTAGTTTTGATGATGACAAACATGTTAGCATTCTGTTTTGCTTGGCTAATTCATTTCAGGTACAAAAGATCAAAAGCAACTCAAGCCAACTCAAGATCGGGTCCAAATGTGTCTAAATATAATGTTTTTCTTTTCTTGAGTTAAATGTAATGTAACTGATCCCCTAGCTAAGTAACCTTACACACACACACTCAGGAGGAGGGCTTGAGTTAATTAGAGTTTCTATTTAATTTTTGTTCAGATAGTCCTAGACGATATTCACATCATCCTCGATGATCAAGTGAAAACAGAAACCCTAATTAGGGCGACCAAGTTAAGACTGTCTGATTAAGCCGATCGTTCAGGATGATCCATTGATTGTACTAGATTATAGGCTCAAATTAGAAATTCTTAGCCGCCAGATCAAGTTAGGCAAGTTTTATTTTTAGAGATTTGATCTGATCGTCCCGGACGATACGTGTATCATCTTGGATGATCCAGTATAATCATGTCTAAATTAGTCTTGTAATTAAGGAAAGTAATTAATATTTAATTGATACGATCATATCATCCGGTGTGTTTCACCTGTACGTCCAGTGCGGATATCAGGATGATTTTATCACTTTTTGAACTAATCGTACTGGACGATATTAATATCATCCTGGACGATTAAGTCATTTTGAGGTCGTTTAGCACAAGTTCCTTTGGACGACCAAAGTGATCTTCTGGATGAAATTCTTGAATTTACACAAATCGTCCCGAACGATCGCAGAATCGTACGGGACGATCTGAACAACTTTTTCTACTAATCGTCCAGAAGAGCCAAATCATCCATGCTAAAATAGGTGATTTTGAACTGATCGTATAGGACGATATATCGATCGTCCTGGATGATATTGTCCGACTAGTTAAGATTTAGGGAAAATTTTGAGCCCTCTTATAAATGATCTTTTTCTTCCAACAAGAAAATCTTTTGCCACTTTCCTTTACAGAGAAACCCTAGAGAGAGAGAGAGTTTGGGAGAGAGAGAGGATCTTGTGAGGGGGGGGTTTGTGAGGGATTCATAAAGGTTACTCCAAGCAAGGATCAGAGTCATCTTCTCCATTCGTCATCTCTCATACTCGATGTTCTCTGTGGGAGGATCGTTCGCAAGAAGATTCGTGTTCTCTGCCCGCTTCAGGAGGAAGTTAAATGAGTTCAGGTTCTCTGCCTGCTTCAGGAGGAATCAAAAGGAGTCCGGGTTCTCTACCCGCTTCAGGAGGAAGCGAAAGGAGTTCAGGTTCTCTACCTCATAGGGTTGGTAGAAAGGAGTTTTATAAGGAAGAAACATAAGAACTTTCAGAAGTGGAATAAGGGTAAGTCCAGTAAAAATTTTAAAGGTTCATCTGATACTGTTTGTTTTGAATGCAGGAAGCTTGGACACATTAAAGCTGATTATCCTACACTTAAAGCTCACCCAAGCAAGGAAAAGGGTGAGGAGAAATCCAAATTAAGGAAGGACAACAAAAGGATTCAAAAGGCATTCTGGGCAGATTCTGCATTCGACTCTTCTGAGACTGAAGCTGAAGAGGAGGAAACTAACTTGTGTTTGATGGCAAATGATCATCCTGGTTAGTCTGACCAGGAATAGGTATGTGAGCATACTTACGATTAATTATTTGAAGTGTTTGAAAGAATTCACACATCGTATATGAAGCTTAAGAAAACTCATGCTAGCCTGAAACTAGAATTTTTGAATTTACAAAAAGAGCATGATTTTGTAGTTAAAGATCATTCCACACTTGACAAAAATCACATGTGTTTACTTGATGAATTTGATTAACTGAACAAAAAGTATTCTGATCTGATTACTGAGCATTGAAAATTTAAATTACAAGTTTGAAGAAAGAAAATGAATTTTAAAATTTAAAATCAGTGCTTTTGAGAAAAATGAAACTCCTCTTACTTTTGCACAGTTTTATGCACCTCCACCTTTTCAAGAATTTGTTTCAAAATCATTAAAGCATGTTTCATATAAACCTAGGAAGAGGCACTATCACCCACGTAAGATTAGTTAACCCTTTTCCTGGTGTTAGATGTTTTACTTGTGGCATCTTAGGACACATCTCCCACACGTGCACTATTCACCATAGTACACATTGGTTATGGAGGCCCAAATTTCCTATTTCACAGTACACACACATGCATTGCATTCTTCTTTTCTTAAGAAGGAACAAAAAGTTGTTTGGGTTCCTAAATCTAAGATTTGAATATTTTATAAGTGTGTTCTTGCATAAGACCTCATGAGAGCATGTGGTACCTAGACAGCAGATGTTCAAGACACATGGCTTGAGATGTAAATCCGTTCATATAGCTGGAGACCAGGGCTGGAGGCAAGGTTACACTTGGAGAGAACACCACCAGGAGGGTGGTAGGTTCAGGTATAATGTAGATGGACTGAAACACAACCTGCTGAGCATCAGCCAACTCTATGACAAAGGATACAACATCAAATTTCTGCCTACTTGATGCATTTTAAGCTTAAATGACAAAATTGTTTTGCAGGGACAACAGATCAATAATGTCTACATGCTGGATGTAAGTTGCTTTAAAGCTAATATTTCAATTTGCTTAAAAATTACTGCTAAAGAGTCTTGGTTGTGGCACAGGAGATTATGTCATGCCAGTATGAAAACCCTTTGGAGAGTCACCCAAAAGGACTTAGTTAGAGGTTTCCCCATGTTTAAGTTCATTAAGGACTACCTGTGTGATGCCTGTCAATTAGAGAAGCAAGTCCAGTACTCATTTCACTCTGTTAAGGATATTAGCACCTCTAGACCTTTAGAAGTCTTTGCATGGATCTCTTTGGAAACATTAGCTCTGCTAACTTAGGGGGGAAGTCTATGGTTTTGTGATTGTTGATGATTACTCGAGGTTCACTTGGATTAAATTTCTGTCACATAAATTTGAGTCATTTGATGAATTTAAGTCCTTCTCCACTTAGATTCAGAGGAAGTTAGGTTGTGAGATCCTAACTATTCAGAGTGATCATGGTGGGGAGTTTAAAAATATGAATTTTCGAAGTTTTTGTGAGGAGCAATGGATTAGTCATAATTTTTTACCTCATAGGACCCCTCAGCAGAATGGAGTAGTTGAAAAAAAAACATGACCTTAGTGGAAGCCGCTAGAGCCATGCTTGCTGAGTATTCACTTCCAAAATACTTTTGGACTGAAGCGGTGAACACTGTGTATTATGTGCTGAATAGGGTGAATGTTAGATCCAATCTGAACAAGACACCTTATGAGATCATTAAGAGTAGAACTCCAAACCTGTCTCACCTTCATGTCTTTAGCTGTAAGTTTTTATTCTGAACAACGGGAAATCATCCTTAGGAAAGTTTGACCCCAAATATGATGAAGGAGTGTTCTAAGGCTATTCTAGTGTGAGGAAATCCTTTAGGGTTTTTAATAAGAGGACTTTGGTGGTGGAAGAGACAACTCATGTGATGTTTGATGAATCTAATCCTAAGGTGGCTAGAGCTGAGGAAGAAGAAGAGGTAGGAGAGATTACCCAAGGGGTTGAAAATACAAATCTGGAGTAAAGGGTAGAACCTTAAACTACTATGCCTAGAGATTGGAGATATTCTTTGAGTCATCCTAAAGAACTAATCTTAGGATATCCTTTTGAAGGTGTTAGAACTAGGCATGAACTTAGGAAGGAAGTAAACCATTCTGCCTTTATCTCAATGACTGAACCCAGCAACATCAATCAAGCCCTCTCTAATGAATTTTAGATCTTAGCTATGCAAGAGGAACTGAATCAATTTGTAAGGAATGATGTTTGGGAGTTAGTAGAAAGACCTAGGAATCGAAGTATAGTGGGAATCAAGTGGGTCTTAAGAATAAGATGAATGATTCTGGTGTGGTGGTTAGAAATAAGGCAAGATTGGTGGCTAATGGGTATAATCAGATTGAAGGGATTGATTTTGAGGAAACCTTTGCCCTGTAGCTAGATTGGAAGCCATTAGGGTGCTACTAGCCTTTGCCTGTTACAAGGGATTTAAGCTGTTTCAAATGGAAGTCAAGAGTGCCTTTTTAAATAGGCTAATAAAAGAGGATATTTTTGTAGAGCAATCCCCAAGTTTTGAGAGTTCTTAATATCCAAATCATCTTTACAAATTAAAAAAGGCCTTATATGGATTGAAATAGGCACTCAAAGCTTGGTATGAGAGGCTTAGCACATTCTTGTTAGAAAGAGAGTTTGTTCAGGGGAGCGTAGACACCACCCTTTTTCTTAGGAGAGTAGGGGATGATTTACTCATTGTCCAGATCTATATTGATGATATAAATTTTGGATGTTTCGATAAATATTTATGTGATGAGTTTTCTAGAATAATGAGTAAGGAGTTTGAGATGAGTATGATGGGAGAATTATCTTACTTTTTGGGGTTTAGCATAAGGAAAATGGATGATGGAACCTTTCTCAATCAATTTAAATACACTAAGTATATTTTGAAGAAATATGAAATGGACAAAGCCAAGCCAATCAGCACTCCCATGAGCTCCTCTGTTTAGTTAGATAAGGATTCAAGTGGAAAATCTATTGATTAGAAGAAGTATAGAGGAATAATTGGATCACTGCTTTACCTGACTGCTAGCTAACCTGAAATCATGTTTAGCGTTTATCTTTGTGCTAGGTTTATAGTTGATCCTAAAGAGACCCACCTAACAACTATTAACAGAATTCTTAGATATATTTTAGGGACCCCAAACCTAGGAATCTGGTACCCTAGGTACAGCACCTCTTTTGAGATTATTGGATATTCTAATTCTGACTTTACATGGTATAGAGTGGATAGAAAAAGAACTTCTGGAACTTATCAATTCATAAGACAGTCTTTAGTCTCCTGGTCCAGTAGATAATAGAACTCAGTTGCACTTTCCACTGTTGAAGCTGAGTACATTGCCTTAGGAAGTTGTGTGGCCCAAGTTCTTTGGTTGAAGCAATAAGTCTTGGATTTAAGATTACCTGTGAGCACAATTTCTGTTATGTGCCATAATACTAGTGTCATCTGCATTTCTAAAAATCCAATCCAACATTCTAGGATCAAACATATTGATATAAGGCATTACTTCATTAGGGACCAGGTTACAAAAGGGGACATTAAGCTACATTATGTAGCAACTGAAAATCAGCTGGCTGACATATTTACTAAACCACTGGCCTTTGACTCATTCAGCATTTTGAGGACCAGATTAGGTGTGATTGACATAAATGCTTGATTCTGATGACTTCTAATTTTTGATTTGTCTATTTTTCATTCTGTTTTTTGTTAGTTAGTTGTTTGATTTGATTATCTTTTTTATGTTGTTTTTTGTTTTTTTGCTAATTTTTATTTTAATCTTGTAGTTAGTTTGTTTCGAATATTTATTTTGATGTGATTTCTTGCTTAGTTTTTACTTACTATTTTATGCTTTTCAAAATCCGATCACTGCTCGCTATTGCTGATAAATTGGATTTGTGACTGAAAATTTTGCCTTATTTTTTTGGTTTGGAAGCTTGTAAGCAGTGATTGATTCTACTGGATCTGTGAAAGGGAAGAAACATCGATGATTGTTTCTCTTCCTCTAACTCCTTTAATGGTGTAGTGTTTCTTTTGAATAAAAATCTTCTTCAAAATTAAAAAGTTGGTTTTTTTAAATAAAGATCTATTTTATCTTCCTACAGTAGTCTACCTCATATGAATAGTATTTTCAATTTTTTGAGTCATTGTTATGATTTTCTGAATCAAGTTATTGCACTTATCATATGATGTATGGTTTTTACTTTATGAATTACTCTTCCTTATTGTGGAGATTGAGTTTTGTCATCTCCTATGTCTGGAAGATAATTTCATAGCTGAGACTCTTTAACAATTATGAAAGGAGGAAAGCTTACAAAAGATGTACAGTGCGCCAAATAAATTGGAAAAGAGGCACAAAATGAGCCAAAGCTGAAAAGATGTGAAATATCGCCAAACCTAAAGATACCCAAAGTGTATCAAAAATCCAAAGATGCGCAAAGCACCAAAAAAATTAAAAAAGAGTCACAAAATGAGCCCAACAAAAGCTTTCTTCCCATTCAGATCGTTAAATATCTTAGAAAAATCCGTGCGCCACTTAATATTTTCAAAAGCTTGAGTTTGAAAATCTTAATTTCTGATTTCTTACTTTGTAATACTATTATATCAGATATTTTTCTTGAATGAGGCTTGAAAGGATCTCTTTTCAAATCCAATTTCTTTTCTTATGAATTGGATTATTGTTTTGAAAGGAATTTACATCTACAAGGTGTCCGAGGTGGGAGTCACGAAAGTTGATTTTCCAACTTTTCTGGATTTCTGCGCTGTCGATCGTCTTCTTATTGGTTTTTTGGATTCAAAATCAAGGGAAAATTCTAATTTACTGGAGTAGATCGATTCAAAAAAAAATCATTATTTTGTGTTTCTCATTTCGAGTTTTATTTACTATGCTTTTATTTTTCATTTTATTGTATGTATTTTTGGGATCCCTGATCTTTTATCTCCATCCTCCATCTTTTTCACTGTTTCTTCACATTGTCCTGGATGATCCAAAAATCATCCTGGATGATCGTCTTAATCTTGGACGATTCATACATCATCCTGGAAGATCCATTCAAATCATCCCCACTCTGATCAAACGGCTGAGTTCCATCAATTATTGGTGATCGTCCTAGACGATCCTTACATCATCCTGGACGATGTGATTCATATTTCCTGATCATAATCAAACTGCTGAGAATGCACCAATTATTGTTTATCATCCTGGATGATCCACCTCATCATCCTGGATGATCCATGCGTCAGTAGTTGGACGATTCAAATTCAGCCCATCCTATACATTTATTGAATATCATCCCGGACGATCCACCTCATCATCCTGGATGATACTTTTCATCAATGGTTATCCAGCTTGACTCCTTGGGATGATCGCCTGTCTTTAATCATCCTGCATGATCTGACTGCCTTTTTGCCCAATTATCCTGGCCGTCATAATTACTCATATCATCCCGAACGATCCTACGATTGTACGGGATGATTCGGCCGACTTCTATTTAAACAGCTAGTTTCTTTAGTTTTCTTCACACCTCTCTTTCTATACTTCCTCTCTTGTCATTCTAATGGCTGGTGGGAAGAGATCTAGGCATCAGGGTGCGATCTCCTCATGGGGAAATGTCGATCCCCGCTTCCCTGACGTAGCCGATCGGGCTGCCTTCCAACGCTACCGCGAGGTTGGTATCACCCACTCTAGGATAGTCAACCACTGCACCCTCACCTACCCAGTCCTTAACCTATTTTCCCATACCTCCCTAACCTTCATTCTCACTTTGTCCTTCCCGTTTAGTTCTGAGCTCCTTAGGGTCTTCTTTGCAAATCTACACATTGCTGCTAACTACTCTGCTCTTCACTCCTTCGTAAATGAGCATCCTATAGAACTCACTGCCTAGGAATTTCACCATATCCTTCAACTCTCCATCACTAGTGATAAGATCCACACCCTCATTACTGATCCAGATTATGATTGGAGTGTCATCAACTGTTTCCTTCATAACACCAATGTCAACTACCACGATAATGCCAGCTCCTCCCTCCTTAAGGATGCCCGCACGATCCAACATGCCCTTCACTGCTCAGTCATCCCAAAGGCTGGGGACCGCATCCACATGACACCCTTACTTTCCATGACCACCTACTATATCATGGCCCACCGTGATTTCAATGCTACTGACCTTCTCTTTCGATATATTGAGCACTATACTAGCATTAGGGATTCGGGCCTTTGACGACGCCCAAATCTAGCTTTAGGCCACATCATTACATATGCTTTGGAGACCAAATATAACCTGTAATATCCAGTCCCTGTCGGTGTACCTCCTTCCTTCTTCACAAATAACTCCTTCTATATCCCCCACAGCACCCGACTTCATCTGGAGCCCGCAACAGATGTTGAGGAGGAAGCGGAAGAAGACGTTCCTATTCCTCCTGCGCCTGATGCCCCTGCTCCCCTTCACATTGCATCTCCCTTTGATCATCTGGTGCAACAGTTCGACCAGTGGGAGGCACAGTTTGATTCTTATGTGGCTGCCCAGGAGGAGCAGCATACTGCGGATTTACAGCGCTTCAACGACTATGCTGCTCAGCAGCAAAAGTAGCACGACCAGGACATGGCCTGGTTTGGAGCCCACTTCGCCGCCATTCATAGCTACTTTCTGCCACAACCTCCTCCTCCTTCTAATAAGGATCCACCTCCATTTTAGTTTTGTGTTTTGTGCTACTTTCTGTTTGTATTATTGTGTCTGTTCCTCCTTCTTTTTGTGATGTCAAAAGGGGGAGTTAGTTGAGTGACTAGTAGTTTTTGTTTTATGTATTGATCTTGTTTTATGTTGTTTATTTTAGTTGTAGTTATTTTCCTGTACTGTTCTAGTTATTCAGTGAAATTTGAAAAGATATTTATTTTTCGTGTGTGCGTTAGTTAACTCCTGGTTATTTTATTTTAAACTACTCCACTAATGTTTACCATCATCAAAAAGGGGGAGATTATTGCAAATCTGGTTTCAAAAAGTAGTTTTGATGATGACAAATATGTTAGCATTCTATTTTGCTTGGCTAATCCATTTCATGTATAAAAAATCAAAAGCAACTCAAGCCAACTCAAGATCGGGTCCAAGTGTGTCTAAATGTAATGTTCTCCTTTTCTTCAGTCAAATATAATGTAACTGATCCCCTAGCTAAGTAACCTTACACACACACTCAGGGGGAGAGCTTGAGTGAATTAGAGTTTCTATTTAATTTTTGTTCAAATCATCCTGGATGATATTCACATTATCCTGAACAATCAAGTGAAAATAGAAACCCTAATTAGGGCGACCAAGTGAAGACTGTCTGATTAAGCTGATCGTCCAGGATGATTCATAGATCATACGGGATGATAGGCTCAAATCAAAAATTCTCAACCTCCAGATCAAGTTAGGCAAGTTTTATTTTTAGAGATTTGATCTGATTGTCCCGGACGATATGTGTATCATCTTGGATGATCCAGTACAATCATGCCTAAATTAGTCTTATGATTAAGAAAGCAATTAATATTTAATTGATACGATCATATCATCCGGGACGATCGCAAGATCGTCCGGGATGATCATGATCGTCTAGTGTGTTTTACCTGCACGTCCAGAGCGAGATGATCATGATCGTCTAGTGTGTTTTTTGAACTAATCGTACAGGATGATTTCAATATCATCCTGGATGATCAAGTCATTCTGAGGTCGTACATCACAAGTTCCTCTGGATGACCAGAGCGATCTTCTGGATAAAATCCCTGAATTTACACAAATCGCCCCGGACGATCGTAGAATCGTACGGGACAATCTGAATAACTTTTTATACTAATTCTCCAGAAGAGCCAGATCATCCAGGCTAAAATAGGTGATTTTGAACTGATTGTATAATACAATATATCGATCATCCTGGATGATATTGGCGGACCAGTTGAGATTTAGGGCAAATTTTGGGCCCTCCTATAAAAGATCTTTTTCTTCCAACAAGAAAAATCTTTTGCCACTTTCCTTTACAGAGAAACCCTAGAGAGAGAGAGTTTGGGAGAGAGAGAGAGGATCTTATGAGGGGGAGTTTGTGAGAGATTCATAAAGGTTACTCCAAGCAAGGATCAGAGTCATCTTCTCCATTCATCATCTCTCGCACTGTCGGTGTTCTCTGTGGGAGGATCGTTCGCAAGAAGGTCCGGGTTCTCTGCCCGCTTCAGGCGGAAGTGAAATGAGTTTAGGTTCTCTGCCTGCTTCAGGAGGAAGCGAAAGGATTCTGGGTTCTCTGCCCGCTTCAGGAGGAAGTGAAAGGAGTTCAAGTTCTCTGCCTCACCGGGTTGGTGGAAAGGAGTTTTGTACAGGTTTCTCCGCCTTGCTGTGGGAGCAGAAGGAGAGTAACTTTTTTGTTAGTGCAATACCCGAAGGAGAGGCTCCGAGGAGTAGACGTAGGTCAAGTTGACCGAACCACTATAAAATCTAGTGTGTTCTTTCTGATCATTTTCTATACTTTAGTTTTCTGTTGTTATCTACTTGGGTGAAATCTGTGGTTAATCTTTTCAGTTATGTGTTTACTTATTTTTGCTGCAAATCATCGAAAAGATTTTTTCTGTTGCTCTCGAATTTTTAAATAACCAATTCACCCCCCCTCTTGGTTAGCCTCGAGACTTGTTCATCACGGCTCAACATCCCTACTGAACTTTCAGTTGTGATGGCACAACATGTGTTAGGCTATGGTTAATCACTTAGTAAAGTTGGATTTGATTAGAAAAAATTTTTATCTAGCATGGATCAGCCGGAAGGCTCTGTTATAGCTACATCGAAATGTGCAGAAACCAGAGGTCGCAATTTGAAACCAGGGAAAAGAAATGTGCAATATGCCTCCCTATGAGTCATTCGATCAGAATATATGGAAGATTGGATGGTCAGGATTAATCTAGAGTATAGCTCAAAATGAACTAAATATTCCAATTCTCATAACTTCTTGTCTGCTTGTCCATATTCAGGAAAATTTAAAATATAGCTTCTTAGTACACTAATCTTTTAGGCCATGGAGTATGGGGACTCGATGCATTTAAAAATTAAAGTAATTTTAATGTAAAATTTAAAAACATAAAATTAGAAAATACCTCTATCTAGTGGATGGGATTTCTTATTTTTGGGCTCTATGGACTCATGGAAATGTCGTCTAAAACTTCCTTGAAAACTTCAATATCTGATTTCCTCTGGATCAAAAGTTATTTGTGTTTAATGGATTTCTCTTTATTTTCTCTCTCTCTCTCTCTCTCCTCTCAAATGGGGATTTCTAGACCTAGATAAAAGATGGGAAGGTTTTGGGAAAGCTTGCAAAGAAATTTGGAGCCCAAAGAAAGAAGAATGAGGGCTTGGGAGGCTATGAATTGTGAATATCACGTCTATCAAAATTTTTGGCATCTTCTCCCTAATTCAATCCATGGATCCTTCACCAAGTGTTTAAATTTAGAGGCTTCCATGATGTTTGTCAAATGACAATAGTTGTTGGGGGATACTCTTTTTGGGTAGGTAAAGGATAATGTTTGGACAAGTGATATGGAATGGGGGTTTTTTGAGTTTTGTGCACATCGAGCCTAATTGAGCCAATGGGCTGCTTGATGCTTAGGGTAGGTAAAAAGGAGCTTCTAGAACTTATTTGAAATGTTTATAGTAACAACTTATGGCAAAATAAATTTTTAGTTTTAAGTACACAAAAATCCAGAGTGCTTTTATTCTTGTGATAAAATATGATATTTAGGATAGCGTACTATCTTGAGAGATAGAAAAGACATTCTATAATGGATTTAAACACAAAAATATCATTTTAAAAATCATTCACTTTCATAGTCCAGTAAAAATCGGAGAATAATATACTTCTCAAATGATAGAAATGCCATTCAAAAATAATATTTAAATGTGAAAGTGGGGATTAATAAATCTCCATTTTTATTTTTAAAAATTACAATGATTAGATAATATCACCTCAAAAGGTGAAAATGATACTTTGTAAAGTGATTTGAATACAAAAATAGTTTTTAATGAAATTATCTACATTCATAGTCGATCCCCCATCTTATGAAAATAATATAGGGATTATTTTAATATAGGGTTATAGGTTCCCCATAAAGGCAAGCCTTTATGGTTAATCACATCTTAGGAAAATTAAATCTCCTAAGAATACTCTCAAGTTGTGTAAAAGATTTTCTTTAGACTTTAATAATTAAAAGAAGGATGAGAGGTGGGGAATTTTCAAAGGGGGTTGGGTTAATATGGAATAGTTCTTTCTAAAGCCGAATGATTTAAGGGTGGGGAGCACTTTAAGATTCTGGAACATCCAAGAAGCACTCCATTCTATCCTATGTTGGGCTTTAATGTTTTAGAGATAGGATTTTTTATTTAAGTTAGCAGTCTATTAGATATTTAGGATTACTTTCCCAGAGAGTAAGGACTTACACTTTGAGGCCTACCTCAAAACCTAGATATAAGCTTTTTTTTATTGAAAAGACATGAGAATAGCATTAAAGGAACAAACTATTACAAACTAACAAGTGATAGCTATCTTATCGCATTCCTCCTTTAACAAAGAAATAAATGAAGGAGGAATATTATTACAACTAATATCATCCCAAGAAAACCACTAAAAATAGCATAGTTAGCAAACAAAACTGCTAACTTATTATAATTAGTATTTAAAAAAATGAAACAAAACTTGATTGAACTTCTTTAAAAAAGAGAATTCTTCATCCATCAGCTGAAGCAAATTTCGATTACCAATATCACAAGAACTTTGAAGAAGCTTGATAATTTTGTACTTATCCCCTTCACAATGATACCTTTTGATTCCAACATCCAATCCTTTATTACTCCCTTTAGGGCACGAATAGCTAACAACTCCAATTAGGCTATATCCTAATGCATACCACTAAAATCGAAAGAAAATAAAAATCTTCCTTTATGGTCTCTGAACACTCCACCAATACTAGCTCTATTAAATTTAAGTAACGATGCATCAATGCTCACTTTAATCCATTCAGGGGAAGGAGGGTGCCAAAACAAGTTAGGCAGCAAAGATAGCTGGTTAGCACCCCAGCTTTTCGATTTAGAATTAATAAGGAAAACAGTAGAAGCAAAACTGATGGCATTTTTAGCAATAAATGTCAAGTTGTCTTCAACAGCGTCATGAATCAATTTATTCCTACTTTTCCATGATATGAAAACTAGAGAACAATATAAATTCACCAAAAAAATATTTGTAATAGAAAGGCTTTCCAACTACACACAGCAGTTCGAAAATGACACAAAAATAGGCAATCTGAATCCCCAATTATTCAACAACTGTATAATTTGAACGAGTTTACCGCATTCAGCTGCTATGTGATCCTCATTCTCAATAGATCTACAACCTCTCGGGCACCCATTGTGGCTCAGTAATCTTCTATACATTAAGAAGTAATTGGAGGGAATTGCATTATTAAATAACCACCACTATCAAACCTCTACATGCGGTAACATCCGTAAATTCTTAATTTACATCCAATATTTAATGTCCTTCGAGTCTTCAAATGCCAGCAAAGTAATTGTTTTTTAGAAACTTACAACTGCAGCTCTATCTGATCCTCCACCAGATTCAAATAAATATGAATTTGCTTGATTAATAAAACCAATTCCATGCCAAAATATTTACCCAGCTGCACTTTATTCCAGGTACCATCTGAAATAAAATTATCTAGGGAATTACCAACTTCTCCCAAATCTGCAACAAATGTGTGCTATTTCTCAATGCTTCTATTAAGAATCCACAAATCCTTTAAAATATTGTTAGAACTTCCCTTTGAGACATTCCACCTCACAATAGGATTAAGGGCATTAGAACCATTGACAAGAATTCTCCATATTGAAGAACAACCTCTTTTTACTTTATAATCCCATAATTCTTTTCCATATTTTGTAATCAAAATCCTGTTTAGAGGAGTGTTTAGATTGGCATAGAAATTCCAAGCAAACTTCGCATGCAATGGACAAACTAAGGACTTAGCTGAATATAAACCACAGCCTCCCCCTTTTTTTTATTTACACAACACAACCCACGCAACAAAAAGAAGTCCTTGATTACCATCTTCCTTATGCCAAAAAAAATCCCTACACATTTTATCAAACTCACACAAAAGTCCCATCGGAACAAATGAGTGGGAAAAGAGAAATATAGGAAAAGACATAAACACTACTTTAACAAGAATAAGTTTTCCTGCTAGAGAAATAAACTTATTTCCCCAAGCGTTCAATATATTTAAAGCCTTCTCTATCAGATTATGGAAATCCAAAATAAGAAGCCTCCTCAATGCAATCTTGACCCCAAGATAGTTCATGTCATTCACAACCTTCAAATTCAATAATTTGGAAATAACTCTCTTTTTCTTCCTCCTAACCGACTTGCCAAACAACAAAGATGACTTTAGAAAAATAAATTTTTGGCCTGACCTTTTATAATAATGATTGAAAATACCTTTCACCTTCTTAACACTCTAAGTGTTAGCTTCAGAAAAGATAAGGATATCATCTGCATATAAAAAATGTGAAATTTTTTTATGTATTTAGAGCAACTTTGATACCAAGATTCCTTCCATTGTGAGAAAAAGCATTAGATAAAAGTTGAGCACACAAAATAAATAAGTAAGGTGATAAGGGACACCCTTGTCTGAATCCAGTCCTTCCTTCAATCCATTCTAATTATTTACCATTAATTAAAATAAAGAATTTAAAATCCATAACACATTCCATCGAAAGTCTGGAGAACTTCAACAGAAAACCTAAAAGTCTGAAAACTTTTTTGAATGTCGCCCACCCCATACTATCAATAGCTTTCTCGATGTCAGCTTTGATAGCCAAAATACCCTTTTTAGCTTTAGAGTTTTTAAATTTTTTAAACACCTCTTGAGCTAAAAGAATATGATCTGATAATGAACAACCTTTAACAAAAACTGCTTGGTCTTTAGAAATAATTTTAGAATAACCACTGGCATCCTATTCAACAACATTTTAGCAACAATTTTGTAAATAGACAAGCAAAGACTGATAGGAGGGTAGTTGGAAGGAATTGTTGAATTATTAACTTTAGGAATGAGAACAATAAGTGTTTCTTTCCAAGAAGAACACATCTTACACGAAGTGAAATATGAATCAATGGCTTTCCAGACATCTTCTCCATTTATACTCCAATAGAACTTAATAAACGAATAAGTGATTCCATCAATGCCAGGTGATTTGCTGCCAGCAAGATGCTTAATCACCTTAAAACATTCATCGTTAGTGAAATCAGAATCTAAAAAACTCCTATCATGATCTTCAAGAATCACCAAAGGTTGCAGCTACCCATTAAGAACACACCTCCTATCTCTCCATTAATCTTTAAAAATTAAAAAAAAAATCTCCATTCCAACTTGATATTCAATCAACACACCATTGTTGTCTTTAACTTGCTCAATCAAATTCCCATTCCTTCTAGCACTAGCAAGAGAATGAAAAAATTTAGAATTGGAATCCCCCTCTTTCATCCAACTCACTTTAGCTCTTTGCCTCCACAAAGTAATTAAACAAGAGAGTAACACATTTAATTTTGTAATCATTGATCTAAGCAAAAAAAGTTTTTCTTCCGATAATCTACAACCATCAACTTCCTCCAACTGCAACTCCAACACCTCTTTTTTAAGAGTTTCTTTCAAAACAGATAAATTCTAAAATTTAGATTTACTCCAATAAAATAAATCTCTAATCATTTATTTGAATTTTTTATTCAAAACCTACACTGCATCACCATCATCTTACTTATTCTAGGATTTGAGAACAATGGTAGATGAAGCGTTAAATGAAGTCCACACATCTTCAAATCTTCAAATTCTCCTTTGACAAAAAATAGTAATAAAGATCTTCAAAACTATCAGATAATGGTCTTAGGCCACTCTAGCTAGATTCCTAACCATAGCTAAGGGAATATCATTCAAAGTAAGATAGTCTAAAAGGAACCTATCCAATCTTTCCAGAATACTAGCAGTTCCATTTTTTATTATTGCACCAAGTGAATTTTGGAACCAACAATCCTACATTATGCTAATAATTGTTTCTCATGAACAATTTCATTTCCTTCGAACCTTGAAAGAAAATATTTTTTCCTCCCCTTTTGTCCTCTTGAGACAAAATGCTGTTAAAGTCCCCACCTACAATTGAAGGCACATCTCTAGCAGAATACAATCCTAAAGAATTCCATAAAAGCCTCCTCTTAAAAACATCCTTACTGCCATACACTGTAGAAGCCATCCAAATGCCTTTATTAAAAACATTTATTTTCCTATAACCATTTGAGACAAAGCTTTAGTAATAAAGAAAGAAGACAGATCAGATCTCCAACAAACCAAAATTCCACCTGACAAACCCTCCGAAAGAAATATGATAAAATCCTAAACCTCCCCCATAAACTTGTGGAATTCCACCTATTAATAGAAGAGATCTTAGTTTCCACAATCCCAATAAAAAGCACATCACAATCTTTCACAAACTCCTTTAAATATAGAGAGGCTTCTCCTTTCTTAGCCCCTCTACAATTCCAAAAGGCTATGGATGACATCATAAATTTAGGGGGTAAGGACCCCCACCTCTATCCTTATATAACTTCTCACTTGTCCTATTACGAGTAAGAATATTACCAGAACCCCAAGATTTAAGTTTTTTCTTCAGTTTTTCTTTACAAACATTAGAATTGCCACCATCTCTATCATCCAACACAGCTGATGCTTCCCTTCCAACATGAATTTTAATCTTTAGAACAGAAGTCTCTCTATGAACATCCTCCAAATTTGCATCACCCTCACAACTATCACTTAAAACATTATACAAATTTGCGGCAATAGGAATAGAGTTCATACCAGCTTCCATAGGCAACTTTAAAACGTCACAAACAACCACCTCTGTAGTATCTACATCAACAATAACTTCATGAGAACACTCTTCACCTAATTCTCCAGAAAGCTTGACAGCCAAAAATTTGATGTTATCAGATTCAACCTGATCAGGTTCCTTAGGTAATGAAGCAACTTCCAATTTTTCTTCATGAGTTGAAATAACCCTCTCAACCTCATCCACTATAGCATTTTCCTCCAAAGGAATGAAAACCTGCTCTTTATTATGAATCACATTATCTGAAGCATTTCTACCAACAATGGAATAAACCATTCTTCTCTTCAACACTCTTTTTAGTCCTTAAAAAGGTTTCTTTCTTCTACCATAATTCACATGTACCCATGGCCCATATGTTAAGTACTTCTCATATTTAAAAGTAAAAGGAACTTTCTTCTCCAGCATAACATGTTCAGATACAGTAGCATCAGAGGGAACTTTCTCCTTAGAAGAGACTACCTCCCCCACCAAGGACCTCAACAAATAATCCATTCTTAGATGGCCAATTTTCCCACATTTATAATAAAATATTAAATTTTTTCATATTCAATTCTTTGAAAATTTTGGCCAAAGAAATCTTCAACCTAAACTCCCAAAGGAACTTGTTTATCAAATAGGATGGAAACACATACCCTAACATGTTCTCTTCTTCCCCTCTAAAACATATTACCATCAATCATTAGCGGTCTTCCAATCATAGAAGTAATCCTTGTGACATTAGTTTCATCCCAACAATAATGAGGAAAATGTGGCACTCTAACCCATACAGGAGATGAAAGACCTTTTAGTGATGTGGGTGAAAAAGCAGGAGACCACTTGTCAAGTCCCACGATATGGCCATTTACATACCAAGTCTATTCGTTAAAAAACCTAGATATAAGCTGGGTACTACGTAGTAGTAATCTGAACCTATTATAAGTGTAGTGTATGTATTTCTTGACTTACATTTGTTTGGAGTGGAAACCCAGCTAGGCCACCTAGTCATCTTAAAACTATATTGTCTAGTCTTTATTAAAGATGGGTAAGCTGATATTTATGTTTCTAGAATTTGGAGCCAATGTTTAGGGAAGATCTTAAGTGGCCCTATACTTATGAATGGTTGTATACTTATAGAATTAATGCAATTAAATTTAATTTTATTTTATTTCTAATGCAATATATGCTAGTTGATGTACCATAAATAATGAATGCTTAAAATTTTTGAAACAATCCTTAGAAAAAAATTTTTGGAAGACTTTGCTTCCTTAGGTTTAGCTCTTTATCCCCATAGGTTGGATCATATGAACTCTTCCCTCGAGTGGGGAAGCATATAAAATAAGGATAAAAGTATGAAAATTATGCATGCGGCCCCAGACGGTGATCAATTTACTTTCTTAGGGAAATTGTATTTCTATGTTATTTATCCCATAATTTTATTTTTAAATTATGAGTACAAGAATTTTTAATGCTAAGAGCCTAGCTAATTTCCAAGCACATGCACATGTAAGAAAGAAACCTATAAAAAACATATAATTTCAACTACAGAAATAATTTAAATATGTTGATTTAAAATGGTATAATCATCAAAAGTCCATGTGTCAAGCACCACTTAATATATAACCCAGGGTCTTTCAGAGGTAAAAGTGGCCAGGCTCCATCAACAACAACCTGAATTATGCTCCTACGAAATGACATAAAGCTTAAAATAAGGCAATCTTCTCTTATCTTCATTTATCTCACATTGACTTAGTTCTTGATTCAAGTTCCTTCTTGTTCACCTTCTTCTCCTCCAATTTCATATAGGTTCATCTAATTTGAGTCTCCAAATGGAAAGAGCTCTCTATTAAAAATGTTTCTTTCCACTTTGAATACCAAATCTTTTGGGAAATGACATATTTTGAAGAGTTTCACAACTCTTTACTTTCACTGAATTACATAATTATAAAATTTAAGAAAGATTCAAACTCCCTGCATGTTAGTGGAGCATTTTATAAATGAATCATCAAAAGACACAATCATAATAAACATTTCTTTGCTAATTCTTCAATAACCTAGAACTTAACCATGCTTTTAGTGATTAGGGGGCCTAGGCCCCCTTTTTATAGCCCTGCATAAGTATGATTGCCTAAAAAAAATCTGATTATTAATAAACATTCAGGTAATTCCTAATATAGAAAATCTAAATGCCCATCATAGATCACATCAGGAAAAATATGGTATAAATAGTCATAGCTTAAGCATCACAAAATTCATCACATCATACCAGCACCAATTCACTTAATTAACATTAATTCACATTCTAGAGAAAAGCACATGTAAAAGAATAATAGCCTAGCCTAGAACTACAATTAGTTTTTCTAGTAAGAAATTTATAGTGTGTCTGTAAGGCCATTTGACATGGATATGCCATGAGTTTGAATTTTTTTTAATTTTTAATGGTTTAATATTGTTTGTTGAAAGATAAGGGAATTTTAGTTTAAATTTAAGGTTTAATATATTTGATATTTGAGACTTAATTTAGGATACATTTTAATTATTAAAATGGATTAATGATTGGTTATTTATTAGCCATTTAAGCATTCAATCAAATACAGAGTAGCCTTCCTAAAAGGAGTCGAGCAAGGTGCATGAAAGTCTTAAATTTCTAAGTATTTTATTGCTTAGTTTACAATAATAATTTTAGTTAAATTTCAATTTCCTTTGTTTACACCAGGGCTATAAGTTTTTTTTTTCTCGCTAATAGGGGCTAATCTAATAGCCTTGTAAACCTAGGTTACCAACAATTTCCTATTTATTTAAGTTTGATTATTGGTTGATAATTTTTAATTAATTTAATATGTTTATTACAAATTTATAATTTTAAAAATATAACACTTATATTATGTTAACTTCTTTGTGGAATTATTATAACGGGCTTGATGACCAAGGCCCTTTTAGGGCATGTAGCCCCTTAGTTTAAGGTAGCCTAGCCTAAAAACTTTGTTGATGGAGCTTTAGTTTCTAATTAATTCTAATTCATTAATTACTGATTTAAGTTTTTTCTTTTAACAACTATATTCCATCAAATCATTCCTGGTGTTATCAAAATAGTCATGAGGACCAAGGCATAATTAGATCATATAGCCCTGCCACTCGAGATAATCAAGCCTAAGAACTTTATTGATGGAGGGATTAATAGATTATTATTCATTTGTTATATTTTATTATGTTGGTTAGGTTCTATTTTTTTTATTTAATCAAATTTATGAATTTTATGAATTTTTTAATAAATATTAGTAGAATTTAAGTTGGATGGTTGAAGTGGAGGAATGCATTGGGCTTGTTGTGTGATAGAAAAGTCCCCCTCAAACTTAAGGGAAAATTTTATAAGATGTTGGTGAGACCTGCAATGTTTTATGGTGCCAAATGTTGTCCATTAATAGAGAAGCATAATACTAAGTTAAGTGTTGCAGAGATGAGGATGCTCAGGTGGATGAGTGGATTTACCCTTAGAGACAGGATACGAAATGAGCATATACATCAAAAGGTTGGAGTAGCTCCAATGGAAGATAAGATTAGAGAGAGTCGCCTTAGATGGTTTGGTCACATAAAATGACGGCCTTTCGATGACTCGGTTAGGAAAGTAGAGGTTTTAGATTTGACCTATATTAAGGAAGGTAGAGGTAGACCTAAAAATGCTTGGTTAGAAAATATTAGAAATGATCTTTCTTTATTAGATTTAAATAAGAATTTGACTTTTAACAGGATATAATAGAGAAAATGGATTTATGTAGTTGACCCCATATAGTGGGATAAAGGCTTGATGTTGTTGTTGTTATTGTACTTTCTTATTTTAGTAATTATATTTAACCAAGTTTTGACTTTTTAATTTACTTTTAGTTTAGCAATTTTAATGAATTATTTAATGTTTTAGTTAGGGAGGGTTTCTTATTTTCATATCAACTCCAAATCTCTTGAAATCTCCCCAAATGTCAAAGTTGACTCCTAGGCATGATTATAAGTGTTAAGAATTCTTTTAGAATTTCTTATTTTTAATTATTTAATTTAATTAATTATTAAATTATCTAAAATTTTAATTTACTTTTAATTTTAATTTAATTTTGTTGGGCTTTCAAATTTCATTTTTTAAGTTCTTAATTCTAAATAATTGGAAGCTTGATTTGTATTTTTTGATTTAATTTGATTTATTTACACAATTTTGAAGTTCCTTGGTCAATTATGTGTCAAACATTCATTCACTAATTGACTAACTAAATGAACTCTGAATTTACTAAAATTTGAAAGAATTGTTTACCAGAACATTTACCTAAAACCCACCAAATTTGAAGCTAACAAGGTCTCCCTATGTTTCATAATTGATCCCTAAAGGTAAATTCATGTTTACCTTTAGGTATTTAATTTGGGCTTTCTACTATTTACATTGGGGTGAACTCATAAGCATTCTAACCCTTATACACAAATGCACAAACTATAGAAAAATCTTGATCATATTCTAAGTGGTGTGTTAGTTATGAATTTTTAAAGTTTTTGGTCAAAATATGCCCCAGAACTTTGAAAATTTAATTTAGCAAAGTCCATAAATCATCAGGGGTTGGAAAAACTATGGTATGCACCAAACATACCCAAGTTTATAGTATTCAAATTTTTGCTCAATTAAATAATTTATTAGGGAGTAATTAAGAAAATTTAGCTAGTCAAACACAAAGTATGCACTAATAAATGATCAAAATTATTTAAAACTAATTTTAAAATAACATTGGGCTGAAGGCTATTCCAATGAGCCTAAGAACTCAAAATTTGGGTGAAAATTAAGTTTATGCTGAATTTGCAAATATTTTGGCATTTCTAAGATTTCATTTTGGCGTACTGTATGATCTTCAGATGGTACAGTATGATCTATACAAAAAAAGAAAAATAATTGGATAATTTATGAAAAAAGTTCAATATCTTTGCATGAACTAGTCCAAATGCCATTAAATTTAAAACATAACATCCTCACACTCAGATAAAGAGCTAGGATGTGTTTAAAAGCTCTAAAAAGGACTATCCAAAAAACTATTTTACTTTGAATGTAGAAGCTAGGGTTTGCATTTTACCTCAAACCAATGGATCTAAAGGGTTATCCAAGGGCTTTGTTTTCTTACTTGAAGCTCTAGGAAATACTTCTCTCAAAACCAAGAGGCTAAAGGTACTCTAATTTTGTAGTTTTAAAGGAATGAATGTGGAGTGATGGGTTTACCCACTTTGCCCAATTCAAAGCCAACTTTTTTAAACCAAGAATTAGGATTCACTAGGGAGACTCCTTGGATGATTGACAAGTGTGGGGAGTGGTTGGAGGATAGTCCTTTGGGAAAGAGAGTGGTTGGGTAAATGGCAAATTAATGTGGAAAGTGATTTTGGGCCCTTTGCGCCCAAGTGGCCACATGGAGCTGATTTGGATTAAACTAATGCTAAAAAATGGATATAAGGGTAATTAGAAAACTTTTAAAATCCATTTAATTTGTCCATATGGACTAATGTGAAGGGATTTTTAAAATTTAGCAAATTTGACCATTTTTTACTACTTAAGGGAATTTGGTAATTTTTATTATATTTACTAGTCAAAGTGGTCTAGCAACCTAGGATGGGCTATTGGGAGATCTTAGATGCAATTTGTAAGAATTTAGGTAGATTTGATAGCATGGGTGCGGGATTAGGATTTGAGAAATATGTATATGAGTGAGTTAAACAATTGACGTGAGTTAATCAAGTTAACTCACCATGAATTGTCTCACATTGAACTTAAGTTCACTCAAAGCATAAAATGGAGTGCATTTGAGGGATTTGGGTTTTTGAATTAGAATTTCAACAGTTTATTTTGAATTTTGTATTTTAAATTGGATTTCTTATTTTGATTTAATTTGGGATTAAATTTAATTTGATGTTCTTGACCATGTAGAAAAGTGAGGTCAATAAATGGCCCCTCAATAGGTGTCATGAGCTCAAAAGAATGAATCACACTTGTTGGTGTTGACTAATATGATAAAAAAAAAGTCCAGAAAGATTTCATTTTGGTTTAGAGATTTTTAAATATTATGAACTCTTTCTTCTTCAAATGACTACAATAGCTCGCCACTATTTCAGTAGGGGTGTAAGGGTTCCATGCATATGATTTTTCAAGAAGAAATATAAATTGGTAGAAAATTTGGAAGATCACAAGGAAATGGGTCATAAATAAATTATCTTATAATAGTGAGCAAAGCCCTAAGGAAAGGAAGCACGAGGTCTCTTAGCTAACCTTAATAGACTAAAGATGTCTAAGATATTAAGGGGACCAATCTAAAATCTAATAATAGCTAGCCAATATCTAGGAAGAAATAGCTCGGGAGCTAACATCTATTTCTAAAAATTGAGATTTCTTTTAATTTTAATACTTGGATTGTGCCATGAAAGGTCTTGCTCCAATACTAACAAATATAATCTTAAGGAAAGGAAGCATGGGGACTCACTCTAAACTTTAAAAGACTTAAAGATGACTAACCTATCATAGGGCTTGGAAGGCTTAAATTCAACACTAGCTAGTCTAGGAGATATGAAGCTCAGGAACTCACACCTACTCTAAAAAGATCAAAATTCCCTTAATTTTGTTTAACTCTAAGTCTAAGTAAATTATGTATAGGGTCTCACACCTAACTTGATGTTATTAAAGGGGCCTAACTGGCTTATTCCAACAAAAACGTAGCCTTGATCTTAGGAAATAGGATACTCAGGGACTCATTCCTATTCTTAAGGGATCCAAACTTCTATGATTTAGATTACCTCTAAATCTAAGGAATCAAAAAACTGGGACTGACACCTAACCTGAAGATATAAAAGATAAATAAGTTATGAAGGGGCCCAGCAGACTTAATCCAATAATAACTAGTCCTAAGAAATAGGAAGCTTAGGGAATCAGACCTATCCTTAGAAGATAAGAGAGAATTTGATTTGAATGCTAGGATTGTGCCACATAGGCTGGCTCTAACACTAGCTATTATAATTCTAAGGAAAGGAAGCATGGGGACTAGTAGCCTTAAATACATAACTAATTAGTCAAAATCCTAGGAAATAGGAAGCTTAGGGACTCACACCTACCACTAATATATTTGATTTAGGTTTTCAATGACTATCTTAGATAGAAAGCATAGGGACTCACATCTTACTAGTCAATTTAGTAAAGGAGCTAGTCTGCCTAAAATCATGGGGATTTAGCAGAATCTATCTATCCCAGATTTGATTTTGATGCAAGGATGGTTCCATGAGGGGCTTTCTCTAACACTAGTAAATCTAATCCCAAGGAAAAGAAGCATAGGGACTCAAACCTGTCCTTAATAACTAGAAAGGATTTCTAATTTTGAATTTATGTTTAGATTTTTTTTATCAAGATTGAGATTGATTTTAATTTTTTATTGAATTTGAGAGTATTTTATTTAGATCTTGATTAAGATTTTGAATTTGATTTTAGATATTTTGATTTTTAAAGATTCTAAATTTGGAATTGCAAATTTGAAGAATTGAATTTATTCTTTTCACATGATGACTTTTTATTAATTTAAAACTTTGATTTATATCATGCATAGTATTTCCCTCTCATTAACAAAAAGCATTGGGTGGTATTCTTTATAGTAAATCAATTGATAAGAACCTCCGTTATAAGACTATTTCTACAATGAATGATCCAGTCAATATGGGTTCAAACTTTTCATCAATTTTCTCATGAACTAAAATAGATCTCTAAAGAATCAAAGCCAAGTCTCCTTCTAAGAAAATTCTAAGATGGACTTATTTATCATGGGCTTGAACCATTCATGGTTTCTATAATTTTAGAATTTGTCGAGCCTGCATGTGACGCTCTTCAAGGCCTCTGAGTTCCTTCAATTAAAGTCGTGCACTTTGCTCAGTTATGGTCTTATTTTGAATGATAATTCATAGCAATGCAAGCTGCACTTTTGAAGAGAGAATAGCCTTGGATCAATTATCAAATATGACTTTATGGAATACACTAAATTTTAGTAATAGAATGATCGACTTTGATTTTATGGTACCTCATTATGAAGCCTAACAATTTTTTTTTGAAATGATGCCATAGGTACACCTTAAGGATTTATTTCAAGATCATAATTAGGTAACCACATAAAGATGATTCTAAAATCATAAAGATGATGGACACGGTCCATGAATTTGAAAGGCAATTTTATCATGTTATTTTATTTATCCTCACTAAACAAAGAGTTAATTAAAATAGGATGAGTAACATCTCCCTTTTCCAAGGTTGTTCTCCTTTAATTCAATAATTATACTTTTACTTTCTCCTTCAAATTTAGGGGGTGCATCTCTAACTTGAATTTCATTTGAGTCATCAGATTTTTTTAAATAAAACTTACCACAAGCATAAAAGATTTTGTAAAGAACCTATTAGATTTAAGATGATAGGTTATCACTAAATAAAATTCATGATCATGGAATGATCAAACGGCACCAATGCCAATACCATCCCTTGGGTTTCTTTTGTTCTTTACATTTTATATGCTTTCAAGGTGTGCAACTTGTTCCTTGGTCAATTTATCTGTGGTATCAAAACTTTATCATTTAAAATTCTTGCATAAAGAAGAGACGAGGAGAGTTCTTAATTGCCAGCACAACAATCTTATGTTGAAATAATGGGGTCAGAGCTGAGCTTTTAACTTTTATAATTGATTTAGATTTTTCAAATAATTGTCTTTTCATTGCTCCCTTGTTCCAATGAAATATCTAACTTTAAAAAAGAATTTAACTTTTTTTCTTTTTTCTTTCTTTCTCTTTCTCTTCTTTTCTTCCTTTTCTTTTGTTTTTGTTTTTCTTTTTCTTTATATTCTTTCTCCTCTTTAGTTATATTTCCATTTTTAGAAAAAAATACTAAAATTATTTCGTATATAATATACAACATCTTTATAAACTTCTATTTCATGAATAGTGAATAGTTACAAAGCACCCTAAATTATATGCTCAATACCATCTCATTTGGCACTTGAAGAATTTATGTAGGGTAGATAGGACCATTCTTTACTCATGAACCAAGAGTGCACCTAAGACTGCATTTCTATATTAATTATATAAATTTTTCTTCAATTTTTAACTCGCAAATTTCTAAAAGTAAAGTAATTTAGTCTAAAGCCCTCTCACCTTTCTCAATAAACTAATATAACATTATCTTATTAGTGTTAAGTCTACGTGTCTCAACCTTAAGATAGGTGAGAGTCTTTATCTTAATAATGTTTTTCGATGCACTCAGATCAAAAAGGACTTCAAATGACTTGAAATGATCGTTGGGTTTAGTTTTCCCAAAGATAATTAATTAAAGTTTTAAAAGGTTAATTTTTGAAAAATTGCTTTGATTTGGGTTTCTAAATCTTCTACAAGCGCAAGCCCTCATAGTTAATTACATTATAGCAAACTAAATTTCCTATGTATACTCTCAATTTGAATAATGATAGAAATTTCATTTATAATTCGAAGTTCGATATCAAAGGTGGTGAGGATTAGAAATTCTACAAGGAATGGATCAAAGTTGAGCATGTATTTTTAGAATCAAAGGAGGAAGGGTAGGAGGTACCTGGGTTTCTGAAATAATTTAGAAGTGCACCAATCTATCCTAAGTGTTCTGCTTTGAAAGTTCATTAGGGGTGTTAAGCCCTTATGAACTAGCCTAAGGCTAACCAAGAGGGGAGGGGGGGGGGGGGGGGGGGTTGAATTGGTAGTTTTAAAAATTCTTAAGCAAAAATGATCTTGAAAATCTTTTTGAATTTTTTAAAATAATTGTAATAACACGTTGATGTGGAGATGATTAAACACCCAAAATAATTAATCACACAATCATCCACAAAAAAGTAAAGTGTAGAAATAAAAAGTAGAATAGTTAAAGAACGAACACACCAGATTTTATAGTGGTTTGTTCAACTTGACCTACATCCACTCCCCAGAGCCTCCCCTCTATGTATTGCACTAAAACACAGTAACTCTCCTTCTGCTCCCACAACAAGGTGGAGAAGCCTTTACAAAATGCCTTTTCACCAACTTGGTGAGGAAGAGAACCTAGACTCCTTTTTCTTCCTCCTAAAGCAGGTAAAGAACCTTACCTCCTTTCACTTGATCCTGAAGAAGGCAAAGAACCTTGATCTTCTTACTCACATTCCTTTCCATAGAGACACCAAGGGATAAGGTACGATGACAGGAGACAATGACTTGAATCCTTGCTTGGAGTAAGCTTTATGAACACCTCACAAACTCCCCCTCATAAGATTCTCTCTCTCTCTCTCTCTCTCTCCCCCCAAGCTCTCCCTCTCCCTCTCAAGACTCTCTCTAGAAAGGACAGCGATAAAATATCTCAACAGTAGCAAGAAAGAGATCTTAAATAGAATGGTTCAAAAAATGACCTAAATTTCAACTTGCCATCAAAGATCGTCCAGGATGATCCTTAGATCATCCTGTATGATTATTGTAAATCAACTCTTTTTGGCCTAGATGATTTGGTTCTTTTGGACGATAAGAGGACATTGTTTGTTCTGAACTTCTGGAAAGATTCTGCGATCATCATGAATAATTAGTTTAAATTAGAAATATCATCCAATAGATAGTTCGGGATATCCAGGAGAAAAGTTTGGATGATCTAAAGAAAATGGCTTGATCGTCCAGGATAATATGTCTATCATCCTATATGATTAGTTTAAAAATGCCCAATATCATCCGACACATAGTTCGGGTTGTCCAGGACAACTATGCTGGATGATTTCAAAATGACTTGATCATCCAGTATGATATTTATATAGTCCTGTATGATTAGTTCAAAAATATCAGTATTGTCCGGCAGATAGTTCGGGTCATCTAGGAGAGATACACTGGATGATGAGGATTTCCAATTAATTATCAAAGATGATCTTATGAATGTCCAAAATGATGTGAACGATTAATCAATCCTTAATTACTTTCCTTGATCACCTGACTAATTTAGGCATGATTTTGATGAGTCATCCAGGACGATATACGTATCATCCTGGATGATTAGACCAAAATACTAAAAATAAAAACTTGCCTAACTTAGTCTGGCGGTTGAGATTTTTTGATTTAAGCACATCTTCCTATATGATAGGAGTATCATCCAGGATGATCTGCTTAATCAGACTGACTTAACATGGCCGCCATAATTAGGGTTTCTATTTTTAATGGATCATCCTGTATGATATTACTATCATCCAAGATGATATGAACAAAATCAAAATAAAAACTACACACTAAAAGATCTCCCCTTAAGTGTGTGTGTGTGTAAGGTTAGTTAGCTTGGGGATTCATAGATTAAATTTGACTTAAGAAAGGTGAAAAATTACATTAAACTTGACACAAAGATAGACTGACTCAATCTTAAGATGGCTTGAATTACAATTGATCTTGTGAACTTAAAAGGTTACGCACTCAAATAAAAATAGAAAAATTTATTATCATCCAAATCATAATCCTTGAATCCAGAATTGTAACATGCTTGAATTTAAATTGACAAAGATTTTAAAGTTTGATTTATTAATTTTATTAGAAGGTTGGGATTAGATTCCTAGTGGTTGAGGTCTTATAGCCTAAGTCTGCCTCAGAACCTAAGTAAAAAATGGGCACTAAAAATTAATATCCCAAACCTAGCTAATGTAGTGCAAATACCTAATCTTACCCCGGCCTAGATTGGGGAGCTAGCTAACCACCTAGGCTTTTTAAAATCATATATCTGGTCTTTTATGAAAGTGTAGGTAAGGATATTAATTAAATTGAGTTTAAGGTGTTGGGGCTGACATCTAGAGCAAATTTCTAATTGGCCCATTTGATTTATGTGGGTATTTGATGCTTAAGTAAATGTAATTAAAGTTTTATTCACTTCTATAATTTGTTACTAATGCAATGCATGTAAATTGACTCAATTAAATGCATAAAATTAGAATGAAATAGTTTTAAAAAGGCTTAAAAATAGGTTTTATCCTAGAGATTGTACAAGTTCCCCTTGATAGACCTACACCCTCATAGGCCAGGTAGTCTACTAAGACCCAAAGAAATCATTTTAGCAATCCCATACAAGCCTCTTATCAGGTTCCAGGCTAAATCAAAATTGATATGCAAGATCGCCAAAAACTGCTTAAAGCATGCAATCTTATATTGTAATCAACATCAAAATAATCAACTAAGTAATTAATTAATTAATTAATTAAATGAACATAGGCAAGTACCTTTTAATATTATAATCTATGGTCTAAAAAAAAAGTAAAGTGGGCAGGTACCACTGATAATAACCCAAATTCTACTTCTAAGACACAAGTGACTTTGAGAATGGGTCTTAAGCATGATTAGCACCTACACAAAACATTATTAATTTTAAAGCTTAATTTATTTTTACCCCCTTTATATTTATTTGTTGCAAAGCTAGATTCAAGCATTATAATTTTGATGATAATAAACATTCCTGTTATTATAGCATATATATTTTATTGCCCTACCTACTAACTTTTTAGGTCCACAAGACCAATTGTAATTCAAGTCAGCTTAAGATTGGATTGAGAAAGTCAGTAATTTTAAATTCTAGTTATTTTTTATTTTCTTGAGTTAAATATAATAAGGTGGATCCTAATGCTAAGTAACCTTATACACATACACTCAGGGGAAGAAATTGGGTAAGTTAAAGTCTTTTCTATTTTTTGATCATATTATACAAGACGATCCAAAATCATCCTAGACGATTAGTTAAAAATAGAAACTCTAATTAGGGCATTTGGGTTAAGGAAAATTGATTAGGCATATCATCCTAGATGATCCTCTCATCGTCCTAGATGATATGTTTAAATTCAAAAATCAGCCGCTAATCATATTTTAGGTAATATTTTATTTGTATATTTTGAACTAATCATAAAGGATGATCCTGATCACCCTGGATAATTTATTATAATTTTTCTTAAAATAATCCCATGATTAGGAGACTAATTATGGTTTAATTGATCAAGCACGTCGTATAGGATAATCGTCCCAATCGTCCCGGATGATCCTTTATATTTTGTGGGATGATCTCTGATCATCCCAGATAAAAACCATGATTTTCTTCTGATCATCCGGGATATCATCCTGGACATCCTAAAGTTTATGTCGGATGATTTATCAATTACCACTTAAAATGAACTGATCAACCTGGATGATTGTGAAATCGTCCAGAATGAAAACACTTATTTTCTTCTAATCATCCAGGATATCATCCTGGACATCCAGAATATTTATTTAGATGATTTGTTATTTTCCACTCAAGTTGAACTAATCATCCTGGATGATCATAAAATCATCCTAGATGATATGTAGAAAGTATTTCTTCTGATTGTCCAGACCATGGCAATCATCTTTGCAAAATGGCTGATTTTGTACTAATCGTATAAGACGATCGGCAGATCATCCTGGATGATATAGGTAGAAAGTTAAATTTTATGGCGCTTTTTGAGGCCTTATTTTAAGCTCTTTAACCATCTCTTCAATAATCTTTTGCTGGTTTTTCCACTCCAAGAGAGCTTAGAGGAGAATGAGAGTTTGGGAGAGAGAGAGGATCTTGTGAGGGGGAGTTTGCGAGGGGACTCATAAAGGTTGCTCCAAGCAAGGATTCAATCATCATTTTCCTTCTTCATCATTAGTTCCGTGGTGGCCCTACGAAGATGATCATCAGCTTGAGATCTAGGTTCTCTGCCTACTTCAGGAGGAAGCAGAAGGAGTTCGGGGTTCTCTGCCTGTTTCACGAGGAAGAAAAAGGATTCTGGGGTTCTCTGCCTACTTCAGGATGAAGCAAAAGGAGTCAAGGTTCTCTACGGCATCGGGGTCGGTGGAAAGATTTTGTAAGGGCTTCTCCACCTTATTGTGGGAGCAAAGGAGAGTCATTATAGTATTTTGTGCAATACCTGGAGGGGAGGCTCTAGGGAGTGGATGTAGGTCAAGTTGACCGAACCACTATAAATCTTGTGTGCTATTTTCATTTATTTTCCCCATATTTTAATTTTCACATATTTTTATGATTTGATCTATGGTGGAAAATCTAATTTTGGTTTTCTACTTCTACTTACATTGTTCGTGTTTTAAATATTCAAAAAGAAAAACAAATTTCTATTTGTGCAAGAATTTTTAAAATACCAATTCACCCCCCTCTTTGTTAGCCTTAGGACTAGTTCCTTGGGACTAGTCTTAAAGACCCTAATAAACTTTCAAGTGGTATTAGAGTGAGATTCATAAAATCAAGTTTTGAAAAAACTATTGAAGTCTGATCCATGGCTAATTTTAGAAATCGTAATACTACGGAAGGTTATTCAATTACTTGACCACCTTTATTTGATAATATTCCTTTTGATTTTTTGAAAACTTGCATGTCCACCTTTCTTCAATCGATCGATTATTGTATGTGGATGCTTGTTAAAGAAGGTTATACTACACCTTATAGACTTATTAATGGTGTTAAAACTAAAATGCCCTTTGCTGAATGGACAACTGAAGATAGGGATCTTACATAATTGAATGCTAAGTGTATAAATTATTTTTTTTGTGCACTAAAATCTGAAGATTATATGCATGTTTCAACTTGTGCAATTGGGAAAGAAATTTGGGATAGATTATGCATTACTTATGAAGGAATGAATGAGGTTAAATAATGTAGACCGAATATTCTTTTGCATGATTATGAACTCTTTTGCATGAAATAAAATGATTCAATTTCTGAGGTATGCACTAAATTTACACAGATTGTTACCTCGTTACATGCCTTAGGAAGAGAACTCACATATTATGAAAAAGTGAACAAGATTTTGTAATGTTTGGCTTTTTCTTTTGATGCTAAAATTACTATCATTACTGAATCTAAGGATTTGAATAATTATTCTATTGATAACTTACTTGGATCACTAATTGCCTATGAGCAAGGAGTGAACCAAAGGCAGCTTGATGTAGGTGAAAAAAAGAAGGAGAAAGTTATAGCCTTGAAGGCAGATGATACCGACTCTGGGTCTTCAGTTTTTTTTGATGATGACATAGCCTTAATCACAAGGCAATTTAAGAGCTTCTTGAGGAAGAAATAAAAGCATTATCAGAAGTGGAATAAAGGTAAGAATAATAACCAGTCTAAAATTTCGTCTGATGTTATTTTCTTTGAATGCAGGAAGCTTGGGCATCTAATGTTTGATTACCCTATATTTAAGACTCACCCAAGAAAGGAGAAGGGTGAGGAGAAACCCAAGTTTAACAAGGATAAGAAGAAGATCCAAAATACTTTCTTGGCTGATTCAGCATCTAACTCCTCTGAAACTGATGCTGAAGAGGAGGTAACCAACTTGTGTTTGATAGCGGATGATCATCTTGGTCACTTTGATCAAGAAGAGGTATGTGAATTAATGTACGATCAATTGCTTGAAGTTTTTGAAAAAAATAATACATTGTACAAGAAGTTGAAAAAATTATATGCTAGCCTAAAATTGGAATTTCTAAACATACAAAAAGAACATGAAATTTTGATTAAAGATCATTCCACCTTGGAAAGCAATCATATGGCATTACTTGATGAATTTGATGAATTAAATAATAAGCATTCTGATTTATCTGCCGAGCATGATATCTTGAAAACATTGCACGTTGAATTAAAAATTGCATTCAAAGAACTAGACCCCATGGCATGTGATTTAGATAGTAGTGAGCAGGCATTAAAATACTAAATGGCAAGCTATGAAAAGGCAAATGAGCTTCTAAGAGAAAAGATCATTGTATTGGAGAAAAATGAAACATCACCTTCACTTGTAGGGTTGTACAGATAATCATCAAAGTATGCATCATCCAAACCTAAGAAGAGGCACTATCACCCATGTAGATTAGTAAACCCTTTTCCTGGAGTTAGATGATTTTCTTGTGGCATGCTAGGACATATCTCCCACACTTGCATCATTCAAGATAGAACATATTTGGTGGGGAGACCAAAATTATAAAATTCACAGCACAACATGCATGCATCGTATTCTTCTTTTCATAACACGGGACCCAAACCTATTTGGGTTCCTAAATCTAACATTTGATGATTTTGTAGGGGTGCTCTCATAAAAGGCCTCATTCGAGCATATGATACCTGAACAATGGATATTTAAGTCATATGATAAGATATGCAAATCAATTCATTTCGTTGGAGACAAGGGTAGGATGCAAGATAACACTTGGAGATAACACTACTAGGAGAGTAATGGGATCAGGTATAATTAGTGATTCATAAAATTTCATCATTAATAATATTTTACTTGAAGATGGACTAAAACACAACCTGCTCAGCATCAGCTAGCTCTGTAATAAAGACTTCAGCATAAACTTTCAGCCAACTTGCTGCCTTATAAGCTTAAATGACTGAATTTTTTTGCAGGGAAAAAGGATCACAACGACTACATGCTGGATTTAAATTTCTTTAAAGCTGATATTATAATTTGCTTAAAATTAATTGCTGATAAATATTGGCCATGGCATAGGAGTTGTGTCATGCAAACATGAAAAGCTTAAGAAGATCACCCAAAAAAACTTAGTGAGAGGTGTCCCAAGCTAAAGTTCACCAAGGACCACCTGTATGATGCCTGTTAGTTAAGGAAACAAGTCAAATCATCTTTCTACTCAATCAAAGACATAAACACTAGTAAACCCTTAGAAGTCTAACACATGGATCTCTTTGGACCTGTCAGCACTTCAAGCCTAGGAGGGAAAGTCATTGGGTATGTGATTGTTGATAATTATTCTAGGTTCACCTGGGTTAGATTTTTGTCTCATAAAAGTGAATCATTCGAGGAGTTTAAATCTTTTTCACTTAGATTCAGAGGAAGCTAGGTTGTGAGATTATGACTTTTCATAATAATCATAGGGGAGAGTTTAAAAATGAGAAGTTTGAAACCTACTTTTAGGAGCAAGGGATAGATCATAATTTTTTAGCTCCTAGGACCCCTCAGTAGAATGTGGTAGCTAAAAGGAAGAACATATCCCTGGTATAAGCCACTAGAGCCATGTTAGTTGAATACTCACTTCCTAAATACTTTTGGGCAAAAGTGCTGAATACACCCAGTTTTGTTCTGAATAGGGTAAATTTTAGATCTAAGCTGAAAAAAATACTCTATGGAATTCTTAAGGGTAGGACACCCGACCTCTCTCACCTCCGTGTCTTTGGATGTAAGGTGTTCATTCTGAATAATGGGAAGACTCAACTAGTAAAGTTTGACCCAAAGTCTAATGAAGGAGTGTTCCAAGGTTACTTAAGTGTTGGGAAATCCTATAGAATCTTCAATAAAAGAACCCTAATTATTAAGGAGACCACTCATATTGTGTTTGATGAATCTGATAATTCTAGAGGGTTTAGGATAGAAGAAGTGGAGATTGTAGAAGTCACCTAAGGATTAGAATCTACCAATTTGGCGGAATGGGTAGAACCTGAAGTTTCCATACCTAGAGAAAAAAGATATTCTTTGAGTTATCATAAAGAACTGATCTTAAGAGACCCTTCTGAAGGTGTTAGAATTAGGCATTGACTTAGAAAGAAGTAAATCACTCTGCCTTCATTTCAATGACTGAACCTACCAATATCAATTAAGCCCTTTCTAATGAATTCTGGATCCTAGCCATGCAAGAGGAACTAAACCAACTTATTAGGAATGATGTTTGGGAGCAGGTAGAAAGACATAAAAACCAGAGTATAGTGGGAACCAAATGTATGTTTAAGAATAAAATGAATGACTCTTGTGTGGTGGTTAGGAATAAGGCAAGATTAGTGGCTAAGGGGTACAACCAAATAGAAGGAATTGATTTTGAGGAAACCTTTGCCCCTATAGCCCATTTGGAAGCCATTTGAGTGCTACTAGCTTTTGCCTATTATAAGGGATTTAAGCTTTTCCAAATGGATATCAAGAGTGCCTTTTTAAATGGGATAATAAAGGAAGATGTGTTTGTAGAGAAACCCCATGGCTTTGAGAATTCCCAATTTCTAAATCATGGTTACAAATCGAAAAAGCCTTATATGGATTAAAATAGGCACCCAGAGCATGCTATGAGAGTCTTAGCACATTCCTACTATAAAGTGAGTTTATTAAGGGGAGCGTAGACACTACCCTTTTTTGAGGAGAGTAGAGATGAATTACTCATTATCCAGATCTATATTGATGATATACTTTTTAGATCTTATGATAAAAGTTTATGTGATGATTTTTCTAAAATAATGAGTAAGGAATTTGAGATGAGTATTATGGGAGAATTATCCTACTTTCTTAGATTTAGCATAAAGCAAATAGAAGATGGAACTGCTCTTAATCAATCAAAATACATTAAGGATATCTTGAAGAAATATGAAATGGATAAAGCCAAGCCAATTAACACACCCATGAGCACTAGTGTCTAGTTAGCTAAGGATTCAAATGGAAAATCTATTGATCAAAAGAAGTACAGAGGAATAATTGGATCACTTCTTTACCTGACTACTAGTAGACCTGATATTATATTTAGTGTTTGTCTCTATACTAGATTTTAAGAAGATTCAAAGGAGTCCCACCTGACTACTATTAAGAGAATTCTTATATATCTCTTTTAGGGACCCAAAACTTAAAAATCTGGTATCCTAGGTATAGCACCTCCTTTGAAATTATAAGATACTATGATTCTGACTTTGCAGGATATATGGTGGATAGAAAGAGCACCCCTGGAACTTGTCAATTTATATGATAATCTTTAGTCTCCTAGTCCAATAAAAAATAGAACTCAGTTGCACTGTCCGCTGCTGACACTGAATACATAACCTTAGGAGGTTATGTGGCCCAGGTCCTTTGGTTAAAGAAACAAATTCTGTATTTAGGACTTCCTGTAGGCACAATTTCTATCCTATGTTATAACACTAGTGCCATCTATATTTCAAAGAACCCAATCCAATACTCCAAGACCATACACATCAACATCAGACACTACTTGATTAGGGACCATGTTAGCAAAGGAGACATAGAGCTACATCACGTAGCCACTGAAAACCAACTAGCAGATATCTTCACAAAACCATTAGCCTTTGAAACCTTTAGCATCATCAGAACCAGATTATGTGTGATAGATATTCATGCTTAAAATTAATTCTCTCTATTTATGTTTCAGCACTTAGTTTTTGTTTAATTTGTTTGTTTGCTTCTTATGTATTTTTTGATTTCCTGCTAATTTTTTTCATTTTTCTTTGGTTATTTGCATGATTTGGTTATTTTTATGTGCTTTTCTTTTGTTCTTGATTTTTTATTTATTTTCTTCAGAATCAGATCACTGCTCACTACTACTGATGAACTTAATTTTTAAATGTGAGTTTTTCCTTATTTTTTTGTTTAGAAGCTTATAAGCATTGATTGACTTCTCTAAAATAGTTAAGGGAAGAATGTTTCTTTCCTCTAACTCTTTTAATGGTGTATTTTTCTTTTTGGATAAAAATCTTTTTTAAAATTAAAAGGCTGGACATTGAAATAGAGATCTATTTTATCTTCCTATAGTAATCTATCTCATATGAGTAGTGTTTCAAATCACTGAATCACTTTCATATTTTCTTAATTAGGTTGTTGCATTTATCATATGAGAATGGATTTGTTTATGGATTACTTTTCCTTATATAAGAGAGTGAGTTATTTTTCTCTTATATCTGGAAAATAATCTTACAACAGAGAGTCTTTTAGAGTTTTTAAAAGAGAGGTAGCTCATAAAAGATACGCGAATCAACTGAAAAAAGGCACAAAATAAGCCCAACATAGAAAAGATGAGCAATGTTCACCAAAAAATTGAAAATATACACAAAGTGTATCAAAATCAAAAGATGCGCAAAGTGTGCCAAATAATTAAAAAAGAGGTACAAAGTGAGCCCACATAGAAATAAGCTTTCTCCTCTTTCAAATCTTTAAAAATCTTAGGAGAATTCATATGCCACTTAATATATTCAAACACTTGAGATTGAAAATTATGATTTTTAATTCTTACTTTGCAATAATATTTTATCAGATATTTTTCTTGAACAAAGTTTGAAAGGATCACTTTCTTGTCTAATTTCTTTTTTTTCTGAATTAGATTTTTTTTTGAAAGGAATTTGAACCTGTAAGGTGTCCGAGGTAGGGTTTACAAAAATTAATTTTCTAATTTTTTTGGATTTTAGCTCATTAATTTCTTCCTATTGGCTTTTGAATTGAAATTTAAGAAAAAAATTTGATTTATTGGACCAGATCGATTAAAAAGAAAACTTTATTGTAATTCTTATTTTTGTTTGTTTATGTTTTTTTGTGTTTGTTTCTAAGTTTATACTTCGTTCTATTATATGTTCTGTTTATTGGTTGTTTTTCTATTTGCTCCTTTCTGTGATGTCAAAAGGGGGAGTAGTAGTGTTGTTAATATTTAGTGTTGGTAATGTTGTACTGTTTGCCTAGTTTAGTAAATTACTTTTAGTGTGTTTTCTTTGCCTTATGTTTCATTTGTTTATATATATGCTTTATTTGAAAATTGTTCAACATATGTTTGTCATCATCAAAAAGGGAGAGATTATTGCAAATCTGGATTCAAGCATTATAATTTTGATGATAATAAACATTCCTATCATTACAACATGTATATTTTGTTGCGCTGCATACTAGGTCCATAAGATCAATTGCAATTCAAGCTAGCTCAAGATTGGACTGAGTTTGTGTGTATTTTAAATTCTAATAATTTTTTCTTATCTTGAGTCAAATATAATAAGGTGGATCCTAATGCTAAGTAACCTTGCATATACAAACTCAGGGGGAGAAATTGGGTAAGTCAAAGTGTTTTTTATTTTTTGATCATATTGTACAGGATAATCCAAAATTGTCCTAAACGATTAATTAAAAATATAAACCCTAACGAGGGCATCAGTGTTAAGGAAAATTTATTAGGCAGATCATCCTAGACGATCCTCCCACATCCTTGATGATTTATTACAATCTTTCCTAAAATAATCACATAATTAGGAGACTAATTATTGTTTAATTGATCAATCACCTCGTACAGGATGATCATCCTGATCGTCTTGGATGATCCTTTTTTTTTGTGGGATGATCTCAATCATCCTGAACGAAAACCATGATTTTCTTCTAATCGTGTAGGATATCATCCTGGATGTTCCAAACTTTCTGCAGGATGATTTGTCGATTGCCACTCAAAATGAACAGATCATCCCAGAAGATATTGAAATCATCTAGGGTGAAAACCCTTTTCTTTCTGATCGTCATGGATATCATCCTCGATGTCCCGAACATTTTTTTGGATGATTTGTCATTTTCTACTCAAATTGAACTAATCATCCTGGATGATCATAAAATCATCCTTGATGATATGTAGAATATATTTCTTCTAATTATCTAGACCATGGTAATCATCCTGGCAAAATTGCTAATTTTGTAGTGATCATACAGGACGATCGACAGATAGTCCTGGATGATATAGCTAGTAAGTTGAATTTTAAGGCACTTTTTAAGCCTTCTATTTAAGCTCTTTAACCATCTCTTTAGCAATCTTTTGTTAGTTTTTCCACTCCAAGAGAGCTTAGAGGAGAAGGAGAGTTTGGGAGAGAGAGAGGATCTTATGAGGGGTGGTGTTTGAGGGGATTCACAAAGGATTCTCTAAGCAATGATTCAATTATCATTTTCCTTCTTCATCATTGGTTCTATGGTGGCCTTAGGGAGATGATCATTAGCATCAGATCTAGGATCTCTGCCTACTTCAGGAGGAAACAAAAGGAGTTTGGGGTTCTCTGCCTTCTTCAGGATGAAGCAAAAGGATTCTCGGGTTCTCTGCCTGCTTCAAGAGGAAGCAAAAAGAGTCAAGGCTCTCTGCCACATTGGGGTCGGTGGAAAGATTTTGTAAGGGTTTCTCTGCCTTGCTGTGAGAGTAAAAGGAGAGTCACTATAGAGTTTCGTGCAATACTTGGAGGGGAGGCTCCGGGGAGTGGACCTAGGTCAAGTTAATCGAACCACTATATTTTTGTGATCTGATCTATGGTTGAAAATCTTATTTTGGTTATCTATTTCTACTTAAATTATTCATGTTTTAAATATTTAAAAAGATAAATATATTTTTTTGTTTGTGCAAGAATTTTTAAAGTACCAATTCACCCCCCTCTTGGTTAGCCTTGGAGTAGTTTATAAGGGCTTCACAATCCTAACAAACTTTCATTATTTGCTCTGTATGAGTATGGCCACCTGCATAAGATTGAATTAGTATAAATAAACTCTAACCTAAGGGTAATCTATCACATAATCGAATCAAAACACAGATTGCATGTAATTAAATAAACAATCAATCAATCTATACTAGCAACAAGCTTGTAGTGAAAACCATGAAAAATTTGACACACAACTACAAAAAGTAAACACTAGCCTAGCCTAAGACTAGAATTGGTTATCCAAGAAAATCATTTAAAGTGTGTGAGGTAAGCTGTATGGTTTGGATATGTCCTATATAGGATTGATTAGTTAAAGTTATTTTAGTGTTCTAGTTGGTTGAAAGGCTTAGGGGAAAATTTAATTAAGGTTTAAGTATTAATAATTTAAAATTAATTTTAAAGTGTTAAATGGCTACCACCTTTGTTGCTCATCGAAGTCATGAAGTTTATTTCACCTTCCTTGGGACTATGTCAATAGCCTCGTAGGCTTAGGTTACATGTGCTAATCGATATAATTAAATGATTTAATTTGATTAAGGTTTGAAAGTTGATGAATTTTTGTTAGGATAGAATAGTTTATAGTTTTAAAGTTGGATTGTGGTTTTTGGATTTTTAAATTAATTTTTGAATTTTTTGAATTACCTGAATTATTAAAATGTATTAATTAAAGGGGTCAAATTTTGACTTTTAGATTAAGATTAATATATGGAAAGCTAGTATTTTTTATAAATATTAGATCTTTAGATGAGTAATTTAACACTAAGTTTGCTGGATTTAGATTTTTCGATGAGAACTTATGAATGTTTGAAGTTTTAACTTAAATTTGACTTAAGTTCGACCAAATAGTTGACAGTTTTATTTTGAATTTCTTCTAGTGTTTTAATATTTTTGATAAATATTATATCCCAAATGGAGTCCAACGCCTTTGAGTTTGCTTAATTTAGAATTTTCTAGAATTAGTTATGATTTTTAGATGTTTGGCAATTTATTAGAATTAATCAAATTATTTAATTAAGAGGCGTTTATTGATTTTGCTCCAAATGAACTCCCAACTTCTTAAAATCAACTCCAAAGATCAGGAATGACCTAATGAGAGATTCCCAAGTGTTTGAGAATTTTTGAATTTAATTAAATTAATTAAATATTAAATTTTAATTAAAATTAAATTAAGGTTAAAATTAAGTCTAGTCAAGGGGCTCTTATTTTTCTTAACTTGGAAATTAAATTCTGGTCAGTATGAGGTATTATATTTTTCTTTTGGATTTAAATTTGATTTATTAGAATTTTTGAAAGTTTTTGATGTTAAGATAAGGATTTAATATTAAGTTAGCTAATTAAGGGTCTTAATGTTTTTTTTAATTGCTGGAAATTTTTCTATGGGCTGGAGATGTCACTTTGTTTGAGTGATTTAAGTTTCATGTCAATAGGATGCGTATCATAATTATTAAAATTAATATAAGTTCTTTAAATATGTCCTTAATTATTGTTCTTAAGGTGTCACTACATTGAATGAACTTAAATCTATGTTCCACTAACCCTTGGACAAGCATATGAATACACATACAATCATAACCCAGTCCTTAAATCTAGGAGAGCTTAAGGCGAAGTGAGTGTGTACCTCCTACACATGCATATGAAGATAGAATTTAATCAATTGAAGGATTAATCAATGAATAATTATAAAAATAATTGCCCATTAATTAATCACTATTCCCCCCATCAATTTTATTCAAATAGCTCAATCTATGCCTAAAATCTTCAGACCTCACTCAAGGCACTCAAAATTTAATGTATATAGTTCCAAAATAGAGTCAAATATATATACATATATATGTCTATATATTTAATAACATATGATCTTTTAAAATTATGAATGTCAAAGTAATATTAAAACATAATTCAAAATAATTTTTGAAAATTATATAAAATTAGAGATAACTTTAAAATAGAGATTCTCAAATTTTGAAATAATTTGATTGATACTTAATTAAATAATGATTAGATATTAAATATTCAAAAGTATTTAAAATTATTTAAAATATATCAAGATTTTAATTTTAATGTTAATTTTAAATTAAAGTAATTAAAATCCTAAAAATTTTAAGATATTATGCATATTTTTCTAAGTTCAAATGAATTTCTTTTGAAATTTTGAAGTTTTATGTTAAATAAGGTATTTAAATTAACTTAAAATCAATTAATATTTAAAGTAATTCTTAAATTAAATGTTAAATGTTTCTAAAATTTTAAAATTATTTAAAGTAATTTTATTTTAATTTTTAAAACTATTTGAATTTAATTTTATTAACTATTAATTTAATATTTAAATATTTAATAAATTAAAAGTTATTTAAAATTTCAAATTATTTTAAAATTTTAATTAAAATATTTTAAAATGATTTTCTAATTATTTAAAATAATTTAAAATAGAACTTTGAATAAAATATTTAATATTTAATTAATATTAATTAAATATTTAAATAATATAAATTATTAAAATATTTAAAAAAATAAATTATTTAATTCATAATAATTATTTTTAATATATTCAAAATATGTTTAATAATTTAATTAAGATATTTTAAAATAAAATTTTAAATTTTAAAATGATTAAATTAGTATTAATCTTAATCTTAAATAAATATTAGAATATTGAGAATTGTTTAAATTATTTAAAGAAAATATTTTAATTAATATTTAATTTAAAATAAAGTATTCCAAATATTTTTATTTTAAAGTTGAAAATATGTTGAAATAAAAATTGCATTTTAAATTAATATTAATTTAAAATAAAATATTCCAAACATTTTGATGATTTTTAATTAAATATTAATAAAAAAATACTTGCCATTTAATATTGAAAAGAATTTAATGTATATTTTAATATATAATATGTATGTTTTTATAATTTTAAAATTTTTTTTATATTTTTTAGAAGTTTTTTGTATTAAAAATAGTTTACATAATGCTTTGAAAATCATTTATAAATGATTGGCGATGACTCATGTAATTAGGCGATTTTTTTTTTTTTTTTTTGCATCAAATCAATTCCAAACATCATAAAGTCTTCCCCTAATGTCACTAATGACTCCTACAAATGATTTCATATTTTTTAAATTATATTTAATTTTTTATTTTTAATTATTTAATTTATTAATTATTAGTTTTTTTTATTTTCAAATTACTTTTTATTTTGGTTGAGTTTCAAAGTGCTTTTCTTTTTCCTCTACTTAACATTTTATTATGAGCACGTAACACTTTTAAATGTCTTTTAAAAATTCATTTGAATTAATTATGAATTAATAAAAACCTTAAGTCAATTACGTTGTTTAAATTTTCGTTCACCGATTGATAGACTAAATGAACTCCAAATGTTGTAAAATTAGAAACATAAGTTCATATGAACAAGTGCTTTAAACCTATTTAATTTGGATTCATCAAAGCATTCCTAGGTTTCAAAATGAACCCCCTAAGATAATTACACCTATACCTTTGGAGAATTCATCTAGTAGATCTATTCATTAGATTGGGTTGCAATCAATGATATTCTTACCCTTAGAGAAAAATTAACACACCAAATAGTAAAACCTAATTTCCTATGGATTTATGTGTACCGAATTCTTAAGTCGTATGTCCAAAAATTGACCTATGAACCTGAGATGATCAATTGAAGCTCTTAGAGGTTTCCAACTAACATGAAACTTTTTTGGTATATAAAACATATGCCCAAGAATCATCCATGTTATTTTCACCTCATGGGGAAATTTACTTGAAGAGTAATTTTAGAAATACCACTGGGAGTAGTTTTCAAATTATATTTAATATAGGCAGAATTGAAGCATGCAATCCTAGAGCTTTTAGTCTTCTTCTTAAACTAAATATATAGAGCTTTAGATTACTTGATTTGGCTAAGTGGTCTAGGTGTTATGAATTTTTAAAGCACAAATATTTTCTTTGATTATTTATTAAGCTAATCAAACACTCAACTAGACTTTACACATAGCACTATCTAATTAGCATAGCTATGATTGGTGCATTAAAAAAAAAATGCACTTTCATGAATAGCCATCCTATTCAAGATCAAACTGTCAGAATTTAATCTCGACCGAACCAAAGGATCTTGAATAATATAATCTAAGCCTTTGATCAAAATTAATAGTTAGGATTTAGACTTTAACCTCCTACATATTCTCTCATTTGAGAGCATATTATAGCCAGATCTAAGAGATCAGCAAAACTAAATCCCTTTAAATTAATCAAATAGGATTACTGTAGCATGAACCCTCTATCCAACAGCTAGATCCCATTGGATTGGATGTTTCTTTAACACTTGACTTGACCTGCTTAGCCAGGAGCTCAAGAATGAAAGAATACCCAATCTAATGCTCAAATTACCAAAGCTTGAGTTCAAGCAGCTTTGATTGGGTTCAGAGAGCATTTCTCCTTTAGGGAGAAGGACTAGAGGAGTAGTGGATCAAAACTTTATTTTTGAGCAAAGGAGTATCATTGGAGCTCACTCAAACTTGATGGAAACCCACAAAGGATATGCTGGGAGACTTGGGATTGAATGCTCATAATCTCAAGAAGCTATTCAAATTGAAATTATGAACCTTTCTTTAGAGAAAATCAGAGTATTTATAGGAATTTGAAATTGAGCATAGCTAAGAATTTGGCTCTATTCAGGACACCTTAGGCCATTGAGTCATGTTGGGATTATTCAGTACAACCCATAGAAGGATTTTGGAGAATTCCAAGGCTTGGGGTCATATAGTCTACAAGCTTGGGTTGAACCCATTGGACACATGGATGGTTTTTTGAATTGCGGCAAGCTTCGACCACCACATGATCATGGGTGAAATGTCAAGGAGTCTGAAATGTTCCTGATTTCAATTCATGGGCCAATTGAACTTGGTCTGGTCTTGATAGGCATGTTAGCACATGATTACTTATTTTGAATACTTTGGGTCAGTCAGATTTGCTTACCCAAGCTAGCCCAAGGGTTAGGTTGGTTAAGGTAGATGCAAGGGATTAGTAGGCTTCCGATGCAAGTATTGGCTTGGAATGAGATTAGGCTCAATGGTAAGTAATTTTAGATACTTGGGTAAAGCCATGTCGCTAGCCCAAGTGGACCCATAGATTGGATCACCTGGGGTTGGTCCTAGTGATCCAATATGCAATCCCATGGGTTTTGTTGAGTTTGGTCTTATTAAAGTCATTCTAAAATGCATGTTAAAATACTTAAGCGACCTTTTGGACAATAATGGTTAATTTGGTCAACCATAGTTGACCTTAGGTTGGGGTAGGATTCAATGTATTACCAATGTGATTTTGAGTTTGTTGGAGATGGTTCCAAGGTTTAGTGGGGTCTCCTTACATGAAATGCAAGTTCAAAGGTTTTAGGGTTCACTTGCTCAACCTAAGTTGACTTGATCAACAAAAATTCACCATGGCTTAGATTCAGGTTTAATGCACTACCTATCACATATGAAATGTATTGGAGGAGGTTTTAAGGTTATGTTTATCTGAGCTATGTTAAAGTTTAAGGAAAATTCAAACTCAAGGAGTTGGAGGCTTTTAAAGTTAAGGGGGCCTTATGGTCAACCGTGTTCCTCTAATTACTCAATATTAGTTCACTACATCATCATAATGGCAATGGCCATGATCAATGAATTTAGGGAGGCTTCCATGATAAATTTCTTAAATATATTATGTCGAGTGGCATAGACTGTGAATTTTTATGGGTTTTGCAGCCTTAAAATATGCTTTGAATTTATGGGGTTAGTGAACTTGAAATGGTCCAAAATTAATGTGCTTGATCCTAGGGACATGTTTAAGCAATATGCAAGTGACTAATCATGAATCAAATGTCATTAAGTTAAATTTTTAGGTGATTTAAAGTTCACCTAAAATAGGTTATGGACCAATGGGTTTTGGATTAAATTTTGTGCACTGGATTTTAAGGTTTGGATTTATGGTTGGATTTGCACAATAGATTTGGTTTAGATTTCATTTGATCAATGATATAGCAAGATTTAAGATTTGACATGTTTAAATAATTGACAATCATTGGTGTTTGTCAGTGATTGAATAGATGATCAGGTGATAATCACAAATGATTGTCAATTAAAGGATTTGATGTTTTATTTTGCTTTAGATTTTAAGTGTGATTTTGAAGGTCAATGGTTGAGAGAAAGTTTGATTTTAAAATGGTCATATCTTTGACAATCATTTGGTGAATATAAAGTTATTCATCAGATCATCAAATGAAAATTAAGGATAATTGTCAAGTGATGAGTTTAAAGCCAATGATTTGATCACTATGCCAAAGCATAATGATAGATTTTTTTAATTTAGGTAGTTGACCTCACTCAAAAATGAGGTTAACACTTGGCTTCCCCAGACTTTAATCCCTTCAGGAAGTTTCTTCCTCTGGAGCTAGGGAAGAGAATTAGCCATCAAACAGCCCCTAAAACCCTATGTGCAAAGGTAAAACTAAATCCCCTATTTCTACTTAGGTTTTCAAACAATAAACTATATATACATTATAAAGCCACCAATAATGGTATATGTAGTCATTAGGAAGGTTATAAGTTTAGAGTCATCTTAACTAATCTAAATGACATGTAAAATTAGGGTTTCAGAGTTTAGAATGAGGAAGTTTAAATTATATCCATTTAATCCTTTCCTTTTAATATGAATGATTGTGATTTAGTTATTTTAGTCATTTGATCCAACTGGCCAAACAACATGTATCTCCTATTGCTCGCATGACTAAATCTTAGATAAATTCCAAACCATGTGGATCAAACGAGACTAATTCATTAAAACATGGGTAAGCTCCAACTCACTCATCATCATGTGTCTAACTGCTATAATGTCACCATCTCAATGATTACAGCACCGTGCTAATGATTAATGGGAATTGGTTATAAATATATTTAAATTCTCATAAACTTTAAAAAATCTTAACAAATTCACTTTTTTTCAAAAAATTACAAATAATTACTCTATGGATTTAAGATAGTGAGCTCTTTAATTTAAAATTAATTTTAAAGCTTTACGAATCATGGCTAAGGAGTAATTTGCATATAAACCCCTATAGATTTTTAATTAATAAGTCTTATCCATGTGTCTAATTAAGCTCAAATTGGAGCAGGGAAAACTCGGGGATGTTACCAACATCCCTTAATTTTCTCTATTTACACTACAAGAAAAATGACATTTTCCAGTGGCCATTTTTTGCCTAGAAAATGATTGAAATGCGTCCATAAAAATTATTAAAAATGATAATATTTAGTTTAATTAATTTTATTTAACAAATCAAATTATTATTAAATATTTTTTATTATTAATTTATTAATATTATTTTAATTAATTTTATTTTGCACAAAAATAATTATTAAAATAAATAATAAATATTTATAGAAAATTCCGAATTCTATCAAAATTCTACTGAAATTTTTGTCATAAATTCGATTGGATAATTCGCCAAAAAATTAGGCAAAAAATAAGCTAAAAATCTAAAGAAAATTTCGCTTGAAATATTCCATTAGAAATACACAAAAAAATCTACCAATTGTTCTAAGAGATTTAGTTCCACCGAAAACAAAAAAAAGTATTTTCCTCGTAGTGTTAATTTTACTAACCCAATCTCTATCATTGAATTTTCTAATATAAGCTTCAAATTTCAACAAAAATATTTTGAAATATACTAAGCCTATTCCTTAGAGCATTAGGCCACAAATTTTACGCTTGTTTACTTTCTTAAAAGGGTTAGATCACACAAATTGTAAACCCATTGGAATAATAGGGACACCTAGGGAATTAAACTTAGGGTTTGGTATAGACAATTTAAAATATTTTAGGAAATTCTCCCCACAGCCAATAAGTTTAAAATTCAAACCTAGAAAACTTAATGATATTCTAAACCCTATTTTGGGGCTGACTTTTTTGAAAATCATAAAGGTTTCTTGATTTTTTAATTTCTAAAGATGATATTGTGAAACTTGCTTCTCCATATTAATATACACTAATTGGGAAGTTTTCTTTACGGCACGCTAATCTGGATTCAATTTGGTCTTTCTTTGGCAACCTCAAATTATCTGCTATTTTTTCTATTGGATTACTTGATGCTCAGCATGTAGCTATTCAACAATCTAATGATTTAGATTATAGCCAAATTTTTGCGAGATGATCTTAGTACATTAATAACTATCAAAAGAGACTTTTGAAGTGTACTCCTTATTTTGATATTAGAGAGGAGTCTTCTATTATTCCTGTATGGATTTCTTTTCCAAATTCGAGATTTCATTTCTTAAATCCGCATGTTCATCACACTTTGGGATCTATATTTGGAAGACCTCTTCAATCAGATCAATCCACTGCCTCAAGATTTGGTCCTTCTGTTGCCTGGATTTTGGTGGAATTGGTCATTACCAAAAACGTGCCCACATGAAGTATGGCTTGGATCAGAAACTTTGGGTTATTTGCAAAAGGTTGATTTTAAAAACATACCAGATTTTTATTCTCATTGCAAATTTCGTGGACATTTGTTTAATGAATGTTTTGTGGCTCACTCAAACTTAAAAAACGGATCAAAGAGGGAAAAATGTGGATCATTCGGGTAAGAATGATTGTATTGATAATGAGACTCATCTCACTCTAGAAGTGAACAATGATAATATGTTTGTTCAAGACAACATGGCTACAATACCTATAGATATTCTTAATATTGAGGAGGAAGCTAATGATGGAAACCATTCTTTAAAGGAATCTCATGTTATATCCCCAAAGGATGGATTACTTGATCAAGACATAGAAGAGGAACCTACAAATTCTAGAAGATCGCCTTTGAAGGAATTAGTCCAAAATGAAAATGGAGATAATGACACTCCCAATGTCAATGTTACTGGAGTTGTGATGCATAAAGAATTTACTTTAAATGTTAGTAATTGTGAACAATTGGAGAATGAGGAAGGAGATGAGGAGGAGCATAGGGAGGAAGGAGGATTTGTTCCTAACAAGGATGTGTCTTTTTTAGGAAAATTTGTAGGTATAAATGATGTCTCTATGTTTTCTACTCCTTCCAAACATCATGCCAATAATATGGAAGAGGGTTATACTAAAGTGGGAAAGAAGAAATCTAAAAATAACAAACTCTCTGAAGGTCAATCTTCTAGAGTTACCCGAGCTTCTCATAATTCTTCAGCCAATGGTTAACACCCTTATTTGGAATAAAAGGGGTGTGGGGAACCCTCCTTCTAGGGATAGGGTAAAGAACTTATGCAAAATTTATAATATTAATGTTTTAGTTTTGCATGAACTGTTAATGTTTTATTCCAAGATTATTTCGATGCGTACTAAACTTAGTTTTGATTGCCCTTTTAGTAATTACTTGAATAAATTTTGGATTTTTTTGAAACATTAGACACACTTAAATATTCTTAATGATTTTCCTCAAATTATGCATATTAATATCAATTATCTTCAATTTTCTTGCCTTGCTTCTTTTGTGTATGCTTCTTGTTCTAGATTTAATAGGTGAACTTTATGGAATGAAATTATAGAATTTTCTTCTAATATTTCTAAACCTTGGATGGTTCATGGTGACTTCAATACCACTAATGTTTCTGAGAGAGCTCGGGGGAAACCTCCAAATTTCCAAGCTATGGAGGATTTTAATGATACATTATTAGTTTCTAATTTACATGATATTAGTTTTTTCTGGTAATGCCTTTACGTGGAATCAAGCTACTATATGGCAACGTTTAGATTGTATTCATTTTAATAGTGTTTGGATTTCTAAGTACCATAATACCCATATTGAGCATTTGTCTAGAACTCTCTCTGATCATGCTCCTTTACTTTTGAATATTTCTATGAATGACAATTTTACTTCTTCTCATTTTAAATTTCAAAATATGTGGCTTTTGCATGATTCATTTGTTGCAAATTTGGTTTCAAGGACTATGATTTTGATGATAGAAAATATTTTTGTTTCTGGTTGCTTGTTTAATCTGTTAGGTCTACAGGATCAATTGTAAGTTCAAGCTAGCCCAAGATTGAGTCAGTCTGTTTTGTAATTCAGGTCCAATATACTGTTTTCACCTTTATTGAGTCAAAATGTAATATAATTGGTCCCTTAGCTAAGTAACCTAGCACACACACACACTCAGGGGGAGAGTTTTAGTGAATTAGAGTTTCTGTTCATTTTTTATTTTGATCATCCTGGACGATACAATTAAAATAGAAGCCCTAATTAGGGCGACCAAGTTAAGTCGGTCTAATTAAGCAGATCATCCTGGACGATCCTCTGATTGTACAGGATGATAGGCTTAAATTAAAAATCTTAGCTGCCAGATTAAATTAGGCAAGTTTTTCTTTTTAGAGATTTGGTCTGATCGTCTCAGACGATACGTATATCATCCTAGAGGATCCTTTACAGTCAAGCCTAAATTAGTCAGTAATTAAGGAAAATAATTAATGTTTGATTGATACGATCATATCATCCCAGATAATCGTAATGTCGTACGATATGATATATGCAAAATTTGGACCGTCCAGAGCAATTTGGCTGGCCGAACAGAACTATCCTCTATATGTTATGCCCAATTTTAAACTAATCGTACAGGATGATATAAATATCATTTTGGACGATAAAGTCATTTTAAATCGTACAACACATTTTGAGCAATCTGATCAGCAGGATGCTCAGGACGATTTTGACTATTTTAAACTAATCATACAGGACGATAGAAATATCATCCTGGACGATCAAGTCATTATGAGATCCTCTAGCATAAGTTTCCATGGATGAACAAAACTATTCTTTGAACAAAATTTTAATTTACACTAATCATGCCGGACGATCGCAGAATCGTACGGGATGATCTGAACAAACTTTTTCTTCTAATAGTCCAGAGAAACCAGATCGTCTAGGCTGAAATATGAGTTTTTATACTGATCATACAGGATGATCCGTTGATCATCCTGGATGATATTTGACGACCAGTTGAGATTTAGGGCATTTTTTAGCCCTCCTTTAAAACATCTTTTTCTTCCAACAAGAAAAATCTTTTGCCACTTTCCTTTCTAGAGAAAACCTTGAGAGAGAGATAGAGAGCTTGGGAGAGAGAGAGGATCCTATAAGGGGGAGTTTATGAGGGATTCACAAAGGTTTCTCCAAGCAAGGATCTAAGTCATCTTCTCTGTTCGTCGTCTCTTATCTTATCGGTGTCTCTGTGGGAGCATTATTTGCAAGAAGATCCGGGTTCTCTGTCAGCTTCAGGAGGAAGCGAAATGATTCCAGGTTCTCTGTCTGCTTTAGGAGGAAGCGAAAGGAGTCTAGGTTCTCTACCTGCTTTAGGAGGAAGTGAAAGGAGTTTAGGTTCTCTGCCTCACCCGGTTGGGGGAAAGGAGTTTTTATACAGGCTTCTCCGCCTTACTGTGGGAGCAAAAGGAGAGTCACTTAGTGTTAGTGCAATACAAGGAGGGGAGGCTCCGGGGAGTGGATGTAGGTCAAGTTGATCGAACCACTATAAAATCTGGTGTGTTCTTTTTTATTATTTTCTATATTTACTTTTATGTTGATGATTGTGTGATTGAGATTATTATTCTGTTATCGTTGAATATCTGCACATCATCATGTAACTATAAAAGTTTTAAAACATTCAAAAAGATTTTCTAAATCGTTGTTTTGTTCTCAAATTTTTAAAACTACCAATTCACCCCCCCCCCCCTCTTGGTTAGCCTCGGGACTAGTTCATAAGGGCTTAACATCCCAATCGAACTTTCATCATTCCCTACTAATATTGAAGCTAAGGGGCATGTTATTGTTTCCCAATAATAATTATGGGGGTATGAATCGTCTTTGGCTTAAGCTCAAGCAGCTCAAGCAAAATTTAAATTTGTGGAATAAATGTGTTTTTAAGAATTTATCTACTTATATTATGGAAGCTAAGAAATAAGTTGATTTAGCTGATAATATTTACATGAATCTTTCTTTGACAGAAGACCTTGCTACTTTGAGTGAGGCCATGGGCACCTTAGTTAATCTTCAAGAATAAGAAGAAATGTATTATTCATGAAAAGTTGCTTGTAAGATTTTAGCTGAGGGGGATAGAAATACTAAAATTTTCACAATATTACTAATCATAAAAAAGTTTTTATTTATATCCACAATATTTCCACTCCTGAAGGTTATCATTTTGATTCCCTTGACTTGGTTTTTGATTCTGGTGTTAAGTATTTTAAGTATGTGTTTAACAAAAACTTTACTCCTACTTTAGATTTGGATTTTTCTTTTATTTCATCACTTGTGTCTGAAGAGGATAACTTTATGCTCACTAAAATTCCAAATGAGGATGAGATTGGGTTGGTTATTAAAGAAATAAATTCTGACTCTGTGGCTGGTCCGGATGGTTGTACTACTAAATTTTTTCCAAAAACTTGACAAATCATTAAGGAAGATTTAATTAATGTTGTTGTTGATTTCTTTAAAGGTGATCCATACCCTAAATTTTTTACCTCTAATGCTATCATTTTGATTCCCAAAAGTGATGTTACTAATTTTTGAAGTGACTTTCACCCAATTATTCTATGCGCTTTTTTCAACAAGCTCATTACCAAGTTAATAATGCCTAAATTAGCTTTAATTCTTCCTAATATAATCTCTCTTGAACAAACTGGTTTTGTTAAAGGTCAATCTATTTTTGACAATGTCTTATTAGCTCAAGAGCTTGTGCATGATTTGGAAGCTAAAATAGCTGGTGGGAATGTCTATTTTAAGATTGATATTACCAAAGCTTATGATAATCTAAATTGGGATTTTCTTTCCATTATGCCTCATTCATTTGGTTACAATAGTGACTTTATTAAGATCATTAAGAATAGTATTAAACATTGCTTTTTCTCAGTGATTATCAATGGTAGGAGTCTTGGTTTTTTTAAATCTACTCATAGTCTTAGGTAAGGGGATCCTTTATCTCATGCTTTGTTTATTATAGCTGCTGAATTTCTTTTTAGAGGCCTTAATAAACTTTTTAGAATTCACTCTAACTTACAGTATTGTACTATTGGTGGTTTTTAGGTGTCTCATTTAAGTTTTACTGATGATTTTATTAGTTTTATGAATGGTTCTAGAAAGATGCTTAATATCCTTTTTAAATTTCTTGGTCTTTTTTAAAGGGCTAGTGGGTTAATTTTTAATCCTCTGAAAAGTTACTTTATCACTGCTAAATCCATAAGTCAACTCAAAATTTCCTCTATTCAGGATAAGTATGGTTTTTTACATAAGCAGTTACCCCTTAAGTACTTAGGCACTCCTCTTTATAAAGGGAGAAAAATATCTCATTTATTGGGGGACATTTTCTCTAATATTCACAAAAAGCTTTCTACTTGGCTTTTTAATTTTCTCTCTTTTGGCTGAAGATTAGTTTTAATTAAGAGTGTTCTTTTCTCCATTCCTATATATTTATTTCACACTTTATATCCAACCATGAATTTTTGCACTAGACTTGAAAGGATTTTTAACAAATTCCTTTGGTGGGCCAAAGAAAATAAATTTGCTATTTTATGGTCTTCTTGGAATAGATGCTCTGGTGTCCAGATGAAGGCAAGCTGGGTTTCAAGAATCTCAGTGACATGGCTCTTGGTTTTTCCCATAAACTCTGGTTTAATTTAATGTAAGAAAAAGCCTTTCGTCGAAGTTTATGATTGCTAAATACTGTGTTGGTAAGCATCCTCTTAATTGCTTTTTCAAAAAAGGGGATTCCTTTAATTGGAAAAGGCTTTGTTCAATTAAATGGGATTCTAAAAATTTCATTCAATGCGGTCTGGGGTGTGGGGATATCTTTTTTTGGAAAGATAATTGGCTTGGTTTCTCTTTTTTTTATAATTTACTCAATACTCATACCAATAGTTCTTGTAAAGTTGGTAATTTTATTCAAGATGGGTCTTGGGATTTGAATTACCTTACTGATATGGTTCCTGATTTTATCATTAATCCTATTTTGAAAGTGCCTTTACAACTTGATTTGAAAGATTGCTTTTATTTAATAAGTTGAATGAAGGGAGCTTTGTGTTCAAAGAGGTTTGGCATTCTATTAGTAATTTGCAACCTAAGTCTAAGATTTTCTCTTCCATTTGGCAAAAAGGTATCCTTGTTTCTTATTCTATATTAATGTGGAGAATTTTCAATAATTATATCCATGTTGATACTATCTTAATGAAAAACAGTTTTTATATTGTGTCTAAATGCCAATGTTGCTATCATATTGAGAATTTGAAACATGTTTTTGCTAATGGACCTATTGCTCATAAATTTTGGCTTTATTTTGACAATGTGTTTACCTCTCAATTTTGTAAGAACTATACCAACATTATCAATATCATGCATGATTGGGTGGTTCCTATTAAGAGGCATATTAGAATTGTGTTACCCATCATCATTTGTTGGTTTCTTTGGAAAAGTAGGAACAAGGCTAAGCATGAGAATATTATTATGAAAGCCTCCTCCATTATTCTCAAGATTCGGGACAAAGTGAGACAATTATTTTTTTCTAAGTTGATTAATTTCGATTATTTTAACAACTGCTCTTTAATTGCCGAGCAATTTGGTATTTCAAGTTGAAGTACGAGATGCGCCAAAAGGGGGGTGAATTGGTATTTTAAAATATAAATCCTAAACACGAGTTCTATTTTTAAAGGATTTTTCATATTTTTCAAAAGCTGATTTAACTAATCAAATGCGGAAGCTAATGATTCATTCACACTTACAATAATGTTGGTAAAATTTTAAATCTCATAGTAGAGTATTAAAATTAAACTTTGCTGAGCAGTTATAACAAAAATTAAATGCATGAAAAGTAAAATACGAAAAGTAGAAAAAGCACACCATAAATTTTTATAGTGGTTCGGTCAACCTTGACCTACGTCCACTCACTGGAGTCCTCCACTGTGAGAGTTGCACTATTAAAAGTTTACTCTCCTTTTGCTCCCATAGCAAGGGGAAGAAGCCTTTACAAAACTCACTTTCACCATCCCTAGTGTAGAGGAGTGCCAGATGCTATATCACCCTCCTGGTGATGGCAGTGATCCTTCTCCTTTTTCTCCCTCCTAGAGAAGGTCGAGGACCTTGAGGACTTTGACCTAGAAGCCTCTCTCCATAGAGAGCTCCCACAAGACTCACTAAGGCCATAGGAGGAGCAAGTGTACAGCTAGCTCGGAGCAACTATGTGATCCCCTCACACTCCTTCTCCCTCATGCTCAAGCTCACTTCTCCTTCCTAACACAAACCCTAGTTTTCTTTAAAAGCTCCCTCTCAAGAGTTTCTTCAGTTATCATGTTCCTCTCATTCACTCCCTTCAAAAGAATAAAAAATTTATTTTTATATTAGGCTTTAGAAAATCCTAATCATTTAATTGAGCTGTCACTATTCATATAAAATGATCCAATATCGAACAGTATTATGAGTTCAAAATTAGTTCCGTCCAGCACAAAGGGAAACAAACAGTTCATAAATTTTAAGCATATCATATTGTACGATCAGTAGATCATACTGGACGGTCATTTTATTTTCCACTGTTCATACAGAATGACTTATGAGATGAATAAAAATTATCTCTGTAATTTATCCCGCACTGTACACTTCGTACAGTTTGAATAGTTCAATTCAATCTGTCATCTTATACGATGAAAATATCATCCGGGATGAATAATTTAAGAAATCTTGGTTTCATCTGATACGATCTTTGGGACGACCAAATTTCCTCTATGTAGTTCATATGGTATGATGTATATCATATAATATGAATTGCAGTTATTAATAAACCATGATTTAATTGCCTGATTAAAGGGGATAATTTTGGCAAGATTTTAAATAATTATAAAATATGATTCATATCATATAGTAAGATTAGTTTAAGGATTAAATTCAAAATCTTACCTAAATTATACCGGCGGCTAGGGTTTTTAGATGGAACAAATCATATAATATGATCATAATTATACAGTATGTTTAGTTCATAAACTAATTATCTAGAATTAGTCTTTAAGACTAAGTGTTGATGACAGATCGTAGAGTATGATTAAAAATCATGCAGTATAATTTTCTTTTTAAAAAATTTATCTTCAAAAAAGAAACTCTTCCCCTGTCTGTGTGCAGGGTCACCCAATTTGCATACACTCTTTTATGGCAGACTCAAGAAATAATAATAAAAAAAGAAAAATATAAAAATATAAATTCTTTTACATCCTATTCTACCCAGTCTTGTGTCTCTAGCTGTCTTGAGCGGTGTGTATCATACCTAAAATATTAGTGCTCACAGATAAATAATAGCATCTATATTTTTCAAGGAAGATCATAGTAATCTAATCAATATTATTTGCCATCATCAAAATTAGATACTAGGGATCCTCCTTTGCAACAATCTCTCTCTTTTTGATGATGTCAAATAATATTATCTGATAGGCAAGATAAATGTTATTTCTTCCTTCGCTCCCCCTCACTAGACGATAGATTTTAAAAGATGGGAGGATTTTCAAACAAAATCTCTTTTTAATTTTTAATTTTTATTTTTTTCTAATTTTTTAAACTATAAACAAAATATAACGAGATCAAAAATAACACACCATAATAAAAAAACATACGCAGCATAAAAATAACGTAGCATACAAATAACGAGAACTTAAAACTTCTCCCCCTTTTGACATCACCAAAAAGAGGAATACACACAAATGGAGAAGTAAAGCAGTACAAGAAAAAGAAATACACAACAAATAAGTAAAAGCTACTAGTAGGTTGGATCTTGATAGGGTGGTGGTGGTGGTGGTGGTGCTGGATGATAGTACTGATGGATGGACACAAATTAATGATATATCAAGGTAAATTGTTTGCCAACCAATCACCTATCATCTTTGTGCTATCGTTGTTATTAGTCAATGTGGTAGTCTAGCCAAGTTTCAAGTTGATCAAGCTGCTGAACAATATCATCCTGAGGGTAGGTAGGGTAGGCAAGTGTAGATGGTGGTATCGATGGTGGTAGAGGTCCTCCTACAGGAGCAGCTTCCCATTCTTCATCAAAATCCAGAATAGCGTGCTCTTTCCCCAGATGGAAAATAATTCAGAATGAGGCATCTGTGTAAAAGATAGGAAGATTATCATGTGGAATTAAATAGGTGAGTTTATATTTGGCATCAAGGATGTATCATATGATATGTCCTAAGGTAATATTTTATTTATGGTGGGCACTGGGATATCTAATAGCAGACAGGTTATGAATGTAGTGTAAGATCATTTGGGCTTCATCAAATTTGGTGGCTGACATGATTAAGTAAGTGACTATAGACAGAAGCTGGGTAATGTGTATGCGATCTCTAGTTTTTGGTATAATAGATGTTCGAAGAATGTGCTGGATGATGCGGGCATTCTGGGTTAGAGTTTGGACAAGTGGTAGGTGTTGATTTGTGGGCACATTCCTAAGCAACATATTAATAGATGTCCAATCAAATTCATTTATGAGTAAAGACTTGGGATGAGGTCCTCTGATAGAGAGTCTAATGTGTTTAGCTAGATCAACTTTAGTGATTTTGACATTTTATTTGCATACAAATAAGGTCAAGGTGGTGCATTAAAAATCTATTTGAATATTTGCTAAAAATTCATATAGAAGTTTAGAGTGAAAAGGGAAGGCCAGGATAAGAAGAATCTGGAGAGTGGTGGAGGCAAAAATATTCATGACCTCAAAATTTAAGGCTGCTTGGTTTAGGATGAGAGACAAGGAAATCTTGGACTCTTTGATCTTATGGTAGGCTTTTTCATCTACAGTAGAGAGAAAATGATCATCAAACCATCGAGAGGAGGAGGAGCTCCCCTCGATCAATCTACCACATTAGCTTCCACTGGCCATTAAATAGAAATATTGAAGGGATGAGAGATTGAAAGAGGTTGAGAGTGAGTTGAGCCAACCAAACCCTCCAATTTATAGATTTTTGGAAGATCGTATAGTACAATAGGGATTCATATTATACGATCAAGTAAATTAATTTATCTGGATGACTTATCAGATAAAGTACTTAAATCGTACAGTACGATCATTATCGTACTGGATGATCTTAAGAGATTTTGTTCATCCCGAGGGGTCAATAGTACGACCTTTAATAAAAAGTATCGTACAGTATGAATGGGTGTTCATACAGTATGAAGAGTAATTATGATCGTACCGGCCGAGTTTAAATTCATCCCAATCCAATTTGACACATAGATCATACCGTATGAAGGGAGGAATCATACAGTACGATGATCAATAATGTCGTACCAAAATAGATTAAATGTGAGTTATGAATGACACATGGATCGTATAGTATGAGTGGTGGTTCATACAATACGATGTATATTTTAGCAAGCAAATCTGGACAATTGATGGAATAAAGGGCTCTGATTTGTGTATTTGCAAAGATCGTATAGTACAATCATGTATCATATAGTACGACATAAACAAAAGTTCAAGGTTTTGGTGTCAGTAAGATGTGTATGAGATGATCAGGAAACCACTATTTTTTTTTAATTTAATTTTCAAACAAATAAGACAACAAACGGGTATGTGCACAAACACATATAATTTTAAAAGACACAAATAAAGAAATGCTTTCATATATATATATATATATATATATATATATATATATATATTTCTTGGATTAAGTATGAATTTCTATGACACCCAATTGTTTCCTCAAGTTGCTAAAGGTTTCTTAAGCTAGTGGTTTTGTGAATATGTTAGCTAGTTGATCTCCTGTAGCTATATGGTGCAGTTCGATATCTCCCTTGGCTATATGATCTCTTATGAAGTGATGCCTAATATCTATATGCTTTGTGTATGGGTGTTGAATTGGATTTTTAGATATATAAATCATACTAGTGTTGTCGCACATAATTGGGATGATTCTTACTGGTAGTCTAAGATCTAAAAGTTATTCTTTAAACCCTAAAACTTGAGTTGGATTGTGTCCTATATATATATTCACAAGTCTCTACACTAGATGTGTCCTATGTTAGATTGTGCAAGTGTGGGCTATATGACCTAGCATGCCACAAGAGTAACACCTAACATTAGAAAAAGGGTTCACTAACCTGTGTGGGTGATGGTGCCTCTTCCTACGCTTTTGTGTTGCATACAATACTGAGGGTTTGTACCATTGAGCTAGTGAGGGTGGTGGTTTATTATTTTCTAATACTATAACCATTGCTCTTAAGTATTCATTTGCACTTTTGTAGCTTAATACTTCTCATTTCAATGCATGCTCATTGCTATCTAGTTGACATGCAAGTTCATCTAATACCTTAAATGCATTTTCTAATTCAATATGTGATGATTTTAAGGAATCATGTGCAATAGTTAATTCTATATGCTTCTTGTTTAATGTATCAAATTCATCAAGCAGGGACATGTGATCTCTATCCAAGTCAGAATGTTCCTGAACTAAATTAGCATGCTCTTTTTGTAAAGTATTAGAATCAGTGTTAAGACTAGCATGCATTTTCTTTAACTTCTTATACAAGTCATAAATTTTTCAGAAATAACTAATAATTCATCATATGAAAGTTGACATACCTCATCTTGATCTGATTGATCAAAGTTATTGTTAGTCATAGAACACAAATTTGTCACCTCTTCCTCTGCTTCTTCTTCTAATGATTCTAAGGCAAAGTCGGCCCAAAAAGGTTTTTGTGGTTTTAGCTTGCCCTTCTTGTACTTTGAATTCTCCTCGCCCTTCTCCTTGGTTGGGTGAGTATTTATATTGGGGCAATTAGCTCAGACATGATCTAGTTTCCTGTACTCGAAGCAAATTATGTCTAATGTAACTTTAATATTCTTTGAGCTTTTACCTTTGTTCCAGTTGTTTTGATTATGCCTTTATTTTTTTTTTCTGAAAATTCTTGAACTAATGAGTCATCAAGTCTATGTCATCATCTTCCTCTACTGTAAAACTATCCCTTTCTGAATTATTCACTTTTAGAGCCACAATTCACTCCTTCTTTTCTCCTGCATTACTTTTCCTTTGACTCACTCCTTGCTTATAGGTAATGAGTGACCCAAGAAAATTATCTATTAAATAAATATTTAAATTTTGGACTCAGTTATTATAGTTATTTGTGCATCATAGGAACTAAGAAAGCATCATAAAATTTTATTAACTTTTTCAGAATTAGATAGCTCTCTTCTTAGTATATGCAAGGATGTCACAATTTAGGTGAATCTAGTGTACATATCAGATACAGTCTCGCAAGGTTTCATATGAAAAAACTTCATAATCATGCAGTAATATTTTTAGCCTAGTATGTTTAACCTCACTAGTTCCTTTGTACGTGATACACAAGCTATCTAAAATCTCCTTACCAGTACTACAAGTAGACATTCGCATATGTTCTTCTAATTTTAATGCACCTAAGAAATAATTCAAACATTTTGCATTTAATTGCGTAAGTTCCCTATCCTCATTACTCCATTCATTAAATGCTAAAATATTTTTAACATCATTTGTGAGATGAAAAGGTGCAGGGTAACCTTCTTGTACCAACATCCACATGCGATAGTATATAGATTATAAAAGTGTTGACATACAAATTTTCCAAAAGTTAAATGGTATATTATCAAATGAGGGTGGATGGGTAATTGAATAACCCTCCATAGTGTTATGGCTACCAAATTTTGCCATGGATCATATGTTTTTAGGTTTTCTAAAACACTATTTTGAAACCCCGTTCTGATACCACTTGAAAGTACGAGATGCGCCAAGAGGGGGGGTGAATTAGTATTTTATAAAACAAATCCTAAACAAAGTTCTATTTTTAAAGGATTTTTTAGATTTTTAAAAAGTTGATTTAACTAATCAAATGCGAAAGCTAATGATTCATTCACAATTATAATAATGGTGGTAAAATTTTAAATCTCATAATGGAATATTAAAATCAAACTTTACCAAGTACTTATAGCAAAAATTAAATGCAAGAAAATTAAAATATCAAAAATGAAAAAAGTAAATAAGAAATTTTTATAGTGGTTCAATCAACCTTGACCTATGTCCACTACCCGAAGTCCTCCACTCCGAGAGTTGCACTATTAAAAGTTAACTCTCCTTCTGCTCCCACAGCAAGGCGGAGAAGCCTTTACAAAACTCACTTTCACCTTCCCCAGTGTGGCAGAGTGCCAAATATTATGTCACCCTCTTGGTGAGGGAAGCGAACCTTCTCCTTTTTTTAACTCCTAGAGAAGGTGTAGAACCTCAAGGACTTTGACCTAGAAGCCACTCTCCCTCGAGAGCTCCCATAAGACTCTCCAAAGCCATAGGAGGAGCAAGCGTGCAGCTAGCTCGAAGTAACCGTGTGATCCCCTCACACTCCTTCTCCCTCATGGTTAAGCACACCATCTCCTTCCTCACACAAACCCGTGTTTTCTTTAAAAGCTCCCTCTCAAGTGTTTCTTCAGTTATCACATTCCTCTCCTTCACTCCTTTCAAAAGAATAAAAAAAACTTGTTTTTATATTAGGCTTTACAAAACCTTAATTATTTAATTCAACTATCACTATTCATACAGTATGATCCAATATCATATAGTACGATCAGTTCAAAATCAGTTCCGTCCTATATGAAGGTAGACGAACATTTCACAAATTTTAAGCAGATCGTACCGTACGATCAGGAGATCATACTGCACAATAATTTTATTTTCTATTGTTCATATGAGATGACTTATGGGATAAACAAAAATCATCTCTATAATTTATCACGCACTATACACTTCGTATAGTATGAATAGTTCAATACAATCCATCATCATGTACGTTGCAAATATTATCCAGGATGAATAGGTCAAAAAACTATGGTTTCGTCTGATACGATGTCTTGGATGACCAAATTTCATCTTTGTAGTTTGTATTATACTATATGAATGGTTGTTATTAATAAACCATGATTTAATTGTCTGATTATGGGGGATAATTTTGGCAAGATATCAAATAATCGTACAGTTTGATTCATATCGTATAATACAATTAGTTTAAAGATTAAATTCAAAACCTTACCTAAATTATACTAGCAGCTAGGGTTTTCATAAGGAATCAAATCATATATTATGAACATAATCATATTGTATGATTAGTTCATAAACTAATTATCCAAAATTAGCCGTTAAGCCTAAGTGTTTATGATAGATCATACAGTATGATTAAAAATCATACAATATGATTTTCTTTTAAAAAAATTATCCTCAAAAAAGAAACTCTACCCCTGTGTGTATGTGCATGGTCATCCAATTTGTATACACTCTTTTATGTTAGACTCAAGAAATAATTAAAAAATAAAGAAAATATAAAAATACAAATTATTTTACATCCTATTCTACCCAGTCTTGAGTCTCCAGCAGTCTAGAGCAGTGTGTATCTTACATAAAATATTAGTGCTCACAGACAAACAATAACATCTATATTTTTTCAGGAAGAGCATAGTAATCCAGTCAATATTATTTGTCATCATCAAAATTAGATACTAGGGATCCTAGATTACAACATTCGGTGCTATGGCTAATAGCCATTTCTCTAAAGATATTTTAGTTAGATGGATTAAACCTTATATGAGTTCCTACAAACTGAATACTGATGGTGCGTTCAAAAGTTTGAAAGTTGGTTGTGGTGGTCTAATCTGAGACTTCAATGGCCATATTATTACTGCATTTGTGGGTCTCTCTGATATCAACACTAGGATTATGGCTGAGATTCAAGCTTTAAAGTATGGGTTATCATTATGCATTTCTTTGGGGATTACTAATATTTGGATTGAAACTGATGTTATGCTTATGACCCATTATATTTTTGATAATTCCATTGCTAATGCTTCATATTTCTATATTATTAGAGAGATTAAATAGTGGTTGTCTCTTATCAAATTTTCTATAACTCATATATATAGGAAAAGAAATACTGCTGCTGACTTTTTAGTTGACTTGGGTCATAACCTATCTAATTTTATGGGATTTGCGGGGTCTCTCTTTCACCCAGATTGTTGGGTTTAGCTAGGCTTGATTGTATGGGCATACCTTATGTTAGAATTCCTTAATTTTTTTCTTATCGGTCTTTACCCATTCTATTTTGTTGTGGTGCCTTTGTTCTTTAACTCTCGGTTTAAATCTTCTCTTAATTATTTTTATGATGCTCTAGTGGTTGGACCTTTTTGTTGGTTGGTTAATTTTATCTCATCCTCTGTGTGTGTGTGTGTCTGTTGGGGGGGGGGGGGGGGGGGGGGATCGTTGTCGGGATTTACTTTCTGCTAGCTCTATTCTCATTGCAACTTCCTTTGGATTGGTTCTTCTACAGGTTGGTCAGGACTCTTATTATTGATGTTGTAAAGCTTTGGGGGCTAATTAATTTGGATATCATTTCTATCTTATTTCTATTTATTTTATGGAAGAATTACGGGTGTAGATTCATTAAGATTTTTTTTTATGCTTTTCGATCATATTATTTTGTTTATGCCTTCCATGGGTCTACCTTATTTTGGGATTGTTTAGTCTCCAGGTAATTTTCTGCTTCATATTTTGCTCCCCAGGTTGATTATTATGGGGGATCCCATTTTCTGGCACAAAGGCATACATCCTGGGCTATTTTTGCGATCAGAACTCTCTTATTCTGGTTTTAGCATGTATATGCATCCTGTTGCTGCTATTTCCTGCACTTATCATTCCTTCAATATTATGCTTATCCATTTTGTTGAGGAATACATTACATCTAACTATTTGTTTCTCTGTAGGGCTGGTAGGCTCCAAATGGCTTTCAACAAACATTTCAGTATCATTTAGTTTTTTATTTTAACAAGTTATAATCCTGTATATATCCTACATGGTTTGTATTGAAATTCAGGATATCGAGCACTTAATTTTGATGGTGACAACTAATACTTACTGAATCCATATAAACTTCCTTTAGATTACAAATGCTTATCCTTGTATATGAGCACTAACATTTCAGGTCAGATGTACACTGCTCAAGGTTACTGGAGACTCAAACCGGGCAGAATAGGATGTTGAAAAGTCTGTAATTTTTATTTCTTTATTTTTATTTTCTTGAGTCTGCCACAGAAGCATGTATGTGAAAGGAGCAACCATGCACACACATAGGGGGAGATTTTTTTTTAAGAATATCGTACTGTACGATTTAAAATTGTACTGTATGATTAATTAATAATACTCAGGCTAACGGCTATTTTTCAGATGATTAAAATTTGTAATCTAATCGTACTGAATGATACCTATTGTACTGTACGATAAGATACAATTGAGAAAACCTAGCCGCCAGAATAAGTTTGGTAAGTTCTTAATTTTGATTTCCTGAACTGATCGTACTTTACCATGTTGATTGTACTGTACGATTAATTGAATACTTACCAAAATTATCTCCCGTAATCAGGAAATAAACGTTGGTTTCTTAATTAATGTCGATCATACTGTACGATGATATATCGTACCATACGATAGACATAGACGATTACAATCGTCCCTTCGATCGTACCAGATAAAACCAAGGTTTTTTGTTCTGTTCATCTTGGATGATATTCGTATCATACAGGATGTTATCCTGAAATGAACTAATCGTACTGTACATTTAGTGGAGTGCTGGACGACTGATAGAGACGATTTCAGTCGTCCCGTCGATCGTACCAGACGAAACCAAGATTTTTTATTCTATTTGTCCTGGATGATATTTGTATCGTACAGGATGATATCCTAAAACAAATTAATCATACTGTACGACTAGAGGAGTGCTGGACGACTGGCAGAGATGAATTCTTTTGCCCCAGGGATCATCCCACAGATCATCCTGTATGAACAGTAGGAATCAACATTATCATCTTGTACGATATATATATCGTACAGTACGATATGTATAAACTTTGATAACTATTCGTTTGTGCTCGTATTGGACGGAGCTGTACTTGAACTGATCATACTGTACGATTATATATTATACTGTACGAACAGAAACGCAAAAGTTAAAACTTTTAGGGTTTTCTGAAGCCTGATATAAAAACAACTTAAAATTTTTTATAGAGGGTTGTTGATCTATCCTCTTGCTGCGAGAGGCTTTGAGGGAAGAAGGACATTCGTGTAGGAGAAGTTTTTTTTCCTCAGAGAGATCCATGGCTTGCGAGAGGAAGGTGAAGGTGAGCTTGAGCGTGAGGGAGAAGTAGTGTGAGGGGATCACACGGTGGCTCCAAGCTAGCTGCATGCTTTGCTCCTCTTGTGGCTTTGTGGAGTCTCAGGAAAGTTCTCGAGGGAACAGTCACTTCAAGATCAACATCGCCAAGGTACTCTGCCATCTCCAGGAGGGAGAAAAAGGAGAAGGTCCGCTGCCGTCACCAGGAGGGTGACATAGCGTTTGGTGTTCCTCCACACTGAGGGAGGTGAAAGTGAGTATTGTAAAGGCTTCTCCACCTTGCTGTGGGAGCAAAACGAGAGTCAACTTTTACTAGTGTAAATCACGGAGTAGAGGACTCCGGGGAGTGGACGTAGGTCAAGTGACCGAACCACTATAAAAATCTCTGGTGTACTTTTTCCATTTTATCGTACTTTATTTTTCATGCCTCTAATTAGTACTTTAAATTGCCTGGTGAAAAATCATATCTAACTCCAGTGTTGTGTATGGTATAATTGTAGCATCAATATTGTCATTGTGAACGTGTTACTTGCTTCCGCACTTTACTCGTTAGGTTATCCTTTAAAAAATTACAAAAAGTAGAACTCTTATTTAGGGTTGATTTTTTAAAATACCAATTCACCCCCCCACTTGGCGCATCTCATACTTTCAAGTGGTATCAGAGCGGGGTTTCAAAATAGTGTTTTAGAAAACTTAGAAATGTAGGATCCATGGCTCAATTTGGTAACCGTAACACTGCGGAGGGTTATTCTAAAACTCGTCCACCTTTATTTGATAATATACCATTTGATTTCTAGAAAATACGCATGTCTACATTTTTACAGTCTCTAGACTATCGCATGTGGATGTTGGTCCAAGAAGGTTATTCTACACAATTTCGTATGTTGAATGGAATTAAAACTGAACTATCATTTAATGAATGGAGCATTGAGGATAGAGAACTTGCACAGCTAAATGCTAAATGTCTAAATTGTTTCTTTTGCACATTGAAATCAGAAGACTATATGCGAGTATCAACTTGTACTACTGGTAAGCAAATTTGGGACAAACTGTGTATCACGTACGAAGGAACTAGTGAGGTCAAACAATCTAGGTTGAACATACTGCTACATGATTATGAACTATTTCGCATGAAACCTAGTGAAACTATATCTGACATGTACACTCGATTCACCCAGATTGTAACATCTCTGCATGCTTTAGGGAGAGAGTTGTCTAACTCAGAAAAAGTAAACAAAATACTGCGATGTTTGCCTAGCTCATATGAAGCTAAAATCACTGTAATAACTGAGTGAAAGGACCTGAATGTTTATTCTATTGACAATTTACTTGGGTCACTCATTGCCTATGAGCATGGAGTGAGTCAACGATAAAGTGATGCAGGTGAAAAGAAAAAGGAGCAAACGGTGGCTTTAAAAGCAAATAATTCTGAAAGTGACAGCTCAACAGCGGAGGAAGATGACGACATCGCCTTGATGGCTCGTCAGTTCAAAAATTTTCTGAAAAGAAAGCAGTGCCGTCATCAAAGCAATTGGAATAAAGGTAAAAGCTCAAAGCATATTAAAGTTGCATCTGACACAATTTGCTTTGAGTGCAGGAAACCCGGTCATCTCCGAGCTGATTGCCGCAACATCAAGACTCATCAAACCAGGGAAAAGGGTGAGGAAAGATCAAAGTTCAAGAAGGGCAAATTTAAGACACAAAAAGCATTTTGGGCTGACTCTGCCTCAGAATCATCGGAAGAAGAAGCAGAGGAGGAGGTAACGAATCTATGTCTTATGACTAATGATAATCTTGATCAATCAGATCAAGATGAGGTATGTCAATTATCTTACGATGAACTGCTTGTTATTTCTAAAAAAATTTATGACTCGTATAGAAAGTTAAAGAAAAAGCATGTTAGTCTTAATACTGAGTTTAGTACCTTACAAATGGAGCATGCTAGTGTAGTTAAGAATTTTTCTGACTTGGATAAAGATCATATGTCTTTACTTGATAAATATTATGCATTAAACAAGAAGCATATTGAGTTAACCACTGCACACGATACCTTGAAATCATCACATGTTGAACTAGAGAATGCATTTAAGGAACTAGAAGAACTAGTAGGGGAACTTAGTAGTAGTGAGCATACATTGAGATTTGAATATGCAAGTCTTAACCAAGAGAACAAATTTTTAAATGAAAAACTTCATGCATTCGAAAATAATAAAAAACCTCCCACATTTGCTGAGTTTTTTCAGCCTCCACCATGTGAATCATCTCATTCAAAACCAGCACGGCATGCATCATCCAAACCCAGAAATAGGCACTACCACCCTCGTAGATTAGTGAACCCATTTCCCGATGTTAGATGTTATTCTTGTGGCATACTAGGTCACATAACTCGCACGTACACAATTCACTATATGACACATCTAGTGTGGAGACCTAAATCGCATTCATCACAGCATAACATGCACACATTTCATTCATATAAGCATAGGGTGGAACCCAAACTCACTTGGGTTACCAAAGCTAATCTGTGATTGACATTGTAGGGATGCTCTCGTAAAAGACCTAGTGGGAGCATGTGGTACCTGGACAGTGGCTGCTCGAGACACATGGATGGAGACATGAAGCAGTTTGTCACACTGGAGGGCAGGTCAGGAGACAAGGTAACTTTGGGAGACAACACCACCAGGAAAGTGGTGGGCTCAAGTATCATTGGAAATACTAAGAATTTGATTATTGAGAATGTACTTTTAGTTGATGGTTTAAAGCATAATCTTTTAAGTATAAGTCAACTATGTGACAAGGGCTTTGACATAAAATTTCTTTCTAGTAAATGCATGATTAGCTTAAATGATTCACTTGTGTTAGAAGGAAAAGGCATAAATAATGTTTACATGTTAGATTTAAACTGCATTGGAACCTCAAACTCTTTGTGTCTAAAAACAATAGTGGATGACTCTTGGTTATGGCATAGGAGACTATGCCATGCTAGTATGAAAACACTTAGGAACATCACTTAGAAGGACTTAGTTAGAGGCATACCAAAGTTAGACTTTACTAAGGATCATCTTTGTGATGCTTGCCAATTAGGAAAACAAGTTAAATCTTCATTTCATGCAATCAAGGATATCAACACCACTAGGCCACTAGAAACTCTTCACATGGACCTGTTCGGACCTGTTAGTACAGCCAGCCTAGGAGGGAAGTTGTATGGGTTTGTAATAGTGGATGACTACTCTAGATTTACTTGGGTGAATTTCCTAGCTCATAAGAGTGAGTTATTTGAAGAGTTTAGAACTTTCTCCACTTGGATTCAAAAGAAATTAGGATGTGTAATCTCAACAATTCATAGTGATCACGGTGGGGAATTTGAAAATGATAAATTTGAATCATTTTGTAAAGATGTTGGAATAGAACATAATTTCTCTGCTCCTAGAACTCCTCAGCAAAATGGAATAGCAGAAAGAAAGAATAGAACTTTAGTTGAAGCTGCTAGGGCTATGTTAGCTGAATACACTCTTCCTAGATATTTTTGGGCAGAAGCAGTGAATACCGTGTGCTATGTGTTAAATAGGGTAAATGTTAGATCCAAACTTAATAAGACACCCTATGAGTTGCTTAAGGGAAGGACACCCAATCTTTCCCACTTACACATTTTCGGTTGCAAATGCTTCATCCTAATCAATGGCAAGTCACCCTTAGGAAAGTTCGATCCTAAATCTGATGGAGGGGTTTTCCTAGGCTACTCATCTGTAGGTAAAGCCTATAGAATATTCAATAAGAGAACCCTAGTAGTAGAAGAGTCCACCCATGTGGTATTTGATGAATCCAATAAGACCTCTGAATCTAATTATGAAGAAGAAGAAGTTGAGGTTATACGGGGAGAAGAAACCATTACCATAGAGACTACAGCGGAACCTCAGGAACATTTGCCTAGAGATTGAAAATTTTCCTCTAATGATCCTAGAGAACTGATCTTAGGAGACCCATCAGAAGGGGTAAAAACTAGGCATGGACTCAGGAAAGAGGTTAGTCATTCTGCATTCATATCTATGATTGAACCCACGAATATAGATCAAGCCTTAGGAGATGAATTTTGGATCCTAGCAATGCAAGAAGAGTTGACCAAATCGTTAGGAATGATGTATGGGAATTAGTCAAAAGTCCTAAAGAACAAAGTGTGGTTGGAACTAAATGGGTCTTTAAAAATAAGATGAATGACTCTAGAGTAGTACTGAGAAATAATGCTAGGTTAGTAGCAAAGGGGTATAACCAAATTGAAGGAATAGATTTTGAAGAAACCTTTGCTCCGGTAGCTAGACTAGAAGCCATCAGGGTACTGTTAGCCTTTGCTTGTTTTAGGGATTTTAAGCTGTATCAAATGGATGTCGAGAGTGCTTTCCTGAATGGGGTAATCAAGGAAGATGTTTATGTGGAGCAACCTCCGGGGTTTGAAAACTAACAATTTCCAAACCACATGTTTAACCTGAAAAAGGAACTATACGGGTTAAAACAAGCACCTAGAGCCTGGTATGAAAGACTTAGTACGTTGCTACTAGATAGAGGCTTTGTTAAGGGTAGTGTGGACACCACCTTATTCTTGAAGAAGGTAAAAGTTGAGGTACTCATTGTTCAGATTTATGTAGATGACATCTTGTTTGGATCGACGGAGAAAAGCTAATGTAATGAATTTTCAAAAACAAAGAGTAATGAGTTTGAAATGTGTATGATGGGAGAACTTAGTTACTTCCTTGGATTTAGTGTAAAACAAACGGAAGGTGGAATTTTCCTTAGCCAATCTAAGTACATAAATGATATTTTGAAAAAATATGAAATGGACAATGCTAAGGCTATGAATACACCCATGAGCTCTAACATTCAATTGGATAAAGATCCCAGTGGGAAGTATGTAGATCAAAAGAGGTATAGGGGAATAATTGGATCACTTCTGTACTTGACTGCCAGTAGACCAGACATAATATTTAGTGTGTGTCTCTGTGCCCGCTTTCAAGCTGACCCGAAAGAATCTCACATGACTGCTGTCAAAAGAATTCTTAGATATCTTCTAGGCACCCTGAACTTAGGAATTTGGTATCCTAGACACAGCACTACTTTTAAAATCTTAGGATACTCAGATTCAGACTTTGTAGGATGTAGGGTAGATAGAAAAAGCACTTGTGGTACTTGTCAATTCATTGGATATTTGTTAGTTTCATGGTCCAGTAGAAAACAGAATTCGGTAGCCCTATCAACAGTCAAAGCAGAATATATAGCGGTAGGTAGCTGTGTCGCACAAGTCTTATGGTTAAAATAACAACTGTTAGATCTAGGACTACCTGTAGGAACCATTTCAATCATGTGTGACAACACTAGTGCTTTTTGCAAATCTAAAAATCTAATTCAACATTCACGAATAAAACATATAGACATTAAACATTATTTGATCAGAGATCACGTAGCCAAAGGAGATATTGAACTGCACCACGTTGCTACTAAAGATCAATTGGCTGACATTTTCACAAAACCATTAAATTATGACACATTTAGCACCTTAAGAACAAAAATTAGGTGTCATAGACATTCAAGCCTAAAAACAAAAAAAAAAAACAAAAATTTTTTTTTGTGTGTTTTGTTATGATTGGTTTGTTTAATAACAAAAAAAAAGGGTTTCCTGATCCTCTTACCTTGCTGCTCACAAACCCTGAATTTTTCTTGACAATCGTACTGTACGATTAAATATCATACTGTACGATAATATTAAAATCACACAAATCTCAACCGTCCACTCCCATTCACGGTTCAGATCTTTAATGTCTTATACCTATCATACTGTACGACACACCATTCGTACCGTACGATACGCATTATTGGCCATCGTACTGTATGAACTACACATCGTACGGTACGATCCACATGTCAAATGGATTAGGATGAATTTAAAATCCGTCAGTATGAACATTATTGCCTTTCGTACTGTACGAACACCTGTTCGTACTGTTCGAACCTTTTTGTCAAAGGTCATTCAGACGACTTCTCGGGACGAACGCCTCACACTCACGTTCGTACAGTACGATTCTAATCGTACTGTATGATTTAACTCCCTTTTTTGAACGGTCATCCAGAAGATATTATTGTGCCTATCATACTGTATGATCCTCAATCGTACTGTACGATAGTTCACAGATTCTATAAAATAGAGGGATTCTTTGACTACACTCACTCACTCTCACTCACTCCAAATTTCCTCCTTTTTTTTAAATCCCTTCTTCAACCATGTCTGGTGCCAGTAAGCACGGCCGAATGATCATCGGGAGTTCTTCCTCCTCTCGGCATTTTGACGATCGCTTTCTCTCCGCTGCAGACGAGAAGGCATACATTAAAATCAAGGAAGCCAAAATCACTCCATCTCGCATGCTGAATCAAGCCGCTCTGAATTTTGAGGTGATGAACCTTTTTCGCATCCACGACCCTTCAATTCCTTTTGACTCTTGCCTTTCCTTTCCACTCCGAACTTCTTTTTGAGTTTCTTGCTAATGTCAAAATTGACCTAAAAAATACCACTTTCACTTCCTATGTCTGCAAACAGCATGTCGTTATCACCGTCAACGACATTGCTACACATATTGGGCTGTCCACTGACGGCCCTCATCCCCAATCTATGATCTCACATGATTATGATTGGACATCATTTAATATGACCCTTAGAGGTGTCCCGTCCAATCAACGCCTGCCCCTTGTCCAAACCCTGAATCAGAATGCCAGCGTTATCCAGCATGTCCTTTGCACGTTCATCATACCCAAAGCTTGAGACCACATCCATATTACTCCACTACTTTCTATCATCACATATCTAATCATGTCTGGAATAAAATTCAATGAAGCCCAAATGGTTTTTGACTATATCTATACCCTGTCTGCCTACTGATATCCCGGTGCCCGCCGCAAACTAAACCTTACTTTAGGGCATGTCATAGGATACATCTTAGATGCCAAATGCCAACTTCATTATCCGCTACCTTCAGATCATCTTCCTATCTTCTACTCAGATGCCTTTTTTCGTATCTTGTTCCATCAGGGGGCCGCTCACGCCGATCCTGACTTTGATGACGAAGAGGCTGCTGCTCCTGCTGATGCCCCTCCACCACCACCAATCCACCCACCTGGTCTTGCTCCTCTCGACTACCCTCACGACGACATCATTCACCGCCTTGATTGACTGGAGACTAGGTTGGATTCCCACATTGCTCAGCAACATCAGGAACATGAAACTGATATGAAATGGTTTAGGGAGCGCTTCACCTCCATCGATCACCAGTTTGCGTCCCTCCATCAGTACTACCAACTGTTTCCATGACCTCCACCACCACCTCCGGATCAGGATCTAGATTTTTGAGTTATTGTAGTTATTTAGGTTTTTTCTTTCTTGTCATTGTAGTTGTTTCCTTGTTCTTCCCTTTTTGGTGCTGTTAAAAGGGGGAGACGTTTCTGTGTTCTGTGTTGTTCTATTTTTGCTTACTATTAATGATATCAGTTGTTTATGTTTACTCTTCTGTTCTCACTACATGTTTTTCCCTTGTTATGTTTTTTTCTATATGTTATAATAAAAAAGAAAATAAATTTTTTTCCTCTCCTCATATTTAAAAATTAATAAGTTATTATTCTGAGGGGGAGCTAAGGAAGTCAGAACAATTATGGCCATCAGAAAATATTATTTGACCCCATCAAAAAGGGGGAGATTGTTGAAATCCAGGATCCCAAGCACTTAATTTTGATGGTGACAACTAATACTTACTGAATCCATATAGACTTCCTTTAGATTACAAATGCTTATCCTTGTATATGAGCACTAACATTTCAGGTCAGATGTACACTGCTCAAGTTTATTGGAGACTCAAACCGGGTAGAATAGGATGTTGAAAAGTCTGTAATTTTTATTTCTTTATTTTTATTTTCTTGAGTCTGCCATAGAAGCATGTATGTGAAAGGAGTAACCATACACACACACATGGGGAGATTTATTTTAAATGTCTAAATTTTTTTTTAGGAATATCGTACTATGCAATTTAAAATCGTACTGTATGATTAATTAATAATACTCAGTCAAACGGCTATTTTTCAGATGATTAAAATTTGTAATCTAATCGTACCGTATGATACTTATCGTACTGTACGATAAGATACAATTGAGAAACCCTAACCGCTAGAATAAGTTTAGTAAGTTCTTAATTTTGATTTCCTGAACTGATCATACTATACGATGTTGATTGTACTGTACGATTAATTTAATACTTACCAAAATTATCTCCCATAATCTGGAAATAAATGTTGGTTTCTTAATTAATGTCGATCGTACTGTACGATGACATCATACCGTATGATAGACAGAGATGATTACAATCATCCCTTCGATCGTACCAGATAAAACCAAGGTTTTTTGTTCTGTTCATCCTGGATGATATTCGTATCATACAGGATGTTATCCTGAAATGAACTAATCATACTGTACGTTTAATGGAGTGTTGGATGACTAACAGAGACGATTTCAATCGTCCCGTCGATCGTACCAGATGAAACCAAGATTTTTTGTTCTATTCGTCCTGGACGATATTTGTATCGTACATGACGATATCCTGAAACAAACTAATCGTACTGTACGACTAAAGGAGTGTTGGACGACTGGTAGAGACGAATTATATAAACTTCGATAACTGTTCGTCTATGCTCGTACTAGACAGAGTTGTACTTGAACTGATCGTACTGTACGATTATATATCATACTGTACGAACAGAAATGCAAAAGTTGAAACTTTTAGGGTTTTCTGAAGCCTGATATAAAAGCAACTTAAATTTTTTAATAGAGGGTTGTTGATCTGTCCTCTTGCTGTGAGAGGCTTTGAGGGAAGAAGGAGATTCGTGTAGGAGAAGTTTTTTTTCTCGGAGAGATCCAGGGCTTGCGAGAGGAAGGTGAAGGTGAGCTTGAGCATGAGGGAGAAGTAGTGTGAGGGGGTCACACGGTGGCTCCAAGCTAGCTGCATGCTTTGCTCCTCTTGTGGCTTTGGGGAGTCTCGGGAAAGTTCTCGAGGGAAGAGTCACTTCAAGATCAACATCTCCAATGTACTCTGCCATCTCCAGGAGGCAGAAAAAGGAGAAGGTCCACTGCCGTCTCCAGGAGGGTGACATAGCATTTGGTATTCCGCCACACCGAGGGAGGTGAAAGTGAGTATTGTAAAGACTTCTCCACCTTGCTGTGGGAGCAAAAGGAGAGTCAACTTTTACTAGTGCAAATCCCGGAGTAGAGGACTCCGGGGAGTGGACGTAGGTTAAGTGACCGAACCACTATAAAAATCTCTGGTGTGCTTTTTCCATTTTATCGTACTTTATTTTTCATGCCTTTAATTAGTACTTTAAATTGCCTGGTGAAAAATTATATCTAACTCCTGTGTTGTGTAAGGTACAATTATAGCATCAATATTGTCATTGTGAACGTGTTACTTGCTTCCGCACTTTACTCATTAAGTTATCCTTTAAAAAATTACAAAAATTAGAACTGTTGTTTAGGGTTGATTTTTTAAAACACTAATTCACCCCCCCTCTTGGCGCATCTCGTACTTTTAGTTTGTTTTTACAGTCTAATTTTCAAGCACATTAAAGGGATTGAGGTATTTGTGGAAAAGATAAATAATTTTGTTGGAAGATTGCGCTGAAAGTGTCGATTATTTTCTTCCTTTTTTGGGTGTAGGCTTCTGGATGCCGTAAAATAAAATTAGGCAAATTTTAAAATAAATAAAACTTAAATAAATAAACAAAATAAAAATATAATTAAAAGTAAAATTTAAATGAAATTTAAATAAGAGTTTTAAAATAAAATTAAATAATTAAAATAAATAATAAAAATAAGTCTATTAAAAATCAATTAAAAATAAAATAAATTATTAAAAATTGAAATAAATAAAATGAATATCAATGAGCATTAAATAAAATCTAATTAACTTAAACCAAATAAAATTTAATAGTTCTCCTTATTAAATCAAATTTAATTAAATTAACTCATTAAGTAAATATTAAATAATTAAATCAAAGGCCTCTATGCATTTTGTTTATCTCCTTTTTGAAGGAATAATTACATTGGTTTCATCGGGCCTTAATAAATTTTTAATAAACCAAAGTCTTATACATTATACTTGATTCCTTTTGGAGAGTATAAATGCATTTAATTTATAGGGCCTAGGATGTGAGGCTGAATACTTCAAACTAATTTGGGTTATTTCAACTAACTCGTTCTTCTTAATAACTATCTTTTATTTTGCCTAATAAATAGCTAATAAATCTCAAGGACTTTATGTAACCAATCTATCCTACACAAGGAAATGGATTCATTTCAATTATGAGCTTAAGGACTTGTAGGTAATTAGGTTTCTAGGACAACTGACTCTCGTCTAGTATTGGCAGATGATTATTTTGGTTTACTTTAAGATTCCTTCCTTGGAGCACTAGAATGTCATATAAGTTTAATTTATGTTGTTGCACCTTAGACTTTATTAGGTGCATTAGCTTCATTGGATTCTAATTCACCTACATTACACTATTTTTTACTCGTATTACTATTTTTATTATTTGCAAGAGTCAGTGTAGAATGTACTTAAGATCTGAAGTAAATATAAAGAGTGATTATAAATGTAGCCTATAAATATATTGAGTTGTAAAGTATCATTGAGTTGTAAAGATTTAAATATACTTGCTTATGTGTATATATAAAGCTCCAAAAGGCAATTCTGTCACCTTTAAAGGACATTCTCTTTTTCATTTCTATAGATCACTTGAAGCTATAAGATGATTAAAAAATACTTTTAAATATTTTATAAGCCTAGAAAACCAAGTTTGTTGTAGTGCAGTCTGACCATCTTACTTTCTTACAGACTTTGCATTTTATATAAAACTTTTTATAAATGAAATGAAGTTCTTCTTTTACATTATTTACTTTTACACACTATTTTTCATACTTGTTCATAATTTATACATTGAATTCATACAGGTGGCACATAACATTATAGGGTAGGATTTTTGTAGGTTTCTTTTGGTGAACATATTTTAGACTTTGTAGGAACATCTATGCATGTTCTAGGTAGACACAATAGTTGTACCATATATACGAACACCATTTCCTTAACACGCTTATAGACATGCATTTTACTTTCTGGAATACACACTAGCCAAACACAGTTGCTGTACTATTCCTATGGGTTAGGGTCGTTATACTATAAGATTTTCTTAGAAATTATGGACTTAATAAATTATAGAAAATTTAGTTTTAGTTAAAAATAAAACTTAGAGTTGAAGGTGTCTTTGTTTCAAAGATGCATTAGTTTAGTGGATTTAATCAAATTTAAATCACTAAAATTTCATTATAAATTTGAACCAAAATCATTAATTCTTATATAAAAATTATTTATCTAATCTAGTTACATTAGACCTAAAATTCATGGTTTTAAAAATTGTGTGCTCAGGTGTTTAGTTGGCATTGCACTTTAAGAGAGCATTAGTCCAAATGCATTTAAAACCCTAAAATTTCCTTCCGGATGATTATCCTGATCTCTAAATGCATTTTATAAACACTCAAAATCTTTCAAAAATGATTGATTAAATCCTTAATCAAAGTTTACGAAATCCAAAATTTAAAATAAGTTTAGTGTCAGCTTTAATCAGAAGTTTTCTCTTTGGATATATAATTAGCTATAGGGGATTGCCTCTATTGGAAGCTAAGAACCTTGGTTAAAATAAACCCTACATTAGTTCCTTGCTAAGGAAGGGAAATTTTTTTTTTTATGTAGACTATAGCATATCCTTGGTCAGTTTCATTTTCAAAATAATTGGTTAATGTTTCTTTTACCCTTCAGGATGAGTTGAACATTCCTTATGTTGAGTATGATTATAAAAATAAAATTTGTTTCTCTTTCCAAGTTGGTAGTGAAGCATCAGTCTGTCCATCGAGGTACTATAATATGGTTATGCAAATTTCTCTAAAGAAATTTTAAGTAAATCAGTGACATTTATTTATCCACAATGTAAGATTGGGATTAGTCGTAGATGAATTTAATCCATTTGGGATATATGCTCAAACTATAGTACTTATCTTGTTGTATTGATGTCATATGATTTACACCTACTTTATATATGAAATAACCATATGTGATGCTTTCTTTGTTATCCCTAGGCCAACTCAGTAGGGAAATAAAATTGATGTTTCTTTGTAACCTCTTTCGACATATGATGCTTCTACTAAGGAAAATTATCAAATGTGAGTTGCATTATTATGAAATATAAACAATTTTCCAAGGTATGTTAATTTATAAGGTTATAGAACTATCTTTCTTATTTTTAGCTGAGGTCATTCAAACCATAAATACCTGAACAAACAATCTGGCCTTAGTTCTGATGACTAGTCTAGTTTGCTTAGACCTAGCCGTTAAACCCAAAGATCCTTAATCTAATCTCAAACACCTACGAAAAAGTTCAAAACTAAGATTTACATTTAAGCTTCCTAGTTGACAGCACTCTATATCACACTGGACCATCAAATTCAAAAATTACACAAACATTCACTATAGTAGCTCAAGATATTAAACTCATTAACCCTAGATCTCCAAGCTAGAGGTTAACCCATTTGACCTAATAGAGCTACCCCAAGCTAATTCAATTGATTAGATCTCTATATTAATCTACTATAAATCCTATCACCTAGATAAACTTAACCAAATCAAATTAAACACAGCTCCTCATGGTTTGTACATGTTTGGCCCACTTGCCTTGGTCAATGGTTAACCTTGTCAAACCAACCTAAACTATTCAAATTTGCATTTATTTGATGAAATTCATGTATATGATAAAATAAACGTCATTCTTCTCTTAAATTCATTCTAGTTAAGCTTTTAAATGTCCCCATGGCATAGATGAGTCAATCCATGGTGAGATGACTTGTTCAACTCACCAAATTTTTTCTAACCCATACATACATGGTTTCCCAAGGTATTTAGTGTCTTCCTAGGGTATACCAACTTCCCAGGGTATACCAACTTCAAATGAACTAATCCAAAACCTTTAAATTTAATCTAAGCATCTAGTGGCTTCCTAGGGTGTACCATAGAGGATTTGACAAATTTTTAAAAGTCAAAATGGACAAAAAATACATAAATGGTCAAGCCCATATAAATTTATACAACTAGTCCAATCCAACCTCTTTGACTTATTTAAGCTTACTCTAGAATGTTCTTAAACCTCTCTTAAACCAAACACAAGCCTTGGGCTAACTTAGACCCAACCCAACTAGTACCCTAAGGTAAAATGTCCCAAGGTCATTTTTTTCCTTCTCAGACCTCCTCTTTGTTATCTAATGGCCTCTAACAGTTGGCAATGATTCAAAAAACCTCCTCGAGTGATCCTAGCCCTTGGATCGATCCCCATTTATTGGAATGTGGTAGAGTAAACAAAATGTTTTTAGAGAGAATACTTTCTCTTCAAAGGTTCACAATGTGATTTCTTATTTCTTTGTTAGTTCATAGAAGTTTCTCTACATTTCCCTCTTCAAAATTTAGCATTTGGATGCTCTTAATGATGAGTTCCATCAAGGTCTGAATGATACTTCATCCCAAGCTTTAGTACTCCCTACCTATTTCTCCTCTTTTCTTAAACTCTTTGACAAAGTTATTTCTCTTTAGCTATGGAGAAGAATAAGACTAAATTCATGGCATATGACCCTACCTATGCTAGAAAATCCTAAGCCCTACTTCTAGATCTAGGTTTTTAAAAATGTTCCATACCACATTTTATGTAGCCTCCGAACTTCGTAAAATTATGGCATAAGTCCTTAGGAAGCTCTAGAAATGGCTTTGTTCAATGGCCTTTACTCTATAGAATGTTTAAAGAAAAAACTAAATTTATGGTTTTGGCCTTCTGAATGAGGAGGATGAAATTATGACCATCCAACTGATGTGTAATTATGAGGATGGTCTATATATAATCTTATTACATACTCTATTAGACCCCTTGAAATTGTAGAGTGATGGATTAAATATCAACCATCTGATCCATAACATGCAAGATTTTATGACTGAGACACCAATTTAAGTGGATTACTGGATGACTGTTGACATTACACCTAGCTAACCATATATCAACCCATGGAAAATGCATGCTGCATCAGCGCTACAGGCTGATTTAGATTTAAATTGATTTATTGAAAAAGTTTAATTTTCATAACTCTAGGCTATTTTGCGTGGATGAAGACTCTATGGATAAAAAATTAAATTTTTTTTCTTTAAAAAATAAAATTAATTAAATTTGAAGAGTATTTAGAGTGTAATTGTTTCTTAATTTGCTGGTGAGTTTTCAAAATTACTCCCTCTATACTCATCTAATTGACTTGAAATTTGGCTCAGTAACACTATGAGATGTCTCCATTATCCCATAATGTTGTCATCCATATTAGAAGTCTTCACTATCGTGACTTTATTTTTTAATTCTTAGGAAACATTTTGACCTAAACATTTTAAATCCATGGTGATCAATCTATAGAGCATTAGGGCTTTCTCTTGGTGTGGATTATTTATTTCCTGCAAGGGTTAGACGACACTTGATTTCAAGAATTGTTGAATAGTAGAGAGACCTAGGAAAATCAACTAAGGGTTGTGTCTATTAAACTTAGAAAAATTCTTGGAAATTCATTTTAACTCCAATAGGGATGAAGCTTAGATCTAGCACACTTAGTGATATCACAAATCCTATGAATTAATTTAGTATTAATTAAGGTTCATGAAGTCGCACAAATCATAAATTATAAAATCAACCAATATTTTGTGGCTAAAATTTCTAAATTTATAATACATCCAAGAAAAATCCTAAAAATATAAACTAAATTGCAACGAAACCTAAATAAACCCTACAATCAAGGAAATATTAAAGCCCTATCAAATTTTAACTAAAATATTATTAATTAAAGAGTAACCCTTAATTAAATAAAATAATATTAAATTACTCTTTCATCTAATTACCCAAAAAATATAGTGATTGCTTTATAGGTTATCCCTAACCAATGACATCAACCATTTGATCATTTGAGTTGATTAAATAATTATACGTGCCAATTTGCTTCTATAAGAACGAGAATTTAATAAATTCAATAAAATTAAATAAAATTAAATAAAATTTAAACAAATAAAATTAAAATAATAAAAGATTAAATTAAAATCATTTAAAATTTTAAATAAATTTTTTAATTTAATTTGAATAAACAAAATAAATTAATTGTTAATTAAAAAATAATGAAAATTCAAATAAATTAAAAAAATTCAAAATTCAATAAAATAAAATTAGAGAATATTCAAAAGAATTAAATCATCCAAACTAAATCAAATTAAATAATTAATAATGTTAAATTCAATCTAATTAAATAAAGCAATTTGACTAAATTTAAAAGTCCAATTATTAATAAATACTTAACTATGCATATGCTTGATTCCTAGTGAAGGGCACACATGCTTTAAATTGGTAGGCTTAGGATTTGTTGGTTGGATGCTTCAAAGAAATTTGGCACATTGAATTAAAATATTCTTCAAAATAATGATTAATAAATTATTAAATAATATATTACGTAAAACTCAAAAATACTCTATGCAACCATTTTACCCTATACGGTCGAATGAAAGCATTATAATTATGATTCTTATGATTTGATGATTATTAATCTATACTTAACGTTGGGTTATTAATTATCACGATTCTTTATAACAAAAAAATTAAATAATTTCAATAATAAATATTAAAATCTTTTAATAATAGAATAAATCACAAAAAAAATAAACTCAAATTAAAACATCATTAGACCTATAATAAACAAATAAATTCAAATGTAAATAACTTAAACATAAAACCTCCAATGACCGATCCATGCAACATAGCTTTTGCACACACTTTAAAAGGTTTGCTAGGACTACCAAATCCAGTACTATCAACCCTAGCTATAATATTTATCCTGCCAATCAAAAATCAAGTTTTGGATTTTGTCTCATTTAAAAACTATAAGAGGAAAGATAAGATACATATTGATAAAATGACTTGAACTAATGATCGTCATGTTCCAAAACTTTCCAAAGTAGACATTTACAAGTTGGTTGTGAATCAGGGCATATATATCGTTGTTCACCTTTGAGCTTGAATGGAAGTAAAGGAAGGTTTATGACCCACTTATAGTTATTAATTCACCATAGACTCAAGAATATTATACTTCCGATATCATGCTATACAAGAGTTCCATTTCAGTACTCCTAATTATTCTTATATACCTCCATTAATGTAATATATCATAATATGTTTTAACTATACACATGACCATTATATATATCAAATTAAGAATAAGAAATATTAAAAATATCCATTAATTCATTAATGAATTAGGCCAAAATTAGAAAATTAGGCAACCATGGAATTAAAATAAAATAACACAAAATTTATTAATTGCATAAAAGAGAAAGTAAAAGAGTCAAGGTGAAAATAAATAACACCTAGATAGTACAAGTTCTCTCTCTACACTCCTTCCTTACTACAAAATTCTACTTATTCAGAACAAGATAGGCCAACGATCTCCAAAGGATGTATCTTTCTCTCCCTTGCCCTCCCTTAGACTTTTCTCTAGTGTGACACTACACATAAGCTCTCACGATTCAATGAAATGATTGAGCCACTCTAAATGATAGAATCCTAATAAAAAAGACTAAAAAACTACTTATATTAAGTATATATACAAACTCAGTCACTATGATGCTCAAGATGGTAGCGCCATCGGGCTATAAAATGAACTAGAGCCTCAATGCTACTAAGTGGGCTCTGTTATGGTGCTGTACAAACACTATATGGATATTTTGCTAAACGTACATGTATTTTGACTGAGTCGGTGTAGCCTCTTATTTCAATAATATCTCCACTATGCTGCTAAAAATGTTGAGTGTTGTGGTGCTTGAATGTGTAATTCGATGCAGTAGTGTTGTGCAGTTTGATGATCTGGTGCTCAAAATCTTGATACTTCGGCACATGGATACTAAGATTTTCTGCATTAGGTTGTTAAATTAATTAACTTTTCTTCCTGAGGCCATGGTGTTATGATGTCCTGATCTGGCTTTGTGGTGTCATGGATGTTGCGGTGCTGGTAGCTAGAGTGATGCGTTGTTCGCTCAATTCATGGTAATTTCTTTTACTTCTCCTGAAACATTCATGTACATCAACAACTAAAAATATTATTTTACTAATATTTAGAATAACAAAACACTATAAAATTTATGCTTAATCATGTGATGCAGATGCCTTTGCTTGGAAGATATCCTTTGTGTGTTTATTTATTTTTTATACTTTGGATGTCATACTCATACATGTTACACACTTTATTACACAATGAACTCTACTTTAATAGTTTATATATGTAGATTGCATTTTTTTTTAATTCAAAGTTAAATTTCGTTTTTAGTAAAGAATCAAAGTAGAGTGTATTTAGGCTCAAATGTTAATGTAGATGTAAATGTCAAGATTATAAAACTAGATTAAGTTGTAAACATTTAAAGAGTTTTAAGGACTTAAAGATAATTGCCTATATGCACATGTAGATTCTAAAAGATAATGTTCTCTCTTCCATTGAGAGACATTTTCTTTTAGAATTCTATGGAACATCAAGGAGCTTGAATTCCATATATGCATTGCCACTAGAAGATTAAAATAAGCAATCACATTTAATTTTAAATTATGTAGGAATAGAAATACATTTTTATTAAGGTGGAGCCTAGCCACCTTACTTTTCCATAGGCCTTAAGTTATACTTACATTATTTTATATAAATAAAATTTTAGTTTTTTCACATTGCTTTATTGATCATATATTATGCATTGCACTAGTTACTTGCATTTTCATATTGAAAAATCTTAAATAAATTCTAAATTAAAACCTCCTTGATTACAATTAAATAATGAGCATTCCTGTCTTATATTCATAAGGCATTGACTGTCATTTTGGTTATAGCTGGTAGTTCACTCCAAGTAGATATAAGTCCATATTTTTAAAAAAACTCAATATGTCCTCCTAGGGAGGGTCATATAATTTTTAAATAGATCATAAACTCAATCTAAGTTTAGATGTTTTCCTAAAAAGTAAAACCTTCAATAAATTAATCTTGAGGTTTTGTTCATTCCTAATTGGTAGGTTAAGAATCTCAAAACATTGAACAAATTGGTGTAAATTTAAAAAGTCTAGTCCCCACTTTAATTAATGAATTTCTTAAGACTTCTATTAAGAAGTAATTAACAATAGAGGCTTGCCTCTATAGAGATTTCAGAACCCCTGTTAAAGAATAAACCTTACTATAGGTTTTTTCAAAAGTAAGGTAAAATTCTTTGATCATAGTTTAAAGCTTCAATCCATGGATAGTTTGTTTTTAAAAAAGATAGATGGATGCTATTTTTATCTTTCAAGATTGAATTTAACAATTCCTATGTTATGTTTGTTTATGAAAATAAATATCATTTCTACTTTTTAATTGGTAGTGAAGCATTAATCAATCTTTATAGGTAGTATAATGTTCGCTTTGCAGAATTGATTAAAGAAATATAAAGTGAATCTATGGGTTCCATAATTCTTTTGTCCACATAATGGTTCTAGGAACTTCATTGGGGAACTGCTGTTCTCTTCATCTTTAGTGGAGAATAGATTTTTTTAAAATTTTCTAAAGATTTAATTAAGCATTTGAGTTTCTTTCTCTACTTTTAAATTACATTTAACTTAATTTAAATCTTTACTTATAAAACCAATATTCAAACTCTCGTGGGCCAAAATAATGATTGATAGGTCCTAACCTATAGAAACTATGGCCAAATCTTTTTTTAGTCTAATATTTTCTTGGTATAAATTTTAAAATCCTGTTCTAATTTTGAGGTTCATTATATAAATTTGGTCCTTTACCAATAAAGATCATGTAAAATCCACAAGGTCCAAAATGTTATATTGGCCTATATTTGTAAAACCTATATTCATTCTCTAGTTTAATGTATTGAATTTGTATTTAGTTTGGATCTTTCATCCTAAAACATTAAATATAAACCTAAATTATAAATTTAAATCACTTCAATAAGCAATCAAAACTTTGATTTAAATCAAATTCTCTAATCTAAAGTTTCTTAGACTGGGTCTAGAGTCAAATCTTTCAATCTTAAATCAAAACTCAAGTTTCAATCACTTCCCAGGTGTAAAATCTTTTCAGCTGGGTCCATATTTAAATCCTGTGTAAATCTAAATCTAAATCAAAATTCATCGTTTAAGCTTGTTCTAGTAATTTTGTAAAGTTAAATTCAATATATTCTCCATATCTAAAGTTTTATTTAAAGTTAATAAATTAAGAGATTGATTCAAAATTTTACTGTAATTTTATAAAATGATAGGAATATGTATCTTCACCATTATTCTTGGCTAGAACTAATCTCTTGAAGGCTCCATAATTAAGTTAAATTCTAGATTTGATAACACTAAGTTCAATTTCACTACACCACAGCCTGAAGTGGTTGTGGAAAGTCTGTTCAAACTCCAGAAAATAAGACAACAGAGTAAAAAATAAAATTATTATTGTTAAATCACTTGAACTACATTCGCACACCATGAGAAAAGTGAATTGGTGTTTTAAAATTCTTTTCAAAAATTCCCTTTTGAAAATTTTAAACAAATTTACCACTTAAAAATTAAAATGTAGATTTTGTAACGTGGATGCTAAAATAAGAAAATTAAAATACTACATTTTTTTTGGTTTTGTAAAAAAATGAAATGTAAATTATTTTTTTTCTTTTTATTTTATAATTTTATTTCTTTTTTCTTTTCTAACAAAAGTTAATTCCAAAGCAATCTAAAAGTTTTCATATCACAACGAGATTAATTTTTAACTCATATTTGTAGGAAAGAAAATATATGAGAAAATAAAATTTAAAAAAATAAAGTCTTGAAAGAAACAAGAATGAAACCATAAAAAATCTATAGTGGTTTAGTCAACCATGAACGAAGTCCACTCCCCAGAGTCATCCTCTCCAGGTATTATACTAAACCTTTTAGTGTCTCTCATTTTCAACCTACCACAAGGCCTAGAAGCCTTAATAAGAATAATTTCCACCAACATTATGGCTGTGAACCAAATCACTTTCACCTTCCTCAATGTGGCGGAGTAGCAAAATCCCTTTCACCATTCTTGGTGTGGTGGAGTAGTCGAATCCCTTTTACTTTACCCAGTACGATAGAATTTCCAGTGGCCCTTTCACTCCAAGAACTTGTTCTTAGAATTTCCCTTAAAAAAATTTGACACAAGGCGGAACTAGATGGATATTGGCCAGAGCAACAATAATATGAAACAACCTCTCACACTCTCCTGCACTCACAAGACAAGTCTCCCTCTCTCTCAAGTATACCTCTCTCTTTCTTTCCAAAGCTCTCCCCTTAAACCCTAGCATATAGAAGAACTAAGCCATTGAATTCCAAAAGACTCTCTCCTGAAACAAGAGATGATTAATAAAATAGTAGGTTTCAAGAAAATCCTAATTTTTTATTTAACCATCAATATTCGAATAGTGCAATCTGAATATCATATAGTATGATTAGTTCAATTTTCCCTTTCAGTAATGTACGATGAATAGTAGTCTGTATGATTAGTTCAAATTTTTTCACTAATCGTCTAATACACTCTTAAGCCATATAGTATGATTAGTACAATCAAATTATAGTTCATCTGGGATAAACTCCTAGATGACCAAATATTTTCTCTGTCAATCATCCAATTTGATCTTAATCATACCATATGAACTTAACTGCCAATTACCTCTTATTTGATTGCTTAATTATAATGAATAAACTAGGCAAGATTTTAATGACATCATACTGTATGATTAGGATCATACTAAATGACTATAAAAAAAATTTAAATTTTAAAATATATCCTAATATTAAATGGTAGTCGGGATTTGAAATTATAAATTTTTCATCCTGTATTGTCAGAATCATATAGTATTATTAGTTCATTATTTATATTAATTTTCCCTTTCTTAATTTAAAATTTTTAATATATTTTTTATTATGCTAATTGCATAGTATAATTTAGATCATCTAGTATAATCTTCAGAATAAATTAAAACCTTATGTTTGAATGTACGAGATGCACCAAGAGGGGGGGGGGGGGGGGGAGGGGGGGCTGAATTGGTATTTTAAAAATAAATCCTAAATAAGAGTTTTAATTTTTAATGATTTTTTAGATTTTTCAAAAATAATAATTTTAACTAATCAAATGTGGAAGCTAATGATTTAAACACAATTACAACAATGGTGTTGAAATTTTAAATCTCACAATGGAATACTAAAATCTAATTTTTACCAAGCAGTTACAACAAAAATTAAATGTAAGAAAAGTAAATTATGAAAAATGGAAAAAGCACACCAGAAATGTTTATAGTGGTTCGGTCAACCATGACCTACTTCCACCCCCTGGAGTCCTCCAGTCTGAGAGTTACACTACTAAAATGTGGCTCTCCTTCCGCTCCTATAGCAAGGTGAAGAAGTCTTTACAAAACTCACTTTCACCTTCCCCGGAGTGGCGGAGTGCCGGTTGCAATGTCACCCTCCTGGTGACAGCAACAGACCTTCTCTTTTTTCTTCCTCCTAGAGAAAGAAGAGAAGCTTACCTCCTTTTTCTCCCTCCTAGAGAAAGCAGAGAACCTCAAGGAGGAGCAAGAAGCTTCTCTTCCTAGAGAGCTCCCATAAAACTCACCAAGGCTATAGGAGGAGAAAGTGTGTAGTTAACTCAAAGCAATTGCATGATCTCCTCACACTACTTCTCCCTCATGCTCAAGCTCACGTTCTCCTTCCACTCACAAACCTTGATTTTCTTCAAAAACTCCATCTCAAGAGTTTCTTTGGCTATCACGTTCCTCTCCCTATTCTTTTTAAAACCAACTTAAAACATTATTTTTATAATAGGCTTCAAGAAATCATAAAAATTCAAGTTAGTTGTCACTGTTCGTACAATACATTCCAAGTTCGTAAAGTATGATCAGTTCAAAATAACTCCCATCCAGTACGAAGGAGAACAAATAGTTCATAATTTTTAATACATCGTATAGTATGATACGAAGATCATCCAGTACAATCTACTTTATTTCTTTTGTTCGTAAAGGACGAACCCTAGGACAACCAAAAGTCATCTTTGTTAATTGTCCCATGATGTTCAATCATACAGTATGGATAGTTGAGTTTATGAAGTTCATGCTGTACGATGTATACATTGTATAGTATGATTAGTTTAAAAATCATGATTTTTTCTGGTACGATCTTTGGTACGACCAAATTTCATCTCTGTTCATCATACAATACAATCATCAATCCTTAATTAAACCATGATTTAATTGGCTAATCATGGGGGTTAATTTTAGCAAGATTTCAAATTTTTGTATAGTATGATTAACATCATACAATATGATCAAGATCATACAGTACGATTAGCTAACAAAAACTAATATTTCTAATTAGCTATTAAGCCTAATTTTAGACAATAAATCATATAGTATGATCAAGATCATACAGTATAATTTATAGGAAAAAATAAATTAAGCTTAAAAAAATCTCTTCCCTTGTGTGTGTGTTCATGGTCATCCAATTTGCATACACTCTTTTGTGACCATACTCGAGAAATAAAAATAAAGAAAATAAAAATTACACTCTATCACATCCTATTCTTCCTAGTCTTGAGTCTTCAACTGTCTTGAGCAGTGTGTATTCTACCTGAAATGTTAGTACTCACGAACAAAAATAACATCTAAAATATTTAAGGAAGATTGTAATAATTTAATCAATATATTTGTCATCCTCAAAATCACAGACTAGGGATCCTAGATTGCAACAATGTTTCACTCCACATATGTGTGTGCTTGGTTGCTAAGCTAATATTCACCTTTTATATTAATTAACTCAAAAAATACATGGTATAGACTCTTGTAAAAATCAAACCTATGCTATCCAATCTTGAGTCCTGATTCTTTAACGATGCTTGGTGTATGTTGAATATGAAATGTTAGTACACATAGAGAAGATATGCAATAAAATAATAAATTAGAAACTAAATACCTTTTAAAAATATTTTTTATCATCAATATACAAACTCATGCACCATGATTACAATAATCTCCCTTTTTTTAATGATGGCAAATATTGTTGGTTGGATTTGTTAAAATTAATTTTCTTTTCCTCCTAAGCTCCACCCCTTACAAAATTATCTTTTTTAAAAATTAGTGAGATGGTTTTTTTTTTTAATTTTTAATTTTTAATTATTTTATTTTTTATAGAACAATAATGATAATACAGACAAATTTAATTTAATATCCAAATGTCACACAACATATAGTTTAACTTTATATAAGAGTTTCTTCAATCAAGTCTATATAGATATGCATTATAACATCCCAAAGGACAAACTAATTTCTCACTATCAATTTGAGAAGGGAAATGTTCTATTCATGATTTAACACTACATAAGGACTATTCAATTAACCATCAAGAATAAAGGAATCATTCACCTATCATTTCAATTGTGAATTTAATTAATGTTTTAAGCGTAGGTCTACATTCCACAAATCTTTCCTCTATCATAAAAAGAAACTAAGATAGGATTTATTTTATTCTAGGTTTTAGTCTCGTTATATTGTTAGTCCCTTATGATTAATTACATCTCCTAAGATTTTCAACGATATATTATTTAAGTAAATCTTTGGGCTAACAAAGTTTATTGTAAAACCTTAAGATTATAAATTTTCTAGTTCATCTAAATTTAGATTTTAGATTTTAAATTTTAAAGGAATTAAATTTTAATGTACAAAGATTGAAGAGGTGTTTCCATTCTATACTTATACTTACTTGGAATGAGTTGGTAGCTATTAATCCAAATACATTATCAATCATCTTATATATAATGCATTATAAGCTGAGTTCTATCACAAGAGATCAAAGCATGAATAAGACTATAAAATTTATGACTCAAGATGATAAATTTTAACTTTTAGTTTAAATGACACTAGCTAGAAGACTCACCAAGAATCCTAAATTTTATCATATTAAATTTACCTTGCAAAATTTTCTAACTATCAAAATTTCTTAGAAATTTTGGCAGCATAACGGCCCTATTCAAAAACAAAGTGTAGCATCCCCCCGACACAATGGGTACTCTGCTACCCTGACCACGGTGGGAATAAAAGTCTTGGGCTCCAACGTATGATTACAGGAATTTAATATGTATGCATGTATGTATGACTGGGTAAAGGGGTTCTATATACTATATCCTATGCCATATTATCCTAGAACTAGACTACATGTTTCTATAAAGATTGGAATAAATACACCAAAAGAAATCTAAGAAATCTTATGGCCTATAATGTCAATTTCAACTACCACCCATATGATGTAATGCTTGATACAATATAAGAAATGAAAATAATTAAATATAAAGAGCAATTCATTTATTCATTTATAACTTACAACAGACTCAGAAAATTATAGGAAAGAAAAGTGGTCAGGCTCCACCACAATAAGCTTTTATTTCTAAACCTATCTTATATATATTTATTCAAATGTAATTGCCTAAGGTTTTGATGATCGAAATCTTTTATTAAATTCTGAAAGAGAGTATTCTCCAAAGGAGGATATCATCTTTTGGTGCCCCATTTGTATATTTATAAGAAGATATATTTAAATACTTTAAAACTCAAGATGTTGTATAACTCGATCTATATACATTCCATATTTATAACGGATGCACATATACATCCTTCCAACATACATTCCACTTTGTATCTTGAAAGATTTTAAAGCAATATAAAGGTATATAAAATCATATAAAAGTGCAAAGCAATTGTGTAATAACCTAATGCTTCTAATGTAGTCATTAAAGAGCCTTAGTACACCAACAAGAATTTAAAATGTATGATATCCAAATTGCTAAAAATAAATAAACATTTATAAAGTACTCTAAAAAAAGCACATAGCAAGAAAATCAAACAACTCGCCTACCCTAGGCTAGAGTTGGTTGTCTAAGAAAACCATCTAAGTATGTGTAGAAAGGCTGTGTGGCTAGAATAATTTATAGGCTTTGTTAGTTTAACATTATCTTTAAATGGATTTAATTACTCAGGGTATTTATATGGTGGTTTTAATTTAAGTTTTAGTGATTTAGGAGTTTTAAATTTCTTTTTAAAGATATTTTGATTATTGAAGTTATTTATCGTTAGGTTTTAAAGAACATAGTGTTCAATAACTTATAAGTGCTAGAAGCTATTGCTCAACAACTTCTAGTCTCTTATTTGTAATGCTACCAATCTTCCAAGATTGAGGTTGATGGATAGTATAGAGTCTTTCATTTTAATTAAACGTTTTGATCCTTAAAACATTCTCAATCCAATACACCTTTCCGCTCTTGAAAAGAATCAAGCAAAAGGGTATACAAGGCTATAACATCAATTTATTTTATTAATGATTTTTATTTGACTTAAATTTGTAATTTACTAATTTATTTAATTTTATATTTTAATATTTATATTCTATCAAATTTACTCATGGCATTATTACAATGAGCACAAGGACCCATGGCATCCTTATAACACATAGCTCCACAACTAGAGAAAGTCTAGCCTAAAAACTTCATTGATAGAATATTAGTTGTTTATTTAATGTTTTTTAGTAATTGAATTTCTTTAAATTAGAGATTTACTGAAGTTTCAATGATTTATTTATTTTTAACATTTAATAAATATTTTAACGCATTAAATATAAGGTCCATTTTACAACTTTTAATTTATTTTGGTTTCTAAAATTTTTATATTTTTCATAAATACTAGACCTTGATATGAGTCCAACTCCGTTAACTTTACTAAATTTAGATTTTATTAGATTTAGGTTATGAATTATACAAGTTTTATGTATTTTTAGAGCTAAGTTTAACCCAAATAATTGACTTTTTGATTTGCAGTGAATCCTAGGGTTTTTATATTTTTCACAAATACTTGACCCAGAAATGAGTTCAATGCCCTTGAGTTTGCTCAATTTGATATTTTCCTGAATTGGTTGTGATTTTTATAATTTTGGTGATTATATGGATTTATTTAACTATTAAATTAGGGTGTTTTTCTTATTTTTGTACCAAATAACTGCCAAACTTCTTAAAATCTTCCTTAAATGTCATAAATGACCTTTGGGGATGATTTCAAGTGCTTGAAATTATTTTGATAATTTTATAAAATTCTAAATATTTATTTTAATTAATTATTAAATTTCTTAAATTTTTGACTTTATTTTAATTTTGGATAAGTCAGATAAGGCTTTTACTTTACTCTATTGTGCTTTTAATTATGAGCAATTTGATATATTATTTATATGTTTTAGATTTAAAATAGATTTATTATGAATTTTTAAAAATCCTAGGTCAATTATGTACATTAATTTTGGGTTGACTAATTGAAAGTACAAATGACCTCCAAATGTAGTGGAATTTATAGGTACATGAATAAATGTGCTTCAAACCCACTAAATTTTATCTTATCCTAAAGTCCCATTACATTGAGATATTAATCACCAAATTTAAGTGCATCCATAGCTTTGGTGATTTATTTTTGAAGCTAGACTCACTAGAATTGGGTAAAATAATTGGCTAACAAATACATGCACTAATATAAACATGCCATAGAAAATGAAAAACTAATTCTAAGTTGACAAAGAGTTCTGAATTTTTAAACGTGTGGATTTAAAATGGACCTATGAACTTGAAAATTCAAATCATAGAAAGTATGGCCAAATCAAGACCCAAGAAACCTAGGATAGGTCTAGGATACACCGTAATACATGCCATATAAATTTGAGGTCAATTTGGCCATTGGATCTTAAGAAAATTAAGAAAATGGTAAACCATAAACTCTATTTTTCTTTAAATCCAATGGTCAAAATTGTTTGAATTTATTTTTAAATTAAACTAGAGCTCAATAACTCTCCAACGTGATTAAGAACACTCAATTTGGACTTAAAATGGAATTTTTATGAATTTTCAAAGTTTTGAGCAATAAAATGAATTTTAAATTCATTTTTAATTCAGAATTTTGGCCAACAATGGTTTCAAAACAAGTTTACAATCATTGGCTATATGGTGCCATTATTCAGACAACTAGAACCAGCATTTGAATCTAAGGGACCTTCACGCGATTTCGCTATATCAACATAGCCATTTCTGCATTGTCCGTTCACGCTGAACACATGATCAGACAACACCGATCTATCCAGAGCTAATTCAATTCAAAATGAACTAAAATATTTATTTACTCTGATCCAATAGTTCAAATTTGTTAGAATTTGAAATATAGGATGTAGGTTGCCTAAGATTTCAATCCTTGGAGTTTCGGGTCTCCATGAATTGCAATCTTAAAGAATTTGGGCTTTTAAATTTAAACTTCAAATAAATTTTTCTCACTAACTTGTTAGTGGTTTTTCAAGATCTTGGACTTGTTTAAAAGGTCTAGAGATCCTCTTCAACTCTCTATAAGACTTTAAGAGCTGATTCTAACTATATCAGAAGATGGATTGTAATTATTATTTCTCTGTCCATTTCTTTCTCTCTTGAGGGTTTGGGATTTTCTTGAACTATCAAAGGCAGGGAATGACATGCAGAAAGCTAATGAGGATACTAGGGAGTTAGTGAGTTCAATTGATTAATACTTGGGCCTTTAAAGGGGGAATATTAAGAAGAAAGGTAAAATGAACCTACCCATTAATTATTCCACATCCATGCCATATCATTGACCTAAGGAACCTTGGGACTAACCAATGGGAGCTAATGGATCATTTTAGAAATTTTTAGCCCATTAGACCAAGTGGCAAGGGAGTTATACTTGAACCAATCCTAGGAGAGAAAAAATGAATAAAGAGATAAGATTTTGCCACCTATGCCAAGGCCAGTGGCCATTTCAGTTGGGGACTAACAAATAGCATTCATGGGAAGATTCTAGAGAGTTTAAAAGTACATGGTTAGTTGTTGAGGAAGTTATGCTTGAACTAATCATTAGAAAGGTTATTTTGGATAATCTTGCGACCTCTATTGCGTATGCGGCATGTGGTTGATGTTGGCAACTATAATGAAGGATTTAGAGCCCACCCATGTGCTGGCATAAGCTAAATTGGGCTGGGTCAGGTTGGTACAACATTTAATGGGTTTTAAGAGGCTTGGTTTAACCCAAACTTTTGACCCAAGTCAAATCATGGGTTCAAACTCGTAAGGTGTGTGCATGGGTTAATACACACCTACATAGTAATTTTAAAAATTCATTTTGATAAGGGTTGAGCAAGAAAACCTTATTTTTAGAATTTGGTTCAACTCTATTAGTCAAACCATGTGGGCCCAAGCATGTAAATATTTTAGGAGACTCATACTGACTTCATGAATAGTCCCCACAAGTTTGGTTTAATAATTTGGTCAATATTATGTGAAATAAATTTCATATGTGTATGTGGAGATTTGGTCAACTAGGATTGACTTGGTCAACCAAGTTTTACCAAGGGTAAATGTTATGATTTGTGTAAATCCGTTCGTTCAAGAAAATTGAGATACAAATTATTTTTGATGATTACAAAAGTTTTTTTATTTGTTTTATTTTTCTCCTAACATATATTGGAGTTTCTTTTTTGTGTGCACTAACATGTATTTCAGGATACTCACACTCCAGATTTCTGAAGACTTCAAGTTCATGTGTTAATGTTTATTGTAAGTGAAGTCTGTATTTTTTATTTTCTTGAGTCTGAGAGAGTGTGATTGTAAGTTGGATAACTATGCACACACGCACAATAGGGGAGTGAAAAGTTTAATTTTTTAAATTGATCATATAGTATAATATACAATCGTATGGGATGATCTGTACATTTATTCCCTTAAAGAACCTATTTGTCTTGAAATTTGTTTTTCTAAGTTCATTTCATACAGTAAGAAATATAGTTCGTACATGAGATTTTGAGATATGAAATGCTCTGAATTGGGTTTGTACAGAATTGTACGGGACAAATTATTCATTTTTTGAACTATTCGTATAGTACAAAATTTATTTCGTACACGATATGTTGTTGTACGAAGGGCTCTGAATTGGGTTCGTACTAATTCGTACGAGATGAATCGTTCATTTTTGATTATTCATACATCATGAAATATAATTCGTACAGTAGATTTTGTGGTACGAACGGCTCAGTTTTTGGTTCGTACTGGTTCGTACGGGACGAATCATTCATTTTTGAACTATTCATATAGTACGAAATATAATTCATATAGAAGGTTTTTGTCATACGAACGGATCAATTTTAGGTTCGTATGGAATCGTATGAGACGAATCGTTCAATGATTTAAACTATTCGTACAGAATGAAGATCGATCGTACGGGACAATCGGGACGCGTGAAACTTGAAAAAATCAATTTTTAGACGATTTTTCTTATCCTTAGTATTTAAGGACCTTTAAACTGACTTGTTTAGGGATGCTTCTATGAATTTCTTCTTAAGAATGGAAAGGAGAGTGATAAGGGAGAGTGTTTGGGTGTGAGTTGTGTGAGATCCTTGGAGTGAAAATTGTGAGGGGATTCACAAGGTTATCTAAGAGCGAGGATTTCATTATTTGTACTTCAAGTCACTTCCCTATCTATTTGAAGAATTTTGAGAGAAGAACTTCGAAGAAGGTCTAGTTCTCTGCCATCACCAGGAGGGTGAGAAAGGATGACTGGTTCTCTGCCGTCACTAGGAGGGTGAGAAAGCACGACTGGTTCTCTGCCATCACTTGGAGAGTGAAAAAGTTGACAGTTCTCTGTCACACCGAGTTGGTGGAAGAGAGTTTGTAAAGGCTTCTCTGCCTTGCTGTGGGAGCAAAAGGAGAGTCACTTCAGTTTAGTGCAACACATAGAGAAGGAGTCTCTAGGGAGTGGATGTAGGTCATGTTTGACCGAACTACTATAAATTCTGGTGTTTTTTGTTCTTACTTTTTATTTTTTTGCACTATTATTTTTATGTATTTTATTTTTCTGCGGTTGAATTTTTGAGATTATAAAAGCCTTAAAAATTTACTCTGTTCGTACGGTACGAAGGTAAATCATACAGTACGATTTGCATAAGTTTTAAATCTAAGTTTTCCAAAATTCCAAGAGAAATTTTTTAAAAAAAGGACCAATTCACCCCCCCCCCCCCCTCTTGGTTAGCCTAGGGACGTAAGTAATAGGTCTAATAACCTATTCGGACTTTCAAGTGGTATCAGAGCCTATTTCAAAAATTAATGTTTAAACTACTTTTTGAAATTCGATCATGGCTAATTTTGGAAACCGAAACACCTTAGAAGGTTACTCAATCACTATACCACCTTTATTTGACAATATCCCATTTGATTTTGGGAAAACTCGCATGTCTACATTTCTACAATCTCTTGATTATCGCATGTGGATGTTAGTACAGGAAGGTTATACTGAACCCACTAGAATTATAGAAGGAATTAGAGTTCAAACTCCTTTTGCCGAATGGACTGTAGAAGAACGTGAGCTAGCTCAATTAAATGCAAAGTATTTGAATAGCTTCTTTTGTGCTTTGAAATCAGAAGGCTACACGCGTGTTTTTACTTGTAAATCAGGAAAAGAAATTTGGGATAGGCTTTGCATTACCTATGAAGGTATAAATGAAGTGAAGTAAACTAGGTTGAACATTCTTTTACACGACTATGAACTATTTCACATGAAACCGAATGAATCAACCTCTGACATGTATACACGCTTTACTCGTATTGCTACTTCATTGCATGCCTTAGGTAGGGAATTAACGAATGCAAAAAAAGTAAATAAGATACTTCGTTGTTTACCTACTGCTTATGATGCAAAGATAACTGCTATAACTGAGTAAAAAGATTTAAATGTATATTCTATTGATAAACTTTTTGGATCACTAATTACTTACGAGCAATCTGTGACTCAAAGACAGATTGATATAGGAGACAAGTAGAAGGAGAAGAACATAGCCTTGAAGGTAGATGATTCAGATAGTGATCAGTCACCACCTGAGGATGAAGAGGACATTGCCTTGATGACAAGGCAATTTAGGAGTTTCCTAAGGAGGAAGCAGAGAAGATGCCAATAATGGAACAAGGGAAGTTCCATAGAAATGTAAAGGCTTCTAACGATGTTATTTGCTATGAATGCTAGAAGCCAGGTCATATAAAGAATGAAGGCCCCAATCTTAATGGAAATCATAGCAAGGAGAAGGCCGATGAGAAACCAAAGGAAAGAAGGGGTAAAAAGAGACTTCAACGAGTATTTTGGGAGGACTCAGCTTCAAATTCCTCAGAAATTGCCCCAGAAGAAGAAGTCATAAATTTGTGCATGATGGCTGATAATCTTGATCAATCAGATCAAGAAGAGGTATGTGACTTAAGTTATGAAGAATTGTTTAAAGTTTCTGAATGCATACATACATCATATAAGAAACTAAAAAAATTGCATGATAAGTTGAATTTGGATTATTTAGAGCTGCAGAAAGAATATGAGATCCTTAGGAAAGATCATGCATTAATTGATAGCAACCACATGACCTTGTTGGATGAGTTTGATGATTTAAACAAATAGTATAATCTTTTAAAATCATCTCACACTGAACTTGAAAATAATTTTAAAACTTATATGGATGAATCAGATACTAAACAGCATAATTTGAAGATTGATAATTTGATTTTAGAAAGTGCTAATGCTTATCTTAAAGTTCAATTAAAAGCACTTAAAGAAAACAGAAAACTACCCAAACTTGAAGATTTTCACAGATCCTACTATAAGATCACTGATTCAAAGTCTAGGAAGAAAATTTTCAGGATGAATAGATTGGTGGATTGCTCCACTTTTGTGGTTTTAGAGAGAGATTATTTTGAATTTCACATTTCCGTGCGTTCTCCGGCTTCTCCGATGACGTCGGAAGGCCGCCGGCAAGCTTTGGCCGGTGGCCCCTTTAATGTCAGTCACTCCTCTCGGACCCTGCCTAGGTTTCCTGCCTGCTCTTCACCACCGGCATTTGGTGATTCCGTCTGATTGAGGATTGAACGTCCCTTATGTATTAATGAAGGAGGGCTTCTAAATAACAAGAATTATGTTGAAGTGGAAGGGAAAGGCAAGAATGTAGCTGCCATTGATTTGGATAAGCATCGGTTGAAACCTTTATTTCCTAGAGAAGGTACGGAGGGGATTCAGAATGATTCAGGCGCGTCATCTTCCTCTGGTTCTAAGGTCTGTTGGAGTGATTTGGTAGAGCCCAGTCGAGAATCTAGTAATGTGGTGGCTACGGCAAAGACTGAATTTCACCAATTGGGGTCATATAGTCTCCCTTCTGGCTCACAAGGGAGTAAGACTTTGGGTGAAGTCTTCACTGCTATAAATGAAATTCAGGGTGACAAGAGTTCTAAAACTGATTTGGAGAATGCTCGTTTCTGTGAGCAAGGGGGACGGGATGATTGTAATAATTTGAATCAGCAGGATTTTCCTGTTCAGAACAAACCAAGTTCTTCGAATGCTTGGTTTAAAAAGGCGAACATGAAGGTGGCTGACGTTAATTATGGCGAAGGTTTTATTGAAAATGGATCTGTGGTCAAGCTTCATGTGCCTAATGAATTAGACAATTCGAATAGATTGTAGAAAGCTATAGTTGTCAAGGTGTTTGGAGATGATATCCCTTTCCCTATCATTAGTCTGGAGTTGAGAAAACAATGGGCAACATTTGGAAAGTTTCACTTGACCCTACTTGGGATGGGCTGGGTTCTGTGTGCATTTGAGGATCCGAAAAAAGTGGACACGGTGTTAACGAGCGGACGGTGGTATGTCAATGGCAATATTATCGGAATGGATAGGTGGTCGCCCTCCTTTTCCCCATCCTCGCTGAAGGGTCTTTCTACGCCAATTTGGATTCGACTACCAAACCTCCCGTTACAATGTTGGGATGAGATCAATGTGTGTAGGATTGCTTCTATGATAGGTAACCCTTGTCTCATTGATGGAAACATGTTCCAATGGGGGAGGAGGGAATTCGCCATGTGCGGGTTAAGCTTGAAAACCAACTACCCTTGGGTGTTTGGGTGGAAGGTAGTTTGGGGAAGTTCTTTCAATCTATCAAATATAAGAGATTGCGTACTTTTTGTTTTAATTGTGGAAAGATAGGTCACCTCAAAGCTCCTTGCTGGAAAAATGGAGATGCTGTGTCCCAAGTACAGGAGCTCAAGGAGAATTAGGCTGAGAAGGATGGTATGAAGGTTCCAGATAGGAGACCTCACAGTGCTGATCAACCGGTGGAAGACTATGGCCCATGGGCGCACGTTAAGTATGGGAAAAGAAGACCCCATCGAAGGAATTTACAAACAAAAACTTCAATTCCAGTGACTGGAAAGGAGGTGAAAAGTTCTTAAGTTCATCCTATTGAGAAGGAAGCTGTAGCTGCTCCTCCAGTTGTCGGGCTACCTAAAATTGGGGTTACTTCATGTCCCTTGCTTGCTCATCGGGAAGCTGTAGAAGACTCTGCTGTTGGAAAACTGGACCATCAGACTGAAGGCATCTTGAAAGGAGGTGTGGCTTCTTCTTCAGGAGATTTTACTTACAGTAATAATAGTTTTCAAGTTTTGAATAACATTCTGGAGGAAGGGGAGATAAATGTTCCAGTTGACCCCATTAGTGCTAAGGATCTTATAGAAGGAAATTCGAATTCTGAATTGGGGAAGGCTAGTATAGTCCTGAAGAATGAGATGGGGCACATTGAAGATGGTTCTGCTAATGTAAGGAAAAGAGGGCTGAAGCAACTAAGAGGTTTGGGTCCTATAAATGTATCTTCTAGAAGCAGGAAATTGGATGTTGAAATTAAGGAGAAAGCTGGGGACTCATCCCCTCTCATCATATAATGTCCTCTATTCTTTTTTGGAACTATAGAGGAGCAAAAGAATGCAAGGCTTCTCTATATTTAAAAGAAGTTGTAAAGGAGAATGGGGTTTTTTTGTGGGTTTGTTGGAAACCAAGTTGAAGGAGTTTGGGGATTATGATGCCATTTCCCTGTTAGGAAATGGATGGGATTACTTTCATGTCCCGTCGGTGGGTCTATCTTGAGGTATAGTAGTGTTGTGGAAGAGGAGTATTGCTTCTTTCAAGTTGCTGGACTCATTTTCTCAAGCTGTTATAGGGGAGTTGGAGGTAACCAATAGAGGATGTTGGTGTATTGTAACTATTTATAGCAATAAAGATGTTTACAAGAGGAGTTGTCTTTGGGAAAAGTTGGAAGCCTTCTCGGGTACTGACCTTCCTCTTGTCTTGGGTCAAGACTTCAATTGTCTCCTTTCTAGAGAAGACAAGAGAGGTGGGAGGAGGTTCTTGTTCTCTCAGGGACCTAAGGAAAAGAAAGCTTTCCCTACCAATAATGATCTCCATGAGGTGGGATGTGTAGGGCCCAAATTCACTTGGTGCGATAATAAAACTAGAGCTGATTTGATCTTGGAGAGACTGGATAGATGTTTTGTGAATTCTGCTGCTATTAACTTGCCTCACCGTTTGGTGGTAAGGCATCTCCCTAGAGTGGCATCAGATCATTGTCCCATCTTGCTTGATTTGGTGGAATTTGGCTCTAAGATCAATAGACCACTTAAATTTGAGGATGTGTGGGCTTCATTGCCAGAATCGGTTGCTTTAGTTAAGAACATATGGAAAACCAAAAACAGCTGGAAATTCTGCTCAAATTTTAAACCAAAAAATGAAGAGAACTTTGAAAGCATTGTTCTTCTGGAGTAAATCAAAGTTCAAAAGTTTTATTCAGCAAAAGGAGGTGCTTATGAAGGAGATATTGGAACTTCAATCTTTGGAAGCTGATTGGGGATTACTCATGGTGGATGAGATGTGGTCTCTCAAAGGGAAGATTAATGAGCTGAACTCTCTCTTAGCTCGGATCAACACCTGGTGGAAGCAATGGGTTAAGGTGAAGTGGATGGTGGAAGGGGATTATAATTCTCGATTTTTTCAAACCTTTGCAAGTGCTAGGAGAAATTCAAATTTCATTTTCAGCTTGAAGGATGAAAATGGGTGCTTGGTGGAGGACCATTGGAAAATTCAGGAGGTTTTAGTTCAGTTTTTCAAAAGAAAATGGCGTGAGAGGAACTGTAATTTGGATGGTTGGCCTGATTCATGGAGATGTCTTGAAGATGCAGACAAAGATTTCCTTTGTAGAAAATTTTCCCTAAGTGAAGCCGAGGAGGTAATCAAACAGACGGGTGGCTTCATTGCACCTGGGAAAGACGGAATCACTTATTCCTTTATCAAAAGCTATTAGAATATAATTAAAGAAGACTTATGGAAGGCACTCAAGGATTTTTTTAACTCATTTGACATGTGTAAAGAGTGGAAGGAGACGCTGGTTGTTTTGATTCCCAAAGTAGATAATCCACTTTCTCCTACTGACTTTCGGCATATAAGTCTATGCAACATAATGTATAAAATTGCTGCAAAGGTATTGATGAATAGATTAACACAAATTCTTCCTAATTTGATTTCTTAGGAGTACGCAGCATTCCTACAGGGGCGCTCCCTCTCGGATCATGTTCTTATAGCTCAAGAGATGTTCCACAAATTCAGGTATTCTAAAGCTTCGAAGGGTTTAGTTTCTTTTAAAATTGACATGGAACAGGATTACGACTCCATGTGCTGGCCTACTTTATGCAAAGCTTTAGAGTATTTTGGCTTCCCCTCCTCATTTTCTAAGCTGATTATGGATTGTATTCAAAATCCAGCCTTCTCTTTATTTGTTAATGCTAATCCTTCTGATTGGATACATGCTCACAGTGGTTTTTGGTAGGGGTGTCCTGTTTCACCCTATCTGTTTATTATTTGTTCTCAGCTCCTGTCTAATGCCATTTTAAATAAAGATTCTATTGGTGTCCAAATTATTCCATATGGGCCTAGGATTTCTCTCCTTCTTTATGCATATGACGTGTTGATTTTTTCTGAAGCCAAGGTGTATAAGGTGAAAGAAATTAAAAGAATTATGGATGATTTCTGTGGTTGGACTGGACAGAAGATCAATGCCAATAAGTCGAGTATTCTTTTTGGCAAGGTAGTTCAAAGAAGAAGGAGAGGTGAGATTACCAAACTTATGGGCTTTAAAAAAGTCAAGGAATTCAAGTATTTAGGCATTAAAATGGCTGTGAGGAGACTTGCAAAACCAAATTTCCAATTTTTAATTGATAAGGTGTTGAGAAAGCTGAACAATTAGGGAGGGAAGCTTATCTCCTTGACTGGCAGGATCTTATTGGTTAAAACGGTGATATGTTCTTAGCCGACTTTCCATTCTACTCTCTCTTTGGTTCCCAAGGGAATTCTAGATGAGATTGATATGCTTTGTAGGGGATTTATTTGGAGTAAGGCTAATGGAGGGGCTGGATTACATTATGTCAATTGGAGGACTTTATGTAAATCGATTGGTAGTGGGGGCCGAAACCTGCAGTCCTGTTCTAGTAGAATGGGGCCTTTAAGAGCCAAATTAGCTTGGAGATATACTCAAGAAGTGGATTCTCTACTACATAAAGTTCTATTCACAAAGTATGGCTCATTCTGGAACCATGAAGGAAGAAGGAAATCGCTCTCTATAGCATGGAAACTTTTAGCTGATGGGTGGAACTGTCTTAAAAACATTGTGAGATGGAGGATATACAATGGGGATACAATCAATTTTATGGATGACATTTGGATCCTTGACAAAAATATCAGCAAGTGGCCAACATTTATCAATGATTATGAGGACAGTGGATGGTTGCTGAATAGGTTTATTAAAAATAGAAGATGGAATATTGCTGCTCTTAAAGAATGTTGTGGTATTGATTTGGTGAACCTGATCTGTAATGTAAACATAGACCAGTCTTTATTAGAAGATTAGCTAGAATTAATCCATATGCATTCTGGGAAATCCATAGCTACATTAGCACATGATGCTATGATCAAGGAGGATGCTGAAACGGTGTACTGGACCTGGGTAAGGAAGGCTAGACTGAATGCTCGGGTAGAGAACTTCTGGTGGAGGATCTTCAATAAAGCTATTCCTACTTTCCAATTCCTTAACTATAGAAGATTACTGGTTGAAGATAAGTGTCCGAGAGGCTGCAATGGAGTAGAAGATGTTGAGCATGTGGTGTCCAAATGTAAGAAGATTAAAGAGGTGCTGGCCCATCTAAATAAATGGGGATTCGGCGTCAGTGAGGCAAATTCGTTGGAAGAAAGGCTCAGGTGGTTGGAATACCAAAATATCTCTTTGGTTAAAATATTTTGCAATGTTGTTTACTTCACATGGAAAGCAAGAAATGATTTGGTACATGGGAAAGGGGAAAAGCGCTCGCTGTTAATCGCTGTGGATTCCGTCTGTTTTGCAGCAGCTTCTTCAGATTTCAATTGGATGTGCTCGGGCCGGTTGGATGCTAATCAGCATTTGCTGTTTGAAAATTGTTGGCACCCTCCTCCACCTGATTGGATCAAGGTTAATGTGGATGCTTCTCTGCTTTCTTCATATAGAGCTGAAATTGGGGGGGTCTTCCGTGACCACAAAGGAAGATTTCTCTCAGCTTTTGGTTGCTCGGGTGTGCATTGGGACATTACAAAGTTGGAACTGTTAGCTGTAAGGTTCGTTAATAATTTCATTAAAGAGTGGATGTTTGAGTCTAAAGGAATCATAATTGAGGGAGATAATGCTAACATCATAAAGCTCTTGAAAAAGACTTGGAGGAAAGGGGGACAAGGCATGGAAGATTTTTCTTGCTTAAAGAATTTTCATTTTTTCATTTTCAATTATACAGATAGGAGCTGTAATAAGTTAGCGGATGGTTGTGCTAACTTAGCCATTCTTAGTTCATTATATTGGGATGATTGGAATAAGATTCCTCCTTCAATTGTAAAGATCTTGAAGGAGGAATATGTAGGTTGTTCTTTGTAGACCTATTTTGGTCTTTCTTCCTTTTTAGTAATGCAATTGGTATTGCTTCTTCAAAAAAAAAAGAATAGATTGGTGAATCCTTTTCCTGGAATAAAATATTTTTCTTGTGGTAGTTTAGGACATATTTCCCACACTTGTACACTTAGATATAGAACACATTCAGTGTGGAGACCTAAGGTGCATAAAACACAGCATATCACACATGCATCTGGTTTAAAATTGTCAAGAGGAGAATCCAAACTTGTTTGGGTTCCCAAGACTAACGTTTGATCATTTTGTAGGAATGCTCTCACACAAGACCTCATGAGAGCATTTAGTACCTGGACAATGACTGTTCTAAGCATATAACTGGAGATGCAAAACAATTTATAATGTTGGAAGCCAAAAATGGTGGCAAGGTTACCCTTGGAGATAATACTACCAAGCGAGTGGTAGGTAAATGTATTATTGGAAACTCAAAGAACTTTGTGATTGAAAATGTTTTGTTAGTTGATGGTTTAAAACATAATCTGTTGAGCATAAGTCAATTGTGTGACAAAGATTATCATATCAAATTTTGTCTACTAGTTGTGTTATCAGTCAGAATGGACTTGTTGTATTGAATGGTGGTAGGATAAATAATATTTAAGTGTTAGATTTGAATGCCGTAAAACCTTCTACTTCTTTGTGTTTAAAAATAGTATCAGATGAACCTTGGTTATGGCATAGAAGGCTTTGTCACTCTAGCATGAGAAATCTTAGGAAAATCACCCAAAAAGAGTTAGTCTGAGGTGTACCCAAACTAGACTTTATAAAAGACTACTTGTGTGATGCATGTCAATTAGGAAAATGAGTCAGATCCTCTTTTAATTCAATCAAGGAGGTTAGAACTAACAAGCCCTTAGAAATCCTACACATGGATCTATTTGGACCTGTTAGTACCTTAAGTCTAGGATGAAAGAGATATGGGTATGTAATAGTGGATGATTATTCAATATTCACATGGATTAGATTTTTGTATCGTAAAGGTGAATCATTCGAGGAGTTTAGAGATTTTGCTACTTGAATTCAAAGAAAACTAGGTCTAGAAATTATAACAATCCAAAGTGATCATGGCAGAGAATTTAAAAATGAGTTGTTTGATGATTTTAGCAAATCTCATGAGATAGGCCATAACTTCTCAGCCTCTAGGACACCTCAACATAATGGAGTAGTTGAGAGAAAGAATAGGACATTGGTTGAAACTGCTAGAGCCATGTTGGTAGAATATTCACTTCCAAGATACTTTTGGGCTGAAGCAGTTACCACCGTATGTTATGTGTTGAATAGGGTGAACATTAGATCAAAATTAAAAAAGACACCCTATGAACTTCTTAAAGGTAGGATTCCCAACCTCTCACACCTACATGTTTTTGGATGTAAGGTGTTCATACATAATAATGGAAAAACTATCTTAGGAAAATTTGATCCAAAATTTGATGAAGGAATTTTTTTAGGATATTCAAGTGTTGGAAAATCCTATAGAGTTTTCAATAGAAGGACGTTGGTAGTTGAGGAGACCACTCATGTTATTTTTGATGAATCCGATAATGTTGGAGGGTCTAGATTAGAGGAAGATGATGTTGTAGAATCCACCCATAAACTTGAAAATCAAAAAGTTGAATAAAGGGTTGAAAAGGAAGAAGAAAATCAATTGCCTAGAGATTTGAATTATCTCAAGAGTCATCCTAAAGAGTTGATTTTTGGAGACCCAAGTGAAGGAGTTAGGACTAGGCATGGTTTGAGGAAAGAGGTAAATCATTCAGCATTTATTTCAATGATTGAACCCACTAATATTGATCAAGTACTTATGGATGAATTTTGGATTTTGGCCATGCAAGAAGAATTGAATCAATTTTAAAGAAATGATGTTTGGGAGCTAATTGATAGGCCAAATGATCAAAGTGTAGTTGGGACTAAGTGGGTGTTCAAAAATAAAATGATTGATTCAAGAGTTGTGATAAGGAATAAGGCTAGATTGGTAGCTAAGGGGTATAATCAAATAGAAGGGAATGACTTTGAAGAAACATTTGCCCCTGTAGCAAGACTTGAAGCAATCAGAGTGTTGTTAGCCTTTGCTTGTTTTAAAGATTTCAAATTATATCAAATGGATGTTAAAAGTGCCTTTTTAAATGGGGTGATAGAAGAGAATGTTGATGTTGAGAAACCTTGAGGTTTTGAAAATTTTATATTCCCTAATTATGTTTTTAAATTGAAAAAAATTGAATGGACTAAAACAGGCACCTCGAGCATGGTAGAAAGGTTAAGCACTTTCCTATTAAAAGGATCATTTGTCAAAGGAAGTGTGGACACCAGTCTATTTTTGAAAAGAGTTGGAGATGAAATACTTATTGTATAAATATATGTTGATGAAATCATTTTTGGATCAACTGATAAAAGACTTTGTGATGAATTTTCAAAAATAATGAGTAGTGAATTTGAGATGAGTTTAATGGGTGACTTAAGTTATTTTGTTCGTTTTAGCATAAAGCAAAATGAGGAATGAACTTTTCTATGTCAATCTAAGTATGTTCAGGATATCCTCAAAAAATATGAAATGGATAATGCTAAACCTGTAACTACACCCATGAGTTCCTCAGTTTTATTAGATAAGGATCCTAAGGGAAAATCTGTTGATCAAAAGAAGTTTAGAGGAATAATTGGATCATTGCTTTACTTGACTGCTAGCAGACCTGACATCATATTTAGTGTTTGCTTATGTGCTAGATTTCAAGCTGATCTGAAGGAATCACATTTGATATCAGTGAAAAGAATTTTAAGATTTCTTCAAGGAACTCAAAATTTAGGGATTTGGTATCCTAAGAATAGTTCTTCTTTTGAAATCATTAGATACTCAGATTCTGATTTTGTATGTTATAGGGTTAATAGGAAGAGTACTTCTGGGACTTATCAATTCATTGGAAATTCTTTAGTATCTTGGCCAGTAGTAAACAAAATTCAGTAGTACTTTCTACATCTGAAGCAGAATATATTGCCTCAGGGAGTTGTGTTGCACAGGTGCTTTGGTTGAAATAGCAAATGGTTGACTTAGGATTTTTTATTGGTATAATTCTAATTTTTTATGATAACACCAGTGCTATTTGTATTTCTAAAAATCCTATTCAACATTCTAGAACAAAGCACATTGACATAAGGCATCATTTCATATGAGATCAAGTAGCGAATGGGGAAATTAAACTTCATCATGTCGCTACTAAAGTCAACTTGCAGATATTTTCACAAAACCCTTAGCTTTTGACACTTTTACCATTTTAAGGACAAGGCTAGGTTTAATTGGTCTTAATGCTTGATAAAAAATTCTACAAATTTTATTTTGTAAGTGTTCATTAGTTTGTTTGTAGTCTATTATGTTCTTGTTGTTATGTTGTATGTCTTCCTTAAATTTTTTATAAATAAATAAATATATATATATATATATATATATATTCAACTTGTCTTATGTTGGTCTTTAATTGGGTGCTAAAAACCTGTAGAGTTGGAGAGAGACGAAACATAATTTTCTCTGTCTATTCATACTATACAATGGCATGATCGTACTGTATGATTGTAAGAATTTTTGTCTGTACGAATGGGGAGGTTTCACGGTTACTGTCAGTTATTAGTGTTAAGCATCCCGAATGAACACGTTTTTTTCTGAACGATCCATGTTTCGATTTGGATAAGGACGAACCTAACCATTGCCTGAATGATCGTTTAATATCCTGATCATCCCGAATGAACACGTCATCGTCTGTACGATCAGAAAGTCAAAAATCTTATACGAAAGGACACCTCAGGACGAGCAGTTTACAAAAAACATTTCATTTTGACTGCTTTCGTTCATCCCGGATGAAATTTGATTTGTCCAGGATGAAATAAATTTTGTCTTGTATGAAATGGTTTCGTAGAATACGATTGATCTGATTTTCTATAAAAGGGAGGGTCGTTTTCTCTCCTTTCTCCTTCACTTCAAACCCTTTAGAGCATAGTATAGAGATGTCAGGAAGTGGAAAAAGAGTGCGTCAATCCAGAGGGACTTCTTCTAGGAGGGACTGGGATGATAATTTCTTGAGTGGACAAAATGAAGAGGCATACTATAGGTATGTAGCATCAAAAATCACTCCTTCCCGCATTCTACTGCAGGAAAACCTCCACTTTGTAGTAATGCCTTTATTCAATGCTAATCAGTTTTCTTTCCTTCTCACTCTGATCTACTCTTACAATAAAGACCTTTTCACGTATTTCTAGCAAACATGACTTTTAGTCAGGATCACACTAGGGTCTCTTCTTATGTCTTAAAACAAAGGGTAGAAATTACAAAAGAGGATTTAGGAGCATATTTACATTTAAGAACAATAGGCATTTGGTTAAATACTCTAACTGCTCGATCTGACTGTGACTGGTCTGAAGTCAATTAGGTCATTAGAGGTGTAAAACAACCAACTCATGTTCCTCGAGTTGACACCTTAAACCAAAATGCCTGAATAATTTAAGATGTTCTTAGAAGCTCCATCATTCCTAAGGCTGGGGATAGAATAAACATGACCCCTCTTCTCTCTTGTGTCACTTACCTGATCATGTCTGGTTAACCTATTGATGAAGCACAACTGCTTTTGGACTACATCTTTTACCTTACTGATATTGGCCATCCCAGTATAAAGAGGAAGAAGAATATTGCTCTTGGTCATGTAATCTGTTTTATTCTTGAGAAGAAGTACAATACAATCCATCCTGACGGACCCTCAGAACTCCCACTCTATTTCACTGAGGCCTCTTTTAGACCACTTTTAATAGGATGAACCTGCTCTTGCTCCTGCACCTACACCTGCACCTGGAACCAACTAAGACTTCTACCAGGATATGGTCCAGCGATTTAATAGGATAGATCAAAGATTTGATCATATGGAGGCACACCTGAAGCAGCAGGATGATCAATACAAGGAAAATAGGGTGTGGATAAGGGATCAATTTGAGTCAGTAAATATGAATATTGCCACACTTAATAGCTATTTTGCTCTGTTTGGCGCTCCACTACCTCGTCCAGATCAGGGTCCTTCATATTTCTAGTATACTTTGTATTGGCTTGGCTTGGATATGATTGTGGTTGTCTTTACTATTCTTCTTTGTTGTTTGGCTTGTTTGATGATTTATCTTGTTTATGTTTGTTTTTATGATCATTGTATTGAAAGTGATAGCAAGTTTATCTCATGTTATGTGCTCCAAACTAAAGCTAGCTATGATGTATGTTTTGGAATTGATTAGAAATGAAATGTTCAGTGTTTCTGTGCATATTATTTTATGTTTTTGACTCAAACCTTTCTAATCTTAAAACACTCGACTGTAGTTGATTAAAGTTCTAAAATGTTAGTTGACTTTATATTACAATAGAAAATTCTATGCATAACATTAAATTCTCAAAAATATTTAGATTTCATTATGATTTGGTGTGGATTAGAAGATCTTACTTTATCTTATTTAGACATGTATTATTCAGTCTAAATTGATGTATATTTGATGTCTTAATATTACTCTTACATTGTATATCAAAGTGTTCATTATTGTATTTGTGACCCAGAGATAGTGTTGTTGGAAAGAATCTTATCAAATAAAAACAAACAAAGTAAAGCTTGAAAAGATGCACCAAATGTGCCATACAATAAAAGATGCGCAATGTTACAAAATCTAAAAAGACACACAAAGTGTGCCATTCAATAAAAGATGCGCAATGTCGCCAAATCTAGAAAGAGGCACAAAATTAGCCTACACTTTGAAAAATTGCGCAATGTCACCAATTGTTCTTTTCTTTAGCATTTTTCTCCAAGTTCACTAATCAATGATTGTCACTTTTGACTTAGAAATTTGGTAATGTTATTTCATCTTTTGTGCAAAAGTTGAGGCTACAAATCTATCTAATACATTACTACTTTAGATCAACTTTTCTTCTCCTTATTATAATATGCAATCTAGCACTTTTGAGTCTTTACATTTTGCATTTGATTTGAATATTGTAGTTAAACTTCATTTAACATTATTCCACTTCTCAACTAATTTGAGTTTCCCTTTTTGTTGTTATCAAAAGGGGGAGAGTTTTATTATTTGACTTTGTTTGCTTGACTTTATTTTGACTTGTTGCATTTAAGTTTTTAGTTGCTTGTGTATGTATGTACATTTGTGTGTAGTGTTTGTAGTGCTTGTGTTGCATGTTCTTCTTACCCTTTCCTTCGCTTATTCAGTATATTCTCCTTTAATTCCTTGTTTAGGATAGGTCATTTCTTTAGGGGGAGCTTAGGCTTTAGAGGGAGCGTAGGAGTTCATTTACTTAGGGGGAGTGTACATTTAGTGGAAGTTTAGGAGACATTTGAACTTAATGGTGAAATCAAACAAATAAATGTTTTTCCATCATCAAAAAGGGCAAGATTGTTATGATTTGTGTAAATCCATTCGTTTAAGAAAATTCAGATACGAATTATTTTTGATGATTACAAAAGTTTTTTATTTGTTTTATTATTCTCCTAACATATATTAGAGTTTCTTTTTTGTGAGCACTAACATGTTTTTCAGGATACTCACACTCCAGATTTCTGAAGACTTCAAGTTCATGTGTTAATGTTTATTGTAAGTGAAGCCTGTATTTTTTATTTTCTTGAGTCTAAGAGAGTGTGATTGTAATTTAGATAACTGTGCAGACACACATAATGGGGGAGTGAAAAGCTTAAGTTTTTAAATTGATCGTACAATACGATATACAATCGTACGGGACGATCTGTATATTTATCACCTTAACGAACCTATTTGTCTTAAAATTTTTTTTTCTAAGTTCATTTCATACAATACGAAATGTAGTTCATACATGAGATTTTGAGGTACGAAATGCTCTGAATTGGGTTCATACAGGATCGTACGAGACAAATTGTTCAGTTTTTGAACTATTCGTACAGTACAAAATTTATTTCGTGCATGATATTTTGTTGTACGAAGGGCTCTGAATTGGGTTCGTACAAATTCATACGGGATGAATCGTTCATTTTTGAACTATTTTTGAAGATCTGGGTTCTCTGCCTGCTTCAGGATGAAGTGATAGGAGTCCAGGTTCTCCGCATACTTTAGGAGGTAGTAAAAGGAGTCTAGGTTCTCTGCGTACTTCAGGAGGAAGCAAAAGGTGTTCAAGTTCTCTGCCACACCGGGATGGTGGAAAGGAGTTTTAGTACAGGCTTCTCTGTCTTGCTGTGGGAGCAGAAGGTGAGTCACTTAGTGTTAGTGCAATACTGGTGACATCGCATAACTGTAAGGTGAGGGGAGGCTCCGGGAGTGGATGTAGGTCAAGTTGACCGAACCACTATAAAATCTAGTGTGTTCTTTCAAATTACTTTCCACATTTTATTTTCCTGTTGATGATTGTGTGATAGTGAGTGTTATTCTGTTATTATTAAACAGCTGCTCAACATCGCATAACTGTAAAAGTTTTAAAACATTCAAAAAGATTTTCTAAATCATTGTTTTGCTCTTGAATTTTTAAAACTACCAATTCATCCTGCCTCTTGGTTAGCCTCGGGACTAGTTCACAAGGGCTTAACATCCCTATCAAACTTTCAAATGTAACCAATCATATTTAAATCTATATTATATAGGAGTTGGAATTTAGGCTTATTATGGTGGTGACTAGCAAACTTTACATTTTAGCAGACACTAGTTTGTACTCTACATTAAAAATAAATGAATAAGAGTTTTGTCTATACACTTCTTTTTGATATATCACTTCACTTTACATGCCTTACATTTATATGGGTGGTATATTTATATTAGAGGGTAGCCTTTTTATACGTTTCTATTAGTGTATATGTTCCAGACTATTTAGGAGCATGTATACTAGTTTTAGGATGATATGGTAAGGGAACCGTATATATGAACACCTTCACCTAGACATGCATATAGAAAAGTAATTTAAATATCTGCAACATATACTGGCCCACTACATAAATAATTGATAAAGAATACGGAGCTGAAGAGTTAGGGTTTTTGCAGTTCTCACATTGGTTAGGGCAATTATGTTATCAAATTTTTCTTCAAAATCTTGACTTAGAAAATTTTATAAGTTTAATCTGAACTAAAAATAAAATTTAGAGTTTAGGATGTCTTTGAGTCAAGTTATATTAAATAGGCATATTAAAAAGTCCTGATTAAAGTGTTTAAATTAAAAAAATCCTTGACTCAGATATAAAGTCATTTTATCTTACATTCACAAGGAATTGATTGCTTTTAGGATGCTAGTTTATAACCCATTCTAGGCAAGTATAAATACAGATTGTATACACATCATAACATCTCCTTCCTGGGCAGTTTATCCAAATCTTAAATGAATTCTAGATATCAATCTAAATCTAAATAACTGCTTAGAATTTTTGAACTCAAATCTTTGATCAATCCTTCATAAGTTTTAAAATTCTAGCCCGCAGTTTATTCAAGAGTATTATCAAGACTTATCTTATGATATAATTAACTATCTTAGTGAATGCATACTAGTTTTCTACATTTTCTTATACTTTCATATTCTAAATGATATGTAAATGTTTCCTTTATCCATTTGGATGAATTTAACAATATTTTTGCTAAATTTGGATATGAAATTAAATGGATTATCTTTTTAAATTGATAGTCCTGCATTAGATTATCTTTCAAGGTAATAGATATTATGCTATGTGTATTTGACTAAAAAGAAATTAAAGTAAATCATGTGGCACAATCTTATATTTTCTTGTCCACATGTGTAAGGAAGGATTCCCTCCCAGAGGAGTACATCTATAGGATCTGTTCGGGATACTTCAATCTGGTTGTAATTTTCTTCATCGTTTATTTTATACCTTTTTTAAGAAAAGAATTAAAAGTCTTTTACTCTAATTTATTTCTATCATTGGCTAAAACTCCTTATTTTGGGCTTATGTTGTGAATAATCCATTTATAACCTAATCTAGACTCTTGTACATAAATATGACTGGTTTTTCTCAATTTCACTAATGCTTCATTTAATTTATTCAATGGACATGTATGAAGTTAAAATCTAGTGTGATACATTACATCAATGGAGGAATGTTGGAATACTTATGAGAATTGAGATGGAATGCTTTCATACCTAGATATAGCATCAGTAGGATTCTTGGCTGTACGGGGATATGTTCATTGTAAAAAGGCCATAAACCTTTTTTTACACTCTTATGATCTTGACAGAGATATATGAGTGTATATGCTCTGATCTATAACTATTAGAGATGAGTCTACTTAGGCAAATAAAGGATCATTCACTATCATTATCCCAAAACACTTTAATTATTTATATCTTTACTATTTTTAGCATTCCTCAATAACTATAGCATCTACCCTTTATTTCATTATCAAGGATAAATTTTATAGTGGAGTAGAAAGTACCAGAGATAGTTATTGCATACTATTTTCCTTGTGAGATTGATAATCTCTCATACACTTCATTACATGATCGGCATGTGCACTTTCATTATTTGGGAGCATATAGAACATAAAGTCATAATGGAAACAAACTCTTAAGCATAGCATAGAAAAGCTCCTCAAAGTTTTGATTAAATACTCCTTATCCACTCATCTTATTTACTTAATTTTATTTTTATATTGAAGCCATTCTCATGTTGGTTTCAAAGAACCATCACATGAAATTTTTGGCTAAGTGCATCATTTTTGTTAAATTTATGAAGTTTTAGAAATTTTTATCTGTTAAATAAATATTTAAAGCTAATGATTACTTTTTGCCACCATGTCAACCTAGTACATCCCACACATCACTGCTTGATTCGCTACTGCTGAGTGGTGGCCAACAGATCACTTAAGCACATTAGCATGAATATGCATCATTGGATCCCATGTAATCGATGTGGATGGTTTTGATCACAACAAATGAATGATTTTCTATCCTACCATTTGAATAATTCAAACAGATCATGTGATTCAATGGGAATTGGGCCATCAGATTGAATACAAGCATGATAAGATGGCTCATGCCTCTTATCCTTCATTTAGAGTAATTGTTGAACTAAATTGAAGAGGGATTTAAACTTTTAATTTACTAGACCAAATTGAGTGATTCTTGAGACAGAGCTTCAAGGCTATTTTAATGTTTGTAACTCCTGGCCACCTTTGGAACTCAACATGCACAAAACTCTAGAGTTTAGAAAATCTTGGGGAGATAGTTGGAGATTTAGGGAGGCAATTCAATTAAAAATCCAACCCTTGCTTCATAAAATAAAGGGGTATTTATGGGAGAGAGAAAATGCATTGATAATTTCCTTGAAACTATATCCAATACCCAACAACTAATTCAGTTGGTGAGTGTCCAATAGGAGCTAAACAACTCATTTAAGAAGTTACTAGCCATGCGATTAGTTATTGGTTTAGTTAGCATTGAACTAACGATTGTGCATGGTTTATTTTGAGGAATCCGGCCACCTCATCCATCATTCTAGCTGGAAGTGATTAGGGTAGTAAGGAGAAATATTCTAGAATATAATTAAACTATTTATTGGGTTTAATTTAGGCTAGTTAATAAATGGTCCCAAGAATTTTAACTTTTAATGTATTGGGTCAACCCAAATGGTTATCATAGTTAGCCCATGTGTTAGTATGGCTAGGTTTGGTGTAAAAGGGTATATGGACATCTAATGCAAGTGTTTATGCAATTTAATTTTATAAGGATTAGGATTTAGATCAATAAAACCATTTAGGTTCATATAGGAGAAGTCATGTGGCTAGCCCAAGTGGGCCCAAGGGCTCAATATTTTATTGCTAATCATTTGGATCCCAATGGATTGACCCAAGGGGTTTGGACACCTTAGTTTTATCTGTGTGCATAAGTTTTAATTTTAGAGGATTTAGGCCTAGTTTGGTCAACCATGGTTGACTTGGTAAACTAGGTTTGGCAATGGGTTGGGTTTTGGTGTTACTCATTCTAAGTAATATTTAGATCCTATATGAGGAGGTTTTAGGCCATAGTGGGGTCTAAATCATTAAAATGAAAATTTTAAGGTTAAAGGGAGCCCATTGGTTAACCTTGGCTGACTTGCACGATCAAGCTTGACCAGGTTTAGGTTTAAATCTAATCGACTTCAAATGTGATTTAGAATTTGTTAGAAGTGGTGTTGATTCACGGCATGGCTGAGCTAAGAAGGGTTTTTTCAAATGTTTAGTTTTAAGGTTTTGAGTGTTTATGATTTCTTGTTCAACCATGGTCCTTTAAGGGTTTAAGGAAATTGAAATCAATAAAATTATGACTATAAATAGGTTTCAAGGATTTCCATAGCTTCCCGAGGTGATTTGCAATAAGTTTTGATATCCAGTGGGATGCGCTATAAATATTTGATGGTTTTGTAGGCTTTAGCTATGCTTTGTGTTTTAGGGTTTATAAGGGCTTAGAAGCCACTAAATAGTTAGGTATACCCTAGAGAAAAAAACTAATCAATATTCAAATGAACAAACACTATTATAGAGTCTTTTCCCAAGGTTTTGAATCAGTTGAAAATTTCCTTAAAAAAAGAAAAAGTCCAAAGGCTATAGGATTTGGATTTAGAAATTGATTTAGGATTGAATTTAGGATTGATTTATCAAAGATTTGGGAAAGATTTATGATTATAAAATACTTTAGTAAATAACAGTCATTTAATACTTATTAGTGATTTAGTGATTGATCAAATAATAATCAATACTAATTGTCATATGAGTGATTTAGAGTTATGATTATTGAACACCATACCAAAGTAGAATGTGGAATTATAATTTAGTTATGAAATTTAACTTAAGGAATTGAAGAGTATTATTAGAACTTTGATCTTGGATTTTGACCTCACACGGAAATGAGGTCAAGAATTGGCTTCTGACCACCACCAAGATTCAAAGATTTTCATCTCAGTATTATTTTATTATTGATTTTAGGGTTGTCGACCATGGTGGAGCCTTAATAAGTGGAACCCACGGAGGTAGTTACATTTAGCTTCGCTTGCCAAGAACGAAATAAGGGGGTGTTAGTTAATTTTTGAGTTAGAACTAGTAACTGCCAAAACATAAATGGATGTGGCCATAGAGAAGAGAGTGGGAAAAATCTATATGGTGGAGCATGCTATGTAGCCTGACGATGTCCATTCTATATATAATCCACATCCACCATAACGAACCACATTAGATGACATTACAAAGAGGTTGGAAATTATGGAGAAAATGATTGCTCAGTTCATAGGTGAGTCAGCCAGCTAGCAAGGCGAGGTAGCAACCTGGGACTCATTGAGCCGAGGAGGGAGTTTTTTGAGCTAAAGAAGGAGCTTAGGTATATCACCCATAACCATAAGATAATTAAGATGTTGGTACATTCTATAATAACTCACATGTTATTGAGATTAATAATTTTCTAATGACTTATTAATTACCAAATAAAGTGAATTAAATTACAAATATTTCTACATTAGAGCACTGAGGAAATGATCTAGTGATCATAATGGAACTTTCTTTTCTTATTGGAGGGTTCTATATTGGTGGTTATCAAGGTGCAAGAGAGCTAAGTATTGCAGCGCTATCAACTTGTATATGTAGTGTTTTGGGCAAGCGCTGTGACACTATGGTTTTGATTACTACCATACTTATTTAATAAATATATTTTATAAATATATCATTATAGTATCACATTTAAGTACTTTAAATTCCATCTTATTCACCTCATTTTATTTCCTCAATCAAGAAGAGTAGAAGGAGAGAAAAGGAAGAGCAGAGTGATAGAGGAGAAAGAAAGCTAGCTTTGGGGCATTTTCATTCATGGTCCTAGTTAGTAAACTTATTTTGGTCATGGTACATTATCTTAACCCCACTTCTTTTCTCAATGATTTTGATTTTTGAGTTTTTCACTCTTTCTACCCTTATTAAAAAGTAATATCTCATGTTCTAGCAAAATTTCCTCATATAAATTTGGATATATTGTAGATATCATCATTCTTTATATTTTGATATGATCATATTGAGATTTCACTATATAAAATTTTATTTGAAAAGATAAGACTAATAGGATACAAAAAAAGGGTAAATGACTATTATATCTATTTAATTAGGTCTTACTTGACATGCATCTATTATAACCACTTTGACATGATATCAATTTTAATATAATTACACTTATATGACATATATATATATATATATATATATATATATATATATATATTGAAATACAAACAAAATATATCAACTATAATTTGTAGTACAAAAAATTATCTACATGTTCACTGCACTAGAGATGTATATGACTTATAATTCATGTTAATGTAAATTAAAATACATGATATGGCATATTTGTAAAAGTAAGAATTATTGACTGGTGATTGACTAATTTAGGTTAGTTATGACAAGATACTATGTATAGAAGGGTAAGATAATGAGTTTTCCTTTAAATACGGGGTTCGTGGTATAAATAAGAGAAGATATATGATGTGAGTCATAAGAGAAAATGATAATATATTAAACTAGACAGTAGTGATAAATCTTATAAGAAACCACCTTACTAATATTCGATTATGACTAATATGTTAAGATATGATAAGATAAAAGAGTAAACTAAATGATTAGCCAAAGTTCCCAACTTGCATTAATATGATTTGATATGTGTACATGACATGATTCCTTATTCTTAGATATGATATGACATGATATATGAAGAGGACATGTCATAAGACTTATATAGGTATATGACACATTATACTATTACATGATATATAGGATACATCATACTAATACATAACATTGATAGATGATATATATATATATATATATATATATATATATATATATATATATATATATATATATATATATATATATATATATGTGGCTGTGTGTGTGTGTGTGTGTGTGTGTGTTTGTGATACACACATAGATACATACATACAAGATACACATGAAACATATGATATCATAAGTATAGAAATATATGTATTAATATGCATGACATGGCATTGGGATGACATATACGATATTAATATGCATTCATAATTGATAAAACCTAAACATGAAGCATTGATATTGATATCATATAAACATGTATTGATAATAGATAGAACATACATATATTGCATTATTAAAGAAAGTGATATTTATTCTATTCTTATAATTGATATGTATTAGTGTGCTCATTTTTGCATTATATGTTAATTATATCATAGTGTTTTATATAATTCATTAAAAAATCTAATATCATTGCTTTGATTTATATGATAGAATTTCATATGGCAATTTATATGATACCCCTGTATAGTATTGAGACATGGATTTTTTATTTTGATGTAGCATATGAACTCAAATTCTGGTGTGTACATGAATAACGTAGATACTAGCGATAGAAATATTATATATAAATTAATTTTTAAACATATAATACTATTCATACTAATATGATATTGCTCATATGGATTGATATTATTTGTACAGACTGCCAAATGTCCATACTATTCAAGTTTGATTGATTACATGCATATTATTCATGATTTCCATGCATTGAATATAATTGCAGGCTTTAGTGACAATCTAGGTTGCTAGCTTATTAAGTGGTTTATATATTTTAGTGAAGGTTAAGGACCCAATTGAGTTAGGACTAATTTATAATTATTGTAAATAAGTATTTTATTTTAATTTATTTAATCTTTTGTAATAATGGTTCTTTCTTGGGATAGATTTATTTGTATATGATCCTTGATTGTTATAAATAATGTTTTGATTTGTCAAATATCAAATTTGTATATGATGATGAATAGAAGTTCAATTTTTTTCCTCCATGTTATTTTGCATATGAATGTTATTAGTGGCTCTATTATGTATTAGAAGATAAAAGTTATAATTCTTCTAAATTAAATTTTGGGATCATAAAAAAATTGTATTAGAGTAAAGACTTAAGAAGAATTGAACTATAAATAGATTCATAATATTGATTATGATATGGGTATAAACTTTATTTATTAAGATGCACTATTTTGCATATTTTATTGATCGATATGCACTATCATATATCCTTTGATTAACGTGATTGATGCTATTATTGATCGATAATCTATTATAATTTATTAGGGATTCAAAGTGAAATTCCAGGGATGAAATTTTTTTAAGGTGGATCCGTTATAGTAACTCTCTCATACATTAGATTAATATTTTGTGAATGACTTATTAATGAGTAAAAAGAGATAAATTGAAATATTTGAATGTTCAAAAATTTTTATATAGGAGTATTGCGGTGCTAATCTGGCAAGCATAAAGGCACTTTTTTCTATATTTAGAGGTTTTTAGATTGATCGGTATAGTGGTGTTGGAGAGCTGGGCCCTATGACCCCATTTTCTTGAGTCTACAATATTTTTGGTATGGACTACGATGTTGTGGTTTTGAGTTCTTCGATGTGACTTTAATAAAATTATTTTTAAATTTATCTATCTACTATCCAATTTAACTACCTTTAGCCCATCCCCCACACTTATTTCACTGCCTTAGTTAGAGATAAGAGAAGAGAGAATGGGGATAGAGAAGGAGAGAGAAGGCTAACTTTGAGGCTTTTTCTTCTATACTTCAAGTTTGTAAAGTTTTTCTTATCAAGATAGGTGACCTTAACTATGCTTTTATTTTTAATATTTTTAGTTTTTAAGTATCTCTCTCTCTCTCTAATCTACTAAAAATAAAATATTTCCATTTCTAGTAAACTTTAACCATGTAACTTTTGATATGTCATAGAGATGTTCATCAAGAATGTAATGATATGATAAAAATAAGGTTTCAGTAAGTAGTTTGTAATATATAGTATTTTACCTAAAATGGTATGAATAAAGGACCACAAATATTATTTAATTCTCAATCATTTTGTTTATCAATCAACGCTGCTCTCTAGTGATTTCTAGGGGATTTAGGGCTTCCATTTGTGTTCTCCAATTTTGATCTTCTGGCGATCCGGTTTGGATTTTTGTTTAACTTTTGTAATCATTGGCTTTCATTCGATCTTTCTGAGGCTATCGTTTGAGGTTTTCTTTCAATTTTTTGGTTTTGGGAAATGACGGCTCCATCGTCATCTAACCCCCCGATATCTTCGATCCCTGATGGCCATTCTTAGTCCTTCAAGGATTTCATTTCTAGTTTTTCTTTTATTTCTAAGCTTAACTTTGTGCACACCTCTTTTAAGGGATTCCCGGCTTTTATGTTCGATGATTCGGTGGTCTCTCAGTTGGCTACCCCTTTTGCGCTTACAGTTGTTGGTATATATATATTTTTTTGCGTAGTCTTAATTTGGATGATATCCAAAAAATTTTGTATGTTTGAAACTCTTTGGTGCCTTTCATGTGGGGTTGCTGGACTCTCATCATATTACCATCCAATTGATGGACGATCTTGATTATAGCCGTATCTTTGCAAGAAGGTCTTACTGTATTCAAGCTTGTCAAAAGCGTCTTCTCAAATGGACTCCAAACTTTGATGTGATGGAAGAATAGCCTATTGCACCTATTTGGATTTCATTCCATAACTTGAGACTTCATTTTTTTAATTCACAAATTTTGTTTGGGCTTGCATCGATTTTTGTGAGGCCATTAGAAATGGATTAAGCCACTGCTTCTATCTCTCGTCCCTCCATGTCTCGTGTTATTGTTGAACTTTATGTTTCTAAAAAACACTCGAGTGATGTTTGGATAGGTTCTGAGCTAAATGGATACTTCCAAAAAGTGGAATTTGAAAATCTTCCTATATTTTGTTTTCACTGTAAAATGCATGGACATGGTGTTAATGAATGTTTTAGGTTGCATCCTCAACTTCATAAGGATAAAGCTGTATCCAAATAAGCCATCGATGGGCCTCATCTTGTGAATGATAATTTGCCTTCTACTGAGATTGAAGGAAATATTTCTAATTTGGGTGATGCTCCTTTATCTATTCCTACTAACCCTCTCCCCATCCACACCTCTTCTAATCCTACCATTGTGGATGCTCCTCCATGTGCATAGGTACATGCGATTAGTACTTTGGCTAGTTTTCCCAATGATTGTGACAATTTGGAGAACCAAGTGGAACTTGATTTTTTTTCACTAAATAAAGCTAGCTCGGATTTGCCGATGATGGAGTATTTGTTAAATACCAATAAATCTTCTATTGTTGATGCTTCTCTATGTATTGTTCTTGATAGAGGAGAAAGAAAGCTAGCTTTGGGGCATTTTCATTCATGGTCCTAGTTAGTAAACTTATTTTGGTCATGGTACATTATCTTAACCCCACTTCTTTTCTCAATGATTTTGATTTTTGAGTTTTTCACTCTTTCTACCCTTATTAAAAAGTAATATCTCATGTTCTAGCAAAATTTCCTCATATAAATTTGGATATATTGTAGATATCATCATTCTTTATATTTTGATATGATCATATTGAGATTTCACTATATAAAATTTTATTTGAAAAGATAAGACTAATAGGATACAAAAAAAGGGTAAATGACTATTATATCTATTTAATTAGGTCTTACTTGACATGCATCTATTATAACCACTTTGACATGATATCAATTTTAATATAATTACACTTATATGACATATATATATATATATATATATATATATATATATATATATATATATATATATATATATATATATATATATATATATATATATATATATATATATATATATATATTGAAATACAAACAAAATATATCAACTATAATTTGTAGTACAAAAAATTATCTACATGTTCACTGCACTAGAGATGTATATGACTTATAATTCATGTTAATGTAAATTAAAATACATGATATGGCATATTTGTAAAAGTAAGAATTATTGACTGGTGATTGACTAATTTAGGTTAGTTATGACAAGATACTATGTATAGAAGGGTAAGATAATGAGTTTTCCTTTAAATACGGGGTTCGTGGTATAAATAAGAGAAGATATATGATGTGAGTCATAAGAGAAAATGATAATATATTAAACTAGACAGTAGTGATAAATCTTATAAGAAACCACCTTACTAATATTCGATTATGACTAATATGTTAAGATATGATAAGATAAAAGAGTAAACTAAATGATTAGCCAAAGTTCCCAACTTGCATTAATATGATTTGATATGTGTACATGACATGATTCCTTATTCTTAGATATGATATGACATGATATATGAAGAGGACATGTCATAAGACTTATATAGGTATATGACACATTATACTATTACATGATATATAGGATACATCATACTAATACATAACATTGATAGATGATATATATATATATATATATATATATATATATGTGGCTGTCTGTGTGTGTGTGTGTGTGTGTGTTTGTGATACACACATAGATACATACATACAAGATACACATGAAACATATGATATCATAAGTATAGAAATATATGTATTAATATGCATGACATGGCATTGGGATGACATATACGATATTAATATGCATTCATAATTGATAAAACCTAAACATGAAGCATTGATATTGATATCATATAAACATGTATTGATAATAGATAGAACATACATATATTGCATTATTAAAGAAAGTGATATTTATTCTATTCTTATAATTGATATGTATTAGTGTGCTCATTTTTGCATTATATGTTAATTATATCATAGTGTTTTATATAATTCATTAAAAAATCTAATATCATTGCTTTGATTTATATGATAGAATTTCATATGGCAATTTATATGATACCCCTGTATAGTATTGAGACATGGATTTTTTATTTTGATGTAGCATATGAACTCAAATTCTGGTGTGTACATGAATAACGTAGATACTAGCGATAGAAATATTATATATAAATTAATTTTTAAACATATAATACTATTCATACTAATATGATATTGCTCATATGGATTGATATTATTTGTACAGACTGCCAAATGTCCATACTATTCAAGTTTGATTGATTACATGCATATTATTCATGATTTCCATGCATTGAATATAATTGCAGGCTTTAGTGACAATCTAGGTTGCTAGCTTATTAAGTGGTTTATATATTTTAGTGAAGGTTAAGGACCCAATTGAGTTAGGACTAATTTATAATTATTGTAAATAAGTATTTTATTTTTATTTATTTAATCTTTTGTAATAATGGTTCTTTCTTGGGATAGATTTATTTGTATATGATCCTTGATTGTTATAAATAATGTTTTGATTTGTCAAATATCAAATTTGTATATGATGATGAATAGAAGTTCAATTTTTTTCCTCCATGTTATTTTGCATATGAATGTTATTAGTGGCTCTATTATGTATTAGAAGATAAAAGTTATAATTCTTCTAAATTAAATTTTGGGATCATAAAAAAATTGTATTAGAGTAAAGACTTAAGAAGAATTGAACTATTAATAGATTCATAATATTGATTATGATATGGGTATAAACTTTATTTATTAAGATGCACTATTTTGCATATTTTATTGATCGATATGCACTATCATATATCCTTTGATTAACGTGATTGATGCTATTATTGATCGATAATCTATTATAATTTATTAGGGATTCAAAGTGAAATTCCAGGGATGAAATTTTTTTAAGGTGGATCCGTTATAGTAACTCTCTCATACATTAGATTAATATTTTGTGAATGACTTATTAATGAGTAAAAAGAGATAAATTGAAATATTTGAATGTTCAAAAATTTTTATATAGGAGTATTGCGGTGCTAATCTGGCAAGCATAAAGGCACTTTTTTCTATATTTAGAGGTTTTTAGATTGATCGGTATAGTGGTGTTGGAGAGCTGGGCCCTATGACCCCATTTTCTTGAGTCTACAATATTTTTGGTATGGACTACGATGTTGTGGTTTTGAGTTCTTCGATGTGACTTTAATAAAATTATTTTTAAATTTATCTATCTACTATCCAATTTAACTACCTTTAGCCCATCCCCCACACTTATTTCACTGCCTTAGTTAGAGATAAGAGAAGAGAGAATGGGGATAGAGAAGGAGAGAGAAGGCTAACTTTGAGGCTTTTTCTTCTATACTTCAAGTTTGTAAAGTTTTTCTTATCAAGATAGGTGACCTTAACTATGCTTTTATTTTTAATATTTTTAGTTTTTAAGTATCTCTCTCTCTCTCTAATCTACTAAAAATAAAATATTTCCATTTCTAGTAAACTTTAACCATGTAACTTTTGATATGTCATAGAGATGTTCATCAAGAATGTAATGATATGATAAAAATAAGGTTTCAGTAAGTAGTTTGTAATATATAGTATTTTACCTAAAATGGTATGAATAAAGGACCACAAATATTATTTAATTCTCAATCATTTTGTTTATCAATCAACGCTGCTCTCTAGTGATTTCTAGGGGATTTAGGGCTTCCATTTGTGTTCTCCAATTTTGATCTTCTGGCGATCCGGTTTGGATTTTTGTTTAACTTTTGTAATCATTGGCTTTCATTCGATCTTTCTGAGGCTATCGTTTGAGGTTTTCTTTCAATTTTTTGGTTTTGGGAAATGACGGCTCCATCGTCATCTAACCCCCCGATATCTTCGATCCCTGATGGCCATTCTTAGTCCTTCAAGGATTTCATTTCTAGTTTTTCTTTTATTTCTAAGCTTAACTTTGTGCACACCTCTTTTAAGGGATTCCCGGCTTTTATGTTCGATGATTCGGTGGTCTCTCAGTTGGCTACCCCTTTTGCGCTTACAGTTGTTGGTATATATATATTTTTTTGCGTAGTCTTAATTTGGATGATATCCAAAAAATTTTGTATGTTTGAAACTCTTTGGTGCCTTTCATGTGGGGTTGCTGGACTCTCATCATATTACCATCCAATTGATGGACGATCTTGATTATAGCCGTATCTTTGCAAGAAGGTCTTACTGTATTCAAGCTTGTCAAAAGCGTCTTCTCAAATGGACTCCAAACTTTGATGTGATGGAAGAATAGCCTATTGCACCTATTTGGATTTCATTCCATAACTTGAGACTTCATTTTTTTAATTCACAAATTTTGTTTGGGCTTGCATCGATTTTTGTGAGGCCATTAGAAATGGATTAAGCCACTGCTTCTATCTCTCGTCCCTCCATGTCTCGTGTTATTGTTGAACTTTATGTTTCTAAAAAACACTCGAGTGATGTTTGGATAGGTTCTGAGCTAAATGGATACTTCCAAAAAGTGGAATTTGAAAATCTTCCTATATTTTGTTTTCACTGTAAAATGCATGGACATGGTGTTAATGAATGTTTTAGGTTGCATCCTCAACTTCATAAGGATAAAGCTGTATCCAAATAAGCCATCGATGGGCCTCATCTTGTGAATGATAATTTGCCTTCTACTGAGATTGAAGGAAATATTTCTAATTTGGGTGATGCTCCTTTATCTATTCCTACTAACCCTCTCCCATCCACACCTCTTCTAATCCTACCATTGTGGATGCTCCTCCATGTGCATAGGTACATGCGATTAGTACTTTGGCTAGTTTTCCCAATGATTGTGACAATTTGGAGAACCAAGTGGAACTTGATTTTTTTTCACTAAATAAAGCTAGCTCGGATTTGCCGATGATGGACTATTTGTTAAATACCAATAAATCTTCTATTGTTGATGCTTCTCTATGTATTGTTCTTGATCAGAGAAATGTGTCTGAAAATGAAAGGAATAGTATAGACAATAATTTGAGGCCTAATGAAATGGCCTTGGTTGAGAAAGAGAATATAGCACTTGGCTTGAATAATAATGCTAATGAAGATGGAGAATTTTTGGAACAAGGTGAGCATCCTTAAAAGGGTAAGGAAAAGGATTTGATTATTGACTATAAGTCACTCTCTACCTCTCATTATATTTGTGATGCTTTTACTGATATTGATGAATTGGAATTTTTTGCTAAATACTTCGTTAAAGATGATAATGATACTTCTATCATTAAAGCGCAAAATAAGCTTGGTAGAAATAGCAAGAACTTTGTTTTACAATCGAGTAGAAATACCCGTTCACATACTAGTCGTTAGCATTATTTTGTTTTCTGTTCAGATCTATTATTTGGAATATTAGGAGTATTGGGCGTTCTTCTTCTCGCTTGCGGGTGAAGAATCTTTGTCATATTCATGATAATTCTATTCTTGTTTTACTTGAACCACTTGTTAATGTCTCTAATTTACTTAGTACTATTAGATTTTTAGGTTTTAAGCATGCCACTTTGAATTGTGCTAATAAAATTTGGTTATTTTGGAAAGATCCGGTTTGGATTGATATTATTGGCAATTTTACTCAAGTTTTGCATTCCAACATTGATGTTTTAAATATTAATTGTTGTGCTTCTTTCATTTATGCTGCCTCTTCTCGTGGGACTAGAAAAATTCTTTGGGAGCAGTTATCTGACTTTAATAACATTTATTAGTTGCCTTGGTTAGTGGGTGGTGATTTTAACACCATCTCTAATCCTTCCGAGCGGATTGGGGGGTCCTCCCCTATTTTGCATTCTATGGAGGATTTTAATAATATGATTACGGATTGTAATCTCTTTGGTATTGGCCAATCAAGTAATAAATTTACTTGGAACCGGGGGCAATTATGGCAAAGGCTGGATCATATTTTATTTAATGATAACTAGCATAACGCTTTTAGTTCCATTTCTATTGAGCATCTTAGTCATGCTCTTTTTGATCATTCTCCTTTGCTCCTTGCACTTAACACAAGTCATGTGAACACTTTTCCTCAATTTCATTTTCAAAATATGTGGTTACAACATGACTCTTTTTTTAGTGTTGTTCAGGATAATTGGAATGCCCAGTTACACCCAGATAATTTTGTCATTGGCATGAAGAGACTTTGGCCAAAATTCAAAAGGCTTAAAAAACTTTTAAATTGGTGGTTAACAATGCTTTTCTAATATCTTAAATGTTAAAGAGGTGGATAACAATGCTGAGTTTATTTGTCAAAATTCTCCTTATGATGCTAATTTTCGTTTACTTAGAGAGGCTAAGGATTGTCTCTTTAAACTTCATGCTCAAGAGGAAACTTGTTGGAAACAAAAAGCTACTGCGAAGCATCTGGTGGAAGCTGATAAAATTACAAAATATTTTCATGCTTTGGTTAAAAGGAAACATCCTAAGAATTCCATTAATAAAATTATATATGAGGATGGTTCTATTACTAAGAATGTTGAGGAAATTGCCTTGTTGGCTGTTCAACATTTTCAGGATCAGCTTAATAAGGACTTTAGCCTTCGTAATATTGACAACCCTGCTATTATTCCTAATCTCATCTCGCATAAGGATAATGATTTGCTTACCAAACCTCCCTCTTTAGATGATTAAAAAGATATTATTTTTGACATGAATGGTGACTCTGTTGTTGGTCCGGATGGTTTCACTACTAAATTTTTTTAAAAATCCTGGGGTATTATTAAGGATGATCTTTATGCTGAGGTTTTGGAGTTTTTTGTTGGTCATGCTTTGCCTAAATTTTTTTCTTCAACTTCTATTGTTCTCATCCCTAAGAATAATGATGCTAGTAGTTTGAATGAATTTAGACCTATTAGTCTTTGCACTTTTTTTAGTAAACTTATTTCAAAAATCTTTATGAATCTTTAAACAATTATTCTTCCTAAGATTATTTCTCCTTTCCAAATGGGCTTTATTAAAGGGCATGGTATCTCTGATAATATTTTGTTGGCCTAGGAATTCTGCCATTATTTGGATTTCAAGGTGAGGGATGGTAATTTTATCCTCAAGCTTGACATCTCTAAAGCTTATGATAACATTAGTTGGCAATTTATTTATAATATCCTATATTTATTTGGTTTTAACTTGCTTTTCATTAACCTTATTAGAAATTGTATTGAAGGTTCCTTCTTCTCTATTATTATCAATGGCCGAGCCTCTATTTTTTTTAAATCTTCACATGGTTTAAGATAGGGAGATCCTATATCTCTGGCTCTTTTCATTATAGTGGTTGATTATCATTCGAGAAGCCTTGGTAACCTATTTGAAAACCACCCCACTTTCTATTTTAGGACTAGGGGGGGTTTCCTATATCTCATTAATATTTTGCTGATGATTTTATTATCTTTATGAATGCTTCTTGTAATAAGATTAATAAGCTTTTTGATTTCTTTTACAATTTTTAAACTGTTAGCGGCCTCTCTTTGAACAATAAAAAATGTTGCTTCATTGTTTCTAACAAGTTACCTAATGATTGTACCACAGTTATTAAATATCTTATTGGTTTTGTGCATGGCCAGTTACCTATCAAGTATCTTGGTATTCATCTTTTGAAAGGTAGAAAGAAATCTTTTTTGTTTGATGATTTAATCACTTCTGTGCAGAATAAACTCTTGTCTTGGGATTCTAACTTCTTGAGCTTTGGAGGAAGGCTTACTCTCATTAAAAGTGTTCTTAGTTCTCTTGTTCTCTATTCTTTCCAAACTTTGCTTCCCACTAAAATGGTTCGTAATAGAATTGATAAGATCCTTAATAAGTTTTTTTGGAAAGGTTTTAATAGTAACACTAAAATTGATTGGGTTTCCTGGGACAAGTGTTGAGGGGGTTTGAAGGAGGGGGGGCCTGGGCTGTAAGAGCATGGCATATTTGGCCCTTGCTTTTTCCTTCAAATTATGGCTTACTTTGCATGCTAAATTGTCTTTTTGGGCTAAATTTATGTTTTCCAAATACTGTGTGGGAAAGCATCCTACTACTTGTTCTTTTAATATTGGTGATTCTAAAGTTTGGTAGAGGCTATACAAGATTAAGGGGGATGTGGAGCCTTATCTCTCTTGCGATCTTAGAGGTGGCAAAATTTTCTTTTGGCAGGATCAATGGTTAGGTAATCAATCCACTGACTCTCTTATTAATTCTACTTCTACTGCTATGGTTAAGGTAAATTTCATTAATGATAATTATTGAGACTATGATAAGCTTGCTAATGCGATTCCTGACTTCATTATTCAAAAAATTATCAATCTGCTTTTGAATTTGGAGTATAAGGATATATTATTATATAATTTGGCTAATGATGGGGTTTTTAGATTAAAAGATGCTTGGCTTGCTTTTAGAACTAAAAATGTTGTTACTAACATTTTTTGAATGATTTGGCATAGAAGCATCCCCCTTACTATTGCCACTTTTATTTGGAGAATTCTTCATAGATTCATTCCTACGGATGATAACTTGATCAAAAGAGGTTTTGTCCTTCCATCTAAGTGTCAATTTTGTTATCATGTGGAGAGCATGCATCATGTTTTTATTTTGGGTCCTTTGGCTCTTAAAATTTTGTGTTATTTTGATGATTTCTTCAAATTAAACTATTTCAATGTGAATTTGTCTATTAATGCTCTTCTTAATGCTTGGTTTGTTAATTCTAAAGGCCATATTGGGAGTGTTATCCCTTCTCTTATTTTGTAGTTTCTTTGGATGGAAAGGAGTAATTCTCATTTTAATGGCATTATAATGGACTCTCTGAGGGTTATTAACAAATGTGAAAGATAAATTACTGAGTTTGGTGTCTGTAAAGTTGCATTTTACCAAAAGTTTCAAAAATTATTATGATGTTGCTATTGACCTAGGCTTCAGGTTGGAGGCTTTTTTACTTTCTTATCACCCTCATTTTGTTTCTTGGGTTAAACCCTCTACAGGTTGCTTTAAGCTGAATGTTGGTGTTGCTAATGAGATTGATAGCATGGGGTGTGGTGGCCTCATTAGGGATTGCCATGGTAATGTTATTCTTGCATTTGTGGGTCCTTTGGTTAATGGTAATTCTTATCTGGCATTTCTTAGTGTGATTCTTTATGGTTTGAGAATTTGTATGTCTCTTGGCATTTCAAATATTGGTATTGAGGCTGAGTCTGCTCATGATATTCAATGCATTTCTGAAGGTGCTGATACTAGTTATAATTCTGAGGTTTTTTATATTGTTAGGGATATTAAACATTTAATGATTTTTATCAATGTTTCTTTCTCCCATGTGTCTAAGGAAGGTAATGCTTGTGCCAATTGGTTGGCTCATTTTGGCTATGGGATTGATTGCTTCATTGATTTCTTGGAAGCAAATGTTCCAATTCCTTTAAAGGGCCTTTTTTGATTGGACAAAATTTTTTTACCTTATGTTAGGAATTAATTTGCTCCATTTTTATTCTTCTGGTTTGTTTGGGCTGCCTTCTCCTGGGTTTGGGTTAGGTTTTCTGCTATTTTCTGATAGGTTCTTTCTTTTCTATTTTGTTGTTATGGAGGTTTTTATTTGGCTTCATTATGGTGGTTTACCTTATGGTTTTTACTTGAGGGGTATCACTATTGTTGCTCTCCTTCCTTTGCTTTTGGCTTTTCCTCATATTTTGAGCTGGCCTAGCTACCATGTGTTCCTGGAGTTCTCATTTTTTTATTTTGGGTGGCTGCTAGTTGGGGTTTTCAGGAGCCTTTTTTGTTTTATTTGCTAGACTGTTTGCTTTCTTCTAGGGGTGTCGGTTATCCTAATTGAGTGGCAACTAGACTGTGTGTCTTTGCTAATTACTATGTGGGGGACCTATACCTGGCTATGCTGGATGTGGATTTTTATTTTGTTGTGGTGGATTTGGTTTGTTTATCTTCTGTTAGTTAGATTGGACCTATTATTTCTTTTAGATTTTTTCCTCTGTCTGGGCCCTTATGGGTTTGGTTTTGAGTGGTATTGGGGTTTAGATCTTGAAGCTGGTGGCTATAATCTGAGCTTTATTTACAAGATCCCCTTTGCTCATGCTGGTTTTGCAAACTATCTGATTGACTATTACCTATATGTTTCTTTACACATCCTTTTTAGGGTGAACATTTGTAGTGGTCATTCATGTCTTAATTTTGGCTTTGTAATTACTACCTATTCAGTTTCATCTATTGCCTCGGGTTATTCTACTAATAAGGTTTGGATTCGGGGTTTCTTTCCCTTGTGGCATAATTATATCTAAAATAAGTATATTTTGTGGTATTATATTCCTTTTATAGAATATTATTTCCATTGTTATTGTTTTGGCGGTCTTCACATTTTTTTGCAAATTTTAAATAGTGCAGGTGATTGAGGTGTTGATTTTTTGGATAGGAAGCGGGAGCTCATTGCAATTTTTTGTCGTCTTCCTTCTTTTTGGGTGCTCTTACTTGTGCACCGTAGAATGTACCTAGGTGGTATTGTACTTTTTCTTAGTAGGGGACTTACACTCATAGGTTTTTTTTCCTTTTATCTTATAGCTCGTTGAAGCATTAGAGAGCTTGAGACCCCTATAAGGACTTTATACTTTTTTCCTATAATTAACATGTAGGCCACTCCGTGGGTTTCCCCTAAAAAAAATAAATATTATTTTAGTCTGTTATATTAATTTCGTTAGGTTTGACATGCATTCATTTATTGTAGTCCCTCTAGCCTGATAAGCACTCTGATATGAATACAATGATAGGAGATGCATCCTGATATGCATACCAAATGTACCTGCTATAGTTCATAGTACTAAAATGATGTATATGTTATCTTGTATAAATATTTATCTGATATATTATGCATGTTATTGTAAATGATAAATAATTATTGAAAATTTTCTTTTGTTACATTATCATCTTTTGCTTTAAAATTGCCTCACTTGTTGATTTTTTCAGGAGAATTTGGTTAGAGAGCAGAAAATTAAAGAAAAATATCGAGCATTATGGATTCAAAATTCTGGAGTGTTATGCCATGGAAGCCCTAAATATGGTTCAAGATATAAAGAATTTCTCTTCCACCTCCATTGTGCTTATTCCAAAAAATATTGTGTTTTGTAATTGGAATGAATATAGGCCTATTAGTCTCTGTACCTTTTTTAGTAAATTGATTTCTAAAATTCTTATGAAGCACATTTCTTATTTACTTCCTACAATCAATGCTCCTAATCAAACGGGCTTTGTTAAAGGTAGGTCTATTTCAGATAACATTTTACTTGCTCAAGAAATTCTTCATGATTTGGATGTTAGGGTCCTCGGGGGAAACATTGTTTTTAAACTGGATATAGCCAAAGGTTGTGATAAAATTAACTAGGATTTTATCTACAATATTTGCACTTTTTGGTTTTAATTCAATTTTCATTAAACTCATTAAACAGTGCATTAAAGGTTCTTTTTTTCTGTCATTATTAATGGCAAAAGCCATGGTTTCTTTCAATCCTTGCATGGTTTAAGACAAGGTGATCCGATCTCTCCTACTATTTTTATTATTGCCATGAAGTATTTGTCTACAGGCATTATCAATCTTTATGAAAATTATCCTAATAGTAATTATAGGACTTTGGGTGGTTTTCCTGTTTCTCACTTATGCTTTGTCGATGTTATTATTTTTTCCAATGGCTAATTAAGCCGGGTTAATAAATTCATTAGATTCTTAAATACTTTGGAAAATTCTAGTGGTATTTTTATCAATAATAGTAAGAGCTGCTTCATTTTGTCAAACAAAGTGTCTCCTTATCCACTCTTTCTATTAAGATACTACTGGTTTTTTGGAAGGCTCCTTACCTATTAAGTATTTAGGGGTTCCCCTTTATCAAGGTAGGAAGAAAATGTTTTGGTTTGATGATCTTATTTCTTCTATGCATAAAAAGCCTAAATTTTACTTATCCCTTTAATTTTTATTTTATCATTGCTTGTTATTTTATTGGGATGGGCTTGAGCTATGATTATGTTATTTGGTCTTGAAATTTTATCCATATATGATGCTCTTGTTCTCCCTGGGTGGTTCTGTTTGGGTGGTTGGTTTTGTCCCTGTTCTATTTGGTTGGGACTATTGCTTATGTTTTGTGTTGGAGCAGTTTTTTAGGCCTTTGGGTGGTACTTGGGGGTTATTGGTGGTTATTTCCTGGTTTCTAATTCTGGGATCTATTTTTTTTAGCTCAATCCCCTTCTTTTGGTGGGTCGGCCTTGTTGGGTTGGGTGGGATTATGGTTGGAATACCCTACTTTTTATTTCACTCTAATACTTTTAACTTCTTCTGCTTAATTTGTTTAAGGAGCCAGAGGGCATTTGGCTTTAGAATTTAGATGGATTTTGGTTTTCATCATGATGTCCTCTATGTCACTAACTTCCTGAGCTTTACTGGACTTCCTGATTCCACTGGTTTTGGTAATCTGCATTGATTTTTAGCTAGCATTTTGTATGATGGGATTGTGTTCATCTTCTCTGGAATAGATGGGCCTTTAGCTACTTATTGTAATTAGGATTTTTCGCATTTGTACTGGCAGAATGCTTTTAGCAGTTACACCTCTGTGTTATGTTATTTTGTTATTTTTTGTTGTATTAGCATTGTATCCGCCTTATATCTGATAGGCGTGGTTGTGGTGGGTTGGGGGGTTATTTCTCTGTTTGGCAATTATCATATTATTTGCTAGAGGGATTATCATTCTAGTTTCCAGATGCCTACTATTTGTTACAGGTCTTGGTTTCATCTTTTACTTTGTTGGATTAGTTTTAGGCTTTTTTTTGGTAGGTCTGGTAAGAATATCAATCTATGTGTGACGTTAAAGATTCTTGTAATTATAATGTTGTCACTGGTTTTAATTTTGGCTGCTTGGGTTTTTCTCTACTCTTTGCAAGTTGCTCGGTATTATTAATTATTGCTATTTTGGTGGATATGCTACTGGTTGTTTATGGTTTGGACTCATTTCCTTCTTGCTACTTGGTTTGTTGAGTTCTGTGTTATCTATTAGTGGTTTGGGATGGTGTTTTCATCCAAGCTTCCTGCTCTGATCTTTGTCCGGGCATCCCTGTGAGTATAGCCTGGTATAGTAATTATGTGTGTTATGTGGCTTTCTTTGATCAGAGAAATGATATATTACTTTAAAAATAATGTCATCATATCGTATCCTAGTATTGATTCTATTGTGATTACATTACACTTCCATATGGTTTAACTATTAATTTCTATATCATCAATGGTTGTACTTGGCTTTATTGCCTTTACTTTTATGTATTGCTATTCACTCTTTTTTGTAGAATTTTCTCAGAGCAGGTTTTGGGAATTTGGTTTTTTTGCTGGAAAGATGGACCTTAAAGATTATCTAGTGATCTTTATTCTTTTAGGGTTGTTGGCTTCCCACCCTTAAATGTTACTAGGTTTTGTTGTATTAGTGCTTAGTAGGGAACTTGAGCTCATAAGGATTTTTCTTTTAATTTTTTTTTTGTAGCTTGTTGGAGCAGTAGAGAGCTCGAGGTCCCTTTTAAGGACCTTAAAATATTTTCCTTAATTCACATGTAGGCCCATCTGTGGGTCCCCCCCCTAAAAAAAAGGTGTCATAATGTGCAAAGTAACAATATTGCAACACCAGATTTCAATCATTGCTGCAATGTGAAATTAATTTCGCACCACGGTGACTTATTTAATTTTATTACAATCTATAAAAGATAAATTAATTTAGTAAAAAAACTATAATGTTTAAAAATATATGTGTCACAACTTTAGTTCCAAAATGGAGATTCACAACACTTCAAGTATCAGCTTTGTGATGCTAATGGTAGTTATGGGTCATAAATATAAATTGCATAGTTGATTTTTCACTAGGGCAAGCAAATTTTACTCTTGTAATCAGTCCTAAACATCGTCTTGTGGAGGGGAGAGAGCATTTGCAAGCCAAGGGAAGATCTAGCTGTAAAGAGAGTCTGTCATCAATGTTTGCAAGACATTAATAGTTCTATATATGCTTTTCTTCTTTTGTACTTATGTTTTAAATAAAAATAATTTTTTTTGCTTATTTTATCTATAGTGTTTGGCTATAACTTTTGTCTAGACTTAGGTTTAGTTGTGAATCATACCTGCATAGATCTGATCTTAAAAATTTGAATAATTTAATATTCTTTCTAGATCATTTATACTTCATTTAGATTGTTCATAGGCCTTAAACAACTTTAAAATCTACTGGGATTTACATCCTTGATTGAGGCATATTTGAATCAATTAGAGGAATTATAATTTATTTCTCTCTTGCATAGCCATATGGTTGAAAAAATTTTAGCATCCATAAGGAGATAGAAAAACTGTATAGATGCATCTATTTGCTAAAAACTCCAATTAAGAGAGAAAAAGAAATTTAAAAAATTAAAAATCTAAAAAATAACAAAATGATTTAGAAATGGCCAACCCCATTTATGAGAACGACCAACATAGATGGCAATCCTGAGAGATTATTCATACCCATTAGTAGATGGCATTCATGTCAACAAATTGTACATTTGCCCCATGATTAGCTTTAAATATTTTTTTTTTGTCAAATCTGAATAGGTTAACATTATGCTATCCTTAGAGATAGGCTAATATTTCACTATTTATTTGAAAAGAGAATCTCAATTTTTTTCTTAGTCAAACAAAGCATAAGGAATATTCAATTCATTTCCAAGGATAGATAGAATATTCACTTATCATTTTGACTATGAAACTAAATCAATGTATTTAATTTCTATTAAAACAAAATAAGGAATATTCAATTCATCCCGAAGGTTAAGAAAAATATTCACTTATTATTTTGATAATGAAACTAACCCAATGCTGAACGTCAGATCTACGTCCATAAATTCTTCCCTTATCTTAAAAAGGATCTAAGGTAGTGTTTATTTTAATACTTGGTTCTAGACTTCCTTTAAGGGTAAATCCCTATAATTAATTACATCACAAAAGAGAATATTCTGAATTAAAGTGAAGAATAAAATTTTAAATTTATATAGATTAAAGAAAGGTTTGGGCTATCAAGATTTCAGTATACAGACTTTAGATTGAAAATTTTGATTTATAATTCAAATTTAGATTTAGACTTTAGGATTGAATAGAATAGAAAAAACATATAGAGACTGAAGAGTGTATACAATCTTGACTTACAATTGCATAGAGTGAGCTACCAGTAAATAATCCAAAACACAAACAATCACCTAATGAATGCAGGATTAGATAGTTCTATGTTAGGAATCAAGGGAATATAATTCATAATACTTTCATTAGGGCTTCATAATATGTACATGAATGTAATTGTAAAATGAAATAAAGAATGAAGAATAATGTATAAATAAAGAACTTTTTTTCATTTATAATTTCTCAAAGTAAAACCCAAGGTATAATTTAAAGTAAAGGTAGCCAGGCTGCACCAATACTAAGCATGTATTTCTATTCCTATATAATGTAGATTTAAACATGATTGTTTATTTTTGTCTTAGATTATTTTGGCTTCTCTATCTTCTATAAAATTCCAATAGACAATTATCTTCAAAGGAAGAAGAATTATTTTCTTTTGGGACATATATATATATATATATATAAACAATCATTTCATATATCTTGGAACTTTTGACAGAATAAAACTCAATCTAACTATACAAGAATCTAAAAATTTTACATTTACACTTTTCTTTGCATTTCTATTTACATCATTTTCTAGGTACATTCTACTTTGTAGGAATATAAAATAGTTGTTCAAAGAAAATGTATATATATAATGATGTGTGAGTGTATACAAGTAAATAAAAAATGGCCTAAGAGCCTACTCCAAATGTGTACCAACAAAGTTGTAAATATGATATTAAGAGTATAGAAAATAAATTCTCCAAACATGAGTATCCTCTAAGCAAGGCACTCCAAATAAATCAAACCAATCCGCCCATGTAGCCTAAGCTAAAGTTAGTTATCCAAGCAAATCATATAATGTTTTGGAATTATTTTAAAACTTTTTTTTAAATGTTATAGTTATTTATTTAAAAATTTTAAAGAACAAAACACTTAATAACCTCTAAGTGGTAGAGTTTAACGATTAGCAAGTCATAGGCTCATATTTGTAATGCTATGAATCCTCCAAAAATGGTGTAGATAGGTTGCAAAGAGTCCTTGCATTTTGCTTAAGTATTTTACTCCTTAAGTATTCAATCCAATATACTTTTGACATCCTAAAAGGAGTCAAGCATAAGGGTATGAATCCTTCATTGCACAAGTATTTTATTACTAATTTTTTAATGGTTATTTAGATTGAATCAAAATTACCTTTATTAAACTAGGGCTATTAGGTTTATTTCACCCTCCCAAGGGCTAATTAGTAGCATTGTGAGAACGAGTTACTTAGTAATCACCTTATTATTCAGCTTTAAATTTTTTCTATTGTTCATTAGATTTGATTCACTAAGTTGATCATGAGTTGAATTTTTGTTGTTTTATTTAATTTTCATATTTACTTGATTATTTAATTAATCATTTTTACCAATCTTTTACTTTTTTATTTATATTGAATTTTGAAAGTTTTATATTTGCTTATAAATACTAAATCTAATTATGAGTTTAATACCTTTGAGTTTGTGTCATTTGGACTTTTCTGTAACTAGTTATTATTTTTAAGAGTTAAGCATATTTACTGAAATAATTAATTCAAGTAATTAGGGGATTTTTTATTTTTCCCCAAAATTAACTCCAAACCTATTAAAATCTCCCCCAAGTGTCACTGATCACTTCCAAGGATGATTAGAAGTGTTAGGAAATATTTAGGAATATTAGTTTTTTTTAAATATTTAATTAAATTAATAATTTATTTTTTTAATTTTAAATTTACTTTTTATTTTAAAGAATTTCAAGGGGCTTTTTAGTTTCCACTATAAAGTATTTAGTTCTCAGCAATCAAAAGCATAAAATTTACTTGAGCATTTTATTAGGATTTATTATGAATTAAAGAAAATTCTAAGTAGATTATGAATCTCAAACTTGGGCTTACTAATTGATAGGCCAAATGAACTCAAAGTCTAATGAAATTTGAAAAATAGGTTCATCTTAACTTGTGCTTCCAACCCAATAAATTTGAACTCATTAAAGCCTTTGTATGTGTCAAAATCAATCCCTTAAGGTAAATACATCTATACCTTTAAGTATTTATTTTAGACAATCTGCTTTATGAATCAGGGTTGAATCTCTAACATTCTAACACTTAGATAATATATAAATAATCCAAAGCTCTATGCATTTTTATTTGAGAATTTCAAAAGATTTTGGTCAAAATCTGACACATATATTTATTAATTCAATTCATTCAAAGATACTAATAAAAACATCCTAGGAAAGTTATGGGATCTTAAGAATATCCGCAAGAATAACCTAGCCTAATTTGAGATCAATTGAATGCATACATAGGGAGAATTTGTCAAAAAGAAACATAACACATTAAAATGTGAATTACTCCTTAACAATCTAGTTGCCTTTATTTTATTTTTGAATTGAAGCTCACCTCAGTCTGGTTCCATAGATGTATTGAATGCATTTTTTGGTTGAAAAATAGATTTATTTTTTATTACGTAAGTTTATGGAATTTAATTAAATAAATAAGACAATTATTTCCATTTTCTCACCGCCACCGTCACCTAAGCCACCACCAAGGCATCCTCCGATTTCATACATGTGTTGTGTACGATTGGATGCAATTAAATTATTGTAGTTAATGACATAAGCCTGCCAGGTAAATGCTGTAGCCATTGGATCTTCTACTATTTGGATATGTAGCTCAAATTATATTGGACTGATAGATTATCCATCTTTTGTGCATTTTGTCTAATAGATTCAAATATCTGACTAACTATGAGCCATCTGATCGAGTTAGATGAGTGATTAAATGGCCTAAATTGGCCAAATTTTAGTAGTTCAAAAATGGCTTGAATGGAAATTTGCTTATAACATTTTATCTACTCAATGAAATTGTATGAAATTTTAAGCAGATCTTCTTGGTACACTAACACACTAATCCATGGAGTTTGGGATTTCCATGTCCTTGAATGTTAAAGTAATTTAGATTTAAATTTCAAATGTATTGTTTGAGAATTACCTTTATCCAATGGGTGGATTGTCTTGATTTTGGATCCTATGAGCTCTTAGAGACTTCCTCTTGATCTTTCGTGAAGGAGTTAAGACTTTGAAAAGTTTTGGATCAAGAGTTCTTAGATAGAGAGGCTCTCCACTTAACCACCTATTAATTCAACCAGTACTTTCTAGAGCTAGAGGAGGCTGTGGAGGGCTTAGATGAGTTATGTGGAGCTAAATAAATGAAAAAAACTAGCCACGTCCAAGAGAAAAATGGGAGTATTTATAGGAGAGATAAAAATATATGTTGACTTAATTATTGCCAAGTGCTACCACCTAAGGTAGCCAAATTACTTAGGGAAAATCTAATAATGGCGAAACAGCTCACCCAAGAAATGGCAACCCACATGGTTTATTATTTGGTAACTTTAGATTGAGTTGATGATTGCACATGGGTTATTTTGAGTAATTTTTCCTCCTCAACTGCCCACATTGCAAGGGATTGTTATTGTAAGTGCAATGAACATTCCAGAACATGATTCACTAGTTTATAGGATCCAATTTGGACTAGGTTGTTAATGGGCTCAAAAATTTGGGTTATGTGAGGTTTCGGTTAGCCCAATTAGTTGACTTAGGTCAACCCATAGGCTAGGCTTTTGAGTTTGGTACAAGTGATCTTGGGACAGTTGATGTAACCATTCATGAAATTTAATTTTATAATATTTAGGTTTTGATTCAAAAAAACCCCTTTAGGTTCACTTAGCTCAGGCCATGTGTCTAAACCACATGGGTCCATGAGCTAAAAATTCTTTAGGTGATCCTTGGGAACCCAATGTATAATTCCCATAGGTTAATATGGTTTGTAAGGTCTAAAGCTTTAGTTTTGAATTTTTGAAGGGTTTATGTGCATTTTTTGTTAACAAGGTTTGACCACGGGTTAGGATTGGGTCGAACAAATTCAAAATGAGATTTCAAAGTTTGTGGAGGTGGTCTAATGCATTGGGGATGTCATCTGGTCTAAAATGCATGTTTAAGTACTTTATAGACATTTGGGTCAATAATGTTTAACTTCATTAACCAGGGTTGACCATGGGTTGGGGTTGTGTCCAACCCATCGCAAATATGATTTTTAGTTTAGTGGAGGTGGTGCCAATGTTTTGTGATGTATCCATTCATGAAATCTAATTTCAAATGCTTTAGAGGACTTTGGTCAACCTTGGTTGATCATAGGTTGGGTTTTGGTCCACTGATTCCAAATGATGTATTTGATTTGTTGGAATAGGTTTTGTGCAATGGTGAAGCTTGATTTGCTAAATCTTGGTTGACTTGGTCAACCAAGCTTGACCATAGCTTTAGTTTAGGTTCAATTCATTCCAAATGGTATTTGGGGTAAGTTTTTTTTTTTTTTTAGAATTGCAATTTGCTTTAATAAAGAAAACCTAATACATACTACAAAATGATATAATATCTATCACATTCCTCCTTTAATAAAGAAATAAAAGTAGTAGGAGTATTATTACAACTAACATAATCCCAATAAAAAACTCTAACAATAGCAAAGTTAGCACATAAATCACCTAACTTATTACAATTTCTATTATAAAATTGAAATAAAACAAGATTGAAATCTCTTAAGAAAGACAACTCCATCATCTACGAATCTTAATTAATCCAATTCACTTTCTCATAGAATCATGAAATAACTTGATAATGTTAAATTTATCACCTTCTATTATAATCCCTTTGTATTCAAACATCCAACCTTGCAACATATTCCTTAATGATCTAATAGCCTAAAGCTCCAACTGAGATATATCTCAATGTAAGCAACAGAATCCAAACACTATCAATAGTCTTTCGTTATAATCTCGGAACACTCCTCTGATTCCAGTTTTATAAGATCTTAACAAATATGCATTAATGTTAACTTTAATCCATTCAATAGGAGGAGGGTGCTAATAATTATTATATAGCTGTGAGAGCTGATTAACACCCTAGTGTCCCCAAATGGAATTAAATTGAGGTGAAATAGCTTAACTAATAATAATGGCTTCTATTCAAATCGAACTATCCTTAGAGCCTCCATTCATAAATTTATTTGTACTCCTCCATGAAAAATGAACAACTATATAATACATATTACTAATACTTGAATTAGTATCTTCAAACCTTTCCAAACCCACACAATATTTAGCAAATGATAAGAAAATACTATTTTGAATGCCCCATTTATTAAGATTTTCAATTACTGCAAGTTTGGTTTGAGCGTTTGTTTCGAGTATTTGGCAATCGAAAGATTTAAGATTTTTACTGCAATATGTTGCTAATTCTCAATTGGATGTCATCCTATAGGACAAATATTAGGATCCAGTAAATATATTTGGGATATGTTGAAAGTGGTTTTAGGGTTTAGTTTGACTAAGCTATGTTGAAGTTTAAGGAAAAATTAGATTCGGGGGGTTTTGGTGTTTAAAGTTTAAGTAGCTTCGTGGTCAACCATGGTCAACAAATATCCACAAAGGGTTCAATGTTGGTTCAATACACCATGATAATGATAATAATTATGTTTAATGGATTTGGCAAGGCTCCCAAGGTTAGAAGATGTCATGTTTAGTGGCATAAACTATAAATATTTGATAGTTTTGCGACCACAGGAAATGCTTTGAGTTTAATGGGTTAGAAGACTTGCAATGCCTTCAAATTGATATGGTTGACCCAAGAGAAAACCCTAATCAAGATGCAAGTGACTAATCATGAATCAAAGGTCATTGGATTGGATTTTAAGATGATAAAAATTCTTTAAAAATAGGTTAGGGTCCTAGGGGTTTTGGGTTTTATTTTGAGCATTGAATTTCAAAAATTTGGATTTTCATTAGATTTGGGTAATGAAATTTGTTTTGGATTTTATTTGATCAATGATTTGAAGGAGATTTTGATTTGAAACGCTCATACAATTGATAATTATCAATGATTATTTGTGATTGAACAGATGATCTAGTGATAATCACTAGTAACTATTAACTAATGGATTTATGGTTTTATTTTGCTTTGGGTCTAATTTTGAAGGTTAATGATTAAGGGAGGTTTTAAGTTTAAAATGATCATATCAATGATAATAATTTGGTTATTATTAAGTGATTTATCAGATGATCAAATGATAATCAATGGTAACTATCAAGTAATAGTTTTGGAGTCAATGATCTGATCACAATGCCAAAGCACAGTAATGGATTAGATTTGATATTTGGAATGAAGTTCACTGATTTTCATGTGGAGATAAAATATCATGTTTTAGGAAATTGATCTCACTAAAAAATGAGGTCAACAGTTCCTAAAAGCATTGAACTACATCAACTGAAGCATGGAGAAATTGAAAATAACATGGATACCTTAAACAAATGAACTTGCTCTTAGAAATACATGCATTTCAAATAATCAAAGATTTAGAAAAAAGTATTAACTACACATAGTGGCTATGTAACACACAATAAGTATTTCGTTGCACTGAATAAAAAAAAAGATAGAATAATTAACACAAGAAAGATAATTAAAAATAATGTTTAGAAGTGACCTAGAATTAAGATAAAATCCATTTGTGCTTATCAACCTTGATTTATGCAAGCACAACACTCTTAAAAAAAACACTCAAGCTACTACTCCTTAAGAGTAGCCTAAACACCAACACACACTAACCCAAAATGACTTTCCAAATTTCCAACTCATTTATAAGAAGTCTAAGGCTAAGTGGCACTGTGGTGCTACTAAACTAGGACGTCAGTTCATCAATTATCACTTCAGTTAACCAGTTTAACCATCTCCCATCAAAGCGCTAGGTGATTCTTCACTATGGTTGTCTCACTATAGAATCTAAATTGTAAAGAATTATATATTTTAACTATTACAATAACATTCGAAGCAAGCAAATTTCTTTGAAAAATAAAGTTTTAATAGAAATAAATATTTTGATCAAAACAACAATATAAATATGTATTCATTTCTCTAAAAATTATGTATAATACCTAGAATTCATACAAATACAAAAAACTATCTTCCCACTCCCGAGTACAAAAAAATAATAAAAGGAAAAAAGATAGAAAATGTGAAGAATCCCTATATCTGAACGTTCTCACACTCCCAATCCTCTTCCCATACTTGATACATAAAGTCATATATATTGAGCTTCAAAGTCCCAGCAGGTCACTAAAATCCTACTGTTGAACTCAAAGCATAAAAAAGAAGTAGTATGCATGTATTCATTAAGTTCATAATAGTAGAGGTCAATATGATCATGAATCTATGCAAAAATAGTAAAACAAATTTTGTAAATTTGAAATCTATAAAATAGTATAGTGCAAATGCATAAATCATAAAATCATAAATAATCATTCAAAAATCATTAATTGTAATGTTGCTATCCAACCAATATAAAACTTATATAAACTAGTAAAGTGGAAATATCCTTAAAATTTGTTAAACTCAAAAATTCCATCAGAAGAATAGAGGTAGGGATAGACATTAGAGGCACCAATTTCTTATATTCACATATTTAACACTTTTAATTTTTTTTCTTTTTCTTTTTATTTGGCTAATTACCATATAATGATTTTGAATGCTTGTCCATCGCTTCCCCTTATTATTTTTGAGTGGGGTTAGACAATGCATGTACCACTTTTTAATATTTGAGTACTTTAGCCTTTTTCAATTCTTCTTTTCTAATTTGTTAAATAACTTATTTAGATATTGAATTCATGTTTATTTCCATCATTGAATATACAAATCTAAAGTTTATTAAGGGTTTCATAATTCCCTAATTTCTATACTTTAGGTGATTTTGGATTAATCAAATAATTTAATTTGCATTAATCGTAAATTGAATATTCCTTAATATGTAGTCAACTGCATAAGTGGTTTTAAGGAATTTAGGTTATCTAGAAATACTAATTTTTAAATGAAAAGATTAGCTGTTATTTTATTTCAATTTTATTAGGGAAATTTTGCATGTTTTGTATTATTAAATACAAAAGGATCTTAATTTTGCATTTTTGAAAATTTATAAGTTGAATAAAAATTACAATAGTAAGGCAATTAATTTTCTAAAATTTTGAGAAATTTGGTTTCATTAATTTTTTTTCAAATTATAACATTTTATGAAAATTAAGTAAAATGCTGGAAATTATAAAAATAAAATAAAATAAAAAATAATAAACTCTAAATTAATTAATTAATTCATCCACCCCACTCATCAAGAAACTTATATAAAACTAACAAGTGCATGAAGCTAATCACAATAAGCAAGACAACACTATAAGCTTAAGACTAGGGTTGGTTGCCTTATAAAATAATTTGAGTGTGTGCTAGGATGTGTTGTTTGGAAATATTTTGTTGACAAATTTAACAGTAGATTGTTTTAGATATGGATGTGAATGATGTTTTGTAACTTCATGATTATAATGTAATCTATTTAGGAAAAAATAAAAAGTAATATTGTTATATTTACTACTGTTTGGTGGCATTGAAATGAATGAATATCTCTGCTTAAAATATTAATTCTTCCAACTAGTTCCCAAAGCGTTACACTTATTACCTATCTAAAGTCGCTAGGAACTATCCTAAGAGGACTATTAACTTTTTATTTCTATATAGGGCTATGTCACGGATATCCACCTAATCAAAACCTTAGGGGTAATTCCTATTCTAGAATAGGAATATCCTATAAGTGAGAAAATTGGTTTGACCAAAAATGTGGCAATTTTTAAAAATATAATTAAAAGTGCTATGGTGCACGAAGAGGGGAGTGAATTTATATTGTAAAATTTTAACTTATGAGTAACAAGTTAATAAGTAGCAAAAATTAAATTAGGATATGAAGTGTAATCTTATCAAAGTAAAGAGCACTAAATTAATTTTTCTGGTTAAATTAAAATATATTATTTTATTTTTAATTTTTAGAGCAATGAAATTTCTAAAGACTGATTCAAACTAAATGTTAAAACAAACTTAAGAATGATTGAAAGCATAATATAATTAAACAACAACTTTTAAAGTAAAAGCTTGCAGAAAATTAAATGCATTAAAGTAAAAGAAACACAAACCAAAATTTTTTGATATTTTTGTTGAATTGACCTACATCCACTGCTTAAAGGTCCTCTTCCTTCGGTATTCCACTAGATAGCGCTCTTTTAGTTTTCAACAAGATAGACAAGCATGGGTATTTTAGCATAAAATTATATTTCACAAATTATGGTGTTCAAAGTAGTTAATGTACAAAATTATCCTGGTGTGAAGATTGCATTGAGAAGACTTATTGTTTAATATTTTTAGAATATGATAAAGAAGGATTTGAATAGAATGAATGCTTTGGGAAATAGATTTCTTTCTTTAGCTAGCAGGATTATTCTTGTTAAAGCTGCGTTTCTTTCTCTTCTAGTTTTTCTATCTACTCATTAATTAATTCCTATGGGATTATTGAATGATTTTGTTAAAATGTGCATGAATTTCTTTTGGCATAAGAAAAATGGAAAAAATGGACTTCATTATGCAGCTTGGGATGTGATTTGTAATGCAAAAAGTTGGGGAGGACGTGTTCTTCATTCAGCCATAGATAAAGTGGGACTGTTGAGAGAAAGACTAGCATAGAATTTTGTAAACAAGACTAATTCACTAGTTAATAGAAATCTGATTGCTACTTAATTATGGGAGAGATGTTTGGAATTCAGAGATTAAGAGAGGTTGTTCTTCTACATGGAAATTAGTAGTTAATGGGACTAAATAGCATCAACCAATTATGAGATGGAATGTTTATTCAGATGTATATATTAATATCTTAATGGATGCATGGATTCTTGATAGAAGCATTGATAAATGGCCTACATTCCTAGTGGATTTTTAAGATCTCGACAACACATTAGATAAATAATTTGCTGATGGTGAATGTAATGAGGAGGAGCTGCAGAAAGTATTTTGGAAGTAGTTGGTTAAGCTCATGCAATAAATTCATCTTTGTTTGGAATTATTAACTAATCAGATGGAACTTAAATGGCAGATGTCTGGGAAATCAATTTCTGCTTTTACTTTTTAGGCTTCACTGAATGAACATACATAAGACATTTAACAGAAATGGGTGAAGAAACTGAAGCTCAAACCATGTGTGGTGTTCTTTTGGTGGAAGCTATTCAAAAATGCTAATTTGTCAAATGGTCATATAGTACAATTAGTTATGATTCAATTTAACTTATTTCATCTAATTCAGCACTTGAATTAATTTTTAGATTAGTAGATCATATAGCTAGATTGAGATTTTACATAATAATTTATTAAGTTATTCAAGTACGTAATTTTTATCCCTCCTTATGAGTGTGTGATATGTTATCTTGCCAACAAAAAACTATTTACATAAATGAATTAAGAAAATAAAAATGCACAAACTCATTTATTATAAAATTTGACTTGAATCACTACCACACTTCCCGGGTTCACTTCTTTTATCTAACTATGTGTATTTTGTGCCTAAAATGTTAGTAGCACATAGAGGAAAATGGTAATATATATAAAGAAGATAATAGTTAGTGATGAAAGAAATAATGTTTCTAATAATCAAAACACTTGGTTGGGCTCTTGGAATTCAATAATCTCTCCCTTTTTTATGATGTTAAACATGGTTGTTGGTAATTTAAATTTCAAACATTATATTTAATTTCCTACTTATTCTCCCTCTCACTGATTGACCTCATTAGATTTCATTAGCAAATCATATGAATTAAATTTTTTTTATTTTTTTAAATAGTATATAAAAAAGCAACAACATAAATAGTAGGATGGAACAAAAACATGATGATAGAAAAAATAAGAAGTACAACATAAATTCCTAATACAACAACCAACACTACTACTCTCTTTTTTAACATCACAAAAACAAAGGAGCAATCCATAATGAAAATACAAGAAGTTAAAAAAGCTATATAAAGCATAAAAAGAGTTCAACACAAGAAGGAAAACCTAAAAGTAGATAATACTCATTGATGGAACCTTGATCTCAAGTGGTGGTGGTCGCTAGATGTAATGGTGAAGGGAGGAAAATAGGTCCTAAATCCTTGCATGAATTATCTTGAGCTTCTACTATACCTCATGTATTCACTACTTGGACAACCTAATGTCAGAATCAAGTTTGAGCTCATATCTAACAAAATTTTAATTCCAGGAGTACAAAGGTGGTTATTTGGCTGTGAGGGCTGGTGCTCCCTTTCTTACTCTACTAAGTCATGCTCCCCCTAAACCTATTGTCTTGAAACGTGAACATGATACAGAAGATGGAAGAAGTTTTCTTTGAAGTATATGAGGAAGTGGTGAGTTTATGTAGGGTAAAATAGGTTGTACTTAGCATCCAAGAGAATGGTTATGATGTGTCCTAGTGCATAGTTTTGCTTACAGAGGGCCCTTGGGGTTTTAATGGTTTTCTATTTTTTTATGTAGTGGATGAGCATTTCAATAACATTAAATAAGGTGATAGTCATACAAAAGTAAGTGATAATAGAGAGCAATGGGTAGGTATGACAAAGTGTCAAAAAACTCCTAACCTCATTTTTATTTGAGGATATTGAGATAATAAAATTTAAAAGTATACTCTAAGATAAGAGTATATGGTTATAATGTTATGTCACTCATCATCAAGCATTAGGGACCCAACAATAGGTCTTTTACATGAGCATGTCATCATTCGTTCAAGCTTGCTTAATGAGTAACATAAATCCATATGATCAATCTAAATTAGCCTAGGATCATACCTAAGCTAGTTTAGGCCAACCAAATATTAAAAGTAGAACCCATGTTTTGATATTGAGCACCTAATAGACCACGATGAATATGTAAATGATTTATTCACTTCAAACCCGGTTTAAACTTTAACTTGAGGAGCATGATACAACAAACCCATCAACCTTAGCTTCCCATGCTAAGAGTTGATAAGGTCAACCTATTTGAGATTGGTAAAACTAGCTCAATGTAGGTTAAACCATGAATTACTCAAAGTTGCCAACCTCATTTGCTTAAGCAAAGTACATTCAATTCATGTAAACTCCATATGGTTCAAACTTAGTTACCCTTTCTCTTGAGCCAATGGTTAACTTGGTCAACTCACTTAAACAAGGTCAAATAAATTTAGTGTAGTTACAGCACCTTCATAAAGTAAATTATCATGTTCTAATCACTCCAATCCAATTTGATTGACTCACACAAGATCCCTAAACACTGCTCTTTCTTTATGGAGTGGAATTGGCTTGGTCAACTTATATGAGTGAGTCAACATAGCATAGGTGTTCTCAAATTATAAAATAATTCATAAAGTCATTCAATGCTAATTAGCTTTAAGGAGTTCTATAAAGTCTTCCGTGGATGTCTAATCTAGTTTTGACCAATCAATAATGCAATATGGTCAAGCTAGTTCAAATGGTCAAAGCCTTCATATGCTTGGAAATTCCTCCACCACAGTAATTGAAGTGTCATTTAAATCCTCTCTACAAAAATCTAACAGTCTCCTGATCTAGCCAGTATGTTTAATTAGCCTAAGCATAACCTAATGGTCCCCACATATAAACTCAACCCAAGGGTCATTTTAGCTTTCCATTCCACCTCTTTCCCCATTTCCTACTCCATATCTTTCTAGGATAAAGGTGGACATCCTTTTGATCATTCTTGAATTGTGCAAACCCTTAATTTCACTCATAGCAATAGAAAATAGGGAAAAATTCAAAAAGATGAGCAATCCAATTTAATTCAATTATAAGTGCTTGAAACTTATCCCTCTCATTTAGTTTCTACTCTCTAAACCCTACTATGCATGGGATTTGTCAAAGTATGTTCGTTATGGGCTGAATTACGCTTATGCTTTCTTTTATATAGTCTCCATGAAAAATCCAAGTCACATGTTGATAAAATAATAAAAGTGATATGAGAGAGTGTCAATCCCACGACAAAGTGTTCTGCTTCTATGAAATTGGTCTAGTACTTTATACTATAGCTAAACAATTTATCTTATGGAATGGAAATCATGATAGTGTGTTGTCTAGAATGAGAATTGCAAAATAAAAGTTATTATACCAATATATAAAGGGTTTTAGACTAATAATAATGAAATTTATTAAGATTTTCTAAGTTGACTCTCCAAAATAAGTTTTGAATTAGAGCATATGCATCCTTAAATCTCAGTCTATCAAGTAATAAAAGTAATAGGGGACAGTGTCAATCCCATAAGGAGGTGTTCAACTTATAGGGAATGGTTCAAGTATTGTCTACTCTAGCTACACAATTTATGCTACAAAAAGAAAATTAGGTTAGTATACTATCTTGGATGAAAATTACAGGAGAAATTTAAATATACCAATATATAAAGTGTTTTGGACTACTAACTGTGAAACTTCTTAAGTTTTCTAAAGCAGACTCTCCTAAATTAGTTGAGAATCAGTGCATATGCATCCTTAAATGTCTGTCATGCTTGTGAGGATGTAAAGAAAGGTTTATGGTCTTCCTATAATTATGTTATATGTACATTCTTTTCCTTTCCTAATGCTTTCTTTCTCACTATAGTATTAACCAGTCACTCTAAAGTTTGTATCATTCACCCCTCTGGCCTCTCCTCTCAGAATGCAATTCAAAACTACAACACTCCTCACACACAAGAATAGAAAAACTCTTTATACTTATTATAAAATGATACATGTGGCTTAGCACTTGACAAGGTAGCATCATGGTGTTATAATATGAACTAGCACCTTTACAGTGCTAAGTAGGCTCCGCTTTGACACTAGAATAACCGTGCAAAGCTATTGGATGAACTAGCTAGTCACATTGATGATTTGATAAGGCTCCACATTTTATCAACTATTTATCATGGTTCTTGAATGTTTCATTCAGTGCTACAACATTATCTAGTTTCGTGCTCTGGTGCTCAAATTTTTGAGTCTCTAGCACAACAATGTATATTTCTAGCATAATGTCATTATGAAGCTCTGGAACTAACCTTGGCTCTACTAGGGTTATGAATTTATTATTATTTTTCTTGAGGCTTTGACATTACAATTTCCATATCTAGTGTCTTTGTGTTATAAGCACTGCCACACTAATGGTCTTGCATTACGGTAATATTTCAGCACTTATAAATGTTCTCCATTCCTTGAGTCTTTCCTGCACAACATCAAATAAAAATATGCATTTTTACTATAATTTAAGACAATGAAAAACAACATAATTTTTACTTAGTAAGTTCCCCCAAGCTTAAGCTCTTACTTGTCCTCAAGTAGAAGAGTGTGTTCCCCAATTAATTTGCTTCATAAGCTAAAGTAAAAAAAATTGGAAATTTAAAATTAATTGAAATTTAAGACAATACACTACCATTTAGATATAAAATGGAAGATGAAAGTGTTTCAATTTAAATTTAAAAAAATCAATAAAAAACATCCAAATAAATCAACCATGTTAATATTTAAATTGATCTCAACTACTAAAGTAAGTGAATTATTGACTACTAATTTTAGAGTTTAATAATATTTCATTTAAAAAATTATTTATGCCAATAGTTAAATTAGAAATTCATTTGGAAACCTTCTTATGTATTAGTTGACTAAGACTCTCCTTTACATTTAAGTAATAAAGCTTTTTAGGAATGTAGCTAAATTAGATGCAAAATTTTGATTTATAAACTACACATTTTTCTTTTCTTTTCTTTTCTTTCTTTTGATTTGCTTACTTTAAACGAGTTTCTTTTTCAAATATATTTGAGTACTATAGTAATTATTTTGATTATCATATTGCCTTCTTTCTTCAAGAAACCTTAAATTAAATTAATCTAAGGATTGTTATATGACTACAAATTCCGTATTAGTTTATAATGATTTTCATATTTTAATCTACACACTCCCTTTTCCTTACTTTGAAAATTCAATTATTAAACCATTAGTTAGTGCTTAAGTGGTTAGCATTTCAAGTTCAAGATGAAAAAATTTACTTAGATGATTTGTTTAGTTAATTGTTATGATTTTTTAATTAAAATTTTTTATCCTCTCTTCATTCAATTTAGCACCTAGGGTTTGTATTATTCCAAATTTTAAATAATTTTTAATTGTACCTTTTATTTTAGCTAACTTAGCTTTCAAAGTTCAATATCTATAATGAAAGCAATTTCAACAGCTAAGCTTGTGTGAAATTTCATTAAATGAAAAGTTTAACAAATAACAATAATAATAATTACAAATAATAAAATACATATATAATTAATAAAAAAGGATATAAGTAAATTTGAAAAAAACTAAAATATGCCTATTCATTGAGAATGATAACAAGTACTCATGGCAGCTCAAACTATAATAGTACAAAATAACCACACCTATTGCATAATATACTAACCCCTTGAAGTATAACAACAATTATCACCATCACCATAACATCATTATTGGCAAACATAGCCATCCACAACAAACAAGGATCCTCCCAAGAATAGAAAATGCAAAATTAAGAAAATAAATAGAACAACTGATCATAATATAATCAACCATAACTCCTCTCTCTCGCAAGCTAGGAAAAATAAAACAAAGAAAAAATAATATCAATCCCAATCATCCTCATCCTCCTATTCCTCATTATCATTGCCATCTACTACTGTTGCTACTGGTAGGTTCCAAATTAAGGGGACATATACAGGGAAGAAAGGAAATTGTAACTATTCGGGGTACTCAGTAAAAGGTCACCACCTATACATCCCAACTAATCCTTCAACAACTTGATGTGTAGTTGTACATCCATTCTTACATATCCAAAGAATGTCCAACTTACTAAGATAAATCATGCTTCCATAAACTTCTACCCTAACAAACCGAAGTATCACCCTCCATTTGCTCTCCAAATTGGCCACCTGATCACTTACATATCCTAGTGTCTTAGCACTTTCCCTACTGCTAGTAGGTTGACTAACTAATCGAGGCTTACTTGGTCCTTCCTCCTCATCTCCTTTACTATTTAAACTCTCCATTTTTCTTTGCGAGAAAAAAATAGGAAATAGTTGCTCCTAACTTATCTCACCTCTCACCAGTGGTGACATATAAGGCATAAATTACAGAAAGAAGACCTAAACCAACTAAAGTAGTACCCTTAATAATGTATATGAGAGCGTAATGAATTAACATTCATACATCTATGAAGTGACCAACCTAAATGTTCAAGTGAGGTTGTTTAACCTTATTAAAATGCCCTAGGTACACAAAGAGAGGGGTGAATTGGTTATTTTAATTTTTTTTCAATGAACCTATTTTGATTATTTAAACCAGTAAAAAATGTAAGTGGAAGACTATAGTAATAAAAAAAATATAATTTTGCACTTTTTAATTATTATAACAAATAACAATGATAAAATATTTTTTTTATTTTATTTTCTAATTTTATTTTATTTTTTTAACAAGAATCAAACTAAACCTAGCTTAACAATTGACACACATATTTATGAGAATAATAAATGTGCAAGAAAATAAAAATGCATGGAAAATAAAAGTGTAGAAACTAAAGTAGAATGAGCACCCCAAATTTTATAGTGGTTAAGTCAAAACTTAACCTATGTCCACTCCCTGAAGTCCCCCTTTTCAGGTATTGCACAAAACCATTAATCTCTCATTTAGCCCCCACGACAAGGTGGAGAATCCATTACAATAATATCTTTCACCAACCTGATGCAGTAGAGTATTGAAATCTTTTTCACCCTCCTAATGAGGTAGAGAACCTTGAAGACTTTTCACCCTACTAGTGAAGACAACAAACCTACAATTCTTTTTCTTCCTCTTGGTGATGGTAGAGAACCTCAATCCCAAGCCTTAAATGCTTTCTCCCAAGAGGTACCCAGGAGACCAATGAAGACACCTAGAAATATCAAGGTAGAAGCTTTCCTGGAGCAACCACGTTAACCCATTTACACTACTTCTCCCACTCACACATCATCTCCTTTTCCCTCTCCTTGCTCTTAGATCTCACAAAACTCTTTCGAAAAATTCCATGAACCGCAAAAGATCCTTTAGAGTCTAATAAGAAAGTTTTTATATAATGCTTAAACAAAACACTAAATTTTTAATTAAATTGAAATTATTCATACAGTACAATCGAGGATCATGTAGTATGATTAGTTCAAATATCCATTTCAATAGGTATGGTTTAAACGATTTCAATATGATCTATTTAAATTTTTCATACCCATCATATTATACAGTCTTGGGATCACACGATTTGATTAGTTTATTATTCTTCAGATCATACATGGTGAACTTTAGGATGATTGAAAATCTTCTATATCATTCTTATTGTATGATTGCAATCGTATTGTATGATTAGGTCAAAAATTAAGATTTTATCCATGATGAATGTCGAGATGACTGATAGTCATCTATGCCAATCATCCAATATGATTCACATCATACTATATAATTTGCAATATTCATTACACCCTGATATTATTAACTAATTATGTAGATTATTTTAGGTTAGTTTTCAAATAACATATAGTATAATCTGGATCATATGGTAAGATCAATTCAAAAATTTAAATATTGACCTAAATCTTATTGCTAACTAAGGTTTTAAAGTTAAAATGACCGTACATCATGATCTAGTTTGCATAGTATGATTAGTTTAAAATATAATTATATAATTAGCCATTTTAAATATTTTCTTGGATACTTGATCATATAGTACGATCAGAATCAGATGGAATGATTAGTTTAAAAAAAATTTGATCTTCAATTTTCTAACTTCCTTGTCTGTATATTCATGGTCACCAAGTTAGCATATACCTTTTATAGAACTTTCACTCAAGAAATGTATAAAAAAATAAATGTAAAAGTACAAACTCTTGTAAAATATTTTTTTATTATACCCAAATGTTAAGCGTTAAAACTTCTTACATGGTTTATGATGTACCTGAAAGTTAGTACACAGAAAGATAAATATGCTATACAAATGCTAGGAGAAATCAAAAGGCAATCAATAAGGTTTGTTATCATTAAATCCCAAGCTGGGGATACCAAGTTTTAATAGTCTCCTGCTTTTCAAAATAGGAGAAAGCACTCATTTTCTTAATTAATAATTTTTTTATTTTTGTATTTATTTAAAAATAGAAATGAAAGCAACAAAAAACACAAACATAGCAAAAGCACTTTGAACTAAATAAAATATGAGCAATCTATAACCAACATCTACTCCCCATTTTGAAATCACCAAAAAGGAGGAACAATGAAATAAACAAATATGAAGTACAAGCAAAAAGTAGAAAATAACTAAAATAAATAAACTAATATAGACTATAATACATCACATGCATAAGAAGTAAGATGGTCCCTGATAAGATGGTGGTGCTGGTAGTGGTGGCCAAAAATATTGGTGGAAAGAAATAATCTTCACAGTGAATCACTACCTATTCACCCCATGCTCTCACTGTAGCTGTTGGTGGATCTATAGAAGTGCTTTGCTTTGTTATTGTATTTTATTCCAATGATGATTGTATTTGTAAATATGCGAGGTGATCTTTGTATTCAAGTTTGCAAAACCTTCTACCATGATGGTCTTGAAATCAACCTGGGCTGTAAGTGGTTGCTTATTTAATTATGCATCCCCCTTCCTCATCAAATTTTGGCTCTTATGTTGACTCATCTCCCCGTTGTCATCAAAATAGAACACAAAAAGAACTATTAGTGAAGAAGATGGGAAAATTGTTTATAGTGCCAAGATAGACAAGTTGATATTTTTAGTTTAGGACATAGACAGCTAGATGTCCTAAGGAATTTTTTTTTTCCATCTGGTGGATGGGTGATAAATGGCAGTGAGAATTTGAAAATAGATAATAATCAAGTTGGCTTCATCGAATTGGGAGTCAGACAAAATGAAATAGTTACCAAAGTTATGAGGGGAGTAATATTGGCTCTATCTCCAACCTTAGGAAGGATTAAACTTCTAAGGATATGTTGGATGAGCCATGCATCTTAGGTTAGGAAATGAACTAAATTCTAATGTTTAGGTGTAAATCTCCTTATAGATTTTCCCTTTCATAGAGGATTCCCTCTAGTTTATGAAGAAAGGTTTGATTCTACTTTTGTTTTCATCCCTTCTCTTGAACTAGAAAGGGGACTTAAGTCTCATCAAATCCATCTATTTGGGAGTCATTATCCGATCCAGATTTCCATTCAGTTATTTGGAAATCAATTTTGTATTCAAATCCAAATTACTTCATGTATAACAAACCCCCATGGCACTATCCTAGTTCACACTCATTTTTATACATAAGATTTATCTCCTTTTATGCCCTAAACATTAAAATTTCATCAGAATCTATTGATTGCTTGGTTAAACACCATCACATGAGATTTACTTTTCAAGTTCATTACACATGTTAGGGGTCCATTTATTGACCTCATTTTTGATTGAGGTCAATTCCCTAAACCAAACATTCATCCTTCATACATCAAGCATTTAACTATAATTCAAACCCCAAATCAAACTCTGTATTATGCATTAGCAATGTACCTTGATCATTGACACATAAAATCATCACTTAATTAATTACCCCTAATGATCATTTAATCATCTGATCTACCAATTGATAATCACCAAATGATTGTAAGTGCTATGATTATTGTAAAGTTAAAATTCCATTAATCATTAATCTCTAACGATCAATTTAAAACAAAAATCTAAATCAAGCATTAAATTCATTAGTTTACAATCCCTAATAATAGTTAGCCGATAACATATTCAATCATTGATTATATTTGATGATTGTTAAAGATTTGATAATTTTACATGCTATATTTCCCTAAATTTGTATCCATTAATCTAACTCATTGACAATTCAAAATTCCAAAATCTAGTGTTAAAACTAAACTCAGAACCTCTTGGTCCATGATGTATTTTTGGAGAAATTTCCATTGCCCTGAAACCTAACCAAATAATCTTAGATTCATGATCTATCTCTTGCATAATGATTTGGCATGTCCCTATGGTTAACCACATTATTTTGATGGAATTTCAAAACCCCTAACCCCTGAAACTCAAAACATTTCCATAGGCTATAAAACCTTCAAATATTTCTGGCTTCTGTCACTGAAAATGGCATATTATGATTTTTGACCTATGAGGCCTCTTCAAATTTATTGATCATGATCGTTATCATTAGTAGGTCATTAAAGTAGCATTTTACCTTGGTTGACTATGGTTAGCAAGAAAACCAAAAAGCCCTAAACCATAGAACTTGAATTTTCCTTAAACCTTAATATGGCCCAATCAAACCAAGCCATACAATCTTATCCAACATAACAAAAATATGATTTGTAGTACATTGAATCAAATCTTGAGCACTGGTAAACCTTGGTTGACCAAGTCAACATTGGTTGACCAAGTCAACCTAGGTTAATAAAATTACCCATTATATATTTTTATAAATATTGACAACTGCAAGTTATCTCGTCTCCTTGTTAATATGGGTGCATTGGTTAACATAGTCACTCTCAGAACTCCTGCCTACTTAAAAGTAGATACTTATAAACTCAATTTTGATATAATTATGTTGCGATGATTCAATGAATAAGGTGAGAGGTCTTTGGGTTCTATAACATTACTTTTTGGTATTAACAACCTTATAATTAAATTGAAGTTATAATTAAATCTAAGCTTCATATAATAATTTCAAAGGATTCATTTAATGCTCTCGATGGTAGATTATATCTTCATGAATAAAGAATGGTGCCTTTCTCCCTACATCAATGTATTAAATATTCCCGTGAGGGCAATGAGCATTGCATTATGGGAGATTTATAATTATTTTTAATTGATTAAGTCATTATATATTAAGATACCCACTATTATCTACACAAAAGTCATACAAACTTCTCTTGAAATATTAAATTGGCTATCAATAAAGAAAACAAGTTAAAATATTGATAAAGAAACAATAAAAATAAAAATAAAAGCATTCTAACCATGAACACAATATTAGCTGGTCACCTTCCCCTTCCTTAGAAAGAGATGGTAAAATGGATCAACGATTCCAAGCGAGAGGTCAAGGATAGAAAAATTACAAAATAAAAAATAAAAAAAATAAAGTATGTCAATAAAATTACCTGTAATACATATTCATTTGGAATCCACTTTGGAGGATGAATTATATGAGTTTAAGAAAAATAAATATGCTAAAATGCATATGAAAGCAATTGAAGAATCGAAGTTTAAAATTTCTATAGATGAAAATAGTTATGAGGACAAGGTCCAAATCATTTAAAAAGAAAAGATAGAAATGTTTACCCTAAAAAGATTAAAAAATATGTAGAGAATGTAACTCTAATCCCATTATCTAAAAATGAAATAACAGGGTTGACAATTAAGGTCTCTGTTGCTCTAAATCCATAATCTAAAAATAATGCCATTATATATTGTACTCACTATACTATAAACATTGATGTAATCCTTGATGATTTATTTATGGATGAAATAATCGAACAATCTTTTGACTAATATTCAAACTGTGTCAACAAATTTGCTAAACAATGTTTTGCACCATCAACTATAGGTGATGCTCAATAATTTTAAAACCTATGAAATACTAAATTTAATAAATATAAATGTAAAATAGGTTTTTTCTTTAATACTCTTTATCCTTTTGATAACAATGAATACTATTCAGTTATAACAAATAATCTAAAGTTTGATAGTCTCTTTTTAATTGATGATAAATCACCTTTTTATGAATTTTATTTAGAGACTTTAGATGATCTTGCTGACTCTCAAGTTAAGTATGCACTTTCTGAGCTTGAAGAGGAGATAAAATCAACAATGGATGATCTTAAAGAAATAAATTTGGGCTATAAAGATAACCCTTATCCAATCTTCATTATCTTATTATTAAATGAGGATAAGGTAAATAAAATGTTTAAGTTAATCTCAGAGTTTAAAAATTGATTTGCAAAGAGTCATGACAAAATGCCTGGATTATCTCAAGACATTACAGTTCATAAATTATAGATACAAACTTATGTGGTTCTCATAAATAAGCACCCTGGTGCATGCGACTTGAGATTGAGCAACACGTCATCAATAAAGTCATGAAACTTTTAGAGGCATCTTTTATAAGGAAATAAAAACATCCTATCTGGTAAGCTAGTGTTGATCTAGTTAAGAAGAAAAGTAATTAAATTCATGTATGCATTAACTTTAGAGATCTAACTAAAGTCTATCGCAAAGATTAGTTTCCATTGTAGATATTACTTCATCACATGCAATATTCTCATTTTTGGATGGTTCATTCGGGTGCAATAAAATAAAATTGACTCCCAAAAATGAAAAGTTATAGCTTTAGAACACTAATAAGACTCACTCAATTGTGATCTCTTTAAGGTTTATTAGCATATTTTAGAAGTTAATAAATTTTATAAAATAGGTGTCAACCAATTATTACTTTATGCAAGAAAGATTTTCATTTCCGATGGGACAAATTTTATCAGAATGCTTTTAATGATATTATAGAACATTTGACGAAAACTCTAGCATTGGCTTCTCTTATCTCGAGGAAGTCATTATTCCAATATACAATAACTTTAAGCAATTCTCTTGATGACTTGTTAACTCAAGTTAACGAGGATGGTAAAGGGAATGCACTTTATCACCTAAATAGAAGGTTGCTACCAATCAAAAATAACTTCCCTCCATTTGTGAATCATTGTTTAGCCTTAATTTTTATTGCTCAAAAGTTGAGGCATTACATGCTTTCTCATAAAGTAAAGTTCATTTCTACAGAAAATCCATTACAAATTATTATGACCTAATTGATCTTATTATAAAAATTAGCTTGGTGGTAAATGATTTTATTACAGTTTAATATAACATTCCATCATATTCATGCTGTGAAATGACAAGAATTTGTAGTCTTTCTAGCAACACATCCAATTCAGAGTACTCTTCGACTAGATGATGAGCTACTATATGAGTAGATTCTAAATTTAAACTTAATTAAAAAAAACCCACTTGTGAATTTTATTTTGATGGTGCTATGTCTAGTCAGAAATATGAAGGACCATAAAATATGTCCCAAGGGAAATCCATAATTGATATTGTGTTCATTACTTTAGATAAAGGTTTAATGTATTACTCCTATCATGTGTTAGAGCCCTATACAAATAACAAAGTTGAGTATAAGGGACTAATAATTGGCTTAGAGTTGACAATCTTAAATGACATTAATGAAGTAATGGTATATGAAGATTCACAACTTGTTGTCACCCAAGTTACAGGTTTATATTAAGTGTTAAAGCCAAATTTGGTTCCACATCATCTGTATACAAAGAAATTATTAGAGAAAATGTTGAATGTGACATTGAATAGAATACCATATGGAAAAAATTCCATAGATGATGCCTTAGTAAAGCTTGCTAAAGTGTTAGGATAACCTGATCAGAATTAAATTCTAATAGAGGTATAAGGCTGTAGGGTCTTGTCACTAATTAGTAAGGAATACATAAATTAAAAATCCCCAACTGAGGTGAAAATTAATTTCACTATAGAAGATAAAGTAGTATATTGAAGAATATCCTTCATTGATAATTTACAAGAAAACAAGATCTCTCAAGATAAAACAATTACTAATCAAATGAAGATAAGTTCCCTGCCTTATACCATAATCTATGGAACCCTCTGTAGAAGATCATTCGATTAAATGTTGTTGTGATGTCTTAGTAAACTAGAAGCTAAACGCATTATAAATGAGGTTCATGTTGGATTGTGTGGTTCTCACTAGTCTAGCCCTAAAATTAAGATGAAGATTAAAAGAATGGGATATTATTGGCCATCAATAATAGATGGTTGTATGAATGTTGCATGTTGTTGGCATCAGTGCCAGGTGTACGATGTTGTTCTACATCACCCATGACATGTTTTGCACAAAATAATTACTTCATTCTAATTAAAATATTGGGGCATATATATTATTTGTCCAATTGATTGGCCATCTTCTAGAGGTCCCAAAATTATATTAATAGCTACAAACTACTTCTCAAAATGGTAAGAAGTAATTCCTTTGAGAGAAGAAGAAAATCAAAAAGTATTAAACTTCTTTAAAAACTATATTATACATAAATTTGGTGTTTCTCACCAAATCATATATGATATTGGTCCATCCAATAGAAGCACCAAAATAAATAATATCGTTGAATGTCATAAAAGATATTGGAGATACTCAACTATCTATTATCCTTAGGAAAATGGATTAGTTGAGTTCTTTAATAAGACTTTAATTCATATCCAAAATAAAATCTTAGATGATAATAAATATAAATGGCTTGAAAGGTTAGATGAATATTTTTGGCAAAATCAAACCGCATTCAAAACTCCTACTCAATCTATGCTCTTTTCTCTAGTATTTGAAGTAGAGGTTGTTATCTCATAAGAGGTAGCTGATAGTTACCTTCATTGAGAATTATAGTGAATTATTAAATTACGAAAGAAAAAAATGCTATAATCATAGTATACGAACTCAAAGTTATAGAAGAAAAGCATTTGCAGGTTTAATAGAAGCTCAAGTTGTGTAAGGAAAAAAATTATTCAAGCACATGATAAGATGGTTCATCCAAGAACTTACCAAGTAAGAGACTTCATCCTTATTCGAATAACACACATTTTGGCCCATCGAAGGATTGGTGGTAATTTTGAGCCAACATAAGAAGTTCCATTCATGGTGGGAAAGGTCAATCAAGGAGTTCCTACCACCTGGTTGATTGTAAAGAAGATCTTCTCATGCTGCATATAAATGGGAGATATCTCAAGAAATATTATGATGGGTACTATTTATGTATTATAAACATTAAATCAATAAATATTTCTTATAGTTTTCATAAATTACCTTAGTTTCTTAAAGTTTCACACAATTGATTGGGTCTAGATGATAGAACTAGGTTTATAGTAATATACTAAAGTATAAATTTTAAGAATCGCAAGCGCATAATTGAATTTGTCCTTGATGATTGGTATAAGTATCCCTACTGGCATACTTTCTTCTTGAACTTTGGTCAATTTGGTGACACGATCCCTAGTATAATCCTTATCATACTATAATAAAATATGTTCATTTGAGAGGCACTTCTCATTTGAATTCCTAATATCTACCTATTTGAGATAGATCTCTCATTCATGATTAAATCTACCTTTAGGTATAATACCACCTTTTTGGCATCCTATAGACTTTTCATATAAGTCTACTTTTATGGAAACCATCCAATTTAAATCAATCTTTAGGTATAAGTCTACCTTAATGACATTCTATATACTTCTATTATAAGTTTGCTTTTACAATAACCTCCTACTTAAATTCATCTTTAAGTGTAAGTTTGCTTTTACCAGATCCTATAGATTTCTGGTATAAGTCATCTTTTATGATAACCATCCAAATTAAATCCATAACTAGGTATAAGTCAACTTTACATCTTTCGATAGACTTCTCGTATAAATCTACTTTCACAGCAGTCATCCTACTTAAATCTTTTTTTAGGTATAAGCCTGCTTTTATGGCATCCGATAGACATTGGTGTAAGTTAGCTTTTATAACATCCCTCCAATTAAATTCTAAATAATTGGGAAATATGATTCCTTGTATTTTCTTAGTCTAATTATTAAATCGATTCATTTAAGATTTACCTCTCATATGAACATCTTAAATATACTTATTTGAAAGTAACTTATCATTCAGGAATCCATCTTATTCACTATTTAAATTTGGTTAGATGAGTATTCAAATCTTCCTTCTTTCCTTTTAATTTTAATCAAGAAAATGTTGGACCTCCTCAATCTTTGTGTCTTTCTATTTTGATATGGTCAAACAAATAATAAATTTTGCAAAATCTCTTTTTTTATTATTTTGATATGGACAACTTAACATTTAGTTATCTTTCTTTTCTATTTTGATATGGTTAGGTAGACATAGAATATTCTTTAAAAATTCAATTGAAACTAACTTATCTTTTGATAAATCCCCTTCACAAGTTTAATTTTAAGTTAAATCTATCAAATAGAGGTGATTTTCCTACTTGATATTTATCCTGATTAGATCTTCATGTAATAAATCATTTCTTATAAGGTGATTTTCAATTAAAATCCTTTCGATTCATTTTATCACTTTAGTCAATGTCAATATTTGTGATTAACTTTCAACTTCATCACACATGTTAGGGTTCCATTTATTATCCTTATTTTTATTTGAAGTCAAAATCCTAAACTAGTCATTTGATAATAACCTTTGATTTGCTATAATCTAGGATCGATCGCTAGGTTGTGATTTTGATCATAACAAATATTATAGATTGAAATTTTATTTATCCTAGCATATGTATTGCATATTATTTTGTTTGTGTGTAATAACATTTTAGGAACATCATACATTGCTCAAGAATGATTAAGGCTCAAGTTTGGGTAAAATAGGATGTTTTTCAAAAGAGTTTATATTTTTAAGTTATTTTATTTTGTATTTCTTGAGTTTGGCTATGTAAGACTGTATAGTAAATTGGAAATCATGCACACACATAGGGGAGTGAAAAAAGCGAGTTTAAAATTTTTGAACTAATTATACCATACATTTACAATCATACTTACGATTAGTTATACAAAAAAATAAGGTTAATAGTTAATTATGTTATTAATACTTGTAAACTAATCTTACTATACAATTCATTTCCATCAGAAAATCCTAGCTGCTAGATAAATTAGGTAAATACTTTAAAAATTGAATTTTGAACTAATCGTACTATTTGATATTTGAAATTTTACATAAATTATTCCGTGTGATTAGCCAATTAAATAGGTTTAATAAATATGGCTAATAGTATTATATGATCTAGATCACATTGTTTTGAGAGAGATGAAATTCGATCATCTCAAATATCATATTGGATAAAACCTTTACAATACTATATAAACCCTTAGTGTTTGACTTTAATGTATAGTGCAATATAAACCATATTAGTTGATTGACAAAGATGATTTCCAATCATCCCAATAATTGTCCCGTACGAGCAGAAGGAAATTGAACTAATTGTACTGTTCAGACATATAGTTGTATTGTACGATAAGTATGTAGAATTTAAACAATTTATCTGAATGACTGTTCCATCGTACTAGACAAACCCCTATTTTGAACTAATCATACTATACAAACCAAGATCATACTGTACAAATAATGATGGCTAAATAAAAAAAAATTAAATTTTTTGAAGCCTTATACTTAAGCAACTCAATCAAGTTTCAAATATGACTTTGGCTATTGAAGGAACTCTAAGGGATAATTCTTGAGAGAGCTTAGGGCTTAGAGAGGGCGAAGGTGAGGTTGTTTATGAGGGAGAAGTAGTGTGAGGGGTATTCACACCATTTCTCTAAGCAAGCTTGCACCTTGCTTCCTATAGTGGCCTTGGTGAGTTTATAAAGTTGCTCTTGAAAGATAAGCTTCAAGGTTAAGGGTTGTGGGTACTCTGTCTTCATCAGGGGATGAAAAATGATTGAAGGTTCTCTGCCATCATAAAGAGGGTGACAATGATTTTGTGGGTACTCTACCTTAACCAAGAGGGTGAAAAGGATTGAAGGTTTTCTGCCATCACCAGAAGGGTGGGAAAGATTTCGTGGGTTCTCTGCCTTCACTAGGAGGGTGAAAAAGAATTGAAGGTTCGCTATCGTTACCAGGAGGGTGACAGAGCTTTTGGTGCTGCATCGAGTTTGGTAAAAGTAGTTTGTAAGGCCTGCTCCACCTTGCTATGGGGGTAAAATTAGACACCCTATACTAGGAGAGGAGGATTCAAGGAGTGGATGTAGGTCAAGGTTAATTGAACCACTATAAAATTTCTGGTGTGTTCCTTCTGGTTTATTCAACTCTTTTATTTTTTACATTTTAAAATTTTTCCATTTATTTAATTCCTATTACAAACAGTAGTTCAATTACTAATTTAGCTTGGTTAGACTTATTTATGTTACAAAACCAAAAAAATTAAAATTTTAAATTTTCTTCCTCTTATGTTAGTTACTCAACTAAAATTTTTCAAAAGTTATGATATTGCTTATAATAAAGAGGAGGTTTTATTTTACTCTTTCTTTTAAATTATTAACTCATCCCCCCCCCCCCCCCACCCCCCCCCCCCCCCCCCTTGGTGCGACTAGGGATAGTTCAACGAGGTCTTACAAACTCTCCAAACATTCAATTGTTATCAGAGTGGGTCTTGGAATTCAAAATTTTAAAATCCCCAAATAAAGTTCTTATGGCGCATTCTGGGAATAAAAATATTGCAGAGGGTTATTGTATAACCCGTCCACCTATGTTATAAAAGATTCCATTTGATTTTTAGAAAATTTGCACGTCTACATTTTTACAATCCATTGAATTTAGAATTTGACATATGACTCAAATTGGATTTTCACTTCCATTATGTATAGTTAATGGAGTCAATACTAATGTCACATTTACCTAATCGAGTAAAGAAGATAGAGAGCTCACAAAATTAAATGCAAAATGTTTTTATTATTTATTTTGTGCATTGAAATCTAAAGATTACATAAGAGTGCCTATATGTATAATACTGAAAAAAATATGGGATATACTGTGCATTACATATTAGGGTACTAGTGAAGTCAAAAACTTTAGGTTGACCATTTTATTGCATGACTATGAACTTTTTGCATGAAACTTAGCATGACAATAGCTGAAATGTACACTAGATTTACTCAGATAGTGGCATACCTACATGCATTAGGCATAAAACTTTTTATTGCTAAAAAGTTTAATAAAATTCTACGATGCCTACCTTGTACTTGTGATGCAAAGGTCATTGTAATTTCTGAATCTAATGATTTGAATATGTATTCTAATGATAACTTTCTTGGCTCACACATTGCCTATAAGTAAGGCATGAGTTAAAGATTAATTGATGCATGTGATAGGAAAAAGGAAAAGACCTTGGCTTTTAAAGCTAATGACTCGGACAACAACAGCTCTATTGTTGAGTAGGATAATGACATTGCACTAATGACTTTATAGTTTAAAAGCTTTCTAAAGAGAAAGTAAAAGTAGAGGCATCATCAGTAATGGAGAAAAGGTAAAAAAATAAAAGTTTTAAAGCTTTATCTAACACAATTTGCTCTGAATGCAAGAAACTAGGTCACTTACAAACTGAATGACCTATTTTGAGAACTCACCAAGTTAAGGAGAAGGGTGAAGAGAAGGCAAAGTTCAAAAAGGGGAAGCAACAAACACAAAAGGTGTTTTGTGCTGATTCCACCTTAGAATCATCTGAATAAGAAATAGAGGAGGAGGTAAGTAATATGTGTGTCATGGCTAATGATAGTCATAATCATTCATATCAAGATGAATTATGCCAGCTATCTTATGATGAACTTTTTATCATATCTGAAAAAATTCATGAATTATATAAAAAGCTCAAAAAGATTTATGCTAGCATAAACACTGACTTTTATTCTTTACAAAAGGAGCATGATAGCCTGATAGTTGAACATTTTGCTTTATATCGTAATAGCATGCCTTTACTCGATGAGTTTATTGCATTAAATAAGAAGCATATTGACCTAACCAATGTATAGGAATCCTTAAAATCAAAGTATCTTGAGATAGAAGACTCATACAAACAGTTAGAAACATTTGTAATTGAATTAGATCATAATGAGCATGCATAAAAAAATAGAAGTTACAAGTCTTAAAAGTGTAAATGAATTCCTAAAAGCTAAAATCCATGCACTTCAACATAATAAATCACCACTTACATTGAAATAATGGTATAACCCCAAATCGTTGCATGCATCGTATACTGCTAGGAATAGGCACAACCCCAACATAAATTCGTAAATTCATTCCCTGAGGTTAGGTGTCATTATTGTGGCATGCTAGGTCACATAGCTCGCACTTGAATAATACACTATAAGACATATCTAGTGTGGAGGGCTAAATCACTTGCACAACAATATAGCATACATTCAATCATTCATCAAAACATAAGGTGGAACCCAAACTTACTTGAGTTCTTAAATCGAACTTTTTATTAATTTTGAAGGAGTACTCTCATAAAAGGCCTAGTGAGAGCATATGGAACCTAGATAATGTATACTCAAGGCACATGATTGGAGATTTGAAGTAGTTCATCATGTTAGAGGTAAGGTCAGGAGGCAAGGTCACCCTGGGAGATAACACTACCAAGCAAGTGGTGGGTGAAAGTTTGACAGGGATGTTAAGCCCATATGAACTAGTCCCGAGGCTAAACAAGAGGGGGGGTGAATTGTTAGTTTTAAAAATTTGTGAGCAAACAGGGATTTAGGAAATCTTTTTGAATGTTTAAAAAAATGTTTACAGTAATGTGAAGATTTACAGATGTTCAATGTTAACAGAATAATAATCACAATCACACAATCATCAACAGAAAACTAAGTGCAAAAAATAATCAGAAAGAACACACTAGATTTTATAGTGGTTCGTTCAACTTGACCTACGTCCACTCCCTGGAGCCTCCCCTCCGGGTATTGCACTAACACTAAGTGACTCTCCTTCTGCTCCCATAGCAAGGCGAAGAAGGCTATACAAAAATGCCTTTCCACCAACCTGGTGAGGCAGAGAACCTAAACTCCTTTCGCTTCCTCCTTAAGCAGGCAGAGAAGTTAGATTCCTTTTGCTTCCTCTTGAAGAAGGTAGAGAACTTGGACTCCTTTCGCTTCCTCCTGACGTAGGTGGAGAACCCGGATCTTCTTGCGAACGATCCTCCTATAAAGATACCGATAAGAAAAGAGACGATGAATAAAGAAGATGACTCAGATCCTTACTTGGAGCAACCTTTGTGAATCCCTCACAAACTCCCCCTCACAAGATCCTCTCTCTCTCCCAAGCTCTCTCTCTCTCTCTCTCTCAAGGTTTTCTCTGGAAGGGAAGGTGGCAAAAGATTTTTCTTGTTGGAAGAAAAAGATCTTAAATAAGAGGGCTAAAAAATTGCCCAAAACCTCAACAGGTCATCAAAGATCATTAAAGACGATCGGTCGATCGTCCTGTACAATTAGTTCAAAATCACATGTATCAGCTTGGACGATCTAGTTCCTTTGGATGATTAGAAGAAAAAATTTGTTCAGATCTTCCCGTACGATTCTGGGATCGTCCAAGATTATTAGTGTAAATTAAAAATTTTGTCCAGAAGACAGCTCTGGTCGTCCAGGGGAACTTGTGCTAGACGATCTCAAAATGACTTGATTGTCCGCGATGATATGGGTATCATCCCATACGATTAGTTCAAAATTTCCCAAAATCATCCGGTACATAGTTCTGGACGTACTGGTGATAGGCACTAGACGGTCAGGATTTTTAACACATCGTCCCGTACGATATTACGATCATCCAGGATGATATGATCGAATCAATCAAACCTTAATTACTTTCCTTAATCACCTGACTAATTTAGGCATTATTATAATGGATAATCCATGATGATACACATATCGTCCTGGACGATCAGATCAAAGATCCAAAAATAAGAACTTGCCTAAATCATTCTAGTGGCTGAGATTTTTGATTTGAGTATATCATCCTATACGATGGGTCTATCGTCCACGATGATCTACTTAATCAAACTGACTTAACATGGTCACCCTAAGTAGGGTTTTTATTTTTATTAGATCATCTAGGATGATATGAATAAAAATTAAAAATAGATACTATAACTCACTAAAACTCTCCCCCTGAGTGTGTGTGTACAAGGTTACTTAGCTACGGGATCAATTACATTACATTTGACTCAAGAAAAGGAAAAAATAACATTAAATACATGTGAACCCGATCTTGAGTTGGCTTGGATTATATTTGATTTTTTGTACCTGAAATGTTAGCCAATCAAAGCAGAGCACAAAAATATTTATTATCATAAAAATTATAATCCCTAAATCCAGGTTTGTAATAATCTCCACCTTTTTGATGATGGCAAACATTTATTTAATAGTTTCAAATTAACCAGATTACAATAATTAAAGCACAGGTGAGAGAAGATAAATTTTCATAATCATTGATAACAAGTGACATTTAATACAACAAGAGACACAATTAAAAATAGCAAATGAAACTACTACAACACAAAAATAACTACCCCTTTTGACATCACAAAAAGAAGGAATAGTAAAGACAAAAAACAACAGCAAACTAAAACATCACACAAACTGAAACAAAATAACCTAATAGAGAGGAAAAATCAGGGAACCCAAAAACACACAAAAAACAAAAAACCAAAATCAAATTAAATGAAAAAAAGAAATGAGAAAAATAATAGTGAAAACAATGATTTTGATTAGCTCTAGTAAAATAGAATTTTCCCTGATTTTTAATCCAAAAACCAACAAGAAGAAAATCGACAATGCTGAAATCTAAAAAACTTGGAAAATTGACTTTCGTAACTCCTACCTAGGATACCTTATAGGCTCAAATTCCTTTCAAACAAAAGTCTAATTCAGAAGAAAGGAAACTAGATTTTAAAAGAGATCCTTTCAAGCCTTATTCTAGAAAAATATCGGATATAATAGTATTACAAAGTAAGGAATCAGAAATCATGATTTTTATCTCAAGCTTTTAAAAATATTATGTGGCGCATGAATTTTTCTAAGGCATTTAACGATCTAAAAGGGAAGAAAGCTTATTTCTTTATGGGATCATTTTGTGCCTCTATTTTAATTTGTTTGGAGCTTTATGCATCTTTTGATTTTTGATACAGTTTGTGTATCTTTCCAATTTGGCGACATTATGCATCTTTTCAGCTTTGAGCTTATTTTGAGCCTCTTTTGCATTTTGTTTGGCGCTTTGCACATCTTTGGTAAGCTTGCTTCCTTTATATTCATTAAGGAATCTCAGCTGTGAAATTACCTTCAAGACATAAGAGACGAAAAAACTCACTCTCTACAACAAGGAAGAGTAATTCACAAAACAAAAACCATACATCATATGATAAGTGTAATCACTTGATTAAGAAAAACATAACAATGATTCAAAGCTTTGAAAACATTATTCATATGAGGTAGATTACTCTAAGAAGATAAAATAGATCTCTATTTCAAAAACAAACTTTTTAATTTTGAAAAAGATTTTTATCCAAAACAAATAATACACCGTTAAGGGAGTTAGAGGAAGAGAAATAATCATCAACGTTTCTTTCCTTTAACAGATCCAAAGGAGTCAATCACTACTTACAAGCTTTTAACCAAAAATAAGGCAAAACTCTTAGTTATAAATTCAGTTTATCAGCAGTAGTGAGCAGTGATCTGATTTAGAAGTGAATAAGCAGTAAATAAAAATAAGAAGTAACAAAAATAGATACGTGAAAATCAGTAAAAGAAAATCAGCAAATGAAAATCAATAGGAAATAATCAAATCTGATAAGCGAATCAAATAACAAGAATTAGTAGGAAAGGAAAAATTCTAAAGTAAAACTGACAATTAAATCAAACAAAAACTAAAGAAAAATTAAAAAAAAAGAAAATTTAGAAATCAAAAGTCATCATATTCATGCATTTAAGTCAATCACACCCAATCTGGTCCTCAAAATGCTGAATGAGTCAAAGGCCAGTGGTTTAGTAAAGATGTCAGCTAGTTGATTTTCAGTTGCTACATGATGTAGCTCAATGTCCCCTTTTGTAACATGGTCCCTAATGAAGTGATGCCGTATACCAATGTGTTTGGTTTTAGAATGTTTGATTGCATTCTTAGAAATGCAGATGGCACTGGTGTTATCACAAAAAACTGAAATTTTGCCAACAGGTAATCCTAAATCCAAAACTTGTTGCTTTAACCAAAGGACTTGGGCCATATAACTTCCTAAGGCAGTGTACTTAGCTTCAGCAGTGGAAAGTACAATTGAGTTCTATTTTCTACTGGACCAGGAGACTAAAGACTATCCTATGAATTGGCAAGTTCTAGAAGTGCTCTTTCTATCCACCCTGTAACCTAAAAAATTAGAATCCGAATATCCAATAAACTTAAATGAAGTGTTATGCCTAGGGTATCAGGTTCCTAGGTTTGGGGTCCCTAAAAGATATCTAAGAATTCTCTTAACAGCAGTCAGGTAGGACTCTTTAGGATCAGCTTAAAATCTAGCACAAAGACAAACACTAAATATAATATTAGGTCGGCTAGCAGTCAGGTAAACCAGTGATCCAATTATTCCCCTAACCTTTTTTTGATCAACAAATTTTTCATTTGAATCCTTATCTAACTGAACACTAGAACTCTTGGGAGTGTCGATTGGCTTAGCATTGTCCATTTTATATTTCTTCAAGATGTCCTTAGTGTATTTTGATTGATTCGAAAAGGTTCCATCATCCATTTTCCTTATGTTAAACCCCAAAAGGTAGGATAATTCTCCCATCATACTCATCTCAAACTCGTTACTCATTATCTTAAAAATGTCATCACATAAATTTTTATCAAAAGATCTAAAAACATATCATCAATATAGATCTAAACAATGAGTAGATCATCTCCTACTTTCCTAAGAAAAAGGGTGGTGTCTACGCTCCCCTTAACAAACTCTCTTTCTAGTAGGAATGTGCTAAGCCTCTCATATCAAGCTGTAAGTGCCTATTTCAATCCATATAAAGCCTTTTTTTATTTGTAAATATGATTTAGAAATTGAGAACTCTCAAAACCTAGGGGTTGCTCTACAAAGACATCCTCTTTTATTACCCCATTTAAAAAGGCACTCTTGATATCCATTTGAAATAGGTTAAATCCCTTATAAAAGGCAAAGGCTAGTAGCACCCTAATGTCTTCCAACCTAGCTACAGGTGCAAAGGTCTCCTCAAAATCAATCCATTCAATTTGATTGTACCCCTTAGCCACTAATCTTGCCTTATTCCTAACCACCACACCAGAATTATTCATCTTATTCTTAAAGACCCACTTGGTTCCAACTACACTTTGATTCCTAGGTCTTTCCACCAACTCCCAAACATCGTTCCTTACAAATTGATTCAATTCCTCTTACATAGCTAAGATCCAAAATTCATCAGAAAGGGCTTGATTGATGTTGGTGGGTTCAGTCATTGAGATAAAGGCAGAATAGTTTACTTCCTTCCTAAGTCCATGCCTAGTTCTAACACCTTTAGAAGGGTCTCCTAAGATCAATTCTTTAGGATGACTCAAAGAAAATCTCCAATCTCTAGGCAACATGTTTGAGGTTCTACCATTTCCTCTAGATTTACATTTTCAACTCCTTGGGTAATCTCTCCTACCACTTCTTCTTCCTCAACTCTAGACCCCTTAGGATCAGATTCATCAAACACAACATGAGTTATCTCCTCCACCACAAAAGTCCTCTTATTAAACACCCTAAATGATTTCCCCACAATAGAATTGCCTAAGAACACTCCTTCATTAGATTTGGGGTCAAATTTTCCTAAGGATGATTTCCCATTGTTTAGAATGAAAACCTTACAGCCAAAGACATGGAAGTGGGACAGGTTTGGAGTTCTACCCTTAATGATCTCATAAGGTGTCTTATTCAGATTGGATCTAACATTTATCCTATTCAGCACATAACAGGCAGTGTTCATAGCTTCAGCCCAAAAGTATTTTGGAAATGAATACTAAGCAAGCATGACTCTAGCGGCTTCCACTAAGGTCTTATTCTTCCTTTTAGCTATCCCATTCTGCTGAGCGTTCCTAGGAACTGAAAACTTGTGGCTAATACCTTACTCCTCATAGAATGTTCCAAATCTCATATTTTCAAACTCTCCACCATGATCACTATGAATAGTCAAGATCTCATAACCTAACTTCCTCTGAATCCAAGTGGAGAAGTATTTAAATTCATCAAATGACTCAGATTTATGTGACAAAAATTTATTCCAAGTTAACCTGAAGTAATCATAAATCCATAGATTTTCCCCCCTAAGCTAACAGTGCTAATGGGTCCAAAGAGATCCATGTGAAGGACTTCTAAAGGTCTAGAGGTGTTGATGTCCTTAATTGAGTGGAAAGAGGAGTAGACATGCTTCCCTAATTGACAGGCATCATACAGGAGGTGCTTAGTGAACTTAAGCTTGGGGACACCTCTAACTAAGTCCTTTTAGGTGACTCTTCTAAGGGTTTTCATACTAGCATGACATAACATCCTATGCCATAGCTAAGACTCATCAGCAGTAGTTTTTAAGTAAATAGTAACATCAGCTTTAAAGCAATTTAAATCCAACATGTAGACATTGTTGACCCTTTTTTCCTGCAAAATAATTTTGTTATTTAAGCTTATAATATAGTAAGTAGGCAGGAACTTGATATTGTATCATTTGTCACAGAGTTAATTGGTGCTTAGCAATTTATGTTTCAATCCATTTACAAGCAAAACATTATCAATAATGAAATTTTGTTAATCACCAATTATACCTGCTCCTACCACCCTCCTGGTGGTGTTGTCTCTAAGTGTAACCTTGCCTCCATCCCTGGCCTCCAATGAAATGAATTGATTTGCATCTCCAGTCATATGTATTGAGCATCCGCTGTCTAGGTACCGCATGCTCTCATGAGGTCTTGTGTGAGAGCACACCTATAAAATCATTAGACATTAGATTTCGAAACCTAAATAGGTTTGGGATCCTTCTTATCAAAAGAAGAATGCAATGCATGTGTGCTGTGCTATGAAACATATAATTTGGGTCTCCACTCCCAATGTGTTCTGCGGTGAACAGTGCAGGTTTGGGAGAAGTGTCCTAACATGCCACAAGAAAAGCATCTAACACTAGGAAAAGGGTTAACTAATCTACGTGTGTGATTGTGCCTCTTTCTAGGTTTGAATGAAACAAGATTAGATGATTTTGAATTAGATTCTTCAAATGGTGGATGTGCATAAAACTGTGCAAAAGTTGGAGGTATTTTATTTTTCTCAAAAGCACTTCACTCTTAGAAATTCATTCTTCTTTTTAAGACTTGCAATTTCAAATTTCAATGCACCCTTAATACTCTCTAAGTCACATGCCATGGTGTCTAATTCTTTAAAAGCTCTTTCTAAATCAACATGCAAGGTTTTCAATGAATCATGCTCAATAATTAGTTCAAAATGCCTTTTGTTCAATTCATTGAATTCATCAAGTAAAGACATGTGATTGCTATCAAGTGTAGAATGATCCGTAATCATAACATCATGCTCTTTTTGCAAATTCAAGAAATCCAATTTCAGGATGGTATGGGTTTTCTTAAGTTTCTTATATGATGAATAAATTTTCTCAAAAATATCTAGTAATTGATCATAGGATAGCTCACATACCTCTTCTTGATCAGACTGACCAGGATGATCGTCAGCCATTAGACACAAATTTGTAGTCTCCTCCTCAGCTTCAATCTCAGAGGAGTCGGATGAAGAATCTGCCCAGAATGCCTTTTGAATCTGCTTCTTATCCTTCCTGAACTTGGGTTTCTCCTCACCCTTCTCCTTGCTTGGGTGAGCCTTAAGTGTAGGATAATCAACCTTTACATGTCCAGGCTTTCTGTATTCAAAACAAACAGTATTAGATGAACCTTTAAAATTTTTGCTACTCTTACCTTTGTTCCACTTTTGAAAGTTCTTATGTTTCTTCCTTAGAAAGCTTTTGAATTGCCTAGTGATTAAGACAACATCATCACTATTAGACCGAAAAGAATCAGTGTCAGTATCATTGGACTTCAGTGCCATGGTTTTCTCTTTCTTCTTCTCACCTATATTAAGCTATCTCTAGTTCACCCCTTGCTCACAAGCAATGAGTGATCCAAGTAAGTTATCAACAGAATAATATTTTAAATCATTTGATTCAGTAATTACAGTTACCTTGGCATCATAAGAAGAAGGCAAACATCTCAAAATTTTATTCACTTTTTCATAGTTCGTAAGTTCTCTTCCAAAAGTACATAAAGAAGTAACAATTTGAGTGAACCTAGTATACATTTTAGAAATCGATTCACTAGGTTTCATGTAAAAGAGTTCATAGTCGTGAACCATGAAGTTCAATCTAGATTGCTTAACCTCAGATGTACCTTCATAAGTAATGCATAATCTATCCCAGATTTCTTTACCAGTCGTACAAGTGGAAATAGGCATGTAATCTTCAAATTTCAAAGCACAGAAATAATAGTTCAAACATTTTGCACTCAGTTGTGCTAAAGCAAGATCATCAAATGTCCATTCAGAAAAAGGAGGTTCAGTTTTAATGCCATTTATAAGTCTATGAGGTGCTTCATAGCCATCCTTAACAAGCATCCACATGTGATAATCTATAGAGTGAAGAAAAGTGGACATGCTTGTTTCCCAAAAATCAAAAGGTATGTTATCAAATAATGGTGGACGTGTAATTGAATAACCTTAAGCTGTATTTATGTTACCAAAGTTAGCCATGGATCAAATTCAAAAGTTTTCAAACTTTATTTATGAATCCCGCTCTGATACCACTTGAAGGTTCGATAGGGATATTAAGCCCTTATGAACTAGTCCCGAGGCTGACCAAGAGGGGGGGTGAATCGGTAGTTTTAAATATTCATGAGAAAATAGCAATTTAGGAAGTCTTTTTAAATGTTTTAAAAAACATTTATAGTTATGCGATGATTTGCAGAAGTTCAATGATAACAGAATAATAATCACAATCACACAATCATCAACAGAGAAGTAAGTGTAAAAAATAATCAGAAAGAACACACCGGATTTTATAGTACTTCGGTCAACTTAACCTACGTCCACTCCCCGGAGCCTCCCCTCCGAGTATTGCACTAACACTAAGTGACTCTCCTTCTGCTCCCATAGCAAGGTGGAGAAACCTGTACGAAAACACCCTTCCAACAACCCGGTGAGGCAAAGAACTTAAACTCATTTTGCTTCCTCCTGAAGCAGGCAGAGAACCTAGACTCCTTTCGCTTCCTCCTGAAGTAGGCAGAGAACCTGAACTCCTTTCACTTCCTCCTGAAGCAGGCAGAGAACCTAAATCTTCTTGTGAATGATCCTCCCATAGAGACACCGACAAGACATGAGACGACGAACAAAGATGATGACTCAAATCCTTGCATGGAGAAACCTTTGTGAATCCCTCACAAACTCCCCCTCACAAGATCCTCTCTCTCTCCCAAGCTCTCTCTCTCTCTCTCTCTTAAGGTTTTCTCTAGAAAGGAAGGTGGCAAAAGATTTTTCTTGTTGGAAGAAAAAGATCTTAAATAGGAGGGCTAAAAAATTTCCCTAAATCTCAACTGATCGTCAAAGATCGTCCAGGACAATCGGTCGATGTCCTGTACAATCAGTTTAAAATCACATGTATCAGCCTGGATGATCTGGTTCCTCTAGACGATTAGTAGATAAAATTTGTTCAGATCGTCCCATACAATTTGGCGATCGTCTAGGAAGATTAGTGTAAATCAGAAGTTTTATCCAGAAGATAGCTCTGGTCGTCCAGGGGATGATATGGGTATCACCCCGTACGATTAGTTCGGGACGATATGGGTATCACCCCGTACGATTAGTTTAAAATTGCCCAAAATCATCCGGTACATAGTTTTGGACGTACTGGTGAAAGGCACTGGACGGTCTGGGTTTTTAACACATCATCCCGTATGATATTACGATCATCCAGGATGATATGATCAAATCAATCAAATCTTAATTACTTTCCTTAATCACCTGACTAATTTAGGCATGATTATAATGGATCATCCAGGATGATACAAGTATCATCCAGGATGATACACGTATCATCTGGGATGATACACGTATCATCTGGGAAGATACACATATTATTTGGGATGATATACGTATCGTTTGGGATGATCAGATCAAAGATCCAAAAATAAGAACTTGTCTAAATCATTTCGACGGCTGAGAATTTTTTATTTGAGCATATCATCCCGTATGATGGGTCGATCATCCAGGACGATCTGCATAATCAAACTGACTTAACATGGTCGCCCTAAGTATGGTTTCTATTTTCATTGTATCATCCTGGGCGATATGAATATCACCCAGGATGATGTGAACAAAAATTTAAAATAGAAACTCTAACTAACTAAAACTCTCCCCTTGAGTGTGTGTGTGCAAGGTTACTTAGCTAGGGGATCTTTTACATTACATTTGACTCAAGAAAGGGAAAAAATACAATTAAACACATACAGACCTGATCTTGAGTTGGCTTGGATTGCATTTCATCTTTTGCACCTGAAATGTTAGCCAATCAAAGCAGAATACAGAAATATTTGTTATCATCAAAATTATAATCCCTAAATCCAGGTTTGTAACAGTGGGCACATGTATAATTATAAACTCAAAGCATAATTTACTTAACATTCGTTAGTTTTGTGACAAAGGATTTAACCTTAATTTTTTTATTCATAAAATGCATGATTAGTTTGTATAACAAATTAGTTTTAGAAGGAAAAATGGATAACGATGTTTATATGATTGATTTTAATTGCAATGAATACTCTAATTCTTTGTGATTGAAAAACACTATTGTGGAATCCTAGCTATGACCTAGGAGACTATGTCATGCAAGCATGAAGATCCTTAGGAAGATTACTAGAAATACTTTATTAGAGGCATACCAAAGTTTGATTTCACTAAGGATGACTTATGTGATGCCTGCAAACTAGAAAAATAAATTAAGCCTTCATTTAATTCAATGAAGGACATCATCACCTCTAGGCCACTAAAAATTTCTCGTATGAATTTTTTGGACTCGTTAGTATATCTAGCCTAGGAAGAAAATCATATGGATTTGTGATTGTTAATGATTACTATAGATTCACCTCGGTTAGATTCCTAGCACAAAAGAAAGATTGATTTTAAGAATGTAGAACCTTTTCCATCAGGATACTAAGCAAATTAGGATGTGAAATATTGACTATTCATAGTGATCATTGTGGAGAATTTTAATAGGATAAGTTTAAATCCTTTCTTAGGAGGTAGGGATAGAGCATAAATTTTTACCCCTAGGACCCTTCAATAGAATGGAATAGTTGGAAGGAAGAATAGGACTTTAGTAGATAGTACAAGCTGAATATTCTCTCCCTAGATAATTTTGGGAAGAAGTAGTAAATAGTACTTATTATGTGTTTAATAGGTTCAATGTTAGATCCAAACTAAATAAGACATCCTACTATGACCACCTTAAGCATAGGACACCCAACCTTTCTCACTTGCATGTCTTTGGTTATAAATGCTTTGTCTTATTAATTGAAAATTACCTCTAGCAAAGTTTGATCCCAAATCTAAGAAAGGAGTCTTCTTAAGATATTCATCTGTAAGTAGTAGAAGAGTCTATACATGTCTTGTTTGATAATTAGATAAATCTTCTGAGCCTAGGTTAAAAGTAATAGTAGTAGAGGTTACCTAAGGGGTAGAATCCATTGACCTAGGAGATAGAGTAGAATCTCAGGAGCCTTTGCCTAGAGAATAGAGAAACTCATTTAGTGACGCTAGAGAACTCATTCTAGGAAATCCTTCTGAAGGTGTTAGAACTAGGCGTGGACGTAGAAAGGAAGTTAATCTCCTACATTCATATCTATGGTAGAACTGACTAATATAAATAAAGTTCTAGCCTATGAATTATGGATCCAAGAAATGAAAGAAGAATTAAATAAAATTTTAGGAAAGATGTATGAGAATTGGTTAGAAGGCCTAAGGAGTGGAGTGTTGTAGGAACTAGGTGGGTTTCTTAGAATAAAATGAATTACTCTGACATAGTGATTAGGAATAAGACTAGATTAGTAGCTAAGGGGTATAACTAGATTGATAGAATTTATATTAAGGAGGCCTTTTCCCTTATAACTAGATTAGAATCCATTAGACTACTATTAGCCTTTGCTTGCTTTAAATGATTCAAGTTATATCAGATGGATGTTAAGAGTGCCTTCCTAAATGGGGTGATTAAGGAAGATGTATATGTTGAGCAACCCCCAGGTTTTAAGAATTCTCAATTTTCTAATCATGTATTCAAATGAAAGAAGGCATTATATGGATTGAAGCTAGCACCTAGAGCATGGAATGAGAGGCTGAGCACATTCCTCCTAGGTAGAGCCATTATTAAGGGTAGTGTAGACACCACATTATTCCTTAAGAAAGTAGGAGAAGATCTCCTCAATTTTCTAATTTATGTTGACGATATACTATAAAGATCTATAAATAAGAATCTCTGTGATGGATTTTCAAATATAATGAGTGAGGAGTTTGAGATGAGAATGATGGGAGAGCATACCTATTTCCTTTGATTTAGTGTGAAGAAAAGGGATTATGGAACCTTGCTTACCCAATCAAAATATATGAAAGATATCCTTAAGAAATATGAGATGGATAATGCTAAGGCATTCATTACTCACATGAACATTACCATTCATTTAAATAAGGATCCCCATGGAAAATCAACTGATTGGAAGAAATATAGTGGGATAATTGGATCACTTCTTTATTTGACATTTAGTGGACTTGATATCAGGTTTAGTGTATCTCTCTATGCTAGATTTTGAAGCTGATCTCAAAGAATCCCATATTACTACCTTTAAGAAAATCTTTAGATAATTATTAGGCACCCAAAACCTAAGTATCTGGTACCCTAAACATAGCCCATCCTTTAAAATCATAGGATATTCAGACTCTGACTTTGGAGGATGTAGGAAATATAAAAAAGCACCTCTTGAACATATTAGTTCTTTGGCCTATCATTAGTTTCCTAGTCTAGTAGAAAGCAAAATTCATTGAACTTATCCACTGCTATACATTGTGGTAGGAAACTGTGTTTCTCAAGTCTTATGGTTAAAGTAATAAATTTAGATCTTGGACTACCTATAGGCACTATTCCTATTATATGAGACAAAACTAGTTCCACCTACATTTCAAAAAATCTAATCGAATACTCTCGCACTAAACATATAGAGATTAAGCAACATTTTTTTAGAGATCATGTAGCTAAAAGAGATATAGAACTGCATCACATAGCTACTAGAGATCAATTGGCAAACATATTTACCAAACCCCTTGCTTATGTCACATTTAACACCTTGAGGAGTAGACTAGGTGTTATACTATCATACTTGATTAAGATAAATCTGAATTCCTCTAATATTAGAAATTAAATATTTTTATGTGTTTTAATGTGTGCACTTTTTAATTTTTTTTTGTGACTATTTATTTATTGCTTTGTGTTTATTCATTTTCTTATTTATTTTATCATTTTTCATTTAGTAGACGTTCCCTGATCTTCACACACCTTTCATTTTAACTTAAAAAAATTAGAAATTAAAATCTTTTCACATCATACTATATGATTCCCTTCGTACTACATGATCTAAACATTCCTACTCAAATCTCTGCCTTCAGGTAAGTTAACAGTTTTGATCTATTTAATTATTGGTAATCATACAATACGAAGTACCACATGAACACCTCTTCTTATTATATGATACATGTGTCAATAGCTATTAGACAAATTAAAATCAGGTGGTATAATATTAATTAGTCTATCATACTATAAAAATACCTATTCATATTATATGATCAATTTAGTCAAAAGTCGTACAGTTGACTACTTAGGACAAACACCTTTATTAAGATTGTTTAGTATAATATAAATCATACTATATGATTTGACCACTTTTTCTATCAAGTTATCAAGATGATGTAAATTTTCTTGATCATATTATATGATCTTAAATCATACTGTACGATCGGCTGAAAACTCTATAAATTAATGGGATTTCTAATGCTTAATTCATCCAATCTTTCAAATCTCTTCTTTATTCATGACCCGTAATTTCAATTGCTTAAATGGCCAGAGGCAGCAAGCGTGGTTGACTAACCCAAGGAGGTTCTTCCTCTCATCTCCCTATTTATGATTGCTTCCAATCTATAGAAAATGAAGCTGCATATTATCAATACAAGGAAGCCCACATCACTCCATCTAGAACATTGAATCAACAAGCCCTAAACTCTCCATTTTTTTCTTACCCTTACCTTTCTCTTTAATTTTCAACTCCTCTATGAATTCTTTGCAAACCTAAGGGTTAGTGCCACCGCTCATATTATGTAATCATATGTTTGTAGGAGACCTATAGACATAACCAAAGTAGACTTAGGCACATAGCTCCACCTATACAAAGAAGGATCTCGACCCTGATCAATGGCTTCTGAGAGAGACTTTGATTGTAGTGTAGACAATTTAATAAAAAAAAATTTTGCCTAGATAAACATCAACCCTTGGTCCACTCCTTGAATCAAAAAATGCATATTATCCAGCATGTCCTTTGAATCACAATCATTCCTGAAGTTGAAGATCACGTAAATATTACCCCACCTCTTTCCTTGGTTACCTACATCATCATGTCTAAAAAACTATTTGATAAATCCCAAATGATCATTAATTATATATAAAACTTTACTCCCATTTGCCTTCCTTCCACTAAGAAGAAGCAAAGCATTGCTCTCGGTTATGTTATTGCTTATATTCTGAACAAAAAGAATGGGCTTAACTATCCTTTTATTGCTAATCATTTCCCAATTTTCTACATCAATGGTTCCTTCCACATTCTTTTTCATTTTCACTTAGTGTAGGAGAAAGAGGAAGAATCTAATTTTAATGAGGAAGGGGGAGCTTATCTAATAGCAGCACCTGCACTGGAGCTTGCACCAGAACCATTATCACCACCTACCCAAAAAACAAGACTTATCCCTATGAGGAGGTGATATAGCGATTCAATCGATTGGAATCCCACCTAAATACTCATATTTAGCACCAGCAACAACAACATAAGGCAGACATGGCTTAGTTTGGGGAATAGTTTTAATCTGTTCACAAATATTTCCAGCCTCCACCACCACCACCACCGCCACCTGATCAGGGGCCTTCCTACTTTAAGGATTTATTTTTTTACACATTATGTTTTTTATTTGATTTTTCCTGTGCCTCTGTGCTTGATCATCTTTTTTATTGATGTCAAAAGGGCGATTAGAAGTTTGGTTGTTTGTGTATTTGTTCATGTCTATCAAACAGTTCATCTTGTGTATCTTATGTTTGTAGTGCATTTGTTATTTTTTTCTTATTTAGCATAAAACTATTTAAAAAAATAAAATAAATAAATAAGATTACAAATTATCTTACCCCTATTTTTAAATCTATCATCTTGTGAGGGGGAGATTATGAGTAAAACATAAACTTGCTACTTTCAACCAAAAATATTTGCTATCAATAAAAAGGGGGAGATTATTACTGTTATGAATCTGGATTCAAGAATTATGATTTTGATAATAGCAAACATTTCTGTTTCTATTTGAGTGTCTAATCTTTCAGGTTCACAAGATCAATTGCAATCTAAGCCAGCTCAAGATCAAGTCAGTCCATTTAAGTTTTCAAGTTCAATGTATTTTTTCATCTTTCTTGAGTTAAGTGCAATATAATAGATCCTCAGGCTAAGTAACCCTACACACACACACTCAGGGGGAGAGTTTTAGTGTGTTAGATTTTTTGTTCAAATTTTGTTCAAATCGTCCTAGATGATATTCATATCATCCTGGATGATCCATTGAAAATAGAAATCCAAATTAGGGCGACCATGTTAAGTCAGTCTGATTAAGCAGATCATCCTGGACGATACACCCATCGTACAAGATGATATATTCAAATCAAAAATTTCCAGCCGCCAGACCAAGTTAGGCAAGTTTTTATTTTTAGCTTTTAATTTAATCGTCCTAGACGATACGTGTGTTATCCTGGATGATGCATTACAATCATGCCTAAATTAGTCAGATGATTAAGGAAAGTAATTAAGATTTGAGTAATCTGATCATATCATCCTGGACAATCATAAGATCATCCTGGATGATCAATCAGAAAACCTAACCATCCATTGCATTTCACCTGGATGACCCGAGTAGTCTGCCGGATGATATTCTTGATTTTGATCTAATCATATGGGATGATAGAAATATCATCCTGGATGATCAAGTCATTTTAAAATCATCCAGTATGATTTTCCTGTACGACCCGAATAGTGTGCCAGACGATTTTGGTCTTTTTGAACTAATCGTACATGACGATATACGTATTGTCCTGGACGATCAAGTCATTTTGAGATCATCTAGCACCAGTTCTCCTAGATGACCTGAACAGTCTTCTAGACAATATTCTTGAATTAAACTAATCATCTTGGATGATCGCAGAATTATCCTGGACGATATGAACAAATTTGTCTTCTAATCATCTAGAAGAACCAGATCGTCTAAGCCAAAAGGGTCTAATTTACACTTATCGTACAGGACGATCTATCATCCTGGATGATCTTTGATGGCAAGTTGAAATTTAGGGTACTTTTTGAGCCTTTGTATTTAAGATCTCTTATCTTCTATCGTTGAGATCTTTTGCCACTTTTCTTTCCTGAGAGAGAGTGAGGGAGAGTTTGGGAGAGAGAGAGAGGATCTTGTGAGGGGAGTTTGTAAGGTGTCCATAAAGGTTGCTTCAAGTAAGGATCTAAGTCATCTTCTCTGGTCATCGTCTCTTATCCTTTGTGTCTTATGGAAGGATTTTCTGTAAGAAGAACAAGGTTTTCTGCCTTCTTTAGGAGGGAAAAAAATGAGGTAAGGTTCTCTGCCTGCTTTAGGAGGAAGCGAAAGGAGTCTTGGTTCTCTGCCTCACCGGGTTGGTGGAAAGGAGTTTTTGTAAAGGCTTCTCCGGCTTGATGTGGGAGCAGAAGGAGAGTCACTTAGTGTTAGTGTAATACCTGGAGGGGAGGCTCCTGGTAGTGAATGTAGGTCAAGTTGACCGAACCACTATAAAATCTGGTGTGTTCTTTCTGATTATCTCTTATACTTTATTTTTCTGTTGATGATCGTGTGATTGTAGTTATTATTTTGTTTTGATAAACTCCTGCACTTCATCGTGAAAATTATAATTATTTTAAAATATTCAAAAAGATTTTCTAAATCATTTTTTCTCGTGAATTTTGAAAATACTAATTCCCCCCCTCTTGGTTAGCCTCGGAACTAGTTCATAAGGGCTTAACATCCCTCACAAAATTTTAAGCGGTATCAGAGAGAGATTCATAAAATCAAGTTTTGAAAAACTTTTGAATTTGATCCATGGCTAACTTTGGTAATAGAAATACTGCTGAAGGTTATACCATTACTCGATCACCCTTATTTAATAACATACCTTTTGATTTTTGGAAAACTCTCGTGTTCACCTTTTTACAATCTATAGATTATCGCATGTGGATGCTTGTTAAAGATGGTTATGATGCACCTCATAGAATTATTAATAGTGTTAAAACTGAACTTCCTTTTGCTGAATGGACTTTTAATGATCGTGATTTAGCACAACTAAATGCAAAATATTTAAATTATTTTTTCTATGCACTGAAATCTAAAGATTACATGCATGTCTCTACCTGTACTACTGGTAAAGAAATCTAGGATAGATTATGCATTACTTATGAAGGCACTTATGAAGTTAAATTATCTAGGTTGAACATCTTGCTTCATGACTATGAACTCTTTCACATGAAACCTAGTGAGTCAATATCTAAAATATATACTAGGTTCACACAAATCGTTACCTCCCTACATTCCTTAGGAAGAGAACTCACCAATTATGAAAAAGTTAACAAAAGCTTGAGATGTTTGCCCTCTTCCTATGATGCCAAGATAATTGCTATCACTGAATCTAAGGATTTGAATGCTTATTCTAATGATAACTTACTTGGATCACTCATTGCTTACGAGCAAGGGGTGAACCAAAGATAGCATGATGCAGGTGAGAAAAAGAAAGAGAAAATTGTGGCACTGAAGGCCAACGATACGGAGACTAATTCTTCTGGTTTTGAAAGCAATAATGTTGCCTTAATTATTAGGCAATTCAAAAGCTTTCTAAGAAAGAAGCACAAGAACTTTTAGAAATGGAACAAAGGTAAGAGTAGCAAAAATTTTAAAGATTCTTCAGATACAGTTTGCTTTGAATGCAGGAAGCCAAGACATATAATAGTTGATTGTCCTACACTTAAGGCTCACCTAAGTAAGGAGAAGGGTGAGGAGAAACCCAAATTCAGAAAGGATAAGTAGAGGATCGAAAAGGCTTTCTGGGCAGTTTCAACATCTGACTCCTCTGAGACTGAAGTGAAAGAGGAGACAACAAACTTATGTTTGATAGTGGATGAACATCATGATCAGTCTAACCAAGAAGAGGTATGTAAGCTAACCTACGATTAATTACTTAAAGTTTTTGAAAAAATCCATTCATCATATAGGAAACTTAAGAAAACACATGCTAGCCTGAAATTTGAATTCCTAAACTTGGAAAAAGAGCATGAAATTTTGATTAAGGATCATTCTACACTTGATAGCAATCACCTATCATTACTTAATGAATTTGATGAATTAAACAAAAAGAATTTTGATTTGATTATCGAGCATGATTCACTCAAAATATTGCATGTTGAATTAGAAGCTGCATTTAAGAAATTAGAATCTCATGCATCTAATTTAGATAGTAATGAGCATTATTTGAAATTTTAAATTACAAGTCCCAAAAAGGAAAATAAATTTCTAAGTGTAAAAATTAGTGCATTTGAGAATAATGAAACACCTCCTACATTTGCACAATTTTACAAACCTCCATCACTTGAAGGATCACATTCAAAATCATCAAAATATGTATCATTCAAACCTAGGAAGAGGAATTATCACCCCGTAGATTAGTTAATCCTTTTTCTGGTGTTAGATGTTTTCATGTGGCATGTTAGGACAAATCTCTCACACCTATACTGTTTACCGTAGTTTACATTGGGTGTGGAGGCCCAAACTACATGTTTCACAGCATAACACACATGCATTGCATTCTTTTTTTCATATGAAGGAACCAAAAACTATTTGGGTTCCAAAATCTGACGTTTGATGATTCTGTAGGGGTCCTCTTATATAAGCCCTCGTGAGAGTACGTGGTACATGGACAGCGGATGCCCAAGATATATGATTGGAGATGCTAATCAATTAATTTCGTTGGAGGCCAGGGCTGGAGGTAAGGTCACTCTTGGAGAAAATACCACCAGGAAAGTGGTGGGTGCATGTATAATCAGAAACTCGAAGAACCTTTTGATTTAAAATGTTTTGCTTGTAGATGGACTGAAATACAACCTGCTCAGCATCAGTCAACTCCATGATAAAGGGTTAAGCATCAAGTTCCTGGCAAATACGTGTATTATAAGCTTAAATAATACTATTTTCCAGGGCAAGAGAATCAACAACGTCTACATGCTTGACTTAAATAATATTGAATGTGCTACTTTATTTTGCTTAAAAACTGCTGCTGATGAGTCTTGATTGTGGAACGGAAGATTATGTCATGTCAGTATGAAAACCCTTAGAAGAGTCACCTAAAAGGATTTAGTTAAGGACATCAACACCTCTAGACCTTTAGAAATCCTTCACATGGATTCTCTTTGGACCCATTAGCACTGCCAGCTTAGGGGAAAAAGTTTATGATTTGTGATTGTTGATGATTACTTGAGGTTCACTTGGATTAGATTTTAATCAAATAAATCTGAGTCATTTGATGAATTTAAATCTTTCTCCACTTGGATTCAGAAGAAATTAGGTTGTGAGATTTTGACCATCCATAGTGATCATAGTGGGGAGTTCAAAAATGAGAAATTTGGAACCTTCTATGAGGGGCAAGGGATTTGCCACAACTTTCAGCTCTTGGGATCCCTCAGCAGAACGAGGTAGCTGAACGAAAAAATAGGATCTTAGTGGAAGTCACTAGAGCCAAGCTTGTTGGGTATTCACTTCCAAAATACTTTTGGATAGAAGCAGTGAACACAGCCTATTATGTGTTGAATAGGGTGAATGTTAGATCCAATCTGAATAAGATACCCTATAAGATCATTAAGGGCAGAACTCCAAACTTGTCCCACCTCCATGTCTTTGGCTGTAAGATTTTTATTCTTAACAATAGGAAATCATCCTTAGAAATATTTAACACAAAATCTAATGAAGGAGTATTCTTACTATATTAAAGTGTGGGGAAATCCTTTAGGGTGTTTAACAAGAGGACATTGGTGGTGGAGGACACTACTCATGTGGTGTTTGATGAATCTAATCCTATGGAGTCTAGAGTTAAGGAAGAAGAAGAGGTAGGAGAGATTACCCAAGGAGTTAAAAATACAAATCTAGAGGAAAGGATAAAACCTCAAAATACTTTGCCTAGAGATTTGAGATATTCTTCGAGTCATCCTAAAGAAATGATCTTAGGAGACCCTTCTGAAGGGGTTAGAACTAGGCATGGACTTAGGAAGGAAGAAAATCGTTCTGCCCTTATCTCAATGATCGAACCCACCAATATCAATCAAGCCCTTTTTGATGAATTTTGGATCTTAGCTAGGTAAGAAGAACTTAACCAATTTGTGAGGAATGATGATTGGGAGTTAGTAGAAATACCTAAAAATTAAAGTATAGTGGGAATCAAATGAGTCTTTTAGAATAAAATGAATGATTCTAGTGTTGTGGTTAGGAATAAGGCAAGATTAGTGGCTAAGGGGAACAACCAAATAGAAGGATTGATTTTGAGGTGACCTTTACCGCTGTAGCTAGATTTGAAGCCATTAGGGTGCTACTAGCCATTACATGTTATAAGGGATTTAAGCTTTTTTAAATGGATGTCAAGAGAGTCTTTTTAAATGGGGTAATAAAGGAAGAGGTCTTTGTAGAGTAACCCCCAAGTTTTGAGAGTTCCTAATATCCTAATCATGTTTAAAAAGTAAAAAAGGCCTTATATGGATTGAAATAGGTACTCAGAGCTTGGTATGAGAGGCTTAGCACATTCCTATTAAAAAGAGAGTTTGTTAAGGGGAGCGTAGACACCACCCTTTTTCTGAGAAAAGTAGGAGATGCTTTACTCATTATCTAGATCTATGTTGATGATATACTTTTTTGATGTTCTGATAAAAACTTATGTGATGATTTTTCTAAAATAATAAGGAGTTTGAGATGAGTATAATGGGACAATATTCCTACTTTTTGGGGTTTAACATAAGGCAAATGGATGATGGAACTTTTATTAATCAATCAAAGTATATTAAGGACATTATGAAGAAATATGAAATGGATAAAGCCATGCAAATAAACACTCCCATGAGTTCAACTGTCCAGTTAGACAAGGATTCAAATGGAAAATCTATAAATCAGAAGAAGTTCAGAGGAATAATTGAATCATTGCTTTACCTGACTGCTAGCCGACCTGATATTATGTTAGTGTTTGTCTTTGTGCTAGGTTTTATGCTGATCTAAAGAATCCCACCTGACTGAAATTAAGAGAATCCTCAGATATCTCTTAGGGACCCCAAACTTAGGAATATGGTATCCTAGGTACAACACTTCTTTTGAGATTATTGGATATTCTGATTCTGATTTTATAGAATATAGGGTGGATAGAATGAGCACATCAGGAACATATTAATTCATAGGATAGTCTTTAATCTCCTGGTCCAGTAGAAAATAGAACTTTGTAGTGCTTTCCACAACTGAAGCTGAGTACATTGCCTTAGGAAGTTGTGTGGCCCAAGTCCTTTGGTTGAAGAAACAAGTTTTGGATATGGGATTACCTGTTGGCACAATTTCAATTTTATGTGATAACACTAGTGCCATCTGCATCTCTAAGAATCCTACCAATATTCAAGAACAAAACACATTGATATAAGGCATCACTTCATTAGGGACTATGGTATAAAAGGGGACATTGAGCTATATCATGTAGCAACTTGAAATCAAATGGCTGACATCTTTACTAAACCACTAGCCTTTGACTCATTCACCATTTTAAGGACCAGATTGGGTGTGGTTGACATAAATGTATGAATCTAATGATTACTAATTGTCTGTTTCATTTTTGAATTTTTTTTATGTTGCTTTCCATTTGTTTGATTTGCTTATCAGATTTGGTTATTTCTTGTTGATTTTTGTTTGCTCATTTTCATTTATTTTTTTTCTTCTTTTTATTTATTTACTATTTATTCTTTTCAGAATCAGTTCACAGCTCATTATTGCTGATAAACTGGATTTCTGACTAAGAGTTTTGCCTTATTTTTGTTTGGAAGCTTGTAAGCAGTGATTGACTCCTCTGAATCTATTAAATGGAAGAAACATTGATGATTGTTTCTCTTCCTCTAACTCCTTTAATGATGTATTATTTCTTTTGGATAAAAATCTTCTTCAAAATTAAAAAGTTGGTTTTTGAAATAGAGATCTATTTTATCTTCCTACAGTAATCTACCTCATATGAATAGTGTTTTCAAAGCTTTGAATCATTGTTATGGTTTTCCTAATCAGGTGATTGCACTTAGCATATGTAGTATGATTTTGTTATCTGAATTACTCCTCCTTATTATAGAGAGTGAGTTTTATCTTCTCTTATGTCTGGAGGGTAATTTCACAACTGAGATTCTTTAACAATTATGAAAGGAAGCAAGTTGCAAAAAGAAATATAAAGGGGCCCAAAATGGGCCGAAAATGAAATGAAACGTAATGACACCAAAAATTAGAAAGATACACAAAGTGTATCAAAAATCAAAAGATGCGCAAAGTGCTCCAAATAAATTTGAGATTGAAAATTATGATTCTGATTCCTTACTTTGCAATACTATTTTATTAGATATTTTTTGGGAACGAGGCTTGAAAGGATCTCTTTTCAAATCTAATTTCTTTTCTTCTGAACTAGAATTTTGTTTGATAGGAATTTGAACTTGTAAGGTGTCCGAGGTAGGAGTTACGAAAATTAATTTTCCAACTTTTCTGGATTTTAACATCGTTAATTTTCTTCTTATTGGCTTTTGAATTGAAATTCAAGGAAAAATTCTGATTTATTGGAGTTGATCGAATTAAAAAAATATTTTTGTTGATGTTTTCCTATCTTTAATTTTTTTCTTTTTGTTATGGTTTGATTTTGTTTTTTTTTATGTTTTGGGATCCCTAATCATTCCTCTCCATCCTTCATCATTTTTTAATTTTTGTTCACATCGTCCTGGATGATCCATACATCATCCTGGATGATATGATCAAATCATCCCCATCTTGATCTAACAACTGATCTGAACCAATTATTGGTGATCATCAAGAATGATCCACCTCATCATCTTGGATGATCCACATGGTAGCAATGGGAAGATTCAAATTTGACCCATCCGATTCATTTATTACATATCATTCTGGACGACCACTTAATCATCCTAGATGATACTTTTCGTTAATGGTCGTCCAGCTTGACTCCTCGGGATGATCGCCTGTGTATAATCATCCTGGATGATCTGACAGCCATTTTGACCAATCATCCCGGATGCCAATACTGCTCCTATCATCCTCGATGATCTTACGATCGTCCTGGATGATCTGGCAAAATTCTATTTAAACAGTCAATTTCCGCCATTTTTTCACCATAACTCCTTCACTCCTTACTCAAATCATTTTCTCATGGCTAGTGGCAAATGTTCTAGGCACCAGGTGCTAGTTCTTCCCGGTGTAATATCAATCCCCGCTTTTCTGATGCACCCGATTAGGCTGCCTTCCAGCACTACCTTGACATAGGGATCACTCAATCAAAAATTGTCAACCCCCATAATCTCCCATATCCGGTACTTGATCTTTTTGCTCACACCTCCCTCACTTTCATCTTGACATTAGCTCTTCCATTTAGTACTGAGCTTCTCCACATTTTCTTTGTGAATCTTTACATCAATTCCACTTACTCTGCCCTCCATTCTTTTATTAATCGCAGCCCTGTCGAACTAACCACGCAAGACTTTCATAATATTCTCCAACTCTCTATTACTGGCGATAAGCTCCATATTTTATCCTCTAACCCTGACTTTGACTGGAGTTTCGCCAATCACTTTCTTTGGAATACTAATGTCCCCTACCATGATTATGCCAACACTTCCTTACTCAAGGATTCTCGGAAAATCCAGCATGACATTCGCTCCTCTTTCATTCCAAAGGCTGGAGACTACATCCACATTACACCTCTACTCTCCATGACTACCTTGTACATCATGGACCGGTGTTATTTTAATGCTATCGATCTTCTTTTTTGCTACATTGAACACCTCACTAGCATTAGGGATCCGGGCCACAGGAGACACCCAAATCTAGCCTTAGGCCACATCATAGCCTATTCTCTTAAAACTAAGTACAATCTGTAATATCCAGTTCCTGCCAATGTAAAACCTTCCTTCTACTCCAACAACTTCTTCCATGTTCTTCACAGTACCAGACTAATAGAAATTGATGTGTAGTGTTCTTGTGTTATTATTTTATTCACCTGGCTAAAAGAAATTACACTCATTGTTTATATACTGAATTTGGAATTACTAATAAATATTTGCCATCATCAAAAAGGGAGAGATTATTGTAAATTTGGATTCAAGAATTATGATTTTGATAATAGTAAACATTTCTATTTCTTTTTGAGTATCTAATCTTTCAGGTTCACAAGATCAATTATAATCTAAGCCAGCTATAAATCGAGTCAGTCCATTTGCGTTTTCAGGTTTAATGTATTTTTTTATTTTTCTTGAGTCAAGTGTAATGTAAAAGATCCCCAAGCTAAGTAACCTTGCATACACACAAGCAAGGGGAGAGTTTTAGTGAGTTAGAGTTTCTATTCAAATTTTGTTCAAATCATCCTAGATGATATTCATATCGTCCTAAACGATCCATTGAAAATAGAAACCCAAATTAGGGTGACCATGTTAAGTTGATCTGATTAGGTAGATCATCCAAGATGATATGCCCATCATACAAGATGATATATTCAAATCAAAAATTTCCATCCGCCAGACTAAGTTTTGCAAGTTTTTATTTTTAGCTTTTCGAGTTGATCATCCTAGATGATACGTGTATCGTCTTGGATGATGCATTACAATCATGACTAAATTAGTCGGTGATTATGGAAAGTAATTAAGGTTTGAGTGATTCGATCATGTCATCCTGGACGACAGCAAGATCATCCTGGATAATCAATTAGAAAACCTGACCATCTAGTGCATTTCACCTAGACGACCCAAATAGTCTGTCGGATGATATTCTCAATTTTGAACTAATCGTATGGATGATAAAAATATTATCCTGGACAATCAAGTCATTTTGAAATCGTCCAACATGATTTACCTGTATGACCCGAATAGTGTGCCGAATGATTTTATCTTTTTGAATTAATCGTACAGGACGATATACATATCAACCTAGATGGTCAAGTCATTTTGAGATCGTCTAGCACCAGTTCTCCTTGATGACCTGAACAATTTTTTGGACGATATTCTTGAATTGAACTAATCATCCTAGATGATCACATAATCATCTCGAATGATATAAATAGAATTTGTCTTCTAATCATCCAGAAGAACCATATTATCCAGGCCAAAAGGGTTTGATTTACACTGATCGTACAGGATGATCTAGATGATCTTTGATGGCAAGTTGAAATTTAGGGAAATTTTTGATCCTTTGTATTTAAGATCTCTTATCTTCTATCATTGAGATCTTTTGCCACTTTCTTTGCCTGAGAGAGCCTTGGGAGAGAGAGAGGGAGAGTTTGGGAGAGAGAGAGAGGACCTTATGAGGGGGAGTTTGTGAGGTGTTCACAAAGGTTGCTCCAAGTAAAGATCTGAGTCAGCTTCTCTAGTCGTCGTCTCTTATCCTTTGTGTCTCTGTGGAAGGATCATCTACAAGAAGTTCAAGGTTCTCTGCCTGCTTCAGGAGGAAGCAAAAGGATGTAAGGCTATCTGCCTGCTTCAGGAGAAAGTGAAAGGAGTTTTTATAAAGGCTTCTCCACCTTGCTATGGGAGCAGAAGGAGAGTCACTTAGTGTTAGTGTAATACCCAGAGGGGAGGCTCCAGGGAGTGGACGTAGGTCGAGTTGACCGAACCACTATAAAATTTGGTGTGTTCTTTTTTATTATCACTTACACTTTACTTTTTTGTTGATGATCGTGTGATTGTAGTTATTATTTTATTTTGATATACTTCTGCACATCATTGTGAAATTGTAATTATTTTAAAACATTCAAAAAGATTTTCTAAAACATTTTTACTCCCAGATTTTTAAAATACCAATTCACCCCCCCCCCCCCCCCCACGCTCTTGGTTAGCCTCTAGACTAGTTCATAAGGGCTTAACATCCCTCATAAACTTTCAATTACAATCCAGGAACCCAAGCTCGTGCTTTTAATTATAACAAATATTATTAATTGAAAATTTATTTCGCCTAGCATATGTATTTGATATTTTTTTTTAGACTAACATTTCAGGTACATCATACACCACTCAAGAATGATTAAGGCTCAAGTCTGTGTAGAATAGGATATTTTCAAAAGTGCTTGTATTTTTAATTTCTTTTATTTTTTATTTCTTTAATCTATCCATGTAAGGTTGTATGCTAAATTGGTGATCGTGCACACACACACAAGGGAGTTAGAAAAGTGAGATGAAAAATTTTAAACTAATCATACCATACGATTATGATCATATTGTACGATCAATTATAGGAAAGGGAGGGTTAATATCTAATTATGTAATGAATACTTATGAACTAATGAAACTATATGATGCAGGTCATACTATATAATTTGTTTCCGTAATCAAACTCTACCCGTCAGATAAATCAAGTAAGTATTTTAAAATTTGAATTTTGAACTAATCGTACTGTATGATCCTTATCGTAATGTATGATATTTAAAATCTTACTTAAATTATTTTTCATTATTAGTAAATTAAGTCAAGATTTAATAAATATGGCTAATAATATTATATGATCTAGATCATACTGCCCAACTGATAGAGATGAAATTTGATCATCCCAGATATCGTATTAGACAAACCTTAATGTTTTGAACTAATTATATAGTTTGAAGTTCATCATACTATAAGAATACTTAAAGTTTAAAATAAACTTACAATATGATATAAATCATACTGGATGATTGACAAAGATGATTCTAATCATCCTGTATAAATAGAAGGAAATTGAACTAATCATACTGCATGAATTTACGATAATACTATATGATAAGTTTGAATAGTTTGTCTGAACGACTATTCAATCATACTATACAAACCCCTATTTTGAACTAATTATACTATACGAACCTAGATTATACTGTATAAATAGTGATTACTAAATTAAGAAATTATGGTTTCTTTGAAGCCTTGTACTTACGCAATTCAATAAAGTCTCAAGTGAGACTTTTGGTTGTTGAAGGAACTCTAAGGGAGAATCCTTAAGAGAGCTTCGGGCTTAGAGAGGGAGAAGGTGAGGCTATGTATGTGGGACAAGGAGTGTGATGGGTGTTCACACAGTTACTCCAGGCAAATTGTACCTTACTTTTGCGAGTGGCCTTAGTGCGTTCTTGGAGTTTCTTTTGGAATAGAAGCTTCAAGTTCAAAGGTCGTGGGTACTCTGCCTTCACAAGAAGGGTGAAAAATGATTGAAGGTTCTCTACCATCACCAGGAGGGTGAGAAAGATTTTATGGGTACACTTCCTTCACATGGAGGGTGAAATAGGGTTGAAGATTCTCTTCCATCATTAGGAGGGTGAGAAAGATTTTGTGCATTCTCTAGCTTCATCAAGAGTACGAAAAGGGATTGAAGGTTCATTATTGTAACTAGGAGAGTGACATAGCTTTCAGTTCTTTAACTCACCATGTATGATGGAAGTGATTTGTAAGATCTGCTATGCCTTTCTATGAATGAAAATGGAGGGTTACTATAGTGTCACTGCAATACAAAGAGGAGGACTCTAGGGAGTCAACGTATGTCAAGGTTGACTAAACCTCTATAAAATTTCTTTTGAGTTATTTCTATGTTTTTTTTGCTCATTTATTTTCTTCATTTTAAATTTCTTGCATGAGTTTAATTTCTATAGCATACTGCAATTAAGTTACTAATCTTGCTTGATTATATTTATTTGTACTACAAAATAAAAAATAAAGTTTTAAATTTGCTTTTGCTTGCGTAAGTTACTCAACTAGAATTTTTTTAAAGTTATGATATTGCTTAAAACAAAATAGAGATTTTATTTTAGTATTTTTTTTAAATTACCAATTTACCCCCCCCCCCCCCCCCCCTCCCCCCCTCTTAGTCCTCTTAGGAATAGTTCAATGAGGTCTTATAACCTCCTCAAACCTTCAAGATGGTAATCAGATTACCCATTCAGTCATAATCAATCACCCAAAGATTGTCAATGATGTGCATATTTTTATAGCTAAACCCATCAATTATTTGTAAACTTCAAAATTGAATACATTTTAAATCTAAATCTAGCTTAAAACACTAAGCCCAAAAATCCTCTATTCAAATCTAATGCCTAAAGCCTTTGGACTTTTCTCTATTTATGGGGAATTTTCTATTTATTTAAAATCATTGGTGAAGGCTATAAAATGGTGTTTGATCATTTGCATATTCATTAAGCTTGTCCATGGACTTTACAAACATATTTTGGAGGATTCCATATTTTTCTCAACCCTAAAATATAAATCATATTCCAAGCATACAATACCTTCAAATATTTATAACTCATGCCACTAGATAATGCATCATGATGTAAACCACCTTAAAAACATTTGTGTAGTCATTGAACATGTTCATAATCATATTCATATTGATGTGAGCTCATTTGAGTCAATGGTTGGCCATGGTTGACTTAGGTTAAACTTGTTTGACCAATGGAATCCTTTTAAACATAAATTCCTTATATGCCTGAATTATAATAAATTGCATAATCCATGGATTGGATTGATATCACAAGCATTGAAAAATCATTCAAGATCATTCATAAATGATATTGAAACCTTGAATGGACTAAGGCGATCACAATTCATCATGTTGACCATTAGAGGGCCTTCTAACCCTAAATACTAAATCATGTATAGAAGCATACCTAATCCTCACCAAGGCCTCTAAATTTTTCCAAAACATGAACCATACAAGGATAAACTCAATTTAACATTTGGTGGTCCAGGTAAACCATGTATGTCCAAAATCTCTTAATCCATAAAATGACCAAATATGAATATTTGAGTAAACCAATCTTTGCCCGATCATACCTTAACACAAGACCACTTCCAACAAATTATAAAGTATATTTGAAGTGGATTGGACCTAACCAAACCTTCGTCAAGCTTGGTTGACTAAGTTAACCTACTTTGTCAAAATCAATGCTTATACCATTAAACATGCATGTCATGCATATAGGCCATGTCATGACCTAAGACTTTATCCAACAAGTTCCAATTATCATTTGGAATTCATTTGACCCAACCCTAACCCTTCAATAACTCTACTTGGTGAAGTCAACCATGGATGACCATGCTAAACCTAAACCCTCTAAACCATAAAATCAATGCTCTAGAGTATATCAAGGCATCAAACACTATTCGAGTATCTATTGATACCAAATGATCAACCTGAGGTGACGCAACACTTGGGTCTATTTAGGTTAGCCATATGGATTGGCCCAAGTGGTTAAAAGGGGCTCTCCATGAGCCATTTTCAAACTCATATATAATTGGCCCAAACTAATACTTTCAAAAGGTTATCCACGAACTTATGCATCTACCAATGCATGCCTAGCCCATGGCTTAACCTAGGTCTGCAATACCCTCAAGCACCAAAATTATTGAAATTAGTGAGCCATGTTCACACCTATATTAGCTCAAGCCTTCCATTCACATGCATTACACTCAAGCACCTTCTAGACACCTAACCAAATTATCTCAGGCTGGGTGGTGGTTAGAGTTAGCCAAAATTCAAGAAAACTTAAACCATTTTCCCTTGTTCCAGCCTAAACATTCCTAGACTCTCATTTGACTATCTAAAACCAAATTTATAGCTTGATGTGATCAAAGGTGACCAAATTTATTTCAGACTTAGTTAGTCTATAAATATTCTTAAATTTCTAAAGAAGGGTTCCAAATTATCATTCTCAAAGCTTCCCTAGAGTTCTAGCTTTCATCACACAAGTTTCTATCCCATCCATAGGCAATTTCTAGCAAGATAAAGCAAGCTTCGATGAGCACATCCCAGTTAAACATCAAATTCAAATCCACTCATTCTCTAGAGTTTCCATCTAAAGGAGGATTTATCCTTGAGGATAGATAAACTCAACTAAATAAAGTTGAAACATAATTTCCCATCAACTTATGGTTAGAACCAAACACGAGCTCAGTTTTCTTATGTGTTGCTAAAGTTTTAATAGAATATTCACTCTAATGGGATCTAATAGTTGGATTGATTGTTCATTAACAGATGATGTTTTTTGATAAGTTTAATTATCATCCTTGGGATCAATTGCTTAGATTTTAAAGTAATTCATCTACGATTGAAGAATCGAGCAGAAGGTTGAACATGAAATCAGAGAAATCAGTTTCATATTTGATGTTATGGTCCATACCATGGTTCTTGTTCCTTAATCAAGACCTATATAATCTCCAATCATATTGATATTAATCAAAGAATTTGAATCTCTTGTGTCGATTAAGATTATCCATCTAATTAGATGGCACCATGTGTAAAAGAGGACACAGTTAATGATTGACTATGTAAATAGGATTAAAATTATCAGAAAAATTATTTGAACTTTAAAACTCTATAACTCACACACTTCTCCAAATTTAGTGATCTTAGGCTCTATGATATTATCTTGAGGAGTTGAATAAAAGTAGTATAATTAAAACCACAAATTCCTAAATATTTAAGGTAATTTCAAGAATAACCTTAGATATTCTTCAAATTATTAATTAAATAGATTTCATATTAATTTTAAAGTAGGGGAGATTAATCTTGGACATGTTTATGACAAGCCAAAATTATTTACCTTTATTTGAAATCTTTAAGGGCTAAAATTGATCAAATCAACCTTTGAGGCAATAATTTGATCTAGTGATTCATTATGTTCAAAACATAAATCCATATATGATTAGGGCTTGATCATTTGTGGTTTGTTAATGTTAAGTACAAGTGTTAATTTGCCATTGATTTTAACCCAATCTAATGTGCAGATCTCCTAAAAATAAAATTTTTAAAGTGTAGGTGTTAGAAATTAATTTTGAATCCTTGGGGGACTTTAATAACTTGAAACTTCTTGGATTTGTTCTTCCGGTCTTAATTTACCTCGGGTTCAAATTTCAAGAAGCTTAGAGTTCATTTGGTCTATCAATTAGTAAACACTGATTCACTTGCATAATTGACCTAGAATTTTAAATAAATCATAAAAATTTTACTTTAAATTATAAAAATACTAAGTAAATTGCATTCAACCAAAAATTCAAAGAACTTTCAATGAAAAATAAAAGCCTCATCAGAAACCCTAAAAATAAAAAGTAATTCAAAATTAAAGAAAATTTATTAAATAAATAATTAAACATTTAAATAAATTACCGAATGGTACTAAACTCTTGTAATCATCTTTAGAGGTCATTCTTGACCTCTAGTTTGGAATTAATTTGTATAAAAGGCCAAAAAATAGCCTAAGTAGCATAATTTTAAATTCAAGAAAATAAGTTGATTTTGTAAAATTAATAAATAAATAAAGAAAAATGAAAAAAATACAAACTAAATTTCATTGGAATCTAACTTAAATCTAGATTCTATTAAAAATTAAAAACTACTAAAATCTTTAGTAAAAATAATAGTGAACATTTGGTCAACACAATTAATCATGGAAATTAAATAATAATAATAACACATTTTAAATCTAAAAAATTTAAAACTTAATCAACTAAGTCAAAATTAGAGAATAAAGTGTTAAAAAAATTATATAAAATTTATAAATTTAAAGTATAATTGAAATGAATTAATCAACATAAAATTCAATAACTTAAATAAGGAAGAAAAATAAATCAAAGGACTCAGTACACTTGATTTGATCCCTTAAGAAAAGGATTCATCTACCTTAGAAGATCATTATTTTTTAGAATCTTAAAGAAGATTATGTTGATATTATCTACCTCATGACCTATTCTAAAGATTTTGAAGATAAGAAATATTGGCTTGGATGTTCTAATTTGTGTGCTAAGTATTTCAGGTGTAATGATTTTATGGATGTGCATGATAATTACTTATCTGGGATGTACATTGCTTGACTCAAGTTCAATAAAAATTTGAGTTGAATGAACTCAGGATGGACTAGGATGAATAGCTTGATGATTTTTATGATAATGTAAGAGTATGGTAGAGGCTCATTAATATTTAATTGCATGGTTTGACTTGCTCACAATCTAAATATCAATTAAAATGATTTACATATTATTAATTAAGGATAGTAAGCTTGATTTATAAATCTATAAGACTTTTTTATTAAATAAATTTTATATGCTTCATAGATTACATAAATGTTATCAAATATGTTAAAATTATTTATGAGTTAAATTAAATATAATAAGTTTATATGCTAAAATTTTTATTATGTATTCTATTTGAATTGATCTTGTGTCACAAAAATTTACTGATATATAATTAATTTTATCTAAATTATATCATATTATTGTATAAATATTTAATATATCTTTAGATATATTAAAATATGCATAAATTGGTATGTTGTTGTGTATGATATAATTTTGATGGAAACATGTCTTAATTTTTGTTTCATTAGTTTTCTTATATTTTGTAGATAAAAATTGATAGGTTACATGACTTACTTTGGGGCTAAAGTGAATTTATAATAAATTTCTAAACATTATCAGATTTTAATATTATATATTGGGTTGTTATTTTTGCCTTATTTTGGATGTATATGAATACTTTTAGACTTTTTCGTGTGACTAGCCGTCTTATAGCCATTTGAAACTTATTTTTATTTAATATAACTGAATTCTTATCAAATATTTTATTATTAGGTTATAAATTAATATAAGATTATTAATTTTTTTCAAATTTGGCTTTACATACCCTTTCCCTTTAAATACTCCTCTTTCTCTTATTGTGAGGGTTGTCCAAAAGAGAAAACTCCAACAATCTTTTCAAGTAAAACTTTGTTCTTCGTTCCAAGAGCTCTTTTCAATTGTAAGATCAAATTCTTGGTTGGAAAGCTTCAATGCACTAAATAGTGTAAAATCTCTTGGAGTTATCGAGTTTGCTTTCTTCCTCTAAATATTTACTTGTTGTTCTTTAAGTTTTTACCATATATATTTTCTTTAAAATATTTATTATTTGTGGAAATACCAGTTGATAATGTTATATTAAGTTTTCTATGTTAATCTTTTAAATTGATAAAGATGGCAAAGCAAGTATTTTTACTTTTTTTTATGTGACATAGATTTACATTTCAAATATAATTCATTTTCAAAAGTATTATATGATTTGAGGAGTTATAGTTTTAATCAACAAAAAAAAATATTTTATTTAAAATATTATTCATATTTTTATCAAAACATAAATCAATCTTAAAGTGAGAAAATTTTATATTCCATTAGTAAGTAATGAGGTGATTAAAATTAAATTGCAAGATCACCTCAAATATTTTGGTCATTTTATTATGAGATAATTTGAGCAGGTATTATTTACATCAAATTGTATTTTTCTTTTTCCTGATCTAAGCCAATTCACTACAGGAAAACAATGAATACCGGCAGAATTTCCGACGGAAATATTTACGCCGGAATCAACGATGGCATTTCCGGCGGATTGAACCGCCGGTAATTTTAAGGCGTAATTTCCGGCGGAAATACCGTTGGTACATTTCCGGGGGCTAAACCGCCGGAAGTTCGCAGGTTTTTTTCAATATTGGCATAGTGAAATTTAAATTGTAATTAGATTGGGTTGTACTCACCCATGTAGGAGAGTACTTAGGTTATAAACAACTTCTTTGGTTTAAAGAAGCGAGGTTTGAAAGGAAAACTTGGGATTAGTGGATTCTAGCATGAGAGTTGGCCAGCATGGATGTAGGCCTGATTAGAATTTGAGCTGAACCACGTAAAAATATTGTGCCTGTTATTTTCTTTTTGTTGCATCTATTTTTCTTTATCATTCTCATAAAAAGTTATGGGAATATTTATTCTTTTCCAAATATCATTAATATTTGTTTAATTATCTCATTTTAATAAAAACTTTAAAACCCAATTCACCCCCTATTGGGGTGCCAAAGTCATCTAACGGATCCTAGATCCTAAAGAAAAACATTAAAGTAAACAATCATATTTAAATCTATATTGTATAGGATATAGTTATCTAAGATTAATGTAGTTTAGCATAACAACCTTTACTTTTTAGTAAACCCTAGTTTGTATATTCCATTAAAGGTCAATGAATTAAAGGCTTTTTTACACACTACTATTTCATATTCTGCTACACGTTGCATGCATTACATTCATTTGGATGGTAAATTTGCATTAGAAAGTAACCTTTTTATAGGTATCTTTTGGTGTGCATGTTTCAGACTTTATAGAAAAACATATACTAGTTCTATGATGATACCACGGTGGTACCATATACATGAACACTATTATGTTGACATGCATAAATACATGTATTTTAAATTCCTGTAAAGTATATTAGCCTAGCACATAAGCTAATGACATAGAAGAGGAGCTTAAGCATTGGGACTACCATGTTTTCCTATGGGTTATGGCTGTTATGCTACAAAAAAATATTTAAAAAATCCTGACTTAATTTTTTTTTTATATTTAGATTTAAATAACAATTAAAATTTAGATTATAGGATGTCTTTGAGACATGTTACATTAGATAGGTGCATTTGTATATTAAAAAGTCGAGATTAAGGTTTTCTAAACTAAAAATCCTTATTTCCTTAAATATAGAGTTATCATATCTTACATTCATAAGACGATTGATTATTTTTAGGATTTTAGTTTACATCCCACTCTAGGAAGGTTTAAGTTCATATTGTATATATATCTCTCTAAATTTCCTCCCTGGGAGGGTTATCTGAATCTTAAATGAATTATAAATTTCAATCAAAATCTAAATCAAACCTTAGAAATTTGAACTCAAATCTTTGATCAAACCTTTATAAATTTGAAAAGTATTATCCCCATATTAATCAAGAGTATTCTCAAGAATTATCTTGCAATGTAATTTACTATAGAGGCTTGCCTCTATTGTAAATTTAGAGCTTAGTAAAAAAATAAACCCTATCTTATTTCATTTTTAAGATAGGGGAAGAATCCTCTGAATGTAGACTAATTTTATACATTAGTTTATATATTCTTATTCAAAATGATAGGAGCATGTTTTATCCTTCCAGATGAATTTATTATTTCTTATGCTTTAAATATGAAAATAAATGGTTTCTCTTTTCAAATAAATAATCAAACATCAGTTTATCATTTGAGGCAAAAGATTTTATGCTATGCAGATTAATTAAAGAAATATTAAATCAAATAATATGGCACATTTATACATTTATTTGTCAATAGTTAGTTGGCTTAGTTTTGATGAGTGAACTATTGAAAGTTGATGGTAATTTCTTAATTTTCTATCCAGCTCATGCCATGAACTGGCCTGATCTAACTAGGCTAGGTGTTTGGAAGGCTATACAAGGAATGCAATAGTTATCTTCGCTAGGTTTACTCTTGATTTGAAAATGGCTTAAGGTAATTTGGTATTGAGTATTTGCATTAGCCCAATTGCCTAACCCAAAATAGCCTAAGGGCTGGGCAAGATTGGGTTAGTACATTAGACCAACAGACTTGAATGCAAGTGGCAACGAGGTTTATTATTTTGTAGGTTATGATTTGGCTTAATAGAGAACCATTTTTTGCACTTGGGTCAAGCCATGTAACTAACCCAACTTGACCCAAGAAAGAATTTTGCTAGGGTTGAACCTTGGACACCCAATGGATAATACCAAGGGGTTGGCAAGCAATTAAATTTGTATAGATCATTTGAATTAAAGAATGGAGGCATTAGGCTTGGTTTGGTCAGCCTAGGTTGACCTGGTCAACTAGGCTTTAGTAGAACATGGTCTTGGGTTCAAACAATTTCAAATAACATTTGGAACTTGTTTCTAAAGATCTTGGGTCATGGAAAAGTCTTCATGTATTAAACTGTATTTAGAGTTCCTTTAGGGAATGCTTGGGTACAAAGTGAGTTAGGTCAACCATGGCCAACCATGGCCTTCCAAAGACTTATTTAAGTTTATAAATGTATGGTCAAAATTTTGAAATGGTTTACCTATTTTGGTAAGGTTTAGAATAGGTTATATATAAGGTTTAAGGTTAATGTTTCCAAGGGACATTAATGGTCAAAGTGACCAATCTTAGTCAACCAAACCCATCCAAGTGTTCATTTAGGTCTATGCAGGCTAAGGAATCATTGTAAAGTGCCTAGGGCTTAAACATAGCTCATAAGTTTATGTTTACAATATGAGTCATGCATAAAGAAAAATTCAGGATTTAAAGGTCTCATGGGTCAAACTCGATCAACTAAAGTCAATCATGGATATAAGTGATTTCAAATCAATTCCAAGCTGATTAAAAACAAGTTTAAATGATTTCCATAGGTTTCTAAGGAGATTAAACATATATGACATGTTAAGTGGTATGGATGATTAATATTTGAGGGTTTTTGACCTAGGGAAAATGATTTGGGTTTTAGGGTTTAGAAGGATATAAAGGCTTCCAAAATGATTACGCAAGCTCTAGGGATATGTATAATGAAGATATGAATGATCATGCATAATTCAAACAGCTTTAATGATGGCCTTTATCCAATGGAAAATTCCCTGAAAAAGGAAAAAATCTATAGGTCTTTAGGGTTTAAACTTGTGCTAGATTAAGGACTTTAGGTTTTAAACTGAATGTTGATTGGAGGGTTTGATTCAATTGAAGGATTGAAGGGTTGATTGATTATTAAAGAGTTTTAAATGATTAGATGATTGTGTTGAGTTTGTTTTAATGGGTTTGAAAGATTTAATGATTGATTGAAAAGTTTAAGGATTGAATTATTGACACTCATTGGAGGATTGCCAATAATTGACTAATTAAACATTTAAATGAGTGAAGATTTATATAAATGAATGACTAAAATTTTATTAATAGAATAATATGTCAGAGCATAATGTATTATCTATGTTTATTGATTGAAATGGAATCTAAGGATATGAACACTATCTTTGAAGTTTTTATTTAAGATGAAACTTATACAAAATGTGGTTAATGATATCTACAATGCATTCATCACAAATGGTGATAAAAATTTTTGAACATTCAGACCTCATCTAGACAAATAATATAAAGTTTATATTATATCTATGTATTAGTAAAGGACCTAGTCTAAATCAAGGACCTTGTCTAAATAATACTTCAAACTATTAAGGGAGGTAACTATGTTAGATTACTCACGATCAAGGAACTATTAACTTAAAGGAATTTTATTTCAAGAATATCTAGAGTTCAAAGAATCCTTTCTATGATTATTTTTAATTAAATTTTGAATTATATATGGAAATTTTATTCAGATAAGATATTATTAAAGAAATTACATAAGCCATCCCATCCATAATTTTTGGGGTTTCTATAATACCTCATTTCTATATGAATTTTTACTAGATGCTGGTTAAATTTGTTAAGAAAGAAATGATATAGTGATTGAAAGAAGAAATGTAGGCACAACCTATTACAAATAAAATTATTCCACAGATGTAAGGATATGAATCATTATTTTATGGGAAAATAATACTCTGTGATTCAGTGTACACTTCTATTTTTCGATCAATTACTACATTGAGAAAAACATACTATCTTGAGAGATAGATATGGTATTCTACAATAGATTCAAAGAAATATATATATATATAATTTTAGAAAAATATCATTTATATAATCAAACACAATCAAGGTAATAAAATATCACCCCACAAGATGAATTTAATATCTTATGGAAGTGTTTGAAAAGGAAAACAAGGTTTTGAATGCTCTTTCAATTCATGCAATCAATTGTAGCAACAAAAATAGTATATCATCTCAAGATACAAATATAATATTCTATAATATATTTGAAAGCAAGAATGGGTTTTCAAAAAATGCATTATTTTTATGATCAAATATGACAAGAAGAATATTGTACAATCACAATACATGACAATGAAATTCTAAAATGGTGTTTAAAATAAGAAATTGATTTATGAAAGACTATTTATGTGCACAAAGATTTTTCGTAATCTTATGAGAATAAGATATGATTTATTTTAATCTAGAGTTACTAATTCCATATACAACAAAGCCCTTATGAATAATTGCTTCTTAAGGATAGTTTCCTTAAGAAAACTCTCAATTAAAACAATTACTCATATTCTTTGATTACAAAGTTTATGAAATGGATAAGAGTAGTAGTTTCTAAAGGGATAACTAAATGTTAAAAAGTTCTTCTTGAGTTAAAGGAAAAAAATAGGGGTATTGATTTTTGAAGGGTGAGGACTTATAATTTTGAGTCTACCTCGAAACCTAGATCTAAAGTGAATCACTATAGCATTGTAACTTAAATTTAATCTAACGATATGGATATTAGAAAATTGGTTCACATATCTTTGACACATAGAATGAGTTTGGGGATGCCCAACACTTATGAACTTTTTTTCCCGCCTGGAATGGGAATTCTAGCTAGAATCTTACTAAAACATTTAAAAACATCGAGGTTCCTAAAGAAGAAAAAAAGACTTTATATTATATTATGAGTTCCTTGGAAAATCCCAAGTTACTTTTTAGATCGATTTCCTTATTATATTGTTAACCCCAAATTTTATTATTACTTGGAGTCCAAGATTTTAGTGAGAGAGAGCCCAAGATTTTAGTGAGAGAAAAAACCCATTTTTCAAAAATTTCCCTCTTCCTCTTTTCCCGGTTGGCTTCGCTATGGTGGCGGAGGGTCACCGGTCATCTTCTTTAGATGGCCGGAATACCTCCATTCCCCATTATACCGAGACTTTTAACCTTCGTTGGGGGTCAAAAGGTAGATGCAGCGAGAATCGGGATGATTTCAATAATGCAAGATTTGTGCAACGTCCTTCGGTGATTGAGGAAGGACGTATTCCTCCAGTTTGCGATCCTACTCTGGTGGAAGGAAAGGGTAAAGGTGTTGTAGCTGGTCAGCCTTCAAGTAAGAAGGAGAAGATTGGTTTTCCTAAGATGTCCGACTCGTCTCCTATGGCCGGAATCATTTATGATGGTCAAGCTAATGACTTTGAAGCTTCAACTTCGTCAGGGTTTAAGTTAAAGGTGAATTATTTCTTGATCCCTTCTTCAATTCTGGAAAATCTGGTTATTTCTCTGGTGAATAAGGAAGATTTAAATTCAAAAATTGCGTTTGAAGGTTCTGGTACATAAGATATAGGTGATCTTGAAATTCTGATGGAGGGGGATCCTACCCAAAAGGTAGATTCAAGAAATGCTTGGGTGAGAGCTCAGCACATTAGAATAAATTCTATTGAGAAGAATTCAGACGATTTAGATGATGATGGTGTAGTTAAACTTAATGTTCATAGGGAATGTGAGAATTTTCAACTTCTACAAAAATCTCTGGTAGTTAAGGTTTTTGGTAAAAAAACTCCTTTTTCCCCTTGTTGCATTGAGTTGAGGCGGCAATGGAGTAAATTTGGTAACTTTCATCTTACATCTTTGGGTCTTGATTGGATTTTGTGTTTTTTTCATTCAACTCAAGCTATGGAGGAAGTTCTTAGTGGAGGACCGTGGTATGCGGGTGGACATGTTATTGGGATGGATAAATGGACGCCTCAATTTTCTCGCATGACGTTGAAGGGTCTTTCATTTCCAATTTGGATTCGGTTGCCTCATTTACCTTTACATTGTTTGGATGAGACTAATATTGCTAAGATTGTGTCCAAGATAGGAGCTCCTATGTTTCTAGATGGAAAAATGTTTAAATGGGGGAGGCGAGAATTTGCTAGAGCCTGTGTTCGTATAGAACTTGACTCTACATTAGCTCATGGAGTTTTGATTGAAGGTGTATATGGTAAATTTTTCCAAAGAGTTGAATACAAAAAGATCTCTTCTTTTTGTTTCAACTGTGGTAAGATAGGACATGCTGTGGGTATGTGCCCTAGTTTAAGAGGTAATGGGAATATTAATATAGAAGTGAAGAGTATGGATTGCCATGAGAAGAAGGAAGCTTTCGGTAAGGCTGCAAAGGAGGTGATAGGGAAGTCTGATGGTTCTACTTTAGATAAAATGTTTGGGCCATGGATGCATGTAAAGTTCAAAAAAACTAAAAGGAATTTTGTGAATGGTGTCAAGAATACTGATTCAGTGAAGCATAAACATTCTTAGAATCCTAAAGTGCAGGTTTCGGGAATGGAGTTGAATTCCTCAAACAGCTTTAATATGTTATCTCTAAATGAGTCAAGTGATATGGTCAATACAGTTGAAGTTCAGATTTCTGCTGCTGTCCAAGAGCCAACTGTTGAAGCCTCTGATTGCTTGTTGATAGAGGTTTACCTGCAGAGTTAAATCCAAAAAAGGTCATGGTAACTGACGTGGAAGATGATTTCAGGTCGGTGGCAGAAGGTGCTGAAAGTTCCTTGATTACTTCGGCTATTATAGATAAGGAAGTTAAAAAGAAAGAGCATGTACACAATGGTATGGGAGGTCAGCTGGGACTTTTGGATTGTGAAGTTCCGGATTTAAGTTCTTCTCTTTCTTTTACTATGGATATCAAGAAGGATTTAAGTTTGTGTAGTGGTAAACAAAAAAACACTAAACAACTTAAATTATTAGGCCCTATTGAGATTTGCCCGAGGAAGAAGAAGCTTGCTGGGGCAGATCGATCTACTGTTTCTGCGGGATGATCATTTCTAGAGAATGGCGTGTGGAGGGAGGTTCTAAGAGGGAAGCATTGGATTTTGCTTGTCCATTGTATAGCTGTTTTATTAAACCTGGAACTACTACATCATTCCTGGCAGATTTCAGGATTATTGCTATTGGGAGTTTTCGGGTTCTTTACTGCATTGTTCTTTTTCCAGGTGCTGAAGTCTTCTCTAATCTGGAACTAGAGGGCTTTGTTGTGGCTATGTTGGATGTTAGAGGTGGCTCTTTAGGAGTTTACTTGATGGTAGTTGTTCTTTTTTGGGTTCTTCTTGTGGTTGTTTTTTCCTTTTTTGTTTTGCCTTTTTTAGTTGTTGTTTGCCTTTGGGAATTTAAAATAATGTCATATGGGGTTTTTACTAGTTTGTATTTTCTTCCTTTTGGGAACTCTGGGACACTAACCAACCTTTTAGGTTGTTTAAATACTTGGTGTCCCCATCACCCCAATGGGTTTAAAATGGGAATTAGTGGACAACATATCCATTATGATAAGATTCTAAGGGCTTGTTTTTTGCTTTTGTGTTCTAGCTTGTAATTGGTTTTTCTTTCTATGCTATATGCATCTTCTCAAAAAAAAATTTATTATTACTTTATGAGAACAAGAATATTTTATTCCAAAAAGCCTAAGTGTAAATCTTGGCAAATATCTTATGTTGACAGAAACTTAGAAAGCACATGAGTTCTAGTGTGCACAAAAGTGATCACATCTTGGAATAAATTAAAAAAAATGTAATATCCAATATAGTAAGTGTCACTTAATATGAACCAAGGTCTATAGTAAATAAAGTAAGCCTAGATCCACCACAAAAAGCTTAGATTTATAGTCCTATGTACAACACAATTCATTTTATAAAGAAAATTAGTTTTTCTTTTTCGATATTCAAGCCTTTTAAAATTGGTCTTCTTAAAAAACTTCCAAAAGAAATAAATCTCCTAAAGAAGAATAGGAAATTACTTTACTTTTGATTTATTTATCCTTGGATAAACAAACAAATTTTTAAAGGCTTTTACAACTCTTATTTCAAATTATATTTTAAAATAAAAAAGATTCTATGAATACTCTTTATTTGGTGTATATATATAAAGAAAATACATATAACAACTCAATAATATTTGCTTATATTTAAGAGGCCTATACATAGGCGATGATTTTAATAACTTAGGGGCTAAGGAAATGAAGCATCATCATAATAATCTTATTAATTTAGCATCATAATCTTCTATATCATTCCTAACCTAGGATAATCTAATACGACCATTATAGACCGAAGAATCATCATAGAGACATAGATTTTCACATCCACTAGAATGGAATCTTCATAATGCAGAAAGTAAATATCAATAAACAAACCGTTCAAACAAAACTCCTATCCTAAAGATAATGTTGGTTATCCTAACAAAACCATTTACAATGTGTGCTAGGTTATGTGGTTTGCTGATCAAATTAAGCTTTATGGTTTTATTTTCTTAAAGTTTGATTGTTGGTTAAAGGTCTAATGATGATTTTTTTAAAAATAAAGCTTACGTGTGTTAAATATTTTATTAGGATTTTTATTTAGGTTTTAATGTTATATTATAATTTATGTTTTCACTAATACATTAACTCATGGGTTCAAAGTGAAATAAATCAGAAAACTAACATTTTCTAAATTCTTAAGGACATGGAAATGCTCTACTTAAAAAGCAATGGAAATACATAAAGTAAATTATATGTTAGTAAGGTCCTATTTTAATGTTATTTAACTTGTTACATAAAGTTTGAAGCAAATTGAATTATTTCCATCACTTAAATATGTTTACTATGAGATAATAATAGATTGAATTAATATAAGGAGTTTTTAATTAGGGTAATTTTAAGGTTTATTTAAATATGCTCATAGTAGGTGTTATTATAGTGTATTAGCTTAAACATTTTTGGATTTCATTAAACTTATTTAATCGATTTAAATTCAAAAATGACTTCTTCAGGATTAGTTGACTTATTATGGATCTTACTAAACTTTAATAGACAATTTATGAATGTTAGCAAAATGTTTAGATACATAAATTAAATTATATTAAAATGTTATTCTTATTTTGTGTTTGAGATGATAGGTTTAAGATTAGGTGGAATAAATGATATCCAGTCTACATTAATTTTTAGATTTGAGTTCGGAATAACCAAAACTAAATTTGTTACAAAATTCAAGTCTATTGGAATTATTTTAATTTTTTGATGATTTTCTCCAAGTGGAGTTTTAGTTGTTATTGGAACACTTATGGAGTTAAAATAGATGTTTAATTGAGTGTGTAAATAATTATCATAGCTTTGATGGTTCATATGTAGTTTGCATTTTTATGATATTTCAAAAATTAATTATGAAATTTTTAAGCTTTTAGGAGAAATTTTGATCCTATATTAGAATAATTTTCTGGTTTGATAATTGGATGAAAAAATTGATTCCAATCTATACTAAATTAAATAAATAGGTCCATGAGGACCTTAGTATTATCTAGTTAAAATTTAAAGGCATTTAGATGATGGTTTGAATTTCTATTTTTTCCTAAAATATCTAACCCTAATAACTATGAATTTCCTACTTTAGAATAGTGATTGGATTCAGGTGTAATAAGTAGCTATGTAATCCTTATAAATAAACCTAACAACAATATAAAATTCAGACATAAAACTTCTATTGATTATGAGTTACAACAATTTGAAATCAAATGTCAAGATGGTGCCCTAGTGTTTCAAATTGTTATGAAGGTTAGAGTATAACCTAAATGCATTTGGGAAAGTTTTGGGAGATTAAAAACATCCTAAAGATCATCCCATATGAATGTGAATTGAGCTAGTTAAGTCCATTAATTAAATAAATAAGGATTATTATATTTATTAAATTTAATAGAATCTACTAAATTCTTGGCCTCAAATAGGTTTTCATTGGATAGTGCTCTCTATCTTGAATCTATAGAGGGGTTATCCACAAAAATTAGTCGACTAGATTGATAATTTTTTTTTGAATTTTTAACCTTTTATGCATTTAAATCCCAATTACTCAAATTATGTTGTTGGCAGCTAATTTAGCTCACACTTTCTAAACGTCATACTCGATTAACTTTTTAGATATGAGATCACCCCTTGGATAGCTCAAAAGGAATAATAACAATTTGATCTAAATCGAATAGTTGTGTTTCAAATCCCAAAATAAAAGGGATGTTGGATGCCATCTGGTTTGATGTAATCGAGGCTGTGGAGGCAAAAAAAAGAAGAAGAAGAAATTGATAGCCTTGATTTCATGTTCAACCTCCAACTTTGATTAGATACCATCCATGCAAAAATATTTAATACAAGAGTTTTAATGCACATATTTGCTTCAAAATGATCCTATCAAATTTATATGAAATAATGGATAAATAAAAAAATAAAATTCTACATTGATTGACCATTTCATTCACAGTGTTTTGCACCTCCATTCTATTGAGCTTGGGTATGAGTTATACCTCAAAGGAGTGTTCTATATATGGGGCTTTTGAATCTCATAAATTCATCTAGGTCTAGGGAATATGTTTTCTTCACAGGTCAAGGCCTAAATTGTGTTGGTGGAGAAGTTGGATTTGCATGACCATCTTCACACTAGAGCTCACTCTTGCACTTGGAGGGACATGAAAAGAGTCCAAAGGAATGGGCCATCTAAAGCAAAAGTCTTTTGGAAACCTTGTGAAGATGATTACCAATAAAGAATTTGAAAAGTCCCATTTTAAAAGACTTGTGTCACTTTAAGAATAAAATATGAGGTGTATTTAAAGATATTACTTGGTTGCCTATTTCTTTTCTACAAATTGGTTGCAACTAAGTGGGATTTGCCACATCAAACTTTGGTCATTTTTATTTTTCCTTGTTGTTATTTTGTATATATTGATTGTTGGGTGAATGTTGTATTATGTTGATTATGCTTTTGCAAATGCATGCTTTTTGTAGATTTATTACCAACCTGTAATTTTCCAGCATATTCTTTATGTTCTGAAAAATTAAAAATTATTATATTCATAACCTATAAAAATTTAGAACTAAAAAACAAAGAAAAATAATTAATTTGGAACATAAAGTATGGTTTAACTAGGGTGCAATTAAAATTGTATTTCTATTTTTCTCTTTCGCACCTCCTTAAGCCACTTGACCTATTAAGGTGCCCCTTGTATCCTAGGGGAAGCATCTCTTTTTGGAAAAAACTAATTTTCTAAGCCTTTTTAAAATTTTAAATCATTCTGATTTGAATATATCAAATTTCATGCATTTTATTAGAAATAAATTTAAAAATAAAATTTAATTGCATTTAGCCTTAAATGCATAACTACCCTTAATAAATCTTGGATAATTTAGGATCTCTAGATATTAGTGCCAAATTATTAATTCAATAACATCTTAAATATTATATATTTGCAGCAGACCTAACATCATAATTTTAAATTTAATTTGGTGGTTTAGCTAGCATTCCACTCCATATGAGATGTATGTCTAGAAGAGTTAATCACTTTGCACTTTGTTAGAGTATGTTCGAACTACTATTATATAGTGCCCACCATAGTTCTATGTTATGAGGCAGATTACATTTGATAAGAGCTTACCCTATAGGCATTTCATTGATCTTGTGATTAAAAATATAAGTTTGAACTTTCTCATAAAATGTTAACTTAAATAATAATCTTCAATCTAAAATTTATAAATCCCAATAATAGGATAGTTTTAGATACTTCTAAGATTCATAGATTCATGTATCTACTACCTCTCCTCCTCAAACTCCTTTAAAAAAAAAATATTCCAAATTTAAGCCAAATCTTCTTGATGTTTTAAAAATTCAACATTCCTTGATCATAAATGTTGACCTCATTTTGAAATGAGGACTAAATCCCTTCCTCTTGTCATTGTTAGGGCATAGGTACTCCAACCTTAGTGTAGACCTAACCTATAGCAACTCTAGGGGATTTTCCAAAGAATTGGTCTTGTCCATTCCAAGGTGACCTAGACATTCCTTAAATTATATCATAGTAGTATTAAGGAGTACCTTGAACAAGTCAATGTCTAAGTCTAAGGTAAAACTTAATTTAGATCCAAGCTTCTTCATATTTATAACCCATGCAACTTAAGCGGGCATTAATCCTTGAAGCCTAAGTAAATGACCTTAGATTCTTGATTGCTGACTTGCATATTGATTAGGCATGTCTCTAGGGTCAACCATGTTAATTTGAAGGCATTTTAAGATCACAAAACACTGAAACTCAAAGCAATTCCATAGGTTGTAAAACCATCAAATATTTATAGCATATGCCACTAAACATGGCATATTATAATTTTAACTTTAGAGGCCTCTCCAAACTGAAGGATGATGATCGCAGTCTTTAGCATGTTGTATTAAACCAACATTGAACCTTGGTTGACCATGATTGACTATAAAACCCTAAATCCCTAAATCTTGAAAATTTAAATTTCCTTAAACCTAAACATGGCTTAGCCAAAATAAACCATGCAACCTTCTCCTAATATATCCATAATATGATTTGGAATCCATGGAACCAAACCCCAAGCCCTTATCAACCCTGGTTGATTAAGACAACCTCATTTGACCAAATAGCCCTTTCAGCCTTTAAGCTAAATTACATTCATAGAGACCACACCAAACCTTGGGATAGCCTCCAACAAACTCAAATCACACTTGAAAGCATTGAGCCGAAATCTAAGACATGGTAGACCCTAGTTAACCAAAGAAACCTTTGTTGACCAAAGGGTCTTTTATGCCCTTAAACATGCATTTTGCACTAAATTATCTTATAAAGCCATGGGATCACCTCCAACAACTCCAAAATACCATTTCGAATGAGTTAGATCAATCATTGACCCATCAGTTGGATCTGTTATTAACCCCATAAATGGATCAATCATTGACATATGGTTGACCAGGTTAACTCTAGTTTACCAAATTCACCTTATACACTTTAAAAATTCATTTCTCATGCTTTTGACTAAATCATTGAACCATACTCTTGGGGACTGTTCTCGAGTTAAACATAAGTCTCCTAAAAAATTTTATATGGTTGAACTAAATGCTAAAATTTGGGTTTTCTTGATCTAAATCACTAACTTTATCAAAATAAATTTTGAAAATTTTTGTAACAGGTGTGTAATAACCCCATGCACACACCCCAAGTGATTAAACCCATGGTTTGACCTTAAGAGTATGGGTTGAACCAAGATCTCTAAAATCCATATTTTAGGACCTTTGACCAACCTAGCCCAACATGAATCAAAGTAATGGAACGAATAAGCTCTAGAACCTTCCGTCTACTACCCAGATCAAACCATTGCCACCTAAGCAACTAAGTGGCAAGATTCCCTAAAAAAATCTCTCTCCAATTATTGGTTCAATCATAACATCCACAATAATAACCCATCTACTTTTAAACTCTCTAGAACCTTCCCTTGGATCCCATTGGTTAGTCCCTAACTAAAATGGCTACTATCTTTGGCCAAGGTGGTAAGATCCAACCCTCTATTATATTTCTCTCTCTTTTAAATACCCTTACTTCCTAAGTGTTTGAGGTTGATCAAATCATTCCCCTTTCTGCATAAAAGCATTCCTAGCCTCCCCCAAGTCTTTACCATCAACTTGCAGTTCAAGAAATTCTCAAACCAATAAGAGAGGGAAAAGGAGAAAGAAAGGATAATTACTATCCAACTTTTTATCCAATAAGAATTAGTTCCTAGAGTTTTATAGTAACTTGACGAGGATCTGTTAAGCTTTCCAATAAGCCCAAGATCAAAAAATTCCAGCCATTGGTTACTCTTAAATTCCTATTTGAAGTTTAATGATAAAACTAAAATTGTCATAAATTTCATTGCATTGAGCCCTGAAACTCGATGGATTGAAAGATTAGTTTTCCATGATCCAATGTTCCAAATTTTATCAAATTTGAACAGTTGGAGTAAATGTTATAAGCATTTAAAATTTTAGTTCAAAATTGAACTAAATCAGCTTTGGATTAACTGGAGCAGTCAAATCCTATGCTTAGTGCGATAAGATGGCCCAGCATGGGCCACATTGCCTGAGTAAAACTATGGATACAATCCTCATACTAATTAGTGGGTGACGTGACTTAATCAAAGCCCTCTATTCCTCGTTGATCCTATTCGACAGTCGACAAGCAGCACCGACGTGGTTATGTGGCTACTAATGGTTTGACGCATGTTTTGATACTCATCAAACTGTGTGGAAGTGGCAAAAATTGATTGTGCCACCATTTTAATTAAGTAAAATAATTCATTTTAAATGCATATAATTTTAAAAATTCTTAGAAAATTTAAATAAATTCAAAATTGAGCGAACTTGGGCGCATTAGAAAGGGCATGAGCTCTACTCTTTTTTTTTTAATATTTCCAAGAAATTTTAACTAATGCATTTTGGGAAAAATTAGAGATATAGATTTTCCCATTTTCTTCCTTTTCTCAAGATCTAATGATCTAATTGAGCTCAATTTTTAGGAGTTTATTCTTGAGCATGTTGACGGCCTTCTGTAATTTTCTTTAGTCATCATGAACTAAGGATTTTTATGATTTGAATTTCAAAACTCATGGAACCATTTTTTTACCCATAACTTTAAAATTCATAAATATTCAAACACTTAGAATTAGGATTTTATTTCTTTAATGGTGTTTTCATATTTATGTCAGAGTTAGTTTTCTAATGATTTTGCCCAAATCCAGCGAGTTTAGATCCTAAAATAAATCACCAAATCTATCGATATATTTGGATTTGGTGAACTATTTTTAAACCTTGGGGGGCTTTGATGAGCACAAATTTTTATATATTTTTTATAATTTTTTAGTAAGGATAAAAATATTTAATTAAAATGTAAGACTCATATTATTAATCTATCCAATTTCTGGAGGATTGGTAGCATTACATTTTTTTGAGTCTAGGCTATACTGATAAATAGCTTCTGGCACTTAGAAGTTGTTAAACATTATGTTCTATAAACCCTAAAATTAAATAACTTCAAAAATTAAAATATATTTAAAAGAAATTTAATACCTCTTAATCATTTAAAATTGAACACAAAATATCCTTCAAAGACCATGAATAAATAAAGTTATTCATAGATATTTTGAACTTATAAAACCTAAGAACTATCTAAGCCACGTTGCTTTTCCTACATGCAGTTAGATGATCTGTTAGGACAACTAACTCTATCCTTACCTAGGTGTTGGGGGTGGTGGAGTAACCTAAAGAATTGTTAAAATAATTTAGGGATTTATCAATCCCTACATAATGCTTAAATTTTCTTTGATATAAAAAGGGATTGCTCACCTTTTCTTTCATTGTGGCTTTGTTCAGCACAACATTAGTCAATATCCCAATGTTCCTCAATCCTCCAAGCAGCCCACTCTAAAACCTCATGGTAGATCAGATCCTCCATCTATTTTTTGCAAGATTAATAGCGCTTCTAGTAACCCTCTCGCCACTAATAGTTACCCTTCTTCCATGATCCAGTCATCCCTCCATCCACCACATTTGGAAATTTTGCATTCTAACATCAAGCATAGTGTGAAAGATGGACAAATTCTAGATAGCTATGGGCCTTGGAGTCTAGTTACTTCTAGAAAATCTAGGAAATAGAAGAAGAAGAATTCCAATGTTCGTATTGAAGGTCAAAAAGCTATTCTGCCTTCCTTGGCTGTCTCAAGTGGTGAAGTTAGTGAACCTAAAAAGAAAGTTGGTTCTGAGGATTTCATCATGAAAATTTATTAGGGATGTTAAACCCTTATAAACTAGCCTAAGGTTAACCAAGAGAGGGCGAGGGGGGGGGGGGGGGGGGGGGTTAATTAATAGTTTTAAAAATTTGTCAGTAAAAATAATTTTGAAAATCTTTTTGAATGTTTTAAAATAATTATAATTTTGCGATGATGTATAGATGTTTAACAAAACACAAGCAATAACTATAATCACTCGATCATCAACACAGAAGTAAAGTACAAAAAATAATCAGTAAGAATACACTAGATTTTAAAGTGGTTTGGTCAACTTGACCTACATCCACTCCTTGGAGCCTCCCCTCCAGGTATTGCACTAAAAAAAAGTGACTCTCCTTCTGCTCCCACAGTAAGGCAGAGAAGCCTTTACAAAACTCTTTTTTACCAACCCAGAGAGGCACAGAACCTGGACTCCTTTTGCTTCCTCCTAAAGAAGGCAGAGAACCATACCTCATTTTTCTTTCTCCTAGAGCAGGTAGAGAACCACGATCTTCTTACAGACAATCCTTCTTTCAGAGCACCAAGGGACGAGGGATGACAACTAGAGATGACGACTTGAATCCTTGCTTGGAGTAAAATTTGTGAAAACCTCATAAACTCCCCCTCATAAGATTCTCTCCCTCTCTCTCCCAAGCTCTCCCTCTCTCTCTCAAGACTCTCTCAGGTGAGGACAACAACAAAAGATTTCTATAGTTACAAGAAAAAGATCTTAAATAGAAGGGCTCAAAAATTGCCCTAAATTTCAACTTATCATCAAATATCATCCAGGATGATCCTTCGTTCATCCTATAAGATCAGTGTAAATAAGCCCTATTGGCATAGATGATCTGGTTCTTCTAGATGATTAGAAGACATGGTTTGTTCTGATCATCTAGGATGATTATGTGATCATCGTGGACGGTTAGTTAAAAATCAGAATATCATCCAAAAGATAGTTCAAATCATTCAGAAGAAAAGCCTGGACTATCAATAGAGAATGACTTGATCATCCAAGACAATATACATATTGTCCTGTACGATTAGTTCGAAATTTCCCGAAATTGTCCGACACAAATCTCGGGTCGTATAGAAAAACCATGCTGGACGATTTCAAACTGACTTGATTATCTAGGATGATATTGCTATCATCCCTTATGATTAGTTCAAAAATAGGACTATCGTCCGGTAGATAGTTCGTGTCATTATAGGTGAAATGCACTGGATGGTCAGGCTTTCTAATTGATCATCCAGGATGATCTTTTGATCATCCAAGATGATATGATTGAATCAATCAAACCTAAATTACTTTCCTTAATCACCTGACTAATTTAGGCATGATTGTAATGAATCATCTAGGATGTTACATGTATCATCCAGGACGATCAGACCAAAGTTCTAAAATAAAAACTTGCCTAACATAGCATGGCGATTGAGAATTTTTTATTTGTGTATATCATCCTATATGATGGGTGTATCATCTAGGATGATCTGCTTAAATAGACTGACTTAATATGGCTGCCCTAATTAGGGTTTCTATTTTTAATGGATCATCCAGGATAATATGTGTATCGTCCAAGTCGATATGAACAAAATTTGAACAGAAACTCTAACTCACTAAAACTCTCCCCCTGAGTGTGTGTGTGCAAGGTTACTTAGCTTGGGGATCCATTACATTACACTTGACTCAAGAAAGTTAAAAAATTATATTAAACCTGAAAGGTTAGACACTTACAGACTGACTCGATCTTGAGCTGGCTTGAATTGTAATTGATCTTGTGAACCTGAAAGGTTAGACACTTAAATAGAAATAGAAATGTTTTCTATCATCAAAATCATAATCCTTGAATCCATATTCACAACACATCATGCATCCAAGAAGATCTGATTCTCTTTTTTAGTTTTGTTTTGTGGTGGAAGGTTTCTTTTTGATGCTTTTTCCTAGTTTGTACTCCTTGTATACTTTTTGTCTTTATCTTAATGAAATTTCCATTTTAAAAAATATATATATATATATTATAAAACCTTACTTAATATACACAATTATAAATGCTAAATCAAGTAATAAAGTGATAGATTTGAGTATCGATCCTAGGAGGAAGAATGTTTTCTTGTAAATACTAGCACTATCTACTACAATTAGAATAATTATCCTACTATATAAAAATATGTTTTGGGGGACATTTAAGAACATAATTTAAAATAAAAAAATAAATGAAACACTATTTGGATAAAATGTTTTGAATTGATGGAATATAAGTATGATAAGTTTTTTTAATGAATCTTTTTATATTGATGCTATTCAGAGCATGTTCATCACCGACTGCTCATTCAAGCAAGAAGTGATAAATGATAGATTAAATCTTCCAACCTCAATGCCCCTCAAAACTACCATAGTTTGTCAGCCTATATAAAATTTAGAAGAGTAAGTAAAGCTTGACATTTAAAACCCCCTCATTACAATTCATCTCTATAAATTTGATATATGTCAAGCATTACGCTTATGCTTACATCATACAAATCTAATATACCTAGTTATACGTGCTTTCCTATTTCAAGGCTCCACATTACACCTAATATTAATTGCACATATAGCCACTATATGTATTAGATGGTGACCTAGTATATTGAAAATATCATTAAATTTTTAATGAAGAGAATTCATTAGTACTTCACATTTTATTTATAACATCAATACAAAACTAGAGAATTTAGCTAGACATAAAGAATAAGTCAAGAAAACTTATTTTCATTAATTACACAAAAAAAAAAGTTATGAAGAAAAGATATCACTGGACGGGTTTAATGATCTCCTTTACACTCCTCCTTAAATATATAGAATTTCTTCCATAAATATTGACCAAACACTCTTATGAAGTTAATCTAGTGCTACTTGAGTTCCCTTAGTTGTCACTCATAAGGAAATTGCATAGAAGCACTATGAAGATTGAAATTAACTAAGTCAATGAAATATTGTACTAACATTACAAACATACTATTTATAAAAAACATAAAAAAATGGACTCTAGCATCACAGTGCTCTAAACACTTGTGTTGCGGCGCCCATAAAATGAACTAACATCACAGCACTAAAAATTTTCTCCTTTATGGAGCTTTCTGATGTGGATGCACTATTTAATTAATGGATACATCACTTCACTAGTACATCATGTCATGGTAAGTTATAATTGTACATTGTGTGACTGCTAATGGTTGAGCATAACAGCATCTGTTTGGCACTCCCCTTAGCTTGGTGACACTGGAAATTGCCATCGTGGCGCTATGTAGATAGAGATTAGGCTTTATTGTGTTCACTGCTCCAGCATCATGACACTATCAAACAAAGAATGGGCATCGCCTTGTCCATATTGGGCTCTCCAGTAGTGTTAATAATGGCATCGCGGTGGTATAATGTCCTACATTATGGCATTGTATGATACTTTGAATTTCCTACCTATTATATATTTTTCCTGCATAACATAACTAAAATAACACGGTTTCACTATCAAATTAACATATAAAATATAACATTAATTATAATCATCAAATTCTCCTCAACTTAAACTCTTGCTTATCTTGAAGTAAATAAAATTTTGTAATTCTGGTTAAGTGATCAACCAATAAAAAAGTGATAATCTAAAATTACTAGAATATTAGATAATACATCACTATCTAGAATTAGTGAAAATGAATAAGGTTATACTTCTAATTTGGAAAAATACTAATATCTAAATTAATAAATCATTCTAGTTACAGTCGAGTTTGAAATTTTAAGCTATTGATTTAATCATTAACCTTTAATTGTTGAAGTGAATAATTGAGTTTTAATGATTAGATATGATGGTACTAAAATTATACTTTCACTAGTTTACCATCCCTTTTATTAGCTCTCATTTCTTATCCTTTTTAGTTTATGTATACGATTGTATTTCCAATCTTAAGCTTTCATTGAAACCCATTTTTGAATGAACTCATCTTTTTCTTTTTCTTTTATTTGAGAATAATTTTATAGTTCTTTTCTTTCGTATATTATATAATTAATGATTTAAAATATCAACTTTTGCTTCAGACCTTCATATAATATTAATGATTTCAATGTATGGACTTAATGAGATTACGAATTCCATCTTTAGGTTTGCTATGATTCAAATTTTAATCAACTCATATCTAACTTTTAATACAAGTTATTCATCTTACAATTTTAAAAGTTAATTTCTTAAAGGTATAGCTTATAATTTATATTAGAATAATATCTCAAATGGTTCAATGAGTTAAGTATTAGTTTTTCCAACCAACGAATTATAAACAAAGTTCATTCAAACTAGGATCTTGGGTTTATTATTATCCTAATTTTACATAATTTTAAATTATCATTTTTGTAAGGGTTAATTAAATAATCAGAATATAAAAATAATTGGATGATAATAATAACTTATGTATGAAGGGAAATTGTTAATACATAAATAAAACACATAAACAAACACTACAAACACATGATTTCATAAGAATGATAAAGGTGCATAAAACATATGTTGAACAAAAAATATGACATAACATTTAAAATATAACGGGTACTAGCATGACACAAAGATGGATTGCCTCCCAAAAGCGCTAAATTTTAAGTCTTCAGCTAGACTATACTAATTATTACATTTTATAGTGAACCAATTTAGCTATTTCTTATTACTGATCAATATCTCCTCCTAAATAAGGTTTCAAACTGTGGCCATTTACTTTAAAGATATGCAACCTTTTTGTCGTGTATTTCTATAGTCCCATAGGGAAATATCTTTATGACTGTGAATGGCCATGGCAACCTTAATTTTAATTTTCCTAAGGATAGCTTAAGTTTATATTTAAAAAGTAAAACATCCTGACTAGGTTAAATTCTTTCTTAAGAAATTTTTTATCATACCATTTTTAACTCTTTCAATGTAACTTCTTACATTTTTATAAGCTTCATTTCTAATTTCATCTAATTCACTCAATTATAGCAGTCTTTTTTCTTTAACACTTCTAAAATTTAAATTCAATTCAATTCTTTGACTACCCAGAATGCCTTATGCTATAATTCCACAGGAAGATGACGAACTCTCCTAAAAACTAATTTATAAGGAATCATACTAATTGGAGTGTTAAATGTAGTTCTATAGGCCCATAATGCATCATCCAATTTAATTGCTCCATGTTTCTTATTAGAATTGACAGTTTTTTGCAATATCCTCTTGGTTTCCTTATTACTAAGTGGCTCGACTTCATGGAAAATCATTATGGATGGATGGAGTTCCCTCAAAAGCATTGTCAGATGGAAAGTTGCATCAGGATCTTTAATTAATATCCTGAAGGATGTTTGGATACTTGATAAAAGTATTGATAAATGGCCTACTTTTATTGCGGATTTGGATGATGATAACATGACTCTGAATTCATTCATTTAAAATGGGTCTTGGAACATCTCTCAGCTGAAGCAATTTTTTGGGGAAGACCTGATGAAGATGATCATCCAAGTTGAAATATGCCCAGACTTGGAGAGGTTAGCTATCATGAATCCTTTCATTTCCAAGTTGTATTTTATGTTGTTATTATGTTCTTGGAATTGTAGAAGTGAAGCATAAGGGAGTGGAAGATAGTGTTATTGTTATTGCTACTAAAATAATCAGTTTTGTGGCTATTTCACATCAGGATTAAATCATCTCAGATTACTAGGGTGTTAATCAGTCTTCACTGCTATTTTCCAACTTTTGGCACCCTCCTCCTCCCGAGTGGTTTAAGATTAACATTGTTGCTTCATTATGGAAATCTAATAGTGCGGGTGTTGGTGGAGTGGTTAGAGATAGTAGAGGGAGATTCTTGTTGGCATTTGAATATGGTTATGTTCATTGGGATATTGCTCAGTTAGAATTGCTAGCTTTTAAATTATTGAAGAATGTTTTGCAAGGGTGGATGCATGAGGCGGAAGGCATTATCATTGAAGGTGAAAATCGAAATGTGATCAAGTTTCTTCTTGAAGTGTATGGCAAACCGGAGAAGTTGATTGAAGGCCATGAAGATAATGATTTGTTATTCTATAAAGAGTTCAATAATGTTTTATTTCATTCTATTAGTCATGGTGGTAATAATTTAGCTTATTATTGTGCTAACTTAGCTATTTCGTATGATTTCATTTGGGATATTTTTAGTTAGAAGAATATTCCTCCTTCTTTTCTTTCTTTGTTAAATGAGGAATGTGATAGGTTCCTTTATTTGAGTAGTTTGTATCTAAGTGTTTTTTTAATGCAAGTTGCTTTCTTCTAAAAAAAAAAATTCAGCTTACCCCCTGGTGTAAAGATGGTAAGTAGTAGTTATCCTATAAAAAATCCTGAAGTTCTCAATGATAGTTTCTATTCTTTTATTTCAAAAATGACTTCCTCCATCTCTGATTAAAGCTCTGGCATCTCAAATCTAGTAACAATATTTTTCTTTAAGAAGTTAATCACAATTTGAGCACCGATTTTAGAGGTTTGCACACCTTCAATCCATTTAGAAATATAATCGACATCAATGATAATATATTGGTTTTCATGAGATGGCACAAAAGGTCCCATAAAATCTAATCCCCAAACATCAAATATTTTCATTCCAAAATTTAATTCGTTGGCATTATTTTTAAAGTTGTTATATTGCCTACCCTTTGGCACAAATCACATCATTCTATATATTCCTTCACATCCTTGAATTGGGTAAGGCAATAAAATCTAGCTTACAGGATTTTAGAAGCAATCTATATCCTCAAAATGTCCCCCATCATTTGAGTTATGACACTCACTAATAATGAAATTTATTTCCACATCAGGAACTCATTTTCTCATGATTTGAACATTGCAAATATTAAACAAATAGGTTCATCTCAAAAGTAAGATTTAGTATCATGCACAAAATTCCTTTTTTGATATGCAGATAATTCATAAAAAAGTATTCCACTTACAATGAAATTTACAAGGTCAATATACCATGGAGATTTGTTCGCATGGAGAGCAAATAATTATTCATAGGGGAATTTTTCATTAATTTTGACATAAACTAATGCATGTTATTCAAGTCTAGATAGATGATTAGGAATATTATTTTCAGTACCTTTCCTATAAAAAATTTCTACATCAAATTTTTGCAATGACAAAATCCACCCAACCAGCCTTGGTTTGGTTTCTTTCTTTGTCATAAGATATTTATTGGTAGCATAATCAGTGTAAACCATAACCTTGGTCCCAATCAAATAAGATTTGAACTTATCAAAAGTAAAAAAATCACATAATTAAATTGTGCAGAATTCAAAGTTTTGCTAGCATAAAAGATAACAAGAAATTTCTTATCTCTCTTTTGCCCCAAACATGCACCAATAGCAACATTACTAGCATCACACACCACTACAAATGGTAAAGACCAATCAACAACAATAATAATTGGAGCAGTAGTTAAATGATGCTTTAGAGTATTGAAAGCTTTATGACATGCAGAGTTAAATATAAAAAGAACATCTTTATCTAACAAATGGCATAAAGGCTTACAAATTTTAGGAAACGCCATATAAATCTTCTATAAAACCCCATATCTAAAGAAGCTTCTAATTTCCTTAACAGAATTAGGTGGAGTAAGTTTTTCAATTTCCTAAATTTTTGCAATGTCTACTTTAAAATCTTTCCAAGACATCTTATGCCGTAAGGCAATACCTCTAGTTACTATGAATTGACATTTCTCCCAATTTAGCATTAAATTGGTTTCAACACATCTTTTTAAATTAGTAGTTAAGTGTTCTAAACATGAATTAAATATAATGCCAAATATAGAGAAATCATCCATATATATTTGAATACCCTGCACAATTAAGTTTGAAAAGACAAACATCGTGCATATTTAAAAAGCAGTAGGAACATTACATAATTTAAAAGGCATTCTCCTAAAAGAAAAAAGTTCTGTAGGGACTAGATAAAGTAGTTGTATCATGTTCCTCAGGTGCAATAGGAATTTGATGATAACTAGAATATTCATCTAAAATGTAATAAAATCAATACCTATCAAACCTATCATGTATTTGATTAGGAAATGGCAAAAGAAAATGATCTTTTTTGCTTCCTTTATTTAGTTTCCTATAGTCAATACAATCCTCCAACCTGTGATAGTCCTAGCAGGTATAAATTCATTATGTTCATTAGATATAACAATCACTCATCCCTTCTTAAGGACACAATAAATGAGACTAATCCTAGAACTATCTGAAATTGGGTAGATAATCCTAGCATCTAACCACAAAGAATTTCTTTTTTAACTACATCTTTCATGGAAGGATTAAGTCTTCTTTAAGGATCTACTTTAGCTATAGAATTTGCATCCATTAAGAATCTATACATATAAATGGAAGGATTAATTTCTTCAATGTTGGCAGTAGTTCTTCCAAAATCTTCTTTATATTTACTTAAAACCTTAATTCAATCTCTTAATATTGTTCTAGATTTGTAGAAATGATTATAGGAATAATGGTATTTTTGCTCAAATATGCATACTTAAGTTGATAAGGTAAAATTAAGTTCTAAAGTTGGCACCTCCTCAGAAGATGATTTCAGAGTATTATCTAAAGACTAAGTTTCCAACAATTTCGAATGTGCTTTGTTCCAACATTCTTCTCTAGATTTTATTTCAATGGGACCATTAGATGTATTTTTTTCTTGCTCATCTTTTTCTTTCTTAAACACTTCTCCATCAAATACTTTTTTCTTGAGATCTTCTACTAATATGTCCTCAAAATCCACCCTTAAGCAATCTTCATTTCTTTCTTGAGAAAATTTAATAAGTTTCAATGCATAAATTGTCAGCTCCAGGTCTTGAACTCTCATAGTTAATTCTCCCTTTTGAATATCAAGCATAGCTTTCCCTGTTTCTTAGAAAGGTCTTCCTAAAATGAGAGGTATTCCCATATCTTTTCCCATATTTAAAAAAATAAAATCAACAGGAAAATGAACTTATTAACCTTGATCAGAACATCCTCTATTACTTCTTTTAGATAAGTAAAAGTTCTATCAGTTAATTGAGGAGTAACAGAAGTAGGTTGAATCTCTCCTATATAAAACATCTTAAAAATTTGATAGGGGTGTGAGGTTAATACTAGATCATAAGTCACATAAAACACTCCTACAGAATTTATCTACAATAATTAAAGGAATGGTTAAACTCCCTGGATCCTTAAGTTTTTTAGGAATTTTCTTTTGTAAAATGGCACTACATGCTTCAGTTAATGGCATTGTTTCATAATCACAAATCTTCTTGTTCTTACACAAAATATCCTTCATGAATTTAGCATAAGTGGACATTTGTTCTAAATCTTCAGAGAAGAGGATATTAATGTTTAATTATTAGGCACTTCTAAGAACATTTGAAACTATTTGTTAAGATTTCTTTTGACCAGCCACTCAGGGAAAGGTGGGGTGGTCTCTCAACAACTTTTTTGTCAACCTTTTTAGGTTCTTTGACAAGTTCAAGTTGTTCAGAAGAAGTTTAGTTTTCTTGTTGTTCCTCTATATCATCCTTATCATGGGGTTGGACTTTCTCTTTATAAAGGTCTCTTAACTCTTTACCACTTATGAGTTGGATATTTTGACATTATTCTACCATGTTTCGATAATGTATCAATCTATCCAATTAACCTATCTAACCTTTAATTTTTTAAGAGCATTAGATTGATTTTTCAATTGCATTCCTTAATGTAGAATAATATTTTCCAAGGATTACTTCCTAATCCTTCCATGATATATTTATTCAAATTCTGTGGGGTAGCTCTACGGCATTACATATCTTGGCTTAGCAGCATAATATCTCTTAAGATCACTATTAACCTTAAATTCATCCAATTTTTAAGAAATAATGTGACTTAAGTAGTCAAAATGGATAAAGAATCAATTTCATAGACTTATGCCACCCTATTAGGATTCCACCTTTTAGCCAGCCACTAGAAATTATTTGTCACCATTTTCTCAAATAATTCACAAGCATCCTCAGAAGGATTTGACATCAAAGAACCTCTAGCTGCAGCATCAATGATAGCTCTATAGGATCCTACCAATCCATTATAAAAAAGTTTGAATTAGCATCCAATCAGGTAAGGCACAGTACGGGCACTTTATAAATATCTCTTTAAATCTCTCCCAACTCTCATAAATAGATTCTCTATCTAATTTGAGTAAAATAAGTAATATCATATCTTGGTTTGGCCATCATAGAAGGTGGGAAATACTTTTCTAGAAATTTGTGGGCCTACTCATTTCGTGTGGTAATAGAGCTTGGGGGGTAAATAATTTAACCACTTTTTGCCTTGTCTCTTAGAGAAAATGAGAAAAGTCAAAGTAAAATGGCATTATCACTAACACGATTAAACTTTTGCATAAATATCTTCAAAATTTACTAAATATAAGTTGACATATTAAATGGGAGTTCCCCCAAACTTAGAATTTTGTGCCATCTGAATGATTGTTAATTTTAATTCAAAGTAGTTAGCTTGGATGGCATGTCTATTTATGCTTTGATGAAATCCGTCTACTATAGGGTTTGCAAAAACCTTAAGTGGTCTAGAATGATCTAAGTCTTGAACAAGGTCAACCATTTTCAAAATCTTTTTGGTGGTTCTAATTTTAGAAAGGATTCTCTCAATTTTTGAATCAAGATTTACCAATGATTTCTTCCTATGGCTTTTAAGCATGTAACCATAATTATGTAATTAGTAAAATAAAATAAAAGAATAAAAGAATATAATAGGACTAATTATGCAATTGATTCAATAATATAGTAAATTTTGTAAATAAAATAAATTCTTCCTGGGTAACGATGGCAAAAATAAGATGTAGGCGATGAAGTAACCTAAAGAATCATGAAAATAATTTAGGGCTCTATCAACCATAAATAATACTTATGTTTTCCTCGATATAAAAATTATAAATGCCCCCTTATAAAAGTATACATGTCGAATCAAGTAATATAGTGATAGAGTCGAGTATCAATCCCACAAGGAAGAATGTTTACTTTTAAATACTAGTACTATTTACTACAATTACAACAACTATCCAAGTCAATAAAATTAAGTTTTGGTGGAGATTCAATAAATTAATTTAAATATAAAAAAATTAAATTTATGCATTATTTTGCTAGCAGATCATGCCCTGTTCAGTTATAATAATAGAGTTATAGCGCTACTGACATTTGAGCATTGTGGTGTCCACTTGACACTCCTCTCATCTTGGCGGTGCTAGAAATTAGCATTGTAGAGCTATGGAGATAGAGATTGGGCTTTGCAGTGTTGACTCCTCCAACGCCATGGTGCTGCTGAACTTAGAATGGGCACCACCATGCCCATATTAGGTACTCCGATGGTGTCAATGATGGCACCGTAGTGGCATAATGTTCGATGAAATTGCATTGTATGATACTTAGAATTTCATGCTTTTTTTGGATTTTCTTGCACAACTCAACTAAAATAATATGATTTCATTGGAAATTTAAAATAAAAATCTTAATATTATTTACACTCAACACTAGGTCAGGTGGGGTGATTTACTTGTCAGTTGCTTTATTGGAGAGTACCTTTTGTATGTTTACTTATTTTCAGTATTCCACACTAACCCACTGTGGGCAAGTTAGCAGGGTCTTCATTGCGCTTGAAGTTTTCTACACTTTTTTTATTTGTATAGGGATGTTATGCTCCCAAAATTTCTAAGAAAATTTGGGAGTTAGAAGTTTAGTTTGGATAATCAAATAAAACAAAATATAGAGTTTTTAGTGAGTCATCAAATTAGTGTCCTTTAAACATAAAGTTAAAATGACTTATCTTAAGTCCATTATACAGAGTCTGATTTACTCCTTTCACCTCTTAGGATAGAGTTGATCATATTGTACACTACATCTAGAGCAATTGCTTGTGTATTAGATTTTCTGTCGGCACTGCATTCCAAGTAAGCATAAGCCCAGAGGTTTTTGCACACCTCACATTCCTTATAGAAGAAGTTTAAATAAATCAAATGTATTTTCTAAAAAACTTATTATTTCTTTGAGAGAATGTCTTGTATTTTAAAGTACATATGGAAACTCCAATCTATCTTAAATCTAGAATGAGTCTAATCTCCACTTTAGTCAAAGTGTTCTCTTCAAAGATGTAATTGACTATAGGGGCTTACCTCTATAGGAACCCAAGATCACACTATAATGTAAACACTATCTTAGTTCGCTAAGATGGGGGAAAAATATTTTAAACATAGACTAAAGATAATCTTGGGTTAGTTTTGTATTTGAAATGATAAATGAATGTGAATTTTATTCTTCCGGATGATCTTTATATTTGCTATGCCAAATTTTAATATGAAAATAAATTATTATTTTTCCTCATGTTGATAATATAGTGTTAGTTTATCTTTTAAGAAAATTATCGCTAATTTTACTTATTTGATTAAATAAATATTAAATATCAAATTGGTGGTATAATCATTACATAGTTAATTTTTTCCACACTAGCAAGACAAAAAATAAGACAAAGATAAATCCACTTGATATAGAAAATATAGATGAAGAAGAAGATGATGATGAATATGTCCCAAATTTGGCTAGCAATTTTGTTGATCAACTAAGTTAGAATGATGAAAAGATAGCTATAATAAAGAAGAAACTGGAAGAATTAATGGTAGTTATAGCCGCTCTACAAAGCAATGAAGTTCCTTCAACTAAAGCTCACATAGATTCTACTCCAGTTGAGTTTGTACAACACTACAATAACTCTAAAGAGGTTATAAAGGAAAATAAAATTGAAGTAGGGAAGTCAAAGAAAGTGATAGTACAAAAAGTAGACATAAACCAAATGATAGAATAGTAATTGAAAGAAGCTCTTGCATAGTCAAAGCATACCTTATCTATTCTAAGGGGTAGAACCTTCCTAAAAGAATATGACTTATTTACTTATACAGAATGATTCGTGTCACCTTCCTTTAAAATTTTTTATGGAAATGAGAATCCTAAGCATCATCTGGCTTACTTTTGGCCTAGTTGTTAAAATGTAGTTAGTAGTGATGTGTTCTTATTTAGGCAATTTATAAGTAGCATGTCTAGCGTTGAATTTAAATGGTATATAGAGATACCCTATGGGTTAGTGCACACTTTTTTAGAGTTACTACAATTGTTTATGAAAAGGTTTGATGGGGCACGTCATCTTGTCATAGTAGGGGAACTAGTATTGGAAAAATAAAAATCAGATGAAAGTATAGTAAAGTACATCTTGAGATGGAGGAACATCATTATGAAATGTGAACCTCAAATCCAAGAACGACATGGTATGAAAATTCTTTAAAAGAATATTAATGGTCTAATTGCTTCCTTACTTTAAGGGTTCACAATCAAAACTTTTGTGAAGTTATTGCAAGGCGTATAATCTCCAATAGGAGATGACTCAGTTAACTTTCATAAATAATCAATCCCCTATGGAGATAAAAGAATAAAACATCTAATAATCTTGGAAAAAGAAGTCTAGAATAGTGTCAATAAGGGATATCAGAAAATAGCCAATGTAGATTCACGCAGAAAATTCAAGTCACCCTCCAAAGTATCAATAGTATAATAAACCTCAAAATGATCAACAATATAGAAGACCCTATTACACTACAGAAAATATAGCAAAGGTTTGAGGTACTTAATAAAAAAAACTTATTCATTCAAAAGGAAAGTTATAAGATGAATCTTCATGAATCATCTAAAGAAAACAGAATTCAAATTGTCAGAACAAATGAAGTTGAAAGAAGTGGGCAATGTGGGATAACCCATGTATTTCCCATATCATCAGATGATCACTGATGATATAGAAGGCTGTGTAACTTTCAAAGAGTCGCTTGAAAGAAGCATTTAAAATGGATTGATTGTGATACCGAAAGAGGATTTAGCGGATTCTAATTAAGGATCTGTGAAATGTGTGATTGGAGAGTTTTCTGTATAAATTATAAATTCAAAACCTGATGATAATTAGGAAATGGATTTATCGTGATCTTTTAGAAAAATTTTAAACAAATTTTATCATTCATATGCTCAGGTATCTTAAGAGTATAGAGTCCCATTAAGATTTATTTGGCACCTCTTGAAGAACTTAAGAGAGTTCCTATTGAAGAACCTAAGAAGATATCATCTGATCAATCTTCAGCAATTTAAAAACTGGAGCTAAAGAATAAAAGTAGCAATATAAAGAAAAAGTTATAGTTTCTTCTAATGGAAAAATAAAGGATCTTGAATCGCTTACACTATATGATTTCTATTTTGTCCCTCCAAGGGCTAAGACAGCAATGAAAAAAGTTTAGCGTATATCTTGTCTATATCTGGTGATGTTCAAATAAATGTTACGATAGAAATCAAATCTTAAAAACTTGAAATAAACTTAAATGAGTTAAGAGGGTCTCTTAAATATTTCTCTGATAGTGAAGCCACTATCTTTGATATTCTTTTTTTTTTTTTTTAAGAATGCATGAAGAAATTTTATTAAAGAAAAAACTTACAAAAGCCTAAGTGATTGTACTACAATCGCAATCCCCCTTAAGCAAAGAAATGAAGCTAGGAGGAACCTTATTATAAGAGATGTCATCCCAGAAAAAATTGAAAGAACAAGCATAGTTAGCACAGTAATCTGCTAACTTATTACACCCTCTATTAACATAATGAAATAAAACTTGGTTAAAGACCAAGAGAAAGGAGAAATCTTCTATGAAAGGACACCCTTCTTTGAACGGCATCTTATTGAAAAGCTTTTGAAGCAATTGAATGATATTCTTATTGTGCCCCTCTATGATGATTCCTTTGCAATCATACATCCATTCTTGGATAAACTCCTTAGCCGACAAGATGGCTAACAATTCCAAATGAGCTGAATCCCAATGCATATAATTCTGACTGAAAGCACAAAGGAACCGTCCTCTATGATCTCTAAAGACACCACCAACACCAGCTTGGTAGTTGCTCTTTAAAGAAGCATCAATGTTCAACTTAATCCATTCGGGAGGTGGGGGAATCCAAAATGAAGAGAGCTGCGAGAGCTGGTTGGAATCCGAGTATTCAGAACTTCTTTTGAACGATGTTGTTGCCATGCTAACTGCATTAGCAGCTATTACCGTGAGACAATCCTCCTTACCACCATGTAACACTTTATTTCTACTCTTCTAGCTGTAAAAAACTGTAGAGAAATATAAGTTACCAATGAAATCACTTCAACCCCACTAAACAATCGTGAAAAGAGGAAAAAACAGGTAAGTTGAACCCCCATTTCCTGATAATGTTGAAGACTTCCGCAAGTTTAAGACAATTTACTGCAGTATGAGCAATATTCTCCACCTCCTTACAACCTCTAGGACACCCATTATACAAAGCCAATCTTCTATGCAACAAGAATTCGTTAGAAGGGATTGCATTGATGCATAACCGCCACCAGAAGAGTTCTACCCGAGGTCAAAGCTTTAATCTTTTCCTCCAACGCCATTGCAGGTCTTCACTTCCACCCTCATACCTTTTTTGGATAATTAAGGAAGATAAAGATTTTCCAGAGCATTTGAACATTAGCTCTAGTTGATCATTCCTGAGATCAGGAGAAATATGAATAAGTTTGATTGTATCAACTAACTGTTGCCCAAAGACTTGCTTTAACTTCTCCTCATCCCACAACCCGTTACATATAAAGCTGTCAAGTCTTTGCGAATTGTCATCCAAAACTGTAACAAATGTCGGCCATCTAGAAATGGATTTATCAAAAATCCACACATCTTCAAAGGTATTGATAAGCCAACCAGGGGACATTTTCCACCTTACAATCTCCAATAGATATTTGAACCCATCCAGAATAACTGTTATCGTAGTAGAGATGCTCCTTTTTAAGTTAAACTCCCATAATTGATCCCCATATTTCGCACGTAACACCCTATTGAGAAGGGAGTAAGGCTTTAAGATAAGGTTCTAGGCAAACTTGGCTCGGAGAGGACCAGCTTTTGAAGCAATTGATTGAATCCCTTGGCCTCCAAATCTTTTCGATCTGCACAACACTTCCCAAGAGACATAATGCAAACCCTTACTACCATCAAGCTTATCCCATAAGATGTCCCTGCACATCCTATCCAAATTATGAAGAACTCCAAAAAGGGACCGAAGAATGTGTTGCAAGAAAATAAGGGAGAGTAGATAACACAGTTTTAACTAGAAGAAGCTTCCCTACAAGAGATATAAATCGATTCCCCCAGCATTAAGATATTTAGAAGATTTCACCAAAAGGTTACTGAAATCAACTGCTGTCAATCTCCTCAAAGCAATCCTTACACCCAGATAAGAGAATTCATCCACTGCTTTAAACCCTAAGGTTTTAGCAAGAGACCTTCTCCTTACCTTTTGAACTGACTTACCAAAGATAATGGAGGACTTATGAACATTGATTTTCTGCCCTGACCACTTGCAATAATCCTCCAATATTTTGCTAGCTTTTTTAACACACTTAACATTTTCTCTTAAAAACAGTACAATGTCATCAACATACAGTAAATGGGTAACTTTCTCAGATCTGGGAGAGATTTTGATACCCAAGCACCTCCCCCGACGGGCAATACCGTCGATCAAAAGTTGAGAACATAAGATAAAAAGATAGGGGGACAAGGGACAACCTTGTCTGAACCCCCTCTTAGCCTCAATCCAATTTGTACATTGACCATTAAATAATAATGTAAACTTCAGTTCAACAACACATTGTAGTAGCAGGAAAAAGAATGTATTAGGAAACCCCAGATTTTCCAAACTTTGCATAAGGGTTGACCAACTCATACAGTCGTAAGCCTGTTCCATATCTATCTTTATAGCCATGAGCCCCTCTCTAGATTTAGAAAATCTAAACTTGTTAAGAACTTCTTGAGCAAAAAGAATATGATCTGAAATAGAACGTCCCTTAACAAAGGCCGCTTGTTCTTTAGAAATCAATTTAGGAATAACCCCAACCAATCAATTTAAAAGCATTTTAGCCACTAACTTGTAAGTAGACAAGCAAAGACTTATAGGTTTATAGTTAGTAGGATGACAAGGGTTCTCAACTTTGGGAAGAAGAACTACTAAAGTCTCCTTCCAACTAGAATTCATATGGCCCGTCATAAAAAACAAAGAAACTACATTCCAAACATCATCTCTGATTATTTGTAAATAGGATTTAATAAAAGAGTAAAAGATACCCTCAATTCTTAGAGATATGTTGGCTTCTAATTGAGAAACTACCTTGTCCAGCTCTTCAATCTTAAAAACTGACTGAAGGAGTACTTTATCAGATTCTTCCAGCACTTGTAGAGGTCTCGACCAGCCCTTTAAATTACAGCTTTTGTCTTTCCATTTCTTCATAAAGAACTTGCAAAAGACCTCTTCTATTAGCTTTTGGTCCTCAAGCAGCTCCCCATCTTCATTCTTAATTTGGTGAATCCAGTTTATGTTGTGCCTACCAAAAGCAAAAGTATGAAAAACTTTTGAATTTGAGTCACCATCAGCTAGCCACTTAGCCTTGGCTCTTTGTTTCCACCAAGTGTTGAGACGTGCAAGAGTTATATTCAATTCATGGACTTTAGATTTCAACAGAAAAAGTTTTTCCACTGATAATTCTCCACCTTCCGCTTCTTCAGTCTGAAGGATTAGGATATCCCTTTTTAGTACTTCCTTTAGTGACATAAGGTCCTGATGCTTAGACTTGCTCCAGAAAAAAAGAGCTTTCAAAGCTCTCCTAAATCTCACGTTGAGGGCTGTTGCAGCGTCTCCCTGCACTCTTCTCCACCAGGATTTTGATACAACCGCAGTTGCTGCCGGGTAAGAAGACCATACCTCCTCATATCTGAGTAGATTTTTCCTCCAGAAAATAGAGGAGCAAAGCTTGATTAAGATTGGACAGTGGTCAGATGCTATACACTGCAGGTGCCTCACAGCAGGCATTTGGATAGCCTCCAATGCAGCAGAATTTAGGATGCATCTATTAAGTCTTTCAAGTATCCTAGCACCCCCTTTCTTGTTGTTACACCAAGTGTACTTTGGACCAATTGTTCTCACATCATGTAGCCCACCTTTTGAACATCAAATTACTCATATCAAGAGCACTTTGGTTTAGAGAAAACCTTTTCCCTCCCTTCTTATCCTCTTGTGACAAAATGCAATTGAAATCACCCCCAATGACTAAGGGCTGATTAATTTCAAAAAAGCCTTCCAAGATGTACCACAAGCTCCTCCTCTTATATGTATCATTGCTGCCATAAATCGTAGCTATGGTCCAAATTCCCTTATTGACAATTTCTAGTTCACCTACCACCACTTGAGAAGAAGCAACCAAAACTTTAAAAGCAGCGAAATCCCTTCTCCAACAAATCATACTCCCTCCAGAGAGCCCTTCAGCCAGATAAATGAAGAAATCCCACACATCCCAAATAAGCTTATTGCACTCTTGTCTATCATAGGAAGATAACTTTGTTTCTAAAAGCCCAACAAAAATTACATCGTACTGCTTCACAAACTCTTTTAGATAGTGGGACGCACCAACCTTTCTTGCCCCCCTACAATTCCAAAAGGCTAAAGCAGCCATTAATGATAAGAAAAGGGATTGCTCCCTTTCTTACCTTTACGAATTCCTCCATTCCTTCTACCATGATTGACAATATTATCTTTTCCCAAGGATTTCATAACTTTCTAGAGCTTAGATTCAGTATTTTGATAGGGATAACCTGAGTTCGCAAGTAGTCTAGAAGGACTTACTTGAGTTCGCAAGTTACCCTTCCCAAGATTATCAAATGAAGAAGAAGGGGAAACCTCATTAATTGAAGTCATCCCTAGTGAATCCAAAGGTTTAGCCACCTCAATTCTATCTTGAACTGGAGCTGATTCCTTGATAGAAATGGATTTCAGAATAGCTTCAGATTCTTCAACATCAACTTGTGGATTTAAAGTAACACTTGTGTCATCAATATTGTTCCCAATAGGCTAAACAATTTCCCCTTCCTCACATTCCAGTGAACTGTCTAACTCTACAATTGAGGCCGGGACCAAGATAGGTTTCTCACTCTCAGCATTAGGTGGAGCAGCTCCTTCCATAGCCAATTTGTTCTTTCTCAAATTTCCAGGGACAACCCTGGATCCACCTCGGACCGCTTTCTTACTTCTCTTATAGTTGACATGAATCCAAGCCCCATAAGAGCCATTCTCATCCATAGTCTCCTCCTTTTTTTCTAAACTTTCCATGCTAAGCTTCGAGCCCCTCTCTTACAACAATTGTAGCCCCTTCTCCCTTCTTGCAGTCCTTCTTAACATGACCAATCAATCCACAATCATAGCAGAAAGTGGCAATCCTCTCATACTCAAACTTCTGAAAGAACCTGCCCGTCATGCTCTCCACCCAAACTCCAAAGGGAAGCACCTGATCCAGTTTTATTCGAACACAAACACGAGCAAACTCTCTTCTTCCCCATTGAAACATGTTTCCATCCAACAACATAGGGGAACCAACCATAGAAGCAATCCTAACCACATTCACTTCATCCCAACATTGAAGTGGTAAGTGCGGCATCCTTACCCAAATGGGAGATGACAATCCCTTCATTGAAAGGGGAGAGAATTCTGGACTCCACTTATCCAAGCCAATAATGTGGCCGTTTACAAACCACGGACCACCAGTGAGAACTCCATCCAAAGCTTCTGTACTTTTAAATTAACACAAGAACCAACCAATTCCAAGGGTTGTGAAGTGAAACTGACCAAATTGGGTCCATTGACATCTTAATTCCATGCCTACAACATGAGAAGGAACATCCTTCCCAAAAACTTTTGTGACCACCGAATTTTTAAGGACCATAGAGTTAGATATCTCACTTTCTTCATGGAGCTTGACAGCCTTGCCATCATCTATCAAAACTTTTTCCTTGCTGTCAAAAGAAACTCTAATATGATCCTTCTTAATCCAAGGATTATTGACTCCACTGTTCTTTGGGACCTTCTCTGGTATTACAACAGAGAACTTATCTTCATTCCCTTTAGTCAATGAAGAACCCTTATTTTCTAAAAACCTTTGCTGTACCGCCTCCCCCACAACAGCAGACTGAATATTTTTGTCAATAGAGCTCATGGAATTCACATTTATCACACCGTTGCCAGGGATTGCTTTTGAATTCCCGAACCTATTAACAAAAATTTTCAACCAAGAAGATGACGCATGATTATCGAAAGGATTCGAATGGAAACAATCATTCACATTATTAGAACACGGAGAATCAAACTAAGATTCAAAAGCAATACCTTTTCCCTTTCCCTCAACATGAAGAATTACCTTAGGGACCTCCTCCACACAATCTCTGATCATAATACCAGTAGAACATTTCTTCTGCACACCAACGTTATCTTGATACAAACAAGTCTTGGGACGAACATTCTCAGCTATTTCCTTCTGTATAGACTCCAAACCTGGAGATCCTGATGATGTTTTGGCAGCCGAAGGCCGGTGGCAAGGTCCATCCATCTCTGATCAATTCGCCGGATAAGAAGAAGCAAATGCGCGAAGAACAAAATTTGAAATCAACACGGCACTTTATCTCTCTAAACGACACTTTCTCTCTCTAAACAGCACTTTCTTTGATATTCAGGGAGAGCCTATCTGTATAGAAATGATGATGTCTTACTCTGATAGTTCATCAAATGAAGTATTAAAAATAAATTAACATTTAAAATCGAAAGATTGTACTGTCTCTGCCTTATAAGATATTGTCTAAGTAAATTTGCACAGTGGTAAAGTTTTTACCAATATCTACGTCCACAGCTACAAATGAAAATAAGTGGCTTATACTCCAGAAACTTTAATGCCAGTTCATATAAATTTATATGTGGCTTATTTAGATATTCCTATAGTGATTATATAATATTACCAAATGTCAAAAAATTACCTACAAAATTTAATATCTACAATGCTTTGGTTCTTTCCAAAGAAATGAGGAAGGCTTCAATCAAAGCTTTATGAAAAGCTTTGATTGACCCAGAGATATATATGGCTCAGTTAGCATCAACACAGTCAGAAGAAACACTGAGTTGCAAAGAATTTTCAAAAATTACATTCACAGATGAAGGTATACTATTGTGAACTCTAGTTCATAATTGTCCAATATATATATATATATATATATATATATATATATCTCTCTCTCTCTGTGTGTGTGTGTGTGTGTGTGTGAATGTATTTATCCAAGTGCATCGGTCAACATTATGACTCTTAGAACTCTCGCATACTTAAGGGTGGATACTCGCAAACTCAGTTATGATAAAATGGTGCTGTGAGGCTTTAATAAAAAAAGTGAGAGGGCTTTGGGTTGAATTATCTTTCTTTTGGAAATAGGAAATTTGAAAATTGATGCCAAATTCCATATAATAGATTCTGAAGCTTCATTTAAAGCTCTTTTGGGTAGACCCTGGATAAATGAGAAAAGAATTGTGCCATCCACCCTTCACCAATATATGAAATACTTTTATAAGGAAGTATAACATTATATGAAGTGTGATTTACAATAATTTTTAATTCATAAAGTTGGAATATATGAAGATGCTTCCTACTATCTGCCTAAAAAAGTAGACTGTCTTCCCTAAAATCTCACACAAGCTTAAGAAGCAAAGAAAGGAATGAAAAAGGAGAAGAAACAATGAATGAGAAGCATCTCAATCTTGAACATGATGTTCGTTGATCACCTGCCCCTCCCTCACAAAGTGGTTGTAGAATGCCTCAACAATATAGAGGAAGTGGTCGACTATGGAAAAAATTAATTGGTTAAAGAAAATGAAAACAAAGTGTGTAAGTAAAGGTGCCTATAATACATATCGATTTTGACTCCAGCTCAGAAGAGGAATCATATGTAATTGATAAAAAGCCATAGGCTGTAGACTACAAGAATAATGCAAAGTAACCAAAGTTTGAGATTTTGTTAAATTTAATAGTTATGAGGGTCTTTGTTACTAGGGAAGCAATTTTAGATCCTTTTACATGGAAATTTTAAAGAAGTATGTTGAAATATTACCCTTACTCCACTCTCCCAAAGTAATGTTAAAAGGTTAGAGATGAAAACCTTTCTTTGTTTAAACCCAAACACCAAAGCCAACATCTTTGTACCTTCTACCAGTTAAACCTAGAAATCGATGTGATCTTGACAACAACAACAATAATAACAACAACATTAAGCCTTTGTCCCACTACGTGAGGTTGGATAAATGAATCCTTTTTTTCCATTATGTCTTACTAAAAGGCAAATTCTAGTTTAAATCTAATAAACAAATATCATTTATAATATTTTCTAATCAAGCCTTTTTAGGTCTACCTCTACCTTTGTTAACATAAGTCAAATCTAATACCTCTACTTTCCTAACCGGGTCATTGGAAGGCCGTCATTTTATGTGACCAAACCATTTATTGTGACTCTCTCTTATCTTATCTTCCACTTGAGCTACTCCAACCTTTTCATGTATAAGCTCATTTCGTATCCTATCTCTAGGGGTAAAACCACTCATCCACCAGAGCATCCTCATCTCTGCAACACTTAACTTAGCATTATGCTTCTCTTTTAATGGACAACATTTGGAACCATAAAGCATTATATGTCTCACCACACAGGGACTTTTTTATAACACAACAAGCCCAATGCGTTCCTCCACTACAACCATCCAACTTGAATTCTGCTGATAATATCCCCATCTAATTCACCATCACTCTAAACAATAGATCAAATATATCTAAACCATGTACTCTTATTAATAACTTGATCTCCCAAAGTCACAATCCCCTCACTAGGTCTATTACTACTAAAATTACACTTCATATATTCCATTTTAGATCTACCCAAGTGAAAACCTTTAGACTCTAAGGTTGATCTCCACAATTAAAGTTTACCTTCAACTCGCTCTCTAGTCTTATCAACAAGAAGAATATCATCACCAAAATGCATACACCAAGGTACATCCTCATGCAAATGTCTAGTGAGAACATTTTCTCTAGTGAGAATGATGTGACCTTCAATGATCTATTTATAGTTGAAATAGTCTAACTCCCTTTTGATTGGTACTTTAATTGTGTAGGAAATTTTTATAAGCAAGTTTTAATGCCATAAAATTGGACAAGATGTAAAGCTAGCAATTTAAACATTTGTGGGATAAAAGAAACCATAAACATATATCAAGATCTGGCATTGGCTTCAATACTCTATGTTCATTTGATGATGATGAACATTGCTTAGTTATATCAAATGATCTTGAGTCAAATGATCTCTTTTTAGAAAATGTTAAAATCTTTAATGACCTATGTTTAGAAACTTCAGATGATTTGAATTACTCTCAAGTTAGGGATGCACCTCTAGAACTTGAAGAGGAGATTAAATATACAATAAATAATTTGAAAGAAATAAATTTGGGTACTGAAGAAAATCATCATCGAATTCTTTTAAGTTCTTTATTGAATGAGGATGAGGCTAAGAAAATGATCAAATTACTCAAGGAATTCAAGAACAATTTTTCTTGGAGTTATGATGATATACCAAAATTATCTCTAAATATAACAGTTCACAACTTAGAAATTTAACCAATAATATTTCCAATCAAAAAAAGCTCCTTAATTAATGTGGCTTGATGTCAAACAAGTCATATCATAAGTGAAATATTTAATCAATGCTAGTTTAATTAGGGAAGAGAAATATTTATATGGTTAGTTAGCATTACTCTAGTAAAGAAAAAAATTGTCAAATTGAAGTTTGTATTAACTTAAGATATTTGAACAAGGCCTTCCTTAAATATGAGTTTTTGCTTTCAATACTAGAACTCATGTTTGATTTTGTTTCTTTGCGTGCAATATTTTCTTTTATGGTTGGCTCGTCTGGATATATTCAAATTAAGATGGCTCCTGAAGAAGAAAAATATACAGCATTCAGAACAATGATGGGTGTCTATTGAAATAAAGTAATTCCATTTTGATTATAAAAATATTGGAGCAACTTACCAAAGTGTAATGACAAAGATTTTTTATGAACTTATTCACCACCATGTCAAATGTTATGTTGATGTTCTAGTTATTAAAAGTCTTGAAAGAGATAGCCATTTATATGATATGAGAATTATTTTTCAAATATTATATTAACATTATCTAAAAATTAACCCTTTGAAATGCACTTTTAGTGTCAATATAGGGAAAGTTTTAGGTTTTGTTGTCAAACACTGTGGAATCCAAATTGATTCGAATAAAATCATGGCAATAATAAAAAGGCCTCCACCCAAAAGTCTCACATAATTAAGATATTTTCAATGTTGATCACGATACCTTAAAGATTCATATCAAATTTATCAGGCAGATGTTAACCATTTGTAGCTCTATGCAAGAAAGATGTTTGCTTATGCTTGAATGAAAATTGCCAGAAAGCTTTCAATAATACAAAGTAGTATTTGAGAGATCTTCCAGATTGGGCTGCACCCATTTTGGGAAAGCCTCTTATTTTATATACAACAAATTTAAGTTATTCTCATGGCATATTCTTAGCTCAGGTTAATGTCGAAGGAAAAGAGAATGCACTTTACTGTTTTAGTAAAAGTTTACTTCTTATTGAAGCAAATTATCCTCTGATAGAAAAACACTTCCTCACTTAAATCTTCACTGCTCAAAAGTTAAGGCATTTTATGCTTTTCCATAAAGTGAATTTAAGATCTAGATTATCCTGTTGGTCAATGATTCCATTCCAGTTTGAAATAACATTCATCCCGTTATATGTTGTTAATGGGCAAGCTATTTCAAAATTTTTAGCAGCTTATCCAATTCAGGATGATTATTTGTTAAATGATGAACAACAATATAGAAAAATCATAAAGCTAGAGTTAAACGAAAAATCCACTTAGGAATTCTATTTTGATGGTGCTTATTCCATAAAACAAGAAATATGTGATCATATTTGTTGATGGAATTTTGAAAAAAGAGGTTTTGAAAAGTTTAGTTCTCCTTAGAGAGTTTTGGAATCGACTTTGAATTTTAATTCTAAAATCAAACAACCCATAAGAAAAAGTATATGACCTCGAGGGGTTAAAAGAGGATTTTAAATTGGGGTTCAGATCTAAAATTGCAAATTTGACCTTGAATATCGTAACCCGATTCAAGAAACAACTTCAGAGGACCTCGAAAGGCCAAAATGAAGTTCGATATAATTTCTAACTATGATATTCTAGGTTAATTATTGTTAATTTCATATCCAAAGTTTTATTAAAAAATGATATATCCCCCCCCCCCAAAGGAAGAGAATATCATTCATCAATAATCATTTGGACATGATGATAATGATCATCATTGATTAAGTTTTTCCAAAGAAGTCTAATTTAAATTTTAAAAATTTTCTTTTGGAAAATTAGGAATTAAGTTTAAATCTCAATTTCGAAGGTTAACAAGCCATTAAGGATAATATACCGCCTCGGAAGGCGGAGATAAAATCTCGTAACAGGTTTAGATCCAGAATTATAAATTTTCTCTTGATAATCATAACCTGATTTAAGGGAGAACCACATATGACCCCAGAGAGTCAAAATAAAGTTCAGCCAAACATCAAACTAAGATAATCAAGAGAAATGATTATTAATTTCATATTCAAATTCATCTTATCAAATAATATTTCTCCTAGAAGGAAAAAAGATATCATCCATTAGTAATCGTTCAAAGTTGATGATGAAGATTATTATAAATTTGATTTCCTAAAAGAAATACCAATTAAGTTTTAAAAAATTGATGTGAGTTCTAAATCTCCTACGAGCATAAGCCCTCATAGCTAATTATATTTTAGGAAACCAAAGTCCCCTATGAAGACTCTTGATTAAAATAATGGAAAAAATTATATTTGAAGATTTTCTAAGAGTGATATCAAATGGATGAAACATGAATTTTAATTGGGATTGGAGCATGATTGAGCATTTATTTTTTGAATTAAAGGATGAGAGGTAGGAGGCACTTTGGGATTCTGAAATAATTCAAAAGCATCCCAACCTAAGCTAAGTGTTGGGCTTTAAATTTTGGATTGAGAGAGTTTTTAATTTGAGTTGATTGATTTATTTGAAATTTTTTATTATAATCTTGAAGGTTAGGGTCTTATGATTTAAAATCTTTCCCAGATCCTAAATCTAAATTGGGCATCGAACCATGATGGCCCAAACTTAACTAATCTAGTGTAAAATTAGAACTCACCCCAGCCTAGATTAGAGTGCCAGCTAACCACCTAGGTGTTTAAAATCATGAGTCCGGTCATTTTTATGAAAGACTGGTACGGATGTTATATTTAAGGTTTTCGAGAGTTGGGATCGATATCTAGAGCTTGTCCTAACTGGTCCCATAACTTGTGTGGGGTGAAAATGCTAAAGTAAATGCAATTAAAATTTACACTTTTTTTAAGTATGTTTCTAATGTGATGCATGCTAATTGACTCAATTAATAATTGAAATTGGAATGAAGTAGTTTTAAAAAGGCATAAACTTACTTTTTATCCTACAGATTGCACAGATTATTCTTTATAAATCTGCACCATCATAGGCCAGGTGGTCTACTAGAACCTGTAGCTGGGGAGGTGCCTACCATAGGAAGAGAAGGATGCATTAAAAATATTTATATGAACTCCCGATGATCCTAGGCTTACTTATTAAATGTGTCAGAGTATCTATGTTATCTTAAAAAATTTAATTAAATTTAAGTAAAAGAATTTTTGGCGTACCCTCATGATCCTCTACATATTCCGACTAAATAAAAAATGACATGTAAAAGCTAAAAAACAAAGAAAAGCAAGCAAAATCTAAGCATAATTAAATATATGTCCATGGGAAAACTATGTCTTTATTACAACCCAGGGTCTACAAAAATTAAAAGTGGCTTGACACCACTAACAATAATACATATTCTAATCCTAGGAAAGATGCAAGTGACCTTGAGTGGGATACTCTTTATCGTCACTCCTTCATCCTTCTCTTCGAGCTCCTTGGATTCATTTTAGCTGGATACCCAAATGAAAAAGAAAACTCTACCCCCGAAGGGGAGGTTCTTCTTTTTAGTTTGGGTATGAAAATTATCCAAATGTGGGCTTCCAAATGGAAAAGGACTATCCCCTGAGGGGTATCCTTTCCACTTTAGAATCCAACTTTGGATACATGTATCCAAACTCAAAGACTCACTTTCACAACCCAAGACTTATTCAAATTACATTACAGCTTATAATAAGAGAAAATTCTAAATCCTCTGCATGGTTATCCAAAGCATTTAAATATTAAAATAATCTAAAATATTAATATAAAGAACTTAAGATTAGTCTGAAAGTTTGTTAGGGATATTAAGCCCTTATGAACTAGCCCGAGGCTAACTAAGAGGGGGGTGAATTGGTTATTTTAAGAATTCATGAGCAAAAATTATTTAGAAAATCTTTTTGAATGTTTTAAAATGTTTACAGTTTCATGATAATGTGCAAATGTTCAACAATAATAAAATAATAATCACAATCACACAATCATCAACAAAAAAATAAGTGCAAAAAATACCAAAAAGAACACCCCAGATTTTCTAGTGGTTCGGTCAACTTGACCTACGTCCACTCCCCGGAGCTTCCCCTCCGAGTATTACACTAACACTAAGTGACTCTCTATTTGCTCTTACAGCAAGGTGGAGAAGCCTGTATAAAACTCCTTTCCACTAACCCGATGAGGAAGAGAACCCAGACTCCTTTTGCTTCCCCCTGAAGCAGGTAGAGAACCTGGTCTCCTTTTGCTTCCTCCTAAAGCAGGCAGAGAACCTTAATCTTCTTGTAGATGATCCTTCCACAGAGACATGAAGGATAAGAGATGATGACCAGAGAAGATGACTTAGATCATTGCTTGGAGAAACCTTTGTGAACACCTCACAAACTCCCCCTCAAAATCGAGAATATCATCCAGAGGATTATTCGAGTCATCCAGATGAAATGCTCTAGAAGGTCAGGATTTATAATTGATCATCCAGGATGATCTTACAAACGTTCAGGATAATATGATCAAATCACTCAAACCTTAATTACTTTCCTTAATCACCTGACTAATTTGACATGAACGTAATGGATCATCCAGGATGATACACGTATTGCCCGGGATGATTAGACTAAAACTCTAAAAATAAAAACTTACCTTACTAAGTCTAGTTGTTAAGAATTTCTGATTTGAACATATCATCCTGTACGATGGGTGTATCTTCCAAGATGATCTGCTTAATCACACCGACTTAGCATGGTCACCCTAATTAGGGTTTCTATATTCAATAGATCGTCCAGGACGATGTGAATATCGACCAAGATGATTTAAATAAAATTTTGAACAGAAACTCTAACTCACTAAAACTCTCCCCCTGAGTGTGTGTCTGTAATGTTACTTAGCTTGGGGATCCATTACATTACACTTGACTCAACAAAGATGAAAAATTATATTGAACCTGAAAACACAAACAGACTGACTTGATCTTGAGCTAGCTTGAATATTAATTAATCTTGTGTACCTGAAATGTTAAACACTTAAACAGAAATAAAAAGGTTTGCTATCATCAAAATTATAGTCCTCGAATCCAGATTCACAATAATCTCCCCTTTTTATTAATGACAAACATTTATTAGTAATTCCAAAATAAATAAATAACCATTGTGAACGATTATGATCCAAATCTAAAACACTGATCATTTGAACATTGATAATTCAAAGTACTGAACTAAACTGAACTTAATATTAACAATGACCCACAACATAAACTACTCCCCCTTCTGACATCTCAAAAAGGGAGAACAAAACATAAACCCAGAAGAAATGAAAATAGTTTAAAAAATAATACAAAACATCTATAAAAATAGACAAACTAGTAGAAAGGGGGATCCTAATTAGATGGAGGAGGTGGTGGTGGCTGAAATAGGCTATGAAGAGTGGCAAATTGCTCTCCAAACCAGGCCATATCCTAGTCATGCTGCTGCTACTGGTGGGCTATATAGGCATTGGAGTGATTGACATCTTCAGCCTACTACTGCTCCTGGGTAATGATGTAGGAGTCTGTACATGCCTCCCACTAGTCAAACCAGTACACTAGGTGATCAAGAGGCAACTCTATATAGAGAGGAGCAGGTGCAGCGAGTACAAGAGTAGCTTCTTCCTTTTCTCCCTCAATATCTGTCCTGGGCTCCGAATGAAGACATGTACTGCGAAGAATGTAGAAGGAGTTATTTGAGTAGAATGAAGGATTGATATTAGCTAGAACTGGATATTATAGATTGTACTTTGTTTCAAGAGCATAGGAAATGATGTATCCTAAGGCTAGATTTGGGCATCTCCTATCGGTCGGATCACTAATGCTAGTGAGGTGTTCGATATAGCGAAAAATAAGGTCAGTTGCATTAAAGCAGTGATAGGCCATAATGTAATAGGTTGTCATGGAGAGCAAGGGGTAATGTGGATGCGGTCTCCAGCCTTTGGAATGATGGAGGAGCAAAGGATATGCTGGATTGTCCTTGCATCCTTGTCTAGGGAAGAACAGGCATTGTCATGGTAAGGGACATTGGTGTTTCTAAGAAAATGATTAGCGACACTCCAGTTAAAATCAAGATCAGAGGACACAAGATGGAGTTTATCACCAGTAATCGAAAGTTGGAGAATATCATAAAAATCTTGGGTTATTTATTCGACAGGATGGAAGTTAATATAGGAGTGAAGAGCGGAGTAAGTAGAGTCGATGTGAAGATTTGCACAGAAAATATAGAGAAGCTTAGAGCTAATTTTGATTAACTTCAATTTTAGGATCAAAAGGTGTCAAATGAAGATCAATTTTATTCCTAGGATGTATGATGACACTAAGTTTGCTAAGTTTAATACAACCATAAATATAGTGGATGGAGCATTTTCTAGTGAGAGAGTGTCTGATTTTCTAGTGAGAGAGTGAAATTTTCAAAAATCTATTTACTTTGACTTTGGCCATCATTATGGTGGCGGATGGTCACCGTCCATCCCTCGGTGGTTCCCATTCTACTCCGACGAGGAGTTTCATCCTCATGTTGATGTTTCAAAGGGCTATGCACATTCTACTTCTATAACAGGGCTTTGTTCTGAAGTAGATGTTTCAATGGCATTCTTAGGGTTTCTTCATTAATGGAGGTCCACAATAGCTTTTTCAAGGCTAAATCCATTGTTATTAATGAAAGAGGTTCAGCTATGGTAAAGAAGATTGCCCTTGCGGTTGGGAAAGTTAAAGAAGTGGTTGTTGAAAATAATATTAAGAACCCAAAAGCCTCTGACTTTCATCCTTCTTGGAAGATGGAAGGTAGTCTTAATTTTGACTCAGGTGCCTCATCATCGGCTGGTTGGAAGATTTAGGTCAATAGGTTTGGCAGCTTTTCCACAAATTTTGGACATGAGGTTTCAGAGGGAGTTCAAGATAGTGTGCAGGTTGATTCGTAGATTCAACCTGGTAGTCCTAGTAACAGTTATAAGGTTCAATTATTTGTCAATAATTTAGTGATCGGTGATGCTGTAATTCATGGGGGTGTTCAACTGAAGGATGACTGCAATGTGGTTTGAAATTGTGTTTCAGGGGAGTTAAATTCATGTGAAAAGGGTACCAATAAATTATATTTGCCTGCCACAAAGGATCTTGTTGGGAATGGTTTACAGAATGTTTGGATTAAGAAGCCGAATTGACAATTTGGATTTTGGGTCCTGTTTAATTGAAGATAGGAAAGTTGTGAAGATAAATGAGGATAATGAAAGGGAGAATACTAAGAAGCTTTAGAATGCTCTTGTTTTGAAGGTGTTTGGTGATAAAATTCCTTTCCATGTGATCAGTGTTGAATTGCGAAGGCAATGGAACCGGTTTGATAAATTCTACCAAACTATGTTGGGTTTGGGATGGGTCCATTGAGCTTTTAGCGAATCTGAGGTAGTTGAGTCAATTTTGACTAAAGGATATTAGTATGTTAATGGACACATCATTGGCATTGATAAGTGGTCGCTAGGCTTTTCTCCATCATCTTTGAAGGGATTATCAGCTCTAGTAAGGATTAAGATGTCGAATTTACCATTGTAATGTTGGGATGTTGTAGAGCTGCTTCACAAGTTTGTAAACCTTATATGTTTGTTGGAAATATGTTCTAGTGGGGGAGAGTGGTTACTAGAGTTTGTGTTCGAATCTTGTTGGAGAAATAACTTCCTTTCGGTGTTTGGGTTGAAGGGAGCTCTGGTAAGTTTTCCTAAAAGATTGAAAATGAACAGATTTCAAATATCTACTTTAACTATGGGAATATTGGACACTTAAGTAGTAGGTGTGATGTTTTAATAGTAGAGAAGGAGCAGATTGGTGGGTTCCTTTTTAAAGAACATCCTGCTGCTAATATGGATGATCCTATTGTGGTTCTAAGGTAGATGTTGATAGAGGATGTGAAGCTGTTGGTACGAGAAATCTAAGGTCTAGTTATGGACCTTGGATCCATGTCAAATTTAGCAAGGGTTGTATGAAGAGGTCAGGCAGGCGTAGGAGGGCTCAGAACCCTAACAGAATTGTTAAGGATAATAGGGACTTGAGGGTCTCTTCTAGGGACGCTTGGAGGAATGGTGTTATGGATGGTGGAATCAAGGAGGTGGTCATTCCTAATCAGATGAATGCTGAAAGGATTGATAACTCGGCTCCTATTTTAAATTCGATTGTTGATGCTGTTGGAAGGAAGAATTTGGTGGGTTATTCTACTTATAATGTTACTGATTCAGATGTGGAGAAGGGTTGTACTTTGGCTTCTTCTTCTCCTATTCAGAATGTTAATAAATTTGAGGTGCTTGCGGAGGTTGGTGAGGAGTTAGATTTTATTCCTATGTTGGGGTTGGAGAAGGGTGAAGTGGTCGAGGTTTCTAATGACTGGGGTTGGGAGATGTAGGTTCTTCTAAGGCAGTTTTGGGTGGAAAATTAATATGGCATCAGATGGGGGTGGTTGCTATAATGAAGATTCATCTTCTGTTAAAAGGGTGTTGGCTAAAGAACTTAAAGGATTAGGTCCGATTAAGTTGATTCCTAGAAATAGAAGATTTGATGTTGGGAAGAAAGATGGTTTGGGGGATGTATCCCCTTTAATTGGATATATGTCAACCATTGCCTTTTGGAATTATAGAGGATCTAGGAAAAATTAGGCTTCTCTATATCTTAAGGAGTTTGTGACGGAGTATGATTTTTTTTTTCTGTTGGGTTGTTGGAGACTAAATTAACTTCCATTGATAGAAAGGAAGTTAATTTTCTTATTAGAGTGGATTGGGATTTTTTTTATGTTCCTTCTGATTGGTTATCCAGTGGGATTTTCGTGTTATAGAAGTCTTGTTTGGCTTCTTTTACTGTCATGGATTCTTTTTCTTAATGTATCATTGGTGACCTTCATATCCATAATAAAGGAGTTTGGCATGTTTATACTATTTATGGGAGCAAATATGTTTATAAAAGAAGAGAGCTTTGGAGGAAGATTGAAGTGTACTCCTCTAAAGATTTTCCTTCGGTAATGGGGGTGGGTGGGGGTGGGGGGGGGGGGATTTAACTGTTTCTTAGGGAAAGATGATAAAAGGGGAGGGAAGAGATTTATATTTTCCCAAAGACCTAAGGAGATGAAGGCTTTTCTTACTAATAATGACTATTATAATGCTGGCTTCATTGGACCAAGATTCACGTGGTGCAATAATAAGGTGGGTGGAGCTCGAATATTGGAGAGATTAGATAGATGTTTTCTGAACTCTTTTGTGGTTGATTCTTCTCAATTGGTGGTGGTGTGGCATCTTGCTAGGGTAGCTTCAGATCATTATCCCATTGTGATTAATTTGCTGAAGAATAATCCTAAGGTGAAGAAGATTATAAGATTTGAAGACTGTTGGGCCTCTTATTAAGCTTCAACTGCTATTGTCTCAAAGGCTTGGGCTAAAAAGGCCATTGGAAGCTTTTCTGAAATTCTTAACATCAAATTGAGAAGATCCTCAAGAGCTTTATTTTTTAGGGTAAAGCTAAGCTTCAATAACTTAATACCTTGAAGGATTATCTAAAGACAGAGATCATTGAGTTGCAACAGGAGGAAGTTAATGAGGGTGGGATCTCGAAAGAGAAGATTGTGGTTCTTAGATCAGAGGTGAATGAACTTAATAGTACCTTAGCCCTGTTAAACACTTCGTTGAGGCAATGGGCCTAGGAGAAATGGCTGGCAGAGGGGGATTTAAATTTTAGATTTTTTAATTCTTATGCTAATGCTAAAAGGAACTCTAATTGGGTCTATAAGATTAAAGATGTTAATGGGTTGATGGTGGAAGATCAAAATCAGATTGAAGAGGTCTTTCTTGACTATTTCAGCAATAAATGGTGTCATAGGAACTGCTCATTGAATGGTTGGCCATCCCCCTTAAGTGTGTTGAATGAAGATGATACAAACTTTCTAGAGGTGAATCTTTCTTAGGAGGATGCTATGGGAGTCATGAACAGCTCGGTGGCTTTAAATATCTAGGCAATGATGAGATTTCTTACTCTTTCATTAAATTTTATTGGAATATTATTAAGAATGATGTTTGGAATGGGATTTATCAATTCTTTTCAGTCGGTGTTATGGATATGAATTGGAAGGAGACCTTAGTAGTGTTAATTTCAAAGGTGGGTTATCCTTTGGTCCTGGCTAACTTCAGGCCTAAGCTTGTGTATGTTTATTTATAAAATTGTGGCTAAAGTTCTTCTGAATAGAATGTATGGCATGATTCCTAAACTCATTTCCAAAGAGCAAGCTACATTTTTGAAGGGTAGCTATATATCAGAGCATGTGTTGATAGCTTAAAAAGTTTTTCACAAATTTAGATTTTCCAAATCCAAAAAAGGGCTAGTTTCTTTTAAAGTTGATATGGAGCAAGCTTACGACAGTATGGGGTGGTCCACTCTAAAGCAAGTCTTAAAGTATTTTAGCTTTCGTGTGAAGTTTTCAAGGCTTATTATGGAATGTGTGGAACATCCTAGAGTCTCAATTTTGGTCAATGGGAATTATTCAAATTGGATCAAGGCTAGGTGTGAATTCTGGCAAGGTTCTCCCTTATCCCCATTCCTTTTTATTCTTAGCTTGCAATTATTATCGAATGCGCTAGCTCAAAGAGTTGATAACATTGGAATCAAAATTCATTCAAATATTTCAAATATTTAACATTTTTTATATGTAGATGATATTTTCATCTTTTCTGATGCTAGTAATAAAATTGTGAAGGAGGTCAGGGGTATCTTATTGGATTTTTGCAGTTGGACTGGCAAATGTATAAATTATCAAAAATTAATTGTTCTCTCTGGTAAATCAATGAAGACGAGGAAGAGAAGAGTCATATCTCAGTTGATGGGCCTTAGAATGGTTAAGGAGATGTAGTATTTGGGGGTGAAAATTGCAATAAGGAGACTAGTGGGGGAGAATTTTAGATATCTTCTTGAGAAGTCTATGGGGAAGCTCAATGCTTGGGGCAATAAATTTATTTCCTTGGCGGGAAAATTTACTCTTCTTAAATAAGTCATTTTGTCGCTTCCTATCTTTCAATGTACTCATTCCCTTATTCCTAAGGGGATTCTTTATGAAATTGACAAATTGTGCAGGGACTTTATTTGGCATAAGCAGGAAGGAAAGAATGGCCTCCATTATGTGAATTGGGAGGTATTGTGCAAACTAATTAATTTTGGTGGTCAGGGGCTTCATTCTTGTGTGAGTAAGGTTGTTCCTTTAGGGGCCAAATTGGCTTGGAATCTTCTTAATGGTTTGTGTTCCATGCTATACAAAGTTTTGGAAGTTAGATATGGATCTTGTAATTGGAATTCTAAACCAAAGAAGGGTTCATCGTCTTTATGGAAGATTGTTTTGGATGGGGCTAAGGCTCTGGCTCCCATTGCTAGGTGAAAGGTCATAGATGGTAATTCTATTAATATTTTTAAAGATGTTTAGGTATTGGATAAATGCCTTAATAGATGGCCAACATTTGTTTCTACCCCAAGGAAGAGTTGACTTGACTATGGATAAGTTCATTTTTAATAGAGACTGGAATAAGGAGGATCTGAGGACTTATTTTGGAGAGGATTTGGTTAGGATAATCTATAATATTAAGATTTTTTCTAATCTACCTAAATACCAACTGGAGATAATTCAGCTATGTTCGGGTAGAACTATTTCTATTGTTGCTTCAGGAGTCTCGAACTGTCAAATGTGAGTGGATCAATATTGGAATTGGATCAAGAAGGTTAAGTTGATTCCACATGTGGAGAATTTTTGGTGGCGATTATTTCATGGGACTATTCCTAATTTTAATTTATTGGTGTGTATAAGATTGAGAGATGATAATTCTTGTCTGAGAGGTTGGTTGGAGGTCAAAAATCTTGATCATGTGGTAGCGGGATGTTCAAAACTGATTCATGTGATTCAAGTTCTAAATAAGTGGGGTTTTGCATTATCAGATTTTTATTCTTTGGATGAATGTTGCTTATGGTTGGAAAGATGTGTTCCTAAGAATTATTTTATAGTTAAGCTTTATTGCATTGCTACTTTTCTTTCATGGAAGTCTAGATGTAAATGGGTTTATGGTGGTAGCGAAGACAGCTGCTTATATATTGCATCCAACTCTATTAGTTACGCCTCAGTTGTTGGAGGTGGTCTTGTAAAGTTGGGCTTCTGGGCTATTAATCAGTTGGATAGACTGTTGATGAATTTTTGGCACCCTCCTCCACCTGATTAGATCAATGTGAATGTGGATGCTTCCCTACTTCTATCATATGATGCCTCTGTTGGGGGGTTTTTAGGGATCACAGAGGTAGGTTTTTATTGGCTTTTGGATTCAATGGCTTGCATTGGGATATATCTTAGCTGGAGCTCTTATTAATTCAATCATTGAAGGTGATTATACAAGATTGGATGTTAGATTATGAAGGAATTATTATTGAAGGTGATAATGCTAATATCATCAATTTCCTTCGTAGCTTGGTTAAGAAGCCAGGTGGTGCAGAGGTTGGCGATGGGATGGAAGAGGTTGATTTTCGTAAAGATTTTAAATTGGCTCATGATCTTTTAATAGGTCAAGGTAATGGTGATGTATCATTTAGACAAACTTGAGTTCACTCTATTAAGCATATGGAGAGCAACAAATGAAATTTGGAAAATACAATTCATATAATTACTCTCTAAATACTTAACACACCCCATTGGATTCATTTTTTATTGTTGAATCTTCTTTTAATGATTCTATAGAAGGTATGACTGCAAGCAATGGAGTTAAAATCTATTTATGATGGAATTTAAAATATAAAACAAATTATAACCTATATTCATGCAAATTTTATTAGCATCAAAGTAAAGCTTATGTAACTCTAAGAATATTACTATAGGCAGAGTATAACTTGAAGTTTAATGTGGCCAAATTTCAGTTTGATAAGATAAATATTAAGGGAGTAAGTAAGTAAATTAGAAAACTATATAATTGAAATTAATAACTAAGTAAATTAGAAAAACTATATAATTGAAATTAATCACTAAGTACTTACATTCATAGATTTATTTTATATTTTAAATTAAATAGAATTAAAATCTAAAGAAAATGATACCTTATTTGCAAATTTTAGTTAAATGGATATTTTTCTACAATTTTTTAAAGTTTCTGTCAAGAAAAATGCTTTCAATTATTTAAATTAAGTCAATTCTAATTAAATGGCCAATCTTGGGTCATTAATACACTACAGCGTATTAATTTCCAATGATTGCACCACTGACAATCATTGCTAACTAATGCGGCGACGATGACACATACTCATTTTCCACTTTAGCATAAAGGCGAGCTCCTGCGACCATCTTATTGTGCATGTTTTGAAATTTAGGGCTCAGATGTCATCGAATGGGAAAAAGAGCAACCAACAGATATATGCAAATTGAATTTAAACTAGAATGATGAGATCTGAGCGACTGATCGAGAGATCAATGGATCAAATTTTACGAAGTTTATATTTAAATTAACTTAAAACCCAATGATGAAGTAAAGTTTAAACTTAGAAATGGCTGAACAAAATTCATGAAACTTTAAATAGAGCTTAAGGGGAATACTGAAGGGTGGGGAGTTGATTTTGTGGTCTAAATTGTATTTTACAAAAAGTTATTTAAATCTAAAGATTTTAAACAAGGGTTTACAATTTACCTTGAAAGAAAGGACCTTAGAGGCCATTCTTTAGCTCATTTTTCTCCTTGTGACTCCTAGAACACCTCTCTTGAAGAATTTGATGGCTGGGGAAACTTAAATCAGTAGCTAGAATCCTCGGACAAAATTTAAAGATGGGGATGCCAAAATCTCATCACTGTAATTGAGAGGAAAAGTCTTCAAAAATGTGTATAAATAAAAAGCAATTTTATATTGGAGGCTATGGATGAGAAGTATGGTTAGAATAGTATTTTTCCCTATTTTCCTACATTCAAAATCTAAGGATTGCTTAGATGGCTAGGATTATTTTGGAGAGTGATTTAATGCATGCCAAGTATATAGGGTAGTCAAGAGAGCACGAAATTGGCAGGCCAAGGTATAACCATATGTAAAGGGAAATTTGTCCTTAGATGCACATGGGATCTATTTTGAACTATGCTAAGGCTTAAGTAAGGTTTGGAGAATGTTTATGAAAATTTTAACAGAGATTTATATGGGGGGGTGGAATGTTTTGGACAAAAAATGGAATACTTTGAGTGGTTTAATCGAAAAAGCCTATTTTGCCTTCTCGCTTACTATTTAACAATTCGTCAGGTCAAGGTTGACTGGCTAGCTTTGGGAGAAGTATGAATGTTGTTTGGGTTGGGTTACAGGGGTTTGGAGTAATGGTTTCAAGGTTTGGCAATTATGATGACCATATGTAAGAGTTTGACAAAGTCAAATTAAGGATAATTTGACTCATAAATGGGTTTGAATGCATTTAAATGATAAAATGAAGTTGATTGAGTAATTAATGTGATTAGGGAAATTTGGTTTGATTGCATGCAGTGAATTTACCCAATTGGGCTAACTTGAGTTGCTCGACTAGGTTAGATGGGTCAGCTGATGACTGAAGGGTCTATTGATAGATGATTTACCATATGAAGCCCCTACTGAAGTGATATGGGTCGTGATTGGGGTCAAGATGGTCAGAGCACTGTATAAGGCAATGCACTAGGTCAATTGATTATAGTGCAGGGTTACAATTGTCCAGGTAGTTGTAGTTCAATGATCATTGACTATAGAAGGTAATTGTAATGTAAATGGATATCCAATGTGATTATAAATCGATTAGTTATAAACTGAGTAATTGTAAGTCAAGTGATTTTAAATTAACTTATTATAACTTAGTGATTGCATGTTAAATGATTATTGAACCAAGGAGTTATAGATCAAATGATTTTGGGCTAGATAATTGACAATTTCATGACTATCAGTCACATGATTAAAATTAAGGATTTATAGATCAAGATGACCTCATAAAAAAAATGAGGTCAATAAATGGATCCCAAATAGGTGTGGTGAACTCAAAAAGTAATTCACACATGTTGGTGTTAACCAAAGTGATCAACTGAATCCAGAAGGAAATTGAATGATTAAAATTTAATATATGAATTGAAATCGGAGAATGATATGCTAAATAGTGACTAAGAGAATTATTATATTTAGCGAACGGACTGTTGGGAGAGGGACATGATTATAGATATTTGATTATAATTTGAATCTAAATGGGAGATTGACTCCCAAAGAAAAGGCTATAGGTGTATACTTAAGTGGGAGATCGATTTCCAAATACGAAATTAGAGATTTGAATGGGATCTGGATTCCCAAACAAGTGAATGTAAAAACTTGATTAAAAGATCAATTCTCAAACAAGAAAATGTAGGGCCTAACTGAGAAATCGATTCTTAGAGAGGGAAATTTAAAGTTTCAAAGGGAGATCAATTCAAAAGCAAAGATAAACATCTGATTGGGAGATCGATTCCCAAATCAGTGAATTTAAGATCTGACCGAGAGATAAAATCTTAGACAGGAAAATTTAATCTTTGAAAGGGAAATCGATCCTCAAACAAAGATGGATACTCGAATGGGAGATCGATTCCCAATCGATCAAATTTAAGACCTAAACAAGAGATAGATTTTTAGACTGGAAGGTTTAAACTTTAGATGGGAGATCGATTCCCACACAAATATGGATACCCAAATGGGAGATTGATTCCAAATATAGAGAATTTAAGACCTTACCGAGAGATCATTTCTTAGATAGGAAGATTAAAACTTTGAATGGGAGATGGATTTTTGAAATAAAGATTGATACCCGAGTAGGAGATCAAATCCAAAATATGAATATTTAAGACCTAACCAAGATATCTATTATTAGAAAGGAAAATTTAAACTTTGAATGGGAGATGAATTCCCAAATAAATATGGATGCCCGATTTTGAGATCTAATCCCAAACGAGCAAATTTAAGACCTGATCGAGGGATCAATTCTCAGACAGGAAAATTTAAAAGTTGAATGTGAAATTATTCTCAAACAAAGAAGGATAACTACATAGGAAATCTATTTCCTAACGAGTGAATTTAAGACCTTGCCAAGAGTTAGATTCTCTAACACGAAGGTTTAAACTTTGAATGGGAGATCGATTCCCAAACAATGATAATGGGGCCAGACCAAGAGATTGATTCTAGACCAAGGATTTAATGTTTGTTTGATTTCCATTATAGAGTAACTAATTTATCTTTTTTTTTTAATCTCCTCTTAATCATCTACACCCCATCAAAAATTAAATACAATAACATATTCAAAATGGAAAGAAATAAGTAGATTGACTCCAACTAAACAAAAAAGGTCCAAGGATTTACATTTTTTTAGCGAGATTTAGCTCCCTAGAAGCTATACTTTGGTCTCCCTTATATTTTTAAACTGAAATCTATTTCAAAAGATTTAAATTGATAAAATAAAGGTTAATCTTTTTAACTTTCTTTCATGATTTTTTTTATGTATAATAGAATATCAATGCATAAAGATGAATCTAGTATCAAGATTTTAAAAATCAAGTATCAAGAAAAAATATCTAAAGCAAATGGATATTTTGCGATTTAGGATTTTGAAATGGAAGCCATTAAATTATTTAATTTTGTGGAACACATTGTGCATCTTTTATTATTTGGCATACTTTGTACATATTTTTGGCGCACTTTACACATCTTTTATTTGGCACGCTTGTATGCATCTTTTATTTGGAGCACTTTGTGTATCTTTTATAATTTTAATTTTAATTTTGCTAAAGGAGATTTATTTTAAAGCTCCAAAAGGAGTACTCTCAGGTATAAGATTATCTACCAAACATGACGGAAGAGATCTCACTCTTTTATATAAGGAAGAAAAATCTACAAAACAAACCCAATCTTTTGACATGAGTGATAACTTGATTAAAAAAATCATTGAATACATTTAAGATTATTTTATGATGCTTATAAGATGAAAAATTGCATGAAATATGATGAGAGATTCACTTCTAAGAAATTTTTTTTTTGATTTAGATTTAAATCTAAAAATAGAAATTTACCAACACAAATGAGGTGGGTGGGAGGGGATAATCTTTTTTTTATAGCTTTGATCAATCATATGGTTTTATCTTTAAGTATTTAGTGGAGTCAACCATAACATCCTTCTATTAAGATTTTGGATAGAGGTTAATTTCTAGAAAAAAAAAATATGAATTGAATACCTTCTAACGTAAATCTACATCAAAGTTTTAAAAATAAAACTTTTAGAGCAAGGGGTTTGATCTTTTAATAATCTTTGTTGCAAAACTTTCTCTCAAAGATTGGAGGCCTTACTCGATAGCTCTTCTGAAGTTTTGATTGTGAAGCCTCTGAGTAGAAAGGTAATCAGAACTTGAATATTTTTTAGAAGGATCTATATAGCATGTTGTTCTTGTAGCTATGGCCCACACTTTATGCTAAGATTCCTCCACCTCAAAATATAGTCTACCAAACTTTCTCCTGGTTTGTTTCTCAACTACCAAATTGTCAATGGTGATGTGATGCTTTGCTGAAGCAAATCCCTTCACAAACATAATTTCCTAGCTTATTGAAGGTATGGATCGATGCATTGGGAAGTTTAGCATACCAATCAAATGTAATACAAGATATGCTAACAAATTGCTAGAATAGAAGGGCATCACTTCCACTAGCATTGCAGTAACTAGTTCTGAAGAGTGTGAGGTGTTATTTAGGATTAACCGTACGATCAAATTTTTTTAATAAAGTATGTACAAATCCTTTCAGATAAGAGACCAAGTCATATTCTTTTGGATATGGTCTACCATTTAGAATAGACTAAGTACCCTAGGACTTAGCTAGTGGTTCTTTTAGTTATTTCCCTACCATCTACATGATATCCACATATTGCACTCATTTCAATTCTAATATTACTGGTTTATTTTCTACTTCTTCTTTTTGAATTAATTTTCCCTTGACATTAACTCAAACTAATTCATCAGATAAGGGTTTAACTTAGATATATGGTGCAGGAGATACTTTGCCTAGCATGATAATGATCATGGCCATCATTTCCTCTAATTTCTTCTCCATTCTCAAAATCTACTCATCTTCCCTCTTAATGGTAACAAAAGTTCCTGAGTTGAATCCGCTGTATAATCCTTATCAGCTTAATCATTAATAGCTTCTGCTTCACCTTTACCCTTTTGCTTCTCTCTTTGTAAGACTGAATGAATATCGACCATGTTTACATTACCAGACATTTGTTCATCATACAAAGTCATTTTTTCAGCTTCATGCTTATTGATATGACTGATACTCTCTTTAAGATTATCCATCATTTCTTTTATTGACTTTTCTTCCACATGATGTGGATATATCGGAGTGTACTCTCTAGCAGGAGACAACTCAATTATAAACTTCCTTTTTCTTATCTTTTCCTCCACCACATTACTTCTGTGAGAACTAGATGTGATTGGAGTGGCCACCATTTTAGGCTAACAAACCTTCATTTCATCAGATAATGAAGTTGGCTTATTTGTTGAATTCAGCCTTCTTGTATCAAAATGAGATGATGATTGGCTACCTTGAAAATGCTGCCTATCAACTGTAGGTGAGTGGTGATCCTAAGATTTATGAGGAGTTTTTCTTTGATAATGTTTATAATGATTTGATACATGTAACAACACTAGATTGAAATCTCTCTAAGATAATGCTCCATATCCCAAAGACTTTATATAATTATGATGATTATAATAGCTACTAGATGATGATCTGTCACTAGTTTTTAAAACAACTTTGATCCTTGGGAGCATTCTGTATTTACATTTGACTTGTTGTTCTTAAAGTTACTCTTCATCTCATTGGAGGTAGAGCTACCCTTTCTCTATATTGTTAAGGTTCATCTTGGTTAACTATCACCCATTTAACAACCTTATAAAATTCTATCTTAGATTGTCCATAACTTGTTGCACACTCACAAATTAACCCATCTAATAATTATTTAAACTTTCTCTTCTTCTCAGATAAGGTGATTATAACTGGTTATTTGTACAATCCAAGAAGTGTAGAATTTATAATACAAGTCATTCTCTCTTCTCCACCAATATTTGATAGTAGGAGAAATATATTTCTTGCTAGTTGTGGAGAGTTAATGTATTCTTCGAGAACTTTAGAATTTACTTTCTTTTGCAGCTTTGGTAGCAGTGGTAATAAGATTATTTTCTTTTATCAGCTTGGTTTTTTTGGCACTCTGCCACATTCATCAATTCATGTTACGATGCTGAAACTTAGTTATCTCATAGATTCTAGAAGATGACCCCATCTCAAAATTTTTTATCATAGGTGCTTTAAAAATAATTACAAGCTTTTCCTTATCACTGATAATTGATCGTGGGAAAGTAATCAGAGAAAATACTAAAGGTTTAGTAGTTACGGGGGATGTTATAGACCCATCCTAAATGTTGATCTATATTGGAATAAAATTAAAATGGTTTTTATAGATTTGACCACTTCAGATTGTGTTCTAGAGATAGTGAACTAAAGATTATCAAAACTTTACCCGAACTGAATTGGGGAGCACTCAATAGGCTAGGCTGAGGTGATGTTGAAGTTGAATGTTAACTTGCCTGACATTTTTTGTAATTTAATAGGAAATCAGTATCAATGATTGAATTTGTTGAATTCAAATTGGATGTTGAATTGAAAGATCACACTAATTGAATTTATACACTCTCTAAGAAAAATTCTATATAATTGGTGATGGAAGTGAGATGATTTTGATGAAAATCCTAGAATAAAAAAAGAACTCGATTGTGTAGTGTGGACATGGAATGAAGATTGACTGAGAATTAAACTTAAACTTGATGATTAAATGAATGATTGAAATAGTTTTTCAATATAATGATTGAAATCAAATTTTGATTGTAATGATTTAAAATAAGTAACTCTCTCACATAAATTATTGTATTATGAACTTTGTGTCTACTCTTTATTAAAGATGGAAAGTAAACTCAATCCCTAGTGGTGTCACAAGAAAAATCTATGGAAAAATTAAATTATTGACAACTAATTTGGGATTTAGTGTTTCTTTAGACAAAACTGCATAATTAACATTAATTATCTTGAAAGACAAACTAACATCACATTATAAACTTGAGAAAAGAAATAATTTATTTTCATATTCAAATTCGACATAGGAAATATGAAATTCATTCAAGAGGAATGTATTCACATACACCTATCATTTTAAATATGAAACTAACCCAGGATTTGCATTAATCGACATCTAAAAGACTTTTCCACTATCTTAGCAAACTAATATTGGGTTTATTTTATACTGGGATCTTGGGTCCTTATATAGGCAAGCCCCTATAGTCAATTGCACCTTTGAAGAGAAAACTTTTAATTAAAGTGGAGACTAGACACATTTTTTATTTAAAATATGTGGGAGTTTCCTTATATATTTTGAAAATATAAATCACTCATTTGTAAATTTCTTTAAATTTAACAAAATATCTTTATATTGTTTATGATTTTTCTAAAAAAGAGTTTGAGGTGTGCAAATACCTCTAGGCTCACGCTTTCTTTGAATGTGTTGCTAGCCAAAAACCTAATACATAAGAAATCATCCTAGATGCAGTGAAAGGTAAGATCAACTCTAGATCAACAGATGAATAAGACTCTGAATCAGTGACTCAAGATGAATATTTTAACTTTACGTTCATATGACACTAATGCGTAGACTTGCTAAGAACTTAACATTTTATCATATTTAGTTTATGTAACTAAATTTTCTAACCCATTAAGATTCTATGAAATTTCAGCATCATAATGTCCCTATATAAACAAGAATAGCTAAGCATCCTCTGAGCATTTGAGGACACCACTACCATGTCGTAGGCTTATATGGTGGGTTTGTATACATTATAGAATAAAATACATGCATTCAGGCATTATTGTGAAAAGGTGTTCTTGTATAAAGTACCTAGTACCGTATCACCCGAGAACTAGCATACATGTTCCTACAACGTTAATAACATGCATACTGAGGAAAGCCTAAAAACATATGCTACCCACTAATGCAAGCTACCACCCATATGAATGCAATACATAATGTAACTTAATAAAAAAAGGATGTATATATAAAAATTTATTAATTAATTTATTAAAAAATATACAACAGACTCAGACTCTGCAAAAAACCAAAGTGGCCATGCTCACCATAATAAACAAAGATTTCTAATCCCATCAGATGTATAAATTCAAATACGTCTGCATAAAGTCTTCGAGCTCAAAGTCTTCTATGGAATTACAAAAGAGATTATCCTCCAAAGAAAAGAGTAACTTCTTTTGCAGCCTTATTTACATATATAAATAGGTGTATTTAACTCTTTTACAACTCAAGACACTGTACAACTCGATCAATATGCAATCTACTGCAAACCTAGATTTAAGGATTACAATTTTGATGATAACAAACATTTCTGTGTTCTATTTTGATTGACTAACATCTCAAGTATAAAAGATCAAATGCAATTCAAGCCATCCCAAGATTGAGTCAGTCCATTTTGTAGTTCAGGTCCAATGTACATTTTTTCCTTTCTTGAGTCAAATGTAATGTAAAGGATCCTCCAGCAAAGTAACCTTATACACACACTCACTCAATGGGAGAGTTTTAGTGAGTTACAGTTTCTGTTCAAACTTTGTTCTTATCATCCTGGAAGATATTCACATCGCCCTAGACGATCCACTAAAAATAAAAACCCTAATTAGGGCGACCATGCTAAGTCGGTCTGATTACGCAGATCATCCTAGATAATACACCAATCATACAGGACGATAGGCTCAAATCAAAAAATCCCAGCCACCAGACAAAGTTAGGCAAGTTTTATTTTAGCTTTTTGGTCTGATCGTCCCGGTCAATACATGTATCATCCTTGACGATCCATTAGAATCATACCTAAATTAGTCTAGTGATTAAGGAAAGTAATTAAGGTTTGATTGATTCAATTATATCATCTCAGATAATCGTAAGATCGGCCTGGACGATTAATTAGAAATCCTGACTGTCTAGAGCCCTTCACCTCGACGGCCCAAGAAATGTGTTGGATGATATTCCCGATTTTGAACTAATAATACGGTATGATCAAAATATCATCCTGGATGATCAAGTCATTTTAAGATCGTCCAGTATGTTTTTGGTTGCATGACCCGAGTTGTGTGTAGGATGAAATTCTCATTTTTGAACTAGTCATATAGGAGTATATACATATCATCCTGGACGATTAAGTCATTTTGAGATAAGTTATCCTGGACAACTCAAGCTGTCTTCTAAATGAAAATCCATATTTACACTAATCGTCCCAGATAGTCGTAGGATCATATGGGATGATCTGAACAACTTTTGTCTTCAAATCATCCAGAGTAATCAGATCGTCTAGGCTGATGTATGTGATTTTACACTAATCGTACAGGATGATCCTTTGATCACCCTGGATGATCTTTGATGACCAGTTAAGATTTAGGGCAATCTTTGAGACCTCCTATTTAAGAACTTTTTCTTTCAACAAGAAAAATCTTTTGCCACTTTCCTTTCCAAAAAAACCTTGAGATAGAGAGACAGCTTGGGAGAGAGAGAGAGGATCTTATGAGGGGGAGTTTGTGAGGTGTTCACAAAGGTTACTCCAAGAAAGGATTGAGTCATCTTCTTCGGTCATTGTCTTTTGTCTTGTCGGTGTCTCTATGGGAGGATCGTCCACAAGAAGATTCAAGTTCTCTGCCTGCTTCAGGAGGAAGCGAAAGGAGTCCAGGTTCTCTGCCTGCTTCAAGACGAAGGGAAAGGAGTTTAGATTCTCTGCCTCACCGGGTTGGAAGAAAGGAGTTTTATACAGGTCTCTCCACCTTGCCGTGGGAGCAGAAGGAGAGTCACTTAGTATTAGCGCAATACCCAGAGGGGAGGCTCCGGTGAGTAGACGTAGGTCAAGTTTACCAAACAACTGTAAAATCTGGTGTATTTCTTTTGGATTACTTTCTGCACTTATTTTTCTATTGATGATATTGTGATTGGGATTATTATTTTGTTATCGTGAACATCTGCACATCATCGTGAAACTATCATTATATTAAAACATTCAAAAATATTTTTCAAAATCATTTTTTCTCACAAATTTTTTAAAATAACCAATTCACACCCCCCTCTTGGTTATCCTTGGGACTAGTTCACAAGGGCTTAACATCTCTCACAAACTTTCAAGTGGTATCAGAGCGGGATTCAAAAAATTAAGTTTAAAAACTTTTGAATTTTGATCCATGGCTAACTTTTGTAATTGTAATACTGCTAAAGGTTATTCAATTACCCGACCACCTTTGTTTGATAATATACCTTTTGATTTTTGGAAAACTCATATGTCCACCTTTTTACAATCAATTGATTATCACAAGTGGATGCTTGTTAAAGATGGTTATGAAATACCATTTAGACTTGTTAATGGCGCTAAAACTAAACTTCTGTTTACCGAATGGATATTTGATGATCGTGATTTAGTACAACTGAATGCAAAATGCTTGAATTATTTTTTCTATGCACTGAAATTTGAGGACTACATGCGTGTTTCTACTTGCACTACTGGTAAAGAAATCTGGGATAGACTATGCATTACTTATGAAGGTACATCTGAGGTTAAGCAATCTATATTGAACATCTTGCTTCACAACTACAAATGTTCTCGCATGAAACCTACTGAATCCATTTCTAAAATGTATACTAGGTTCACTCAAATTGTCACCTCACTGCATGCCTTAGGAAGAGAGCTTACTAATTATGAGAAAGTTAACAAAATTCTGAGATGTTTTCATTCTTGTTATGATGCCAAGATAAGTGCAATTACTAAATCCAAATGTTTGAATAATTATTCTATTGATAACTTACTTGGGTCACTCATCGCTTACGAGCAAGGAGTGAACCAATGATAAATTGATGTAGGTGAGAAGAAGAAAGATAAAACTGTGGCATTGAAGGCCAATGATATTGACACTCATTCTTCCGGTTCTAATAGCAATGATGTTGCTTTAATCACTAAGTAATTCAAAAGCTTTCTAAGGAAGAAACACAAGAACTTTTAGAAGTGGAACAAAGGTAAGAGTAGTAGAAATTTTAAAGGTTCATCTGATACTGTTTATTTTAAATGCAGGAAGCCTTGATATATAAAGGCTGATTGTCCTACACTTAAGGCTCAATCAAGCAAGGAGAAGGGTGAGGAGAAACCTAAGTTTAGAAATGATAAGAAGAAGATTCAAAAGGCTTTCTAGGAGGATTCAGCATCTGACTCCTCTAAGACTGAAGCTGAAGAGGAGACTATGAACTTGTGTTTGATGGAAGATGATCGTCCTGGTCACTCTAACCAAGAAGAGGTATGTGAGCTAACCTATAATCAATTACTTGAAGTTTTTGAGAAAATTCATTCATCATATAGGAAACTTAAGAAAACCCATGCCAGCCTGAAATTGAATTTCTTAAATTTGAAAAAAGAGCATGATGTTTTGGTTAAAGATCATTATACGCTTGATAGTAATCACATGTCCTTACTTGATGAATTTGATGAATTAAAGAAAAATCATTCTAAACAAATTATTGAGCATGATACATTGAAAATATCACATGTTGATTTAGAAAGAGCTTTTAAGGAATTAAAAACTTATGCATGTGATTTAGATAGTAGTAAGCATTATTTGAAATTTGAAATTACAAGTCTTAAAAAAGAGAATGAATTTCTTAGTGTAAAAATTAGTGCTTTTGAGAAAAATGAAACCCCTCCTACTTTTGCACAATTTTATGCACATCCACCATTTAAAGAATCTAATTCAAAATTATCAAAGCATGTTTAATTTAACCCTAGGAAGAGGCACTATCACCCACATAGATTAGTTAACACTTCTCCTGGTGTTAGATATTTTTCTTGTGGCATGTTAGGACACATCTCCCATACCAACACTATCCACCGTAGTGCACATTGGGTGTGGAGTCCCATATTTGCATGCTTCACAACACAGCACACATGCATTGTATTCTTCTTTTCATAAGAAGGAACCCAAACTTGTTTGGGTTCCTAAATCTGACATTTGATGATTTTATAGGAGTGCTCTCACAAAAGGCCTCGTGAGAGCATGTGGTACCTGGACAGCAGATGTTCAAGACATTTAACTGGAAATGCAAATCAATTTATTTCGCTAAAGGCCAGGGCCGGAGGCAAGGCCACTCTTAGAGACAATACCACCAGGAAAGTGGTAGGTGTAGGTTTAATCAGAAACTCCAAGAACCATTTGATTTAAAATATTTTACTTGTAGATGGACTGAAACACAATCTGTTCAGCATCAGCCAGCTATATAATAAAGGCTTCAGCATTAAGTTCTTGCCTACTTGCTGCATTATAAACTTAAATGACAAAATTATTTTGCAGGGAGAAAGAGTCAACAATATCTACATGCTGAATTTAAATTTCTTTAAAGCTGATGTTGCTATTTGCTTAAAAATTACTGCTGATGAGACTTGGCTGTGGCATAGGAGGTTATGTCATGCAAGTATGAAAATCCTTAGAAGAGTCACCCAAAAGGACCTAGTTAGAGTTGTCCCGAAGCTTAAGTTCACTCAGGACCACACCTATGTGATGCCTGTCAATTAGGGAAGCAAGTCTAATCCTCTTTCCACTCCATTAAGGATATCAGTACCTCTAGACCTTTAGAAGTCCTTCACATGGATCTCTTTGGACCATTAACACTACCAACTTAGGGGGAAATGTCTATGGATTTGTGATTGTTGATGATTACTCTAAAAGTTTGATAGGGATGTTAAGCCCTTGTAAACTAGTCCCGAGGCTAACCAAGAGAGGGGGGGGGTGAATTGGTAGTTTTAAAAATTCGAGAGCAGAATAATAATTTAGAAAATCTTTTTGAATATTTTAAAACTTTTACAGTTATGCGATGTTGTGCAGATGTTTAACAATAACAGAATAATACTCACAATCACTCAATCATCAACAAAAAAATAAATGCAGAAAATAATTGGAAAGAACACACCAGATTTTATAGTGGTTTGGTCAACTTGACCTACATCCACTCCCCGTAGCCTCCCCTAAGGGTATTGCACTAACACTAAGTGACTCTCCTTCTGCTCCCACAGTAAGGAAGAGAAGCCTGTACAAAAACCCCTTTCCACCAACCCGATGAGGCAGAGAACCTGAACTCCTTTCACTTCCTCTTGAAGCAGGTAGAGAACCTAGACTCCTTTCCCTTCCTTCTGAAGTAGGTAGAGAACCTAGACTCCTTTCGCTTTCTCCTGAAGCAGAAAGAGAACCCAGACCTTCTTACGAACGATCCTCCCATAAAAACACCGACAAGATAAGAGATGCAAATAGAGAAGATGACTCAGATCCTTGCTTGGAGCAACCTTTGTGAATATCTCACAAACTCCCCCTCATAAGATCCTCTCTCTCTCAAGCTCTCTCTCTCTCTCTCAAGGTTTTCTCTGGAAAGGAAAGTGGCAAAAGATTTTTCTTGCTGGAAGAAAAAGATCTTTTATAGGAGGGCTTAAAAATTTCCCTAAATCTTAACTAGTTCTCAAATATCATCCAGGATGATCGTCCTGTACGATCAGTGCAAAATCTTATATTTTAGCCTGAACGATCTGGTTTCTCTGGACGATTAGAAAACAAACTTGTTCAGATAGTCCCGTACTATTTTGCGATCATCTAGAACGATTAGTGTAAATCAGGAATTTCATCCAGAGAATAGTTTTGTTTGTCCAGGGCTACTTATGCTAGACAATCTCAAAATGATTAGATCATCTAGGATGATATCTCTATTGTCATGTACGATTAGTTCAAAACACCCAAAATCATCCTGAGCATAATTCTGATCGGCCTGCACAAAATGTGTTGTATGATTAAAAATGACTTGATTGTCCAGAACGATATCTCTATCATCCAGTATGATTAGTTTAAAATCGGGTATATCATTCAGAGGATAGTTTGGTTTGGCCAGCTGAAATGCTCTAGACGGTCAGAATTTTATATGTATCATCCCATATGATATTGCCATTATCTAGGTTGACATGATCATATTAATCAGGTATTAATTTCTTTCCTTAATTACCAGACTAATTTAGGCATAATTATAAAGGATCGTCCGGGACGATACATGTATCGTCCAGGACTATCAGACCAAATCTCTAAAAATAAAACTTGCCTAACTTGATCTGGCGGCTGTGAATTTCTGATTTGAGCCTATCATCCTGTATGATCAGAGGATCATCTAGGATGATCTGCTTAACCAGATCAAATTAATTTGGTTGCCCTAATTAGGGTTTATGTTTTCACTAGATCGCCCAGGATGAAATGAATATCTTCCAGGATGATCTGAACAAAAAAATAAACAGAAACTCTAATTCACTAAAACCCTCCCCATGAGTGTGTTTGTGCAAGGTTACTTAGCTAGGGGATCCTTAATGTTACATTTGACTCAATAAAGATGAAAATAGTACAATGGACCTGAATTATAAAATAGACTGAGTCGATCATGGACTAGCTTGAACTTGCAATTGATCCTGCGGACCTTAAATATTAGATAATCAACCAGAAATAGAAATGTTTGCTATCATCAAAATCATAGTACTTGAAACCAGATTCTCAACAATCTCCCCCTTTTTGATGATGGAAAATATTTGTTAATAATTTCAAAATCAATAATTAAATAATGGGTGAATAATACAAGAACACTGAACTAACCCAAAATACAAGAACTACTACTCCCCCTTTTGACATCTCGAAAAGGAAAAACAACATATAGAAATAATAAAACCAATATAAGTCGAACATAAGAGAACATCGAAAGGATGAAATCAAAAGGCATTTTTTTAAAATAGCTTTAAGTTTTAAGGAACATAGCACTCAATGACTTTCAAGGGCTAAAAATCTTTGAAGAGCAATGCCTAGTCTTATATTTGTAATTCTACCAATCCAGTACATGTTTGCCTTCCTAAAAGGAGTCAAGTAAGACATTCCTATGTAATAACAACTAAGAACACCAATTTTACTAATATTCATGATTGTAAAATACTAAAAAAATTACACTTAAGAAACCCCCCCCCCCCTCCTCCCCAACGTAAACTCTTATTTGTCCTTAGGCAATGGTGTAATCACATATTGATTAGATAACTAGCCTAAATAAAAATTTACAATTTAAGATTACAAAATTTAAGAAAATACCTCAGTATTCAGATGTACTTTGGATTGACTAAAGTTAGGTAATTTTAATTAGAATAATCATAAGTAATTATTTTAATCAATCATCTATATTATTATTTGATTTAAACTTATCCAATTCAAGTGTAAGTGCACTATTAACTACTAATTTTAGATATAAATAATATATCACTAAGATATTATTTTTGTTTGTAGTTAAATTAGAGGTTCATTAGTAAACTATCATATGTATTAATTTTCTTACTTACATTCTCCTATTAGAATATTTTTAGGGCTTGAGCTTTATGAGACATCAATTTTTGGGAGTACTAATCTTTATATTCCATTGATTATTACCACCAATATTATTATTTGACAAACAAAAGTTTGGGTGGTTTATCCAACCTAAAAAATAGGTATTAGAATAAGGATTATTTTGTCTTTCAATCAAATTCACATTGTCAATCCCATGAGCACTATTCTCACCAATAAAATTTAAATCATGTTCTTTCAAGTGATGTTGATCTTGAACTAACTCTAAAATTATCCAATTCAAGTTATGCTCTTCAAATTTTATAAGTGATCTTGCCGTAAAAGAGGACTTGGACATATTATAAGAGTACACTTAGATTTGAAGGCTGATTTAATAGAGGTGGGATGCCTTAAAACTGGACTTTGTCCTGAAGTCTATAGGATTCCATAAGAGTGGACCTAGACTTGAAGACTAATTTAATCAAGGTGGGATGCCACAAAAATGGGCTTAGACCCGAAGTCTATAGAATGACATAAGAGCATACTTAGACCTAAAGATTTATTTAATGGATATGGGAAATCATAAGAGCGAACTTAGACCAAAAGTCTATAGGATGCCATAAAAGTGCACTGAGAAATGAGGAATGATATAATGGAAGAGAGATGCCATAAAGGTGGACATAGTCTCAAATTTTATAGGATCCCATAAGAGCAGACTTAAACATGAAGTCTTTAGGATGTCATAAGAGTAGACTTAGACCTGAAGACTGATATAATGGAAGTTGGATGCCATAAAAGAGGACTTAGAACCCTAGTCTATAGGATGCCGTAAGAGTGCACTTATACTTGGAGACTTATTTAATGGAGATGGATCCTAAAGGAAAGGATGCCTAAGTGTAAGGGCTTACACTAATCCCAAAAGAAAGATTTAGATTTAGATTTAATATTTTTGTTGAAGAATATATGATTTATTCTTTTTATTAGAAAATTTTCCTCTTTATCACATGGACCTTGTTTAAATGTCAAATAAGAATAAGTTCAAAAGTGAAGGAAGAAATAGATTGACTCCAACATAGCCCAAAAGGTCTAAGTAGTATAATTTTGTTAACCCAGATTAATTTCCCTATATGCTAAACTAGGATCTCCCTTATATATTTTTAAAATGAAATCTATTTCAAAAGATTTAAATTATTTAAGGAAATTTAATATTTTTAATTTTCTTGAGTGACTTTATATCAAATAGAATTTCAATTCTTGATGATGAATCTGTGGTCAAGATTTTCACTTAATGACACCTTTGATTTAATACTTTTTTGGCATATTTTATACATCTTTTATTTAGTGGTGCACTTTGTGCATCTTTTATTTTTGGCATGCTTTGCACATCTTTTATTTTGTGGCACACTTTGTGCATCTTTTATTTTGGAATGCTTCGTGCATCTTTTATCTTGTGACAATTTGTGCATCTATTATTTTGGCAATGGGGATTTCTTTAGAAAACTTTAAAATAATTGTATTCAGTTGTAAGATTATCTTAATAATATAATAGAATAATTCTGACTCTCTCATATAAGGTAGAAGGATTTACAAAATAAATCCAATACTTTGACATTACTGATATCATGACTAGGGAAATCATTAATAGATTTATGGTAAAGGCAAATATACCAACAAGATGTAAAATAGCTAGAATTTTTATAAGCTTTTATTTCTAAGCCAATTTTATTTTTATAATGATTTAAATTTAAAATAGATGTATACCCACACACAAGAGGCGGGAGGGAGGGAATATAATTTTTTTAAAGCTTTGATCAATTAAAAGATGTATGGATTCTTAATAGGAGGATTGATCAATGGCCTACTTTTGTTGCTGAATTTGAAGATGCAGATATCACGTTAGATAATTTTATTTTGGATGGTTAGTGAAATAGTATATAGATGAAGAAATTTTTTGGTGATGAATTACTTATGCTTATTCTTTTTTTTTTTTTTTTGAGAAAAGCAATTCAATTACATTAAATAAAATAGGAATGCTATTACAAAGTAGTACCCATCATAAGCTGATTCCTCTTTTAACAATTGAACAAAAGAAGGTGGAATCTTATTCGAATACATGTCATCCCAACAAAAGTTCATAAAAAGAGCATAGTTGGCATACATGTTTGCCAACTTATTACAACCTCTATTTACCCAATTAAAAATAACATAATTATATTCCTTTAAGAAAGCAAGCTCTTCCCTCCAATTACCACCCAAGTCTTGTAAACATTTGATGATGTTGTGGTTGTCACCTTCAATAATTAGTTATGTTTATTCAATAGATTGAAATTTCTCTTGCTTTATCTTCGGAACATTTGGAGCTCAAATCAAAGGTATCAAGTAAATATGTAGCTACATTGTCTTTTCAAGCCTCTTTGGAAGATGACATTGAGGACAACTCGTGCCTTTGGATAAAGAAAATTAAGTTGAAACCGAAAGTGGAACTCTTCTGGTGGAGATTATTAAAAGGTGCCATTCCTACTAAATATTTTCTTATGTATAGAAGGTTATCTGATAATAATTTATGTCCAATAGGTTGCCACTCATTAGAAATCTATGAAGCATGTAGCAGTTAATTGCAGGAAGCTTATTCAGCTTTTGGATAAGCTTAAATCTTGGGGATTTAGTATACCAATTTTTATTTCTCTTATTAATTGCTATAAGTCACTAGAAAGATTGGAAAAAGTCAATTCTGTGGTTGCAAATTTGTATTGTACAGGGGTATACTTGTCTGGGAAAAGCAGGAATAAAGTTAAGAATGGAGGTGTTGAAGATTCCACTTTGGCTATACCTGCTAATGTTATTAGTTATGCTTTTTTTTTTCTCACATTAATTCCATTTGGGACAACTGGGGTGCTAATCATCATTTATTATTGTTTATAATTTTTTGGCACCCTCCCCCTCCCGGATGGATTAAAATTAACATTGATGCTGCTTTATTGAGATCAAACTAAGGAGGAATTAGAGGTATTGTCAGAGATTATAAAGGAAGATTCTTATTGGCATTTGGATTTTTCTTACATACATTGGGACATTGTGCAGTTCGAATTATTGGCAATTGCTTCATTGAAGAAAGTAATGCAAAAGTGGATAAATGAAGCTAAAGGAGTTATTATTAAAAGCGATAATTCTAATTTTATCAAAATTCTTTAAGGTTTTGTTGGAAAAGGCATAGTGGCAATTGATAATAGTTGGAAGGAAGATTTATCTTTTTTAAAGGAATTTCAGCAAGTTTTATTTCATTATATTAGTAGGTATTGTAATAAATTAGCCGATTTGAGTGAAAATTGTGCTGCTTTTTCTAATTTCATTTGTGATGATATTAGTTGTATTAATTTTCCTTCTTTTATTTCATTGTAAATGGAGGAATGTGGTATATTTTCTTCTTTCTAGTAGTTTGTATAGGTCCTTTTATTTATGCAATTTGAAAGTTTAAAAAAAAAAAGCTTTGATCAATTACAAACTTTTCTACCATATTTAATGAAGTCAATCACTACTTTCTTCTTTAAGATTTAGGGTACATGTAAATTTCAATTAACAAGAATGAATCAAATGCCTTCTAAAAGTGATTTAAACCCTAGTTTAAAACAAAAATTTTTTGACCAAGGGTTTTGATTTTAAACTTGATTTTTAATTTTTTTAAATGATTTGGATTAGGACCTTATTTGAAAGACTTCAAAGTAAGCAAAGTTATCGAATTAGGATTTTTTTTTTTATTTTTAGGGTTTTAAATTAGGACCTAGTCTAAAATACTCGAGGAAGTAATTTAATTAAGATTTCTTTTATTTTTAGGGATTTAAATCATGAACTAGTTTGAAAGACTCAGGGAAGTTATTTAATCATATTTTTTTATTTTCAAGGATTTAAATCAAGTCCCATTCTGAAAATCATGATATTTTTATTTTTAGGGATTTAAATCATGATCCAAAATGAAAGACTAGGGGAAGTTATTGAATCAAGATTTTTTTAGGGATTAAATCAGTAACTAGTATGAAAGACTAGGGGAAGAAGTTATTGATGTTGGAATTTGTGTTTGGTTTCAATGATTCGATAATGGCTTCATTCCAAATTACTTTGAATTTCACGAGAATATTTGAAGATTGATTTGAGGTTTATTATTTTTTTTGGTCAATTATTTGAAAAGGACCCTTATCCATAGATTTTTAGACTAAGAAGATTAAGCTTGACATGATTTATATTTGGATTTAGATAAATAATCCATTGGAAAGATTTTGTTTTTGATTTAGATAATTAGTTTAGTGACAAGACTTACACAAGAAGGGAGATAATTTTAAGATTTATTATTTAAAGACTAAAGTTTACATACACATGTAAGACTATAATTGGCAACACCCCTACCAGACCTAGGACTAATTCAGTATTATGGTTGGCCAAGTCTGCTTGGTTTTTAGGATAAGACCAAGTAACCATGGGATGTTTACATAAGTATGCATGGATAAAAAAACTATAATTTAAATAAACATGAAAATTTAAATACGTAAATGTAAGACTATACACGAGCAGATCCCCCTACCTGGCCTAAGAATGATTCGGTTATCTGGTTGGCCTAGTTCACTTAGTTTTTAGGATAAAATGAAGTAACAATGGGATATGTTTATGAGAGTAAACTTGGACAATATTACTAGAATTTAAATAAACATGTAAAATGCTAGAATGAATAAACATACATATATAATGCTAAACTGGACATGTATATACAAGACTATACTAGACATTTCTATATAAGGTTAAACTAAACATGCATTTACAAGATTGAAATTTAAATAAAAATATATATACATGAATGATGATAGCCCAAACATTTAATTAAATCTATATGAATTTAAAAAGTTTAGTCATCAATAAAGATGGAGAGAGAAGTTTATTTCCAATGGAGTCACCAGAAAAATTTGTGAATAAATGCATACTTCCATTATAAGATTTACTTTAAATGTTTCTTTAGTCAAATCTACATCGACTAATATTATACCATCCTAAAGGATAGAAATATATTTAACTATCAATTCAAAAAGAGAAACTTCCAATATATATTCATAATCAAATGTAGTGTAAATAATACTTGATAAGTATAAATAATGTATTATTTTATGTGTTATATTTTTAGTAAAAATATATTATTTTAGTTGTGTTGTGCAGAAAAATGTAAAAAAGGCACCAAACTCTAACTATCATCCAACACCACGGTGATGGATAAAACAATGCCATAGCTCCAACAAAGGCACCGCTGGAGTGTTACAACATTGACATAACAGTGTTGACTTCTTTGTTGGGCAGCACTATGGAGTGAAAAAGGTTAACTTTATAGTGCCATGTTTATTTACTTTAAGAGCCATTGTGTCACAATCTATCATGCCTCAATGTTAAAATTGCCACTCGACCGCCACAACTTTCAAAAGTAAGGAGCGCCACAACGTAGCAGTTATAACTTCCAAAAAATGATCTGTTAGTGAAATGATGTAATTATTCCCTAAGTAATCAATCCACATGATCGGGCACTGTGGTAGAGCAAAAATATCAGTACAATGGTGTTATTTCATTTTATGGGGGCTGCGGTGCCAATCTTTCAAGCACCGCAGTGCTAATTGCATAAAAAATATTTTCCTATAAATAGTCATTATGTTATGTTTGTAAGGGAGTTCAGTCCCTTGTATAATTTTAATATTTTTCAGAGTTCTTCTTTAGATCTCTCTTAGAGTCAAATCCATGAGATACTAGGAAACAAGGACTAAGTACTAGATTTAATCATTAAAGTATTTAGAATATATTTATTTAAGCAACTTCATACATTAAGGAAGGAGTGTAAATGAGATACATTGATCATTCATGGTGATATCATTCTCTTATATTTTTATTCTTATATGATTTTAATGAAGATGAGTTTGTTTATTTTTCTTCCATATCTGGCTAATTCTTTAGTTTTGGATTAATTATAAGTACTACTAAAGATTAATCTTTCAAGCACCGCAGTGCTAGTCTCTTTATTTGATGCACATAGTGGCCATATATCTAGTTAAAATCTTGTGTGATGTATAGCCTCTATAGATGAATGTAAGAATAACCAAGTTATTTATCCAACTTGGATTAAAGGTATTATAAAAAATATTATTTTGTCTTTCAGTCAAATTCATACTGTCAATCCCATGAGCACTATTCTCTCCAATAAAATTCAAATCGCGCTCTTCTAATTGCATGGGTGATCTTGATAATCTAATTTCTTTGAAATAGTAGCTATCTAAATAATTAAAATTGATAAAGCATTTGATTCAAAAACACCAGGTACTCTTTTCAATTTCACCAGTTCAAAAGGCCACTAAAAAGTATTTTTTCCTTGTCATTAACTAATGCATAGGCTTCATCAAATGTATTAGGCATTAAAGATCCTACAATTGTTACATAAATTACTAACCCATGGGATCCTACAAACCCATTAAAGAATGTTTGAATAAACAACCAATTAAGTAAGGAAGGGTAAGGGAATTTTCTAAGAATCTCCTTAAATCTCTTGGAACTTTCCTAAATTAATTCTCCTTCAAACTAGGTAAAATAGGTGATCTCATTCCAAAGCTTGGCTATTTTGGATGGTCAGAATTACTTAGCGAGTAATTTATGTGCCAACTCATTCAAAGTGATTATAGAGCCTAGAGTTAAGGAATTCAACCACATCTTTGCTTTTTCCCTCAAAGAAAAAAAAATAATTAAAGCCTAATAGCATCATCGCTGACATCATTATACTTTAATGTTGTGAAGATTTCTAAGAACCTAGCTAAGTATAGGTTACGATTCTTATTAGGAGTTTTTCAAAACAAGGAATTTTGAACCATTTGAATTATGGGAGGTTTTAACTAAAAGATATTATACTAGATAGTCGGCATATTAATACTCTAGTAAATTCCATCAACTTTATGATTGACATATGATGGACGGTTACTATGGAGTGCAATTTTAAGTTATACAAATATTTAAGGCTCTATCCCCCCCTAAACAAAGCTTAGGTTTTCTTTGACATATAAAAATAACAAACCCCACTTAATGTACACAAGTATACATGTTGAATCAAGTAATAAAGTAATGGAGTATAGTGTCAAACTGACATGGAAGTATGCTTTTCAATAATCAATTATTATTATTTACACTAATTACAAAATTATCCTACTGAAATAAAATTATTGGTTGTGGAGATTCAATTACCGAATAAAATTTATAATATAATAAATATAATATTTAAATAAAGTGTTTTGGATTCATGAATATAAATTATATATTTTTTCTAATAAAATTCTCATCTTTAATATGATTCAAAGCATATGAAACCCCAGATCTCTATCGAACTTATAGGGGTAAAAAGGATATTTGCTAACCTCCTACAGTTATATCATCTCCTTAAGAACCTAGCATATTTTATATCCTATGTCTCAGTATACAAACATGTTATTTTAATATTCCTTATTGTTCTAGTATTCCTCCATTGAGGCTATACATCTCGTTAGGTTTTAAAAGTTTATATGGCCACTATGTGTATTAAATAAAGAGAGAGATAATATTGAAAATATTATTTAACTTTAGAGCCCAAAAATCTTCATTAGTACTTAATATATTCTATAGATCATCAATCCAAAATTAAAGAATTTTCTAGGCATGAAAAAAAAACTCATTTACATTGAAACCGTAGAAGAATGAAAAAAATAAGAAATTGATATAACTAGGAAGGATAAACATATCTCCTTCAAACTCCTTCTTTCTTGACATACGGAGTTGCTTTAACAAACACTAACTAAACCCTCTAATGATTGTATCTAGTATGTCCCTAGTCTCTCTTAGATTTGACCATAAGAGATATCTAAAGAAGTACTCTGAAAAGTACTTAAATTTTATACGTAACTGAACTCTCCTACAAATATAACATAATGACTATTTATAGGAGAACATAAATTAGGCAACTAGCATTATGGTGCTTGAAAGATTGGCATATTAGTGCCCATAAAATGAACTAACATTATTCCATTGATATTTTTGCTCTCTTGTAGTGCATGCTAATGTGGATCGGTTACTTTGTAAATAGTCATATCATTTTGTTAGTAAATTTGTCTTTGGAAGTTATAATTGCCATGCCATGGTCTACTGACTTTTAAACTCTATAACACCAGAGTAGAAAATCTGGCGTTGAGATGTGATAGATTTTGATGACATAACGCTTGAAGTTTGTCAACATGGCACTATAATGCTGACCATTTAACACTACAGTGCTATCCAACAGAGAAGTGAGCACCTCCATGTAAATGTTGTTGTGCTCCAGTGGTGTCTTTGATGGTGTTGTGGCATTATTTTATCTAATGCATCGGTGCTGGATGATACTTAGAATTTTGTGCCTTTTTTATATTTCTCCATCACAACACAACTAAAATAATATATTTTTTACTAAAAATATAACACATAAAGTAATACATTATTTTCATTGATCAGCATACTCCCTAATAGGTCTAGGATGGTCCTATTCTTGAACTGGTTGATCAATACTTAAAGTAAATGCCTTTTTAGATTTAATAATTTTTGTAAAAGTGTCGTCAATCTCTAAATCAAACAAAAAAGGCTCCATACAATATCTACTATACATCCACAAACAAAGAAGAAATTAAATAACATAAAATAAAGAAGGGTACAAGTTACAGTATATAAGTAGGACTAAATATGCAAAAAGTTCATCAATATATATAAATTTATAATATACACATTACCTTCCATAGTAATGGTGCTAAAAACTTGATATGGGCTATGGGGGTGATTTCTTGGATACATGAATGATCTATATAGGGTTGAAATAAACTTAAGTTTTCTTTGATGTTAATTACCCACTAAATATGACTTTTTTATATTTATTAAGCTTTTTTTAAGTAGACTCTTCTATCTTAGATATGGATCAAAGCGTATGCATCCCAAGATCTCTGTCGAACTTATAGGGATGTGAAGGCTGGTTTATAGCCTTCCTATAGTTATTATATCTCCATAAAACCTAGAATATTAAACATTATATATATAGGCATGCCATAGTTCCATTTTAATTCTCCTAAATATTCTAATATTCATCTATCGAGGTAATATATCACACTAAAATTTAACAATAAACATGGTCATTATATGTATTAAATTAAGAATGGGTGTTATATAAAATATCCATTACTCATTTAAAGAATGAGAGTCTATATTAGTACTTGTATAAGGTTCACATTATTAGCTAAAAACTAGGAGATTAGCCAACCATGAAAATAAAAGAGAACTATCAAGAATAAATTTCTTGTATATATGAGAATGTATAAGTGTAAAACTGTAATTATATGTCTCCAGGGTAATATAAATGCTCTTCCCACACTCCTTTTTCCTCTAAAAGTCTGATTTCTCATAATAAGATAGGCTAATGATCTCTAAATATCATATCTTTCTCTCCCCTAGCCACCCTTTGACTTAACTCTAAGACGAAACTATAATTAAGAATATAGGACTGATAAAAAATTGATAGAATACCTAATAAACATGATATAATCCCATTTATACTGGTACAAAAATTAACTCAGGCATAATTTTGCTCTACAAGTTAGTGCTATGGCGTTAAATAATAAACTAGAGCCTCAATGCTGTTGGGCATTCTTTGCTATGGTGTTAAACTAACCTATCATGTCTATTTGTTGAACTAATGTGACTTTAACTTAAGTTGGTAAGGCTCCTTATTTTGATTACTGATCCTCCATGGCGCTACAAATTTTAGTATTATGACACTTGAGTTTGCTCCCAGGTACTATGGTGTAATATAATTTGATGATCTGGTTCATGAATGACAAGTGTTATAGTGATGTCATTTGATGCTGTGGCATTACCTTAATTCTGCTAGAGCATAAAATTCCATAAAAATTTTATAGGTGTTCATGTTGTAAAGTTGGATCGTGGCACCGAGGCATTGTGAATGATAACATTATGGCACTTTTGTTTGAAGCGCTATGACACTGGCTCAATAATTATGAAAATTTTGCCTTTCTAGAGACATTCATACACAATAACTAAAAATAATATTTTTACTGATATTTAAGATAGTAAAATACTACAAAATATACAATTAACAATCTCCTGCAGATATTGGGTTCTATATAAGTGGTAATTACCACATGGACTTTATTCTTATATTTCATAATTCAAGTATGACAGATTAATTAATTGATGTGTTTATAATATGGGAATTAGAACTCCTTTTTCTTAGGTATCATTAAATTGCAAGTGTTTTTCCTTGATGATCGTTAGGCTCCTACGAATATGTGGGTTTCACTTTTAAAACACACACCCTTCAATTTTTTAGATTATATGTTATTCTCTATGTTGTATTCTACTATAAATATATAAATTTCAAATTGTGTTGTTTTATTTGCACAATGATATTTCTAGATATTTCATTTGGGAATAGTTACTCTCTCAATCCTTAGTAGTGAAGTTTTATTTTATATCAGAATTATAATTGAGTTCATCAAAGGTGTACACTACCCTTCTTCCGTTTGTCACCTTACTCATTTCTTTCATGAGTTTGATCAGCATCTTGAATTTATATGTAGATATATATTAGTATTTAAAATTTTAATTTTTAATGAATTCTAAACTAAATCTTTAATCAATCATTCAAAGCATATTGAATAAATCCATCTAAATCAAATCTTCCATTTTTAAATTCTTGAATAAATCCTCTTCTCAATCCTAATTAACACATGGTATTTACATATTTCATTATATATTGACTTTTTTATTGATAATGGTTTAGATAATATTATATCTAAATTTAACATCCTCTAAATTTCTAGAATCAAAATCTCTCTTCTTTGTTATTTATGTCATAATTATATTTTCCTGTAACTCAACATGTATATCAAGAATTTTATAAATCTGGATATGTTAAATTCTCAAAATTAAATGTCTTCTTTCAAGTTAATAATTTTAGAAAGCTAATATAGTGTTGTGATTACATTTAAGAAAATGGCCTGAAAACATATCTTCGATTTCTCAAATAATTTAAAATTATTCCTCATTGTGTCCTACTTTGCAAACAAATGCATAATCAAATTTGAATCTAGTTTTGAGAATATAACATTGAATTTGAATTATCCTCAATTAATTGATGTGTAACTTGAAAAAATTGAAAAAAAGAAGCTATTCTTGGAGTTCACCATGGGTGGAGGGTCAATGGTTTCTCCTACAACCACTAAATGTTATGTATTCACTAGGATTTGACACCCTAAGCTCATATATGAGGAGAAGAAGTTAAAGCCTATAGTTATTTTTTATGTTTCGACCCCATTAATGGCCCCAATTACATCTGATGTTGGGCCATCATCTATTATTGCATCTGTGATGAGTAAGACCTAGAGAAAGAAAAAGAATCTATATGAGGTAAAGAATGGAGAAATAAAGAAAACTATTATGAAATTAATTATGGTCACTACAAGAGAGGTGGGTGAATATGAAATTTCTTCTTCATCGCTATACTTAGGTGGCAGTAGGTTCTTATTAGCTTTTAGCTATTTATAGAGAGGAGGGTGTAAATTTATAGCTAATTTACCCCGCTGTCATTTGATATTTCAATGGCATTACCTATAGAAGAGAGGAAAAAGTTGCTTAGAATTCAACTGAAAGATATATTCCAAAAGTTCGTTAATAACTTTGGCTAGTCAAAGGAAGGCTTTTTGGGATGTATGATAGGAATCATCAGTGAGAAAAGCTACGTAGAATTCCTACGGAAAGATGGTGCCAATTTTGAATTGAGAAATTAGTTCGACATGAGAGGTTAAGGTAAAGCACATAGACATATTGCTATTTATGTACTTATATAGATGGATATCATCGAGAACCCAAAAGATTCTCTAATAAAATTGATAATATTATCTTTTTTGGTGGTTAACACTTGAAATGTCTATGAATTCTTCAAATATAAAGATATCTTCCTATCATAACTATCATATTTTATAACCATCTTTTTTGAACAATATCTAACAATCTTGTGAAAGTTTTTTGTCACTCAGATGTGCATTTTTCACTTGGAGTTATCTAACACTACTATAATGATTATCAATCATCTCCTCATTTTGATGTAAGGATGTTGAATTATATAATTCATCCAACCTCAACATATGATGGAAAGAAGGTTTTGCAACCTAAAGCATTAGCCACTCCTTGCACACGAATTATAGCTAAAGATTTTATGGAGGAGGAAGTCAAGGAAATGAAGATACAATAAATACAATCATCAAACTTTATGCCCAACAAAGAAATTACCATTGATGATCCACACCATATATCTTGGAATTCTACACAAGCCATTATGCGCAAGTTAAAATATCGCATAAGAAAAAAAGAAAAAGATGTAGACTTTGAACTAGAGCAAATTTATCTCTTAGGGGTTATGTCAGTTTAAGTGTACATGGTAGACACTAGTGGATCTTTATAAAGAGAGTAAGCTTCTAAATTCAATTTTTAGAAGTTAAGGTCGAGGAATGCATTGTGCCAAATTTAACCCAATGTCTTCTAAATTAATTAAACAATAATAATAAACACAGAAAAAATGCATGGCTACCTTGCAAAACTAAGGGTCCCCAAGACTTCGAGCAGAGGATGAGTTGCCTCAACTTAAGCCTATTCAGGTTCAAGTTATAAATGAAGAATTTTAAAAGAAGAAGAACAAAAGGTGATAAAATAAGGAAGAGATCCTATTCATCCTACTTCTATAAATGGAGTGACACAAGTGTACAAGTCATTATACTAATTTAGTGAATGAGAGAAATGATTTTCCCATGGGGAGTTCTCTTATAATTTTGTACAGCTAATTATCTTTTTAACAATCACAAAAGTTTATCTTGATAGCAATTTAAATATGGAGACCCTGAGAAAGAGATCTATGTAATGTTGAAATGTTAAAGATATCCTAAATGTATGAGTGATATAATGAATTTCTGCAACGTAGGTTGGTCTAATTATTTTAGATGTGGATTCTAGCATAAATAGTTCATCATCTCAAAAAAATTTTAGAATCTTTGCAACCGAATGATCAGCCTAGGTCGATCATTTGTTTGGTATTATGCTACACATATCTTTTAAATCCCAAAATAGTTTGAAGTCATGTGTCTATGTACTTCAAGAATTTTGTTTGTAATACTCTATTTGTTCAACTATATCTCCATTGAGGTCATTAATCAGACAAAATTTTAATCAACAGAAGGCTAATCAACATGTAAAGGATGTTTAAATCAACATAAAGAAGCTATCTTATTTAGTTTTTCTTTTATACCTAATCTATATTACACAAGTTTCATCAAATTGCATTATAAATTCAAAATAAGTAAATCTAGCCACAATAATTATTGCAAATAAAATAAGCATAAATTATGTTGAAAAAAAGAATTCTAAGTAGAAGAAAGAGCTAAGAAAAGATAAATTCAAATATCCTTTTCAAAAGCAATGATAAACACTCCTTGAACTATGGTCCTGCTCTCCTTGTGCACATACACAAATTAAACATTTATCAACTTTGATTCGATTTAAGAGCATAAATTAAAATTGAAACCTTTCTTAAAGAAATTTTACCATGCTAATTATACAAATCACTCATAATTGCTTATAACACTATAATGCTCATGGTAGTAGTGTTGCAATGCTCATGAGTTACACTAACGTTGTAACACTCATAAGGATCAGTGTTTTGGCATTAGATTTGAACCAATATGCTCCTAAAAAAACTAAATTAATCACTCTCCACAAACCTTTGCAGATTATATCTGTTGGTGCTCTGGAATCTTTACACCCATGTAATTTTGCAATATGGTGCAAATATCCATGTTTAAGTGCCCTGTCAATCTAGTATTATATCTTTTTTTCACTCTATCTTTCTTTTACCTCCATACATTATCGTGCTCAAGAAACTAAGACGTAGATCCATGAATGGCTCTATGACACTTGGAAATCATCACATTGCACTAACAAACTCTCTATCTTAAAGTCAAAATTTTTCTTTAAACAATATGGTGCTAAAGGTTTTGACCATTGGAATGTCAGAATTTTTCCTTTTTTTTCAAACATTCTCTTAGAAATTACCTACACCAAAATAAAAACTTAGCATCATTTTTTATACAAACACATAACATGAAATATTACAACTTTTCTTCTTAATAAAATCTCCAAAACATTATTCAGTACTTATCCTAAAGTAATTAATATGTTGTTAACTTAGTAATTTTATTAAATTATGATCCATCAAATGTAACTTGAAGAAAAAAAATTGACAAATTTATAATGTGTTAATAATAAATTCTATCTCCATTAGCTCTTCCTTTTGAATACAACCCTTAATTGTGAAAGTGATATTGGAACTAGCTTAATTTGGTCTTAATAATTTTATAAACAAAATTTAATTTATTTAAATTTTAGTGTTATTATAGGTCTCATAATATGCCATAGTTCTTATAATGTTTAATTAGGATGGAACCCTTTTTAGATAGTTATGTAGCACCTGGAGTGTATGGACAAATTTTACTTCTGCCACATGATTTTGCTTTAAATGTTTCTTTAGTCAGATCTACAAAGATTAACATCAAACCATCCCAAGGATAGACTAAAGTTTCACTATAGACTTGAAAAAGAAACTCTCAATTTATTTTCATAATCAAATGCAACATAAGGAATATTCAATTCATCTTGAAGTACCAAAAAAGTATTCACTTATCAATTTAATTAAGAAACTAAATCAATGTATTTATTTTCATAATCAAACACATCATAAACAATATTCAATTCATCCTGACAGTTAAAAAAAATATTCACTTATCATTTTGACCATAAAAGTAAACGAATATATAAAGCTAGATTTGTGTTCATAGATTCTTCCCCCACCATAGAAAGAAACTAATGTAAAGTTATTTTTATTCTGGGTTCTAGACTTCCTATAAGGGCAAGCGCTTATAGATAATTACATTTTTTAAGAGAATACTCTTGATTAAAGTGAAAACTAAAAATTTTAAATTCATATAGATTAAAAAAAGGCTTGTGCTATCAAGATTTTAATTTATAAGCTTTAGATTATAGATCATTAAGTTGGGTTTGGAGTTTAGATTTAGATTATGGATTTTTTAAATTTTTTAAGGATATGAAAAAAGAGATGTGCAAAGACTAAGGGGTGTATATAATTAATACTTACACAAGCCTAGAGTGAGTTGCCAGTTAATAATCCTAAGCATAATAAAATGTTGTGTGAATACAGGATTACATAAGCTCTATCCTACGAATCAAGGAAATATAAATTATAGAACTATATTCAATGAATTTATAATATGTTCATGATCATGCATTGTCATCTTAATCCAAACTCAAGTCATACTTCAATCATCACCTCTAATTCAATATCACTTGGATTATAGTAATTATCAATCATCCAAATAAAACTCAATTTTTAAATTCAAACATTTCTCTAGTCAATAATTTCATTATCTGGGTCTATATTCAAAAGCAACAAAAAATCAAATTAAACAAAAAAATTGATCAACTTCAGTTTAATCATGCTTTCAGGATTAAGTAAACCTTACTCAATATATGCTTTAGACTCATATCTTTCCTAAAGGTCAGTGAACATTGGAGATTAATACACAATTCTATTAATTAAAGAAGGATGTCTAAAAAATGAATATTTTCCTTCAACAACAATGTAAACATGATTGCTAGTCAGGTCCCATCTGTTGAGGGCACCATGATTCAGTTAGGATCAGTTGCAATAGTTGAGGTGGTCAACACTTAAGTTACTCTAGTTTTATCTATTAAATATCTTCCTACTAAAACAATAATTGAAGGCGTGTATATCGTTACCCTTATAGTTGCTAAAGCTTTATTGTTTTTTTGTTTAACTTTTATGAGGCCATCTACAAGCTAGAAAGGAATGTCTCTAATAATAGATGAACTCCCATATGTGGGAAAATTTAAGATGGGGTAATCCTCCACCATCACAAAGATGACTAAGTCTCAAAGAAGAAATAAAATCATCATATGAGGCATAGAGCTGATAAAGTAAAGTTGTTTGAAAAAGATAATGGAATCAATGTGGTAGCTGAGGAAACTAAACTAAAATCAATTGACCTAAAAGTTAAAGAGTTAGAAATTCAATTCAACTCTCCAATCAAGTCCAAATAGATTCCATCCCCCATCCTATGATGTTGGACAAGAAAATATTCTCCTAATAAAAAATTCTTCGCCTCCTACTAAATAATCCCCAGATATGGGAATCTGTTATTAGTAAATGAAAATTTGATGCGGTAAGAGCTTGGGCTAATAGTGATAAATAAGGCGTAGGTGATATATTTTCTTTTCTTAAAATGTTGTTAGGAGAAACAGTTGCAAACATTTACAATGAAGCCAAAGTCAAAAAGGCTGGAGAAATATCTAAAGCACCTGTTGTACTCTCCTTGTCTGAGAGAAAGAGAAAGTTCAAAATTTTATTAGATTGTTTGGTTTGTCATTGTGTAGAAGTAATGGGCAATCAAAGTTAGAGTTTCTAAAGTCAATGAAGGGGGTAATCTCTACCAAAGCTAAATTAGAGTTGTGTAGAGAAAGAGTTATTTCTCCACTTGAAAAGAGAAAGATCCATGTGATTTGAAATCTATAATGTCAGCGAAATTGGTACATCATTAAAGAGAGTCAAGGAGACTCTCTGAATTCACATAAATCTATCTTTTTAATGATCGAAGGTATAGAGTGGTAAAATCTCAAAGATATAATCCAGTCCTGCCTCAAAAATCTATTCAATTGAAATGCAAAGTGACTAAAGTATCCCATCAATCTTTGGCTCATTAATAACCAAGAATTGATTAACATCAATTCAAAGGTAGTCAATTATCTTCTCATCCGGATATGGTAAGACTGAAACCAATAAATAAGTGAAACTCACTGTCTAATGAGAATAAGGTATGGTAGCCTAAAATAGTTACCACTTCTACTACACCTATATCAATAAATAAAGTATAGTAAAACAAAGAGAAAAGAAGAATCATGTTCAAGGAGAATCTTTCAAGAACGAGTGTATCCTGGTTGACCAACACAAGGTGTCAAAGAAATCCATTGAAGAGATGATGATTTATCTAAAAGAAAGTATAAAGAAAATAGATGAAGATGAAGCTGATGAGAGAGTAACTTTGAATAGTCTAGATGAGGAGATGGTTGAGGTGTATTCATGGTGGATACATGATCATCAATATAAAAGTCAAAAGAGAAACAAAAAAAATATGTTAGAGGTTAAAAATGAAATAGATGTAGAAGAAGGGAAGAAGAGGATATGTTCCAAATTTGACTTGCAGTTTTTTAAATTAATTAAGTGAAAATTATGAGCTAATAGCTTAAATGGAAAAGAAAATGTAAGAATTGATGGATGCTATTGCTGCTTTACAAAGTAAAGAAGTCCCTTCTACAAAAGCTTGGATAGATTTAGTTATTATAGAGCTAGTGCAACATTTCCATAAACCTAAAGAGGTAATGAAAGAAAATAAAATTGAGGATAAAAAGTTAGAGAAAGAAATGGTTTAAATATTTAATATCAAGTAGATGATAGAACAACAAGTTAAATAGGTTCTACCACAGTCTATAGGTACTATAATTATTCTAAGGGGTAGACCTTATCAGTAATAATATGAGTTGATTCTTTTTCCCAATGGATTCATGCCACTTATATTCAAAAGTTTTGATGGATATGGAAATCCTAAACAAAACTTAGCACAATTTAGGGGTAGTTGTTAGAATGGAGGAGGCAATAAAACTCTACTATTTAAATAATTTTTAAACCATTTATCCAGCATAGCCTTTGAATCATATGCTAAAATACCTAATGGGTCAATGCGCACCTTTGCAGAGTTAGATAAAATATTTATGAAGAGGTTTGTTGAAGCACATGACCATATCACAGTGAAGGATTTGGTGGTAGAAAAGAAGAAATTGGATGAAAGGCTAATTGAATATATCTTAGGATATAGAAACATCAGTATGAAATGTGAACCTTAACTTCAAGAGCAGTATGCTACAGAGTTTCTTTTAAAGAATATCCATAGTATGATTGCTTTTCTATTAAAAGGGTTCACAATTAAATCTTTTAAAAAGCTATTGAGTAAAGCAACTAATCTATTGAGGAGATGTCTCAATTCATTTTCTAGAATGATCAATCTTTTATAGAAATGAGAAAGTAAAACCTTAGAATAATATAGAAAAGAAGTTTGGGTCAGTATTTATAATTGATAAAGGGAAATGGTAAAAGCTGATTCAAACAAAAAATTCAAATAATCCTCCTCAGTATCAAGAGTGCAATAAACCATAGAATGATCAGCAGTTTGGATTTAGGCATTATTTAACTCTAGAGGAAAATAGGTGGAGGTTTCAAATGCTCAAAAATAAGAGTTACTCATTCAAAATAGAAGCTATCAGAAGAATCTTCAAAATTCTTTTAAAGAAAACTTAATTCAAATTTCCTGAACCTAAGAAGCCAAAAGATGTGGGTAAAGTGGGGCAACCCAAGAATTACCCATATCATCAGATGATTACTCATAAGATTGAAGATTGTGTAATCTTCAAAGAATTACTTGAAAGAAATATCAAAGATGGATCGATTATGATGCCCAAGGAGTATTTAACTGATTCTGGTCACGGATCTACTAAATACGTGATTGGTGAGCCTTCCATTTCAGTCTCAAATTTAAAAACTTTATGATGATTGTGATATAGTTTATCCTGATCTTTCACAAAATTCTTACAAAACTCTATCATTTATCTATTCAGGTATCTCAAGGAGTGCAGAGTCCGTGCTAGGTATAAAATGCTATACTGGATAAATTATTTAAAAATGATATGTCTTACATCAATGTATCAAATACTCTCACAAGGGTGTAAAGCACTATTTTAAAATGACTTACAACCATTTTTAATTCATAAAGTTGTTATATATAAAGACAATTCATACTATCTGCATAAAAAGCAAACTGTCTTGTCTAAAAAAATTCAAACTGGCTATCATAGAGGCAAAAGTAAAGAAGAAAAAGGAAATGAAGAAGAAAAAGAAAAATAAAAGCATTCCAATATCTGACATGATGTTTGTTGGACAACGACCTCTCCTCTACAAAGAGGAGGTAGAATGACTCAATAATCTAAAAGAAGTGGTCAAGGATGGAAAAATCAAATAGTGAAATAAAATAAAATTTTGAATAAACAAATAAAGGCACCTGCAATATATATTAATTTGTAATCTAGTTCAGAGGATGAATCATATGTGACTAACAAATACCTATAGGCTATAAAATGTGGGAACTATATAAAGAAACGAAAGTTTAAAATTTTTATAGAAGCAGATTGTAATGAGGGCTGGGTCCAAATAGCTAGGAAAGATAATTCAAACAAATCAACTATGGTAAGATGAAAGAAGTATGTGCTAAACATTACCTTAAACACCATTATTCCAAAGTAATGTCAAAAGGTTAGAGGTTAAAGCCACTCTTCCTTTAAACTCAAATTAAAAATCCAATACGATTGTAACTTCTACCAGCAAAACCATAAAAATTGATGTAACCCTCGATGATCCATTTATGGATGAGATAATATATCTTCCTTTTAATTAGTATTCCAATTGTGTAAATAAATTTTCTAAGCAAGGTTTAACAATATCAAACTTAACTAGAGGTGAAGCGGAATAATTCATACATATATGGAATACAAAATATCAAAAATATTTATCAAGATTATGTGTTAGGTTCACTACTTTATATTTATTTAATGATGATGAATATTTCTTAGTTATATAAAATAATCTAAAGTCTGATAGTCTATTTTTAGTGAACGTTAAAACTTTTAACGGACTCTATTTAGAAACTTCAGATGATATAGATGAGTCTCAGGTTAGGGATACACCTCCAAAACTTGAAGAGAAGAATATATCAATAATAAAGGATATGAAAGAAATAAATCTAGGTAGTGAAAAAGACCCTCATTCACTCTTCATAAATTCTTTATTGAATGAGGATGAGGCAAATAAAAGGATCCAGTTATTTAAAGAATTTAACAACTATTTTCCTTAGAGTTATGAAGAAATGCTTAGATTATCTCCAGATATAGTAATTTATAATTTAGAAATTCAACTAGGAATGATTCTAGTAAAATAGGCACCACAATGGATACAAGTTGACATTGAATAACATGTATTATCTAAAGTTAAGAAATTAATCTATGCTACCTCTATTATGAAAAAGAAATATCCAACCTAGTTAGCTAGCTTTTTTCCAATAAAGAAAAAGAATGGTCAGATTCATGTACGTATCACCTTTAAAGATTTTAATAAGGCTTGTCCAAAGTTGAGTTTTTTCTCCCTATACTAGAACTCATGAATGATATTGCTTCCTCACATGCAATATTTTTCTTTTATTGATGGATCATCTAAATACAACCAAATCAAAATAGTTCTTGAAGATGAAAGTATACAATATTTAAAATACCGATATGAGGATACTTCTATAAAGTTATGTCATTCATATTATTGAATGCAAGAGAAAATTATCAGAAAGAAATGAAAATGATTTTTGATGAACTTATCCACCATTAAGTTGAATGTTATGTCAATGAACCAGTCATTAAAAGTCTCAAAATAAATGATAATTTATATGACCTGAGAATTAATTTGCAAAGATTACATCAACATAACATAAAGTTGAACCTTTTGAAATGTGCTTTGGGCATCACTTTAGGGAAATTCTTAGATTTTGTTGTTTGATATCATGGAGTTAAAATTAATCTAAATAAAATCAAAGAAATAACAAAAATGGCACTACCTAAAAGCTTTAACCAATTAAGATCCTTTCAAGATTTATTGGTATACCTTAGGAAATTTATATCTAACCTTTTAGGTAGATGTCAACCATTTGTAGCCTTGTGTTTTAAAGACTCTCACTTTTAGTGGGGTGCAAATTGCAAGATAGTATTTGGTAGTATAAAGCAATATCTAATAAATTCTCTAACCTTAGTTTCTTGCGTCTGATGGAAGGCATTAATTCTATTTGCAAAAGCTTTAAGTGAATCTCTTGGTGCCTTGCTAGCTCAGGTTAATAAGGATGGAAAAGAAAATGCACTTTACTATCTGAGTAGACATTTTACTTCCAATAGAAGTAAATTATTCTCTAATTGAGAAACATTATTTGGCTTTAATCTTCATCATTTAAAAGTTGAGGCATTATATATTTTCTCATAAAATGAATCCAATATCCAGAGTAAATATGATATAATTTTTAATGACTCATTCAACATTATCGAGGAGATTAGCTCGATGGTCAAAGATTTTATCACTATTTGAAATCGCATTCATTCCTTTATGTGCTGTAAAAGGGATATGTTTGGTAGATGTCTTAGTAGCTCATTAAGTGAAAAATGATTATCTGATAAATAAATAATTACCAAATGAACAAATCATGAAATTAGAGTCAGATAAAAAATTTATCTAGGAATTATAATTCGATGGTGATGCATTCAATCAACAAGAAATATCTGATAACATTTTCTTAAGAAAAGTTAGCATTAGCATAACTCTAGATAAAGGCATAACGTATTACTCTGGTCATATGTTAGAACCTTATACAAACAACAAGGCACTGATAACTTGGTTAGAGTTTACAATCTTGAATGAAATATAAGAGATCAAAATCTTTGGGGATTCGCTGCTACTGATTAATTAAATAATTGGTATCTATAAAGTATTAAAAACAATGTTTGATTCCTTATTATGAATAAATTTTACATTCACAACATGATTTGCTTTAAAATATTTCTTTTACTAAATATGTATAAATTAATATTATACCATTCTGAGGGATAGACTAATACTTCACTACCTATTTGAAAATAGAAACTCCATTTATTTTCATAATCAAATGTAGCATAAGAAATATTAAATTTATCTTGAAGGATAAAAAGAATATTTACTTATTAATTTTATTATGAAACTAAACCAATGTTTATAGCTAGGTCTGCATCCACAGATTTATCTCCTACCTTAGAAAGAAACTATGATAGGGTTTATTTTATTATTAGGTTCGAGACTTTCTATAAGGGTAAGCCTCTATAATTAGTTGCATCCCTAAAGAGAATACTCTCGATTAAAGTGAAGACTAAAGATTTTCAAATTTATATAGATTTAAAGAAAGGTTTGGGCTATCAAGATTTTAGCATATACAAACTTTAGATTATAAATCTTTAATTTTGATTTGCAATTTAGATTTAGCCTTTTAATTTTGAACTTTTGAAAGGATAGAATAGAAGGAATGTGTAGAAATCGAAGGGTGTATACAATCTAAACTTATACTTACCTAGAGTGAGTTGCTACATAACAATACTAAGTATAATTAATTTCCTCATAAATGTAGTATTAGATGGCTCTATCAAAGGAATCAAGGAATTATAAGTTAGAGGGCTTTAATCAGTGCTTTATAATATGTACACGATCACGTGAAGAAATGATGCATGGCCAACACTGTATAAATAAACACTTTTATTCATTTATAATTAATCAGAGTATAACCCATGATTTGTCATAAAATAAAGGTGGATAGGCTCCACAAACAATAAGCTTGGATTTCTATTCCTATATAACATAGATTCTAAATATGATTGTTTTGTTTTTTTTAAATCATTTGGCTTCTAGATCTTCTGTAGAATAGCAAAAAGATAATGATCTTCAGAGGAAGAAGAATCATTTCTTTTTGGAAACTATAAGTGTATGAATAATTATCTTCAAACCTTTTAGGACTCTTGACTTTATACGACTCAATCTAGCTATACAAGAACCTATAATATTTACATTTATATCATTGCCTTTAAATTTTTATTTAAACCATTATCTAGGTACATTCTAGTTTTATAGGAATATGAAAGAGAAGTATATATAGTGAACATGTATGATGTAGGGTGAGTTTATAGAAGTAAATATAAAATTTCCTAAGAGCCTACTCCAAATGTGCACCAACAAAAATGTTAACATGACTTCCAAAGTGCAAAAATTAAACACTCCAAATATGAGTACCCTCTAGCCAAGGCACTCCAACCTAATCTACCAACCTAGCCTAGGCTAAACTTGGTTATCCAAGAAAAAACATTCTAGTGTCTATATAAGGCTATGGGGCTTTAACAGGTCCTAGGTTTTATTAGTTTAAATTTTATTTACATTTGATTTTATTTGTTTAAGGTCATTGAAGGTTGGTTTAAATTTAAGATTTAGTGTTTTAGAAACTTTGAATTTATTTTTTTAAGAATTATTTTGATTGTTAAAGTTGTTTATATTTAGATTTTAAAGAATATAGCCCTCAATAAGTTCTAAGTGCAAAAAGTCAATGACTAGCAAGTCCTAGGCTCATATTTTTAATGGTATCGATCCTCAAACAGTTAGGGTAGATAGGTTGTAAAGAGTCCTTGAATTTTAATTAAGTATTTTAGTCCTTAAGTCTTTTAATCATGTACAACTTTGCCTTCCTAAAAGAGTCAAGCACATGGGTAGGAAAGCTTTAATTTTTAAATATTTTATCACTAATTTAAAATATTATTTAGGTTGAAAGCAATTGACTTTATTAAACTAGGGATATAGGGTTATTTCACCCTTCTATAGGCTAGGTTAATCGCCTAGTAAACCCGACATACCCAATAAATACCTATTTATTTAAGTTTTATTATTTGTTATTAAATTTTAGTTAATTCATATTACTAATTATTGATTAATAATATTTATAATTTAACAATTCAATTTTATCAATTTATTTGTAGCATTATCATAACCAAAATTAGGACCAAAGCCTTTTTAGGACGCGTGGCCTAGTAGCTCAAGGTATTCTAACCTAAAAATTATTATGATAGATTATGAAGTGTGATTGTTATTCATCTACTTTAATTCATTGAGTTAATAATTTTCTAAATTTTTAGTGATTTATTGAATTATTTAATGAATTTAATTTGACTAAATGTTGACCTTTTACTCTTCATTGAATTATAACAGTTTTATATTTTCATAAATATTAGACCCAATTATGATTTCAATAGCTTTGAGTTTGTACCAATTGGATTTTTTTATAATTAGTTAAGATTTTTACAAATTTAGACATTTTAATAAATTAAGTAATTCACGTAATTAGGGGATTTCTTATTTTTGCACCAAATCAATTCTAAACTTATTGAAATCCTTTCCAAATGGCACTGATGACTCCTACGAATGATTAGAAGTGTTTGAAATTATTTTGGATTTTTTATTATTTTTAGTTGTATTATTTAATTGATTATTAATTTTTCTCAATTTTTAAATTTGTTTTTATTTTGGTTGAATTTTAAGGGGCTTTTAATTTTCCTCTATTTAGCATTTAATTTTGAGCATGTAACACTTTACAATTCATTTTTAAGATTTTATTTGAATTATTTATGAATTAATGAAATTCATAAGTCAATTATGCAATTCAAATTTGGGTTCACTAATTAATAAATAAAATTAACTCCAAATTTAGTAAGATTTGAAACAAGTTCATATGAATATGTGCTTCAAACCCACTAAATTTGGATTCATTAAAGCCTTCCTAGGTTACAAAATAAATCACCTATGGTAAATACACCTATACCTTTAGGGATTTAGTTTAGGAAATGTATTCATGAGATTGGGTTACAATCAAGGATTTCTAATCCTTATATAGAGCATAATTAATACACCAATGCATAAAACCTAATTCACTGGGGATTCATGTGTATATACTTCCTAAGTCATAGGTAAAAAATTGACCTATGAACTTGAGATGATCAATTGAAGCACTTAGTGGTTTACAATTTACTTGAAACTTTTTGGGCATATAAAACACATGCCCAAGATACACCCATGTCAATTTCACCTGATGATGAAATATATTTGAAGATTAATTTCAAAAATAAGATGGGAGTATTTCTAAAAATTACTTTGACTATAGGAAGAACTGAAGTATGAAATTATAGATCTTATATTCTACTCAAATTGAACCCATAGAGCCTAAGATCACCTAACTTGGCCAAGTGGTTGAGGAGTTATGTATTTTTAAAGTTCATATGATTTTTTCTTATTTTATTTAAATGGATTCACTGTAATCAACCTTTAAACTTGGTGCCACTCAATTAGCATGGTAATCATTATTGCAGTAATGGTAGTATGCGCTTTCATTTAGGTCATCCTATCCAAGATCAAGTAGATTGGATTTAATTCCAAATGTATTATAGGATTTAGATTGATCTAATATGCGTTATTTATTAAAATTAACAACTAGGATTTCATTTTCAACCTTCAGCTTAGATCCTTGACCGTGAAAACATTCTAGCCAAATTTGGGAGATTAACTAGAGGGATTTTTTTCAAATTTCTAAGAGAGCATAATCTATGTATGAACCTTCAATCTAATGATCATATCATATTGGTTTGAACTTTCTCTTCACACTTGACTAAAAAAACTAGATTAGAGCTCAAGATTTATCGCATACCTTAGGGAATGCTCCAATTAATTACTAAGGCCTAAATTTAGGCAGCTTTGATTAGATCTAAAGAACATTTCTCTTTCAGGTAGCAAAATTGAAGGATCAATGGATAGGAATTTAATTTTTAAATAGAGGGGGATTGCCTGAGCTCATTCAAACTCACTAGAAATTACCACAAGAAGATCTAGGATATTGGGGATTGAGTGCTCATATTCATAGGAAGCTATTTGAATAGAAAAATAGAACCCCTCTTCAGAGAAAATCAGGGTATTTATGGGTATTTACAAATGAGCTTAGTCCACAAATTTGCTCTATGCATACCATCTCTGGCATGTTGACCCCATTTTTGAGTGAGGTCAATTCCTCACATCAAACATGCAATCTCTAATCATAAATCATTAAACTACACTCCAAAATTCAAATCCAATTCACCACTATGCTTTGGCATAGTGATTTGATCATTGTCCAAAAAATTAACATTTGATAATCTCCTTTTTATTATTATGTGATCATCAAATTAATCACTTAACAATCACCAAATAATTATCAGTGATATGATCATTACAAAACCAAAAATCCCTAAATCATTTAACCTCATTGATCAACTCAAATATCAAACCAAAATCAATCTTAAAATCAATCGGTTTATAATCTCAAGTGATAGCCATCTGATAACATGTTGCATTACTGTCAATCATTAATGATTTTCAATGATCTAAGCATTTCCAACCCAAAACTCCTTCAAATCATTGACCAAATCAAATTTAAACTAAATCCTTTGACCAAACCCAATGCAAACCTCAAACTCCAAAATCTTTTTGAAAACCAAATCCAAAACCACTAGGTCCAAACCTATTTTTTTATAAATTTTAATCACCTCAAAACCCAATGAAATGACCTTGGATTCATGATTAGTTAGTTATATATTGATTAGGTATGTCTCTAGGTTTTTAGAGCTTGGAGTCTTCAAGGAAGATCTAGAGGACATTTCTAAGATGCCATAGAGCCCAAAAACAAGAAGATGCATTAACTGGAAAGATATACTTTTTTAGTTTAAGGTTTAGAACTTAAATCAAAATTACTTTAAATATTGATGTATGGAGCCTCTAAACTTCACGTATTATAGCAATATGGTTTCAAGAAGCTCCCCCTAAAATTTCATCTCATTTGGAGGAGTCTACAAAAAGTTATGAGCATTTAAATTCATAGTTCATTTTTGAACTAAAAGAATTGGAATAATAAGAGCTATCTGATCCTGTGTGTAATTTGATTGAATGACCCTTATCAAGAAGGACTGTGCAACACTTGTAATGGGTTTTGAATGCGGCTCTTTGAAAGAATCACACGTGTAACTTCAGCCTCTCATTCAAATAGCTCTGATGCATATCGCATTATTTTAGTGCCAACTAACTCACCTGACCACCACTACGTAATCATTTTTTATTATTGTTCTATACCATAATTATTTCAAATTATTAGTGTCATCAATTTCTTTAATTAAAAGCTTTAAATAAATATAATAAATGCTCAAAACTTCTAAAATTCACCATAAATCTAATTTTCATCTAAATTTTGTGATGTTGGGCTAATTGGAACCGTAATAAGACCAATTTTATTTAAAAGTAAATTTTAAATAATTTTGATCATTGGTTAGTGAGTTATTTGAGTTGGATTATAAACTAAATTTCTTTAGTAACTCCAAAATCGGTGATCCAATAGAGCTCAAATTTAGACATGGTAAACTAGGGTGTCTGTTCTACATACCTTAATTTTCATGGACCTTGGTGAGCATCAAATTTTGGTAAATTGAATTTTTAAGGTTCTAGGTAATGAATTTATCCAAAACATCAAAAATTCATAACTCTCAATGCATTTAGAATTAGGGCTAAATTTTTCTGTGGAATGTTTATGTATATGCGAGGGTAAGAATGCCTCTTATTTCACCTAAATCCAATCAATAAATTGCCCAAATTAAATCATCAAAGGTATATATGTACTTATATTTGATGATTGATTGTAACACCTAGGAGTGCTTTGATGAGCCCAAATTTAGTGGGTTTGAAGCACATGTTTAGATGAACCTATGTTTTAAAATTCACTATATTTGGAAATCATTTGGTCAATTAATCAGGCAACCCAAATTTGATGCACATAATTGACCTATAAATTTTAATAATTTATAATAAATGCAAATTATTTCCAAAAATACATTCTAAGTGCTATACTACTCAGAATTAAAATCTTAACCATGAAATCTTAAAATCCCCTTAAAATTCAATCAAAATAAAATGTAATTTAAAAATAAACAAAATTTATTAATTAATTTAATTAAATAATTTAAAAATATTAAAATGTCCAACACAATTGAATAATATATATGATCTATAAATAATTAATGAAGTTAGTTTAAAAGAATTTAGCAGCTCTATAAGAATTTATTTTATATTTTTATCTAAAGTTATTACTATCATTAAAAGGACCTAATCTAACTTTTATGTAAACCTATCATAACCTAAATTTTTCTTTAGATTCCTTAAATAGAATGGGTGTACACAAATAAAATTCTTATATTGAATTGAAATTATAATAAGATAGCTAGAAATTATATTTTTGTGTTCACTAATTAGATTTATAAGTTTCCTGCATTTTTTAGTATTTAAAAAATTTGCTTGCTTTGCACTATTCATAAATAATTTTTTTTGTATTCAAGTCGTTAAGAATATATATACAAGAGTTATTACTTGTGTTCAAACACAAGGTGGTTTGACCAAGTATTTTCCTATTTCGGTTGGATTACATCAAGGATCAGCCTTAAGCCCTTATCTTTTTCTTTAGGCATGGATATTCTCACTAGACATTTGTAAGAAGTTGTACCCTATTGTAGGCTTTTCGCTGATGATATTCTTCTTGTTGATAAGACTAGAGAGTGAGTTGAAGGTAAACTTGAATTTTGGAGGTCAACCTTATAGTTTAAAGGCTTTCATTTAAGTTGATCTAAAACTTAATATATTGTGTGTAATTTTAGTAATAATAGATCTAGTGGTGGAATTGTGACTTTGGGCAATCAAGTCATTAATACGAGTCTACATTTTAGATATCTTGGGTCTATTATTTAGAGTAATGGTGAAATATATAGGGATATTATTAGTAGAAAAAGGATTCATATAGCAGACCCCACATAGTGGATAAAGGCTTGTGGTTGTTATTGTTGTTGTTAGAACATGTTGTGCTAAACATTTTGTATTTTTAATGCTAAATAGAACTTTATGAAAAAAGACTTTAACTATTTAAAGGGAGCTTGGGATGTGAGAAGTCTTCTACTCCTCTACTCTCCTAAAAGTTCTCTTAACCTCAATTTTATTTTGATTACACTTGTATATCATATTTTCTTCTCTATCATCTAAATGTTCTCCTCTCATCTTTATCTCATTCATTATTAAAACAATAACAAAAGAAGTACTATGCCCTGCATATCATCATGCTTCTTAAATCCTTAACCTTAGATCAATTTGAAGAATTTCAAAATAATGTGAATAACTTTTCAAACTATAGAAATAAAATTGGATGATATTCATGTTAAAATTAATATTTTTTTTCAAATAATATTACAAATTCCAGAAGATCACCTATAAATTTTATATACTAGGTTTCATACCCCACTTGAGCTTGGACCTAAGGAGATCAGTATAAAAACGTTTCTATACAACAACATCATCTTAGATAAGATTTCACAATTTTCAGTGATCCTTGATTTAAAATAGAAATCGAAACCAACATTTTTTTATGGAATCAATGATGTTAGATTTGTTGACCAAAATGGAGAATTTTTTAACCAGAATAATATGGATCAAATTTAGTATGATATTCTACTCAAGAATATAGCCTATATCCTATTAAGTAGATTCTAACTTTATGATAAGGATGCTATTTACTATGGTCAAAAATATACTTTTGCATTTAAAGTTAATGCTAAGATCATCAAGCATTCCTCAATCAAGCCTTAAGAGAAAGAGCCTATACATCCATATCTATGAAACTTTTTTTACATGAAACCTATAATTGCTCATAAAAAAGTAGCCAAACTTGAACATATGGTATTTAACCATCATCCCCTCATCCCCCCCCCCCCCCCCCCCCCCCCCATGTTCAACATACAAGAAGCCTTTCTAATGACTTATATTATGGATTGGCCACATTTTATAATGGGTTTATTAAAGATTTTAGCACTATCATGACCTCAATTATAAATATTCTTAAAAAGGATAAGTTAGAATGGGAAACTAAAGCTACTAAAACTTTTGACTATATTAAAGTCTTTTTGAACTTTTTATTTATTCTTTGATTACCTGACTTTATTAAGTCATTTGAAGTCTCTTGTGATGTCTTTGGGATCGACATAATTGGATTGCCTTGTTAAGATAATCATCATGTTGCATATTTAAAAAAATATATTAAATGAGGTTAAGCAATGCTGTTCCACTTAAGATATATAATTTTATGATATTATCTAATTGCTTAAATAGTGAAGATATTGCCTATCACATAATGAATTTTTATTGCATTTTAATAATCACAACTTTAAGTTTATCAACACTAAAAAGAAAAACCACATATGCAAAATAGGTTGAATTTATGCAAGGTTATTCTCTAATTTTGAAACATAAATCATGTATGGAGAATAAAGCTGTCGATGCCATATCATGAGTCACCTTAGTCATCTCCTCTTTAAAATCACAAATCCTTCGCTTTTTAGGAATTAAAGATAACTTTGCCACCTATACTGATTCTTATCTTCTTTATCATGACCACTTCAATAAAACCCTTACTCTGACGGGCTTCTATTTTGTTCTTTATGGTTATCTTTATTGAGAAAATAAGCTTTATGTCCCAAGTTCATCTTTTTAAGATTTCATAGTAATTGAGCTTCATTCTAGGGGTATAGCGGGACACTTTTGTAATTATAAAATCATTAAACTGTTGGAATCAAAATTTTTTACTACTCCATTAAATGAGGCATTCAATGCAAACTTGCTTATTATCTCACCTCCAAACTTGCCAAAATAAATATGCAAAAAGTTTGCAATACACTGCTCTATCAGTTCCTTATGGACCTAGGGAGAATCTACCCATGGATTTCACATTAGAATTTTTGAGAACTCTATGTGGATATAATAGTATTTTTATGGTTATCGGTAGGTTCTTTGAAATGGAATTTTTTATCCTATTCAAAATTTTATGAAGCCATCCATGTAGGCCATTTTTTTAAAAAGAAATATTAGATTGCATAGATTACCATCTAAAATAGTTTTGGGCAGAGGTATTAAGTTTGTTTCATATTTAAAAAATAATACTATTGAAATTTTTGGGAATACAAATAAAATTTTTATCAAAATTTCACTTTCAAGTAGATGGTTATAAAACACTTATTAATAGTCCTTAGGCAATTTACTAAGATTTTAATAGGTAAGAGTATTAAACACTTGATATTTATATCTACCTAATTCTGAATTTGCATATAATATTATTATTTGATGAATTACTCAAAAAGCATTTTTTTTAAACTTATTTATAATTTTAACTTTAAAAATAAATTGATCTAGCAGAAATTCCCCATTATTCATTTTTAAGTGTTGCATTCATCTTTTCACAAAATTTTTATGATTTACATAAATAAGTAAATCATCAAATTAAATTATGCAATAATAAATACATAAATACTAAGAAATATAATGAAGGAGACAGTGCTTAATTCTAATTCGCCTTGAGTATTATCAAACAAAATATAGTAAGCTTCAACGAGCTTATGATCTATTCAAAATTCTTAGGAAATTAGGAATAAATACTTAATCTCCATAAATTGCTTTATGATATTATGGGTTCCAAAAATTCATGCCCTGATCTCTCCAGATTCAGGAGAGTTTTAACGGATGTGTCAAGTCAAATTTTCAAAAGGAATATTAGATTGAAGATAGATACTACTTGGATATTTCATCCTTATTTTGTGAGCACTTTATGATATGAGTTCAATTTTTTCATAAATATAAGCCTCTATGATCAATTATCCCTCTTGATTGTTGAAGAACACTTTCGATTAAAACTAGTACTTAGATAAACACTAAGTATCGAGCATAAAATAATGTCAAATTTAGTATTGAATTTGAAATTTACATTTGTATACTTAAAGTGCATGATGGGAGAATGATGACAAACCTAATCAAGATCTCAAGGATACATATCAATGACCAAAAATGGTAAATGTTATTGTGTGATGCACTAGTTCAAAATAGCATGTGCTATATATATGGCATATGATGCAAATATACCATTAATTTTTTAAAAGGCTATAAATTTAAAATTATAATTTATGTTAATATTTATTAAGTTAAGCATAATTGTCTCGAATTCTTACATTTCTTATAAAACTAATATACTTGAAAAAATGATTTTAATATTTCAAATTTTTAATGATTGAAAAATTTATTGCTTAAACTTAAGCTTTACTTTGAATAGTTTTATTATCATATTTAAATTTAATTATAATTCATATTAATACATATTTTTATTTATTACATTGTACACCATATTTAAAATGGCAAGCCATGCCATGCACTATGTTATGGCTCCATGGGAAATTTTTGTCATGGTGCGTCATTTGCCAATGGCAAATATGATCTCATGGTTCTGTTATCTTGGATTATTATGATCCCTAGGTTATTTAGTTAGATAAGGAAGTTGACTGAATTTGATTGAAGGATTCTTATATGCAGCCATAGTTTACTTCATCTAAGATATCTTATAGAGATATGGAGTGAATGCTTATCGAAGGGGATAAATTTGAGTCAACTTATCTAAAAGAGGTTTTTTTATTTTTTTAAGTGTATTTTATGATTCATTACTAAAGATTTTTTCCATTAGGGTATATGCGAGCTTTGGTCATGATCATAATTTCATGGTGCCTTTTGTGATAAAATAATCGGATTAGAGGTCCTCGGTCATTATCTTTTATCTATGGCACCATTTAATATAAGACCATCAGTTAGATAAGTGTTTCATCCTTATTAGCATGATTCTTTAAGGATGAATCTTTTTGATATGCTTAATATGACACTTTATCTTTATAAATTGAGGTTATATTCAAATTTATCACCCTCGGTAAATGATTGCGGAGGATGAATAGAATTTTCTTAAAGTTTTAGGAGATTAATTTTACTTGAATAATTTAAAATTTTTTATAAATTTTAAAATTTTAAATTTTATTAAATTTATGTCTCTAGTAAATAAATTTAGAATTTAAGGGCATTTTAAATATCACATAGTTACATCTGGTTGAGATTTTCTGATAGTGTGGCCATCATCATGGTGACATTGAAGTCAATTGAAATATTTGTATTTGCAATGTGAAAATTTTGATTTTTGAAAACTAACACCTCATGTTGAGATTCACATTCATCACAGTTGTCATAAGGGATTTAAATAATTTTATTTTATTATCTGAACCTTTCAACTCCACTTGTTTGTTGATAAATGATTAAGTTGTACCAACTTTATGAATTATTATACAAATGTTAACCTCAAGTGTTTATATTTTATAATGTTTTTTTTTCCTTTGAAAATAAAATGAAGGCCTAATAAAAACATAAAACAAAATATTTCAATGGATTTTATAATCATGTACTTGTTCATTAATTTAAGTCTTGCCAAAAAATAGTCCTAATAATTAAATGATTGAACTTAAAATTTAATTTAATAATTATTTTAACCTGTGTGGTATTCTTTGGCTAAAGATTTAGAAATTTAATGTATCAGTCAGAGTACATATGGGTTGTGGATCTCTAAAAGGATGTTGTTAGTGGGGATCAGAATATAAAGGGTATGATTGCACTATCCTGTAGGATAAAATGGTCGTTGGCCTTTACACTCAATGTAAGCAGGCCAATAAGAGAGCAGATGGCATCATACATATGATTAACCATGGAGGATAGTGGTTTTCACTTACACACCTCGATGGATAATAATATACAAGACCCAATAATCATCAGATTTCCCCCATCCAATACATCAACTCGAATGAGGTTTATTTAATGTCAGTGTAGGTTACCCACAGGCATACGCCCTTGTAGTTAATTATATCTTTGGCCTTGACCTAAGAATACTCTCGATTAAGGATGCTACATTATTCTCTTCTAGGTTTGGCTCATAAGGGAATATCTAAGCTCTCCTAATCAAAAAAAAGATAGGCTCAATCAGGCTATTCAACATGCATGAATCACACAAGCACTCGGCTGGTCCAAAGAGCCAAAATCGAAGAGGAGTCATCTTATATTAAGCATACGTGAGAGAAATATGGGTGTGGTTCCATCAATGTGACATAGATGGGTGGGATTTATAGCCTCCAAAAAGTAGAGAGATTACCCGTCAATAAGGCATGTAATGATATACCAATACCGCTAGCCTTTAACCCTAAATATTTAAAGAACATACTGTACACCAAGTATTAATGACCATGACCTAAGAAATGCATGACACCATGATGGAACTTATAACTTAAACCCCACTAAAGATCTAAGTAGCCCCGACCTATTTTACCACTCTGCTCGAAAAGGGGTATCAATTAAACTCCACCTAGCATATCAAATGCATGAAGTCTGGCCATATGCAAATGTAAGAGTGGTGGGTTGCATAGAAAGGGAAATGGGCATCAAGCTAGACCATGAATAGTATTATGCTATACAAAGTGAACTATCCCTCTATGTTATAAAAAAATTCATATGATTTGACTCAAGGCTATGCATGCATCTTCTCAATTTCTATATTATTTATTTTTGTATCTTCATAAACTTTATTTTTTAATTCAAGAAGTTTATAAACTATTATAGAACTCTCGATGTTTAGAATAAAGAAGGAATCTATATTCTTTAAGTGTACTTCACTTCTTGTTGAGGATGAATGCTTTCATTTCTTTTCACTCATTGCTTCAAAACTCTAGAAAGGAAAGGAAGATATTCCAAAATACTACACTCAAGAAGAATTAATGTGGATAGAAAATTAAATATTTAATTTACCCTTTTTATAAGTTTCATAAGTGAAGAAGTGCCCAAATTTAAATTTTAAACCATTGCGTCTTGACCAAGCGTAGCAACACTATAAGCCGCACTATGGCGCTCCCTTTGCTATCTTAGGTTTTTTTAACTAATAACTACTATCACTAAAATCTAATCTACCAAGCATATGATAAATTAAAAGTTGGGTTGCCCCTCATATAGTGCTAAGTTTATAGTCTTCAGCTAGAATTTCTTAAATATTATGACTTGGATCTTTTTCTTTTTCTTTTAGTTTAACTTCAGTATTTCTTGGCAATATTCAAAGAGGTCTTCTGCTGACTAAAATTACAAGCTATCTTAATTTGATTTCAAAATATTTTATTAAAGCATCTTGATTTTGCATCTAAGTTTCTAGCTACATCATTACTTCTTCTAATGATGATTTTCTACTTTCAAATTGATTGCTTTGATTAAATCCTGGAGGATATGCAAGTCTAGTATTAATAGCAGGTTACTAAGGATTGTTCTAATTTACTCCTTAATTATTTTGACTAGAATTCCATTTATTAATCCCAGCAATATTATTTGACCAATTAGAATTAGGATGATCCTTCCAACCTAGACTATATGTATTAGGTAGGAATTATTTTGTATTTTAATTAACATATAATCCTCTAATTGCATAGATAATTTCATTCTAAATTCTATATTTTCTCCTGTTATGCTCAACTTCATAAAAATTACTACAACCTATGCATTAAAAATTGATTAAACACTAGTTTTATATACTCCTACTTCTCTCTTAGGATTTATAAAATCAACAAGCTATTATAAATTATTAGTAGTCATTTCCACTATTAATTCATATGCTTCCTCAAATGGCCTTGACATTAACGATCCTCCAACTACAGCATCTATGATTACTCTAAGAGATTCTATTAATCCATTATAAAATATTTGAATAACCAACCAATCAGTTAAAGCATTATGATGGCATTTCCCAAGCATTTTCTTAAATGTCTCCCAACTCTCATAAATTGATTCACCTTCAAACAGGGTAAATGAAGTGATAACATTTCTAAGTTTAGCAATTTTCAAAGGTTGGAAATACTTAACAAGAAACTTATGAGCCAACTCATTCTAAGTGGTTATAGAGCCTGGGGGTAAAGCATTTAACAACATCTTAGCTTTGTCTCATAGAGAAAATGAGAAAAACCTATGTCTAATTATTTTATCACTAACATCATTTTACTTAAATGTTGCACAAATTTCTAAAAAACTAGCATAAGTGTAAATTGGGATCTTCTACAAGAGTTCCCCTAAACTAGAAATTTTAAACCATTTCAATTATAATAGGTTTAATTCAAAATTATTTGCTTGGATCATAGGTCTATTAATGCTCTAATGAATTCTATCTATAAAAGGGTTAGCATAATCCCCAAAACATCTAGAATGATATAGATCTAATATAGGTTCTACCATATTTACTATCTTTTTAGTTTTTCAAATTTTTGAATGGGTTCTTTCTATTTTAGCATCAAACAACAAAAGTTCCTTTCTATGTCTATAAAGCATGCAACCATGAATATGCAATCTATAAATAAAATAAAAATAAAATATACAATTAGGTCTAACTATGCAATTAATTCAATAATATTTTAAAGCTATAGAAAGCAAAATACTTACTTGGCAATGGTGCTAAAAACTTGATTTATAAAATATAGGGCTCTATCACCCCTAAATAATTCTTAGATTTCTTTGATATATAAAAAATTAACAAAAACCCACTTAATATATGCAAGTATACGTACTAAATCAAGTAGTAAAGTGATAGAGTAGAGTGTCAAACCCACAAAGAAGTATGCTTACTTGCAACAAACTACTGTTATTTACTCTAATTCTAATGATTATCCTACCAAAATAAAATTGCTAATTTTTAAAGATTTTATCACTGAATAAAATACCAAAAAAAATATAAGATGTAATATTTAATTAAAGTGTTTTGGATTGGTGGATTTAAATTGTATATCTTTTTTAATAAGATTCTTCATGGTAATATGATTTAGAGCATATGCATCCCTAGATCTCTATCAATCTTGTAGGGGTGAAAGTATATCTATTAATCTCCTAGAGTTATAGTATCTCCTAAGGAACCTAGAACATTTTATATCCTATGTCTAGGCATGCATACATCCAATCTCAATACTCTTGGTCATTCTTTCATTCCTCCATCAAGGCTATACATCACACTAAATCTTAACTACATATATGACCATTATGTGTATTAAATTAAGAGTGGGATAATATTAAAAACATCTTTTAATAGTTATAGAATAAGAGTCCTCATTAGTACTCAACATACATTTTTCATCATCGATCCAAAATAAGAGAATTTACTAGATATAAGAAGAATAACTAGTAAACACATTTTAATTAAACTCATTAAAGAATAAAAATAAGAGAGTGATATCTCCAGGAATAATCAAAGTATCCTTATACACTCCTCCCTTAACTTACAAAGTTACTTCTAGAAATATAGATTAAATACTCCAAATGAGTGTTTCTTAGATTTTACTCTAAGAAGAAAAAAGAGAAGTACTCTAAAAAGTATTGAATTTTATACAAGAGACTAAACTCTCTTATAAACATAATATCATAACTATTTATAAAAAACAAAAAAGGCATCTGGCACTGTGGTAAATGAAATAATGGCACTGCAGCGCCTTTAAAGTAACCTAGCACCTAAGTGCTAGAACTTCTGCATCATCATGTCGCTCACTGACGTGAATAAGTTATTTAGTGAATAGTTACATCTTTCACTGAGAGATTGTGGCCATGGAAGTTATAACTATAACACCATGGTGCTTTTACATTCGATCATTGTGGTGCCCAAGTAGCAAAAATGGTGCCAAGGCATGAGAAATTATTACATCATGGCATTTGAAAATAAAGAATCCAGCACTGCCAAGCTGACTTCCGAACACTATGGTGATGATAATGCAGCACTCTGTGTTATCATCATAGTGCTTGCAAATAGAGAAATCAGCACCACAATGTCAAAATTGGAGTGCCTCAGTGGTATTCAAGGAAGCACTGTGACGTTGTTTAATCAGACGCCACATTATGGTTGACAACTTAGAATTTTTAATCATTTTTTTAATTTTTCCTACACAAAAATAACTATGATAACATATTTTCACTAAAAATAAAACACAAAAGGTAGTATGTAATTTACATTTATCAAGCTCCCAAACAGATGGATTTGATAAGACTTAAAAATCTACTTTCCTCCAAGAGAAGGAATGAAAACACAAATGGAATTAAACCTATATTAGCATACTAGAGGGCATTTTTTGAAGAAAGGGAAAATCTATAAGGAGATTTACACCTAAAATAAGAAAGTTTGGATTTAAGATTTAGTTAAGATGGTGCCACGAGAGGCTTGATCCACCACTAGTGGATGATCATATGAAAAGGAAGTCTTTGTCACAAACTTATACCTAAATATAGAGGATTAAATTTATATTTAAACTAGGATGGTGTCATGAGGGGCTTTCTCCACTACTGGTAGATGATCATAATGAAAGGAAGCCTTTATCATTAACTTATACCCAATCTTAGAGGACTGGATAATTGTATGGAAAGGAATCCTTTTTTTTTGGACTTATACCCAACCATAGAGGACTAGATTTTGATTTAAATTAGGATGGTGCAAGAGGGGCTTCCTGCACCACTAGAAGATGATCATAAGGAAAGGAATCCTTTATCGTTAACTTATACCCAATCTTACAAGACTGGATGATTGTATAGAAAGGAATTCTTTTCCCTGGACTTATACCCAGCCATAGAGAACTAGATTTTGATTTAAATTGATGGTGCCATGAGGGGCTTGTTCTACCATTAGTTGATAATTATGAGGAAAGGAAGCCTTTATCACAGACTTATACCTAACCTAAGAGGACTAGTTAATCATATGGAAAGGAAGCCATTTTCTCAGACTTATACCCAACCATAGAGGATTAAATTTAGATTTAAACTAGGATGGTGCCATGAGGAGCTTGCTCTACCACTAGTAAATTTTAATGAAGAATATAGGATGCCATATAAATGGGCTCACACCTAATAATTAATTTCAATAATGATGGAAGATCAAATGAGAGGCAACTCCTGAATGTGAGGATTTAGATGACCAAACTGTCATAACCTTAAAAGAAAGGATGCCATAAAGGACTTTACATCATTTATTTAAGGATATTGTTCAATAATATTTTAGGAATTTAAAACTTATAAGCTTTAGTATAAACTTCAAACCCCGTCTTATCCTCTGGACCCAATTTATTTCAAAATATTTGAGCACATTCAAGTAATATATAAAAATAATGAAAAGAAACATTTTATTTATTATAATATTTCTCCTTTAGCACTATCCACCATATTAATGTTTGAGATATCATGCATTTATAGGTAACATTGGATGATCTCCTATATAATCAAGCAATGGATAAGATCCCCCTTGATATGCCTTTTCTACATGAACAAACCTTCCCAAGTTGGTTTGAATTTACCCCTATCTTTTGTTGAGCCAAAATGGGTTTTCGTACAACCAAAACTAAGTCTCCTACTTAGAAAGTTCTCAATTAACTCTTTTATTGTGAGCTTGAATCATTTTAGCTTTATATGTCTTGAGATGTTGTTGATCCATCAAACACATCTCTTCTAAACCTTCTAGTTTAAGTCTGAGTTTTGCATTTTATTCTTTTGCGATTTTATAACTTATAGCTATAAATAGTGAATTTAGTTGTCCATCTAAAGGCAGAGCAACCTTTGCTCTATATACCAGAGAAATTGGCATGGATTAAGTAGGAGTTCTATAAGTGGTTTTGTATGCCAACAAAGCCTCTCCTAACTTTTCATGCCATTAGCATTTGTTATTATCCAATAATTTCTTTAAAATTTGAAATAATATTTTATTAAAGGCCTCTGCTAATCCATTTAGCCAAGGGTATAGATTATTAAGTATCTTTAATCAAGATTGAGATGTTTAACAAAGTTATTATCGTAGTACTTCTGAATGATAGATCATTATCGAATATGATTTGACAAGGAATACTAAATTGATATAAGATGTGATATTTAAAGAAGTTTAGATGATGAGCCTTGATTTCTCTCAAGGGAACTACTTCTACCCATTTTTAGAAGTAATTTGTAGCTGCTAAGATGAACCTATGACCTTTAAAAGATGGCAGATCAATTAGACTAATAATATACATACCTCAACTTATAAAAGGCCATGAAGCAATTATTGGGTGTAATTCATTTAGTGGTTAATGTAGAACCACACAATGTACTTGGCATTGGTGATAATAATGTGTAATTTTTATGTAGTTATCAATCATCAATGGCTAGTTGTAACCCATTATTTTAATTTTCATTTTTATCTCTAAACCCTATTAATGTACATCACACAATCATGTATGTACTTCTTCTACTATCTTTAATCCTTCTAATTTACTTAAACACCTTAACCACATTTGATTGAATGATCATCTTTATAAGGTGTCATTATTTAATGTTATAAATCTGGGCCCAAATTCAGTAATTTTGATGATAACAAATATTACTATTTCTTTACTTTTGTTATTCTTGGATATCTACTTTTGTTTTCCTTGCTTAGTAACATGCCAGGTCCACAGGTTTACTTAGAATGCAATTAGCTGAAAATTAGGTAGACTAGGATTGAGTCAGTCTGTAATTTCTATTCTAATGTATCTTTTAACTTTTCTTAAGTCAAATGTACTGTGATGGATCCTAAAGCTAAGCAACCTTGCACACACACACTCAAGGGGAGAAATTTTGTGAGTTAGAGAGTTTTCTAGTTTTTGATCAAATCATACAGGATGATTCTAAATCATCCTGGATGATCAGTTAAAAATAGAAATCCTATTTTGGACATTATTTTTTATTAAGCTAACTTAACTAATCATCCTGGATGATTTGGATCATACATGATGATCATCATAAATTGGAACAAACAGCCGCCAATCATATTTTAGGCAAGATTTCATAATTCAAATTTTGTTCTAATCGTATAGGATGATCCATATCATCCTAGACGATCCATATCAATCATGCCTAAAATAATCCCTTTATTAGGGGATTATTATAGTTAAATTGATCGATCAAATCGTACAGGATGATCGAAAACCATCGTCCTGGATGATCAGAGCTCTATATTGGATGATAATTAATCACCATATATTGTACAAAATTTTCAACTAATCAACCTGGATGATATCTCTACATTAGCCTGGACAATTAGAGCTCTGCATGGGATGAAAATTAATCATCATTCATCATATTAGATGATCAATAGCCACCTTTGTACTAATCGTACAGGTTGATATAAATATTATACTGGATAATTTGTTCAAATACTTGAACTGATCATACAGCGCAATGCTAATCGTACTGGCTGAAAGAGCTATTTTGCACTAATAATACTAGACAATATTTGAATTATCCTAGATGATCATTATCACCAAGTTGGAAATTAGGTTTATTTTTTGAGCCTCCTATTTAAGCTCTCCTATTTACTACTAAGCAAATCTTTTACTAGTTTTCTAACCGAAGAGAGCTAAGAGGAGAGGGAGAATTTGGGAGGGAGAGAGAGAGAGAGGATCTTGTGAGGGGGAGTTTGTGAGGGTATTCACAAAGGTTGCTCCAAGCAATAATTTGCTCATCTTCTTCCTTCTTCATCTTTAGTTCCTTGGTGACTCTAGGGAGACGATCATCAGCATCAGATCTAGGTTCTCTGCCTACTCAAGGAGGGAGCAAAAGGATTGTTAGGTTCTCTACCTACTCCGTGAGGGAGTAAAAGGATTCTAGGTTCTCTGTCTTCACCAAGAGGGTGAAAAAGGATTCAAGGTTCCCTGCCTCACTAGGTCGATGCAAAGATTTTATAAGGGCTTCTTCGCCTTATTGTGGGGGCAAAAGAAGAGACACTAACTAATTAGTGTAATACCTGGAACAGGAGGTTCTATGGAGTGGACGTAGGTCAGATTTAACCTAACCACTATAAATCTATTGTGTTCTTTCTACTTATCTTTTCGTATTTATTTTCAATTATTTCTGTGATCTGATCTGTGTTGAAATCTCCGTGTTTGATTATCTACTCCTACATAAATTATTTGTGTTTAAAATATAAAAATGATTTCAAAAAGATTTTTTCTTTTTGCTTAACAAATTTTTAAAAATATTAATTCATCCCCCCCCCCCCCCCCCCCCACTTGGTTAGCCTCAGGACTAGTTCATAAGGGCTTAGCAATCCTAATGAACTTTCAAGTGCTATCAGAGAGGGATTTATAAAATCAAGTTTTAGAAAACTTTTGAATTTCGATCAATGGATAACTTTAGTAATCACAACACCGTGGAAGGATATTCAATTACTCGACTACCACTATTTCATACTATTCCTTTTAATTTTGAAAAACTCGCATGTCCACCTTTTTATAATCAATTGATTATCGCATGTTGATGCTTGTTAAAGAAGGATATGTTGCACCTTATAGATTATTCAATGGCATTAAAACTAAAATCCCCTTTGCTGAATGGATAACTGATGATAGAGATCTTACACAACTGAATACTAAATATTTAAACTATTTTTTATGTGGCTTAAAATCTGAAGATTATATGTGTATCTCCACCTATTCAACTGGTAAGGAAATTTGGGACAAATTATGCATAACTTATGAAGGTACAAATGAAGTGAAATAATCTAGGCTAAACATTCTTTTGCATGATTATGAACTTTTTTACAAGAAACCTAGTGAATCAATTTCTAAAATGTACACTAGATTTACATTGATTGTTACTTCTTTTCATGCCTTAGGGAGAGAGCTTATGAATTATGAAAAAGTAAACAAGATTTTATGATGTTTACCTTCTTCCTTTGATGTAAAAATTACTGTCATTATTAAATCTAAGGATCTAAATACTTATTCAATTGATAACTTACTGGATCACTAATTGCTTACGAGCAAGGGGTGAACCAAAGGCAGCTTGATGCATGTGAAAAGAAGAAGGAGAAAACTATAGCCTTAAAGGCTAAAGATTCTGACACTAATGGTTTTGGTTCTAATGATGATGAAATTTCTATAATGCAAGGCAATTTAAAAGCTTCCTACAAAAAACCAAAACATCATCAAAAGTGGAATAGAGGTAAGAACAATAAAAATTCTAAAGCTTTATTTGATGTTATTTACTTTGAATGCAGGAAGATAGGGCACCTGATGTCAGATTGCCGAACTCTGAAAGCTCACCAAAGTAAGGAGAAGGTTGAAGAAAAGCCTAAGTTTAGGAAGGATAAGAAAAAGATCCAAAAGGCTTTCTAGGCTAACTCAGCATCTGACTCCTCTGAAACTGAAGTTGAAGAGGAGGTAACCAACCTGTGCTTGATGGCATATCATCTTGATCAATCTGATCAAGAAGAGGAGTGCTCGTATAAAAGGCCTCGTAAGAGCATGTGGTACCTGGACAGCGGATATTCAAGGCATATAACTGGAGATGCAAATCAATTCATTTTACTAGAGGCCAGGGTAGGAGGTAAGGTAACACTTAGAGACAACACCACCGGAGAGTGATGGGAATAGGTATAATTGGTGATTCAAAAAATTTCATCATTGATAATGTTTTACTTATAGATGGACTAAAACATAATCTACTTAGCATCAGCCAGCTCTGTGATAAAGGTTTTAGCATAAAATATTTTCCAACTTGCTGCATTATAAGCTTAAATGATAAAATTATTTTACGGGGAAAAAGGATCAATAATGTTTACATGCTAGATCTATATTGCTTTAAAGTTGATATTTCTATTTGTTTAATATCAATTATTGATGAATCATGGTTGTGGCATAGGAGATTATGTCATGCAAGCAAGAAAAGTCTTAGGAAGATCACCAAAAAGACTTAGTGAGAGGAGTACCTAAACTAGAGTTCACTAAGGACCACCAGTGTGATGCCTATCAATTAGGGAAGTAAGTCAAATCCTCCTTCCACTCAATTAAATATATTAACACTAGTAAACCTTTAGAAGTTCATCACATGGTTCACTTTGGACCTGCTAGCACTTTAAGCTTAGGAAGGAAAGTCTTTGGTTATGTGATTGTTGATGATTATTCAAGTTTCCCCTGGGTTAGATTCTTATCTCATAAAAGTGAATCATTTGAGGAATTTAGATCTTTCTCCACTTGGATTCAGAGGAAATTAGGTTGTGAAATTTTGACAATTCATAGTGATCATAGTAGAGAGTTTAAAAATGAGAAATTTAAAACCTACTATAAGGAGCAAGCGATATATCATAATTTTTTAGCTCCTAGGACCCCTCAGCAGAACGGTGTAGCTAAAAGGAAGAATAGGACCCTGGTAAAAGCTGTTAGAGCCATGTTAGCTGAATACTAACTTCCTAAATATTTTTGGGTAGAAGGGTGAATACAGCCTGTTATGTTCTGAATAGGGTAAATCTTAGATCTAAGCTGAACAAAACACCCTATGAAATTCTTAAGGGTAGGACACCCAACCTCTCTCACCTTCAAATCTTTGGATGTAAAGTGTTCATTCTGAATAATGGGAAGTCTCAACTAGGAAAGTTTGACCCAAAATCTGATGAAGTGTTCATAGGTTACTTAAGTGTTGGGAAATCCTATAGAGTCTTTAATAAAAGAACCCTGATTATTGAGAAGACGGCTCATATTGTGTTTGATGAATCTGATAATTTTGGAGGGTCTAGGGTAGAATAAGAGGAGGTTATAGAAGTCACCCAAGGATTAGAATCTACCAATCTGGAGGAAAGGATAAAACTCAAAGTTACACTACCTAGAGAGTGAAAAAATTCTTCGAGTCATCTTAAAGAACTGATCTTAGGAGACCTTTCTGAAAGTGTTAAAGCTAGGCAAGGACTTAGAAAGAAGTAGACCACTCTACCATCATTTCAATGATTGAACCCACCAACATCAATCAAGCCCTTTTTGATGAATTTAGGATCCTAGCCATACAAGACGAACTAAACCAATTTGTTAGGAATGATGTCTAGGAGCTGGTAGAAAGACCTAAGGACTAGAGTGTAGTAGGAACCAAATGGGTCTTTAAGAATAAAATGAATGATTATGGTGTGGTGGTTAGGAATAAGGTAAGATTAGTTGCTAAGGGGTACAGCCAAATATAAGGGATTAATTTTGAGGAAACTTTTGCCCTTATAGCCTGATTAGAAGCCATTAGAGTGCTACTAACCTTTGCCTATTATAAGGGATTTAAGCTTTTCCAAATAGATGTCAAGAATGCCTTTTTAAATAAGATAATAAAAGAAGATGTTTTTAAAGAGAAACCCCTAGGCTTTGAAAATTCCCAATTTTTAAATCATATTTTCAAATTAAAAATGGCTTTATATTGATTAAAACAGATACCCAGGGCATGGTATGAGAGGCTTAGTACATTCCTACTGGAAAGAGAGTTTGTTAAGGGGAACGTAGACACAACCTTTTTTCTAAGGAGAGTAGGAGATGTATTACTCATTGTCCAGATCTATGTTGATGATATACTTTTTAGATCTTCTGATAAAAATTTATGTGATGATTTTTTTAAAATAATGAGTAAAAAATTTGAGATGAGTATGATAGGAGAATTGTCCTACTTTTTGGGGTTTAGCATAAGGCTAATGGATGATAGAACCTTTCTTAATCAATCAAAGTATATTAAGGATATCCTAAAGAAATATAAAATGGATAAAGCTAAGCCGACAAATACTCCCATGAGCTCCAGTGTTTAACTATATAAAGACTCAAATGAAAAATCAGTTAATTAAAAGAAATATAAAGGAATAATTGGATCACTGTTTTACTTAACTACTAGCAGACCTGATATTATGTTTAGTATTTGTCTCTGTGCTAGATTTTAGGCTAATCTAAAGGAGTCCCACCTGATTACTATTAAGAGAATCCTTAGATATCTTTTAGGGATCCAAGACTAAGGAATTTGGTATCTTAGGCATAGCACTTCTTTTGAAATCATAGGATATTCTAATTCAGATTTTATAGGATAGAAAAAGCAATGCCAACCTAAGGATAATTTGATAGAAAAAGTACTTCTAGGACATTTCAATTCATAGGAAAATCCTTAGTCTCCTGGTCTAGTAGAAAATAGAACTCAGTTTCCCTATCCACTACTGAAGCTGAGTACATAGCCTTACGAAGTTATGTGGCCTAGGTCCTTTGGCTAAAGCAACAGATTGGATTTAGGACTTCCTATAGGCACAATTCAAGTCGTATCTGATAACACTAGTGCCATATACATTTCTGAGAACCCAATCCAACACTCCAAGACCAAACATAGATATAAGGCACCACTTTATTAGGGACATGTTACCAAAGGAGATATAGAGCTACACCATGTAGCCACTGAAAACCAACTTGCAGATATCATCACAAAACCACTGGCATTTGAAACCTTTAACACTTAAAGAACCAAAGTAGGTGTGATAGATATTCATGTTTGAAAATGATATATACTTTCTATCTATATTTTTATTTTTCTTTTTTTTGTTTGTCTGTTTAATTCTTTTTGTAAGTTTTATTATGTGTGTATTTCTAGCTAGGCTTTATTTATCTTTTGATCTCCTTTTTGAATTTTTTCTTTATCATTTTGATTTCCTATTATTATTTCAATTTTAAAATTTGGTCACTTCTCATTTCTACTGATGAACTTGCTTTTTAAATGAGATTTTTGCTTATTTTTATTTAGAAGATTGTTAGCAGTGATTGACTCCTCTATATCAATTAAAGTAAGAAACATTAGTAAATTATTTCTCTTCCTCTAACTCCTTTAATGGTATATTTTTCTTTTTGAATCAAAATCATTTTCAAAATTAAAAAGATGGACTTTGACATAGAGATCTATTTTATCTTCCTACAATAATCGATCTCATATGAGTAGTGTTCCAAATCATTGAATCAATTTTTTGTTTTCTTAATCAGGGGGTTACATTTATCATATGAGAATAATTCTATTTTATTGTTTACTTTTCTTTATCTAAGAGAATGACTTTTTCTTCTCTTATATCTAGAAGATAATCTCACAATTGAGAGTCTTTTAGAGGTTTAGAAAGAAAGGAAACTTATAAAAGATGAGCAAAGTGCGCCAATCAACCAAAAAAGGGCACAAAATGAGCCCAACACTGAAAAGATGTGCAATATTCACAATTAATTGCTAGATACACAAACTGTATTAAAAATCAAAAGATGCGTAAAGTGCACCAAATAAACTAAAAAAGAGGCACATAATGCACCCACAACAAAATAAGCTTCCTTCTCTTTCAAATCTTTAAATATCTTAGAAGAATCTTTGTGCCACTTAATATATTCAAACACTTGAGATTAAAATTCATGATTTCTAGTTCTTTACTTTGCAATACTACTTTATCAGATATTTTTCTAAAATAAAGCTTGAAAGGATCAATTTTTCTTATCTAATTTTTTTTCTTCTGAATTAGATTTTTATTTAAAAAGAATTTGAACCTGTAAGGTGTCTGAGGTAGGATTTACTAAAGTCGATTTTCTAACTTTTTTCTAGATATCAGTATTATCGATTCATTTCTTTCGAGTTTTTAAATTTAAATTTGAGGTAAAAATTATCATTTTTTGGAGTTGATCGATTAAAAAAACTGTGTTTTTATTTTGACGATTATTGGTTATCGTATCTTTTATTTTTCTTTGTTATTATGTTCTAGGATTTTTGGTTATTTTTTTGGTATTTTGGATCCTCTCTGATCATCCCCCTCCATCATCCAATTCTTCCAATTTTTTTTTCACATCAACCTGGATAATCCTTATCGTCTTAGTCTATCTGATCAAATCACTGTTAAATCTACATCCAATAATTAATCTAAATCCATTATTGCTAATCATCGTGAATGATACCCCTGTTTATCCTGGATGATCCATGTGGCATCAGTCACTGGACGATTTGAATGCTCTTAGGTCAATCCATTATTACTTATTATCATGGACAATCCACATATTCATCCCGAATGATATATCGAGTCAATGATTGTCCAGCTAACTCCTCGGTACATCATCCTGTGTCTAATCATCCTGAACAATATCTAATCATCCTGGATGATAAGACCTACTTTTTTAACCAATTATCTGGATGACATTATTGCACTGATCATCATAGACGATATCACGATCGTCCTGGATGATCTGTGCACTTCTATTTAAACCAGACAAACTCTTTGAAATCTCCACACTATCCCATCCTTCTCAATCTTAACCTAAGTCTCTTGAGCCCTTCCTTCCTTAAATGGCTGGGGGTAAATGATCTCAGGCACTGGTTGGGAGTTCCTCTCGTAGAAATATTGACCCTACTCTTATTTCACTGAAGTTGCTGATGAGGAAGCTTATCAACAAGATAAAGCTGCAGGGATCACAGATTATAAAATTATCAACCAGGAAGTCTTAACCTTCTAGGTACTAAGCCTATTCTCTCACACCACCCTTAGTTTCATCCTTACACTTGCCTAACCCTACAATTCCAAACTCCTTTTTGAATTTTTTGCTAGTCTTTGCATTAATAGTGAGGACACTACCCTCCAGTTCTACATAAATTGAAGGCCTGTCGAGATCACATATCAGGACTTGTATGAAATCCTCGACCTTTCCACAACTCGTGAGAAAGTCCACCATGTTGCATCTTACACTGAGTATAACTGGTTACAAGCGAATACTATCCTTAGGGAATCCAATGTGAACTACCACATAGCCCATGTCAGCACCTTAGTTCTGGATGCTCGTATCATCCAGCATATTCTTAGCAACTCCATAATTCCCAAAGTTGGTGATACGATAAACATCACTCCTGCTCTTTCCCTTATAACCTACTACATTATGGCCCATATTTATTTCAATGTTGTTGGCCTTATCATTCACTATACTGAAAATCTGACTATCATTAGAGATCTCAGTCATAAGAGACAAACCAATCTTACGTTATGACACATCATTTCCTTTACCTTAGAATCTAAGTACAACTTTTAATACCCTACACCACCAGATCACTTTCCTGTGTTATACTCCAATAGCTATTTCCATGTTCTTCAGAGTGCCACTCATTGCCAAGGTTATTATCGTGACCATGAGCAAGAAGAATAGGAGGGAGGTCCAGCACCAATCCCATCACCTAAACCGATACACCAACAGAATCAGTATGATGCACTGGTTTAGAGGTTTGACTAGTGGGAAGCAAGGTTTGACTCTTACGCCACCTAGCAGTAGTAGCAGCATGATTAGGATATCGCCTGGTTTGGGGAGAAATTTACCTCTCTTTTCCATTACTTTCAGCCACCACCACCTCCACCTGATCAGAGTTCTTCTTTCTAGTCTATTAGTGTTTTGCTTCTGTGTTTGTACATGTGCACTTTTCTGACTTTTGTTCTATGTAGCATGCTTTCTCTTCTATCTTGGTGTTTTTTTCTTTCTTCCTCCTTTTTGTGATGTTAAAAGGGGGAGAAGTATGTTGGTTGTATGTTTTCTTGGTGTTTTAGTGAAACTTTGTGTGTTCTAGTTTTGTTCTTCTTTTTATGTCTCATAAAAAAAAAGGAAAAAGAACAAAAACAAAAATTTTCCTGGCTTTAAAACTTTTTACAGTAATATTTGCCATCATTAAAAAGGGGGAGATTGTTGCAATTATGGGCCCAAGTTCAATACTTTTAATGATAACAAATATTAATATTTCTTTACTTCTGCTTTTCTTGGAAATCTATTTTTTTTTTTTTGCCTTGTTTACTATCCTGTTAGGTTCACTGGTTTACTTGGAATGTCAATTTGCTCAAAATTAGCTAGACTAGGATTGAGTCAGTCTATAATTTCTATTCCAATGTATCTTTTAACTTTTCTTGAGTCAAATATACTGTGATGGAACCTAAAGCTAAGTAACCTTGCACACACACACATGGGGAGAAATTTTGTGAGTTAGAGAGTTTTCTAATTTTTGATCATATCATACAGGACAATTCTAAATCGTCCTAGATGATAAGTTAAAAATAGAAACCCTAATCAGGGCATCCCTATTTATTTAGCTAACTTAACTAATCATCCTGGATGATTTGGATCATATAGAATGATCAGCACAAATTAGAATAAACAGTCGCCAATCATATTTTAGGCAAGATTTCATAATTCAAATTATGTTCTAATCATATAGGATGATCCATATCATCCTAGAAGATCCATGTCAATCATATATAAAATAATCCCTTGATTATTTGATTAATTATAGTTAAATTGATCAGAGCTCTACATTGGATGATAATTAATCACCATATATCATATAGGATGATTGAAAACCATCATCCTGAATGATCAGAGCTCTGCTTTGGATGATAATTAATCGCCATATATCGTATAGGATGAAAGCTTTAACTTTTTAACTAATCATCCTAGACGATAACTCTACATTTGCCTAGATGACCAGAGCTCTACATGGGATGATAATTAATCACCATTCATCATATTGGATGATCAATAGCTACCTTTGTACTAATCATGTAGGATAATAGAAATATCGTCTTGGACAATTTGTTCAAATACTTGAACTGATTTTACAGGGTAATGCTAATTAAACTGGCTGAAAGAGCTATTTTGTACTAATCATACAGGACAATATTTAAATCATCCTGGATGATCTTTACCACCAAGTTAGAAATTAGGGTTATTTTTGGTGCCTCCTATTTAAGCTCTCATGTTTGCTGCTAAGCAAATCTTTTACTATTTTTCTAATCCAAGAGAGCTTAGAGGAGAGGGCGAGTTTGGGAGAGAGAGAGGATCTTATGAGGGGGAGTTTGTGAGGGGGTTCACAAAGGTTTATCCAAGGAAGGATTCGATCATCTTCTTCCTTCTTCATCCTTGGTTCCTTGGTGGCTCTGGAGAGACAATCATCAACATCAGATCTAGGTTCTCTGCCTACTCCAAGAGGGATTAAAAGGATTGTCAGGTTCTCTACCTACTCCAGGAGGGAGTAAAAGAATTTTGGGTTCTATGCCTTCACCAGGAGGGTAAAAAAGGATTCAAGGTTCTCTGCCTCACTGGGTTAGTAGAAAGATTTTGTAAGGGCTTCTCCACCTTACTGTGAGGGTAAAATGTGAGACACTAACTGATTAGTGCAATACCTGGAATGGGAGGTTTTGGGGAGTGGATGTTGGTCAAATTTGACCGAACTATTATAAATTTGCTCTATTCTTTCTATTTTTCTTTCCTCATTTATTTTCACTTATTTATATGATATGATCTGTGTTGAAATCTCTGTGTTTGATTATCTGCTTCCGCTTAAATTGTTTATGTTTAAAATATTCAAAAAGATTTTAAAAAGATTTTTCTTTTTGCTTAAAATGTTTTTAAAAATACCAATTCACCCCCCCCCCCCCCCACCTCTTGATTAGCCTCAAGACTAGTTCATAAGGGCTTAACAACCCTATTGAACTTTCAGTTAACGTATAGGATTGGGTTATTCTTTTAATTTGATCTGGCATTAATATATTATGAAGGAGCTTATTTTCTAGCAATTATTCAATAAAGTATTTTCTCTAATACACCACTTCATCAGCTACTGCTGAAATAACTTTCACCTCGGTGGAAGATTTTTTTCTTACATAATCAAGGTCTATAGATGATAGACCTAATGACCTTATACTTCTATTACAATTGAATCTCCTTCAGAATAAGTTAAAGCTTTAGCTAACCTTTCTAAGGCATCTACAGTAGAATTGTGTCCATGAGGAATCTTATATAATGTTACATTTGGTTTCTAGATTCATGATTTGTTCATTTGGTAGTTCATCATTGATTGGAAATTTATCTTGTATTGGATGAGGGGCTAGAAAATCTACCACAGCTTTCCCTCTCATTGCTCATAAAAGAATCAATATGATTTCAAATTGTGACAAAATTATTGGCCATCTAACTAATCTTCCTGAGAAAGTTGGACGAGTCATTATATATTATAACTTGTTTATTCTGGATATTAAATTCACTTTACACGAGAGCATATAATTCCTTAACTTCTAAGTAGCAAAAATTAAAGCTTAATAATATTTCTCTATCGGAGGATAATTTGCTTCAGTTGGAAGTAAATATCTACTTTGATAGTAAAGGGCATTCTCTTTACCTTTTACATTAACCTGAGCTAATATGGTGCCAAGTGATTCACTTAAAGTTGTGACATATAAAATTAATTACTTTCCTAGAATAGGAGTAGCTAAAAGTGGAGGATTTATCAAATGTGGTTTTATAATATTAAATGGTTTTTAATAATTTTCATCCCACTTGTAACTGGCATCATTCCTGTATAAAGCGACTAACATCTACCTGAAATATTTGATATAAATCTTCTATGGTATGTTAATCAACCTTGGAAAGATCTTAATTGAGTAAAGTTTTTAGGTGGTGGCATTTCTATTGTAGCTTTTATTTTATTAGGATCTCTCTTGATTCCTCAATGTCAAATAACAAAATCTTAAAACCTTCCTAAAGTGACCCAAAAATCACACTTCAACGGACTCATTTTTAAGTTATGTTGACGTAATCTTTGGAAAATGATTCTTAAATCATATAAATGATCATACCTTTCAAAATTTTTAATGACTAGATCATTGACATAACATTCCACATGATTATGGATTAGTTGTAAAAAAATCCTCATCATTATTTACTGGTACATTGCCCCAGCATTCTTTAATCCGAATGGCATAACTTTGTAATAGTAGAATCCTATCGATTTTTGGAAACATGTATACTTTTCATCCTTAGGCACCATTTTAATTCAGTTATATCTAGATGAGCCATCCATAAAAGAAAATATTGCATGAGAGGAAGCAATATCAACCATAAGTTCTTGTAGAGGAAGTGGAAACTCGTCTTTAGGACAAGTTTTATTCAGATCTCTAAAATCAATGTAGATGTGAATTTGGCCATTCTTCTTCTTAACTGGGATAATGTTAGCTAACTAAATTAGATGTTTCTCCTCCATGATAAAGCATGCATCAATTAACTTTTCATCGTTAAATGTTACCTGTTATTTGATATTGATTTACATTCATCGAGGTGCTTATTTAACCGGAGTTAATTCTGGTTAAATTTCTAGTTTATGGGTTGCTATGTCTGGACATAATATGGGCATTTCTTCATAACTCCAAGTGAAATAGTCTTTAAATTATGTAAATAATTCTATCATTTTCTTCGCCTCATCCTCATTCAATAATGAGCTTATAAAAATTTGACAAGTTTTTGCTTTAGCTTGCACATTTATTTCTTTTAAATTATCAATAGTAGATTTAATCTCCTCTTTGTGTTTTGAAGGTGCATCTTTTACTTGAGAGTCATCTAGTCATCTGAAGTTTTTTGGTAGAGTTTTTTAAGGGTTTTAATGTTCACTGAAAAGAAATTATCAGACTCTATACCATTTGACATGACTAAGCAATATTTGTCATCGTCAAATGACCATAGAGTAGCAAAGCCAATGCCTGGTCTTGACATATTTTTATTATTTTTTATATTCCATAAATATTCAAATTGTTGAGCTTCACCTCTAGTCAAACTTGATCAAGTTAAACTTTACTTAGTAAACTTACTTACATAGTTGGAGAACCAATCAAAAGGGAGTTTCACTATTTCATTCATAAATGGATTATTATAGGGTACATCAATTTCAGTAGTTTTACTAGTAAAAGCTACAAAGATGTTGGCTTTGGAATCTACGTTTGAAGGAAGAGAGGCTTTCACCTCTAATCTTTTTACATCAATTTGGGGAACTATTATTGGGTGCAGACTCCAGATGTAGCTCTACATCCGGAGTCTAGTAACATCGTGCCACCTAGATTTTCATGACCCCACCTTTCTATTAACCACATTTTTCCCCGTTACAGTGCAGCCTGATGACCCGACCCGCCCCATTCACTGAAAATTAAATTTTTCAAAATGAACTGAAGCGTTTCAGTTCTCCTTTTCAAAATCACACGAAGCATTTCAGTTCCGCACAATCGAACAAGCCTATCTATTTACTCCACATTTATAAGAAAGAGTTGCAAGAAGCCATCTTCATCTTCTATCTTCATCTTTTACACGAGGCAACTTCGTTTACTCAATTTTCTTATTACAGAAATAGAAGGCATAGCTAATGTATGTTTTTTCATAGTAGGATAAATTATATTCAATTGTAATTACCACATTTACGGTTTAAGGTTAGGGTTTTTTGCATATTATATAGTGTTTTTGGTTTGTATGTCTCTTTACTGCTAGGAACCCCCACTAGGAACCGCTGAGTACCCCGTCTGGGTACCCAGCGGTACCCAGTGATACCCTATCTGGGTACCTCTATTCGTTGCAGAAATAGTAAGGATAGGGTTAGGATTTTTGTTAAATGAGATGTTTAGGGTTAGGGTTTATTATTTTTTCTTAGAGGATACCGGTTCGTATATGTGCACCGCTGGGTACCACGTCTGGGTACAATCGGTACTGCTGGGTATCACTGGGTACTGCTCAGTACCCATCTGGCTACTGTTGGGTGCACCGTCTTGGTACTGCTGGGTACCCCATCTTGGTACTGGTAGGTACCCAGATTTGGCTGCTGCTGGGTACCCCAACTGGGTACAGTCGATACTACTGGGTATCACTGGGTACCTCCAGGTACCCAGTCTATATAACAAATTAAGGTACTGTTGGGTACAATGACTACGTACTGGTGGGTACCCAGTTCTGGGTAGTATTGGTACCCCGATTGGGTATAGTCGGTACTGTTGGGTATCACTGGGTACCACTAGGTACCTAGTCTGCATACCCAGTTAAGGGAATAGCTGGGTACCCCGACTGGGTACCACTGGGTTAGTTTTGGTGGTTACCGCTGGTTCATAAGTATGGATTGTTTTGGTGGGTACCGCTGTGTATTTTTTGTTGATCAACTACAACTAAAATTATAGGGATATGTGCCGAAGATTAGTTTTCGTTGTAAAGCATCGACATTTAGAGAAGTATGTGATCATTTGGTCAGAACATTTGGGCAAGACTTTGTGGATAGACAGACCCAATTCATTTACATCAATTTCTTTTGATGCCTCGATACATTCAAAATGTTCCATCTGTTTATAAGTTGTTATCATTTTGGGATATGAAGAAGTAATGCTTTATCATCAAGGATCACACATTAGTATTCACCATTGATGAAGTTTTTATGATCATAGGATTGCTGAATAGAGGAAATCATTTTGACTTGGGAAGTGCCTGAATTATTAGAAATCCATAAATGACATTAAGAAGGAGGTTCTTTGTCTAGATGATTCAACTCCACTTCCTAATGTCGTGAATAAATTCATCATTTACTTTTTATCAAACCTTTTCTTTCCTCTGTGCAGCTATCGAACACCAGCTTCGATCCTTAAAGTAGCTCGTAATACAAAAAAAAATTTGTCGTACAACTGGACAGAATTAATTAGAGATTTCCTTGTGGGTGAGTTTGATGTAATTGCAAAGAAGTTTGCAAAAGGATAGCGACTCGGATACATAAATGGATTTGTATATATTTTAATTATGAGTTCATACAATATTTTATATTTGTGTGAGATCCTTCGATTTATATTTTTTGGCTGACAGCATTCTATTTTGGTTACAGTTATGGTTTCTAGAGCATATAATAGTACACGCACTACTAGATCCTAAATCAAAACCACATTTTCATTGATGGGGTAGTCATAAAATATATAGCGAAGCTGATGCTTCTAGTTTTTTTGAAAGACTTGAAGATGTACATATATTACATTCTTTTAATGGAATAACTAGTGAGGAGAGGAAATTATTAGATCCTTATTCCCCTCAACACCCATATGCATCCGTAGATCAAACACCCACTTTACAACTGACCTTGCGTCAACCTCGCTATGTTGTTTCTTCACCTTCCAGCTCACCTACTCTCTCAAAACCCCCAAGCCCAGCTAGACCTCCTAGCCCACAAAGTACCCACGGCCCCCCTGTTCACCTAGACAATAATGTTGAAATCCAGGATCCCGAGAACTTAATTTAGATGATGACAACTAATACTTATTGAATCCATATAGACTTCCTTTATATTACAAATGCTTAATCCTTCTATATGAGCACTAATATTTCAGGTCAGATGCACACTGCTCAAGGTTACTGGAGACTCAAACCGGGTAGAATAGGATGTTGAAAAGTCTATAATTTTTAATTCTTTATTTTTTTTCTTGAGTCTACAACAGAAGCATACATGTGAAAGGAGCAACCATGCACACACACAGGAAAAGAATTATTTTAAATATTTTAAATTTTTTTTAAAGAATATCGTAATATACGATTTAATATCGTACTATACGATTAATCAATAATACTCAGGCTAACGGCTATTTTCTAGATGATTAAATCTGTAATCTAATCGTACTGTACGATACATATCATACTGTACGATAAGATACAATTGAGAAACCCTAGCCGCCAGAATACATTTGGTAAGTTCTTAATTTTGATTACCTGAACTGATCGTACTGTATGATTAATTGAATACTTACCAAAATTATCTCCCTAATCAGGAAATAAATGTTAGTTTCTAATTTAAAAGTCGATCGTACTGTACGATCATATATCGTACCGTACGACTGACAGAGACGATTTCATTCGTCCCATCGATCATACAAGATGAAACTAAGGTTTTTTGTTCTGTTCATCCTAGATGATATTCATATCGTACATGATGATATCCTGAAATGAACTAATCGTACTGTACGACTAGTGGAGTGCTGGACGACCGACAGAGATGATTTCATTCGTCCCATCGATCGTACCAGATGAAACCAAGAATTTTTATTCTATTCATCCTGGACAATATTCGTATCGTACAGGATGATATCCTGAAACACACTAATCATATTGTACGACTAAAGGAGTGCTGGATGACTGACAGAGATGAATTCTTTTGTCCCAGGGATCGTCCAATAGATCATCATGTACGAACAGTACGAATCAACAGTATCGACCTGTACGATATACATATCATACAGTACGATATGTATAAACTTCGATAAATGTTCGTCTGTACTCGTACTGGATGGAGGTGTAATTGAACTGATCGTACGGTACGATTATAAATCGTACTGTACGAACATAAACACAAAAGTTAAAACTTTTAGGGTTTTCTGAAGCCTGATATAAAAACAACTTAAAATTTTTTTTAGAGTGTTGTTGATCTATCCTCTTGCTGTGAGAGGCTTTGAGGGAAGAAGGAGATTCGTGAAGGAGAAGTTTTATCCTCAGAGAGATCCAGGGCTTGCGAGAGGAAGGTGAAGGTGAGCTTGAGCGTGAGGGAGAAGTAGAGTGAGGGGATCACACGGTCGCTCCAATCTAGCTGCATGATTTACTCCTCTTGTGACTTTGGGGAGTCTCGGGAAAGTTCTCGAGGGAAGAGTCACTTCAAGATCGACATCGCCAAGGTACTCTGCCATCTCCAGGAGGGAGAAAAAGGAGAAGGTCCGCTGCTTCACCAGGAGGGTGACATAGTGTTTGGTATTCCGCCGCACCGCGGGAGGTGAAAGTGAGTATTGTAAAGGCTTCTCCACCTTGCTGTGGGAGCAAAAGGAGAGTCAACTTTTACTAGTGAAAATCCCGGAGTAGAGGACTCCGGGGAGTGGACGTAGGTCAAGTGACCGAACCACTATAAAAATCTCTGGTGTGTTTTTTCCATTTTGCCGTACTTTACTTTTCATGCTCTTAATTAGTACGTCAAATTGCTTGGTGAAAAATCATAATTTGAATCTTGTATTGTGAAAGTTAAAATTGAATTACCAATATCGTTGTTGTGATCGTTGTACTTGCTTCCACACGTTATTCGTTGAGTTATCCTTTAAAAATACAAAAAAAATTAGAACTCTTGTTTAGGGTTGAATTTTTAAAACACCAATTCACCCCCCCTCTTGGCGCATCTCATACTTTCAAGTGGTATCAAAGCCCATACATAATGTTTAGTGTATGTCTCTGTGCCCGCTTTCAAGCTGACCCGAAAGAATCTCACATGACTGCTGTCAAAAGAATTCTTAGATATCTACTAGGCACCCCAAACTTAGGAATTTGGTATCCTAGACACAGCACTACTTTTGAAATCTTAGGGTACTCAGATTCAGACTTTACAGGTGTAGGGTAGATAGAAAAAGTACTTCTGGTACTTGTCAATTCATTGGACATTCGTTAGTTTCATGGTCTAGTAGAAAATAGAATTCGTTAGCCCTATCAACAGCCAAAGCAGAATATATAGCGATAGGTAGCTGTGTTGCACAAGTCTTGTGGTTAAAACAACAACTGTTAGATCTAAGACTACCTGTAGGAATCATTCCAATCATGTGTGACAACACTAGTGCTATTTACATATCCAAAAATCCAATTCAACATTCACAAATAAAACATATAGACATTAGACATCATTTCATTAGAGATCACGTAGCCAAAGGAGATATTGAACTGTACCACGTTGCTACTGAAGATCAATTGGTTGACATTTTCATAAAACTATTAGATTATGACACATTTATCACTTTAAGAACAAAATTAGGTGTCATAGACATTCAAGCCTAAAACAAAAACAAAAAACAAAAAAAAATAAATTAAAAAAAAAATTTGTGTTTGTTATGATTAGTTTGTTCAAAAACAAAAAAAATATAATATAATATAATAAGAAAAAAAATAGTTTCCTGATCCTCTTACCATGCTGCTCACAAACCTTGAATTTCTCCGACAATCATACAGTACGATAATGTTCAAATCACTCCAATCTCAGCCGTCCATTCCCATTCATGATCCAGATCTTTCATGTCTTATACCTATCATAATGTATGATTCACCACTCATACCGTATGATACATATTATTGGTCATCGTAATGTACGAAATACCTATCGTACTGTATGATCCACGTGTCAAATGGATTAGGATGAATTTAAACTCGGCTGGTATGAACATTATTGCCTATCGTACTATACGAACACCTGTTCATACTGTACGATTATTTTTATCAAAGGTCGTTCAGACGACTCCTCGGGACGAACGCCTCACACTCACATTCGTCCAGTATGATTCTGATCATACTGTACGATTTGACTCGCTTTTTTGAACAGTCATCCAGACGATATTATTGCGCCTATCGTACTGTACGATACTCAATCGTACTGTATGATAGTTCACAAATTCCATAAAAAGGAGGGATTCTTTGACTACACTCACTCACTCTCAATCACCCCAAATTTCCTCCTTTCTCAAATCCCTTCTTCAACCATGTCTAGTGCCAGTAAGCGTGGTCGAATGGTCGTCGGGAGCTCTTCCTCCTCTCAGTATTTCGACGATCGCTTTCTCTCCGCTGCAGACGAGAAAGCATACATTAAAATTAAGGAAGCCAAAATCACTCAATCTCGCATGCTGAATCAAGCCGCTCTAAATTTCAAGGTGATGAACCTTTTCGCATCCACCACCCTTCAATTCCTTTTGACTCTTGCCTTTCCTTTTCACTCCGAACTTCTTTTTGAGTTTCTTTCCAATATCAGAATCAACCTAAAAAACACCACTTTCACTTCTTATGTCTGTAAACAGCATGTCGTTATCACCGTCAATGACATTGCTGCACACATTGGGCTGTCCACTGACGGCCCTCGTCCTTAATCTATGATCTCACATGATTATGATTGAACATCAGTCAATATGACCCTTAGAGGTGTCCCTTCCAATCAACACCTGCCCCTTGTCCAAACCCTGAATCAGAATGCCCGCGTTATCCTGCATGTCCTTCGCACGTCCATTATACCCAAAGCTTGAGACCACATCCATATTACTCCACTACTTTCTTTCGTCACATATCTAATCATGTCTGGCATAAAATTCAATGAAGCCCAAATGGTTTTTGACTATATCCATACCATGTCTGCCTACCGATATCCTGGTGCCCACCGTAAACTGAACCTTACTTTAGGGCATGTCATAGGATACATCTTAGATGCCAAGTACCAACTTCATTATCCGCTACCTCCAGATCATCTTCCTATCTTCTACTCAGATGCCTCTTTTCGTATCTTGTTCCATTGGGGGGCCGCTCACGCCGATCCGAGTTTGATGCCGAAGAGGCTGCTGCTCCTGCTGACGCCCCTCCACCACCACCAATCCACCCACCTGGTCTTGCTCCTCCTGACTACCCTCATGACGACATCATTCAACGCCTTGATCACCTGGAGACTAGGTTGGATTCCCACATTGCCCAGCAATATCAGGAACATGAAACTGATATGAAATGGTTTAGGGAGCGCTTCACCTCCATCGATCACCAGTTTACGTCCCTCCATCAGTACCACCAACTGTTTCCACAACCTCCACCACCACCTCCGGATTAGGATCCAGAATTTTGGGTTATTGTAGTTACTTATGTTTTTTGTTTCTTGTCATTGTAGTTGTTTTCTTATTCTTCCCTTTTTGGTGCTGTCAAAAGGGGGAGACATTTCTGTGTTATGTATTGTTCTGTTTTTGCTTACTATTAATGATATTGGTTGTTTATGTTTACTCTTCTGTTTTCACTACATGTTTTTCTCTCTTGTTATATTTTTTTCTATATGTTATAATAAATAAATAAATAATTAATTATTTCTTCTCCTCCTATTTAAAAATTAATAAACTATTCTTCTGAGGGGGGAGCTAAGGAAGTCAGAACAACTGTGGCCATCAGAAAATATTATTTGACACCATCAACAAGAGGGAGATTGTTGAAATCCAGGATCCCGAGCACTTAATTTTGATGGTGATAACTAATACTTATTGAATCCATATAGACTTCCTTTAGATTACAAATGCTTAATCCTTGTATATGAGGACTAACATTTCAGGTCAGATGCACACTGCTCAAGGTTACTGGAGACTCAAACCGGGTAGAATAGGATGTTAAAAAGTCTGTAATTTTTATTTCTTTATTTTTTTTCTTGAGTCTGCCACAGAAGCATGCATGTGAAAAGAGCAACCATGCACACACATAGGGGGAGAATTGTTTTAAATGTTTTAAATTTTTTTTAAGAATATCGTACTGTACGATTTAATATCGTATTGTACGATTTAATATCGTATTGTACGATTAATCAATAATACTCAGGCTAACGGCTATTTTCTAGATGATTAAATCTGTAATCTAATCGTACTGTACGATAAGATATAATTGAGAAACCCTAGCCGCCAGAATAAGTTTAGTAAGTTCTTAATTTTGATTACCTGAACTGATCATACTGTACGATGCTTATCGTACTGTACGATTAATTGAATACTTACCAAAATTATCTCCCTAATCAGGAAATAAACGTTAGTTTCTAATTTAAAAGTTGATCATACCGTACGACTGACAGAGATGATTTCATTCATCCCATCGATCGTACTAGACGAAACCAAGGTTTTTTGTTCTATTCGTCCTGGACAATATTCATATCGTACATGATAATATCCTGAAATGAACTAATCGTACTGTACGACTAGTGGAGTGCTGGACGACCGACAGAGACGATTTCATTCGTCCCATCGATCGTACCAGACGAAACCAACAATTTTTGATCTATTCATCCTGGACGATATTCGTATCGTACAGGATGATATCCTGAAACACACTAATCATACTGTACGACTAAAGAAGTGCTAGACGACTGACAGAGATGAATTCTTTCATCCAGGGATCATCCCACAGATCATCATGTACGAACTGTATGAATCAACAATATCGTTCTGTATGATATACATATCATACAGTATGATATGTATAAACTTCGATAACCGTTCGTTTGTACTCGTACTGGACGGAGCTGTAATTGAACTGATCCTACGGTACGATTATAGATCGTACTGTATGAACAGAAATCCAAAAGTTGAAACTTTTAGGGTTTTCTGAAGCCTGATATAAAAACAACTTAAATTTTTTTTAGAGTGTTGTTGATCTATCCTCTTGCTGTGAGAGGCTTTGAGGGAAGAAGGAGATTCGTGAAGGAGAAGTTTTTTCCTCGAAGAGATCCAGGGCTTGCGAGAGGAAGGTGAAGGTGAGCTTGAGCGTGAGGGAGAAGTAGTGTGAGGGGATCACACGGTGGCTCCAAGCTAGCTGCATCCTTTGCTCCTCTTGTGGCTTTGGGGAGTCTCGGGAAAGTTCTCGAGGGAAGAGTCACTTCAAGATCGACATCACCAAGGTACTCTGCCATCTCCAGGAGGGAGAAAAAGGAGAAGGTCCGCTGCCGTCACCAGGAGGGTGACATAGCGTTTAGTATTCCGCCGCACTGAGGGAGGTGAAAGTGAGTATTGTAAAGGCTTCTCCGCCTTGCTGTGGGAGCAAAAGGAGAGTCAACGTTTAGTAGTGCAAATTCCGGAGTAGAGGACTCCGGGGAGTGGACGTAGGTCAAGTGACCGAACCACTATAAAAATCTCTGGTGTGTTTTTTCCATTTTGCTGTACTTTACTTTTCATGCTCTTAATTAGTACATCAAATTACTTGGTGAAAAATCATAATTTGAATCTTGTATTGTGAAAGTTAAAATTGAATTACCAATATCGTTGTTGTGATCGTTGTACTTGCTTCCGCACGTTATTCGTTGAGTTATCCTTTAAAAATACAAAAAAAATAGAACTCTTATTTAGGGTTAAATTTTTAAAATACCAATTCACCCCCCCTCTTGGCGCATCTCATACTTTCAAATAATAACCTACTTCCCCTCCCCCAACATATCACCATTACAATAATAGCATTGAGGAAACCATCAGCAAGTTCATTGTGCAGAATAAAATTTTACAGAAACGCTTGGTTCATCTTGAAACATTAATTGCTTTACTTGAGAGATGAGTAGTTATACTAGAACATCATGTATTCAAGCAGTGGGATAAGGATGGAAGATTTGAGGCAATCTAGAAGTTTTTATCTGAGAACTTCCCTACATTTAAACTTCTTATTCTAGGATTGCAACTAGAATCTTCTTCAAGGACTGTGACAGATGAGAAGAAGACTCCTCATCCTACTCCTACTCCAAATATTATTCTCATAGACACCACCAATCAAACAAGATGAATAGAACCAACCTGATCCACCCAAGTTTGAGGGGCATCATGAGGATGATGGCCTTGCTTCAACAGGCTGCACCAAGATAGCCAAAAGAGTGCGAGAAGGGCTGACCGAAAGTGTAAAGAGGTTAAGACCCCATTTACAACTGGTAAAATTAAGAAGAGAAAGATGATATTAATTAAGAAAGAAGTTGCAAGGCCTGATCCTCCCCCTACTACTGATATAATTCATATTGATACCATAAAATCACTCGAACTCAGACCAGTAGCTATCGAACTAAAATTTCCTAGGAGGGTAATCATAAGTGAAGAGATGAGGAAGTTCATTGACAACTGTCTTCAAAAGTATATTAATAAGTAAGTTTGAATTTTGTTACACGAGGTACCGCTGAGTACCACTGGCCAACACGACGTATCGCTTGGTATAGCTTAACACCGCTGGGTACAATTGGGTACAACTAGCTAGCACTCGCTACAGCTAGGTACCATTGGGTTTTGAAATATCTACTGCTGACCTTTTCTCTTTTTGCTCTCCTTTTGTAGGGGTGGCCTTATTTATTTTATAGAGAACATCCATATTTTTAGAAGTCAAATAGATGAAATTTTAATAGACCAATACCTTGACAACAACAACATTGAGGCCTTCACCATTTTGCTATCTGAGAAGAACAAACTTTGTCCAGGCCTTTACCATCCATTCATTTTTATTTGTATTCTGCATTGGGTAAGCTATGAAGTATTACACTTGTTCCAAAATAATTATGTATAACTTATGCTAATATCCTTGAACATGTTTCACAACAGGGATCTACATTATATCACTAAGGAGTCAGTTCAGGCTTCTAATTTCCTATTGATGCCAGTGTCGGACAAGTCATATTAGACACTTCTAGTTGCAGATTTGAAGAGCTCAGCTTGGATTTTCTTTGATTCTTTGCCTAACCCGACTCATAGGGCCATGCTTATAGATGTAGTAAGTAAAAAATTTGCATGTATAACTTATAGAAGGTAGGTACCAAGCAGTACCAAGAAGTACCTAGTGGTACTGAGTGGTACCGAGCTATCCACAACATATATATTGAGCGGTGCCCAGCAGTATCGAGCTGTCCAACATATGTACCGAGTGTTACCTAGCGGTACCGTAGTATTACAGAGAGGTTATTTCATATATACTAACCATTAAATTATGAAATTCTATGCAGATTAATCATTTGTATGAGGAAACATAAGAGGATTATTTTGGAGGTGACATACGGAATTAGCCTCTCAGTATTGCTACCGGAATTCCAACTCAAACAAACGGCGTCGACTGCGGTATGTTTATTTATAAATACATGGAAGCTATTATCCTTCCTCATGTTGTCAAGTGGAATGAATTATTATATTAGCAATCAGAAATGCCTAAATACAGAGCCGAACTTGCATATGTAATTCTATGTGGAATTATAAAAAAATGACTATGGACTCATTCATCAAATATTGTATATGTTTGATGTAGTTTGTAGATCAGTCATAATATATTACATTTCTAGTTGTACATAATAACATCACAGCAAAAGTTACATTCATAATTCTAGTTTTATATAATAACATCATATAACTACCTCTTAAGTAAACTTCTAACACATTACTGGAGTTGAGTTTGTGTAGGACAACATCCGAACATTGTGATGAATTCAAACTATAAATCTTGCCAATCACTCAAGTTTAGGAACTTCTTTCATTTACCTCCATGCAAACACTTCTTCAGTAATTGCTTATAAATATCTAATATAAATGCATCTTCAGCTGCATACCAAGGGAGATCAAGAATTTTGCTTTGTAGATCACAAGGTGACCTATTAATGTAGTATGAACAGGCGGCTTTGCCTTTAGGATGTTTTATCTCATGATATTGATGCTAAAGAAATTGAGCACTTACGAGCTGAAGATATTTCTCTAAAAATTTACCTTCCACATAATGCCACCCTTTAGAATTAAGAAAAATTTCTCCTCCCTCCATGACTCTTCAAGCACATAATCACTGCGATCTTGTCATGTATGTACACAACATATGAATATTTCATTTACTTTGGTTTTTTGCTCAAGATGACCATCGTAATAGCTCGACATACATTCATGCATCCTAATAGTGGCAATATTAACATAAACCTTCATAGGCATACCTAGATGCACTTTAGCATCCAACCAACGCAGTTGATAGACCATAATCAAGATATGTTCAATTCCTAAGGAAAAATAACTTATATGGATGATAACAACGAACCATATTAAATATCTCAACATCCCATCTTAAATAGCGGTACCTACCAACTACTACTATAAATGTCTTCATCAACTTTCCTAGCAGTGACGAGTTAAAGGAGCTGGAGATACATTATGGTACTGAGCGGTAGCTAGTAGTATCGCGGTACTGAGCAGTACCTAGCGGTACAAAGAGGTACTAAGTTAATGGAGCTGGAGCTATATTGTGGTACCGAGTAGTACCTAATGGTACCAAATTAATGGAGGTGGAGCAACGTTGTGGTACCGAGCGGTACTGAGCAGTACTGAGTTAATGGAGCTGGAGCTACATTGCGGTACCAAGCGATACAGAGCGGTACCTAGTGCTAGCTAGCGGTGAATGTTATTACATTTTCTTAAACAAACTCTCAGAACAATGAAATATCATCGGGAAAATGAAATAGTATAGTAATAATTGCCATAACAAATAATAATAAATTTAAATAAAGAACCATAAATCAATCATGTTTCTCAGAATTAATTATTCCAATCATCTTGCTTAGATATTCAGTTGATGGCTCACTAGTTGATCGACAGAGAGTATGCTCATTTGTGAAGCATTCTGGTATGCTTAGAAATATAAACTCCCTAATTGGCTCCACAGGTCTGCATTCTTTAGTTGATAGAGTAGCTAGTTCCTCTATTTTCTTTTTCTTACATTTCTCTTCTCCCATGGACTCTTCAGCCTTGCATTGGAGATAAATTTAGGCCTGCACTTTAGTGGGTATTTTAATTTTTTTGCCCCACCTATATTCGCAACAAACTTATGGTTCTTCTTTCCTTCCAATACCAAGTCGACATTTTCAGCCATGTTAGTCATTGCATCTAACATATACTGTTCAGCTTCCTCATTCCCTTATCCTTGTGTGCTTATTTGATATGCAAATCTGCTAAAATGATTTTTGAATATCGTATCTCCTGATCCTCTCGATCCTTCATGAGATGTGTTGACTTTATTCCCCCTACATGTGAACGTTCGCCTAGCATAAATGTCTTTTCTGGCTGACCTCGACCATCACATAATTAGGTACTTTGGGGGAATATTTACTATATATAGCTGCCTTATTACTCTCATGTAGTGAGAACATAGTAACCCCATCATATTGAACTTGCCACAGCTGCATTGAATATTGCCTTCATTTGCATCAAAATGAACTGTCCAATGGTGCAACTGATCAGTCTTCTCGACACTTCTGACATAAAATATTGATGAGTCACTTGAGGCATGTTCAATGCACTTTCCACCAACACCCTATAAGAACTCCTCCTCAAAGAATGAATATAATTTCTATGAATAAAACTGAGTAGCTTGCTTGAGTATTGGACTACTTTTAATTACAGGTATAATTTCAGACTAGCTGCATTTGAAATCTTCATCCTGTTCATTCCGATGCCATGTGTTCATCACCTACTCTAGGCCCAAAAAAACAATTAGTTATACTGCTTGTAGCCTTAGAAATGCCATGACACACCATGTTAGTGGATTCACTATGCTGTATTGAAAGAATACCAAGGTTAAAACTACTCATGTTGAATGTTGTGGACCATTTCTTCCTTATTTTGTAAAGCTCTTTCAACCATTCATGGTTGTAGAAGTCCCCTTCTTTGATCATTTCAACCCAAGTTCTCTCAAACTCCTCCTCAAAATTACACTTATTTAAACATCTGTAAAAAAAGGCCTCTAACTTTGTTGTTGCTATTGAAGCAGCACACCTTAGATGGTGCCTTCTTGCTGATGTGCCATTGGCAAAGCCTATGGTGTGTTTGAGGTAATGTAATCTTTATTTCCCTCGCCGTTGCTTGGTCCTGATCAATAAATATTATAATGGGATGTTTATCACCCATTATTTACGAAAATGTTCTACATAACCATGTAAATGATTTAATTATTTTCGTCGATAGAAATTCCACCCCTAAAAGAATATTCTTCTAATGATTATTAACTCCAACAAAGGGTGCTCATGCTAGATTATATTTGTTAAGCCTATAGCTAGTATCAAATATTATCACATCTCCAAAGCAGTCATAACCTATTCTCCCCAACCAACCAACCCAAAAAAAATTCAATAATCTATCATCCTCTTCAATTTGGACGTCCCATGTAAACATGTTATCATGAGAAAGTTGTTCTTTAAATAATTCAAGTAGGGAATTCATGTACCCATTCTATATCTTCGCACTTCTCACTTTTTGAATGTAGTTATATGCATCCCTTTTAGAGAAACTTAAATTCTGCACACCTCCTACTTTATCTGCTAGATATGTAAATGCATCAATGGTTCCTATCCTAGCTTCTATCACTGACTTAAGAACATATGCTTTCTCATCACTAATATTCCTAGATAATCTAAGAAAATGTTGATCTTCATGCCTAGCTATTTCGTGATTGTGGGTCTCTATACATATTTGTACCATCCATACTCCATCTAGGTCCATTAAAAATCTAATCATTACGGGACACCCAGTCCTGGTATTGGATTTTCTATATTTTGATTTGGAGTTTAAATCAACACCCTCCTTAAATCTAGCTTTCAAATAGACAAAGTCCTTGATCTTATTCTTCCCAAACTAGGCTAGTAACTGTGATTTTCTTTGCGAACACTAAAACCAATATTATAAGCGTAATTATAATACATCTCATGCACTTCCTTCTCATAGTTATAAACAACCTGTGAAGCAGAAAAATTATAAAAACAACACTTAGAATTTAACACGGGAAAAATACCACATCGATGCTACTAGTACCGAGCGATATCGAGCAGTACTGAGCAGTATTGAGTGGTATCGAAGATATAGCAGTTTAGCGATACCTACAAGTCTAGAGCACCAGTATACAGTATCTGAACCAATAGGTACCTAGCAATACCTAGTGGTACCTAGTAGTAATGCTGCGGTACATGAACTTCACACACAAAAAATGACTTTTAAAAATCACTCTAGCTTCTTAATTTCTTGAAGAAGATAGAATAAAACCTCTTCTAATATTATATTTACCGATAGTATCTCTGACTTCTCTTCGGTAGTTTTCTTAGGTACTTCTTCCTTAGATCACTGTGTCTCTTGCGTAACGCCTCCCATGTCCTCGCAATATTCGTCATCCTCAAAACTGGTTTCAATCTTCATAGCTTCCTCTCTTCTCTTTCTCAGCTCTTCAGCTATCATAACTTGTCTCAAGTGAGGAAAAAAGTCCATGCCATTATAAAAAAAACCCTACATATTGCCTCTTTTTTTTTGCGAATGGGGTGGGTTGGGTCATTGGGTCGTGCTATAACGGGAGAAAATGTAGTTAATAGAAAGGTGGGTCATGATAAAATCTAGGTGATGCAATGTTACTGGACTCCAAACGTAGAGCTACATCCAAAGTCTGCACCCAATAAAAGTTTCACTTTGGGAGAGTGGAGTAAGGGTAATATTTTTTCACATACTTTTTTAATCTCTCGAAGTAGATAGATTTGAATCAGCTTTCCTATCAACTTAAACCATATCCTCATCTCTATCATCTTATATATAAATCTCAAACTTTGGGTAATTCATATATTTCTTACGTTGTATAACATGTAGCTTTTTACCAATCATCTATGATTCCATCTTTGAACTAGATTCAAAATTGATATGTATTGCAGGCGCCTTTATTTGCACATTTTGCTTTTCATTTTCTTTTGTCACTCAATTTTGTGATCCTCAACCTCATCCTCCTGATTGTTTAAACATTCTATTGCCTCATTGTGAGGCAAGAGCAGGAGACCAATGAACATTGTGTTCAAGATCAAAATGCTTTACTTTCTCCTTTTCTTCTTCTTTTTCATTTTCTTTCTTTTATTTTGCTTCTTTTCCAACTAGTTTTAGATTTTTAAAGAAGACAATCTGCTTTTTAAGACGATATTAGGAAGCATCTTGGTAAATACCAACTTCATGAATTAAAAATTATTGTAAATCACCCTAAATGTAATGCTCTACTCCCTCATGAGAGTATTTGATACACTGATGAAGGGTGGAAGGCATCATTCTATATTCATGTAGCCAGAGTCTACGCAAAAGAGTGTTAAAAGAAGCTTCAAAATCTAATATATATAACTTGGCTTCAATTTTCAAGTTTCCTACTTCCAAAAGCAAGGTAATTGAAACCAAAGCCCTCATTCTTTTTTTATTAAACCCTTGCAACATTATTTTATCAGAACCTAGCTTCCCCTACATATGCAAGAGTTCTAAGAGTCACAATGATGATCAATGCTTTTGGATCTATAAGAATATGAGATAATTTGAAATTATCTACGTTCACAGATATATAACAGACAATTATGATATGGAGTTCACAATAATAATTTGTCATCTAAAAATTTAACTTCTTGGAGTTCTTTGCAACTCAGTGTCTCTTGAGACTACGTTGATGCTAATTGAGCTATACATATCTCTGGACTGAGTAAAGATTTAATTAAAGCCTCCCTTATTTTCTTGGAGAGAATTAAAGCATCGTAGATACTTAGTTTTAAAAATAAATTTCTAAGATGTGATAACACATTATAATCCACTTTAAGAATATCTAGATTAGCTACATCATAACCTGGTTGAACTGTTGTTGAGGTTTCTAGATGATCATCCATTGACCTCATTTTTGTATGAGATCATAAATCAAATCCCATCTCTATACTTAAATAATTTAATAACACTTCAAACCAAAAATCAAACTTTATACTATGCATTGGTATTGTACTTAATCATTAACAAATAAAACCATCACTTAGTAGTCACCCTGTATTATCATTTGATAACTTGATCAATCACCAGATAATCACCAAATGATTTTCAGTGCTACAATCATTACCAAATAAAATCATCCCTCAATCATTGACATTCAATGATCATATTCAAATTAAATAAAAATAAAGCATCTATTAAATCAGTAGATAATAATCATTTATTATCACCTGATATCATATTCAATCACTGACAATCATCATTGATTATTAGTGATCTGCGCATTTCAAAACATAAACTCCTCAAATCATTAATTAAGTAAAATCTAAATCAAAATCATTGATCAAACCCATTACAAACTCAAAACTCTAGAATTAATTGTTATAACCAAAAAGCTAAATCCCCTTATTTTATAACCTAATTTTGGTGAAATTTTCATTACTCTAAAACTTGACCAAATGAGCTTGGAATCATGATTCATCACTTGCATATTTATTAGGCATGTCCCTAGGGTAAACCACATAAATTTGAAGTCATTTCAAGACCCCTAACCCCTAAAACTCAAAGTATTTTCATAGGCTATAAAACCTTTAAATATTTATTGCCAATGCCATTAAATATGGCATCTTATGATTTTGACCTTAGAGGCTCATTAATCATGATTATCATCACTAGTATAATGTATTAATCCAATATTGAGCCTTGGTATACAAAAGCCTAAAACCCTAAACCTAAAAAACTAATATTTCCTTAAACCTCAATCTGGCCCAATCAAACTAAGCCATGCAACCTTCTCCAAATATATCCAGAATTTGATTGGAATCCATTGAACCAAATCCCAAGCCTTGGTCAATCCTGGTTGACCAAGTCAACTAAGGTTGACCAAATTACCCTTTTACCCTTTAAACTACATTATAAGCATGGAGACCCAACCAAACCTTGGGACCACATCTAACAAACCCTAAACATTATTTAGAATGCATTAAACCAAATTCTAACCCTTGGTCAACCCTGGTTGACCGAGTCCATCTAGGTTAACCAAAGGGTCCTTTTAGCCCTTAAATATACATTTTGAACTAAATGACCTCACTAAGCCATTGGACTACCTCCAACAAGTCCAAAACACCATTTGGTATGAGTTAAACCCTTCTTTGACCTATGGTCAAACCTAATTGACTAAGTCAACCCTAGTTGACCAAAATCACCCCATACACTTAAAAAAATCATTTCTCATGATTTTGACCAAATCATTGAACCAAACTCATAAGGATTATTCATAAGGACAACATGAGTAGCAAAAAAAATTTCTAAGCCTTGGTCCCACATGGTTTGGCCAATAGGATTGAGCCAAGGGTTAAAAATGGAGTTTTCTTTATTTAAATCTCTACCCTTTTCAAAATTAATTTTAAAAATGATTATAATAGGTGGGTTTAACCCCATGCACACATCCCAAGATTTTGAACCCATGGTTTGACCTAGGTCAAAAGTATGGGTTCAACCAAACTCTCCAAAATCCATATTTTTAGACCCTATAACAACCCATCCCAAGTTGGACCCAACTAATACATTACATAGACTTTAGAACATTCCTACAACAATCCATGTAAACTTCTTACCACCTAAGTAGCTGAGGTGGTAAGATTCCTTAAAACTACCTCTCTCAAATGATTGGTTCAACCATAGCTTCCCCAATAACAACCCATAGGCTTTCAAATTCTCCAGAACCTTCCCTTGGGTCCCATTGGTCAGTCCCTAATTGAAATGGCAGTCAACAATGGCTTAGGTAGCAAGATCTAAATCTATCATTCAAATTTCTCTCTCCTATAAATACCTCCACTTCTTAAGGGTTTGAGGTTAATCATTTAGATTCTTTAGCCTCCTATGAACCTCCACAGCTCTCCCATAGCCTCTCCATCCCTTCCATAATTCAAGAAATTCTCAAACCATCAAGAGAGAGAAAAGAAGAGAGAAAGTATAGTTACTGTCCAACTTTTAATCCAGTTAGATCCAGCTCATGATGTCTTCACAAAACATAAAGAGGACTTCTTAGTCCTTCTATAGAGTCTAAGATCATCAAAATCCAACAGCAGGTCGTAGAGATATCATTATTTATGTTTTATGATCAAACTCAAAATTCTCCTAGATCTCAATGCGTTGAGTCTCCAAACTCTAGGTATTATAAGATTAGGTTACCATGATTCTCTATTTCAAATTTCATCAAATTTGGCCAGCTAGATCAAAAGTTATGAGCATTTGAAAATTCTAATTCTTTTTGAACTATATCGGCCCTGGATTATCCAGAGCGGTCTGAGTGCACGTTCAAAGTGATCAGACGGCCCAGAATGAGCCATATTACCTTTAATAGAATTATGGAATCAATGGAATAAAGGGCGATGAAATGGGGATTTGAATGTGGTTATCATTAAACTACATGGGCCTGATTATAGCCATTGATCCATGAGCAGTTTCAATTAACAATCTGATCTACACATCAACATGGATAAGTTACCAATCAATACATGTCACATGTCTGAAGGCCACAGCCATATCTCCAATGATTGGAAACATGCTTACCAATAATTTCCAGTCAATAATTTAATTTAAAATGAATTAAAATTCATTTTAAATGCATATAACTTTATAAATTTATAGAAAATTCATTTTAAATCTTGATTGAGTTTTCTTGGGCTTATTGGAAAGCTCTTGACATCTACTATTTCCTAAAAATAGTTTCAAGACTTTTTGACCAATGGATCCTGAGTAAAACAAAGATAAAAGTTTTTTAATTTACTTAAATTTCTCAAGATTCAATAGTAAAATTAACCTCAAATTTGGATGGTAGATATTTGGGAGCATCTTTGAGCTACCATAATTCTCTTAGATCTTGATTTGATCAAATTTTATGTGATCTGAATTTTCAAGTTTATGGGTCCATTTTTTACCTATAATTTGAAAATTCATAACTATCCATGCACTTAAAATTATATTTTAATTTCTCTGTGGTGTGTTTATATACATGTTAGGGTTAGTTTGCCATTAATTTCACCCAAATAAGTACATTTAAATCCTAAAATAAATCACCAAAGCTATAGATATATTTAGTTTTGGTGCTTGATTTTTCAACCTAGGGAGGCCTTGAAGAGCGCAAATTTAGTTGGTTTGAAGCACCTATATTCATGTACCTATGTTTTAAATTTTACTACATTGGGAGGTCATTTGGTCTATCATTTAGTAAACCAAAGATTCAGGTACATGGTCTAGTATCTTTAAAAATTCTTAATAAATTCATTTAAATCTAAAAATTACAATTAATATATTAATTTTTTTAGAGTTAACAGCTTCATAGAGGAAAAATAGAAGCCTAATCAGATTCATCCAATCTTAAAATTTATTTCAAAAATTAAAAAAAATTAATTAATAAATTAATATTTAGAATGATATAAAATTATCAAAATAATTTTAAACACTTACAATTATCCCTATAGCTCATTTTGGATATTTGGGGAAGATTTCAAGATGTTTGGAGTTGATTTAGTATAAAAATAAGAAAATGGACCTAATTAAAAAATTAAATAAATACAAAAATACCCTAAATTTCAATAATTCATAGCTAATTTTAAAAACCTCCAAATTGAGCAAACTCAAAGACATTGGACTAATTTCGAGGTCTAGTATTTATGAAAAATATAAAAACTTTAAAATTTATTGTAAATAAAAAAGTTAATATTTAGGTCAAACAAAATATATAAAATACATTAAACTTGTAAAATTCATAAATAATTACAAAAATATCCAAATTTAGTAAACTTAAAGTCATTACATCTCTAGGTCTAGTATATATGAAAAAAATAAAAATTTCAAAAAATATAATAACTTAAATAGATAAGAAATGGACCCCACATTTAGTGTATTAAAATATTTATTAAAAATGAAAAATCAATAAATCATTAAAACATAAATAAATCATCAATCCAATGAAATTAAATCACTAAACAAACATAAAATAAACAATCAATATTTTTATCATTAAAGTTTTTATGCTAGACTACCTTGAGCTACAGGGCTACGTGCCTTAAGGAGACCTTGCATCTTCGTGCTCGTTATGACAATACCATGAATGAATTTAATAGAATGTAAACATTAAAATATAAATTTTATTAATTATTAAATAATAAATTAAATTCAAATAAAAATCATTATTAAAACATATAGATATTACACCTTTTCTCACCCTTGTGCTTGATTCCTTTTAGGAGTGCAAAGGTATGTTTGATTGAGAAAGCTTTAAGGATCAATACATATAATTAAAATGGAAGATTCCATGGTATCAATCTATCCCAATTTTGGAGGTATGGTAGCATTACATTTTTTAGTCTAGGATGTACTGATTAGTAGCTTCTGGCACTTAGAAGTTCATGAATGTTATGTTCTTTAATACCTAAAGATAAATAACTTCAATAATCAAAACATCTTTGAAAGAAATTTTAAATCTCTAAATCATTAAAACTTAAATTCAAATCATCCTTTAAAGACCTTAAACAAATAAATTCATTTATACACAACTCTAAACCAGTTAAGCGTAGGAACTATCCAAGTCATATAGCTTTTCTACACACACTTAGATGATTTGCTTAGACAACCAACTCTAGCCTAGGCTAGGCTGGAGGTTTGATTTACTTTCCAGTTACTTTTCTTAGAGAGTACCTTGTATATTTTTATTTATTTTTAGTAATCTAGATGTCATATATTTGAAATCTAATAGGTGCACTAAGGCCCCTTAAGGAATTCATTAGAAGTGTTAGGTTATTACACAATTTCTTTGCACTTTACATGCTTTTATTACCTTTAAATTCATGCATGAGTCAAAGTAGAATGTACCTAAGAATGATGCATACATGTATGAGTCATTATAAATGTAATATATATATATATATATAGTCATAAAGTATCTTGAGTTGTAAAAGAATTAAATACACTTACTTATACATGTATAAATGGGACTCCAAAAGATGACATCCTTTCCTTTGGAGGATACTCACTTTTGTAATTCCATAGAAGAATTAGAGCTTAAATACCATAAGTAAGTATATTTGAATCTATATATAGTACGATTAGAAATCCAGATTTATTGTGGTGGAGCCTAGCCAACTTTCTTTTCTGTAGAGTTTGAGTCTATTATAAATTTTTAAATCAATGAATAAATAAATCGCTTTTTATATTCAGTCTTTCCCTCATATAGTGCTTCATTCATTGCATTTATATGGGTGGTAGTTTGCATTTATGGGTAGAAGTTTTCTAGGTTTCTTTTAGTGTATATATTCCAAACTTTGTAGGAACATATATATTAGTTCTAAGATGATACAGTATTGGGCATCATATAACCAATTCCCTTACCCTATACAAGCAGACATACATGCATTCTACTTCAAAAATGTACATTAAGCCAAACTTTTATGCCCAATAAGGGTAAGGTAGCGGGGTCCTCATTATGCTCGGAGGATGCTACGCTTTTCCTTAGGTATAGGGTCATAATGCTGCCAAAATTTTAAAGAATTTTTGGTGGTTAGAAAATTTTGTTTGGTAAATTAAATAAGATAAAATATAGTGTTATTAGTGAGTCTTCTCAGTAGTGTCATTTGAACTTAAAGTTAAAATTGCTTATCTTGAGTAATAAATTTTTTTATACAATTCATCCTTTGATTTCTTAGAATATAGCTTATCCTCTAATGCATTACATTTAAGGTGATTTATTATGCATTAGAATTGTTAGCTGGCAACGCACTCTAAGTATAAGTAAAGATTGTAAATAACTCTTCAGTCTTTGGACAGATTCAATTCTTTTACAATTTAAAGTTTAAATTTAAATTTTGAGAAAAATTAGAGAATTTATAATCTACAACTTCTACATTAAATCTTGTTATCTCAAATGTTTCTTTAGATCCATATGTCTTTAAGAATTTTCAATCTTAAATTTAATTGAAAGTATTCTTTTAGGAGATGCAATTAACTATAGGGGCTTACCACTATGGGGAGTCTATAAGTCAGAATAAAATAAACCATATCTTAGTTTCTTTCTAAGGTAGGGAAAAGATTTATGGAATGTAGACCTAAGATTTAGACATTTAATTAATTTCATAATTAAAATGATAGGTGAGTGTTTCTTTTATCCTTCGGGCCTAATTGAATATTCCCTATACAATGTTAAATCTTAAATGGAAAGTTTCTCTTCTAAAATTGATAGTGAAATATTAGTCTATCCTTAGGGATGGTATTATGACAATATATGTATATATGATTAAAGAAACCAAAAAATATAAATTTAAAGTAAATCTTGTATGATATATTACATTTCGGATGTTAAAGTTGTCCACATTAGTCATTTTTTTTCCTTTATTAGTTGTAAATACTGATGGGGGTAACACTTTACCACTACTCAAATTTACTTAGATTATTACTTCTGAGGAAGAGATAACAGATTATTTTTATTATGTATGTTCCTCTATCTTTAATGCTTCATCTAATGAATTATCAAAATCAACATCTAATGAATTATTTGGGCATAAAGAGAAGATGAACAATATGAATCTACTTAGGAGGAGGAGAGAGAAATTTTGTTAGAGAGAAAGTCCTGTTAGAGAGAAAAAGTCCCATTTTTTAAATTTCACTATTTGAATCCTACTCTTCCAATGGGAATTTAGGAAATGGTGGCAGACAGCCGCCGACCATCAGTGGGTTCAACGCCGATGATACGTCCACATAGTAAAGTTAATTTCATTTGGTCTAATGCCAAATGGATGGATCCTAATGCAGGTACGTCTACAAGATTGCTGAAGGAAGGTCCTCTGGTTATTAAGGAAAATGTCTCAGATGTTATTAAAGAAATTACTCTGGTGGAAGGAAAAGGTAAAAGTTTAGCTCAAGATTTTGAATACAAAACTTCCTGTTGGTCTAAGTCTCTGGTAAAATATATTACGAAGGCCAATGATCATGAAGCTTCGTCTTCCAGCATGATGATTTTAGTGAATAGATTTGGAAATTCCAATTCAAATCCTGAGGAGATTTCCAATTTTGAAATTAATAAGATGTCGTCAGTATCGGAAGCTGTGAAGGTTCCTAATATTATGAATGAAGGTGTTGATGATTTAAATGTGAATCCAAATTATTTGAATGTGGCAAGTGAATCGAAGGTGGTCAAAGTTATGAAGAATGGTGGTGAAAAACCCTAGTCAAGATGTCCTTACATAAAGATTAATTTTAAAGAGGGGGATTCATTTTGATAGATGATGTTGTAGCTGTGAAGTTACATGCTCTTAACAAAATTTCCAATGCTAACAAGTTGCAATTTGTTATGGTAGCTAAGGTATTTGGCAAAGAAATCCCTATTCATATTATTGCACCAAAGTTCAGACGTCATTGGGCTCAATTTGGTCAGTTTCATCTTACTACTCTTGGGATTGGATGGTTCTTGTGTTCATTCCAATCATTACAAGCTATGGAATTAGTTCTTACAGGAGGTCCATGGTATATGAATGGCCATATTATTGGTCTTGATAAATGGTCCTAAATTTTTCCCTTCTCCAATGAAGGGTCTAACTTCTCCAGTATAGATAAGAATGCCTCAATTACCATTTCAATGTTGGGATGAGGTCAACATGACTAGAATTGCTTCTATGGTGGAGAAACCATTAATGTTAGATGGTAATATATTTCATTGGGGGAGAAGAGAGTTTGCTAGAGTATGTGTTCGTGTTGAGTTGGATAAACAACTTCCCTTTGGAGTTTAGGTTAAAGGAATGTCAGGAAGGTTTTTCCAAAAGATTGAGTATGAGAAGATCTCCACATTTTTCTATGAATGTGGAAGAATTAGACATGTAAAAATGATTGTTGTAGTAGAACTTCATATGCCAAGGAATCAGTGAAGGTTGCTAGTATACCTAGACAATGTATGTCTAAAATTATTATTCAAAATGGCATTGATAGAAGTTCATCGTATGGACCTTGGGTTCAGGTTAATTATAGTAGGAAGTAGTGATTGTTTCTAGCTAAACCAAATAAAATGTTGGTCAGAAGATGTTCAGGAGGAAAAATTTAATTAATTCCTCAATTGAGAATGTGGTGAAGAAGGACAGAGTTGTACCTGATGACATAGCAAACTCTACTAACTTGATGTTAGGAAGGAGTAATGAACTGAAAGAGGTTGCTGAAGAAGGTGAAATTTCTCTGGAGGATAATGTTGAAAAAGATTCTGTTGTATACATTGAGTTTGAGAAGCAGAATAAGCTGGTAGAAGCAGATTTGGTGCATTCCAATCAAGAGCAGGAACATGGTATGAATTATATTTCTATCTCTGCTGAAATTCCTATTATTGTGAATAAATTTAAAGCTTTGAATGGTAGATGTGATGGTTATAGAGTGTAATACTTCCAAAAGCATATCAGAGGTTGGCAAAAAAGGTGATGTTTCTTTAGATAAAATGAATTTTGTTTTGAGTAAGGGTGTTAAGGAAATGAGAAGTAATGAAGATGTTTTGAAGATTAATCTTTGTAAGGAGTTTGTTGGTAGTTCGAAGACAACAAAATTTAAGCTTGCAAAGGAGCTTAAGTCTCTCAAGCTAGTGAAAATTCTTCCTTGTACTAGGAATCTAGAAGGAGTGAATAGAGGGAAGGGTGGGGGCTCATCCACCTTGATTGATTAATGAGTTCCATAGCTTTTTGGAATTGTAGAGGGGCTAAGAAGAGAGAACCTTCTCTTTATTTAAAAGAATTTGTGAAAGAATTTGATGTGTTTTTTGTGGGTATTGTGGAGACTAAAAAATTAGGCATTGATAGAGAGGAATTTAATAAATTGATGGGTTTAGATTGGGATTATTTCCTGGTTCAATCTGATGCCTTGTCAGGAGGAATTATGGTCATTTAGAGATCGGATTTGGCTTCATTCTCAATGTTGGAGACTTCAGCCCAATGTGTGATTGGTGATTTAAATGCTTATAACAAGGGACAGTGGATGGTTTTTACTATTTATGGTAGCAAGGATGTTTATAAAAGGAGGAGATTGTGGGATAGTATTCAATCTTGTTCTCCTAGAGATATCCCTTCAGTGATAAGAGGAGATTTTAATTGTATTTTATCTCAAGATGATAAGAGGGGGGAAAGAAATTTGCCTTTTCTCAAGGTCCTAAGGAGATGAGGTTATTTATGAAGAACAATGATTTACATGAAGTGGGGCTGGTAGGACCTAAATTCACTTGGTACAATAATAAAAGTTGTGGTGGAAGGATTTTGGAGAGATTGGATAGATGCTTATTGAACTCTATTACTTTAGAGAAAATTCATGTGGCGGTTGTAAGACATATTGCAAGAGTGTCTTTGGACCATTGTCCTATTGTGTTGAACAATTCCTCTACTAAGAAAAATAGAATTCTTATGTTTGATGATATATGGGATTCTTATCATGCTTCTTCTATTATTGTTTCAAAATCTTGGAACAAATCTATTGATGGTGATGCGATGCAAATTGTTAATAAAAAATGTAAGGATCTTATGAGGGGGAGTTTATGAGGGATTCATAATGGTTACTCCAAGCAAGGATCAGAGTCATCTTCTCCGTTCATCGTCTCTCGTACTGTCGGTGTTCTCTGTGGGAGGATCATTTGCAAAAAGAACTGGGTTCTCTGCTCGCTTTAGGAGGAAGCGAAATGAGTTCAGGTTCTCTACCTACTTCAGGAGGAAGCGAAAGGAGTTCACATTCTCTGCCTCACCGGGTTAGTGGCAAGGAGTTTTATACAGGCTTCTCCGCCTTGCTGTGGGAGCAGAAGGAGAGTCACTTTTGTATTAGTGCAATACCCAGAGCAGAGGCTCCGGGGAGTGGACATAGGTCAAGTTGATCGAACCACTATAAAATCTGGTGTGTTCTTTTTTATTATTTTTTGCACTTTAGTTTTCTATTATTATCTGCTTGGGTGAAATCTATGGTCGATCTTTTCATTTATGTGTTTACTTGTTTCCGTTGCAAATCATCAAAAAGATTTTTTCCTGTTGCTCTCAAATTTTTAAATAACTAATTCACCCCCCTCTTGGTTAGCCTCGGGAGTAGTTTATCAGTGCTTAACATCCCTATCGAACTTTCAAGTGGTATCAAAGCGGGATTCATAAAATCTAGTTTTGAAAAACTTTTGAATTTGATCCATGGCTAACTTTGGTGATCGTAATACTACTGAAGGTTATTCAATTACACGACCGCTATTATTTGATAACAAACCTTTTGATTTTTGGAAAACTTGCATGTCCACTTTTCTTCAATCTATAGATTACCGCATGTGGATGCTTGTTAAGAATGGCTAAGAACCACCTTTTAGAATGATTAATAATGTTAAAATTGAACTACCTTTCACTGATTGGACTTTTGATGATTGTGAATTAGCCCAACTGAATGTCAAATGTTTGAACTATTTTTTCTGTGCCTTAAACTTTGAGGATTACATGCGTGTTTCTACTTGTACAACTAGTAAAGAAATTTGGGATAGATTGTGCATCACTTATAAAGGTACAACTGAAGTCAAACAATCTAGGTTAAACATATTGCTGCATGACTATGAACTTTTTCACATGAAACCTATTGAGTCTATTTCTAAAATGTATATGAGGTTCACTCAAATTATCACTTCTTTGCATGCTTTAGGAAGAAAACTTACAAATTATGAAAAAGTGAACAAGATTTTGAGATGTTTGCCTTCTTCGTTTGATGCTAAGATAACTTCAATTACTGAATCAAAAGATTTGAATAATTATTCTATTGACAACTTACTTGGGTCACTTATTGCTTACGAGCAAGGGGTGAACCAAAGATAGCTTGATGCAGGTGAGAAGAAGAAGGAGAAAACTATGGCACCGAAGGCCAACAAAACTGACACTGATTCTTATGGGTCTGATAGCGATGATGTTGCCTTAATCACTAGGTAATTCAAAAGCTTTCTAAGGAAGAAACATAAGAACTTTAAGAAGTGGAACAAGGGTAAGTCCAATAAAAATTTGAAGGTGCATCTGATACTGTTTGTTTTGAATACAGGAAGCCTGGACACATTAAAGCTGATTGTCCTACACTTAAAGCTCACCCAAGCAAGGAAAAGGGTGAGGAGAAACCCAAATTTAGGAAGGACAAGAAAAGGATTCAAAAGGCATTCTGGGCAGATTCCGCATCTGACTCTTCTGAGACTGAAGCTGAAGAGGAGGAAACCAACTTGTGTTTGATGGCAGATGATCATCCTGGTCAGTCTGACCAGGAACACGTATGCTCTCACACAAGATCTCATGAGAGCATGTGGTACCTGGACAGTGGATATTCATGAAACATTACTGGAGATGCAAATCTGTTCATTTCATTGGAGGCCAGGGCTGGAGGTAAGGTTACACTTGAAGATAACACCACCAAGAGGGTGATAGGTTCAAGTATAATTGGTGATTCAAAGAATTTTATGATTGATAATGTTTTGCTTGTAGATGGACTGAAACACAACCTGCTGAGCATCAGTCAACTCTGTGATAAAGGATACAACATCAAATTCCTGCCCACTTGCTGCATTTTAAGCTTAAATGACAAAATTGTTCTGTAGGGATAAACGATCAACAATGTCTACAAACTGGATGTAAGTTGCTTTAAAGCTGATGTTTTAATTTGCTTAAAAATTGCTGTTGATGAGTTTTGGTTGTGGTACAGGAGATTATGTCATGCCAGTATGAAAACCCTTAGGAGAGTCACCCAAAAGGACTTAGTTAGAGGTGTCCCCAAGCTTAAGTTCACTAAGGACCTCCTGTGTGATGCCGGTCAATTAGGGAAGTAAGTCCAATCCTCCTTTCACTTTGTTAAGGACATTAGCACCTCTAGACCTTTAGAAGTCCTTCACATGGATCTCTTTGGATCCATTAGCACAACCAGCTTAGGAGGGAAAGTCTATGGTTTTGTGATTGTTGATGATTACTCGAGGTTCACTTGGATTAAATTTTTTGTCACGTAAATCTGAGTCATTTGATGAATTTAAGTCTTTCTCCACTTGGATTCAGAGGAAGTTAGGTTGTGAGAACTTGACTATTCATAGTGATCATGGTGGAGAGTTTGAAAATGTGAAGTTTGGAACTTTCTGTGAGAATCAAGGGATTAGTCACAATTTTTTAGCTCCTAGGACCCCTCAGCAGAACGGGATATCTGAAAGGAAGAACAGGACCTTAGTGGAAGCTGCTAGAGCCATGCTTGTTGAGTATTCACTTCCAAAATACTTTTGGGCTGAAGCGGTGAACACTGCCTGTTATGTGCTAAATATGGTGAATGTTAGATCCAATCTGAATAAGACACCTTATGAGATCATTAAGGGTAAAACTCCAAACCTGTCCCACCTCCATGTCTTTTGCTGTAAGGTTTTCATTCTGAACAACGGGAAATCATCCTTAGGAAAGTTTGACCCCAAATCTAATGAAGGAGTGTTCTTAGGCTATTCTAGTGTGGGGAAATCCTTTAGGGTGTTTAATAAGAGGACTTTGGTGGTGGAAGAGACAACTCATGTGGTGTTTGATAAATCTAATCCTAAGGTGACTAGAGTTTAGGAAGAAGAAGAAGTAGGGGAGATTATCCAAGGGGTTGAAAATGTAAATCTGGGGGAAAGGGTAGAACCTCAAAATACTTTATCTAGAGATTGGAGATATTCTTCGAGTCATCCTAAAGAACTGATCTTAGGAGACCCTTCTGAAGGTGTTAGAACTAGGCATGGACTTAGGAAGGAAATAAACCATTCTGCCTTTATCTCAATGACTGAACCCACCAACATCAATCAAGCCCTTTCTAATGAATTTTAGATCTTAGCTATGCAAGAGGAACTGAATCAATTTGTAAGGAATGATGTTTGGGAGTTAGTAGAAAGACTTAGAAATCAAAGTATTGTGGGAACCAAGTGGGTCTTTAAGAATAAGATGAATGACTCTGGTTTGGTGGTTAGGAATAAGGCAAGATTGGTGGCTAAGGGGTACAATCAAATTGAAGGGATTGATTTTGAAGAGACCTTTACCCCTGTAACTAGATTGGAAGCCATTAGGGTGCTACTAGCCTTTGCCTATTACAAGAGATTTAAGTTATTTCAAATGGATGTCAAGAGTGCCTTTTTAAATGGGGCAATAAAAGAGAATATTTTTGTTGAACAACCCCCAGGTTTTGAGAATTCCAAATATCCAAATCATGTTTACAAATTAAAAAAGGCCTTATATGAATTGAAATAGGCACCCAGAGCTTAGTATGAGAGGCTTAGCACATTCCTGTTAGAAAGAGAGTTTGTTAAGGGGAGAGTAGACACCACCCTTTTTTTGAGGAGAATAGTGGATGATTTACTCATTATCCAGATCTATATTGATGATATAATTTTTAGATCTTCTGATAAACATTTATGTGATGAGTTTTCTAAAATACTGAGTAAGGAGTTTGAGATGAATATGATGGGAGAGTTGTCCTACTTTTTAGGGTTTAGTATAAGGCAAATGGATGATGGAACCTTTCTCAATCAATCTAAATACACTAAGGACATTTTGAAGAAATATGAAATGGACAAAGCCAAGCCAATCAACACTCCCATGAGCTCCTCTGTTCAGTTAGATAAGGATTCAAGTGGAAAATTTATTAATCAGAAGAAGTATAGAGGAATAATTGGATCACTGCTTTACCTGACTGTTAGCAGACCTGATATCATGTTTAGTGTTTATTTTTATGCTAGGTTTTAAGATTATCCTAAAGAGTCCCACCTGACTTCTGTTAAGAGAATTCTTAGATATCTTTTAGGGACCCCAAACCTAGGAATCTGGTACCCTAGGCACAGCACCTCTTTTGAGATTATTGGATATTCTGATTCTGACTTTGCAGGGTGTAGGGTGGATAGAAAGAGCACTTCTGGAACTTTTCAATTCATAGGATAGTCTTTAGTCTCCTGGTCCAGTAGAAAATAGAACTCAGTTGCACTTTCCACTACTGAAGCTGAGTACATTGCCTTAGGAAGTTGTGTGGCCCAAGTTCTTTGGTGGAAGCAATAAGTCTTGGATTTAGGATTACCTGTGGGCAGAATTTCTATTCTGTGTGATAATACTAGTGTCATCTATATTTCTAAGAATCCAATCCAACATTCTATAACCAAACACATTAATATAAGGCATCACTTCATTAGGGACCATGTTACAAAAGGGGATATTGAGCTACATCATGTAGTAACTGAAAATCAGCAGGCTGACATATTTACTAAACCAATGGCCTTTGACTCATTAAGCATTTTGAGGACCATATTAGGTGTGATTGATATAAATGCTTGATTCTGATGACTACTAATTTTTGATTTTTCTGTTTTTCATTCTGGTTCTGTTAGTTAGTTGTTTGATTTGATTATCTGTTTCCTGTTAGTTTTTATTTTTCTGCTGATTTTCATTTTAGTCTTGTTAGTTTGATTTGAGTATTTATTTTGATATGATTTCCTACTTAGTTTTTACTTACTATTTTATGCTTTTCAAAATCCGAACACTGCTCACTACTGCTGATAAACTAGATTTGTGACTGAAAATTTTGCCTTATTTTTTGGTTTGGAAGCTTGTAAGTAGTCCTTGATTCCACTGGATCTGTTAAAGGGAAGAAACATTGATGATTATTTCTCTTCATCTAACTCCTTTAATGGTGTATTGTTTCTTTTGGATAAAAATTTTCTTCAAAATTAAAAAGTTGGTTTTTGAAATAGAGATCTTTTTTAACTTCCTACAATAATCTACCTCATATGAATAGTGTTTTCAAAGTTTTGAGTCATTATTATGATTTTCTGAACCAAGTGATTGCACTTATCATTCAATGTATGGTTTTTATTTTTCTGAATTACTCTTCCTTATTATAGAGAGCGAGTTCTATTATCTCTTACATCTGGAAGGTAATTTTACAGCTGAGATTCTTTAACGATTTTGAGAGGAAGAAAGCCTACAAAAAATGCGCAAAGATCGCCAAAATGAAAAGAGGCACAAAATTAGCACAAACTAAAAAGATGCGTAATGTCGCCAAAAATTTGAAAGAATACACAAAGTGTATCAAAAATTAAAAGATGGGCAAAGCACCAAACAAATTAAAAAAAGGGCATAAAATTAGCCAACAAAGAAATAGGCTTTCTTCCCTTTCAGATCTTTAAATGTCTTAGAAAAATTCATGTACCACTTAATATTTTTAAAAGCTTGTGAAGAAAATCACGATTTCTGATTTCTTACTTTATAATACTATTATATCAGATATTTCTTTTGGAACGAGGCTTGAAAGGATCTCTTTTCGAATCTAATTTCTTTTCTTATGAATTGGATTTTTGTTTTGAAAGGAATTTGCACCTATAAGGTGTCTGAGGTGGGAGTTACGAAAGTTGATTTTCTAACTTTTTTGAATTTTAGCACTATCGATCGTCTTCTTATTGATTTTTGGATTCAAAATCAAGGGAAAATTCTGATTTACTAGAGCAGATCGATTCAAAAAAAATATTATTATTTTTGTGTGTTTTTGTGTTTCTGGTTTCAAGTTTTATTTACTCTGCTTTTATTTTTCATTTTATTGTATATATTTTTTGGAACCTTGATCTTCCACATCATCCTCCTTCTGATCAGGTTCCGCCTCCTTTTTAGCTTTATTTTTTGTGTTATTTTCTGCATGTCTTGTTCTGTTTGTTCCTCCTCCTTTTTGTGATGTCAAAAGGGAGAGTTAGTATTTTGAGTGACTAGTAGTTTCATATACTGTTCTAGTTATTTCTTGTATTGCTCTTGTTTTATAGTTGTTCTCCTTATTGTATTTTCTAGGCTCAAATCTGAAATTCTCAGCCGCCAAATCAAGTAAGGAAAGTTTTATTTTTAGAGATTTGATTTGATCGTCCTAGACGATACGTATATCGTCCTAGACGATTCATTACAATCATGCCTAAATTAGTCTGGTGATTAAGGAAAGTAATTAAGGTCCGATTGATTCGATCATATCGTCTTGGACGATCGCAGGAACATACGAGACGATGTGTTAAAAATCATGACCGTCCAGCATGTTTTACTTGTACGTCCAGAGTGGTGCTCGAGACGATTTTGGCACTTTTTGAACTAATCATACAGGATGATAGAAATATCATCCTGGACGATCAAGTCATTTTTAGGTCGTCCAGCACAAGTTCCTCCGGATGACCAGAGCGGTCTTCTCGATGAAATTCCAGAATTTACACTAATCATTCCGGACGATCGCAGAATCGTACGGGTCGATCTGAATAACTTTTTCTACTAATCGTCCAGAAAAGCCAGATCGTCCAGGCTGAAATAGATGATTTTGAACTAATCGTACAGGACGATTGAGCGATCGTCCAGGACGATATGGGCCTACCAGTTAAGATTTAGGGTAAATTTTAAGCCCTTCTATAAAAGATCTTTTTCTTTCAATAAGAAAAATCTTTTGCCACTTTCCTTTACAGAGAAACCTTAGAGAGAGAGAGAGAGTTTTGGAGAGAGAGAGGATCTTATGAGGGGGAGTTTGTAAGGGATTCACAAATGTTACTCCAAGCAAGGATCAGAGTCATCTTCTCCATTCGTCGTCTCTCGTACTATCGGTGTTCTCTATGGGAGGATCGTTCGCAAGAAGATCTGGGTTCTCTGCCCGCATCAGGAGGAGGCGAAATGATTTTAGGTTCTCTACCTTCTTCAAGAGGAAGCGAAAGGAGTCCGGGTTCTCTGCCCACTTCAGGAGGAAGCGAAAGGAGTTCAGGTTCTCTGCCTTATCGGGTTGGTGGAAAGGAGTTTTATACAGGCTTCTCCGCCTTGCTGTGGGAGCAAAAGGAGAGTCACTTTTATGTTAGTGCAATACCCGGAGGAGAGGCTCCGGGGAGTGGACGTAGGTCAAGTTAACCGAACCACTATAAAATCTGGTGTGTTCTTTCTGATGATTTTTTGCACTTTAGTTTTTTGTTATTATCTGCTTGGGTGAAATCTATGGTTGATCTTTTCATTTATGTGTTTACTTATTTCTGTTGCAAATCATCGAAAAGATTTTTCCTGTTACTCTCAAATTTTTAAATAACCAATTCATCCCCCCTCTTGGTTAGCCTCGGGACTAGTTCATCAGGGCTTAACATCCCTATCGAACTTTCAGACATTACTCCTAAAATACCCATCATTATGTACGAAAAAAATTTTTAAATGAAAGGGCATAAAATTATGAGCAACTTTTGTAGTTGCACATAATTTTTGCCAAGTTATTAATTTACTATAAATTTTAGAAAATGTTATCATTAAAATGATATTAAAAGCTAATTTTATTAATTTTAAACTGGTGAGTTAGTGGAGGGCCACATGGTGCCTTCGGATTCACCAATTCAAAATGCACAATGATGACCAATAATTAAAATGCTTATGCAATGGTACAATCATTAAGGTGATGATCATCCACGCGTCAGCCACTAGCCTCCTCACACGATTTTACTAAACCACATAGAAATAGATCAGCATCATTGATTCCACATGATTTGGAATCAACGGCTCTGATTAGGGTCAGATGAAAAATGGCATAATCAACCACTTAGCGCGATTTGAATAAATGATGGAATGATAAGATCTGGATTGTTGATCAGTAGATCAATGGCTCAGATCTTGTACATGCACATGCACTATCTGATTAACCCTAGAAATAAATAATCAACTCATTCTCTTAAAATACTAAACCAAACTTAATAAAAATTTAATCAGGACTTGTGTGGATGAAGAGCATTGATGGAGAAGTAATTTTACAGTGTAAATTGCACTTAATGAAAAGCTATTTAGCCATATCTATTGCAAGCTAGGGTTAGAGTTTTACCGTGATTTACTTGATGTTTTTTAATGTTCAAGGGATGTTGAGCTTGTAGACTGTCCTAGTATAATCCCCTGGAAGAAATGGATGGTTGAAATAGCTTGGATCATGAGCTGTTGCCTTTGATGGACTAGGTGTTTGGTTCACTGGAGAACTTATCATCAGTGACATGCAACCGCCCGATTTTTGTAATGGAAATATGGAGGAGTGTCTCTAAAGCCAAAACAAAATGGGAGCTTAGCTTGATAGAGCTCGGTGGTTGAGTTAGGATTGAATGAAGGTTTTTTGAGTTTTAGCCATCCTAAGCCCTAAGGTTTGAATTGGGTGGTTAGGATCGATTAAACCTCACCCTTGGATGGACATGTGTCCAAGGCAGTTGGGTGGCAGTGGTAGGTGTTAAACAAGCCAATCTCCCATTGGTGGCTCCAAAGAAAGGGGTGACCACTTTTTTCCACTTTAGGATAGGCCAAGGCTTAAGCTTGGTTTGGGGGAGATGTATAGAGCTTTTAGGCAGATGGGAAGTTACCTAAGCAGCTTAGAGTGGAGAGAAAGGCATGGACCAATGACATTTGATTGTTTGACCACTCTTACACTTGTGTTTGACCATTTAATAAGTCAACTGGTCAAGTTGACTGATGAGATGGACATGGAGCATTGCATGTGCTGGTGAGCTACCTTGGAAGGAGTTTGGAGCAATGCCTTTAGGGTTTGATCAAAAGCAAGAAAGTTTAACAAAGTGCTAGTGAGTTTTCTTGGTCAAACTAACCAAAATTTGACTTATTAATGATTTTTAGGTTTTCATATCAAGCATTGAAATGCCTTTGAGAGATTAAAGGGGTTGATTTAATTGCATGAAGTGATTAGACCAAAATAGGCCAGATTTGACCAAATTTGGGTATAGTTGACCAAGTCAACTATTGATTAGGTCAAGGTGACCAACCATGAGCAAGTGACCAATTAATTTGGTCAAACCTAAGGAGATTTAAATATGATTGAGGTTAAATGATTAGCGTACTATGTTGGATAGTGTATTGAAACCAAGGATCATGAGTTAAGGCTGATTTGGTCAATCATGATTGACCTAGTCAAGTAGGTTAAACCAATAGTTAGATTTGGATCTAATAGGTGCAAAAGTGTGATTTGAGATTGATGGAGGTGGTCTCAGCACATAGACTGGTCATTTAGCTTGAAATTACCATTTGGATCCTTTAGGGGTAATTTGGTCATATGAGTTGACTAGGTCAAACATGCATAACCAAGGCTTGAATTTGAGTCCAATGCATTCCTAATGATTTTTAGGATGCATTAGAGGAGTTTCATGGCCTTGTTTGATTGGTTCATATTTAGGTTTGGAGTTCCACTGGCATATACTATAAATATTTGAAGGTTTTCTAGCCTTTAGATTTCAATCATGTTTCTAGGGTTAGAGCTCCTAGATTAGCTTCAAATTTGAAGGATTGACCCTAGGGAAATATCTAATCAATTTGAAATTGATAGATTATGAATCATGGATCATTTGACTTGTTTTGAAGTGATTAAAAAATTACTCAAAAAAGATTATAGTAGATGGGCCTTTAACCTTGAATTTTTGTCTGGAATCTAAAATTCTAGATTTGAAGTTTGATTAATTGAATTTGATTCATCCAGATCAATGACGATCAATCAAATGATTATTTATGAATTGATAAATGAAGTCAAGTGGTGGTCAATAGGTGACTAGGGTACTGAGTTGGACAGTCTACTTAGTCACTTGGCTATAGTGCAAGGCTGTGAAAGTTTGATAGGGATGTTAAGCCCTAGTGAACTAGTCCCGAGGCTAACCAAGAGGGGGGGGGTGAATTGGTTATTTAAAAATTTTACGAGGAACAGAAAAATCTTTTCGATACTTAGCAGTGGAAATAAGTAAACAAGAACGAAAAGATCAATCACAGATATTCACCCAAGTAGTTAATATAGGAAAAGTAAAGTACAAAACAGAATCAGAAAAGAAAATCAGATTTTATAGTGGTTCGGTCAACTTGACCTACGTCCACTCCCCGGAGCCTCCCCTCCGGGTATTGCACTAAACAAAAAGTGACTCTCCTTTTTCTCCCACAGCAAGGCAGAGAAGCCTGTACAAAGAACCTCCTTTCCACCACCCGGTGAGGCAGAGAACCTAACCTCCTTTTGCTTCCACCTGAAGCGGGCAGAGAACCCAATGTCCTTTTGCTTCCTCCTGAAGCAAGCAGAGAACCTCGGATCTTCTTACCGACTATCCTCTCCCAAAGAACACCAACTAGACGAAAGACGACGAGCGAAGAAGACGACTCTGATCCGTGCTTGGAGCAACCTTAGTGAATCCCTCACTAACTCCCCCTCACAAGATCCTCTCTCTCTCTCCCAAACTCTCTCTCTCTCTCTCTAGGGTTTCTCTGGAAAGGAAAGTGGTAAAAGATTTTTCTTATTTCAAGAAAAAGTTCTTTTATAGGAGGGCTTAAAATTTGCCCTAAATCTTAACTGGTTGACCAAGATCGTCTAGATCGTCCTGTACGATCAGTTCAAAATCAGCTGATTCAGCCTGGACGATCTGGCTCTTCTGGAGGATCAGTTCAAAAAGTTATTCATATCGTCCCGTACGATTTTGCGATCGTCCGAGACGATTAGTGTATATCGAGGAATATCATCTAGAAGACAGTTTGGGTCGTCCAGAGCAGACTGTGCTGGATGACCAAAAAATAACTTGATCGTCCAGGACGATAAGGGCATCGTCCTGTACGATTAGCTCAAAAAGTGCCAAAATCATCCTGAGCACAGTTTGGGTCGTACAGATGAAATGCACTAAACGATCATGATCGTCCGGGACGATCCTGCGATCATCGAGGATGATATGATCGTATCAATCAAATATAAATTGTTTTCCTTAATTACCAGATTAATTTAGGCATGATTGTATTGAATTGTCCGGGATGATACACGTATCGTCCGGGACGATCAGACCAAATATCTAAAAATAAAAACTTGCCTAACTTGATCCGACGGCTGAGAATTTCTGATTTGAGCATATCGTCCCGTACGATCCAAAAATCGTCCAGGATGATCTGCTTAATCAAACCCTCTTAACTTGGTCGCCCTAATTAGGGTTTCTATTTTTACTTGATCGTCCAGGATGATGTGACTATCGTCTAGGACGATCTGAACAAAAATTTGAATAGAAACTCTAATTCACTCAAGCTCTCCCCCTGAGTGTGTGTGTGCAAGGTTACTTAGCTAGGGGATCAGTTACATTATAATTGACTCAAGAAAAAGAAAAATAGTACATTGGACACACTTGGATCCGATCTTGAGTTGGCTTGAGTTGCTTGTGATCTTTTGTGCCTGAAATAGGTTAGCCAAGTAAAACACAATAAAGATATGTCTGTCATCATCAAAACCAGATTTACAACAATCTCCCCCTTTTTGGTGATGCAAACATTTATACATTAGTCTGAAAAATAACTAGAAGATCAAAAAATATTTTTTTCAAATTTTTATTTAACAACCAAACTAATACAGGAAACATAACACATAACAACAATAGAAACGACTACAACTGACTCCCCCTTTTGACATCACAAAAAGGAGGGTAAACAGAAATACTAAAATATCAGTATAAAACAGAAAAGAAAATAACTACAAAATAGAATTCTCCCTTGATTTTCGATCCAGAAACTAATAAGAAGACAATTGACAACACTGAAATCCAAAAAAAGTTGGAAAAATTGACTTTCGTAACTCAGACCCCGGGCACCTTATCGATGCAAACCTCTTTCAAAACAAAAATCCAATTCATAAGAAAAGAAATTAGATTCGAAAAGAGATCCTTTCAAGCCTCGTTCCAGAAAAATATCTGATATAATAGTGTTACAAAGTAAGGAATCAGAAATCAGGATTTTCAAACTCAAGCTTTTGAAAATATTAAGTGGCGTACGGATTTTTCTAAGACATTTAACAAGCTGAAGGGGAAGAAAGCTTGATTTGGGCTCATTTTGTACCTCTTTTTCAATTTGGTTGGCGCTTTACGCATCTTTTGATTTTTTATACACTTTGTGTATCTTTTAGTCGGCGATATTTTGCATCTTTTCAGCTTTGGACTCATTTTATATCTCTTTTTCAATTTATTTGGCACACTGCGCATCTTTTGTAAGCTTTCTCCTTTTCATAATTATTAAAGAGTCTCAGCTGTGAAATTATCTTCCAGACATAGGAGATGACTCTCCACAATAAGGAAGAAAGATTCACAAAATAAGAGCCATACATCATATGATAAATGTAATCACTTGGTTTAGAAAATCATAATAGTAACTCAAGACTTTGAAAATACTATTCATATGAGGTAGATTACTGTAGGAAGATAAAACAAATCTCTATTTCAAAAACTAATGTTTTAATTTTGAAAAAGATTTTTATCCAAAAGAAACCATACACCAGTAAAGGAGTTAGAGGAAGAGAAACAATCATCGATGTTTCTTCCCTTTAACAGATCCAGTGGAATCAATCACTGCTTACAAGCTTTCAGATAAAACAAGGCAAAACTCTTAGTCAAAAATCTATTTTTTTTTTTTCAAACACATAAGACAGTAGATAAACGAGATGAATCAGTAAATAAAATAGGTAAAAAAAAACTAAACCATATCAAAATAAATACTCAAATTAAACTGACACTAAAGCTAAAATAGAAAACAGAAGAATAAAAACTAAAAACAACTGAAACAAAATAATCAAATCAAATAACTAACTAATAGGAACAAAAATAAAGATCAGAGAAATCAGAAATTAGCAGCCATCAGAATCAAGCATTTATATCAATCACTCCTAATCTGGTTCTCAAAATACTGAATGAGTCAAAGGCCAGTGGTTCAGTGAATATGTCAGCCAGCTGATCTTCAGTTGCTACATGATGTAGCTCAATGTCCCCTTTCATAACATGGTCCCTAATAAAGTGATGCCTTATATCAATGTGTTTGATCCTAGAATGTTGGATTGGATTCTTAGAGATGCAGATGGCACTAGTATTATCACACATAATAGAAATTGTGCCAACAGGTAAACCTAAATCCAAAACTTGTTGCTTTAACCAAAGAACTTGGGCCACACAACTTCCTAAGGCAATATACTCAGCTTCAGCAGTGGAAAGTGCAACTGAGTTTTATTTTCTACTGGACCAGGAGACTAGAGATTGTCCTATGAATTGACAAGTTCCAGAAGTGCTCTTTCTATCCACCCTACACCCTGTAAAGTCAGAATCAGAATATCCAATGATCTCAAAAGAGGTGTTGTGCCTAGGGTACCAGATTCTTAGGTTTGGGGTCCCAAAAAGATATCTAAGAATTCTCTTAATAGCAGTCAGGTGGGACTCTTTAGGATCAGCCTGAAACCTAGCAAAAAGACAGACACTAAACATGATATCAGGTCGACTAGCAGCCAGGTAAAGTTGTGATCCTATTATTCCTCTATACTTCTTCTGATCAACAGATTTTCCACTTGAATCCTTATCTAACTGACCAGAGGAGCTCATGGGAGTATTGATTGGCTTGGCTTTGTCTATTTCATATTTCTTCAAAATGTCCTTAGTGTATTTAGATTGATTGAGAAAGGTTTCATCATCTGTTTGCCTTATGCTAAACCCCAAAAAGTAGGACAATTCTCCCATCATACTCATCTCAAACTCCTTACTCATTGTTTTAGAAAACTCATTACATAAATATTTATCAGAAGATCCAAAAATTATATCATTAACGTAGATCTGGACAATGAGTAAGTCATCCCCTATTCTTCTAAGAAAAAGGGTGGTGTCTATCCTCCCCTTAACAAACTCTCTTTCTAACAGGAATGTGCTAAGCCTCTCAAACCAAGCTCTGGGTGTCTGTTTCAATCCATACAAGGCCTTTTTTAATTTATAAACATGTTTTGGATATTGGGAACTCTCAAAACCTGGGGGTTGTTCTGCAAACACATCCTTTTTTATTACCCCATTTAAAAAGGCACTCTTGACATCCATTTGAAATAGCTTAAATCCCTTATAACAGGCAAAGGCTAGTAGCACTCTAATGGCTTCCAATCTAGCTACAGGGGCAAAGGTCTCCTCAAAATTAATACCTTCAATCTGATTATACCCCTTAGCCATAAATCTTGCCATATTTCTCACCACCACACCAGAATCATTCATCTTATTCTTAAAGACCCACTTGGTTCCCACAATACTTTGATTTCTAGGTCTTTCTACTAACTCCCAAACATCATTCCTTACAAATTGATTCAATTCTTCCTGCATAGCTAAGATCCAAAACTCATCTGAAAGGGCTTGATTGATGTTGGTGGGTTCGTTCATTGAGATAAAGGCAGAATGGTTTATTTTCTTCCTAAGTCCACGCCTTGTCCTAACACCTTCAGAAGGGTCTCCTAAGATCAGTTCTTTAGGATGAGTCAAAGAATATCTCCAATCTCTAGGCAATATGGTTTGAGGTTCTACCCTCTCCTCCATATTTGCATCTCCAATCCCTTGGGTAATATCCTCTACCTCTTCTTCTTCCTCAACTCTAGTCACCATAGGATCAGATTCATCAAACACCACATGAGTTATTTCTTCCACCACCAAAGTCCTTTTATTGAACACCCTAAAAGATTTCCCCACACTAGAATAGCCTAAGAACACTCCTTCATCAGATTTGGGGTCAAACTTTCCTAAGGATGATTTCCCGTTGTTCAGAATAAAAACCTTACAGCCAAAGACATGGAGGTGGGACAGGTTTGGAGTTTTACCCTTAATGATCTCATAAGGTATTTTATTCAGTTTAGATCTCACATTCACCCTATTCAGCACATAATAGGCAGTGTTCACCACTTCAGGCCAGAAGTATTTTGGAAGTGAATACTCGGCAAGCATGGCTCTAGCGGCTTCCACTAAGGTCATGTTCTTCCTTTCAGCTACCCCATTCTGTTGAGGGGTCCTAGAAGCTGAAAAATTGTGACTAATCCCTTGCTCCTCACAAAAACTTCCAAACTTCACATTCTCAAACTCTCCATCATGATCATTATGAATAGTCAGGATCTCACAACCTAACTTCCTCTGAATCCAAGTGGAGAAGGAATTAAACTCATCAAATGACTCAGATTTATGTGACAAGAATTTAATCCTAGTGAAACTCGAGTAGTCATCTACAATCATAAATCCATAGACTCTCCCCCCTAAGCTGGCAGTGCTAATGGGTCCAAAGAGATCCATGTGAATGACTTCTAAAGGTCTAGAGGTGCTAATGTCCTTAACAGAGTGAAAAGAGGACTGGACTTGCTTCCCTAACTGACAGGCATCACACAGGTGATCCTTAGTGAATATAAGCTTGGGCACACCTCTAACTAAGTCCTTTTGGGTGACTCTCCTAAGGGTTTTCATACTGGCATGATACAATCTCCTATGCCATAACCAAGACTCATCAGCAGCAGTTTTTAAGCAAACTGAATTCTCAGATTTAATGCAACTTACATCCAGCTTATAGATGTTATTGATCCTTTGCCCCTACAAAACAACTTTATCATTTAAGCTTAAAATGTAGCCAGTGGGCAGGAATTTGATGTTGTATCCCTTGTCACAAAGTTGACTGATGCTCAGCAAGTTGTGTTTCAGTCCATCTAGAAGAAAAATATTATCAATCATAAAATTCTTTGAATCACCAATTATACCTGAGCGTACCACCCTCCTGGTGGTGTTATCTCCTAGTGTAACCTTGCCTCCAGCTCTGGCCTCCAGTGAATTGCTTTGCATCGTCAGTCATGTGTCTAGAACATCTGCCGTCCAGGTACCACATGCTCTCACGAGATCTTCTATGAGAGCATACCTATAGAAATATCAAACGTTAGTCTTAGGAATCCAAAAGGGTTTGGGTTCCTTCTAATGAAACGAAGAATGCAATGTATGCATGCTGTGCTATGAAACAGGCAGTTTGGGCCTCCACACCCAATGTGTACTACAGTGAACAGTGCAGGTGTGAGAAATGTGTCCTAACATGCCACATGAATAACATCTAACACCAGGAAAAGGATTAACTAAACATCGTGAGTGATAGTGCCTCTTCCTAGATGTATATGAAACATGCTTTGATGAACTTGCAACAGATTTTTCAAAAGGTGGCGGTGCATAAAACTGTTCAAAAGTAGGTGGTTTATTGTTCTTTTCAAAAGCAGCAATTTTCACTTTCAAAAATTCATTCTCCTTGTTAAGACTAGCAATTTAAAAAGTTCTTACACTTTCATTACTTTCTAAATCACATGCCATATCATTCAATTTCTTAAAAGCAGCTTCTAATTCAACATGCAATATTTTTAATGCATCATGCTCAACAATTAAATTAGAATGCTTTCTATTCAGTTCATCAAACTCATCAAGTAAAGATATGTGATTGCTATCAATAGTGGAATGATCCTTAATCAACACATCATGCTCTTTTTGCAAAGTCAGATAATCCAGTTTCAAGTTAGCATGGGTTTTCTTAAGCATCATATACGATGCATGAATTTTTTTAGATACCTCAAATAATTGATCATAAGTAAGCTCACATACCTCTTCCTGGTCCGACTGACCAGGGTGATCATCAGCCATCAGACACAAATTTGTTTCCTCCTCTTCAGCTTCAGTCTCAGAGGAGTCGGATGCCGAGTCTGCCCAGAACGCCGTCTGAATCCGCTCCTTATCCTTTCTGAACTTTGGTTTCTCCTCACCCTTCTCCTTGCTTGGGTGAGCCTTGAGTGTAGGATAATCCACCTTTATGTGTCCAGGCTTCCTGCATTCAAAACAAACAGATTCAGATGAACCTTTAAAGTTTCTACTGGTCTTACCTTTGTTCCACTTTTAAAAATTCTTATTCTTCTTCCTTAGAAAGCTCTTGAATTGCCTTGTGATTAAGGCAACATCATCGCTATCAAACTCGGAAGTGCTAGCATCTAAATCTTTGGCCTTTAGCGCCACTGTCTTCTCCTTCTTTCGTTCACCTGCATCAAGTTGTCTTTGGTTCACCCCTTGCTCGTAAGCAATGAGTGATCCAAGTAAGCTGTCAATGGAGTAAGTATTTAAATCTTTAGATCAGTAATCTTAGCATCGTAAGAAGAAGGCAAACATCTAAGAATTTTGTTCACTCTTTCGTAATTAGTTAGTTCTCTTCCTAGAGCATGCAAAGATGTAACGATTTAAGTGAACCTTGTGTACATTTCTGAAATCGTCTCACTAGGTTTCATGCGAAAGAGTTCGTAATCATGTAACAAGATGTTTAACCTAGACTGTTTGACTTTAGTTGTACCTTCATATATTATACACAATCTATCTCAGATTTCTTTACCCGTTGTACAAGTAGAAACACGCATATAGTCTTCAGATTTTAAAGCATAAAAGAAACAGTTCAAACATTTGGCATTTAATTGTGCTAAATCACGATCATCAAAAGTCCAATCAGTAAAGGGCAATTCAGTTTTCATATTATTAATCAATCTAAAAGGTGGTTCGTATCCATCCTTAACTAGCATCCACATGCGATAATCAATTGATTGTAAAAAAGTGGACATGCGTGTTTTCCAAAAATCAAAGGGAATGTTATCAAACAACGGTGGTCTTGTAATAGAATAACCTTCAGCAGTATTACGATTGTTATAGTTAGCCATGGATCAAATTCAAAAAGTTTTTAAACTTAAATTTTGAATCCCGCTCTAATACCACTTGAAAGTTCGATAGGGATGTTAAGCCCTAGTGAACTAGTCCCGAGGCTAACCAAGAGGGGGGGTGAATTGGTTATTTAAAAATTTCATGAGGAATAGAAAAATTTTTTCAATACTTACAGCGGAAACAAGTAAATAAGAACGAAAGGATCAATCACATATATTCACCCAAGCTGTTAATATAGGAAATGTAAAGTACAAAATAGAATCAGAAAAGCAAACCAAATTTTATAGTGGCTCGATCAACTTGACCTACGTCCACTCCCCGGAGCCTCCCCTCCGGGGATTGCACTAAATAAAAAGTGACTCTCCTTTTGCTCCCAGAGTAAGGCGGAGAAGCCTGTACAAAGAACCTCCTTTCCACCACCCAGTGAGGCAGAGAACCTAACCTCCTTTTACTTCCACCTGAAGCGGGTAGAGAACCCAACATCCTTTTGCTTCCTCCTGAAGCAGGCAGAGAACCTTGCATCTTCTTGCCGACGATCCTCTCCCAATGAACACCAACTAGATGAAAGATGACGAGCAGAAAAGATGACTCTGATCTGTACTTGGAGCAACCTTAGTGAATCCCTCACTAACTCCCCCTCATAAGATCCTCTCTCTCTCCCAAACTCTCTCTCTTTAGGGTTTCTCTGGAAAGGAAAGTGGCAAAAGATTTTTCTTGTTTCAAGAAAAAGTTCTTTTATAGGAGGGCTTAAAATTTGCCCTAAATCTCAACTGGTCGGCCAAGATCGTCCAGGATGATCGATAGATCGTCCTATACGATCAGTTCAAAATCAGCTGATTCAGCCTGGACAATCTGGCTCTTCTGGACGATCAGTTCAAAAAGTTGTTCATATCGACCCGTATAATTTTACGATCGTCTGGGACGATTAGTGTAAATCGAGGAATATCATCCAGAAGACAGTTCGGGTCGTCCAGAGCAGACTGTACTGGACGACCAAAAAATGACTTGATCGTCCAAGATGATAAGGGTATCGTCCTGTACGATTAGCTCAAAAAGTGCCAAAATCATCCTGAGCACAGTTCGGGTCTTACAGCTGAAATGCACTAAACGATCATGATCGTCCGAGACGATCCTGCGATCGTCCAGGACGATATGATCGTATCAATCAAATATAAATTGCTTTCCTTAATTACCAGATTAATTTAGGCATGATTGTACTGAATCGTCCGGGATGATACACGTATCGTCCGGGACGATCAGACCAAATATCTAAAAATAAAAACTTGCCTAACTTGATCCGGCGGCTGAGAATTTCTGATTTGAGCATATCGTCCCGTACGATCCAAAAATCGTCTAGGATGATCTGCTTAATCAGACCCTCTTAACTTGGTCGCCCTAATTAGGGTTTCTATTTTTACTTCATCGTCCAGGATGATGTGACTATCATCCAGGACGATCTGAATAAAAATATGAACAGAAACTCTAATTCACTCAAGCTCTCCCCCTGAGTGTGTGTGTGCAAGGTTACTTAGCTAGGGGATCAGTTATATTATAATTGACTCAAGAAAAAGGAAAATAGTACATTGGACACACTTGGACCCGATCTTGAGTTGGCTTGAGTTGCTTGTGATCTTTTGTGCCTGAAACGGGTTAGCCAAGCAAAACACAATAGAGACATGTCTGTCATCATCAAAACCAAATTTACAACAGGCTGCAACTTCAAGTGATTATATATTGATATCAACTTGATGATTGAAAATAATTAAAGTATGATTGAAGGCTAGGTGACTACGTCCACTCCCTATAAATGAGTTCAACAGCTCTCTATCCTCATTAAAAGTTTGTGAGGGTTATTTGCAAAAAATATTAAAAAAACACACCAAATTTATAGTGGTTTGATCAACTTGACCTACATCCACTCCCCGAAAACCTCCTTTCCAAGTATTGCACTAAAAGTAGTGTCTCTCCTTTTGCCCCCAAAGTAAGGTAGAGAAGCCCTTACAAAATCTTTCCACCGACCCAGCGAGGCAAAGTACCTTGGATCCTTTTACTCCCTCCTAGAGTAGGCAGAGAACCTGGAAATCCTTTTACTCCCTCCTGGAGTAGGTAGAGAACCTAGAAATCCTTTTACTCCCTCCTAGAGTAGGCAGAGAACCTTGGAATCCTTTTACTCCCTCCTCGAGAAGGAAGAGAACCTTGATCTAATGCTGATGAATGTCTCCCCTAGAGCCACTAAGGAACCAGACAAGCAACTTAAGAAAGATGGTAAAAACCTTACTTAGAGAAACTTTTATGAATCCCTCATAACTCCCCCTCACAAGAATCTCTCTCTCCCAAGCTCTCTTTCTCTCTCTCTCTCTCTTCCTTCTCTAAGCTCTCTCTCATATCAATATAGCTACAAAAGATTTTATTTAAGGATAATAAGAGAGCATAAATAGAGAGCCTCCAAAGAAGTCCTAATTTTCAATATGGTGCTTCTGACCATCTAGTATGATCCTCAGATCATCCTGTATGATTAGTATAAAATATCCCTTTCACTCAGTATGATCATCATTGCCGTGTATGATCAGTTCAAGTATTTGTACAGATCGTTTAGTATGATTCTATGATCATTCAGGATGATTAGTTTAAGATACTATATTGATCATCCAGTATAATATGGGATAATGACTGGAAATTAAAATATTATCCTGCAAATCATTTGGGATGTCCAGTACGATTGCCTGTATGATTAGAAGAAAATTATAGTTTTTATCTTGGATGATGGGGATCGTCCCATGAAATATCAAAGATCATCAAGGACGATCTTCATATATCATCCTGTATGATCTAATCGATCAATCTAACTATAATTAGTCCCTTAATTACAGGATCAATTTAGGCATGATTATCATAAATCTTCCAAGATGATGTATATCATTCTGTACGATTATAATAAAAATTGAAGATTAAAATATAGCCTAAATTGTGATTGGCGACTATTTTTCATGTCTATAACTGATCATCCTGGATGATCTAAAATATCCAATATGATTAGTTGATTAATCTCATTTAACAATGGGTTTCCTTAATTAAGGTTTTTGCATAATAGATCATCTAGTATGATTTACAACATACTATAAGATTAGCTCAAAAATCCATTTTTCTCCTAACTCACTAAATCACCCCCTTGAGAGTGTGTGTGTAAGGTTACTTTGCTTGGGATGCACCAGATACATGGCTTGACTCAAGAAAGATAAAAAGTATATTGAAATTAAAATTACAGACAAACTCAACCCTAATCTACCTAATCTTGAGCTGATTGGCATTGCAAGTGAACTTGTGGACCTAAAAGGTTAGTTATCAGGGAAAATAAAATAGATATGTAATAATCATAGTAGTAAAGAAACTATAATACTTGTTATCATCAAAATCATAATACTTGGGCCCAGATTTGCAACAATCTCCCCCTTTTTATAATGGCAAATATTATTATTAAAATTTTTCAAAGCCCTTTGACATTCTATGAAACTCCCCCTTAGAAGATGAAATTCTAAAAGTAAGGGGAGTTAAAAAATTATTTTAATATTTTTTATATTTTTATTTATTTTTTTAATTTTTTATTATATTATTTTTTAAAAGAAAAATGCTAGACGTAAGTAAAAATAGAAAATAAGCAAGTAGAAAATAAACTCATTTTACTAAAACATAAGATGCAATAAATACGCTACTCCCACTTTTGACATCACAAAAAGGAGAAAAAAGAACAATACTAAACAGAATGAAATAAGTATATTACAAAGTGCAGAAATAAAGACCAGAATAATTACAAAAATAAAAATTCTGAGCAAACAAGAAAAAGGAAGGATCTTAATTAGGTGGAGGTGGTGGTGGTGGTGGCTGGAAGTAATGATGAATGGAAGCAAACTGCTCCCCAAATGAGGCCATATTCTGGTCATGATGCTGCTGCTGCTTGGCTGTGTAGGCATCAAATCGAGCTAAGTCTTGTTCATGATGCTGATGCTGCTCAGCTACATAAGAGTAAAATCTAGCCTCCCACTGATCAAACCTCTAAACCAACTGATCAATCGGAAACTGCTGGCATATAGGGGCAAGTGCAGGAATAGGTCCTTTCTCTTTAGCCACAGGCTCTACGTATAATGGTTGACGATGAGTACTTTGAAGGGTGTGGAAGGAGCTATTGGAATAGAATACAGGGAGGTGATCAGGTGGAGCAGGGAATTGACTATTGTATTTTGTCTCAAGGACATAGGCAATTAGATGTCCTAAAGCTATATTGGGCTTTCTTTTTTGTCTTGGATCCCTAATGCAGGTTAAATATTTAATGTAGCAAATGATAAGGTCAGCTACATTAAAATCATAGTTAGTCATAATGTAGTAAGTGGTTAGTGAAAGAATAAAAGTAATGTGAATCCAATCCTCATCTTTAGGAATTACTATATTATGAAGAATGTGCTGGATGGTTCGACATATTTGACTAAGGTGCTGACTATGGATTCATGATAGTGAACATTGGTTTCCCTAAGAATGTTATTAATAGGGATCTAATTAAATTCAGGATCAGAAGCTAAGATAAGAATTTTATCTCCAGTGGTGGACAAGTGAAAAGATTCATGGAAATCCTGGTAGGTGATCTCTACAGGCCTTCTATTCATATATGATTATAGAGCAGTAAAATCAGCATTAAGGCAAAGGCTTGCAAAAAATTTGAATAGCATTTCAGAGTTGAAAGGAAAGGCAAGGATAAGAATAAATCCAAGAGTGATGTGAGAAAATAGGTCTAGTACCTAAAAGTTCAGAGTATTTTAATTCATAATCTTGGAAGGATTGATACCAGTAGTTTTGTAGCGGTTCTAGGCTACTTCATCAGATTCCTTAGTGAATCGAGGATCAATAGAATGCCTTAAAGAGCTTCCTACAAGAGCTCTGGACCTTTTCCCGCTGGCCATTATAAGAGTATGAGTTCTAGAGGGAAGAAGAAAGGATTGGAAGGGTGTGAAGGAAATGAAGAAAATCAACTATTTATAAAGAAATCGACATATCATATAATATGATTGTGAGATTGTCCTAGATGAATAGGTACAATCAATTCATCTAGATGATTAGTTAAAAGGTCAATCATATCGTACAAGACGATCAAGTATCATACTAGATGATTAGACACAGAGCAATCATCCTGATGAGTCAGCTTGGATGATTGTTGACTAACTAGATTAGACACAGAGCAAACATGTGTATTGTCCTGGATGATTTGTTATAATTAATCAATCAGACTGTATTCAAATCATCCAATGACTCCTACCATGTGGATCATCTAGTACGATATATGAATCATACGGGATGATCACCAATATTGATTTATATTAGCTGTTGGATGTGATGTGATCAGAGAGGTATATTTTTGTTCAGATCATATAGGAAGATGTGGATCATCTTGAATGATGTGAGCAAAACTAGAAAAATTCATAAGATGGAATGTGATGATCAGGAGGATTTCAAAACAAAAAATAAAAACACGAAAAACATAAAGCAACACAAAAACCAAACCAAACACTACTCATAAATCAAGATCAAAGATTTTTTTCTTTTTTTTTGAATCGATGAACTCCAATAAATGATAAATTTACCTTATTATTAGTTTTAAAAACCCATAAGAAATAAATTGACAATGTTGAAATCCAGAAAGGGTAGAAAATCGATCTTGTTAACCCTAGCTCGGACTCCTTACAGGTCAAAATCTTTTAAAATAAAAATCTAATTCATAAAAGAAATTAGATAAGAAAAGTGATCTTTTCAAGTTTCATTTTCAAAAAATATCTGATAAAATAATATTGCAAAGTAATCAACTAAAAATCATGATTTTTAAATTCAAGTGTATGAAGATATTAAGTGGCACATGAATTCTTCTAAGATTTAAAGATTTGAAAGAGAAGGAAGCTTATTTCTTTGTGGGCTCATTTTATGCCTCTTTTTAGTTATTTAGCATACTTTGAGCATCTTTTAATTTTGACACACTTTGTGTATCTTGCAAATATTTAGCGGCCATTGCGCAAAGAAATTTTCAATTTTGGTCTCATTTTATACCTCTTGTCATTTTTACAAGCTTATCTTCTCTTAAAATCTTTAAAGAGTCTTAGTTGTGACAGTATCTTCCAAATATGAGAGAAGAATTTCCTCTCTTATATAAGAAAGAGTAAGCCACAAAATAGAATCCTATCCATATGATAAATGCAAAAAACATAATTTAAGAAAATTTGAAAGAGATTCATTAACTTGGAACATCATTCATATGAGATAGTTTACTATATGAATGATAAAATATATCTTTATTTTAAACTCTAGTTTTTAATTTGAAATATATTTTGATTCAAAAAGAAAATACATCATTAAAGGAGTTAGAGGAAGAGAAATAATCATCAATGTTTCTTCCTTTAACTTTTTTTAGAGGAGTCAATCACTACTTACATGCTTCTAAATAAAAACAAGGCAAAAATGTCATTTGAAAAATAAACTCAAGAGCAAAAGTGAGCAGTGATCTGATTCTTTAAATACTGAAAGAAAATAACATAAAATCAAAAAGCATAAAGAAAAAACTCATAAGTAGAAACAAACATACACATAAAATAGGAAAACCAAAAATAGAAGGCATCAATTTCAAGCATGAATATCTATCAAAGCCCAATGTTTTAGTAAAGAGATTAGCAAGTTAATTTTTAATGGCTACATTGTATAGCTCTATGTCTTCTTTGGTAACATGGTATCTAATGAAATGGTGTCTTATGTCTATATGTTTGGTCCTGGAGTGTTGGATTAGATTCTTTGAAATACAGATGAAACTAGTGTTATCACATAGGATTGAAATGATGCTTACAGGTAATCCTAAATCTAAAATTTGTTGCTTTAATTAGAGGACTTGGGCCACACAACTTTCTAAGGCTATGTACTTAACTTCAGCAGTGGATAGGGTAATTAAGTTCTGTTTTCTACTGGACCAAGAGACTAAGGATTATCCTATGAATTGATATGTCCCAGAAGTACTTTTTCTATCAATCTTGCATCCTATAAAATCTGAATCAAAATATTTTATAATTTCAAAGAAAGTGTTATGCCTAAGATATAATATTCCTAAGTTTTAGGTTCCTAAGAGATATCTAAGGATTCTCTTAATAGCAGTCAGGTGGAACTCTTTTGGATTAGCATGAAATCTAGCACAAAGATAAACACTACACATAATATCAGATCTGCTAGTAGTCAAGTAAAGAAGTTATCTAATTATTTCTCTGTATATTTTATCAACAAATTTTCCATTTAAATCTTTATCTAACTGAATAGTGAAACTCATGGAAGTGTTGATTAGCTTAGCTTTATCAATTTTATATTTTTTAAGGATGTTCTTAATGTATTTTAATTGTCTAAGGAAAGTTCCATCATCCTTTTGCCTTATGCTAAATCCAAGAAAGCAAGTTAGTTCTTCTATCATGCTTATCTCAAACTCCTTACTCATTATTTTTGAAAATTCATGACACAAATTTTTATTAGAAGATCCAAATAGAATATCATCAACATAAATTTGGATAATTAGTAGTTCATCTCCTACCTTTTTTAAAAATAGGGTGGTGTCTACGCTCCCCTTAACAAAGGTACTTTCTAGTAAGAATGTGCTTACCTTCATACTATACCCTAGGTGCTTATTTTAGTCTATATAATGCCTTTTTTAATTTGAACACATGATTGGGAAATTATGATTTTTAAAGCCTGGGGGTTATTCAACATACACATCTTCTTTTATTATCCCATTCAGAAAGGCAATTTTTATATCCATTTGGTATAGTTTGAATCCCTTAAAGCAGGCAAAAGCTAGTAGCACCCTAATGGCTTTTAATCTAGTTATAGGGGAAAAGGTCTCTTCAAAGTTAATCCCTTTGATTTGGTTATACTGCTTAGCCACTAATCATGCTTTGTTTCTCACCACTACTCTAGAATCATTCATTTTATTTTTGAAAACCCATTTAGTTCCAACCACACACTTATCCTTAGGTCTTTCAAATAGCTCCCAAATATCATTCCTTACAAATTGATTTAACTCTTCTTATATGGCTAGGATCTAAAAATCATCAGATAGTGCTTGATTTATGTTGGTGGGTTTATTCATTCAGATGAATGTAGAGTGATTTACTTCTTTTCTAAGTCCATGCCTAGTTCTAACACTTTCAGATGTGTCACCTAAGATTAGTTCTTTCGGATGACTTGAAGAATATATTCATTCTCTAGATATTGTGTTTTTAGGTTCTACCCTTTCCTCCATATTTGCAAATTCTACTCCTTGGATGACTTCTACTACTTCTTCTTCCACCCTAAACCCTCTAGAATAATCGGATTTATCAAAAAAAATATGAGTGATCTCCTCTACTACCAGTGTTCTTTTATTGAAGACTCTATAAAATTTTCTAACCTTTGAGTAATCTAAGAACACTCCCTCATCATATTTTGAGTCAAACTTTCCTAATTAAGACTTCCCATTATTCAGAATGAACACTTTACATCCAAAGACATAAAGGTGAGAGCTGTTGGGTGTCATACCCCTAAGGATTTCATATGGTGTCTTATTTAGCTTGGATCTAACATTAACCCTATTTAGAACATAATAGGTTATATTCATCGCTTCTGTCTAGAAGTATTTAGAAAGTGAGTATTCAACTAACATGGCTCTAGTGGCTTCTACCAGAATCATATTCTTTCTTTTAGCTACCCTATTCTGCTGAGGGGTCCTAGGAGATAAAAAAATATGATCTATCCCTTGCTCCTTACAGTAAGATTCAAATTTTTTATTTCTAATTCTCCACCATGGTCACTATGAATGGTTAAAATTTTATAATCTAGTTTCTTTTAAATCCAAGTAAAAAAGACCTAAACTCCTCAAATGATTAAATTTTATGAGATAGGAATCTAACCTAAGTAAAACTCGAATAATCATTAATAATCACATACCCAAAGAGTTTCCCTCCTAGGCTTATAGTGCTGACAGGTTAAAAAAGATCCATATGAAGGACTTCTAAGGGTTTGCTAGTGGTAATGTCCTTGATTGAGTGTAAGGAGGATTTAACTTCTTTCCCTAACAGACAGGCATCATGAAAGTTCGATAAGGGATGTTAAGCCCTAGTGAACTAGTCCCGAGGCTAACCAAGAGAGGGGGGGTGAATTGGATATTTGAAACAAAACAAAAATCTTTTTATAACGTGCAGCAGAAACGAATTAAAACAACGATAAAAAGATCAATCACAGATATCACCCAAGTAGATAATCACAACAAAATAAAGTGCGGAAAAATAATAAGAAAGAACACACCGGATTTATAGTGGTTCGGTCCAACCTGACCTACGTCCACTCCTCGGAGGCACCCTCCAAGTATTACACTAAACCAAAAGTGTCTCTCCTTCAGCCCCCACAGCTAGGCGGAGAAGCCCTTACAAAATCACTTCCACCTTCCCCGGTGCGGCGGAGTAGCCGGGTCCTTTGACACCAAAGAGCACTTCTTCTTCCCAAAACTTCCTTCGAGACAAGCCTTGAATCCGACGGTACTTAGGTGCAAGCCTGCCGGAGCAACCGTGTGAACCCCCTCACACTCCCTCGAGAAACACCCTTCCCAGGCTCTTCTCCCTCTCAAACTCCACCCTTTCCTCTCTCCCTTTCAAGCTCTCTCTTCAAGTTTTCTCCAAAAGAACGAAGCCTCAATGGCTGCCAAAGACACATATCAAGTGTCTTGAGAAAGGTTAAATAAAGAGCTCCAAAAGCCCTTCCAAATTAGTTCTGGCGGCAAAGATCGTCCAGGACGATCGCCGGATCGTCCAGGACGATGTGCTCCAAAAGACGGCTTCAGAAAACCCTAAAAACTCAATTCTGTCGCCAAAGATCGTCCAGGACGATCGCAGGATCGTCCAGGATAATGTGCTCCAAAAGGTGGCTTCAGAAAACCCTAAAAACTCAATTCTGCCGGCAGAAATCGTCCAGGACGATCGCAGGATCGTCCAGGATGATGTGCAGAATTTGACCTGATAGTCCCGTACGATCCTGGGATAGTCCAGGACGATCAGAACAAATTTTGCACAAATCGTCCAGTACGATATATAGATCGTCCAGGACGATTAGAACAAATTTTTACTCTTAAATCCTTGCCTAAATTATCATGGCGGCTAGGGTTTTGAGATCATATTGGATCGTCCAGGACGATTAGTTCAATGAACAGATCGTCCTGGACGATCCGAAATCGTCCAGTATGATTTGTTCAAAAGTTGAACTTCTGGTTTTAACAGGATCTCACTCCCCCTAAGTATGTGTACACATGGTCATAAATAAGCATATACTATTACAGGACTTGACTCAAGGAATCAAAAAGTACATTAATGAGAAATACAATAAAGCCTTTTCTACTCATTCTTGAGTCTTGAATCTTTCTTGTATTGATGCATGCTGTTCCTGAAATGTTAGTACACACACAAATAAATATACATTCCAAATATTAGAAGATGTGAGCGATAATGTTTGTTATCATCAAAACAGGAACTCTTGAGCCCGAGTCGTAACAATCTCCCCCTTTTTGATGATGGCAAACATTACTGGTTGAATTTATAAAAAGATATTTTCTCCTAATCTCCCCGTCACTAAGAAAAAGTCTTTTAAAAATAGGGAGGAATACTTTCTTCTTTTTTTTTTAATTTTTGAAATAACTACAACAACAATATGATGTAAAACAAACAACACAAAAATAAATATCACAAATACAATAGTACGTAAAAACATTACAAATACAACAGTACGTTCTCCCCCTTTGACATTATCAAAAAGAGGAGGAGCAAAAATTTGGAAAGTCACCTCTTGAGGTTCTCCAAAAACTTAGTAAGACATGAATTGATCTCTTTAAACTCAGAAAGGTTAGAGAATCAGAAAATCTAAATCCAAACTCAGGTTTTAAAAAGGCGAAAAAACTTTTTAAGCCAATATCTAAATCAAGGAACAAATTAGATAAGGAAATAAAACTTCTTCAAAACTCCTTTCATAAAATACATCTAATAGAAGATTAATGCAAAGTAATGAATCAGAAAATCTTGATTTTCAAACTCAAGTAACGAATCTATCAAAAAGTCATAAGAGTTTTCAAAACTTTAGAGATTTACAAGAATGGAAGCAGCTTTTATGGGCTAATTTTGTGCCTCTTTTTCAATTTGTTTGGCGCATTGCGCATCTTTTGATTTTTGATACACTTTGTGTATTCAATTTGGCAATTTCGCATCTTTTCAATTTTGGGCTGATTTTGTGCCTCTTTTCAATTAGTTTGGCGCACTGCGCATCTTTTGATTGCCTCCTTTCTAAATCTTTAAAATCAGCAAACCTTATCCTTATGATAAAGACGAACAACCTGAATAAGATAATATTAAAGTTGGTTCAATAATTTGCAGAAGATTCCTACGAGATAGACAAAATGTTGGGAGATGAAAAAAGTTTTAATTTCAAAAATCAATTTATAATCTGAAACAGATTTTGACTCAAAAGCAAGATAGCCTTATTCAAAGAAATGAGATAGAGAGACAAAATCATGAGTTTTCTTCCTTTACTTGATTTTAGAAAAATCAACCACAACTAACATAGTATTTAGAAAATACAAGAGGTAAATTTTCCATTTTTAAAAAACAAGATCTTTAAAAAATAATTTTTAAAATAAGAGGTGTTATGTGTGTGCTTGATCAGAGAAACAATAAAAAGCAACATAAGGAATTTGAAAAGGAAAAACAAAAATAATAAAACACAGAAAACACAACGAATAAACAATAATAATAGAAAAACAAAAACATAAACACACAAAAAGAACATTAATCTACATCAGCTTGCTCCTGATCAGATGATTCAGAAGCTAGATCTGCCCAGGACATTTTTCGTTTTGCATTGTCAGCCCTTATTAGAATTTGCTTAGCTTTACCCTTTTCCTTTTCAGGAAGGGTTCTTAAGTTCGGGCACTGATTTTTCATATGTCCAGGCTTCCTACATTCAAAACAAATAACATCAGAAGAAAACTTTACATTCTTACCATTTTTACCTTTGTTCCACTTTTGATGTTGATGTTTGTGCCTTAGCAGATTTTTCAATTTATTTGTTGCTGATGCTAACTCTTCACTTTCATCACTTTCAATGTCTTCAGTTTTCAGCACTATCGTTTTATCTGCATCCAAAAGCTTTTGACCCAAACCTTGCTCGTAGGCAATGAGTGAGCCAATCAAATTATCAATAGAATATTCATTCAAATTTTTTGATTCAGAAATTGCAATGACTTTGGCATCAAATTTAGCAAGTAGAGAACGTAGGATTTTATTAACTTTTTCAAAATTTGAAAGTTCTTTTCCTAAAGCATATAATGATGTCACAATTTGAGAAAACCTAGTAAACATGTCCAAGATCGTTTCATAAGGTTTCATGCTAAAAAGTTCATAATCATGCATTAACATATTTAGCCTAGATTGCTTGATTTCACAAGTACCTTCATATCTACTGCATAATTTATCCCAAATTTCTTTGCCAGAAGTGCATGCAGATATTAACATATAATCATCAGAATTCAAAGCACAAAAAAAATAATTCAAACATTTAGCATTCAATTGAGCATTGATCTGATCTGATCTACTCCATTCAGAAAAAGGAATATCAACTTTAATTTCATTTATAATATGTGACGGTACAGAATAACCAACTTGAATCATATGCCACATGCAATAATCAATAGATTTCAAGAAAGTAGACATACGGATTTTCCAAAAATCAAAAGTAATATTTTCAAATAAAGGTGGCCGGGTGATTGAATATCCTTCCGCAATATTACGATTACAAAAATTAGCCATGGATCGAATTCAAAAGTTTTTAAACTTAAATTTTGAATCCCGCTCTGATACCACTTGAAAGTTCGATAAGGGATGTTAAGCCCTAGTGAACTAGTCCCGAGGCTAACCAAGAGAGGGGGGGTGAATTGGATATTTGAAACAAAACAAAAATATTTTTATAACGTGCAGCAGAAACGAATTAAAACAACGATAAAAAGATCAATCACAGATATCACCCAAGTAGATAATCGCAACAAAATAAAGTGCGGAAAAATAATAAGAAAGAACACACCGGATTTATAGTGGTTCGTTCCAACCTGACCTACGTCCACTCCTCGGAGGCACCCTCCAAGTATTGCACTAAACCAAAAGTGTCTCTCCTTCAGCCCCCACAGCTAGGCGGAGAAGCCCTTACAAAATCACTTCCACCTTCCCCGGTGCGGCGGAGTAGCCGGGTCCTTTGACACCAAAGAGCACTTCTTCTTCCCAAAACTTCCTTCGAGACAAGCCTTGAATCCGACGGTACTTAGGTGCAAGCCTGCCGGAGCAACCGTGTGAACCCCCTCACACTCCCTCGAGAAACACCCTTCCCAGGCTCTTCTCCCTCTCAAACTCCACCCTTTCCTCTCTCCCTTTCAAGCTCTCTCTTCAAGTTTTCTCCAAAAGAACGAAGCCTCAATGGCTGCCAAAGACACATATCAAGTGTCTTGAGAAAGCTTAAATAAAGAGCTCCAAAAGCCCTTCCAAATTAGTTCTGGCGGCAAAGATCGTCCAGGACGATCGCCGGATCGTCCAGGACGATGTGCTCCAAAAGACGGCTTCAGAAAACCCTAAAAACTCAATTCTGTCGCCAAAGATCGTCCAGGACGATCGCAGGATCGTCCAGGACGATGTGCTCCAAAAGGTGGCTTCAGAAAACCCTAAAAACTCAATTCTGCCGGCAGAAATCGTCCAGGACGATCGCAGGATCGTCCAGAACGATGTGCAGAATTTGACCTGATAGTCCCGTACGATCCTGGGATAGTCCAGGACGATCAGAACAAATTTTGCACAAATCGTCCAGTACGATATATATATCGTCCAGGACGATTAGAACAAATTTTTACTCTTAAATCCTTGCCTAAATTATCATGGCGGCTAGGGTTTTGAGATCATATTGGATCGTCCAGGATGATTAGTTCAATGAACAGATCGTCCTGGACGATCCGAAATCGTCCAGTATGATTTGTTCAAAAGTTGAACTTCTGGTTTTAACAGGATCTCACTCCCCCTAAGTATGTGTACACATGGTCATAAATAAGCATATACTATTACAGGACTTGACTCAAGGAATCAAAAAGTACATTAATGAGAAATACAATAAAGCCTTTTCTACTCATTCTTGAGTCTTGAATCTTTCTTGTATTGATGCATGCTGTTCCTGAAATGTTAGTACACACACAAATAAATATACATTCCAAATATTAGAAGATGTGAGCCATAATGTTTGTTATCATCAAAACAGGAACTCTTGAGCCCGAGTCGTAACACATCACACAGGTGGTCCTTAGTGAACTCTAGTTTGGGAATTTCTCTCACTAAGTCTTTATGAGTGATTTTTCTAAGACTTTTCATACTTGCATGACACATTCTTCTATGCCATAATCAAGACTCATCAGCAATTATTTTTAAGAAAATATCAGTATCAAATTTAAAGTAATTTAGATCAAGCATGTAGATATTATTAATTCTCCTTCCCTACAAAATAGTTATCATTTAAGCTTATTATGTAGCTGGTTAATAGAAATTTTATGTTGAAGCCTTTATCACAAATCTGGCTGATGCTGAGCAGATTATATTTTAAGCTATCTATACGTAAAATATTTTCAATGATGATATTTCTTGAATTGCCAATTATACCTGAGCCCACCACTCTCCTAGTGGTGTTATCTCCAAGTGTCACCTTTCCTCCTGCCCTGGCCTTCATCAAAATGAATTAATTTGCATCTCCAAGCATGTGCCTTAAAAATTTGCTATCTATGTACCACATACTCTCACGATGCCTTTTATGAAGCACTTCTACAAAATCATGAGATGTCAGATTTGGGAACCCAAAGAAGTTTGGGTTCCACCTTATGGAATATGGGATGAAATGCTTGCATGTTATGCTGTGAATTATATAGTTTTGGTCTCCACATCAAATATGTTCTATGGTGAATAGTGCAAGTATGGGAGATGTATCATAGCATGTCACAAGAAAAATATCTAACACCAAGAAATGAGTTAACTAATCTATATGGGTGATGGTGCCTCTTCCTAGGTTTGCGGTGGTGGATTATCTAACTGTGCCAGTGTAGGTGATGTTTTATTTTCTTTAAAAGCATTTAACTTAGTTTATAAAAACTGGTTTGTACTTTTAAGAATTGAAATTTTAATTTTTAATGCATGCTCCCTATTATCAGCTTCATCTAAATATGCCTTTATTTTTTAAAATGAATTTTTTAAATCAATATGGGATGCTTTTAAGGAATCATGCTCATCAGTTAATTCAGAATGCATCTTATTTAAAATATCAAATTCATCTAACAAAGCCATGTAATTACTATCCAGAAGGGAGTGATCTTTCCTAAAGCATTCATGCTCTTTCTGCATAATTGAAAAGTTAGATTTAAGGCAGGCATGTAATTTTTTAAGCTTCCTATATGCATAATGAATTTTTTCAAAAACTTTAAATAATTAATCATAGGTAAGCTCACATACCTCCTCTTAATCAGAATGATCAAGATGATCATCTTTCATTAAGTATAAGTTGGTTACCTCCTCTTCTACTTCAGTTTCAGAAGAGTCTGATGCTGAGTCTGCCTAAAAAGTTATTTGAGTCCTTTGCTTTCCCTTTTTGAATTTAGGCTTTTCTTCACCCTTCTCCTTACTAGGGTGAGCTTTAAGAGTTGGGCAATCAGACCTCAGGTGCCCTAGCTTCCTGTATTCAAAATATATAACATCAGAGGAATTTTTAGAATTTTTATTATTTTTACCTTTATCCCATTATTAATTAAGCTTTTGCTTTTTCTTTAAGAAGCTTTTGAATTATCTAGTTATCAATATAATATCATCATTTTCTGATCCAGAAGTGTCACTGTCAAAATCATTAGCCTTTAAGACTACAATTTTCTCATTCTTCTTTTCACCTACATTAAGCTACCTTTGACTCACTCCTTGCTTGTAGGTAATGAGTGACCCAAGAAAGTTATCAATGGAATAAACATTCAGGTCTTTAGATTCAGTAATGGCAGTGATTTTTGCATCATAGGAAGAAGGTAAAAATGAAGAATTTTGTTAACTTTTTCATAATTAGTAAGTTCTCTTCCTAAGGCATGTAGGAAAGTAACAATCTGAGTAAACCTAGTATACATTTTAGAAATAGATTCACTAGGTTTCATGCGAAAAAGTTTATAATCATGAAGAAGAATATTTAACATAGATTATTTAACTTTCTTTATTCCTTCATAAGTAATGTAGAGTTTGTCCCAAATCTCTTTATTAGTTTAACAAGTAGAAACACGCATATAATCTTCATATTTTAAAGCACAAAAAATAGTTCAAACATTTGGCATTCAGTTGGGTTAAATCTCTATCATCAGTACTCCATTCAGAAAAAAGGTATTTCAGTTTTAACGCCATTTACTAATCTAAAGGGTACAGAATATCCTTCTTGAACTAATATCCACATGCGATAATCAATTAATTGTAAAAAAGTGGACATGTGAATTTTTCAAAAATCAAAATGAATATTATCAAATAATGGTGGCCATGTAAATGAATATCCTTCTGTAATATTACAATTACCAAAATCAGGCATGGATCTCTTTTTAAAAGTTTTTGAAAACTTAATTTAGGAATCCCTCTCTGATTCCACTTAAAAGTTTGTAAGGGTTGTTAAACCCTAAAGAACTAGTCCCGAGGCTAACTAAGAGGGTGTGAATTGATAATTTTAAAAATTCTTTAACAAAACTAAAAATCAAAAACCCCTTCATGCAAAAGTAGATCCGTTTCACAATAACAAGAATTTCAGATATTTCAAAAACTGAATAATTCACAGAAAATATGAAAATTAAATACGAAAAAATAAATAGAAAGAACACACCATATTTATAGTGGTTCAATCAACTTGACCTACGCTCACTCCCTGAAAATCTCCTTTCCAAGTATTGAACTAAAAGTAGTGTCTCTCCTTTTGCACCCACAATAAGGTGGAGAAGCCCTTACAAAATATTTCCACCAACCCAGTGAGGCAGAGTACCTTGAATCTTTTTACTCTTTCCTAGAGTAGGTAGAGAACCTGAAAATTCTTTTACTCCCTCTTGGAGTAGATAGAGAATCTTAGAATCCTTTTACTCCCTCTTGGAGTAGGCAAAGAACCTTGATCTAATGTTGATGAATGTCTCCCCTAGAGCCACCAAGAAATCAGACAAGCAGCTTGAAGAAAATGGTGGAAATCTTGCTTGAAGAAACCTTTATGAATCCCTCACAACTCCCTCTCACAAGGATATTTGTCTCCCAAGCTCTCTCTCTTCCTTCTTTAAGCTCTCTCGCATATCAATACACCAGCAAAAGATTTTATTCAAGGATAATAAGAGAGCTTAAATAGAGAGCATCCAAAGAAACTCTAATTTTAAATATAACACTTCTGATCGTCTAGTATGATGCTCAGTTCATCCTGTATGATTAGTACAAAATAGCCCTTTCATCCAGTACGATCAGCATTACCCTGTCTGACTAGTTCAAGTATTTATGAAGATCATCCAGGATGATTAGTTCAAGATACAATATTGATTGTCCAATATGATATGGGATGATGACCGACGATTAAAATATCATCTTGTAAATCATTCGAGATGTCCACTATGATTACCTATATAATTAGAAGAAAATTATGATTTTCGTCTTGGATGATTAGAGATCATCCTATGAAATATCAGAGATCATTCAGGACGATCTTCATATATCATCCCGTACAATCTGATCAATCAATCTAACCATAATTAGTCCCCCAATTAAATGATCAATTTTGGCATGATTGCCATAAATCATCTAGGGCGATGTATATCATCCTGTATGATTAGAATAAAAATCAAAGATTAAAATATTGCCTAAATTATGATTGGCGGTTATTTTTCATAACTATAATTGATCGTCTTGGATGATATGAATCATCCAGTATGATTAGTTAATTAATTTCATTTAATAATGGGTGCCCTAATTAGGTTTTTCTACATAATTAATCATCTAGTGCGATTTACATCATACTATATGATTAGTTCAAAAATCTATTTTTCTCCTAACTCACTAACTCATCCCTTTGAGTGTGTGTGTGCAATGTTACTTTGCTTAGGGTCCACCATATATATGACTTGACTCAAAAAAGGTTAAAAGTATATTGAAATTGAAATTATAGATAGACTCAACCCTAGTCTACCTGATCTTGAGCTGATTGGCATTAGAAGTGAACTTGTGGACCTGAAAGGTTAGTAAGCAATGCAAACGAAAATAAATATGCAATAATCATAATAGTAAAGAAACTATAATGTTTGTTATCATCAAAATCACAGTACTTGGGCCCAGATTTGCAACATTCATTACTTCATTCAGTAAATAGGGACATCAATTTTGAGTCCATTAACTATACGTGACAGAAGTGAACAACCAATTTGAATCATATGTCAAATTCTAAAATTAATATATTATAGAAATGTAGACATACGGATCTTCTAAAAATTAAATGGAATATTTTTAAATAGAGGTGGATGGATATAAAATAACCCTCCGTAGTATTTTTATTACCAAAATGTACCAAAAGATCTTTACTTGAGAACTTTAAAATCATGAATTCAAAGACCCGCTCTGAAACCACTTGAAAGTTCAGGGAAGTTATAAAACCTCGTTGAACTATCCCTAGGCGCATCAAGAAGGGGGGTGAATTGGTAATTAAAAAAATACTAAAACAAAACCTCTTTTTTATTTTATACAATATCACAACTTTAAAAAAATTCTAGTTGAGTAATTAACACAAGCGAAAGAAAATTTAAAAACTTGATTATTTTTTTTATTTTGTAACACAAATAAATCAAACCAAGCAAGACTAATAATTCAACTATAGTTTGTAATGGAAATTAAACTCACACAAGAAATTTATAATGAAGAAAATAAAAGAGCAGAAAAAAATAGGACACACCAGAAATTTTATAGTGATTTAGTCAACTTTGACCTACGTCCACCCCCCGGAGTCCTCCTCTCTAGGTATTGCACTAACACTATAGTGACTCTCCTTTTACCCCCATAGCAAGGTAGAGAAGCCCTTAGAAATCACTTCCACCAAACCCGGTGCGATGGAGGACTGAAAGTTATGTCACCCTCCTGATGACAAAAACAAACCTTCAATCCTTTTTCACCCTCTTAATGAAGGTAGAGACCCACAAAATCTTTCTTACCCTCCTAGTGATGGCAGAGAACCTTCAATCCTTTTTACCCTCCTAGTGAAGGCAGAACCTTTAACCTTGAAGCTTCTCTCCCAAGAGCAACTCTAAAAACTCACCAAGGCTACTAGAGGAAGCAAGGTGCAAGCTTGCTTGGAGCAACCGTGTGAACACCCCTCACACTCATTCTCCCTCATGCACAACCTCACATTCTCCCTCTCTAAGCCCAAAGCTCTCTTAATAATTCTCCCTCAAATTTTCTTCAATACCTAAAAGTCTTACTTGAGACTTGATTGAGTAGCTTAAGTACAAGGCTTCAAAAACCCCTAAATTTTTAATTAAGCCATCATTATTCTTATAGTATGATAAGGGTTCATATAATATAATTCGTTCATATTATGAGTTTGTCTAGTACGATGGAACAGTCATTCATATAAACTATTCAAATTTTGAGTACTTATTGTATAATATGATAATAAGTTCGTACTCTATGATTTGTTCAATTTTCTTTTATTTGTACAGGATGATTAATGGGATGATTGGAAATTATCTCTATCAATCGTCCAATATGATTTACATTGTAATGAATGTTTAGTTCAAACATCAAGGGTTTGTATAGTACGGTCAACATCGTATAATATGATTAGTTCAAAAAATCAAAGTTTCATCCAATACGATATTTGTGATGATCAAATTTTATCTCTATCAGTCATACAGTATGATCTATATCATATAGGATGATTAACCATATTTATTAAACTTGTTTTAATTAACTAATCACGGGAAATAATTTAAGTAAGATTTTAAATATCATATAGTATGATAAGGATCGCGCAGTATAATTAGTTCAAAATTCAATTTTAAAATACTTACTTAATTTATCTAGTGGCTAGGGTTTCCTCAAATTGTACAGTGTGATCTATATCATATAGTATGATTAGTTCATAAGCATTAATTACACAATTAGTAGTTGACCCTCTTTTTTTGTATAACTGATCGTACAGTACAATCATAATCATACGGTATGATTAGTTCAAAAAAATCTTAGCTCTCTTTTTCACTCCCCTGTGTGTGTGTTCATGATCGTCAATTTAGCATACACCCTTACATGGCCAGACTCAAGAAATATAAAATAAATGAAATTAAAAATACAAACTCTTTTGAAAAATATCCTATTCTACCCAGACTTAATCATTGATCATTCTTGAGCGGTGTTTAATGTACCTAAAATATTAGTATACATAGAAAAAATAATATGTAATACATATGCTAGGAGAAATAAAAATTCAATCAATAATATTTATTATCATCAAAATCACAAGCTAGGGATCTTGGATTGCAACAAGCTCAAAGTCTTTGATATCGAGCATCTATTTTTGGAATCAAAGGATGAAGCTTCTTAGTGACTCGGACGGTTCTTGCCTCATATTTAGCAATATCAATAAACATTTAGGGGTTTTTTAGCAATAGTGAATTCTGCAATGACTACACACGACCTTGAAGGATTTGATGCTAAGGTGGTTCACTTTTGAAATTGTGGACTCGAAAGTCACAATGTGATCCATAGGATTAATTTCACCTCGATAGGCCTCGAGGTGAGGTATCTTAAACTTGGTAGGTACTCTTGCTTCCATGATTGGTCTACAGAAAGTGTGGGTTGGCCATGGTTTGGTTTCTTTAGTTTGCCTTATTATAGGACTGGAATTCTCATCCCTCACTTGGAAGCAAATAGGATTGACAGATAAATCTGAGGCGTGGGCTTCACATGGTGGTCCTGGCGAGCAACGAGGTTGGATGGTCCTTTAGGTGCACTAATTGCCTGCGGCGGGTAGTTAGCAAGTAACGAGAATGTCTTGGATGGACTTCGAAAGATGTTCCTCCATAGTTAGATTTCATGGCGAATTATGGACTCAGGTTTCATAAAATTCCCAGGGGCTTTAGGCTGACTAACCCGTGGCTTTCTTGCCTTAGGCATCGATCCACACTCACCACACCGGGGGGGAGCGTGGAGTTAGATCCAATTTTGTTTGTTGGTTGATGTCAGGACATACTTATTATCACCAGGGAGCTAAAGCCGTTGGAGAGAATGTTAAGAAGCTTGAGTATGGGGATAAGTGAGGGAAGATAGGTTCATAAGATGTATGGAGTTTATATAAAATCTTTATTGTCCAAGCTAAAAATACAAGAATGATGAATGATATGAATTTTGCTCAATGAAGCTTTAATTGGATAAAAGAAATAATACAATGCTTGTAGGAAAAATCTCTTCAGAGGCTTCCTAGGGTTTCCTGGTGTTGGAAACTGAATCCGGGGATTAGGGTTTGAAGGTCAAAATCTTCTCCACTTGCCCTCCTATCGCCTTTTATAAGGTTCGAAAAGAAGCAGAAGTTAAGTCTTTGTATGTAGCTATCGCAGCAGCCTGTGTTGATAGCTCATTAGTGTTGGGTTGGTCGACTTTTAGTTAGGGCGAGCTGTATAAGGTCAAATCATTTAGGAGTTGCCCCATCGAAGTGATGAGAGGAGAGTGTTATCTTGGTTATTTATGGATGGGTGATAACAGATCGATGCATGTCACCTTTTTGAATCGTAAAGGAATGTAATGTCTAAGGATGACCTTAGAGCATATGTGCGAGTGGAGTCTCTAAGTGGCGAGTGTGGCGTCTAGGCTATCCTGAGATGTAGCGAGTATATAGGGGTTTGTGTTATAGCTTATATAGATAAAGGATTGTCTAGCTTAGTCAAGGACTTCTAAGGCTACCTCCTTTGGGGAGATGACTACCAGGAGGCGGTAACTGATCTTGGTCCACTAAACTTCATTATCAAGATCCTTTCATCTCTTGAGCAAATCATTCGAACGAATAGCTTTGCCAATGGAGTGCATATGTCCGTCACTCGACCTAAACGCAATCTGCAAGATACCTACAAATAGATATTGCACAAGTATTCATGGGTGTACAAGTGTCTAGTCTAATTAAAATCCTATTTAAACAAATACTCAAAATTTTCTTAAATCATGATTTTTTATTTATGTTCCCTTAGCTTTGAAAAGTCCCTGAGTTTCCCCTGCTTTCTAGTGAACTCCAAGCATGAATTCGATCGACCTATCCAAAACCCATTCTGACAAACATTAACTTTTGATCCAACCCTCTTTAGCTCTTGCAATATTCTCCCGGTCAGTGCAAAGTCTAATTTAAATATATATACTATTGGCTCTAAACTGAATTATTCTTTACATTTCCGATTTTGAATGTCACAAGTTTTGTAACCTTTCATTTTCTTTTTATTAGTTTATTTTTTTTATCTTTTATAAAACGAGTTCTAAGGTTATATTTGTTCTTACAAATCTTTTTTATATTTGTTCTAAGGTTATATATCTTAATTTTTTTTGAGTTAGAATATTGAGGATCTCATCTTTCTCAAACAAATGTCAAGCGGCTAAAATCAAAATCAAAATCTATTTGACACCAATTAATATTTTTATTTTTAAATTTTGGACTAATTATATTTAATTAAAATTTTTAATTATCATTTTTATTTTTAATTATAAATCATATTAAATTTAAATATGCTTTAAATAACTTTTAATTATTTTAATTATTTTAATTATTTTAAGACACGAACTCCTAACTACCGAACCTAACACACCACAACAAACAGTCCCATACTTGCCTCCAGCCAACCCTACTACCACCACACCCACCTGGAGCCAAAGGCATCTTCACTCGCACCAATACCTCCCTCTCCAAACCATTAAGTACTCCACAATAAAAATAAAAAAATAAAAAACCGATATATTTTAACATATCAAATAAACTTTTATTTCATATCAACAACAACACCAAATTTTTATCCCCCTAAATAAGATCAACTACATGAATCCTTTTTTCATCGTTATATCATGTTGAAAGTCAAATTCTCACTTACACCTAATTAAAAAAAAAAAATTATTTTTAATATTTTATAAACAAATCTTTTTATCTACCTCTACTTTTCTTAACATAAACCAAATCTAATATATTTAATCCCCTAACCGGGTCATCAGAAGGCCTATCTTGTGTTCAAATCATTTGAGTCGACTCTTACTACTAAACTTATTTGTCATTGGAGCTACTCCAATCTTTTAATATCAAAATATAAAATAATAATAATAATAATAATAAATAAATAAATAAATAAGACCAAACAATCACTTAAAACAGAAGCCATAAATATAATTCGTCAAAATAAATGAAAACACCAAACGTCACAAGTGAGATCTTAAAATCAAGCAAATTAACAAACACAAAGCCTCAGAACAGCAAACTTCTATCGTCATGGTTTTCAGGAGGGAAAATTAATGCGATTTTCGGGATGAAAAATTATAGTGCGCGTGGCCTAGGGAAGGAAGAATTCTATAAACACCGAAAAAAAAAAGGTTTCAATGAAAGAAATCGCATTAGCTTAACGATAAAAATCTCATAAAACCGAGAAAGATATCATGCATTGCATGCGTAGAACTTGCAACTGATAAGGGTCCTTAAGTGACGATCACAGCAACTCCACTTCAATATTTTCTCCGCCTCTACTTCTAATATATCTACCTGCATAATACCCTTTTTCTAAGAACTGTTTACGACTCATTTTTTTTCTTTATCTTAGAATAATAGTCTCAGTGCAGTAAAAAAGAGAGATCGTCTTGAATATGCAAGAAAGCTCCAGGCATCAGATTTCATCGCATGTAATGTAAGTTCATGTCCAACTCAGCGCCATACATTCCAGGAACATTATCGGCCATGGAAGGACGGAACTGTTTTGCGTTAGCTCTCATCTCCATTTCCATCAGCCTTTCCAATGCCTCTTGGGATCGTCTCCCAGCAGCACCACCACCACCATGTCCTGTAAAAATATATAAGAGGTTAGTAAAAACATGGACAGATATTAAAAAAAAAAAAAAAGAGGATAAAAATTAACCACACGGAATATGTGGCTCATCATTAGGAATTATGATTTTTAGACATGCTTCTTATGTAGAAAATTGAGATTGAGAGCATCCAGAAAACAGTCAGCCAAGAAGGTAATATTTTCAAGTATCAGTCAATATTCCTGAAATGTCAAATTACAGGTGTGATAAATTCAAGAACTCCAATACAACAACAACATCAAGCCTTTGTCCCACTACGTGGGGTCGGCTATATGAATCCTTTTTCTCCATTGTGTCCTGTTAAAAGTCAAATTCTCGTTTAAATCTAATAAAGAAAGATCATTTCTAATATTATCTAACCAAATATTTTTAGGTCTACCTCTACCTTTCTTAACATAAGTCAAATCTAATACTTCTACTTTCCTAACCGGCTCATTGCAAGGCCGCCGTTTTATGTGACCAAACCATCTAAGGCAACTCTCTCTAATCTTATCTTCCACTGGAGCTACTCCAACCTTTTCACGTATATGCTCATTTCGCATCCTATCTCTAAGGGTAAAGCCACTCATCCACCTGAACATCCTCATCTACAACACTTAGAATTATGCTTCTCTTTTAATGGCCAACATTCGGCATCAAGCATTGCAGGTCTCACCACCATCTTATAGAATTTTCCCTTAAGTTTAAGGGGGACTTTTCTATCACACAACAAGCCCTATGCATTCCTCCACTTCAACCATCCAACTTGAATTCTGCTGATAATATCCCCATCTATTTCACCATCACTCTGAACAATAGATCCAAGATATCTAAAATATGTACTCTTATTAATGACTTGATTGTCCAAAGTCACATTCCCCACACTAGGTCAATTATTACTAAAATTACACTCTATATATTCTGTTTTAGATCTACTCAAGCAAAAACCTCTAGACTCTAAGGTTGACCTCCATAATTCAAGTTTACCTTCAACTCACTCTCTAGTCTTATCAACAAGAAGAATATCATTAGCAAAAAGCAAATTCAAGAACTCTAGTAATTAGTTAAAAAAAATACAAACAAATGCAGAATATCACACAAACTTGAACATAAATTTTTATACAAGTAGAATTAGATCAGGTTATTTGGATTCAAATGTTAAGCAGCCAAATCATACCCAAGTGTGTAAGAAATGATATGGTCATCACATGCGAAAAACCAAGTAAATGTAGGTTGTTCATCTCAGTCAATGTACATGTAGGTTTGCACAATATAATTAACACCTTATAAAACAACACACAATATAAGAAATTACAAGACAATTTGTAAGGCCAAGCTCATATAGTTAAGTGATCTAAAGAAGATAATGGTGCAAAAAATTGTCTGTTTGCTTAATAAAAATACTAATAACCAGTATAAAAAAGCAGGCGCTGAAGAACTGCAATGCATACCCATCAATTTAGATGTAAATCTCAATAGATTGACATATTAAGGGCCACAAACATCATTATGTGTTAGGGCGCTGGAGAAATTAGATACAAATATAAACCTAAGTTATATGTCCCGAAATCAGATTATTGGATTAACGCTTGATGGTTTTGAAGATAACCAACAAAAAATGTGGTTTCCAAAGGTTAACAAGTGGCATCCTTCAACTCTATCAAAACCATTACTTGAAAAAAAATAAGCATGCTTCTAAAATTAAACAGTTCTGAACTTTACCAGGCATTCCCATTCCCCGGCCTCCATAGTTAGGTTGCTGGTGTTGCTGTGGAAACACATGTACGTTGTTCATCTCATGTGAAAAACCAGGAAGGTGATTTATTGGGTGTGATACCCGTGGCAATCCTTGGACTGAATTATGTGGTGGGAAATTTCCTGGAAATGGTATGGGCAGTAGCATATGCTGACGAGTGGTAGGATCCAATTGCGGACCACTATTGCTAGTGTAACTATTGTGAGTAAATACATTTGGCGCAAAAGGATGATGAGGATCATGATACATGACATCTGGACTAATAAAATTCATCTGAGAATTTCTAAGTGTGGGATGATCCAAATGAGCGGCAGACAAAGGCTTTCCATGATTCATCTGATGAGAAACTTGTAATGTTGGCCTGACATGCAGATGATGATAATCGCCATCAGGGTCAGCCATTTCACGAGAAATCTGAATAAAAGCAGGATAATCCACAGCAGGTTCCCTTGAGGGCTCTCCAACTCTAAGAATAGCATGAAGTAACTTATTACTGAGATCTCCAACCGTCTTTTCAGGTACAACTGACTCATTTCTATTGACTTCTTGAAAACACACAGAATCGGAGGCCACAGCATCTAGAGAATCATTGAGAGAAATCAAACTATCCTCTTCAGGCAAATGAATATCTCCAGCAGACTGTTCAAAAGTCAAATCACCTAGCTTAAAGCCATGTAAAGGAGAATCCCTGTAACCAGTCCAATTTTCTCTACTTTTATGAGCTCTTACATGTTCGGTAGAGCTGTTCAATTGCAACATTTCTCCTTCAAAGACAGCTTTCTTTGAATGTAACTCATTGGATGTTAAAGTAAGGCTATCCGGAGGATAAAATGGTAAACCATGAGACTGGTTAGCACTCCTATCATTAACCCTACCAACTAAAGTTTTCTGAGCTGAGACAGGAGCTTCCATTGAATGCAGCTCATTCATAAATGCTGCCCCAAACAAAGCTTCAAGAGTCAACCGTTTTTCTGACCCTTTTTCTGTTTCAGAAAGACTACTAGCAGCACTATCAGTAAGCTGAAAGTGGGGACTAGATTCTACATCAGAACAAGCAAGCATATCATGGCTTCCAATAACATCTACCCTAGGTGGCTCTAATGACTCCTTCGAATTTGCTCCCCTCAGCAAGAGAGAGAGAAGATGATGTGATGCATGATCATTCACAACATCTCTATGCTCTTCAGATTTAGCATCAACAGCAGTCAAAGATTCCTGCAAAGACTGCATGACAGAACATCTGTCTTTAACTTCGGCCAATATTGACTGCTCAAGATCCTCACATGTGAGCACAGCACAAGGTTTTGCTCGTCACCTTGGTAGGACTCCAAAAGCATTCCAGTTATTGGGGAAGGTGCAGGAGAACTGAGGGGAACTGTTGCATTTTCAGAAGGCAGGCTTGATTGATTCTTTTCAGCGGATTCATGATTTGATGAAATATAAACTTGTGAACCAAAATTATCATTATTGACAAATAAGGAAAGTAAGCCCCTGGAAGATTTATCTTCAGTAGGCATATTCTCTGCAAAGACATTAAAGCAAGTACGCTAAGTTCAAATTTAAAGGAATCAAAATCACGCTGTTATGGAAAGTGGATAGCAATAAGCTGACCTTCATTTTCTTCTTGAAAAAGGTGAGCAAATTTGGAAAAATCAGATGCCACATGGGTCCATGTTTCCTCATCTGCCTTATTAACATGACTCTGGAAAGCATGGTAAAGGTTACCAAATTGTGCCATTCACCAAGAAATAAAAATTAACCAAATCTTGCTAAATTACAGTAGAACAATCTGGAAACAACAGAAAATAAGAAAATACGGATTATAAAATGTAATGAGCATGCAAAACAAGTTCACTGTAGTAGCAACTTACTATTCCACTAAATCATCTCTAAAACAAACTGAGACGTAGGGTGTGCATTCTTCCTAGTATATAAAAAGTTATATGAAAATACTTATAGAACAAAAGCACAGCCAAGGTTTTGTTTATATGCCAATTCCTTTTGTGCCAACGGTGATACCATATTGCTGTTGTGACAGGTGGTAATTAAAATCATTGACTTTGTTTCTGAAGCCTAATAAACTACCTATCATGTAATAGGTCAACAACTAAAAATAACTATATAAGGATAACCAAAGGACCAAAATTATTTTTAGATACAAGATCAGTGGTCTCTGGCACCCACTTCATCCTCTGGCTTTCCTCTGACCACCATGCCATTTACTAAAGAACCAAGTATGCCAGAGAGCAGTATGCCAATTACGAAAGAACCCTTGCTTTATTTAAACCTTTCATCAGTTTTCAAATTTTTTTTTTCTACCTTGTATTACATAAGAAGAAACATTGTCGTTGCCAAGTCTGAAGCCCTGGACGAAAGAAGTTGAGGGTTATGTTAGTTAGTCAATAGCCAGTATATAATTTGTCGAATAATTATGACAAGAACCCTTTAACACATTGTGTTAATGCTAGAGCGTTCCCTAAAAGCGACATGCTATATGGCCTAAATACAACGAGAAGTATGCAAGGACCACTGCATTGGCGCCCATGTGCAATGTTAAATAAGCAAGAGTTCCTACATTATGGTGGATGTGGACAAATAAGCTAGTCCACGAAACTATAATTAGAAATAAAAACTTTGAATATAAGTTCTTTTACAAGCAAATTAATAGAATTAATAGATATTATGATTCATAAGAAGACAAATATTCTATGCATTCAAGAAACCATATGATTTAGAGAGAAAGCTAAGGGGATTGATAGTTTAGGATTTAAACTATGACATTCAGGTAAAAGTCATACTAGAAATGGTATAGGTGTGATTATAGATAAGAGTTTGTAGGATAATGTTATCGAAATCAATAGAATTAGAGATAAAATTATAGGTTTAAAGACTATTTGTGATGCTAAAATTATTAATATTATAAAAATTAATTAAATTAATAGATATTATAATTCATAGGAAGATAAATATTCTATGCATTCAAGAAATTAAATGGGTTGGAGAGAAGACTAAGAAGATTGATAGTTTAGGATTTAAACTATAATATTCAGGTAAAAGTCATACTAGAAATAGTGTATGTGTGATTATCAACCATTTAAAAAGCGGTCGAGGCGTTCGCCTCGAGGCGCGCCTCGAATCGAGGCGGAGTAGGCGCGAACAGAGGCTTAAGCCTCAACCGATCGGATGAAGCTTACGCTTTTTTTTCATTGAGGTGTAAGCCTTAAGGCTCGAGGCGCAAAGGCGAATCAATGCAGCGCCTTTATTTATTTCTTTTTTTTCGCCAGATTATATATGCGTGTGCGTGAGTAGAGCACGCTTAGGGCTCGAGGCTTCTGTTTCATTGAACTTCCGCCGCTCTCGTTCTCTCTCGAAACGAAACGCAAGCAGCTTTTACCTTCTCGCTTCCAAGTTGACGTACCTGGCGAAGAACGGAGGCGAAGGTAAGTTTCCAACTTTCGGTTTCTTACCTCGATCTTTCTTCCCCAATCATTTTCTTCATGTTGCCCTGATATTCTTCCCATTCTCGTCGGTTCCTCTCTGACTTTTTCCCATTCCCGTCGGTGCTTCTCCGACTTTGTAGCCATTTCGACATCGACTTCGACGAGCGTCTACGACTTCGACGAACCACTCCGACTTCGACGAGCCTCTCCGACTTTGTCCCATTCTTGTTGGTGCCTCTCCGAGACTCCGACTTTGACGTTTAAGAGGAGACTCCGACCTTGACGTTTAAGAGGTTAGTTACATTTAACTTAAGCATACATCTAGTGTTCTGATTGCTATACACGTTTCATGATTATATCACTAGTATATGTGTTTCATACATTTTTGTTGATGATTGTAATTCAATATAGTGCAATTCAATTGTTATAACAGAATAGAGAGCAATCCAATAGAGAGGTTAAATAAACTAAAAGCTTAAATATGATACAACTTATTTATATCGCATATGATTCAATTTAATTTTTTAATGAATTTTTTTAATTAGGTATTTAATAGAGAGGTTAAATAAACTATAGCCTTCAAAGGTGAATAAATTTCTCCTTAGCACAACTATAATTGACTCATTTGTGAGCAGAGTAAGAATCAAAATGCACATGAAAAAGAATTATAGGTGAACACATCTTCGTCTTAGCCTATAATAATTATATTGTCTTGGCCTTTTATGCATATTCTGCAACATGTCATTAACACATCACAGCTCATAACCCTCATATCTTCTTTTCAATTCTATTATTTAGGCATTTATATCCTTCATAGGTCTTCAATACTTGTTTTAAATCCTTAGTTCTTTTTTATCATATGATTACCTTGTTTTAATTTCAAATTTAAATTTTTGTGCAAATTCTCAAACATTCATTCTTCCTTTTTGTCTTACATAAGCTTTAAAATTCGTTTTTTCTTTGCCATGCTAATAAAATATGGTATAGAAATTGCACAGTCATTGTCAGTTAGATTATACATCCAACTTCATTCATGATTTTAATGAATCTGTCAAAGCATGCCCTCATAGTCATATCTTTTCACCACATATAACTTTCATACGTCTTTTCATAGAGATATGTTATCTTCTATGGAGCTTCTGTTATATCTACAAATAAAAAAGAAATAGAATAAATATTGTTTAAGTTAATGTGCCATTAAAATCTAAAAAAAATAGAATTGTAAATGTAAAATCTTCTAAATGTCATTATTTCTATTACATTAGATTTGTAATTGTTTATAATTTATATTTGATGTTAATTGTTTATTTCTATCAATTATTAGTATAACTAGTGGCACAAGAAGGAAAGATCCTGCATGAAAATATGGCACTCAAGTTGAAGTGCCAGGCGAAGGTGCGAAGAAGGAATATATTTACATGAAATGTAATTTTTGTGAGAAGCGCATAACTGGTGGTGTCAAAAGGTTGAAGGATCTCTAGCCAGTACTCATGTCAATGTGGGACCATGTGCAAAAGTATCTGATGAAGTGAAAAAGAAATGCATAGATTACTTAAAGAAGTTTGCTACCACAAAGGAGGTCACACAAAGAAATATGGAAGAGATGATAGGCAATTCTTCTTACTATGGATCATAGCATGAAGGTTCCAGTAGTGGAAGCCATCTACTTTCTTCTAACCGAGGCACTCGTGGGTCAATGGATAGATTTATGATTAATATTGATGATGAGGAAAACATAAACACTCAGGATATTCCGCCTCCTACTGCTACAAAAGAACTCAGGAACAGAGTTTGTTTAGATATCGCCAGATTCATCTATGAAAATGGGATACCAGTTAATGTTATTAGGAGTCCGTCATGGATCAATATGTTACGATCTGTTGGAAGCTATAGAAGAGGCCTACAACTTTCAAGCATGTATGAGCTGAGTACTTGGATGCTGAATAAGGAGGTTAAGACAACTTCAATAATGTTTGATGATGTTAAGAAGACTTGGATTGAGACATGAGTGACAATAATGTCAGATGGTTGGTCAGATATTAGACATAGATGTATTATTAATTTTTTAGTCAACAATCCATATGGAATTATTTTTCTAAAATCAGTAGATGCTTCAAGTTTTGTAAAGGATGCACAATTATTGTTTGAAATGCTAGATGAAGTTGTGGAGGAAGTAGGAGAGACCTAAGTAGTACAAGTTGTTATTGATAATGTAAGTGCATACAAAGATGCAGGGAGATTGTTAATGGAGAAGAGGCCACACCTTTACTGAACTCCATGTGCTGCACATTGCATTGATTTAATGCTTGAGAGGTTGGGACAATTGCCTCAACATAAATCAGCCCTATTAAAGGCCAAATTCATTAGTAAGTTCATTTACAATTATTCTTGGGTACTCAGCTTGATGAGAAAATTCACTGACAAGGAAATTATTAGACCTGCTGTTACGAGATTTGCTACTGCATATTTAACATTATAGAGATTCAAGGAGTTAAGACAACCTTTGGAAGCTATGTTTGCTTCTGAAGAATGGGATAAAAGTTCATGGGCTAAAAAATAAGAAGGAAAACAAGTTAAAAAAATTGTTATGAAAGATGATTCATTTTGGCGCAGCACAAATTATGTTTTGAAGACAACAGGACCATTAGTTAAGGTGCTTAGAATGGTTGATGGTGAGAGGGCCCCGACTATGGGATTTATTTATGAAGCAATGAATAGGGCTAAAGAAGACATTGCAAAATATTTGAGTGGTCAAGAAAGAAATATGAGATATTATAGATGAAAAGTGGGATCGTCAATTACACCAACACTTACATGTTGCTGCATACTATTTAAACCCTCAATTTCATTATGATGAGGACTTTCATGTTGATAAAGAGGTGAAAACTAGTTTGTATGCATGTATGGACATACTCATTCTGAAGAAGACTACCTCAAAGTGAATAATCAACTTGAGGATTTTCATTTGAAGAAGGGAATATTTGGATTTAGAGCAGCACAAGCATGCTACAAAACACGATCTCCTGGTATGTGTATAGTTTGTATAGTTTGTATATTTATAATTTTAATTTTAATATTTATGTTCAAATTTTCTACTTCAATCAATATTCATAAAATACTATTCATTTTAATGTAGAATGTTGGTGGGCTTAGTTTGGAGATGATGCTCCTGAATTAAAAACTTTTGCAGTTAAAGTTCTTAGCCTAACATGTTCGGCTTCTGCATGTGAGCGTAATTGGAGCACCTTCAATTAAATTCATACAAAGAGAAGAAATCGATTGGTGGCAGATCGAATGAACAAACTAGTTTATGTTATGTTTAACAAAAAATTGAAAGATAGACATTTCAAATTGCAGAATCAGGGAAACAATGATAATGAAATTGACCCTTTGTTTGTTGATGATTTACAATCTGATAATGAATGGGTTACTCCTAAGAGTGCTGATGTTCCTGAAGTTGAAGCAGAAGGAGAAACTCATGTCAATAAAGACAATGAAGCAACTACCCAAGTATATAAAAGAAAGAAACAAAGTGAGATTGAAGCTTCAAAAAAATTCAAAGGCATTCTTAAATATAATGAATTATTTTTTATGTTATTATTGTTTCATTCTAGAGCTAATGAAATATTAACTGATTTAGGGATAAAGAAAAAAATATTATAGATGAAGAAGAGTTTGAGGATGACTTTGACATTAATTATGAAGATTCTTCTGAAGACAATTAAAGTGATGATGAGCCTGCATTGGGTCTTAATCCTAAGGGGATGTTTCATTTTTAAGTGAGTTTATTTTAAATCTTCTTTTCTAGTAATATTATCTTAGAACAAATTATCAAATTCATAATTGACATAATATTTTGTTATTTTTTATCATTATTCATAATTTTAAATTACCTTATTTTTATCATTTTGAGGCTTACGCCTCGATCCGCCTTGAGGCTTACGCCTCGCCTCGCTTAGACAAAACGCCTCGATTCCCGATTTTGCCTTTTAAAACCTTGGTGATTATAAATAAGAATTTGAAAGATAATGTCGTAGAAATTAATATGATATCTTTAAATATTATTGTTGAAGCTAAGATTAGTAATATTATAAGTGTTTATGTAGATTTGGATATATGTTCAAAATTAAAACTTTGGAATAATTTAGAAGTATTAATACAAATGATACCTCTTGAAAAAAAAAAATTTATTAAAGGAAATTTAAATAGATCTGTTAGTAGAATAATAAAAGATTTTAAAAATATTTATGGTGGTTATAGCTTTAAAGCAACTAATGAAACTGGTAGGACCATATTAAATTTTGAAATTGCTAATATCTTATTTAAGAAAAGAGATGAGTATTCCCACTTATGAGAATGAATATAGTAAAACATAGATTGATTAGTTTCTTATAAGAAAAATAGATCATTTAGATTACAGAGAATATAATGTTATTCCGAGTGAAAGTTTATATAGCCAACATCGCTTATTAATTTTGGATTTTAAGATGATTGGGGAAAACTAAAGTAAAATATATTGTCCTAGAATTAGAAGGGACATTTAAAAAACAAAAAACTCCTAATAGTAAAATTAGTTAATAGTGAAATCAAAATATGCAATAAAACACCAAAAATAAGAAATTTTATTATTAAAATTGATTTAAAGGTAAAACTTGAAAATTTGAGAAAGAAATAAATGAGCCTGTAAGTAGTCTAAGAAAGCACTATGAGATGCAAAGAATTTAGCTTTTAACAATTTACATAATAAATTAGATACTAAGAAAGGCAAAATATATATATAAATTAGCAAGGGAAAGAGATAGAAGTAAAGATTTAGTTCAAGTGAAGTGTGTTAAGAATGAAAATAAAAAATTGTTTTTATTAGAAGAGGGTATTCAACAAAGATTGATGAAATATTTTGATAAAATTTTCAATTAAGATTGTTAAAAATCGATTGACTCTGGCGACCTTTGCACCCTAAATAGAAATTTTTACTTTTATCGTCGTATTAGTAAAATCTAAATTAGAGAGGCCTTAAAGAAAATGAGGAATAAAAAAGCTGTTGGACCAAATGATATTCCAATAGAGATGTGTAAATGCTTAAGAGAGAAAGAAATTTTTTGACGTAAAAAACCTTTCAATATTATTTTGAAGACTAAAAAGATGTCAGATAAATGAAGAAGTGTTGATTCCTATCTTTAAAAATAAAAGTAATGCACAAGAGTGTGTGAATTATAGAAGAATTAAGTTAATGTGTCATACTTTGAAACTATAGAAAAGAGTTATATAGCATAAGCTATGACGTGATACTAATGCTTCTCAAAATCAACTTGGATTCATGCCAGGTAGGTCTACTATAGATCCTATACATTTATGGAGAGGTTTAATAGAGAAGTATAAAGAGAATAAAGATGATCTACTTATGTTATTTATTGATTTAGAGAAAATATATGATCAAGTTCCAAGAGAAGTGGTCTGGAGAGCTCAAGAAAAAAAAGGAGTTAACAATACTTATATTCAAGCCATTAAAGATAGGTATGTAAGAGCTGTTACTTGTCTTCAAATATAAGATGGTCTAACTAAGTATTTTCCTATTTCAGTTGGATTACATCAAGGATCAACTTGAAGCCCATATCTTTTCGCTTTAGTCATGGATGATCTTACTAGACATTTAAAGAGGATTCCCTAGTGTATGTTTTTTTAGTGATGATATTCCTCTTGATGATAAGACTAGAGAGGACTAGAGAGGGAGCTGAAAGAAAACTTGAATTATAAATGTCAACCTTAAAGTCTAAAAGGTTTTTGTTTGAGTAAATCTAAAATCGAATAATCGGAGTGTAATTTTAGTAATAAGAGATCTAGTCCGTGGATGGTGACTTTGTGCGATCAAGTCATTAATAATAGTACACGCTCTAAATATCACGGGCCTATTGTTCAAAGTGATGGTGGAATAGATGAGGATATTAATAGTAGAATTCGAGTTGGATGGTTAAAGTGGAGAAATACATCGGGCATCTTGTATGATAGAAAAGCACCCCTCAAACTTAGAAAAAAATTCTATAAGATAGTGGTGAGACCTGTAATGCTTTATGGTGTAGAATGTTGGCCATTAAAAGAGAAGCATAAATTTAAGTTAAGTGTTGCAGAGACGAGGATGCTCAGGTGGATGAGTGGCTTCACTATTAGAAACAAAATGTGAAATGAGTAGATGTATTAGAGAGAGAGTCGCCTTAGATGATTTCATCACATAAATAATCAACCTCCCGATGACCCAATTAGGAGAATAGATATATTAAAGTTAGCCTATGTTAAGAAAGGTAACAATAGATCTAAAGAGACTTGATCAGAAAATATTAGAAATAACCTTTTGTTATTAGAATTGAATGAGAATTTAACTCTTAAAAGGGCACAAAGGAGATAAAAGATTCACGTAGCCAACCCCCACGAAGTGAGATAAAGGCTTGATATTGTTGCTGTTGCATTACATAAGAAGAGCATGTAGAGAGCTTAATGAGGTAGAGAATGCAGAGAAAGATATAACTTTAATGTATTGCATAAGAAGAACATGTAGAGAGCTTGATGAGATAGAGAATGCAGATAAAGATAAAACTTTACTGTGTCAAGCAATCCAGCCTCTCCCTCAATTTTTGGATTAACGAACTCACACAAGCCAAAAAGAAGAACCATCCCTTCGAGCTTACAGAAAGGATTCAGGGTGGGTTAAAAGGATACTCAATTTTCGTTCAGTTGGATAGACCAATTACCTTGAATATTGCTGAAGTCCATGAATTTAAATCCTCTTCAAACCTCATTAGCTTGCCACTGAAGTACTTGCAAACACTAAAGAGCACTGCATCCTATTTCTAGACTAGACACCAATCACCCTTTTTGATATTGTACTTTGATAAATTATGATCTTCATAGGTAAAGGGATAAGGACCAGCAGGAAAAAAGTAACACACAAAGTTTCGAATTACAATGGGAAGAGTTTACTTGGAGGATGCCAAAAAGGATTTAACATTATATAGGATGTTAGAAAATAAAAATCTTCAAGTTGAAAAAACGAAATTTCCTGTAAATATAAATCTTACTTCCAGTTTGAAAAACCACTTTTTCACTAGTCAGATTGACTTTACCCCAAGTAAATCTGAACTAGAAGGCTAAGCGGACAAAATTTAGCTTTACTTCTTGTTTCAAAGTTGATCTAACCCTTTTTTTTTAACGTTGGGATATTCACAATGAAAGAAGAAATGCATGAGTAGACAAATCAATAACATAATATGCTTAGATATAAAAGATCAAGTAAATTCTTGGTCTGGTCTAAATACTTGGATACTCAAGGTGAAGGCAGAAATGCAAGAATAGTTTAGATAGTCCTATCAAGCCCAAAAGATTTAAGAACTTCTGCTTAGAAGACATAATCAATTAGATTTGAGCATGAGTAAGACATAATAAATATCAAGACTAGAAAAGTTCTCATGAGGGATAACAAAGCCAAGCCTATGATTTTTTAAAGTGCAACAGGAATCACAAAAATGCACAATGAAAAAAAGCATTCTATAAATTTAGATTAAATTTACTCTAAAATAATCCTCATGGTTTCAAGATGAACCAATGAGATTAAATAACATCCCAAATAATAATTGATACATAGATTATGCTCAGGGTAGATTACAGAATGCTAGCAACCTTGAAGGTTAGAAAATGAGATGAACTTATAAATTCTGGATTAAGGTCAATATGACGGCTTTGTCATCTGACCATATGGCATAAGGTTAGGGTAGTTGCTGACACCAGCTACGACTTTGTGAATAGAACAGCCAAAATCACTCATTAGCCCAAATGATTCGAATAAAGCTAACCATGATAATGTTTAAGAAGATAATAACAAATTATGTGCCTAGGCTTATTGCCATTTTGCATTTCCAAAGTGCACAGGATAAGGAAAAGAAGGATTCAGTATGTGGAAAGATGTCTATACCAAAATTCCTTGTTCATCAAGTTTCTTCGTGAGAGAGTGAACATTAGCAACTCTTAAAGATCATGGTAAGAACCGAGGTTTAGGCACTTTTAGCATGTACAACTGAGAGCAAAAGACGATTTATGAAGGAGATAAGTTGAATTAATGTGAAAGAATATGAAGGTTTAGACCTAAACTAAGTATGGTAGCCAAAAATTGTGCCGAAAGATTTATGTAATGAAATTAACTCAACATTCAGTATTAACAACAATGGAAGGCAAAGAAGGAACCACGAAGCTAACCCATAATAGATCAGTTGAGGCTATATAGATGATGATGATGTTGTATCACACATCTCTATGATCAAGATGTCAACCACTTAAGTCAATAAATACTTTTTTAGGGAAATGCCAACTTTTCATAAATACCACAACTCGTGCAATCAGTTATCCACCTTAAAAGTTTATGTTGTAGATATGACTCTAGGTGCAAGAATACACCTCAAGAGAAACATGTCTAGTGAGTAGGATGATAAGAGAACAATCACACTCAATGAACAACTTGATCTCATTCATATAATACTCATTTATGTTTATTTATTACATAATCGAACAAACTTAAATAAAATTTTAAAAAATCGCATATGCATGAACAAGTTTAAACAATAAGTATGTTTAAGAACATCCTTATTTCTTATTTAGTGGCATACTAAGAATAAAATAAAATACTCATTTAATAATGGATTGATTTTTTAGGTAATGACTTATTTTATGTTACTATATCAATTTCCTTATAATTTATATATTTTAAAAATTAAGTACATAATTAGATGCATATGTATGATGAAAATATCAAACAAATAACTAGATTGATAGATTTAAATATTTTTCTTACTAATACTTAAACTTCAACAAACAACTTAAATAACACCTAATGAATTATGTCAACTTTAATCAAAATCTATTAATTCAATTATGTTTGATAATTAGGCTATTTATTTAAATTATTAACATCAAATATGTAATTTATTAGGATTGATTAAAGCTCGATTTCAGCTTGAACTCGATGAGACAGCTAGAAACAAGCTTGAATAATGTTTTAAATCTCGAATCATATTTAAAATTAGCTCCAACTTGATAAAAAAATAAATGAACGGATGTAAACAATATAGTGCTAAGCTTAACGCAGTTCATTTACTGCCCTAAAATTAAAATTTAACAAGAGAATATATAAATCGCCAAAATAACAATTAATAATGTGAACAATACCTGAATATTACTAGCCAAACCGTCGGAACTTTTTACAAATGCTTTTCCGAACAACTTGTCAAAAATAGAAGTAGAATGGTCCGGGGTAGCTGCTTCAACTCTACCAGATCCTGCCTCCTTTTTGTGAAAAGAATCATGTGGCATGTCCTCTTCCCAAACTTCGCTGACTTCCTCAATAACAGAAGTATTGAAAGAAATGTTACCAAAACCAACACCAGGCACAATTGAAGAGGGTGCAGCTTCATCAGCAGACTGCAAGGCCACGCTCTTCAGCTTGTTTACCTGCAAATTCATTTCAAATATGAGCAATCAAGTTGTTCGCATTTTCTTAATCATTACCCTGCCACATGAAAGACTTGCAATTCATTAAAGACCCGGTAACATGATCAAGTGACAGTGATTGAATTTTTAATAGCAAAAATAGATAAAATAGATTGGAGCCGAATTTAATTGTTATACGAATAGTTTAACAGCAAGCCAACATCAGACCTTTATCCCACTATATGGGGTCGGCAATATGAATTCTTTTCCTCCATTGTATACTGCTAAGAGTCAAATTCTCATTTAAATTTAATAAAACAAAATATCATTTCTAATATTTTCTTGCCAATTCTTTCTAGTTTTACCTCTACCTTTCTTAACACTACTCAAATGAAAACTTTTAGGCTCTAAGGTTGACCTCCATAATTCAAGTTTTCCTTCAACTATCTCTCTAGTCTTATTAACAAGAAGAATATCATCAATAAAAAGCATACACCAGGGAACATCATCTTGTAAATGTCTAGTAAGATCATCCATGACTAAAGCAAAAAGATATGAGCTTATCGTTAATCCTTAATGTAATCTAACTGAAATAGGAAAATACTTGGTCAAACAACCTTGTGTTTGAACACAAGTAATAGCTCCAACATACATATCTTTAATGACTTGAATATAAGCATTATTAACTTCTTTCTTTTCTAAAACTCTCCAGAGCACTTCTCTTGGAATTTTCTCATATGCTTTCTCTAACTCAATAAATATCATAAGTAGATCCTCTTTATTCTCTCGATAATTCTCCATCAAACTTCTCAATAAATGTATAGCTTCCATAGTAGACCTACCAGGCCTGAATCCAAATTAATTTTGAGAAACATTAGTATCATGTCAAAACCTATGCTCAATCACTCTTTCTCATAGTTTTAAAGTTGACACATTAACTTAATTCCTCTATAATTCGCATACTCATGCGCACCACCTTTATTCTTAAAAATAGAAATCAACACACTTCTACTCCACTCATCTGACATCTTTTGAGTCTTTAAAATAATAGTAAATATTTTGTAAGCTAAGAAATACCATCATCTTCTAAGAATTTTCACAGCTCTATTGGAATATCATTAGGTCAAACCGCTTTTCCACACTTCATTTTCTTTAAGGCCTCTCTGACTTCAATTTTATTAATACGAATATAAAAAATAAATATATACTTTCATTAAAGGTGATAGGATCACTAAAGTCAATCTATTTTCACAATCTCCATTGAAAAGCTTATCGAAATATCTCATCCACCTTTATTGAATATCCTCTTCTAATAAAACCACTTTTTGATCTTAATCTTTAATGCACTTCACTTGAATTAGATCCTTACTTTACCCATCTCCTTATTTGGTTAGCTTATACATACATATTTCATCTTTCTTAGTATCTAATCTATTATATAAATCACTAAAAGCTAAATTCTTTACATCGCATATCTACTCTCATTTCGGATGCTATGATCACTAAAGTCAATCATATTTTCACAATCTTCATTGAAAAGTTTACCGAAATATCTCATCCACCTTTGTTGAATATCCTCTTCTAATAAAACCACTTTTTGATCTTAATCCTTAATGCACTTCACTTAAATTAAATCCTTTACCTATCTCTTTATTTGGTTAGCTTATACATACATCTTTAACCTTTCTTATTATATAATCTATTATATAAATCATTAATAGCTAAATTCTTTGCATTGCATATTACTTTCTTAGATTCCTTATGGGCCCCCTTTATATTTTTCTGAACTTTTCAAGTTTTTACATCCAAACCAATTTTTATAACAAAGTTTTTTTTTAATCTTTTCTTCTATATTTTGATTCCAATGCCAACTATTTTTACTATTAAGGACTTTTTCTTTTGATACTCCAAGCATATCATTCTTTGCAACATTCTTAATATCACAAGCTATTTTTTTCACATAACATTATATTCCTAATACACAATCAAAATCTTAATATCTTGAATCTTACTCTGAAAAATATTTTTATTGGTATTTTTTAAATACCCCCATCTAATTCTAAGCTAACATTTTAGTTTAATTTTTATATTCTATCCCTTCATCTTAAAGTCCAAAACTAATAAGTGATCTCAGGTATATAAACTTTCACTCAGAATAACTTTAAAATATTTGTAATTTAAACGATCTATTTTTCTTATAAGAAAATAATCAATCTGAGTTTTACTATATCCATTCCTATAAATGATAAGGTACTCTCTTTTTTTAAATAAGGTATTAGCAATCACAAAATCATAAGTTAGAGAAAAATCTAATATGATTCTACCAACTTCATTAGCGCTTCAAACCTATAGCCACCATGAATGTTTTTAAAATCTTCTACCATCTACTAAAATGTCTATTTAAATCTCCTCCAACAAAAACTTTTTTCAAGAGGGTATATTTTGTATAAATTTTTCTAAATCATTTCAAAATTTTAATTTAGATCACATATCCAAACCTACTTGAGAAGTATAAGCACTTATAATATTAATAATCTGATATGCAAGAGGAGGCCCACCTTATGGGGCCTAAGGGGAGTTAATATTCACTATATAAGGAGAAAAAATTAGGAAAGCTTATTTAGGAAAAGAATGCTGATGTTAATTTAGATTGAGGAGGAAATCAGGAAAAGTTTATTTAAGGAAAGAGGGCCGATTTGAATTTAAATTTGAGAAGGAATTAGAAAGGTTTTATTTAAAAAAGGAAGACTGATTTTAATTCAGATTTGGGAGGAAATTAGAAAGATTTTATCAGGGGAAAGAGAGCTTATTTGAATTCAGATTTATGAGGGAAATATAATGGTTTATCTAAGGATAATTAGGTTGTTTTATTTTCATTATGTGATTTATATTTACTATAATTTTCTTAGGAGTTATTCCTAGTGGCATCTAAGGTTTGTGGGAGAGATGATCTATCTCTCCAATAGTAGATCAATTTTATCTTTCATTATTATTAAAAAAATTAATCAAAATCAACCACTATCTTCAAATTCTTACAGTTTTCTACTTGTTACCTTGCTATTTTTACTTCCAAAACTCATCAAATTGATATCTAAGTGAGATTTTTTGGAGACAAAGGCAGTAAAGAAGGTGGATGCGTCGGAAGGCGAAATGCAGCAATTCAAATCCAAGGTGGAGAAATTCTCAAACCTCGAAGGAAGATTTTCAACCATGGAGAATCGGATAGAAAGCCGATTTGGGGGGTTAGAGGAGATGAAGATGCTCATTGAGATGCAAACCAAAACTACACCGACGGTTTCGATTGCTAACCCTAACCGCGATTTGATCGGGATTCCCTTTGCCAAATCTAAAGAAAAAGAGATCGGGCAAGAAGAGTTCGAAGAGGAGAGTTTCTTCCATCAAGAGTGACTATGGCTCCAATGAGGGGCTAAATAGGGTTTTCTGGCGGGGGGCAACAAGGAGAAAATTTTTTAGAGGAGATGGTGAGGTGGCCGACCACTACGGGAGGCATGTTGGGCAATGAGAGTGGGCGACCGGAGATGAAGAGGGTCGAACTGAGCCATGGGGATCAGGTCAAGCAAGGAGGGTGGAAGAAAGGGAGGATTTCAACCCTCGATACACAGGGGAAATAGGGAGGGATCACGATAATCATTACATTGGAAGAGAAAAAAACTATTGAGGCAATGGTGATCCTAGGGTGAGGAAATTGAAGATGTCGGTATTCGAAAGGGAGCGAGGATATCCATGGGTGGGTATACTAGGTGGAGAGGTATTTCATAGTGAATGGGTTAAAAGAGAAGGAGAAGCTTACGGTCGAAGGACTATGTCTAGAGGGAAAAGCTCTCGCTTGGTTCCAGTGGAGGGAGGCTAGATACTCGATCCACTTTTGGGAAGAGTTTAAGAATTGCTTGTTGGAAAGTTTTCGAGCCATTCAGAAAGGAGACCTACACAAGCAATTCCTTGCCTTGACATAGGAGGGGGCTGTCATGGAGTACAGGGAAAGGTTTGAGTCACTGTCGAGGTGGTTAATGGGAATTTTGGAGGCAGTGTTCGAGGGAAATTTCATAAAAGGCCTCAAACCTGACATACGGGCAGACCATTGATTACTGAGGACGAGGGGATTGAAGGAGACCATGGAGCTAGCCCAGAAAATAGAGGACCGGAGGTGGATGGAGAGGACCGAAGACAGATGGAGAGGACCAGGGGGAGCGGAGTCATTGGAGGCTCCTACAGGAACCCCTCAACTTCATTGGCACTGAAGACTCAGACAATGTCATTTCAACGAGAGGCACCAAGGGAGAAGGTAAGCAAGATTGCCCCAGAGCAAACATCAAGAGCCTCAAAGAAGCAAAGATGCAGAACAAAAAGAGCGAAGGGTTTGTTATTCCGATGCAATGTGAAGTATACGCCCATCCATCAGTTTAAGGACTACACACTCCAGGTCTTTATAGTTTGTGCCAAGGTGGAGACCAACAACAAAGAGTTGGATGAGGAAGCAGAAGAGAGAGGGGAGCACCTACACCTTGATATAGCAAAAGTGTCCCTTAACTCAGTTGAGGGATTTACTCCAAATCACACCATGAAGGTGAGGGAATATATTAGGGAGCGGCCAGTGGTGGTCTTGGTGGATAGCAGAGCTACTTAGAACTTCATCTCAAATCAGGTCGTGGACCAATTGGGTTTGGTGTTCGAGGATACTAGGAGCTTTGGAGTCATGATGGGGATAGGGAAGGTGAAAAGGAGTAGGGGGATTTGCAAGAGGTTGGTGCTAACACTCTAGGGAATACATAAAGTGGAGGATTTTCTTCCCTTAGATTTGGGGAGCACTAATGTGATTATGGGGATGAAGTGGTTACAAATAATCAGGGAGACGAAGGTAGACATGAAATTTTTTACTATAGAGATTTAGGTGGAGGGGAAGAGGATGGTGTTGCGAGGAGATGACATCCTGTGTAGAACCCTGGTTTCACTCAAAACCATGGTCACGACGATACAGGGAGCCGAGCTGGGTTACTTGGTGAAGCTACAGAACCTTAATGAGTTGAAAGGGTTCTTAAGTCTCATCGGATACTACCGAACGTTTGTACGAGGGTATGGCACGAAAGCATGGCCATTGATGGAGCAGTTTAAGGACAATTTCAATTGAGGGGAAGCGGCAACATAGGTCTCCGAGTAGTTAAAGAGAGACATAACCAACATGACCGTATTAGCACTTTCTAACTTCAGTAGACCATTTGTGGTGGAGATGGTTGCATCAGGATGCAGACTAAGGACTGTGCTCATGTAGGATCATCAACCCATTGCTTACCTCAGCCAGGTGCTCACGACCAGGGAGAGGCTCAAGTTCGTATACAAGCGGGAGTTGATGGCGATCGTCTTAGCCATCCAAAAGTGGCGACCATATTGGTTGGGGCGACACTTTATTGCCAGGACGGACCAGAGAAATCTGAAGTGTCTACAAGAATAAAGGAGGGGGACTAAGGAGCATCAGGGATGGTTATCCAAGTTACTTGGACATGATTGTGTGATCTAGTATAGCCACGAATGCACTATCGAGGAAGACAGACGAGCCACAACTAACAGCTTTCTCAGTACCTAAGCGCTGAGGGGAAATAGAAGCACGGGAGGTACTAATCAAGTGGAATAACCTATCGGAGTACAAAGCCATATGGGATCCATATGAGATATCAAAAGAAAGTTATCATCCTTCCACCTTGAGGACAATGTGCTTTTTTTTTTGGGGGGGGGGGGGGGATTATTGATAAGCTAGGAGGGCCCAGGGGGAGTTAATATTCACTATGTAAGGAGGAGAAATCATGGGATAAATATTTAGGAAGGTTTATTTAAAGAAAGATGGCTGATTCAATTTAGATTGGGGAGGATATCAAGAAAAGTTTATTTAAGGAAAGAGAGCTGATTTGAATTTAAATTTGAGAGAAAATTAGGAAGGTTTTATTTAGTAAAAAAAAGCTGATTTGAATTCAGATTTGGGAGAAAATTAAGAAGATTTTATCAAAGGAAAGAGGGCTGATTTGAATTCAGATTTGGGAGGAAAATATAATGGTTTATTTAAGGGTAATTAGGTTGTTTTATTTTCATTATATGATTTATGTTTGTTGTAGTTTTCTTTGGAGTTGTTCCTAGCGACGTCTAGGGCTTGTGGAGAGCTAATCTACCTCTCAAATAGTAGATCAATTGTATCTTTCATTATTGTTAAATATTAATTAAAATCAGCCCCTATCTTCAAATTCTTACAGTTTTCTACTTGTTACATTGTTTTTTTTACTTCCAAAACACATCATAATCTTAGCATCAATAGTGATCATAATTCTATCAATGATTTCTACAACATTATCTTTCAAACTCTTATCTATAATCACACCTATACCATTTTGTAGTACGACTCCTACCCGAAAACCATAGCATAAATCCTAAACTATCAATCTTCATAGCCTTCTATCCAACCCATATAATCTTCAGAATGTATAGAATATTTATCTTCCTATGAAGCATAATATCTATTAATTCCATTAATTTGTCTGTAAAAAAATATATATTCCAAGTTCTTATACTAATCCTATTTTCTCATTCATTAATTTGTTTGTAAAAAAATATATATTCCAAGTTCTTATCCTAATCCTATTTTCTCGGACTCGCTTCTTTGCTCACATTCATCCATGATGTGAAAACTCTTGCTTATTTAACACCGCACTTAGGCACCAGTGCAACGACCCTTGTATGTACGGGTGTCAAAATGGGCTTTCGGGTCAGGTTCGGGTCCAACCCGAAATTGACCCGTCTCTATTTGACCGGACACGAACCCGAAAATGGGTCAGAAATCGAAAACCGAAACCAACCCGCCCTAAACCCAGGTAAACCCGACCCAACACTCTGAACTGGGCGTAGAGCAGGTGAGGAGTCAAGCGCGCGGGTTGCGGGTGCGAAGGGTCGAGTGGGCTAGCGCGGATGCAAGATGCGGGGTCAAGCCGCGAGCTCGGGCGCACAAGTGCGAGGTTGGCAACGCGCGCGGGGGTGAGGCACTAAAGCAGACCGCTGGTGCAGGACGCGGGGTAAAACGCGGGCGAGGCTAGCACAGGTGCGCCGTGCGAGGTGTGGGACACGGGATTGAGTCGAGTGACAAGGTGCGACCGGGATCCGGGTCATTTGGGTTAAATTTGGGTTTTCGGGTCAACTCGAACCAGACCTGATTTTTAAAATAGGTCAGAAATCCATACCCTGACCCAACCCGTTTGCCAAACAGGTTAACCCAAACCCAGAATTTTTTAGGTTTCGGGTCAGGTTGAATACTTTCACCACAACTAGAATTTTCTCAATAATTTGTCACCTCCTGTATTGCAAAATACCATGTAGCCAGTAGCAATTTATTCTTTGCAAACAGATATCATTGGTCTGCACAATTATTTTCATATTTCACAAACACTTTATGCTCTAAACATTAGATTGGAAGGTACTCGTAATTAACCTTCATTGACTAAACTTAATTTTCAAGCAGGAACACAACACAAATGCTATTGTTTTACATGATAATTTGAAATACAACCAGTATAACTTACATTTAGAAAAAGGAGGCGCCAAAAGAGGAATTGAAAACCTGACCAGTTGTCTCATCATCTTAATTTCTAAATTTTCCACCATCCACTATCCCTTCTACGTACTCCCCCGAACTCTCTCAAACCTAATCAGCACTAATGTAAAATAACTATTACCTTCGAAGCAAGGTCCTAGAAACATAATTTGATGTATTTTTTGGGTTCATTATGTTTTTTCTTGATCATTCACCACAACTGCTCATGGCTAGTTGAACTAAATTGGGAATGTATGACATAATATACTTATGAGATTAGGATGAGTACACAGCTAAATTATAGCTAGATTATTGTAAAGAGCCTTATATGAGATTGATTCAAATGTAAATGGAAAAATTTTATAAAATTGGTTCTAATCCATAAATTTACATGAAGAGTAAGCATTCATTTGTATCCATGGATCCAAATGCAAATTCAAATAAAAGAATTGATACGCCGCCAAAAATCACCTTGATCAGGCAAAATCTCGGTGCATATCCAAGTTGGAAACTTCCAAAATTAAATTCAAGACCATGTAAACTCCAATTTTAGCAAACTTATAGTCAAATTGAGCGACTCAATGACACAAACCCAATGACACAAAAATCGGTCCAATCTGAGCCTAAATGGGCCCAAATTAAGGGACCAAAACATATTTGAAAGGTTCAAAGCATTAATTGGACGACCAAATGATATCTAAGTATGGCATGCTTATAATCGAATCGAGCGGCTCGACAAGACGAGTTCAACAAGCCCAAGACCACAGCCCATCTGCGGACCGTCGTCAGATCACCGTCGAACCTCCACTGTCGCCAACCAACTATGGCCCCTCCGACCACCATCGCCCGCTGACTACAGTCCCCTGACCACCGTCGCCCAAGAATTACGATCTCTCTAACCACCGTTATCTGCTAACTACAGTCACACTTACCACCTTCACCCGATTGTCATCCTTCCGACCACCGTCGCCAGCTAACTACGGTCCCATTGACCACTGTCGCCCGATTACAGTCCTTCCGACCTCCGTCGCCCGCTAACTATGGTCCCTTTGACTACTGTCGCACGATTACGATCCTTTCAACCTACGTCGCCCACCGACTACGATCCCTTTGACCACCATCACCAAACTACAAACCTTCCGAACTTCTTTGTCCTCCGACTAGGGTCCATTCGACCACCGTCGCCCGACTACGGTCCTTCCGACCTCCGTCGTCTGCCGACTACGATCCTTCCGGCCACCATCACCTGACTATGGTTCTTCCTACCTCTGTCGTCCTCCGACTATAGTCCTTTCGACCACCATCGCCCGACTATGATCCTTTCGACCTCCGTCACCCGCCAACTATGGTCCCTCTGACTATTGTCGCCTGCAGAATACGATATTTCCGACCACTGTCACTTGCCAACTACAATCCTTCAGACCGCTGTTGCTTGCTGACTATGGTTCCTCCCACCTACATTGCCCACTGACTACGACCCCTCTGACCTCCGTCACCCGTCAACTACGTCTGATCACTGTCGCTCACTGACTACAATCCCTCCAACCTACATCACCCGCCGATTACAGTCTATCTGACCATTATCGTCCACCGATTATGGTCCCTCTAACATCTGTCGCATGCCGACTATGGTCCCTTCGATCTTTGTTGCCCGCCAACTACGGTCCCTCCAACCTCCGTCACCCGTCGACTACGACCCTTCGATCTCTATCACCCTCCGCCTACGATCCCTCTGACCATCATCGTTTGACAATGATCCTACTGACCAAACGAACATGCCGACACTCTCTCGAGAACAACTCTCATATCACTAGATTCTTCCAACTCCCACCATGTAATATGCTCTATATGATGTATACTTGCTAGATCAAGCCAAAGCCTTCACCCCAAGGAAGGCCTCATTTGTAATCAACAATAAACACTAGTATAATCATTTTAAATGGGCCAATCCCCATGGTTTTTCTCTTTTTCAAGATTTTTCACGTTAAAATCTTGGTGTCTCTTATGACTCTTGCACTCCTCTCTCCTATATGTCTATGTAATTGATCTTCATACAAAACTTTGACGTTACACTCTATATCTCTCTACTGCAGTCTATATCTCTCTACTGCAGCGAATGTTCCAGGATGCAATAGGAATATTTCTAACTCAAAATACTAGAAATTTTCATCACAATTCCAACTCATTATAAGAAACCAATCTTAATCAAAACACTAGAATCTTTCCATCACATCTCCCAACTCCTTTTGAGCCCCCATCAATGGTGTATATATAAATATAGTGAAGACCCCTGTGTTGTAAGGGATAAAAAAATAATAAATACGTAAATAGTAATTTGTATTATAAATACCCCAGGTAGACTTAAACGATTAAAGATGCAACAACAACAACATAAAGCCTTTATCCTACTACGTGGGTCAACTACATAAATCCTTTTACTCCATTGTATCCTGTTAAGAGTCAAATTCTCATTTAAATCTAATAAAAAAAAGATCATTTCTAATATTTTTAGCTAAATTTTTTTAGGTCTACTCTTCCTTTCTTAACATAGGTCAAATCTAATACATCTACTTTCCTAACTGAGTCATTAGAATGCCGATGTTTTATGTGACAAAACCATCTATGGCGACACTCTATAATCTTATCTGCCACCGGAGCTACTCCAACCTTTTCACATATATACTCATTTCACATTCTATCTATAAGAGTGAAGCTACTCATCCACCTGAGCATCCTCATCTCTGCAACACAAGTTAATTTTATGCTTCTCTTTTAATGGCCAACATTCTATGCCATAAAGCATTGCAGATCTCACCACCATCATATAGAATGTCCCTTAAATTTGAGGGGTACTTTCCTATCACACAACAGGCCCAATGCATTCCTCCACTTCAACCATCCAACTTGAAATCAACTAATAATAACGCCATCTATCCCTTTATCTTTTATAGCATAGTTGCATTCATAAATTTGCAATCTTATTTTTCGGAGAATGTTTACATTTAATACTTTGGTGCTTGCCTTGTGGACCACAACTGTCTTCAATTGAATATTTCTCATAATCATATTTTACGTATGCCTTGTCAGTAGGAAAGACATTTTAGTACTTGTTGAAATAAGAAGTGTGAGGTAACTCTGTTGTTAAGGAGATGCATCAGAAAGGAGGATTTTAGTAGAATCCTATTTAAGAATGTGCCCAAAAAGATAAATAGGTCAATTGGGTGTGCTTAAGTAGAAATATAAGTCAGTTGAGTGTCGAATCATATAAAAATTCCTTCAATTTATTTACTATCACACAATAGCTGTGATATTGTGATTTTCATTCTCTTAGTATTATTACACATATACTCTCATCATTCACTTGTAAACATACATTCATTAGGATTTTCCTTTAATTTCATAAAAATTTTAAACATAAATTCACCCCTCAGTTAAAGAAGGAGAAGGTTGTTTTTATAAGCCATGAGTTTGAACCACAGATTTTAGTGATTTATCACTCACCTTTCTCAATAAACAAAAAACGCATTGTCATCCATAATTATTAATTGGTGGCAAAACCTAGACTCTTATTTATGTCTTAACATACTTGAATTAAGATTCTCATGGCACAAATTCATCTTTCACTAGTACCTTAGAGTCATTTAGTGCATCCTCTTATATGTGACTTAATCCATAACTAACATGACCGATAAGGTAACTTTATCAACAACAACAACAACAACATCAAGCCTTTATCCCACTACGTGGGGTCGGCTACATGAATCCTTTTTCTCCATTGTGTCCTGTTAAAAGTCAAATTCTCGTTTAAATCTAATAAAGAAAGCTCATTTCTAATATTTTCTAACCAAGTCTTTTAGGTCTACCTCTACCTTTCTTAACATAAGTCAAATCTAAGACCTCTACTTTCCTAACCGAGTCATCGGGAGGCCGCCGTTTTATATGACCAAACCATCTAAGGCGACTCTCTCTAATCTTATCTTCCACTGGAGCAACTCCAACATTTTCACGAATATGCTAATTTCGTATCCTATCTCTAAGGGTAAAGCCACTCATCCACCTGAGCATCCTCATCTCTGCAACACTTAACTTAGAATTATGCTTCTCTTTTAATGGCCAACATATAAAAATTTTGAACAAGCTTAATGCAAATCATTTTAAAAAATCAAATACATATTAATCAAAAAATACGTCAAATGGGAAAATAACTAAATAGTTATAGGTAGGTCCTGACTGAAATAGAAAACCCTAATTAATATGAAAGAATTAACACAGCTATAACGACTTCATCCTCCATATGGACCCCCAATACATGATAGAATAATTCAGTAAATCACAACCCCACAATCTTGAAGCTAGACAAAAGTATGATTCCCAAACCCATCCACCTTTTCTCTATCATTATCTCTTTCTATCCATACTTTCATATAATCTTTATCAGCCTTGAACCCAAACGAACCTACTCATTTGCATTATATGCTACATTATATGTTGCATATATACCTATGTGACTCTTACTGAGAATAGTACGTGGGTGAACTCAAGTACTCTCAAGTAGACGGACTGGGGAAGGACCATAAACATTTTAGAGCAAATTAATCTTTTTTCTTTAAAATAGTAATCAGGTAAACCCTCTTGCTTCAAACAAAAAGTAAGCTATAAATTCTAAAATAATAATCACTTAATAAATGCAAAAAAGATGATTTGATGTTTATCTAAGAGGTCAGTTCATATATTTATCATGTTATCATTCATATAGTTTTCCCAATAACCATATCAAGCATGTATTGCACTTCCAAAAGATAGTTCTTGGTAATATCCTGTTAGTTGATTTTGTATCTGCTAAGCTAACTACTGCTTTTTTATATCTTATTAGAAATCACAATAGATTTCTATTATCTGACAGTATACATGAAATCTTGGAGATTAAACGTAACTAAGCACACTTCTTCAATCCAAAATTGATTCTATACATTGAATACAAATATCAAATGCACATTTAAATAACCATGCATCCATTTCTCAAATCATTGATAGTAAAAACACAGTTATTTGATTCACTTGTTTAACCCAAAACAACAAAATTTCACAAAAAGAATTGACTTGCCTTTTAAATAGAATGGAATTGATACCTAGTAAAAATGAGGTAGCTGTAGAATGAATCCAAAGAAAATTTAATACAAGATTGGAAGAGAATCACAAGAAATAAACAAATTGCATTTGTCAAAAAAAATTGGAATCTAGGACGGCAGGAGTAAATAAAAAGCCCTTCCAACGGCAGGAGTAAATAAAAAGCCCCTCCAAACCATTTTCCATATATAAGCTAATATTGAAAACATAATAAAAAGAGGAAAGCCAATATATTTCCACCTAATCAAATAACAAACATCCAACGCTAGATATAGTCATTATATAAAGAGATTTGAAATCTAGCCCTCAACAGCACAAACATTGTAAAGCATGAATAATTCCTAAACTATGTACCTGATTGTTTTTCTCCATTAGTATGCTTGCAAAACCAGGCGGAACAAGTGGCCGGGTTGCAGGAACATGGATAAAAGGAGAGGATTTTGAAGAATCGCAAGGCGAAAGAGAATCATCTACACATTCATCAGGTTTGCTTGTACTCTGTGTGCTTTTATCAGCATCAGAATTGTCTAATAGTACCGTTATGTCCAAGTCAAGGTTCCCTTTGTGAATATCGTTGCTATGTTTCTCTTGTAACGTTTTCTGCTGCTCTTTCCTCATTAACTCAAAGGACTCTAAATGGCCAATTAAAAAAGCAAAAAAAACATTCATTAATTAACTTGGATTGCATTCAAGTGTTTAAGCTAGAAAATAAAAACTAGTGTACAAATTTTGAAGAAAGCTGATTCCTGGTGTTGCTACCAAGCTAATGTAATACCTCTCCTCTTCCTTTCTTCTTCAGCTCTGTCCACATTCGAACATTCACTTGATCCAAAAGTTTCGTCATTACATAAATCACTGCCATCTTTGCGTGAATAAGGTGCAGCCTGATGGAAAGGATAACCCAAACTCACAAACTACATCTTACAAACTCTATCAATAAAGAAACGGCTGATCTACACCAAGTTACACCATCATATTGACATAAATAACCAAATGAAACCATCATTTTGAGAAACAAATGCAGAAAATTTCTTAACTAATAAATGAAATCAGATCTCAGAAAATTATACCTTATAAGGTCGTGGGGGTTGATAAGGCTCGGTACTTTTATTAAGCTGATAATGGCCATTACCCCGAGCCTTTGAGGCTGATGCTCCAGTAAATCCTGGAGTTCTAGCCAATGCACCACTTCCCAAAAGCCCATCATGCTCTGGATCTTGCCAAGTGCGCCGATTTTGATTTCCGAACCTTCTTCCAGAGTCTTCAGAATTCCAAAGTAAAATCAAATGGCATCAATAGAATAATTAAAATAAATAATACAAAGATGCAATATGTGGGCATTCATTTGAGGGGAAAAATGCCAAAACAAAGAAACATGCAAAATGACCTCACAGAACAGAGACAAATGTTCAAGCCAATAGGGCAAGTCAAATTGCTTTTCAAATAAATTTAAGAAATGCCAGTTAATGAAAAAAAAAAGGTTTAACTATCATGGAATTTATATTAGCACATTAGAAAAATAATGCAGAAGTTCGTGCAAATGAAAATGAAACAAAAAACAATACTTTAGAACCTGTTTGGGATTACTTTTATTTTCTTTTTTCTTTTAAATATGGATTGTTAGTGCGTTTTTAAAATGATTTTATATTTTATTTTAAAAACAAATCAAAATATTTTTAAAAACACTAAAAACAATTTTGGGGTCTTTGAGTGCTTTAAAATATAACTATCACTTTTAACCACTATCTGCCACCACTATTGCAGGCAACCATTATTATCGCCATAGCCTCACCAGCCGTCGCCGCTGTCCCACCGGCTACTACCACCACTACCGCATAAATCAAATCATTTGATATTTAATAAAAACTAAAAAAATGTTTTTAAGATACCTAAAATAAAAGTGATCTCACATGACCTCTTAACTTCAAGATCAACACAGTGAAAATACTTGGCATCATCATGTTACAATTTGACCATGTCATGTATGAGCATAACAATCAATAAACACCGCACCAAAACACACAAAATAGTAGCTAGAATAGCATTAAGATCCTGCAACAAATGAAAAGCCGATAATTGAATGAATATTTACAATAAAATATAAGAAATATGAAACCTCTGAGAGAGAACTTAAACTTCAGCAAGCTGTATGGTCAATATTTCAAATAAAACAATAAAAATACCACTCCAGCATTAAGAATGTTTGCTCTTTAAAAAGCTCTAAATACACCAAAGAAAAGAAATGGTAACTAAAATGAACATTGATGAAGACCTAAAATTAAATAGAAGACATTAAAGAACAGCTTTCTCAACAAAATATCTGATAAATCACTTTTTCTCTTTCCCTGCGTTGATTTCTTAGCACAGCATGAGGGCTAGTTTGGTCTAGTTTCTGCTTACAAAAAAAGGAGTTTTAGAAAAAGATGTTAAAAAAATAGAAGTTTAATAAAATGGAGTTTCAATAATGATATATTGTTTGAGTAATATTTTTTTTAAGTGCTTATTAATACGTGAAAACAGATTTAAATAGTTTGTTTAGGAGTTTAGCTTTAGTGATTTTATCATAAAAGACTAAATTACTCATATATAAAATTTAAGTATATGTAATTAATTTACATTATTTTACAAACTAAAATTAACATAAATTATATATGAATCTTCTAGGCATGCTAATATAAACTAAAGTGCCTCATGGTAGAATTTGTTATAATTAATCCATATGCCACAATTTATTAGATATTAAAGATGTTAGCTCGCATATTTGGAACAGTAAATGCATAAATTTGATATACTGTTTGGGTCATCCATGGTATTTAAGAGTAAATCACACCTAAATCACATTCATAATACAAAATCAATCACCTCGCTAATCAAATCACTTATATTCTACAGAAGACAATAATTCATAGTACTTAACACAACCAAATGCGTAAAGCACTTAAAAAAACCTACAGTTGACCAAAGTTGAAGGCCTTCAATTATATACCCGAAGCCATCGAAGACCTCTCTACTCTTTAGCTTATGCAATCTTAATAGATGAACAAAAACACATACGGGAGAGAGAGAGACAGAGAGGGGCAAAAAAGAGATCAGTCCGGGAGTTCTAATATTAGCTTGTAAGAAGCTTAGGGCTTGGAGCTCGACGGAGAGATGGCGGTGTTATACCCGTGTTGAAGGAAATGGCGGGTGCCCACATGTCAGTGTTGTTGCTTCCCGCTATTGTTACTATGCTCGAAACAGGAACAAAAACAGTCCTCTCTTTCTTAAATGCCCTTCTCCTCTCGAATCAGGCTCCATTGCTGAATCTGTCTCTGCTTCCATGTACACAGAGCTCAGCAGTTGTCAATGAAAGCATGAAGCATGAAACGGATGACTATTTCCTTCCAAAACAAACTTTTTTTTTCTTGTCGAAACTCCAATTCGCAACGAAATAAGCAGATAGGTAAAGAATTTTGTAACCGACCAAAAAACCGAGTTTAGCGAAAAGAAATTACGCTTAAGTTTTGATTCCAAACAGATGGACATAACTGATTTCGGCTTATGAAGACAAAGAACTGTGAAAAAAAGTCTAATCAAACTAGGCCTAAATAATGATTACCACCCAAGATATTATTGCTTACAGAATGCTGTAAGGTCAATATTTACAGTAAGCTGATTAACGGTAAATGAACGGAACCAATAGAAAAAGCCAATGATCAGTCAAAAGTTTTAAGGCAATTTTAGTAGAATATTCCCATAAGGGTAAGGGAAAATAGCATCTTTTCTATCATCAGACAGAGCATCAACTTATTGCACCTAGTTTCAATATTATTATCAGTTTCGATCTCTCCAGAACAACTTTCTGAATATAATGCTCTCGAACCTAGATGTTGCTACCATGGCTTCCAAGTAGGGCTATAAATTTCACTTGAGGATGGAAGATCTATGAAAAATCAAATCAGTTTTAGGCACGAATAAAAATAAATAAAATGATTATTAAAAATGTATTTAAATTGAGAGAGAGAGAGAGAGACGGAGATTAATAGATATATACACTTTATATATATATACATATAGCATGAATGTATGTGAATGTTTACATGTATGCATGTTGGGCCAAAAATTTTATTATAATCAAAACCAACGAGTTGGGCATGGCGTGAACAAAGCTTGGATCTAACCATTCACCAACTAAGCTTGCCTCATATCAAGATCGACCAACCGCTACTTCTAAACATGGATTTAATCTTAGATTGAATTGCCTTCAAACAGAAATTGACTCAAGAGAACGTCGGCCTTAAATTTAAGGAACAATTGAAAATAAAATATTTGAAAAGTAACTATTTACAAAAAATTCAATAGAGATTGAAAAACATTTAGTATCATCAAAAGAAACTTGGAGTCAACAAATAATAAAATACTTGATATCATATAAAATAATCAGTCACCAAAACAACTGCGATACATTAATCTGAGCCAAAAGCATGATACAAGGAAACTATTGAATCAAAGATTATATGTTGGCAATTACGAGAGATTCCAAGTTCAAAAGCATTTTGATTTAAAGAAAGTATCAAACCTTTTAGACCAACATCCAAATGGTTATAAATATAATTTCAATTAAGTATATACCATAACTTTTTTTTTTCTAAACATATAGCGCTATACAAACTAATTGCAGTTCTTGAAGTTCTTTCTTGCCAACATAATAAAAATGTGATCATCCTCAAACAGCTTAAACTAAATAGCATTACATGATTCAACCTTGTAAGAATTTAAACAGCTGATCTCCTAACTTGTGTAGATCCAACTGAACAAATTCACATGAAAAAAATGGTTTTCTTCTATTATAGTTCACCACCTTCACAAGAAAATTAATAAAATTATTTAGTAAAATTCAATCACTAGGCTGTGTTAAGTGCTAAAGAAACCGTGCATGTTATGAATTTCATAGGTACATCGAATGCCTAAAAACTTTATGCGCTTAGAAATGAATGCCTAAAATAAATGCTTACCAATCGTGTTAGCCACCTATTCATCAAACATGAGGTAATGGATAAGATGTCAAAGTGTCAGATTGTATACAGAGTAAAATAGGAGACATGTTTAAAGGGGACACCTAAATAAAACCCAACACTTCATCATAAGATTGGCTCATTTGTGTCAAGGTCCTAAAATTCTCAAATAATAGAAATACAAGAACAAGCCTACTTCTACAGCTCAACTACTAAATTAAATAAAATAGGGCTAAAAATTGAATCCACAAGAAGTCGAGATCCCAGTTAAAACTAGGCAGGTGAAATTGCATACCTGAAGCCACTCAATGCTTTTGACGATAACAAAAACCACCTATTATACCATGCAATTTGGTTGTCCAAATAAGCAAAAATAAAACACCATAAAATGAGTCTTCTAATGTCATAAACTCTTTATTTACAAAATCCTGTGATACTTGATTCAAATTTTTGCTAGTGGGTACTAGCTAGGTCAATTGATAAAGGCCTTTGGAAATTATTCCAAGGTCATGAGATTGAGTCCCGCCTACACCCAAAAAAATTATATAAAAATAAAACTTCCATAGCAATGCAGACCTGCATGATCATAAATATGTACAAAAAAAGAAAATTGCAACCTTGATATAGATCATAAAGTTTCTTCTCTAGTTAGTGAAGAATAAGGATGGAAACTTGTGATGAACTTATTGCTCAAACAATGTCATGTTAAAATGGGCAATCAACTTACAATTGTGACAAACTTATTGCTCAAATAATGGCATGTCAAAATGGGCTACCAACTCACAAAATGTAAGGGCTCCAAAGTCCAAAGTGAAAATAATCTTAATTCTTTAAACCTAATAGATGAATTGGATGGCTGAAACAGCCATATAACGCCAATCCCACAATGAATACTAACAACGTAATAAAGCTGGGTACGAAAGCTACATTTAGGCAATCATCTGCAGTAAAACAACACAATAACATCAATTTGCTTCAGATGTCCCAGAAAAGACTTTGGTTCAAGTTTTGGGCAAGCTCAATGGTAGAATTGATGCTAAAATCCTTCTAATAGAGTTATAGCTAGCATAGTAAACTTAAGTGAATGCATCTGTCCAACTATCTACGGACAGATGCAAATAAATCAAAATTCCACATATTATAACAGAGGAGCAAAAGAAGAAAACATCCACCAAAAAGCATGGCGGACAAAAGTAAGGAAAATCAAACAGACCTTGGGTAAAGGATTCCCGGTCGGACAGCAAGTCTCCTTCCCTGTCACTTGATCCAGATGACCGATTGTCCCACCTCGAGGATATCCCTTTTGTATAGCTGTTTGAATTTTCTGATCTATTCAGCGATAGTGAACCATTATCTCCCCGCCTTGAACCGTGCAAAGATAAGTTGCCGACACTTCTTTGCCGCTCAAATGCTGTATTAGTAGCTTCTTCAAGATCACTGCCCCTAGGAGAAAAAGAAATATGTGTATGGCCTAATTAATGATAGATAAAACTCAACAAGAAACAAATCGAATAAGAAAACAGAAAGTATACCTCAGGATTGATTTGTCCAATCCACTTGGTAACTTCTTGCAAGCATCCAACTCACTCAAAGACAAAAAAAAATCCCTCGTATACCTAATTCTCGGCTTCCTGAATCCAAAAACCAAGACAGCTTAGAAGCCGAAGAACATGAATTCGCCAATTCTTTCAGTAAACTAAGCAAATATCACAGGGATCGCTTACTTCTTATCCGATATAGGTGCGCTGCTTCCCATCGGGAATGGCAGCGACAATTGGCCCTCATTCTCTGAACTCATCCACGGAGTCACACTCGCTTAGCTCCTATATTACAGCTTGATAGGCGAGAAACAAATCAAAACCCTTCGAACCGTAGCTTTCATGCGAAAAAAAAGAAAAAAAAAACAAACAACAAGAGGAAACTACAAAAACCGACGCATGTTCCCTAACGCTGCAATAGTAAAGGGAGTCTCTATCAGAGGAAACCAAGGATGCCAGCCCAAAGAAAATCCTTCCTAATTGAAAAATAAAGCTTTACAAACCCTAGATAAGTCAGTCGAGCATTCCAGCCCCAAAATTGGTCCCTAGGGCGGAGATGAATATGTACAAAGGCGTGAAAGAATTCAGAAGTGGCAGAGATGGAGAGGGAACGGAGGAATCCAGGTCGTGGAGATCGATCGGTGGTTGGGATCAATCGTGGTAGAACAGGAATTTAGGAGTCCAGTAAACCTACAGGCGGTGAGCGATTGATGGGTTTCACCCTTGCATCGAAGGTTGTAAGGGTAGAGCGGGTTGAAGGGAAACGAATTTCTCTTCCCGTCTGCGACACGTAGAAAGAGGCAGAGCTGAGGTGGAGAACAAAGCAGGCGGGCAAAAAAATATACGGGGAGAGAGAGAGAGAGAGAGAGACGATGGCGAGAGGAAGGAGGGGGAGAGGTCACCAAAAGTAGAAGATCGCTTGGAGAATGGACGATCATTCGGTTCTTGGATTCATCTTGCTGCGTTTTCTCTTTTGGTTTTGGTTTTGGTTTTGGTTTTGATTTACTTGACCTGATGCAGCATTTTTTTTTTTTTTCCAATGCACGAGTCTGCCCATATCAGTTGCAGTAAATTACAGATGTATCATTGCATTCGAGCTATTTGAGGATCCGCTGCGGCAATTGAACAGGGAACATTGAGCCAGCTGCATGTAAATGAGGGGGGCATTACGGATGGTTCAATATTTAAGCTTGTCATCGAGAAAAGTTTTTATTGCATATCATTAACTGAGAATTCCTATATTATAACGAATATAATATTTAAAATATATTAAAATACATATATAGTTGTTGCGGACTCAAATATACACGGCGATAGAATTTAAATTTCCGTCTCAGCGTTGTACGTATATCCAGCACACAAACAGAAGAATAAAAGAACACCAGGATTTTTACGTGGAAAGCCCTGAAAAAGGGAAAAACCACGGGGCCACGCCCAGTTGAAAGAGTTCCACTAGTGTTGTTTGAAATACACGAGGCTGATTCGTCCTTTAAATTCAGGACGATCAGATTACAATGAGTATCAGTTATAAGGCCAAGCAGAGTTTCGACGTCACTCGGGTGTCCGGCAGAATTCCGGCGTCGCTTGAAAAGAAGTCTGGCGTCACTCGGGCATCGGGTAGAATTCTGGCGTCGGGCAGAATTCCGAGGTTGCTCCCGTGTCGGGCAAAGCTCCGGCGTCCCTCGGGCGCCTGGTGGTGCTTCGGTGGTGTTCCGGCGGTGCTCGAGGAGGAGCTGTTCCCTCCTAGGCTTCTCTTCTCTTCCTTCTCTTCTCCTCTTATTGGCTTGGGTCCTCTCTTAAGAGAAATGAGGGGCTATTTATAGTTTTTCTGGAGTGGCATAGCCCGTAAATATGTGAGGGATCAGGGGCGAATAAGGAGTGATCCGGATGAACGGCCGATATTGAATCCCTTGATCGTGAACCGTTTATCAAGCATTTGAAGGTCTTAATGATATCAGAATTCTACGATCTTGGGCTCGTTGGATTCGTCTCGTCTAGACGCTCGATTCGACTATAAGCTCGTCAAAATCGGAGGCCGTTTGGTAACTCAAATTGCTGTTTGATGCTTTCAATAGTGCTTCGGGTGCTTAGTTTGGACTTATTTGGGCTCGGATTGAGTCGAATTTGATGTCGTTGGGTTTGTATTTCCGAGACGCTCAGTTCGACTATAAGCTTGCTAAAATCGGAGTTTAGATGGTCTCCGAATTAATTTTTGAAGTTTCCAACTTGAGTTTTTCCTCGAGATTCGTGCCCGATCAAGATGATTTTTTGGCGATATATCAGTTGCCCCCCTATTTTCGGATGTCGAAGCTCCACGAGTCCGAAAATACTTGTTCCGGTATTTTACATTGGTCGAATCACAAAAAATTGCGTTCCAAAAATTAAATGTTTGCTCGAACCCAATCATAAAGGCCCCGTTGAGCTCTAAAAGTGTCAAAATTGAGTCCAGAACGTCGAAAAACGTGTCAGGGGACCCCAAAAATGTCGAATTTGGACCGGCCGGCCGCCGCCTGCCGCCGCCGCCTGCCGCGGCGCCCGCTCCAAAAGGCGCATCCGAAAATAGGGGGGTTACTATTATTTAAGACCGCGCGGTTACTATTTTTTAAAAAAAAAAATTTTTTTTTTAAATGTGGGGCCCACATACAATAAAAAAAAATTCAAAAAATCCGAAAAATTCTGAAAAAATTCCAAAAAATTCTGGAAAAATTCAAAAAAATTCGAACTTCCTTCTAGAAGCCCTCTCCCTCCAATTTTTAAATATTTTCCCCCCTTTTTCTTCAATAACTCCTTCTCTTTTCATCCTATAAATACACCCCTTGGGGTAGGGGTCAAAATGCTCCTTTCTTCCTCCTCTCCTGGCCTTCTAGCTTTTGGCATTCTGAGGCTTTCCGCCGTTTTTAAGTAGGTGACTTTCCCTACTTGATTCGGCGCCCCTCCTTTTGCGCAGAAGTTAGCGGCTTTCCCCCTTCCTCCCTCCGTTTTTCCTCCCTTTTTCTTCCTATTTCGGAGGCTTTCCGCAGTCTTTCGTAGGTGATTTTTTCTACTTAGATTTGCGCCCATCTTTAGTAAAGGAAGCAAAATGGGTGATCCTGCCTCCTCAAAAAATCCTTCAGAAGACCGTCCTGCGCAACGATCTGAAGTTCCAAAGAGGACCCAAAAGGCGCCGAAGGCTGACGATGTGATTTCCACCGTCACTGAGGACTCTTTTATCTCATTTAGGAAAAAATTTCATTTTCCTAATGATTTGGTGATGAAGGTGCCGGCCAGAACTGATCGTGTCTGCTTCCCTCCCCCTGGATATGTGACGGTGTATGAATTTAGTCTGCGAGCGGGGCTACGATTTCCTCCTTCTTCCGAACTAATCGACATTCTGACGATTTGTGGGGTATGCTTGTCTCAATTTTCCTACAGAGCAATGTCGATTGTGATGGGCCTGATCGTGCTTTTCAGAGATCGTGGAGTGGTACTTTCCTCAGAGTGCCTTTCTCGGATGGGGCGTCTCTTTAGCGATGCGCAGGGACGTATTTCATTCAGGTCCAAGTGGTTGGACATCTGCACTCGAGACCCCTCGAAAGGTTGGATCAGCAACTTTTTTTATGTGCAGAATGATTGGGGTCTTCAGGAGAAGTGGGGGAAGTTGAAAGAGTTACCTGTCCCCCTTCACATTGGAGCAGAAGATTTGCTGAGGATACTCAAACTCCCTGATTTAGATGCTCTACACTACGAGGTGCATTACTTGAGTAGATATGTAGATGAGGAGTACTTGTTCAAGGTCGGATTATCTACTCAAGCAGGGAGATCACATGCTCAAATATTGAAGAAGTCTGCTAGAGTTCCAGAAGTGGTTCCCCAAAAGAACCACTCCAAGCGACCAGGGAGCGAGGAAGGTTTGCAGGCATCGAGGAAGAAAAGGGCAGATGAAGTTTTGACAGTTGTTAGCAAAGATCCCCGAGCTTCTCCATCCAAGTCATATATTCCAGAGGATGTGTTAAACCATCAGTGCATCGGCCGCCGACGGGCTGAGGAGTTGGTGAGTTCTCCTTTACTTCTTCTCCTTTTTTACATTTCTTAAGGAATATATTTCTGATATTTTTCTTGTCTCAGTATTCTGATTTCAAGCTTGAGATGACCAAGACTCTGAAAGATGGGAACAAAGAGTTTGTGAAGGTTAAATACCTTCAGGGAGAGTACAAGAAGAAATATGACAGTAAAGTGAAGGAGATGAAGGTGGTGGAGGATCAGCTTGAGGGGTGTAGAACTGAGTTGGCGAATAAGATCACTTCAGTCTCTTCTCAGAATGAACGGATGGATCGTCTGCATATAGAGTTGGTGGAGGCACAAGCGACGATCAAGCAGCAGGAAAAGGCTCAGCAAGTCCTTGAGGCTGAGAATGAGAGGCTTCAGAGTGTACTGTCCGAGAAGGAGGCCCAGCAGTTGCCGGCAGCCGTTATTGAAGAGTTCAAGAAATCTTATGCTTTCAAGATCATTATTGAGGACCACATTCAGGAGGCTCGCATTCATATTTATGACATAGAGGTGAAGGCCTTGGAGACAGAGTGCGCAGAGGATGGCTTCATCAGGGGCTTCATGAAGGGTGTTCGGACAGTACATCGCAAGACTGGAGCGGAGATCGAGGGGTTGACTCCTAGCCAGGCTTCTGGTGATGCTTCTTCAGACTTTGGTGGTGAAGAGGTGGAGAGTGAGTTGCAGCGAGCTTTTGCCTTAGAGGAGGACGAGGATGACGTTGAGATTCTGTAGGATGTTTTGTATCACTTTGATTTCTTTCTAGTGATTGTATATATGCTCGATGTTGATATTTCTATCTGGTGTACTTGATGTTCAGTGATATATAAAGATGTTGTTGATGTTCTTTTCTCACATGCAAATGAAATTCACTTAGTTTTACTTCAGTTTGGATGAGAGTATTCTAATGAGCTCTTTTTTTTGACTTGAGCAAATGTGAGACATCCCTTTCTTTAAAGATTTTGACCTATCCGGGGTTATTAGTGAAAGCATTTGCTCGATACCCTTAACCTGTCCGGAAAAAGGTCAGATCAACTCCCTTTGGGATTGATCATCAAATGATTTTGATATTCAAGATATCCTCCTAGGATACTTGACCTATCCGAGGTTGTCAGTCAAAGCCTTTGCTTGATGACATTAACCTGTGCGGAAGTGGTCGGATCAAATCCCCCTGGGATTGATCATTCAGTGATTGAGATACAATATAGATTGTGTACTTCTCGAATCACAGAAAAAGAGTTTGGAGAGAAGAAACATTAGCACGACAAAGTGAATATCATATTGCTTCGTAACATGAGATAGCAGTTCCCTAGAATAACTTAGGGATACAAGAAAAAAGTTCTTCTATAATCAACACATAAGGGATGTACGAAAAACTTTATAACATGACTACAGGAGAAGATAAAATATAAGACAAACATAACACATAGACAGATAGTAGTATCAACTCCTACTGATAATATTTGTGAAGATTGCCCACATTCCAAGTTCGGAGAAGCATTTTTCCACCAGCATCCTTCAGTTTGAAGGTTCCAGGCTTGACCATAGCCGCTACCAAATAAGGACCCTCCCAGAGGGGGGAGAGCTTATTTCGCTGAGGGCCTTTTCCAGCGGCTTCAATGCTTCGTAGTACTAAGTCCCCAATAGTGATAGGGCAAGGTTTCACCCTTCGATTGTAGTGACGGGCAATTCTTTGGTGGTATGCAGCGGTTCTGAGTGAGGCTCCATCTCTTACTTCTGGGAGGAGATCCAAATTTGTTCTAAGCTTCTCCTCGTTACTTTTGAAGTCGAAAGTCTGAACTCTGTGGCTAGGAACTCCGATATCAACCGGTATGACTGCTTCTGTACCAAAGCAAAGGTTATATGGGGTTTCCCCTGTAGGAGTTCTAGCGGTGGTCCGATAAGCCTAGAGGACATTGGGGAGTTCTTCAGCCCATTGCCCCCCAGCCTTCCCTAGACGTGTCTTCAGCCCTTTCAGGATTGTTCAGTTTGTAACCTCTGTTTGCCCATTAGTTTGAGGATGGGTAACAGCTGTGTGAATGAGCTGAATATGAAAATCCCTACAAAAAGATATAAAGATCTTCCCAGTGAACTGTGTCCCGTTATCAGTGACGATTTTTGTGGAAATGCCAAAGCGACATATTATGTTCTTCCATAAAAATTGCTTGGCATTTGCTTCAGTAATCTTCGCCAAAGGTTCCGCCTCCACCCATTTGGTGAAGTAATCTACAGCCAAAATAATGAATTTTCGCTGTCCAGTCGCTATAGGAAAAGGTCCCATTATATCAATCCCCCATTAGGCAAAAGGCAAGGGGCTTTGAAGGGATGCAAGCTCCAGAACGGGTGTATGAGTGAGGTTAGAATGCAATTGACAGTTTTTGTACTTTCGTATGAATTCAAGTGTATCCTGTTTCATTGTAGGCCAATAGAATCCCTGTCTCATGATCTTGTAAGCTAACGCTCTTCCTCCCAGATGTTCTCCACATACTCCTGAATGAACTTTCCGAAGCACGTAATCAGCTTCTGATGGTGGGAGACACTTGAGGTACGGCCCAATGAAGGAGCGCTTATACAACTCGTTACCGATAATGGTGAAATTTGCAGCTTGTCTCCGAAGTCGTATTGCAGCTATAGGATCTTCGGGTAGCACCCCATCTTTCAGAAAAGACAAGATGGGTTCGATCCAAGATATCTCTCTTGGCTCGTCAATTGACTGTATGACCCATGGACCCTGAAAGCTTGGAAAGTGGATTTCCTCGATACATCTTCTCTTATAGATGTCCCCCATTGTTGATGTAGCAAGTTTAGAAAGAGCGTCTGCTCTTGCATTTTGTTCTCGGAGGATATGTATGATTTGATGCTCCCCTATACGGGCTAAGAGTAGCTTCACAATGCTATAATATTGAGCCAATTGTGGGTTGTGAATATCAAAATCCCCCTCCACCTGAGAGGCGAGTAGTTGGGAATCAGTGTGGGCTATTAGGTTCTGTACTTCACAGTCAATTGCTAGTCTCAACCCAGCAACAAGGGCCTCGTATTCTGCTATGTTGTTGGTTGCCGGGAACTTGAGTCGAAGCCCGTACTCAAGGGTAACCTTCTGTGGAGAGATTAATAAAATTCCAGCCCCAGCCCCAGAACTCCCTGAAGCTCCATCGACGTACAACGTCAAGCATGGAGAAGAAGGTGAAGCACTCGGTTGTACATCAGATACTGGAACGGTGCATTCAACTACGAAATCTGCTAGTGCTTGAGATTTAATATCAGGTCTAGGCAAGTAGTGGATATCAAATTCTCCCAGTTCTACATACCACTTAACAAGCCTGCCTGATGCTTCTTGCTTTTGCAGAATACTTTTTAGCGGCAGATTCGTGTAAACTCCAATTGAATGGGCTTGAAAGTAAGGGCGTAGTTTTCTGGCGGAATAAACTAACGCTAATGCTGCCTTATCTTCCAAAGGATAACGTCCCTCTACTTCAGATAAAATCTTACTAACATAGTAGATAGGACGTTGTATAGCATTTTTCTCTCGGACCAGAACCGAACTAATGGCTTGGATAGATACAGCCATATACAAATACAATATCTCTCCTGGTATTGGTTTAGAAAGTAGTGGCGGGGATGCCAAATACTTTCTCAATTGTTCAAAGGCTTCTTGACATTCATCTGTCCATTGAAACCCAGAGCTACGAGCACCTCTAAGTATCTTGAAGAAGGACAGATATTTGTCTCCTGAACGTGCCAGGAAACGAGATAGTGCCGCAATTCTCCCATTCAGCCTTTGGACCTCCTTGATGTTCTTTGGCGACACCATGTCCCTTAGTGCCTTGATCTTCTCCAGATTGGCTTCGATTCCTCTATGGGTTATCATAAACCCTAAAAACTTTCCAGAAGCGACTCCAAAAGCACATTTAGCGGGGTTGAGTCGTATATTATAATGCCTTAATAAGTGGAAACATTATTTCGGGTCAGAGATATGTTGTATTTTTTCTAGACTTTTTACCAACATATCGTCTACGTACACCTCCATAGTACGTCCAATAAGGCTTTTGAAAACCTTATTCATGAGACGCTGATAAGTTGCTCCAACATTTTTGAGCCCGAAGGGCATCACCCGGTAGCAGTACAATCCTTTATCTGTTTGAAAAGCTGTTGCTTCTTCATCAGCAAGATTCATTTTTATTTGATTGTAGCCGGAGTAGGCATCCATAAAGCTCAACATCTGATGACCAGAGGTGGTATCAACTAACTGATCGATACGAGGGAGCGGGAAACTATCCTTTAGGCAAGCTTTATTGAGATCAGTGTAATCTATACACATTCTCCAAGCTCCACTCCCCTTCCGTACCATGACAACATTTGCTAACCAAGTAGGATAGTGCACCTCTCGTATGAATCCGGCTTCTAAAAGTTTATCTACTTCTTGTTCAATTGCTTGCTGGCGATTTGGTGCAAAGTTTCTCTTCTTCTAGATAATCGGTTTGCACGTTGGATTGACTTTGAGGGAGTGAACGATCACTTCGGGGTCAATTCCAGGCATATCTGCTGGACGCCATGCAAAAATATCCTGATTTTCTCGTAGAAAAGCTGTAAAGTTTTTCTTCTCATCATCTGAGAGAAGTGATCCAATTCGCGCTGTCTTTGAAGGATGCTCTTCAGATATAGATACAGTAGTAAGGTCTTCCAGAGGGGAAGCTCTCTGAGGAATATCTTCGCTCCGCAGATCAAAGTCCTCGATGCTCAGGGTAATCGTTGGACGAGACTTGATCTGCCTAAGATAGCAGGTTTGCGCTATTTGCTGATCTCCGCATACTACACCGACTCCTGATGGGGTATGGAACTTCAGCTTGAGGTGAGGAATGGATGCGATGATCCCAAAAATTGACTGGAGCGGCCTCCCGAAGATGGCGTTATAAGCTGATTCTGACTTTACCATGATACATTGAATAGAGTGTGTAGTCTGTCGAGGAAATTCTCCAATATTAAGGAAAGTAGAGTAGAACAGGACATCTACGGAGCTTCCGTTGTCCACAAGAATTCTTTTGACATTGTAACACGGGTCACCAATGCCTGCGTTTATGACAAGAGGATCTTAATGGGGGTTTTTACTCCTTCTAGGTCGGAATCATCAAATGTGATGGAATGATCGATACGAGCCTTTTTTGGAGTTGGGTTTTCTTCCACAGTTAGAAAGACTTGGTCGGATAGTAAGGGGCATCCTGCGATTGTTTCAATTTCGTCAACCGTTATCCGGTTATTCACTGGCTGTCTTTGTGGTTGATTCTACCCCCCAGTGGGACGAGCTTTTTCTCGGGTAGGTAGATTCCCAATAAACTGTCGAAGATAGCCCTGACGGATGAGTCTTTCAATCTCCTCCTTAAGTTGCCTACAGGATTCTGTAGTGTGGCCACGACTACGATGAAAGTGGCAGTACTGATCTTGGTTTCCTGTATTCGGCTTCAAAGGATACGGCCACTTCACTTTGTCCTGATCTTGAATCGCCATCAACACATTTGCTCGAGATGTGTTGAGCGGAGTGTACTCCTTCTCCCGTCGGGGTTCTCGTCGTGGCAGTGGGGGTCTAGGAGGTAGATTGCTCTTCCCTTGCTTTTTCCGTTGTGATGATGGATTATCCATCTCAGGTGCTCCCTTGCGCTTCCCAGTGGGTTGCTCGAACTATTTTTTGTGAGCATTTATTGCCTCATCTGCTGATATCTGTGCTTCCACATGATGGATCAGGTCGGCATATGAATGAACAGTATCGCGCATGAGTGCCGAATAGAAGGGGCCAGGATGAAGTCCTCCAAGAAAGACCCCTCTGAGCAATTCTGGGTCTACTCCTGGGATTTATCGAGCCTCGATAGAAAACTGTTGAAAGTACTCTTTCAATGATTCTCCCTCGTTTTGACGGATCCCGAAAAGGTGAGAAGAATCCTTAGCGATTCTTCGGTTGGCAACAAACTGTTCGACGAATACTTTAGCTAATTTGACAAATGTGGGGATCGTTCCGGCTGGAAGTGAATAGAACCATGTTCGAGCTTGTCCTTTAAGAGTGGCAGGAAAAACCTGGCAAAGGAGCGTGTCTGAGGCTCGTTGAATATGCATGATGGTCCTGTAATGGTCGATGTGTTCATACGGGTTGGATGTCCCATCGTAGGATTCGATGCTTGGCAACTTAAAGCAGCCGGAATAGGGTGTTGAAGAATGGCTTCTGTCAGGGGTGACGACTCCTGGAAGTCCCACTGACGAAGAGGTTGCCTTACGCCTCCTGTAGGGAACTCCTCCCGGACCAATCGTCGCAGTTCGTGGCGTAGGGCATTGCGAGGGAACTCAGTAATGTGAGGTTGGGCTAGTTCCTCAGGGAGGTCTTGAGGAAGACGAGATTGTCGACCTGAAGGATGGGTAGAACTTGCTGTATCGGCGAGTTCATTATCTTGATGCGACTGCGAACGCCTCCTGAGTGGAGGAAGAGGAATCTCGTCTTGAAGATGTTCGATTTGAACAGCTTCGACACGTGGTGGATCTCGAGGGAGAAGAACCTCCTCCTGAGGTGCTAAGGTCGGTTGTCGAGTCTCTCGCAAGAGTTGTAGGATCTCGTTTTGAGATTCTTCTATTTTTCAAATTCTCTCTTCTAGGGAGGGTCCCGAGGTCCCCTCTCCAGGTGCGTTTTGCCCCCCGGGGTATAAAGAGGCAGATATCGGACGTCTATGATTCATAGACTGATTTCTGGATTGATGAGAGTGAGAGCGAGAGGCTCCTATGAGGCGACTGCTACGCCTAGTTGACCATCGTAGCAATACTTAAAGTTGTGGGATAAGTTCCCCACAGACGGCGCCAAACTGTTGCGGACTCAAATATACACGGCGATAGAATTTAAATTTCCATCTCAGCGTTGTACGTATATCCAGCACACAAACAGAAGAATAAAAGAACACCAGGATTTTTACATGGAAAGCCCTGAAAAAGGGAAAAACCACGGGGCCACGCCCAGTTGAAAGAGTTCCACTAGTGTTGTTTGAAATACACGAGGCTGATTCATCCTTTAAATTCAGGACGATCAGATTACAATGAGTATCAGTTATAAGGCCAAGCAGAGTTCCGACGTCACTCGGGTGTCCGGCAGAATTCTGGCGTCGCTTGAAAAGAAGTCTGGCGTCACTCGGGCGTCGGGTAGAATTCTGGCGTCGGGCAGAATTCCGAGGTTGCTCCCGTGTCGGGCAGAGCTCCGGCGTCCCTCGGGCGCCTGGTGGTGCTTCGGTGGTGTTCCGGCGGAGTTCTGGCGGTGTTCCGGCGGTGGTCGAGGAGGAGTTGTTCGCTCCTAGGCTTCTCTTCTCCTCTTCTTGGCTTGGGTCCTCTCTTAAGTGAAATGAGGGGCTATTTATAGTTTTTGTAGAGTGGCATAGCCCGTAAATATGTGAGGGATCAGGGGCGAATAGGGAGTGATCCGGATGAACGGCCGATATTGAATCCCTTGATCGTGAACCGTTTATCAAGCATTTGAAGATCTTAATGATATCAGAATTCTACGATCTTGGGCTCGTTGGATTCGTCTCGTCGAGACGCTCGATTCGACTATAAACTCGTCAAAATCGGAGGCCGTTTGGTAACTCAAATTGCTGTTTGATGCTTTCAACAGTGCTTCGGGTGCTTGGTTTGGACTTATTTGGGCTCAGATTGAGTCGAATTTGGTGTCGTTGGGTTCGTATTTCCGAGACGCTCAGTTCGACTATAAGCTTGCTAAAATCGGAGTTTAAATGGCCTCCGAATTAATTTTTGAAGTTTCCAACTTGAGTTTTTCCTCGAGATTCGTGCCCGATCAAGATGATTTTTTGGCGATATATCAATAGTAATCATTGAAAATATAATTATTGATTTGAGAATTATCCGTAAGGTCAAATTATAAAAAGGAGTGTGTTTAATACATAAATAAGTAGTTGGATAGTGTATTAAAAAAAATTTAAAAAGAAGCAAAACCGGAGCATGAAAATCCGGTTTTTAAGAAGCCGAAAACCAGAATTTTGTAATCCGGTTTCTTAAGAAACCGGATTTTCATCATCCGGTTTCTTAAGAAACCATTTTTTTTATATAAATTTTTTTTAAAATTTATATTTATATTAATAATTATTTTTAGATTATCAATTATTCATTTGAATGTATTAATGATATCAGAATTTCACGATCTTGGGCTCGTTGGATTCGACTCGTCGAGCCGCTCGATTCGACTATAAGCATGTCATGTTTGGAAACCATTTGGAAATCCAAATTATGGTTTGAACCTTCCAAATGTGCTTCAGGTCTTCGATTTGGACTCATTTGGCCTCGGATTGAGTCAAATTTGGTGTCGTTGGGTTTGTATTTTCGAGATGTTCAGTTCGACTAAAATTACTATAGAAATCGGATTTTGAAGATTATTTTCTAAGTTTTATAAATATAATTAATTATTTAACTTAGTTTCTAAAAATAAATAAAATAAAGAAACCGGATTATATATCTTACTAAGTTTTAGAAAATAAAGAAACCGGATTAGAAAATGGATTTTGAAAATCCGGTTTCTATAGTAAATTTTTTTAATTTGATTATTTAATTTAGAAAATAAATTTTTTATTAAAATGTTTATATTTGATATATAATCAAAAAATTAAATCGGAGACCATCTGAACTTTGATTTCAGTAAATTTATAGTCGAACTGAACGTCTCGAAAAGACAAACCCAACGACACTAAATTCGACTCAATCCGAGGCCAAATGAGTCCAAATCGAAGACCTGAAGCACATTTGGAAGGTTCAAACCATAATTTGGATTTCCAAATGATTTACAAACATGGCATGCTTATAGTTGAATCGAGTGGCTCGACGAGTCGAATCCAACGAGCCTAAGATCGTCAAATTCTGATATCATTAAGACATTCAAATGAATAATTGATAATCTAAAAATAATTATTAATATAAATATAAATTTTAAAAAGTTTTTATATAAAAAAATGGTTTCTTAAGAAAACGGATGATGAAAATCCGGTTTCTTAGAAACCGGATTTTCATGCTCCGGTTTTGCACCTTTTTAAATTTTTTTTAATACACGATCCAACTACTTATTTATATATTAAACACGCTCCTTTTTATAATTTAGCCTATCCGTAAATCACATTCAACTATATTGAGATTATTGAGTGAAAAAAAATTTGAGTAAAAAAGAATAATACTAGAGTAAGAAGGTTTGAGATTTCAATTAAATAGTATTGTGGTATAGAAAATTATATAAACTTAGATCACCCTCAACCTCTACTTATAAATTTGGATGAGGCTTGAGTATTTTAGAATTGGCTATATCTATTTCTTTAAGAAAAATAAGAAAAAATATCATAACTATGAAGCCTCATTGAAAGGTCTTATTTGAAGTAGTCATTTACAACGTTCTTAAGCGGTCGTCACCTTATCTTGTATTAATACTCGAGTAGTTGAGTTACCAATCAATAGTTTACTTTGAGAATTCATCTCTTCTTGAATAGTTATCTTGGTTAACTTCATAATAGTAGTCGTTAGAGCCCATTGATAAGCTGTACTCATTGATTGCGATGAGTTCTATGATCATGGTCACCTGCTTCAGAAAAATCTCTTATAAACAAGAAGTTTGAAATCAAGTAGACTTATTAACTTGGCTTGAACTAGCTTAATTTAGCTTGAAATGAGTCAACTTAGCTTGACTCATATATTTTGAATTTTTTTATGTATATTTAGTTCCTCGATTATCTTATATATTTGGAGTTTTACTACAAAAGAATAAAAGAATATGAAAAATATTATTTATTAACTAATCATAAATCCAATATAAATATTTATTTTAATATTATATATAAATTAATCAATTTTATATTTACTTGTCACATTTTTTAATTTTATCCTTGTTCACTAATACTTAACCCTTCAATAAGAGATTTGCACTTCAGGTTCAAATGCTTGCTTCTTCAATTTCTTGCTTCTTTTAAACTTTGTGCTCTATAACTTCTTTGTTCCTACTGAGAATGGATGTTCCAAAAGACAAGATTAATATCCGAAATGAATATATACTTGCTAGTCTATTCAAAAAGTGCAAGAAAGAAGAAACATCTTCTAAAATAAGGAAAAAAAGAGAGTGAAGATTGAGGAGACGAGGGCCGAAAGTGAGATCTGAGAACTCGTTTCTTTGCTTTAAGTCTCTTACAATCAACATTCTTCCTCCCCTATTGCTATAAAGATAGATGGTGCTCTACAAAGGACTACTCTCCTTTGTGATGATGTTGAAATTCAAAGAAAAGGCAAAAATAAACAATAAACAAATTTTAACTTAATAAATTATATAAATGTAATTATCTTGAACAACTTTTAATGCATTTCTTTTTCCTATGAGCAAGTTCTTATGTTAGATGCCTTGTGTTGAACCTCTTAGTTGCTAAGAATTTCCATATAAGAGAGTTGAAATTGATATTGTTATGGTTATGTCAAAGACTAATCTTGTTCAATCACACATGGAGGTTGAGAAAGTTGAAGTCGTTCAGCCACCTACTATAATAAGTATGGTTGAAGTCGCTCAGGCATCTTATGAAATAATGGCTATTGAAGACACCCAAATAACAGCTAGGCAACAAATTAATTAAGGGTTTAGTACTGAAGTCGACCAAAGAGTAACTAAAAGTATTACTTCTTCAACTCCATCTTGGGTAAAATTTTATTTAGATCTTATTGAAAGGTCTTCTTCGAATTTTCTTATTGAAATCCTTCCTCTTTTATCCTCCCTTTGGGTTAAGTTAGTTGTACAAGAGGATTTGAAGAAACACCTAAATTTAGTCACCTTAGTGCTAGAAACCTTAAAGAAATTTTTTTGGCAAACAATTGATAAAGGGAAGATGATAGCTTCAACTCTAAAAGAGTATTCCCAAAATATTCAAAATGCAACTTCTGCTACTCATAGAGAACTTATTTTTTGGGCTCCAATAATTCATGCCCCGGCTTCTTGCTAGGAGAAATTTAAGTAATATTTTTCTAATCTTCTTGATAGTAACAATGGTCTCTCAAATTTTCAAGGTTTTTATGTCATGTTGGATCTTCCATCTCCCATTTACTTTATGCTGATGATCTTTTTATTTTTGGCAAGGCTTCTATGGCCAATGCTCTCAATTTAAATAAAATTATGCTTGAGTTTAAGAATGTCTATGGCCTTAGGATTAATTTTGATAGGAGTTTCATTTTCTCCAAAGACACGCCTAATTATATTGATATTGCCAACATTCTCAATATTTCCTTGGGGGATGTCTTTATTAGTTATCTTGGGATTCCCATTGCTTCCAGGAAGCTTAGACTAGCTGATTTTTTCCCTATATTACAAAAGATCTCTAAGGTGTTGGAGGGCTGGAAGGCTAAGCTTTTATCCTTTGCTAGGAAAATTTAATTCATTAAATTTAGTATTTGGAACTCTCTATCCTTTTGGATTAGAAGTTCTATTTTACCTAAATCTTGTTGTAAATTCATTGATAAATGTTGTGCAAAGTTTATTTTTCATGTTCATATTCAAGGCAAAAAGCTACATCTTATGTGTTGGAGGAAACCTGTCTTCCAAAGAATTATGGGGGTCTTGGGGTTCCCGTGATTTCTACTTTAATTCATGTTTTTCCCTCTTCTTTGATTTGGAGATAACTTTCTTCCAATTCTCTCCTTAGTTGTTGGTTTAAAAATTCTTATATACCTTTTTGGAAGCCTATCTCTGGTAAAGCTTCTGCTTGGTGGAAACACTTGGTTAAGGTTGTCAATTTTATTAAATCTAATATTTCCTATAAGATTGGGGATGGCAATGACATTACTTTTTGGTGGGATCCTTTGTGTAGTGGAAACACTCTAGCTAATTTAGTCCCTGGTTCTAATGTTGACTTTCCCTATAATGCTTCTATGCCTGCTATTATTTCTAATAGGGATAGGGATATTCCATATTTTTGGTCCTCCTCCCTTCATAACTCTATCTCTACCATATGTATTAATTATTCTGGAAATGATCTCCCTCTTTGGAATAATATGGATAATCCTAATTTTAGAAACTTTATTAATGATTTTTATAAATCTTATGTTTTGATTGAATGGTAAAATAATATTTGGCATAAAAGGTTTTGTTTGAGCTTCTCCTCTTTTCCTTTGCTTGCTTTGGTTGGTGAGCTTAAAACTGTTGATCAACATAAGCTAAGGGGCATTCCAGCTAGCCCTATTTGTCCTCTTTGTAACTGCAATGATGAATAGGTTTCCCATTTATTTTATGACTATGATTTTTCGTTTAGCTTTTTAAGATCTGTATTTCTTAGAGCTATTATTTTTCTATTTAAGCCTAATATTTGTCAAGTTTTCAATTACATTTTTGGAGACCACAAGTTATATGTTATCAAAAAAAAAAATTACTGTTTGGCTATTTGTGCTTCCATCTACTATATTTAGAGAGAAAGGAATTATAGAAGGTATGGGGGCTTTCACTCTTGTATAAATACTACTTTGATTTTGTTAAGGAAGGCTATTAGACTTAAGATTACTAGTTGAAAATTTTTTGAGATATGCTTAAGCTTATTATTATAATACCTTTCTCTGGCTCTATGTCTTGTCTTATATGTTTTAATGGAGAATGTTCTTCCCGGTATCTTCTTTCCTCTGTGATTTTTGGTTTCATGGGGGCTAGATTGTTGGTTTTTGCTGGGGATGATGATGTGGCAGCCTTCCCCCAACCTTGATGGCCAAGGCTTTATGGAACTTGGGATTATTCTTGATGCTTATGGATGATCTTTTAGATGCTTAGAGTTTTGTTCTTTCCTCTATTATTTTCCTTTTCATTATGGATGTCTTCTATGTGGTTGTTGGGTACTCGAGCTATATGGACAATGATGTGGGTTCCTTCCTTCGCCCCCTGGATGGCTATTGGCTCTACTCTGGCAACCTTAGATGCTGGCTTAGGTTTTTGGGTTATTGTTGCTTTGGTTTTGGCTATTCTGAGATTTTGGGTACTGGGACTATATGGATGATGATGTTGTGCTTTTTTTGCTCCAAGGTTGGCCATTAGTTCTGTTTTGGCAAATTTTGAAGCTGCCAGTGGTTCTTGGGTTATCTATTAGATTTTCTATCTATTGGCTGGTGTCTCTGCTACATTCACATTGCTATGTTCAATCTGGCATGATTGCTAATTTTGGGTTGTTTATATACTGGATTGTTGTTTCATTTATAATCATTTGTCAATTTTGCTGCTACCTCCATAGGATGGTCAATTTCTTGGGCAAACAAGGGTGACTATTCAATATAGGTCATTTTTTGTAGGAAGGCATTGCCTAAGTCCTCAGTCTTACAGGCCTTGGTCCCTTTGTTTGTTTTTTTCCCCTTTTGATAACTTTCTTATTGAGGTTGTCCTATATAACCATTCGACCCATAGATGCTCTTTTTTATTATTGTATTTTATTTTCATCTCTTTTGAGGCTTCCTTTGTAATTGCTTTTTCATTTTAATGAAAGTGGGGCTTGCCTCGATATTATTCCAAAAAAAAAGGAATGTTTGTAGGTCAATTTTTCAAAAGGTGGATTATATTTAAGATAAGGCACTGTCCAAAGATTTTTACCTCATTATGGTAGCCGTGGGTTGCTTCATTTAAGAAAAACTTATTGTACTAGGGTGGATGTTTACCTAAGAGGATAACTTCAAGTCAACCTTAGTTGATAAAGGATTTTATACCATATCAAACATACCTTGTGATTCATTACTCGAGTGTTTTTTTAGTCATTATGGAACATACGGTCTTTGATCTTGATCGTGTAATTTAACCTTATCAAAGGGCCCCAACCATAATCATTTACCTATAATTTCAATTAGAGGTAGAACCATTAGAGATATGTGTCACTTCTTTACTAGTTGGATTTCATTGTAGAATGAATCATAAAAATATGCTTGATAAGAAATCGACTTATAGTGAGCTAAGGTTATTATCAAATTCATCATCATCAATGAACGATTATGGAGAGTGGATGGGTATTAGGGTGATGCATTTTCATTTGAAATATTTTAAAGTTTTATATACATTTTAGATTTTTTATGGTTTTATCTGGTAATGGCCCCGAAAAGATTTACATAAAGATTTAATTGTACTTTATAAGATAGAGTCCCTGGTTGAGATTTACTTTTTACACAACCATCATCATGGTAATATTAAACTCATTTGAAGTATTTATATTTGTATCACAAAAGATTTACTTTTAAAATAGACCCACTATTTATAATCTATTCTAATATAACCATCATTAGAGGATTTGTGTATTTTCATTTTGTTATTATTGACCTTGTTGACTCTACCAACTTACTTGCAAAGTATCAAGTTTTATCCGAGTTTAGTGAATTTCACCTAAAGTATTTTTAAATTTATTGTAATTTTATTATATTTTGTCTTGTTGCGGTCCCAAAATGATCTCTACATTAGGATTTGTTGGCATTTTTTAGATATATGGCTCCCTTCAATTGAGATTTAATTTCAACAAGGCTATCACGATGTTCAAATATTTTTACTTTATTATTTCTATGATTGTGAACTCTATCAACATCCTTGTAGATGATTGGGTCATGTTTACTTTTTCATTCACCTAGTATTCTTAGACAAAAAGTTCAAATATTTAGTTTAATTATCAAACTACATTCAGATAAATTTGATTTCTTATAAACTTGTACATGATTTAGAGATCATGCATATACTTTTCGATGCATTTGCACAGCACACTCATACACTTTTCAATTTATTTTACTTGATGCTTTTGTGTGCTTGTAAATGTTGGCATACGACATACTTACACATTTTTAAGATATATTCAATTTAAATTCATTTTTTTTATTTTAACACATGTAGCATTCTTGGACCTCAAGTTTACGAATTTGGTGTATTTAATCAAAGAACTTGTGGGTAAGTTTGAACTTAGAAAAGAATCTATTAAGGTGGGGAGAGCTTAATTCATTTTATTTTTGACCTACACAACATTCCCAGACATTATGTTTTGGGCTTTCAGCACATTCGATGTACCACGCGTGGGTATTTCAATTAAAAAAAAAAGAATTTCATTCAACTTAATTTTACCATGTAGCATTCTAAGGTTTTTCCATTTGAGCATTTAGCATATTTGTTGGAGCACATATGAAGATTTTGGATTTTCCTTCAATGGCATATATGATCTTGGATACTTTTACAAAATGTATTTACATGATTTTGGTGTAGTTGCATTGTGTAGTCATACATCTTTTAAATTTTGCACTTTTGGTACACCTATATAATGCACTTGCATGCTTTTTGAAGCATTTGCATAATTTATTTGCATGCCTTTTAATATATTTATGCACTTTTTAGTGTTCTTATATGACAAAATTACAATTTCTTGGTGCATTTGTATAGTATGAAGGCTCACTTTTTAATGCACTCATTTTATTGCATTTTTCTTAGTTCTAAAATTATTATGTGCTCTTAAAGTAGCTACATGCTTTTTGAGATAACAGCATGCTTCTCAAGGAAGTAAGGTAAAAAATTGTTATTCCAAATTATAGTTATTATATTACTTTATGCTTTTAATCCTTGCGTTTTGGCTAGAAAAAATATGAAAAATTCAATGAAATTGAACCAGTATCTGAACGCCACAAATTTAGCACCGCAGCACTAAAACTCATTTTAGTGCCATAGCGCCAAATCAGTAATGCCGTTGCAAAGAGCTCTTAGAAATATGAAGAACTAGATGGAGGGCTTAGCACTGAGATGCTATTCCGTCAGCACCGTAATGCCACAGAGGGAACGTTGCAGTAGAGAATCGCTCAATGTCATAGTGGAAGATGGCTAAACAGGCAAAATGATGCAATAGAATAGAGAACCAAAGTGACAATTAGTGAACTGGTACGTAGGTTCAACAATGCCACTACACTACCATGTCAGTGTCATGGTGCTAGTTCAATTATTTGAGAAAATTATAAATAATTGCTTTATTCTTTATGTAAAGAGGTTGGCTCATTAGAGAGGTGTGTAACTCAATGTAGAATCATATTGTGTGAGTGTGTGAGAGTCTGTAGGCTATCTTAAGAAGAGTGTACCTTACATTCTTGTATCTTGACTCTTGTATTGGAGTGGAGCAAAGAGAGGAAGTGCAAAGGGTTTGTATTATCATTTTGGGTCATTTCTAAAGTTTGTTTTACTTTATTTATCATATTATCTTGTATTTGTTAGTTGTAACTTGTTAATCCTTTACTTAAATAAATTGTTTAAAATTATTGTTGTGTGTTATATTGCCTCCATGTGTAGCTAAAAAAATTATTTGAATCTATGATGATTTGAAAGGCATGTATTGCTTAGAGTAGGTTTTATTCTTAAATATATCTTCATTATTTGAAAATTTGAAACCTTGAATTTTGATTATTTTGAAAATTTAAGTTAAAATTTCACTTTCCCTTTCTGTCACAAATGACCCTAACAACTTGTAAATGTTCCATTATGGAACAAAAGCTTTTATGCATGTTAATTTCCAGGAAAAAGAAAAGAATTAGAGAGATCTTAAATTTTGACTTTAATTTATTTGATTCTTAAGGATTTCAAAATATGCCTGAAGATTTTGACTCTTTCTCACTTCTCTAAAACTCAATGGTTGGAGGAAGGAGGTCCAAATTCTCATTTTTTTCATGCATACGCAATAGCTAGAAGGAATTGTAATATGATCAACCAAATTGCTCTTCCTAGTGGAGGTATAAAAATGATCCTGAAGTTATTCAATCAGAATTTGAGAAGTTTTTTCAGGAGAAATGGAAAAAGAGAATTTGCTCTTTGCAAAATTGGCCTTCTTTTGAATCTAAATATTAATTGAATAATGAGATGAAGCAGTTGCTGAATTCAGAATTCATAAAAGAGGATCTTTTTTATACAATTATGAAAATGGATAACAACAATCTCCTGGATCAGATGGGGTTAATGCATTCTTTTTCAAATCCTATTGGAATATTGTGAGTAAAGACACTTAGATAATAGAAAACTTCTACACTTTGGGGATAATGCCAGATTTCTAGAAAGAAACATTAGTGGTTCTAATTCCTAAAGTTCCAAATGCCTCTGAATTCTCTAAGTTCCGGCCCATTAGTTTATGTCAAACTATTTATAAAATGGTTACTAGCATGATTTTAAACAAATTGAAGTCTTGTCTTCGTTCTATCATTTCTGAGGAACAAGGAGCTTTTGTACCTGGAAGAACAATATCTGACAATTGTTTATTGGCTCAAAAGGTTCTAAATAAACTAAGATTCTCTAAGGAAAAACCTAGATTCATGCTCATCAAATTAGACATGGAACAAGCATACGATAGTATGTGTTGGGACACATTAAATTAGATATTAAGTTTGCTAGGCTTTCCAACTAGGATTGCTAACCTGATTTTTCAATGTGTAAGCCATTTGAAGTTCTCTATTATCATCAATGGAAGGAAGATGGATTGGATCATAGCTAAACGTGGTTTCCGACAAGGTTGACCATTATATCCTTGTCTTTTTATCTCGTGCTTTGAATTATTATTTAAAGCATTTCATGAAAAAGGTAATCAACTTAGAATTAAGCTTGCAGTTAATACAGAAAAAGTATCTCATCTATTGTATACGGATGATGTTCTAGTTATTTCAGAGGCTTCAAGAAAAATTGCCAAACTTCTTAAAAAAATTCTGATTAATTATTGTAACTGGACAGGACAATATGTTAATATGAACAAATTAATAATTTTGTATGGAAAATGAGTTTCTAGAATGAGGAAAAGAAAGATTAACAATCTTTTGGGATTCAAAATAGTTGATGAAATTATCTACTTAGGAGTTCAAATGGCAACGAGAAAATTGAAAGCTTCAGATTTTCAAACTGTATTGCATAAGGCAATGGAAACAAATCAATACTTGGGGTTCTCGTTCACTTTCATTAGCTAGTAGAATTTTATTAGTGAAGGCAGCTTTTTCTTCTATTCCTTCATTCATTATGACTCATTCAATGATTCCAAGAGGTGCTCTTAATGATATTGGCAAATTTTGTAGAATTTTTTTATGGCACAAAGAATAAGGAAGGAAAGGTATGCATTATATATCATAGAATATAATGTGTACTTCAATGAATGGGAGGTCTTGGCATTCAAGGAGCAGTTGAAAGACAAGGTCTTTTAAGAGCTCATTTAGCTTAGAATTTCATTCGAAAGCAAGATTCACTTTTAAACAAGAATTCTGAAGTCTAAGTGCGGAGAAGACATTTGGAATGAAGAAATAAAAAGAAATTCATCTCCCTCATGATGCATTATTAAAGGTGGAACTAATTTTTTGAAACCAATAATTAGATGGCAGGTATGTAATGGTTTAAAAAAAATATTACTAATAATATCTGAATTCTTGATAGATGCTTGTATAAATGGCCATCAACCTGTAATATGCTAGAACTTCATGACAATGTTGTGACTTCTCTTCTAAATGAAGAAGGAAAATGGGATCTAACATCGTTGAAGAGTTATATTTTGAAGAAATGGTTCAAATTATAATGAATATCCAATTTGCAAATGATTTAAGAGAGGACAGTCCAAAATTAATCTCTTCTAACACTGGAAAATCGATAACAGCTTTGGCATATGAGGCTTCTTATCAAAGTAATCAACAAGTTGGTATAAATCTAAAATGGTTTAAAAGACTAAAGATTTCTCCTAAGGAATTCTTATTTTGGTGGAGGCTTTGCAACAATCTCTTCCAACAAATATATGGCAGAATCATAGAAGATTACAAGATAATACATCTTGTTCGAGATCTTGTTAAAAAATGAAGATTTGGAACATATAGCTATTCATTGCAACAAGCTAAAAGAAGTAATGGAGATATTTAAATAATGGGGGTTTATTTTACTGAAATCTTTGAATCTATCTCACTATATTGAGTGTTTAAAGAAGGCATCTAGTGTTAATAAAGGATTTGCTAAACTATATGTATCAGTTGTTTATCACAATTGGAAAGCTAAAAATCTATTCAAACATGAAAAATCTATCATGTCAGCATCTATAATAGCAGCTCAATTTCTTACTCAATATACTTACCCTCATCTGTTTCCAATTAGACAGATCTAGGATACTAATCAACAAAATCTGCTATTGAATGCTTGGTATCCCAAGATTGGATCAAATTGAATGTTGATGCTTCCTTGTTGCAATCCAATATTGTGTCTATAGCTGGAGTGTTACGAGATGATAAAGGAAGAATGTTGATAGCTTATGGGAACCAATTTATTCATTGTGATATCTCTTTACTGGAACTGATTGCTATGTTGGATTTCAAAAGTTTTACACAAGATCAGATGAAGGACAAAAAGGAATCATTATGGAAGGTGATAATATGAATGCTATCAAGGTATTACAGAATTCAGTGATGAAGCCATCAGAAAGGATAAAGCCTGTTCAGAATTTAGACTTCTCTTTTCAAAAAAAATTTTAAGAATGTTATTTTCCATTATGTTTCTAGAGATTATAATAGAGTAGCAGATTTCTGCTCTCATTATGCCCTATTAGGAGATTGTTTTGGGATGTTTTTTAATTAGTGAACTTCCTACAGCTTTTGTTGACTTGTTATGGAAGGATTGTGATATGTTTTATATCACAAAGTAGGTTGTATCTTTCTTTTTTTTATTAATGCTATTTGTACATTTTTCAAAAAAAAAAAAATCGAAGCAAAGATGATTCAAACAATATATAAAATATTCCACTAGGGATTATTTATTTTTGTGTACGAGTCGTCACTTATAAGGAAAGGAGAAAAAGGATGAGTAGTTTGATTATCTTTGATAATTAAAAATTCATCAAAGCATCTTGACAACCCAAGGAGGAATTTCATATTATGATTGAAGTTTCATTCCATATTTAAGTTTATGAGTAACTCAAAGAAAGAAATATGAGTTTTCTAGTATTTTGGATTCCTTGTTCTAAGATAACTAAATGCAACATAATAAAACTTCCTTAGGGGAAATTTAACTTTTGCATGAGTTGTCAAAGAATAAGAGGAATATTTGAGCATCCTCGATAATAAAAACCCCAAGGAATAGAGTGATTCAACCAGTAGGAGTGTCCCTCAACTTCTAAAAAAAATTTATGGCTCAAATAGAGTGATTCATATATCCATAAATATCACTATAAGCATTTTAGCATCAAGAACCTATCTAAAATCTCATCCAAATTGGGAGGAATTCAAAAGGGAGTTGAAAATTCTTTAATAATGATTTGTTTATGCATTTGAATAAGGCTAGTTATGTAAATCCTACTAATGCATAACCAGCCCCACTATAAATTCATCTAGATTTATCATCCTTATGATTTTATTTGAAAATGATTTGATGATATAAAGATACCTACTCAAGCTATTAACTAAAGAGGTTTCAAAATTTAAATTTTATTAACCCAGATCAAAGCTCCCTACAAACTAAACTGGGTTCCTTATCTTCATTTTTTTATATTAAAATCTTACCTAAAGAGAGTTAAATTGGAGATAAAATTTTAATTTTCTCACATCACTCGCATTACATGTATTTTTATATCTAATGGAGCATCATTGCATGATCTCAAACTGAAAATTAAGATTCTCGTAGTCAATTGTTAAAAATATTGAAGAATAAATGTGTCTTTTAAGATTCAAGAATTAGAAAGGAAAACCATCTCCTTAGATTGCAAAATCATATCCCTCCTATGTCTAGTTAAGGTGCCTTTTTATTTCAATTCTCCAAATTATTCTATCATACCTCCATCGAGGCTTCATTATATGTTAAATTAAAGCATGACCATTGCATTAACTAAATTAAGTACAAGAAAAATTTAAAATAATGTTCAACATAACAAGTGTAAGAGTATATTTAAGTAAACATGCATCACCACAAATCACAACTCCAAAACTAAAGGATTAGCGAGCCATGGAATTTAATTCACATAGAACAATATTCATTTATCCAACAAAAAAAAAGATACAAGAGTAATTTAGTTTACTATGTCACCTAAAATAGCTTTTATAATCAAATACAAATGTTGGATGCTTTTCAAATTAATCTCCCTTAAGCATAAACCCTTCACACACTTTTCTCGCTCATAAACACTATATAATTTACAAAATAAACGGTCAACACTAAAAATTCTGAAAGAAAACTATTTATATTTAGTACAAGAGCTGTCATTGGTGCCATGGTGCTTGAATAGTAGGCGTCACGGTGCTCCTAATTGAACTAGCATTGAAATGCTGCTTGCGTGTCTCCATCATGATGCTGGTTTGAATCAATGTGACGCTTCCCTGTTGAACAGCTCCAACTTCCTTGTTATGGCACTGTTGGTGCTTTGATGCCATGGAACAACTATAATGCTAAAGTATTATATTTAGATGGACGTTGTAGCACTTGTTGGTGATGGGGTGCTCCTGAATATGACACTGGGTGATGAATTAATTATAATTTTTTATGAGATCATACCCACTGTGATGCCGACATCTAGCGCAGGATGCTTATGGCACTGTGGTAATTGAAGTTGTGGCGTTGGGGTGCCAAAATTATTTTGCAAAAATCTTGAGTGCTGTGGTGCCATTATTCTGTCAACTAGTATTAAGGCATTGAAGATGCTATGGTGCTGTGTAAACTGGCACCATGATGCTAGATCTAATTTCCCTTTTAAGCGCCTCTTCTTAGAATTTCCTGCACAACATCAACCAAAATAAACTTCTTCATAGGAAAGTATATACATAAATATTAACCATAATTCTCAGTAACAACGAGAAACCTTGACCTCTTAGGTAATACATTAACCCTATGGTTGAAGGTATTCAATAAAGCATAAATAAGCCTACTATTTAAGCAAATAATTTTGAATTAAAACCTTCCATAATTCAAATGCTGAAAAACTCACAGTTTAGGGGGGCAGCTTTAAAAGGCCCTAATTTTCGCATAGCTAGTTTCTTTAGATTTAGGCAATCTTTAAATATAATGGTGTTAGTGATGATACTATTAGACTTAGGTTTTTCCCATTTTCTCATAGGGATAAAGCAATATGTGGTTAAATTCATTACCTCAAGACTCAATAATAACTTGGAATGAACTTGCACATAAATTCTTAACCAAATACTTCCCACCTTCTAAAACTACCAAACCTAGAAATGACATCACATCCTTTATCCAGTTAAAAGGTGAATCCTTTTATGAATCATGAGAAAGATTTAAAGAATTGCTTATGAAATATCATCATCATTCCCTTCCTAATTTTTTAATAATTCAAACTTTTATAATAGCCTAATATGATCTCTTATATCAATTATAAATGCCATTGTTGGTGGTTCTCTGATGTCACAGCCCCTTGATAAGTCTTATTTTTTATTGAGGAGATGACTACCAACAATTTCCAATAGTCATTTGAAATCCTCAATCCTACAAAAGTGGCTAACATTTTATGAATTCGATGTTTTATCAATCTTAATAGCCTAAGTAGCTGACATTTCTAGAAAATTTGATAACATTAGAATCAATTTACCTCAAAAATCATCTATGATCATGGAAGAAGCTATTTATGGTATCTCTTATAATCCTAACATTTATGGAGTAGTGTTAATCAATGCTATCAATAATATAACCAATAACCCCTACTCAAATACTTATAATCCAGGCTTAAGAAATCATCCAAATTTGAGCTGAAATAATAATCAAAATAATAACACTAACTGGAATTCTAATCAACCAAATTAAGTAGGGAATTGGAACCACCTTTGATTTCAATCTAGCTTGCAATCGACCTCATTAATATTTCTTTAAAATCAATATTGAACTGCATAAGAATTAATTGAGGTCAATTCAATTACACACATTACATTTGAGAATATCTAGTTCATGATTCAATTTGAGCACGATTCCACCTTGACGCCATCATCAATTTTGAAATTGAATTAATTGATTATTATTATGAGTTGAGCAAAGTACAAATTAATCATAACTCATTTGATTTTTATCAAACAAATTCAATCGAGCATCATTGAGTGGTTTGAATTAATTATAGTGAATTTTAACCTTGACAACTTTGATTGACTCAATTTAACCCGTTTTAGCACAATATATATTAAATTGATGTCGATCAACCCAAGTTAATTCAATTGGCATAATTTAATCCAAAATTTGAAGATTTGATATGTTTAGTTCAGCTTTCATTAGCCATTTAACTCTCAAAACCCCTCTAAAGAAAGAAGGTGTCTAAGATTTCTAAGAGACGAATGGGGGGATATTTTGCATGGCATCATCACACTTTTTCAGCCCAATTGCTTATGTGTGCAATCCATAGAGCGAACAAGGTGGAGGCAGAAGGGAGAAACGAGCAGAGGAGGAGACAAGCATGATTTAAAGAGGAAAAAATGACAATCCGATAATCTCCATCTCTTTCTCTTCTTTTTCCTTTTCTTATTCTCCTTCCCTTCTCCTTGTTCTTCTTTTTCCTCTCATTCATCTTCTTCTTCTTTTCTATTTTTCCTTGCTTACAAGCTATAGCAACTTTCTTTTCTTCTCACTATGATCAAGAACAAGTTACATTTACATATATCTATTAGAATTTATAAACACACATAGATCATTTCCTCTTCATTCAAATAGTTTTATGTTGTTCTATTTCCCAACATAAACAATCTAGATTCATGAAGTTAGATGGTTGCATTGTCCTGTTCTATTTACTTTAATGACTACATTTCATTCCTTTTACTGTTGATCATTTCATTTTTATGACAAATAAAGGGATGAAAGTGGAAATTATTGCTTAAAAGAGAATTGGAGCTATGTTTCCTTGTCAAAAATGCTAAAGCCTATAGCCATTTTGCTTGAATTGAATTTCTTGCAAGAATGAAGGGTTGTGGATTAGGCTAATTTATTTCTTTTCTTCTTAATACCTAGTCATTGTTCTTTTAAACAAATTAAATGGTGTTTGGGACGTCTAATGATGGATCTCACTTATACTAGAGTTGTGCCCGTTTGAATCTCTTTCATAAAAATTGGAAGAAATTTTAGTGCATGTTTCTATTATGGAATATAAGTGATGAATGCCAAAGTTATCTTTATTATTTTCCTTTAATAAATTGAAATAATGAAGAAGATTTTCATGCTCTTCATTGAGGAAAGAAGGATTTCCATTGATGTGTGAAAGTTTGTTGGAGTGCATATAAATATATATGATTTCATTTTGTATGGTTGCATTTTCTCGTTTCTCTTTTCTTCTTTACAAAATCTAAGAGAATAAGTGGTTATTGCAATTTCTTTTAGAATTAGAGGAGATTATAGATTCTCTTTCTTCAGAAATTTGCAAGCCATCAATCTTGAGATTCTTTATTATAAAATGTGCATTCAAACAAATATTTAAGATATTTTCTTTTATCCGTTTGTTGAAAGATTAAATATTCATGCATTGCTTTACTTCAAATCTTGATTAAATCTTAAACAATACATAAGAGGGCAAGGAGATGAAGATTTCCTATATTTATATACATATATAGCTTATCAGATGGAATGATAGGAGTTATTCATATCCCATAAACTGATGGTGGTTGCATTTTTGGATGGCTACACTTCTTTACTTCTTTTTCTTGAGTGGTTGTACCAATTCTCTTTTCCATTCTAAGTAAAAGAAGCTATAAAAAGTTTCTCTACTTATCTCTATTTTGGGGGTAGAGTGAGTATTATGTGGAAATTAAACATGAAACTTGAAGGTTGTTCTTTTTTTTTTTTTTTGAAAGTTGCGAATTGCATTAGATAGAAAACTAATTACAAGTAATAAAAGGATCACATTCCTTCTTTAATAAACCAAGCAAAGGAGAAGGAATGTTGCAAAAAGAAAAACTATCAAAAAGAAAACTGTTTTGTAATGCCAAAGTAGCACATAAATCTGCTACTTTGTTACAGTCTCTATTAACATGATGAAAAATGACCTTGTTGAAATCATTTAGATAGAATAGCTCCTTTGCCACCCAATTTGCCAGTTGCCACTTTGATTTATTCATTGAATCTTGGATGAAGTTGATAATGTGGAGATTATCACCTTCAATTTTTACTCCTTTGCTATCCATCATCCAACTTTGAAATAACTCCCTAATTGCTAAGACCGCCTCTAATTTGAGTTGTGCCACATCCCAATGAATTCTTTTCTTCCCAAAAGCAAGAAGAATCCTTGCTTTCTAGTCTCTAAATACTCCTCCAATCCCAGCTAGATTAGAACTCAAAATCAAAGCATCCACATTAATTTTAATCCATTCAAGTGATGGAGGGTGCCAAGCATTGTGACACTTCCTAAGGAGATTAACACCCCAATTATCTAGCATTGGACTTGATTGTATCATAGCTATAGACAAGACATTGGATGCAACCATCGAACTTGACATAGCAGGCTTACCATGTCTTACTTCATTTTGATTTTTCCAAGATAAGAAAACTGCTGCACAATACATCTTTACTGTGTTAGAATATCGAAAAGAAAGACTTCTGAGTTCCTCCAAATAGCTCTCCAAAGAATGAAATATTGGAATACTAAAGCCCCAATCTCTAAGCTTTAGAATAATCTCAGTTAGATATTTGTAGTGAACCACAATATGAGCATAATTTTCTACTTCTTGGCACCCCCTAGCACAGGAGTCATCATAACAAAGGCTTCTATATTTAAGGAAATGATTTATTGAATAGCATGCTTACTCAACCTCCACCTAAACAATTCCACTCTTGGATTGAGTTTCATCTTCCTTAGCCGTTTAGTATATCCACAATCATCCTCCTTGAAACTGCCTTTCATAACTTCTTCATACGACATAGCATAGATGGATCTATCTGAATGCTGGAACATAGTTTCCACTTGATCATCATCCAATGTGGCACTAGTAGGAACATGAAAAATCAACATTATGAGGTCATTATGGAAATAACGCTGAAGCTCCAGCACGTTCCAGCTACCATCACTGGATATGAATTGGTGAAGCATTACTCCCTCCAAACCCACAAAATCCGCAAAGGTTGGCCACATATTAAAGCATTTATCTAGTAGCCAAATGTCATTCACCACACTGATTCTATTACCATTACCCACTTTCCATTTAATAATGGGTTTAAGATGTTTACCACCATCTACCAGAATTTTCCATGCACATGACACACTTTTCTTGCATTCTCCCTTCAAAATGTTATCACCATACGTTGCAATCATATTCTTATGGAGTAAGGAATTTGGATTTTGGATGAAATTCCACACCAATCTTGGTCTTAGTGGGCCAACTGTATGAGCAACCGAGTGCACCCCTAGTCCTCTAACATTTCTTGGTTTATATATATCATCCCAAGTTACATAATGCAACCCTTTTTCCCCATTTGGTTTGTGCCAAATGAAATCCCTACAAAATTTATCCAACTCATGCAACAATCTCTTGGGAACCAAAGAGTGTGTTATCAAAACGTTTGGTAATGATAACAAAGAGGACTTAACAAGAGTAATTCTTCCTACCATAGATAAAAGTTTATTCCCCCAAGCATTAAGCCTTTCTAATACATGATTTAACATAACTTCGAAATCAACCATTCCCAATCTTCTCATGATGATTTTAATTCCCAAATAATGCATCTCCTTTACTACTTTAAAACCCAATCTTCTAGCAACTTTATTCTTAACGGATCTTTTAACAACCTTACCAAACATGATTTGAGACTTATTAATATTGACCCATTGTCCCGTCCATCCACAAAAATCTGCAACAATTGCCTTCAATAACCTTGCTAAACTTGTTGATGCTTGAGCAAATACCAGCACATCATCAGCATAGAGAAGATGTGTGATCTTCTGGCTTCTCGGTGACAATTGAACACCCAGCTCTTGCCCCCTTTGGTTGATTGCATTGGATAGAAGTTGAGAACACATAATGAACAAATATGGTGATAATGGACACCCCTACTGAAAATCACTCTTTGCATTAATCCATTTTGATTTTTTTTCCATTCAAAATGATAGAGAACTTAGCATTCATCACACATTCCATAATGAGCTAAGAGAACTTAGAGGGGAAACCATACCATTTTAAAGTTTGTTGTAAAGTTGGCCATCCCATGCTATCATACGTCTGCTCCATATCCAGCTTCACCGCCATCATTCCTTTTTTATTCTTAGAGATCCTAAACTTGTTGAAGATCTCATGAGCCAATAAACAATGTTCTGACATGGATCTACCTGGAATGAATGCCATTTGGTCTTCAAAATTATCTTGGAGATACATCTTTTCAATCTATTGACCATCATAGTTGCAACAAACTTGTAAGTAGTTTGACAAAGACTTCTTGATCTATAATTGGATGGCACAAGCGGATTCTTCACCTTAGGGATTAACACAATCAAAGTTTCTTTCCACTCCTCATGCATTACTCCGATTTTAAAGAAACCATTAATAGCTTTCCAAGTCATTTCTTTCACAATGCTCCAATAGAACTTGAGGAAGGAAGATGTAATCCCATCTACGCCAGGTGCTTTATTATTCCCTTGTTGAAAAATAAAATCTGTAAACTCTTCCTTGGCGAATTCCGCATTCAACATGTCAATGTCTAAAGATGTTAACATCTAATTTTTAGAAATCAAAGGCCAGTTAGTAAGCTTGCAATCTCTGGATCTCCACTTCTTCATAAAAAACTTCAGAAAACCCTCTTCTATCTACTCAAACTCCTCCAACATATTGTTGTCTTCATCTTTAATTTGTCTTACAAAGTTTCCATTTCTTCTTGCTAAAGCAAAGTTGTGGAAGAACTTAAAATTGGTACCCCCATCCTCATGACACTTAGCCTTAGCCCTTTGATTCCACCAAGTAGATAACCTTCTTAAAGTAACATTTAGGTCATGCACCTTGCTTCAAAGTAGAATTAGATTTTCCATAGTAATACCTTCTTCCGTGGATTCCTCCAATTGTAGCTCCAAGATTTCTTTCTTTAGATCTTCCTTCAACAAACACAAATATTTACACTTATTCTTATTCCAAAAGAAAAGTTCCTTTAGAGTTCTTCGAAGCTTCCTATGAAAAATGTCCACATCATTACCAAAATCAGCTTTCTTCCAAGAATTTAGCACAATATTCCAAGCCGCTATATAAGACCTCCAAGTGTCTTCAAATCTGATAGTCTTAACCTTGTTATAATGCTTTTCTTCCAATTTGAAAATTATAGGACTATGATCAGAAGCCACCCTTGCAAGATGTCTAACTTTTGCCAACAGAACCATTTGTAAAGCTGCCAAATTCAACAAGCATCTGTCAAGTCTTTCCCAAATTCTTATGGCACCTTCCTTATTATTACACCAAGTAAATCTTGGTCCAACAATCCCTACATCATGAAAATCATTGTTAGTCATAAAAAACTTCATTTCTTTAGATCCCTTGGAGAATAGGAACCTCTTGCCCCCCTTTTTTTCCTCCTTGCATAAAATGCAATTGAAATCCCCTCCCACAATGGATGGGATACTACCCACCACACACTTCTCAAGCTTATCCCACAAACTCCTTCTCTCATGAAAAGACTTATTCCTATACACCGTGGCAACATTCCAAGTTCCCATAGTAGGAGTAGTAAGAACCCCAAACACCATCTGTGAAGAAGGCTCAACCACTTCAAAAGACACAACATTCCTATTCCACACTACAGAAATCCCACCTAAGACTCCCTCAGCCGGATGCTGAAAAAAATCTCAATCACTCCCAATGATAGAATTAACATACCTCCTATCAATATTGTCTAACTTAGTCTTAGTCAAACCAATAAAAAATACATCATGGTCCCTCACAATCTCTCTAAGATAAAGAGAGGCTTCTCTCTTCATAGCCCCTCTACAATTCCAAAAAACAAACGAAGACATTAAACACCCAAAGGGGAAAAGCCCCCACCTATCTTGATCCCTTTCCCATCCCCCCTTCTCTTTCTATGTTCAGCTTCCATGGGACCTAATGACTTCAGCTCCCTAGCCAATTTGTTTTTGACCAAACTGACATTTAAAACATCAGTATCACCACCTATCAGGCCATCCATATTATTTGTTTCAGAATCTGGATGAGAGACTGCATCCTCATGATCCTTCATGATCCCCATATGTTGGAGAAATTTAACTTCACCATCTTCAACATCATCAGCCAAGACATTATATTTGTTTGCCACACTAATGTCCTTCTTCTTAGCAACATCTGCAATCACATATTCAGATTCTTTGGAGCCTTCTAATACCTCAACAAGTAGTTGTTGATCAATAGAAAATTTTCTATAGTCCACCTTATCACTCATGGTTTGTTTTGGTTCCTCCTCACCACCGCCTTTGATATCAGCCACCTTATGATTAACATCCTTCATATTTCTTCCTAATGTTCCTCTAGATATATTTCTCCCATTTTTGAATCAATTATTTTTAAATTTTACATGAATCAATGGACCATATTAATCATGTTGCAAAGAAGAACTATTCACTTCATGTGCAACCTGGACATCAGACCCCACTTTATCAGGTTGCCTCACAAGTTGTTTCATTTGAGCCAAATTGGGATCTTCAGGGCAAACCAATCTATCATGACCAACTTTACCACAATGGAAGCAAAACAAAGCAATCTTCTCATACTTAACCTTTTGAAAGAATCTTCCTGAAATTCCATCTACCCAAACGCCATTTAGAAGTTTGTTCTCCAGAGTTATCCTAACACACACATGGGCAAATTCTCTTCTCCCCCATTTGAAGGAATTACCATCAAGATACATTAGTACTCCAACACGTGATGCAATTCTTGTAATATTTTCTTCATTCCAACAATATAGAGGTAGACAGGGAAAGCAAATCCATACAGGTGCAGTAAGACCTTTACAGGAATTTAGAGAGAACGAAGGAGACCATTTATCCATTCCAACAATGTGACCTCCAACATACCATGGACCACCACTTAGCACTTCTTCCATTACCTCAAAATTATTAAATGAACATAGAATCCAGTTCATTCTAAGAGTTATCAAGTGGAAAGTCCAAAATTTGTTCCATTGCCTTCTCAGCTCCTTACTACACACAGGAAACGATGTATTATTCCCTAGAACTTTAACAACTAGGGAATTCTTCAAAATTTGTGAATTCGTGTGCTCCAATTCAGCATTTAATCTAACTGCAAACCCATCATCTGACATATTTGCTGGTCCATTCTTGTATGATATCTTGATGTGTTGTGGTTTCTTCCATGCCGCAATGAAATCATCCTTAATTCCAACATTTCCATTATTCCCAGCATCTTTAGTAGTAGCATTCTCATTACTTTCAAAATTAGCAGCTAGATTACGGTTAACTTGATTTAGATCAGCATCTTCTTGATTACCCATGAATTTATTAACTTTCAAAATAAAACCAGAGGAGGATGAAGCTTCAGGATCAAATTTACCCAAAATATACAAAGAGTTAGGTTTATGCATATGATCTTCTGCATTAATCTGATCACGAATAATCACCACATTCTTTTCTTTTCCTTCAACCACTACATCCTGGCGAACTGATGGATGGGAACCTTCTTTAATTACCTAACTGTTATGAGGTCTTCCATTACTGCAAAACCCTAGCTCTGTCTTCAACCTATTGCCTCTAACACCATTCAAATTCGAAGAAGAATTTGAAATATTACTGATGGAAGGAGGATAGGATGAATTCCCACCGGCAGGAGATTGCCAGGGGTCAGTCACCGCCATATCTTCCATTCACGAAAAAGCCGTGAAACCCAAATTCAAAAATGGATGAAGGACTTTCTCTCTCTAGAATTGTGGACACACTCTCTCTAAAATTGTGGACACTCCCTTCTTATTTCTGTGAAACCCAAATTTAAAAAGCCCTTGATACTTTACACAACTACTTTAGAATTGTCTCTTAGCCTTGAAGGTTATTCTTACTTGTGATATCTTTTATAGTTGTTCATTTAACATGAAATAATCTGGCACATTATTATATGCATTACATATGTTTTGGTTTCTTAACAAGTGATTATATATATTATTTTATGTGTGAATACTAGAAAATATTCATCTGCTTTATGTGTTAATTGAAAGCAAGGGTGGATCCCCTTTAAGCTCAGGGGGGGGTAATTGTCCCCCCTAAAAAAATAAAAAAAATTCTTTATTATATGGTTCTTTAGGTAATTTGTCCCCCTCCATCTATTTTTTAGTCTTTATTACAAGGGTTTTTAAGTAATTGCCCCCCTCCCCCCACCCTAAAAGTTTTAAAATACTACAATCTTTAGGCAATTGCCCCCAGCAAATAGTAAAGAGAATTCATCATTTTATTTAATAATTTAAATTCCAAAAATATCCTTACAACAAAAATTTGTTTTGGGGCAGCACCCCCAGAAACCCTCGCAGTGGCGTTGTCCCTTGACCCCATGACCTGACCAGGCTTGTCAAATTCTGCTAGGGAGTGCTGCCCCCTTGGACCCCCGATAATGACTTATAAGTTTGCACCCCATGAAAATTAAGGCTAGTTTTGCCCCTGATTGTAAGCAATCATATATTCAATATAATGGTATTTTGGGTATTTTTGGAAAGCTTCATTTGTTTTGGAAGGGGTTGAAGTTAGCTTTAGTTCTTTCCTTGAGTTGTGTTTGGCATAAGTATTGAGTTGGAAGGTAAAAAAGTGTATGTTAGCATTTAGCCAATCTTGATTATAGGAATGAAATGTGTACATGATTAAGTTCCAACATTTTATAGTTGGTATTGGATTTGAAGAGTCCATATGCCTACCAGTGCTTTGATAATGTGTATGGAGATATTTGGAAAGCTTCTTGCATGTTTCATGTGGTGGTATTATGTGACATTTAACTCAAATAATTATGGTTATGTTGGTAAGCTTCCGTTTCAATGATTGTAATCCTACATAACACTAGTGTCACTTAAGGATAATAATTAAAGATGAATCTTAGTTAGACAAAACCTAGGATTCATAAATACATCCTTTAGGGATGAGATATCAAACATAGAGAACTTGGTGACACTACACCCTAGGACTAATGTACACTAATGATTTGGAATCAATCATTCTCAAACAATAATCAATTAATCATTAACTCCTCTTTAAGGTTTGAAAATTCCAAAAATTCACAACAATTCAAATAAAATACATAAAGATATCAAACCTTCCTCAACCAACCCGAAACAATACATGCAATCATTGAAGGATAAGATTCAAACACAAATTTCATTAAAAGTTCTTAGATCGAAGGTGAATGAACTCAAAAGTACTCTACATCGGTTGAGCTCATGGTGGAGACAACGGGCTAAGGTTAATTGGTTAACAGATGGCGATACTAATTCCAAAGTTTTTTTTCCTTTTGCAAGTGCTAGAAGAAATTCTAACTAGATTTATAAGATTAAAGATGATTATGGGCCAGTAGTTGAAGACCAAAATCAAATAGAAGAGATTTTTTTTTAATTCTTCAATAATAAATGGCGTGATAAGGATTGCGTGTTGGAGGGTTGGCCTTCCCATTTGAGTGTGCTGGATGAAGATGATTGAAGTATCTTAGAGGCGGATCTTTCTTTGGAGGAAGTTATGGGAGTGGTGAATCAACTTGGTGGCCATAAATCCCCAGGTAATGATGTTATTTCTTATTCTTTCATTAAGACATATTGGGTTATTATTAAGAATGATGTTTGGAATGCGATCTATAAATTTTTTTTACTGGTGCTATGGATGCGAATTGGAAGGAGACTTTTGTTGTGCTCATTCCAAAAGTGGATAATCCTTTGGTCCCTGTTAACTTTAGGCCAATAAACTTGTGTAAGATAATATATAAGTAGTGGCTAAAGTTCTTCTAAATAAAATGTATGGCATGATTGCAAAACTCATTTCCATAGAGCAAGCAGCATTTTTGAAGGGATGATCTATATCGGAGAATGTATTGATAGCTCAAGAAAATTTTCATAAATTCAAATTTTCTAAATCAACGAAAGGTTTGGTTTCTTTTAAAATCGATATGGAGTAAGCCTATGATAGTGTGGGGTGGTCCACTCTAGAGCAAGTCTTAAAGTACTTTATCTTTCCCGTTAAATTTTCAAGGCTTATTATGGAATGTGTTGAGGATTCCAAAATTTTGGTGTTGATTAATGGGAATTATTCCAAATGGATCAAGGCTAGGAGCAGGTTTCGGCAAGGGTGTCGCTTATCCTCGTTCTTGTTTATTTTATGCTCTCAATTTTTAATCAAATGCTTTGATTCAAAAAGGTGATATGGTTATCAAATTTCATCCAAACACTCCTAGAATATCTCATTTGCTATATGCAGATGATATTGTTATTTTTTTTATGCTATTATAAAGATGGTAAAGGAGGTCAGGAATATTCTACTGGAATTTTGTAGCTGGTCTGCCCAAAGTATTAATTATCTAAAATCTCTTGTTCTTTTTGGGAAAGCTATGAAGAAAAGGAAGAGGAGAGCTATATATCAGTTAATGGGTCTTTGAACTATTAAAGAGGTGAATTATTTGGGTGTGAAGATTGTCTTGAGGAGACTTGTGGGTGCTGATTTTCATTATATCCTAGAGAAGTCCTTAGGGAAATTTAATGCTTGGGGGAATAAATTTATTTCCTTAGCAGAGAAATTTATTCTTCTTAAGTCAGTCATATTATCGCATCCAATCTGGCATAAGCAGGATGGGAAGAATAGCCTTCATTATTTGAGCTAGGACGTCTTGTGTAAGCTGGTTAATATGGGTGGACATGGACTTCTTTCTTATGCTAGCAGAGTGGGTCTTTTAAGAGCAAAATTGGCCTGGACTTTTCTTAATGAAATGGACTCATTATTGTACAAGATTCTGGTAGCAAGATATGAATCTATGAATTGGAATTCTAGTTTTAAGAATGGTTCATCTGTTGCATGGAAGATTGTGTCAGATGGTACTAAAGCTCTTGCTCCCATTGTCAGGTGGAAGATTGCGAATGGTTGTTCAATTAATGTTTTCAATGATGTTTGGGTGTTGGATAAGAGCCTAATTAGATGGACAACATTTGTTTCTACTCAAGGGTGCTTTGACATGACAACGGAGAAGTTCATATTGAATAGAGTTTGGAATAAGGATCAAAATTACTTTGTTAAGGAATTGGTTTTGCTAATTTGTAATATTCAAATATTTCCTGAGTTGGCTAAAGATCAAGTGGAGCTTATTCATAAAATTTTGAGTAAAACTATTTCTGCACTAGCATTTGATATCTTGTTTTATCATTTGGCTAGGAATCATTATTGGAGTTAGATTAAAAAGGTTAAATTGAATCCGCATGTTGAAACTTTCTAGTGGCAGATATTTCATAATGCTATTCTTACATTTCATTTCCTGGTATATAGGAAATTGAAAGAAGATAATTCTTGTCCTAGAGACTGTGGGATGTTTGAAATTGATTCATGTGATTCAAATTCTGAATAAGTAGGGATTTTCCATTCTGATATTTGATTCTTTTAATGAATGCTGCATATGGTTGGAACGAAATGCTTCTAAAAATTACTTTTCGTTTAGGCTCCGTTGCACTACTATATTTCTATCATGGAAGTCTAGGACTAAAGGTGTTTATGGTGGTAATGAAGATAGTTGTATGTTTATTGTAGCCAGCACAGTTAGTTTTGCCTCAATGGGTTCGGTTGGAAGTGGTATTGAAAATTTGGGCATTAAGGGTGTTAATTAGTTGGATCAGCTGTTGAAGAATTGTTGGCACCCTGCTCCTCCTGATTGGATCAAAGTAAATGTTGATGCTTGCTTACTTTCATCATATAAGGCTGGTATTGGGGGAGTTTTTAGAGATCATAAAGGAAGGTTTTTATTGGCATTTAGATTCAGTGGGCTTCATTGGGATATATCTTGGCTGGAGTTGTTAGCGGTTCATTCCTTGAGTTTAATCATGTAAAAGTGGATGTTGGAATATAAAGGAATTATAGTTGAAGGTGATAATGTTAATGTCATCAAGTTCCTTGAAGGTGTTTTAAAGAAAGTGGATCGTTATGTGGTTGGCAATCAGATTGAAGACTTTACTTTTCTTAAAGACTTTAACAATGTTATTTTTAATTGTGTGTATATGGATTATAATAAGTTAGCTGATCTTTGTGCTAACCTTGCTCTTAGTAATAACTTTGTTTGAGATGATATTAATATGGGTAGTATTCCTCCTTCTTTTCATTTATTTGTTAAAGGAGGAATGCGATTCTATTGGTAGTTTGTAATAGTCTTTTGTTTTAATGATATTGCTTTTGCATTCTTCAAAAAAAAATCATTAAAATTTAATTAATGTTTTAACTACCCCTTAATTAAAAATTAATCAAATAGATTCATTAAAGATAAGGAAATTCAAAGATATAAAATAAATTCAAATAAAAATAAAATAAAGATCAAGAAATTTTAATATCAATTTAAAATAAAAAAATTTTCAATTAAAACTTAATTTCAATTCATTAAATAATTAAATTCATCTATAATTAATTACATATAATAAAAATAATTCAAAAATACATTAAAAGTAGAATAAAACTAAATAAGATCTAGAAACAATAATTCAATTTAAATGAACCTTTTGAATAAAATTTAATTAATAATTCATTAATAATTAATTAAATGTAATTTAAAAAAAATTAATTAAAAATTCTAAATAATTTAATAAAAATTCCAAAAAATTCAATAATTAACTTAATTCTAGAAAACCTTAACTTAATTGTTAAAACTAGCAACCAATCAATTTAATTAAAAATTATCAACCCGTAAGTTTCAACCAATTAAATCAATCAATTAATATTGGTTACTACTGGGTAACCTGGGCCTACGAGGCTATTAACTTAGCCCCAAGGAAGGTGAAATAGACTTCATGGCCCTGGTGTAAATAAAGGTAGTAATCACTCAACACTTAGATTTAATCATAAAATCAACATCAAAACATTAAGACTTAAACATGAATAAAAAATCCCTTAAGCCTATAAAAAATATTAAACACTAGACAATTTCGATAGCTACCCAACATAGGACATATCCAAGCCACTCTACCTACTCCACGCACTTTAGATGGTTTGCTATGACAACTAACTCTAGTTTTAGGCTTGGCTGATGTTTACTTTTCTGCTATTGTGTGCCAAAATTTTTATGGTTTTTTTCACATACTAGTTGATTAATGTGATTGATAAGTTTATTTATTTATGCAATCTATAAATTGATGTGATTGGCGATAGATTACCCCTAGGTTAGGAATGATCTGGATGCTCACAGGATTTTCTACAGGTGGCCACGCTCAAATAAAGCTTTAAACTGACCAATTTTCTGAAGGTGCAAAATATTAAGTCTCCCTTGAAATTAAAAGAGCATGGCCAAGAGTTGTTGAGATTGAATTTAATGCAAATTTATAATTACTTGGGATGTGGATTATTTTATTTAATTATTTAGGATAACCATGTAGGGTGTCTAGAATCTTTTTATATTTTTGAGTTGTATTGTATTTAAACTTGAGTTATAATATAAAAGTGGCTTTTGAGTTGGGATATCACATCCAACTTGGAATCCAAAATGGAGAGAATATCCCTTAGGGGAGGTTCTCTTAAACATCCCATAGGGGAGGTTCTCTTCCATTTGGAGATCCAAGTTAGGATGACTTTAATATCTAAAAAGAAAAGAAAATACCCCTTGAGGGAGGAGTTTCTTTTCATTTGGATATCCAAACCCGATGAATCCAAGGAGCTCGTAAAAGGAGAGAAGATGAAGAAGCAAAGATAAAGAGTATCCCACTCAAAGTCACTTGCGTCAGTTTTAGGATTAAAATTCAGGTTGTTGTCAGTGGTACCCGACCAGTTTTAATTTCTACAAACCCTAGATTATAAATTAAGTGGCACTTGCCACATGGACTTTTGATTAATATTATTTATTAATTAATTATTTATATTAATTATATAATAGAAAGTTCCTACTTTTTTAGGTTTCTTTTCTTGCATGCTTTGTTTTATTTTAGCCTGGATACAATTGGAGGCTCGTGAAGGTACACTAAAAATCTTTACATTAAATTTTTGACTCTTTTAAATTTGTTTCAAAAACTACTTCATATACATTTCATGCATTTCTACTTAAAATTACATTTTCTTTAAGCATAATCACTCTACATAAGTCAAGGGGCCAATTAAGACTTGCTATAGATGTTAGCCTCAATCCGTCAAAACTTAAATAACAGATTTACCTGTCTTTCATTAAAGACTGGATACATGGTTTTAAAGTGCTTGGGTAGTTAGCTGGCTCTCTAATCCAGGCTGGGGTAAGTCCAGATTTGAATTGCATTAGTTAGGTTCGGGTTATTATTATTTAGTGCCTAATTTTGATTTAGGATCCGGGGCAGACTCAAAATCTTAAGACCCCAACTTTAAGAATTTAATCTCACCATTCTAATAAAATGACAACTTAAACTAAAATTTCTCCTCAAATCAAAACTTGGAGCCTAAAACATAGGGTAGACTGGGGCTTTTTTGAATTCTTTTAGAATCCTAAATGTCTCCTACTTTTCTTCCTATGACCTCCATAAATAAATTCTCTAGTTTGATTCAATCCCAATTGAAACTAAAATCTCACCCCCTTGATATCAACACTTGAGAGTTCTCTAGATAATTTTTTTTTCCGTTATTTTAATCAAAAGTTTTTGTACAAAACTCTGGTTTTCTATGATGTAATTAACTATAAGGGCTTACACTTGTAGGAGATTTAAAGAACCCCAGATTGATTTTTTAAAACTTAATTAATTCTCTTTGGGAAAATAAACATCAAATTATAATCATTATCGTCATGTTTGAATGATTGATCGTAAACAATATTTTCTTTCCTTGGAAAGATTTATCATTTATTATCATGACTTAAGATATAAAATTAATGATACATCATCCATTCTATAATAGTTAAATACTTGATAGAATGTCATCTTGATCCTTCAGATTCATATGTAGTTCTTCCTTAAATTTGACTATTATAATCAGGATTAAAATTATAATTTTATTATCTGAACCCATTAGGGAATGATATATTTTCCTCCATAGGTGATGCATTGTTCATAATGATGTGTTCAATTTTAAAAACAAAAATTTCAAAAATTAAATTTTCCCTAGGAAATTTAATTCTACTTTGCTTCGCACTCTTTCCAAAGCAAAGCATGGTTTTTCAAACAACACCACCCTCCTTAAAACTTTGCTAACCCAAGGCCTAATTATCCTCCTAGATTTAATTAAAATAACCAACCTAAGGAAAAGAAGCCTTCATTAGAGGAGTTAGTTTTGCAAATGGGGAGTCAATTGCAAATTCAAGCAGTTATCATTAGGAACATTGAAACCCAATTAGGATATTTAATTGGTTCTTTAACAATATACCCTAAGGAACTTTATCTAGTAGTATTAAAATTAATCCTAAAGACAGAGATAAAGAATAATGCAAAGTTATTCAATTAAGGTGTGGGAAAGAGCTTTAAAATGTGACTAGAAATAAAAAGCAATCTGAGGTAGACTCACCCATAGAAATGCTTGTAGAGAGCTCTAGATTTAAGTAATGACCTCAACTTGAAAAAGAAGTAAAAAAAAACTAATAGGGAGGTTGTTAAGAGGCCACCCCCAGCATTTCCTCAAATATTATTAAAATTGAATTTAGATAAGTAATTCTCTAGGTTTTTTAAAATCTTAAAGAAATTGAGTGTTAACATTTGTAGAAGCTTTAGAACAGATGACCAACTATGTTAAATTCATGAAATACATCTATAGTAAGAAAATAAGATTAGAAGATTTTGAGATTGTAGCATTGTTTGAGAAATGTAGTGAAATTAGAAGAAATTTTCTCAAAAGCTTAAGGACCTTGGTAGTTTTACCATTCCTATGGTTATAGGGGATAAATTTTGATGAAGTGCGCCATATAATTTAGGAGCTATAATTAATTTAATGCCCTTATCCATATTTAAAAGACTTAAACTAGGGGAAATCTAACCAATCACTATTACCCTTTAGTTAGCAAATTCTTCATTTACCTATTCTAAGGGGGTAATAGAGGATGTTCTTATCAAGGTGGATAAGATTATCTTTCTTATGGATTTTATTATCTTGGATATGGAAGAAGATGGGGATATACCTATTATCTTAGGTATACCTTTCCTAGCCATCATTAGGGCTATGATAGATTACCAAAAAGGTGAATTGACTATAAAAGTGTAAGATCAAAAAGTGACTTTTAATAGCTTAATGTCAACGAAATTTCTTAGTGACCAAAATAAGGTTTTTCATATAATTGACTTAGTTGTACAGTGTGTGCACGATTATATGGAGGATTTGCTGTTATATAGTTCCTTAGAAATTTATTTTTGTGAGGATTACATTAGAGAGGGAGATATAGATTATATTCAAATGATTGGTGATACCCCTAAGATTTTTAAGGATAGTTTTGAAGTGCTTGATACCTTATCCCTAGGGAGACATTTGAAACCTTCAGTTATAGAGGCACCTATTTTTGATATAAAAGACTTGCCCATTTGAAGTATGCCTTTTTAAGTGAAGAGTCAACCATACCTATTAACATATATGTTGATTTAGGAGAAGTCTAAGAGGGTAAGTAGATTAGGGGTTTTAGTTAGTATAAAAGAGCTTTCTGTTGGACTATAACAGACATCAAAGGAACAAAGTGTGCATGTATAAGATTTTGATGGAGAGAAATTCTTACCCAAAAGCTAATTCTCAAAGAAGATTGAACCTTGTTATAAAAGAAGTGGTGAAGAAGGAGATACTTGAGTTGTTAGATGCATGAATTATTTACCCTATCTTTGATAGTACTTGGATTAGTCTAATTCATTGTGATCCCAAAAAGGGAGGTCTTACTATAGTAGTTAATGAAAAAAAAAATGAATTAATACCTACTATGATAGTTACAGGCTGGGGTATTTGTATAGACCTAAATAAAGTAACTAGGAAGGACCATTTTACTTTATTTTTTTTTTGAACATATATTGGATTGGTTAGTAGTAATTCCTTTTTATTACTTCTAAGATGGTTATTCAAGATACCACCAAATTCCTATAACACATGAGGACCATGATAGAGCAACTTTTACCATTTCTTATGGGACTTTTGCCTTTAGGAGGATGCCTTTTATTTGTGTAATGCCCTTACTACTTTCAAAGGTGTATGATGTCAATCTTTTATTACTTAATTGAGTAGTGCATTAAGATTTTCATGATAATTCCTTTTTTTGATACTATTGACCTCACTTTTAGCTGAGGTCATTTGGCCCACATTACCATAATCCATAGTCATTTGATGTATGACCCTTTGATTGACAATTATCCAGCTATCAACTAACCAATCTACAACACTTCAATTTAACTTCAATTAACAACCATACACCATACAATCAATAAAAACTTAAATCAATATACACTTAAAACAATCAAATCTATAATCAACCTACATACACTTAATCAAATTTCAATCATCCCCTACAGTCAACATACATCAAGCTACAATCACCCAGACAATTATAGCCCTACATTGTAATCAAGTGGCTTAGTGCACTAGCCCCTTAACCTTGGTCATAAATAAAAAACACTTCATTAAGAGTATGATATGGTAGACTACCCATCATTAGATCTGTCAATCACTAACTTGCCTGTTATACCCGGTTGGGCTAGCTCATGCTGGCCCAATTGATCATACACACAGCATATACCCAATCAAGCTCCAGATGAATTTTGAACTTCACTAGACCCCTTTGAACATCACTCCTTGTGAATTGAATGTGATTGGCCACCATGACCCAATCATTAGTTAACTTGGTCAACAAAACTCAAGCTTTGTCAACCCAAGTCAACCTGGGTCAATCCATTACATTTTATCAAAGAAAGCACTCTACCTCCTTACAATTACTGCAATGCATGGTGTGAACATCTCCTAATCCACCATGGGTCAAACCATGGTTGGTTTGACTTGGTCAAATCACTGTGTGGTCAAACCCCACCATACATGGGTTTACTCCTTCAAACTAAACATCAAGGGTATAGCTTCATACCCTTTCCAACCAGTTCAATATATGGTGTGAATACCCCCAAGCCTACCATGAATCAATCTATGGTGGGTTTGACTTGGTCAAATCCCCATGTGAGGTCAAAACTTACTACACACAGACCAATTTTCTCATACATTAAATCCACCCCTCTAGACTCCTTAAAATTCATTCAAATAATAAATCCACATCACCTAAACTCCACCTCACCATCATTGACTAGTTATCTAGTCAAACTAGTTAACTAAAACTCAAAAGAGACCTCTCATGGTCAACACAAGTCTCAAGCCATTAAGATTATGCTCTAACCCATGGATTTCCATTCAACCAACATTTATACACTCCTAAATGTTCAACTCACCATCCCTTCACCAAGTTGACTGGTCAAACAGTGAACAACAGCTCAAGTGAAGTCAAATGGTCAAACCACTTAGCCTGGGCATCTCCTCTCAAACCCAACCCATCAAGCCCACTTAGATGGACTCCAGAAGCTTTCTAGGCTCCATCCTAACCCAACTTGAACCTTGGTTCAACTCAGCCAACCCAGATGCTTCCCTCAACGTGAAAATGACCCCTAGTCCTTCTCTTGAGCTAGCCCATCTCTGTTCTCCCTAATGACCTGAGATAGTTAGCATTCATCCATACAACATATCTGAGTGATCCCAACTATTCACAGTGACCCCAACATCTAAATTGGGACAAAGTAGGCCAAACCCTTCACATAAACTTCACGTTCACTCTAACTACTCTTGACATGTACCCTTATTTTTTTGGCATTCCTAGAGTCTTCTCAACATTCCTCTAGTGTTTCTTGGCCATTTAGAGCTCATTGATAGCAGGGCTGATGACAGACCAAACTAAGTTGCATCTTAATTAATCAAGTGCCCTATCTAGGCTTCCTCTATGCTCAAGGTCTTCAAAAAATCTATGGAGGATCTTATAATGAGAAGGATGGGCCTTTATATAGCTCCTGAGATCACTCGTGTGTAGGTAAAACCCCAACCCTATCTCATTACCTGGGTTCTTAAATTGCTTGTTAAACCCTGTATCAAAGGCCTTGGAAACCTCTCCCCACTCTTGCTTAGACCCTCCTCTACCCTGTTCAAGCTTCTAAGCCATCTAGTTTACTAAATTAAGTGTATAAGATTAAACCTAAGTCTAGGGTTTTTAGGTAGCTAGAGGTAGAAGATGAGCGCACAACTATTTAATTTGTTATATTTAGATTGAACGATCATGTTATTTGTAAGTTTTTGTGTAAAGTGCAAAGTAATTTGTGATTATATTTTCTTTGGGAAAAATATAATTTTTAGAATTTTAGTCTTGAAGTCGAACACATCATTATAAATGATATATCACCTTAGAAGGTGAACATATTATTGTCTAATGGGTTTAATATTATAAAATTATAAATTTTATCTTGACTATCATAGTCAAATTCAAGATAGAACTATATATGACCCTGAAGGGTCAAAATGATCTTCAATCGAGCATTTAATTATTATAATCTAGATATATTATTATTAATTTCATAATTAAATTTATAATAACAAATGATATATCTTCCCAGGGGAAGAAAATATCACTTTTATCAATCATTTGAATTTGACAAGAAGGATCATCTTTGATTTTGGTTTTCCCAAATAGAATTATTTCTTTTTCCTATTCTATTTAGGAGCTAAATGAAATTGAGTTAAATTATTTTTGGGGTCTTAAATATCCTACGAAGGTAAAGCCTTCATAATTAATTACTTTATAAGAAGTTTTGAGTTCTTAAGAATACTCTTGATTAAAATAATGGTAGAAATTTTATTTGAACTTTTTAAGGAGTGATATGAAAGGAATGTGGTGAGAATTTCAAATGAGATTGGATCAATTTTGAGCACTTACTTTTGGAGGCCAAAGGATGATAAGTAGGATGTATTTTGGGATACTTAAATAATTCGAAAACACCCCAACCTATCCTATATATTGGCCTTTACATTTTAGTTTAAAGAAGATTTTAGTTTGAGTTATCATTTTATTAGAATGTTGGGATTAGATTCCTGAAGTTATGGACTTATGACTTTGGGTCTGCCCTGGAACTTATGTTTAAGTTAGGCACTAAATGATAATGGCCCGAACCCAACTAATGGCATGTAAATCTAGGCTTACCTCAGTCTAGATTGGAGAGCCAACTAAACCACCTAGGCGCTTTAAAATCACAAGTTTGATCTTTATGAAGGATGGGTAGGCTATTATTTAAGTTTTTGATAAATTGGGATCGACGTTTAAAGAAGGTCCTAATTTGCCCCGTTACTTATGTAGGGTAAGTTATGCTCAAATGCAATTAAAATTTCATTTCTTTAGTTGATTTCGAATGTGATGCATGCTAATTAACCTTATATGCTTAAATAATATGAATCACTTTAAAAATGTATCTTAAAAAATAGATTTTTCTCTAGAGATTACACAACATCTCATAGATAAAGTTACTCCCTAATAGGTCTGGTGGTCTGCCTTGACCCGTAGGAAGGGAGGTGCCTAGTAAAGAAGAAAGTCATAATATGAATGCATGGGACCCTCAACGTGCCCAAGCTTACTTCTTAAGATCATTTATCTTTCTATATTGGCCAAAATATTTTTTATTTTAATTACAAGTAGAAAAATTTTCTACTTAAAGAGCCTAACCGCATCCAGGCTAAAATAAAAGCGGCATGCTGAGTAAGAAAATCTAGAAAGATTACAAAACTCCTAAGGCATGGAAAATAAATAAACTAATCACATCACATTAAATGAATGTAAAAGACCATATGGAAAATACCACTTAATTATAACTCAGGGTCTGTAGAAATTAAAAGTGGCTTGGCCCCCATTGACAACAAATCTGAATTCTAATACTAATAAGGACATAAGTTTAAAAAATGGGATATTTTTTCTTTGTGGCCTTCATTTGTTCAACTTTTTCCGTTATTTGAGCTCATTGGATATGTTTGATCTGGATACCCAATTGAAAAGAACTTCTTCCCGAAGGGGTTTTTCTTTCCTCTTTAGATTTTCAAGTCATCCCAATTCAAAATTCTAAATAAAAGGAAATCTACTCTAAGGGTTATTTCCTTCCAATTTGGAATTCAAATTGGATATTTAATATCCCATTTTAGTTTACTTTCACAACTCATATTGAATTCAAATTTACTTATAAAAAATAAAAAAATGAGTCTAATACAACCTGCATGGTTATTCTAAACAATTTACATAAAATCATCCAGAAATTCCAAACATGTGTATAAATAATTTGCTCACATTTTAGTATAATCACACTTGGCCATTCTATTTTAAATTTTTAGGGGGGCTAGGCATTTAAAGCACCTGCAAAATTTTTTGTTAATTATAATTTAGTTATCCCCCTTTTCTTTTATCTCTATATAAGCATAGCTACCTGCAAAAAATATCATTAGCATCTAGATCATCCTAACCTAGGAAAATGTAATGTCCATCATATCATATCATTGATAATATAGTAAAGGAAAATATTATATCATACTTAAATAATAACAATTAAGTCATAATAACCACCATGCAGTGAAACCTACGAAAAGCTTCATCACATAAATAGTAGAAAAGAAAGAACACCGGCCTAGCTTAAAACTAGGATTGGTTATCCTAACAAATCATGTAAAGTATGTGTGTCAGGCTATGTGTCTTAGATATGTCCTAGGCTGGGTTATTATTGGAGTTTTCTAATGATTTTTGGTTTGTTGTAGGTTGAAAGGATTTTAATTTGAGTTTAAGAATCAGTATTTTAATGTTCATTTTAGGATGAGTTTATATTTGTTGAATGATTTTTACCTTTATTTACATCTGGTTTGTGAGGCTTATTTCACCCTCCTTAACGCTAATTTAATAAACCCGCAGGTCCAGGTTACCCAGTTGTAATCAATATTATTTAATTTATTTTATTAGTTGGAATTAATGATTGATTATTTTTTATTATTATTAATTTAATTACTAATTTAATTGAGTGAATTAATATTTTTTTATTTTCCATCAACTAGTTTATGGCATTGTCACAATGGGCACGAGAACTAAGGTCACCTTATGATACGTAGACCCGCGACTCGAGGTAGTCCATCCTAAAAACCTGGTTGATATAATTATATTAAAAATTTGATTATAGTTATATAATTAATAATTAATTAATTTTATAGTTTTACACTCCATTTATCTGTTCTTGATGTTGTCATAATGGCACGAGAACCAAGGTCTCCTTAGGATATGTAGCCCAGCAGCTCGAGGTAGTCCATCCTAAAAACCTCATCAATGAAGTATTTGTTATATATTTTTGGGTTGGTTGCCTAATTTTATTGGTTGGATTAATGATTTGCAAGAGTTTTAGTGATTTATTGAATTTTCATATTTTTAGAATATTTTAATACGTTAAATAAAAGGAGCATTTTATTATTTTTTTTTATTTCAAGAATTTTCTTATTTTTCATAAATATTAGGCCCTATCATGAGTAAAATACCTTTGGGTTTGATTGATTTGGATTTTTCTATAATTATGAAAATTTTTAGTTTGGATGTATTTTTGAACTATGGTTGACCAAAATGTGGATTTTTTAATTTTTAATGATTTTTGCAAATTTGATATTTTTCAAAATACTTGACCCAATGGTGAGTCTACTGACTTTGAGTTTGGTCAATTTGAAAATTTCTAGATTTAGTTATGATTTATCAAATTTTGTGTATTTATAAAATGCTAAGAAACATCTATTATTGTGAGAGAACCGTAATTTCAAAATTTTAAGTGTTGATTCCTTCACTGATGGTCTATTATGGTGGGGGATGATCTCTAACTATTGCTGGCTATCAATCCTGCCAAGGCACCTCCTACTTCATCCAAGAATCTCATTGCTTTTAAGCGTAATGGGGGTTTCAATGACAAACTTCCTATCAGAGATGGAATAGATCATAAGGACATTTTTAAGCAAAGTTCATTGGTGATTAGAGAAGGTTTTTGTCTATGTAATCAGCAAATTACTCCAATTGAAGGTAAAGGAAAGAAGACTGTTTCTTTTTAATATTTTGAAACCGAGAAGAATCTGCATTCTATAAATTAGTGCAAAAATGAAATGCATATAAGAGTTAATGATCTAGAAGCATCATCTTCACCAAGTTTGAATCTAAAAGTGAATAGATTTGTTGGTAGTAATCCTTTGAATGATATTGAATTATTCCTATGGGTTGTAATTTGTCTCAAAAGTTTGAAGAGAATTTTCCTCGAAAGTTTGAAAATATTTCAAAAGTTACTATTAATCACATTGATAATAATCCTATGGATGGAAATTCTGATGCTGAAAATTTTATGCATAAAGATAGCTTGATAAATTCATGGAAAAAAACTTCTTATATTAAAATAGATCATCTTTATGTTGTTACTGACATGACTAATGATGGTATTAATATTAACCTTAATATTGATAAGGAAATTGCCAATACTCAATTACTGAAAAACTCCCTGGTTGTGAAGGTTTTAGGAAACAAATACTCCATTCCTTGTGTGTTACATGGAGTTAAGGCATCCATGTGGTCAATTTGGTGGGTTTCATCTAACCTCTCTGGGTTTAGACTGGTTATAGTGTTCATTCCATTCTACCAAATCTATGGAAGAAGTGTTAAGAGGTGGTCCTTGGTATGTGGAGGCCATATATTAGGAATTGATAAATGGACACCTTTTTTCTCACCCTTATCAATGAAAGGATTATCATCAGCAGTTTGGATTCATCTTCCTCATCTTTATTTGCAATGTTGGAATGAAATAAATATTACTAAAACTTGTTTCAAAAGTTTGGATCCCTATGTTACTATATGGAAATTTGTTTAAATGGGAAAGAAGGGAATTTGCAAGAGTTTGTGTTCAAATAAGCTTGGATTCTAAATTACCTGGTGGAATTTGGGTGGAAGGATTGAGTGGTAGATTTTTTTAGAAGATGGAGTATGAAAAGATTTCTTCATTTTGTTTCCAATGTGGGAAGATTGGTCATAAGCTGAACTCATGTCCTGAAGCTAGTAACAATGTTGAAAAAAAAATATCCCAAAGGTTTTAGGTTATAAAATTAGTACTACTTCAGCTAACTGGGTGTCTAAGAACTTGATCAACCATGATCTTAATGAGAGAACTTATGATCTAGAGTATGGCCCTTGAATTCATGTCAAATTTGTAAAAAATATAAGTCAACTTCTAGGGTCCGAGATGTATAGCAAGATTGTAAAAAACAAATCCCAATCAAATTCAAATTTCCATGGTGCTGAAATTAAAAAGGATGTTACTTAAAGCCTATCAGTTAAGGAGGATTATAGAGGAGCTAGGAATATTGAATATCAAATTCAATCTATTCATATGGAAAGTTTGAGCAAAAATGTTGGAAATGGAAAAAATATCTCATTAATTCTGATTCTGAAGTTGTATTGGCATCTTTAGACTTGTTAAACACAAATAAACTCATCCTATTATCATATTATATTGAAGAATCTGCTCCTAAAGTAGCCACTGATTTGAATTCTACTGATCTTGAAGCTATAATTCCTGAAGCTACCATTGATCTTCAAGCCGTTACTGATTCAAAACATACTACTGATCTTGAGAATTCTCCTAAAGCTGTTAATGATTTTAATCTTATTGAAGGGCTGACATCAAAGGAAATGGAGGTCTATGTGGGTAATTGTGCATATTTACCTACCAATAAAAATTCTGAATGAAGGAGAAATAAAAAATATCTTATTTTGGGTGAGGAGGGTGGAAGTTCTTTGAATTCTAAAGAAAAATGTAGTAAAGAACTTAAATATTTAAGGCCTATAGAAGATATACTTAAGAAAAGGAAGGCTGATTTGGGTGTGAGTTGTGGGTGTGGGGACCTATCCCCTTTGGTTTCTTAATGTCTTCCTTTGTCTTTTGGAATTGTAGATGAGCCAAAAAAAGGGAGGCTTGTCTTCATCTTAGAGATATTGTTAGAGATAATAATGTTTTTTTTATTAGGTTAGTTGAAACCATATTATCCATTATTGATAAGAGGGAGGTTAATAGTATTATAGGTGATGATTAAGATTTTTTTCATCATCCTGTTGAAGGTACTTCGAGTGGCATTCTTATTTTATGGAAAAGGGAAGAGGTTAAGTTTAATGTTTTAGAAGATTCTTCTCAATTTGTTTTTGTTGTTATCCAAATTCCTAATAAGGGTAGTTGGAATGTTGCTATTGTTTATGGGAATAAGGATTTGCATGTAAGGAGAGGGTTATGGGATAGTCTTGAGAGGCTTTCTTCTAGTAACATTCCTTCCATTATGGGAGGGGATTTTAATCATATTCTTTCTAAAAAAGATAAGAGAGCAGGAAAGAGACTTATATTTTCTTAAGGCCCTCAGGAGATGAGATCCTTTATGGCTAATAATGATTTTCATGATGTCAATGTTATTAGACCAAGATTTACATGGTGCAATAATAAGGATGGAACTTCAAGAATTTGGAAAAGGATGGATACGTGTTTACTGAATTCAGCAGCATTATAATGTGTACCATTGGCAATGATTAGACAACTTGCAGCAGTTGCATCTGATCATAACCCAATTATTTTTAAGATTAATGATATTCCTCGTCCATAACATAAATTTATTAGATTTAAAGATGTGTCGAAATCATATCTAGTTGCCCTGAAATTCTATAAAGAAAGATGAAAAGATCATTGAAAGCTCTTTAATTATTGGAATAAGAACAAACTAAAGGTGTTGTCTACTCTCAAAGATGACTTAAAGAAGGATATTATGGATTAACAAATGGAGGAAATCTCAAATGGTGGAATGAATCCAAAAAAATTTGAAGCTACTTCAAATCAAAATCCAAGAATTGAATGTTATGTTGGCTCGATTATTTACATGGTCGAGTCAAAGAATAAAGGCAAGGTGGATGGAAGAAGGAGATTCAAAATGAAAACTCTTTTATGATTATGCTTTTGCAAAGAGGAATGGTAATTGGATAAATCAAATTAAAGATGAAAATGAATCTTTGGAAGAAGATCAAGATAAAATTGAATCATTATTTACAGTTTTCAAACATAAATGGCAAGACAAAAGCTGTAATATGTCGGATTGATTTGAAGTGAATAACAGATAGAAAATTGATTTTATTGATTTGGGTATGCTGAATGCATAATTCACAAGAGAAGAACTTACTGAAGCTGTGCATCAATTGGGTAATAACAAGTCACCGGGTGATGATGGTATTACATCTTCATTCTTTACATTCTTTTGGGAAATTGTAAAAGAAGACACATGGAAAGCAATTGATTATTTTTTTTAAACTGGTAAAATGCATGCTAATTGGAAGGATACTCTAATTGTATTAATTTCTAAGAGTAAAAATCCAATTGAGCCTTCATATTTCAGACCTATAAGTCTTTGTCAAACTATTTACTAGGTGGCAACTAGAATTATTTTTAATATATTGAAATGGTGTCTTCCTAAGATTATTACTGAAGGTCAAGTTGCTTTTATTCCAGGAAGATTAATGTCAAATCACTATATTTTGGCTCAAGAAATTTTTAATAAGTTTAGATTTTCTAATTCAAAGAAAGGATTGATGGCTGTTAAAATTGATATGGAGCTGGCTTATGAAAGCATGTGTTGGCCAACTTTAGCTAAAACTTTAACTTGGTTTGGATTTCCTTTTAAGTTTTCAAATCTCATTATGGAATGTGTGGAAAATGCTAGATTTTCTATTCTTATTAATGGAAGGAATTCTAAATGGATTAAAGCTAAGGGTGGATTTAGACAAGGGTATCCTTTGTCACATTATCTTTTCATAATGTGCTCTCAATTATTATCCAATGCTATTCATCAAAGAGGTGCGGAATTGGGTGTAAATTTTGCTCTACAATCGGAAAAAAATTCACATTTATTATATGCAGATGATGTTCTTTTGTTTTGTATTGCATCTCCAAAATTAGCTGATTTAATAAAGAAGATTGTGGCTGATTTCTACGGCTGGACAAAGCAAAAAGAGAACAAGAATAAGTCTCCAATTTTGTTTGGGAAATTCATAGATCTTAGAAGAAAGAAAAAGATATCCAAAAAGCTAGTATTTAAATTCGTTAAAGAAATGCAGTATTTGGGAGTGAAGATGGTTTTAAGAAGGTTAGTGATATATGACTTTCAAAATATTTTGGATCATGCTTTGGAGAGGTTAAATGCTTGGGGGAACATATTTCTTTCTATGGTTACAAGAATTCTTCTCATTAAATCTTCTTTCCTATAACTTCCTACTTTCTTATAAACTCATTCTTTGGTGCCTAAGGGGTTGTTAAATGATTTAGACAAATTATGCATGAATTACATTTGGCACAAAGATAAAGGTAGACAAGGTTGACATTATATTTCTTGGGAGGAGCATTGCAAACCCAAAATGCTTGGTGGGTTAGGACTTCATTCATATGTAAAAAAGATTGGCCCATTAAGAGCTAGACTGACATGGAGATTTATTCAAAATCCTTCATCTCTGCTAAATCTCAATATTATTGCTAAATATGGAAGTGACATTTGGAATGTTGAAATTAGACGGGGGTCTTCTTCAACTTGGTATATTTTGGTTGATGGTGCTAAATATTTAAAGCCTATCATTAGATGAAAATTGGCTAATGGTAGCAAAGTTAATATTTTGAATGATGTTTGGATTTTGGATAGAATTCTCAAAACTTGGTTAACATGTGCTGATTTTGGTGGCTTACAATCTAGCATTTTATTTCTCTAGAAGGTAACTGGAAAATTCAAGAACTGCAAAATTTCTTCAATTATAATCTCATTTCTTTGATAATGCAGGTTCCTATATGTTCTAATATGGTGGAAGATCAAATTCAACTTATTTCTCAACATTCTGGAAGATCAATTACAGCATTATCGTATGAAGCTTCATTGAAGTATGATAATGAAGACAAAGGAACTGATTTCACGAAGTGGCTCAAGAAAATTAATCTCAAACCAAAAGTTGAGATGTTTTAGTGGAGAATGAGTAAGAATTCTCTTCCTACTTATGATTTTCTTAAACATAGAAATCTCATCCAAATAAATACTTGTGTTAGAGGATGTCAAGAAGTGGAATATCTATTGCAGATTGCTGTTTGATGTAAATATTTTGTAGATATTCTTATTAAGCATAGAGAATGGGGATGTCATGTTCCTATTTTTCATTCTTTTATTGACTACATCAGGGAGATAAAAAGAATATCTAAATTTAATCAGAATATTGTCAGATTATATTGTATAACTGTCTTTTTTTTATGAAAAATGCGTAATGAAATCAAACATGGAATTCCTACGCCTTCAACATCTATTAATGTTGCATATGTTTTATCTACAACTATGCATCCAAGCCAAAATCATATTCTAGAAGACTGGGATGCTAATCTCCTTTTGGAGTTTGGCAAATTTTGGCTCCCCCACAACTAGATTGGATTAAAATTAATATTTATGCATCTGTAATGAAATCAAATTTTACAGGAATTGGAGGAGTAATCAGAGATCACAAAATAAGGTTTACTCTTGCTTTTGGTAAACAAGTAAATCATTGGGATATATCTCAATTAAAATTGGAGGCTATTTTGGTGATTAGAGAACACCTACAAAGTTGGATGTTTCAATGTAAGGATGTAATTATTGAAGGAGATAACATTAACAACATTAAGATGCTTCAAGATTCAATGAAGACTTCAAAATGGTAGCAAGATAGTTTTTGGAATAAAGAGTTATTCTTCTTGAATGATTTCAATAATGTAGTGTTTCATTATACATCTAGAGATTGTATAAAGTGGTTGATTTATGCCCCACTTATGCTTTATGTAGTAATTTTCTTCGGGATAGTTTTACTCCTAATAACATTCTTCTTCTTTGTTTAACTTGTTGAAGATGGAATGTGATAGTTGTTTATTTCATTAAGTAGTTTGTAATAGTTTTTTATATTTTATCAATGCAATTAGAAATCTTCAAAAAAAAAAAAAAATTAGGGAGGTTTTGTCATTTTGGTACCAAACCAATCCCAAACCTCTTAGAATCTCCCCTAAATATCTCCAATGACTCTTAGAGAAGATTTCAAATGTTTAGAATCATTTTAGAATTTTTAATTATTTTAATTTTTTAATTAGTAATTTTCTTTTATTATTAATTTTAAATTCATTTTTAATTCCAAATAGAAGGGCTTTTAATTTTCTGTGATTATATGTCGAATTATGAGGGGTTGGTATTTTATTTTGTATTTTTTGGATTTAAATAGAATTAATTATAATTTAATTATAATCCTAAGCCATTTTTAAGGGTGGAAATTAGGCTACTTAGATGATGGGCCAAATGGGCTCTAAATTCAGTGAAACTTGGGCCATGGGTTCTCCTGACGCCAAGGCCCAAGCCCACCAAATTTGGGCCCATGGTGGACCCTCAAAGGTGGTCAACCAAGCCACCTAAGGTGACCCCCTCTTCACCTTGAAGGACTTATTATAAGCTATGTAGACCAAAGATACGTATGCAATATGTGGCTTACTAACCCTTGACCTAAATATAAATATCACACAAAGATTTAAATCCTAATTCCCATTGGATAGGTAGATAGGCTAATTTAAAGTTAAGGGTCAATTAGTGAACCTTGAGGTTAAATTATCCAAATGATGCCCTTAATCATATCAAATAAAGGATATTCATTTTGGACATGTCAAAAACATGTCCAAAGTCAATCTTCCAAAGTCTCAAGCCATGGTGAATTCATTTAAGACTAAAATTATAACAATACCCCTATGAGTATTACTAGAATAACTTAGGTTTCATGTATAGTCATGGCTTGAGACTATAGGAATTATTTAGGACTCCTCAAGACCTTTCCAACGAGCCTAAGATTAGCCTATTTGGGCAATTGTGTGAGGAGATATTATTTTTCAAAGTTTCCTTAATTTTTTTATAATTGTTAATGAATTTAATCTGGGATTTACACAGTTAACGGGCACTTTTATACGTGGCGCCCTCTGATTGGTGGGGAAATTATTGGTTGCTAATTGTATAATGCGGGTTTAACCACAACTTTTTGATGCACGATCAGACTACTGGGATTAAACATGTCCCAAAACCACTGGATTTAATCTAGGCCATTAATCAATATTAACTGCTAGGATTTTGTCTTTAACCTCCCACACACCTCTGAGACTGTAGAGCTTTTCTGGCATGATCTGGGAGATCCCACCTGTGAACTCTCACCAAAACTCATAGAAAGGATAAGGACAATTTAAACAATCTATCCAATGGTAAAATCATATTGGTTTGACAATTTTCTTCACACTTGACCATAACTACATATCTAAGAGCTCAGGAATGATATTTTACCTCACAGAGAGCTCTAATCATATGTGTTTTATATTAGGTAGCTTGAGACATCTTCTGGAAATATTTCTCCTTTAGATGTTATGGTCAGAGAAAAATTAGAAGTATGACTTCAAATGGAGGATGGAAGGACTTTATCGGAGCTCGCTCAAACCAATTAATGGAGAAGGGAAGAGAGCTCTAGAGCCTTGGAGATTATTCAGGAACTCTAGTGAGTATTTTTGAAATAAAAGAATTGAATGGGGTACTTTGGAACAAGATACCCTATTCAAGCTTCATCCATGGTTATGGATGGCCATGATCGTGCCCAAGGGACCCTGGATGCCCACCAACTAGAGGGAACTACCTAGGAAAGCTCTTTGAGCTCAAAGGAGGAAAGCTCAGGCCCCATGGGAAGTTTTAGTCATGGCTTGTGATGGGGGGACCATCAAAGCTCAATTTCATTTGCTCTACTTACTGCCAGCCACCACTTGCGTCAGGCTAAGTTGGAAAGGTGTCTAGAAGGTCCCTGAGCCCAATGGTGAGCTCATTCGGCTTGGTTGAGTTTGCATCAATAATTTGGCTCAGGTAGGCCAAATCTGGGACGTTTGGGCTAGCTTAGGTTCTTAACCAGGTCAAACTATGGGTTGAGCTAACCATGGGAGGTGTAAATGACCTAGGGTGATCCAATATAGGCGCTAATTTGGCTTGGAGAAGCCTAGGTTGGAAGTTTGCTAAGCTCATAGTGATTTCTGGCACTTTGGGCTAGCTTAGGTTCTAAACCTAGGTTGACCCAAGGGTTGGGCCAGATAAAATAAGTGTATTGGGTCATGAAAGACTAAATACAACCCTTGGTTGGGTTTTGTTTTCCTTAGGTTGGATTTTGGCTCATGGAGAGCCCTCTTTGGGCACTTGTGTCAAGCCATATGGCTAAACCAAGTGTATCCAAGGTTTGAACCTCCTAAGGGTGAGTCCTTGGGACCTAATGAGAAACTATAAGGGTTTAGGTTGGCATGGCAAAGCTTGGAGTATTACATTTAGCATACGTTTAGTGTAGGGATGGTTTGGTCAACAAAGGTTGACCAAGGGTTGGAGTTAGGTCTAACACATTCACTTTGATGATTTGAAACCATTAGTGGTGGTCTCAAGCCAAGGGAATGCCATTTGATTTGAAAAGCCTACTTAAACCCTTAGGAGACACCTTAGTTAACCATGGTTGACTTGGTCAACTAGGTCAAACCAAGGCTTTGATTTGGATTCAATGCAATCCTAATGATTCTTAGGGTGCATTGGAAGAGGGTCAAGTGGGCCCATGGTCAACTTTTGATCAACCTGGGTCCACTACAAGTTTAGTTATGGGTTCAACATGTCATAAGGGTGGCTATAAACATGTTGAAAGGTTTTGGAGGATGTCCCAAGATCAAGTTTTATAGGGTGGAAGGTCTAGTGGTATAGGATGTAAATATTTAAAGGTTTTATAGCCTTTATATTTCAATTTAGTCTTGGGGGTTAGAGATCTTGGATTGGCCTCAAATTTGAAAGGTTGACCCTAGAGACCTACCTAATCAATATGCAACTAAAAAATCATGAATCTAAGGTCATTGGTTTGGTTTTTAGGTGATTGAATAATCACCCAAAAAGGGTTATATGACATGGGCTTTTGGCCTTGAGTTTAGGTTTGAGATTTTAGATTTGATCTTGGTTTTTGGTATAGTTTTGATTAATGAATCTCATGCAAAGAATGAGGTCAATAGTTTATAATCTCATCATATATGTGGCTTGATTGAAATGGTCAAAGCTACAGGGTAGACTGGTCAGCGTCCGACTGAATCCAAGCCATCAGCTTCAAATAATACAGAACAAATGATTATAATCTATGCCATGCTAGTTAAGTGAGTCGATCAGCTAACTACTACCATCTATGCGTCCCAATCTCTTACTGCTGTGTGGAAAGCATGTGCCCAATCAGCGTCGCTGTGTGGTTTGGCATTATATGATTTAATTAATTCAAACAAAACTAAAAAAAAGTTAAAAAGTTATTGGAAATTCATTTAGAAACCATTTTTAGAGTTTTTGGACTCTAGGGATTTAGAATGAAAGATACTTTATTTTAAAAATAAAATTTTCCTAAATAAATTGATATTTATTAAATAATTTATAATACATATATCTTATTTTATATTAAATAAAATTATTTTAAATTGATTAATATAAAATATTATATTAATTAATTTATAATATATATATTAGAGCCATCAGCTTCAAACTATACATAACAGATGGATATAATCCATGTTGTGCTAGTTAAGTGGGTCAATTCAGCTGAACACTACAATCAGTGTGACCCAATCTACTGCTGCCATGTGGAAAGCGTGTGCCAAGTTAGCATCATCGTGTGGTTTGGCATTATATGATTTAATTAATTAATAAAAACTACAAAAAGTTAAAAAAATTATTAGAAATTCATTTCGAAACCATTTTTAGAGTTCTTGGACTCTATGGATTCAGAATGAAGGGTACTTTACTTTAAAAGTAAAATTGTCTTATTTTTAATTTTAAATAAAAAATATAAATCTCTTTAAGCTAAATTTTGGCAGGTGTATACTAGGGTCTATCCCTGACCTTCCTTGAATTTTTCAAGGCTATTTGAAGTAAGTATAATTAGTTTATAATTTTACAGAAACCTAGGTCACAATTTGACTTAGATTTTTTGGAAATTCATAACTAATTTAATTCATGCGCAATCACTACATACTAGAGTTCTAAGGAATCATTGAGAGGGCCTCTTTCATTTAAAAATAAATGTAAGGCATGCTCATACATAGTTTTAGAGAAAATGGTCATAATGGTGTAGGGATTTTTGTGCATTGCTCTCAAGTAGGTTTGACCATGACCTCAAAATTAGTAGAGGGTTATCTGAGGATGTCCCCTACTTCCTTCAATGCTGTAAGTCCAATTTGATGCATATATTCCTTATAGTTGAATTTTCAAGTTCATAGGTCACTATGTGACCTATAACTTTGATAATTCTCTATAATTATTCCATTGAGCATTAGACACTCATTTTACTATGGATTGTTTATACATGTGTAAGGGTTAGCCACACCAATTTTTAGACCCATTTGAAACATAGTGACACCTAGGAAAAAAAACTAAGGTTTGTGTCTAGTGAACTTAAAAAAATCTAGAAATTCACGCACACATTCAATAGGAGTGAAACCATAAACTTAGTGAACTTAATGACATTACAAACCCTAAGAATTAAATTTACCCTCATTTGATTTTAATTGATCTTCAAACAATAATTAATCAAAATTAACCCTTAATTAAGGGTTAAAACTTAAATAATTCATAATAAATTAAACAAAATATAGAAAAAATACAAAATAACCTTCAATCAATTCTAAATCAAACCTATAATCATTGAAAACTAAAATCTAGATCCAAATTTGATTAAATTTTAATTAATAATTAATTAATCCTTAATTAAATATTAATTAAATAAATTCATTCAAAAAAAAATATTAATCAAATTAATTTTAAACTTTCATAGATTGATATATTGGTTATTCCTAACATATGATATCAATTTCTTAAAGTTTAGAGTTGATTTCCTATCAAAATCAAATTATCTAACCTAGGTTAATAATTAATTTACTTAAATAATCCATTAAAAGACTTAATTATAAATATAATTGAATAAATACAATAAACATAATTTATATATGTGATAAATTCAAATAAAGTAAAATGAAATTTAAAAATTAATAAATTCAATTTAAATAAAATTCTTGAGTAAACTTTAATTATATTTCATTAATAAATAATTTATTAAAATTCATTAAAATTTAATAATTAATTATAAATTCCAAATAATTCAATAAAAAAATTAAACAAAAGGTTAAAATATAAGTACAAAAATTATTTATTAAAATTTATTTTAATCAGATAAATTTGATAATTAATATTCATTAAATAATTAAGCTTTCATGCTTAATGCTTGATTCCATTTGTAAGGCATTTTAGCATTAAATTTAAAGTCTTTAATACACATTAAATCCCCCGATAATCTTTTTATTTTATGCACGATTCCTTTTAGGAAGGCATTCATATATTTTATTAGGAAATTTTAATAAATCTTAATAATAAATTAAGGGTTTTCATGCACCATGCTAGCCTCCGCTTATGGAAGGCATAGTTATATAAAATTATAATCCATAATCAAACTTTAATAAACCATTAAACTTATACATCATGCTTGATTCCACTTGAAGGGCATGCGTATTGATTTGAATGGTCCCTCTTATATCTCTTAATAAATCATAAATAATAAATCTCTCAAAGGCTTTATATGATCATCTATCCTATATAGGGGCTGACTGCATTACATTTGTAATACTTAGGATCTGTAGATTAGTAACCCTCATACTTGGGGTTATTAATCTATAAATTCTTTATAATTAAATAAACAATTCTAACCTTTAAAATTTAAATAATAAAATCCAAATACATATAAGGTGAACTTCAACTAAAGTTCCCTTTTGGCCTTTAATAAATAACTTCCTAAATTCTTGCAATCTAAACATTAGACTTCTATAGGATGTATCAAAATCACACGGTCTCCTTCACACACTTAGATGGTTTGTCTAGACAACCAACTTTATCTTAGGCTAGGTTGATAGTGTTGATTGCTTATCGGGTGCTTTGCTTGGAGAGCACCCTATATATGTTTATTTATTTCATGCAATCTGGATGTTATATATTTTAATTTCTATCAGTGCACTTAGGCTCTTTAAGGATTGCATTAGGTTATTACATAATTTCTTATGTACTTTATATGCTTCTTATATATTCTTCTTTACATTCCTGTAAGAGTCAAAGTAAAATGTACCTACGAATTATTGTACACATATACAAGTGTCTGTAAATATCATTTTTATATAGATCAAGTTATGTAGTGTCCCGAGTTGTAAAAGAATCTAATGTATCAGCTTATATATATAAATTGAGCTCTAAAAGATGATATCCCCTCCCTTAGATGATACTCTCTTTTTTATAGAATATTTGGCTCAAAGACCTTAAGCAGATGTATTGGTTCTATATATATGGTAGGCTTAGAAACTAAAGCTTGTTATGGTGGAGCCTTACCACCTTACTTTTCTACTAAGTCTAAGTCTATTATATTCATTCAAATCAATCAATAAATAAACTTTATTTTATTTATATAACTCACTTCTTTGCATCATTTTATACATTACATTCATATGGTTGGTAGCTTACATTAGGGGGTAGTAGGTATCCTTAGATTTTTGTCGGCGTGCATGTTTCGAACTTAGTAAGAACATGTATACTACTTTTAGGATGATATAGCCTTAGGTATTGTAGATACCTACCCCTTTACCTATTCATCCATATATATATATATATATATGCTTATTTAACTTCTGCTACAAATGCTAGAGCCTAAGACTTTCATGCCTTCCATTATTAAGGTAGCAAGGTCCCCACTATGCACAGGGCATGCTACGATTTTCTTATTAGTATAGGGCCGTTATGCTCCTAAAATTTCTAAGAAATTTTGGTAGTTAGAAAATTTAGCTAGGTAATCTAAATAACATAAAATTTAGAGTTTTATCGAGTCTTCACATTAGCGTCACTTAAACATATAAAGTTAAATTACTCATCTTGAGTCATTAATTTATAGTTTGATCTATTCCTTCAATCTCTTAGGATAGAGCTAACCTTATCATACATGATATATAGGACAATTGCATGTGTATTAGGTTATTAGTTGGAAACTCATTCCCAGCAAGCATAAGCCCAGATGTATTTGCACATCTCATATTCCTCATAAATAATAAAATATATAAAGAATTCAAATATATTTTCTACCAAATTTAATAATATTTTTGAAGGAAAAAATCAGTCTTTTCAATATATATATATATATATATATATATATATATATAAGGTGACTTTCTTATGTCTTAAAATCAAAATGAGTCTATTATTCTCATTAATCAAAAGTTTTCTCTTCGGAGATGTAATTGACTATAAGGGCTTACCTCTATAGGAACCCATGATCCTAATATAAAACCACCCCCATCTTAGTTTGCTAAGAGAGGGAAAACTCTGTAGACGTTGATTAAAGCCAATCCTTGGTTAATTTTATATTTAAAATGATAGATGAATGTAAATTTTACCTTTCAGGATAAGTTTTACATTCCCTACACTGTGTTTGGATATGAAATTTTTTTTCTTTCCTCAAATTGATAATATAGTTTTAGTTTATTCCTCAGGATAATTAACACTAATTGTGCAAATTTTTCTAAAGAAATTTTAAATACCAAATTAGTGGTCATATCACTTAAAATTAGTCCACATGCACAACTTTGATTCTTTTTTAAAGCATTTAGCTTTGATTTTAAAAAGATATATTGAAAGAAATTTGGTATTATTTTGGGAGAAATGTTAATTTATATTAGTAGAAGGCGTTAAGCTAGGACACAAAATTTTAGTAGAGGTTTTAGTATTGGATAGGCCCAATGTGTAAGTAATTAAAAAGCTTCCACCACCCTCTTCTATTAGAGGAATAAAAAGCTTTTTTGGACATGGTAGTTTTTATAGGAGATTCATTAAGTGTTTTTATAAAATATCTAAACCTTTATGCCACTTAATTGAAAAATATATCCCTTTTGGTTTTAATGATGACTGCCTAAAAGCTTTTAACATTTAAAAAATACATAATCAATGCACCTGACATTATTACACCATATTAGACATTGTATTTTAAAATCATGTGAGATGCTAGTGATTATGTTATAGGTGTTATGTTAAAGATAGAAAATTTTATACCATTTACTATATTAACAGAACCTTGAACCCAAATCAATTTAAATTACACAACTAGTGAAAAAGAACTATTAACTATTATCTTCACTTTTTACAAGTTCATATCATATTTGATTGAGATCCATGTTCTCATATATACCTATCATTATGCTATCAAATTTCTTATGACAAAGAAAGATGCCAAACCTAGGCCGATGAGATAGATTATTTTGTTACAAAAATTTGATGTACAAATTCTTGATAGGAAAGGAAATGAAAACCTGGTGATTGATCACTTATCTAAGATAGAATTGGAAGAGCCTATATGTGATGATTGTGAAATTGATGAGATTTTTCCCAATGAGCATTTATTTGTTATGTATTCATCTAGTTTGCTGACAATGTGAACATTATTATTAGTGGGGTTATTCCCGCTGACATGTCTTAAATCCAAAGATGTAAATTTATGTATGACACTAAATTCTATTTTTTTGGATGAGCCCATTTTATTTAATGACTAAATTATTAGGCTATGTGTCATTGAAAGTGAAATTGAATTTATCATTATGCATTGTCATCACTCCAAGTATATAGGTCATTTGGAGATTTTAAAACTACTTTTTAGATCTCATAATCTTAATTTTATTAGCCTACCCTATTTAAGGATGTAAAGGAATATGTAAAGGAATGTGATCGGTGTCAGAGGGTAGTTAGCAATACTAAAGAAATTAAATATCTCTTTATATTATATTGGAAGTTGAAATTTTTGATGTTTGGGGAATACATTTTATAGGACCTTTTGTACCATATTTTGAAAATTAATAAATTCTGATATCAATTGATTTTGTCTCTAAGTGGATTGATGGAATAGAAACCATAGAATGGATGCTTAGGTGGTTATTAAATTTCTTAAGAATTTTTTTTTCTAGATTTTGAGTACCTATAGTGATTATTAATGATGGGGCAACAATTTTTGCAATAAAAGAGTGGAGAACATGATGTTGAAATATGGAATCAAACATAGAGGGGAAACTACTTATCATCCCTAAACTAGTGAACAGGCTGAAATAAGTAATAACGAGATTAAAAAAATCTTAGAAAAAAATTATGAGTCCTAATAAGAAGGTTTTTTCTTTGAAGTTAGATGATTCACTTTGGGCTTCAAGAGTTCATTTAAGACACCTATTGGAATGTCAACCTATAGGATAATATTTAGAAAAACCTACGATTTATCTTTGGATCTAAAGCATAAGGCATGCTAGTTTATGAAAGAATTGAATTATAATTTGAAGGATGCTAACAAAAAAAGATTGATATAGTTGAATGAGTTGGATGAAATTAGAGATGAGACTTACGAGAATGAAAAAAAAAAGTATAAGGAGAAAATTAATAAGTGGCATGTTTGTAAACTTATTAGGAAAAAATTTGAGCTTGGACATGATGTTTTATTATATAATTTAAGATTGAAATTATTTCCAGGAAAATTGAAGTCTAGGTGGTCAGGACCATCCACTATAGTTAAGCTATACCCGTATAGAGTGGTTAACATCTGAGACCATAAAACTTCCCAAATTTTCAAAGTCACTAGTTAGAGATTGAAAACCTATTTAAGAGGAGAGGTTGATTGCCTTAGAAGCTTTGTTGAGCTGGCTCATCTTGAGTAGGACTCTAACATAGTTTGGTTGAAGACTATAAATGTAGACCTATTTAGGATTCAATCCAATTGATCCTATTATTTATTGTTAAGGAGTTACATTTGATTGGTGTCTTTATTAAGTTTAAAAAATATTGTGATTTGTTCAGAGTATAGATGCATTATTTTTTGTGTATTTACATATTATGATCATAAGAAAATGAATTTGAAAATTCAGCCAAGCACCACATCTCTGCCCCCCTCAGTGTCACAGTGCCATGTCAATCATTAATAAAATTCTTTTATTTGATTATGTCATAACACTGGAGTAATCCAACATCTCAACATCAAACCTCCCTTTGGAGTGCAAAAATGCTAACCCTTCAGTGTCGTGACATTGAGCTCTCCAGTCACTTTGCTAGATTGAGTTCCATAGTGCCACAATGCTTGATCAAATATTAAATAGGGTAGTTGGAGAGCCATTGAGGTGGTTAATTCAAGCATTTTAGCACTACCATGTGTCAAGCGCCATTGTGGTCTCATAATAAAAAAAGCCTATAATTATAACTCTTAAGTGTAGCACCATAACGCTAATGTCTTATTCAGCCAACCTTACCTCAGTCAAGAGTAACCTTAGCCCACTTACAACGGTGGACTGTGGTTTTCTTGAATGACTACCTGAGTCATGCTTAGGCGCCTCTTATCTTCCTCTAAAGCTATAAAGAAAAAAAATATGATGGACTAATTGATCTTTACATCAGTTGATGAAAGAGCCCAATGCAACAAAATGCATGTTGGGTCTTTGAAATAGTTCGAATCATTTCGATAATAAGAAGTTTTCTCTATTTTACCGAGAAGGTCTACGGTTCGAGCCCGTATCCCAAGTGTTGTAGTACTAATACCCATATTTACCACAGCACTATTCAAGCCAGTGTTGTACTACTGGCTAAATTATAAATATGACTTAGGTTCCCTTGAGTCCTTGATCTTTATAAAGTGTATTGTGTCTTAGTTTCCGTCTTTAGATTCCATTAGTTAAAAATGGCCCCAAAATTTACTATTGGTTGGAAAAGGTCGGGCTCCACCCCCTTTAAGCCCATAAGTTCAGTAGTGATGTAGCCGAGGAGTGATTCAATAACTTGGTAGGGAAGTCCATTATCCTTGAGGGACAATTTGATAACCCTTGGGGAATTATCTATGAGCAAATCTTAAATCATAATTGGGACTTTCTTGTCATGTGGCCTCTCCCTGCTAATACTCTGATTATCTAAATTTTTTTTATAGACATGAAGGAGTCCCAAAATGAGTGCATCTTCATCCAGGGTAAGTGAGTTCCTTTCAATCCTATTTTTATTAACCATGTCCTCTAAACCTCTGACATCCAATTTGACAAGGATGAGAATTTAAATTTTTACACCAATACCATAGACTACTAGGAGATTATTAGGTTCCTTACCTTATGGGATTTGAATGCCCAAGGGTAGAGGAAAGGGGATAAAATATTTACTTTTCTTGCTTCCAATTTTACCTGAGAATCTAAGGCTTGGCATTACTTCATTTTGGAAAAGTTAATGCCTAGCAAAAATATTAGTGAGGTAACCAAAGGGCAATCCTTTTTAATCTATTGCATTTAGAAGGATATGAATATGGATTTTGGGAAATTTCTTTTTTAATCTATCTAATATATGCTTTGAGAGTCAAATTCCATAGGGCTATGGCTTCACCATTTAATTTGTGAACATTTTGAGTCAACTGAGTAGCTGGAAATTTATGGGAGGAGCAAGTTATGCCTACTTCTACAATAACTAGGTATACGATCATGTCCTTCAAAATTACTATGTCAGTGTTGTGGACAAATTTTATGTTCATTTGGCACATGATTTTCTTTAAATGTTTCTTTAGTTAAATCAACATAGATTAAAAATATTCCACCTCGAAATGAAGGCTAATGATTCACTATCAATTTAAAAAGATAAACTCTATTTATTTTCATTGTCAAACACATCATAAGGAATATTCAATTCATCCCTAAGGATTAAAAGAAAATTTACTTGTCATTTTGTTTAGGAAACTAAATTACTGTATCTATTTTCATAATCAAATAATATAAGGAATATTCAATTCATCCTAAAGGATAAAAAGAATAATCACTTATCATTTTGATCATGCAACTAAATCAATGTCTTTTTTTTTTCACAATCAAAATAAATAAGGAATATTCAATTAATCCCTAAGGATAAAAGAAATATTCACTTATCATTTTAATTATAAAACTAAACCAATATTTAAAGCTAAATCTGCATCCACAATCTTGCCCTATCTTAGAAGGGAATTAAGGTAGGTTTATTTAATTATGGGTTCTAGATTTCCTATAAGGACAAGGACCTATAGTTAATTACATCTCTGAAGAGAATACTCTCAATTAAATTGAAAATTAAAGATTTTTAAATTTATATAAATTTAAAGAAAAGCTTAGGATATCAAGATTTTAATATTCATCTTTAATTTGGATTTAGAATTTAGATTTTGACTTTGGATTCAGAATAAAATAGAAAGAGTGTGTAGAGACGGAAGAGTGTATACAATATGAACTTACACTTGCCTAGAATGAGCTGCTAGCTTACAATCCTAATCATAATTAATTACCTCAAGAATATAGGATTAGATGGATTTATCCTAGAAATCAAGGAATTATAATTTAAAGGACTTTAATTAAGACTTTACAATATGTGCATGATCATGAATTAAAATGATGCATTAACAATAATATAGAAATATAAAGCTTTTATTCATTAATAATTTTTTAGAGTATAACCCAGGATCTGCTATAAAGTAAAGGTGACCAGGCTCCGTCAATAACAAACTTGGATTTTTATTCATATAATGTGGATTTGAATATAATTATTTATTTTGGTCTTCAATCTTTGACTCCTAGATTTTTTATAGAATACCAAAAGATAATGATCTTGAAATAAAGAAGAATCATTTCCTTTTGGATTTTATAAATCTATATAAAAAATAATCTTCAAATCTTTTATAACTCTTGACACGGTAGCACTCAATCTAGTTGTGCAAGAATCTACAATGTTTACATCAACACCATTACCTTTACATTTGCTTTTACATCATTGCCTAGGTACATTCTACTTTGTAAGAATATAAAAGAGCAATATAAACAAAAAGAATATACATGTTTTGTGAGTCTATACAAGTAAATATAAAATGATCAAAAAGCCTACTCCAAATGTGTACCAATGCAAACATGACGTCTAGAGTACAGAGAGTAAACAATCTAAACATAAGTATCTTCTAGGTAAGGCACTAATAAAAACTAATCCAAACCACCATCTTAGCCTAGGCTAAAGGTAGTTGTCCTAACAAACCATCTAAAGTGTTTGTATAAGGTTGTGTGGCTTAGATAGATCCTAGATTTTATTTACTTATTATTGTCTAGAATTTATTTATTTATTTAAGGTCTTTGAAGGTGGGTTTGAATTTAGGTTTTTGGTGATTTAAAAGTTTTGAGTTTATTTTAGGAGTATTTAAATTGTTACACTGGCTTGGCATTAAATTTTAAAGAACATATCACTCAATAACTTCAAAGTGATAAAATTCATTGATTAGTAAGTCCTAGGATCATATTTATAATGCCACTAATCCTTCAAAATTGGGGTGGATAGGTTGCATAGAGTCCGTACATTTTGACTAGTAATTTTAGTTGTCAAGCTTTCAATCCAATACACCTTTTCCTTATAAAAGGAGTCAAGCACAATGGCATGAAAGCTTTAATGTCTAAATGTTTTATTATTGATTTTAATAGTTATTTAGATTGAATATCAATTATCTTTGTTAAACTAGGGTTATTAGGTTTATTTCACCCTCCTTGGCGTAAAAGCTAAAAGCCTCGTAAGCCCAGGTTACCAAGAAAGTTTCTATTTTTTAATTTTGATTGTTAGTTACTAATTTTTAATTAATTCAATTCATTGATTACTGATTTATAGGATTTGTAATTTAACATTTTGTTTGATTGAAAAATGATTATAGTTTTAAAAATGTTAATTATCTTTGGGAATGATTTAAAATTTATATTTAAATTTTAATTCTGAAATTGAACATCCATTAGTGATAATATACTACCTCAAAAGGTAGAGATAAAATCTCCTAATGGATTTGAATTTAGAATTACAAGTCTGATCCTGAATATCGTAGCTAGATTCAGGAGGGAACCACATATGATCCCAAAGGATGAAAATGAAGTTCAGTCAAACATCTGGCTACGATAATCTGGATAAAGTATCGTTAATTTCATAGTCAAAATTATATCAATAAATGATATATCATCCCGAAGGTAGAAAATATCATTCATTGTTAATTACTTGAACATGACGACAATGATCGCCATTTTTTTGTTTGATTTCCCAAAGATAAATAATTAAAGGTTTTGAAAAATTTGATTTTAAAAATAAGGTTTGGGTTTCCAAATCTCCTACGAGCGCAAGCCCTCGTACTTAATTACATCATAGGAAATCAGAAATTTCCTACGAATACTCTTGATTAAAATAGCGATATAAATTTTATTTAAGATTTTTAAAGCTTGATGTCAAAGGAGGTAGGGACTGGAAATTCAACAGGGATTGGATCAAATTTGAATAGTTCTTTCTGGAGTCAAAGGAGGAAGGGTCGGAGGTGTTTTGAGATTCTGAATTACTTCAGAAATACCCCAACCTATCCTAAGTGTTGGGCTTGAATTTAATGGAAATAGATTTAATGTTTAAGTGATCAATTTTATTAAAAAGTGGGAACTAGATTCTTGGAGGTTGAGATCTTAAGATTAAAAATCTACCTCAGAATCTAAGTCTAAATTGGGTACTGAAAATCAATGACCCAGATCCTAGCTAATGTAATGCAAACCTGGACTTATCCTAGCCTGGATTGGGGTGCCAGCTAAATCACCTAAGCGCTTCAAAACTATGTTGTCCGGTCTTTTAAATGTAGAGTTGTTAGGGACGTTGTTTAAGATAAGTTTTAAGGAGAGTGGGGCCGACATCTAGAGCAGATCCTAATTGGCCCCTTTGACTTATGTTGGGTGACATGCTTAAGCCAAAATGCAATTAATGTTTAGACTCAATTTTAATTTGTTACTAATGATATGCATGCTAGTTGACTCAAATGCTTAAATCAGGATGTAGTAGTTTTTGAAAAAGGCTTAAAAATAGTTTTATCCTAGAGATGCATAGATCCCTTTGGTTAGAATTGCACCCTCATATGCTAGGTGGTCTGCCAAAACCCGTAGGCGGGGAGGTGCCTAACAAAAGGAAAGAAAATGCAACAAATATGCATATGCAAACTCCCGGCAGTTTTGGTCTTACTTCTTAAAGTGTTAGAATTTCTATGTTGGCTTATATATTTTAAATTTGTTTAAATAGAAATAGTTTTATTCGTACCCTAATGAGCCTCCGATCGGGTTCCAGGCTAAATCAAAATCGACATGCAATAATCACCAAAAAACTATGAAAAGCAGGCAATCTTATATCGCAATCAACTTATCAATAATTAATCAATTAAATTTAAAACTCAAACTGAAAGTTCATGTGGCAAGTGCCACTTAATATTACAACCCAGGGTCTGTAGGAAAAGTAAAGTGGCCGGGCTCCACTAACTACAACCTAGATTCTATTCCTAAAAGACAAGTGACTTTAAGATTTGAGATTCTTCTCATTCTTCACTTCTTCATCCTTCTATGAGCTCTTTGGATCATCGGATTCAGATATCCAAGTGAAAAGAAAACTCCCTCTTAAAAGAGGTGTCACCTTTCCTCCTTGGATACTTTGAAAGTCATCCAATTTGGATCTCTGAATGGAGAGGAACTCTCCCCTAAGGGATGTTCCTTCCTCTTTGGATTCCAAATTGGATGTTTAATATCTCAATCTCAAAGCACTTATTACAATTTATAACTCAAATTCATATCAAATTATATTGATCAAAATTGAAAAATCTAGACTCGATCCTGTAAGGTTATCCTAATAATCAGCAGTTTATATTTGACATCCCAGGCAGTTATAATCAATCTCAAGCAGTTAATATTTATAATATAAAGAAAGCTCAATCACAGCCACACTTGGCCATGGTCTTTAAATATTAAAGGGGGACTTAAGCATTCTGGAGCGCCTACAGAAAATAGCATTAATTTAAAGCTTAATTATTTGATTGCCCCCTTTAATTAATGCTCTATATGAGCATGGCCACCTGCATAAGATTGAGTTAGTATAAATTATCCCTAACCTAGGGGTAGATCTAACACACAATTAATCACAACACAGAGTGTAATAAATAAGTAAATAATCAATCAATTCTACCACTAATAAACACATGCAATAAAAGCTCAAAAAATCTAGCACACAATAGAAAAATAAACACCGGCCTAGCCTAAGACTAGAGTTGGTTGTCCTAGAAAACCATCTAAAGTGTGTGTAGGAAGCTGTGTGGGTTTGATATGTTCTATATGGGCACTTGATTGAAGTTGCTTGATGTTCTGGTTGGTTGAAAGGCGTAAAGGAGTTTTTAATTGAAGTTTAAATCTTAATGATTTGAATTTGATTTTTAATTGATTTTGATTGTTTGTTCGATACCACCTTTGTTGTACACCGAGGCCGTGAAGTTTATTTCACCTTCATTGGGGCTAATTTAATAGCCTCGTAGGCCTGGGTTACCTAATAATATCTGATATAATTAGGTGATCTGAGTTTGATTAAGTTTGAAAGTTAATTAAATTTTAATTAATGTTGATTGATTACTGATTTTAAAGTTGAAATGATGTTTTCTGGAATTATAGATCAATTATTGAATTTTAGAATTTTTTGGATTATTTTAATCATTTAATTAAGGGGTTAAAAATTGACTTTTTAATTAAAAGTGATTTCTAGAAAGTTAGTATTTTATTAAAATATTAGACCTTAATATGATGAGTTAGACTGTAAGTATGCTGGATTTAGATTTTTCTACATTTTATTATGAATGTTTGAAGTTTTGACTTGATTTTGAACTAGGTTTGATCCAAAGTTGACTTTTTCAAATTTGATTTATTTTTGGAAATTTTATATTTTTGATAAGTATTAGACCTTAATATGAATTGAATTCCTTTGAGTTTTCTCAATTTGGAGTTCATTTGAATTAGTTATGAATTTTTAAAGTTTTGACATTTTATTGAATTATTTAATTTGTTTAATTAGAGAGGTTTTGATGTTTTGAATCCAATTGAGTTCCAAACTCCTTGAAATCACCTCCAAAGATTAGAAATAATCTAAGGGGTGATTATCAAGTGTTTAAGAAATTTGTGGAATTTTTAATTATTGTTAATTAATTAAATTAATTAAATATTCAATTTCACGTAAAATTAAATTATTCCAAAAGTTGATGTCAAAACTGGTTGATTTTAATTTTCATGGATTAAGGATTCAATTCTGATCAGTTAGAGATATTATGCGTATTTTTGTGATTTAGATTTGATTTATTATATTTTCTAGAAGGTTTAAATGCTTAATTAAGGTTGAATTTTGATTAAATGAATTAGAGGGCTTAATGACTTCAAAATTCAATGAAAGTTTTTTATAGGCTGTAGATGTCACTAGGTTCAAATGTTCAAAGTTTCAAGTCAAAATAATGTAGATCCTAATTATTGAATCTTCTTAAGTTTTCTAATCAAGCCCTTAATTATTGTCCTTAATGACACTAGGTTTGAGTAAGTTTAAATCAAGGTTTTCCTAACCCTTTGATACACTAAATACAATCACATCAAATCAATCAATCATGAACCAAATGCATTAAGTCTAAGGAAATAAAATGAATGTAATGAATTTTCAAAGATTATACTTAAAATATGCTTTGATTGCCTTGATTAGATAATCATTAGGTTTGTGATGGGATTTTCAATATTTAATCCAAGTGACAGATCAAATATTTGAAAATTCATTTGATGTTGAAATCGAGCTCTGGAAATTTCCCCAAAAGTCAGAGACTGCATATCATATCTCAAATATTGTGCCATTTAAGTTGTCACTTAATCAAATGCAAATTTATCAAATAATTGAAAATATTTGAAAATATATATAACTAAAATAACTATTTATACAATCATTATTAAGTTTTGATTTTGTTTTTAAAAGATAGGGGGTTTTAATACGAACACAATGAGCCATTACAGGTTAAAATCCATTAAGTATTTAATTTATAATAATTTTTTAAAGTTTAAATGGTTTTAAGTCATATTTAAAAATATAATTCTTATTATTTAACAGCGATGGTGGCTGCTTTACACGCGGCAGTGCGACGACAAACCATGCAGATTACGATGCGGTGCGGGTTTCAATACACGCGGTTTCACTTATCCAGCTCAGCAAAGCTGATGGACCGTCGGATGCTGCGTGGAAAGAAAATGAATGGTGGAGATTTAATGCCACGGTTCTAAATTCAAATGGATCCCAACCATCTGACCTCATAAAAGAAGAGATCAACGGCTAAGATAGATCCCTGCGGTCCTAAATCAGACCAAAATTGAGCCATATGATCTCGCAAAAGAAGAAATTAACGGGTGAGATCGCGTTAAATGAGCTTCATCCATCCTAGGATCCCGAATAGTCAGATTAAACCAAAAATCTGACAAGATCTCAACCGTTAAATCTAAATGAATTGATCAAATGATTGAGGGGTTGTCTTCCTCATTCGATTAGCCGAGAACCCTTGAACCAGGTTTAGCATTGAACTCATTATACAATGCTATAAATGGTCTAAGATCTGAGATGCAGATGACAAAAAAGTCTAGAAAGAATGTGGTCTAATTTTTAGAGCTCGAGATGCAACCCTTAAAATTTTATTTAAGAACCTAGATTATAACCTAGGGTTTAAGATATACCTTGATGTGCTTGATGGTTTTGAATGATTTAAAGTTTTTTGAGCTTGTAGCTTGTCCGTGCAGAATCTCCTTGAAGGCAGACTTGAGTTCAGCTCTCTGTCGACCTTAATGCTGACGAGCTCCAAACGAAAGGAAATGGTCAGGGAAGAGTGAATAAAGCTCTAGAGGAGCAAAATGAAATGCCAGAGCTGTTGAATCTCTCTTTGAATGGGAGATAGGTTGTACGGAGCTCGCTTCGACCCTACATCACCCTCACCGCTGACGAGCTCCAAACGTCGTTAAATCACTTGGAAGGAGTGGAGGAAGCTCTGAGAACTTGAAATGAAAACTTAGAGAGGCTGGATGGGGATTGGAATAGGAGATCCCTTCTAATGAGCTGTTTCATCCCTTTAGCCCTATTCCAACCACGGGAGATGTTATGGACGGCTAGGATGCATCAAATGCCTTTGCTGGATGAGTGCCAACTGGATCAGGTCGTTAGGAGGCAGAGAGGCGCACTGCCTCAGGTGAAAACTACCTTGGGTCATTCTCACGTGGAGGGGACCATCTGAGCTGGCTGGAGTCGAACCAGAGGATGAGTTGGGTCTTGCTGGAGTCTAGAAAGTTTCTTGAATCAACTGAGTGAGCTAAATAGATCTAGATTAAACTGGGTAAGTTGGGTGGCTCATTTTGACCGGGTAGAGTTCATTGAGCAGTTGGGTTGAGCTAGGGATCATACCAGCTGCATGGGGAGGTTGGGTTACAATCCTGGAAGGTTCTGGAATTGATTGAATGGGTTGGATGGGCCTGAATTCAGATAAAGGGACTAGATCGATTGGGTTGGCAACTTGGAAGGATTTTGAAGTTAATATTGACTGGGTTTGACCAGTCAATGAGTCTAAATTGATGAAGTAGCCTTCAAAGTGTTGTATGTTTGGTATTTGGGTGGGTTTTCAAGGGCTTGATAGATTTGGTTTGACATATGAGGAAATAAATCCATAAGTCATGAGATTTGACTACATATATGGTGATTTGACTACCCATAGTGGTTTAACCAAATCAAAATCACTATGGATTGACTTGAAATATATCTAGGAGTATTTGAATCATGCTTTGAAGTGGTCTTAATAGGTCAAAGAGTTTGATTTGAATTTATGTAAGGATTGGGTTCAGTTTGACCTGATTTTACCAATCAAGGGTCATCTAGGATTTGATTGAAGGATTGATTGATAATTAACTGAAGATTGAGTTAAGGTTTGATTAAGGATTAAATTGAAGTTTGATTAAGGATCAACTTAAAGTGTAGTTGAATCAAGGTTTAAAACATGGATTAAAACCTAGATTAAAGTTAAGATTAAAGCTTGAATTAAGATCTGGATTGGATTGAGGCCAGGATTAGTTTGAATCTAAACTTATCATAGAATTTGAAAAAGTTTTAAATGTGTTTGAGATTTGATTCAAAATAGAAAAGCTTAAGGGATGAATTGGTCAACCTGGGTTGACCTAGTCAACCAGGTTGACCCAGGGCCAGGATCTAGACTGAATCAATCTCAAATGATATTTGAAGTCTGGTAGAACTATTTTGAGGGGTCAAATAGGTCATTTGGGTCAAATGACCTGTTTGGGCCCTTAATGGGTTATTGGGTCAACCTAGGTTGACTTGGTCAACAGGTTGACCCATGAGCTAGGAATGGGCTCAACAGGTTTAATTTGATATTTGAAAATTGCTGGAAGTGATCTCAAGCAATTTGGAGATTATTTGATTTGAAATGTGCATTTGAACCCCAAAGGGGTATTTTGGTCATTTTGACCCCTAGTCAAATGGGAGTCAAAGTGAGTCCAAAAAATGCAGTTTAATGTTCAAGAGGTTAGGATTAAGGGTCTAGAGGTGGTTAGAGGCTTTGGGTAAGTCTCTAAGGTCAAAATCCACTGGGTGGCAGGTCTAGTGGCATAGGCTATAAATATTTGAAGGTTTTACAGCCTTTAAAAATCAATTCAATTTCTGGGGTTAGAGACCTCAGAATGAGCTCAAATTTTGAGGGTTGCCTCTAGATACATGTTCCATCAGTATGCAACAAATCGACTCTTAATCAGAGGTCATTTAACTGGGTTTTGAAGTGTTCAAAGATTCATTGAAAAAGGCTTTCAGGACCTAAGCCTTTAGTCTTTGATTTTAGGTTTGATTATTTAGATTTGATCCAGATTTTGATTAATGTTTGAATTGAATTAAGATTTGGACTAATTGGGGTTCAAGATTGATTTGAGGTTAAGATTTGATTTGATCACTGATTGATCTAATATTTGGGTAGATATAGGATACGGGTGGATCCTAGGTTTTGAAATCTATAAAATCCTAGAATTTAGATATCCTAAGGTTTTGGATTCTGGAATGATCCTAGGACCTAGGTAAATCTTAAGGTTTAAAATCTATGAAGAATCCTAGGGTCTAGAGTAGATCCTAGGGTCTAGAATGATATTAGGATCTAGGATTTGTGAAGAAACATAGGATCTAGATTTTAGAATGGTCTTGGGACCTCAATAGATCATAAGTCTAGACTCTAAAAGGATCCTAGTATCTAGAATAGATCCTAAAGTCCTAGATAAATCTGGAGATCAGATTGATCCTGGGGTCAAGATTGGTCCTATGGACTAAAATGATATTAAGGCCTGGATTGGTCCTACTGACCTCATACAAAAATAAGGTCAACACATCTATATTATTTTGTCAATTCATTTGTGGAGTTATTACAAGCGACATGAGGATTAAAGCCTCCATAGGATATGTAAGACCAGCTTAAGGTTTCTAGCCAATAAACTTTATTAATAGAGTGTTGATTATTCGTTATTATTGTTTATCTGATTTAATTCAATGATTTAGTCTTTTGTTAAATTTTTGGTGATTTATTAAATTTTCACATTAGTTCAATTATTTAATTAATTAATTTTGACCAAATATTGACTTTTTAATTTTACATTGAGTTCTAGAAATTTATATTTTTTATAAATACTAGACCCAATTATTAATTCAAGGCCTTTGAGTTTGTGTCAATTGGTTTTTTTTTATAAATAGTTATGATGTTTACAAGTTTAGCCATATTTAATTAATTAAATTTTATCAAGTTTTGACTTTCTAATTTACATTGAATTCTTGAAATTTAATATTTTTCATAAATAGTAGACTCAATTATGCATTCAATACATTTGAGTTAGTGTCAATTGGATTTTTTTGTAATTAATTAAGATTTTTTACAAGTTCATCCCTTTGAAAGAATTAATTAGCTATTTAATATAGGGGATTTTCATGTACCAAATCAATTCCAAACCTCTCAAAATCTTCTCTAAATGTCACTGATGACTCTTAGGGATGATTACAAGTGTTTAAAACCATTTTAGAATTAATGGATTTTCTGGATTTTCAAATTGCTTTTTATTTTGAATGAATTTTAAGGGGTTTTTAATTTTCATCTATTAAGCTTGAGCATTTTGAACCTAATAATGTATTTTTATGAATTATTCTTGATTTATTACTAATTAATAAAAATTTTAGGTCAATTATGCATGCCAAACTTGGGTTCACTAATTAATGGACCAAATGAACTCCAAATATAATAAAATTTGAAACATAGGTTAATTTAAACATGTGTATTAAACCGACTGAATTAAGGCTCATCAAAGCCTCCCTATGTGTCATAATCAGTCCCCAAAGGTAAATTCATTTGTACCTTTAAAGATTTAATTTGGACACTCTACTACTTAGATTTGGGTGAAATTAGAGTCATTCTAACTCTTTCATAAATATAAACACACCACAAAAATTTTAAGCCCTAATTATGTGTTGATTGAGAATAATTTTTTTTTTCAATATTTTGGATCAAATTATGACCCATAACTTTAAAAATTTAATTCACCAAGTTCCACTGATTATCAAGGACCAAGAAAATAAGGGTATGTAGCACACATACCCAAGTTTACCCTTTCCAAATTTGAGCTCAATTAGATTACTAGTTAGTGAGTAATTAAGAAAATGAATAGCGGACCTTCAATGTAAAATTGCTCTTTATACAGTGGTCAAAATATTTTGAAATCATTTTTAAAATAAAATTTGGCACAATATACTTCCAATGAGCCCAAAAACTCAAGATTTGGATGAAAAATAAATTTGTAGGGAATGTTTTAAGTTTATAGCAATTTTCTAAATTATTTAACCCTTTAAATTGATTTTTCAAATGGAAGGCAATTATTGGAGGCAGCGCACATGCTTTTCCATCATTGAAGGTAACATTCAAATACACATCAGCTCCATATTCACCTCCAGTTTCACTAATCTATATAAGCCTTAGATCGAGACTATTGATCCCACATAATTCAGGATCAACAGTCCTGATCTTGTCAAATTGGAATCAGTTTAAATAGCTGCTTAAGGGAATCAGATCAGAAGTATAGTTCAGATAAATCTCATCCATTGGATCGAATGCACGTGTGATCCTATGATTGAGGTCAACCCAATTCATGCATAAGAAAAATAAGGGTTATGGAAGAATTGTAATAACACTATATATACTCATTCAAATTTAATAAAATTTAAAATATAGCTTCATTACACTTAGATGAAGAGTGGGAGGGTCTTTGTATTATATGAAAATCCCCTTTTAGAAAGCTTTCTATTAATGAAGTTTTTAACTAGGGTTAGGCAAATACCTCGATCAAGAAGATGTAATCATTTGATCATGGGCTCTATGGACTCTTGATGACTTCCTCTCGATCTTCCTTGAAGAACTAAAGGTCTAAAAACCACTAGATAGAGAGTTATTTGAGTGGGATATTTTCTCTCTCACACCTTAATTAAAGTATTCTAGAGCTGGAGAAGGCTGGGGAAAGCTTGACGAAGGCTTGGGAAGTTTTTATGAAGCTTATGGATACAATAAAATAACCCATCTTTAGAGAAAATGTGGGGTATTTCTAAGAGAGAGAATGGCTCCAAGGCTGTGACAGGGATCACAACCATTTTGATTAGGTACTATCTAATAGGGTGTAAGGGAAGGTTATGGAGAGATTAAGCTCATATGGCTTGTTATTGGGAATGTTATAACTAAACCAATCATTATTTGGAGGCAATTTTGAGGAATCATTCCACATCACCTGCCAAAATGGTAAGGGCTTGACATGGCATTTTTAATGATGGTTCTAGAGTGCACTCCAACTATTTATAGGATCTAATTTGGGCAGGGTTGTTAGAGAGCTCAAGGATTTAGGTTTTTGGAGGTTTGGGTTATCCCAATTGGTTGACCCAGGTCAACCCATGGATTGGGATTGCTTTGTTAGATGAAATAGGTCAAGGCACATCTGATGCAAACATTTATGTAATTTAATTTCATAAGGATTGGGTTTTGGTTCAAGAAAACTCATTTAGGTCTAGTTGGTTCAACCCATGTGGCTAAACCAGGTAGGCCCATGGGCTGAAACTTTTTTGGGTAACCCTTAAGGATCTATTGGAGAGTCCATATAGGATAATTTTGTTTGGTAAGATTCAAAGCATTGGATTTAATTTTTTTGAAGGGTTTATGTACTTGGTCAACCATGATTAGCTTGGTCAACCAAGTTTAACCAGGGGTTAGTGTTTGGTCCAACCAATTCAAAATGAAACTTTGGACTTATTGGAGGTGGTTTCATGCAATAGAGAGGTCATTTGGTATGAAATGCAAGCTTGAGGGCTTAAGCAACCCTATAGTTAACCTAGGTTGACTTGGTCAACCAATATTGACGATGGGTTAGGATTGGATCCAGCCCATTCCAAATGATGTTTTGAGTTTATTAGAGATGGTCCTAAGGTTTGGTGAGGTCTCCATATATGAAATGTATGTTTAAAAGCTTAAGGGTTAATTTGGTCAACCTAAGTTGACTTGGTTGACAAGGGTTGGCCAAAGCTTGGGTTTTAGTCTAACTCATTCCAAATAATATTTTGGAAATGTTAGAGTAGGTTTTGTGTAATGGTGAAGCTTGAATGCATGAAATGCAAATTCAAAAGCTAAAATGGCTTTTTGGTCATCTTGGTTGACTTAGTCATCTAGGGTTGACCATAGGTTGGGTTTAGGTTCTATGAACTCCAAATTATATTTATGATATGTTGGAAGTGGTTTCAAGGTTTAATTTAACTTATCCATATTAATGTTTAAGGAAAATTTAGTTTTAGGAGGTTTTGCGGTTTAGGGTTTTTGTGGCATCATGATCAACCAATGTCCACCAGAGGTTCAATGTTGGTTCAATGTATCATGTTAATGATAAAGGTCATACTCAATAGATTTGGAGAGGCTTTCAAGGTAAATTTCTATAAGATGTCATGACCAATGGCATAGGCTATAAATATTTAAAGGTTTTATAACATTGGGAAATGCTTTGAGTATAAGGTTTTAGAGTGCTTGGAATGCTCCCAAACTTATGTAGTTGATACTAGGGACATTTCTAATCAATATGCAAGTGACTGATCATAAATCCATGGACATTTGGTTAGGTTTTGAGGTGATTGAAAATTCCTCAAAAATAGGCTATATAGCTAAGGGCTTTGGGTTGGTTTTAAACATCGGATGTTAAGTTTGGATTTTTTATTGAATTTGGATAATGGATTTTTTTTAGATTTGATTTATTCAATGATTTGAAGTAGTTTTGGATTTGAAATGCTCAGATCATTTAAAATCATTGACGATCGTCAGTGATTGAATAGATGATCAGGTGACAATCAGAAGTGGCTGTAACCTAATGGATTTGATACTTAATTTTGGTTTGAATGTTGAATCTAATTATGGAGGTCAATGATTGAGGGAGGTTTTCAGTTTGGCAAGATCATATCACCGATAATCATTTGGTGAATATCTTGTGACTGATGAGATGATCAAATGAAAATTAAGGGTGACTATCAAGTGATGATTTTGGAGTTAATGATCTAATTACTATGCCCAAGCACAGTGGTGAATTTGATTTGATGTTTGGAAATGGATTTCAGTGATCTGTGTGTGTAATTAGATTTTAAATTGGAGAATTGACCACACTCAAAAATAAGGTTAACAAATAGACTCCCAACATGTGTGATGAACTTAAAAAGTAAATCACACATTTTAATGTTGATCGGAGAAATCAAAAAAATTTGAAGAGATTTTAATGATCAAGGCCTAAAGGTAAATGATCCTAAGAAGGAGATTTAAACTTGGATGGTGCCTCGAGGGGCTTGTAGCATCACTAATAGATTTGGATTTGATAAGACTTAAAAGTCTTCTTTCTAGTTAAAGAGAAGGGATTAAAACATAAGGGGAATCAAACCTCTCTTAAAGAACTAGATGGTATCTTCTAAGAATAAGAAAAACTAGGAAAACATTCACACCTAAACTTGAAAGGTTTGGATTTAAGATATAGCTAGGATGGTGCCATGTGGGGCTTACTCCACCATTAATATATGATCATTAAAATAGGAAGCCTAACTGTGGGGACTCAATCCTAACCTTAGAGGATTATAATTTAGACTAGAGTGGTGCTATGAGGGGCTAGCTCCACTACTAGCAGATGATCACATAAAAAGGAATCCAAAGTGTGGGGACCACCTAACCATAGAGGTTCAAGATTTCAACTAGGATGGTGCCATGAGGGGCTTGCTCCAAGACTAGCGGATGACCATAAGAAATGAAGCCTAAGTGTGGGGTCTCATACCTAACCTTAGAGGATCCAAATTTAAACTAGAGTGGTACAATGAAGGGCTTGCTTTACTACTAAAAGATGATTATAAAAAAAGGAAGCCTAATTAAGGGGAATCACACCTAACCATAGAGGATCAAGATTTAAACTAGGATGGTACCATGAGGGGTTTGGTCCACCAATAGTATATAACCATAAGAAAAGGAAGCAGAGGTGTGAGGATTAACACCAATCTTAGAGGATCAAAATTTAGACTAAACTGGTGCCACGAGGGGCTTATTCCACTATGAGCAGATGATCATATAGAATGGAAGCATAAGTGTGAAAATTAACACCTATTCTTACACAGTATGACTTTGGTCATCCTAGAGGGCATACTAAACAAAAGCAATGAGTTTTGTACTGATTATACTGTACGATATCCCAAGAGATCATACCAAACGAAGTCATGATTTTTGTATTGATCATATTGTACAATGTCTACAGTACTGGATGATCAACAGTGTCAGTGTTTGGCCATCCTAGAAGTCATCCCAAATGAACAAAAAGAATTTGTATATTTCATACCGAATGATCTTAGGATTGTACTGTATGATATATTGTAAAGTTTAAACAATGACCACTAAATGAACCTAGTTTTATACTGATCATACGATACAATACATGTATCGTACTGTATGAAAAGAAGATAAATCTCTTGAAAATTAGAGTTTTTTGAGGCCCACTACTTAAGAATTTCTAATACTCTTATTAGTTGATCTTTTACTGTTGACTGGTCTAAGAGTGAGCTTAGAGAAGGAAGAGATAGAGCTTGTGTGTGTGAGAGAGATCATTGTGAGGGGGAGTTGTGACAGATTCATAAAGGTTACTCTAAGCAAGGTTTCCACCATCTTCTTCAAGATGCTTTCTTAGTTTTCTTGGTGGCTCTAGGGGAGACTTTCTTCGGCATCAGATCCAGGTTCTCTGCCTACTCCAGGAGGGAGTAAAAGGATTTAGATTCTTTGCCTACTCCAGGAGGGAGAAAAAGGATCCAGGTTCTCTGCATACTCCAAGAGGGAGTAAAAGGATTCAAGCTCTTTGCCTTCACCAGGAGGGTGAAAAAAGATTCAGGGTACTATGCCTCACTAGGTCGGTCAAAGAGATTTCTATAAGGGCTTCTCCATCTAGTTGTGGGGAATAAAGGAGAGACACTAAGAGGTTTAGTGAAATACTTGGAGGAGTCCTATGGGGAGTGGATGTAGGTTAGATTTGACCAAACCACTATAAAATCCTTCATATTCGTTCTTTTACTTTTCTGGTATCCTAGGCACAACACCTCCTTTGAAATCATTGGATATTCTGATTCAGATTTTGTAGGATGTAGATTTGATAGAAAAAAGTCTTTCTAAAACATGTCAATTCATAGGACAATCCTTTGTCTCCTTGTCCAGTAAAAAATAGAACTTAGTTGCCCTGTTGACTTCTGAAGCTAAATACATAGCCTTAGGAAGTTGTGTGGCCTAAGTACTTTGATTAAAATAGCAAATACTAGATTTAAGATTATCTGTAGGCACCATTTCAATATTATGTGATAACACTAGTGCTATCTGCATTTCAAAGAATCTAATCCAACATAACACATAGACATAAGGCACTATTTCATTAGGGACCATGTTACCAAAGGAGACATAGAGCTTCACCATGCTGCCATTGAAAATCAACTTGCTAATATCTTTACAAAACCACTGGCTTTTGAAACCTTTAGCACGTTAAGAACCAGATTAGGTATGATAGATATTCTTGCTTGAAATTGATGCTTTTTGTTTCTTACCTATATAATGCTCCTTTCTATTTGTGGTAAACATATTATTCTTACCTAAAAGTTTAAATAAATAATTGCTGATATTTTTAAAACTAAAAGGACAAAAATTAATAAATTTACATATCCCTTCTTATTTCCTTTGCATGATAATTCTTTGGGTATACTTAAAAATCTAAATCAAATTGGAATTAAGATGGTTGAAATGAACATGCTTTTATATCATGGATATATTCTACAATTTGACGAATGAAATTCATTATTTTCTAAATCAGGCTATTTATTCCTTTTAGAAAGCTAAGCTTTGCTTTGTAGATTATTCCTCCCTATATAAGAGAGTGAGTTATTCTTCTCTTTTATTTGCAAGATAATCTAACAACTGAGATTCTTAAAGATTTAGAAAGGAAGCAATTTGCAAAAATCAAAGAGGCACAAAATGAGCCCAAAATCAAAAGATGAATAGTGACACCCAAAGTAAATGATGCACTAAGTGTATCAAAAACAAAAGATGTGCGAGCACCATAATTTATAAAGAGGCACAAAATGAGCCCAACTCAAAACTAGCTTTTCTTTCTGGTAAATCTTTAATTCTTAGAAAATCCCTGTGTTTCATAATATGATTAATACTTGATTTTGGAAAATCTTGGTTCTTCATTCATCACTTTTACAGTAATATTCTATTTAATATATTTCCTGCTAGTAGTCTAAAAAGTTTAAGTTTCCCTATCTAATTGTAATTTCTGAATTAGCTTTTTTGTTTAAACAACGGACTTTAGCCTGTGAAGACTTTAAGCTGGGTGTGCAAACTCTAGAATCAAAATCTTTAGTGTTAATAAAGTTAACACTTATCTTATTTAAGCTTTTTCTATTTGTAGAGTAAGTTTATTACATTCTAAAAATGCCCATGAAAGTTAATATAGTTGTGATATTTTCTTTTCCTTGAGTTATTAGTCTTTCTGAATCTACTTGTTTTCTATTTCTATTTTTGTTTCTATTTTTTTCTTCATGCTATTTCCCTCTTTTATGATGTCAAAAGGGGGAGAATTATGTTATTAATTATTTCTTTTTTAATCATGTTGTTATTTATTTTTTAAAAGGGGGAGTTTAGAGGAAAGCAACCTTTTTTGAAATCTCTAAAAAATAATGTTTGTCATCATCAAAATGGGGGAGATTGTTGCAAATCTGATCCAAGCACTGTGATTTTGATGATAAGAAATATTATTATGTATGTTACTACTTTCTCCTGATTCTATCATATTCTATTTTGTTTTGTGTGTACTAACATTTTTGGAAATCAGTCAACCGTTCACTTGTAATTCTGATCAGCTCAAGATTGGGTAGACTTGGGTTATAGTTTGTATTTTCAATTTATTCTATATTTCTTCTCTTTCTTGAGTCGTATCATGTAACTGGGTGGATATCATTTCTAAGTAACCTTGTACACACCAAGGGGAGAGAAAAAAATGTTTTTGAGAAAGTTTTTAAGTAAATCATACTTTATGATTTTGCCTTCATACTGTATGACTTTAATTCATACTGTACGATCTATTATGCTCTATCAAAACCCTAGCTGCCAAGGTTAAGAAAGATACTAATTATGTGATGATCATACGGTATAATTGGTTTGTACTATACACCCTAATTAATATCTTTCTTAATTAACCCCTCGATATCAGGCAATCAAATCATGAACAATTATTATCATCATTCGTACCATACGAGATAGTTCATACAATATGATTGATAGAGTATAACTTTGGTCATCCTAAAGGTTATACCAAAGAAAAGCAACGAGTTTTGTATTGATCATACAATATGATATCCCAAGTGCTATACTATTAACAGTGTATGAAATTGGTCATCCCAGGGATCGTACCAAATGAAGTCATGCTTTTTTTACTGATCGTACTGTATGATGTCTACAGTACTTGATGATCGACACTGTATGAGTTTGGTCATCCCAGAAGTCATCCCAAATGAATAGAAGGAATTTGGACATTTTGTATCGAACGATCTTAGGATTGTACTGTATGATATGTTATAAAGTTTAAATAGTTCATCTGGACGACCACTGATGAACCTAATTTTGTACTGATCATACGGTATGATACATGTATCATACTATACGAACAGAAGATGGATCTCTTAAAAATTAGGGTTTTTTGAAGCCCACTACTTAAGGATTTCTAATACTCTTATTAGTTGATCTTTTGATGTAGACTTGGTCTGAGAGAGAGCTTAAAGAAGGAAGAGAGAGCTTGGGAAAGAGAGAGATCCTTGTGAGGGGGAGTTATGAGGGATTCACAAAAGTTACTCCAAGTAAGGTTTCCACCATCTTCTTTAAGCCACTTTCCTGGTTTCATTGGTGGATCTTGGAAGACTTTCTTTGGCATTAGATCTAGGTTCTCTGCCTACTCCAGGAAGGAGTAAAGGGATTCAAGTTCTCAGCCTACTCCATGAGGGAGAAAAATGATTTAGATTCTCTGCCTACTCCATGAGGGAGTAAAAGGATTCAGGCTCTCTGCATTCACCAGGAGGATGAAAAAAGATTCAGGGTACTCTGCCTCACCGGGTCAGTGGAAAAGATTTCTGTAAGGGCTTCTACACCTAGATATGGGGGCTAAAAGAGAGAAACTAAGAGGTTTAGTGCAATACTCGGAGGAGTCCTTCTGGGAGTGGACGTAGGTCATATTTGACCGAACCACTATAAAATCCTTTGTATTCATTCTTTTACTTTTCAACATTTTTAATTTTTGTACTTTTCAGTGATTTACTGCATGGTCTAAAAAATTCTAATTTTTTTTATTAATGATGTGTTTACGCATCAAGGGTTATTCTTTTTGTCAAAGAATTTTTTAATTTACTAATTCACCCCCCTCTTGGTTAGCCTAAGGCTAGTTCTCAGAGGTTTAACAACTTTCACAAACTTTTAAGTGGTATCAGGGTGGGATTCATAAATTAACTTTAGAAAACTTTTGAAAAATAATCAATGGCTAACTTTGGAAATCGCAATACCACAAAAAGATATTCAATCACACGACCATCTTTATTTGATAATATTCTTTTTAATTTTTGGAAAACTCGTATGTCTACCTTTTTGCAATCTATAGATTATCATATGTGGATGTTAGTTCTTTTTTTGAAAGAAGCATAAGCAATATTATTGAAAAGGAAACTATTACAAACTACCAATAGAATCACATTCCTCCTTTAACAAAAGAAAAAAGGAAGGAGGAATACTACCCAAACTAATATCATACCAAAGAAAATCATCATTAAGAGTAATGTTAGCACAAAGATCGGCTAACTTATTACAACCCCAATCCACACAATTAAAAAGAACAAAATTAAAATCTCTAAGACCATAAGGATCCTCTAACTGATTATAACCAGCAACAACCTTTTAATTTTTTGAACTACTTTGAAGAAGCTTGATGACATTAGCATTATCCCTTACAACTATGATCCCTTTATACTCTAAAATCCACCTCTGTAAGAACCGCACCAAGGACTGAATAGCTAGTAACTCTAATTGGCTTACATCCCAATGAATTCCAATGAATCTGTATGCCAATATAAATCTCCCTCTCTGATCTCTATAAACACCTCCAATACTTGCCTTGTAGGATGAAAGCAAGCAAACATCCACATTCACATTAATCCAATCGGGAGGAGGAGGATGCCAAGATTCCTTCAACAGCTAGTTAGGCGGATTAACACCCTAGAAGCTCAATGTAAGATTACCACATCCTACCAAACTTGAGATAGAAGCAACACTAATAGTGTTAGATGCAATAAACAAAGTAGTATCTTTGTTACCACCATAAATTGCTTTGCTTCTTGACTTCCATGAAAGAAATACAGCAGTATGATATATCCTTCCCAAAAAGAACTGATTAGAAGCAATACATTCCATCCATCCACAAAAATCATTAAAGGAATCAAAAACTAGAATTGCAAGCCCCCATTTATTCAGACTCAGAATTATTTGAACCGATTTCAAACAACCCACTACCACATGCTCATAATCCTCAACCTTCAAATAGCCTCATGGACAAGAATTGCTTTCTCTCATTTTCCTACGCATCAGAAAATGAAACGTTGGAATGGCATTGTGGAATATTCTCCACCAAAAATTTTCCACAAGCGGATTTAGTTTCAGCTTTTTCATCCACCCCTAATATTGTTTCACAGATTTGTGATAAACTGTAACATCAAAAGAAAGACCAGAAATAGTCTTACCCGACATCTGATTCATCAGCTCCACTTAATCTTCAAGAAATTCTAAATAAATTATTGTTTTATAGATAAGCAAGATCAGTTCCTTTCCAAAATAACTTCGAAGCACATCTCTATTCCAAGCACCATTCACAATGAACTTCTCCACCAATAAATCAGAATCAGCATTATTCAAAACAAATGTTGGCCAGTTAATCAGGCTCTTATTGAGAACCCAAACATCATTAAGAACATTAATAGATCTTTCGTCCGTAACTCTCCATCTGATAATAGGATCAAGAGCTTTAGCACCATCCGCAACTATCTTCCATGCAGCAGAAAAGTTTTTCTTCAAACTAGAATTCCAAGTCCTTGACCCGTATCAAGTAGACAACGTCTTATAAAATAATGAATCTTTATCAGTAAGATAATTCCAGGCCAACTTTGCTCTCACAGGACCCACTTTATCCATACAAGAATGGAGTCCCTGTCCACCCATATTAATTGGTTTGTATAAGACATCCCAATTAACAAAAAGAATTCCATTCTTACCATCTTGTTTATGCCATATAAAGTTCCTACACATCTTATCCATATCACCAAGAATACTCTTAGGAATAAGAGAATGAGTAGATTGAAAAATAGGAAGTGATAAAATAATTGATTTAAGAAGAGTAAAATTCCCCGTCAAAGATATAAATTTATTTCCCCAAGCATTAAGTTTTCCCAAGGATTTCTCTAAGATACCATGAAAATCAACTCGAATAAGTCTTCTCAAAGCAATCTTGACACCCAAATAAATCATCTCTTTAACAGGTCTAAAACCAATTAAATGGGCTATAGTTCTCCTCTTTCTCTTCTTGATAGCTTTACCAAAAAGAACCACAGATTTTTTATAGTTAATGTTTTGGCCCGACCAGTCACAGAAATCCACAAGGGTCTTCCTTACCTCCTTCACCATTTTTATACTAGAATAAAAAAATATGACAATATCATCTACATAAAGTAAATGGGAGATTCTTGGGGTATTTAGATGCAATTTGATACCAACCATATCACCTTTTTGAATCAAAGAAGTAGATAAGAGTTGAGAACATAAAATGAACAAAAAAGGAGATAGTGGACAGCCTTGTCGGAACCCACTCTTAGCCATAATCCACTTGGAATAATTCAAATTAATCAAAACTAAGAACTTAGCATCCAGTACACATTCCATAATCAATTTAGAAAACTTCAAGGGAAAACCAAAATACCTCAAGACTTGCTCTAGAGTAGACCAACCCATACTATCATAAGCTTGCTCTATATCAATCTTGAAAGAAAACAAGCCTTTTATAGATTTAGAAAATCTAAACCTATGAAAAACTTCTTGAGCCATCAAAATATGTTCCTAAATAGACCGTCCCTTCAAGAATGCTGCTTATTCTTTGGAGATGAGTTTAGGAATCATACCATACATTCTAGTTAGAAGAATTTTAGCTACCAACTTATAAATAGACTTACACAAGCTAATTGGCTAGAAATGTGCAGGTGTTAAAGGATTCTCAACTTTTGGAATAAGCACAACAACAATTTCCTTCCAATCAATATCCATAGAACCCATAGAAAAAACTTGATAGATTGCATTCCAAATATCATTTTTAATAATAGACCAATAACTCTTAATGAAAGAGTAAGAGATACTATCATTACCTGGGGATTTATGTCCCCTAAGATCACATACCACTCCCATAACTTCCTCCAATGAATGCTCTGCATCTAGTGAATTTATGTCTTCCTCATCCAGCCCGTTTAAAGTGTAAGGCCAACCTTCCAACCTACAATCCCTATGTTGCCTTCTGTTGCTGAAAAAGTTGAAGAAGATATCCTCTATTTATTTTTGGTCTTCAACCACTATCCCATTACAATCTTTAATCATGGAAATCCAGTTCAAGATCCTCCTACCATTAGCATAAGACTGAAAAAATCTGGTATTGTTATCTCCATCAGTCAACCAACTGACCTTGGCCCACTGCCTCCACTATGTATTCAACCGTGCCAAAGTACTATTAAGTTCATTCACCTTTGATCTAAACATCAAAATCTTATCTCCTGAGAGCCCACTAACAATAGCTTCCTCCATTTGCAATTCCATAATTTCCTTTTTAAGACACTCGTTCAATGTATTAATATCTTTTAGTTTAGCTTTACTCCAAAAGAATAAAGCTTTCAAAGATCTTTTAAACATTGTACTAATAATTTCAGAATAACTTCCAAAAGCTTTCCTATTCCAAGCTTTAAACACTATCGCACTTGAAGCATGATGAGATGCCCATATATCTTCAAATCTAAGTACTTTTTTGGTCTCAGGAATTTGAGTCAAAAGATTTAGCATAATAGGATAATGATCAGAGGCAATCCTAGCAAGTTGATGCACCACCATCAACTGAGAAGAACCAACTGCAGAAGAGTTCAGATAACACCTATCCAATCTCTCCAAAATACAAGCTCCACCAACCTTGTTATTGCACCATGTGAATCTAGGACCCAGAAAACCGGCTTCATGAAAGTCATTATTTGTTAAAAAAGCTTTCATCTCTTTGGAACCTTGGAAAAAAATAAATCCCTTCCCACCCTTCTTATCACCTTTGTCTAATAAACAATTAAAATCCCCAACAACCACCGAAGGAATATCTTTGGAAGAACACAATTCAATATCCCTCCAAAGCTCCCTCCTCACTTGCATTTCCTTACTTCCATAGACTGTAGAGGTCCTCCAACCACCCTTATTATGGATATGAAGATCACCAATTATACATTGAGAAGAAGATTTTAACAAAGAAAAAGAAGCCAAATTAGATCTCTAAAGAACCAAGATGCCTCCTGACAACCCATAGAAGGAACATAACAAAAGTCCCACTCCAAACCACTAAGCAAATTAACTCCCTTTCTATCAATGGAAGTCAATTTTGTCTCCAACAACCCAATAAACACAACCTCATTATCATTCACAAATTCCTTCAAATATAGAGAAGTTTTACTCTTCCTAGCTCCTCTATAATTCCAAAAAGCAATATATGTTATTAATTATAAAGAGGGGAAGAGTTCTCCACCTTATCTTTCAACTCCCCATCAAATCTTCTACTTCTAAGAGACAACTTAATAGGACCCAATCCTTTAAGTTGTTTCGATATCTTTTTCTTTACACAAGAATAACTTTTCTCCTTTCTTGGAGATTCCTCCTTCAACACAACAGCTCTACCTTCCGTAGAAACTACTCCACCCTCACCTTTATCAGTCACAATAGACGACAAACCATATAAAAAATCCTGGTTAATTTCCCCCTCTTCCCCTATCTCACATAAAACATTAAACTTATTATTATCAGAAGGAAGATATTTGTCTTTAGAAACTATACCACATTCAGAATGTGAAATATTTAATTGCTCTAAACAATCTCGTGCCACAGTAGCATCCACTTTTGGAGAAGAATGCCCAATATCCAGATCTGGTTCTGTAACAGCTCCTTCTTTAGCAACATCCACCACAACAGAATCCTCCTCTTCTCTGAATGTTGTATTCATCAAAGACTTCTTGACCCCAACTTCATGCGGCATTGGTCTCCTAGCTCCAGTATTTCTTAGCTTTCTTCTCCCATAGTTTACATGGACCCAAGGTCCATAACCGTCTTTACCAACATCAGTATCACCATTCACCTTGCGATTATAACTTATTGATGAAGTCAAGACTGGAGGAACTTCACCAATATCAGAGGTCTCATGTTGCATAGAACTATCTTACACAGCCTCCACCCTTACCTCCAGACAATCCTTTTGAATATGTCTGATCCTTCCACAGTTGAAATAGAAGGCAGAAATCCTATCATACTCTATTTTCTGAAAGAATTTACCTGACCACCCCTCTGCCCAGACACTAATAGGAAGCTTATTCTCTAACTTGACACGAACACAAACTCTTGCAAACTCCCTCCTTCTCCATTGAAACATGCTTCCATCAATCAAATATGGTGTACCAACCTTTGACGCAATCCTACATACATTGATCTCTTCCCAGCACTGTAATGATAAATTAGGCATTCAAATCTAAACAGGAGCTAATAATCCTTTTAAGGAAGATGGAGAAAACATAGGTGACCATTTGTCCATACCAATGATATGTCCATTAACATACCAAGGGCCATTATTAAGAACTGAATCCATGGCTTGTTCATCATTAAATGCACATAAATTCCATCCCATACCAAGCTCAGTGAGACGGAACTTGCCAAACTAGGACCACTACCTTCTAAGTTCAAAACTAACCAAATGAAGAGGAACATTCTCCCCAAAAACTTTGATCACTAATGCATTTTGAAGTTTCTTAGCATTCTCCATTTCATTTTGCAAATGCAGTTTAACCGCAAAGCCATCATCAGATAAATACGGACCATAATCTAAATCAATAACACGAATATTATCTTTTTCCTCCATAATTATGTAAACCATGACCACTTGGTTCTTTGGGCTTCACAGCAGAATTACCATTAAGGTTGCATGAATCAAGCTCTTCAGATTCATAATGTCGAACAGAGATCATATCACCCACCATGCTATTTGAGCCTAAGCCTCCAGACACAAGCTTAATTTTTGGGGTAGCCTAACCAAATCTTAGTCTCACATTGAAAGGGAATAGCAACCAGATTCTCAATATAACCTTTAACCATCAAAATCTCCATCTTTGCATCAAGAATATCTGTCCCCACAACCACATAATTAGAATTGCAAATGCCAATTACACCTGGCTTTGAACTAGAGGAAGAAGAAGCTTCACCATTCGAATTCAAATTACCATACAAATCTTTGGGAATAGGCTTAGGAATTTTGAAATTATTATTAATCATAACACCCTTCCATTTTCCAATATCAGGAACAAATTTCTTGGAAGATATAAGATTGCCCTCATTGATCACAAAAGGTCTGCCACTCTTCAGCTTCAACCTTCTATCTTGAATAGAATTACCCTCGCCAAAAGCTGGAAAGGATCTATCAGGAACCACCGTGCCACCAGAGGAGGGATGCCGTGCATCGCCAAGACCACCTACTGATGGCATTCGGTGAGCATCCACCACCATAAGGAAATTCACTGAAACCTGCCAAACAAAAATATGAAAATATGCTTTCTCTCTCTAAAATTTTGGACATACTCTCTCTGCCAAATAGAAATGTGGATGTTAGTTTAAGAAGGATATTTTGCACCTTCACACTTGGTAAATGGCATTAAAATTGAACTTTCTTTTTTTGAATGGAGCATAGAAGATAAGGATTTAGCCCAACTAAATATAAAATATTTAAACTATTTTTATGTGCTTTAAAGTCAAAAGATTATATGCATATTTCTACCTGCAAATATGGAAAAAAAATTTGGGGTAAACTCTGCATAACCTATGAAGGAAATAATGAAGTAAAATAATCTAGGTTTAACATTCTACTCCATGATTATGAACTATTTCACACGAAACTTAGTGAATCAATTTCTAAAATGTATGCTAGGTTCGCTCAGATTGTTACTTCATTGCATGCATTGGGAAGAGAATTCACTAACTATGAAAGAGTTAACAAGATTTTGCATTGTTTGCCTTCTTCTTATGATGCAAAATTCACTACTATTATTTAATCTAAGGATTTAAATGTTTACTCTATTGATAACTTACTTGGATCACTCATTGCCTACGAGCAAGGAGTGAATCAAAGATAGCTTGATGTATGAGAAAAGAGAAAGGAGAAAATTGTAGCCTTGAAGGGTAATGATTCGGATAGTGACTCTTCTGGACAAGATGATGATAACATTGCACTGAAGACTAGATAATTCAAGAGCTTTTTAAAGAGAAAGCAAAAATGTCATCAACAATAGAATAAAGGTAAGAATAGTAAAAATTCTAAAATTTCTTCTGATGTTATATGCTTTGAATGTAGGAAGCCAAGGATCCTGAAGTATGATTGCCCAACATTTAAAGTTTAGCCAAACAAGGAGAAGGGTGAAGAAAAATCTAAATTAAAAAGGGTAAGCAAAGGACTCAAAAAGCTTTCTTAGCAGACTCAACATCAAACTCTTTTGAAACTGAAGTAGAAGAGAAGGTAACTAACCTATGCTTAATGGCAGATGATCATCTTGATCATTCTGATCAAGAGGAGGTATGTGAGCTTACTTATGATTAATTATTTGAAGTTTCAAAAAAAAATCATACTACATATAGGAAGCTTAAAAAATCACATGCCAACTTTAAATCTGACTTTTCAATTCTAGAGAAAGAGCATGAATGCCTAAGGAAAGATCATTCCACTTTGGATAGTAATCACATGACTTTGTTAGATGAATTTGATATTTTAAACAAGAAGCCTTCTGAATTAACTATTGAACATGATTCCTTAGAAATATCACATATTATTACTGCGTGGTCTAGAAAATTTTGATTTTGTTATTATTGATCTGCTTTCGCATCAAGGGTTATTCTTTCTGTTAAAGAATTTTTTAAATTACCAATTCACCCCCCCTCTCGGTTTGCCTCAGGCTAGTTCTCAGAGGTTTAACAACATTCATGAACTTTCGTTGACTATGGTAGTATCATGAGGGGCTTGCTCTACCATTAGTATGTGACCATAAGGAAAGGAAACTTAAGTGTGAGGACTCACTTCTATCCTTAGAGGATTAGAATTTAAATTAGAGTGGTGTCACGAGAGGCTTGCTCCACTGCTAGAAGATGATCATATGGAAAGAAAGCCTAAGTGCAAGGACTCACACCAACCATAAAGGATTGAGATTTAAACAAGGATGGTGCCACGAGGGGCTTGCTCCACCACTAGTGGCTGACCATAAGGAAAGTAAGACTAAGTGCAGAGACTCACACCTAACCTTAATTGATGAGAATTTAAACTAGAGTGGTGCTATGAAGGGCTTGCTCCACTACTAACTGATGATCATATAGAAAGAAAACCTAAATATGGAGACTCATATCTAACCATAGAGGATTTAGATTTAAATTAGGATGGAATTACGAGGGGATTTCTCCACCACTAGCAAATTTAAACTAGGATGGTTCCATGAAGGGCTTGCTCATTATTAAAAGATAACCATAAGAAAAAGAAGCCTACATATGGGGACTCACACCTTACCTTAAAGGATTAAAATTTAAGCTAGAGTGGTTCCATGAGAGGCTCGCTCCACTACTATCAGATGATCATATAAAAAAGAAGCCTAAGTGTGGGGACTCACACGTAACCATAGAGGATCAAGATTTAAATTAGGATGGTGCCACAAGAGGCTTGCTCCATCACTAGTAAATTTTATTAGGGTAGTGCCTTGAGGGGGTTGATCTACCCCCAACGGGTCTCGATGGAGCATATAGGATGCCATAAAAGTGGGCTTATACATAACAGTTATTTTTTAGCGAGTGAAGCATATAGGCTACCACAGTAATGAACTTACACCTAATGGCTATTTTGATGGAGATGGTTCTTAAATGAAAGGATGCCTAAGTGTAAGGGTTGACACCAATCCTAAAGGAAATATTTAAATATTTTTTATTAGAGAGTAAATGGTTTATTCTTTTTATCAAATAATATTCTCTTAATCATTCGAACCTTGTCAACATGATAAATGGTAACATATTCAAAAGTGAAGGAAGATATAGATTGATTCCAACTAAAAAAGGTATAAGGATTTAGATTTTGTTGACCCAGATCAAGCTCCCTAGAAGCTACACTAGGGTCTCCCTTATATATTTTCAAATTGAAATCTATTTCAAAAGAAGTAAAATTTGGAAGAGAAATTTAATCTTTTCAATTTTCTTACATGATTTTTATATCTAATAGAATGTCAATGCATGATGATGAATCTAGAATAAAGATTTTCAAAGTCAAGCATAAAAAAAAATATCTAAAAAAATGGATTTTTGAAGATTTAAAGTTTTGAAAATGAAGCCATTTAATCATTTAATTTTTTGGCACACTATGCATCTTTTATTATTTGGCATACTTTGTGCCTCTTATTTATTTTTGGCACACTTTACACATCATTTTTTTTGGCATGCTTTGCTCTTTGCGCATCTTTTATTTTGGCACACTTTGCACATCTTTTTTATTTTTGGCACACTTATGCATCTTTTGAATTTTTTAATTTTTTTTTGCCAAAGGGGCTTACTCTTAAAAATTTAAAATTATTTTTCTCAGTTACATGATTATCTTCAAAATATAAGAAAAGAAAACCCACTTTTTTATGTAAGAAAGAAATATCTACAAAATAAACCCAAACCTTTAACAAGAATGATAACTTGATTAAGAAATAGATTTATGATCATGCCAAAGATGCCTATAAGATGTAAAATTGCAGGAAATTTGATAGATTTTTCATTTCTAATCAAATATATATATATATATATATATATTTAAATTTAAAGTAGAATTTTATCCACATAGAAGAGGTGGGAGGGAGGGCATGTAATTTTTTCTATAACATCGGTCAATCACAGACTTTTCTACCTTTAAGTATTTAGTGAAGTCAATCACAACTTTAATGTTTTTAAGATTTAGGATAGAAGTCAATTTCCATTAAGAAGAATAAATCAAATGCCTTCTAACATAAATTTAAACCCAAGTACTTAAAAAATATTTAGACCAAGGGGTTTGATTTTGAACTTAATTTTTTTATTTTTTGGAAGTTTTAAACCAGCACCTAATAATATAACTTTAGGCTTTATAATCTAAAGACTGAAATTTATATACACATGTATGACTACACATAAGTAGAACCCCTACCTGACCTAGGATCGATTCGTTATTCTAGTTGGCCTAGTCTGTTTGGTTCTTAGGGAAAAGCTAAGTAACCATGGGTCATATTTACATGAGTAAACAAGGACATACAAGATTAAAATTTAAATAAACATCCAAATGCAAGATTATACATGTGCAAAACCCCTACCTGACCTAAGACTAATTAAGTATTCTGGTTGGCCTAGCCCACTTTATTTTTTAGGATAAAATCAAGTAACTATGGGACATATTTATGTGAGAAAAATAGATATACAAGAATAAAATTTAAATAAATATACAAATACAAGATTATACAAGGGTGGAACCCCTACCTGACTTAGGACCAATTTAGTATTTCGGTTGGACTAGTCTGCATAGTTTTTAGGAAAAAATCAAGTAACCATGGGACACATTTATGTTAGTAAACATGGTCATACAAGATTGAAATTTAAATAAACATGCAAATGTAAGACTATACATGGGCATGCCCTACCTGACCTAGGACCAATTTAGTATTTTGGTTAGCCTAATCCGCTTTAATTTAGGATGAAACAGAGTAACCATAGAACATATTTACATGAGTAAATATGGAATTATAAGATTAAAATTTAAATAATATGCAAATGCAATACTATACATGGGTAGAACCCCTACGTGACTGAGGACCAATTTAGTATTCTGGTTGACCTAGTCTGGTTAATTTTCTGGATAAAATCAAGTAACCATGGGACATGTTTACTTATGTAAATATGGATATACAAGACTAAAATTTAAATAAACATGCAAACACAAGACTTAAATTTTAAATAAACATGTATATACAAGACTGACATTTAAATAAACAAGCATATACATAAAATCTGATAACCAAAAAAATAAATTATAATATATATATATATATATATATATATAAAGTTTAGTCTTCACTAAAGATGGAGAGAGAAGTCTATCCCCAGTAGAGTCGCTTGATAAATCTATGGAAACATTTTACATTCGTTTTCCATATGATTTTCTTTAAATATTTCTTTTGTTCAAATCTATAGAGATTAACATTATTCCATCTCAAGTGATAGACCAATATTTCACTATCGAATTGAAAAGAGAAACTCAATTTATTTTTATAATCAAATATAGCATAAGGAATATTTAACTCACCCCAAGGATAAAAGGAATATTCAACTATCATTTTGATTAGGAAACTAAATCAATGTACTTATTTTCATAATCAAATAAAATAAGGAATATTTGATTCATCTCAAAGGATAAAAAGAATATTCACTTATCATTTTGATTATGAAACTAAATCAATGCATTTATTTTATATTCAAATAAAATAAGAAATATTTAATTCATCCCTAAGGATAAAAGGAGTATTCATTTCTCATTTTGATTATGAAACTAAACTAAAATTTAAAGCTAGGCATGTATCCATAAATTCTTTCCCTATCTTAGAAAGGAAATAGGGTAGGGTTTATTTTAATTCTAGGTTTTAGACTTTCTATAAGGGCAAGGCCCTATAGTTTATCACATATTCGAAGAGAATACTCTCAATTAAACTAAAGATTAAAGATGTTTAAATTTCTATAAATTTAAAGAAAGGCTTGGGCTATAAAGATTTTAATATACAGGCTTTATATTATAAATCTTTAATTGGATTTGGAATTTAGATTTTGACTTTGGATTTGGAACAAAATAGAAGAAGTCTATAGAGACTGAAGGGTGTTTATAATCTGGACTTACATTTGCCTAGAGTGAGCTACTAACTAATAATGCTAATCATAATCAATCGCCTCATGAATTCAAGATTAGATGGCTCTATCCTAGGAATCAAGGAATTATAATTTAGAGGACTTTAATCAAGAATTTATAATATATACATGATCATGCATTGAAATGATGCATTTATAAATAAAGCACTTTTATTCATTAATATATTCTCAGAGTATAGCCCAGGGTTTATTGTAAAATAAAGGTGGTTAGGCTTCATCAACAATAAGCCCTAATTTTTATTCCTATACAATGTATATTTGAATATATTTATTTATTTTGGTCTTCAATCTTCTGCTCTTGGATTTTCTATAGTTTTTTAAACAATAACAATCTTCAAAGAAAGAACACTACAGGAAAACAATGAAATACCGGCAAAATTTCTGGTGGAAATAGGTACACCTAAAGCAACGACGGTGGTTCTGACGGATTTGTCTGCCAGTAATCTTACGGCGGACTTTTCGGCGGAAATACCGTCGGTAATTTTTCGGCGGCGTAACCGCCAAAATTGCGCCGGTGTTTTCAATATACCGACGCATATTTCGCCGGTAATATCCGACGGATTTACTGCCTGGTTAATTAAAACCTGACGAAGTATTACCGGTGGAGTATCCGCCGATAATGGTTCCGACGTATTTTCCGCCAGAAAATACATCGATAATTTCAATATATCGGGCCCGTTCCCTCAACTTCGGCTCATTCTGTTTAGGTCGCCTGCTGTCGACGACATGTGCCAGCGCTCGAGCTCCGTCGATGACGTCCCTCCCTCCCTCGATCGACCTCCTTCTATGATGACCTTGTAATTGAGTTCCGTCGATGACGTCCCTCCCTCGCTCGATCGACCTCCTCCTCCTTCGCTCGATCGAGCTCCGCTGTTGTGTACATAACTTTCTCCCTTTCACATTCTTCACTCTGTTTGCTCCGGTCAGTTCACCCTAATTTGACGAACTTCTCTTCTTGGATGTAGATCGACTTATCTCCTTGATGCATGCTGGTGGACTTCGCTCCGTTGACGTTGGCCGCGTCGGGAGCTCGCTTGCTGTTTAGGTAACTTTGTCCCTTTCGCATTCCTGATTTTCGGGTTTAGTCATGGATGTTCTCACTAGACATTTGCAAGAGGATGTACATTGGTGTATGCTTTTTGCTGATGATATTCTTCTTGTTGATAAGACTAGAGAGGGAGTTGAAGGTAAACTTGAACTATGTAGGCAAACCTTAGAGTCTAAAAGCTTTCATTTGAGTAAATCTAAAACTAAATATATGGAGTGTAATTTTAGTAATAATAAATCAAGTGTGGTGTTTGTAACTTTGGGCAATCAAAGTCATTAATAAGAGCACACATTTTAGATATCTTGGGTTTATTGTTCAGAGTAATGAAATAGATGTGGATGGTTGAAGTGGAGGAATGCATTGGGCTTGTTATGTGATAGAAAATTCCCTCTCAAACTTAAGGGAAAATTCTATAAGATGGTAGTGAGACCTGCAATTCTTTTAAGTGCAGAATGTTGGTCATTAATAAGATTACACGTTTTAGATATCCAATTAGGATGGTTGAAGTGGAGGAATGCATCGGGCTTATTGTGTGATAGAAAAGTACCCCTCAAACTTGAAAATTTATTCTATCTGGATAGTGGTACCGATCGGTACCGAGCGGTACTACTGTCGGTACTGAGTGGTACCGCGCTCGGTACCGAGCTCGGTACCACGCACCTAATGATGTGGTGAGACCTGCAATGCTTTATGGTGCTGAATGTTAGCCAATAAAAGAGTAGCATAATTCTAAGTTAAGCGTTGCAGAAATGAGGATGCTCAGGTGGATGAGTGGTTGTACCCTTAGAGATAGGATACGAAATGATTCCAAAAGCTCCTGCATACATATTTTGGTCAAATCCTCGAGCTCGCTTGCTGTTCTTAGAACTTTATATGCTTTCTCTAAATCAATAAATATCAAATGTAGATCATCTTTATTCTCTCTATATTTCTCCATCAAACCTAGATAGGACTACCTTGCTATCTTTTTATCAATGAGAGTATGTAACTATTTTGGCAAGTAATCATAACTTATATCCTTATTATCAATATTATATGTAGGCTATATATTATGGATATTAGAAATCAAAGAAGTTGGATGTATAATCGATTGGCGCAAGGATGAAAGACATTAACTGATGAGATCATTAGAGGGGTGCATATTTTTATTCAGACAGCTTCTCAACTACCCAGCTTCATCTCAGATGGAAAATTTCGTTGCCCATGTTCTAAACATAAAAATTAGGTGCACCTTAGCCCAGATGACGTAACTATTGATCTATATCATCGAGGTTTCAAGCCAGATTATTGGTATTGGACTTCTCATGATGAGTATGAACCACATTTGGATTCTCGATACTGCCCATCGACAAGTGCTACTAGAGATGATGAAGAGCATTTCATACCTAATCTTGAGGACTTAATTCATGATGCAAGTGGAGCACAATTTGAATAATATATAGAAGAGTCACCTAATAACGAAGCACAAAATTTTTATGATTTATTGCATGCTTCCCAACAACCAATATGGAAAGATTGCACCACTCACTCAGAGTTATCCGTTGCTCTTAAGATGTTAAGTATCAAGGTAGAATATAATGTCCCCTGTGATTGTTTTAATCAATTTATTGGACTGCTCAAAGAAACTAATCCAGCAGATAACATAATTCCCACAGATTTATATCGGACTAAGAAGTTGGTTTCGAAGCTTGGTTTGACATACAAAAAGATAGATTGTTGTGTCAACGGTTACATATTATTCTACAAAGATTTCCAATCAGAGATTGCATGCCATCATTGCAACGCACCGAGATTTAAACCAAAATCTATCATGAAAAGAAAGCTGAAGGATGTAGCAGCCAGCAGGTTATTGTACTTACCCATAATTCCTAGACTGCAATGATTATATGCATCAATGAGATCTACTGAACATATGAGATGGCATAAAGAACATATCTCACAGGAAGGGTTTATTACACATCCATCAGAAGCAGATGCCTGGAAACATTTTGATCGTACGTATCCCACATTCACCTCAGAATCAAGAAATATAAGATTAGGTTTATGCGTAGATGGTTTCACTCTATTTAGTCAGTCTGCTTCACCTTACTCATGTTTGCCCGTCATACTCACACCATATAATCTTCCACCAGAGATGTGCATGACTACTCCTTATATGTTTCTGACACTTATCATTCCAGGGCCACATAATCCAAAAGCAAAGATCGATGTTTTCTTATAACCGTTAATTGATGATTTAAATCTATTATGGGAAGAGGGAATAAGTACATATGATATCTCCACCAAATAGAACTTCATTATGAGGGCAGCATTACTTTGGATAATTGGTGATTTTCCCGCATACAGTATGCTCTCAAGTTGGAACACTTCTGAAAAATTAGCTTGTCCACTTTGCATGGAACATACAAAGTCATTCACTTTAAAGCACGGAGGGAAGAACACTTGGTTTGACTGTCATCGCATGTTCTTACCTACAGATCATCCTTTCAGGCGAAATAAGGATAGTTTTGTCAAGAATAAAATAGTTATGTCACTGCCTCCTCCTAGATTAACTAGTGAAGAAATATTTGAAAGAGTCAGATCCAGCCCTACAATAGTGGAATCTCCATTATTAGCTGATTACAAATTGCCAGGATATGGTGTCAACCACAATTGGACTAAAAAAAGTATTTTTTGGTCATTACCATATTGGAGGACAAACTTGATCAGACATAACTTAAATGTGATGCATATAGAGAAAAATGTCTTTGATAATATATTCAATACAGTCATGGATATCAAAGATAAATCCAAAGACAACATAAAAGCAAGGATGGACTTAAAGGAGATTTGTAGGAGAAAAGCATTAGAATTGAGGGATGGTGGAAGTGGGAAATATTTCAAACCAAAAGCTCCATTCGCTTTGACTTTAGAGCAGAGGCGTGCTGTTTGTGAATGGGTGAAGAGTTTATGTGTACCTGATGGATATTCTTCAAATCTAAGCAGATGTGTTGACATTAAAATTGAGAGATTATTTGGTATGAAGAGTCATGACTATCATATCTTCATGCAATGTCTGTTGCCAATTGCCTTTAGTTATCTGCCAGATCAAATTTTAAAGCCCTTGATCAAGCTGAGTATCTTCTTTAAAAATTTATTCTCTTCAAAATTAAATACAGAGCACCAGATTCTTATGGAGCAGCATATCCCATTTGTTCTGTGTAAACTTGAGAAGATTTTTCCTCCATCTTTCTTTAACTCTATAGAGCATCTGCCCGTACATTTACCATATGAAGCTAGAGTCAGTGGACCAGTTCAGTATCAGTGGATGTATCCTTTTGAGAGACACTTAAATAAACTTAAGAAGACTGCTAAGAACAAAGCGCATCCTAAAGGCTCAATATGCGAAGCATATTTAATGTACGAGACAACTCAGTTCTGCTCGTATTACTTTGAAACAATGTCACAATCAAGTCAGAGTACTGCACCTAAAAAAGTGGGTCAATCCTCAAATTTATCTGTATTCAACGGTAGTGGAGAACCCTTAGGCGCTAGTACCATATATTATTTGACTGATAAAGAGATGCGAGTTGCCACTTTATATATCTTGCTTAACTGTGATGAAGTTGAGTCATATCTTGAGTAAGTATGAATAAGCTTGCTCATAAATTTGTTACTCACACTTTCATTCAATCTAAACCTTAATGTTTACAGGAGTTTCATTGATGGATTGAATACAACAGAACAAGTAGAAGTCCAGAAGATAGTAGAAACAAATTTTTATATTGCTTTAAAAATATGGTACATATTTTGACTATTCATTTCAATTAATATATCTTTATTTAGTTATTAAGCATACTAATGACATACTTTATCTAATAATTAGGTCCACACTGAAGGTAGTAATTTGCAATATCATGGACTAGTTGATCTAGCTTGGGGACCAAATAGAGCGGTAAAGTGTTATCAAAATTTCTTAGTTAATGGTTATAAATTCCAAACCAAATATTGGTGTGAAGATAGAAAAATAGATAATTCTGGTGTATGTGCTAGAGGCAATACCCATACAGGTGATGAGTCTGAGAATTACGGGGTATTAGAAGAAATATTATAGTTGGAATATCCTGGTGTTAGGAATAATGTGTATCTATTCAATTGTGAGTGGTTTGATCCAGTAAAGAATAGAGGTACAAGAATACATTCATTGTACGGTATAACAGAAGTCAAACAGGGTAGAAAATATTCAAAGTTTGACCCATTCATCATTGCTAGTCAGGCGCACCAAGTCTATTTTGCTAACTACCCGAGTAGAGTACGAGGCAAACAAGATTGGCTCGTAGTTATGAAGACCAAACCCAGGGGAGTTATTAAAAAGACTACTTCAATACCACCAGCACATCAAGAAGAGTTTATGTGAAACATACAAGATGTTTCTAACGATGTGGATGATCAAATTACAACTACTGAGAGTGAGTTGCAGGTAGAGGAAGTGGATTTAAACATAGAAGACATTCATGATGATTCTGACAGTGGTACAGAAGTTTCATCATATGAAAGTGAATCAACAAAAGGTAAATGAATTTAGACTAAAAATGAAATTTTTGTATTTATATTGACTTATTTGTTGTGTTATTTTATATTTAAAAGGTTTTTATACTTGCATTTTTTTAATTCCTGCGATATTTTATATTCAGTTTTTATCATAATATCTGTTACTAATATTTTTTAATATTTGTGCAGATGGCTTCAGGTGATGACCGTCAGAGAGGACTGATCAAGAATATATTTGGTAGGCACAGCAAGAAGGGTGCTGTTAGCAGGCCTGTACATACTGAGGGCACCTTTTCATCTCAGCCTGCTACTCAGAGTCACCCTAGCCCGCCTATACCTACTCCTGCAGCAAGTAGCCCACAGTTCTACTCACCAGACCCACACTTACCTTCATCGGATCTTACACAGACTACTCCTTTCTACCCCTATTACCCACCCCCACCTTATCATGGTGCACATCCTCCATATCCATATCCGCCATATGTCCCACCACCACCTCAGACCGCTACAGCACCACCTCAGCCCGCTACAGCCGGACCTTCCTACCCAGCTGCAACAGAGCAGGCGATAGAGGGTCGCATGTTGATTGAACCTAACGGTGACACGTAAGTACTAATTTTATTTCAGTCATATAAATAGAATTGAATTAGTTTTTTTGACAACTAATATATTGCTTTCAGGTTTCATCCGTCAAAAGATCCTACGCATAAAATCCGGTACATAATACGGAGCAGATACGATGCTCCTTATATTTCTTGGAAGAAAGTCCCAAAAGAAGTACGGGACATGTGGTTTAGAGAGTTTGAGGTATGTTATTATATAAATTTATTATTATTATATCTAATATATATAAGCTAAAAAAATTATTTATTCTTTATTGTATATGTTTAATTGCAGAAAGATTTTTGTTGGCTTCCCCAACATAATGATAAAATCAGAAAGAACTTTGAGAAGCATGGCTCGACTCGTATGCGAGACATGTTTACTGACATTAGAAAGTCAGGCCAGTGACCTCTCTGGATCGTTGAGGGTGTATGGGCAGAGTTGAGCAGTGCTTGGGGAAGCCCAGATTATACCATAAGGAGAGATCAAAATAGACAGAACATAGCTTCTGATGTTGGGGGCTTGGGTAGTTCCCTTCATACAGGAGGTTCTGCTCCTCATACTGAGCACAGAAGATGTTTGATAAGAAATTTTAAAAACTTTTAATAATTTACTTTAATTAGAATACTAATATATGTCTATTACAGAAATAGGTGCTGGGTAGAGAACCGACTCCTGTTGAATTGCATAGTCATACCCACAAGCAGTAGGAGGACTAGCAATGGGTTGACGAGCGTGCTAGGAGAGCCTATGTAAGTATATAAGGTAATTTTGGTGATATTATGTATAAATTGCATAACTTTTAATTAACTTTCATAGGAGGAGTATACACGGGTTTGAGAGAGTCAGGCTGCAGCAAGTGAAGGTTCTTCTGCTGGATCAATAGACTATTCTGACTACCACACTTGGTCGCAAGCTGTAGGAGGAATGCACCATGGCAGAGTATATGGGTTAGCCTCACAGGCCTATGCATATGAAGGGCAGTCATCTAGTGGCGACAGTTTTTCATCTAGTACCCAGGAATCTTTATATACCCAACAGATAGCTGCCCTTACAGCCGAGCTAGAACAAGTACGGAAAGCCCAAGCTGATTGGTAAATGCAAATACAGTAGCAGCAGATGCAGATACAGCAGCAGCAAGCTCAAATGTTAGAAAAAATGAGAAAGATGAGGGAGCAGATGAGTAGTGGTAGAAGTACATCATCACCTGAGGATGAAACTGATTCAGAGTAGACATTATTCATGTATTTTACTGATGTGGACATCTATTTTTATGTGTTTTTGGACAAATTTATCTATTTGCTGTTTGAACATGTTTAGTTACTCTTCTTATATATGTTTATTGTATACATATCTAATTATTCCTTATCTGGATGATGCTCTTCTGGTTTGTGTAATTGTTGATTTTGTAGAATATATATGGTGTTGTAATTTTTTGTATGCAGGTATAAATGTGGAAATAAATTTTCAAAGTGAGGAAGGTTTTTTTTCTGCTACAGGTTTCCGGTGGATTATCCACCGGTAATTTGGTCGAAAATACGATATGACGACATTTCCGGCGGAATCTGCGACGGAACTCCCGACGGATAATGCGACAGAACTCCCGACGAATAATGCGACGGTGATATCCGACAGTAAGAATAGGCATCACTTTTATTGCGGCGGAATATCCGCCGGAACTTCTGGCGGCTATGATCCGCCGGTAATTCCAGCGGTTTTTACGCCGGAACAGGGACACAAAAAAGCCGTCGGTTTGTCAAATATATCCGCCGATTTTCCGCCGGAACATCCGCCAGAAGTTCTTCCGGCGAAAAAAATGCATCGAAATTTTTTTTCCGACGCGTGTTTTACCGTCGAAGATATTTCCGCCGGTAATCCGCTGGAAACCGATTATTTCCGTCGTATTTTACACTTTACCGGCTGATTTTGTCTGCCGGTAATAGCTATTTTTCCTGTAGTGGAAGAATCAATTCCTTTTGGAATTTAGAAATATATATAAATAAAAATCTTTAAATCTTTCACAGCTCTTGACACTACAACACTCAATCTAGCTATACAAGACTCTATAACATTCTTATCTACACCATTTCATTTACATTTGCATTTACATCCAAGTATATACAAAAGAAATATATAAAAGAAATATACATAAGTAATGTTGTGTGAGTGTATACAAGTAAATATAAAATGGCGTAAGAGCCTACTCTTTATGTACACCAGTATAAATTTAAATAAGAAATCTAGTGTACATAATGTAAATAATCCAAATATGAGTACTCTCTAGATAAGGTAGTCCAAGCAAAGCAAACCAAATCACCAGCCTAACCTAGGCTTTAATTGGTTATCTTAGCAAACCACCTAAAGTCTATGTATAAGGTTGTAAGGTTTGGATAAATCTTAGATTTTATTTGATTTAGAATTATCTATAATTAATTTTTTTGTTTAAGGTCATTAAAGGTTGGCTTGAATTTAAGTTTTTAGCAATTTAAAAGTTTTGAGTTTATTTAGGGGTATTTTAATTATTATAATTATTTATCTTTAAATTTTAAAGAATATAGCACTTAATAACTTTTGAGTGCTAGAAGTCATTTATTAGCAAGTCCTAGACTGAGATTTGCAGTGCTACCAATCCTCCAAATCTAGGGTAGATAGGTTGCATAGAGTCCTTACATTTTGATTAGATATTTTAGTCATTAAGCTTTCAATCCGATACACCATTGCCTTCCTAAAAAGGTCAAGCACAAGGTTATGAAAGCTTTAATATCTAAATATTTTATTACTAATTCAATGATTATTTTGTGAATAGTAATTACCTTTGTTAATCAAGGGCAATGAGATTTATTTCACCCTCCTCGAAGCTAAGCTAATAGTCTAGTAAGTACGGGTTGCCCAACAATTAACTATTTATTTTGGTTGATTGTTGGTTGTTGATTTTTAAATTATTTAATTCATTGATTATTAATTTTTAAGATTTGTAATTTAACATCTACATTCCATCAATTCATTCGTGGTGTTGTTATAATAGGCATGAGGACTAAAGTCTCCTTAGAACATGTAGCCCCAACTCGAGAGTTCTAGCCTATAAACTTTATTGATAGAGTGTTGATTATTCATTATTATTATTCATCTAATTTAATTCATTGAGTAAGTTATTTACTAAATTTTTACATTTATTAAATTATTTAATTAATTAATTTTAACAAAATATTGACTTTTTAATTTATATTGAGTTTTAAAAGTTATATTTTACATAAATACTATAACTAATTATGTGTTCAATGCCTTTAAGTTTGTATCTATTAGATTTTTCTATAATTATTTATGATTTTTAAGTTCATAGCTATTAGATTTTTCTATAATTATTTATGATTTTTACAAGTTCAACCATATTTAATTAATTAATTTTGACCAAATTTTAACTTTTTTTATTTACATTGAATTCTAAAAAATTTATATTTTTCATAAATATTAGACCTAATTATGAGTTCAATGCCTTTAAGTTTATATAAATTATATTTTTCTATAATTAGTTATGAATTTTATAAGTTCAACCCTTTTAAGGAATAAGTTAATTTTTTTATTAAGGGGATTTTTTATTTTTGTGCCAAATTATTTCTAAACCTCTAAAAATCTTCCCTAAATATCACTGATGACTCATAGGAATGAATACAAATGTTTAAAACCATTTTGAGATTATTATGATTTTTAATTATTTAATTTAACTAATTAATGAGTTTTCTTTATTTTTAAATTACTTTTTATTTTGAATGAATTTTAAAGGGCTTTTAATTTTTCTTTGCTGAGCTTTTAATTTTGAGCATCTTGAAGCTTATAATGTATTTGTATGGTTTATTTTTGATTTATTATAAGTTAACGAAAATCATAGGTTAATTATGCATGCCAAACTTGGGTTCTCTAATTGACATACCAAATGAACTCCAAATAGAGTGAAAATTAAAACATAGGTTCATTTGAACATGTGATTCAAACCCACAAAATTTGGGCTCATCAAAGCCTCCCTATGTATCACATTCAATTCTACTATGTAGATGCATCTGTACCAATGAGGATTTAATTTGAACACTCTAATATTTGGATTTAGGTGAAATTAGTGTCATTCTAACCCTTTCATTAACATAAACACAACATAAAAATTTTAAGCCCTAATTATGTGTAGATTGAGAGTAATTAATCTCTAATGTCTTGGATCAAATTATGACCAACAACTTTGGAAATTCAATTCACTGAGATCAATTGATCATCAAGATCCAAATATAGCTTCCCTACAGTCAGATAAAGAGTGGGGGAGTGTTTGGAAGCTTTCAAAATCACTTTTCAAATAGTAATTTTAAATGCAATTTTAAACTAGGGTTGGGAAAATACCTAAATCTTGATGGTGAAATCCTTTGATCTTAGTCTCCATGGACTCCTGGAGACTTCCTCTTGATCTACCTTGAAGAACGCAAGGTCTGAAAACCACTAGATGGAGAGTTATTTGAGTTGGAAAATTTTCTCTCTTAACCCTTTGAAAACCTCTAGTGAAGTATTCTAGAGCTAGAGAGGGATAGGGAAAGATTGAGGGAGGCTTGAGAAGTTTATGTGTAGCTTATGGATACAAAGAACCAACCCCTCTTCTTAGAAAATGAGGGGTATTTATAGGAGAGAGACATTAGCTCTGTGGGTTTTAATTCTTTCCACCTTAGTAATTGCCAACCACCATTTTAGTTTGGGACTATCAAATAGGGTGCAAGGGGAAGTTATGGAGAGTTTAAGCTCACATGGTTTGTTATTAGGAAGGTTATAACTGAACAAAAAATTTCTTGGAGGTTCTTTTATAGAATCTTGCCACAACACCTTCCCACATGATAATGGCTTAACATGGCATGTGCAATAAAGGTTTTAAATGCATTCCAACTGCTTACAAATCCAATTTAGGCTGGGTTATTAATAGGCTCAAAGATTTGGGTTTTTGGATGTTTGGGTTAGCCCAATTGATTGACATAGGTCAACCCATGGGTTGGGCTTGCTGAGTTAGATGCAACGGGACAAGGGACACCTGATGCAAGCATTTGTGCAATTTAATTTCATAAGGATTGGATTTTGGTTTTCGGTCCACTTCGTTTAAACCATCTAGCTAAACTAGGTGGGCCCATGAGTTGAAACTTTATTGGGTAACCCTTGGTGACCCAATGGATAGTACCCATGGGTTAATTTGGTTTGGTAAGATTTAGAGCATTAAATTTTAATTTTTGAAAGGTTTATGTAGGGTTTTGGTCAACCATGGTTGACTTGGTCAACTAATTTTGACCAGGGGTTGGGGTTTTTTCCAACCAATTTAAAATGACATTTTAAACTTATTGGAGGTGATTTCATGCAATGGGGAGGTCATTTGGTATGAAATGCAAGTTTACATGCTTAGGGGACCCATTGGTCCACCAGGGCTGACTTGGTTAACCAGGGATGACTTGGTCAAGCAAGGTTGACCAAGGGTTGGTATTCAGTCCAACTCATTACAAATGATGTTTTGAGTTTTTTGGAGGTGGTCCCAAGGTTTGATGAGGTCTCCATACATGAAATGTAGGTTTATAAGCTTAGGGGTTGATTTGGTAAACCTAGGTTAACTTTGTCAAACAGGATTGACTTTGTTAGTTGGGAGTAACCAAAGCTTGGGTTTGGGTCTAACTCATTCTAAATGATGTTTTGGACATGTTAGAGTAGGTTTTGAATGTATGAAATACAATTTCAAATGCTTAAATGGCCTTTTGATCAACATAGGTTGACTTGGTCAACCAAGGTTAACCATGGGTTGGTTCAGGTTCATTGCACTCCAAATCATATTTAGGATATGTTGGAAGGGGTTTTAGGGTTTTGTTTAGCTGATCCATGTCAAAGTTTATGGAAAATTTTGTTTTAGGAGGTTTTGGGTAGCATCATGATCAACCATGGTACATCAAAGGTTCAATGTTGGTTCAATACATCATGGTAATAATAATGATCCTACTCAATGGATTTCGGGATTCTCCAAAAATCAATTTCTATAAGATGCCATGTCTAGTGATATAGGTGTAAATATTTGAAGGTTTTATAGCATTCAAAAATGCTTTGAGTTTAAGGGGTTACCTGGATTAGAATGCTCCCAAACTAATATGGTTGACCCTAGGGATATGTCTAATCAATATACAAGTGACAGATCATGAATCCAACGTCATTTGGTTTGGTTTTGAGGTAACTAAAAATTTCTCAAAAATAAGCTATGGACCAAGGGGTTTTGGGTTAGTTTTGAACACTGGATTTTGGAGTTTGGATTTTTCATTGAATTTAGACAATAGATTTTGTTTGGATTTAATTTAATCATTGATTTAAAGAAGTTTTGGATTTGAAATGCTCAAATTATTGATAATCATTATGATTATCAGTGATTGAATAGATGATCAGGTGACAATTAGTGGTGTTTGTCAACTTATGGATTTAATGCTTGATTTTTTTTTTAAATTTTGAATCTAATTATGAAAGTCAATGATTGAGAAAGGTTTTGATTTTGGACATATCACTAATAATCATTTGGTGACTATCAAATAATTGATCATATGATTAAATGACAATCAGGGGTGACTATCATGTGATGATTTTAGAGTTAATGATCTAATTACTATGCCAAAGCATAGTGGTGAATTGGATTTGAAATTTGGAAATGGAGTTCAATATTTTGTGTAGAGATTAAATTTTGATTTGGAGAATTGACCTCTCAAAAATGAGATCAACAAGTACAAAGTAAAAAATCTGGTTGTTTGATCCAACTCACACAACAATGGGATAAAGATCATATTACTGTAAGAGATCAAGTCGAGAACCTATATGATAGTTGATCTAATTGGGGTTTCTGTTGATCACCTCAAGTAATAACTACTATGTTTGAACAAGGGATGTATAACCACTATGAATACATAATGCTCCCAAAACAATAATAATACCAATATCAAGGAGATTATAATGTACTCCTAACAAGTATGTTTATGAGCTAGGAGATGGCCTCCCATGTTCAACAAAACTTCATTCCTAGTCCACCTTCCTTTGCAATGTACCCATTAGTAGGACCCTTGGTAATAACACCAGAAGAAGAAGAAGAAGAAGAAGAAGAAGAAGAAGAAGAAGAAGAAGAAGAAGAAGATAACGATGATGATGATGATGATGATGAAGATGAGGAGTAAAGAGAGCCTTACTGTTGGCCTTACAATATTTTAGCTTTTTTTATTTATTTTGTTAGAGTTTTTCTTAGTTTTCATTTTTTCTCTTTTTTTATTATAAGTAATTTTCTTCTTTTTAGTTGTTTAGTTTTACTTTGTTATTGTATTTTATTGTTATTTCTTTTTTGTTTTTGTAGTGTACTATTTTTATTTTGCTGCATTTTTAATTTTTTTGTAATTTCCTGCATTTTCTTTTGGTCTTCTAATTTTCTTTTTTGTAATTTGGAAAAAAGTTAATGAAAAGAATTTTCTTTAAATTTTGACTAATTACTTGCCTTATTAGTGTTCTATTTGCTTGAGTTATAATTTTTTGAAAATAAAAATTAAGATAATTAGGTAATTAATAGTACATAACTTGTAATATATCCCTAATAAAATAGTTACAAAATAAGAATTAATCTTTTCATTTAAAATTAGTAATTCTAGATAAATTAAATTCTTAAAGATCATTTAAGCATTTGACTACTTATAAAGGAATATTGGATTTTAGGATTAATGTAAATGAAGATTAATCCTAAGTCCCCTAAAAAGAAAATAAGTGGGGAATTATGAAACCTTCAAAAACTTTAGATTAGCATATTTTAGCAAATTTAAAATATAAAAAATAAAAATATAAAAAAATGAAAATATTGAAATATGCTAAAATACTTAAATTTCAAATTTTGGTACTTACAACATCTAGATAGGTTTAAAAATAATAAGGGGATGTAATAAAAAGGTGTTCAAAATCATTATAAGGTACTTAGACCAACAAAAATAAATAAACAATATCAATTGCTAAATACCTAAATATAAAAAATTGTTACTTGCAAAGTCTAACCCTACCAGAATATAGTTAAAGAATTTATTGGATTCATAATAGTTAAAGAGGGCTTATGGGGATATAAGGATTAACTAAAACAACTAATTTCATTAGTTCCAAAAATTTTAGTAACCCTAAGTAAGTCAAAATCAGTCTTTTTTTTTTTTGATGAAATGCAAATAGCATTAAAAGAAGCAAGTTATTACAAACTACTTAAATCAATTCTAAAGCATTACATTCCTCCTTTAATAATAACATGAATGAAGGAGGAATTTCCACACCACTAATGCTATCCCAAAGAAAATCACCCTGTAAAGCAATACTAGCACATAGATCTGCTAGTTTACTACAATTTCTACCAGAAAAATTAAAAGAGACCTGACTGAACTCCATAAGAAACGAAAATTCTTCCTCCTCCAACTTATTGTTCTTGAAGTCCTTCCAAGCTCTTTGAAGTAATTTTATAATATTGACATTATCCCTCTCTATAATAATTCCCTGAGCCTCAAACATCCATTCATGAATAACATTCTTCAAAGCACGAACAGCCATAAGCTCCAGTTGTGATATATCCCAATGAAGACATTTGAATCCAAAGGCAAGAAACAATCTGCCTTTATGGTCTCTAAACACACCACCAATACCAGCCCTATTATTGCTTTACAAAGACGCATCAATATTAACTTTAATCCATTCGGGTGGAGGAGGGTGCCAAGAAAAAAATAGCTTACGCTGGTTAACACCCCAGTTATCCAAATAGATATTAATATGGGCCGAAACAGCTGCCAAGGAAACTGCATTTTGAGCAATCACCACAACATTATCTTCTTTCTCACCATGCATCAATTTATTCATACACTTCCACGAAAGAAAAATAGCTGTACAATAAATATTTGTAATGAACGAATTGGATTCCGAAAGCTTACTTAACACCTCTGTGCAACTTTTGAAAGAGGTAACCAACGAGATTTGATACCCCCATCTAACAAGAACTTTGAAAATCTGCTTCAATTTCGCACACTCCACTGTTATATGGCCATTATCCTCCACCGCCTTGCATCCTCTAAGACAATCAACATAATCAAGAATCCTTCTACAGTTCAAGAACCAATATGAAGGAATAGCATCATTAAGCAGACGCCACCAGAACAACTCTACTCGATGATTCAGGTGAAGCTTCTTCATCCAGCTCCAGTAAACACATTTTGTCGAGCTCTCCATTATTGACTCCATAGCCAACGCAGTAGTTGACTTCCCCATATCCTTCATCAACAACTTCAATTGATCCTTACTATCATTAGGATGAGTGTGGATTTGTAAGATTAAATCAACCAAGTCTCTACCAAAAAAATTCTGAAGAAGTTGCACCTTCCAAGCTCCATTAGCAATAAAGTTATTGAGGCCATCTCCAACCTCCTCCATATCCGCTACAAATGTTGGCCATTTGTCAATACTCCTATCCATAATACAAACATCATGAAGAGTATTGATAGAGCAGCCATCAGAGACTCTCCATCTGACTATGGGCCGGAGATAATCCATTCCACATAGCAAAATCTTCCAAGTAGTAGAATTCCCCCTCTTGAAAGAAGCATTCCAAATTTCTAACCCATATTTCACATGTATATTCAACAATGAATTGGGATTTTTAATGAAACTCCAAGCAAACTTCGCACATAGAGGCCCCACTTTCGATGCAGCCAAGAAAAGACCACGTCCTCCCATTTCTTTTGGTTTAAAAAGTAAATCCCAAGCCACAAAATGCATACCTTGATTCCCATCCTGATTCATCCAAATAAAATCTCTGCACAACTTGTCGAGCTGTTTCAAAACTCCCATTGGCACCAATGAGTGAGTAGATAAATAAATTGGAAGAGAAAGATACGCTGCTTTCACCAAAACTATTATCCCTTCTAAAGAAATACATTTCTTACCCCACGCATTCAATTTGTTCAAAGCAACCTCCAACAAATTCTGAAAATCAGATGCCACAAGTCTTTTTAAAGCCATTTTCACTCCCAAATAGTACAATACCTTCATTATTCTGAAGTTGAACAAATTTGCAGCAGCTTTTTTGTCTTTCAGCTTAACCGATTTCTCAAACATCAAAGCTGATTTACTCACATTCACCTTTTGCCCAGACCACCTACAATACTTCTCAATAATCTTCTTAACTTTCTTCAATCTGTTGGCTGAAGCTTTAGAGAAAATGATGACGTCATCTGCATAAAGTAGATGTGAAATTTTTGGTACATTAGGTGCTACTCTAATCCCCACATTATCACCATTGTGAAAGAAAGCATTGGACAACAATTGGGAGCATAAGATGAAAAGGAAAGGTGACAAAGGGCACCCTTGTCTAAACCCACTCCTTGCCTTTATCTAGTCAGATTTATTCCCATTTATGAGTATTGAAAATCTCGGCTCCACAACCAAGTTTAAAACCCACTCGAAAAACTTAACAAGAAAGTTTAGATAATGTAGCACTTGCCTCAAGGTGGACCAACCCATATTATCATAGGCTTGTTCCATATCAATCTTCAAAGCCACTTGTCCCTTCTTAGACTTTGAAACCTGAAACTTATTTAAAACTTCTTGAACCAACAGCACATTATCAGAGATAGATCTCCCCTTCATAAACGCTGCTTGCTCAACCGAAACCACTTTGTGGATAACTCCCTTCAATTTATTAACCAATATCTTTGCAACCAATTTATAAATGGACAAACAAAGACTAATTGGACGGAAATTAGAAGCCACCATAGGATTATTTACCTTGGGAATTAGGACAATTAAAGTATCTTTCCATGAAGGAGACATAGCTCCTAATAAAAAAAAACTCTTAATACCTTCCCAAACATCTTCATGAATGATCTTCCAAAAGTTCTTAATGAAGGAGAAAGTAATTCCTTCCAAACTAGGAGCTACATTATTACCCAAGCAGTCCACAACCGCCTGCAACTCCAATCTGGTAAGATCTGCATCCAAGAAGTTTTTGTCAGTATCTTCAAGTACCCGAATAGGATCCGGCCATCCCTATAGCAAGCAACGCCTTTTTCTCCATTTGTCTCTAAAGAAATCCATGATAATGCCATCAATTGCACACTGATCTTCAGTCACCATACCATTATCATCCTTGATTTGTTTGATCCAGTTTATGTTCCTCCTGGCATTAGCAAAAGAAAAAAAGAAGTTAGTATTTGAATCTCCCTCTTCCATCCACTTTGCTTTTGCCCTTTGCCTCCACCAGGAAGATAACCGAGCAAGCATCACATTCAATTCATGGACTTTACCCCTTAACAGCAACAATTTATCATCAGACAAACTTCCCTCCGACTCCTCCAACTGTAATTCCAGAATTTCCTTTTTCAAGGAATCCTTCAAACTCTTGAGCTTATCAAGTTTTGATTTACTCCAATAGAACAATGCTTTCAAAGACCTCTTGAATTTTAAATCAAGTACATGTGGTGGATCTCCCCTTGCTCCCATCCTCCAAGTCTCCTTCACAATCACTGCTGTAGCATGATACAAAGACCAGACATCTTCATACCAGATCATTCTCTTGTGGGGTACAATTGGTTTGAAAACTTTCAAAATAATAGGACAGTGATCTGAAGCTATTCTAGAAAGATGCCTAACTGATGCCAAGTGAACAATATTAAGAGCCTTAAAATTTAATAAACACTTATCCAACCTCTACAAAATTCTAGCACCCCCAGACTTATTATTGTACCAAGTAAACTTAGGTCCCACAACACCAACCTCATGAAAGTCGTTGTCGTTCATAAACATCTTTATGTCCTTAGCCCCTTGTGACAAAATAAATTTTTTTTTCCCACCCCTCTTATCATCTTGGCCTAAGACACAGTTAAAATTCCCCCCAATCACTGAAGGGAGATTATTGGCTGTATTCACCTCCAGCCTATTCCATAACAACTTCCTTCTATACATGTCCCTACTACCATACACAGTAGTAACAGACCAAATTCCCTTATTAACAACATTCAGTTCTCCCATAATAAATTGTGAAGAAGCTTCAATGACCGAGAACGTCGCTAGATCTGATCTCCATAAAACCAGAATACCACCAGATAACCCATTTGAAGGAAAAATAAAGAAATCCCATTTAGTGCCCAAAAACTTATTGATTTGCACTCTATCCACTCAAGAGACCTTAGTCTCAACAAGTCCCACAAAAAATACATCATGATCTCTCACAAACTCTTTAAGATACAGAGATGCTTCTTTCTTTTTAGCCCCTCTACAATTCCAAAAAGCAAAAGAAGTCATTTAAGAAAGAACAGGGAACGTCCCCCACCCCCTCTATTAACTCCTACTTCATTCAATCTTCTCTGGGAATGATATTATTAGAGCCAAGGGATTTCATCTCCTTAAGAAGTTTCTTGCTCCCAGACGAACAAGAACCTCCTCCCATAATGCCACTCTTATCTACACCCAACTCCTGCTTCCCTTTCGGAGGTACCACATCCACCACACTCTCTTCCAAAACAGTTCCTTCCCCACCAACCAAGCTCACCTGAGGAGACCCCACCAATCTCCTATCAACTCCGATTGATTCTGCAACCACCTTGACACCCATATAGTCATCCTCCTCACCCAGATTATATAATAATTCATACATATTTCCAATAACAACTGCAGCTTCAACACCTCCCTTAACACCTCTTCTCTTCAGAAATCACTGCAGCAACCGAAGGAACTTCATCCAGCCCAAGCCTGGACACTTTTTTCATCTTATTCTCCACATCCTTCACTATCTGAGTATGCCTATCTGAAATTGAACCCCCCACCAAATTATGATGAACAAGATTATTACCAGCATTAGCATTAGCCATCAAACTATCAAGCGAACTCTTTTTTGCTACAAACACCGAAGCCTTACTCCCAAAGGAGGCAGCATTCCTCTTGTCAAATTTAGAACCAGCATTCTTAAAATTCTTTCTCCCATAATTGACGTGTATCCAAGGTCCATATCCCATACCAACCTCACCTATATCATTCTCAGCAATATTTTTCCCAGCATTATTACCTTCCTCCGAAACATAACAACCATGTTCTCCCAACTCCTTGGCCTTATGAGGACAATCACTTTTAAGGTGCCCAATTTAACCACATTTAAAACAGAGTTTTGAAATTCCCTCATATTCAACTTGTTGAATAAACCTTCCAGCACATCCTTCCACCCAAACACCAAACGGGAGCTGACTATCTAGTAGAATTCGAACACAAGCTCTAGCGAATTCTCTTCTCCTCCATTGAAACATATTCCCATCTAACAACAATGGATTACCTACTTTAGAAGCTATCCTCCCTATATTGATCTCATCCCAACAGTGTAACGGTAGATTAGGCAACTGATCCACACTGGAGCAGTGAGACCCTTTAGAGAAGAAGGTGAAAACAGTGCAGACCATTTGTCAATACCTACTATACTCCCCTTCACATACCAAGGGCCTTCCATCATAATATATTCCAAGGATGAGGATTCTTCAAAAGACCAAAGCACCCATCCTACTCCCAATCCTGTGATATGGAATTTCCCAAACCGTGTCCACTGTCTTCTTAATTCTCCACAAACAACATAGAAGGGGATGTTTTCAGCAAAAACTTTAACTACCATGGCATTTTTAAGTTTCTCTGTATTCTCCTTTTGTTTGTCACAATCCAACTTTACCGCTTTACCATCCTCTGTCATGCAAGAACCAAAATCAACATCATCGATCCTGATATTCTTCTTCCTACTCCAAGCATTCGTTAACAATTTCCCATCAGTTCCTTCTCTAATAAACTTCATTCACATGATTCATTACCTCTGCCTCATCAAAATCATTCTGACGAACTACTTCACGGTCATCAGATTTCCTTATAGAATTCCCTTTTGGCAAAACCTCAAGAACCTTATCTTCAATATTGGTAACATTCTTGCCTTCCAAGACCAGACCTTTAGATAATTTAACTACTGTCATCCCTAGAGATTCTATAATTGATCCAGAGGTATATACCATATCAGTTAAATTCTTCAATCCTACCAACAACGCTGTTCCAGACTTCAACTTAGCCAATGAGCCCAGATTTTTGCCTTCAGACATCTTTTCCACAGAATCATGAATTTCATTGTTAACTTCATTCAAGAGCTTCGCATTTATCCCTGGCCGGAGGTCAGGGATTGCATTTAAAATTCTGAATTTATTAACATAGATTTTCATATTCAAAGAAGAAGCTTTACAATCATTCATCGACGAAACATTAGCAGACTTCAAAAGCTAACGAGTGGAACACGCAGGAGCAGTCAAAATACCTTTGCCTTTTCCTTCTATAATGTCCATCTTCTTAATACCAGAATCTGAAACATCCTTAATAACCAAAGGGCAATTCATCCTCTTCCAATGTACATCATCTACGTCAAACCCATGGTTACCAGGGTGTTGTTGATTTGAATGTCTGGTTGAACCAACAGGTTGACGGAATGCAGATGATGTAAGTGGTGCAGATGGCCAGCGACTATCTCCCGCCATCGCCGAACATGGCGACGAACACGGAAGACAACCGGGAAAAAGAAATTTTGAATCTAACGGGGACTTTCTCTCTCTAACTGGGACTTTCTCTCTCTAACAGGGACTCATTCAGTATAATTTATGTTGATTGTTATTCTCATTCATAAAGTGGAAAAAGCTAATGAACCCTCAAAATTCAGACCAATTAGTCTTTTAGTCAAAATCATTCACCACAGGAATTTTGTTTAGAAGGGATATTAATTTAAAATAAAGGGTTAGCCTATTATAAATTATTTCATTGGAAAATCTTCAACCCTATGTATTGTATAAATACCTAGATTATTAATTTTATTTTATTTTCCAAAAATCATATTCATGGCAAAAGATATATCTTATATTCCAATACAGTGTTAGTTACTTGAGGACAAGTAATATCTTAAAATTTGGGAGATTTTATTAAGGAAATAGTTATCCTAAATTATAGTTATAATGTTAGTTGGTGCTCGTAATACTTATATTATGTGCATGACAATAGAAAAAAATTAAGGAAATTAAACAAGAGGCATAAATTTAGCACCATAGTTCTAGAACTCATTTCAGTGTAGTAGCGCCACATCAATAGTGCCATAACTGAGAACTCTAAGAAAATTTTAAGAACTGGCTAGAGAGTTGAGCTCTGAGGTACTATCTAGTTAGCACCATAGTGTGATAAAGGGAGTGCCATAATGGAGATTCACCCAGTGCCATGGAGACAACTGATCGAACTATAAAAATGGTGTGATGTAATAGTAAACTAAAGCAACAATTGATAAACTGATATTCTATTTCAAATGTGTCATAGCGCCACCAAGCCAGCGATGCAGTGCTTGCTCACTTATTTAAGAAAATCATAAATAGTTATCTTATTCTTTATGTGAAGAGGTTGGCTCATTGGAGGGTGTGGAGAAAATAAATGTATTAGCCACTAATTTGCTATAATGTTCCTTTAAATAAATCTGCATAGTTAGTATTATATTACCTCGAAAGATAGACTAATCCTACTCTGTCGACTTGAGAACAGAAATGAATTTAATTTCATAATCAAACACAACATATAGAATGTAAAATTCATCTTGAAGGATAAAATTTACATTCACCTGTCATTTTGAAAATGAATTTAACAAAGGATTAGCTTTAGTCTACGTCTAAAGAATTTTTCCCCTATTTTAACAAATAAAAATAGGGTTTATTTTGGTCTGGGACCTTAGGTTCTATAAAGGCAAGCTTTTATAGTAATTACATATCTAAAGTGAGAACTTTTGGTTAAAGTGGAGATGAGACTAATTTCATTTAAAAAGTTTATTATGTTTATTTAAATATTCAAATGCTTCGATCATTCATTTTGAAAATACTATTTTTTATTTTAAATTTATTAATTTATTTGGAAGGACGGGATAATCTCCTTGAAAGGAAGTTTGAGAGGTGCAATTGTATATGGACTTCTGCTTACTTGGAGTGCACTGCCAGCTAACCACTTAAGCACATAATTTTAAAATCATGAATTCTAAGTCTGATGCATGCATGTAAGAGAGCTATTTTAATATTAGAATTAAGGATTCTGGTTTAGATTTAAAATTAGAGTTTAGCAATATGAATCAGATCAAATGCACTTAGCTAAAGTAATTTTGATGCAAAAGATACCCTAAACTCTAAGTTTTATGTTTTTTTTTACCTAAACTAAATTGTTTAAATGGACAGTCTCAAAATTTTAGAAAAATTTGGCACCGTAATGGCCCTAACCCATAGGAAAACTATAGCAGCCTCGTTTCTAGGGCTCCTCATTCCTTACTGATGGCATGTGTATTAGGATAGTGTATACTGTAAAAAGTAAAATTCATGTATGTATGCATGTCAGGGTAAAGGTGTTCGTGTATACAGTTTCACTATCATATTATTCTAGAACTAGCATACATGTTCTTATAAAGTCTTGAATATATACACTAAAAGAAAACTATTAAAATGAGTACCCTCTAATGCAATCTACCAATCATAAGAATGCAATGCATGTATCTAAAGAAATGTATGGAAGCATAGTAGTATACAAGACAAAAATTATTTCATTTATTATAAAAGATTTGTAGAACCCAAGATCTGCAGAAAAGTAAGGTGGCCAAGATCCACTACAACAAACATGGTTTTCTAAACCTATGATATATATAGATTTAATTTTACATTCTTATAATCTTCTTGCTCCCAGGTCTTTCTATAGAATTCTGAAAGGGAATACCCTCCAAGGGAGAGGTAATTATCTTTTGGAGCCCTATATGTATATATAAGCAAGTATCTTTAAACCTTTACAATTCATTGACACTTTATAACTCGATCTATATATATTACATATACGCAATAACCCTTCATATTTACATTAGATCCTATGTACATTCTACATTGAATCTTACAAGTGATAAAATAATTATAAGTTTTAACAAAATAAAAGAGTGTAACATAGGTGTGTAAGAACCTAATGAATCTAATGTAACCTATAATAGACTAAGTTGAACAAAAAAAAATTGAAACATGTATGACATTCATAGTGCTGAAAATAAATAAACAAACATAGAATGCTCTCCAAGTAATGTATGCACAAGCAAACCAAATAAACCACCAGCCTAGCCTAGACTAGAAATGGTTGTCATAGTAAACCATCTATAGTGTGTGAAGAAGGCTATATGGCTTTGATATGTCCAAAGGGGTTTATTATTTAAGTTGCTCTATTTAAAGGTGTTTGTTTATTAAAGACAAAAGAGATTTTTTTAGTTTGAGTTTAAGTTAGAGTGATTTTGTATTTTATTATTTATATTTTAAAGTGTTGGAGTTGAATATTTAGTTTTAAAGAACCATGTAAGCTAGTGACTTCAAAGTGCAAAAGTCACTAACCGACATGTCCTACGGCTTATAGATGTAACGCTACCATTCCCCTATATAGATTGGATTGATTGTATACATTCCTCGAAGATTTATAAGTAATTTATTAAGAGAGTTAAAGGAAAGACCTTATAAATCCAATACATGCATGCTCTCTAAAAGGAATTAGGCATTATGTTTGAAGGACTTTTGATTTATTAAGGATTCATTAAAGGTCTTCTAAATACAATGCAATGGTGCCTTTTAAAAGAAAATGAACATAGTGCATCAATATTGTTAAAATTATTAAAATTTATTAAACACCTGTAAATCCAATACATTTTTTCCTAAAGGAGTTAAATACAATGCAAAGGGATTACTGGTTCTTTTAAAATTTATTAAAGGCCTTGAAATTCAATGCATTTGTACCTTCTAAAGGAGTCAAGCATGATAACATTTCTAGAGAGAGAAGCTCCACATTTCTAGAGAGAGAAGCTCCTAATTTTTTCAAATTTTCTTGTTCGCGAGTTCTTCGGTTCTTCCGGCTAAAGCAACGGGCATGGCGGCAGATGGCTGCCGGCCATCTTTGATTACGGCATTGAGTGATGGATCCGTCTACGAGTCGTCTCTAGAGGTTAAAGGTAGGGTAAATAGTGTTCGGTCTGATTGTGATCGGTCTCCAGATTATGTTCGCCGGCGCAAGCCATATGGTGGAATTGTTATTTCAGAAAATGTTAGTTCTCATTCTAGCCCAATTAAACATGTGGAAGGTAAAGGTAAAGGTCTTGCGTTGAATCTTGATTGTAAAACCCCACTGGTAAAGAATGATTCTGGCTTTCCTTCGAATTTTATTCAGGATCCTGATGCTTCTTCTTCAAGTATGAATATTTTTGTTAATCGCTTTGGTCATTCAAATGCAATCCCTGTCCAAGATAGTAAGATAAATGCAAATGATCTGAATATGGTTAACAAAAATATTCATAAATTTTTTGTGCAAAATTGTGGTTCTGATGGATCCGTTAAAGAATAAGTCGGTAATGCAGAGCAAGTGTCTGCGGCTTTGCCTGGTAATAAGTTGGATGTAAATAGTGGGGTGAATCCTTGGAAGAAACCTGCTTACATCAGGATTAATTTTGACAAAAGCAAGGTGGTTCTTTCGAAGGATGGATCAGCTGTTAAATTGAATGAGTCTTTGGAAATTGCAAACGCAAAGAAACTTGAATTTTCTTTAGTTGCTAAGGTCTTTGGTGGTGAATTACCCTCCCATGTGGTAGCTTGGAGCTTACGTCGTCAATGGGCTTCCTTTGGTCAGTTTCACTTCATAACTCTTGGTAAGGGATGGTATTTGTGTTCCTTTAAAACCATTGAGGCAGTGGAAGGTGTTTTAGCTGATGGTCCATGGTTTGTTAATAATCATATTGTTGGAATGGAGAAGTGGACTACTACGTTTTCTCCAAATTCTTTGAAAGGCTTGTCATCCCCTATATGGATTAGAATGCCACATTTGCCTTTGCATTGTTGCGATGAAAACAATGTGGCTTTGATTGCTTCGATGGTAGGAGTTCCTTTGATGATGGATGGGAATATGTTTAGTTGGGGAAGGAGGGAATTTGCAAGAGTTTGTGTTCGAATGGATTTGGATAAGCCTCTTCCCATAGGAGTTTGGGTAGAAGGGTTGGCTGGAAGGTTCTACCAAAAAATTGAATATGAAAGAGTCTCTTCTTTTTGCTATGATTGTGGATTGATAGGTTATTTGGCTAGTGCCTGTGGGAGTAAGAAGGTGGGTGAGGTGAAGTCAGGTTTTGACTCATCTAAACAAACTGTGGCTAGTATTTCTGCAGGAGCTACTGAAAATGAGAAGGAGGTATCTATAGACCATGGATTCATGTGAATCCAACAACTGTGAAGAAACGAAATCTGATCAGGCAAGAAACTTCTGTGAAGGTTCCGGATGGAATGATAGATAAAAGTCTGAGAAATTCTGTGATTAAAGATTCAGTGGTGGTGAAAAATGACATTAAGCAAAATAATGTAGGAAAAGAATTAAAGTTTAATCAGGAACCTATTAATTTAATTATGGTTAACAAGTTTCAAAGTCTTTGTGATCAAGAGGAGGAGAATCAAGGTATTGTTACAGCAACGGGATGCTTTGGAGACATTGATCCAAACTTAATAAATAATGATGTGCAGGAAGCAGAGGAAGGGGAGGTAGTATTGGTGGACTCTATCAAGGATGTTGGAGCATCTTCTGTCCTTCAGGTTGAGCCTAATTCTCTAAAGAATGTTGGAGAAAGGGAAGGTGTCAAGGTAAGGATTAGTGCACCTCAGATTCAGTCAGAAGAAGTTAAGGGGGGTAATGCTACTCTACTTGAAGAGGTTCCGGTCCATTTTTCTTGCAAAACCAAAATGAATGGGAAAGAATGCACAGTTGTTCCCTCTCAAAAGTCTGATTTTAAGCTTCAGAAGGAATTGTTGTCGTTGGGAAAGAATAATGTTATAAATCATGGAAGGAAGGTTGGTAGTAGTGTGAAAGATAGGAAAGGGAGTATTCCCAATTCTTATCATTAATGACTTCCATTTCTTTCTGGAACTGTAGGGGGGCTAGGAAGAAAGAGGCCTCTCGTTATCTCAGGGAGTTTGTTAAGGATTGTGATGTTTTTCTTGTAGGTCTAGTAGAAACTAAAATTTTTACTGTGGATAGAGAGGATGTTAATAAGTTGATTGGAAAGACTTGGGATTTCTTTAATGTCCCAGCAGAAGGTCTTTCAGGTGGCATTCTCATTTGTTGGAAAGTTAGTTATGGTAATTTTATAGTTATTCAGGCTTCTTCCCAAGTGGTGGTTGCTCGATTCATTTCACCTAGTAAAGGTGAATGGTTGATAGCTGTTGTTTATGGTAGTAGAGATGTTTACAAAAGGAAGTAGTTGTGGGAATCTTTAGAGCAATTCTCAGGTTTTCAGCTTCCTTTCATAGTAGGTGGAGACTTCAATTGTGTAATTTCCCAAGAAGAAAAAAGAGGAGGTAAGAGATTTGTTTTTTCTCAAGGGTCTCAAGACATGAAGGTGTGTATGAATAAGTGTGATTTAAAGGACATTGGTGTGATTGGTCCTAAGTTTACTTGTTGTAACAATAAGAAGGGAGGGGCTCATATATTGGAAAGATTGGACATTTGTCTACTCAATCCGATGGCTTTGGCTGCTGTTAATCCAGCCGTAGAACGTCACCTTGAGAGGATAGCTTCTGATCATTGTCCAATTGTTTTAAAGCTTTTCAACTCTGGTTTTAAGGCTTCTAAAATTCAGAAATTTGAAGATATTTGGACCTCTTTTCCAGCCTCTTACTCCATTGTTTCTAAACATTGGAACAAATCGGTTGGGGGTGATGAGGTAAGAGTGCTTAATTTGAAATTTAAGAAAGTTTTGAAGGCTTTGTTTTTTTGGAGCAAAGCAAAACATTCCAATCTTAACAGTTTAAAGGATAGATTGAAGAAGGAAATTATGGATTTGCAAGAGGAAGAAGCAAATGTTGGGTTCTTATCAGATTTCCAAGTCAGTTTGCTTAAAGCTAAGGTGTTGGAGCTGAATTCCACCTTGGGCCGGCTGAATTCATGGTGGAGGCAAAGAGCAAAAGTTAAGTGGATGAGGGATTGTGATTCAAACTCTAGCTATTTTCATTCGGTGGCTACAGCTAGAAGAAACAGCAACTTTATTAATCAAATAAAAGATTGCGATGGAGTTATGATTGAAGATCTTGGACAAATTGAAGATACCCTGTTCAAGTATTTTAGTAATAAATGGAGGTTTTCTTCTTGTGTTCTTAAAGAGTGGCCTGCTTTTAGCAGAGTTCTTGATGATAAAGAGATCAGTTTGCTTCAAGCAGATTTTACCAAGGAAGAGCTGGAATTGGTTGTCAGTCAGCTTGGAGGTAATATATCCCCTAGTTTGGATGGTATTATGTTTTCTTTTATTAAAAATTACTGGTCTATCATAAAAGAGGATGTTTGGAGGGCCATAAATTTATTTTTTAAAACTGAAGTTATGTGTGATGAATGGAGGGAAACTTCAGTTGTATTGATTCCTAAAATGAAGAATCCATTGGTACCGGCTAATTATAGGTCGATCAGCCTTTGTCAATCTATATACAAGGTTGTAGCTAAGATGCTCTTGAATAGATTTGTTGGCTTCATTCCTAAGCTTGTTACGGAAAATCAAGTGGCCTTTGTTAGGGGAAGATCCATGTCTCAAAACATCTTGCTAACTCAAGAAGTGTTTAGCAAGTTGAGGTTCTCCAAAGCCAAAAAGGGCTTGATGGCTATCAAAGTAGATATGGAGCAGGCTTATGACAGTATGGGATGGTTGACTTTGAAGAAAGTTCTTGAGCAGGCTTATGACAGTATGGGATGGTTTTCCTAGGAAGTTTTCTAATCTTTTATTGCAATGTGTGCAGGATACTAAGTATTCCATTTTGATTAATGGTAACAATTCTAAATGGATTCCGGCTAAGTGTGGGTTTAGACAAGGCTGCCCTTTATCACCTTTTTTATTCATATTATGCTCTCAACTTTTGACAGAAGCTTTCATTCAAAAAGGTCATAGGATTGGCATTAAAACTTCTACTTCTGGAGAGAAGATATCTCATTTACTGTATGCGGACGACATCATTATCTTCTCTGAGGCTAGTCATCGTATGGCAAAGAAGATAATGAAAATCTTGAAGGAATACAGTCGGTGGACGGGGCAGAGAGCTAATGTGCAGAAATCTTCTTTGATCCTTGGGAAGTCGGTTGGTAGAAGGAAATCCAAAGCTCTTTCTAAAACTTTGGGAATAAAAGTGGTTAAAGAATTGGTTTACTTGGGAGTTCGTATGGCATTAAGAAGATTAACTGCTGCTGATTTTTAGCATTTGATTGAGAAGGCTTGTGATAAACTTAACTTGTGGGGAAATAGGTTCCTTACTTTATCTGGGAAGCTAGTTCTTATAAAATCTTCTCTTCTTTCTTTGCCTATTTTCCTTGCAACACATTCTTTGGTTCCTTTGGGGGTGTTGAAGGAGTTAGATAAATTGAGTAGAGATTTTCTTTGGAGAAAACAAGATAAAAACAAGGGGCTCCACTCTGTTGATTGGGAGACTTTGTGCAAGCATAGAAGTTTAGGAGGTCAAGGGGTTGTTTCGGCTGTTGGGAATTCGAATTACTGGAGAGCAAAGTTTGCTTGGAACTTCATTTCAAATCCGGGTTCCTTTCTTAATAGGACTCTTATCTCTAAATATGGTAATCAGCTTTGGAATGCAGAAACCAGAACAAAAAATTCCATTACCTGGAAGGTAATACTGCAAGGAGCGAAAGTTTTGCATCCGGTGTTGAGATGGAAAATTGCTGACGGGAGTTCTGTTAGTACTACTAAAGATATTTGGATTTTAGATAAGAGTTTAGAAAGGTGGCCTACCTTTGTAGCTGGGTTAAATGAAGACCAAGAGTGCTTGAAGTATTTTATTTCCTTCTTATAAATTACAGTAAATAAAGGAGAATGTGTTTCACCTTGTGACTTAACCGAGCATGATGTAGTTCAAACAGGTGATGGCATTTTAAGTAGTGTTGTTGGTAAGATCTCAACTTCAGGAAAATTCAAGCTTTCCAAAGAAGTGAAGTCTTTAGGCCCGGTTGAGGTTGCTTGCAAGGGTAGAAGAGGTGAAGTTAAAGGTAGAAAAAGAGGCAGGGACTCTTCCCCTCCAGGTAATTATTGTCTTCCTTAATATTTTGGAATTGTAGGGGGGCTAAGAAGAAGGAGACCTTCCTCTACCATAGAGAAATAGTGAAGGATCATGGAGGATGTTTTGTTGGTCTTACTGAGACCAAATTATCTAACATTGATAGGGCTGATGTTGATAAGGCTATTGGTAGTGATTGGGATTTCTTTCACCATCCTATAGAAGGTTCTTATGGTGGAAACTTGGTCTTGTGGGATAGAACTAAGGTGTCTTTTGAGGTTGTGGATCATTCCTCTCAAGTTGTCATTAGAGTGCTTGAAGCTCGTTTGATTGGTTCTTGGAATGTGGCTACTATATATGCTAATAAGGATTTTCGAGTTAGAGAAGTTTATGGGAAATGCTCGAGAGGTTTGTTGTGGGAAACAAACCTTCAGTGATGGGTGGAGACTTCAATTGTATCCTATCTAAAGACGACAAAAAAGGAGCAAGAGGTTCCTTTTCTCGAAAGGGACTTAGGAGATGAAATTGTTTATGACTAACAATGATTTTCATGATGTAGGTACTATTAGACCAAGATATACTTGGCGCAACAACAAAGATTGTGCTTTGAGAATTTGGGAAAGACTTGACAGATGCTTACTAAATGCGGCGGCCCTATAAGAGGTTCCTTTGGCTTGTGTTAGACATTTAGCGAGGGTGGCATTTGATCATAGTCCTATTATTTTTAAGGTGTTGGAGGCACAACACAACTCTAGATTTATCAGATTTGAGGAGACTTGGAAGTCCTATCCAGCATCCTGGAGTATTGTTTCTAATTCTTGGCAGAAATTTGATCATGGTAATCCTATGGATGTCTTGCAGAGAAAGATGAGAAGATCTTTGAGAGCCTTATTTTTCTGGAACAAGAACAGATGTAAGAGTTTGAATCTTTTGAAAGAAGACTTAAAGAAAGAGATTTTGGATTTATAATTGGAAGAAGCATCAGAAGGTGGCTTGATGGTGGAAAGGCTGAACTTACTCAGAACTAAAGTGCATGATCTTAATGTTACTTTAGGAAGATTATCAACTTGGTGGAACCAAAGAGCTATGGTGAGATGGCATGAAGAAGGTGATGTCAATTCAAATTTCTTTCACAAGTTTGCTTCAGCTAGAAGAAATGGGAACCTTACAAGGCAAATAAGAGATGAAGATAACATCTTGGTAAGCAACATTGAGCAGATTTTAACTATTTTCCAGAATTTCTTTATCAATAAGTGGAGATCTAGACCTTGCATCCTAACAGGCTGGCCAGGTTTCCCAGATAACCAGAAACTTAATTCCATGGATGTAGATTTCCTAAGTGGGGAGTTTACTCAACATGAATTAAAAACAACAATTTTTCAGCAAGGAAGAAATAAATCTCCTGGGTTAGATGGGATCACACCTCTCTTTTTCCAATTCTTTTGGAGCATTGTAAGAGATTCAACTTGGAAAGTGATTGAAAGTTTCTTTAAAACTTGTTCCATGAAGGATGAATGGAAAGATACTTTGCTTGTGCTTATCCCAAAGGTGAAGAATCCGACGGTGCCATCAAATTTCAGACCTATTAGCCTTTGTCAAACAACTTATAATTTGATCTCTACTATGTTGGTTAATAGTCTTAAAGTTTGTATTTCCAATATCATTTCGGCAGAGCAAGTTGCCTTTATCCCAGATAGATCTATGTCTGAGCATTTCTTACTTGCACAAGAGATCTTTAACAAATTTAGGATCTCACAGGATAAGAAGGGGTTGATGGCAATAAAGTTAGACATGGAGTAAGCTTTTGATAGTATGGGTTGGCCAACCTTGGATCAAGTGTTCAAAGCTTTTGGATTTCCATTATCCTTTTGTAAGGTTATCATGTAGTGTGTCATGAATGTCCTATTTTCTTTCATTTTAAATGGAACACTCTCTAACTGGATTAGAGCTGAGAGTGGATTTCACCAAGGGTGCCCGTTATTGCCATACTTATTTATTATGCGCTCCCAGCGTTTGTCTCATGCTATTAATCAAAGAGGGCTGCAACTTGGGGTTCAGATTTCACCCAAATCTCAGAAAATAACTCACCTTTTGTATGCAGATGATGTGTTTTTTTCCCAAGCTTCTACAAGATCAGCTCTTGAAGTAAAGTCCATTGTGACAGATTTCTGTATGGGGACAGGGTAGCGAGTAAATTCCTCCAAATCTCTGATTTTATTTGGCAAAATGGTGGAGCATCCTATGAAGAACCAAATAAAGAAGAAGCTGGGTTTTAAGGTGGTTAAAGATTTGTTCTATTTGGGTGTTAAGATAGCTCTAAGAAGATTAAGAAGTCGTGATTTGCAATGCATGATTGACTGCATTCTGGATAGACTTAATGTGTGGGGTAGTAAGCATTTATCTATGGCTGGTAAGATCACTCTTGTTAAATCCTCCCTTTTATCGCTTCCAAGCTTCTTATCAACTCACTCTTTGGTTCCAAAGAAAGTCTTATATAGTGTTGATCATTTTTGCAAAGATTTTATTTGGCATAAAGGCTTTGGTAGAAACGGTTTGCATTATGTTTCTTGGGATGTTCTATACAAACCGAAAGCTTCTGGTGGTTTGGGATTACATTCTGCTGTCCATCGCATTGGACCACTTAGATCGAGGCTAGCATGGAGATGTATCCAATATCTAGGGAATTTGTTGCATAAGAATATTATTATTAAATATGGTGATAATATCTTGAGTGGGGAAAAGAAAATTGGTGCTTCTATGGCTTGGCAAATTTTGCTAGATGGTGGGAAGTCACTAAAGCCAATTGTTAGATGAAGAGTTGCTGATGGGAGGAAAATCCTTGTTATGAAGGATATTTGGCTATTAGATAGGTGTTTCAACACTTGGCCTACTTTAGCTGATTGTGTGGGGCTGGAGAACATCAAGCTAAATCATTTCATTATGCCAAACCACAGTTGGAATGTGGAGCTGCTGTAGCAGTTTTTCAACAATGACCTTATTTGGTTAATTTTGCAGGTCCAGCTTGATCAAGATTCTGAAATAGATTATTTGGAACCTATGTATCGCCACACTGGTAAATCTATAACGGCTATGGCTTATGATGAATCAATGAAGATTTGGTCTAAGGAGGAGGACTATGAGTTTGCAAGATGGTTGAGAAATTTAAAGCTTAACCCAAGAGTGGAACTTTTTTGGTGGAGAATGTGTAAGTTTGACATTCCTACATTTTAGTTTCTAAAGTATAGAAGGCTGAGTCTAAATGACTTATGCCCTAGAGGATGTCAAGAAATTGAAAGCTATGCTCATATTGTGGTTCATTGCAAATTCATTAAGGAGATTTTCCTCAAGTTGAGAGAATGGGGATTTTAGATTCCCATTTTTCATTCATTGGATAATTGTATGAAAGAGCTTAGAAAACATTCATTTCATTTCGCTAACATGGTGAAAATCTACTTCACATCAGTCTTTCTTTCCTGGAAGAGCAGAAATGATTTGGTACATGGGAAGGCCGCTCCCTCTACTTCATTGGTGGCAGCAAATGTCCTGATCTTGGCAAAATAGAATTTGTATCCAAGTCTAGATATCTGGGGTGTGAATCTCCTTAGGGAGTTTACTAAAGTTTGGTACCCTCCACCACTAGATTGGATCAAAATCAATGTGGATGCTTCATTATTGGAATCTAATCAAGCTGGAATTGGAGGAGTGTTTAGGGATCATAAAAGGAGGTTGCAGTTGGCGTTCGGCAAAAAGAAGCTCCATTGGGATGTGTCACAACTTGAGTTGGAGGAAGTTTTGACTATAAAAGATTTCATACAACCTTGGATGATGGAGAGTAGAGGAGTTATTATTGAAGGAGACAACATAAACATTATCAATTTCATTCAAGATTCTTTGAAGAAGTTGAAGTGGCATTTCAACAATAAAAGTAATAAGGACTTCTTGTTCCTAAATGATTTTAATAAAGTCTTTTTTAATCATGTTCATAGAGAATGTAATAAAGTAGCTGATGTTTGTGATACTTTGGCTTTACAAGCTAGTTTTTGTTTTGATAGTTTTTCCTTTGCCAATATTCCTTCTAATTTGTCTAGTTTGTTAAAGAAGGAATGTGAGGCTGTTATTACCCTGTAATTAGTTTCCTTTCTGAATGCAATTTTCAATTTCTCAAAAAAAAAAAATTTGTAAGATCATCTTACAAGTATAAGAGAAGAAAACTCACTCTCTTATATAAAAAAGAAAAAAATCTACAAATAAACTCCATCCTATGATAAGATTGAACAACTTGATTAAGAGACATATGATAAAGATTCATAAGCATATGAAGGATGCCTGTGAGATATAAAATAGTAAGAAGATAAAGAAGGTTTTTAGTTTTGACTCTAATTTAAGTTTGAAATAGATTTTAATTCAAACTCAAATCAACCACACCAGCGGTGGGAGGGAGGGATTATACTCTTTTTATTAACATTGATAATTATGGGTCTTCTTTTTTAAGTGTTCAGAGGACCACTATTTATTTTATGTTTTAAAGAAAGTAGAGGTAAATTTTTCTTTAAGAAAAGTAAACTAACTACTCTTAAGAAGAAATTCCTCAAAAAATTGCCTTGTGTTTTAACATTCAAACTTTTCTCAAATTAACTTGACTTTATTTTTGAAAATTTTGCATAGCAGGAGAATACACTTAACTGAATCTATCTACTTATTTTATGTTTTAACAAGGGAATGTAACTACGATGAACTATCCAAGACTAGGCAATTGATGACTTTGTAGTTTTGATTAAAGAGTATGATTGACTAAAGTTTGAAATTAAAATTGAAGATTGAATGAATGTTTGATTTTGAATTTTGAATTTGAGGAAATTTAAAAATCATTGAATGAAGTTTGACTTTGAAATGATTGTTATTTTGATTTTGATGATTCATTAAAATTTAATTTTAAAGATTTAATCATTAATCATTGAAGCATCGGTCATTCTCATCCAAGGATGAAATGAATGAAATGAAGAACGCAAGGAAGTAACTCACTACAGAAGTGAATACATTGTTGAATTAAAGTCTAGTCTCCACTAAAGATGGAAAGTAAACCATCCCCAAGCAGAGTCACTAGAAAAATCATGTGGACATAATAAATCAATTGCCCACTGATTTGCTATAGCATTCCCTTAAAAAAGATTTGCATAGCTAACATTATAATAGCTCAAAAGATAGACTAATGTTACACTATCAACTTGAGAAGAGAAATAAATTTATTCTCAAAATTAAACTCAGCTTGGGGAATGTAAAATTCATCCTAGGATTAGCTTTAGTCTGCATCCAAAAAAATTGTCTCTTGTTTCAATAATTCAAAACAGGGTTTATTTTAATCTGGGTCCTTAGGTTCCCATAGAGAATAGCCTCTACAGTTAATTACATCTTTAAAAAGAAAACTTTCGATTAAAGTGGAGACTAGACTTATTTAAGATTTAAAAAGTTTAATATATTTAATTGAAATTTTTAAAAGCTTCAATCAATTATTTTGAAATTACTATTTTTTATTTCAAATTTATAAAATTTATTTGGAAGGTCGGGATAATCCTCCGAAAAAAAAGTGTCAATGGTGCAAATGCATCCAAACTTATGCTTACTTATAATGCACTGCTAACTAACCACCTGAGCACACAATTTTAAAATCATAAGTTCCAGGTCTGATGCATGTAAGTAAGATATTTATTTTAATATCAGAATCAAGGATTCTAGTTTTGATTTAAAATTAGAGTTTAGCAATATAACTCAAATTAAATGTACCTAGTTAGTATAATTTTGATGCAAAAGAGACCCTAAACTCTAAATTTTATCTTTTTCACCAAAACTAAATTGTCTAAATTCTCCAAAAAATTTGGCAGCATAATGACCCTAACACATAGGAAAATTATGGCAGCCTCATCATTGTTGCTCCTCATTCCTTGTTGATGGCTTATGTGCTGGGATAGTGTACATTGTAGAAAGTAAAATGCATTTATGTATGCATGTCAGGGTAAAGGTATTCGTGTATAAGATATAATTATCATATCATCCTAGAACAAGAATAAATGTTACTATAAAGTCTAGAATATATAACCCAAAAGAAACCTATAAAAAGGACTGCCCTCTAATGCAATATACCACATATATGAATGCAATACATGTATATGAAGCAATGTATAAACTATAACGGTGTAGGAGAAAAAAATATTTCATTTATTGAAAATGATTTGTACAATTCAGGGTTTGCAGGAAAGCAAGGTAGCCAGGCACTACCATAACAAATTTGATTTTCTAAACCTATGATATATATAAATTTTAATGCACATGCTTACAATCTTTTAGCTCCTAGGTTTTTCTATAGAATTCCAAAAGGGAATACCCTCCAAGGGAGAGGAAATTTTCTTTTGGATCCCTATATGTATACATAAGAAATTATCTTTAAATCTTTATAAATCTTTGACACTTTGCAACTTGATATATATATATATATATATAACTTTTCATATTTACATTAGATCCTAGGTACATTCTACACTGAATCTTACAAGTAATAAAAGAATTATAAGTTTTTGACAAAATAAAAGAGTGCAACATAGGTGTGTAAGAACCTAATGAATCTAATGTAACCTATAAATAGACTAAGTTGAACCAACAAAAATTGAAACATGCATGACATTCATAGTGCTGAAAATAAATAAAAAAACATAGAATGCTCTCGAAGTAATGTATCCGCAAGCAAACCAAATAAACCATCGGTCTAACCCAGACTAGAAATGGTTGTCCTAGTAAACCATCTATAGTTTGTAAAGAAGGCTATACGGCTTTGATATGTCCATAGGGGTTTATTATTTAAGTTGATTTATTTAAAGGTGTTTGTTTATTAAAGACAAAAGGGATTTTTTTAATTTGAGTTTAAGTTAGAGTGATTTTGTATTTTATTATTTATATTTTAAAGTGTTGGAGTTGATTACTAAGTTTTAAAGAACCATGAAAGCTAGTGACTTCAAAGTGCAAAAGTCACTAACTTATAAGTCCTACGGCTCATAGATGTAATGCTACCATTCCCCTATATAGAATTGGATTGATTGCATAGTGTCCTTGAAAATTTATTAATAATTTATTAAGAGGTTTAAAGGAAAGACCTTATAAATCCAATACATATATGCTCTCCAAAAAGAATTAGACATGATGTATGAAGGACTTTTTATTTATTAAGGATTCATTAAAGGTCTCTTATATCTAATGCAGATGTGCCTTCCAAAAGGAGGTGAACTCAATGTATAAAGATCGTTAAACCTATTAAAATTTATTATAGACCCATAGATTAGATGTAATTATATTTCCAAAAGGACTTAAATACAATGCATAAAGGTCCTTGTTCTTTTTAAATCTATTAAGGACCTTGAAAACCAAAGCATTTGTACCTTCCAAAGGAGTTAAGCACAATGCATAAAGGTCATTTACTTAGTGATTTATTAATTAATTATCAAAATCACTTAATTAAAATAAACTTAATTAAATAATTATTAAATTTGTAGTGTCCATTAAAATTTGATTATTATTCACTGATTCTTATTTGATTTCTTTAAATTTTTATTTATTTATTTAATCTTTTTTAATTAATTAATTTTATTTTTTTTAATTTGATTATTTAATTATATTTTAAAATTTTATTTAAACTTCATTTAATTATTTCTTATTTTATTTTATTTTTATTTAATTAATTTATCTAAGGTTTATTTATTAAAATTTATTTCGTTTTTATTTAATGTTTTTGTATTTTCTTAATTATTTAAATTCTTTTTTGTATTAGGAATTTGAAGTTAGGTTTTAATCAACCAAATTAACCCAAATGCTCAGGTGATTTATATCATTAGTTATGGATAACCAATAGACGCATCCCTAAAAATTTGGGATTAATTTAATTAATATTTAATTTTATATAATTTTATTTATTATTATTAATTAAGGATTAGTTTTAAATTAAATAAATTTTAATTACAATTGAAGTTTTATTTTAATTTTCATTGATTGCAAGTTATTTTGTATTTTTAGAATTTTGTGTTACTTATTATAATTTTTAAAACAATGTGCCCTAAAATTTGGGATGATTTAGGTTTGTTTAATTAAGGGTCTTAATGACTTCTAATTAAGGTTACATTAATTCCTAGGGTGTAAAATATTACTAAGTGTGCTATATTTGAGTTTTTTCCTTATTAGATATGAGGGAAATTTTCTAAGTTCTCTAGACCATACCTTAAATAATATTCCTTAGGTGTCTCTATGGTTTTTCATGGTTTGAAACTTGGGGTGTTTAACCCTTGCATTGAAATAAAAAAACCACATTAATTTGTTGCTTTAATTCTATGTGTATTAAGAGAAATGAATTTTGATTTGGGTGCTAAGAAGAATAAAAATTATTAGGAATAATCCAAAAACTAAAAAACTCATTTGTTTAAGGTGCTCTCTGGCGATTTGGAGGTGATTTAGGGTTCCATATCCTGAGCTCCTCTCTCCACGCTCCTGACATCATTTCTTTGGTTTTTTCTTCCTGTTTTGTGCCTCTATTGTTTGATTTGTTGGTTTTGCATTTTGTCTTGATATTTTTTTCTGGTTTGCTGACTTTGGGAGATGACGACTCCGTCGTCATCTATCCCTACGACCGCTTCATTTCCTAATAGCAAGTCTTGATATTTTACGGAAGTTTTGGATGGTTCTTCCTCCTCTTCTACTAAGCTTCAATTTGTTTAAACCTCATTTAAAGGATGTTCAGCTTTGATGTTCGGCGATTCTATCATGTCACAATTGGCCACCCCTTTTGTTCTTACTTTGGTTGGGAACTTTTTACTTAGGCATCCTAATCTGGATGTTATTCATAAGTTTTTTGTTAATCTGAAATTATCGGGATCTTTTCATATTGGATTGGTTGATCTGAGACATGTTGCTATTCAACTAAGTAATGATCTGGACTATAGTAATATTTTTTCTAGGAGATCCTACTATATTCAAGCTTGTCAGATAAGATTACTCAAATGGACACCAGATTTTGATGTCCATGAGGAATCTCCTATTTCCCCAGTATGGATCTCCTTCCCAAATCTGAGACTTCATTTTTTTAACTCTCAAATTTTATTTGGCTTGGCTTCAATTTTTGGTAGGCCCTTGCAGATAGATCAAGCTATAGCATATATATCTCGTCCTTTTGTGGCCCGTGTTTTAGTTGAGCTAGATATTTCCAAAAAGCATCCTAATGAGGTTTGGATTGGTTCAAAATTGAATAGTTATTTCCAAAAAGTTGAATTTGAAAATTTACCCATTTTTTGCTTTCATTGTAAGATGCATGGTCACGGGTTAAATGAGTGTTACAGGTTACATCCACATATTCGAAAGGAGAAGGAATCCTCTAAAAAATCCACTGGAAAGGATGTTCCTTCGGTTGATCATGATATTGTGATTCCTATTCCTGATGTTATTGAGGGCAATGTTCCTAAAGTATAGGATAATGTTGAGGAATCCATACAACTTACCATACCTCTTAATGAACCGCATTCTAATAATGTTATTGAACCTCTTATTGGTTAGGAAGAAAATCTCACCCTATCTCATGTTTAGCTTATGGCTCCCAAAATGTGCATGAACAAATGTTGGCTATCACTACTAATCTAAATATTGCTCTTTCTTCTGCTACTACTCCTTGTGCTATTAACAAAAACTTACCTGATATGGAGATTGTGTTATTAAATGTTAGTTGTACTAATAAGGTGCCTCTTCAATATGTTGTGAATGACCAGCAGGATGGCCATATTAGTTTGGTGGAGGCTAATGTTGGAAGTGAATTGAGTAGCAAAATTTATGAGGAAGAGGGCACTAACTTCAACGAAGGTGAACTGCCTCAGGAAGTGAGGCATGCAGGTATGATCAATGATAGTAATTTTCCTTTAAATACTCAATATCACAGTGATACCTTTACTGATATAGAGGATATGGATATTATGGCTAAATGTCTTGCTAAAGATGATAATGACACTTGTTACATCAAGTTTCATAGTAGGAGAGGGAGGAAAAACAAGAACATCATTTTACAATCTCCTAGAACCACCCGATCGCATACTAGTCATTAGCCCCCTATTTTTTATGTTTAATTCTATTATTTGGAATGTTAGGGGTGTTGGGTGTCCCTCTTCTAAGTTAAGAGTTAAGAATTTATGCCACATTTATAATGTTTCTATTCTTGTTTTACTTGAACCTCTTATTTCCTCTGCTAAATTACTTGGTATTGCTAGATTCTTGGGTTTTAAATATGCTATTTTGAATGTTGCCAATAAGATTTGGGTGCCATGGAAGGATCCGTCCATATAGATGTTATTGGAGATTTCACTCAAGTTTTGCATTGTAATATTGACATCTTAAATTTACATTGTTGTGCCTCTTTTGTTTATGCTGCTTCTTCTAGTTATACTAGGAAAGTGTTATGGGAGCAACTTATCAACTTTCATAGTATTTGTAACTTGCCTTGGCTTGTTGGAGGGTATTTTAATACTATCTCTAATCTTTCTGAGTGTATAGGGGGCTCTTCTCCTATCTATCAATCTATGGAGGATTTTAATAACATGATTATGGAATGTAATTTAATTGATATTGGCTTTTCTAGTAATAAATTCACTTGGAACCATGGTTATTTATGAGAAAGGTTGGATCGGGTGTTATTTAATGATTGCTAGCTTAACTCCTTTAATTCCATTATCGTAGAGCATCTTATCAGGACTCTTTCTGATCATCCTCCGTTGTTAATTACTCTTAGGATTAGGCATATTAACTCTCCTTCTTAATTTAGATTTCAAAACAAGTGGATGCTTCATGATTCTTTTCTAGAGTTGGTTCAAGAAAATTGGCATGCTCCTTTGCATCCGGATAACTCTATCTTTGGCATGAGGAGACTTTGGTTCAAACTGAAAAGGCTTAAGCAAGTCTTAAACTGGTGGAATCATAATGTGTTTAAAAATCTTTTCTCTAATATCATGAATGCTGAAGTGAATGTAGGCACTACTAAGACTCAATGTCAATTGACTCCTTCTGATGATAACTTCAATTTACTGAGGTATGCTAAAGATAGTCTTCATAAATTACAAGCTCAGGAGGAAGCTTTCTGGAAACAAAAAGTGGTTGCAAAACATCTTGTTGAAGGTGATAACAATACTGAATATTTCCATGCTTTGGTTAAGAGGAAACATGCCAAAAATTCTATTAATAAAATTAATCATGATGATGGCTCTGTTACTAAGGATGGTTTAGAAATTGCTAATCTAGTAGTTCAGCATTTTAAAAAGTGTTTTAATAAAGAGTTTAGTCCTGCTAATATTGATAACCCTGATATTATCCCTAACCTCATTACTCAAGAAGATAATGATTTTCTTTCTAATCCTTCTACTTTAGAGGAAGTTAAAGAGATTGTCCATGACATGAATGGCGATTCTGTGGCGGGGCCAAATGGCTTCACCACTAAATTTTTTCAAAAAACCTGGCATATTATTAGTAATGATCTTTACTCTTTTGTTAATGACTTTTTTGCTGGTAATTCCATTCCTAAGTTTTTTACTTCTACTTCTATTATTCTTATTCCCTAAAACAACAATGTTAGTAACTGGAATGACTTTAGACCTATTAGTTTGTGCACTTTTTTTAATAAACTACTCTCTAAAATTCTTATGAATTGTTTAACCTCTCTCTTACTTAAAACTATATTGCCTTATCAAATGGGATTTGTTAAAGGGCGGGGTATTACTGAAAATATTCTTTTGACCCAAGAATTTTGACAAGATCTAGATGTTAGGGTGAGAGGAGGCAACATGATTTTAAAACTTGATATTACCAAGGCTTATGATAACATTGATTGGAACTTTCTTTACAATATTATGAATTTGTATGGCTTTGACTTAAATTTTATCAATCTTATTAAAAATTCCATTGAGGGTTCTCACTTTTCTATCATTGTTAATGGTAAAAGCAATGGTTTTTTTAAATCTTCTCATGGTCTTAGATAGGGTGATCTAATATCTCCTGCTCTTTTCATTATTGCTGCTGATTACTTATCTAGAGGCCTTGCTAACCTCTTTGAAAATTTCCCTAGCCTCTATTTTAGAACTTTGGGTGGTTTTCCTATTTCTCATTTATGTTTTGCGGATGATTTTATTATTTTTACAAATGCTTCTGTTAATAGCATTAATAAACTTATGTACTTCTTTCATCAAATTGAAATGGTTAGTGATCTTGTTTTGAACAAACATAAGTGTTACTTTATTCCTTCTAAGAAAGTGCCTAATGATCATATTTTGGCTATTAAAGATTTAACTAGTTTTGTGCATGGCCATTTGCCTATTAAATACCTTGAGGTGTCTCTTTTTAAAGGTAAAAAGAAGACTTTTCTTTTTTGATTTAATTCTACTGTGTAGAACAAACTTCTGCCCTAGGATTCTAATTTTTTAAGTTTTGGAGGTAAATTAATTATCATTCGTAGTGTTTTTTGTTCTCTATAGGTTTATACTTTTCAAACTATTTTTCCTATTCAGGCGTTTGCAATAGGATTGATAGGCTTTTTAATAAATTTTTTTAGAAAGGGGTTAGTAGCAATTCTAAAATTATTTGGTCTTCTTGGGACAAGTGTTATAGCGTCCTGGAGAAGGAGCCTTGGGGTGTAAGAGTATGAATGATTTGGCTTATACGTTTTCTTTTATGTTATGGTATAATTTTCTTGCTAAAGTGAGCTTTTGGGCTAATTTTATGTTTGCTAAGTATTGTGTGGGTAAATATCCGACTACTTGTTGTTTTAACCAAGGTGATTCAAAAGTTTGGTAGAGACTGTGCAAAATTAAATGGCTTGTTGAGCCCTTTATCTATTGGAAGCTTGGGGGTGGTGACATTTTTTTTGGCAAAATCGTTGGTTGGGGGGCTATTCTATTAACTCCCTAACTAACACCTCTTCCACTGTGGAAGTTAAGGTGAATTATTTCTTTTCTGATAATTATTGGGATTATGACAAGCTTGCTAATATTATTCCCGATTCTATTATTCAACAAATTTTGAACCTCCCCCTGAATACTGACTCTGATGATTTACTTTTATGTGGCTTGTCCAAAGATGGTGGTTTTAGATTAAAGGATGCTTGTCATGCCATTAGATCTAAGAATGAGGTTACTAATATTTTTTGTTTGCTTTGGCATAAAAGTATTCCTTCCACGATGGCTATTTTTGTTTGGAGAATCTTACATTATTTCATTCCTACGGATGATAACTTAATTAAAAGAGGTTTTTCTTTACCTTCCAAATGCCAATATTGTTATCATGTTGAAAATATGCATCATATTTTTCGTTCGGGTCCTTTAGCTGTTAAACTTGGACTTATTTTGATGACATTTTTCATTTAAATTGCTTTAATGCTAAAATGTCTATTAATGCTATTCTTAATTGTTGGTTTATTAAGTCCAAAGGCCATATCAGAAATGTTATTCCTTCTCTCATTTTGTGGTATTTATGGTTGGATAGGAATAATTTTATTTTCAATGGTGTTGGTATGAACAACCATAGGATTATCCAAAATGTGAAAGATAAGGTTGTTGCTCTTTACTCTGTTAAGTTACTTTCTGTCGAGAATTTTAAGAACTCTCATTTTGTTGCATCTGATTAGGGATTAAGCTAGAGCTTGATCATTTTCCTAAAGACCCTAGGCTTATTTATTGGACCAAACCCCTATTTAATTCCAATAAGCTGAATGTGGATGGTGCTATCCTTGGGTCCTCTTTAGTTTATGGTGGGGTTATCAGGGACTGTCATGGCAGTTTCATTATGGCTTTTGCTGGTCCCTTATAGAATTATGATGTTAACTATGCCATCATTGTGGCTATGCTCTATGGTTTAAGGCTTTACATCTCTCTTGGATTAACTAACATTAGTATTGAAGTTGATTCTAAGTATTGCTTGCAATTTTTAAATTCTGCTGAAGAGTCGGTGTGTAATTCTTCTTCTTTTTATCTGGTGAGGAATATTAAGAATTTGTTGATCTTTATGAACTACTCTTTCTCTCTTATTCATAAGGAAGGTAATGCATATGTTAATTGGCTCACCAATTGGGGGAGTGGCCTACAGTGTCTGTCTGATTTTACTACAATTAACCTCCCTCCTCTGCTACAGGGTCTTTTAAGATTAGATATAAATTGGTATGCCTTATATTAGAACCAAATTTATGCTGCTGGCTGGGGTTTTTTGTCCTTTCTTCTTTGTTTCTGGGGGCTTGCTCTCAGGTTTTGTCCTGGGTCCTTTTCCTATGTTATTTTCTCTTACTACTGCTTTATTTTTGTTTGGGTTGTAGATTTGCTGCTTGGTCTGGTGTTGTGACTTCCAATTTTCTTGACCCTCGTAGTCTTGTGTTGTTTTGTATTTAGCCTGCTTGGGAGGCCTTATCTTGCTGTTCTATTTTCTGGTTGTTTGGTCCTCCTTGCAGTTGCTCTCTTCTGTTGGATTTCTATTGTGAGGATTTGGTTTCGGTTCTATGTTGTTTCTTGGTGTCCAAGTTTAGGTGTTTTCTGGGTAATTTTGGTATGTGGTTGGTGGGCGTTTCCTGGAGCAATTCGGTTGGTTCGGTTGCCTCCTGGTTGGTTTCCTGGAGTTTATATCTATGGCCTTATTTTCATTTGCTTTTCTGTTTCTGTTTGGGTGTTAGAGTTAATTATCAATGCTGCTCTTTTATGGCCATTTTTCTTAGTTGGTGTTTTCATTTATTGGGTGATTTTGGGGCTTGGTTACTTGGTGATTCCTGGTGTTTTTGGGTCATCACTGGCGCTGGGTATTGTGGCTCTTCTTTCTGTAGCTTCTTCCTTAATGTTTTTGGGACTCTGATTATTGCCTGGTGGTTTAGACCGAATGACTGGCTATGTAATCTGGTTATGTTGAGATGGTTTTGGTTCATGGCTCCATTGTGTTCTAGTTGGGTGGCCTATAATCTAGGCTCTCAGCTGGTTTTCCCTCTCTTCCTACTATTTCTCTATTTATTTCAACTATTTGGGCCTTTGTACTGTTGCTTCCCATCCTTAGTTTTCTTGAAATTCTAGCTGTTGTTTTGGGATTAATGGAGCCAGGTGTTCTTTATTAATTGATGGTTTAGTTATTTTTACTATTTTGGAAGTGAACCAGTGTGGTGAACCTTCTAGCATTTCTAATGTCCTTACTATTGTGAATCATGGGGTTGATGTAGGTTGCTCGGGTTGCTCTGCTAATAATGTTTAGATACTTATTATTGCTTCTTATGGCCCCCTTTTTATCTGTATTATGAAGACCTATTGGAAGTTTCAACCTGCTAGAGGTTGCTTCTATTTGTGTTTTTTTGTTTGTGGCCTTCACCTTTTTTTTACAGAATTTTCTTAGTGCAGGTGTTCACTGTGGTGCCATTTCAGATCAGAAGCTGGAGCTCTTTGCTATTTTTTGTTGTCTTCCATCTTTTTGGGTGCTCTTACTTGTGCACATAGAATGTATCTAGGTTTTATTGTACTTTTGCCTCGTGAGGAACTTGAGCTCTTAGTTTTTTTTTTGCTTTCCTTTTGTAGCTCTTTTGAGCATTAGTGAGCTTGAAGTCCCTTTAAGGACTTTGTAATCTTTTCCTATATTAACGCGTAGGCCCCTCTATGGGTTTTCCTAAAAATATAAATAAAAAAAATTTTAAAAATAAAAAAAATGCATTTTCAAAGTTTTGAGTCAAATTATGACCCATAACTTTTAAAATTCCATCATCAATGTTAAATTAATCATCAAGACCCAACAAAATTAGGATAGGTAGGATACATGCCCTAATTTATCCTATCCAAAATTAAGCTCAATTTGACCATATATTAGGAAGTAATTGAGGAAAAAAGTAGACGTTTAAACCTTAATTAGTCTCTATATAGTTGTCAAAACACTTTGAAAATACTTTTTAAATAAAATTGGGCTCAAGTTGATTCCATAGAGCCAAATAACACTATAATTGGATGAGAAATGGAATGTTGGTGAGTTTTCAAAGTGTTAGGAATTTCTTAATTTATTTAAAGAATTTAATCAAAATATTTAATGGTGGACATTCCTTGGTAATGATTGGCGGTGGCATTAGAGAAGAAACGCAGTCACACGCATTGGTTGGGATCAGGTCACACGATTTTAACTTGCTGCATGAATAGAAATTTTAGTCATTAATCCTGTTTAATTTTGGTCAACGATTGTGATCTAGCTATAAAGATAACAAGTATTCTAGACATGAAATTGGATGGATCATATGATCCATCCCACTTGATCCAGGTTGTCCAATCAAAATTAACAGCATGCATTAACCATATCTCATGTATTATGATTTAAAAGCAATTAGAAGAAGCTCTATATCTCTTTACACACTCAACCAAATGCCATGAAACTTTAGCGAAGGCTTTAAAACACTCAAAGGAATGATGAGGAAGTGTTTGGGAGGTTTAAAAATAACTTAATGGAAAGTTAATTAGCTTTAAAGATCTAGACTAAGGTTTACATTTTACCTTGATTAGATTGAGCCCAGAGCTTGCTTGAGGGCTTATTTTATTTCTCCAAGGTCTAGAATAACTCCACAAAAGAAACCAAAGCTTTAGGAGCTTTGGATTGTAAGTAATCTGAGTTGGATGGATTTTGTCTTGAGGTGATAGGATCCACACCATCGATGACTTTTAGCTGGTTAATTTGAGCTTAAGAAATGTAGTGGAGGTTGTGGAGAGATAAAATGAAAAGAGCTTTAGCTTGGAGGAGCTCTATTTAAGGAGTTTGGTTGTAATGAATCCAACTGAGGGTTTACCCCAATTTAAACCATCCAAGGAAAATCAAGGGCTAGGATTCACTGTAGCTCTTCCCTAAGTTGTTTATAAGTTTTTTAAGCAGTTAGAGAGGGCAGGGAATAACCAGGCAAAGACATGAGATGTGTAGACAAATTTTTTTCTTTTTTTTCACATGGGGGAATTTAAGGAAAAGGTAATTAAGAAGCTTCGAGAATCAATTTGAGAAGGCCACATGGGCTGGAGTGGAGTTATTTTGAAATTTAGGCTAGTTTGACCATATTTGACCATGTTAACTAGTCAACTTTGGTCAAGGCTACTTGGTTAGACACCACAGAGGTGTTGGTTGTTTATTGGGTCAAGTCCAAGGAGTTTGAATCCGTATAATTTATGATTTAACATAAGAGCACTTATTTGACTGAGTTTGACCAATCATTGGTGAGCTGACTACATCAACTCACCATGGACTTACTCACACAAGGTATAAATTCACTTGAGGCATGAAATGGAGTGAGTATGAGTGATTAGAGAGGTTGATTTCATTATATGCAAGTATTTGACCCAAATTGACTTGATTTGATCAGATTTGGGTTCAATTGACCAGGTCAACTATTGATTCGATTAGGGTGACCAATCAAGTTCAATTTACTAGGAGCTAGGTTTAAAAGAGTTTGGTGAAGTTTAAATGCATATTGGGGTTTGATTTTAGGTGAATAGGGTGCTTAATCAATTGAGTTGGATTTCACTAGCTCAACTGGGTCCATGGTTGGCTCAGGGAACTAATGATGGAAATTTTTTTATATGGAGCTCCAAATGAGATGATTTGAATGATAATTCATGTCAGGAAGTCATTGCACCATAAGGGTAGTGTACTGTAGGAATTGATTATAGTTCAAGGTTTTTGATGTTCACATGACTTCAGTCATAAATAAGGTCAAAAAAGATGTGCGTAGCACAGTCTAGTGTTGTGTTGTGTGATTGTGTGAGAGTGTGAGGGCTATCTTGGAGAGAGTGTACCTTATATTCTTGTATATGGACTCTTGTACTAGAGTGGAGCAAAGAGAAGAAGTGCAAAGTACATGTGTTTTCATTCTGAGGTTTTTTTGATAAACTCTATTTTACTTTATTTTTCTTATTCTCTTATGTTTGTCAGTTGTAACTTGTTAATCGTTCAGTGAAATAAAATGTTTGAAATGATTGTTGTGTGTTATATTGCCTCTAGTGTAGCTAAATAAATTCTCTGAATCTATGATAATTTTAAAGGCATATATTTCTTAGAGTAAATTTTATTCTTAAAAATAACCATTATATTTTTATTTTCTCTATGCTTAAGTTGATTTATGTATAGGCCATGCATAAATTCAAAATATTATGTGATTTTTAGCCACGATTGATAGACTATAAGAACAGTTAGGAAACTTAAAATCTAGTCCAACAATGCATAAAAATATAGTGGTTAGGTTATGGGGTCTTAAGGAGATAGAATAATTATAGCTAGGTAAGATCCTAACTAAGCTTCCAATGAGCTCGATGGGGATGGGGAGTACTATTTCTCTGATCCTTAGCAACATTAGGTAGTGAAACCTCTTTCAAGAAACCATGTTCTTTTGAAAAATTATAGGTTTGAAATTTCTTAAATTAGTAATTTAATTTTCTACAATTTTGAAGCTTTTTACATTTAACTTCCACAACCTACTAAATCATTTATCTAAATAAATTTAGCAATTTAATAAGTAGTAGTTAAGTGATTATAGGATATTATAAGGAGTTACAACTGGGATCAACACTCTTTTCATCATTATATTAATTGATTTGACATGTGCACTTGTGTTATAATAAGATTTACACCATGGAAAATTAAACTTCCATTAAAAAAATGAGTAGTGTGTGTAAGCTACAACACAAACTCTATATTTTCAATATTTAAATATTAGCTACATTTGTATCCTTCTTGTGTCCTATCAAGTAACAGCCTTTTAAAGGCAGTTATGTGCCTTGTAAGGCTATAGCAAATTTCATAGGGATATTGCATGATTCATGAGGCAGTTGTACACTTCTTAAGGCTATGGCATGCTTCTCAAGGAGGTGGTATACTTGTCAATATAATGACACTCACCTCAAGGAGATGACACTCATCTCGAAGAGATGACCCACATTCTGTATATTATTGCAAATTTCTTAAGGTGGTGTGCTTGAAACTAAAAATAACATTTATTTTAAAAATATTCATATGTGATTGCTTGCATAAGTATTTTTGTTTAAAATACATAAAAAGTTCTCATTTTTTAAATTTCAAAGGATTTTCTTTCACCATTTATCCACTTATGTACTTGTGATGTAGATCTGATGGCATTACTTGTAAATTAGATTTCTTTTATATTTTCTTTTCCTTCAAAGGAGGTAGCATTTGTCCACATAAGGGTATATTTTGTTCAAATGATGCCCACATAGCTTTTTTTTAATTTATAAATAGAGAGTACTCAATTCATTTTCATTCAAGTTTAATTCCCCTAGAGAATTCCTAAGGGTTGCAAGTTTTCTCACTAGAGGTAAGTGTTGAGAATTGTGCAAATTTGGAGATTGGTATCAGAGAAATTGTTGAGAATTGTGCAAATCTGTTTGAAGCGAGTTTTTAATATGAGTTATTTTGATGATTACAAAAGCTTATTATTTGTCTATTGTTTCTCCTAAAAATATTGAAATTTTTGTTTTGTGTGTACTAACATGTCTTTTAGGAAATTCACACTCCAGACTGTTGAAGACTTCAAGTTTATTTGTTAAACTTTATTGTAAGTGAAGTCTGTAATTTTTTACTTTTCTTGAGTCTGAGAAAGTATGATTGTAAGTTGGATAACTATGCACACACACACTGGGGGAGTGAGATAAAACTTAATTTTTTAAACTAATCGTACTGTACGATGTGTGATTGTATGGGACGATCTGTGTTAATTCTCCTCTAAAATGAACTTGCCTGGTTGAAAATTTTTCTAAGTATGAATCAAACAGTATGAAATATTTTCGTACATCATTTTCCAGAGTACGAAATGAGAGCTCATACTGTTCGTATTATATCGTACGGGATGAATTGTTCAATTTTTGAACTGTTCGTACCGTACGATATAGGTTCGTATACCATTTTCCAAAGTACAAAATATGGGGTTCACAGGTTCATACAACATCGTACGGGACGAACCGTTCAATTTTTTGAACTGTTCGTGCAGTACAAAATTGGTTCGTATACCATTTTCTAGAGTATGAAATATGGGGTTCACAGGTTCGTACAGCATCATACAGGATGAACCATTTAATTTTTTGAACTGTTTGTACAGTACAAAATTATTTCGTATATCATTTTCCAGAGGACAAAATTTGGGTCCTATAAGTTCATACATAATCGTACCGGGCGAATATTTCATAGTTTTGAATTATTCGTACGGGACGATATTCAATCGTATGGTACGATCGGGATGCGTAAAACTTTAAATTTTTAGTTTTTGGATGGTTTTTCTTCTTTTATGTATATAAGGGTCCTAAAACTAACTCTCAATGGGACTTCCATGAATTTCTCTTGAGTGGGCTTGAAGAGAGTGTTTAGGAAAGTGTTTTGAGAGTGAAGAGTGAGAGATCTTGTGTAAGGAAATTGTGAGGGGATTCACAAGGTTATCCAATAGTGAGGATATCTTTCTACTTCTTTAAAATTCATCCCAACCTTCTTAGAAAGCTTTTTAAAGAGAATTATCGAAGGAGGCTCGGATCTCTGCCGTCACCAAGGAGGGTGAAAAAGGAGGAGTGGTACTCTGCCATCACCAGGAGGGTGAGAAAGTATGTGGGGTTCTCTGCCTTCACCAGGAGGGTAAAAAAGGATGACGGTTCTTTGCCGCACTGGGTTGGTGGAAAAGAGTTTGTAAAGGCTTCTTCACCTTGCTGTGGGCGAAAAAGGAGAGTCACTTGAGTATAGTGTAATACATAGAGAAGGAGTCTCTAGGGAGTGGATGTAGGTCGTATTTGACCAAACCACTATAAATTCTAGTGTTCTCTGTTCTTATTTTATTTTCTAAAAATTTTATTTTCTGCATCGTACTGTATTTTTCTGTGGTTGACAGAGTACTGAATTCACATCTGATCGTACTATACGAATCTGATCATACTGTATGATATATTAAGGTTTCATATAAAAGGTTTTCAAAACTTCCAAGAGTTTTTAAAAGTACCAATTCACCCCCCATCTTGGTTAGCCTAGGGACGTAATTAATAGCTCTAATATCCTATTCGCACTTTTAAGTGGTATCTGAGCCTATTTCAAAAATTATTATTTAAATTTCTTTTTGAAATTTGATCATGGCTAATTTTGGAGACCGGAACACTTTAGAAGGTTACTCGATCACTAGACCACCATTGTTTGATAACATTCCGTTTGATTTCTAGAAAACTTGTATGTCTACCTTTCTGCAATCTCTTGACTATTGCATGTGGATGTTAGTGCAGGATGGTTATACTACACCTACTAGACTTATAGATGGCATTAGAGTTGGAACACCATTTGTTAATTGGACTTTAGAAGAAAGGGAATTAGCACAATTAAATGTAAAATGCTTGAATAGCTTTTTCTGTGCTCTTAAATCTGAAGACTATATGTGTGTTTCTACTTGTAAATCCGAAAAGGAAATTTGGGATGGACTTTGTATTACGTATGAAGGTACAAATGAAGTGAAGCAAACTAGATTAAACATTCTTTTGCATGATTATGAACTTTTTTGCATGAAACCGAATGAATCAATCTATGACATGTATACACGATTTACACATATAGCCACTTCATTGCATGCCTTAGGTAGGGAATTAATAAATGTAGAAAAAGTAAATAAAATACTTCATTGCTTACCTATCACTTATGATGCAAAGATAACTGTCATAACTGACTCAAAAGATTTAAATGTCTATTCTATTGACAATCTTCTTGGATCACTAATTACTTACGAGCAATTTGTGACTCAAAGACAGATTAATGCAGGTGACAAGCAGAAGAGAAGAACATAGCATTGAAGGTGGATGATTTAGACAGTGATCAGTCACTACCTGAAGATGAGGAAGACATTGCCTTGATGACAAGGTAATTCAGAAGTTTCCTAAGGAAGAAGCAGAAGAGATGCCAACAATGGAACAAAGGTAAGTTCCATAAAAATGCTAAGGCTCCTAATGAAATAATTTGCTATGAATGTAGGAAGCCTGAACACATCAAGACTGATTACCCTAATCTTAAAGCCAATCCTAGCAAGGAGAAAGTCGAGGAGAAACCAAAGGATATAAGGGGCAAGAAGAGACTTCAACAAGCATTTTGGGCGGACTTAGCTTCAGATTCCTCAGAAATAGCACCTGAAGAGGAAGTAACAGATTTGTGCTTGATGGCTGACAATCTTGATCATTCAGATCAAGAGGAGGTATGTGAATTGAGTTATGATGAATTATTTGAAGTTTCTAAAGAAACGGCATGCTAAGCTGAATTTGGATCACATAGAGCTGCAAAATGAATTTGAAATTCTTAGGAAAGATCATGCATTAATTGAAAGCAACCACATGACTTTAATGGATGAATTTGATATTTAAATAAACAGTATGATTTTTTAAAATTATCACACACTGAACTTGAAAATGATTTCCAAATATTTATGGATGAATAAGATAGTAGAGAGCATAATTTGAAGATTGATAATTTGATTCTAAAAAATGCAAATGCATATCTTGAAGTTAAATTGAAAGCACTTGAGGAAAATATGAAACCACCCAAACTTGAAGATTTTCACAAAATCTACCACAAGTCAATTGATTCAAAATCTAAAAGAAGATCTTATAGTGCACATAGGTTGGTGAATCCTTTTCCAGGAGTAAAGTGTTTTTCTTGTGGTATGATTGGGCATATTTCTCACACTTGTAATATTCATCGTAGAACATATTTAGTATAGAGACCTAAGATGCATAGAACATAGCATATCACACATGCGTCTGTTTTAAAATTTCTAAGAGGAGACCCAAACTTGTTTCGGTTCCCAAGTCTAATGTTTAATAATTTTGTAGGAACGCTCTCACATAAGACCTCGTGAGAGCATTTGGTACCTGGATAGTGGCTGTTCAAAGCATATGACTAGAGATGCAAATCAGTTCATATTGCTGGAAGTCAGGAATGGAGGCAAGGTTACGCTTGGAGACAATACCACCAAGAGAGTGGTAGGTACAGGTATGATTTGAAACTTAGAGAATTTTATCATAGAAAATATTCTATTGGTAGATGGCTTGAAACATAATCTATTAAATATTAGTTAATTGTGTGATAAAGGCTTTCATATAAAATTTTTGCCTACCAACTATGTGATTAGAAAAGATGAAATTGATGTGTTATTTGGTGATAGAGTAAATAATGTATACATGCTTGATTTAAATTTTGTAAAATCTTCTACTGCTTTTTACTTGAAAACTATTTCTGATGAATCATCGTTATGGCATAGAAGACTTTGTCACGCAAGCATGAGAAATCTTAGGAAAATCACCCAAAAGGATTTAGTTAGAGGAATTCCCAAATTAGCTTTCACTAAGGATCACTTGTGTGGTGCATGCCAACTAGGAAAACAGGTGAAGTCCTCTTTTCATTCCAATAAAGATCTTAGGACTAGCAAACTTTTAGAAGTTATTCATATGAATCTTTTTGGACCGGTTAGAACTGTCAGTATAGGAGGAAAAAGTTTTGGGTTTGTTATTGTGGATGATTATACAAGGTTCACTTGGGTCAAATTTTTATCTCATAAGAGTGAATCAATTGATGAGTTTAAAGTGTTTGGTACTTGGATTCAGAGAAAACTAGGGTGTAAAATTCTATCAATTCAAAGTGATCATGGAGGAGAATTTGAAAATGAAAAATTTTATAAACATGGGATTGATGACAATTTTTTAGCACCTAGGACCCCTCACCAGAATGGGGTAGTTGAGAGGAAAAATAGAATATTAATTGAAGCCGCTAGAGCCATGTTGGTAGAATACTAACTTCCAAAATATTTTTGGGCTGAAGCGGTTACTACAGTATGTTATGTTCTGAATAGGGTGAATATTAGATACAATTTGAACAAAATACCCTATGAACTTCTTAAGGGGAAAACACCTAATCTCTCTCATTTGCATGTTTTTGGATGCATGGTGTTCATACATAATAATGGAAGAACTCTCTTAGGAAAATTTGATCCTAAATCTGATGAAGGAATTTTTCTAGGATATTCAAGTGTTGGAAAATCCTATAGAGTTTTTAATAGAAGGACATTGGTAGTTGAGGAGATCACACGTGTACTGTTTAATGAATCTGGCATTTCAAAAGAGCCAAAATTGGAAGAAGAGAATATTGAAAATATCTCCCATGAAATTGAAAGTACAAAGTTGGAAGAAAAGATAGACATTGAGAACCCTTTACAGAGAGAATGGAGTTATCCTAAGAGTCATTATAAAGAGTTGATTTTAGGAGACTCAAGTGAAGGAGTTAGAACTAGGCATGGTTTGAGGAAAGAAGTCAATCATTTAGCCTTTATTTCAAAGATTAAATCCACTAATATAAACCAAGCACTTTTGGATGAATTTTGGATTTTGGCTATACAAGAACAATTTAATCACTTTATAAGAAATTATGTTTGGGAGTTAATTGAGAAGCCAAAGTATCAAAGTGTAGTTGGGACTAAGAGGGTGTTCAAAAACAAAATGAATGATTCAGGGATTGTGATTAGAAATAAGGCTAGATTTGTATCTAAGGGTAATCAAATAGAATGGATTGATTTTGAGGAGACATTTGCCCCTGTAGCAAGACTTGAAGCAATTAGGGTTTTGTTAGCCTTTGCCTATTTTAAAAGTTTTAAATTGTATGAAATGGATGTTAAAAGTTCCTTTTGAATGGGGTGATAGAAGAGGATATTTATGTTAAGCAACCTCCAGGCTTTGAAAATTCTAAATTCCCTTATCATATTTTCAAATTGAAAAATGCATTATATGGACTAAACCAGGCACCTAAGGCGTGGTATGAGAAGTTAAGCAATTTTCTATTAAAATGATCATTTGTTAAGGGAAGTGTGGACACCACTCTCTTTTTAAAAAGAATAGAAAATGAAATACTCATTGTTCAAATATATGTGGATGATATCATTTTTGGATCAACTGATAAAAATCTATATGATAAATTTTCAAAAATAATGAGTAGTGAATTTGAGATGAGTTTGATGGGACACTTGAGTTATTTCCTTAGTTTTAGCATAAAACAAAATAAGGAAGGAACTTTTCTTAGTCAGTCTAAGTAGGTTAAGGACATCCTCAAAAAGTATGTAATGGATAATGCTAAACCAATTACTACACCCATGAGTTCCTCAGTACGGTTAGATAAGGACCCTAAGGGAAAACATGTTGATCAAAAAAAGTTTAGAGGAATAATTGGATCATTACTTTACTTGACAGCTAGCAGACCAGACATTATGTTTAGTGTTTGCTTATGTGCTAGATTTAAATCTGATTTAAAGGAATCACATTTGACAGCAGTGAAAAGAATATTGAGATATCTTTTGGGAACTCAAAACTTAGGGATTTGGTATCCTAAGCATAACTCTTTATTTGAAATAATTGGATATTCAGATTTGAATTTTGCAGGCTATAGGGTTGATCAAAAAAGTACATCTGGAACTTGCTAATTCATTGGAAATTCTTTAGTATCTTGGTTCAGTAGGAAACAAAATTCAGTAGCACTTTCTACAGCTAAAGCATAATATATTACCTTAGGTAGTTTTGTGGCACAGGTGCTTTGGTTGAAATAACAGTTGGTTGACTTAGGACTTTTAATTGGCATAATTCCAATCTTTTGTGATAATACTAGTGCCATATGCATCTCAAAGAATCCTATTCAACACTCTAGAACCAAGCATATTGATGTAAGGCATCATTTTATAAGAGATCATGTAGCGAGAGGCATAATTGAATTACATCATGTCGCTACTAAAGATCAACTTGCAGAGATTTTCACAAAACCATTAGCTTTTGACACTTTTAGCATGTTAAGGATAAGGCTAGGTGTGATTGATCTTAATACGTGATTGAAATCTCTGCAAATTTGTTATGTAAAACATGAAAAATATTTCACTTTGAAAAGTTTCTGAGTTCTTCCTTATAGTTTGGGTTTTTGCTCTTTTCGTACTGTATGAATTTATTTCGTACGATATAAATTCTGTAGCATGTGGATGAGAATCTTTAGAGTTGAGGAGATAAAATTGTGTTTTTATAGTCAGTTCGTACTGTATGATGACATCATCATACCGTATGATATGTACAAGTTTATCTATATGAATGGGGATGCATTTATGATTAGTGTCAGTTATTATTGATGACCGTACATACGAACACATCATTCATCTGTTCAATCATTGTAGCCGATTTGGATAAGGATGAACCTAACCGTCGCTGAATGATCTTTAACATGTTGATCATCCTGAACAAACACATTATCGTCTATGCGAATGATGTGTTATCTTTACACACGGACAACCCCAACCGTTCATAGACGACCATTCATTTTTTGATCATCTTGGATAAACACGTCATCGTCTGTACGATCATCAGTCAAAAAGCCTGTACGAAAGGATGCCTCGGGAAGAGCAATTTACGAAAAGTTGTTTCTTTTTTGTCAGTTTTGGTTCATCTGTATGAATTCACCTTCGTACCGTACGATCGCTTATTTCTACGTATGATCATTTTTTTTTACTGTACGATTGATCATAATTTTTTAAATTGGAGAGGTTTAACTATCATTTTCTTCTTATTCTCTAACCTTCAAACCTTCAACTCTAAAGAATGGCTAGCAGTAGCAAGCGTGCACGAGGGTCTAGGGCTTCCTCATCTAGAGCTAAGAGAGATGTGATTTCCTATCAAAGGAAAATGAAGCAGCATTTATTAGGTATTGTGCAGCAAAGATTATAGCTTCCAGGGTCCTTATTTAATCTGATCTAAATTTCTCTATCATGCCCCTTTTTGCTACAAACCCAGTTGTCCTTCATTTTGACTCTAATCCATACATATAATAAGAAACTTTTCAAATCTTTCTAGCGAATATGAGTTTTAGTGAGGATCATTCGAGAGTTAGTTCTTATGTCTTTAAATAAAGAGTCCAAATATTAAAAGAAGACTTAGGAACTTTTCTGCATCTTAGAACCCAAGGGGTTAGGACGCATACCTTATCTTCTAGAACCGATTAAGATTGGAGTGAAGTGAACCAAATTCTGAGAGGAGTTCATCAAGTCACTCATTTACCTCATGTATACACCCTAAACCAAAATGCTAGGATCATACAGCATGTTTTGAGAACCTCAATCATTCCTAAAGCTGGTGATCGAGTCAATATGACCCCTCTTTTGTCGACTATAACATATCTCATTTTGACTGAACAACCATTTGATGAAGCACAACTCATTATAGACTACATTCATAATCTTTCTGATATTAGGCATCCTAGCAGTAAGAGGAAGAAAAATGTGGCACTAGGTCATCTGATCACCTATGTTCTTGAAAAGAAATACAATCTCATTCATCCTGAACCTCCCACTGAATTTCCCATCTTCTTCACCAATGCCTCCTTTCGATCATTTTTTCACCAAGATTCTGGGGAAGAAGATACTGAGGAAGAAGGGGGAGCCCCTGCACCTGCACCTACACCTGGACCTGGTCAAAACTTTTATCAGGATATGGTCTAAGGCTTTGATCAGCTTGATCAAAGGTTTGATAATATCGAGACACATTTAAAGCAGTAGGATGATAGATATAATGAAGACAGGGGATGGATTTGAGACCAGTTTGAGTCAGTGAACACTAATATTATGACCATGAATATCTATTTCGCTATGTTCGCTGCTCCAGCACCAGCTCCAGATCAGGGTCCTTCGGACTACTAGTGATGTCTTTCTGTTTGTTTGGCTTAGTTCTTGGTTGTCTCTGTTGTTCTATTAGGCTTTGATTGCTGTGTTTTTTTTTTTTGTTATTATTGTTGGATATGTTTATCTTTATTTTGTTTGAATGATGGTTGTGATGACAAGCTTTAATATTTTTTGTGGGGATTGATTGGAATGTAAAGCTTGCTTTATCATATGTTTGGTATCATATGGAATAGAAAGTGTTATGTTTTTGTGCATATTTTTATATAATTGTGGCTGTGGCTGGAAATATTTTAAACTTTATCACTTGAACATAGTTGATTAAATTTATAAAATGTTAACTGAATTTAGTCTATAATAGACATTTCTGTGCATAATCTAGTTTCTCAAAATATTGAGATTATATTGTGACTTAGTGTGGATTGGAAGATCTTTCTTTTATATTATTTTTAGACATGTATTACTTAGCTTAAATTGTTGCTTATTTGATGTCTTAATATTGCTCTTATTTCTATCTCAAAGTATTTATTATTGTACTTGTGTTTAAGAGATTGTGTTTTTGGAAAGATTTTTTTTTTGTAGGTACAAAATGAGCCTAAAAAAGAAAAGATGCACAAAGTGTGCCACAAATACAAAATATGCGTAATGTCACCAAATTTTAAAAAAAAGCACAAAATTAGCCCAAAATTGACAAGATACATAAAGTGTGCCATTCAATTTGAAAAGATGCGCAATGTCGCCAATCGTTCTTTCCTTTAAATTTTTTTCAATTACACTAATCAATGATCGTCACTATTGAATTAGAAATGTAGTAATTTTATTTCATCATTTTTGCAATAATTATAGTTATATAATATGTCTATTACATTACTGACTTAGTTCAACTTCTCTTATCCTTGTTTTTATGTGATTTAAAATATTTGTAGTCATTACTTTTTGCATCTGATCTTAATATTGTAGTTAACTTTCATTTAACATTGTTTTAATCATCAACTACTTTGTTTGATTCCCTTTTTATTGTTGTCAAAAGGGAGAGTTATCTGTTCGTTTGTTTGTATTATTTGAATTGTTTATTCTTGTTGTTTGTTTGATGTATGGTTATGTTGCTTGTTGCATGTTGTATGTAGTTGCATGTTGTGTGTTGCATGTTATGTGTTGCATGTTGTGTGTAGTTTTGTGTTTGTTTGTATTTTTCTAAGATAGTACCCCTTGTATTTTTCTAAGATAGTACCCCTTGTATTTTTCTAAGGTTTAATACCCCTTGCTTCAATAGATCATTTATTTAGGGGGATCTTACGTTTAGGGGGAGCTTAGGAGAAAAATTATGTTTACTTGTTAACTCAAATAATAATTATTTTGCCATCATCAAAAGGGGGGAGATTGTTGAGAATTGTGCAAATTTGGAGATTGGTATCAGAGAAATTATTGAGAATTATAAAAATATGTTTGAAGTGAGTTTTTAATATGAGTAGTTTTGATGATTACAACAGCTTATTATTTTTCTATTGTTTCTCCTAAAAATATTAGAATTTTTATTTTGTGTGTACTAACATGTCTTTCAGGAAATTCATACTCCATACTGTTGAAGACTTCAAGTTTAATTGTTAGAGTTTATTGTAAGTGAAGTCTACAATTTTTTACTTTTCTTGAGTCTAAGAAAGTGTGATTGTAAGTTGGATAACTGTGCACACACACCCTGGGGGAGTGAGGTAAAACTTAATTTTTTAAACTAATCGTACAGTACGATGTGTGATAGTACGGGACGATTTGTGTTATTTCTCCTCTAAAAAGAACATGCCTGGTTGAAATTTTTTCTAAGTATGAATCATACAGTATGAAGTGAGAGCTCATACTATTCGTACTGTATCGTACGGGATGAATTATTAAATTTTTGAACTATTCGTACCGTACAAAATTGGTTCGTATACCATTTTCTAGAGTATGAAATATGGGGTTCACAGGTTGGTACAGCATCATATGGGATGAACCATTAAATTTTTTGAACTGTTCGTACAGTACAAAATTGGTTCGTATACAATTTTCCAGAGTATGAAATATGGGGTTCACAGGTTTGTGCAGCATCGTACAGAATGTACCATTCAATTTTCTAAACTGTTCGTACAATATAAAATTATTTTGTATACCATTTTTTAGAGTATGAAATTTGGGTCCTATAGGTTTGTACATAATCGTGTCGGATGAATATTCTATAGTTTTGAACTGTTCATACGGGATGATATTCGATCGTACGGTAGGATCGGGATGTGTAAAACTTGAAATTTTCAATTTTTTGACGGTTTTTCTTCTTCTATATATATAAGGGTCCTAAAAACTGACTGTCAATGGGACTTCCATAAATTTCTCTTGAGTGGGCTTGAAGAGAGTGTTTTGAAAGAGAGATCTTGTGTAAGGAAATTATGAGGGGATTCACAAGGTTGTCCAACAGTGAGGATCTCTTTCTAGTTCTTTAAAATTCTTCCCAACCTTCTTAGAAAGCTTTTTGAATAGAATTGTCAAAGGAGGCTCGGTTCTCTGCCTTCCCTAAGGAGGGTGAAAAAGGAGAAGTGGTACTCTGCCATCACTAGGAGGGTGAGAAAGGATGTGGGGTTCTCTGCCTTCACTAGGAGGGTGAAAAAGGATGACGTTTCTCTGCCACACCGAGTTGGTGGAAGAGAGTTTGTAAAGGCTTCTCCACCTTGTTGTGGGGGCAAAAGGAGAGTCACTTGAGTATAGTGCAATACCTAGAGAAGAGTCTCTAGGGAATGGATGTAGGTCATGTTTGACCGAACCACTATAAATTCTGGTGTTCTCTATTCTTATTTTATTTTTTGCAAATTTTATTTTCTGCATCGTACTGTATTTTTCTATGGTTGACAGAGTACTGAATTCACATCTGATCATATTGTACAATATATTGAGGTTTTTTATAAAAGATTTTCAAAACATCCAAGAGTTTTTAAAAGTACCAATTCACCCCCTTCTTGGTTAGCCTAGGGACATAATTAATAGGTCTAACAACCTATTTGCACTTTCAGTAAGGAGGTTTTGTGTTCATGAGTGAGATTTTCAAATTCATTAAATGTTTCCTAGAAGTCCAATTTACATTCGAGTCTTATCTTTATTTTGTAATTTTTTTGTTTAATGTTTTTAATATATCACTTAAAGTTCTATTCCATATTTTGCAACCTCTCAACATCTTCCCTACGTAGGGGACACCATTACAGTGTTCTGCCTTCGCACCACACTTAAAAAAAGCATGCATGATTAGTGTTATGAGACACAATGGCCGTGGGGAAGTATATCTCATCACATCTTAAAAATTGCACTTAGTTCTTTGTCATAAGCAAAAACACATGATTTCTCCACCACATTGGAGCAATATAAGCATGTACTTATTTCATAATTTTTTTCTGCATCATTAAAAAACATGAACAAGTATTTTATTTTGAGATATTTGAAATAAATTTATCTAAGGGGATGATGATGATTGGATAAGGCGATGCAATTAGTTATAGTGAACAAATAAATTTCTTTTATTTTATAAATTTGTGTGTGTGGGTTATATATATAGTTGCAAATTTGAACTCAGGTCTTGTGATTTTAATGATAAAAAATATTATTGGGTTGTCTACTACGTCATCTCATGTTATTTTTATTATTGCATATTTATTCTTGTGCACTAACATTTCAGGTCCACGGTACACCACACAAAGAATCAACTCAAGATTGGATAGAATAGGATTAAGTGTCTTTAAGAGCCTGTATTCTACTTTTATTTATTTCTATAATTATTGAGTCAAATTCATGTATTTGGTGGATGCTAAACTTAGTGATCATACAAACACACACACTCAGAGGAGTGAGATAGTGAGAAAGTTAGAAATGTAATATTTTTGAACTAATTGTATTGTACTATCCATATCGTACTGTACGATCAACTATTCAAAAAAATAGTTATAATGGCTAATTGGCATAATTAAAGCTATTTGAACTCATCATACTATATGATCCAGATCATATAAGATGATTAGTTGAAATGAAGATCTCAATCATCAATAATAATTTAGGCAATATTTTAAAATTCAAAATTTATACTAATCATACCATATTATACGCATCATACTGTATGATATAACTAAATCTTACTTAAATTAATCTTGTAATTAGCAGAACAAATTAAGATTAATTGATCCAGTCTGATCATGTTGTACGTTGGACCAATCATACTATATGACCCAATTTTTGTATGGGATGATATTTATTTTCCACCAATCATACAGGATAATAATCCAATTCAGTTGAACTAATCTTACTATGTGATGCTTCATATCGTACTGGATGATCAGCTTAAATACTTGAACTGATTGTATAGTGGCTTATTCTTTATACAGTACTAGTAGGGCTATTTGAACTAATCATATTGTACGATCAGTGTCGACAGAATTGAATTATTAGGGCTTTTCATGAATCCTTATATTTAAGCTCTCTTAATAGACTTGTTTCATGTCTTTGGCTGTTGGGTTTTCTAAAGAGAGAGAGCATTGAAAAGAGATATTGGAGAGCTTTGGGAAGGAGAAAGGAGAGTTTATGTGTGAGGTAGGAGTGTGAGGAGTTTTCATATGGTTACTCCAAGAAAGCTTCTGTCTTATTTCCTCCGAGTGACTTATTTGGTTTCTTGGGTGGCTCTGGCAAGAAGATCGTTCCGTAGGATGAAAAGGAGTGCTATGTTCTCTTTCTTCACCAGGAGAGTAAAAAAGAGATCAAGGTTCTCTGCCACATTGGGTAGTGAAAAGAAATCAAGGGCTTCTCTGCCTAGTTGTGAGGGCTAAAGGAGAGACACTAAAGTTTTAGTGCAATACTCAGAGAGGAGGACTCCGGGGAGTAGATGTAGGTCATTATTTGACCAAACCACTATAAAATTCTAGTGTATATTTTTTTAATTTTTTTTTCTACAATTTACTTTTTTGTACTTTAATTTTTTGAAAATTGCATGTCAAAAAATTATCTATTTGATGATATATTAATTTGAGCTACTCATCATCACCATAGGTAAAAATTTTGTTTCATAAATTTGCTTCAGCATCAGGTGATAATATTTTTTATTTAATTAAAATTTTCAATATATATAGTTTTGTGTTTAAAGTAAATTTTCTTAAAATCAACCAATTCTCCCCCCACTATCGGTGTGCCTAGGGATAGTTCACCAAGGCTTAACATCCTACATTGAACTTTTAATTGGTATAAGAGTGATTCTCACAAGTAGCATTTCAGAAAACCTTAAAAAAAAGATCTATGGCACATTTTTGTAAAAGAAACACCACAGAGGATTATTCTATAACTCGTCCACCTTTATTTGATAACATACCATTTGATTTTTGGAAAATTCACATGTCAACTTTCTTATAATTTATTCATTTTTGCATGTGGCTTTTGGTACAAGAAGGTTATTCTACACTCTTTCATTTTGTCAATGGTATTAAAACTGAAGTACCATTTAATGAATGGAGCAATGAGGATAGGGACTTAGCTCATTTAAATGCAAAATATTTAAACTTTTTCATTGTGCTCTTAAGTCTGAAGATTACATGAGAGTTTCTATCTGTACCACTGGCAAGGACATTTGAGATAAATTATGTATTACATACAAAGGGACTAGTGAGGTTAAATAATCTATGTTGAACATCTTATTGTATGATTATGAACTTTTTCGCATGAAGTCTAATGAAACCATCTCAGACATGTATACTAATTTTACTCAAATCGTGACATACCTGCATGCATTAGGTAGAAAGCTTTCAAAATTTAAAAAAGTGAAAAAATTTCTTCATTGTCTACCTAGTAATTATGATGCTAATGTTACTCTCATTTGTGAATCAGAAGATCTTAATATTTTATCTATAAACAACTTTCTAGGCTCAATTATTACCTATGAGCAGGGTGTGAGTTAGAGATTATAGGATGTAGGAGATAGGAAAAAGAGAAATTTGTGGCTTTGAAAGCCAACAACTCTAATAGTGACAACTCTGTAGCTGTGGAGGATGATCACATTGTGTTGATGGCTCATCAGTTCAAAAGCTTTCTTAAGAGAAAGTCAAAAGGACATCATCAATGGAACAAAGGTAAAAGTAATAAAAACTTTAAAGCTTCATCTCACATAATTTATTTTTAATGCAAGAAGCCAGGGTATCTATGATCTGATTTCCCCAACTTAAAAACTCACCCTAGTAAGGATAAGGTTATGAAAAAGAAAACTTCAGGAGAGGAATGAATAAGAGATATAAGGCTTTTTGGGCTGACTCCACATTAAAATCATCAAAATAGGAAGCTGAGGAGAAAGTAATAATCTGTGTCTAATGGCTAATGATAATCTTAATCAATCAGATCAATATGAGGTATGTTAGCTATCCTATGATGAACTTTTTATTATATCTGAGAAAATTTATGATTCATATAAAAAGCTTAAGAAAATATATGCTAGTTTAAATTTTGAATTTTTAAGTTTGCAAAAAGAGCATAATAGTCTCAGAGTAGACATTATGCATTAGATAAAGAACACATGTCTTTACTTGATGAGAATGATGCATTAAATAAGAAGCATGTTGACCTAACTAATGCATATGAATCCTTAAAATTAAAGCATCTTGAGTTATAAGATTCATACAAATAATTAAAAGCATTTACATGTGAACTAGATCATAATAAGCATGCATTAAAGTTGGAAGTTAAAAACTTTAAAGAGCAAATGAGTTTCTAAAAGCAAAAATCATAGTACTTCAACATAACAAACTACCACCAACATTACACAATGGTATAACCCCACATTACAGGATGCATCATATACCCCTGAGAAGAGGCACCATAATTCACATAGATTAATGAATCCTTTCCCTAGTGTTAGGTGCTACTCTTGTTGCATACTAGGTTACATAGCCTGTACTTGCACAATACACGGTAGGACATATTTAGTGTGGAGGTCTAAAACACACACATCATAGCATAGCATGCATACAAGTCATTCATCAAAGCCTAAGGTGGAACCCAAACTCACTTGGGTTTCCAAATCTAACTATTAATTGACTTTGTAGGAGCTCTCACAAATGGCCTAGTGAGAGCATGTGGTACCTGGATAGAGGATGCTCAAGGCACATAACTGGAGATATAAAGCACTTCATTACGTTGGAGGCCAGGGCAGGAGGTAAAGTTACACTTGGAGATAATACCACCAAGAAAGTGGTAGGCTCAGGTATGATTGGTAATTACAAGAATTTTATTATTGAAAATGTCTTACTAGTAGATGGCCTGAAACACAACTTTCTTAGAATCAGTAAATTGTGTGACAAAGGTTTTGATGTTAAATTCTTGTCTACTAGTTGTGTGATCAGTTTAAATGGAAATATTATTTTAGAAGGAAAGAGAATTAATAATATTTACATGTTAAACTTGAATTGTATTGAGTATACTAGTTCTTTATGAAAATAATTGCTGATGAATCTTAGCAATGGCATAGGAGACTATGCCATGCAAGCATGAAAACTCTTAACAACATAACCTAAAAGTACCTAGTTAGAGGCATACATAAACTAAAATTCTCTAAGGACTACCTTTATGATGCCTGCCAACTAGGAAAGCAAACCAAAAGTCTTTTCACCAAATCAAGGATATAACCACCTGTAGACCTTTAGATATCCTTCACATGGAACTTTTTGGCCCAATTAGCACTACCAATTTAGGTGGGAAACATATGGATATGCGATTGTTGATGATTACTTGAGATTTACTTGGATTGGATTTTTATCACATAAAAGTGAATCATTCAAGGAATTTAGGACATTCTCCACATGTATTCAAAAGAAATTAGGTTATGAAATTTTAACTATCCATAGTGATCATGGTGGAAAATATAAAAATGTTAAGTTTGAATCATTCTATAAAGAGCTAGGAATATAATATAATTTTTTAACTCTTAGAACCCCTTAGCAGAATAGGGTTACCTTGGTAGAAGTTGTTAGAGCCATGCTAGTTGAGTATTCACTTCCTAAATATTTTTGGGCTGAAGTAGTGAATACTGCTTGCTATGTTCTTAATAAGGTTAATATCAGATCTAAACTAAATAGGACATCTTATGAATTCCTCAAAGGAAGGACACCCAATCTCTCTCACCTTTATGTTTTTGGATGCAAGGTGTTCATTCTAAAGAATGGAAAATCTCCATTAGGAAATTCAATCCTAAATTTGATGAAGGAATTTTCCTAGGATATTCATCTGTAGGTAAAGCTTAAAGAGTTTTTAATAAGAGGACATTAGTGGTAGAGGAGACCACCTATGTTGTATTTGATGAATCAGATAAATATTTTGAGCCTAGGTCATAAGGAGAAGAAATGGTTGAAGTCGCCCAAGGAGTAGAATCTATTGACCTAAAAAATATAGTAGAGGCTCAGGACCCTTTGCCTAGAGATTAGAGTTATTCTTCTAGTCATCCTAAGGAGCTCATCTTAGGAGATCCATTTGAAGGAGTAAGAACTAGGCATGGACTTAGAAAAGAGGTTAGCCACTCTACTTTCATCTCTATAACATAACCCTCAAACATAGATCAAGTCCTATTTGATGAATTATAGATCCTAGCCAAGCAAGAAGAATTGAATTATTTTTTTAGGAATGATGTTTGGGAGTTGGTTAGAAGACTTAAGAATCAGAGAATTGTTGGAACTAAGTGGGTATTTAAAAATAGAATGAATGACCTTAGTATAGTTATTAGGAATAAGGCAAGGTTGGTAGCCAAGGGTATAATCAAATAGAAGGAATTGACTTCGAAGAAACATTCACCCCTGTAGCTAGGTTAGAAGCCATTTGGATTTTGCTAGCCTTTGCTTACTTTAGAGACTTTAAATTATATCATATGAATGTTAAGAGTGTCTCTCTAAATGAGAATTAAGGAAGATGTCTACGTAGAATAACCCGTTGGATTTGAGAATCAATAATTTTCCAATCATGTGTTCAAATTAAAGAATGCATTATATGGATTGAAGCAAAAACCTAGAGCATGGTAAGAAAGACTTAGCTCCTTCCTCCTAGATAGATTTCTAAAAAGGGTAGGAGAAGATTTGCTCATTTTTCAAATTTATGGGGATGACATATTATTTGGATCAACTAATAAAAATCTTTGTGATGAATTTTCAAAAATAATGAGTGAAGAAATTGTGATGAGTATGATGGGAGAGCTTATTTACTTTCTTGGATTTAGTGTGAATCAAAGAGATGATGGAACTTTTCTTAGTCAGGGAAAGTATACTAAGGACATTTTGAAGAAATATGAGATATAAAATACTAAGGCCAAAAATACACCTATGAGCTCTACCATTCAATTGGATAAGGATCCAAGTGGAAAATATATAAATTAGAAGAAGTATATGCAGATTATAGGATCTCTTTTGTATTTTACTACTAATAGACCTAACATTATGTTTAGTGTTTATCTTTGTGCTAGATTTTAAGCTTATCTTAAGGAATCTCATATGATTGCTATTAAGAGAATTCTTAGATATCTTCTAGGAACCCAAAACCTAGAAATCTAGTATCCTAGATATAGCTTATCCTTCAAAATTATAGGATATTCTAATTCAAACTTAATAGAATGTAGGGTTGATAGAAAAAGTACCTTTAGAATATGTCAATCCATAGAATAATCTTTAGTCACTTGGTCTAGTAGAAAATAAAATTCTATAGTCGTATCTATAGCTGAAGTAGAATATATAGCTGTAGGAAGTTATGTTGTTCAAGTCTTATGGCTTAACTAATAAATCCTTGACATTGGACTCCATGACAGCACTATTACAATCATGTGTAATAACACTAGTGCCATCTATATCTCAAAAAATTCAATCTAGCACTCTTAGACTAAGCATATAGACATTAGACACCATTTCATTAGAAATCATGTGACCAAGAGATATAGAACTCAATCATTTAGTTATTGAAAATCAATTGGCATACATCTTTACAAAACTCCTTACCTATGACACCTTTAGTACCTTGAGGACTAGACTAGGTGTTATAAACATTCATGCTTGATTCAGGATGAATTGAAAATTGAAAACTTAAATGTTTTTTGTTGTATGATGTAAATTGTTTTATGAATGTTCGTGTTTGTTATTTATGTTTAAGATCTATTTTGTGTGATGTTGTTTTTCATGAAGTTTTCTTGATCATCACAAAAAATTTAAAATTCTTCACATCATACTATATGATATACATAATTTCTATTTAAAGGGAGGAATCACAAGCATTCTCTTCGCTCAAATCCTTCCTCTCGATCTTTCTCTCTTTTTATATAAGTTCCAACTCTTCACAATGGCCGATGGAAGGAACTTATGGGCTCTCATCGGAAGTTCTACTAGACATCCTATTTATCCCCATTTCCATGAAGCAATAGATGAAGAAGCATATCATCATTATAAGTTTGTCAGGATCACCCCTTCCAAAATCATAAATTAGGAAGTCCCGAAACTTCCAAGTACTCAATCTACATACTCGCACCACCCTTTAATTCATTCTAACTCTAGCATTTCCATTATACTCTGAGCTCCTCTTTGAATTTTTTGCTAGCCTTTGAATCAACAGTGAGGGAACTTCCCTTCAATCTTATGTCAATATATGGACCTAGAGATCACCTATCAAGACTTTGATGAAATCCTACACATTTCCACCACCGTTGAAAAAGTTCACTCTTTAGCCATTCTCCCTTACTTTATTGGATTTTTGTCAACACCACCCTTAGGTAGTCTTTAGTAATTTGGCACATTCCTCATATTTACACCTTAGTCTAAGATGCCCGAATCATTATACACATCTTTTGAAATTCAATCATTTCAAAAGCCGGCAATAGGATAAACATCACACCTCTTTTATCCCTCACTACATTCTTTATTATAGCTGAAATTGATTTCAATCTAGATAATCTGATTGTTTAATACATTGAATACTTTACATGCATTAGAGAATCTAGAAATTAGAGAAAGCCAAATCTCACATTAGGTTATATCATTACCTTTATTCCAGAATCAAAATACAATCTTCAATATCCTGTAATACCGACCATCTTCCAGCCTTCCATTCAAATAGATCCTTGCCCGTCCTTCATTATGCTCATCGCTAGAATGTTTATTATATGGACCCTTGCTATAGGAGGTAGAGGGAGGTCTAGTACCAGCTCCAACACTAGCACCTGTACACCAGTCTTCTCAATATGAGACACTAATTTAGAAATTTGATCGATTAGAGGCTCGCTTTGACACTTCTGTCACAGAGAAACACCGACAACATGAGACTGACATGGAATGGTTTAGAGAGTAGTTCACTTCCAATCATCGATACTTTCAGTCACTACCACCACCACCACAAGATCAGGGACCTTCCTATTTTTAGCATGTATTATTTTTCTTTTAATTATCATATTTGTTTTATTTTTGTTGTTATGCTTAGTCATTTCTCCTTTTCGGTGATGTTAAAAGGGGGAATAAAATGTTATTAGTAGGTTGTATTTCTACTTTGCTATAATTATTCAATTATTTTATTTATTTCCTATTATGATTATGTGTTATTCTAGCTCTTCACATTCATTCTTTTAAAATAAACTCTCTATTTTCAAAATAAAAGTCAACTAGTAAGAGAGAGTTTAGGACATAGTAAAATTAATTTAAAATCATAACTAATAATATTTTTCATCATAAAAAGGGGGGAGATTATTGCAAATTTAAACCTAGGACTTGTGATTTTGTTTATTAAAAACATTATTGGATTGTCTACTATGTCATCTCAAATTATTACTATTATTGTATATTTATTCTTGTGTACTAACATTTTAGGTCCATCGTACACCACGTAAAGTGATCAACTCAAGACTAGGTAGAATAGGGTTAAGTGTCTTTAAGAGTTTGTATTCCTACTTTTATTTATTTATATATTTCCTGAGTCAAAGTCATGATGCTAAACTTGGTAACTGTGCACACTCACACTCAAGGGAGTCAGATAGTGAGAAAATTAGAAGTGTGATTTTTTAGACTAATTATACCATACTATCCATATTATATTGTACGATCAGCTATTCAAAAAATCATTATAATGGCTACATAGTTAAAGCTAATTGAACTCATTATATTGTATAATTTAGATCATACATAATGATCTGTTGAAATCAAGATCTTAGTTGCCAATCATAATTTAGGCAATATTTTGAAACTCAAAATTTATACTAATTGTACCATATGATATGCATCGTACTATACGACATAAATAAATCTTACTTAAATTAATCTTATAATAAGGAGATCAAATTTGGATTAATTAATCTAGTTAGATTGTACTATATGATTGGATCAATTATACTGTACGACCCGATATTTGCATGGAATGATATTTATTTGCCACCAATCATATGGGACAATAATCCAATTTGATGGGAAAATACCACCTAAAATCTAGACATCCATCCTTGCTAAATTCATACAACATTTGATATTCATATATTTATTGATATACATACATGATAGTACATAGGAATTGGCATGAGTAATATAGTGATTAATGAAATATGGAAAGAAACATAGATATGACATGCAATACAAATTTGTATAAAATTGGTATTGAATTGAGATGGACTACTAATAAATTATACATATAATAGAATATTTCTAAACATGGCTTTGTTGCAACTCTGGAATCAAGATTGAGATTATGATTTTTCATGATAACAAAATATTATTGTTCTGATAATTTTATTATTTCTCCTAGAATATATTGGATATTTCTATTTATTTTTGTGTGTAATAACATTTTAGTGAAATCATATACTACTCCAGATTGCTGAAGACTTCAAGATAGGGTAGAATAAGATTTCATGTAATAGAGTCTGTATATCTCTATTTTTATTTCTTGAGTCTGAGTAAGTGTCATTGTAAATGGGTAACTGTGCACACACACAGGGGGAGAGAGATAAATTTTAAATTGATTTTTTTTGCTAATCATATTGAACAATGTCTAATTATATTATATGATTTGACATAATTTTCCTCCATAATGCAGTTAATCAAATCATGGATTAAATTTTTTTAACTATTTATACTGTACGATGTCAAGTCATACAGATGACTAACAAAGTATAAAATTAGGTTCATTCTTGATCATACTGAATAAACACATTTATTTTTAAATTGTTCGTACTATACGATGTTATGTCATAGAGATGACTGACATAGTACAAAATTAGGTTCATTCCAGATCATGCCGAATGAACACATTTATTTTTTGAACTGTTCACACAGTACCATTCATACAGATGACTGACAGAGTATGAAATTAGGTTCATTCCATATCATACCGAATGAACAAATTTATTTTTTGAACTATTCGTACAGTATGATCTTCATTCGTACAGATGACTGATAGTGTAAAAATTGAGTTCATCCAAGGTCATACCAAATAAAGCCCTAATTTTTTGAACTATTCATACCGGATGATCCTGATCACATATACGAATATAGGATAGTTCTCTTGGAAATTTTAATTTTTGGACAATTTTCCATCTGTTTTTATATAAAGAGTCCTAAAAAATGTCTCAATAATCCTTTACTGTGAATTTCTCTCAAAAGTGACTATTGAGAGTGTGTTTGGGAGAAATTTTGAGAGTGAAGAGTAAGAGATCTAGTGAAGGGGAGTAATTAGGGATTCACAAGGTTGCCCAAAGTGAGGATCTCTTATCTTCTTCAACTTTCTGCCTAACATCTTTGGAGGCTCTTAAGAGAAGATCTTCAATATTGGATCAAGGTACGCTGCCTTCACAAAGAGGGTGAAAAGGGACGTGATGGTATGCTACCATAACTTGGAGAGTGTAAAAGGTGACTGTTCTATGCCTTCATCAGGAGGGTAAAAAAGGACTTGACGGTATGCTGCCATCACTTGGAGAGTGTAAAAGGTGACGACCCTCTACCGCATCAGGTTGGTGGAAAAGGGTTTGTAAGGGCTATTCCGCCTTACTGTGGGGGCAAAAGGAGAGTCACTATTATTTAGTGCAATACCTAGAGAAGGAGTCTCCAGGGAGTAGATGTAGGACAAGTTGGACCGAACTACTATAAAATTTGGTGTTCTTATCTTATTTTTAATTTCCTGTATTTTTAATTTCTGCATTTAAAATTTTTGTGGTTGAAAAATCCTCTGTGATAATTATTTTTATAAATAACTACATATTTCAGGATTAGCGATTTAATTTCTAAAAGATCTAAAACGGGTTTTTAAAAATCCAAGAATTTGTTTTTAATAACTAATTCACCCCCCCCCCCCCTCTTTGTTAGCCTTGGGACAGTTCTGTAAGGTCTAACAACCTACACAAACTTTCAAATGGAATCATAGCCAATTTCAAGATATAAGGTTTTGACTACTTTTTGAAAAATGATCATGGCTAATTTTTGAAACTAGAATACTGCTGAAGGATATTCGATCCCTAGGCCACATTTATTCAATAACATTCTATTAATATTTGGAAAACTTGCATGTCTACTTTTTTGTAATCACTTGACTATCACATGTGGATATTAGTACAGGAAGGTTATACTAGACCTATGTTGATGGCATTAGAATTAAAATATTATTTATTGAATGGACTTTAAAAGAAAGAGAATTAGCACAGTTAAATACAAAATATTTCAATAATGTTTTTCGTGCTTTAAAATTTGAGGATTATATGTGTGTTTCTACTTACAAAACTGGAAAAGAAATTTGGAATAGACTTTGCATAACTTATGAAAGAATAAATAAGGTAAAATAATCTAGGTTGAAAATTTTATTACATGACTATGAACTATTTTGCATGAAATTAAATGAGTCAATTTTTGATATGTATACAAGGTTTACTCAGATTATTACCTCATTACATGCTTTAGGTAAAGAACTTACAAATTCAAAAAAGTAAATAAAATTTTATGTTGTTTACCTACTACTTATGATGAAAAGATAACTATCATAATTGAGTCTAAATATCTGAATATATATTCTATTAAAAACCTGCTTAGATAACTTATTACATACGAGCAAGGAGTGAATCAAAGACAGATCGATGTAGGTGACAAAAGGAAAGAGAGAAATATAGCTTTGAAAGTTGATGATTCAGAGAGTGATCAATCAATGCCAGAGGATGAAGAAGATATTGCACTTATAGCCAAGCAATTCAAAAGTTTTCTTAAGGGAAAGCAACGACGATGTCAGCATTAGAACAAAAGTAAGTTCAATAAGAATCCAAAAGTTTCTAATGAAGTCATTTATTATGAATGCAGAAAGCCTAGACATATAAAGACAAAGTGCCCAAACCTCAAAGCTAATCCTAATAAGGAGAAAGTTGAGGAGAAAACTAATGTTAGGACATGAAAAGAATGTAAAGAGATTTATGGGCTAACTCAGTTTTAGACTCTTCTGAAACAGAAGCAGAAGAGGAGGTTACAAATTTGTGCTTAATGGTAGATAAACTTGATTATTCATATTAAGCGGAGGTATGTGACCTATCCTTTGATGAATTATTTAAAGTTTTTGAGAGAATTCATAATGCATATAGGAAACTTAAAAAATTGCATGTTAATCTTAATATTGAGTATTTGAATTTATAAAAAAGCATGAAATTCTTAGAAATGATCATGCAGACATAGATAACAATCATATGGCTTTGCTAAATGAATTTAATTTTTTGAATAAGAAGCATGAACTATCGAAAACATCTTATATTAAGCTTAAAAATGGTTTTAAAAAATTTATGGATGAATCTTATCGAAGGGAACATGATTTGAAAATTGAAATTTTGATTTTGGAAAGTGCAAACTCAAATCTTCAAAAAAAATAAAAAGCTTTTAAGGAAAATAAGTTAGCTCCCACACTAAACAATTTCACAATCCTAACCAAAAGCGTACAAGTTCAAAACCTAGGAAAAGATATTATAATTCACATAGATTAGTAAATCATTTTCTTGGTGTTAAATGTTTTTCATATGGCATGCTGGGGCATATTTCCCACACTTATACTATTCATAGTAGAACATATTTAGTGTGGAGACCTAAGATGCATCAATCATAGCATATCAAACATGCATCTAGATTATCATTGTCAAGAGGTGAACCCAAATTTATTTGGCTTCCTAAGTCTAATGTTTGATAATTTTATAGAAATGCTCTCATATAAGCCCTCATGAGAGCATTTGGTACCTGGATAGTGGATGTCGAAAACATATGACTAGAGATACAAATCAATTTATATCGCTGGAGGCCAGGACTGGAGGCAAAGTGACACTTAGAGATAACACCACTAGGAGAGTGGTAGGTTCAGATATAATTGGTAACATGAAGAATTTTCTAATTTAAAATGTTTATTGGTAAAAGGCTTAAAATATAACTTGCTAAGTATTAGTCAGCTTTGTAATAAAGGTTTTAACGTAAAATTTTTATCTACAACCTGCATTATAAGCCAAAATGGAGTTGATGTGTTGCATGGAGATGGGGTAAATCATGTTTACATGCTTGATTTAAATTATGTTAAATCTTCTAATATTTTTTGTCTAGAATCTATTGCTGATGAATCTTGGTTATGGCATAGAAGACTTTGTCATGCATGCATGAAAAATCTTAGGAAGATTATCCAAAAGGAATTGATTAAGGTTAAACCCAAATTAGACTTCACTAAGATCACTTGTGTGATTCATATCAATTAGGAAAATAAGTCAAGTTCTCCTTTCATTCAATTAAAGATCTTAGAACTAGCAAACTGTCAGTTATCCTTCACATGGATCTCTTTGGACCTGTTAGCATTGTAAGTCTAAGAGAGAACATTTTTGGGTATATGATTATTGATGATTATTCTAGGTTCACTTAGATTAGATTCTTATCATATAAAAGTGAATCATTTGATGAGTTTAGACATTTTTCTACTTGGATTCAGAGAAAGCTAGGTTATGAAATTCTCGCAATTCATAGTGACCATGATGAAGAATATGAAAATAAAAAATTTCAAGTTTTTTTTGTAAAGAATAAGGGATAGATCACAACTTTTTAGCTCTTAGGACCTCTCAAAAGAATGGGGTTGTTGAAACAAAAAATAGAACTTTGGTAGAAGCTGCTAGAGCCATGTTGGTTGAATATTCATTTCCTAAATATTTTTGGACTGAAGCAGTTAATACAGCCTATTATGTTCTAAATAAGGTGAATATTAGATATAAGTTGAATAAGTCACCTTATGAACTTCTTAAGGGTACAACACCCAACCTCTCACATCTATATGTTATTGGATGTAAAGTGTTCATTAATAGTAATGGAAAAACTCTTTTAGGAAAACTTGATCCTAAATCTGATGAGGGAATTTTTCTAGGATATTCAAGTGTTGGAAAGTCCTATAGAGTTTTTAACAAAAGGACATTGGTAGTAGAGGAGACCACTCATGTAATTTTTGATGAATCTGATATTTTTGGAGGGTCTAGGTTGGAAGAAGAAAATGTTGAAAAATAAGCCAAGGAATTAAAAATGCAAATCTTAAAGAAAGGGTTGGATTAGAAAATACATTGCCTAGAGAATGAAAATATTCTAAAAGCCATCCTAAATAACTAATTTTAGGAGACCCGAGTGAAGGTGTTAGAACTAGGCATATACTTAGCAAAGAATTGAACCACTCAGCATTTATTTCAATGATTGAACCCATTAATATAAATCAAGCATTTTTAATGAATTTTAAATTCTAGCTATACAAGAAGAGTTAAAATAGTTTATTAAAAATGATGTTTGGGAGTTGGTAGAAAGACCTAAAAATCAAAATGTTATTGGACTAAGTGGATTTTCAAAAATAGATGAATGATTCGGGTGTAGTGGTTAAAAATAAGGCAAGATTGGTGGCCAAGGGGTACAATCAAATAAAAAGAATTGATTTTGAAGAGACTTTTTCCCCTGTAGCCAGACTTGAAGTATTAAGGGTGCTTCTAGCCTTTGCCAATTTTAAAGGATTTAAATTATTTCAAATGGATGTTAAAAGTGTCTTTCTTAATGGGTTGATAAAAGAGGATGTTTATGTTGAGTAACCTCTAGATTTTAAAAATTCACAATTTCCTAATCATGTGTTTAAATTGAAAAAGGTATTGTATGGACTAAAAGGCACCGAGAGTATGGTATGAAAGGCTAAGCATATTTCTACTAGAAAGATCTTTTGTTAAAGGGAGTGTAGACACCACTCTCTTCATAAAAAGAGTAGGAGATGACATTCTCTTTGTTCAAATTTATGTTTATGATATCTTGTTTGGATCCTCTAATAAAAATCTTTGTGATGACTTTTCAAAAATAATGAGTAAGGAATTTGAAATGAGTTTAATGGGAGACTTGAGTTACATTCTTGGTTTTAGTATAAAGAAGAAAGAGGATGACACATTTCTTAGTCAGTCAAAATATATTAAGGACATCCTTAAGAAGTATGAAATTGATAAAGCTAAATAAGTACTCCCATGAGTTCCTCAGTTTATTTAGATAAGGACTTTAAAGGCAAATTTATTGATAAAAAAAATTAGAAGGATAATTGGATCATTGCTTTATTTAACTGCTAGAAAACCTGATATCATATTTAGTATTTGTCTTTATGCTAGATTTCAAGTTGATCCAAAAGATTCTGATTTAGCTGCTCTTAAAAGAATTCTTAGATATCTTTTAAGAACTCAAAACTTAGGGATTTGGTATCCTAGGCACAACACTTCTTTCGAAATCATTGGATATTCTGATTCAAATTTTGTATGATGTAGGGTTGATAAAAAAAGTACTTCTAGAACTTATCAATTCATAGAAAACTCCTTAGTTTCCTGTTCTAGCCAAAAATAGACCTCAGTAGCCCTTTCCATTGCTGAAGCAGAATATATAGCCTTAAGAAGTTGTGTGGTATAGGTTCTTTGGTTAAAATAATAACTTATGGATTTAGGTTTTTCAATTAGCACTATTCTAATCTTCTATGATAATACAAGTGTCATTTATATTCTGAAGAATCCAATCCAACACTCGAGGACTAAGCTGTTTGATTAAAAAAAAGTTTATTTAAGTTCAAAAAAGATTAATTTATCTTTAGGAGAATTTAATTTCTGGAATGTTAGTTTTGAAATCAAACACATCATTATAAATGATATATCGCCTCGGGAGGCGAACATATCATTCCCTAATGGGTTCAAATTATAAAACTTTTAATTTATCCGGATTATCATAGCCAGACTAAAAAAAGATAACATTTGATCTCGAAGAACCAAATAATGTTTAATCGAGTGTATGACTATAATAATTTGGATAAGAGATCATAAATTTTATAATCAAAATTATGATAAAAGAATTATATATCTTCATGGAGAAAGAAAATATCATTCATTATCAATTATTTGAATATGATGATAATGATTGTTAAATTTAATTTTTCCAAAGATAATTAATTGAATTTTTGAAAAGATTGATTTTAAAAATTGATATGGGTTTCTAAATCTCCTACGAGCGCAAGCCCTCATAGTTAATTACATCATAGGAAACTGGAGTTTCCTACAAATACACTCGATTAAAATAATGGTAGAAATTTTATTTGAGATTTTAAGGCTAGATGTTAAAGGAAGCGAGGTTTGAAATTCAAAAAGGATTGGATCAAATTTGAACACTTATTTCTGAAGGTCAAAGGAGAAAAGGTAGGAGGTACTTTGGAATTATCAAACATTTCAAAAGCACCCCAGCCTATCCTAAGTGTTGGGATTAAATTTGGATTGAAAGAGATTTAAGTTTGAATTATCAATTTTATTAAAAAGTTGGGATTAGATTCCCGAAGGTTGAGGTCTTATAGTCTAAACCTGTCTCAACCTAAGTCTAAATTGGGCACTAAAAAATCAGTAACCCGAATCTAGCTAATGTAGTGTAAATCTGGACTTACCCCGGACTAGAATAAGCAGCCAGCTAACTACCTAATCACTTAAAATCTATGAATCTAATCTTTTATGCAAGAGTGGTAGGGATGTTTAATTAAGTTTTGAGGAGTTGGGGCCAACATCTAGAGCTAATCATAATTGGCCCCTTAACTTATGTTGCGTAAATTGATGCTCAAAGTAAATGCAATTAAAATTTTAGACTCATTTAAAGTTGTTTCTAATGCAATTCATGCAAATTGACTCAATGAATGCCTAAAATTGAATATGAAATAGTTTTAAAAAGACTTTAAAATTGATTTTTTTTACAGATTGCATAACTTTCCCTTGACAGGACTGCACCCTAATAGGTCTGGTGGCCTGCCAAAACCTATAGGTGGGGAAGTGCCTAACAAGGAAGAGAAGATTAAAATATGATGCATGTGAACTTTTGGGTGGGTCCCGAGCTTACTTCTTAAAGCCGTTAAGTTTCTAAGTTATCTTTAAAATTTTAATTCTATTAAAGTAGAAAAATTTTGAATCGTACGCTCACGAGCCTTCGATCGGATTCCAGGCTAAATCAAAAGCGGCATGCAATTAAAAAAAGCTAAAAAAGACATGAAATTTTTACTGCATAATCAAATTAAACAAATCAATTAAATTTATCAAATTTAATGTCCATGGGCAAGTGCCACTTAATATTACAACCCAGGGTCTGCAAAAGTAAAGTGGCTGGGTACCACTGACAGTAGCCTGGATTCTACGCCTAAGACTCAAGTGAATTTGAGAATGAGATTCTTCTCAATCTTCACTTCTTCATTCTTCTAAAAACTACTTGGATCCATCAGGTCCGGATATCCAAATGAAAAGAAACTCCCACTCGAAAGGGGTATTTTATTTTCCCTTTATATATTTGAAAATTATCCAGATTTAGATCTCTAAATGAATAAGAACTCTCCCTAGGGGATGTTCATTCCTCTTTGGATTCCAAATTAAATTTTTATCCCATTTCAAATCACCTTGAATATGCAAATCTTGACTAAAATCAAATTACATTTAAAAATAAAAAATTCTAGACTCAAACCTTCTGCAGGGTTATCCTAAATAGTTATAATTTGAAATCACATCTCAAGTAGTTATATATTGAAAAAAGTATTCAAACTAGCCATACTTGGCCAAGCCCTTTTTATTTAAAGAGGGACTTAGCATAGCAAAGCACCTGCAGAAACTTAATTAGTTTAAATTTAACTTTGCCCCCTTTAATCTTAATGCCCTGTATGAGCATGACCGCCTGTATAAGATTATATCAGCATTTAAATTAACCCTAGCCTAAGAGTAATCTAAAGCCCATGAAATCAATAAGATTACAAGAACTAACTAAACAAACACTTCAATTAATACTAGCAACCAACAAGTAGTGAAAACCATAGAAAACTTGGCACATAGTAAAAAAATAAACATCGGTCTAGCCTAAGACTAGAGTTTGTTGTCCTAACAAATCATTTAAAGTGTGTGAGGTAGGCTATGTGATTTGGATATGTCATATATAAGATAATTCGTTAAATTTGATTGATGTTCTGGTTGGTTGAAAAACTTAAGGTCATTAATATTTAAATTTTAATTAAAATTTAAATATTAATGATTTAAAACTTATTTTAAAGTGTATTATTTTAAAGGTAAATGGCTACCATTTTTATTTCTAACTAGGGCCATGAAATTTATTTCACCTTCCTTTTTTTTTAAAGATGCAATTAGCATTAAAAGAAAAGACTATTACAAGCTACTAAAGAAAACTAGCACATTCCTTCTTTAACAAAGAACTCAAGGAAGAAGGAATGATATTGAAATATAAGCTATCCCAAAGAAAGTCTCTACTTAAAGCAAATGTGGCACACCAATCCGCCACACTATTACAACTTCTAGGAATAAAATGAAACAAAACATTATTAAAGTTGTGTAAAAAATAAAGATCCTTATTGCAGAAGCTCTCTTTCTTCCAATTGGAATCGTTCATCGAGTCACAAATGAATTTGATAATATTTACATTATCCCCTTCCACAACCACACCTTTGTATTCGAATAGCCAATCTTGAAGAATCTCTCTAATGGCTAACACCAATTGTATTTCCAATTGGGCTATATCCCAGTGCTTCATTTGTTTACCAAAAGCCATTAGGAATCTCCCTTTGTCATCTCAAATAACTCCTCCAATCCCTCCAAGATTAGAACTTTGCAAAGAGGCATCCATATTGATTTTAATCCAGCCTAGCGGTGGGGGATTCCAGAGATTCACAAACTCTGGATGGAGGCTAACATCCCAGTGTTCTAGTAATGGATTAACTCTTTATTGCATTGCTAAAAATAGAACCTTTGCTGCAGTTACAAAAATAGAAGATATCTTACCTCCATGCTTAACCACATTTCCATTCTTCCAAGAGAAGAATACCACAGTCATGTAAAGATGAACCAAGCTTGAGTTCTTGATGGACAACCTTCTAAGTTCCATAATGCCTTCCTCCAAAGATTGGAACATCAAAACATTGAATCCCCATTCCTTAAATTTCATAATTATCTCCACAAGAAACTTACACCTTATGGAAATATGAGATACATTCTCAACCTCATCACAGCCTCTAGCACAAGAGGTAACATCACCAAGCTTCCTATGATTCAAATATTCATTTGTAGGGATTACATCTTTACTTAGTCTCCACTAGAAACAATAAATTTTTGGCTTAAGTTTCAACTTTAAAAGCCACTCCACAATCTCAATATTATCTTCTGCATAAGTCCTTTCCAATCTAGCTAGATAAGCCATAGAAGAAACATACTTACCCGAGTATTGGTGCTTCAATTCAACATAATATTCTTCCCTATTAGAGATAATAGGAACCTGTATGATCAAGGAAACCAAATTTGCATTGAAGAACTTCTGAATTTCTGGTAAGTTCCATGTTCCGTAAGCATTAAGAAGGCTACTGACTTTCAAATCATGCAAAGCCTCATGATCCATAAATGTAGGCCATCTATTCAACTCTCTATCTAGTATCTAAGCATCATGAAGAATCTTGATATATTACCATCAAACACCTTCCATCTTATAATCGGCTTAAGAGAAGTAGCACCATCAAGTAGAATTTGCCAAGTCGATGAAGCTCCTCTTTTGATATGTACATTCCACACCTCCCTATCATATTTAACAGCAAGAATACGATTGAGTATAGAAGAATGATCATGCACAAAACTCCAAGACAACCTTGCTCTTAAAGCCCCAACTCTATTAAGGATAGAGTGAATACCTGCTCCTCCCAGCAACTTTGGTTTACACAATTCAGACCATGCCACAAAATGTAAACCATTCTTCCCTTTCTCTTTATGCCAAATGAAATTTCTACAAAACTTTTCAAGATTCAACAACACACCTTTAGGAACCAAAGAATGTGTTGCAAGAAATATCGAAAGTGATAATATTGATGAATTAATAAGAAGAACTTTCCCAAATAATGAGAGGCATTTGTTTCCTCAAACATTAAACTTCTCCAAAGCATGATCCAGAATTTCATTGAAATCCACAGATTTCAACCTTCTCAAGGTTATCTTCACTCCCAAATACTTAAACTCCTTGAAGTGTCTAAAGCCAAGCCTTTTGGAAATATGTCTTTTCCTTACAATATCAACAGATTTACCAAATACAACATGAGACTTCTTAAAGTTTACTTTCTGCCCCATCCATCTACAATACTCTTGAACAATCCCCTTCATATTATCCACCGCTTTGACAGAGGCATTAGAGAAAAGGAGATCATCATCAACATACAACAAACTTGCAATTTTCTCAGCTTGAGGCACAATCTTAATACCCATCTCCACACCCCTCTGAAGAATAGAATTAAATAAAATTTGAGAGCACATAATAAATAAAAAAGGGGACAATGGGCATCCCTGCCTGAAACTGCTCTCTGCATTAATCCAGTTGGACATCCTTCCATTCACAAGGATAGAAAACCTGGCCTTCACCACACATTCAATGATCAACTTGGAAAATCTGGTTGGAAAACCGAACCACTTCAATGTTTTAACAAAGGTCGGCCATCCCATACTATCATATGCTTGCTCAATATCTATCTTAAATGCCATAAGTCCCTTCTTTGATGGGAAAATCTGAACTTATGAAAGATTTCCTGGGCTGACAAACAATGGTTCGACATGGATCTTCCAGGGATAAAATCTACCTGGTCTTCAAAAATAATTCTAGGAAGGCACCACTTCAATCTGTTCAACAACATTCTAGCAAAATCTTATAAATAGTTTAACACAAACTAATTGGTCTAAACTAGGAAGGTTTCAAAGGATTCTTAACTTTAGGGATCAACATAATAAGTGTATCCTTCCACCTTGGATTCATACACCCTGATTTGAAAAAACTATCAAGCGCTCTCCAAGTATCATCTTTAACAATTTCCCAATAAAAGTTAAAAAAGGAAGTAGTCATACCATCAATACCAAGTGAGTTGTTACAAGCCATTTGCTGAACAACTTCATAAAATTTTGAAAAAGCAAATTCAGCATCCAGCCTATCACCTTCCTCTAAGCTGATTTGCTGATCTGGACCGAGATCAGGCCATCTCAAAAGAACACAATTTCTAGATTTCCATTTATTATTGAAAAACTCAAAGAAGACCGCTTCAATGCCTTGTTGATCTTCCACAAGCTGCATATTCTCATCTTTGATTTGTCTTATGAAGTTATTATTTCTCTTAGCTGAAGCATATCTATGAAAAAATTTAGAGTTTGAGTCCATCTCATCAGCCCACCTCACCTTTGCCCTTTGATTCCACCAAGTAGCTAGGCGACACAAAGTCACATTTAACTCATTCACCTTCTGTCTCAGCAATTTCAATTCTTCCAAAGACAATCCAGCCTCACTTTCTTTCAATTATAGAGTCAAGATCTCCATCTTCAATTCCTTCTTTAGCTCACTTAAACTCTTCAATTTGTTTATGTTCCAAAAGTATAAAGCTTTCAATGATCTCTTCATTTTCCTATTAAGGATTTTTGCATCATCACCAAAATTCAGCCTCTTCCATGCTTTGAAGACCACCTTCCAAGCAGCGGGAAACATCTTCCACACATCTTCAAACCTGAAGAACTTCATTTGAGGACATGGACACTCATTAATCTTGAAAATAATTGGGTTATGATCCAAGGCAACTCTTGCAAGATGCCTAACCCGAGCACTAGGAACACTTTGAATAGTAGCTGAATTTATGAAGCATCTATCCAATCTTTCCCAAATTCTCAAAGTTCCTTCTTTATTATTGCACCAAGTAAATCTTGGACCAAGAAAACCTACATCATGAAAATCATTGTTAGTAAAAGAAGCCCTCATCTCCTGAGACCCTTGAGAGAAAACAAATTTCTTTCCCCCTCTCTTATCCTCTTCAGCAAATAGATAGTTAAAATTTCCACCAACAATGGAAGGAATAGAAGAAGAAGAAAATCTCGCTATTCTATCCCAAAGCTCCCTTCTCACACACACATCCTTATTGCCACAAACAGTAGACACATTCCACTCACTCCCATTAGGAAAATGGACCAACCCCACCACACATTGAGACGAGCTCTCCAAAACATTAAAAGAAACCACCCCTCTATTCCACAAAACAAGAATACCACCCGAAGTACCCACAGATGGATAATGGAAGAAGTCTCAATCTTCCCTAATAAGTCTATTAACATCTCTCCTCTCCAAAGTGGCCAACTTCATCTCTAACAATTCAACAAAAATACCCCATTATCCCTCACAATTTCCCTACAATAAAGAGAAGCCTCCTTCTTCTTGGCTCCTCTATAATTCCAAAACAAAAAAGAATCCATTTAGGTAAGCTTCCTAGGTTAATAGCCTTATCACACCCCATTATTTCACCTTTCTTGGGACTAAGTCAATAGCCTCCTAGGCCCGGGTTACATAGTGGTAACTGGTATAATTAAGTAGATTGAATTGATTAAGGCTTGATGGTTGTTATTAATTAATTGCTAGTTTTAAAGTTGGATTAAGCTTTTCTGAATTTTTAAATAATTTTTGAATTTTTTAAAATTATTTGAATGATTTAAATACATTAATCAAAGGGGTCAAATTTTAACTTTTTTATTAAAGTTGAATTCTAAAAATTTAATATTTTTTTTAAATACTAGACCTTTCAATGAGTAATTAAACTGTAAGTTTGTTAGAATTGGATTTTTCTACATTTAGTTATGAATTTTTTAAGTTTGAGTAGTAATTTGAACTAGAGTTGACTAAAAAGTTAACTTTTTTATTTTTAAGTGAGTTTTGATAGTTTGATATTTCTAATAAATATTAGACCTTATATGAAGTTCAATGCCTTTGAGTTTGCTCAATTTGGAATTTTTTGGAATTAGTTATGATTTTTTAAAGTTTGGTTAATTAATTATTTTTATTATTATTTAATTAGGAAGGTTTTGATTGTTTTAATCCAAACTCATCCTAAACTGTATGAAATTACTCCCAAAAGTCAAGGATGATCCATGGGAGTAATTTTAGGTGTTTATATTTTATTTAGAATTTTTAATAAATTTTAAATATTTTATTTATTTAAAAATTAATTTTCACTAAAACTTAAATTAAAGTCAAATTAAAGGTCCAGTAAAGGGCTATCATTTTTCCTAAATAGAAAATCAAATTCTCGTTAGTTTGATATATTATTTATAATCTTTTGATTTAATTTTCACTTATTACAATTTTTTGAATTTTCTTTTTTTTTTTGGGTGGGTGGGGGTACCCGCTATGGGGCCTACATGTTAATTAAAAAATAGATTACAAGGTCCTTAAAGGGAACCTTCAGCTCCCTAATGCTAGATAGAGCTACAAAAAAAATAAAAGAAAACCTAAGAGCTGATGATTCCCTATTCTACTAATACAAAATACCCTAATAATATTCTAGATCTGCTAGAGGACAGAACCCAAAAAGGAAGAAAGAAGTTAACACTTTCAGCACCATCTTCCTACCAAAATTGTCCAGCTTATCCCCATAAATCTCATTCTCATCAACGTGCAAGAGGATCAAACTGCAAAACCAAAACAGATATAGCTAGAAAATATGCAAGATTGTAACTTATCAAAATTAAAAACTAAAAGGATAAAGAATTTGTAGTAGTCCAGCCGTATACAGCCATCCACAAAATAAAAGGATAATTGATAATTAGAAAAACATTCTAGATGCTTAAGAAAGGAGCAGCATAAGGTTTGGGACACGCAATCATCCATATTTAAATCCAAAAGCCCAATAAATAGAAATTCACATAGTAAGCTAAACTGAAAGGGATTGCTTTGCCATCTCTTACGATTAGTAGCTTTGATGTTACCGACCACCCAGGCCCCCAAAGAAGCAGAACAGTAATGAGCAAAAACACAACCATACGCATTTATCAGATCCCAGGTAAACTGAATGGAAACCAAACCATCCGTCATCCAAAGCAAGAAAAAAGATGAATTGACCCAAAATGCAGAAAACCAATTCGAATCAACCTAAAGAAAAGACAAGCAGCATGATAAGTAATATACACCATTGGTACATTTCTTGTTATTGCTCAAACCATGCCAGATCCAACAGTTTGGAGCAAAAGAAAAATCCAGGATGATGTAGAGATGATACACACATCAAAGCTGATAGTAAATAAACCAAATAACACTATTCCTGACCTACTAAGATAACAATTTGGAATCTCGTAGATCCAAAAAAAATAAAGGAAGGAGTCACACCAGACTCAATCCAGCACTTGCAATTTATGTTAAAGTAGATAGCAAAAGAACTAATCCATAAGCTATATTGGTTCATGAAAAGCATAAAAACAAAAGCCCCAATACAGTACAGTAGGTAATAATCAAAAGGACCAAAATTAAACAATTCTAACATAAGGTATACCCAAACGGTCTAGCCTAGCAAGGCCCAGCAGCTTGGGCGGAATAGATGATCTCATAAATTCCATAAATTCAGGCAAATTATAACCCAACTCAGCTAAAAAGTCGGCAGCAGCATTTCCTTTCCTATAAATGTGAGTTATAAAGAAGTTAATAAAGGATAATCACTATTTAATCTCCCTGATAATATAGAAATAAGAAGGATTAGCGATACTATTACCAGAAATAAAATGAATAACAAGCTTAGCATCCATTTCAATCCAAATATTAGTAATCCCAAGAGAAATGCATAATTGTAACCCATACTTTAAAGCCAAAATTTCAGCCATAATAGCTGTATAAAATTCAGAGGGACCCGCAAAAAAAGCAATAATATTGCCAATAAAATCTCGGATGATACCACCACTACCAGCTTTCAATCTATTAAAGGCACCATCAGTGTTAAGTTTGTAGCATCCCATATGGGGTTTAATCCATCTAACCAAAATGCTTTTAGAGGGTTGTTTAATAGAGCCCTCACCCAAAATGCCAAAATGCTTAGCAAGTTGAATGGTATTTTTGAAAAAATCTAAGGTAATCAACTTAGCCATAAATAAAGATCTTACTTTATCCTTAATCTTGATGATAATGGATGAAGCATTCATAATAATATTCTCATGCTTAGCCTCATTCCTACTCTTCCAAAGATACCAACAAATAATGGTGGGTAACACATTTCTAATATGCTTCTTGATAGGGACCACCCAGTCATGCAAGATATTAATGATGTTGTTATAATCCTTACAAAATTGAGTGGTAAATAAATTATTAAAATAAAGCCAAACTTTAAGAGAAACAAGCCCATTAGGAAAAACATGATTTAAATTCTCAATATGAAATAGCATTGACATTTAGACACAATATAGAAGCCTTTCTTCATTAAAATAGTGTCAATGGGAATATAATTGTTGTAAATTCTCCACAAAAGAATAGCGTAAGAGGAAGGAATACCTTTTTGCCAACATGAAGAGAAAATCATGGACTTAGGTTGAACAGACCTAATAGAATGCCAAACCTCGTTGAACGTGAAACTGCTATTGTTAGACTTATTAAATAAAATGCAACCTTTTTGATCAAGTTGAAGCGGCACTTTCAAAATGAGATTAATGAAAAAATCCAAAACCATGTCAGCAAGATAAGTTAAATTCCAGGAACCATCTTGAAAAAAATTAGCCACTTTGGTATGAGTGTTGAGTAAATTATCAATGGAAGAAAAACCAAGCCTGTTATCTTGCCAAAAAAAGGTGTCCCCACAACCCAAACCCCATTGAATGAAATTTTCAGCATCCATTTAATAGAACAAAGTCTTTTCTAGTTGAAAGAATCTCCATTTTTGAAAAAATAATTAAGAGGAGTTTTACCAACACAATATTTAGCAGTCATGAATTTGGACCAAAGGCTATTTTTAGACCTCAGATTGAACCAGAGTTTAAAAGAAAAACTAATGGCCATGTCACTTAAGTTATTAAAACCCAACTTGCATTACTCATGGACACCAGAACATCTACCCCAAGAGGCCCATAAAATAGCCAATTTACTGTCTTTATCCCCCCAAAGGAATTTGTTAAAAATCCTTTCAATTCTAGTGCAAATATTCTTAATAGGAGATAAAGTATGGAACAAATATATAGGAATGGAACAAAGAACACTTTAATTAAAACTAACCTTCCCCTAAAGGAAAGAAAATTAAAGGCCCAAGCAGAGAGTTTCTTTTGAACATTAAAGATAATATCCCCAAATAAACGAGATCTTTTCCTACCTCTATAAAGAGGAGTGCCTAAGTACTTAAGGGGTAATATCTTACGTAAAAAACCATACTTATCCTGAATAGAAGAGATTTTGGGATGAGTAATAGATTTTGTAGTAATAAAGCAACTTTTTATTGGATTAAAGATTAATCCACTAGCCCTTTGAAAAAGACCAAGAAATTTAAAAAGGATTTTAAGCATCTTCCTAGAGCCATTCATAAAAATAATAAAATCATCAGCAAAACTTAACTGAGACACACAAAAACCACCCCTAGTATGATATTATAAATTAGGGTTATTTTTAAACATATTATTAAGGACTCTAGAGAGAAATTTAGCAGCTATAATAAACAAAGCAGGAGATAAAGGATCCCCTTGCCTAATGCCATGAGTAGATATTTCTTTTGAATTTTTTGGGTTAATAAAAAGGCTGAATTTTTACTTACTTTATTTTCTAACCTAATGACCTCCAAATCCAGTGAAATTTAGACCTAGGCTGTAAAATATCACTAAGTTTATTATTCTCAAGTTTTTTCCCTATTCAGTGTATGTATAATTTCCTGGAATTTTTCTAAGTTAACTAGACATTGTCCTTAATTATTTTTCGAAGGTGTCACTAGTATTCAATCAAGTTTGAATCTTTGGTCATCTAACCCTGGGGCATACAAGTGCACCACAGAAATTAGATAGCCTAATTCTAAGGATTTGAAAAGTTATGAATTTTCAAAGTTTTGGATCAAAAATGGACCTATCACATTGTAAATTCACCCCATAACAATCCACTATTTGGACATATGAAAAATGCAGGGAATGAATAAAATGCTCAAAAATATTTCACCAAGAGTTGTGTCCAATTTGATCCCTAGATTATAAGAAAATTTATCAAATTTGATTTTAAATAAACCCTAATATCTTACAATCTAGTGATCAAAATACTTAGATTTTAATTTTAATAAATAGTAAGGCTCAGACCTTTCCAACGAGCCCAAGAACAATCAATTTGGTAAAAAAATTGGATTTTTTATGAATTTTGGAAGTTTTAGGAATTTAATTAATTTTTTTAATTCAATTTTTATTTAATAACCACCGGCACCAATCATTGGCAACGATTGGCACTAAGACATCGGCGGCACGCAGGATGGCTCTAGTTAGTGGACTGAAACTTAGTTCAAAATGAACTAAAATATTCAATTGCCCATAACTTTCAATCCAATCGTTAGATTTTCATGAAATTTAACATATAGAATCTAGATACCCTAATCTTTAGAAACATAGAGTCTTAAGACTCCATATATTGAGAATTGGGAGAAATCAATGATTGATCATATAACTTAAAATGAAGATAACTTACAATCCAGTGTTGGATTTTAATATTTTTGGACTTATCAAAAAGCTGAAGAAGTCCTCTACAACTTTGCTGAAAATCTCAAAAACTTTTGATGGCTAGATTTAAATCTGCTGTTGAAAGTCTTCTTTCTCTCACTATCTCTCTCTTTCTCTTTCCTAAAAGGGGTTGTGAAGCTTGGGAAAAGTGGGGAAATGCTTAGGAAAGCCTTATAGCTAGTTGGAGATGTTGGATGATCAGTCTCATGGGCTGAAGGCTTTTGGACAAGAAGTATTCAGTGAAATGAAGTAAGTCAAAGGCTTTGAGTTAAGTGTTGATATTATCCCTTCATCCCCTTAGTTTGGATGGCTATGAATGATTGAGGGAGGCTTGGATACTTTCCAAGTGTCCTTAGGATTGCTTAAAATCAGAGGAGATGGCTGGAGTTGAAAGAGATATGGAGTGCCAGTGGCATGGCCACCTAAGCTCTCATGAAAGCTAGTTTGACCATTTTGACTATTTCCTCCTCATTTATTGACTAATTTTGACTAGTAAATAGTCAAAGGGTGATGTGGTTGCAAAGGGAAAGGTCTCAAATGCTTGTAGGATGATTTGGGAGAGTTAGAAAAGAGTTGAGCTTAAAGTATGAATAGGTATATAAAGGGTTTGACCATTCATATTGATTTGACCAAGTCAATGATTAACTTTAAGTAGATTTGAACATGCTTAGGACATCCTTTGAAATGGATTTGAGGACTTGGATGGTTTGATTTGGTTACGTGAGTTGGATTGACCCATTTAACCCTTAAGGGGAAATTGGGTCAACTTAGGTTGACCTGGTCAACCAGGTTGACCCAAGACCTGGGTTTGGGCTCAACAGATTTGAAATGATATCTTGAGTCTATTGGAGGTGATCTCAAAGTTTGGAGAGTTCAATTCAATCAAAATGACTATTTAGGCCCTTAGAGGGCATTTGTTCAACCCTGGTTGACTTGATCAACCAGGTTGACCTAGGGGTTGGGATTAGGTCTAATAGGTTTATTTTAACATTTGGAGTTTAATGGGAGTAGTTCCATCCAAAGATAAGGTCATTTGATTCAAAATGACTATTCATACCCCTAAGGAGTATTTTAGTTATTTTGGATTGACCTGGTCAACCAGGCTTGACCAGGGTCTGGATTTGAGTCCTATGCACTCTTAATGATGATTAGGATGCACTGGAATAGTTTTTGGGATTTAATTCAAAAAAGGCTATGTTGGAGTTTCAAGAAAACTTCAAAATTGCCCTTTAGGGGCATTTTGGTCATTTTCACCCCTGGTCAACTGGGGGTCAAAGTGGATCTACTAAAAAATAGTTTAATGCTTAACAAGTCATAATCAAGGGTCTGAAAGTGATTAGCAGCTTTGGAGAAAGCTCTAAGATCAAAATACACTAGGTGCCAGGTCTAGTGGCATAGGCCATAACCATTTAAAGGTTTTATAGCCTTTGGATTTCAATTCAATTTTTAGGGTTAGAGACTTCAAAACGAGCTCAAATTTAGAGGGCAGACCCTAGGGACATGTCTAATCAATATGCAACTGATCGATTAGGAATGAAAGGTCATTTGACTAGGGTTTGAAAGATTTAAAAAATTACTGAAAAGGTTTTTAGGACCTAAAACCTTTAGATTTTAGTCATTTTTTCTGGATTTGAATTGGATTATGGATTTGATTACTTGAAATGAATTAATCAAAAGCCTGGGTTAATTTGAATCAGGAATGATCCTAGGGTTTGAGTTGATCTTGGATCTGTATTGGTCCTAGAGACCTCATATAAAAATGAGGTCAACATAAACATATGCACATAAGGCATCACTTTATTAGGGACTATTTCACCAAAGGCAAAATTGAGCTATATCATGTAGCTACTGAAAATCAACTTATAGATATTTTCACAAAACCACTGGTTTTTGAAACTTTTAGCACCTTAAAAACTAGATTGGGTGTGATTGATATTCATGCTTGAAAAATTATAATTCTGTAAATGAGATTGTGTATATTTTTTTTTCTAATATTTATGATTATATTTTGTTCTCTATTTTTGGTTTGACTTGTTTTGTATTTCTTTATTTTGTCTTTAATTCATCTTTTTTATTTTTTTTTGTGTTTAATGGGTCTTGTTTGGTTTATTTTAGAAAAGTATCTTGATCATCATGTGCAAATCTAAAATTCTATTTTCATTCTTAATGTACGGACTACTTTTGTACTATATGAATTATCCAAATTTTTTCATGATCTCTTTTCTAAGCTGGATAGGCAAAATTTTCATAACTTTTCATTATAATTATATAATATGAATACCTCATCATATGTACAAACATGTGGCAAAATGCTTCAGAATGAATTCATTTAGGGTTTAAGGTGGTTACTTGTTCAAAAATTGTCCTAGACGAACACCTATTCGTTTGCACGATCCACTTGTCGGTTTGCATGGGGATGAATTCAATCGGTAAGTATGATTATTATTGATAAATCATCCTGAATAAACACCTATTTACCTATAAGATCCACTTGTCAGTTTGCATGGAGATGAATTCAATCGGTAGGTATGATTATTATTGATAAATTATCCCGGACGAACACCTATTCATCTCTACGATCAATTTTGACCAAGGGTCATACGAAATGACTCATTAGAAATGTAATTTTAAGAAAAGTTTATTTCACTGCAATAACTATTCTTGACGGTTTATATTCATATGTATGAAATTTTATTTGTATTGTATGAAGTTCAAAGTCATACATACTAACCCAATTTTGTACTATACAAAATTGTTTGATTCTAATAAATTGGAAGCTGTTCTTTGAATTTATTCACAATCTCTTTAATATTCAGATTCTCTTGTGTTCAATACTCTTCAAATGGCAAGTAATACCAAACGGGTACGTCACTCCAAAGGAAGTTCATCTCATATATCTCGTATTGAACAAGATGATAACTTTCTTTCAAGTGAGAATGAATAAGCCTACGATCAGTTTGTTCAAGCAAAAATTACTCTATCCCATCTTCTTATTAAAGAAGATATAAATTTTTTAATTATGCCTTTGCTTGACTCCACTCATTTTTCTTTCATTCTCATTTTGATCTATGTATTCCACTCTGATACTTTTTATTATTTTCTTGCCAATATGAAAATGAGAGAGAAAAACATCATAATGTCCTCATATATCTTCCACCAATGTGTAGAAATCACTAAAGAGGATTTAGGCACATTTTTATATCTTAGAACTAAAGGAGTAAGGGCATATACTATGATTTCAAAAAGTGATTTTGATTGGTCTTCAGCAAATCAAACTCTTAGGGGTATACCTTCAATCCAACACTTACCCCTTATTCAACCTTTAAATCAAAATGCCATAATCATCCAGCATGTTTTAAGAATCTCTATTATTTTTAAAACTAGCGATCGAATCAATATCACTCCTTTGCTTACTATAGTAACATACTACATAATATCAAACACTCCAATTGATGAAGCTTAGTTGATTTCAGACTACATCAATAACCTTACTGACATTAGACTTCCTATTACTAGAAGGAAGAAGAATGTGGCCTTAAGATACTTGATTGCCTATATCCTTGAAAAGAAATACAATCTTGTTTATCTTGATCCCCCAAAAAATTTGTCTATCATTTACTGATGCTTCATTTTGCATTCTTTTTCACCGGGATCAAGGGGATGCGGGAGATGAGTTTGGTGAAGAAGAGGGACCTGCTCTAGCACTTATATCTGCTCCTATTCCTGGACCTGAGCATCAATTCTACTAAGATTTCATCTAGAGATTCAATCGCCTCGAGTCTCATATAGATCAACAAATTGATCATATTGAGACTCATTTGGACCAGCAGGACTATAGATACAATGAGGATATGAGTTGGGTTAGAGGATAATTTGATTCACTTAATAGTCAAGCAGCTACCATCAACAGCTACTTTACCCAATTCAGTCCTCCACAACCTCCTGCAGATCAAGATCCCCCGGAGTTTTAGTCTAGTTGTTATTATGGTATGTTTTAATAAATTAATTTCTATGATGTTACATTTAGATGCTTTAATTTTGGGTTAGTTGTATTTGCTTTATGTTTGAGTCTGTAATATTTTAAAAAAATAGTTGTTGTTGACTTATTTTATTTTTTAATCCTCTTAAATTGTCTATAAGTTACTATTGACTAATCTAAGAATATTGATCTAAAGGATGAAAATTTTAAATTTTTTGCACTACAATGTTATTTCCTTAGTAAAATTTTTTCTTTTACTCAAATTTTAAATTAAAATATAATTAGATTTAGATAAGGAGATCATCTTCATGTTCTAATAGATATTTATCTTATAGTTATGATTGTTATAAAAAGGTGACTTATTTTTCTTTTATTTTCTTGTTCAATGTGTTGATTTTATTATTATCTATTAAATTTTATTTTGTGGTTTAATCTTCCTTATACGAAAAAGTTTTTCTTTTATTTGGAAGATAATCACACAAGCTAAGATTTGCTGATTTAGGTTTTGGAAAGAATAAAATGTCAAAAAATGCATAAAATGTGTCAAATTTGAAAAGAGGCACAAAATGAGCCCAACCTAAAAAGATGCGCAATGTAAGCCAAATAAAGTTTAAAATCAAAAGATATGTAATTGAGGCAATATAACTTTCTCAACTATAGTTGATAACGAGACATAAAATGAGCCCACACTACATTTAGTTCTTTCCTCTAGATCTCTAATTCTTAGAAAAATACATGCATTAAATAATAATTTCAACTATTGAATTTGAAACTATTTGATTTTTATTCAATTATTTTTGTAATAATTATTCTATTTGATATTTCTGCTTTTTAGAACGAACATTGAACCTGGTCAACTAGTCTTATCTTATTTGTTCTTTGATTTAAAATATGTGTTTTTACATGAGGAATTTAATATTGTTCTTACAAATTTTAAAATTATTTTCCTTATCAACTTTTAAATTCGTCCATAACATCTTACATATTTAGGGGATTTCTATATTACTTATTTTTTTTCTCTTTTCTCCTCCTTTTGCTGATGTTAAAAGGGGGAGATAGTTTATGTTTATTTAAAGTCTACTTGATCTTATGTTTGTGTTTTAGTGTTTGTATTTTTGTGTGTTTGCCTGGTGTTTATGTTTTGTTGTTTGTGTTTTTATGTGTTTGTCTTATGTATTTCTTACGAGTTGGAAGATGAAATTCTTTTTTCCCATGATTTTTATTTTATTATTCATTAAGGGGGAGCTTAGGAGAAAAGAACTTTAAATTATAATTCAAATAATAATTATTTTTTCCATCATCAAAAAGGGAGAGATTGCTGCAACTTAAGAATTAAGATTGAGATTATATTTTTGATGATAAAAAAATATTATTATTTTGATAATTTTATTATTTCTCCTAGCATATATTGGATATTTCTGCTTGTTTTTATGTGTACTAACATTTCAAGGAAGTCATATACTACTCTAGATTGTTGAAGACTTCAAGTTAAGATAGAATAGGATTTCATGTACTAGGGTCTGTATATCTCTATTTTTATTTCTTGAGTATGAGCAAGTGTGATTGTAATTGAATTACCGTACACACACACACAATAACAGAGAGATAAAATTTAAATTAATTTTTTTACTAATCATATTGTGCGATATCTAATCGTATTGTACGATTTGACATAGTTTTCCACCATAATGTAATTAATCAAATCATGGCTTGAAAGTTTTTTAACAGTTAGTACTATACGATGTCAAGTCATACAGATGACTGACATAGTACAAAATTAGGTTCATTCCAAATAATACCAAATGAACACATTTATTTTTGAACTGTTCATACTGTACAATGTCAAGTCATAAAGACGACTGATAGAGTATGAAATTAGATTCATTCCAGATCATACCAAATGAACACATTTATTTTTTGAATTATTTGTACAGTACGATCTTCATTCGTACATACGAATGACAGAGTACGAAATTAGGTTTGTTCTAGATTGTATTGAATTAACACATTTATTTTTTGAACTATTCATACAGTATAATCTTCATTCGTATAGATGACTGATAGTGTATGAAACTGAGTTCATCTAAGGTCGTACCAAATAAAGCCTTAATTTTTTAAACTATTTGAACCGGACGATCCATGATCGTATAGTACAAATGTAGGATGGTTCTCTTAAAAATTTTAGTTTTTGGATAATTTTTCATGTGTTTTTTATATATAGAGTCCTAAAAAATTATCTCAATAATCCTTTGCTGTGAATTTCTCTTGAGAGTGACCATTAAGAGTGTGTTTGGGAGAAATTTTGAAAGTGAAGAGTGAGAGATCTAGTGAAGGGGAGTTGTGAGGGATTCATAAGGTTGCCCAAAGTGAAGATCTCTTTGTCTTCTTCAAGTTTCTGCCTAACTTCTTTGGAGGCTCTTGGGAGAGATCTTCAACATTGGATGAAGGTACTCTGCCTTCACCAGGAGGGTGAAAAAGGATGTGATGGTACGTTGCCATCACATGAAGAGTGTAAAAGGCGAAGGTTCTCTGCCTTCAACAGGAGGGTGAAAAAGGATGTGACGGTATGCTGCCATCACTTGGAGAGTGTAAAAGATGATGGTTCTCTACCGCACCAGGTTGGTGGAAGAGAGTTTGTAAGGTCTTCTCCGCCTTGCTGCAGGGGGCAAAATGAGAGTCACTATTATTTAGTGTAATACCTGGAGAAGGAGTCTCTAAGGAGTGGATGTAAGTCAAGTTAGACCGAACCACTATAAAATTTGGTGTTTTCTACTATTTTTATTTTTCCCACATTTTTATTTTCTATATTTAAAATTGTTGTGGTTGAAAAATGCTCTATGATAATCATTTCTATAAACAACTATATATTTCAGGATTAGTGATTTAATTTTCTAAAAGATGAAAAAAAAGTTTTTAATAATCAATTCACCCCCCCCCCCCCCCCCCTCTTGGTTAGCCTTGGGACAGTTCTATGAGGTCTAACAACCTACACGAACTTTCAGGCTTGATATATGAACCAAATATCACTAATTTGATATAAAATAATTTGAACATTTTATAAGACACTATAACAAATATCTTGATATAAAATTGATGCATAGATTATTATTCCTGCATAAACGTTTGATTTATAGATTTTGTATAAAGCTATAAATTTGGGATGAATATTGAACTATTATCATTTACTGATTATTTTCATTCATGCTGATCATTAATTTATTGATAAATTTATATAAATTTCCACAATTTCTACTAATTTGGAGTGAAATATGCATATTGATTCTTCTTGCCTTGCATTAGATATAGTTGTAGGTTTTGATAATCTACTGAGCTTATTAAGCTTATAATATGATTTTATTGATTTTAGGTCAAAGAAGGGACCCACGAGAGAGTGAGGCTAGCTGATATTAAGATTTTTAGGATTAGTTTTGTATTATGTGTTTTAGTTTTAAATTTTATAATCAAGAGTTTTTAATGATAGATTAATGTTGTAGATTAAACTCCTGGTTTTTGTACATAAATTTTTGGAAATTACTATAGAATTATAAATTGATGTACATTATTTATAATTGCTTTTGTTATACTTAATTATACTAGTGAATGATCAAATGCTCTAGTAGATTAAATAGATGATAAAAAGATATAATTATTTAAAATTAGATCTTAGGGCATCACAAAATGATATTAAAGTAATGGTTATTCAAAGAATTAAAATGTAGTCAAATCCTTAGGATTAATTAATATAAGTGGGATAGAAGTTAGGTTTTATAGATTTCAATGTTTACATATTTGATTATTTAATTGTATATATGTATATATGTTGAGTTTATATGCTTGATTGATTAGAAAGGAGAATTATATAAGTGGACAAATTGATCCAACTAATCAGGATGAACATAATAAGTAATGTGCTTTAATGGCTCCAATAACTTCTTAAATTTGGTAGTATAGCCATCCAAATTATAAGTGATACTCATAACAAACAAGGAGGAATCAAAGATAGTGATGAAGATAAGCATATATAAATGTTTCATAAGTTGAAGCCTCCATTGTTAAAGGGAACTATAGAGCCACAGTTAGCAGAGGACTAGCTTTTGAGAATAGATAAAATATTTGATAGCATAGAGTATCTTAAGAGAAGGAAAGTATCACTAGCAGTATTTTTGTTTGAAATTGAAGCAGGGAGTGGTGGATAAGATAACAATAGGAGAAATTCTAAGGAAAGATGAACATAAAGATTATTTGGGTATAATTTATTGCTATCTTCAAGAATTGGTTCATACCCACATCAGTCTGATAGTAAATATAGGAGGCTTTTATTATACTAAAGCAGGGAGAAAGGATAGTGATGCAGTATGAAGTAGAACTTACTACATTAGCCAGGTATGCCTTGTAATTGATTAATATAGCAAAGAAAAGTGGTATAGATTTCTAAGAGGATTAAAGGATGAACTAAGACACCCATTAGCACCATTAAGGATTCAAGAATTTTTAGATTTGGCTGAGGGAGCAGGTTAACATAGAATGATATAGCTATACCGCTATTCAGATAGGATATGAGTAGAAGGAGGACAACTAAAGAATTAAATACAAGCACATTAAAGAATTCTAAGAAAAGGATGAAAGTCATAGATGATAGGATACTTGAGTGTTTTAAATACGAAAAGAGATATGCTAGACATTATTTTATAATCACTGGGCAGTGCTTTAGATGTTGATAGTGAGGGCATCAGATGGTTAATTGTCCACAAAAGAGGCAGGAAGAAGGATAAGTATCGAGAACAAAATTGTCTAGATAAGCCTATAAATAGAGGATAGTTGGCTTTATGATATGCAATGAAGGATTTATAATTAGGACTGTATCTAAGAATAGGATAAATGGGAGAGCTGTGAGTTGGAGTCAAAGAGAGCCTACTTATTCTACTAAGACAACACTGGTAAGATCTCGAGTTTATAGTTAACTTCAACAAGAGAGTAGGGATACACTTAGAGGACCCAATGGTAGAAATCTCTATCCAAAGAAATTATTTTATAGAATTTATTTGATTTGATTGATAATTATTGCATACCATATTGAATGACATGCATAGATGTGTGAATGAATTGATTGATTGAGTTCATGATTGATAAATTAGTGATCAATAAACTATTTTGAATTATAGCAATTCATGGGAATTTGGTTTTAATTTAAATTAATTTGATTGAAATGAATTGATATTGCTTTGTATTAAATTTGTGATGATTTTGTCTTGATTTTCTATATTGATGGTGAAAATCTTGATAATGTCATTTTTTTAGAGGTGGGTAGAAAATATAAAATTTTAAAAGGAATTAATTTGAGAAATATGAAAAAATTGAACTGTAACATTGTACTCGCAAGTACAGCAGTGATGGGGCGCTCGAATTTAGTGTGGTGGCATTATGTGCTCTAATCTATGATAATCAAGAATTCGACATGTAGCATTGTGGCGCTGTGGCGTGTAGCACTATAGGATGTTTATACATACATATAATGTTACATGTATTACATGTATAACATTACTCAACACTTTAAACATGTGTCAACCCCTGATTGGCAAGAAAGCTCAGATGGAAGATTCATCTCTGGGCAAGTGATGCAGTGCTAAGTATGCACTAGGTGAGTGCGTACATGGAGAGTTCAATGATTTTAGTATGTCTGCAAGTTGGTGTGATGTTGGACAAACTCTATAGTGGGAGACTAGTTGGGAATTACTATCAACTCTTGTAGTCTTGGATCACCATGAGGGAATGGATGAGTGTATTGAAGTAGCCAACATAAGAAACTATGATAGGTGTTAGTAGTACAAGTAGTGAGCCCAAAGTGAGAGCCTTCTTGTAGTTGAGCTTGAATGAGGGGATGACAGCTTTGAGGTGAGAGCAACTGAGGTAATGGAAAGAGGTGATCTGCTTGCCTAATGATTATCCTTGACTCACCTTGCTTGGGGCAAACTCCTTAGTTAGTTTAAGCAAGTGTCTAAGCATGGTTTTGAAAACTGGACTTCCCTGATTGGTTCGACTAGTTCAGCCATGAACCTGTTTGTTTTTATTGGAGTAAATAACTTAATTGAAGTTCTCATATTCATAACACTAAGTAAGATTAAAGCAAGACTTCTAGGTGTGTTAGAGTAAACAACTTAATTGAAGTTCTCATATTCATAACACAAACATTATTATTTTTTCAATAAATTTTTAAATTAATTTTTTAATAACATGAATAATATTTTTTTGTTTAATCATAATTACTTATTTATCTATTTAATTTTTTTAATTATATTAATAAAATTAATTCTATATATTTATTAATTATAAATAATTTATAGTTGTAAGTTTATAATATTAATTTAGTATATAATTATAGTTGTAAATTTTATCTAAATATATAATATTAATTAACAAAAACTTATATTAAATTTCTAAGTTTATATGTGAACGAAATTTATTTTTTAATCCCAAATTTATATGATTACATAACTATTACATATTATTATTTTATCTTTTATTTTGTATTTAAAGTTTTTAATATTCATTACATCATCTAGTTTAACCGTGGGTTCAACACTAATCGAACCATTAACCTTGAACCTCTACTTTTTTCATTTTGATGTTCGATCCAATTATCACAACCTTGGAGGTATGTAACCCGCTCAAAATGAATTGCTTCAAGCCTTTTGATTTGCTGAAAAAATAAATGTGGAATAAAATGAATGTACTAGAAAATGAATCTAATGTATTTAAATTATTTTGATATTATTTGGATGGTGTAAAATAAATGCATGTAATTATTTTTTTATTTGACTTGAAGTAAAATGATTGCAATATAAAGTCCAATGATTATGGTGGCTAATGGTTGAAGGTGGTGACAACTGATAATAATGGCTGGGGGTGATGATGGGTTTTGATGGTCGGTATGGGTGGCGACAATTTACGGTGGGTAGCAATGGGCTATGACAAATGGCAGTGAAGGTTGGTAGTGTCAATGGAGTGGCCATAGATAATGGAAGACTCATGTCTTTTACACTTCATCAGTTAGGGATTCTATTGAGAGAGAGTGCAGGATTCTAGTGAGAGATAGTAATTTTCAAAAGAAAAATTCCCTCGGTTTCTTCCTCCGATATGGCGACGGATGGTCGCCATCCATCCACCGGATACTCCATCTCTAAATCAACGGAGGAGTTCCGTCCTCAAGTTGGTGGTGCTAAAGGGTATCCTCGTCCTAATTTAAAGCATGGAGTCTGTTTGGCAGTGGAGGTTTTCAACGGGTCTTCTTGTGGTTCTTCTATAAAGGGGTTTCACGATAGATTGTTCAAAACTAAACCCCTGGTGATTAATGAAGGTGGTGGAGCTTTGGTCAAGAAGGTGGTCCCTTGGGTAGGGAAGGGTAATGAAGCGATTACTGATTTTGGTTTCAAGAGCCCAAAAGTTCCAGGAGTTTTCTCTGCAGGGAAAAATGAAGATTGTAGCAATTTCGATGATGGAGCATCTTCCTTGACGGATTGGAAGATTCAATTCAATAGATTTGGGAGCCATGCCCCATGTTCTAAAGTAGAGAATATGAAGGGTATTAAAGAAAGGGTTATAATTCATGATAGCTGCTCTGATAAGGGTGATGAAGTTGATGTCAATAATTTTATTTCTATTATTGTCGTTAATAATGAGGATGTTCTTCTGAAGGATGATCACAATGTAGTCTGTGATTGTAGTTCAGGCTAATTGGATTTGTTTGATAAGGGTACCAATACATCGGCTGTGCCGAACTCAAAGGATCATGTTGGTAATGATTTGCTGAATGTTTGGACCAAGAAGCCTAATATCAGGATTGATAATCTTGATTTTCAATCCTGTTTAACTGATGATGGCCAAGCTATGAAGATGAATGAGGATAAAGAAAGGTTGAATATTTTGAAGCTGCAGAAGTCAATTGTGGTGAAGGTGGTTGGAAATAATATTCTATTCCAAGTGATCAGTGTTGAATTGCGTAGAAAATGGGCTCGGCTTGGTAAATTCCATCTTACCATATTGGGTTTGGGTTGGGTCCTTATGCTTTCAATGAATCTGAGATGGTAGAGGCTGTCTTGTCTGAAGGAACTTAGTATGTGAATGGGCATATTATTGGTATTGATAAGTGGTCACCAAGCTTTTCTCCAGTATCATTGAAGGGGTTATCTGCTCTGGTGTGGATCAGGATGCTGTATTTACCATTGCAGTGTTGGGATGAAGTTAATATTTGTAAAATTGCTTCCCAAGTTGGCAAACCATATATGTTAGATGGCAATATGTTCTAGTGGGGGAGGAGAGAGTTTGCTAGAGTTTTTGTTCATATTCTGTTGGATAAACAACTTCCCTTGGGTGTTTGGGAAGAAGGGAGCTCTGGTAGGTTTTTTCAAAAAGTTGAATACGAAAGGATCTCTAACTTCTGTTTTAAATGCAAAAAAAATGGTCACTTGAGTAGTAGGTGTATTGATTTAAGTGTCGTAGGGGAGCAGGTTGTTGGATCGAAAGGTATTCGTGCTGATGGTATGGATGCTACGGTTGGTTGTTCTAAGGTGAATGTTGCAACAGGTGGCGAAGATGATGGTTATGCAAAGCAAAATTCTAGCTGTGAACCATGGATCTATGTCAATTATGGTAAAGATAACTTGAAGAACTCTAGGAGGCATAGGAGGGCTTTCTTACCTGGCCATTTTTCAAAGGTGAATGAGAATTTGAAGGCTTCTTCTGGTGATGAGGGTAAGAAGGTTGGAATGGATGGTGAAAGAAATGGTTCTGATCAGTTAAAGATTGGTAATGTGCTTAACCCTGTTCCTGGCCCAGCTTTGATGGCTGGTGTTATTGAAGGAAAGGATTCGACTGGTTTTCATTTAGGTTTGGTTGCTGGACTTGCGGAGGACGTTGGTGGTAAGTTGGCTTCTTCTTCTCTTATTCAAAATGTTAATAAATTTGGAGTGCTTGTGGATGTTAGTGAGGAGCTAATTCCTATCACGGTGACGGAGTATGAGGTAGGTGAAGTGGTTGATTCTGTGGAAGTTGGGTTGGGAGAGGGGGACTCTCCTAAGGAAATTTGTTGGATGGGGATGGTTTTAGTGAAGGAGGTTCATCTTCTATTAAAAGGTTACTGGCTAAAGAACTTAAAGGATTGGGTCCTATTAAGTTATCTTCTAGAAGCAGAAGAAGGGAAGTGGGAAAGAAAGATAGTGCGGGGGCTGTTTCCCCTTCTATTAGATAAATGTCTACAATTGCTTTTTGTAATTGTAAAGGAGCTAAGAAGAAGCAAGCTTCTCTATACCTTAGGGAGTTTGTTAAGGAATTCGAAGTTTTTTTTGTTGGGTTGTTGGAAACTAAACTTACTTCCATTGATAGGAAGGGGGTTGATATGCTTATTGGAGTAGACTGAGACTTTTATTTCATTCCTTCTGATGGTTTATCAGGTGGAATTTTGGTGTTGTGGAAATCTAAGTTATCTTCTTTTAATACCTTGGATTATTTTTCCCAGGGTATAATTGGTGATCTTGATATTCATAATAAAGGGGTTTGGCATATTTCTACTGCTTATGGGAGTACGGATATTAATAATAGAAGGGAACTTTGGAGGAAGGTTGAACAGTATTCTTCCAAAGATTTACCTTCAGTGGTGGGTGGGGACTTTAACTATTTTTTAGGGAAGGATGATAAGAGGGGAGGAAAAAGATTTTGTTTTTCCCAAGGTCCCAAGGAGATGAAGGCTTTTCTCACTAATAATGGCTACCATGATGTTTGCTTCATTAGGCCCAGATTCACTTGGTGCAACAATAAGGTGGGGGGTGCTCGTATCTTGGCGAGATTAGATAGATGTTTTATGAACTCTTTGGTAACTGATTATTCTCAATTGGTGGGGGTAATGCATCTTGCAAGGGTGGCTTCTGATTATTGCCCCATTTTGGTTAATTTGTTGAAGGATAATTCTAAGGTGAAGAAGATTACCATATTTGAAGATTGTTGGGCTTCTTATCACGCTTCGTTTGCTGTTGTTGCCAAGACTTGGGCTAGGAAAGCTGTAGGTAGCTGTTTGGAAGTTCTTAGCATCAAGTCTAGAAGGTCTTTAAGAGCTTTATTCTTCTAGATTAGAGCTAAGCTTCAAGATCTCAATATCTTGAAAGATTGTCTTAAGAAGGAAATCATGGAGTTGCAATTGGAGGAAGCTAATGAAGGTAGTCTTTTGGTGGAGAAGATTGTGGTTCTTAGATCAAAGGTGAATGAACTTAATTGTACCTTAACAAGACTAAACACTTGGTGGAGGCAACGTGCTAAGGTGAAATGGCTGGCGAAAGGGGATCTTAATTCCAGATTCTTTCATTCCTTTGCAAATGCAAGAAGAAATTCCAATTGGGTTCATAAGATTAAGGATGGTTATGGTAATATGGTGGAAGATCAAAAGCAGATTGAAGATGTCTTTATTTTGTATTTTAACAACAAAAGGCGCCACAGGGATTGCTCATTAAATGGTTGGCCTCCCCCTTTGAGGATGCTGAATAAAGACGATAAAGGCTTTCTTGAGGTGGAAATATCTTGGGAGGAAGTTATGGGAGTGGTGAATCAGCTTGGTGGATTTAAATCTCCAGGTATGATGGAATCTCTTGTTCTTTCATTAAAATTTATTGGAATATCATTAAGTATGATGTTTGGAATGCCATTTATCAATTCTTCTCAACCGGTGTTATGGATGCTAATTGGAAGGAGACTTTAGTTGTGCTCATTCCAAAAGTGGAGAATCCTTTGGTCCCGTCGAATTTCAGGCCTATAAGCTTATGTAAGTCTATTTATAAAACTATGGCTAAAATCTTATTGAACAGAATGTTAAGCTTGGTTCCAAAACGCATTTCTGAAGAGCAAGCAGCTTTTTTTAAAGGTCGCTCTATTTCATAGCATTTGTTGATAGCTCAAGAAGTTTTCCACAAATTCAAAATTTCAAAATCATCAAAAGGATTAGTTTCTTTCAAGATTGACATGGAGTAGGCTTACGATAGTGTGGGTGCTCTACTTTGAAGCAAGTCCTTCAGTATTTTGGTTTTCCCGGTAAGTTTTCAAATTTGATTATGGAATGTGTGGAATTTCCTAGTTTCTCTATCTTAGTCAATGGGAGTTATTCAAATTGGATCAAGCCTAAGTTTAGGTTTCGGCAAGGATGCCCCTTGTCACCATTTCTTTTTATTCTTTGCTCACAATTGTTATCTAATGCATTGGCTCAAAGAGGGGATGACATTGGAATTCAAATTCATTCAAATAGTCCAAGGATTTCACATTTGTTATATGTAGACGATATTGTGATCTTTTCTGATGCTAGTATTAAGATGGTGAAGAAGGTCATGAGTATCTTATTAGATTTTTGTAGTTGGACGGGCCAAAGTATAAATTACCAAAATCTGTGGTGCTCTTTGGGAAATCTGTGAAGAAGAGGAAGAGGAGGGTTATCTCCCAGTTGATGGGCCTGTGAATGGTTAAGGAGATGAATTATTTGGGGGAGAAAATTTGCATTAAGGAGAATTGTGGGTGCTGATTTCAGCTTTCTTCTTGAAAGGTCTATGGGGAAGCTTAATGCTTGGGGTAATAAGCATATTTCCTTGGCGGGAAAGTTGATGTTGGTTAAATCAATTATTTTGTCACTTCCTATATTTCTAAGTACTCACTCCCTTGTTCCTAAGGGAATCCTTTCAGATATTGAAAGATTGTGCAGGGATTTTATTTGGCACAAACAGGATGGAAAAAATGGACTCCATTATGTGAGTTGGGAGGTCTTATTGAAAGTCCGAATAGGTTGTTAGACCTATTGCACACATCCCTAGGCTAACCAAGAGGGGGGGTGAATTGGCCTTCTTCTTCTTTTTTTAAATGCTGAATATTTCAAAAAAATGTAATGCTAATCGTACAGTACGATATAAATTCGTATAGTACGAACAGAGATAATTTTTTTTTGCTCTTTTGTTCAACACAGAAATTCAACCACTGAGAAATTATACTGCGGAAAAATAAAAATGCAGAAAATAAACAGTGAACAGAAAACACCAGAATTTATAGTGGTTCGGTCAAACATGACCTACATCCACTCCCTAGAGACTCCTTCTCTAGGTATTGCACTAAACTCAAGTGTCTCTCCTTTTGCCCCCACAGCAAGGCGGAGAAGCCTTCACAAACTCTCTTCCACCAACCCCGGTGCGGCAGAGTACCGTCATCCTTTTCACCCTCCAAGTGCGGCAGAGAACCGTCGTCATTTTCACCCTCCAAGTGCGGCAGAGAACTGTCATCTTTTTCACTCTCCAAGTGCGGCAAAGAACCGGAATTCTCTCGAACAATCCTCTTGCAAAAGCCTCCAAGGAACTAAGAAGATGCTTGAAGAACAAGTAAAATAAATCCTCTCAATTGGATAACCTTGTGAATCTCTTCACACTTCTCTCTTGAAAGATTTCTCTAAACTCACTCCCAAACACTCTCCCAATCACTCTCCTTTCACTTCCCAAAAGAATTTTCGCAGAAGGATCTCTCCTTCAAACAGTTTTGAGTCATTTTTATACTTGGGACAGAAAAAATCATCCAAAAACTGAAATTTCAAGTTAAGTCCGTGTCGATCGTCCCGGATGATATCAGATCGTACAGTATGAATAGTTCAAAATATCATTCATTTCGTCTCGTACCCAAGCTTGGACGAATTGAACAGTGAGCTTCGTACGAACAGTCATCCCGTACGAAAGCTTGGATGAACCAAACAGAGAGCTTCGTACGAACATTTTATCTCGTACGAACGCTTGGACGAATCGTTCAGTAAGCTTCGTACGAACATTTCGTCCCGTATGAACGCTTGGACGAATCGATCAGTAAGCTTCATACGAACATTTCGTCCCGTACGAACGCTTGGATGAATCGATCAGTGAGCTTCGTACAAACATTCGTCCCGTATGATAAGCTTGGACGAATCGAACAGAGAGCTTCGTACGAACATTTTGTCCCGTACGAAGACATGAACGAACCCAATTTTAAGCAGTTCGTACAGCAAAACCCATGTACGAAACAGTATTCTTACTGTACGAATATGACTTAGAAAAACATTTCTAGGCATGCGGGTTCTTTATGGAGGACACATTCTACAGATCATCCCGTATGATATCAAATCGTACTGTACGATCAGTTTAAAAAATTAAACTTTTTACTCCCCCATTATGTGTGTGTGCACAGTTATCCAACTTACAATCACACTCTCTCAGACTCAAGAAAAAGAAAATTTATAGACTTCATTTACAGTGAACAAATGAACTTGAAGTCTTCAACAATCTAGAGTGTGAATTTCCTGAAAATTACTTTAGTACACACAACACAAAAAACTCAAATATATGTTAGAAGATGAATTAGACAAACAATAAGCTTTTGTAATCATCAAAAATCTAAATAACATAAACTTGGATTAGAATTCACATGAACAAACCGATTCACCCAAATCACAACAATCTCCCCCTTTTTTATGATGGCAAAACAACTATTATTTGAAATGGAATACATAAAACAATAAATCTTTTAACATCCACTAAATGTACTCCCCTAAATAAAAGAACTACACTCCCCCTAAATAAAAGATCCCTAAAGTGACTCATCCTATCCCTAAGCTCCCCCTTAAAGACTAATCAAGATATATGAGGATAGAGGATTTTACATAGAATACACAATGGAAGGGAAGGAAAGAGTGGAAAGAGTGTAGAAATGATAACACAAACACAAATAGCACAAACACATATACATAACATACAGAATAACACATACAAAACACCACATAATATACATAAGTCAAACAATAAAAACTCTTCCCCTTTTGCCAACAGCAAAAAGGTCACTTAAAAGTAGTTGAGAAGAGGAATAATGTTAAATGAAGTTTAACTACAATATTCAATTGAGATGCAAATCCTAAATTCTCAAAAAAATGTTAGATTGCATAGTATGTTAAGGAGAAGAAAAGTTGATCTTAAGTAGTAATGTATTAGACATATTACCAGTCTCAATTTTGTAGAGAAGATGAGATAACATTACCAAAATTCTAAGTCTACAGTGATAATTATTGATTAGTGAAAATAGAGAAAAAATGCTAAAGGAAAGAAAATTTGGCGACTTTGCGCATCTTTTCAAAATGTAGGCTAATTTTGTGCCTTATTAAAATTTGGTGACACTGCGCATCTTTTATTGTATGACACACTTTATGTGTCTTTTCACATTTGGCGCCATTGCGCATCTTTTCTTGTGTGGCACATTTTGTGTATCTTTTCAAGCTTTGCTTTAAATGTAAGATTCTTTCAAGAACATTATCTCTTAGTCACAAATACAATAATAAACACAAAGATTTAGACAGTGAGAATAATGTTAAAACATCAAAAATACACTAATTTAGACTGAATAATACATGTCTAAATAAGATTTAAGTAAGATTTCTAATCCACACCAAATATATAATGAAATCTAAAAAAATTGAAAATTTAAAGTTATGCATAGTATTTTCAATTGTAATTTGAACTCAAATAACATTCTAGATCAATAATCAACTATAGTTAAGTGAATTGAAGGGGAAAAAAATACAACAAGGCCATTCACTAACACAAAAAGAATAAGCACAGAAACACTGGAACATTTCATTACTAGACAATTTATAACATACAACATAGTAAGTTATACATTGAAGCACATCTTTAAAAAAACATGCTTTTATATCCAAAACAAAAACTCACCACAACATAAAAACAGCCTAAAACAAACAAAGAGTAACACAATCACATCCAAACTAAATCATAACAAATCAAGCTAGAACTGAGAAGGGCCCTGATCTGGAGGAGGTGGTGGAGCACCAAATAATGCAAAGTAGCTGTTCAGAGTAGCAATATTTGTGTTTACAGCATCAAACTGATCATCCTGCCTCTTCAAATGAGCCTCCATGTCATCAAACCTTTGGTCCATTCTATCAAAACGTTGGACCATATTTTGATAGAAATCCTGTGAAGGTCCAGATGTAGTTGAGGGTGCACCTGAAGGAGCAGAAGCTGAAGGAGGCTCATCATCTGAGTTGTCTGCTGTACCCTCTTTCTCAAATAACGCTCTAAAGGAAGCGTTAGTGAAGTACAGTGGGAGTTCAAAAGGACCGGAAGGATGAACTAGGTTGTACTTCCTCTCTAGAATGTAACACACAACATGTCCTAAAGCAATATTTTTCTTCCTCTTTACACTAGCCAAACCAATATCTGAAAGATAATAGATGTAGTCTAAAATCAATTGTGCTTCATCAATGGGTTGACCAGTCATAATCAGAAAAGTGGCTGAGGAAAGAAGTGGAGTCATATTAACCGTATCTCCTGCTTTAGGGATAATTGATGTCCTAAGCACATGTTGTATTATCCTTGCATTTTGATTCAATGTATCTACCCGGGAGACATGTGTGGGTGTGCTTACACCTCTAAGAACTCGATTAATTTCTGACCAACCAGTTTCATGTCTAGTGGAGAAGGTATGAGCTCTAACCCCTTGAGTTCTAAAATGAACATATTCCCCTAGGTCCTCCTTGGTTATCACTACTTTTTGCTTGAGTACAAAAGATGAAATGACTGAGTGATCCTGATTAAAGGTCATGTTGGCTAGGAACACATGAAATAGATCCTTATTGAAGGCATAAATCAAGGTCAAAAGATGAAATGACTGAGTGATCCTGATTAAAGGTCATGTTGGCTAAGAACACATGACATAGATCCTTATTGAAGGCATAAATCAAGGTCAAGAGAAAAGAAAAGTGGGTCGAGTCAAAGAGGGGCATAACTGCAAAATATATATTTTCTTGCAGTAAAATGCGGGAATGAGTAACCTTAGATGCTGCATACCTAAGGTATGCTTCCTCATTCTCTTCACTAAGAAAGTTATCATCCCAGTTCCTTCTAGATGCTGGAGCCCTAGCAACCTGTGCCCTTTTTCCACTGCCAGACATTTTCTCTCAAGGCTCTAAAGGTTCTAGATAGAAAGTGAAATGAAAGAAAATGACCCGCCTTTATATAGAAAAAATCTGCTATCGTACTGTATGAATCAAGTTCGTACAAGACGAACCATGATTCGTCCGGGATGAATGAAAGTTCGTCCGAGACGAACGAAAGCAGTCAAAATGAAACAGTTTTTCGTAAACTGCTCGTCCCGAGGCGTCCTTTCGTACAGGCTTTTTGACTTCCTGATCGTACAGACGATAACGTGTTCATCCGGGACGATCAGAAAAATTAAGTTCGTTCAGGCGACGGTTAGGTTCGTCCCTCACGTGAAACGACATGTGGATCGTACAGACGAATGACGTATTCATACGTACGATCACCAATAATAACTGCTCCTAACCGTGTTTCTTCTCCGTTCGTACAGACGAAGTGTGGGTACGTTGATGTGATCATACAGTATGATTACATATCGTACAGTATGAATAGACACTATAAACTCCTATCACTTCAAAAACTTGCATGCCTTTCAACATTCAAACAAGGAACAAAAACACAACAATGAAAATAAATCAATGAACAAATTAACAAACACAAACAAATAGAAATATATTTACAGAAATTTCAATCAAGTATTTAGATCTATCACACCTAGCCTTATTCTCAACATGCTAAATGTGTCAAAGGCTAAGGGTTTTGTGAATATATCTGCAAGCTGATCTTTAGTAGTCACATGATGTAGTTCAATTTCTCTTTTCGCTACATGATCTCTTATAAAATGATGCCTTATGTCAATATGCTTGGTTCTAGAATGTTGAATAGGATTCTTTGAAATACAAATGGCACTAGTGTTGTCACAAAATATTGGAATGGTGCCAACTACTAATCCTAAGTCACTCAATTGTTGTTTCAACCAAAGCACCTGTGCTACACAACTCCCTAAGGCAATGTACTCTGCTTCAGCTGTAGAAAGTGCTACTGAATTTTATTTTCTACTGGACCAAGATACTAATGAATTTCCAATAAATTGACATATTCTAGAAGTACTTTTCCTATCCACCCTACAGCCTGCAAAATCTGAATCTGAGTATCCAATTATATCAAAAGAAGAACTGTTCTTAGGATACCAAATTTCTAAATTTTGAGTTCCCAAAAGATATCTTAAGATCCTTTTTACTGCTGTCAAATGTGATTCTTTTGGCTCAGCTTGAAATCTAGCACATAAGCATACACTAAACATAATGTCAGGTCTGCTAGTAGTCAAATAAAGCAAAGATCCAATTATTCCTCTAAACTTCTTTTGATCAACAGATTTTCCCTTTAGATCCTTATCTAATAGGACTGAGGAACTCATGGGTGTAGTGACTGGTTTAGCATTATCCATTTCATACTTTTTGAGGATTTCTTAACATATTTAGATTGACAAAGAAAAGTCCCTTCCTCATTTTGCTTTATGCTAAAGCCAAAAAAATAAGTCAAATCACCCATCAATCTCATCTCAAATTCACTAGTCATTATTTTTGAAAATTCATCACATAGAGTTTTATCAGTTGATCCAAAGATGATATCATCCACATATATTTGTACAATGAGTATTTCATTTTCAAGTCTTTTCATAAACAGAGTGGTATCCACACTTCCTTTAACAAATGATCGGTTTAATAAGAAAGTGCTTAACCTCTCATACCATACTCTAGGTGCCTGTTTTAGTCCATATAATGCCTTTTTCAATTTGAAAATATGATTAGGGTATTTAGAATTTTCAAAGCCTGGAGGTTGCTCAACATACACATTCTCTTTTATCACCCCATTTAGAAAGGCACTCTTAACATCCATTTGGTACAATTTAAAATCTTTAAAATAAGCAAAGGCTAACAAAACTCTTATTGCTTCAAGTCTTGCTACAGGGGCAAATGTTTCCTCAAAATCAATTCCTTCAATTTCATTATACCCCTTAGCTACTAATCTAGCCTTATTTCTCACAATTACTCATGAATCATTCATCTTGTTTTTGAACACCCACTTAGTCCCAACTACACTTTGATCTTTTGGCCTTTCCACTAATTCCCAAACATCATTTCTCTTGAATTGATTCAACTCCTCTTGCATGGCCAAAATTTAAAATTCATCCAGAAGTGCTTGTTCTATATCGTGGGTTCTATCATTGAAATAAATGCTGAATGATTCACTTCTTTTCTCAAAACATGCCTAGTCCTAACTCCTTCACTTGATTCACCTAAAATCAATTCTTTTAGATGACTCCTTACAAATTTCCATTCTCTAGGCAATTGGTTTTCCTCTTCTTTTTCAACCCTTTCTTCAACTTTTTGATTTTCAAGTTTTTGGGTTATCACCTTAACCTTATCTTCATCATCTTAGTCCCTTTTCTATCATAGGATTCATCAAAAACAACATGTATGGTCTCTTCAACTACCAATGTTCTCTTATTAAAAACTCTATAGGATTTTCCAACACTTGAATATCCTAGAAAGATTCCCTCATCTGATTTCAGATCAAATTTTCCTAGAAGAGTTTTATCATTATTATGAATGAACACTTTACATCGAAAAACATGTAGATGCGAGAGGTTGGGACTTCTACCTTTAAGAAGTTCATAGGGTGTCTTATTCAATTTAGACCTTATGTACACCCTATTTAATACATAACATGCTGTACTAACTGCTTCAGCCCAAAAATATTTAGGAAGTGAATATTCTGCCAATATGGCCCTAGTAGTTTCAACTAATGTCCTGTTCTTTCTTTCTACAACTCCATTTTGTTGAGGTGTCCTCGGTGCTGAGAAGTTGTGTTCAATTCCAAGAGATTTATAAAAATCATTAAACATTTCATTTTCAAATTCTCCCCCATGATCACTTTGGATACTAACTATTTTAAAATCAAGTTTTCTCTGAATCCAAGTGGCAAAATCTCTGAACTCATCAAATGATTCACTCTTATGATTTAAAAATCTAATCCAGGTGAATCTAGTATAGTCATCCACAATAACATACCCAAATCTTTTTTCTCCTAAACTTAAGGTACTAACAGGTCCAAATAAATCCATGTGAAGAATTTTTAGGGGCTTGCTAGTCCTAATTTCCTTGATAGAATTGAATGAGGATCTCACTTATTTTTCTAGTTGACATGCATCACACAAGTGAGCTTTAGTAAAATCTAATTTGAGCACTCCTCTAACTAGTTGCTTTTGAGTAATTTTCCTAAGATTTTTCATGCTAACATGACAAAGCCTTTTATGCCACAACCATGATTCATCAGATACAGTTTTCAAACACAAGGCAGTAGATGGTTTAACAGAATTAAAATCTAGCATGTAGACATTGTTCACCCTATCACCATTCAAAATAACAGTTCGATTTAGACTAATAACAAAACTTGTAGGTAAAAACTTAATATGATAGCCCTTGTCACATAATTGACTAATACTCAACAGATTATGTTTCAAGCCTTCAACTAACAGTACATTTTCAATAACAAAATTTTCTGAATTTCCAATTATACATGTACCTACCACTCTCTTGGTGGTATTATCTCCAAGCGTCACCTTGCCTCCATTCCTGGCTTCCAGCGATATAAATTGATTTGTATCTCCGGTCATATGCTTTGAGCATCTGCTGTCTAGGTACCAAATACTCTCACGAGGTCTTCTGTGAGAGTGTTTCTGCAAAATAATCAAACGTTAGCCTTGGGAACCCAAACAAGTTTGGGTTCACCTCTTGACAACTTTAAACCAGATGCATGTGTGATATGCTGTGGTTTATGCACCTTAGGTCTCCATACTAAATGTGTTCTATACTTCAAAGTACAGGTATGGGAAATATGTCCTAAACTACCACAAGAAAAACACTTTATCCCTCGAAAGCGATTCACTAATCTATTCTTTCTAAAAATTTTCTTTTTAGATCTTGAGTCAATATTCTTGTGGTAAGATTCATGAAACTCTTCAAGTTTAGGTGATATTTTATTTTCCTTAAGTGCTTTAATCTGAACTTCAAGATAAGCATTGACACTTTCTAAAATCAAATTATCAATTTTCAACTCATGCTCTCTAGAATCCGATTCATCCATAAAAGTCTTAAAATCTTTTTCAAGTTCAGCATTTGATGATTTTAAAAGATTATGCTGTTTGTTTAAATCATCATACTCATCCAACAAAGTCATGTGGTTGCTGTCAATTAATGCATGATCTTTTCTAAGGATCTCATAATCTTTCTGCAGCTCTATATAATCCAAATTTAACTTGGTGTGCAGTTTCTTAAGTTTCCTATATGCAGAGTGTATGCGTTCAGAAACTTCAAATAATTCTTCATAGCTTAAATCACATATCTCATCCTCATCTGAATGGTCAAGATTATCAGCCATTAAGCACAAATTGGTAACTTCCTCTTCTGGTGCTGTTTCTGATGAATCTGAAGCTGAGTCCGCCTAGAAAGCTCGTTGTGCTCTCTTTTTACCCCTTCTATCCTTTGGTTTCTCCTCGGTCTTCTCCTTGCTAGGATTTCCTTTGAGATTGGGACATTCTGTCTTGATGTGTCCTGGCTTCCTGCACTCATAGCAAATGACTTCATTTGAAGCCTTAACATTCTTCTGGAACTTACCCTTGTTCCAATGCTGGCGTCTTCTCTGCTTCCTTTTTAGGAAACTTCTAAATTGCCTCATCATCAGGGCAATATCCTCTTCATCCTCAGGTAGTGACTGATCACTTTCAAAGTCATCTACCTTTAAAGCAATGTTCTTCTCCTTTCGTTTCTCACCTGCATCAATCTGTCTTTGAGTCACCGATTGCTCGTAAGCAATTAGTGATCCAAGAAGATTGTCAACGGAATAAACATTCAAATCTTTAGATTCAGTTATTGCAGTTATCTTTGCATCATATGCAGGAGGTAAACAACGTAATATCTTGTTAACTTTCTCTAGATTTGTCAGCTCCCTACCTAAAGCATGCAATGAAGTGGCTATGTGTGTAAAATGAGTGTACATGTCAGAAATTGATTCATTCTATTTCATGTAAAAAAGTTCATAGTCGTGCAAGAGAATGTTCAATCTAGTTTGTTTCACTTCATTAGTACCTTCATATGTGATGCAAAGTCTATCCCAGATTTCTTTTCCTGATTTACAGGAAGACACACGCATGAAATCTTCTGACTTTAAAGCACAAAAGAAACTATTCAAACACTTAACATTCAGTTGAGCTAATTCACGTTCTTCTACAGTCCAGTTTGCAAAAGGTGTTTGAACTCTTATTCCATCTACAATCCTAGTAGGTTCAGTATAACCATTATAAACTAACATCCACATGCGATAATCAAGAGATTGCAGAAAAGTAGACATGCAAGTTTTCCAAAAATCAAAAGGGATATTATCAAATAACGGTGGTCTAGTGATCGAGTATCCTTCCATAGTATTTCTATTTCCAAAATTAGCCATGATCGAAATTTCAAACAGTATTTAAAACAGCTATTTTGAAATTGGCTCTAATACCACTTGAAAGTCCGAATAGGTTGTTAGACCTATTGCACACGTCCCTAGGCTAACCAAGAGGGGGGGGGGGTGAATTGGCCTTCTTTTTAAAAAAAAATGCTGAATATTTCGAAAAAATTTAATGCTAATCGTACAGTATGATATCAATTCGTACAGTACGAATAGAGATAATTTTTTTTTGCTCTTTTGTTCAACACAGAAATTCAACCACTGAGAAATTATACTACGGAAAAATAAAAATACAGAAAATAAACAGTGAACAGAAAACACCAGAATTTATAGTGGTTCGGTCAAACACGACCTACATCCACTCCCTAGAGACTCCTTCTCTAGGTATTGCACTAAACTCAAGTGTCTCTCCTTTTGCCCCCACAGCAAGGCGGAGAAGCCTTCACAAACTCTCTTCCACCAACCCCGATGCGGCAAAGTACCGTCGTCCTTTTCACCCTCCAAGTGCGGCAGAGAACCGTCGTCCTTTTCACCCTCCAAGTGCAGCAGAGAACCGTCATCTTTTTTACTCTCCAAGTGCGGCAGAGAACCAGAATCCTCTAGAACAATCCTCTTGCAAAAGCCTCCAAGGAACTAGGAAGATGCTTGAAGAACAAGTAAAAGAAATCCTCTCAATTGGATAACCTTGTGAATCTCCTCACAATTCTCTCTTGAAAGATTTCTCTAAACTCACTCCCAAACACTCTCCCAATCACTCTCCTTTCACTTCCCAAAAAAATTTTCGCAGAAGGATCTCTCCTTCAAACAGTTTTGAGTCATTTTTATACTTGGGATAGAAAAAACCGTCCAAAAACTGAAATTTCAAGTTAAGTCCGTGTCGATCATCCCGGACAATATCAGATTGTACCGTACGAATAGTTCAAAATATCGTTCATTTCGTCTCGTACGCAAGCTTGGACGAATCGAACAGTGAGCTTCGTACGAACAGTCGTCCCGTATGAAAGCTTAGACGAACCAAACAGAGAGCTTCGTACGAACATTTCGTCCCGTACGAATGCTTGGACGAATCGATCAGTAAGCTTCGTACGAATATTTCGTCCCGTACGAACGCTTGGACGAATCGATCAGTAAGCTTCATACGAACATTTCGTCCCGTACGAACGCTTGGACGAATCGATTAGTGAGCTTCGTACAAATATTCTTCCCGTACGATAAGCTTGGACGAATCGAACAGAGAGCTTCGTACGAACATTTCGTCCCGTATGAAGACTTGAACGAACCTAATTTTAAGCAGTTCGTACAGGAAAACCCATGTACGAAACAGTATTCGTACGGTACGAACATGACTTAGAAAAAAATTTCTAGGCATGCGGGTTCTTTATGGAGGACACATTCTACAGATCGTCTCGTATGATATCAAATCATACTGTACGATCAGTTTAAAAAATTAAACTTTTTACTCCCCCATTGTGTGTGTGTGCACAGTTATCCAACTTACAATCACACTCTCTTAGACTCAAGAAAAAGAAAATTTACAGACTTCATTTACAGTGAACAAATGAACTTGAAGTCTTCAACAATCTAGAGTGTGAATTTCCTGAAAAATACTTTAGTACACACAACACAAAAAACTCAAATATATGTTAGAAGATGAATTAGACAAACAATAAGCTTTTATAATCATCAAAAATCTAAATAACATAAACTTGGATTAGAATTCACATGAACAAACCGATTCACCCAAATCACAACACTTATGCTTGCCTGTTAACTTAGGTGGCCAAGGACTTCACTCTTATGTGAATAAGGTTGGTCTTTTAAGGGCCAAATTGGCTTGGAACATTCTCAGTGGATCTTGCTCCCTCTTATACAAAGTTTTGGAAGCTAAATATGGTTCTTGTAATTGGAATGCTCAACCTAAGAAGGGGTCATCATCTGCATGGAAAATTATTTTAAATGGGGCTAAGGCTCTTGCTCCTGTTGTCAAGTGGAAGGTGAAGGATGGGAAATCTATTAATGTTTTCAAAGATGTGCGAATAATGGATAAATGCCTTAATAGGTGGCCAACTTTTGTTTCGGTCCAAGAGAATGATGATATGGTTGTGGAAAGGTTCATTGTCCATGGTAGCTGGAGTATTGAGGAGCTGATGATTATTTTTGGAGATGAGTTGGTTAATCTAATTTGTAAAGTTCAAATTTTTTTCGATCTTTTTAATGATCAATTGGAAATGATTCAACTTAAACTAGGGAGAACTATTTCTGCTCTTGTATCAGATATCTCGGATTGTCAAATGAGGACTAAGATTTATTGGAAATGGCTCAAAAAACTCAAGCTTGTTCCATGCATGGAGACTTTTTGGTGGAGAATTTTTCATGGGGCTATCCCAACTTTTAGTTTTCTGGTGAATAGAAGATTGAAAGATGCTAAAACTTGTCCGATCGGTTGCTTGGAGGTGGAAAATATTGATCATGTGGTAGTGGGGTGTTCTAAGTTGATTCAGGTAATCCAAACATTAAGTAAGTGGGGTTTTTCATTGCCGATTTTTGACTCCTTAGCTGAATGTTGTATATGGTCAGAAAGTGGCGCTGCCAGTAATACATTCCTAGTTAAGCTTTATTGCATTGTAGTTTTTCTTACTTGGAAATCTAGATGTAAACAAGTTTATGATGGTAGTGAAGACAGCTGCTTGTACATTGCAGCTAACACTGTTACTCTTGCCTCTTTTGTCGAAAATGGAATTCTTAAGTCAGGCTACTGGGGTGCTAATCAGCCTAATAGGCTGTTGATGAAGAGTTGGCTCCCTCCTCCACCCGATTGGATCAAAGATAATGTGGATGCTTCTCTTCTTCTTTCGTATGAGGCAACTGTTGGAGGTGTGTTCAAGGATTATAAAGGAACGTTTTTATTGGCTTTTGGGTTCAAAGGATTGCATTGGGATGTGTCTCGGTTGGAGCTTTTGGCAATTCAATCTTTGAAGGTGATTTTGCAAGATTTGATGTTGGAGTGTGAAGGGATTATCATTGAAGGTGACAACGCCAATGTTATTAATTTTCTTCGCAAATTGAATAAAGACCCGAGCAAGGTGTTGGTTACAAATGGGATTGAAGAGGTGGACTTCCTTAAAGAATTTAAGCATGTTATCTTTAGTTGTGTGAATAGGGATTGTAATAAATTAGCTAATAATTGTACTAACATTGCTCATTGTAATAACTTCTTTTGGGATGCCAATAGTTTGGATTATATTCCTCCTTCCTTTGTTTGTTAAAGGAGGAATGTGATCTTTTTGTTAGTTTGTATTTAATTTTTCCTTTTAATGATATTGCTTTTGCATCTTTTATAAAAAAAAAAAAGATAAGGGAAGACTAAGGGTGACAACAACAATAGCTGCAATTGCAATGATAGATAATAAATTTATAATATATTTAAATTCAGTCAAATCTAATAATTATTAATTACATTAAATTAAAGTTGAAAAAAAATCAAATTCTTAAAAAAATTAATCTACATTTTTTTTAGTTCAAATTAAACAAATCTAACTAACATCCTGCACTTTTTTTTCTCTCTTACCTGCATTGTTCCGCTCTCTTACTGCAAGCTTTTTAACTCGGCCATTCTTTGCTTGTAATGGCGTCTGCTTCCATGCGATCCCTTACGCGAGCCTGTCTCTTGTCTTTGAGGCCACCTACCACCATACCGAAAGCGGCGCCGGCGGCAAGAGCCCCTTTACCATCCTTGACAACCAGAGCCACCCCACGTTCTTCGGCTTTCCGTTTCCTTGCTTTCTCTAGGTTTGTTAACGTCCCCAAGTTAGGTTTTTGTTTTCGTCTCTCCAAAGAAAAGAAAAAAATTCCCTTTTGATTTGCTTTCTAACAGGAATTATACTTGTCGTGCTTCATTAAGGTCTCCGGTGGAATTAGCTTGCTGCAGCGGATATGTGTTTCCGCTGCACACAGTGGTGGCTGAAGCAAAGATTACCTTACTGCTGAACTTTGCCTCGCGAAGCTATCGGGCTCTTTCTCAGGGTATTATCTTTTGCTAAGTCCATCTGTAATTCTAGCGGTAGTTTAGTTTTATTTGTTCTACAGGCATTTGTGCTTCTGATATAATCCTCGTTTTTTTTCCGAATATTTGATGCCCATGGCACATGGTTGTAAAAATGTCTGTTTTTGTTGAAATTTTAGGGGCTGTTTGGCAACAGGATTTATGCAGGATTTGAGCAAGATTTAAGCCAAATCCTGCCAAACGGGATTTGAGCGCCCGCTAAATCTCAAGCAGAATAAACCCTCTGTCTCCCCTTCGGACCGTAAATCCCGGATTTAGTAAATCCTGAAATTCGTCGGATTTAGGGGCTTTTGGGATTGGATTGGATTTAATTAGTGGGATTTAGTAAATCCTATAAATCCGGATTGAGTAAATCCTGAAGCCGTTAAATTCTAAAAACTATTTGATATGATAAATGTTAAATCCCATTAAATCTTGAGAAACTGTTTGACAACAAATCTCAGGATTTAAGGCTGTTAGAGATTTAAATATGAAATTAATCACTTAAATTAGTTTTAATTATTAATTTGCCTAGCTCGTTGCCAAGGCAGCCATCTTTCTTTCTTTCTTTCGCGTGCTTCTTCGGCCAAATCTTGTTAAATCCGCCGAATGATGTGATTTAGATTTAGGCGGATTTACTCGGATTTACGTCGTAAATCCGTAAATCCTAGATTTATGCAGACGTTGGATTTACGCGACCTCAAAAAACCATTTGGCTGGATTTACCTTAAATCCTGCTTCAATCTCGAGGCAAATTTGATACCAAACAACCCCTATGGTATTTGCCAGAAGAAACCCATGAAATGGAGAAAAATAGTTACCTTCATAGCAAGCGAGCTCTCGTCGTTGCTTCGATCAAAATGTCGTGACTTCCGATCGGACAGGAAGGAATGTCGTCCAAGGAAGTTGCAGCGAAGTCAAACAACAACGAAGAAGCCGACGCGAAGCAAGGAAGTCGAACAACAACGACAAAATAGAGAAGATGAAAAAGAAACCCTTGATGCCTATTGGGAAGAAATTTATCTAATTGAACTTAATTAATATAATTTAAAATATTAATAATTAAGTAGATTAATTAAATAATTAATAGTATAATTAGTGCTAATTATCTAATTTAGCTTAATTAAATAATTAGTAGTATAATTAGTAAAAAAATTAATATAATTACCTTCATTAATATGCTTAGGTGATTGATGAGATGATTAGTAATATAATTTATAATTAAAACTAACTAAATAATACTTTAATAATTAATTAAATTATTAGTAGGATTATTAGTTAAATAATCAGTTATTTTAAAAAATTAACTAATTAATTAGAGAATTATTAGTATAATTAGATATCAAATATTTGATGCCTTGACGGTAATTAAAATTGAAATTAATAAGCAATTTGTACTTAAAACATAAAATAAATTCAAAACACATTAAATATAATTATTAAATGTGCTATCTCTTTTAATTGCTAAAATACATTGCCAAATAGTTCCATAGGATTTAACAACTATATTGCCAAACAATTTTTAGGATTTAACATGTCAAGATTTACGAAATTCGAATTTACAAGATTTAGTAAATCCTACTAAAGCTAAATCATACTTGTTGCCAGATAGTCCCTTAGAGTCTTTTAGTTTATCTATTTGTTTTTTGCAATTACAAAACTACAAAAGGTTTTGACCTGCACAGTGTGTTTGCTTGTGTTACCTGGAAGTTTGTAAATTGCTTGGACTCGCCTTCTAGCTAGAGTTGGGAGGGAATTTAACCAGCGATATCCGAGTCTTAAAAGTGGTTGCAATACACTAATTTGCAGCTCCCTCTATGTTTATTCTTCTTCCAATTTCTCCTCATCTAGGCATTCTTAGAAGCTTATGATGAAGGTGCCTGGATAAACATAAGTTACATACAATGAGCTATGTTGTTCCATATATAATAGAATATTATTATGTGAATTTGGTATTTGGTGTTGTATTATCTCATATATTCATATTGTTTTACACATCAAAATCCTGTTTTATTTGGTCCATAGGTAATATACGATGCTATGAGTTGCACATGTAATAGAAACGAATCAAACAAAATAGTTAGGCAATGTTATTTATTGTGCAATTTGGTGCCAATTTAAAAGAATAAAAAGCAAAGCTGCACAAATTTGATCTAATTATGTGCAATATCGAGTTAAATTCAAGTCAACTAGCCAGAACTCAAAATTTTAGATTTTGAGTAGAGCTTGTTTTGCAAAGAATCCCTTGCTTTTCTAATTCATAAAAATACTACTTTTAGCTTTAGGAGGCATATTAAGTAGTTGATAAAACCAAAATATTTAGGGCTTCGTACTCGAACCCCTATGATTTCACTTTTAATTGCAAGAGAGAATTCTCGATTAAAACTAATAGTAAGGCTCTATAATGAAGTTATTATTGCAATGATTTTCTATTTAGTCTTGCATGTTACAATTTTTTGGATAGGGTGTCACACATAGGCCTAGAGGAGATGATGGCATAGGGAATAATGATAAACCCTATTATGATCACATGGTTCCATCATTCCAATCATGTTGGCATATTGAAATTTATTTAGTTAGAGGATGGTGATTTTCTAATCTTTAATCAAAAGATCCTTATCGACAATCATATTTGTTTTATTTAAGGATCCCATGTAGACTTAGGTGAAAACTTATCAAGAAGGCTAACTTTATGTTTGAGCAGGAATTGTGCTACATGCGATGCATCGTACAACTTATTATCATTGGCTTAGAGACTAATGTTTAAAATTGCATAACAGGAGGTGCACCTCTGCACAATTAAAGAAAAAAAAAAAGCCTCGAGACACACCCCTTGAATAAAACCTTTGAGGCATATGCATCGGTTTGGTTGAACTGCCTCTCGCCTCTTTGGCTAGTGGTGGATGCCTCGAGCTATAAATTATTATTTATATTAACTCAATTATTAAAAGCTAGCCTATTCTAAGAAGTTTCATGCAATCGAGAGTTTTTGGCAGTGAATGAATTGCGTCTTCGTCTCTTGTCATGCCAAAAACTAAAAAGAGCTTAATTTTGTTATGATGATATTTAAAAAACTAAAAAGAAAAGATATACAAAAAAGAACTTAATTTTATAGAAGTTTTCATATATTTAGATTACTACTCTCATCTTTCAATTTGATACTAATGTTCAAAGATGAGGAAGATGAGTTCGATTGGCGAAGAAGAAGTAGATTGGAAGATATTGGACTCCACATGTGATGAGGCAATGGAGAAAGTTATTTGTTATGATGACGACTCAAATGAAGAACCTCTAAGTGATGCAGCGTAGATGACTTTTGAGTTGTCATAATATTTTTGTTTTTTTTTAAATTAAATGTTGTTGGGTACTGAACTCAAAATGAAGGAATTCGGAGTTCAATTTGATGTTATATATTAGTTTTTACTCAATTCTTATATCTTATGTTATTTTTTAATGTTGATGTTTGCATTTATCACTTGTTACATTATGCTTTGTGCAATTTTTAGGTTCATGTGTATACAAATTTGCTACTTTATAGTACAATGGAATGTTAATATATTATCATTTAGTATATTATTTGGTTATGATGCTAAAAGACTACTTCTAACTTTTATTTTCACTTTATGCTAATCTTGGATTATGAGGCTTCTGCTTTAAAATACGTTGAGGCTTATGCCTCGTCTCATGGATGAAAAATATCTCATTACCCGATTGCGCAATTTTATACCTTATCAGAGACACGACCTTTGAGCATCTAGACTTTTCATTTAATTTGGCAATTTTATTAACATGTATTAAGCATGATTTCTAGGAAAGAAGGGGCTTTCATGTCCTTCTTGACATAAGATATTTGAGTGTGCTCTGTTGAATATATTGATATATATTAGTTCTTTTGTGATCTCGTAATATGTTTGTAGTGGTGGGTATATATATATATATATATATATATATATATATATATATATATATATATATGAGTTCAGGGGGAGCGATTTGGAAAGATCCAAAATCGTTTGTTGTCTCTCTAATTGTCATTCATTTTCCGGCATGCCGATGCAAAGCCCTTGTATATATTTCTTTTATGTTGTGGTTATCCTTTTACAGAAGTGACAAGGACCTCGATATTAACCCCTTCTATCTGTATCTTAGGTCATTGCCCCTATAGGTGAAAAAGTGGAACCCTTTGGCATGTATTTTTGAGTTTAAGGGCATGTCTTGTGTACTTGGTTGATGGTATTTGTAGCATCTGCCATTATGATCTTCGATAACTGAACATATTATAAGGGTGGCAATGCCTTAGGGAGCTTGCCAACATAGTGGTGACTCTCTATGAGATAGTCATTAACATTTTTAAGGAGGGAAATAATACCATTATGTTGTAGGCACAACTCTGAGTTGGGTTGTGATAAGCTTTGTTGCTGATTTTTACTTGTTGATGAGAACTGATGCAATAGGATTCATTGTTGATTGACAACCCTTTGTAGAATTTGGGGTATCCTGTTGCTTTTTGATTTTATGTTTTGAGATGATGGGTTGTTATTAGCGAACCAATGGAGATATTGTGGGCAGGATTTACATTAAACTTGTTCTAAGATTTTAACTTAAAAGTGCTAGCCTTATTACCTTCAAGTTAGGTTAGGCGCTCAGGATTTGAAATGTGTTTTGTAGCATTTGGATGGTTGACTTGTTTGAATGTAAATTTAGGCAATAGACTATACTTTGCCAATGTCGGTGGCCTTTAATGTTATTCAAACAATTAAAGATGATATAGGAACCAATTTGCATTGTTAGATTAACCATGATTAGGCCGAGTCGGTTTGTGTCATCAATAGAATAGTTAGCTTTACAAGAGCCAAGAAATGATGAATCTTTATATCTAGTTTGATAGCTACCAAGTTGTGAATCATGACAATTTTGCCCATAGGAGGCAAATGATCTAATTCACCTAATTTTATATTATTAAGTTACTTTTACCCATTTTTATAAAAGTTTTAGGACTTTTGGGTATTTTAATTATATCTATGTAATTAGAAATTTTCACTAAATCCAAGTTAGAATGGCTCATAGTTGTCTTAGTTTATTGATGCAGTTACTTAGGCTTAAATGTTGCTTAGGGGCATTTTTATAATTTTGGCTCGATATTTTTTGAAATATGAAATTTCCACTTAATCTAAGTTAGAATGGCCCTCAATTGACTTAGTTGGTGGGTGCAATTTCATAGGCTTAAATATTGTTCGGGGACATTTTTACAATTTTGGCTGGATATGCTTTTTTTTATCCCAAAAACTCAATTTCCTAACTTATTGCTTGCCAGCTTATTGGTTGAAATTTTTTAGCTTCCCTAGTGCACTTGTGAAATTGTCTTTTTCTATACTTGCTTCAAACCTTATTGATTATTGGTCCCCTACTTGAAGCTACCTATTATCCATCGAGAGGATTGCCCATTTGTAAGATGGCTTGGTTATGGTTGTGTTTGAACTAGTTTTCTAGATGATTGTACCCATCCGTTTTATGATGAATAGCTGATATGTTTTCCTTATTGTTGTTTGTTTTTATTTTTTGCATGTGTGGAGTGTTGGGAGGCTCATATTCAACCCTACTCAACTCTTTTTAGTTTGTAAGGTCCATTAATTGAGATGTTTGATCTCAATGTCAATGAATCTTAATGCTTTTTTCGTCATTTTCTTAGATTGTTTTTAGTACTTTATTTCATGTCCATTGAATGCTAAATGTTTGAGGCTCCTATATTCTATGAAAAATGTTATAGTGCTTTTATTTAGCCTCGTAGTGTGAGGTGGCTTTTGTGTCTAACTTATGATTTGCGACCATTGTTTAAGAAAAACAAGTTGTATGTCTTCAGGGACACCTCAAGCAAAAGGCGTTTAAAAAATACCTCGAGGCTTAAGCCTCACTATCACCATTGAGGCTTAAAGCCCCATTGTCATCATCAAGGTTTAATCCTCATTATCACCAACCAGCCTTATGCCATTTTCTAATGAGGCGTACGTCTTGAGGCATGTTGCCACGAGATTTTTTACACGACAATGTAAATTTTTTTATAAACTTTTATATTATATTATATTATATTATATTATATTATTGTGAAAATATTTAGGAGATAAAGGAATTTCTTGGCTTACCAAATATTTTAATATCATTTTGAAGACTAAGATGTTAGATGAGTGGAGGTGTTTGTTGGTTCTATTTTTAGGAATAAACGTGATGCACAAGAGTATGCGAATTATAGAAGAATTAAGTTAATTTGTCATACATCAAAATTATGGGAGAGAGTTATTGAACATATGTTATGACTTTATACTAATGTTTGTTAAAATCAATTTGAATTCATGTTTAATAAGTATACTATGGTAGCTATACATTTATTGAGAAGTTTGATGGAGAAGTATAGAGAGAATAAGGAGGATCTTCATATGATATTTATTGATTTAGAAAAAGCATATGATAAAGATCCAAGAGAAGTGTTTTGGAGAGTACTAGAAAAGAAAGAATTTAACAATACTTATATTCAAGTCATTAAGGATGTGAATGTAGGTGTTGTTACTTGTGTTCAAACACAAGGTGGTTTGACTAAGTATTTTCCTATCTTAATTGGATTACATCTAGGATTAGCTTTAAGCCCATATCTTTTTGCTTTAGTCATGGATGTTCTTACTTGACATTTGCAAGAATAGTTACCATGGTGTATGCTTTTTGCTGATGATGTTGTTCTTGTTGATAAAACTAGAGAGGAAGTTAACTTGAATTATGGAGGTCAATCTTAGAGTCTAAAGGTTTTTGTTTGAATAGATGTAAAACAAAATACATAGAGTGTAATTTTAATAGTAATAGACCTGGTGGGGGGATTGTGACTTTGGGTGATCACGTCATTAAAAAGAGTGCACGTTTAGCTATCTCGGGTCTATTGTTCAAAGTGATGATGAAATAGATGGGGATATTATTAGTAGAATTCAATTTGGATGGTTAAAGTGGAGGAATGCATTGGGCTTGTTATGTGATAGAAAAATATCCCTCAAACTCAAGAAAAAATATTATAAGATGGTGGTGAGAACTGCAATGCTTTATGGCATAGAATGTTGGCCATTAAAAGCGGAGCATAAAATTAAGTTAAGTGTTGCAGAGATGAGTATGCTCAGGTGGATGAGATGCTTTACTCTTAGAGAAAGAATGCAAAATGAGTATATAGGGGAAAAGGTTGGAGTAGCTCCATTTTGCAGATAAGATAGAGTGAATTACCTTGAATGGTTTGGTCATATAAAACGTCAACATTCTGATGACCCGGTTAGGAGAACATATATATTAGATCTAATCTATGTTAAAAAAGATAGAGGTTGACCTAAAAAGACTTGGTTAGAAAGTATTACAAATGATATTTTTCTATTATATTTAAATAATGATTTGACTCTTAATAGGGCACAATGGAGAAAATGATTTGTGTAGCCGACCCCATGTTGTGGGATAAAGGCTTAATGTTGTTGTTATTGTAGTGGTAGTGGGGCAAAGGTGGTGTCGCAGGTGTTGGTGATACGCAATTTTCTTCAATGTGAATGTTTTTCCTTGTTGTGTTACAAGAATGGCTTGACTGGATGGGAAGTGGCTTTGAAGGAAGCTGGTTAAAGTCAACTAGTAAAGTTGGATGGGAAGTGGCTTTGAAGGAAGCCGGTTAAAGTCAACTAGTAAAGCAAATTTGGCCTATAACTAAAGCTTTAAGAAAAACTCTAGAACAACGAAGGACATTTGATGAATATTAAAGACATCGTCTGAAGCTTAAATTTGCTCAAAATGATGAGGTACTTTGAATGGTAGTCTAAACCACCTTATTCTAGGCAGGGTCTCACATACTAGCTATGAAGTCCAGTGACCTTTGTTTCAGAGATTAGCTTGTCATTTGATTGTGAAAATTTGGGAGAAGTAATTTGATGAGGACATTCGATCTTGGAGAGTCTATCAGAGAGGGGGCCGACGAACTACGACCATGATCGCTCCGAGTTATTTTTGAGTTATTATATATATTCGATTTATTTTCACATTTTTTTCATTTCTACCCTCACTTGAGAAAATAGTGTTTGTGTCCCTTAGGGGCATGTGTGTCTTTTATTTTTTTATTGTAAACCCTAGCTATTTATATCCCCTCTTCCTCTTTGGAGAGGCTAATGATGATGATTACAAAAAATTTCTGCTCTTGTATGTTTTGGGAGTTCTTGAGAGTTCTTAGAGAGATTGAAGTTTCTATGTGAGGGCATCGCAACACCCACCAACCACATGAAGCATCCGGGTTCGTGGTCGATCTCTTTTCCCTTCCTACCCCTCTTTCCCACAAACCGTTGGCCACATCTCCCTCAGTCTCTCTCTTGGCCGAACCCACCACCAACATAAGCCCAACCGGCCACCCATCTCCCACCTCCAAGCCGCCGGCCTCCCTTTCTTCCCCACCTAACCCACTAGCCCTATGGCCAATTCACCACCCCACCCCCACCTAGCCCTAAATTCCTTCCCCTCCCCTTAATCGCCGGCTTCCCTTGTCCAAGCCGTAGCCGTTGGCACACCCCCCTTCCCTTGGACCCAAATTGTCATAACCTTCATTACTTTCCTAATTGATCATGGTAAATTTGGAAAGATAATCAATTCGATTTTGAATCAATTTCAAATTGGAATTCTTTCCTAATTTAACCTAACTTATATTTGGAAAGTTTCTAAATCAAGTCAATTTATATTTGAATTTAAATTGAAAGAGTTAAGAGCAATAAATCTCCTTTAATTTAATTGACTTTATTTAAGAAACCATTTGAAATCCTTCCTAATTCCCCCTTCCCCCCTATAGCCTCCGGCCCTACCTCTCCTCCCTTTCTTTTTTTGATTCCATCTCCTTTATTACCTCCCCAATTAATTCCCTGGTCAATTAAGAGATATTTATCTCTTTCCCATAGCCGAGCACATCAAACCCTAGCAGCCTAGATTCCCTCACAGTTGCTGTCCATATTTCTGGACTAGGAGACTGCTGTCCAGAACTCCCAAAACCAGCCTGATTGCTATCCAGAACAACTCCTGCTTGCTGTCCAATAACAAATCAGGTGCTGTCCTGAAATTCTGCATCTTCCCCTGTCTATCCTTTGGTCCGAGAGGGTTCCGGGTTACTGTCCACTGCTGTATGGCCGGTCCCGAACGTGGCCACGGGTTCGTTTACAATGATCAAGGACAAGATGATATCCTCAAATACCCATTCTCCGACGTCAACCTGAAAATCGACCACACCATTGAAGAGTACGTCGAAAGGATTACCTTCTCTCTCGCCGTCGCTATCGATGAACAACTTTCTTCAATTCAGTGGCGAATTGTTTCTTAAACTTGATAAATGTGAGCCTCTTTTCCAAGTCATTGCCTTTCTAAGTTTAACCTTGATTGTGGCATTATTTAGATTGTGAAAGCCTTCTCCGTAAGCCAAATTATTTCGAGTGTGAATGAGTAGGATCCAAGTAGTGCCTAATCCTATTGTTAATTTAGGGATTTCGTTTGAAACTCCCCCATGCTTTGCTAATCTTGATTAGAATTGATTATTCGTATTTTTAAACTCTTACATGTAGTTTGGCCTAAGCTTTAATCATCTTTCTAATGTTCTAACTTTTGATTAAGACACGAGAAGCTGACATAGTTATTATTTCCCTAAATAAAAAAAGGCGTGTAATTTTAATATTGCATAACTTCCATACATTCTAGTTCTACATCATTTTGGTATCAGAGCATGGTTGCATTTATGTGGCTCTTAGGAAAACTTTTCTTTTATGTTTAACATCTAAATCGCATCCTGTATGCATTAAACTTATTTGCTTGTTAGCATATTAATCTCTTTCATATTTGTATAGTTCTGAGTCACCCTTAGACATTAGGATGAACTTGGAACAACTACACGGGACTCTAGATCTATTGGTAGGTCAGATGAACACCATTAGTCAACAACTCAAGGAAAACCAAGTTGACTTAGCTGATCTCCATCGTCAAACAATAGAACGATTTGATACCCTAGAAGGAGTTAGGAACCACCCTATACCTTACACTCCTTCTAGACCTCCTTCCATGTGCGGTGACGATATTTTCAAGATGAGGGGCCACCTCATGTCCCTTATCAAGTCCCCCAGTATGGACATGACCATAACCCCGACCCAGATATTCCACTAATAAAAAATATCAAGGTCTATGCTCCAACCTTTAACGGTACCCTCGATCCCCAACTTTTCCTAGACTGGATCAAAGGCATGGACAATTTCTTCAAATGGTATAACATCTCTGAAACTAAAAAAGTCCGATTTGCTGAAATGAAACTAATAGGTAGGGCTAGTCAATTTTGGTCCAATTTAGAAAGTCTTAGGGAATCCCGTAATGAATATTCCATCACTGATTGGCCTTCAATAAAGTGTGAGCTCAAGCAGAAGTATTTATCTCCTTCGTACTTCCCTAGGCTCTTAGATAAATGGAATAGGCTAACCCAAGGCAACAAATCGGTAAAGTAATACATTGCAGCCTTTGACAATTATCTAATTCGTTGCAAGGGGAAACCTCTACTACCCGCTCAAATTCTATCTATGTTCCGTACCAGGTTACGCGAGGATCTGCGCAACAAACTATTTGCCCAAAACATCACTACCCTAGAAAATGCCTACAGTTTAGTCTTGGAGCTTGAGGAAATCCGTCCCCAACATCCTAGTCGACACCATGATTGAAGGCCTTCCTACCGACCTTATAGTGGTTCGGCCCCTCATCTCTCCTCTGCATGGCCTAACCTTGGAAATACTACCCGACCACCTTTTGGTCCTCCCACACCTCATTCTGACCTTTTGGGCCTCCCACCCCGAATACTCCTAGGTTCCATCTAGGGACCAAGTGCTTTCGATGCCAGGGGTATGGGCATATCTTCTCTCAGTGTTCTAGTCCCTACAAAGTCACTATTATCGAGGAGATCACTGAAGAAGAGCCTGAGCCCAGAAGTTGACCAAATTCACCAAGTTGTAGAGGATGGTGAATTCTTTGAGGAGGATGATGACACTGCTATCATCCACTGTATACAGAAGCTTGACCTCTCTCACATCTGTATGGTGAGATGTGCGCTGTCACAACCCGTTGCCTCTGATGACTGGCGCAGGACTTCTATCTTCCACACCTACATCAAAATTAAAAATAAAAACTATAAGGTCATAGTGGATAGTGGCAGTTGCATTAATGTTGTCTCCTTCAGCATGGTGTCCAAGCTAAATCTGTCTGTTGTTCCTCACCCAAACCCTTATAAGGTAGCCCGGGTCAACTCCACTGCCTTAGAGGTGAAGGAGCAAAGCCTCATACCCATCTCCTTCGCTGACTATAAGGAGAACGTATGGTGTGATGTTCTTGTAATGGATGTTGGATAAATCATCTTAGGGCATCCCTGGCTCTTTAATAATAATGTCCACATCTATGGTAATTCGAACACCTGCATGTTTGAACATGCAGGTAAGAAGATTAAGCTTCTCCCTACATAGCCTAGAGTTAGGGATAATCCCAAACCTAACCCAATCCAACCCAAAAGGGGGCTGAATCTTGTGACCGCAAAGGTCTTGGATTCTGAGATTGTCTAAGGAGCTCCCCAGTACGCCCTAGTTGGCCATGAGACTCCCACTGAGTCTGATAAACCTATCCCTCAGGAGGTCCAACCCATACTGAGTGACTTTACTTATGTCTTCCCGGATGATCTCCCTGATTAATTAGCTCCACTTAGAGACATCCAGCATGCCATAGACCTCGTCCCTGGAGCCTCCCTCCCTAAACTACCCCACTATTGCATGAACCCCATGGAACATGCTGAACTTAAGAAGCAGGTGGACGAGCAACTGCAACAGAGATTTATTAAAGAAATTCTTAGCTCGTGTGCTGTGCCAGCCCTCCTTACACCAAAAAAGGATGACACTTGGAGGATGTGCGTTGATAGCCATGCTATCAACAAAATCACTATCAAATATCGCTTTCCTATCCTGAGGTTAGACGATATGCTTGATATGATGACTGGAGCCACTCTTTTCTCAAAAATTGACCTTAAGCGTGGGTACCACCAGATCCTGATCTGACCTAGTGATGAGTGAAAAACTGCTTTTAAGATCAAAGATGGTTTGTATGAGTGGATGGTCATGCCATTTGGGTTGAGTAATGCCCTGAGTACATTCATGAGAGTCATGACCCAAATGCTGCGCGCTTTTATGGGTAAGTTTATCGTTGTCCACTTTGACGACATACTTATCTATAGTCAATCTGTGAGCCAGCACTTAGACCATTTAGGTAGGTTTGTGAAGTCTTAAGGAAGGAACAACTTTATGCTAATCCTAAGAAATGAACCTTTCTTGTTGACCGAGTCATTTTTCTGGGATTTATCATGTCTTCCCAAGGGGTCTCTACAGATCCTGAGAAGGTGAAAGCCATTTTTGAATGGCCTGTTCCTCAAAACATTCAGGAAGTCCGCAGCTTCCACAGTTTAGCCACCTTCTACAGGAGATTTATTAGAAACTTTAGTACTATTGTATCTCCTATTACTGATTGCCTCAAGAAAGGTGATTTTCACTGGACCCCGGCTGGCACCAAGGCCGAAATTAAAACACGAATGGTGGAAGCCCCAGTTATGAGACTTCTTGATTTCTCCAAATTCTTCGAAGTGACATGTGATGCTTCGTGGGTCGGAATTGGAGAAGTCCTATCCCAGGAAGGTCACCCTGTTGCTTATTTTAGCGAGAAGCTAAATGACATCATACAACGCTATTCCACATATAACAAAGACTTCTATACTGTGATCCAATCTCTTCGTTATTGGCAACACTACTTGCTCCCATAAGAGTTCATTATCTTTTCAGATCATGAGGCTATACGTTATATCAACTCCCAGAAGAAGTTGAACGTACATCACGGTTGATAGGTATAATTCTTACACTTATACCCTTCGACACAAGGCGGGAGTTTAAAATAAAGTTACCGATGCCCTCAGTCGTCATATGATGACTACCACCGAGATGAGGGCAGAAGTCATTGGGTTTGAACAAATCAAAGAAGACTACCTGGAGTGCCCCGACCTTAATGAGATTTACTCCATTTTGTCCACAAGTAACACACGCCTTGTGGATGATTTTCTCATAAAAGATGGATACCTGTTTAAAGCCTAGAAGCTTTGTATCCCTAACACTTCCCTTAGAGAATTCCTTGTTTGGGAACTTTATGCCGGAGGTCTTGTTGGACACTTCGGTTGAGACAAAACTATTGAAGCCGTAGAGTATCGCTTCTTTTGGCCCAACCTCAAGAAAGATGTGGGCAAAATGGTCAGTAGGAGCTACACTTGCCAACTGGCCAAACAACATAATCAAAACGCCGATCTCTACACTCCGTTACCTGTTCCCAGCTGTCCGTGGCAGTATGTTAGCATGGACTTCATCCTAGGTCAGCCCAAAACATTTCGTAGGAATGATGCCATATGTGTCGTAGTTGATTGTTTCTCCAAGATGACACATTTCCTACCCTGCTCTAAGACGTCCGATGCCTCCCATATTGCCAAACTATACTTCAACGAGATCGTTAGACTACACGGTTTACCCAAAAACTATTGTAACTAACAAGGATGTTAAGTTCACAAGCTATTTTTAGAAAATCCTCTGGATGAAAATGGGCACCAAACTCTAATTCTCCACAGCCTTTCATCCCCAAATAGATGGTCAAATCAAAGTGGTTAATAGGAGTAGTCTAGGAAACCTGTTGAGATCCTTAGTGGGTGAACACATTAAAGATTGAGATTCCAAACTTCCCACAGCCGAATTTGCCTATAATAATTCCGTGAACCACTGGTTTAAGTCCTACAGAAATTGTATATGTGTACAAGCCTAGACAACCTTTAGATCTCATACCCATGTGTCCTAGGTATAAGATTTCTAAGTCTGCATCCTCATTTGCATCGCATTTGCATGAATTATATAAAAAAATTGCACGTCGAATTGAATAGAGCAACATTAATTATAAGCTTCATGCTGATCTTAAACGAATATTTAAAACATTTGAGATTGGTGATTCAGTGATGGTGCAGATTCATCCGGAATAGTTTCCGCAAGCAGCCATTAAGAAATTACATGCTAAGAGTGCAGGACCATTCAAAATAATCAAGAAAATCAATGATAATGCTTACATGGTGGATCTGCCTGCAGAATTCAATATTAATCCCTCTTTTAATGTAGAAGATTTAGTAGCCTATGAGGGTTCAGAGTTTAACCAACCAAATCCACTATAAACTGAGCCTTGTGTGACCCTACATTATGAGAACCCAAGCCTACCTCCACTCCCAAAAGTTTCTAAAATACCTATGGCGGAGAAGGTTGACATGATTCTAAGTTATATCATTTCCACAAAAGAGGGTGGACGAAGAAGGTATTTGATAAGGTGGAGATGTAAACCTGAGTCAGAGGATACCTGGTTAGAGCGCGAGGAGCTTCAACAGATTGACCCAGATGAGATCTATGAGAGCACCCGGGATGCGTGCTCGATGGAGTCGAGCTCTTTTCCACCCGGGAGAATGATGAGGACATCCGGCCTTGGAGAGTCTACCAAAGACGGGGCCGACGAACTACGGCTACAATCGCGCCGAATTATTTTTGAGTTACTATATGTATTTGATTTATTTCCGCATTTTTTCATTTCTACCCTCACTTGAGGGAATAGTGTTTGTGAGCTTTAGGGGCATGTGTGTCTTTTATTTTCTTCATTGTAAACCCTAACTATTTATATCCCCTCTTTCTCTTTGGAGAGGCTAATGATGATGATTACAAAAAATTTTTGCACTTGTGTGTTCTGGGAGAGCTTGAGAGTTCTTGGAGAGATTGAAGTCCCTAGGTGCGGGCATCGCAACACCCACCAACCGCTAGAAGCGTCTGAGTTCATGGTCGATCTCTTTTCCCTTCCTACCCCTCTTTCCCACAAACCGCCGGCCACATCTCCCTCGGTCTCTCTCGGCCGAACCCCACCACCAACATAACCTCAACCAGCCACCCATCTCCCACCTCCAAGCCGTCGGCCTCCCTTTCTTCCCCACCTAATTTGCTAGCCCTAAGGCCAATTCACCACCCCACCCCCACCTAGCCCTAAATTCCTTCCCCTCCCCTTAATCGCCGGCTTCCCTTGTCCAAGCCCTAGCCGTCGGCACACTGCCCTTCCCTTGGACCCAAATTGTCATAACCTTCATTACTTTCCTAATTGATCATAGTAAATTTGGAAAGATAATCAATTCGATTTTGAATCAATTTCAAATTTGAATTCTTTCCTAATTTAACCTAAGTTATATTTGGAAAGTTTCTAAATCAAGTCAATTTATATTTGAATTTAAATTGAAAGAGTTAGGAGCAATAAATCTCCTTTAATTTAATTGACTTTATTTAGGAAACCATTTGAAATCCTTCCTAATTCTCCCTTCCCCCCTTAGCCGCCGGCCCTACCTCTCTCCTCCCTTTCTTTTTTTGATTCCATCTCCTTTATTACCTCCCCAATTAATTCCCTGGTCAATTAAGAGATATTTATCGCTTTCCCATAGCCGAGCACGTCAATCCCTAGTAGCCTAGATTCCCTCACAGTTGCTGTCCATATTTCTGGACTAGGAGACTGCTGTCCAGAACTCCCAAAATCAGCCCGATTGCTATCCAGAACAACTCCTGCTTGTTGTCCAGTAACAAATCAGGTGTTGTCCTGAAATTCTGCATCTTCCCCTGGCTATCCTTCGGTCCGAGAGGGTTCCCGATTGCTGTCCAAAGGTTCCCGAACCTTGAACTTGCTGTCCACTATTGTATGGCCGATCTCGAACGTGACCACGGGTTCGTTTACAATGATCAAGGGCAAGTTGATATCCTCAAATCCCTGATCTTCGACGTTAACCTCAAAATCGACCACACCGTTGAAGAGTATGTCGAAAGGATTACCTTCTCTCTCGCCGCCGCTATCGACGAATAACTTTCTTCCATTCAGTGGCGAATTGTTTCTTAAGCTTGATAAAGGTGAGCCTCTTTTCCAAGTCATTGCCTTTCTAAGTTTAACCTTGATTGTGCATTATTTAGATTGTGAAAGCTTTCTCCGTTAGCCAAATTATTTCGAGTGTGAATGAGTAGGATCTAAGTACTGCCTAATCTTATTGTTAATTTAGGGATTTCTTTTGAAAGTCCCCCATGCTTTGCTAATCTTGATTAGAATTGATTGTTCGTGTTTCTAAACTCTTACATGTAGTTTGGCCTAAGTTTTAATCATCTTTCTAATGTTCTAACTTTTGTTTAAGACACGAGAAGTTGACATAATTTTAATTGCCCTGAATCAAAAAAGGCGTGTAATTTTAATATTGCTTAACTTCCATACATTCTAGTTCTACATCATAATTCTTCATGGCGAGCTTTCTTTGCATGCGAAGGTACAATTACATATGGAAGCTCTTCATTACAACATATGCGTGTTGTTAAGGACACAAAGTTGAGGTCGAGAATGGCAAAAGTGCGGTGATAGTTTTATAATGCATTTTAACATATATTAAATGTTGCATGAGAATGGCCAAACATGTAGTTAGCATGCCTTGTCTTGGCTGTGAAAGCATCATATTCTGATTGATAATTTTCCAGGATTGCCTTACATTTGATATCACAAGAGAATGCCCTGTTTACTAGATAGAATTAACAACAAATTTCTTGTTTCAATTTGGCAATCATTGTCTGATGATTGTTTTTTTATTGAACTTTTAACTAATTAGTTATTTTTTTTCTTTATCATTATATATAATTCCCCATTAGCCTAAATATTTTATACTATAATCCTGTCATTAATCTTTATTTTATGTCGCAATTATTAATTGTAAAAGCATCTGTGAATGTATTTTTTAGGTATGGTTTGAACTCACTTTTCATCTTCATTAAAATGAGTTTCCGAAACAGGAACTCATTTTCATTCAAATGAATGCTTGAATTCAGTTCTAGAATGGAAAGCCAATTTATTTTTAATACTTTTGTTGGTAGAAAGTAGGTCTTAACTTGTAGAAATAGGTAATGAGGTAATTTCTTGTATATCATATGAATTGCATCATCTGTCTGATAGTTTTTGGTGCTAGAATGCTTATTGGGTGAGTTTGACTATGCTAGCTTACACTATAATTACAAATTAAAATGAGGTTCCTGATGATTTCCTTCAAAATTTCTCTCTACAACAACAACAATAACATCAAGCTTTTATCCCACTACGTGGGGTCAGCTACATGAATCCTTTTTCTCCATTGTGCCTATTGAGAATCAAATTCTCATTTAGATCTAATAAAAAAGGTCATTTCTAATATTTTCTAACCAAGCCTTTTTAGGTCTACCTCTACCTTTCTTAACATAGGTCAAATCTAATATATCTACTTTCCTAACTGGGTCATTGGAAGGCCGCTGTTTTATGTGAACAAACCATAAGGCGACTCTCTCTTATCTGCCACAACAGCTACTCCAACTTTTTCACGTATATGTTCGTTTCGTATCCTGTCTCTAAGGATTATTTTATTTATTTATTTAATGGTTATCTGGAATGCTTTTGATATTTAAAAGGTTCACATTTGTGTTAAATTTGTTCAAAATGGTGAAGTTTTAGCAATTATGAACTCAAATCTTGAATCTGGTATTGAACGTTTGATGCCTGTAAATAAAGATACATGATTTAAAAATTCAACTATAACAATGTTATCAATTTCCCAGATGACCTTGATGGATCGTGAGAATTGTAGCTTTCTTTTTGGAGCCAAGGCGGTTGCTACATCAAAATTACTGCAATTGTTTTCCTGATGAAAAAGAAATGTTCGGTAATTTTACCTGTTGTTGATTGACTTGTTTTTATTAATCAGCTTAGTCTTCCTACAATTTTTATTGGTTGAGATTGCTTGATTAAATCACTTTATTCTTAAATGTTAAGAAAAGGTTTGTTTAATTGAATTTAATTTAATATAGCATAAACAGCTAATATTCTTTCTGGACAAAAAAGAAAAAAAAAAAGAAAACAAAGAAAAAAAGTTCAAGTCTTTTTAATATTAAGCTGTTTAAGGTTATGAATTTGACCTGACGATTATAGATTGCTAAAAAATTATATTGATTTGTGGCTCAAATTGTGCTTGGATCGATTCAACGATCTGAATAATGAGCCAAAGCCTGACCCAGTTGAAAATTGAATTTAGCCACTTAAATTGTATCTTTTGTTTTGATTGAATTGTTTGTGTCTGTATGAGTGCATATGGGTATATGTGGATGAAACCTGTTTTAGATGATAACTTTGAGGGTGTTCATTTTAGCGAGAAAAAGTCTACACAAGTCTATTCAATCTATTTTCTTTGGCTAAGGGTCTACTCTTTGCATAACTATAATAACACATATTAGATTGTCAAATTATCATACATAAAGTTTGGTATAACAAAGTTGTTTATTAGAATAAAGTTCTGAAATAACACTCATTTATTTTTATCCAGTTGATGGTGGTCCTTTATTATCGCTATTCCTTTGCTATGGTGTTTGTCCCACAATTTTTTGCATGCCCATCAATTTTATTTTGGCAAATTTATTTTATTGGTATATTTTATTTTATACTTGTCAAAGAAGTCATTTATTTGAACTAATCAATTAAATAATTTATTTGAGTTATCAATACCATCATAATTATATTCCTGATGTTATATTTAAGTATAATGGAAGTTTATTGGCTATTTGTAAATCATTATCAACAGTGGCAATTCTTTAAATGAGGCCTTCAAAGATATTCACATATTCAATAAATGGGAGACTTTCTTATCTTAAAGTTAATTTTCCTATGCAATTTTTTGTTTTGATGCACAAGATATTATTTGGTTCATAGTATTTCCTTGTTTTTATCCTGGTGAGGGTGAATCTTTTTTAGTCTCTATTCATTGGCTAGGTTGTTTGTCAAATTAATTTTATTTTGGCAAAATAATTTATTGATAGTCTTTTTTTTACTAATCAAATAAATCATCCATTTGAACTAATCAGTCAAGAAGTTTATTTGGGTTATGGATGTCTATTTCATTCAAACATGTATGCAGGATTACATGATCATACTAGTATTAACATGATGAGTGATAATGTATCACCTCAAACAAATTTTGATAGCAAAGTACTAAAATTATGTTGACTTTACACTATTCGAATAGTTAAATTGGAGCGATGATTGTTGATAAATAGAAAAAAACTAAGAATTCGTTTGGCACACTTTATTATTGCTTGCTAAAGCAGTTTTCTTGTATAAAAATTTCTAGTTTAAAAATTTTTTGTACTAAAAGGTTGTTTTAAAAAGTAATAAGAAATCCGTCTCAAACGAAGCCTAAGTTATTACAAACATAGATAATACTTTGGGTTGACAATAAGATGATTAGGCCTGGGGATTTGATTTCATATTAGATTTTTTATGGAGTTGATTGCAGTAAAGTCAATGAGTTATGCAAAGTTTGCTGCAATATGTTCGATGTTAGAACCTACCTTTGTTTTGAAAGCCTAGGGGTATTGACATCTTTGCACAATTGATGTGCCTTGAAAGTAAAAGCATAAAAAAAACTCTGTAAAAAACTTCAGGAATATGAATATAGTGGCTGAATTTGGATTTCTTCTTAAAAAATAAAACAAGATACAATTAATCTACTATTTGAGAGGTAGATTGGCTTTCCCACAAACCCCAGACGATGCTAGGAAACTCTCAAAGAAAATTACAGTAGAAAAAATTGCATAATATCAAAATAACTACATAATTAGGTTTAAATAGGTTGACCCTAATTCTCCCTCAAATCAGACTCCTTTCTTTAAATAAGTCCCTCTGAGATTTGAACTCAAATTAGAACTCTTTCCATAAATAATTCCCTACCAATTTTAATTAAAACCTTCTTAAATATCTCTCCCTTGATTTCTTCTTTTTTCATAATGAATTATAGGTTTCATGGACTCCACAAGGGGGATTGAAATCCCTCATGGATCTGTCCTAGGTTCAGCCCAGTCCTTGGGTTGGTTTAGCTCTTGCTAAACTGGTTGGCTGGACCCGTTCCCCTCTCTGCTCGCTTTTGCTGTATCAATACTCCTCCCCCCAAATAACAGACCTTGTTCTCAAGATGGAAGTATGAGAACTGTCTCCTGATCATCTCATATAGCTCCAATTGGTTTTGTATTCCGGCAAACCGTTCAACTTGATGAGTACCTCATGTTCCCTTATTTCTCCTCCGCACACTCCTTCTACTTCTAGGGTAATTTCTCAAAGTATCGTGGGGACAATTTCTCATTCCTCCTCATGGCTAGTGTCTTCTACCTGTAGGGTCTCAGCTTTAAGTAAACTACATCTCCCGGCTCAAAGTGTACTTCTCTCCTATGCTCATCAACATTTCTTTTCATGATCTGCTAGGCTCTCAAGAAATGTCTCTTGAGCTTAGATAACCATGTTCCTCTCTTCTAAGTATTGTTCTACATTGGATACTGGTGTAATGCTATGTCCATACTAAATCAAATGAGGTGGATCTCTCCCATAGAGAATCTTGAAAGGGGTGTCCTGTGTTGTTGTTTGGTACGAGGTGTTGTACCAATATTCAGCCCAAGTAATCCATTTGGCCTAACTCTTCGGCATATCTGATACAAAGCATCTTAAATAGGTCTCTACACTTTTGTTGATTAGCTCGGTTTGGCCATAGGTTTGGTGATGGTATGCTGTACTTCTCTTCTGGAATGTCCCCTGTAAACAAAGCAACTCCTTCTAGAAGTGGCTAAGGAATACCATGTCTCTATTTGACACAATGAACTCTGGAAATCCATGAAAGCGCAACACCTCTCGTATGAAAGTAGTAGCCACGAAGATCGCGGTGTAAGGGTGCTTTAGAGGGATGAAGTATGCGTACTTGCTCTGACGATCCACAACTACCAGTATCACCGAAAATCACTCTGAATGTGGCAAGCCCTTGATGAAATCCATCGTCACCTCCTCCCACACCCTCTCTAGTAGAGCTAGAGGTTGTAGTAACCTTCTTGGGGTCATGGCTAACTACTTGTACCTTTGACACACATCACATCTTGCTACCTAGTCCTCTACATCGCGGCACATCCCCATCCAATATAGTTCTGCTGACAACCAACTGTGGGTTTTTTGAGCTTTTAAATGTCCTCCAATTATGCTGCCATGAAACTCTTGCAGCAGTTTAGGGATGAAAAACCCTATTCATGAGGGACTAAAAAGAGGCTTGACCATTCGTAAGGTTGAAAGGCATCATTAGAAACTCATAGTGACTCTCATGAGTTTTGAAAGCTATCTTATGCATATCCCCCCACTTTATTTTGATCTGGTGATATCCCAACTTTAGATCTATCTTGGAGAAAATGATCGTTCCAGACAGCTCATCTAGCAGCTCATTAATTATGGGGATAGAAAACTTTCTACCATAGTTTCCTTATCCAGGGCCTTATAATCCACATATAATTCAAACTGCTATCCTTTGTCACTAATAACACAGGGTTGAAAAACGGGCTCACATTGGGCTTAATGATTCCTGCCTCAAGCATCTCTCTGATGAGCTTCTCTATCTCATCTTTCTGAATCTATGGGTACCAGGATGGTCTGACATTGATAGGAGAAACTCCCTCCTTCAAGGTAATGGAAATGTCATACTTGTGCTTACGAGTCGGCAATAATCCGCTAGGATGCTAAAAAACCATAGAAAACTACCATAGAAGTTGTTGTACACAATCAGGGACCTCGACCGGCTTTGAGTCTCGGACCTCCTCTAGGCTCTGTAGCTCCACCAAGTAGCTCAGCCCTGCTCCCTATATCGCCTTGATCATGATTTTGAGTGAAATCATGATTCTGCACAGACTGACATCTCGTAACACCACCTTCTTCCCCTTTAATTGAATCTCCATAATCAAAGATTTCCAGTCCACCTTTGTCTCCCATATCTTTTGTATCCACTTCATCCCTAGGATCACATCGGGGCTCCCCAAATCCAAGGGGAAAAAAATCCTCCACTATCTGTATGCATTAGAATGCCAACACCAACCCCCTTCATATCCTTCTACTCTTTTCACCTTTCATGTTTCCATCATAACTCCAAAGCTCCCTGTATCCACCAACTTCAATCACAACTGGTTCACGACCCGATTTGAGATGAAGTTATGTGTTGCCTTGCTATCCGCCAAGACCACCATTGGATGCTCCCCAATCTGCCCTCTCACCTTTATGGTGTGACTTGGAGTAAACCACACCACTAAATTAAGGAGCACTTCCGCCACATCTAGATGTAAGTGCTCTTGTCCTTCCTCCTCAATACCCTCACTTTTGGTCTTGTCCTCCTCACAAACTATTAGGACCTGGAGTGCGCGGTCCTTGCACCGATGACTGGGTGCATACTTCTCATCACAACGAAGGTACATACCTTTCGCTCTCTTGTTCTGCTCCTTTGCCTTTGTGAGGCGCTTGAAGTTGGCCTTGAGGCGAACTCTCCCACTTTTCTCCCTCGGTGCTTCTCGCTGAAATAACACTATTTTGGTCCTGGGTGCCAGCTAAGTCGAGGTACTTATGTAAAAGCTTCCCACAACCCTGCTCTTACTGCTCCTCTCGATTTGTTTTCGATCCTCCACTATCTAGGCTAGCTCCATCGTCTCCTGAAACCCGCTTGATCTCAGCAATCGGAGGTTCACTCGTATGTCAGGCATGAGGCCCTTTATAAAACTTTCCTCCAACATCGCCTCCAAAATTCCCCTCAAGTTCCCCAACAACTCAAACCTCTCCCTATACTCCATGACAGTCCCATCCTAAGTCAAGGCAAGGAATTTTCTCGTGTAGGTCTCCTTCTCGAATGGCTTGGAAACGTTCTAACAAGCAATCCTTAAACTCCTCACTCGAATTGATCCGAGATCGAGCCTCTCTCCACTGGAACCAAGCAAGAGCTTTCCCTTCATATAGAACCTTGCGGCTTTAAGCTTCTTCTCCTCTCTCAACCCATTAACCATAAAATACCTCTCCACCCAGTATACCCACCCATGGGCATCCTCCCTTTCGTACACTGGCATCTTCAACTTCCTCTTCTTTGCTTCTCCATCAGAACTTCCTCTCTCGCCAATGGTTCCCCCCATGTATCAAGGGTGAGAATCTCATCTTTCTTCCATCCGCCTCATGACCTTATCCCCATGGCTCGGTTCATCCACCTCCTTCGATTGTCCATTCCCCTTGTTCAAAAGTCCTCCAATAGTGGTCGGCCACTCCACCACCTCCACCATAAAACTCCCTTCTTGCTGCCCCTCCCTCCGGAACCCCTAATCTTTCTCTTATCAGAGCCCTTAGAGGTGGTTCTTGATAAAAAAAACTCTCCTTATCAAACCCTTCCTATCTGATCTCTTTTCCCTTGGATTTAGCCATGGGAATCCCGGTCGATTCCGAGTTAGGGTTGGCAATCAGAACCACTGATTGAGTTTTGGATTGCATCTCCATTATCTTCCTTAACATCTCCACCCCTCCAAATCTGTTTTCCATAAATGAAACCCTTTCTTCTATTGTTGAGAACTTCTCCATGTCGGATTTGAATTGCTCCATCTCACCTTTCAACGCATTCACTTTCTTTGCTACCATTGTCTTAAAAAAATCTTTACTCTGATACCAATTTGATGTGCCTTGGAAGTAAAAACAGTAAAGAAACTCTATAAAAAGCTATAGGAATATGAATCTAGTGGTTGAATTTGAATTTATTCTTCAAAAATAAAACAAGATACAATTGATCTACTATTTGAGAGATAGATCGGTTCTCCCACAAACTCTAAATGCTATTAGGAAACTCTCAAAGAAAAACAATAACAGAAAAAAATTGCATAATATCAAAATAACATAATAGGTCTAAATAGGCTCCCCCTAATTATCTCCCAAATTAGCCTTCTTTCCTTAAATAATTTCCTCTCAAATTTGAACTCTAATTGGAACTCTTTTCATAAATAAATTTCTCTCAATTTTAATTAAAACCTTCCTAAATATCTCTCCCCTGATTTCTCCTTCTTTCATAATGAATTATAGGTTTCATCACAAGAGGACCAAAAGCCCTCTTGGATCTGTCCCAGGTTCTGCCCAATCCTTGGGCTGGTTAGGCTCTTGCTATAAAACCCCTTAAGTAAAAGAAGCTAAACTCTTAAACATCGAGACGCCTTTTGGTGTAATGGTTGAAATTTCATTAAGAAACTCCACAGTTAAGCGTGCTCATCTTGGAGAAATTCTGGGATGGGTGACCTACTAAGAAGTTACACCAATAGGACAAACACAGTGAGGCTCTTAGGCCAAAACGGACAATATCTTAATAGCTAAGAGTTTGAGAAGTCACAAATGGTATCAGAGCAATACACCAGCCAAAAAATAGGAACTAAGTGTCATACAAGATAAAGTTCTATGCCATGGGAGCCACCTCTTGAACTTGTAGGGGCCATCTCTAGAATCCTATCTGCCTGGTGGATGATTCTGGGATAATGATACTGACGAGGACGTCAGTGACTTAAGTAGGGGAGATTGTGAAACCCCTTAAGTAAAATAAGCTAAACTCTTAAACATCGAGGTGCCTTTTGGTGTAATGGTTGAAGTTTCATTAAGAAACTCCGCAGTTAAGCGTACTCATCCCGAAGCAATTCTAGAATAGGTGAACTATTGGGATGTTACACCAACAGGATTAGACTGTGAAGCTCTTAGGCCAAAGCAGACAATATCTTGATAGTTAAGAGTTTTGGTTGTCACACTTGCTAAACTGACTGGCTGGGCTTGCTCCCCTCTCCGCTCCCTTCTGCCGTATGAACAACATTCCTATGTCTTGTGAGTATATTTAATCTAAAGAAGTTTCAATTATATGGCATATGTGATCTATCATATTATACAAGTTCATTTAGATATCTCCATTTTATGCTCTGTTGTTGTATTTTATTCAAGATGAGTTCATTCTCTACCTTTCAATGTCGAATGGACCTCTTAAACTTCTAATTGATGGCTAATCAATATCAGCCATTGGAAACTATTGGTTTCGTATATGATTATTGTGAGAATTAAAGGCCTAAATCTATTGTGGTTTTCCATCATCAATAATGACACTTGGCATGGTTTCCTTAAAATCTAATTGAGGGCTTTGTCAGAGACCCCATTCTCCTTTCTTCCACATCCTTTGCCCCACTTTCAGAAAAAAAAAAAAAAAAGACATCTTTGGGATTAAATAGATTATTTTAGAGAAATCCAATCATAAGATTCATTTTTGGTTATGCAGTTTGGGTATCCCACTTAACATTTTTTTGATGCTATTATTATCTTTAGCCATGATAAATAAACATCTCTTGAAACTAATATAAATATTCTTAGGAATTATGAATCCATATTTAGCAAATTGATTAGAGAGAGAAGTCTACTTTTAGAATGCATTCCACCTAACCAGGAAAAACATCAATGCTATTTAACATGCCCTTGACATCATGGCTTCCCTTTATTTAAAGGTCATAAAAATATGACCTATCTAATGATATATTGCCTAAAACTCAAAAATAAATTACAGGCTGGAACAGCTAATTTTTATCTCATTATGGAAGATTGAATCTAATTAAAATTTTTTAGGAATTAGCACTCTCTTCAAGCTTTATAACCTCTTTAAAAAATATTTATATACTTGATGTATTCTTTAACAAATTTCTATGGATGGCCAAGGATCAAGGAAGTAAAATCTTTTTGATTAATTTGACTAAAACATGATATTTGATTAAGGAAAGAGGTCTTAGTTAGATTTTGTTAATATATGAAAATAACCTTTTTTACTTAATTCATTCAAGTTTCTTATCTACCTCCCTCTACCTTATATAAGCTCAAAATCTATCGTTCTCTATTGCACCCCTACATTATGATACCCATCATCATCTAGCTAATAAAATTCAAGCTAGCTATCTACTACCTCTTTGCTTTATAAAAGGAGATTGTTTAATTGTGTTAAAGCAATCTCACATCCACAAGCTAATTGAAGAAGAGAAAGGAGAGAGGGGCTTAAGCTTTAAGCTATAGTAAGAAGAAGCTATTGCAAGGTATGCCAGAAGAGGGGAAGATGCTCTTGTAGTCAAGAAGGGAAGACCATCATAGTAGTAGCATTATCCTTGTCTTGATGTTTGGCCCAATAGGTGGCTTTGATCCCTTGTAGATATTGACATAAAGAAGGTGATATCTCTATCTTTATCTTTGTATATATAGCAGCAAAATATTTGATGCACTCCTCATCCAAAGTTTATTGAAATATTTGATCTTTGTGCAGTCATGAATGTAGTTGAATGTCATCGAATCACGTTAATTTGTGTCCTAAGATGATCTTTAGTCTATTCATTCGTCACTTTCAATTGATCTTACTCGTTATTTTTATTTATACTCTAATAGGAGTTTATCCATAATCTTATCAGAGTTATAACTATAAAACTTTTGTGGGGATTTATGTTAAATCAATCCCTTTGGGCATTTTTCTTCTTATGAAATATCCTTTTGTATGATGGATGGATTGGCCCTTCAAGAGTTTTCTAATGTTATTAATCATATTCTTAAGATGATTTTCTTCTTCAGGTAGGGGATGTGGAATGTATCTTTGCTTTGTTAGAGTTCATGCCTCTGAATAGGGCTAAGGCTATGTGTCTAACATCTGAAACCGTAAGTATGATATTATGATCTTTTGGATTAATTGAGAGGAATTATCCCTCTTCCTCGAATATTTAAAAAGTCATTTGACAAAGCAAATAAAAAAGCTTTATGATATCATTTTGGAATAAAGCAGCACCCTTATATATTTTTATGTTTAGAATCATTAATATTTTTATCCCAATTGATGCTTCCGTTCAAGAGCTGTTCTCTTTAAATGCCATTGTTCTGAGCATATTAGAATCATTTAGCATATTTTTATATCTTATGCATTTTCCACTAAAATTTGATATCATTTTGTATACTACTCTAACACAAGTTTTAATATGCATTAGGACATTAGGACCTGTCCCACAAATGAGCTAATATTTACTTTAAATATTCAAAAGAACATCATCTTTAGTATTCTTTTCTTTATAGCCTGTTGGATTTTGTGGGGTTCTAAGAATCATGAAAAGTATAGAAAGCTTGATCAATACTATCTTTAAAAATCCATAATTTCTAGAGATATATAACTTGGTTGGCCTAATTTATATTTTTGATGCAGAGTCACAACTCAAGCCGTATATTCTCCACATTATAGCATAATGCACACAATATAATGGAGTGGATGAAGGGATACATCATTTTTTTTATATCATAATATATATGTTTATCTCATCATATGTTCTTAAAAATTTCCATCAAAATATTAAGAACAAATTATATTAAAGAGGCATACCAAAATCACAAAATAAATACAAAGAGAACTGAAGTCTTTTATTTATATCACTCACAAATTTACAACTTAGAATGAATAACACTATCTCACTTATCTATTGTAACAATATGTTTTTTTTATAAAAGGTACATATTAGGCATTACTGATGACTAATATAAATATACATGCGCAAGGTAGACGTCTATAAAAAATTTTAAAATAAAAATAACATAATAAAATTAAAAATTAAGTTATGTTATATTAACGACATTGAATGCTAGATGAATATTACATGTAGTATTAATATGCTCATAAATTATTTATACATAATTAAAAGCCATTTAAACCTCTATTATTTTTTCAAATATATTCATTAAAGATAGATTAAAAACTAAGTAGGTTGATATAATGTGAGGGTTTTCAATCAATTTATTTTTGACATCAGTATATTAGATGGAAAAGGACTAAATTAGTTGCAGCAAATTTTATGCCTTCGCCACTGCCCATTTAATATGGTGCCTTTGCATTAATATTGATAATTTTTCAGCATAAATCTAAATAATCTTCTAACACAAATTAAATATTTAATTTTTTTAAAAAAATGGTGCCTTTGTATTAATCTTGATAATTTTTCAACATAAATATAATTAATCATATAACACAAATTAATACTTAGTTTTCTAAGAAAAAATTGATTAAATTGATCCAAGACGTTGAATTTATTTTAGAATTAGTTTAATAGATAAAAAAAAATTTAATAATTTCAAGGCTCATATTAGCCAGAACATAATTAGGGTATGTTCTAACAAATTTTTTTTGTCATTTTATAAATACGATCGCCTGAGAAATTAAAAAAGCTTCTCATCGATCTTTTTTAGAAGGGATGCTTTCCTTGCGACAGGAAGCTCTGCTTTGCAACAAATATAACAAGTTTATATAAAAAAATGAAGTAATAGTTAACAAATTGGTAATTCAATAGCAAGATACATAGAAAAAAAATATATATTTTTCATTTAGCAGCTACCTTTATTTAAAAAAAAAAATGGTATTCTAATATATATATAGATATATATATACAACAATTGATCTCTTATAGATGTTTTATCTGCTGAGCTAAATTTTCTTCAAAATGTCATCAACCAAATTTTGCTGAGTTCTTGAGTCAGTTACTGCAAAGATCAGTTATTATTTCACAGATTATTGAAGATTACAATAAATTATTATATTTTATTGATAAATTTGTAAAGTTTGTTGAGATCTTGAGATCAACATTTCAATTCTAAATGAACTAAAATAACTTTTTTTGTTAAGCTTTTGATCTTAAATTATGATTTTGTTTTAATGTGATGATAATTACTAAATAATTATCTCTAATTACATTTTAAAATAAATTAAAATCATATTCCAGGAAAAAAGTGTAATTGAAAATAAAAATAATGGATTTTATTTCAAAATGTTAAGAAAAGGTATAATTTGTAACCAAACTATTTTAAAATTATCATAATTGTTAAATTTAATAGAGAGTTTCGATGTAATTATAATAAATCACAAAAATGAAAATGAAATCAGAAAAGAAAGAGTCCTCAATACAAAGGATGCGCTGCGGCTGTGCTAGAAAACTCATGAGAGAATTAATTGAAGGCAAGTTGGGCGGTCTACGACCCAACCTGTTGCCATCTCGACCTCAACCTTGATCCGACCCGCAAGCTTGTGCTAGCTCAACCTCCTTGTTCCTCGTGACAGGTGGATGAGCCACCTCATAGCCAGTTGTTTGACTGGTAAATGATATATATATATATATATATATATATATATATATATATATATATATATATATATATATATATAATCAATTTGTTTTCAAATTAAAAAAATATAAAATGTATGTTTGTAACTCGTCTGCTTTTGAAGAACAATATGAAAGAAATTTCGTAAGAAAAATTTGAGTCAACTCACAATTCCATTAAAACTATTTCAGGACAATGCTGTGATACAAATCAAATCTACATAGAAATTGCATTTTACACCAATACAAAAAACGACAGCAATATAGGAAAGCATAACATGATCAATACAAACAAATTTCCAGAGCCCACGAAAAACAAACTCGTGTTTGCTAGGAAATACATCAATTTCTTCAGTCAAATATCTCGATGGACTTCATGTGCTTCTTATCTTTAACATTTGGGACGATGATGGGGAGAAAGTTATTCTCCATTGCGGCTTTCACGCCATCGGCCTTGCTGTTTTCAGGGAGTCGGAAGCAGCGGAGGAAGCTGTCGACATGCTCTCAATACAATGCCAGGTATCTATCTTCTCCTCCTCCCTCTTTTGCTCCTCGTTGATGATCTTAAGCACACTCCCTTCCTCCATCTCCACTTTCACATCCTTCCCTCAACCCTGGGAGGTCGGCCTTGAACACGTGTGCCTCTGCGGCCTCCTTCCAATCGATATGTGCACCAACAAAGCTAAGGTCTCATCGGAGAGACCAAATTCGGGAAAGGAGAGGTAAATGAAAAGCCCTCGAATGCATCCTAAAAGCCCATTAAGAAGCTTTCGAAGATTTTGCTCCTTCTAATGATCCACATGTCTCTTCTACTCTTAGGGAATCGAAGCATTGAACAATTGTTGATAACCTATTTGCACAAATAAACTTTGTTTCCTTGCTGGGTTCCATGGCCAAAGGAGGTTAATTTATAGGGAATCAAAGATATCTGATTCGAGTTTTTTAGAGAGGTTGATTTCTGGAGAGTTCGAATATCGCCGGAATAGGCCGCATATTCTACCGAGTCAGATCGGAACAGGGTCGCAGCTTTGGTTGAGATGTAGAGTACTTAAAGAGTCGAACGAGCAAATGGAGTAATATAATGGGGAAGAAGAAATGCGAATCAGCTAGAGAATACGAATGATGGAGTAGTTAAAGAGCCCAACGAACGGACGGGGCAATAATGGGGAAAAAGAAATGCGAATCGGCTAACCAGTAAGAGCCAATCTTTTTTTATTCACTAATACAAACCAATCTTTTTTTATTAGCGAATATGAACCATTTTTTTTCTTAAATAGGGGAGTCTTTAATGAAAAGTAAGTTTTAATTTGAGAGAAAATTAATTTTTTTTTAAAGGCTAGATTTAATTTGAACAACTAAAATGAATGATCAGAATTTGATATGAGTGAAAAAACTCATATGACTTTTATGATAGTAGTGTAGATATTTATTGTTATATGAGATTTATTTTATTAGCATCTTCTTTAACTTTTTATAAAATACATGAAATGCATAATCAATAAGAGGATAATAAAAGCACAGATGGTAGATGTTATTGAGGCTTCATTTGTGATAATTTTTTTACTATTTATTAAAATAATTTTCTAATACAAACAATTTTAATTTAAAAAAATTTGGTATTAAAAATTTATTTTAGAAAATAGCAAAGTCCTGGGTAGTGGTTTCATCCAGTGTAAGAACTTGAAGGAAGTTCTCTAAAAAGCTAGCTATTTCTACATTGGCTAATGGACAAAATAGTGTCTTTATGACCTCTTTAGCTCATTAAATAATATTCTTTTGGTTGGTGATCAACACCAACAAACAACTCTAGAGCCGAATAATTAGTCAACATAGATATAACGGTAAGCACGGAGCCCAATAAGTTGTATGGCCTACAAAAAATTCATCAGATTGAAAGAAGTGTATGCATTTTTATTCAAATTCATAAGAAAAAGATAATATTTGTCATTTTTATGATTAATAGTCATTTTATTTGTAAGTTCGATTTTTTTGTAGGTTACGTGGCATGATTCCTTTCGCTGATCTTCCATGGTTTTGATCCAACGGCTGGATCGTAGATCCGACGTGTTTAAGTCATCCACACAGTAGTTGACGTGTGTCTAAAGGCTGCTGCCTGCTCTAATCATTGCAAACCAATGATTGGCAATGATTACGCGTCAGTTGATTTTGAATTTAAATTGAATTAAATAATTCATTTAAATGCCCAAAACTTCAATAAATCATTGAAAATTTATTTTACATCCAAATTGAGTGTTCTTAGGCTTGTTCGAAAGCTCTCGAGCTCTACAATTTATTAAAAAGGTTTGCAAGAGTTTTGCACTAGTAGATCTTGAGAAAATGAGAGATGTTGGTTTTCTAATTTTTTTCAGTTTCTCAAGATCCTATGGTCAAATGGATCTCAAATTTGGATGGTAAATATTAGGGTGCATCCTTGAGCTACCCTAATTTTCTTGGACCTTGGTATGACTAGATTTTCTATGAATTGAATTTTCAAGTTCATGGGTCCATTTTGGACCCATAACTTTAAAAATTCTCAACTATTCATGCACTTAGAATTAGATTTTCATTTATATGTGGTGTGTTTATATGTATACCAGGGTTAGTTTGCCATTGATTCCACCAAAATCCAGTGAGTCAAGATCCTAAAACAAATCAACCAAGCTATACATGTATTTAGGTTTGGTGATTGATTTGTCAACCAAGGGAGGCTTTGATGATCTCAAATGTAGTTTGTTTGAAGCACATGTATTCATGTACCTATGTTTAAAATTTCACAACATTTGGAGGTTATTTAGTCTGTTATTTAGTGAACCCAAGATTCGTGTACATAATTGAACAAGGAACTTAAAAATTCATAATAAATTTATTTTAACTCAAAAAATTCTATATAATACATCAAAATGTTCAGAATTAAAATCTTAACAGAAGGAAATTAAAGCCCCCTTAAAATTAGTTCAAAATAAAAATTAATTTAAAAATGAAGTAATCCAATATTCAATTAAAATAAATAAAAAAATATATAAAATTACAAAAATAGTTTTAAACACTTGAAAGCATCCCTAAAGGTCAATTCTGGCATTTAGGGACGATTTAAAGAGCTTTGGAGTTGATTTGGTAAAAAAGAAGAAAATGCCATTAATTAAGTAATTAAATAAATATAAACATACAGTAAACTTCAATAATTCATAACTAGCTCTAGAAAACTCTAAATTGAGCAAACTCAAAGACATTGGACTCATCTATGGGTCTAATATTTATGAAAAATATAAAAACTTCAAAATTCACTATAAATCAAAAAGTTAACATTTGGGTCAAACTTAATACAAAAAATATACTAAACTTGTAAAATTCATAACTAATTCTAAATTCAATAATCTCAAAGGCATTGGACTCATCTTTTGGTCTAGTATTTATGAAAAATATAATAATTTCTTAAAATAATGAAAATAAAAAAGCCAAGAAATGGACCCAATATTAATTGTATTAAAATATTTATTAAAAAAAGAAAAAAATCAATAATTCATTAAAACTTCTGCAAAAAATCAATTCAATAGAATTAAATTTGTAAACAATAATTAAATAAACAACCAACATTCATATCAATAAAATTTTTAGGCTGAACTACCTCGGGCTGCAGGGCTATGAGTCCTAAGGAGGTCTTGGTCCTTGTGCTCGTTGTGACAACATCACGAACGAATTTGGTAGAATGTAAACATTAAAAATATAAATTTAATAAATCAGCAATTAATAAAATTAAATTATTTAAAAAATTATTAATAAAATACTTAGATGTTATAGCTTATATATCCTTATATTTTCTTCCTTTCAGGATAGCAAATGTGTATTGACTTGGGAAGTTAAATGTCATGCATTTTAAATTCTTGTTGGTTTACTTAGACTCTTTAAAGACTACATTAGAAACATTAGATTATTATACAACTACTTTGCACTTTCATATGCTTTTATGTGCGTTTAGATTACAACTGCTTTGCACTTTTATAGCCCCTATTTAACCCTTGCAGGAATTTAAAGTAGAATGTACCTAGAAATGATGTATACATTTACAAGTCATTATAAAAGCAAAATATATATAGATTGAGTTGTACAACATCTTGAGTTGTTGAAGATTTAAATATATCTTTTTATATATATACAAATGGGGCTCCAAAAGTTGATATCCTTTCCTTTGGAGGATACTCTCTTTTGAAATTTCATAGAAGACTTGGAGTTTGAAGACCATAAGCAAGTCTATTCGAATATATATATATATATATATATATATATATATATATATATATATATATATATATATATATATATTAGAAATCCAGGTTTGTTGTGGTGGAGCTTGACCATTATTCTTTTCTGCAGAGTTTGAGTCTATTGTAAATTATCAAATCAATGAAAAAATAAATTGCTTTTTATATTCAATCTTTCATTTATTACATTGCTTCATGCATTACATTCATATGGGTGGTAGTTTGCATTAGTGTATAGAAATTTTTCTAGGTTTCTTTTGGTGTATATGTTCTGGACTTTATAGGAACATGCATACTAATTTTAGGATGATATGGTAATGGATTCCGTATACATTAACCCCTTTACCTATATATGCATACATGCACACATTTTATTTCTACAATGTATATTAAGCCAAAATATTTATTTCCAATGAGGGTAAGGTAGTGGGGTCCTCATACGCTCGGAGGATGTTATCACCTTTCCTTTGGTATAGGCCCGTTATGTCGCTGAAAAAAATTGGGAGTTAGAAAATTTAGTTAGTGTAATTAAATAAGATAAAATTTAGAGTTTTTAGCGAGTCATCTCATTTGTGTCTGATTCATCCTTTAATCTCTTACGATAGAGGTTAGCCTATCATGCATTACATCTAAGGCGAGTGATTGTGCTTTAGGATTGTTAGTTAATAACTCACTCCAAGAAAGTATAAATCAAGATTGTAAACACCTCTTCAGTCTTTGCACATTTCTATTCAATTATTTTTAAACCTAAAATGTCTAAATCTAAATTTTTAGGACAATTAGAGAATGCATAATCTAGAGCTTATGCATTAAATCTTTTTAGCAAAAATATTTCTTTAGATCTATATGTATTTAAAAATCATTAGTCTTAACTTTAATCGAGAGTATTCTTTTAGGAGATGTAATTAAATAAGGGCTTGCTCTTATAGGGAGTCTACGACCCAGAATAAAGTAAATCCTATCTTAATTTCTTTCTAAGGTTGGAGAAAGATTTGTGGAACACAGACTTAAGCTTTAAACATTAGTTAATAATTGAAATGATAGATGAATGTTACTTTTATCCTTCGGGACTAATTGAATATTCCTTATGTATTAATCAATCATGAATGAAAAGTTTCTCTTCTAAATCGATAATGAAATATTAGTCTATTCTTAGGAATGATATAATGTTAATCTATGGAGATTTGACTAATGAAACCCAAAATATAAATTTAAAGCAAATCCTTTATGACATTGCATTAGATGTTAAATTTGTTCACTGATTTTTTTGGTGACTCCGCTGGCGATAGACTTCTCTCTCCATCTTTAGTGAAGACTATTTTTTTTAATATATATATATATATATATATATATATATAATTTGGGTTGTCATATTTAATATAGACTCAAATTTTAGATTATAAATTCTAAAGTTATTTCTCTCTTTTGTTCAAAGTCATTTCATTGATCTCTCCATCTAAATCTAAATTTAAATCAAGTTCACACTTTCTTTCATTCTCCACATTTTGAGAGTCTTTGGACAAGAGTCCTTGTTCAATGTTTCTTTAAAAGCTAAATTCAAATCAAACTTCAACCATCTCTTTAAAGTTCAATTCCAAGCATCTCTATAGTCCATGTTTGCATAGGATGAGTCCATTTAAAAGTCAAAAATTCTGATTAATCTCAACTTAATTATATTTTTTTGATTCAATAAACTTTATTCAGTATATTCTTCAAACTTATATCTTATTTAAACAGTGGATTTTGAAGATTGATATACGATTCTGTTCAATTATAGAAATAATGACTAGAAAGTTATTCTTCTCTTTCTTCGACAATGCAAACATGATTATTACTAAGTATTTATCTGCTGAAGCAACTATGATTCAGTTTGGATCAACAAACAGTGTTCAGTTCACTTTTGTTGGACCATAATTTGATGTGGTCAAGGTTTAGTTTGTTCCTGCTAAAGCTGTTTAGAATGTACTCAAGGGTGGGTCTACAGTTACCCAAGTAGCTGCTAAACCCTCAGTATTCTCTCGTCTAACTTTCTTAAGGCTATCTGCAAGCTAGAAGGAAAAAGCCACTGTAGTTTTTGAATTACCTTTTCTTAGCAATTTTGAGATAGGGTCATCCTCTGCTATTATAGAGATGACCAAGTCTCAGAGGAGGAACAAGAATTGCCTCCTATGGCGAAGCACTGAAAATGTTAAGATGATAGAAGAGAATAACCTGATGAATGCTGCAGTTGAAGAAGTAAAACTGAAATCAGTTGAACTGATAGTCAAGGAATCTAAAGTCTTGTACAAATTGCTTTCATCCATTGTTTACTATAGCTAGAGAAGAAAATCCAATCAGAATAGTAAATTCTCCACATAGTCCTTTCTACCATAATCATGTTATACCTTCTTGTTGACCACACTTTTATCTAATATTACTTGATCCACATTTACTGATGATTTCCATGATCTACATCCACAAAATTTATAGCGCTTTGACTCACAATCATTTAGCTTACAATCACTTGACTGGTAGCTATCAATCTACCTCTCAATACACTTCAATCAATCATCATCAAGAAATTAATGAACATACTCTAAATCAAGCTTCAATCATCCCTGAATAATTAGTCACATTGATCAATTATCAATTCTATAGTAAATATACACTAGACTACAATCACTTGGATACTTATAGCCCTGCACTGCAATTAAGTAGCTCAGTACATTGACCCATTAAACCTAGTTAGGCTAGCTGAAGCTAGCCCAATTTATCATACACACCACCCACACTCATTCAAGCCCCAAATGAATCCTTATCTTCATCACACTTCTATAATTATCACTCCTAGCGCATTGGGCCTAATTGGTCACCCTGACCTAGTTAATAGTTGACTTAGTCAACTGAATCCATTGTTGGTCAAACCAAGTAAACATTGGGGCAATTCAACGCATATAATCAAAGCAAACACCTTAACCCTTCATAATCACTCCATTACATGGTTTAAATCCCTCATAATCCACCATGAGTCAAACCATGGTTGGTTTAACTTGGTCAAAGCTCAATACACACATCTATTTGCTCAAACACTAAACCTATTCCCTCAAACTTCTTGGGGTTGATCCAAATAGCATGCATACACTCCCTTGAAACATTAGCAGCTTGGACCAATTGACTGGTCAAACAGTCAATCAAATGCATAAAATAAGGTTGAATGGTCAACTCACCTAGACTATGTGTTTTCCTCAAAGCCCAGCCCCTCCAACCTATTCAAATAGACTCCAAAAGCTTCCTGAACTCCAACTAGAGCCAACCCAACCGCAAGTGCAGTATCACTAGCCTAGGTGGTCCTCCCCATGTGAGAATGACCTAGGGTCATTTTCTCCTGAGCCATCTTATTTCGCTGGCTTCCTAATGGACTAGAATACGTATCCAGCACCCAACAGTCTAAACTCCCTCCAATGGCTCAAATAATGCAAATCATCCAAAAGATTCATTGAGCTTTCACACTATACATAGCTGCTCTCCAGTGCAACTCTTATTTTATTTCACATTCCTAGAGCTTCCTTTACCTTCTTTGATCATTTCCGATCATTTGGAGCTTGCCACCGGTGAGAGGCAGAAGCGACCATGAACTTGTTTGTCTTAGCTACTTGAAGTTGCCATACAATCATCCTCAAGACTCTAAGTCATCAGCAAAGTTATAAAAGAGCTTTAGATGAGGAGAACTATCCTTCAAGCAACATCTGAGATCACTTTTGTGCAAGTAAAACCTAAACCATAGGTTATTTCTTATGTTCCTAAATCACTTGCTAATCATTGCATCAATGGCCTTAGAAATGTCTCCCCACTCTTGAGTTTAACCCTATTCCATCTCTATCTTATTTTTAAAATCCTTTGATCCGTCCTATCGATTGCATAAGACCAAACGTGAGTCCTAGGTTTTAGTGAGCTCGTGAGGAAGACAAAATCATGACCTTCCATTCATTCTATTTGATTCAGACAGTCAAGATCATAAATAATAAGTGAGCCAAATAGATTATCAATATAGTGCAAATTAAGAACTTTTGATTTAGATATATCAGAGACATTAGCATCATAAGAATCAAACAAGAAACATAATATTTTATTCACTTTTTCAGAATTAAAAATCTCCCAACCCAAGGCATGCAAAAAAGTGATTGTCTTATTGAGCCTTATATACATATGTGATATTGACTCACTAGGTTTCATTCTAAAGAGTTCATACTCACACAACAAAAAAAATAATCATGACTATATAACCTCACTAGTGCCTTCATAGGTGAAACACAATATATGCCATATCTCTTTTCCACTAGTGTAAGTAGAAATATACATATAATCCTCTGATTTTAATGCACAGAAAAAATAGTTTAAACAATTTGCATCCAATTATTCTAAATCCTTATCTTCTACACACCATTCAATATAGGTAGTTCCAATTTTCTCACCATTATGGTAATGTATATCCAACTTGAATCAAATGCGACATGCAAAATAAATAGATTACAAAAAAGTTGACAAGCAATTTTTTTAGAAATTGAATGGTATATTATTAAACAAAGGTGGATGAGTAATAGAATACCCTTTAATAGTATTATGATTTCTAAAATGTGCCATTGGATCAAACTTTAGGTATTAAAAATATAATACAATAGAACTTGCTCTTATACCAATTGAAAGTGCTCTAATACCAACTAAAAATGAAGATGGATTGCCGGGGGGGGGGTGTAAACTAGGGATTTAAAAATTTTCTTCAAATTTTAATTTATAAACTAAATTTATATTTCATGTGGAAGCATTTTGAATAATCAAAATAGATCAACTCACCACACAAATCAAAATAAGTATAATTTTTATATTTTTAGATTTTGTAAAAAGGTAATAACAATTTTTTATTTACTTTTTCTTTTTATGAATTTTTTCAATTCTTTTAAAATAATTATAAATTACAATCTACAACAATGAACTTCTTCATTAGATATAACGACAATCAAACCATATTGTTGAAAATAAAATTGCAGTGAAGTAAAATGATGAAACTAAATGCAAAAAGTAAAGAGACGTAAACCATTTTTTTTATCGTAGTTTGGTTAACTTGACCTAGATCGACTCCTCGAAGGTCGTCTCTTGATGAATTGAACTAACATAATACTATCCTTCATCCGACTGCTAAGTAAATAAGCCCTTCTCCCTTTCCAATGGTGGAGAATGTACCTATATAGACTCTTCACAACTAAATATTCTTGCCTTTCATCTCATTGGCTTGAGTGCAATGAATTTAAAAACATTTTAGCTTTATCCCAAAGAAAAAATTGGAGAAACCTAAGTCTAATAGCATTATCAGTAAATAGTTATATTTAAAGGATGCACAAATCTTAAGGAAACTAATAATATGTAAATTAAGGTATTTTAAAGGGGTCCCCCCAAGCACGGAGTTTTGCACCATTTGGAGTATTGAAGATTTTAACTCAAAATTATTTTCTTGAATAGTTAGATTGCTAATGCTTTATTAAATATCTTCAACCACACGGTTGGTGTATTCCCTAAGAGGTCTAGGTTTTTCATTTTTAGGAAGTTGTGTAGCCATTTGAAATTCTTTATCAATTGTTTGGGCTTTTCTAAAAATTTTATTAGGTTTTTCTAATTTTAGTGTCCAATAAAAATTCTACTGGTTGTTCAATACACATGTAACAATAAGCAACATAATAGAAATTGCCAAACACTAAGCATTTTTAACCAAGTAGTAATAAAAAGAAAACTAAGTAGGTGAAAATTAAGAAGGAAAAACCAGATTAAACAAAAAATTTGATCAATAGTATAAAATGCAAAGTAGGATAATAATTTTTCTAGTTATATTCCTCGATAATGATGCTAAAAGCTTGACAGGACATAGGTAGGACTCAGCAATAACTAAATTTTAGCTTATGGAAAGATAGATTTTTGTGCTAGAATTCACACACGACTTAGTTTTCCAATGAAGTTTAATTTTTCTATGGTGTATGTTAAGTTAGAATGCTAGTTCACATGTTGTATCAAGCAATTTAATGTTGAAGATGAGTGTCAATTACATGAGGAATAAACTAGAATAATCGTTTGATCACTATATTACTATATACTCAATTGTTATATTTATATAGTAAAATTAATTAATAAGATGTACAAGTTAAAAAGTAAAGAATTTCAAATTACAGAAATTAAGTTTTTAATTTGAGAAATTTTGAACCTACGATTTTCTAAATTACATCATTTCTTCAAAGTGGGTTTTCTACATAATGTTGTTTTGGATCAGAGATAAAGTTTTCCTTATCTCTATGTAGCTCTTTGGAGGCTTAGTTAGGATCCTACCCAACTACAATTCTTATATCTTCTTAAGGACCCATAACCCTAACCACCATATATCTGTGCTTGGCTAGACTACATTCTAAGTTCTTTAATTATTCTTTTAGTCTTTCTTTCAAGGCTCAAGATTACACTATATTTTCAATTTATACAAGGCCTATACATAAAGCAACGTAAGCACACAGAAAATAATAATAGCATGGATATAGTTAAAATCAAAACTTACTTTAAGAAACACATTTCTTTTAAACCATCATAGATATAGTGAATTGGTTTTGATACACAAGGAGGCATTGTTACACATAATAAAAAAACATACATTTTATTTCATTAAACATAAACCAAGTTACAACTAGATTATCAACCTCATTTTTATTTGAGGTAAAAACTCTAGATTAAAGTTTCAATCTTAGTTTTTAAATCCTCGAATTCCATTTTAAAACTTAAATCAAATTCCACACTGTTCTTTGGTATGGTACTCAATCACTAAGACTCTAAATCAATCATATGACAATCACTAATGATTATCAATAATTCAAGCATTTTAAAATCCTAAATTCTTCAATCAATTCTAAAATTCAATCATAGTTTGATCCTACATTTAACCCTAAATCAAATCCAACTTAATGTCTAGTGATTAGTGCTCTGGCGATTCTGAGGCGATTCTAGGGTTCCTGCTCGGGTGATAATTGTTTCATCGTGGATCATTTTTTTTTGGCCAGTTTTGCTTTGTTTTTTTGTCCGTTCTCTATTTTTTGTTTGGTTTCGTGGTTTTGTTTTGATTCCCTTATCTTTCTCGGTGGTTTTGGGCGATGATGACGCTATCGTCATTGAACCCTTGGCTCATTGCGACTGTAGAATGTAAGTCTAGTTCTTTTAAGGAGGTTCTTGTGGGTGGTGCTTCATCCTCTGGCTCTATGATTGATTTCGTTCATACTTCTTTCAAAGGTTTATCAGCTTTGATGCTTGTCGATAAAGTGATTTCTCATGTTGCCGCTCCCTTCGCCTTTGCTCTTATGGGGAAATTCATTTTACGCCGGCCAAATCTGGATATCATCTGTAAGTTTTTTATGAACCTCAAACTCTCTGGAACTTTTTCTATTGGATTGATGGACCAACGCCATGTTGCTATACAACTTTCAAACGATTTAGATTATAGCCATATTTTTTCAAGAAGAGTGTATTATATTCAAGGTTGCCAAATGCGCTTGCTTAAATGGACTCCTAATTTTGATGTTAGAGAGGAATCGCCTATAGCCCCTATTTGAATTTCATTTCCAAATCTAAGGCTGCATTTTTTAATTCCCAAATCCTTTTAACTTTATCTTCTATCTTTGGTAAACCATTACAGACGGATCAAGCTACGGCATCTATATTCATGCCATCGGTTGCTCGGGTTATGGTTGAAATGAATATTTCCAAGAAACATCCAAAGGAAATATAGATCAGTTCTGAGCTCAATGGTTACCAACAAAAAGTAGAATTTAAAAATTTTCCTATATTTGTGGTTATTGTAAAATGCATGGTCATTGTAATTTTGAATACTTCAAATTTAATCCTCATTTACATAAGCATAAGGAAACATCTAAAGATCTAGATGGGAAAATATTGTGAGGAATCATTCATATGTTTAGATTTCTAACCTTGTGCAGGAAATGGTTGAGGAGCATAACTCTCAAAGGGATAACCCCCTAACATCCTGATGGGTGGCGGGATTAGTGATCATGAACCTTCTAAATTAATCAATAAGTTCTTCTAGCGTGGCTCTAATGTTAACTCTAAAGTTATTTGGTCCTCTTGGACCAATTGTTGTGGGGTTCTTAATGAAGGTGCGTTGGGTTGTAAAAACATGTTGATTTATCTTCTGTATGTTCCTTTAAATTATGGTTCAATTTTCGCTCTCGACTTTCTCTTTGGTCTAAGTTTATGATTGATAAGTATTGTGTTGGTAAGCACCCTTCTATGTGTTGCTATAATAATGGTGATTCCAGAGTGTGGAAAAGACTTTCTAGTATCAAGTGGAGTGCTGAACCTCATGTTAAATGGGGGCTTGGTAGAGTGAACATCTTCTTTTGGCAAGATCAGTGGCTTGGAGATAAGTCTGTTGATTCCATTATCAATTCTTTCTCCATTATTGCTATTAAAGTGGACTCTTTTATCAATGATAACACTTGGGACTACAATAAACTTGCCGAAACACTTCTTGGAGATGTTATATTCGAAATCCTTTAGCTGCCCATAAACATTAATTCTGATGATTTGTTATTATGTGGTTTGTCTCACAAGGACATGTTTAGTTTAATGGATGCTTGGCATGAGTTTAGGGATAAAAAATTTGTTAGGAAGTTTTCTCTATGATTTTGCATAAAAGCATCTCTAAGATCTTTTCTATTTTTATTTGGAGAATCATGCACAAATATATCCCTACTGATGAGAATTTGAGGGAAAAAAGGCTTTATTATTACTTCTAGGTGTCAATGCTACTTTCATGTGGAAAATATGCATCATGTGTTTATTTGTGGTCCAATTACTGTTAAAATTTGGTCTTCTTTTGATGATATTTCCAATTTAAGCCATTTTAATGCTAACATGTCAATCAACACTTTGCTTGATTCTTGGTTCATTAATTCTAAAGGGTATTTTAGGAAAGTAATTCCTTCCTTGATTATGTGGTACTTGTGGATTGCTAAAAATAATTCTATGTTTAATAATATTTGCATGGATTTCTCTCATATTATTCAGAATATTAAGGACAAAGTGTTTAAACTTTTCGCGGCTAATCTTGTGAACTCAAAACATTTTAGGAATTATTCTTTTGTAGCCCATAATTTTGGCATATTTTTGTATACTAACTATTTTTTGGAGGATCCAAATTTGGTGTATTGGATCAAACCTCCTCTTAATACTTTTAAGTTTAATGTGGATGGTTCTATTAAAAATGATGCTTTTGGGTGTGGTGGTATCATCAGGGATGAATGGTAATATGATCATGGCTTTTGTTGGCCCTTTGAATAAGTCCTCTATGGTGATGGCTGAGCTCTCTGCTATTCTTAATGGTTTGAAATTATGTCCTTCACTTGGTATTACTAATATTTGGATTGAGGTGGATGCCACTTCTACTATTCATTGCCTTATGAATCTGACTAATAGAGTTTGCAATTCTGATCTTTTCTATCTTATTAGAGAAATCAGTTAGCAATTAATTTTTGTTAACTTTTTTTATTTCTCATGTTAATAGGGAAGGAAATGCTTGCGCTGACTTGTTAGCTAATTTGGGTTGTAAATTGGATTGCCTTACTGATTTCACCAATACAAATTTACCTATATTACTGAAAAGCATGATTAGGTTGGATAAAATGGGCACCGTATGTCAGAATTTAGCCTGTCTTTGGTATTTTGCCTTTAGTCTTAGTCAGTTTGGTTGGGTTATTTTTTTAGATGGTGTGGTTGGTTATTCTGTTTTGCTCGTTGTTGTTGGGTAGATTTGGGTTATGGTTATTACTTTTAAGATTTATTCGTTGGTTTTTCCAGTGCTGTCCATTATTTGTTTTAATTCTTTGCTTCATTCCAACACTATCGTGTGTGTTGTGGTGATGGGCTTGAGCTGTGATTGGAATATTTGGTATCCTAATGTTATCCCTATTTATTGCTCTTCTACTCTGAAGTGGTGTAGTGTGTCCTGGTGCTGTTTGAGGGCAAGGTCTGCTGGCCTTCTTGGGAGGTCTGTTGGGGGCTTTAACGGTGTTTGCCGTTATGATTTCGTTGTTATGATGGGTTTGTCCTGTGTTTTGGACTTTTGGTATCTGGAGTTATTCCCTAATTTTTATTCTTCTCCTCCCTGGGGTTTTTCTCTTGTATTGTGCATCCTGGTGCTATTTGGTGGCAAGGTCGTTTAGCCTCCCTGGGTGGTCTGCTGGTGGCTTTGGATGCTGTTGTGGGCTATGATTTCATCCTTTTGTTGGGGTGGTGGTTGTGCCTAGAACTCTCCCACTAGTGGCTTTTTGGTTATTTATATCTATTTCCTGTACTACTTTTATATTACTCAAGCACTTTGCATTTTGATGTGCCAGAGAGCTTCTGGGTGTTGGATTGAGCGGCATTGTGGTTATCAAATTAATGAGTGCTATTGTTGTTTCTTCCTGAGCTCAAATAGCCTGTCTTCTTTTCTATTTTTCCTGCTATAGATTGGTTCCTGTATTCATTGTGGGTTGGATGTGTTCTCTCATTGGATTATCCTTTTCTTAACTTGTGTGGTGTGTGCATCAACTACTTTATGGTCACATGGTTTCTGAGGACCCATCCTTTTACTTTACTATTTGGCTGGATATTACTGTTACATTTACTCTTTATACCCATTTTTTGTTGTTATTATTGGTTATTTGGCATTACATGTTTAACAACCATCTTGGTATTATCTTTAGTGAGTGGGAGTTGAGTGGAATGGTCATCTATTATATTCTGTTACTTGTGGCATCAACCTTCAGTTTTGGAGAGGATGGTTTTTTTGGCTGCCCGTTACTTTAATGTTCATTACATGTTGCTAGTTTTTTGGGGTTGGCCATTATCTGTGTTTTAATGGTTTCTCTGCTGGGTTGGCTGTCGTTACTTATGTTTGGTTATTATGGTGTTGCCCTTTTTATTTTATTGTTTACCTATACCTTAATCCTGTTTACTTTAATGGCATCTTTTTAAGTAATATTGGGGCTGGTAATTGGTATAACAAGGTTTTCTTAATGTACAATTTTGCTTACTTACCCCTAACCTATTATATTTTACTCTTATGTGCTTTATCTTTTTTGTTTCTTGTTAATTTTGGTAGGTGTATTCCTAACTCAGATCTCCTAGTGCCTGTGGTTTTGTGTGAAAGGATGTTGATCAAAGTTCATCAATTGTTCCTTTCTATTTTTTTGGTGCTGGCCTCTTGCCGCCCTAAATTGTTGCTAGGGTTTTTTTGTAGTTTTTCTTAGGAGAGTCTTTCAGCTTGTAGGTTTTTTTTTGACTTTTTTGTAGCTCATTTTAGCATTAGTGAGCTCGAGGGCCCTTTAAGGACCTTATAATTTCTTTTTGATCAACACGTAGGCCCCGCTAAGGGTTCCCCACCACCCCGACAAAACCAAAGTGATAAAAGTCCAATGTTCAAATATAAACCTTAAAAGCCTTTCAAAATTTCCATATTTTCAGCAAATTATCAATTAATTTAAAACCCTATGTAAGGTCTCTGGATTGGTGTTTGATCATTTGAATATTTGTTACTCATGTCTTGAGAGTCTTCATAATCATAATATTCGACTTTAGCTCAGCTTAAATATCTTTCTTTTAAGTCGCTGTTCTCTGGCGATTCCTGGGCAATTTAGGGCTTCCGTTCGTGTTCTTCAGTTTCATTCTTCTGGCGATCCGATTTGGCTTTCCTTTTAACGTTTTTAATCTTTAGCTTTCATTCGATCTTTCCGTAGCTTTTGTTTAAGGTTTTTTTTCCAGTTTTTTGGTTGTGGGAGATGACGATTCCGTTGTCATCTAACCCCCCGATAGCTTCCATCTCTGATGGCCGTTCTCGATCCTTCAAGGATGTCGTTTCTGGTTCTTCTTCTTCTGCACCTAAACTCAACTTTGTGCACACCTCATTCAAGGGTTGCCCAGCTCTTATATTCGATGATTCGGTGGTCTCTCAGTTGGTCGCCCCATTTGCGCTTACACTTATTGGTAAATTTATTTTGCGAAGGCCTAATTTGGATGTAATCCAAAATTTTTTTGCTAGTTTGAAACTCTCGGATGCCTTTCATGTGGGTTTGCTAGACCCTCATCATATTGTGATCCAATTAACGAACGATCTTGATTATAGCCGTATCTTTGCAAGAAGGTCCCACTATATTCAAGTGTGTTAAATGAGTTTCCTCAAATGGACACCAAACTTTGATGTGAGGGAAGAATCGTCTACTGCACCTGTTTGGATTTCGTTCCCTAACTTGCGACTTCATGTTTTTTAACTCGCAAATCTTATTTGGGCATGCGTCGATTTTTGGGAGACCTTTACAAACCAATCAAGCCACTGCTTCTATCACTCGACCCTCCATGGCTCGTGTGCTTTTGGAACTTGATTTTTCTAAAAAACACCCGAGTGAAGTTTGGATAGGTTTTGAGCAGAATGGATATTTTCAAAAAGTGGAATTTGAAAATCTTCCTATTTTCTATTTTCACTATAAAATGCATGGCCATGGTGTTAATGAATGCTTTAGGTTGCATCCTCAACTTTGTAAAGATAAAGTTGTGTCCAAACAATCTCAACGACACAATGGGCCTCTTCTTTAGAAGGATAATTTGCCATCTGCTGAGATTGAAGGAAATATATCCAATTTGGTTGATGCTCCTTTACCTATGCTTATTGACCCTCCCCCATTCATACCTCTTCGGATCGTTCCACTATGGATGCTCCTCCCTGTGTGCAGGTTAATGCTATTAGTAATTTAGCTAGTTGTCCCAATGAAGGTGACAACTTGGAGAACCAAGGGATATCTGATTCCTTTCCTCTAAATAATGCTATCTCTAAATTGTCGGTTATGGACTGTTTGTTGAATACTAACAAATCCTCTAATGTTGATTCTTCTCTATGTTATGTTCATGATCATGCAAATGTGTCAGAAAATGAAAGGAACAATGGAGACAATAATTCGAGGCCTAATGAAAAGGCCTTGGTTGAGAAAGATAATGTAGAACTTGGCTTGTATAGTAATGATAATGAGGATAGAGATTTGTTGGAAGAAGGTGAGCTTCCTCAAAAGGGTAAGGAAAAGGATTTGATTATTGACTGTAAGTCACCCTATACCTCTCATTATAATAGTGATGCTTTTACCGATAATGATGAACTGGGTTTTTCTGCTAAATGCTTTGCTAAAGATGACAATGATACTAGTTTCATTAAAGCTCAAAATAAGTGGGGTAGAATGAGTAAGAACCTTGCTTTACAATCAGGTAGAAATACTTGTTCACAAACTAGTCGTTAACATTGTTTCTTATGTTTAAATCTATTATTTGGAATATTAGGGGTATTGGGTGCTCTTCTTCTCATTTGCGGGTGAAAAATTTATGTTGTATCCATGATATTTCTATTCTTGTTTTACTTGAACCTCTGATCAATGTTTCTAACTTACTTAATACTGCTAGATTTTTAGGTTTTAAGCATGCCTCTATGAATTGTGCTAATAAAATTTTGTTATTTTTGAAAGATCCGGTTCAGATTGATATTCTTGGCAACTTCACTCAAGTTTTGCATTGTAACATTGAAGTTTTTTATCTTAACTGTTGTGCCTCTTTCATTTATGCTGCTTCTTCTCGTGGGACTAGAAAAATTGTTTGGGAGCAATTATCTGACTGTCATAGTATTTGTCAGTTGCCTTGGATGGTGGGTGGTGATTTTAACACCATCTCTAATCCTTCGGAGCGAATTGGGGGGTCCTCTCCTATTTTGCATTCTATGGAGGATTTTAACAATATGATTATGGATTAGAATCTTATTGATATTAGCTATTCCGGAAATAAATTTACTTGGAACCAGGGGCAATTATGGCAAAGGCTGGATCGTATTTTTTTTAATGATAACTAGCTTAATGCTTTTAGTTCCATTTCGGTTGAGCATCTTAGTCGTACTCTATCCGATCATTCTCCTTTGCTCGTTTCTCTTACAATTAGACATGTGAACTCTTTTCCTCAATTTCATTTTCAAATATGTGGTTACAACATGACTCTTTTTTTAGTGTTGTTCAGGATAATTGGGATGCCCATTTGCATCCGGATAATTCTGTCATTGGCATGAAAAGACTTTGGCTCAAATTTAAAAAGTCTTATAAAACTTTTAAATTGGTGGAATCACAATGTCCTTAAAAATATCTTTTCTAATATCTTAAGCGCTGAAGAGGATGTTAACAATGCTAAGCTTATTTGTCAAAACTCCCCTTCTGATGCTAAATTTGCCTTACTTAGAGAGGCTAAAGATTGCCTCTTTAAATTACAAGCTCAAGAGGAAACTTTTTGGAAACAAAAAGTTGCTGCTAAACATCTAGTGGAAGGTGATAATAATACGAATAATTTCATGTTTTGGTTAAAAGGAAATGTGCTAAGAATTCCATTAATAAAATCAAACGTGTGGATGGTTCTGTTACTGAGAAAGTTGAGGAAATTGCCTTATTGGCTGTTCAACACTTTCAGGATCGGCTTAACAAGGACTTTATCCCTTGTAATATTGACATCCCTGCTATTCTTCCTAATCTCATCTCACATGAGGATAATGAATTGCTTACCAAACCTCCCTCTTTAGATGATTTAAAAGATATTATTTTTGACATGAATGGTGACTCTGTTGTTGGTCCGGATGATTTCACTACCAAATTTTTTAAAAAAGCCTGGGGTATTATTAAAGATGATCTTTATGCTGCAGTTTTGGAGTTTTTTGGTTCTAAATTTTTTTCTTCTACTTCTATTGTTCTCATCCCTAAGAATAATGATGCTAGCCATTGGAATTACTTTAGACCTATTAGTCTTTGCACTTTTTTTAGTAAACTGATTTCTATAATTTTTATGAATCGTTTAACTATTGTTCTTCCTAAGATTATTTCTCCTTTCCAAATGGGCTTTGTTAAAGGTCATGCTATCACTGATAATATTTTGTTGGCCCAGGAATTTTCCATGATTTGGATTTCAAGGTGAGGGGTGGTAATATTATCTTCAAGCTTGACATCTCTAAAGCTTATGATAACATTAGTTGGCAATTTATTTATAACATCCGGCATTTATTTGGTTTTAACTTGGTGTTTATTAACCTTATTAGAAATTGTATTGAAGGCTCATTCTTCTCTATTATTATCAATGGCAGACCTCTAGTTTTTTTAAATCTTCTCAGGGCTTAAGGCAGGGAGACCCTATGTCTCCGGTTCTTTTCATTATTGTGGTTGATTATCTCTCTATAAGCATTGCTAACCTTTTTGAAAACCACCCCACTTTTTATTTTAGGACTAGGGGGGTTTTTTTACATCTCATTTATATTTTGCTGATGATTTTATTATCTTTATGAATGCTTCTTGTAATAAGATTAATAAGCTTTTGGATTTCTTTTACAATTTCCAAACTGTTAGTGGCCTTTCTTTGAACAATCAGAAATGTTGTTTCATTGTTTCTAACAAGCTGCCTAATGATCGTATCACGGCTATTAAAGACCTTACTTTTTTTGTGCATGGCCAGTTACCTATAAAGTATCGTGGTATTCCTCTTTTTAAAGGTAGAAAGAAATCTTTTTTGTTTGATGATTTAATCACTTCCGTGCCGAATAAACTGTTGTTTTGGGATTCTAATTTCTTGAGCTTTGGAGGTAGGCTTACTCTCTTTAAAAGTGTTCTGTTTTCTTTCGCTATCTATTCTTTCCAAACTTTGCTTCCCACTAAAATGGTTTGTAATAGAATTGATAAGATCCTTAATAAATTTTTTTGGAAAGGTTCTAATAGTAACACTAAAATTGCTTGAGCCTCCTGGGACAAGTGTTGTGGGGTTTTGAAGGAGGCGGGCCTAGGCTGTAAAAGCATGGCAGATTTGGCCCTTGCTTTTTCTTTCAAATTATGGTTTACTTTTCATGCTATGTTGTCTTTATGGGCTAATTTTATGTTTTCTAAATACTGTGTGGGAAAGCATCCTACTACTTGTTCTTTTAATATTGGTGATTCTAAAGTTCGGCAAAGGCTGTGCAAGGTTGAGTGGGATGTGGAGCCTCATCTCTCTTGGGGTCTTGAAGGTGGCAATATTTTCTTTTGGTAGGATCAATGGTTAGGTAATCAATCCATTGATTCTCTTATTAATTCTACTTCTACTGCTGCAGTTAAGATAAATTTTTTCATTAATGATAATTGTTGGGACTATGATAAGCTTGCTAATGTGATTCCTGGCTTTATCATTCAGAAGATTCTCAATCTTCCTTTGAATTTGGAGTCTAAGGATATTTTATTATATAATTTGGTGAATGATGGGATTTTCAGACTAAAAGATGCTTGGTACATTTTTAGAACTAAAAATGTCATTACTACCATTTTTTTGATGATTTGACATAGAAGCATCCCTCCTAATGTTGCCACTTTTATTTGGAGAATTTTACATAGATTCATTCCTACAGATGATAACTTGATCAAAAGAGGTTTTGCCCTTCCGTCTAAGTGTCAATGTTGTTATCATGTAGAGAGCTTGCATCATGTTTTTGTTTTGGGTCCTCTAGCTATTAAAATTTGGTGTCATTTTGATGATCTCTTTAATTTAAACTATTTTAATGCAAATTTGTCTATTAATGCTCTTCTTAATGCTTGGTTTGTTAATTATAAAGGCCATATTAGAAATATTATTCCTTCTCTTATTCTGTGGTTTTTTTGGATGGAGGGGAATAATTCTCTCTATAATAGCATTAGAATGGATTCTTAGAGGGTTATTAAGAATGTAAAAAACAAATTGCTGAGCTTGTTTTCTATTATGTTGCATTCTACCAAAAGTTTCAAAAACTATTATGTTGTTGCTATTGACTTAGGTATCAGGTTGGAGGCTACCTTGCTTTCTTCTAACCCTTATTTTGTCTCTTGGGTTAAACCCGCTTTGGGTTGCCTTAAGCTGAATGTTGGTGTTGCTAATGAGATTAACATCATGGGGTGTGGTGGCCTCATTAGGGATTGCCATTGTAATGTTATTCTTTCTTTTGTGACTCCTTTGCTTAATGGTAATTTTCATCTGGCCTTTCTTAATGCGATTCTTTATGGGTTAAGAATTTGTATGTCTCTTAGCATTTCTAATATTGGTATTGAGACTCAGTCTTGTCATAATATTCAGTGCATTTTGGAAGGTGTTGATTCTGTTTGTAATTCTGAGGCTTTTTATATTGTTAGGGATATTAATTAGTTGCTGGTTTTCATTAATGTTTCTTTCTCCCATGTGGTTAAGGAAGGTAATGCTTGTGCCAATTCGTTGGCTCATTTTGGATTGGGGATTGATTGCTCATTGATTTCTTGGAAGCCAATGTTCCTATTCCCTTAAGAGGCCTTTAAGATTGGACAAAATTTGTTTACCTTATGTTAGGATTTAATCTGTTTCTTTTTTATTTATCTAGTTGGTGTGTGGTGCCGTCTCCCTGGTTTGGGTTCGTTTATGTGCCTTCTCCTCTTAGGTTCCCTATTTTCAGTAAGGTTGTTATGGAGGTTTTTATTTGGCTTTGTCATGGGCTTATGAGGCTGAGCGATGATTGCAAATGTTTTTACTTGATAGGCATCTCTATTGTTGCTCTCCATTTTATGGTTTTGGCTATTCCTCTTCTATCTGGATGTAGGCTTATGGGGTTTACTGGTTATGGTTGTGGTTTATTGGTTTCTGGTTGTAGTGTTCATTTTGGGCTCCTGGGTGGTCCTTTGCTGGTTTGCTGGGTGGTCCTTTGCTGGTTTGCTCTATTTTATTGTTGTTGCGGGTTCTTATTCTGGTGGCCATCAAGGTTTTCCTGGGTATGTTATATTTGATCCATGGTGGTTTCCTAGTGGTTTGTGGTTTTCGTTCTGGGCACTTGGGTGGTGGTTTGCTTGTTTTCTGGGTTGCCCTATTTTGCTGTGATTGCTGGGGCATTGTTGTTGGCCTTCTACTGCTTCTCTAGAGGCTGGTTTGGTTTTCCTTTTTTTTGAAGAAATGCAAAGAGCAATTTTATTAATAACCCAAAAACAAGCTCTAAGAGAAAGTACCCCTATCACATTCCTCCTTTAACAAAGAAATAAAGTAAGGAGGAATGTTATTACAAACAATATCATCCTAAATGAAATCAGAAGAACAAGCAAAGTTAGCACAACAATCAGCTAACTTATTACAACTCCTATTCACAAATTGAAAAATAACTTGGTTAAAATCTCTAAGAAAAGATAAATCTTGTTGCTTTAAGTAGGCACCCTCCACATCTTTATTATTCATCATACTTTGGACATACTTCATCACATTGAAATTATCACCTTCTATAATTATTCCTTTCACCTCAAACATCCAATATTGTAGAACTTCCCTCAAAGCAAGAATCGACCTCAGCTCCAAATCCGAGGAATCCCAATGCAAATAAGAGAAGCCAAAAGCGTATACAAACCTTTCTTTAGAATCTCTAATCACTCCACCAACTCCTGCCTTATAAGAGCTCTCAAGCGAAGTATCCACATTGAGCTTGATCGACTCGGGAGGAGGAGGATACCAAAATGAAGGAGACAGTTATAGCAGCTGGTTGGCATCCCAGTGATCCGAGCGTGATGACGAGCGAAACGAGGCAGTAGCTAAGCTGACTGCATTAGCAGCTGTAACTGAGATACTATCTTCCCTTTCACCATGCTTAAGCTTGTTCCTACTTTTCCAAGAAAGATAGATGGCCGAGCAATACAGATTCCTTATGAACCGGTTGCAATTTTCTAACATAGACAGCTTATGATAGCAATCTTCCAGATCCAAAAAAAGAGGAACCTTAAAACCCCATTTATTGAATATATTAACCACTTGAGAGAGATACATACAACTGACTGTTATGTGAACAACATCTTCTATTTATTTGCTTCCTCTCGAGCATCCATTGAAGTCCTGTAGCCTTCTGTACATCAGGGACTCATTAGTAGGTATTGCCTTATGAGAAAGTCTCCACCAGAATAGCTCTACACGTGGTCGTAGCTTCAGCTTCTTCTTCCAACCCGAACTCAGATCTTCTACAGCATTAACAAGCATCTTCTCAGTTATCATGGCTACTATAGATCTACCAAAACATTTATACATCAACTCCAATTGGTCACCTTATAAATCTGGGAGAATTGGAATAGAACTAATTACCCCAACCAAATCAGGACCAAAAAACTGCTTCAACTTGGGTATATCCCATTCGTCTTCCTGAATGAAATTCTTAAGGTAAGAACTAACTTGATCCTGCTCAGCAACAAACGTGGGCCAACATTCAATGCTCTTATCAAAAATCCAAACATCCTTAAAAGTATTGATAATGCCGCCATCAGAGACCTTCCATCTCACAACCTCATGAAGGAGTTTGGCTCCATTAGTAAGAATCTTCCATGTAGGAGAGACATAACTCCTAGCTTGGGAATTCCAAATATCTTCCCCATATTTAGCCTTCAAGTTCCTGTTGAGTAGAGATGTAGCTTAGAAATAAAATTCCAAGCAAACTTGGCCCTCAACGGCCCTACCTTAGCTGAAGCTGAAAAAACTCCTTGACCACCAATTTTTTTGGGACTACATAAAGTATCCCAAGCAACATAATGAAGGCCCTTACTTCTATCCCCTTTTTGCCATAGGAAGTCCCTACACATCCTATCCAAGTCATTCAACACCCCCATAGGGACTAATGAATGCGTAGATAAAAATGCAGGAAGGGAAAGGAAGGAAGACTTGATAAGAGTAAGCTTCCCTGTAAGAGAGATGAACCGATTTCCCCAAGTATTTATCCTGTTATATGCCTTTTCCAGCAAATTTTGAAAATCTGAGAGAACAAGTCTTCTTAACGCCAACTTGACTCCAAGGTAGTTGAGTTCATTTACTACCTTAAAACCCAGCATTCTAGCAAGAGCCACCGATTTCCTTCTACCAATAGCTTTTCCAAAAATAATAGAAGATTTTTGAACATTAATTTTCTGCCCCGTCCATTTCTTGTAGTCCTTCAAAATCTTAGTAGTCTTCTTCACATGCTTCTTCTTGGCTTTAGAGAAAATAATAAGGTCATCTACATATTGAAGATGAGAAATCTTATCTGCTTTAGAAGCCATCTTGACACCGATGTTGCTTCCTCTTTGAGAAAAAGCATCAGGAAGCAATTGAGAACACAAAATGAAGAGATAAGGAGACAAGGGGCAGCCTTGCCTAAAACTACTTTTGCCATCTATCCAAGTAGAGTTGATGCCATTAATCAAAAAGGAAAATTTCGGATCAAGCACACATTGTATTAAAAGATTGGAAAATTTCCCAGGAAAACCATAATGATCTAATGCTACCTTCAATGTGGACCATCCCATGCTATCATATGCTTATTCCATGTCCACTTTTATTTCCATCAAACCTTTCTTAGCTTTGGAGTATCTGAACTTGTGGATTAATTCTTGAGTAAGCAAAATATGTTCAGATAAAGAACGACCTCTAACAAAGGTAGCTTGGTCTTCAGAAATAATCTTTGGAATGAACCAAATCAGCCTATTCAACAACATCTTAGCCACAATTTTATAAATAGATAAACAAAGGCTGATTGGTCTATAATTAGAGGGATAAATAGGGGTCTTAACCTTGGGAATTAAAACCACTAAGGTTGCTTTCCACTCATTACACATAATACCAGTATTAAGAAAAGAATAGACTTCCTTCCACACATCCACTTTAATAATTTGCCAATAAAATTTAATGAAAGAGTAAGAGAACTGTCCAAACCAGGAGATATATTTTCTTCAAGTTGACTAACAACACCATCAAGCTCCTCCTTAGCGAAATCAGCTAACATCAATCTTTTATCTTCCTCATTCAATACAAAGGAAGGAGTAGGCCACCTCGAAATCAAACACTTCCTTTCTTTCCATTTTTCTTTGTAGAACTCAAAGAATACATCTTCAATTTATTTCTGTTCCTCAACCAGGTTGCCGTGGAAGTCCCTGATTTAATGAATTTGATTACAATTTCACCTAGCTGAAGCGAATGCATGAAAGTACTTTGAATTGGTGTCACCATCCTCTAACCACTTAACCTTTGCTCATTGCCTCCACCAGGAATCAAGTCTCCCAAGAGTAGAATTAAGCTCCAAAACTTTAGACTTCAGCAAATGAAGTTTAGCCTCAGGCAACCCTCCCCCTTCAGCTTCTTCCTCTTGCAACTTAAGGAATTCTTTCTTAAGACATTCTTTCAGCTTTTTAAGATCCATAAGTTTAGATATGCTCCAAAAGTATAAAGCCTTCAATGTTCTTTTGAATTTGATGTTGAGAGAGTGTACTGCATCACCCTCACTCGCTTTTCCCAAGCTTTTGCCACAATCCCAAAGGAGACTGGATAAGATGTGCAAATTTCCTCAAACTTTAGAAACCGACTTCTTTGAAAACCTGAAGAAACAATTTTAATCAGGATAAGGCAGTGGTCAGAAGCTACCCTAGCAAGGTGACGAACCACAGCCGGTTGAATAACTTCCAACGCCAAGGCGTTAAGGAGAACACGGTCCAATCTCTCAAGAATCCTGGCACCACCTATCTTATTATTGCACCAAGTGTACTTGGGTCCAACAACCCCAGTATCATGGAAGTCATAATTGTTCATGAACATATTCATGTCCTGGGGGCCTTGAGAGAGTACAAATTTCATACCACCTTATTTCTCCTCTTGATACAATATGTAATTAAAATCGCCTCCCACTAAAAAGGGAAGATTTCTACTCGAAAAAGCTTCAAGTTTACTCCAGAAGATTATCCTCTTATAGACTTCTCTGCTGCCATAAACTGTTGCAACTAACCACATTCCTTTATTTGGAATACAAAGTTCTCCCACAACTACTTGAGAAGAGGCCTCCTTTATAGAAAAAGAGACCATGTCACCCCGCCAACATATCATCATCCCACCAGACAAACCTTCAACAGGGAGAAGGAAGAAGTCCCAGCTAGGACCAAACAATTTATTAAATTCCAACTTATTGACTGAGGAAATTTTAGTCTCAATCAACCCAACAAAGAAAATATCAAAATCTCTCACCAATTACTTCAAATATCGGGAAGCTTCATGTTTCCTGGCCCATCTACAGTTCCAGAAGGCTAAAGATGACATTAAAGGATTGAGTTGGGATTGCTCCCACCCTTTCTACCCTTCAACACACCTCCTTTTGTTCTTTGAGGAATGATATTTGCTTTACCCAATGATCTCAATTCTTTTTGCAATCTAAATTTACTTCTTCCTGACTCCTCATCAACAAATCTGGATTTAATTCCCACTGCCTCCACATTTCCAGCCACAAGTTCTCCTTCCTCTGGTTCTCCAGCCAAAGGATCAAGAAACTCAGGAATGTCTTCATCCATACAATCCATAACTTTAAACTTATTCAAATCAGTAAGAGTAGGAGTAGAGGACTTACTGACCACAGACAAAACACCCGTTTGGTCAGCATCTTTTGACGGAACTAATGTCTCCACATCCAATTCCTTTGGAGCAACATCCCGTGAATCAACTTCTTCACCAGAAGCAAGCACCTGGTTTTGAAAATCTTTCTCAACATTTTTTATCTCTTTCTCCGCAGCTTTATCAGAATCCAGATGAACCTTTTTTAATAGGTTGAAATTTCTTCAACAAGATAGGAGCAGCATTGGACCGTTTAACTTTATCAATTTGTTTGCCATCAATAACCTCCCCTTCTTCTATTTTTTACATGGACCCAGGGACCATAAGATGGTTCTGAAACTACCTCTTCACACAAGGACTTCTCAGCAATGTAGCCGCCAGCTTCCGTTCCATTGGAACCCTCCTTCAAGTCAGAAATACATTTCACCTTACATTTATTAACCATGTGTCCAACTTTCCCACAATTGAAACAAAAAGATGATATCATTTCATATTCTACATTTTGAAAAAAAAAAATGACCGGAAGATCCTTCCACCCAAACTCCCATAGGAAATTGCTTGTCAAGGCCATACGTACACAAACTCTAGCATACTCTCTTTTACTCCATTGGAACATATTTCCATCAATCCATAATGGAGTTCCAATCATAGAAGCAATCCTCACCACATTCACTTCATCCCAACAAAGCAATGGAAGATGTGGCATCCTGACCCAAATGGGAGAAGATAATCCTTTAAACGAGGAAGGGGAAAATTTTGGAGTCCACCTATCCATACCTACAATATGCCCATTAACATACCACAGGCCTCCCTCTAAAACCTTCTCTACATCCTCCAAGGTGCCGAAAGAGCAAAGAACACATCCTAATCCAAGAATGGTTAAGTGGAACTTCCCGAAATGCACCCATTGTCGACGTAATTCAGCTGTAATTAGATGATTAGGGACTTCTTTCCCAAAGACCTTAATCACCATGGAGAACTGGAGCTTATCAGTATTCAATTTCACATTATCCTCATTCATCTTAATCGCCTTCTTTTCATCAGAAAGAAATGAATCATCCATTGAAAAATTGACTTTGATATTAGGATGCCTTATCCACAGGTTGTTGATGTTTTGGACAGGAAAAGCATCCTGTACCACTTGCGCTTCCAAATTCATAGGAAGGTTCCCCTCTTTAGCATTAACCCAAACATCCGACGGCAAAACTTTATCGAAACAGGATTCCTCCTTCTCTGCAGACTTAGGTTTAGCGATATTGCTATTAAACCTACTCACAAATAACTTCATACCCGATGATGAAGATGCCTCATAATCATTCTGACCTTTAGAAGGAGTAACACCTCCAAGAGATCTCAAAGGTTTGAAGATCACGTCGTCTACAAGACCTTTGCCATTGCCAGGAACAGAGGGAGACAAAGACTTCGACACAGATGAAGGTTCCGAAATCTTCAACGAACCTGTCTTTGGAAATTTGCCAGGAACAACATGATGGCCAAGCTAACTGGGTTTGGAGGTAGAGATCCGGCGATCATCGGAGTTCGCCGCTGCCTCTCCCACCATATACGAAGAAACTGGCAAAATGGCCAAACTATTCGAATTTAAAAAAAAAAGAATTTTTCTCTCTCTAACTTACCCAGAGCTTCTCTCTCTAACTTCATAGTTCAAATCTATACAGCCTAATCTAATTATGGTTTGGTTTTCCTTAGGGTATTATGCCTAGCTTTTTATTGGGTTTGGGTGGTTGGTCTTCTTATTTTTCTTCTCCAGGGTTACTTGGAGCATTTTACTTGGGGAGGGGGGGGGGGGGGGGGGGGGGGGGGGGGGTGGGGGGTGGAGGTGGCTGAGGCTTGTTGGATGGATGGAGCAGCATTGGGATTTTCCTTGTGATGTTTGGGCGATCCACCCTAACCTGACCTCTTTCTACCCGAGCCCTTCTTGTCTTGGTAACTTTTGGTTGGTTGGTGGTTTTTAGTTACTTGCCTTTTTGTTTATTTGTGGGATGTGCGCTATGTTTTCCTACAGTTCTCTAGTGCTAGTTACGTGCTACTTTGGTGATGTTGAGGTTCTCCCTTTATGTTTTATCTGGGCTAGTTACTGCTACTCTAATGTTGCTCTTTGTAACATTTTATTCTCTTATTTTCTATGGCGTGCTGGGGTGTATTTTACTGCTGTTTATCTTTTGTACTAAAATTTCTACTGATATTGTATTTGTATTATTTTTTATCCTTTTATATATTGCTGTTTTGTCCTGTATGCCTATCAGATGTTTTGCAGGAATTTTTTGGCACTGATGATGCTGATTTGGATTTGAGGCTGACTAGCTAGAGATTTTTGAAGTTTATTTGGTTGCTCCTTTTTTGGGTGCTTGTGTTTGAGCACCGTAGAATGTACTTAGGTATTTTTGTATTGGTCTATAGTGGGAGACTCGATCTTGTAGGTTTTTTCTTTCTTTTTATGACTGTAGCTCTTTTGAGTAGTAGAAAGCTTGAGATACCCTTAAGGACTATGTACCCTTTTAATTTAATCAACGTGTAGGCCCCTCTGTTGGTTTTCCCTAAAAAAAAAAACTTCATAAAAGTGCTTCCAAACACTTTTAAACCTTAAACCATACAAGACATAACCCCACCAAACCTTTAGTGGACCTTGGTTGATCAAGAAGCCATTAAACCCTAATACCCTAAAAATGAACCTTTCAATTAACTATTCATTGCTTTATTAGGATATTTGCCATAGCAGCATTCCTTATTCTTATTCTATTCTTATGTGGAGGGTTTTGTATAATTATATAGCTATTGACTATATATTAGTTAAAATAGGTTTTCATATTGTTTTCAAAGGTCAATGTTGTTATCATATTGAAAACATCAATCATGTTTTCATTCAAGGTCCTATTGCTATGCATTTCTGGTTATATTTTGGAAATAAATTTAATGCTCAAATGTATCCAAATTATAATTCTATGGCTTGTGGTTCTTCAAATGTATCCAAATACAATCCTTTTATAAGATTGGTTTGTTCCTACCCAAGGTCATATTCGGAATATTTTGCCTGTCATCATCTATTGATTTCTTTGGAGGAGTAGGAATGAATCCAAGCATGACAACAATATGATGAATGCTTTTAGTATTATTTCTAAAGTTAAAGATAAAATTAAGCATCTGGTTATGGCTAACATAATTAAAGTTAATGCTTTCAAATACTTTTATCATACTATTATTGATTTTGACATTTCTTATCAACTCTCTCCCACTGTTATAAGAGATAGAGTCGTTAGATGGTTGAAGCCTCATAATGGTTACTTTAAGCTTAACATTGATGGATTTATTAATAATTTTAATGCTGTCTGTGGCGATATTATTTGTGATTCTAGTGGCCACACCATTGTTGCCTTTGCGGGACCTAGTAATGCTAAAACTACTATTTATGCTAAAATTGAAGCTCTTCAGTATGGTATTCAACTTTGCATTTTTTTAGGCATCACTAACTTATGGATCGAAGTTGGTGCTATGCTCCTGATTCATTATATAGAGGGTAATATGATCTCTAATCCATCTAATTTTTATATGCTTAGTGATATTAAACATTGGCTATCTCTCATTTCCTTTTCCATTTCTCATATTTTACATGAAGGAAATGCTGTTACAGACTGTTTAGCTAGACTGGGTTGTAATTTACATGGCTTTAATGAGTATGTTGAGCATTCTTTACCTAGCAAGTGCAAAGGCTTTAGTAGGCTGGACCGTTCTGGCCTTCCTTTTGTTCGTCTCATCTAGCTACTATTTTTGTGGTTCTGTTCTTGCTGGATGTCTGTTTCATCTCACTAATGTGGTTTTCTGGTTCTCTTTGTTGTTTCTTGGTTTATGTTGTTGAATTTTATCCTTATCTGTTAATTATCATGGGTGATTATTCTTTGTATTGTTGTTATTTAATGAAGCCTGTATTAGTGCATGTGGACCTACTGTTTGTGTTGGACTTGGCATTTGATGATATTGCTAATCTCATTGTGCTGGCTTAATTTTTTGGTGATTTCTCATTCTATTGCTAGCATATTTGGACCTTTTGTTGTGCCTATTTATTTGTGATGGCTATGCTGTTGGATGTATTTTGATATATTTGTTTTTCTGGGAGCTTGGATCTTGGAATTCTTTTTGCTTCAATTGCATATTTGCTGTGTTGAAGCCTTTTGAGTTGCCCAATCGATGTTCTACTATTTGGGTTGTCTGTTGTGGTTCTTTCAGGATAATGTTTTCGTGCTATTTCACTGCTTAATGAGCCTTCTTTGTTGTGTTATTTTGGGTCTGTTGGACATCCTGGTTTGGCCGTATTTTGGTGACAATAATGGTGGGGTTTTTGATGCTATAATTGATTCCCAATCGGTTCAACTATTATTTTTTTGATGTTCATCCCCTATTTTTTAATGTGTTATTTTTTAATTTTAACTGTGATGGTTGGATGAATTTAAGCTATGATTATACTAATTCATTCTCTGATTTAATCCTTATATGTTGCTCATCTTTTCCTTATGGGGAGATATATGGGTATTTTTGTCATGGCTCGTGGTTATTCATCTGGGGATGTAATTGCTCTCGGGTCACCTACATTTATTGTCTCTGGTATTGTTTCCATGGCTTGTGGTTCTTCGTCACTGGTAGTGTTTGCTCGAGGGTAAGCTTGGTTGGTTGTCATTGGTGGGTTTTTAATTTGGGCATTGGTTTCTATATGGAGCAATCTCTACTTATTCTACTTTAGCTTTTTGAATTTATGTTATCTTTAGGATTAATGATTGCAAACTCTGGAGCTTATTGCTCTATCTCCTGTTCCAATGGGTTGGGGATCCGATTTGAGTGGTAGTTGGGGTTTTTTCATGATGACTACACGGATACTACATTTCTGAGCTTGGATGCCGATCTTCATCTTAGTTTACCCGGGTTTGGTTTTTGGTTTTATGTTGTTGATTTGCTTGGGATTTATATGTTGTGGGTGACATTGAGAAATGATTTTAAGTGTGATATGATGATGTTGGTTTTTCTCGGGTTCAGTTTTGAGCGGCCTGGTATCATGTGTGTTTTTCTTGCTTTTACTATGTATCCCAATTTCTTTTTAATGGACCTTGGCTATAGGGGATTCAATATTTCCAATTGTGTTATGGGGTTTTAATGTTTATCTCATTATCAGATGTAATTTGATTAAGTTTGTTTTTTCTTATTATAACTATGCTGTTGACTTAGCTTTTAATCTGGTTATGTTATTATTCTATTTAGATGTTATCTGGTGCTCTATTACCTTTTTTTGCAGCTTTTTTATAGAACAGGTGTTTTGTACTGAAGCTTTGGGCATCAATTTTTGTAGGAAGATTATGCTGAATGCTTATGATTGCATCTTTCTTTTTTGGGTGCAGGCTTTTGGCCACCCTAGTTTGTTACTAGGTAATTTTGTGTTTTGGAGTAGAGGGGACCTTTTTTTTTTTGAAGAATGCAAAAGCAATAGCATTAATGTAAAAGACTATTACAAACTACCAATAGAATCACATTCCTCCTTTAACAAATAAAGAAAAGGAGGGATACTACCTATAGTAAAATCGTCCCAAACAAAGTTATTACTAAGAGCAAGGTTAGAACAAAGATCCACTAACTTATTAGAATCCCTATTCACCCAATTAAAAATAACATAATTAAAATCTTTAAGAAAAGTAAACTCTTCCATCCGATTGCCAACCACATCACCATCCACTTTCTTTAAAACACCTTGAAGGAACTTGATGACATTAACATTATCACCTTCAACTAAAATTCCTTTATATTCCAACATCCACTTTTACATGATCAAACTTAAAGATTGAATGCTAACAACTCCAGGCGAGATACATCCCAATGAAGCTCACGAAAACTGAATGCCAATAAAAACCTTCCTTTATGATCTCTAAAAATACCCCCAATACTAGTCTCAATACCAGCCTTATATGACGAAAGTAAGCAAGCATCAACATTTACTTTGATCCAATAGGGAGGAGGAGGGTGCCAACAATTCTTCAATAGCCGATCTGATTGATTGACACCCCAGATGTCCGAATTTACAATACCACTTCCAAACGAACCAAAAATTGAGGTGAAACTAACTATGCTAGCTGCAATAAACAAACTACTATCTTCATTGCCATAATAAACACCTTTACTCCTAGACTTCCATGATAGAAATATAACAATGCAATAGAGCATAACCAAACAAGAATTTTTCGAAGCATTATGATCCTACAATATGCAACATTCATTAAACGAATCAAATATCAGAATGGTAAATCCCCACTTATTCAGAATTTGAATAACCTGAATCAATTTCAAGCATCCCACCACACATGTCCATAATATTCCACCGCCAAATAGCCTCTAGGACAATAATTATCTTCTTTTAATTTTCTATATACAAGGAAATGAAATCTAGGAATAGCATTATGAAATATCAGCCACCAAAAATTTTCAACACGTGGATCCAATTTAACCTTTTTAATTCAGCTCCAATAATGATTCCCGGCCAGATGACAAACTGAGACCTCAAATGCTAGTGCATAAATAGTTTAACCCAAAATTTCATGAATAAGCTCCACTTGATCCTTAGCCAACTCATGAAATATCTGAACATTACAAATTAGCAAAACCAATTCCTTGGCATAGTAATTTCGAAGTTCATCCTTATTCCAAACTCTATTCAATATGAACTTCTCCACTTTCATGTCAAAGCACCCTTGAGAAGAAACAAACATTGGATATCTAGTAAGGCTCTTATCCAACACCCAAACATCATTGAAAACATTAATTGAACTACCATCTGCAATCTTCCACCTGACAATGGGAGCAAGAGATTTAGCACCATCTGACACAATCTTCTAAGCAGCAAACGAACCCTGCTTCAAACAAGAATTCCAATTCATAGCTCCGTATCTAGCTATCGACATCTTGTTCAACAAAGAGTCTGATTCATTAAGAAAATTCTAGGCCACTTTTGCTCTTATAGGGTCCACTCTACTGATAGAAGAATGAAGACCACGTCCACCCATATTAACCAGTTTACATATGACGTCCCGACTCACATAATGAAGGACATTCTTCCCATCCTGCTTGTGCCAAATAAAATTCTTGCACATCTTATCAATTTCAAAAAGAGTTCCTTTAGGAATAAGATAGTGAGTACATTGGAAAATTGGAAACGACAATATAATTGATTTAAGAAGAATCAAAGCTACGAGCTAAGAATAAAATTGGAAACAACAATATAATTTCCAAAACCCACTCTTAGTCTTGATCCAATTGGAATAATTCCCATTAATCAATATCGAAAATTTGGGATCCTCTACGCATTCCATAATAAGCCTTGAAAATTTCAAGGGAAAGCCAAAGTACTTTAAAACTTGCTCTAGAGTGGACCACTCCATATTGTAATAGGCTTGCTCCATATCAATTTTAAAAGAAACCAAACCTTTTGTTGTTTTAGAAGATTTGAATTTATGAAAAACTTCTTGAGCCATCAAAACATGCATTGAAATAGACTGTCCCTTCAAAAATGCTTCGTGCTCTTTAGAAATGAGTTTCGGAATCATGCCATACATTCTATTCAAAAGAACTTTAGCCAGTACTTTATATATTATCCTACACAAGCTTATTGGCCTGAAATTAGTAGGGACCAAAGGATTATCCAACTTTGGAACGAGCACAACTAAAGTCTCCTTCCAATTCGCATCCATAGCTCCAGTAGAAAAAAATAGATAGATTGTATTCCGAACATCATCCTTAATAATAACCTAATAAGTCTTCACGAAAGAATAAGAAATGCCATCATTACCTTGGTATTTATGGCCACCAAGTTGATTAACCACCCCATAACTTCCTCCAAAGCAAGATCCGCCTCCAACATACTTCTGTCATCTTCATCCAACACACTCAAAGGAGAAGGCCAACCCTCTAATAGACAATCCCTAACATACCATTTATTATTGAAGAAATTTAAAAAAATCTCTTCTATTTGTTTTTGGTGTTCGACTACCAGCCCATTATCATCTTTAATCTTATAAATCCACTTAGAATTTCTTCTAGCACTTACAAAAGAATGAAAAAGATTGGAATTTGTATCACCATCAATCACCCAATTAACCTTAGCCCGTTGCCTCCACCATGTGTTCAACTGAGCCAGGGTACTATTGAGTTCATTCACCTTTGATCTAAGAACCACGATCTTATCTGCCTAGAGCCCTCTGCCATTAGCTTCCTCCATTTGCAAATCCATAATTTCCTTTTTAAGACAATCTTTCAAGGTATTAAGGTCTTTAACCTTAGCTTTACTCCAAAAGAATAAAGCTTTCAAGGTCCTTTTAAACTTGGTGTTAAGAATTTTGAAATAACTCCCACTAGTTTTTCTATTCCAAGCCTTAAAAACAACAGCAACCGAAGCATGGTAAGAGGCCCAAATGTCTTCAAATTTAATAACTCTCTTGGCCTTAAGAGTTTGATTCAATTGATTTATCATAATAGGGCAATGGTCTGAAGCAACCCTCGCAAGATGATGCACCACCGTCAAATGAGAAGAAACAAATGCAGAAGAGTTTAAAAAACACCCATCCAATCTCTCCAAAATTCGAGCTCCACCAACCTTATTATTGCACCAAGTGAATCTTGGACCAATAAAGCCTACTTCATGAAAATCATTTTTAGTTAATAAAGCCTTCATCTCCTTGGATCCCTGGGAAAATATAAATCTTTTCCCTCCTCTTTTATCACCTTTGGCTAATAAATAGTTAAAATCCTCACCCACCACCAAAGGAATGTCTTTGGAAGAATACAATTCAATTTCCCTCCAAAGATACCTTCTTTTGTAAGCCTCTTTGCTAACATAAATAGTAGAAATCCTCAAAACTCTCTTATTATGGATATCAAGATCACTAGTAATACATTGAAAAGAAGATCCCAAACTAGAAAAGGAAGCCAAATTCAACTTCCAAAGCACCAAAATACATCCAGACAGTCCATCAGAAGTAAAGTAACAAAAATCCCAATCCACACCGATAAGCAAATTAACTTCCTTCCTATCAGTGGAAGTTAATTTAGTCTCGAACAACCCAACAAAAAAGACATCATACTCCTTCACAAATTTCTTAAGATAAAGAGAAGCTTGACTCTTCCTAGCGCCTCTACAATTCCAAAAGGCAAAAGTCATCATAAAAAATCTTAAGGGGAAGCATCCCCCAATTTATCTTTTTTACTCAATTCAATTTTCCTAATTCTGGGAATCAACTTAATAGAACCTAATCCTTTAAGTTCTTTAGCAAGATTCCTTTTCATAGAAGATGAATAACCATCACAAAAACCACTTACGTCCAGCCTCAAGTGACTATTATCATCCACTAGAACCTTAGGAGAACCCCTTCTCCTAGTTCAACACCCTCAAAAATACAAACATCAACACCCTCCTCATCCCCAATCGACTAACCGGAACCCCCATCATCACCAACACCAGAAAGTACATCAAACTTATTAACATTCTGAATAAGAGAAGAAGAATTTAAAAAATAATTCTTACCCTCCTCCAAACCATCCACACCAAGAGTAGAAGAATCCACCAGAGTTTTCCTAACCTCTTCTTCAGCAACCAGAACTTCCCCTTGAACCAAAGCTGCAACCACACTTCCATTACATTGAGCAGATGAGTCCACCTCCTTGCTGCCAACATCCAAAACATCTTTTCACCTACAGACCCAAACATAACAATCCCACCCTAATGGACCCCAAAAGTCCTAGAACTATTTTGAATTCCCCTCTATCTACCAGAATTCTGAAATCTTCTCTTAATATAGTTGACATGGATCCATGGTCCATACCCAGATCCCTGCTTTATAATGCCGCCAGCACCTCCAACTGCATCAGGTTCCAGATTCGGGCAAACAACAGGAACCTCCTTACCCACCTCACAATGTTCTTCTGAATGAATACCACCCACCAGAACCTCTTCCGATCTCAATTCTGAACAATTAGTCTTAAAATGGAAAATCTGACCAAAGTTAAAATAGAAATTGGAGATCCTTTCATATTCAATTTTTTGGAAAATTCTCCTAGAACTCCCTTCAACACAAACACTCAGTGGAAGTTATTTTCCAAGAAAATTCGAACACAAACTCTAGCAAATTCCCTCCCCCCCCATTGAAACATATTCCCATCTAACATATAAAGAGTACCAACCTGAGAAGCAATCCTATAAACATTAATCTCATCCCAACATTTTAAAGGGTGATTTAACATCCTGATCCACATCGGAGCTGATAACCCATTCAAAGAAGTTGGAGAAAAAATAGGCGACACTTGTCAATACCAATAATGTGACCATTAACATACCAAGGTCCTTCAGAAAATACCGACTCCAAAGCAGCAGATTCATAGAAAGAAGAAAGGACCCATTCTAGTCCTAACTTAGTAAGCTGAAATTTCCCAAAATGACTCCATTGCCTTCTTAATTCAATGCTGATCACATGGAAAGGGATAATTTCACAAAACACCTTAACTAATAGAGAATTCTGCAGTTTCCTAGTGTTTTACCAATCATTCTCCACATGTAATTTCACAGCTTTCCCATCTCTAGTTAAATAGGATCTAAAATCCAAATTATCTATTCTAATATTCAACTTCTTATTCCGCGCATTAAGCATTAAATTTCCTGTTGGATCCTTCTTAGTTGGTAAGGATGTCTTGTTGGTCTCATTATCACACAAATTCAATTCCCTTGAATCACATTCATGAACTACATTATAATCATCCTTCATCTGATCATCTCTAATAGTTCCCGTAGAAGCATTAACACCATTCTATAACAGAAATCATCCTTTCTACCCTTAAAGTTAATATCCCCTGAAATCTTAGAAACATCCAGCAGTCTATCAATCCTCTCATGCAGATTCTCCGCCTCCAATATTGAATGATTCCCAAATCTATTGACGTGGATTTTCAAACTCGCAGATGTAGAAGCTCCTGAATCTTCTACAAGCTTCTTAGATTTGAGAATATCAATGAATTTTGGGCTCTTAAATTAACTCTTAATCACAATTTCTTCTCCCTTACAAACAACCGAAATAACCTCCTTTGCATTAGATAATCCACCTTCATTAATAATTAAGGGTTTTTTCTTGAATATTATGGAATTTTATGAATGAAGAACCTCCACGAGCTCCATTGAACACATCTCCAAAAGAATGAATAAATGGCTTCAAACCTGAATGAAGATGACCTCTCGACCAGCTAGAAGAAGGTCGTAACTCACCTAATGAAACTGCCTATGAACCACTGGTGGAAGGACGGTGACCATCCGCTACCATGAAGGAGCCGAAAGCGAGGGAAGTTGAAATTCAAAAATCACACTCTCTCTAGAAAACCGAACAATCTCTAGGTTTAGTAGAGGGGACCATTGGTTCTTAGTTTTTTTTTTGATTTATTTTGTAGCTCATTTGAGCATTAGTGAGCTGAAGGTCCCCCTTAAGGATCTTGTAATCTTATTTTTAATTAATGCATAGGATATGGGGTTTCCTTCAAAAAAATCATGAATCCACATGACCATGACACATGACCACTCCTAACAAATTTAAAATATCATTTCGAGTGGATTGGACCTAAACAAAGCCTTAGTTAATATTAGTTGACAAAGTCAACCTAGGTGGACCAAATCAACCCTTAAGTGTCTGAATATACATTTCATACATATAGACCAAGCCATGACCTAATGCCTCATCCCACAAGTTCTAAATGTTATTTGGAATGAGTCAAACCAGATTGATGAAGACAACCATAGTTGATCAATCTAAACCTAAACCTCTTAAATATTATATTCAATATTCTAGATGACACCAGAGAACCCAAACCCTGTGAGACTATCCATTGAGACTCTAAGAATTAACCCTAAGAGACTTAGCCCTTGGGCCCACTTAGCTTAACCATATGGCTTGACCCAAGTGAATCAAAAGTGGTTTCTTTAAAACATTTCTCTACCTATATCAAATTGGTCGAAGCCAACCATTGTATAACATGACCCATGACACCCTACATTTGCCATGGTTAGCCCAACCCTTAGCCAAACTTGGGTAGCAAATTAGGCTGAGAGAAACCCTAAATTTCCAAATCCATTGAACCAAATTGAAGCTTAAACCTATCAAAACCTTGTGTTCATATGCATTAGATGTTAAAACTTTTGAGACCCCAAGCCCAATAACCTCAGGCTAGATGGTGGTAAGAGGTGGCCAAAATTTAAGAAAACTAGTGACCAACAACATTAGTTTAGCTCTAACTACCTCTCCAACTACCCATGTGCACTAAACCATTTTAGAATGCTCCTTGGAATCCTTTTGGACAATCCAAAACTAATTTTGTGTCTCATCATGATCTGAGCTAGTTGGAATCAAAGCTTAAAGCCTCTATAAAAAACCTATAAATACTCTTAAAAATTATATTGAGAGGTTCCTGGTTTTAATTCCCCAAGACTCCTCAGGAATCATCCTTTCATTCCCTTGCTTCCAAACCCCCTGGTAATTTTCGGTGAATTCGTTCAAGCTCCCACATTCTCTAACTGGTGAAAGTCCAACTTCTTGTCCATTGATCCTCTTACTCTTTCAGCCTAGAAAACTTATTCCTATGGTGGAGACTAGTGTGATAAAAAAAATTCCAAGATTAATCCCTTATGAGTTAGGGTATTCTTCAATCCCGAGCCTCCATTAGTGTAGCTCTGGTAAAATGTGAAGGGAAGGGTCACACTATAAGCATCAATCCATCTGATAAAAAGGAATTGTTCTCCTAATCCTTTGGCATTTGATTTAACTCAATTAGGTAGACTATAGCTCCAGAATCAAGCCATTCTATCCTAAGATAGATGTTATGAATGGGAGGTTGAAGATGAAATTAGGAACTTCCATTTTAACTCCATGATCTTGATTTCATCAAACCGAGTTTTTTCAATCAATCCGACAGTCTTGGCAATCATTATCTACTAATTAAAATGCTTCATGTGCTAAATTACACAGTTAGCCACTAACTGTGTAAATCTCTTAAATAGGATATCCTAGAATTAGAGAGACTTTGAAAATTCATAACTCTTCCCAAAGTTGGCCAAATTAAGCATGTTAGAGCTCTATGGATTTTTTTGAGGAGTTATTTAAATTCCCTATGATTTTAACCCCTAATTTTTAAAATATTAAAAGTAAATTAATAAATACTCTTTGAGGTATTTATGGATTTATTAACTAAATACAATTCATCTTGATCTTTAATTTAAATGGAGGGTTATTGGGGACGTTTTTGACATGTCCAAAAATTTATATGGACATTTGAACTCTATAAGGGCTTCAAATGATCAATTTAATCTCTGTGGTCAGAAATGAATCTACAGATTGAAATTATTCTAAGCACAAATCCAAAGGGCTTTAGGACTTAATGTTTTGTGGTTTCTAATGTAGAGTATAAGGGTTAGTTAGCCAATGATTTTACCTTAGTACATGGTCTAATTAGCCTAAAATATAATTTTGAAAGCCATAGATGTACTTACCTTTGTGATTAATTTCAAACATTAGGAACTAAGAAGACCCCAAACCTCTTAAATTTGATATTTTGGCCTTGATTAAACTAATGTTTAAAATTTAAGTGATTTGGAGCTCATTTGGTCTCACTTTACGTAATTAACATGTGCCCTTTAATAAATCACAAGACATTAAAAATAATTTTACAAAAAGCAATTAAAGTGCATTAAATTTTAAATTCAATATACTTTCAATGAAAATTAAAACCCCATAAAAAAGGTTACAAACAAAAATAATTAAATTATTAATTCATTTAATTGGGCCAATTTTGCAAAAATCATAAATAAGTAGATAAAAATATTAAAAATACAACCTAAATTACATTCAATCCAAATTAAATCTCAAACTCATTAAAAATAAAAAACCTCTAGAATTTAAGTGAAAATATAAAGTTAAAGTTTTGTCAACTTGACTAATGAAGAATACAGATACATTAAAGATAAACATTTAAAGCAAAGTAAATAAATAAAAAATAGATTAAAATACACATAAAAATAAAATAAGTTATATAAATATATTAAAACATAAATAAAATAAAATTAATAAAATTAAATAAATCAAACACAACTTATTTAAATAAACTAAACTTAAATAGTAAAATTATATATATTAAATAATAAATAAAATTAAAAACTAATTAAAAATAAGTAAAAGTCAAAGAAAATCCAAAGAAAAATTAGTGTTTTTAAAAAAAAAACATATAAGCCTAAATTATAAGTAAAATTTAATTTAAATAATTAAATAAACTAAATAAAATCAAAATATGCAAATAGAATAATCTAAATAAATTATTTAGATAAACATGAAGGCTTTATGAACTTGATTTTTTCCCTAAGGGGGAAGGGCATTATATTTTGAAAGCTTGGGAGCTTTCAATTAGGAACTTCAAGTTTTTGATGTGATTAATTGACAAGGCTCTTTAAAACCTAAATCATTAGTACACTTAAAGAAAATAAAAGACTCTATACATTGCCTTTGATCCCTTACAGGAAATGAAATGTATTAAAAACAAAAGCCTAGAACCTGCTAATCAGATACACCTAAACGTAGGAGTTATTAAGCACTATGTTCTTTAAAACTTAAAATAAATTATTAAAATATTTAAAATAAATTCTTTAAATAAATAAAAAACTTTAAAATGATAAAACTTAAATTTAAATTAAATACTCTTTGACCTTAAACAAATTAAAAATAAATGGTAAATAGCTTTAAACTAAATAATTTTAGGTCCTATCAAAACTGCATAACCATGTATTTTACACACACCTCAGATGGTTTGATAGGTCAAGTAACTCTAGCTTAAGTTAAGCCAGTGGTTTGTTTTGGCTTATTTGGCGTACGTTGCTAAGAGGGTTTTTTTTTTACATATGTTTACTTTTTGTACTGTGGATATCATGTTAACTATTCTTATAGGTGCACATTAGGTTGTTAGGCCGTATTATACTCTGTACACTTGCATTGCATTTATGCATTCTTTATATATATTGCTCTTTTATTTTCTTGCATAAAGTAGAGTGTATCTATGTGCAAATATAAATGTAAAAGTTGTAATTGTAAAGTTAAATATTTCTTATATAGATAGATTGAGTTTTAAAGTGTAAAGAACTATAAAATATTTAAAAATGATTGTTTATATACATTTATAGATTCCAAAAGAAAATGATTCTTCTTTCTTTGAAAACTAGTATCTTTTTGAATTTATAAAGGATCATAGAGCCAGAAGATTTAGAAGACTTAGGTAAGTAATCTCATTTAAATCGACACTGTGGTGTAATAAAAATCTTGGCAGTTGTTGTGGAGCTTGGCCACCTTTACTTTACATCAGAACCTGGGTTATACTTTTCTTACAATATAAATAAATAAAAAATTATTTATACATTACTTTGATTTATCATTGTATTATGTTAGTCAATTGTATTAGCAATTACAAAGTCCTTATTCAAGTTTTAGAATTAAAAAGATCCTTAATTCTAAGAAAGTTGAGCCATTTATCTTGCATTCATAAGGCATTAGTTGACACTTAGGATGTTAGTTGGCAGTTCACTCTAGGTAGATAGATGTACATCTTGGTTGTACACCCCTCAATTTCTCTTATCCCCAAGAGGATTATCTAACCCTCTAAAATCTATATTCTAAAACCTAAATCTAAGTCTAAATATTTTTCTTATTTCTTTTAAACTCAAACTTTTAATTAAATATTTATAAATTTGAAAAGTTTAATCCTCACTTAAATCAAGAGTTTTCTCAAGACATGCCTTGAGAAGTAATTAACTATAGAGGCATGCCTCTATAGGGAGTCTATAACCTAGTCAAAAATAAACCCTACTTTAGTTTTCTAAAGTTGGAGAAAAATCTTTTGGATACAAACTATAGGTTTATCCCTTGGTTTAGTTTCATAATCAAAATGATAGGGGAATGTTTCTTTTATTCTTCAGGAATACTTTTACATTCCTTATGCTATGTTTGATTATAAAAATAAATTAAGTTACTCTTTTCAAATCAATAGTGAAACAGTAGTCTATCTCCTGAGGTAGTATAATGTTTAGTTGTACATATTTAACTAAATTAACATAAAGAGAATCAATGGAACATTTATTTTTCCAAATATACAACACAAGATAACAAGATAAACATGGTAATGTAATGTTTAGGGGACCCCAGAATGATAATACAAGCCCATTGTTGTTCTTCTCTTTGCTCCACTCTAATTTAAGAACACATGATACATTCAACCAAATAGCTCACATACTCTTACACACTCACACCAAATAATATTATACTATGCTATACAGAATTAAAATAAGCCAACCTCTTTCCATAAGGAATGTGGTAATTATTTATTATTTTCTCAAATAATTATACTAGCACTGCTATGCTGGCTTGGTGGCCATTTGATGCTGCTAAACCGATATGCCAATTCATAAATCATTATTGTAGTTCACTATTCTATTATATTGGTTTGCCAATTCAATCATTTGCCATTATGGCGCTAGGCAGTTCTTTGCTGCGACACTATATGGATAAAACCTTGATGCTATGCTCTGCAGCAGGTTCTTCATATTTTTTTTGAGCTCCCCATTGTGGTGTTGTGACACTGGAACGAGTTATGGTTCTACGGCATTGGTACTGGTAGCACTGTGGTGCTTCTCTAATTTTATGATTTTCAAACATTTTTTTATATAAAATGTAAGGACTACGAGAACATATAATATAATACATATACTTTGGAATGAAACATTTTTATAATATCAAAATTTCCAAAACTTTAAATATTAGTTGTCTTCAAGTAATTTTTAAATTGCTCTAGGTTAAAAGCTTATGTTTGCTTTGTGTCTATGTTTTCTCTAGGTTAATATTCTAAGTGTTTATATAGTATAATACTTGAAATATTTTCCAATAAAACAAATTATAACTTAATCGCACATTTTAAATTAATATTCTTCTTAGATTAACTCCTATGGGCAATAATTTTGACTGACTTATTTAGGTTTAATAAATTTTTAATAATTATTGATGTTGTTCATTTAATTAATCCTCAAAGATACATAGTAGTTTTGAAAGATAGGATCTTTGTCTAGTTAGGGTAGAAAAGGACATAACTTGCTCCTCTCCTTTGTTTTGTACTACCCCGATAGACTTACAAAGTTTACAAATTAAAGCAGGATCCCTAGCCCCATAGTTAACCCCTAAGCATATATTGGATAGACTAAAAAATTATTATCCTAAAATTGACAGTCATTTCATTATGGATGAAATAATTTAAAATAACCCTCTCTTTGGTGACCTCACTAATATTTTTGCTGGAATTAACTTTGTAGTGTTGATGGGGGCTGTGGAATGAACTTTTGAGTTGTATAAAAGTCCACGGCTCTGTCACCCCTAAATAATGCTTAAGTTTTCTTTAATATAAATATAATAAAACCCCATTTAATATATGGAGGTACATGTGCCAAATTAAATAATAAAGGGATAGAGTAGAGTGTTAAACCACGAGAAAGTATGCTTAAATGCAACAAAATTCTACCATTACTCTAATTATAATAATTATCCTATTGAACTTGAAACTATAATTATTAAGATTCTATCACTCAATAAAATAGTAAAAGTATTAAATATAATATTTAATTAAAGTATTTTGGATTGATGAGCATAAATTTCATATTTTTTCTTATGAGACTGTTAATTATAGATGTCCTTTAAAGCATATGCATCCCTTGATCTCTGTCAAGCATATAGGGGTGAAAAGGATATCTACTGACCTCCTACAATTATAATATCTCCTTTAGAACCTAGAACATTTTATATTCTATGTCTTGGCATGCAAACATTCTATCTTAATATTCCTGGTTGTTATTATATACCTCCATCGATGCTATACATCACACTATATTTTAACTACACATATGGTAACTATGTGTATTAAATTAAGAATGAGATAATATTGAAACATCATTTAATGTTTATAAAATAAAAGTATTCATTAATATTTAACATGCATTTTACATCATTAATCTAAATTAACAACATTAGCCAGGCACATAATAAATAATAAGTAAACTCATTATCATTAAACTAATGGAAGAATGAAAATACAAGAGCGTGCTATCACAAGAAAGGGTCAAAGTATCTCCTTTGCACTTTTCTCCCTTAAAATACAAAGTTGTTTCAAGAAATACATGATAAATACTCCAAATAATTATAGTACTTCCTTAGTCTCCATTAGATTTTACTCGAAGAGGGAACTAAAGAAGTACTATAAGAAATATTGAATTTTATACAAGTGATAGAACTCCCTTATAAATATAATATATTAAGTATTTACAAGACAACAAAAAAAGGCATCTGGCGCTCCAGCTCTTGAAAGAGTGGCACCGCAGTGCCGTTGAAGTGAGCTAATGCCTTAGAACAGAAACTTTTGCACAATCACAATGCTTGCTGATGTGGACCAATTAGTTAGTGAACAATTACACTTTTCATTGATAGAATGTGGTCATTGAAAGTTACAACTGCAACGCCTTGATGCTATTAACATTCAAGTCTTGTGGCACACAAGTGCAAAAAATGGCATCAAGGTGTGAGAAATTATGGCACCGTGACATTTGAAAACAAAGAATTCTGCATTACCGAAGCTGACTTCTTGATATTGCAGAGTTGGTAATGTTGTGGCACTGGCTTTATTGATGTCGCAACACCGGCAAAATAGAGAACTTGGTACTGTAATGTCTGACTTATCGTGCCTCAGGAGTATTAAAGGTGGCGCTCCGACATTATTTTATTGGACGCCATGGCGCTGTAAGCTGCTTAGAAATTTTGTTGATTTTTGAGTTTTTTCTTTATAAACCCAACAAAAGTAACATATTTTTACTGAAAATAAAATATATAAAACACTATATAATAATTTGCACTTATGAATTTCTCCCCGACTTAAACTCTTTCTTTTCCTCAAGAAAGAAATCTATAATTTGAATTGACAAAACAACCAAAAAAGAATTGATAATTTAAAATTACTAAAATCTAAGAGAATTCATCACAATCAAGAAGTAGTGGAAATGAATAAAGTTATAATTCTAGTTTGAAAAAAATACTAAGAATTATCTTAACCAATCATCCTTATTATTGCTTAATTTGAATTTACATGTTATGAATATAATCATTAATTTTTTTGAATTCTTAATTGAATAATATAGCTTAAAGATTAGATATGTTTGTAATTAAAATTAAAATTTTATTATTTCATCATCATTTGTACTAGTTCTATTCTATCTTTAGTGAATTTAAGTATAAGATTGTAGTCAAACTCTAAGCTCTTATCTAATTCCAAATTTTTATGTACCTTTTTTCTTTTTCTTTTCATTTTAGAACTCTTTCATATTTCTTTTATTTTTAGTTTTGTGGAGTACATAGTTAATAATTTTGAATATCAGTTTTTCTTAAAATCTTCTTGCGATCTTAATGAGTTTAATGGAAGGATTGAATAAGATTACTAATTCTAAATTAAGGTTGCTATGATTTTCAATTTTAATCTACCCATTTCTATTTTTAACCTTAATTATTCATCTTCAATTCAAAAGGTCAATGTATAAATGTATAACTTATAAATTCTAGTTAAGCAAATAATTTAATTGATCTAAGTTAGTTAATTTTAAGTTTTTCTAATCTATAGTTATAGAGTAGTGTTCATTTGAACTATGATCAATGGTTTTATTATTATTCTAATTTCATATAATTTTTAATTTTTATTTTTATTATGGATAAATAAATAATCAAAATGGTGAGAGTTTAATGGAAGATAATGTAAAAATATAAGTATAAGGGGAATCTAATCAATTATAAATAAATGTACATAAGAATATTAATAAATCGACATATTTTTATAAGAATGATAGAAAGCTACAAAACATGTGATATAAAATAAGCTAATGTAGCATATGTGATAACTAGTGCTATAAATACCATCACATATTTAGTGGCTCTCATGGCCACAATTGATCATCAGGTTAATACAATAATATAACTCCATCATGTCAATGGGATCCCACCCAGGGTAGCGAAATAAAAATGAAATAAAAACAAAAACATGCTATATAATAAAAGCAACTTTCACTCACTCACTCACTCTTTCTCTTTCTCTCTCTCCTTAAGCCAAATAAGAATAACACCTAACTAGAAAAATCTCAGTCTTCCTCCTCCTCCTCATCAACATCATTATGTCCTCTCTCGTCAGGCTGCCAAACAAAAGAATAACAAGAAGATATAGATGGAAATTGAACCTGATCAGGATACTCCATAAAAGGACCATTTATAGAGGTTTCAACAAGAGCATCATTGAAAGTTCGTTAGGGATATTAAGCCCTTATGAAATAACCCAAGGCTAACCAAGACGGGGGTGAATTGATATTTTTAAAAATTTACAAGAAAAAATGATTTTAAAATAATTACAATTTTGCAATAATGTGTAGATGTTTAACAAAATAAAATAATAACTACAATCATATGATCATCAACAGAAAAGTAAAGTGCAGAAAGTAATAAAAAAAATACACCAGATTTTATAGTGGTTCAGTCAACTTGACCTACGTCCACTCCCCGGAGCCTCCCCTATGAGGATTGCACTAACACTAAGTGACTCTTCTTCTGCTCCCTTAGTAAGGTGGAGAAGCCTTTTCAAAACTCCTTTCCACCAACCCGATGAGGCAGAGAACCCAGACTCCTTTTGCTTCCTCCTGAAGCAGGTAGAGAACCTTACCTCCTTTTACTTTCTCCTGAAGCAGGCAGAGAAACTCGACCTTCTTGCAGATGATCCTTCCACGGAGACACCAAAGGACAAGAGACAATGACCAAGGAAGATGACTCAGATCCTTTCTTGGAGCAACCTTTATAAACACCTCACAAACTCCCCCTCACAAGATCTTCTCTCTCTCTCCCAAGCTCTCTCTCTCTCTTAAAGCTCGCTCAGGAAAGGATAGTGGCAAAAGATCTCAACAGTAGAACAAAAGAGATCTTAAATAGGAGGGCTAAAAAATTGCCCTAAATTTTAACTAGCCGTCAAATATCGTCCAGGATGATCCTTAGATCGTTTTATACGATCAGTGTAAATTAGACCCTTTTGGGCCTGGACGATCAGGTTCTTCTGGATGATTAGAAGACAAATTTATTCATATCATCTGAGACGATTCTACGATTATCCGGGATGATTAGTTCAAATTTGGAATATCATCCATAAGACTATTCAGGATGTCCAGGAGAAAAGCCTGGATGATCTAAGGAAGATGACTTGAACATCTAGGACAATAAGTATATCATCCTGTACGATTAGTTCAAAATTGCCCAAAATTGCCCTACACATTGTTCGGGTCATACAACAAAACCATGCTAGACGATGTCAAAATGACCTGATCATCCGGGATAATATTGATATTGTCCCATATAATTAGTCCAAAAATAGGAATATCATCCAGAGGATTATTCCGGTCATCTAGGTGAAATACACTGGACGATCAGGATTTTTAATTGATCATCCAGGACGATCTTACGATCGTCTAAGTTGATATGATCGAATCTATCTGACCTTAATTACTTTCCTTAATCACTTAACTAACTTAGGTATGATTATAATGAAGCGTTCAGGACGATACACGTATCATCCAGGATGATTAAACAAAAAATCTAAACATAAAAACTTGCCTAACATAGTATGGAGGCTGAGAATTTTTGATTTGAGTATATAATCCAATACGATGGGTGTATCATTCAGGATGATCTACTTAATCAGATCGACTTAACATGGCTGCCCTAATTAGGGTTTCTATTTTTAATGGATCGTTCAGGATGATATGAATATCGTCCAAGATGATTTGAATAAAAAATGAATAGAAACTCTAACTCACTAAAATTCTCCCCCTGAGTGTGTGTGTGCATGGTTACTTAGCTTAGGGATCCATTACATTACATTTGACTCAAGAAAGGTGAAAAAATTACATTGAACCTGAACCGCATACAGACTGACTCAATCTTGAGGTGGCTTGGATTGCACTTAATCTTGTAGACCTGAAAGGTTAGGCAATCAAATAGAAATAGAAATATTAATTATCATAAAAAAATATAATCCTTGAATCCAGATTTGCAACAATCTCCCCCTTTTTGATGATTACAACATTCATTAGTAATTTTAAATTTAATAAATAAATATTGAATATTAATAATTAAAAACACTGAATATTTGAACATTGATAACTACTCCCCCTTTTAATATCACAAAAAGGGAAAAATATCATATAGACACAAAGAAAAATAGTACAAAAACTAACACAAGAAACATAACAAAAAGCAAATAAACTAGTACAAAGGGGGATCCTAATCAGATGGAGGCGGAGGTGGCTGAAATAGACTATGGATGGAGGCAAATTGTTCACGAAACCAGGCCATGGCCTAGTCGTGCTATTGCTACTATTGGGCTACGTAGGTATTGAATCGGTGGACATCCTCAACATGTTTTTACTCTTGGGAAACTACGTAGGAGTCAAAGCATGCCTCCCACTGGTCAAACCTGTACACCAGATGATCAAGAGGTGATTCTATATGGAGAGGACCAGGTGTAGCGAGTATAGGAGCAGCTTCTTCCTCTTCTCCCACAACATCCGTGCTGGGCTCCAGATGAAGTCGTGTATTGTGAAGAACATAGAAGGAGTTTTTGGAGTAGAAGGGAGGATTGATATTAGATGCAATTGGATATTACAGATTATACTTCGTTTCAAGAGCATAGGCAATGATGTGTCCTAAGGCTAGATTTGGGCGTCTCCTGTAGCCCAGATCCCTAATACTAGTGAGATGTTCAATGTATCGAATGATTAGGTCAGGTTCATTAAAGTCACAATGGGCCATGATGTAATAGGTAGTCATAAAAAGCAAGGGTGTAATGTGGATGCGGTTTTCAGCCTTTGGAATGATGGAGGGGGGAAGGACATGCTGGATTATCCTAGCATCCTCGACTAGGGAAGAACATGCATTGTCGTGGTAAGGGGCATTGGTGTTCCTATGAAAATAATTGGCGATGCTCTAGTTAAAATCATAAGATGGAGTTTATTGCTAGTAATTAAAAGTTAGAGAATATCTTGAAAGTCTTGGGTTGTTAGTTTGACAGGGGGCAATTAACATATGAGCGAAGAGCAGAGTAAGAAGAGTCGATACGAAGATTCACAATGAAAATGTGGAGAAGCTCAGGGCTAAATGGAAAGGCAAGAGTTAGAATGATGGTGAGGGAAGTGTGGGCGAAAAGGTCAAGTATCAGATACATGAGAATGCAGGAGTTGATGATTTTAGATTGAGTGATCCCCACATCAAGATAGTGTAGGAAGGCAGCTTGATCAGCTGCATCAGAAAAGCGGGGATAGACACTTCCCTAGGAGGAATTAATATACTAATGCCTAGAGCATTTGCTAGCAGCCATAAGGAAAAAATTTTATGGGTGTAGAAGGAAAGTGTAGTGAAAAATTTGGCTAAGATTGGCTGTTTAAATAGAAATTGGACCTATCATCTATGGCGATCGCAGGATCGTCTAGGAAGATAAGAGCAATAATGTCATCCAAGACGATTGGTCAAAAAGATGGTCAGATCATCCAACACGATTAGATATCATCTAGGATAATTAGACTCAGGCGATCATCTCGAGGAGTCAAGCTGGATGACCATTGATGAAAGGTATCATCCAGGATGATTAGGTGGATCGTTCAGGACAATATGCAATAAATGAATCGGACGGGCCGAATTTGAATTGTCTAGCTGCTGCCACATAGATCATCGAGGATGATGAGGTGTATCATCCAGGATGATCATAAATAATTGGTTCAGATTAGCCATTGGATCAAGATGGGGATGATTTGATCATATCATCCAGGACGATGTATAGATCGTCCAGGATGATGTGACCAAAAAAAATGAAAAAGGATAAAGGATTGAGAGGAATGATTAGGGATCCCAAAACACCAAAAAATAAAATCAAACCAAAATAAAGAGAAAAATGATAAAAGATTAGAGAACATCAACAAAAATACAAGTTTTTTATTTGAATAGATCAGCTCCAATAAATCAAAATTTTTTCTTAATTTTTAATTCAAAAGCTAATAAGAAGAAAATTGATGACACTGAAATACAGAAAAGTCAGAAAATTGATTTTTGTAACTCCTACCTCGGCCACTTTACAGGTTCAAATTCCTTTAAAACAAAAGTTCAATTCAGAAAAAATGAAATTAGATTTGAAAAGAGATCCTTTCAAGCCCCGTTCTAGAGAAATATCTGATAAAATAGTATTACAAAGTAAGGAATCAGAATTCATAATTTTCAATCTCAAGCTTTTAAAAGTATTAAGTGGCACAGGAATTTTTTCTAAGATATTTAAAGATCTGAAAGGGAAGAAAGCTTATTTCTTTGTGGGATCATTTGTGTCTTTTTTTTTTAATTTATTTGGTGCACTTTGTGCATCTTTTGATTTTTGATACGCATTGTGTATCTTTCCAATTTTTGGCAATATTTGTGCTTCTTTTTATTTTTTTTGCAAGCTTGCTTCTTTTTATAATCTCTAAATAATCTCAGTTGTGAGATTACATTCCAGACATTAGAGAAGAAAAAAAAACTCACTCTCTACAGTAAGGAAGAGTAATTCACAAAATAAAATTCATACTCCATATGATAAGTGCAATCATCTGATTAAGAAAAACATAATAATGATTCAATGCTTTGAAAACACTAATCATATGAGATAGATTACTGTAGGAAGATAAAATAGATCTCTGTTTGAAAAACTAACTTTTTAATTTTGAAAATGATTTTTATCCAAATGGAATAATACACCATTAAAGGGGTTAGAGGAAGAGAAATAATCATCAATATTTCTTCCCTTTGATTGTTTTAGAGGAGTCAATCACTGCTTACAGGCTTTTAAACAAAAATAATGTAAAAACATTCAGTTAGAAATCTAGTTTATTAGCAGTAGTGAGCAGTGATCTGATTATGAAGAAAATAAATAGTAAATCAATAAAGGAAGAAGGAAAAATACATAAAGAGAAATAATCAAATTTGAAAAATAATAATAATAAAAGGAAAATCTATAGAGAATAAAAAACTAGAAAGAAAATAGAATAATTAAAACACACAAAAAAAATGAAAACTGAAAAACATAAACTTCAAAAATCCGTGATCATCAAATTCATGCATTTATGTCAATCACACCCAATCTGGACCTTAAAATGCTGAATGAGTCAAAGGTCAGTGGTTTAGTAAAGCTGTCAGCCAGTTGATTTTTAGTTGCTACATGGTGTAGCTCAATGTCCCTTTTGGTAATATGGTCCCTAATGAAGTGATGCCTTATGTCAATGTGTTTGGTTCTTGAATGTTGGATAAGATTCTTAGAGATGCAGTTGGTACTAATGTTATCACACAGAACTGAGATTGTGTGAACAGGTAATCCTAAAGCCAAGATATGTTGCTTCAACCAAAAAACTTGGGTCACATAACTTCCTAAGGCAATATACTCAGCTTCAATAGTAAAAAGTGCAATAGAGTTTTGTTTTCTACTATACCAGGAGACTAAGGACTATCCTATGAATTAGCAAGTTCCAAAAGTGCTCTTTCTATCCACCCTACACCCTACAAAATTAGAATCAAAATATCCAATAATCTTAAAAGAAGTGCTGTGTCTATGATACCAGATTCCTAAGTTTGGGTCCCTAAGAGATATCTAAGAGTTCTCTTAACTGCAGTCAGGTGGGATTCCTTAGGATCAGCTTGAAATCTAGCACAAAGACAAACACTAAACATGATATCAGGTCGGCTAGTAGTCAGGTAAAATAGTGATCTAATTATTCCTTTGTAATTCTTTTGATCAACAGATTTTCCATTTGAGTCCTTATCTAACTGAACAGTGAAGCTCATGGTAGTGTTTATTGGTTTGGCTTTATCTATTTCATATTTCTTCAACATATCGTTAATGTACTTTGATTGATTGATAAAAGTTTCATCATTTAATTGCCTTATGCTAAACCCCAAAAAGTAGGATAATTCTCCCATCATACTCATCTCAAACTCCTTACTCATTATTTTAAAAAAATCATTACATAACTTTTGATCAGAAGATTCAAACAGTATATCATCAATATAGATCGTACAATGATGAAATCATCTCCTATTTTCCTCAGAAAAATGGTGGTGTCTATGCTCCCCTTAACAAACTCTCTTTCTAGTAGAAATATGCTAAGCCTCTCATACCAAGCTCTGGGTGTCTGTTTCAATCCATATAGGGCCTTTTTTAATTTAAAAATATGATTTGAATATTAGGAACTCTCAAAACCTTGGGGTTGCTCTACAAAGACATCTTCCTTTACTACCCTATTTAAAAAGGCACTCTTAACATCTATTTAAAAAAGCTTAAATCCCTTATAACAGGTAAGGGCTAGTAGCACTCTAATGGCTTCCAATCAAGCTATATGGGCAAAGGTCTCCTCAAAATCAATCCCTTCTATTTGGTTGTACCCCTTAGCCACCAATCTTGCCTTATTCATAACCACCACACCAGAGTCATTTATGTTATTCTTAAAGACCAATTTGGTTCCCATTACACTTTGATTCTTAAGCTTTTATCTAACTCCCAAACATCATTCCTTACAAATTGGTTCAATTTCTCTTGCATAGCTAAGATCCAAAATTTATTAGAAAGGTCTTGATTGATGTTGGTGGGTTCAGTCATTGAGATAAAGGTAGAATGGTTTACTTCCTTCGTAAGTCCATGCTTAGTTCTAACACCTTCCAAAGGGTCTCCTAAGATTAGTTCTTTAGGATGACTCAAAGAATATCTCCAATCTCTAGGCAAAGTATTTTGAGGTTTTACCCTTTCCTCCAGATTTGCATTTTCAACTCCTTGGGTAATCTCTCCTACCTCTTCTTCTTCCTCAACTCTAGACTCCTTAGGATCAGATTCATCAAACACCACATGAGTAGTCTCCTCACCACCAATTTCCTCTTGTTAAACACCCTAAAATATTTCCCCACACTTGATTATCCTAAGAACACTCATTCATCAGAATTTGGGTCAAATTTTTCTAAGGATGATTTCCCATTTTTAAGAATGAACACCTTACAGCCAAAGACGTGGAGGTGGGACAGGTTTGGAGTTTTACCCTTAATGATCTTATAGGGTGTCTTATTCAGATTGGATCTAACATTCACCCTATTCAACACATAACAGGTTATATTCACCGCTTCTGCCCAAAAGTATTTTGGAAGTGAATATTCAGCAAGCATGGCTCTAGCAGCTTCCACTAAGGTCCTGTTCTTCCGTTCAGCTACCCCATTCTACTAAGTGGTCCAAGAAGCTAAAAATTTATTGCTAATCCCTTACTCCTCATAGAATGTTCCAGATTTTACATTTTCAAACTCCCCATCATGATCACTATAGATGGTCAAAATCTCACAACCTAACTTTTTTTGAATATAAGTGGAGAAAAATTTAAATTCATTTAATGACTCAGATTTATGTGATAGAAATCTAATCCAAATGAACCTCGAGTAATCATCGACAATCACAAATCCATAGACTTTCCCCCCTAACCTAGCAGTGCTAATGGGTCTAAAGTGATCCATGTGAAAGAATTCTAAAGGTCTAGAGGTGCTGATATCCTTAATGGAGTGGAAAGAGGATTGGACTTGCTTTCTTAGTTAACAGGCATCACACAGTTGGTCCTTAGTGAACTTAAGCTTAGGGACACCTCTAACTAAGTCCTTTTGGGTGACTCTTCTAAGGGTTTTCATACTGGCATGACATAATCTCCTGTGCCACAACCAAGACTCATCAGCAGTAATTTTTAAGCAAAATGAAACAGCATATTCAATGTTATTTAAATCAAGCATGTAGATATTGTTGATCCTCTTGCCTTACAAAATAGTGTTATTATTTAAGCTTATAATACAAGTGTTTTCCAGGAACTTGTTGCTGAACCCTTTGTCATAGAGTTGACTGATGCCGAGTAGGTTGTGTTTCAGTCCATCTACAAGTAAAATATTTTCAATCAAAAGGTTCTTGGAGTTTTCGATTATACCTGCACCCACCACTTTCCTGGTGGTATTGTCTACAAGAGTGACCTTGCCTCTAGCCCTGGCCTCCAGCAAAATAAATTGATTTACATCTCCAGTCATATATCTTAAGCATCCACTATCCAGGTACCACATGCTCTCACTAGATCTTGTGTGAGAGCACCCCTACAAAATCATCAAACTGTCAAATTTAGGAACCCAAACAAGTTTGGATTCCTTCTTATGAAAAGAAGAATGCAATGCATGTATGCTATGCTGTGAATCATGCAATTTGGGCCTCCACACCTAATGAGTACTACTATTAACTATGCAGGTGTGAGAGATATATCCTAACATGCCATAAGAGAAACGTCTAACGCCAGGAAAAGGGTTCACTAATCTAGGTGGGTAATAATGCTTCTTCCTAGGTTTGGATGATACATGCTTTGATGATTTTGAATGAGATTCTTCAAGTGATGGGGGTTTATAAAATTATGCAAATGTAGGGGGTATTTCAATATTCTCAAATGCAATAATTTTTACACTTAAAAATTCATTTTTCTTTTTGAGACTTATAATTTCAAATTTCAAATAATGCTCACTACTATCTAAATCAGATGCATGAGTTTCTAATTTCTTAAATGTAGCTTCTAATTCAACATGCAATATTTTTAATGAATCATGTTCAACAATCAAATCAGAATGCTTTTTATTCAACTCATCAAATTTATCAAGTAATGATATGTGATTGCTATCAAGTATAGAATGATCCTTAAGCAACACTTCATACTCTTTTTACAGATTTAAGAGTTCCAATTTCAAACTAGTATGAGTTTTCTTAAGTTTTCTATATGATAAATGAATTTTTTTTGAAACATCAAGTAATTGATTGTAGGTCAGTTCACATACCTCTTCTTAATCAGACTGACTCAGATGTTCATTCTCCATCAAACACAAGTTTGTAATATCCTCTTCAGCTTCAATCTTAGAGGAGTCAGATGTTGAATCTGTCAAGAAAGCCTTTTGAATTTGCTTCTTGTCCTTCCTGAACTTGGGTTTATCCTCACCCTTCTCCTTGCTTGGGTGAGCCTTAAGTGTAGGACAATCAACTTTTATATATCCTGGCTTTCCAAATTCAAAGAAAACTGTATCAGAAGAATCTTTAAAATTTTTGCTAGACTTACCTTTATTCTACTTCTGATAGTTCTTATAGTTCTTCCTTAGAAAGCTTTTGAATTGCCTAGTGATTAAGGCAGCATCATCGCTTTCAGACTCATAAGAATCAGAATCAGTATCATTGGTCTTCAATGCCACAGTTTTCTCCTTCTTCTTCTCACCTGCATCGAGTTGTCTTTGGTTCACTCCTTGCTCATAGGCAATGAGTGATCCAAGTAAGTTATCAATAGAATAAGTATTCAAATCCTTAGATTTAGTAATTGTAGTTATCTTGGCATCATAAGAAGAGGGAAAAAATCTCAAAATTTTGTTAACTTTCTTTAGTTAGTAAGCTCTTTTCCTAATGCATGCTGGGAGGTGATAATTTGAGTGAACCTAGAATACATTTCAGATATGGACTCACTAGGTTTCATGCAAAAGAGTTCATAGTCATGAAGCAGTATATTTAACTTAGACTGTTTGACTTCATATGTACCTTCATAAGTAATGTATAATCTAGCCCAAATTTCTTTACCAGTTGTACAAGTAGAGACACGCATGTAATCTTAGATTTTAAAGCATAAAAAAATAGTTCAAGCATTTTGCATTCAATTATGCTAAGTCACGATCATAAAATGTCCATTTAGTAAAAGAGAGTTCAGTTTTAACGTCATCAATAATTTTAAAGGGCTCAGAGTATCCATCCTTAATAAGCATCCACATGCGATAATCTATAAATTATAAAAATGTGGACATACGAGTTTTCTAAAAATCAAAAGGTATATTATCAAACAAGGGTGGTCTAGTAATGAAACATCCTTCTGCAGTGTTTCTATTACCAAAGTTAGCCATAGATCAAATTCAAAAGTTCTTCAAAATTTGATTTTATGAATCCGGCTCTGATACCACTTGAAAGTTTGTTAGGGATGTTAAGCCCTTATGAACTAGCTCGAGGCTAACCAAGAGGGGGGGGGGGGGGTAAATTGGTATTTTTAAAAATTCATGAGCAAAAATGATTTTAAAATAATTTTAATTTTGCAATGATGTACAGATATTTAACAAAACAAAATAATAATTACAATCACACGATCATCAATAGAAAAGTAAAGTCTAGAAAATAATCAGAAAGAACACACCAGATTTTATATTGGTTCGGTCAACTTGACCTATGTCCACTCCCCGGAGCCTCCCCTCTGGGTGTTGTACTAACACTAAGTGACTCTCCTTCTACTCCCTTAGCAAGGCAGAGAAGCCTTTATGAAACTCCATTCCACCAACCCGATGAGGCAGAGAACCCAGACTCCTTTCGCTTCCTCCTGAAGTAGGCAGAGAACCTTACCTCCTTTTGCTTCATCTTGAAGTAGGTAGAGAACCTTGATCTTATTACAGACGATCCTTCTATGGCGACCCCAAAGGACAAGAGATGATGATCAGAGAAGATGACTCAGATCCTTGCTTGGATAACCTTTATGAATACCTCACAAATTCCCCCTCACAAGATTTCTCTCTCTCTCTCTCTCAAAGCTCTCTCAGGAAAGGATAGCGATAAAAGATCTCAACAGTAGAACAAAAGAGATCTTAAATAGGAGGGCTCAAAAATTGCCCTAGATTTCAACTAATAGTCAAATATCATACAGGATGATCCTTAGATCGTACTATATAATCAGTGTAAATCAGACCCTTCTGGGCCTGGACGATCAGGTTCTTCTGGACGATTAGAAGATAAATTTATTCATATCGTCCAGGACGATTCTGTGATCGTCCGTGATGATTAGTTCAAATTAGGAATATCATCCAGAAGACTATTTGGGACGTCCAGGAGAAAAGCCTGGATGATAAAAAAAAAAGACTTGATCATCCAGGATGATAAGTATATTGTCCTGCACGATTAGTTCAAAATTGCCCAAAATCGTTCTGCATGTTATTCAGGTCGTACAGCCAAACCATGCTAGATGATGTCAAAATGACCTGATCGTCCGGGATGATATTGATATCATCCCATATGATTAGTCCAAAAATGAGAATATCATCTAAAGGATTATTCGGGCCATCCAGGTGAAATACACTAGACGATCAGGATTTTTAATTGATAATCTAGGATGATCTTGCATTTGTTCAGGATGATATGATCGAATCAATCTGACCTTAATTACTTTTTTTAATCACTTGACTAATTTAGGCATGATTATAATGAATCGTCTAGGATGATACACATATCATCCAGGATAATCAGACAAAAAAATTAAAAATAAAAACTTGCTTAAAACTTAGTCTGGCTGCTGAGAATTTTTGATTTGAGCATATCATCCTATACGATGGGTATATCATCCAGGATTATTTGCTTAATCATACTGACTTAACATGGCTGACCTAATTAGGGTTTTTATTTTCAATGGATCATCCAGGATAATATGAATATTGTCCAGGATGATTTGAACAAAAAATGAATAAAAACTCTAACTCACTAAAACTCTCCCCCTGAGTATGTGTGTGTAAGGTTACTTAGCTTGGGAATCCAATACATTACACTTGACTCAAGAAAGGTGAAAAAATTACTTTGAACTGAACCACATACAGACTGACTTGATCTTGAGCTGGCTTGGATTGTACTTGATCTTGCGGACCTGAAAGGTTAGGCAATGAAATAGAAACAGAAATGTTTGTTATCATAAAAAAATATAATCCTTGAATCTAGATTTACAACAATCATTAAACTCAATAGTGTATGTGTATTTCTCTTCCTAATGGTCCATACTGTGGGCCATCCCCATCTACATCTCAAGCTATCAATCTTTTGATTCCTCATATAAGTGAGTAATTTTTTCTAACTTCCCTATTAGTTCAGCCTCTTAGTATGCCAAAGTTTTTGGAGTTCTAGTACTTCTACTACTGCTGTAATTATCGGGCCTCTTATACACTCTAGGCTCAACAAGGTATCGTTCTTTCTTCTCATCATCTGATTTATTGAGCTCAAAATTCTTATTTATATAAGGGCTACAATGGGGAACAAATGATCTTTAGTTTTTCCCCCCTTACACCTGCTATAACATAAAAAGAAACACTAGAGAAGGGTGCCCTAACAAAGCAGAAGTGGTACCCTTAACAATATACATTAGAGAAAATACGCTTCCCTACATCAATGGAATTCCCCATTTGAATAATATATTTCAATAAGGCATGATCAAATGTAACTTCCCTAATGTTCCTACTAGGAAATAAATGGGAATGAAATAGTGCAAGTCTTTAGAGTTTTGGGTCAGGTAGGTTGCACGGATATTGATAATTTTGTTCTCTTTGATTTTTAAACATTCCCCTCTATTAAGTCCGTACATAATATTTATAATATCTTAAGGATTTATATGTGTCCCAATAAAAGTAGTGTATTCATCAAATTAAAACTCCCTATGTTTATAGATTTTAGTAATTTCCATAGAAATGAAAGGGACCCACTAACCCCTAACATAATATTTGTTATCTATTGCCTCATTTCCATTAGTAAAAAATTCTCTGACCACATTTATAATGGAAGTATAGGGCTCTTAACAAAAATTTTCCCAACCTCTACTCTTAATGAACTGCATGATAGGGTTGCTTGGATTATGAAAACCCCTCTCAGGAATTAGTTGATTGGCCAAAACAAAATTAGCAAATTTGGATTCTACATCAACTAAAATGAATATACTCTTATTAAAGGCAGAGGAAGACCTCATCTTTCTAAACATTTTAGGGGCCATCTATCTTGAGAGGATTACAAAGAAGAAGAGATTGAAGGAAATGTTATGTTGTGAATGAAATGAAAAATGTAACCCCATTTTATAACTAGACTGGGAAGTGCGGTGCTGCAATAAATGGTGTCATAGTGCTTAAGTATGCAGAAGATGACAAAATGGTCGAATTGACAGGTGCTATAGTGGTCTAGGCCTCGTGGTTTAGCGACTCTAGTTTTTAGAATTTGTAGCATAGCTTGAGAATTGGCCACGCTGCGACATTTAACATGTGTAAGCGTAGTGACACTTATTTTAGTAACCACCATGATGCTATTAATAAATCAATAATGGAGGTATAATGGAACCATTGTATTAATTTTTAGTGTTGCAGCGCTTACCAAAGTTTTATAACTAAAGTTATTATCATACAATACTCTTTTGACTTGAAAGAACCACTTCTCTTTGAGTTGATTGGTTAGGTGATGTGGCCCTCAAAAAAATAGTGTCGGGATGCCAATTATCCAAGCAAATAGTGATTAAAAAAGAGCTTTTTTTTGAGGTTTAGTGCAATAATGCTTCCTTTCAAAATTACGGTGCTTAAGAGAGTATTGCATCGGCATTAAATCACTTAGTGCAGTAATGCTTAATAAAGTTTTGGCTCATTTCTTATTTACTAAATTTAGATCATAACTTTAATTATCAAAATAAAAAAAAGCAAAACATTTTGAGAATAATACTATATGCAACTCATGTAATTTCAAATAGTTTATCATGACACACTAAACCTAAATTTGGGTTGCCTCGCATACAGTGCTAAGTTCGTAGTCTTTAGCTAGACTTGTTTAGGTTTGTTAATTTGGCTGGGGTATATCACTACCATTTTTCAAATGATTTCTCTTATATCTTTTACTTTTCCCATTGGGTTAACTTTAGTATCGCTAGCTAATGATTCAATAGATCTACTACTGATTGCAATTATAATCTCACTTAATTGGAGTTTCCAAACTTCTAATAGAAGTAGCTTGATTTTGTAATTGAGTCCGTAATTGCATCACTACATCTTCAAATGTTATTCATCTACTTTCAAACTAATTATTTTGATTAAATATAGGAATATATGTAGGTCTAGAATTAACAACAGGTTATGTAGGATTGTTTGAATTTACTAAATTAATTTGACTAAAATTCTATTAATTATTGCCAGTAATATTATTTGACCAATTAAAATTAGGATGGTTCCTCCAACTTGGATTATATGTATTATAGCAGGGTGATGGCATTTTCTTAAACCTCTCCCAACCCTCTCATAAATTAACTCTCCTTCAATCTGGGTGAAATAAGTGATATCAGTTCTAAGTTTGATAATATTTGCAGGTGGGAAATACTTAGCAAGAAACTTATGAGCCAACTGATTCGATGTGGTTAAAGATCCTAGGGGTGAAGAATTCAACCACATCTTAGCTTTATCTCTTAAAGAAAATAGAAATAATGTAAGTCTAATAGGATCATCTCTGACACCGCTCCACTTAAATGATACATAAATTTCCAAAAAATCTATTGAGTGTAAATTAGGATCTTCAACAAGAGTTCTCTCAAATTGAGAATTTTGAATCATTTAAATTATGACAAGTTTTGAAAGTTCGTGATGGTTGTTAAACCTTATGGAACTAGCCCAAGGCTCACCAAGAGGGGGGGGGGGGGTGAATTGGTTATTTAAAAAGTTTCTCTTAAAAACAAAATAATAATAACAATATTTTTGAAAACCTTTTAAGTAATTGAAAATTTGAAACCCTAATTTATTGCAGAAACAAGATGTTTCATCAAATATACTAAATTTTATTACAATGAAATTATGATCTATGTGATAGAGCAATAATCAAAATTTTTCCCAAGCAGTTATTAACAAAAAAGAAATGCAAAAAATATAAAAGTATGAAAAGGAAAAACACACCAGAGATTTTTATACTGGTTCGATCAACCTTGGCCTACGTTCACTCTCCAGAGTCCTCCACTCTGAGTATTGCACTAACACTAAGTGACTCTCCTTTTGCTCCCTCAGTAAGATGAAGAAGCCCTTATAGACTCACTTTTACCAAACGTTTGATACGAGGGAGTGTGTGGTGCTATATCACCCTCCTAGTGATGGTAGTGGACCTCAGCTCTTTTTTCTCCCTCTTGGAGAAGGCAGAGAACCTCAGCTCCTTTTCTTCCTCCTAGAGAAGGTAGAGAACCTCGAGGACGAAACTAAGAAGCATCTCTCCTTATAAAGCTTCCAAATAACTCACCAAGGCCACAGGAGGAGCAAGGGTGCAACTAGCCCAGAGCAACCATGTGATCCACTCACACTACTTCTCCCTCACACTCAAGCTCACCTTCTCCTTCCTCTCTCAAACTATAATTTTCTTCTCAAAGCTCCTCTCACAGAGTTCCTTCAACAGTCAAAAGTTTCTCTCTTTATTATTTAGGAAATCTTTTTAAAACTTGCTTAAATATTAGGCTTTAAGAAACCCATAAAATTTAAGTTAGCCATCTTTATTCATATAGTATGATTTGAGTTCATATAGTACGATGAATTCAAAATTAGTCCCATCCAGTATGATGCAAATAGTCGTCCAAATGAAATGTTTAAATTTTATGAACACATCATTCAGAATGATCAATAGATCATACAGTAACAACTATTTTAATTTTCTCTATTCATACGGTATGATTCCTAGGATGATACAAAATCATCTATGTTAATCATCCCATACTGCTTTCATTGTATAATAGGGTTAGTTGATTTCAAGTATGTCATATAGTATGCTATAAATATTATATAGTATAATTAGTTCAAAAATCATAGTTTCATTTGGTATAAACTTTGGGATGACCTGGTACGATCGAGATCGTACAATATAATTGACAATCATTATTTAAACTATAATTTAATTAACTAATTATGGGGGTTAATTTACCAAGATTTTAAATATTTGTACAGCATAATTGACATTATATAGTATGATTAGTTCAAAAATCAAAATTTAAAATTTTATTTAAATTAATCTAGTGATTAGGGTTTTCAGATCGAAATGAATCGAACAGTATGATCCAGATAGTATAGTATGATTAGCTCATAGAAACTAATTTTTTAATTAGTTGTTAAGCTTATTTTTAGTAATAGATTATACAGTATGATGGTAACTTGTACATTATGATTAGTTAAAAAAATTATATCTTTAAAAATAATTTTCTCTCCCTTATGTGTGTGTGCATGGTCACCCAATTTGCATACACTCTTATGTGGCCAGACTCAAGAAGTGGAGAATAAAGAAAATAAAATTATAAACTCTTTTACATCTTATTCTACCCAATCTTGAGTCTTCAATAATCTTCAGCAGTGTATATGTTACTTGAAATGTTAGTGCTCACAGATACAAAAAATACCTAAAATATTTATTGAGAAAAGTAATAATTCAATCAAATATATTTATCATCATCATCACAATCATAGACTAGGGATCCTGGATTGCAATAATCTCCCCCTTTTTGATGATGTCAAATAATATTGGTAGATAGGCAAATAGAAATGCTTTTCTCATTAGCTACCCCTCACTAGGTGATCACTTTAAAAATTGGGAGTTATAAATTTTTATTATTTATTTAGTTTTTTATTTTTTTATTATTTATTTAAAAAAGATAAAAATTAAATAAAAGCAAAAATAGTAAATGAAAGTAGAAAGTAGAGTAACATAAGTAATAACACCAACATAGGATTTGATTAAGCTTAAAAATAATAAAACATACTTTTACTCTCCCTTTTGAGATCACCAAAAAGAGGAGAAACAAACAAATAAAGAAAACAGTATAAGAAAAAAGTAGGAAGATAAAAACTCTACAGGTAAGGTGGATCCTAATCAGGTGGTGGTGGTGGTGGTGGTTGAAAGTACTAATGGATGGAGATAAATTGATTATCTATTGCCGAAAATCATTCTCCAAACCATCTCATGTCATCCTCGTGCTATTGGTGTTATTGTTGGATATGATAATCAAGCAAGGTTTCTAACCGCTCGAGCTATTGAATTATATTATCATGAGGTTTTGTAGGGTAGGCAGGTGCAGGTGGTGGGGGTGGTCCACCTGTAGGAACAGCTTCCCCTTCTTTATCAAATTCTGGCTTGGCGTGCTCTTGCCCCTGATGGAAAAGGATATGGAAAGAGACATCCATATAGAAAATAGGGATATTAGCGGGTGGAGCAGGAAATGTGAGTTGGCATTTTTTTTCGAGGATATATCCTATGATATGTCCTAAGGCAACATTTTGTTTTCTTCGAGTATTTGGATGTCAATTATGAGTCATGTTGTGGATATAATCTATAATTATTTGGGCTTCATCAAATTGAGTATTTGACATTATGAGGTAAGTGACGATGGAAATAAGTGGGGTTATATTAACCTGATCCCCAGCTTTGGGTATAATAGAGGTGCAAAGGAAATGCTAGATGATTCAGGCATTTTGATTTAAAGTGTGGACTTGTGGTTGATGTTGGTTTAGTGGTGCATTCCTAAGGGTTCAGTTAATAGAACTCCAGTCAAAATCATTAGAGATAATAGATTGAGGGTGAGGTCCTTCAGTAGAAAGACCTATATATTCTGCTAAATTAGCTTTGGTGATTTCTAGGTTTTGACAATAAACAAAGGAATTCATGGTAGAGATTTCTAGATTTATCCTAAGATTTGTTGGGAATTCATAAAGAAGTTCAGAGTTGTAGGTAAAAGCTAGTGTAAGGATAAATTGGAGAGTAGTGGAGGTGAAGTGGTTCATCACCTCGAAGTTAAGGGCAAGTTAATTTATCATTTGGGAAGGGGTAATTTTTACCTCTTTTTACTTGTGATATGTATCTTCATCCCTTGTGGAGAGGAAGCAATCTTCAAAATGACTAGAGGAGGAGGGACTACCCACAGTCATTCTGTTGCGTTTGATTCCACCGGTCATTGGACATGAAGGTTTAGAGAATATAAGTTGGAGGAGGTAGTGAGTTGAGTGAATGGAACCATTCAAACCTATCCAATTTATAGATTTTAGGCAGATCATATAGTATGATCAAGGTTCGTGCAATACGATCAGGGAAGTTAATTCGTCTATATGACTTGTCAGAAAAAGTGGTCAAATCATATAGTATGAATGTGTGTTCGTATAGTATAAAATGTAAATATTATTGTACCAGCTAAATTAATTTTATCCTAATCTAGTTTAATACACGTATCATACAGTATGAAGAGAGGTATTATACAGTATGAATGGAAATGATTTTGTTCCAACTGAATTGAATTCGTCAATGGTTTGTGACACGTGGATCATACAGTATGATACGAATAGAATTTTGAAAGATTTTATTTCAGTGAGGTGTGTGTGTAATAATCAAGAAACATTTAGATATAACATAATTGTTTTTGTTTTTTGTTTTTATTTTTTTCAAACATAAAAAATAAGCAATAACACATAAACATGAACAATAACAAACACATACAAAGTAACACATGTGAATGAATGATAAATTTTTTTTTTATTTACCTTGAATTAAGCATGAATGTTTATAACAACTAGTTTTGTCCTCAAGGTGCTAAAGATGTCATAGGCTAGGAGTTTTGTGAAGATGTCTGCCAATTGATCTTCTGTAGCTATATGATACAAATTGATATCTCCCTTGACTATATGATCTCTTATAAAGTGGTGCCTAATATCTATATGCTTTGTGCATAAATGTTAAATTAGATTTTTGTATATGTAAATAGCACTAGTGTTATCACACATAATTGGAATGGTTCTTACAAGTGGTCCATGATCTAAGAGTTGCTGCTTTAGCCATAAGACTTGAGCAACACAGTTCCCTACTACTATATATTCTGTCTCAGCTGTGGAAAGGGCTACTGAGTTTTGTTTTCTATTGGGACAGGAAACTAAGGATTGTCCTATAAATTGAAAAGTTCCAGAAGTACTTTTTCTTTCTACCCTATATCACATAAAATCAGAATCCAAATATCTTATGATTTCAAAAAAAGTAAGGTGTCTAAGATACCAGATTCCTTGATTTGGAGTGCCTAACTAATATCTAAGTATTCTTTTAATAGCAATCATGTAGGATTATTTTGGATCAGCTTAAAATCTAGTACAAAGGCAAACATTGAACATAATATCTTGTCTATTAGCAGTTAAGTAAAGAAGTGATCCAATTATTTCCATATACTCTTTTTGGTCTACTGATTTTCTATTTGGGTCCTTATATAACTGAATAGAAGAGCTCATGGGAGTGTTTATAACCTTAGTATTATCCATTTCATACTTTTTAAGAATATTCTTGATATATTTATATTAGCTAAGGGAGGTTTCATCATCCATCTGCTTTACACTAAGTCCAAGAAAGTAATTTAGCTCTCCCATCATACTCATCTCAAATGTTTTACTCATTGTGTTTGAAAATTCATCACATAAGTTTTTATTTGAGGATCCAAATAAGATATCATCAACATAAATTTGAATAATGAGTATGTCTTCTCCTTATTTCTTTAGGAAAAGGGCGGTGTCTCAACTACCCTAAATAAATCCTTTATCTAAAAGGAAGGTGCTCAGTCATTCATACCAGGCTAAAGGTGCTTGCTTCAACCCATACAAGGCCTTCTTTAGCATGAATACATGATTTGGGAATTATGAGTTTTCAAAACCTAGGGATTGCTCAACATAAACATCCTCTTGAATCACACCATTTTAATATCCATTTGATATTGTTTAAAACTCCTAAAGCAAGAAAAGGCTGACAATACCCTAATGGCTTCTAGTCTAGCTATATGGGTGAAGGTTTCCTCAAAATCTATTCCTTTGATCTAGTTATACCCTTTAGCTGTCAATCTGACTTATTCCTCACTACTATTCTAGAGTTATTCATCTTATTTTTAAAAATCCACTTTATTCCAATCACACTCTAGTCTTTAGGTCTCTTGACTAATTCCCATACATCATTTCTAACAAATTGGTTTAGCTCTTCTTGCATTGCTAGAATATAGAATTCATCATCTAGGGCTTGATCTATATTCGTGGGTTCTATCATAGAGATAAAGGATGAATGACTAACCTTCTTCCTAAGTGCATGCCAAGTTCTAACTCCTTTAGATGGGTCTCCTAAAATAAGTTCTTTAGGATAACTAGAAGAATATCTCCAATCTCTAGGCAGTTTTTCTTGAGTTTCTACTCTATCTCCTATAGTAATGGTTCTACCCCTTCTTCTTCTTCAAGTTTGGGTTCAGAGGTCTTATCTGATTCATCAAATACCATATGGGTAGACTTTTCCACTACCAGGGTCCTCTTATTAAAGATTTTATAGGCCTGACCTACAGATGAGTAGTCTAAGAAGACACCTTCATCAGACTTGGGATCAATTTTTTCTAAGGGTGATTTTCCATTAATGAAGATGAAGCATCTACAGTCAAAGACATGCAAGTGAGAAATGTTGGGTGTCTTACCCTTAAGGAATTCATAGGATATCTTATTAAGCATGGATCTAACATTTACCCTATTTAAAACCTAATAATTAGTATTCATTTCTTTTGACCAAAAATATCTCGAAAGTGAACCCTAGTAGCTTCAAATAAGTTTTTATTTTTCCTTTCAGCTATTCAATTCTGCTAAGGGGTCTTAGGGGTAGAGAAGTTTTGTTATATTCCTATCTCATGATAGAAGGATTCAAACTTATCATTTTCAAACTCTACATAATGATTACTATGAATTGTTGAGATTTCACATCCTAATTTCTTTTGAATCTAAGTGGAAAATATTCTAAATTTCTTAAATGAATCACTCTTATGTGCTAAGAATTTAACCCAAGTAAATCTAGAGTCATCATCCACTATTAAAAATCCATCTTCCCTCCTAGGTTGGCTATGCTAATAGTGCAAATAGGTCCATTTGAAGGATTTCTAGTGGCCTAGAGGTGTTAATATCTTTGATTGAATGAAATGAAGATCTTATTTAATTTTATAGTTGGCAGGCATCACATAGGTGATCCTTAGTGAAGTCAAACTTAGGTATGCCTCTAATTAGATTTTTCTAGGTGATATTCCTAAGAGACTTCATGCTCGCATGACATAGTCTCCTATGCCTTAACTAAGATTCATCAATTATAATTTTTAGGCATAATGAATTTGAATAGTCAATATAGTTAAAGTCTAACATATAAATATTATTCATCTATTTTCCTTCTAACACAAGTTTTTCATTTAAACTAATCATGTATTTATTAAAAAGAAATTTTATACCAAAGCCTTTGTCGCATTGTTGAGTAGTACTTAACAAGTAATGCTTTAAACTATCAACTAATATAAATTTTTTGATAATAAAGTTTTTTAGAGTTTCTAATTATACATGAGTCCACCACTTTCTTAGTGGTGTTGTCTCCTAATGCACTCTGCCTCCTGATTTGGCCTCCAGTGTGATGAACTACTTCATATCACCAGTCATGTGCCTCAAGCAGCCATGTCCAGGTACCACATGCTCTCACTAAGTCTTTTGTGAGAGAACCCCTATAATATTATTTAAATCTTAGATTTGGGAACCCAAATGTGTTTGAGTTTGACCTTATGCTTGAATGAATGAATTGAATGCATGTTATGCTGTGATGAATGCAATTTAGGCCTCCACACTAGATGTGTCATATGGTGGATTATGCAAGTGCAAGCTATGTGTCCTAACATGCACAAGAGTAACACCGAACACCAGGGAATGGGTTCACTAACCTATGTGGGTGATGGTGCCTCTTCCTAGGTTTAGGTGATACATGCTATGTTGAGGGGTTGTGCCACTGCGATTGCGAAGGTGATGATTTATTATTCTTAAGTGAAGTAATTTTTGCTCGTATAAATTCATTGCCATTTTCATAGCTTGCCACTTCTAGTTTTAATACATGCTCACTGCTATCTAATTGACATGAAAGCTCTTCTAATTTCTTAAATACTTTTTCTAGCTCAATATGTGATACTTTCAAGGAATTATGTGCATTAGATAGGTCAATATGCTTCTTATTTAGTACATCAAACTTGTCTAATAAAGTCATATGATCACAATCTAAAGTAGAGTGCTCGGTAATTAAACTAGCATGCTCTTTTTGTAAAGTAGAAAATTCAATATTAAGATTATCATACATCTTCTTAAGCTTCATATACGAATCATGAATTTTTTTAGAAATAATAAACAATTGGTCATAAGAGAGTTGACATGCCTCATCTTGATATAATTGATCAAGATTATCATTAGGCATAAGACACAGATTTGTTACCTCATCCTCTACTTCTTCTTCTGACGATCCTGAGATAGAGTTGGCCCAAAAAGCTTTTTATATCTTTTTCTTGCCCCTCTTATACTTTGGCTTCTCTTCACCCTTCCCTCATTCGGGTGAGTCTTCAGGTTGGGGCAGGCAACTTGGAGGTGTCCTGGTTTCCTACACTTAAAGCAAATTATGTCAGACAAAAATTTAGTAGTTTTATGGCTTTTATCTTTGGTCTAGTTGTTTTGATGACACCTCTATTTTCTTTTCAGACAGCTCTTGAACTGGCATGTCATCAAGGTAATTTCATCATCCTCCTCCGCTGTAGAATAATCACTTTCATAATCATTTGCTTTTAGTGCTACAGTTCTCTCCTTCTTCTTCTCTCCTGTATCACTTTGCCATTGACTCACTCCTTGCTCGTAGGCAATTAGTGACCCAATAAAATTATCAATGGAATAAACATTTAAGTCTTTAGATTTAGTGATTTTAGTTATCTTGGCTTCATAAGAACTAGGTAAACAACATAAAATCTTATTAACTTTTTAGAATTTGATAGTTCTCTACCTAATGGAAGCAAGGATGTTACTATCTGGGTGACCCTAGTATACATTTATGATACAGTCTCACTAGATTTCATGTGAAAGAGTTCATAGTCATGCAGTGGTATGTTTAGCCTAGACTATTTAACTTCAGTAGTTTCTTCATAGGTGATACATAACCCATCCCAAATCACTTTCCATGTAATGCATATAGAAACTCGCATATAGTCTTTGGATTTTAAAGCACAAAAGAAATAATTCAAACACTTAGCATTTAACTGCGTGAGTTCCCTATCCTCATAACTCCATTCAGTAAAAGGAATATCGATTTTAACACCATTAACTACATGCGATGGAAGTGAATAGCCAATTTGAATCATATCCCAAATTCTATAGTTAATAGATTATAAAAAGGTAGACATGCATATTTTCTAGAAATCGAAAGGGATTTTCTCAAACAGTGGTGGACGGGCTACAAAATAACCCTTTGCAATGTTACGATTACCAAGATGAGCCATTGGTCAATTTTTTAAAAGTTTTTTAAAACCTTATTTTTAAAACCTATCGCTGATACCACTTAAAAGTTTGCGAAGGTTGTTAAACCTTATGCAACTAGCCCGAGGTTTACCAAGAGGGGGGGTGAATTAGTGATTTAAAAGTTTTTCTTAAAAATAAAATAACAATAATAATATTTTTGATAAACTTTTCAATAATTAAAAATGCCAAACCCTAATTTATTGTGAAAATAAAATATTTTATAAAAAATTTTAAATTTTACTATAATAAAATTTGATCTACGTGTTAAAGCAATAATTAACATTTCTCCCAAGTAGTTATTGACAAACAAGAAATGCAAGAAATGTAAAAGTGTAAAAAGGAAAAAAAACACTAGAGGTTTTTATTATAGTTCGGTCAACCTTGACCTATGTCCACTCGCTAGAGTCCTCCACTCCAAGTATTGCACTCCGAGTATTGCACTAATACTAAGGGATTATCCTTTTACTCCCTCTGCAAGGTTGAGAAGCCCTTACAGAATCACTTTCACTAAACCTTTGATGTGGTAGAGTGCTAGATGCTATGTCACCCTCCCAGTGATGACAGCGGACCTCAGCTCCTTTTTCTCCCTCTTGGAGAAGGCAGAGAACCTCAGCTCCTTTTTCTCCATCATGGAGAAGGAAGAGAACCTGAGCTCCTTTTTCTCCCTCTCTGAGAAGGCAGAAAACCTCAAGGACTAGACTAAGAAGCCTCTCTCCATAGCGAGCTTCCAAAAGACTCACCAAGGCCACAGGAGGAGTAAGGGTGTAGCTACCCCGGAGCAACCATGTGTTCCCCTCACACTACTTCTCCTCACACTCAAACTCACCTTCTCCTTCCTCTCTCAAAGCCTAATTTTCTTCTCAAAAGCTCCTCGCTCAGAGTTCCTTCAACAATCACATGTTCCTCTCTTCATTATTTAGAAAATCATCTTAAAACTTGCTTAAATATTAGGCTTTAAGAAACCATAAAAATTCAAGTTAGTCATCTCTGTTCGTATAGTATGATTTGAGTTCATACAGTACGATCAATTCAAAAACTAGTCTCATCCAGTACGATGTAAACAGTCGTTTAAAAGAACTGTTCAAATTTTATGAACACATTATACAATATGATCAATATATCGTACAATATGATATGTTTTTATTTCCTCTATTTGTTTGATATGATTCCTGGGATGATAAAAAATCATCTCTATTAATCATCATGTACTTCTCTCATCGTAAAGTATGGTTAGTTGATTTCATGTAAGTCATCCAGAATGATATGAATATTATACAGTACGATTAGTTCAAAATCAAGATTTTGTTAGGTACGATCTTTGGGAAGACCAAATTTCATCTTTGCTAATAATTTGGTATTATCGGTTATCAGTAATTAAATCATAATTTAATTGACTAATTATGGGGGTTAATTTTAGCAAGTTTTTAAATATTCGTATAGTATGATTGACATCATACAATACGATTAATTCAAAAATCAAATTTTAAAATCTTACTTAAATTAATCTGGCGGTTAGGGTTTTCAGATCGAAATGAATCATATAGTATGATCCATATCGTAAAGTATGATTAGTTCACAAAAACTAATTTTTTAATTAGCCATTTAGCTATTTTTTAGATAACAGATCGTAAAGTATGATGGTAAATCGTATAGTACGATTAGTTTAAAAAAATTAACTTTAAAAATATTTTCTCTCCACTGTGTGTGTGCATGGTCACCTAATTTGCATACACTTTTATATGGCCAGACTCAAGAAGCGGAAAATAAAGAAAAAAAAATTATAGACTCTTTTACATCTTATTCTACCCAATCTTGAGTCTTCAGCTGCCTTGAGCGGTATATATCTTACTTGAGATGTTAGTGCTCACAAATAAAAGAAATATCTAAAATATTTAATGAGAAAAGTAATAATTCAATTAAATATGTTTGTCATAATCAAAATCACAGACTAGGCATCCTGGATTGCAACATTTTTAATTTAAAATTATTAGCTTGGATCGTATGTATATTAATGGTTTGATAATTTTCTTCTACTAAAGGTTTAGCATAATCCCTAAGAGGTCTGGAATGATCTTGATCTTATACAGGTTCAGCCATTTTTACAGTTTGTTTGGTTTTTCAAATTTTGAAAGGGTTCTTTCTATTTTTGAGTTGAGCAACAATAATTTTTTTCTATATCTATAAAGTACGTAACCATGAATATGTAATAAAAAATAAAATTAATAAAATAAAAGAAACAAGCACGTCTAACTATGTAATTAATTTAATAATAAGTTAAAATTATAAAAAGCAAAATATTTAACTATTAACGGTGCCAAAAACTTGATGGGAACTGAAGAGTGAACCTTTAAATTGTATAAAAGTATAGGGCTCTATCACCCCTAAATAATCCTTAGGTTTTTTGATATAAAATAAATAAAACTCCACTTAATATACATAAGTATACACATCGAATAAACTAATTAAGCGATAGAGTAGAGTGCTTAACCCATGAGAAAATCTGCTTACTTGGAACAAACTATTAGAATTTACTCTAATTGCAATAAATATCCTATTGAAATAAAAATGATAATTAGGGAGATTCTTTCACTGAATAAAATAGTAAAATGTTAGATATAATATTTAATTAATGTATTTTGGATTGATGACTATATATTTTATATCTTTCCTAATAATACTTTTAATTGTAGATGTGATTTAGAGCATATGCATCCCTAGTTCTCTATCAAGCTTGTAGTGGTGAAAATAATATCTTCTGACTTCCTACAGTTATAGTATCTCCTTAATAACCTAGAATATTTTATATCCTATATCTAGGAATACAAACATCCTATCTGAATATTCTTTATTATTCTTGCAGTTCTCCCCCACGGCAATACACCACACTATACTTTAACTACACATATGACCATTATGTGCATTAAATTAAGAATGAGATAATATTGAAAAATTCATTTAATATTTATAGAATAAGAGTCTTCATTTGTACTTAATATGCAATTTACATCATCAATCCAAAATAAGAGAATTAGCCATACTTAGAATAAATAACAAGCAAATTCATTTTCATTAAACTTATGAAGAATGACAATATAAGAGAGTGATATCATATGAAAGGATTAAAATATCTCCTCTACACTCCTCCCTTAACTTACAAAGTTGCTTCAACAAATATAGGCTAAATACTCCAAATGATTGTATCTTGTGCTTACCTAGCCTCCCTTATATTTTACTCTAAAAGGGAATAAGAAAAGTACTCTAAGAAATACTAAAATTTATGCAAGTGATTGAACTAAGTTACAAATAAAATATTACAACTATTTATAGAACAACATTAAAAGCCATCGAGCATTATAGAGCTTGAAAGAGTGGCACTGCGACGCCCTTGAAGTAATCTAATGCCTCGATGTTGAAACTTTTGCACTGTTGCGGTGCTTGCTAATGTGGATCAGTTACTTAGTGAGCAATCACATCTTTTCACTAATAGAATGTGGCCCTTGAAAGTTACAACTACAACATCATGGTGTTATTGACATTCAAGTATTGTGGAACTTGAGTGAAAAAATGGCAACAAGTCATAAAAATTATGGAGCTGTAGCACATGAAAATAGAGAATTTGGCACTACCAAGTTGACTTCTTGACGTCACGTTGCTTGTAATGCTACGATGCTAGCTTTGTTGTCACTACAACACAAATAAATAGAGAACTTGGCACTGTAACGTTTGATTTGTGGCTCCTCAGTGGTATTGAAGGTGATGCTAAGATATTATTTTATCAGACTCTATGGTTCTAAAAGCTCCTTAGAATTTTTGTCATTTTTAATTTTTTTCTATATAAGCACAACTAAAATAACTCATTTTCACTAAAAAAAATATGTAAAATACTATATAATTTACACTTATCAAGTATCGAACCTTAGATTCTTAGGTGAGGGTGGAAGTAGAAAAATTAATTAATTTTGTCCCCTCTCAGTTTCTACTAGGCATTTGAGTTCCTTTAGGTTAGGAATCTAATAATCTCCTCGTAGCCTATAGGCAAAAATTTAAATACTCATCCCCATCAAATTTGAAGTTAGGAGTTTGGAAGACTTGGCTAATGGAGACAGGAGTGAAATAAACCCACTTACCTTGAACTAAGACACACTTATTATGATGCTCCTTTGCATTTGTAAAGAATTCCCAAATGATAACATTGTTATTAGGGTGAGGCTACATAACAAGTAATAATTATAGTTTTTGATCTAAACTTGGATAGTCAACCTAGGGTTATCAAATCCTCTCTAAAGTATAATTTACTTCCCCAGTAGATTTTTGAAATGCTCCTCGACTGCACTAATGAATCTACATGCCTTGTATGAGGTGGAGCACATCCTCTTCTAACCAACAGTGAGATTTGGGGAAATTTTTAGCTTAAAGAAATGTAATTAGGAAAATTTGGACTTAAAAACTCTAAATCTCTAAAACACAAGGGAGATGGAATGCATGTGAAAATCAATGGTTTAATCCAAGTCATATTTATTATCATAATAGCATTGAGTATTGGCTTAAATAATGATACGACCCTCAATCAAGTCTGGTCAAATTGTGTATAAGCACTATAGAGTTGAGGATATATATCACTCTAGTGATATGCTTAAAAATTAGAATAATAAGGTTTTAGACCATCAAACCATTATACCGCTCAATACATGGCTACTCTACGACACTTGAAGCATCTGCCACCATAATGCTTTATCTATCCTTTTAATATTTGACCAAGCATTTTTGTGCTTGTTGAGTGGCGCTATGATGCTCAGTTCGACATAATAAATTGAGAGCTTAACGTTGTTGTTTCGAAGCTATAGTGCTGTGGTGCTTCAATGGGCGCATTGGCATTGCCTCTCTAGATTAGTCTACTTTATGATGCAATTTATTAAATTAAAATATTTTATAATTGATATAGTAGTGCGTTCTTTTAAGGAATGATGTTGTAGCATTCTTTTAATTTTTAAAATTAATTTTCCAACCTCCAAATTAATTAAACATGCATACATGGATTCTCAAAACTCTAGACAAACAATAATGATTTCTAAACTAACTAAAAGCACCTATCATATGGAATTAGATCAACAAAAATTAACAAGCTCAACTGGGTTGGCTCCAAAATAATAATAGGTTTATAGTTTTTAGCCAAGATATTCTAGAATTCTACTAAAGAATGGGCCAGGTCAATAGAGCTTCTATGGTGATCCACATATCCTCCTAAAAAGGGTTTCAATCTCTAATCATTGAACTTTAAAATTTGAGATGTTTTATGGTCTCGAATATCAACCGCTCCATATGGGTGCACTTTAACTATAGTGAATGGTCTTGACAACATAGACTTCAATTTTCTTGGAAATAGTTTGTCTTCAATTATACAACAAAACTTTCTATTCAGGCTCAAATTCCCTCTAAAGCTTATAATCATGCCACTTCTTAATTTTCTCCTTATACACTTTTGTATTTTATAAGCCTGATGTCTAAAGTCATCCAACTTATTGAGTTGTATCATTCTTTTCTTTTTAGCTTCCTTCAAATTGTAATTCAATTCTTTATAATCCAAAATACTATATGCTATAGTTCTAAAGCTAAATGACAAGCTTTCCCAAAGATCAGTCTATTGGTGGACATTCCAATAGGTTTCTTAAATGTAATCTTGTAAGTCTAAAGTACAATATTTCTAATTCTATGTTTCATAACATACATTAAAATTATAATGTACACTCTTTTATTATAAAAATAACTTCCCCCATCACTAATAATCCCTCTAGGTACTCCAAATCTAGAAAAAATATTAAAAAAAAAAAATTAATTGCTACGAGAGCATCCATTCTTGGGGTCTATATTCCCTCAATCCATTTGGATACCTTATCAACTAGTATCTAGTATATTCATTTCAAAATGATTTCACAAAAGTCCCATAAAATATAATATCCAAACAAAAGAAATCTCAACCTTCAGCATAATGTTTAAAGGCATTTCATTTCTTTTAGTAATATTACGTACTCTATGACTAACAAATTTTTTTGCATCCTTATACATGGTAGGCCAAAAAATCTTGATTTTAAGATCTTAGAAAAAGTTCAAAAATTTCCAAAATGACCTCCATACTCTGAGTCATGACAATGCCTAATGTTATATTGAATTTCACTTTCAGGGACAGATCGCCTAATGATTTGGACTGTACACTTCCTAAATAAGAGTAGCTAATCCAAAAATAGAATTTAACATCATGTAAAAATTTATGCCCTTCGGTATAAAATATATCAAAAGGAATAACCCCACTAAAAATGAAGTTCAAAATATTAATAAATAAGGCGTACCAAATTAATAATTAGCAAATAAAACCTCATAAAAAATCTCATTAATTTCACAAAAATCACATGAAAGATCGTCTAACTCTATCTTAGATAATTGATCTACCACTTGAATCTCCATTCCCATCTTACCAAGTATTTCCACATTAATTTATTGCTAAAAAAGAGTCCAGCTCACCAGTCTAGGCATGGAATCTTTCTTTTTCATAAGAAATTTAATAGCAAAATGATTAGTGTAGATTAGAGCATGAGTGCCAATTAAATATGATTTTTACTTATTAATGGAAAAAATAATGGCTAACCATTCTTTTTTATAGCTGTGTACTAAAATATTATTGAGTTTAAGGTTATGATAACATAATAGATTTTATGAAATTTTCTATCGTACCTTTGACCTAATGCAACAGCTAACACATAATCACTAGCATCTCACTTAATTACAAAGTGTAGTGCCTAGTCAGCTGTAATAATAATAGGTCCAATGATCAAGTGATGTTTCAAAATATTAAAAGCTTTTAAGAATTCCTCATCAAAGTCAAAAGGGACATATTTTTCAAGTAAATGAATAATGGCTTTTAAAATTTTAGAAAAATCCTTAATGAATCATTTATAAAAGCAAGCATGACCTAAAAAAACTAGTTCTCTAATAGAAGTGGGTGGTGGAAGATTTTTAATTACTTACACTTTAGCTCTATCTACTTCTAAACTTCTTCAGAAATTTGATGGCCTAGGACTGTCTTCTATTACAAAAATTTAACATTTCCCCAAATTTAGTAATTGATTTATTTCACCATATCTTGTTAGAACTATTGTTAAATGGTATAAATGAGAATAAATTTTTTTACCAAAAATAGAGAAAACATTCAATAAAATTTCATTGCATTTCTCAATTAAATAAAAAATATAGATATTATATACCTTAAAGTAATGGGGGCATTGCATAAAAAAAGCATCCTTCCTAAACAGAAAAGTCCCATATGGGTTGGTAAATATTGTCTTATCATGGTCTTTCTGTGTTATAGGAATCTAGTGGTATCATAAATTACCAAATTGGATGTAATAAAAAGGATGTCCTGCAAACCTATCTAGCATATGGCAAATGAAAGGCAAAGGAAAATTGCCGTTCAAAGTTTCTTTATTTAGTTTCCTATTCTTTATACAAATCCTTCATCCAATAACTATCCTACTTGGTATCAGTTTCTTCTTCTCATTAATTACTATAGTTAACCTCCCTTTTTATGAACATAATGAATCGTGCTAACCAATGCACTATCAGGAAAAGGGTAAATTATTCCTCCATCTAACCACTTAAGTATCTCCTTTTTCACTACCTCATTCATAATAGGGTTAAGACTCCTTTGGGGATAAGCGTTTGGGTAATAATTTATCTCCATCAAATTCTTGTGCATGCACGAGGATAGACTGATTCCCTTATTATTTATTATGTTTCAAACAATTTGACCCTTATGTTTACTAAGAACCCTAATTAACTTACCATCTTGGGCTTCTCTAAATTCAAAATAAATAAATATAAGTAAGGTTGATTCATCACCTAAAAAATTATACTTCAAATGGGTAGGAAGGGATTTTATCTCTAACATAGGTACTTCTACAACTGAAGGTATCAAAAATCTTCTAAAATAAAAGGTATCAAGCACTTCAAACCTATCCCTAAAAGCACAGGGACTTCACCAATCATTTGAATAATATATCATCTCCCCTCTTCACTATTATTCTCACCCAAAGGAAATAATAAAGAACTTTTCATTAATAAATCCTCCATATAATCTTGCACACACTCCTTAACTAAGTTCATTATATGGAAGTCCTCATTTTTTTCATTTTGAAACTTTATTAACTTTGCGAGATTAAGATCAATTTCAAATCTAGCACTCTCATAGTCAATTAACCTTTTTGGACCTTTATTGTGTCTAAATAGTCTCTAGGAAAGCTATACCTAAAATAATATGCATCACCATATCTTATTCTATATCTAAGATAATGAAATCCACATAGAAAATAAACTTATCTATCTTAAAAAATACATCCTATATAACCCCCATAGGATAGGTAAATGAGCAATCTGCTAAAAAAGGGTAACAGTGGTAGGTTGTACATCTCCTAGATTAAGTCTTTTAAATATGGAAAAGGGAATTAAATTAATGCTTGCTCATAAATCACATAGTGCTCTATCATGAAATTTATCTCATATAGCCATAAGAATGGTAAATCTACCAAGGTATATAAGATTTTGAAGAAGTTTCTTCAAAAAAATTGCCCTACATGAAAGTTTGATAGGGATGTTAAGCCCTTATGAACTAGTCCCGAGGCTAACCAAGAGGGGGGGTGAATTGGTAGTTTTAAAAATTTGAGAGTGAAATAAAGATTTAGAAATTTTTTTTGAATGCTTTAAAACTTTTATAGTTACACGATAATGTGCAGAAATTCAACGATAATAGAAAAATAATCACAATTACACAATCATCAACATAAAAGTAAATACGAAAAATAATCAGAAAGAACACACCAAATTTTATAGTGGTTCGGTCAACTTGACCTACGTCCACTCCCCAGATCGTCCCCTCTGGGTTTTGCACTAACACTAAGTGACTCTCCTTCTGCTCCAACAGTAAGGTGGAGAAGCCTGTACAAAAACTCCTTTCCACCAACCCAGTGAGGCAGAGAACCTGAACTCCTTTTGCTTCCTCCTGAAGCAGGCAGAGAATCTGGACTCCTTTCACTTCCTCCTGAAGCAGGCAAAGAACCCGGATCTTCTTGCGAATGATCCTCCCAAAGAGACACCGACAAAATAAGAGATGACGAACAGAGAAGACGACTCGATCCTTGTTTGGTGCAACCTTTGTAAATCCCTTACAACATCCCCCTCACAAGATCCTCTCTCTCTCTCCTAAGCTCTCTCTCTCTGTCTCTCAAGGTTTTCTCTGGAAAGGAACGTGGCAAAAGATTTTTCTTGTTGAAGAAAAAGATCTTTTATATGAGGGCTCAAAAATTGCCGTAAATCTTAACTGATCGTCAAAGATCATCCAGGACGATCAGTCGATCGTCAAGGATGATCGGTCGATCGTCCTATACGATCAGTTCAAAATCACGTGTATCATCCTAGACGATCTGGTTCCTCTGGATGATAAGTAGACAAAATTTATTCAGATCATCCTGTACGATTCTGTGATCGTTTAGGAAGATTAGTGTAAATCAGGAATTTTGTCCAGAGGACAGCTCTGGTCATCCAAGGGAACTTTTGCTTGTTGATCTCAAAATGACTTGATCGTCCAGGATGATATGACTATCGTCCTGTATGATTAGTTCAAAAATGACAAAATCATCCTGCACACACCTCTGGATGTACATGTTAGAACATGCTGGATGATTTCAAAATGACTTGATCACCCAGGATGATATGTATATCGTCGGTACGATTAGTTCAAAAATGACATAATCGTCCTGCACATAACTTTAGACGTACAGGTGATAGGCATTGGACGGTCAGGATTTTTAACATATCATCTCGTACGATCTCATGATCGTTCAAGATGATATGATTAAATCAATTAAACCTTAATTATTTTCCTTAATCACCAGACTAATTTAGGCATGATTATAATGGATCGTCCAAGATGATAAACGTATCATACACATATCATCCGAGACGATCAGATCAAATCTCTAAAAATAAAAACTTGCCTAACTTAATCTGGTGGTTGAGAATTTTTGATTTAAGCCTATCATCTTGTACGATATGTTAATCATCCAGGACGATCGGCTTAATCAAACCGACTTAACATGATCGTCCTAATTAAAGTTTCTATTTTCACTCGATCATCTAGGACGATATTAATATTATCCAGGATGATCTGAACAAAAAATGAACAGAAACTCTAACTCACTAAAACTCTCCCCCTGAGTGTGCGTGTGCAAGGTTACTTAGCTGTAGGATCAATTACATTACATTTGACTCAAGAAAGGGAAAAATTATAATTAAACACACGCAAACCCGATGTAGAGTTGGCTTGAATTGCATTTGATCTTTTGTACCTGAGATGTTAGCCGTCAAAGCAGAACACAGAAATGATTGTTATCATCAAAATTATAATCCCTAAATCCAGGTTTGTAATAATCTCCCCCTTTTTGATGATGACAAACATTTATTTAGTAGTTTCAAATCTACCAGATTGTAGTAATTAAAGCACAGATGAGAGACAATAAATTTTAATAATCATTGATAACTAGTGACATTCAATAGAACAAAGGACACAACTACAACAAAAATAATAAATGAAACTACTACAATACAAAAATAACTCCCCCTTTTGACATCACAAAAAGGAGAAACAATAAAGACAAATAAATAATGGCAAATGAAAAATATCACAATAAACTGAAACAAAACAACTTGATAGAGAGGTGGATCCTGATCAGATGGAGGAGGTGGTGGTGGATGAAAGTAACTGTGAATGGTGGCGAACTGCTCTCCAAACCAGGCCATGTCCTAGTCATGCTGCTCCCATTGGGTAGTCACATAGGAGTTAAAACGGGCCTCCCACTGGTCTAAACACTACACCAAATGATCAAGGGGTGATGCAATACAAAGAGGAGCAGGTGCATCAGGTGTAGCAGGTACAAGAACAGCTTCTTCCTCTTCCTCCTCAACATCCGCGGATGGCTCCGAATGAAGTCGGGTACTGTGGAGGACATGGAAGGAGTTGTTTGTGTAGTAGGAAGGAGGGACATCGGTAGGAACCTGATATTGCAGATTATATTTCATCTCAAGTGCATAGGCAATGAGGTGGCCTAGAGCTAGATTTGAGTTTCTCTTATCGCCTGAATCCCTAATGCTAGTGAGATGTTCGATGTATCGAAAGAGAAGATTAGTAGCATTGAAATCCTGGTGGGCCATGATGTAGTAGGTAGTTAGGGAAAGTAAAGGTATGATGTGGATGCGGTCCCCAGCCTTTGAAAAGATTGAGCAACGAAGGACATGTTGAATTATACGGGCATCCTTAAGTAGGGAAGAACACGCATTGTCGTGTTAGTGAATGTTGGTATTTCAAAGAAAATGATTGACGACACTCCAATCAAAATCAGGATAAAAAACTATGGTGTGGATCTTATCACCAATGATTGAAAGTTGAAGGATATTGTGAAAATCATGTGTGGTCAATTCTACCGGTCTCTGATTTACAAAGGAGTGTAGTGAAAAGTAATCAGAGGTGATACGAAGATTGGCAAAAAAGACCCTAAGAATTTTAGAGCTAAAGGGGAAGGCCAAGATGAGAATGATGGTAAGGGAGGTATGGAAAAAAAGATCCAGTATCGGGTAGGTAAGAGTGCGGGGGTTGACGATCTTTAAATGAGTGATTCCAACATCAAGGTAACGCTGGAAGGCAGCCTGATCGGCTGCATCAGAAAATTGGGGATCGATATTTCCTTGGAATGAACTTACATCATGATGCCTTGATCTTTGTCCACCAGCCGTGAAGAATAAAATGCAAGTGAGGAGAGGGAAGAAGCGGAGTAAAAAATTTTGTGAAGAGGTGCTATATATAAAGAAAATGGACCGATCGTTCAGGACGATCGCAGGATCATCTAGGATGATAGGTGTAATAATGACAGCCAGATAATTGGTCAAAAAGGTAGTTCGATCGTCCAGGATGATCAGATATCATCCAGGACGATCAGAGACAGGCGATCATCTCGAGGAGTCCATCTGGACGACCTTTAACAAAAAGTATCATCCAGGATGATATGAAATAAATGCATCGGATGGGCTAAATTTGAATTGTCCAGCTGCAGACACATGGATCGTCAAGGATGATCACCAATAATTTGTGCAGATCAGCCATTGGATCAAGTGGGGATGATTTGAATGGATCATCCAGGATGATGAATGAATCATCTAGGATGAAGAGGATCATCCAGGATGGTGTTTAGATCAGCCAGGATGATGTGAAGAAAAAGTCAAAAAGATGAAGGATGGAGAGGAAAGATTAGGGATCCGAAAAACATAAAAAAAAGAAAAACCAAAATCACATCAAATAAAAAATAGAAACGAGAAAAATAATAGTGAAAATAATAATTTTTTTTGGTCAAAAAGGTGTTCTGATCGTCCAGGGCAATCAGATATCGTCCAGGATTATCAGGGACAGGCGATCGTCCTGAGGAGTCCAGCCGAACGACCTTTGACAAAAAGGATCATCTAGGACGATCAGGTGGATCGTCCATGACGATATGCAATTAATACATCAGACGGGCTAAATTTGAATCATCCAGCTGCAGACACGTGGATCATCCAGGACAATAAGGTGGATCGTCCAGGACGACCACTAATAATTGGTGCAGATCAGACATTGGATCAAGTGGCGATGATTTGAATGGATCATATAGGATGATGAATGGATCGTTCAGGACGACGAGGATCATCCAGGATGATGTTTAGATCATTCAGGATGATGTGGAGAAAAAATGAAAAAGATAAAGGATGGAGAGGAAAGATCAGGGATCTCAAAAACACAAAAAAAGAAAAATCAAAATCACATCAAATAAAAAATAGAAACGAGAAAAATAATAGTGAAAATAATAATTTTTTTATCAACTCCAGCAAAATAGAATTTTTCCTGATTATCAATTCAAAAGCCAATAAGAAAAAAAATTGACAATATTAAAATCTAGAAAAGTTAAAAAATCAACTTTCATAACTCCTACCTCGGACGCCTTACAGGTTCAAATTCCTTTCAAACAAAAGTCTAATTCAGAAGAAAAGAAATTAGATTTGAAAAGAGATCCTTTCAAGCCTCGTTCCAAAAAAATATCTGATATAATAGTATTACAAAGTAAGGAATAAGAAATTATGATTTTTCATCACAAGCTTTAAAAATATTAAGTGGCGCATGAATTTCTCTAAGACATTTAAGGATCTGAAATGGAAGAAAGCTTATTTCTTTATGGGATCATTTTACGCCTCTTTTTTAATTTGTTTAGCGCTTTGCTCATCTTTTAATTTTTGATACACTTTGTGTATCTTTCTAATTTGGCGACATTGCTTATCTTTTCAACTTTGGGCTCATTTTATGCCTCTTTTTCATTTTGTTTGGCGCTTTGCACATCTTTTGTAAGCTTTATTCCTTTCATAATAGTTAAAGTATCTCAGCTGTGAAATTACCTTCCAAACATAAGAGACGACAAAACTCACTCTCTACAGTACGGAAGAGTAATTCACAAAACAAAAATTATACATCATATGATAAGTGCAATCACTTGATTAAGAAAAACATAACAATGATTCAAAGCTTTCAAAATACTATTCATATAAGGTAGATTATTATAGGAAGATAAAATAGATCTCTATTTTAAAAACCAACTTTTTAATTTTGAAGAAGATTTTTATCTAAAAGAAATAATACACCATTAAAGGAGTTAGAGGAAGAGAAATAATCATCAACGTTTCTTTCTTTTAACAGATCCAGAGGAGTCAATCACTGCTTACAAGCTTTCAAATAAAAATAAGGCAAAACTCTCAGCCAGAAATCTAGTTTTTTAGTAGTAGTGAGCGGTGATCTGATTTAAAAGTGAGTAATCAGTAAATAAAAAATAAGTAGGAAGAAAGACAGACATGTGAAAATCAGTAAATGAAAATCAGCAGGAAATAATCAAATCTGATAAGCAAATCAAACAATGAAAATTAGCTGGAAAAGAAAAATTCTAAAGTAAAACGGAAAATTAAAGCAAACAAGAACAAAATGCAAAATGAAAAATAAAAATTCAAAAATCAACAGTCATCAGATTCATGCATTTATGTCAATCACACCCAATCTGGTGCTCAAAATGCTGAAGGAGTCAAAGGCCAGTGGTTTAGTAAAGATGTCAGCCAGTTGATTTTCAGTTACTATGTGATGTAGCTCAATGTCCCCTTTTGTAACATGGTCCCTAATGAAGTGATGCCTTATGTCAATGTGTTTGGTTCTTGAATGTTAGATATGATTCTTAGAAATGCATATGGCACTAGTGTTATCACATAGAAATAAAATTGTGTTAACAGGTAATCCTAAATCTAAAACATGTTGCTTCAACCAAAAGACTTGGGCCACACAACTTTTTAAGGCAATGTACTCAGCTTCAGCAATTGAAAGTGAAACTGAGTTCTATTTTCTACTGGACCAAGAGACTAAAGACTGTCCCATGAATTGGCAAGTTCTAGAAGTACTTTTTCTATCAACCCTACATCCTACAAAGTCAGAATTAGAATATCCAATAATCTCAAAAGAAGTGTTGTGCATAAGGTACCATATTCCTAGGTTTGGGGCCCCTAAAAGTTATCTAAGAATTCTCTTAATAGTAGTTAGGTGGGACTCTTTAGGATCAGCTTGAAATCTAGCACAAAGACAAACACTAAACATAATATTCGATCGGCGAGCAGTCAAGTAAAGCAGTGATCCAATTATTCCCCTAAACTTCTTCTGATCAATAGATTTTCCATTTGAATCCTTATCTAACTAAACAGTAGAACTCATGGAAGTGTTGATTGGCTTAGCTTTATCCATTTCATATTTCTTCAAGATGTCCTTAGTGTATTTTGATTGATTTAGAAAGGTGCCATCATCCATTTACCTTATGCTAAACCCCAAAAATTAGGATAATTCTCCCATGATACTTATCTCAAACTCCTTACTCATTGTCTTAGAAAAAGCATCACATAAATTTTTATCAAAAGATCCAAAAAGTATATCATCAATAAAGATCTGGATAATGAGTAGATCATCTCCTACTTTCCTAAGGAAAGGGTGGTGTCTACGCTTCCCTTGACAAACTCTCTTTCTAGTAGGAATGTGCTAAGCCTCTTATACCATGCTCTGGGTGTCTGTTTCAATCCATATAAGGCCTTTTTTAATTTGTAAACATGATTTATATTTTGGGAGCTCTCAAAACCTGTGGATTACTCTACAAAAACATCCTCTTTTAAAAAGGCACTCTTGACATCCATTTGAAATAGCTTAAATCCCTTATAACAGGCAAATACTAGTAGCACCCTAATGGCTTCCGATCTAGCTACAGGGGCAAAGGTCTCCTCAAAATTAATCCCTTTAATTTGATTGTACCACTTAGACACCAAAATTGCCTTATTCCTAACCACCACACCAGAATCATTAATCTTATTCTTAAAGACCAACTTGGTTCCCACTACACTTTGATTCCTAGGTCTATCTATTAACTCCAAAATATCATTCCTTACAAATTGATTCAATTCCTCTTGCATAGATAAGATCTAAAACTTATCAGAAAGGGCTTGATTGATGTTGATGGGTTTAGTCATTGAGATAAAGGCAGAATGGTTTACTTCCTTTCTAAGTCCATGCTTAGTTCTAACACCTTCAGAAGGGTCTCCTAAGATCAGTTTTTAGGATGTCTCAAAGCATATCTATAATATCTAGGCAAAGTGTTTTCAGGTTCTACTCTTTCCTCCAGATTGATATTTTCAACTCCTTGGGTAATCTCTCCTACATCTTTTTCTTCCTCAACTCTAGTCTCCTTAGGATCAGATTCATCAAACACCACATGAGTTTTCTCCTCCACCACCAAAGTCCTCTTATTAAACACCCTAAAGGATTTTTCCACACTAAAATAGCCTAAGAACACTCCTTTATCAGATTTGGGGTCAAATTTTCCTAAGGATGATTTCCCATTGTTCAGAATGAAAATTGAAAGTTCGATAGGGATGTTAAGCCCTGATGAATTAGTCCCGAGGCTAACCAAGAGGGGGGGGGGTGAATTGGCTATTTAAAAATTTGTAAGCAACAGGAATAAACTTTTGATGATTTACAGCGGAAATAAGAAACACATAAGCGAAAAGATCAACCATATATTTCACCCAAGCAGATAATAACAGAAAAATAAAGTGGAAAAAATAATCAGAAAGAACACACCAAATTTTATAGTGGTTCGATCAACTTGACCTACATCCACTCCTCAGAGCCTCTCCTCTGGGTATTGCACTACACAAAAGAGACTCTCCTTTTACTCTGACAGTAAGGCGGACAAGCCTGTACAAAACTCCTTTCCAGCAATCCGGTGAGGCAGAGAACCTAAACTCCTTTTGCTTCCTCCTGAAGCGGGAAGAGAACCCGGACTCCTTTCGCTTCCTCTTGAAGCAGACAGAGAACCTGAACTCGTTTTGTTTCCTCCTGAAGCGGGCAGAGAACACAGATCTTCTTGCGAACGATCCTCCCACAAAGAACACCGATAGTACAAGAGACGACGAACAGAGAAGACGACTCTGAACCTGGCTTGGAGAAACCTCTGTGAATCCCTTACAAACTCCCCCTCGGAGGATCCTCTCTCTCTCTCTCTAGGGTTTCTCTGTAAAGGAAAGTGGCAAAAGATTTTTTTTTGTTGGAAGAAAAAGATCTTTTATAGGAGGGCTCAAAATTTATCCTAAATCTCAACTGGTCAGCCAATATCTTCTAGGATGATCGATAAATTATCCTATACGATTAGTTCAAAATCACCAGTTTCAGCCTGGATGATCTAGCTCTTCTAGATGATTAGTAGAAAAAATTATTCAGATCATCCCGTAAGATTCTGCGATCGTCCGGGACGATTAGTGTAAATTCAGGAATTTCATCCAGAAGACCGCTCTGGTCGTCCAGAGGAACTTGTGCTGGATGACCCAAAAATGACTTGATCATCGAGGACGATATTGATATTGTCCTATACGATTAGTTCAAAAAGTGCCAAAATCATCCTGAGAACCACTCTGGATGTATAGGTGAAACACACTGGACAATCATGATCGTCCCGGACGATCTTGCGATCGTCCCGGATAATATGATCATATCAATTAAATATTAATTGCTTTTCTTAATTACCAGACTAATTTAGGCATGATTATAATGGATCATCCAGGACAATACACGTATTATCCGAGATGATCAGATCAAATCTCTAAAAATAAAACTTGCCTAACTTGATCTAGCGGTTGAGAATTTTTGATTTGAGCCTATCGTCTGGTATGATGGATGGATCATCCAGGATGATCGGCTTAATCAGACAGACTTAACTTGGTCACCCTAATTAGGGTTTCTGTTTTCACTTGATCATCTAGGACGATGTGAATATCATCCAGGACGATCTGAAAAAAAAATTAAACAGATACTCTAATTCACTCAAGCTCTCCCCCTGAGTGTGTGTGTGCAAGGTTACTTTGCTAGGGGATCAGTTACATTATATTTGACTCGAGAAAAGGAAAATATTACATTTAGACACACTTGGACCCGATCTTGAGTTGGCTTGGTTGCTTTTGATCTTTTGTACCTGAAATGGGTTAGCCAAGCAAAACATAATATAAATATGTTTGTCATCATCAAAACTATACTTTTTGAAATCAAATTTATAATAATCTCCCCCTTTTTGATGATGGCAAACATTAGTGCAGTAGTTTAAAATAAAACAACCATGAGTTAAACAACGCACATACGAAAAACACATATCTTTCCAAATTTCACTAAACAACTAGAATAATACAGGAAAATAACTACAAATGAATTAAACAACACAAGACAAGATCAATACATAAAATAAAAACTACTACAACTAACTTCCCTTTTTGACATCACAAAAAAGGAGGAGGAACAGAAACAACAGTACAGACAGAAAATAACACAAAACACAAAACTAAAATGGAGGCGGATCCTGATCTGAAGGAGGAGGTGGTGGTGGCGTAAAGTAACTGTGAATAGCAGCAAAGTGTGCTCCGAACCAGGCAATGTCCTGGTCATGCTGCTGTTGCTGCTGAGCAACATAGTCATTAAAGCACTACAGATCCTCAGTGTGCTGCTGCTCCTGGGCAGTAATATAAGAATCAAATCGGGCCTCCCACTGGTCGAATCGCTGCACCAGATGATCAAAAGGGAAAGCAATATGAAGGGGAGCAGGTGCATCAGGTGTAGAAGGAACAGGAACAGCTTCTTCCTCTTCCTCCTCAACATCCGGGGCAGGCTACGGATATAGTCGGGTACTGTGTTGTACATGGAATGAATTATTTATGAAGTAGGAAGGAGGGACATTGGCAGGGACTGGATATTACAGATCATATTTTGTCTCCAAAGCCTATGCAATGATGTGTCCTAAAGGTAGATTTGACCATCGTCTAAGGCCCGAATCCCTAATAGTAGTGAGATGCTCGATATATCTGAAAAGAAGATTAGTAGCATTGAATTCTCTGTGGGCCATATTGTAATAGATGGTCAGAGATAGTAAAGGGGTGATGTAAATGCGATCCCCAACCTTTGGGATGATGGAGGAACGAAGGACATGTTGAATGGTACGAGCATCCTTAAGGAGGGAAGTGCAAGCATTATCGTGGTAGGGTGCATTGGTATTTCTAAGGAAGCGATTGGCGACACTCCAATCATAATCAAGATCAGAAATAAGGGTGTGGAGTTTGTCGCCAGTGACAGAGAGATGAAGGATATTATGAAAATCCTGGGCTATGAGTTCTACATGTCGCTGATTAACATAGGAGTGAAGGGTGGAGTAGTCAGCGATGATGCGATGATTTGTGAAGAAGACTTGGAGAAGTTTAAGGCTAAATGGGAAGGCCAGGGTGAGGATGAAGGTGAGGGAGGTATGCGCAAATAGATCTAGGACAGGGTAGGTAAGAGTGCAAGGGTTTATGATTTTGGACTGTGTGATTCCCACTTCAAGATATCATTCGAAGGCAGCCTGATCGGCTACATTTGGAAAGCGGGGATTGACATTTTCCCGTGAGGAGCTCGTACCCTTTTGCCTAGATCACTTCCCACCAGCAATTAGAAACATAAGAGAGGAAGTATGGAAGGAGAGGTGTGAAGAAAGCTGAAGAAAATGGCTGTTTAAATAAAAATCATGCGGATCATCCCGTATGGTTGCAGGATCGTCCAGGATGATAGGAGTAATTATGACATCCAGGATGATTGGTCAAAAAGGCGGTCAGATCGTTCGAGATGATTAGAGATCATCCAGGATGATTAGAGACATGCAATCATCCCAAAGAGTCAAGCCGGATGACCGTTGATGAAAAGTATCATCCAGGACGATTAGGTGGATCGTCCAGGATAATATGTAATAAATATATAGGACGGGCCGAATTTGAATCATCCAACTGCTGACACGTGGATCGTCCGGGATGATGAGGTGGATCGTCTAGGATGATGAACAATAATTGGTGCATTCTCAGCTGTTTGATCAGGATCAGGAAGTATGGATCATATCATCCAGGATGATGGATGGTTCATCCTGGACGATCACCAATAATTGATGCATCTCAGCAGTATGATCAGAGTGGGGACGATTTGAAGCGATCTTCTAGGATGATATATGGTTCATCCAGGATGAAGAATATCATCCAGGATGATGTATGGATCATCCAAGACGATGTAAAGAAAAAAAAAAGAGAAAGATGGAGGATGGAGATGAAAGATCAGGGATAAAAAAAATACATATAATACAATGAAAAAAAAGAAGAGTAAATAAAACTTGAAATGAGAGACACAAAAACAACGATTATTTTTTTGAATCGATCTGCTCTAGTAAATTAGAATTTTCTCTTGACTTTAAATCTAAAAACCAATAAGAAGACGATCGACAGTGCTAAAATCCAAAAAAGTTGGAAAATTGACTTTCATAACTCCTACCTCGGACACCTTATAGATGCAAATTCCTTTCTAAATAAAAATCCAATTCAGAAGAAAAGAAATTAGATTTGAAAAGAGATCATTTCAAGTCGCATTCTAGAAAAATATCTTATATAATAGTATTACCAAGTAAGAAATCAGAAATCATGATTTTCGTCTCAAGCTTTTAATAATATTAAGGGTGTATGAAATTTTCTAAGACATTTAAAGATCTGAAAGGGAAGAAAGCCTATTTCTTTATGAGCTAATTTTGTGCCCCTTTTTACATTTATTTGGTGCTTTGTGCATCTTTTAATTTTTTATACACTTTATGTATTCTTTCAATTTTTTGGCGATATTGCGCATCTTTTCAGTTTGGGTTAATTTTGTGCTTTTTTTTCATTTTGACGCTCTTTGCGCATCTTTTGTAGGCTTTCTCTCTCTCAAAATCATTAAAGTATCTCAGATGTAAAATTACCTTCCAGACAATAGAGACGACAAAGCTCACTCTCTATAATAAGGAAGAGTAATTCACAAAACAAAAACCATACATCGTATGATAAGTGCAATCACTTGGTTCAGAAAATCATAACAATGACTCAAAACTTTGAAAATACTATTCATATGAGGTAGATTAATGTAGGAAGATAAAATAGATCTCTATTTCAAAAACCAACTTTTTAATTTTGAAGAAAATTTTTATCCAAAAGAAATAATACTCCATTAAAGGAGTTAGAGGAGAGAAATAATCATCAATGTTTCTTCCCTTTAATAGATCCAGTGGAATCAATCACTGCTTACTAGCTCCAAATAAAAACAAGGCAAAACTCTCAGTCAAAAATCTAGTTTATCAGCAATAGTGAGTAGCGATCTGATTTTGAAAGAGATAAAATAGTAAACAAAATAGATGAAACAGTAAATAAAAGCAAGTAGAAAATCTCATCAAAATAAATACTTAAATCAAACTAACACCAAGGCTAAAATAGAAATCAGCAGAAAAACAAAAACAACAAAAAACAGATAATTAAATAAAACAACTAACTAATAGAAATAGAATGAAAAACAGACAAATCAAAAATTAGTAGTCATCAGAATTAAGCATTTATGTCAATCACACCGAATCTGGTCCTCAAAATATTGAATGAGTCAAAGGCCAGTGGTTTAGTAAATATGTCAGCCAGCTGCTTTTCAGTTGGTACATGATGTAGCTCAATGTCCCCTTTTGTAACATGGTCCCTCATGAAGTGATGCCTTATATCAATGTGTTTGGTTCTAGAATGTTGGATTGGATTTTTAGAAATGCAGATGGCACTAGTATTATCACACAGAATAGAAATTGTGCCCACAGTTAATCCTAAATCCAAGACTTATTGCTTCAACCAAAGAACTTGGGCCATAAAATTTCCTAAGGCAATGTATTCAGCTTCAGCAGTGGAAAGTGTAACGGAGTTCTATTTTCTACTTGACCAGGAGACTAAAGATTTTCCTATGCATTGATAAGTTCCAAAAGTGCTCCTTCTATCCACCCTACATTCTACAAAGTCAGAATCAGAATATCCAATAATCTCAAAAGAGGTGCTGTGCTCAGGGTACCAGATTCTTAGGTTTGGGGTCCCTAAAAGATATTAAGAATTCTCTTAATAGCAGTCAGGTGGGACTCTTTAGGATCAGCTTGAAACCTAGCACAAAGAAAAACACTAAACATGATATCAGGTCGGCTAGCGGTCAGGTAAAGCAGTGATCCAATTATTCCTCTATACTTCTTCTGATCAACAAATTTTCCACTTGAATCCTTATCTAACTGAACAGAGGAGCTCGTGCGAGTGTTGATTGGCTTGGCTTTGTCCATTTCATATTTCTTCAAAATGTCATTTGTGTATTTAGATTGATTGAGAAAGGTTCTATCATCCATTTACCTTATACTAAACCCCAAAAAGTAGGACAATTCTCCCATCATACTCATCTCAAACTCCTTACTTATTATTTTAGAAAACTCATCACATAAATATTTATCAGAAGATCTAAAAATTATATCATCAACATAGATCTGGATAATGAGTAAATCATCCCACACTCTCCTCAGAAAAAGGGTGGTGTCTACGCTCCCCTTAACAAACTCTCTTTCTAACAGGAATGTGCTAAGCCTCTCATACCAAGCTCTGGGTGCCTGTTTCAATCCATAGAAGGCCTTTTTACTTTATAAATATGATTTGGATATTGGGAACTCTTAAAACCTGTGGTTTCTCTAAAAAACATCCTCTTTTACTACCCCATTTAAAAAGGAACTCTTGATATCCATTTGAAATAGCTTAAATCCTTTATAACAGGAAAATGCTAGTAGTACCCTAATGGCCTCCAATCTAGATACAGGGGTAAAGCTCTCCTCATAATCAATTTCTTTAATCTGATTATACCCCTTAGCCAGCAATCTTGCCTTATTCCTAACCACCACACCAGAATCATTCATCTTATTCTTAAAGACCCACTTGGTTCACACTATACTTTGATTCCTAGGTCTTTCTACTTGCTCCCAAACATTATTCCTTACAAAATGATTCAATTCCTCTTGCATAGCTAAGATCCAAAACTCATCAGAAAGGGCTGGATTGATGTTGGTGGGTTCAGTCATTGAGATAAAGGTAGAGTGGTTACTTTCTTCCAAAGTCCATGTCTAGTCTTAACACCTTCAGAAGGGTCTCCTAAGATCAATTCTTTAGGATAACTCGAAAAATATCTCCAATCACTAGGAAAAGTGGTTTGAGGTTCTACCCTTTCCTCCAGATTTGTATTTTCAACCCCTTGGGTAATCTCCCCTGTTATGATTTGGGTACATTTGTTTGTTTAAGTAAATTCTAATCCAAGTTATATTTTTGATGATTACAAAAGTTTATTGTTTATTTTATTCTTCTCCTAATAATTATTTGAGTTTAGTTGTGTGTACTAAAGTATTTTTTAGGAAATTCACACTCCAGATTGCTAAAAACTTCAAGTTCACTTATTCACTATAAATGAAGTCTGTAAGTTTTTCTTTTTTTTGAGTCTGAGAGAGTGTGATTGTAAGTTGGATAACTATACACACACACACTATAGGGGAGTAAAAATTTTTAAATTTTGAAATTGATCGTACAGTACGATTTTATACCATATGGGACGATCTGTAGAATATGTCCTCCTTATCGAACCCATATGGCGAGAAAATATTTTTAAGGCATGTTCGTACAGTGCGTATACTATTCATACATGAGTTTTTGCCATATGAATCGCTCAAAATTGGGTTCGTCCAAAGGTTCATACGGGACAAACTGATCGGACGAAGCGCTATGTTCGGATCGTCTAATGGTTCATCCAGGACGAGATATTCATATGAAGCACTATGTTCGATTCGTCCAAGGGTTCGCACGGGATGAATTCATCGGATGAAGCGCTCTGTTTGATTCATCCAAAGGTTCGTACGGGATGGTATGTTCGTATGAAGCGCTCTGTTCGGTTCGTCCAATACTTCATACGGGATGAACTGTTTGTACGAAGTGCTCTGTTCAAATCTTATCATTATTCATACGGGTCGGATTGTTAAATATTTTGAACTATTCGTACATTACGATAGTCCATCATACGGGACGATCAACACTGATTTAACTTGAAAATTTAGTTTTTGGACGGTTTTTCTTATCTCAAGTATATAAATGACTTAAAACTAACTGAAGGAAAAATCTTTCTGTGAAAATTCGTTTGAGAAGTCTAAGGAGAGTGATTGGGAGAGTGTTTGGGAGTGAGTATTGAGAGATCTTTCAAGAGAGAAGTGTGAGGGGATTCACAAGGTTATCCAATTGTGAGAATTTCTTTTACTTGTTCTTTAAGCATCTTCCTAGTTCCTTAGAGACTTTTACAAGAGTGTTATTCGAGAGGATTCTGGTTCTCCGCCACACTTGGAGGGTGAAAAGGATGATGGTTCTCTGCCGCACTTGAAGGGTGAAAAGGATGACAGTTCTCTACCATACTTGGAGGGTGACAAGGATGATGGTTCTCTGTCGCACTTGGAGGGTGAAAAGGATGACGGTTCTCTGCCGCATTGGGGTTGGTGGAAGAGAGTTTGTAAAGGCTTCTCCACCTTGCTATGGGGGCAAAAGGATAGTCACTTGAGTTTAGTGCAATACCTAGAGAAGGAGTCTCTAGGGAGTGGATGTAGGTCGTATTTGACCGAACCACTATAAATTCTGGTGTTTTCTGTTCACTGTTTACTTTTCTGCATTTTATTTTTCTGCAGTTTATTTTTTCTGTGGTTGATTTTCTGTGTTTAAAAGAAAGAGCTAAAAAAACTCTGTTCGTACTGTAAGAAGTAAATTCGTACAGTATGATTAGCTTTAAAATTTTCCAAAATTCCAAGAGTAAATTCTTAAAGGACCATTTCACCCCCCTCTTGGTTAGCCTAGGGACGTGAGCAATAGGTATAACAACCTATTCACACTTTGAAGTGGTATCAGAGCCAATTTTAAAAATCACTATTTTAAATACTTTTTGAATTTTTGATCATGGCTAATTCTGGAAATAGAAATAGTTTGGAAGGATACTCGATCACTAGACCACCGTTGTTTGATAATATCCCTTTTAATTTTTTGAAAACTCGCGTATCTACTTTTCTACAATCACTTGACGATCGCATGTGGATGTTAGTTCAGGATGGTTATACTGAACCTACTAGGATTATAGAAGGAATAAGAGTTCAAACACCTTTTGCAAACTGGACTGTAGAGTAATGTGAATTAGCTCAACTGAATGCTAAGTGTTTGAATAGTTTGTTTTATGCTTTAAAGTCTAAAGATTACATGCGTGTGTCTTCCTGTAAATCAGGAAAGGAAATTTGGGATAGGCTTTGCATCACATATGAAGGCACGAATGAAGTGAAACAAACTAGATTGAACATTCTCTTGCATAACTATAAACTTTTTCACATGAAATAGAATGAATCAATCTCTGACATGTACACTCATTTTACACACATAGCCACTTCATTACATGATTTAGGTAGGGTATTGACAAATATAGAGAAAGTTAACAAGATATTATATTGTTTACCTACTGCATATGATGCAAAGATAACTGCAATAATAGAATCTAAAGATTTGAATGTTTATTCTGTTGACAATCTTCTTGGATCACTAATTGCTTAAGAGCAATCGGTGACTCAAAGGCAGATTGATGCAGGTGAGAAGTGAAAGGAGAAGAACATTGCTTTAAAGGTGGACGACTCTATAAATGATCAGTCACTACCTGAGGATGAAGAGGATATTGCCCTGATGACGAGGCAGTTTAGAAGTTTCCTAAAAAGGAAGCAGAGAAGATGCCAGCATTGGAAAAAAGGTAAGTTCCAGAAGAATGTTAAGGCTTCTAATGAAGTCATTTCCTATGAATGTAGGAAGCCACGACACATCAAGATAGATTATCCCAATCTTAAAGAAAATTCTAGCAAGGAGAAGGCCAAGGAGAAACCAAAGGACAGAAGGGGTAAAAAGAGAGCACAACGAGCATTCTGGGCGAACTCAACTTCGAATTCTTCAGAAACTGCACCAGAAGAGGAAGTCACAAATTTGTGCTAAATGGCTGACAATCTTGATCAATCAGATCAAGAAGAGGTATGTGACTTAAGCTATGAAGAATTATTTGAAGTTTCTGAACACATACATACATTATATAGGAAACTGAAAAAATTGCATGCTAAATTAAATTTGGATTATTTAGAGCTGCAGAAAGAATATGAGATCCTTAGAAAAGATCATGCATTAATTGATAACAACCACATGACTTTGCTGGATGAGTTTGATGATTTAAACAAATAGTATAATCTTTTAAAATCATCTCACGCTGAACTTAAAAATGATTTTAAGACTTTTATGGATGAATAGAATTCTAGAGAGCATAAGTTGAAGATTGACAATTCGATTCTAGAAAGTACTAATGCTTATCTTAAAGTTCAGGTAAAAGCACTAAAGGAAAATAGAAATTCACCTAAACTTGAAGAGTTTCATGAATCTTACCACAAGATCACTGATTCAAGATCTAAGAAAAAAATTTTCAGGAAGAATAGGTTGGTAAATCCCTTTCCAGGGATAAAGTGTTTTTCTTGTGGTAGTTTAGGACATATTTCTCGTACCTGTACACTTAAATATAGAACACATTTAGTGTGGAGACCTAAGGTGCATAAATCACAGCATATCACACATACATCTGGTTTAAAATTATCAAGAGGTGAACCCAAACTTGTTTGGGTTCCCAAGACTAACGTTTGATCATTTTTGTTGGAACGCTCTCACACAAGACCTCGTGAGAGTATTTGGTACCTGGATATCGGCTGCTCAAAGCATATGACTGAAGATACGAATCAATTTATATCACTGGAAGCCAGGAATGGAGGTAAGGTGACACTTGGAGATAATACCACCAAGAGAGTGGTAGGTACATGTATAATTGGAAATTCAAAAAACTTTATGATTAAGAATGCACTGTTGGTTGAAGGTTTGAAATGCAATCTGTTGAGTATTAGTCAATTGTGTAACAAGGGCTATCATATAAATTTTTTACCTAGAAGTTGTGTTATTAGTTTAAATAGAACTGTTATTTTGAATGGTGATAGGGTTAATAATGTTTACATGCTAGATTTTAATTTTGTTAAACCTTCTACTACCTTGTGTTTAAAAACTGTATCTGATGAATCATGATTGTGGCATAGAAGGCTTTGTCATTCTAGCATGAAAAATCTTAAGAAAATCACTCAAAAACAACTAGTTAGAGGAGTACCCAAGTTAGAATTCACTTAAGATCACTTATGTGATGCATGTCAACTAGGAAAACAACTGAGATCCTCTTTCAATTCGATCAAGGAAATTAGGACTAGCAAACCCTTAGAAATTCTTCACATGGATTTGTTTGGGCCTGTTAGTACTTTAACTTTAGGAGGAAAAAGATTTGGGTATGTTATTGTGGATGACTATATTAGATTCACATGGATTAGATTTTTGAATCATAAGAGTGAATCATTTGAAGAGTTTAGAAATTTTGCCACTTGGATTCAGAGGAAACTTGGTTTTGAAATTATTAGTATCCAAAGTGATCACGGGGGAGAATTTGAAAATGAAATGTTTAATGATTTTTGCAAATCTCTTGGAATTGAACACAACTTCTCAGCTTCTAGGACACCTCAATAGAATGGAGTTATAGAAAGAAAGAACAGGACATTAGTTGAAACTGCTAGGGCCATATTGGCAGAATATTCACTTCCTAAATATTTTTGGGCTGAAGCTGTTAGTACAGCATGCTATGTGTTGAATATGGTGTACATAAGGTCTAAATTGAATAAGACACCCTATGAAATTCTTAAAAGTAGAAGTCCCAACCTCTCGCATCTACATATTTTTGGATGTAAAGTGTTCATTCATAATAATGATAAAACTCTTCTAGGAAAATATGATCCAAAATCAGATGAGGGAATCTTTCTAGGATATTCAAGTGTTGGAAAATCCTATAGAGTTTTTAATAAGAGAACATTGGTAGTTGAAGAAACCACACATGTTATTTTTGATGAATCTTATGATAGTAAAGGGTCTAAGTTGGATGAAGATGAGGTTGAGGTAGTAACCCAAAAACTTGAAGATCAAAAAGTTGAAGAAAGGTTTGAAAAAGAAGAGAAAAACTAATTGCCTAGAGAATGGAAATTTGTAAGGAGTCATCCTGAAGAGTTGATTTTAGGAGAACCAAGTGAAGGAGTAAGGACTACACATGGTTTAAGGAAAGAAGTAAATCATTCATCGTTCATTTCATTGATTGAACCCACTAATATAGCATAAGCACTTTTGGATGAATTTTAGATTTTGGCTATACAAGAGGAGTTGAATCAATTCAAGAGAAATAATGTTTGGGAGTTAATTGAAAGGCCAAAAGATCAAAGTGTAGTTGGGACTAAGTGGGTGTTCAAAAACAAAATGAATGCTTCAGGAGTAGTTGTGAGAAATAAGGCTAGATTAGTAGCTAAGGGGTATAATCAAATTGAAGGAATTGATTTTGAGGAGACATTTGCCCCTGTAGCAAGACTTAAAGCAATAATAGTTTTGTTAACCTTTGCCTGTTTTAAAGATTTTAAATTGTATCAGATGGATGTCAAAAGTGCCTTCTTAAATGGGGTGATAGAGGAGGATATTTATGTTGAGCAACGTTAAGGGTTTGAAAATTCTAAATTCCCTAATCATTTTTTTAGATTGAAAAAGACATTATATGGACTAAAACAAGCACCTCGAGCATGGTATGAGAGGTTAAGCACTTTCTTATTAAAAGGATCATTTGTTAAAGGAAGTGTGGACACCACTCTATTTTTGAAAAGAATTGGAAAAGAAATACTCATTATTCAAATATATGTGGATGATATCATTTTTGGATCAACTGATAAAACTTTATGTGATGAATTTTCAATGACAATGAGTAGTGAATTTGAAATAAGTTTAATGGGTGATCTGAGTTATTTTCTTGGTTTTAGCATAAAGCAAAATGAGGAAGGTACTTTTCTTTATCAATCTATGTATGTTAAGGATATCCCAAAAAAGTATGAAATGGATAATGCTAAACCAGTAAATATACCAATGAGTTCCTCAGTACTATTAGATAAGGATCCTAAGGGAAAATCTGTTGATCAAAAGAAGTTTAGAGGTATAATTGGATCTTTGCTTTATTTGACTGCAAGAAGTCCTGACATCATGTTTAGTGTTTGCTTATGTGCTAGATTTCAAGCAGATCCAAAAGAATCACATTTGACAGCAGTGAAAAGAATCTTAAGATATCTTTTGGGAACTCAAAATTTAGGAATTTGGTATCCTAAGAACATTTCTTCTTTTGAAATTATTGGATACTTAGATTCTAATTTTGTAGGCTATAGGGTGGATAGGAAAAGTACTTCTGGGACTTATCAATTCAATGGAAATTTATTAGTATCTTGGTCCAGTAGAAAACAAAATTCAGTAGCACTTTCTACAGCTGAAGCAGAATACATTGCCTTAGGGAGTTGTGTTGCACAGGTGCTTTGGTTAAAATAATAAATGGATGATTTAGGTTTTTCAATTGGCACCATTCCAATCTTTTGTGATAACACTAGTGCCATTTGTATTTCAAAGAATCTGATACAACATTCTAGAACCAAACATATTGACATAAGGCATCATTTTATAAGAGATCATGTAGCGAAAAGGGAAATTAAACTACATCATGTCGCTACTAAAGATCAACTTGCAGACATTTTCACAAAACCCTTAGCCTTTGACACATTTATCAAGTTAAGAATAAGGCTAGGTGTGATTGATCTAAATGATTGATTAAAAATTCTGCAAATGTAGTTTTATATATATTTGTTGGTTTATTCATTGGATGTGTTTTATTTTCTATTATTTTATGTTTTATTGGTTTATTGTGTGTTGTCTTTTAAAAGAAAAATGAAAATTTTTCTTGTGTTTTATTTCTTGAGTGAATGTTGAAAGCATGTAAGATTGGAGAGATGAGAGTTTATTTTGTGGCTATTCATACTGTACGATGACCTTATCGTACTGTACGATTACATCATCATACATGCACTTCGTCCATACGAATTGGGAGGAATCACGGTTAGAGTCAGTTATTATTAATGATCATATGTATGAATACGTCATTCGTCTGTACGATCCACATGTCATTTCGCATGAGGATGAACCTAACCGTCGCTTGAACGATCTTAAATTTTCTGATCATCCCAGATGAACACGTCATCGTCTGTACGATCAGGAAGTCAAAAAGCCTGTATGAAAGGATGCCTGGGACGAGCAATTTATGAAAAATTATTTCATTTTGACTGCTTTCGGCCATCGCAGATGAACTTTCATTCATCCTGTACGAAGTCAGGTTCATCTTGTATGAAGTCTATTCGTACAGTATGATCATAGGCATTTTCTATAAAAAGGAGGGTCATTTTTATTCATTTCACTTTCATTCTAAAACCCTTTAGAGCTTAGATTTCAAGATGTCAGGCAGTGGCAAAAGAGTACGTGTTGCTAGGGGTCCTACTGCTAGGAGAAACTGGGATGAGAACTTTCTAAGTGAAGAAAATGAGGATGCATACCTTAGGTATGCTGCGTCTAATGTTACCCCTTCCCGCATACTGTTGTAGGAAAATATTCACTTTGCTGTAATGCCTCTTTTTGACTCCACCCAATTACTTTTCTGTTGACTTTAATCTATGCTTTTAATAAAGACCTCTTTCATGTGTTTCTAGCAAACATGACCTTCAATGAGGATCACTCTATCATTTCCTCATATGTCTTAAAGCAGAGAGTAGTGATAACTAAGGAGGATCTAGGGGAATATATTCATCTAAGAACTCAAGGGACTAGGTCTCATACCTTCTCCACTAGTCCTGAAAATGGTTGGTCGGAAATAAAACGAGTTCTTAGAGGTGTAAGCACACCCACACATGTTTCCCGGGTAGATTCCTTGAACTAAAATGCATGAATAATTCAGCATGTGCTTAGGAAATCAATCATTCCTAAAGCAGGAGATCAAAATAATATGACCCCACTTCTTTCTTCAACCACTTTTCTTATTATGACTGGCCAACCTATAGATGAAGCCCAATTAATCTTAGACTACATCTACTATCTTTCTGATATTAGTTAGGCTAGTGTGAAAAGGAAGAAAAATATTGCTTTAGGATATGTTGTGTGTTATATCCTTGAGAAGAAATACAACCTAATCCATCCTTCTGATCCTTCTAAACTCCCACTGTACTTCACTGATGCTTTCTTTTGAGCTTTATTTGGGAAAGAAGGTACTACTGACAGCTCAGATGATGAGCCACCTTCTGCTTCTGCTCCTTCAACTGCACCCTCAACTGCATCTGGACCATCTCAAGATTTCTATCAAAATATGGTCCAACATTTTGAAAGAATGGATCAAAGATTTGATCACATGGAGGCGCATTTGAAGAGACAAGATGATCAGTACAATGAGGATAGAGTTTGGGTTAGGGATCAGTTTGAATTTGTGAATACTAACATTGCAATGCTAAATAGCTATTTTACGCTATTTGACAACCAACCACCTCCTCCAGATCAGGGTCCCTCTGATTTTTAGTATTTCTTCTGTTCGGCTTGGTTGGATGTGATTGTTGTTGTTCTTTATTATTCATTGTGTGCTGTCGTTGTTGTTGTGTTGTATGAGAGATTAGCAAGTTTAACTTTTTCTATGTGCTGCACCAGAAAACTTATTATTATGTTTGTTTTATTAATAGTTATATGATGTATCTTGAATCATTTTGAAATGAGAAATGTTGTAGTGCTTTTGAGCATATCTTTTGTGTATTTTAACAGGAAATTTTTCTTACACTAACACACTTGACCGTAGTTATTCAGATTTCTAAAATGTGAATTGAGAATTTATTACAATAAAAACTCTATGCATAAAATTAAATTCTCAAAATATTTAGATTTCATTATAATTTGGTCTAGATTAGAAGATTTTAATTTATCTTAATTTAAACTTGCATTACTTAGCCTAAATCATTATATATTTGATGTCTGAATATTACTTATAATTCTTATATCAAAGTGTTCATTATTATAAAAGTGATCAAGGGATATTGTTGTTGGAAAGAAGCTTATTAAATGAAGACAAAAAGAGCAAAGCTCAAAAAGATGCACAAAGTGTGCCATAAAATAAAAGATGCGCAATGTCACCAAATTTGAAAAGAGGCACAAAATTAGCCCAAATTATGAAAAAGATGCACAAGGTTGTCAATTATCCTTTCCTTTAACATTTTCTCCAAATTCACTAATCAATGATTGTCACTTTTGATTTAAAATTTTTGGTAATCTTATTTCATCTTCTGTGTAATTGTTGCGGTTACTTAATCTGTCTAATACATTAATATCATAGATCAACTTTTCTTCTCCTCATTATAAAATGCAATCTAGAATTTTTTTGAGTCTTTACTTGCTGCATGTGATTTTTAAATTGTAGTCAATCTTTCTTTAACATTTTTCAAATCCACAACTCTTTTGAGTGTCTTACCTTTTTATTGTTGTCAAAAGGGGGAGTGTTGTATTGTTTGTTTGTCTTTGTTTATTTGATTGTATTCTCATGTATGTGTGTGTATTCTCATATATGTGTATTCTCATGTATGTGTATTCTCATATATGTGTGTGTATTCTCCTGTATGTGTGCTTGTATATTTGCTTGTGCTTGTATATTTTCTTTGCTTATGTTGTATTTGCTTGTGTGTGTATTTGCTTTTATCTTTTCAACTCTTCCCTTTTGTATTCAGTGTTAGATCCTCTAACCTCTTATTCTTTTATCTTTTCTACTCTTCCCTTGTGTATTCTGTGTTAGATCCTCTAACCTCTTATTCGCTTGTGTCATTTAGGGTTTAGGGGGAGCTTAGGAGATCAATTATTTAGGGGGAGCGTACATTTATGGAAGTAAGTGAGAGCTTAGGAGACATTTTTTTAAAACCAAACAATAATTATTTTGCCATAATCAAAAAGGGGGAGACTGTTATGATTTGGGTACATTTGTTTGTTCAAGTAAATTCTAATCCAAGTTATGTTTTTGATGATTACAAAAGTTTATTGTTTATTTTATTCTTCTCCTAATAATTATTTGAGTTTAGTTGTGTGTACTAAAGTATTTTTCAGAAAATTCACACTCCAGATTGCTGAAGACTTCAAGTTTACTTGTTCACTGTAAATGAAGTCTGTAAGTTTTTCTTTTTCTTGAGTCTGAGAGAGTGTGATTGTAAGTTTGATAACTGTGCACACACACACTAAGGGGGAGTAAAAATTTTTAAATTTTTAAACTGAGCGTACATTATGATTTTATACCATATGGGAAGATCTGTAGAATATGTCCTCCTTATCGAACCCATATGGCGAGAAAATTTTTCTAAGGCATGTTCGTACAGAACAAATACTATTCGTACATGGGTTTTTGCCATATGAATCGCTCAAAATTGGGTTCATCCAAAGGTTCGTACCGCACGAACTGATCAGACGAAGAGCTCTATTCAGATCGTCCAATGGTTCATCCAGGATGAGATGTTCGTACGAAGGACTCTATTCGATTCGTCCAACGATTCATACAGGATGAAATCATCGGACGAAGCGCTCTGTTCGATTCGTCCAAAGGTTCGTACGGGATGGTATGTTCGTACAAAGCACTCTGTTCGGTTTGTCCAATACTTCATACGCGATGAACTGTTTGTACGAAGTGCTCTGTTCGAATCGTCTCATTATTCGTACGGGACGGATTGTTCAATTTTTTGAACTATTCGTACAGTACGATAGTCACTCGTACGGGACGATCGGCACAGATTTAACTTGAAAATTCAGTTTTTAGACAGTTTTTCTTGTCCCATGTATATAAATGACTTAAAACTGACTGAAGAAAAAATCCTTCTGCGAAAATTCTTTTGAGAAGTCTAAGGAGAGTGATTGGGAGAGTGTTTGGGAGTGAGTATTGAGAGATCTTTCAAGAGAGAAGTGTGAGGGGATTCACAAGGTTACCCAATTGTGAGAATTTCTTTTACTTGTTCTTCAAGTATCTTCCTAGTTCTTTAGAGACTTTTGCAAGAGTGTTGTTCGAGAGGATTCCGGTTCTCTGCAGCACTTGGAGGGTGAAAAGGATGACGGTTCTCTACCGCACTTGGAGGGTGAAAAGGACGACAGTTCTCTGCCGCACTTGGAGGGTGAAAAGGATGACGGTTCTCTGCCGCACTTGGAGGGTGAAAAGGATGACAGATCTCTGTCGCACTTGGAGGGTGAAAAGGATGACGGTTCTCTGATGCACCGGGGTTAGTAGAAGAGAGTTTGTAAAGGCTTCTCCGCCTTGCTGTGGGGGTAAAAGGAGAGTCACTTGAGTTTAGTGCAATACCTAGAGAAGGAGTCTCTAGGGAGTGGATGTAGGTCGTGTTTGACCGAACCACTATAAATTTTGGTGTTTTCTGTTCATTGTTTACTTTTCCACATTTTATTTTTCTGCAGTTTATTTTCTTTGGGGTTGATTTTCTATGTTTAAAAGAAAGAGCAAAAAGTAACTATGTTCGTACTGTATGAAGTAAAATCGTAGAGTACGATTAGCTTTAAAATTTTTTGAAATTCCAAGAGTAAATTTTTAAAGGACCAATTCACCCCCCCTCTTGGTTAGCCTCGGAACGTGAGTAATAGGTCTAACAACCTATTCACACTTTCATCCCCTACATCTTCTTCTTCCTTAACTCTAGTCACCTTAGGATTAGATTCATCAAACACCACATGAGTTATCTTTTCCACTACCAAAGTCCTCTTATTAAACATCCAAAAGGATTTCCCCACATTAGAATAGCCTAAGAACACTCTTTCATCAGATTTGGGGTCAAACTTTTCTAAAGATGATTTTCTGTTGTTCAGAATGAAAACCTTACAGCCAAAGACATGGAGGTGGGACAGGATTGGAGTTCTACCCTTAATGATCTCATAAGGTGTCTTGTTCAGATTGGATCTAACATTCACCCTATTCAACACATAACAGGCAGTGTTCATCACTTTAGTGCAAAAATATTTTGGAAGTGAATACTCAGCAAGCATGGCTCTAGCGGCTTTCACTAAGGTCCTGTTCTTTCTTTCAGCTACCCCGTTATACTGAGGGGTCCTAGGAGCTGAAAAATTATGACTAATCCCTTGCTCCTCACAGAAACTTCCAAACTTCACATTTTCAAACTCTCCACCATGATCACTATAAATAGTCAAGATCTCACAACCTAACTTCCTCTGAATCTAGGTGGAGAAGGACTTAAATTTATCAAATGACTTAGATTTATATGACAGAAATTTAATCCAAGTGAACCTCGAGTAATCATCAACAATCACAAAACCATAGACTTTCCCCCCTAAGCTGGCAGTGCTAATGGGTCCAAAGAGATCCATGTGAAGGACTTCTAAAGGTCTAGAGGTGCTAATGTCCTTAACAGAGTGAAAGGAGGACTGGACTTGCTTCCCTAATTGACAGGCATCACACAGGTGGTCCTTGGTGAACTTAAGCTTGGGGAAACCTCTAACTAAGTCCTTTTGGGTGACTCTCCTAAGGGTTTTCATACTGGCATGATATAATCTCCTCTGTTATAAATAAGACTCATCAGCAGTAATTTTTAAGCAAATTGAAACATCAGCTTTAAAGCAACTTACATCCAGCATATAGACCTTATTGATCCATTGTCCCTGCAAAATATTTTTGTCATTTAAGCTTAAAATGCAGCAAGTGGGCAGGAATTTGATGTTGTATCTTTTATCACAGAGTTGACTAATACTCAGCAGGTTGTGTTTCAGTCTATCTACAAGAAAAATATTCTCACACCTGCACTGTTCACCATAGTACACATTGGGTGTGGAGTCCCAAATTGCATGTTTCACAGTACAATACACATGCATTGTATTCTTCTTTTCGTAAGAAGGAACCCAAACCTGTTTGGGTTCCTAAATATGACGTTTGATGATTTTGTAGGTGTGCTCTCACACAAGACCTCATGAGAGCATGTGGTACCTGGACAGCGGATGTTCAAGACACATGACTGGAGATGCAAATCAGTTCATTTTGCTGGAGGCTAGGGCTTGAGGCAAGGTTACACTTGGAGATAACACCACCAGGAGTGTGGTAGATTCAGGTATAATTGGTGATTCAAAGAATTTTATAATTGATAATATTTTGCTTATCGATGGACTGAAACACAACCTGCTGAGCATCAGTCAACTCTGTGACAAAGGATACAACATCAAATTCCTGCCCACTTGCTATATTTTAAGCTTAAATGATAAAATTGTTTTACAGGGACAAAGGATCAACAATGTCTACATGCTGGATGTAAGTTACTTTAAAGCAGATTTTTTAATTTGCTTAAAAACTGCTACTGATGAGTCTTGGTTGTGGCGCAGGAGATTATGTCATGCCAGTATGAAAACCCTTAGGAGAGTTACCCAAAAGGATTTAGTTAGAGGTGTCCCCAAGCTTAAGTTCACTAAGGACCACCTGTGTGATGCCTGTCAATTAGGGAAGCAAATCTAGTCCTCCTTTCACTCTGTTAAGGATATTAGCACCTCTAGGCCTTTAGAAGTCCTTCACATGGATCTCTTTGGACCCATTAGCACTGCCAGCTTAAGGGGGAAAGTCTATGGTTTTGTGATTGCTGATGATTACTCAAGGTTTACTTGAATTAAATTTCTGTCACATAAATTTGATCCATTTGATGAATTTAAGTCCTTCTCCACTTGGATTCAGAGGAAGTTAGGTTATGAGATCTTGACTATTCATAGTGATTATGGTGGAGAGTTTGAAAATATGAAGTTTGGAAGTTTCTGTGAGGGGCAAAGGATTAGTCATAATTTTTTAGCTCCTAGGACTCCTCAGCAGAACGTGGTAGATGAAAGGAAAAACAGGACCTTAGCGGAAGCCGCTAGAGCCATGCTTGCTGAGTATTCACTTCCAAAATACTTTTGGGCTGAAGTGGTGAACACTACCTATTATGTGTTGAATAGGGTGAATGTTAGATCCAATCTGAACAAGAAACCTTATGAGATCATTAAGGGTAAAACTCCAAACCTGTCCCACCTCCATATCTTTAGCTGTAAGGTTTTCATTCTGAACACCAGGAAATCATCCATAGGAAAGATTGACCCCAAATCTGATGAAGGAGTGTTCTTAGGCTATTCTAGTGTGGGGAAATCCTTTAGGGTGTTTAATAAGAGGACTTTGGTGGTGGAAGAGATAACTCATGTGGTGTTTGATGAATCTAATCCTAAGGTGACTAAAGTTAAGGAAGAAGAAGAGGTAGGGGAGATTACCTAAGGGGTTGAAAATGCAAATCTAGAGGAAAGGGTAGAACCTTAAACCACTTTGCCTAGAGATTAGAGATATTCTTCGAGTTATCTTAAAGAACTGATCTTAGAAGACCCTTCTGAAGGTGTTAGGACTAGGCATGGACTTAGGAAGGAAGTAAACCACTCTGCCTTTATCTCAATGACTAAACCCACCAACATCAATCAAGCCCTTTCTGATGAGTTTTATATCTTAGCTATACAAGATGAATTGAGTCAATTTGTAAGGAATAATATTTGGGAGCTAGTAGAAAGACCTAAGAATCAAAGTATAGAGGGAACCAAGTGGGTCTTTAAGATCAAGATGAATGATTCTGGTGTAGTGGTTAGGCATAAGGCAAGATTGGTGGCTAAGGGGTATATTCAGATTGAAGGGATTGAATTTGAGGAGACCTTTATCCCTATAGCTAGATTGGAAGCCATTAGGGTGCTATTAGCATTTGCCTGTTATAAGGGATTTAAGCTGTTTCAAATGGATGTCAAAAGTGCCTTTTTAAATGGGATAGTAAAAGAGGATATTTTTGTAGAATAACCCCCAGGTTTTGAGAGTTCCCAATATCCAAATTATGTTTACAAATTAAAAAAGGCCTTATATGGATTGAAACAGGCACCCAGAGCTTGGTATGATAGGTTTAGCACATTCCTGTTAGAAAGAGAGTTTGTTAAGGGGAGCGTAGACACCACCCTTTTTCTAAGAAGAGTAGGGGATGATTTACTCATTATCTAGATCTATGTTGATGATATAATTTTTGGATCATCTAATAAATATTTATGTGATGAGTTTTTTAAAATAATGAGTAAGGAGTTTAAGATGAGTATGATGGGAGAATTGTCCTACTTTTTGGGGTTTAGCATAAGGCAAATGGATGATGGAACCTTTCTCAATCAATCTAAATACACTAAGGGCATTTTGAAGAAATATGAAATGGACAAAGCCAAGCCAATCAACACTCCCATGAGCTCCTCTGTTAAGTTAGATAAGGATTCAAGTGGAAAAATCTGTTGATCAGAAGAAGTATAGAGGAATAATTGAATCACTGCTTTTCCTGACTGCTAGCTGACCTGATATAATATTTAGCGTTTGTCTTTATGCTAGGTTTCAGGCTGATCCTAAAGATTCCCACCTGACTGCTGTTAAGAGAATTCTTAGATATCTTTTAGGGACACTAAACCTAAGAATTTGGTACCTTAGGTACAACACCTCTTTTGAGATTATTGGATATTCTGATTCTAACTTTACAGGATGTAGGGTGGATAGAAAGAGCACTTCTGGAACTTATCAATTCATAGGATAGTCTTTAGTCTCCTGGTCCAGTAGAAAATAGAACTCAGTTGCACTTTCCACTGCTGAAGCTGAGTACATTACCTTAGGAAGTTGTGTGGCCCAAGTTCTTTGGTTGAAGTAACAAGTCTTAGATTTAGGATTACCTGTGGGCACAATTTTTATTCTTTGTGATAATACTAGTGCCATATACATTTCTAAGAATCTAATCCAATATTCTAAAACCAAACACATTGATATAAGGCATCACTTCATTAGGGACAATGTTACAAAAGGGGACATTGGGCTACATCATGTAGCAATTGAAAATTAGCTAGCTGACATATTTACTAAACCACTAGCCTTTGACTCATTCAGCATTTTGAGGACCAGATTAGGTGTGATTGACATAAATGCTTGATTCTGATGACTACTAATTTTTGTCTGTTTCTCATTCTGGTTCTGTTAGTTAGCTGTTTGATCTGATTATCTATTTTCTGTTATTTTTGTTTTTCTGTTGATTTCTATTTTAGCCTAGGAGTCAGTTTGATTTGAGTATTTATTTTGATGCGATTTCCTACTTATTTTTATTTACTGTTTCATCCCTTTTATTTACTCTTTTATCTCTTTCAAAATCAGATCACTGCTCACTACTGCTGATAAGCTGGATTTCTGACTGAGAGTTTTGCCTTGTTTTTATTTGGAAGCTGGTAAGCATTGATTGATTCCACTGGATCTGTTAAAGAGAAGAAACATTGATGATTATTTGTCTTCCTCTGACTCCTTTAATGGTGTATTATTTCTTTTGGATAAAAATCTTCTTTAAAATTAAAAGTTGGTTTTTGAAATAGAGATCTATTTTATCTTGCTACAGTAATCTACCTCATATGAATAGTATTTTCAAAGTTTTGAGTCATTATTAAGATTTTTTGAACCAAGTGATTGCATTTATCATACGATGTATGGTTTTTATTTTGTGAATTACTCTTCCTTATTGTAGAGAATGAGCTTTGTTGTCTGTTATGTCTGGAAGGTAATTTTACAGCTGAGATTCTTTAACAATTTTGAGAGGGAGAAAGCCTACAAAAGATGTGCAAAGAGAGCCAAAATGAAAAAAGGTACAAAATTAGCCCAAACTGAAAAGATGCGCAATGTCGCCAAAAATTTGAAGAATACGCAAAGTGTATCAAAAATCAAAAGTGCGCAAAGCACCAAAAAAATTGAAAGAAAAGGGGCACAAAATTAGCCCACAAAGAAATAGGCTTTCTTCCCTTAGAAAAATCCATGCACCCTTAATATTTTCAAAAGCTTGAGATGAAAATCATGATTTCTGATTTCTTACTTTGTAATACTATTATATCAGATATTTTTTTATAACGAGGCTTGAAAGGATCTCTTTTCGAATCTAATTTCTTTTCTTCTGAATTGGATTTTTATTTTGGAAGGAATTTGCATCTATAAGGTGTCCGAGGTGGGAGTTACGAAAGTTGATTTTCTAACTTTTTCTAGATTTCAGGGCTGTCAATCATCTTCTTATTGGTTTTTGGATTTAAAATCAAGGGAAAATTCTGATTTACTGGAGCAGATCGATTCAAAAGAAAAAAAATCATTATTTTTTATGTGTTTTTGTGTTTCTCGTTTCAAGTTTTATTTACTCTGTTTTTATTTTTCATTTTCTTTCTGTCTATACTGTTGTGTTTATTCCTCCTCGTTTTTATGATGTCAAAAGGGGGAGTTAGTTATAGTAGTTTTTATTTATGTATTGATCTTATTTTGTGTTGTTTATTTCATTTGTAATTGTTTTCCTATATTGTTCTAGTTGTTCAGTGAAATTTGGAAAGAGATTTATTTTTCATATGTGCGTTGGTTAACTCCTGGTTATTTTATTTTAAACTACTGCCCTGATGTTTTCCATCATCAAAAAGGGGGAGAATGTTACAAATCTGGTTTCAAAAAATATAGTTTTGATGATGAAAAATATGTTTGTATTCTATTTTTCTTGGCTAACCTATTTCAGGTACAAAAGATCAAAACCAACTCAAGCCAACTCAAGATCGGGTCCAAGTGTGTTTAAATGTAATATTTTCCTTTTCTTGAGTCAAATGTAATGTAACTGATCCTCTAGCTAAGTAACCTTGCACACACACACTCAGGGGTAGAGCTTGAGTGAATTAGAGTTTCTATTCAATTTTTATTTAGATTATCCTGGACGATATTCACATCGTCCTGGATGATCAAGTGAAAATAGAAACCCTAATTAGGGCGACCAAGTTAAGTCTATCTGATTAAGCCGATCGTCCTGGACGATCCATCCATCGTACAGGATGATAGGCTCAAATCAAAAATTCTCAGCCTCCAGATCAAGTTAGGCAAGTTTTATTTTTAGAGATTTGATCTAATCATCCCGGATGATACCTGTATCGTCCTGGACGATCCATTACAATCATGCCTAAATTAGTCTGGTGATTAAGGAAAGCAATTAATTTTTAATTGATACGATCAAATTGTCCGGGATGATCGTAAGATTGTCCGAGACGATCATGATCGTGCAGTGTGTTTCACCTGTACGTCCAGAGCGGTGTTCAGGACAATTTTGGCACTTTTTGAACTAATCGTATAATATGATATCAATATCATCCTGGACGATCAAGTCATTTTTAGGTCGTCCAGCACAAGTTCCTCTGGAAGACCAGAGCGGTCTTCTGGACGAAATTCTTAAATTTACACTAATCATCCTGGATGATCGCAGAATCGTACGGGATGATTTGAATTTTTTTTTCTACTAATCATCCAGAAGACCCTGATTGTCCAGGTTGAAACAGGTGATTCTGAACTGATCGTACAGGACGATCTATCGATTGTCCTGGACCATATTGGCTGACCAGTTGAGATTTAGGGCAAATTTTGAGCTCTTGTATCAAAGATATTTTTCTTCCAACAAGAAAAATCTTTTACCACTTTCCTTTACAGAGAAACCCTAGAGAGAGACAGAGTTTGGGAGAGAGAGAGAGGATCTTATGAAGGGGGAGTTTATGAGGGACTCAGAAAGGTTGCTCCAAGCAAGGATCAGAGTTATCTTCTCCGTTCGTCATCTCTCATCTTGTCAGTGTTTTTTGTGGGAGGATCATTCGCAAGAAGATCTGGGTTCTCTACCCGCTTCAAGAGGAAGCGAAAGGAGTTCAGGTTCTCTGCCTGCTTTAAGGGGAAGCGAAAGGAGTTTGGGTTCTCTGCTCGCTTTCGGAGGAAGCAAAAGGAGTTCAGGTTCTCTACCTCACCGAGTTAGTGGAAAGGAGTTTTATACATGCTTCTCCACCTTGCTGTGGGAGCAGAAGGAGAGTCACTTTTGTGTTAGTGCAATACCCGGAGGAGACACTTCGGGGAGTGGACGTAGGTCAAGTTGACCGAACCACTATAAAATCTGGTGTGTTCTTTTTGATTATTTTATGCACTTTATTTTTCTATTATTATCTACTTGGGTGAAATCTGTTGTTGATCTTTTCCCTTATGTGTTTTCTTATTTCCTCTGCAAATCATCGAAAGGTTGTTCCTGTTGCTTACGAATTTTTAAATAACCAATTCACCCCCCTCTTGGTTAGCCTCGGGACTAGTTCATCAGGGCTTAACATCCCTATCGAACTTTCAGTGTTTCAATCTATCTACAAGCAAAACATTATCAATAATGAAAATTTTTGAATCACCAATTATACCTGCTCCTACCACCCTCCTGGTGGTATTGTCTCCAAGTGTAACCTTGCCTCCAACCCTGGCCTACAGCGAAATGAATTGATTTGCATCTCGAGTCATATGTCTTGAGCATCCACTGTCCAGGTACCATATGCTCTCACAAGGTCTTGTGTGAGAGCACCCCTATAAAATCATCAAACGTCAGATTTAGGAACCCAAACAGGTTTGGGTTCCTTCTTATGAATAGAAGAATGCAATGTATGTGTGCTGTGCTCTGAAACATGCAATTTGGGTCTCCACACCCAATGTGTACTATGGTGAATAGTGCAGGTGTGAGAGATATGTCCAAGCATGCCATAAGAAAAGCATCTAACACTAGGAAAAGGGTTAACTAATATACATGGGTGATTGTGCCTCTTCCTAGGTTTGAATGAAACATGCTTTGATGATTTTGAAACAGATTCTTCAAAGGTGGAGGTGCATAAAATTGTGCAAAAGTAGGAGGTGTTTCATTTTTCACAAAAGCATAAATTTTTACTCTTAGAAATTCATTCTCCTTCTTAAGACTTGGAATTTTAAATTTCAATGCACCCTTACTACTCTTTACATCACATGCCATGGTGTCTAATTCTTTAAAAGCTCTTTCTAAATCAATATACAAGGTTTTTAATGAATCATGCTTAGTAATCAAATCAGAATACTTTTTATTCAAATCATCAAATTTGTCAAGTAGTGACATGTGATTGCAATCAAGAGTAGAATGATCTTTAATCAAAATTTCATGCTCTTTTTGTAAATTCAGAAATTCTAATTTTAGACTAGCATGAGTTTTCTTAAGTTTTCTATACAATGAATAAATTTTCTCAGAAACATCTAGCATACTTGTTTCTACGAGCCATCAGACACAAGTTTGTAGTCTCCTCTTCAGCTTCAGTCTTAGAGGAGTTATATGTAGAATATGCCCAGAATGCCTTTTGAATTCGCTTCTTGTCCTTTCTAAACTTGGGTTTCTCCTCACCCTTCTCCTTGCTTGGGTGAGCTTTAAGTGTAGGACAATCAGCCTTTATATGTCCAAGCTTCCTGCATTTAAAGAAAATAGTATCAGATGAACCTTTAAAATTTTTGCTACTCTTACCTTTATTCCATTTTTGAAAGTTTTTATGTTTATTTCTTTAAAAGCTTTTGAATTGCCTAGTGATTCAGGCAACATCATCGCTATCAGACCCTGAAGAATCAGTGTCAGTATCGTTGGCCTTCAGTGCCACAGTTTTCTCCCTCTTCTTCTCACCTGTATCAATTTGCAGTTGGTTCACTCCTTGCTTGTAAGCAATGAGTGACACAAGTAAGTTATCAATAGAATAAGTGTTCAAATCTTTGGATTCAGTAATTACAGTTATCTTGGCATCAAAAGAAGAAGGCAAACATCTCATAATTTTGTTCATTTTTTCATAGTTTGTAAGTTCTCTTCCTAAAGCATGTAAAGAAGTGACAATTTGAGTGAACCTAGTATACATTTCAGAAATTGATTCAATAGGTTTCATGTGAAAGAGTTCATAGTCGTTAAGTAAGATGTTCAATCTAGATTGCTTAACCTCAGATAAACCTTCATAAGTAATGCATAATCTTTTTCAGATTTCTTTACCAGTCGTACAAGTGAAAACATACTTGTAATCTTCATATTTTGAAGTACAGAAAAAATAGTTCAAATATTTTGCATTCAGTTGTGCTAAATCACGATCAACAAATATCTAATCAGTGAAAGGCAGTTCAGTTTTAACGTTATTAACCATTCTAAAAGGTGCTTCATAACCATCCTTAACAAGCATCCACATGCCATAATCAATTGATTGTAAAAAGGTGGACATGTGAGTTTTCCAAAAATTAAAAGATATGTTATCAAACAGTGGTGGTCATGTAATTGAATAACCTTTAGCAGTATTACGATTACCAAAGTTAGCCATGGATCAAAATTCAAAAGTTTTTAAACTTAATTTTTGAATCCCACTCTGATACCACTTGAATGTTTGATAGGGATGTTAAGCCCTTATGAACTAGTCCCGAGGCTAACCAAGAGGGGGGAAAGGTGTATTGGTAGTTTTAAAAATTCTAGAGCAAAATAATAATTTAGAAAATCTTTTTGAATGTTTGAAAATTTTTACAGTTACATGATGATGTGCAGATATTCAATGATAACAGAATAATAATCACAATCACACAATCATAAACATAAAAGTAAATACAAAAATTAATCAGAAAGAACACATTAGATTTTATAGTGGTTCGGTCAACTTGACCTACATCCATTGCCTGGAGCCTGCCCTCTAGGTATTGCACTAACACTAAGTGACTCTCCTTCTGCTCCCACGGCAAGGTGGAGAAGCCTATACAAAAACTCCTTTCCACCAACCTGGTGAGGCAGAGAACCTGAACTCCTTTTGCTTCCTCCTAAAGCAGGAAGAGAATCTAGACTCCTTTCACTTTCTCCTGAAGCAGGCAGAGAACTTGGACTCCTTTTGCTTCCTCCTGAAGCAGGCAGAGAACCCGGATCTTCTTGCGAACGATCCTCCCATAGAGACACCGATAAGATAAGAGATGACAAATGGAGAAGACAACTCAGATCCTTTCTTGGAGCAACCTTTGTGAATCCCTCATAAACTCCCCCTCACAAGATCCTCTCTTTCTCTCCAAAGCTCTCTCTCTCTCTCTCAAGGTTTTCTCTAAAAAGGAAAGTGGCAAAAGATTTTTCTTATTAAAAGAAAAAGATCTTTTATATGAGGGCTCAAAAATTGCCCTAAATCTCAACTGGTCGTCAAAGACAGTCCAGGATGATCAGTCGATCATCCTGTACGATCAGTCCAAAATCACATGTATTAGCCTAGATGATCCGGTTCCTCTAGACGATTAGTAGACAAAATTTGTTTAGATCATCCCGTACGATTCTGCGATCATCTTGGATGATTAGTGTAAATCAGGAATTTCATCTAGAAGATAGCTCTGGTCGTCCAGGGGAACTTGTGCTGGACAATCTGAAAATGACTTGATCGTCCAGGATGATATATCTATCATCCTGTACGATTAGTTCAAAAATGATAAAATCATCTTGCACATAGCTCTTGACGTATAGGTCCAAACATGCTGGATGATTTCAAAATGACTTGATCGTCCAGGATGATATGTAAATCGTCCAGGATGATATGTATATCGTCCGGTATGATTAGTTCAAAAATGACAAAATCATCCTGCACACAGCTATGGACATATAGGTGATAGGCACCAGACGATCAGGATTTTTAACATATCATCCCATACGATCTCACGATCATCTAGGATGATATGATCGAATCAATTAAATCTTAATTTCTTTCCTTAATTACCAGAATCACTTAGGCATGATGTAATGGATCGTCCAGGACGATACACATATCGTCCGGGACGATCAGACCAAATCTCTAAAAATAAAAACTTGCCTAACTTAATCTGGCTGCTGAGAATTTTTGATTTAAGCCTATCATCCTGTATGATATGTTAATCATCCAGGACGATCGGCTAAATCTAACCGACTTAACATGATCGTCCTAATTAGGGTTTCTATTTTCACCGGATTGTTTAGGACAATATTAATATCATCCAGGATGATCTGAATAAAAAATGAACAGAAACTCTAACTCACTAAAACTCTCCCACTTAGTGTTTATGTGCAAGGTTACTTAGATGTAGGATCAATTACATTGCATTTGACTCAAGAAAGGGAAAAATTACAATTAAACACACGCGGACCCGATCTGGAGTTGGCTTGAATTGCATTTGATCTTTTGTACCTGAGATGTTAGCCAATCAAAGCAGAACACAGAAATTTTTGTTATCATCAAAATTATAATCCCTAAATCTAGGTTTGTAAGACTACAATCCTCAATCCAAGTTATAACCTCAAAATCTCCTAATCTTCATTTCTTACTAAGGATATCTTTCATGAAATTAACATATGTGTGCATCTATTCTAGGGCTTCTACAAATGTAATATCTCAAGGTTATACCAAACTATTACAAAATTTCTGGTGCCCTCATTCCTTTTTTATTTAATACTTCTATTTTTGTATTTTTAATTTATTGTATGTTATATTCTTGGAAATATTGGTTGAAAGTATTGTGATTGCTTTGGATTGATTTTTGTGAGCAAGAAATTAAAAACATTTCTAAAAATAAAAAAGAACAAAAATATCTTTCTGTTTATTTTTTTATAAAATAAAAAATACAAATTTTACTTGGTTGTTAGTTGTTTGCTTTTATTTATATTTTTGATTAAAAAAAGAAAAAAATTTAAAACACCAATTCACTGCCCCTCTTGGTGTGCCTTGGGTTGTTCAATAAGATTTAACAACCTCATTTAAAATTTTAATTAGTATCAGAGTGGGTCTTAGAATTATAGATTTAAAAATTCTTGAGAAACGAGCCATGGAACATCTTGAAAATAATAATACCACCGAGCATTATTCTATAACTCTTCCACCAATTTTTAATGATATACCATATAATTTTTGGAAAATTTAAATGTATGCATTTTTGCAATCTATTGACTATCCCATGTGGCACATAATTCAAGTAGGATATATTTTTCCATCTGGCATTGTTAATGACATCAAGGAAGAAATTCCTTTTAATGAATGGATCTTTGAGGATAGAGACTATGTTAAACATAATGTAGAATGCCTAAACTATTTTTTTATACCTTAAAGTATGAGGACTTTATGCAAGTTTCTTCATGTATAGATGGTAATGAAATCTAGTATAGGCTATGTATCACTTATTTAGGAATTTGTGAGGTCAAAACGTTTTGGCTAAATGTTTTACTACATGATTAAAAACTCTTCCACGTGAAACCTTGTGAGGTTATATCTGACATGTATAATAGGTTTACTAAAATAGTGACATCTCTATATGCTGCAAGAAGAGGATTGTCCAACTCTAAAATGGTCAATAAGATTTTGCATTCCTTACCTAATAGTTTTTATTCAAAGTAATTGCCATCTACGAATCTAAAGACTTAAATATATATTCTATTGATAATTTACTTGGCTCACTCGTTATTTACAAGCAAAACTTGAGTCAAAGGTTGCTTGATGTAGGTGATAGAAAGAAGGAGAAGATAATGGCACTGAATGCCAACAACTTAGATAGAAATAACTCTACAGCATACGGAGATGATGTTATAATAGTAATGACTAGGCAGTTCAAAATATTTCTGAGGCAAAAGTATAAGTGACATAGGAATGGGAATAATAAAAATGTTGGTATAACTAATAAAGTTTTTTTTGACACTGTCTATTTTGAATGCAAGATGCGTGAACATCTGAGGTTTGATTACCTGAATTCAAGAAGTCACCCTAACAAGGAGAAAAGTGAATAAAAATCAAGTGCTAGGAAGGGTGATGAATCAAAATGCATTAATGGGGAAAAATTGAGTACACAAAGTCTTCAAGGTAGACACTGCCTTAGATTCATCAGAATAAGAACAAATGGAGGAAGCTGAATGATAATCTTATTAATTCTAATGAAGAAGATGTATGTCAACCATCTTATGATAATTTATTGACTATTTCTGAGAAAATTCATGACTAATATTGGAAACTAAAAAAAATAACATGCATGTCTAAGAAATGAATTTTTTGATTTGAAACTCAAGCATGAAACATTAGTTAGAGAGCATGCAGATCTTAAGTTTGAGCATATATTATTAGACAAAGAATATGCATCAGTGCTAAATGAGTTTGATGACTTAAATAAAAAGTATAATGAATTAGTACGTCACATGACTCCTTAAAAAATGAGCATATTAAGATAGAATAGGCATCCATGGAACTTGACGCAGTTGCATTAAAACTATGCTCTTATGAGCATGCATTAAAATTCAAAGTTCAAATTTACAAAATTGTAAATAAATATTTAAAAATAAAATATTTGAACTTCAAAATAATATACCACTACCTACACTATCATAGAAGCCACAACCTGAGACAAGACATGCATCTCATCTCCCCAGGAAGAAGCTCTATCCCCTACATAGGTTATTGAACCCATTTCTTGGGATTATGTGATACTCTTGTGGCATAGTAGGACACGTTACTAAAGTTTCCACTATACACCATAAAACACATCTAGTATTGATGCCCAAATCCTTAAGATCACAATATGGCATGCATTCCACACATTCATTAAAGTGTAGGGTGAAACCCAAACTCACTTGGGTTCACAAATCTAAATATTGATTGACTTTGTGAGGATTCTCTCACAAAAGTCCTGGCGAGAGAACATCAAACCTGGACAATGGGTGTTCAATATATATGACATGAGATCTTAAGCAATTAATCATGTTGGAGGCTAGGAGCTGAGGCAAGGTAATCTAGGTGGCAAGACCACTAGGAAAGTGGTGAGCTCAGGTATAATTGACAAACTCAATGGCTTTTTGATTGAGAATGTTCTTTTATTAGACACTTTATAATATAATGTTCTTATTATTAGCAGTTATGTTATAAGGGATTTGATGTGAACTTTTTATCTAATAAAAGCTTGATCATTTTAAGTAATAAAATTATTTTAGAAGGAAAAATGATCAATAATATTTACATGCTTGATTTATCTTATATTGAAATTTATAAAAAATTTCATGTTTAAAAACTATTTTGGATGAATCATGGTTATGGCATAGGAGATTATGTCATTCCAGTATGTAAACTCTTAGAAAGATAACCTAACAGAATTTGGTTAGAGGTATCTCCAAGCTAGACTTCACTAGGAACCATCTATGTGATGCCAGCCAGTTAGGTAAGCAAAAATTAGGCCATCTTTCCATTCAATTAAAGATATCTCCACTAGTAGACCCATAGAAATATTGTATATGGATTTCTTTGGTCCCGTTAATATAATCAGCTTATATAGAAAATGTTTTGGATATGTGGTCGTAGATGGTTATTCTAAAATCACTTGGGTCAGATTCATAGCACATAAGAGTAAATCACTTGTTAGGGTGATTTATGATAGAGAGGGAGAGCAAATTTTCAAAAATGAGAAGTTTCAAATAATTAAAATTTAAAAATTCCTTCATGTCTTTTCGACACTCCTAGAAAATAAAATATATAGAAGTTAATGACCCCCAATAAAGTACTTTAAAAATTGTTAAGGTCATCTATGATATAGAGGGAAAGTCAAAGCCATTAGGAAAAACTTTCAAATCTTCCTAATTAAAAATATTCTCATTTTACAGTTCAGGATGTCCTTATATATGCCTGTATATAGTTTAAGTTTTAGATAACACTAGGTTGGGACTAAGTCCTAGAACTCCCTTTTTATTGTGTCTTTTAGTACTGATTAAGAATTCAATTCCTAAAAACTTTTACCAATTTCCCATCAAAAATAAAAATTCTTAATCTTATAGGGTTAGGTATAAGTAGCCCATGGGATTCTAATTCTTAGAACTGGTCTAGATTGTGTTAAAGTATGCCATTTAGGCACCTCCTAGTTTAGTCTTCAAAAATCAAATCTTATCCTTTTTAAGGTTAGGTGTAAATATCCCAAGGGAAACCATTCTTTAAGATGATACTAGCAAGTTTGTGAGGGAGCCATTTGGGCACCTTCATACTTTAGTCATTCATAATTAATTCTTAGCCATTTAGAGGTTGAGTGTATGCAACCCATGAGCATCCTTTCTTTAGGACTAAGATCACTAGTGCTAGGTAATTCTTTGTAGGCTCCTTCCATATTTAAATAACCTATGGGCTTTCTTATCTTTGGACTAGACTATATACTGTTAGAGTGAGCCTTATAGGTGCCTTCCTAGTTTAGTCAATCAAAATTAAACCACTGACCATCTATTCCTTAAGACTATAAAAAAATTATTAGGGCATGCTTTTTTGCACCTTCTCAGTTTACTCATCAAATATCAAATCTTAGCCTTTTAAGGTTAGGTGCAAGTAACCCTAAGGAATCATTTCTTTATGACTAGATGAGTTAGTGTTAGGGAAATACTTTTTGTCACCTTCCTAGCTTCAATATTCATAACTAATTAATAGTCTTTTAAGGTTAGCTGTAAGTAACCTAAACCATCCTTTTTTTCGGGTTCAACTATCTAGTGTTAATTGATCAAACGTCTACTGACATATGTATCATAAGGTATGAAGAGTGAATCAATTGATGTGTTTAAAAATTTGTAAAGTTATTGGTTGGGGGTCATTAACTTTTGAATATTTCATTTTCTAGGAATGTCGGAAAAACATGAAGGAATTTTTAAATTTTCATGATTTGAAAATTTTTATTTTTGTAAATTTTCTCTCCGTTTCCATCATAAATGACCCTAACAACTAAAAAATGCACCACTAGAGAATCAAAATCTTTATTTTATAGGAAATGAGAAGAAATATTTAATGTAATCTTAGCTTTAATTTTAATATTTTGAGAATTTGATGTTTTATTTAGGAAATTTAACTATTTCTCACTTCCATAAAAAAAAGGAGACCTGGTATAACTTGAAGAATATTTTAGAGGTGATTATTATTATTTGTATAGGTCACCACTTTTGTCAAAAGGAGAAAGAGGGAGCAGCTCGTGCATCCTTTAAAAATAAAATATCTATCAAAGTATCTCAACTACTAATGGGGAAATTAAAGAATTAGTTTGATTTTAAATTTTCATATTTGAACTTTAGGATTCATTTTTTATGGAAAACTCATAGGCAAGAATTTCATACATTTTTGTGTTCTAATTTTCATATTTTAAGATAAAAAAATCCAACTTGAAAAAACCTTTATAGGGAAATTTTATGTTTTGCAGGAATCATGAAAAACATGGGAAATATTTGGATACCCTTTGTAGTGAAAGCCCACAAAAGCATATCAAGTAGTCTCCAAGTATTAAAAAGTTTAATTTGCATCAAGAATGAGGTAAATTTCTTTTTTCAATAAAGTTTTTTAATGCAATTTTGAAAGTGATTTCAAATTCACTTGGGTTTTTCTCATCCAGATCTAGTCAAAATAGCAAGTTGGATTTGGTTCATAAACCTAATAAAAGGTGGGTTTTCTCCATAAACAAAATGATTTGAACTCAACCAAAGTGGGTTTAATAAAAAACCCAAATACCAAATAACATTTTATGAAAATAATTTTTAGTAATGAAAAAAAATTGAATATCAATGCTATGGATGAAGTTATGTTGGTAAAAAAGTTCTTCAAGGAAAAATCTCATTCTAGTCTATAAAAAACTAGAGATTGTGTTCAAATTTAATTTAATAGAAATATGTTGAAGTCTTCATGGACTTGTCCAGAGATAGAATTCCTCATATTCTAACATCTCAACTTAGTAGCATGACATCTATTTCCCTTATGGCTGCTAGAAAATTCCTTACTCGAGCACCCAATATGTCCTCATTCCTTCAAACAAACACTATAGAGCTCATTATGCCTTTTGTTGATCACATCTAGGTAGTAAAAAGTTAGAATAAAATTTGAATATAGCTAAACCACTTCTAACCACCTTAGGTGGCTAGAATTTTGTTTATGTTCATTCCTATATTCCTATAAATACCCTTTGAATGGTCTCAATTAAAGTCTGTCAATTAAATTCTTTAGCATCCCAATAGTGAAAGAGATTGAGTTCCTCTTTAGGTTAAATCAAGTAAGTTTGGATGAGGTGTTCACAGTAGAGAGTGAGACTTTTATCTAGGATATGACTATTAAAGCATACTTGTTTCTACGAGCTTGGTGAACCTGTATGAATCAAAAGCCCTCCTTAGAGCACCTTTGAAATAAGGTATTTCTCCAAGGAATTTCCTAATTAGTATGATGTGGGTCATGATGAATATATACTCTAAACTAAGGTAATCAGGTCATTCGATAGATGATTCCTTATTTCCTGATGCTATTGGATCAATTTCATAAAGATTAATCCAGATGATTTCTCAGATTTACACAAACAACCACTATACTTCATACAAGGTTGATGATAAATTACGCCTATTTTCCTATTGGATTGAAATACATTGCTCTATTTTGGTTGAATCAATCTACCTTCTCTCCATGGTTCAGATCTCTTTAATCAGAGTCATCAAATCTTTAATAAGATGGTTGTTATTAATGCAACTGTGTAAAAAGGGCAATCTACGATTTAAGTGTCTAGTCCCCTATCGCCATATGGAAAGCACATACATAGTCAACCTTAATTGTGTAATTGGATGTTGGAATTTTAAATGAAAAGAAATTGTACGAAATTTAAAAAAATCATAACTCTTTCATATCTTAACAATTTCATGCTAGCAATACCTCCATAGAAAGGTAATTGAATTAACTTTCTTTTAAAAAAGAAGTTTTAAGGGCATTAAAATAATGTATTATAATTAATTATTTATTTATTTATTACAAGTTATTTTTTTAATAATACATGATTTGACCTTTGATGGGCCTCAAAGTTGGCATGACAAATCCTAGGAATGTCCCACACCTCCCTAATTATTTTCATGATTATTTGTATAGCCACCTACATGTAATGGGGTTTTCAAAATTCTTGTTTACTATTTGACCTAAAATATAAAAATTTATAACTCTTTATCCATAGAGCATTTGGCTATAATTTTTATTTGAGATTGAATTTCACCCCAACCCAATGTATATCTCCATGAATAATTCACATAAGCCTTAGGTCTATGTGTTTTAGAAAATTTCTTAGAAATTCTCTATTTAACCAAATGTATTTAAACCTAAAAAAGATGCTACCAAGGTCCTTAGAGAAGACTTGAATTAATATTATGATGATTTGAATTTAATCGGCCATATAGTTTGCAAACCCTATATCTAAGACATATAGTGTAACATAATTAGCATAGAATTTACATTTATGCTGAGTTGGTTGGGACCTTTTTTGGGTGGTGGGATCTTGTTTCCCTTTTTATTTTCTTTAAATTTATGTTGTAAGTAGAATGGTTCAATGTCTCATTAGGACTTCTTCTTTTTATTTTGATTGTATCTCTCCGAGGAGTTGTCAACAGTTGAACTCATTGAAGACTTGTAATACCTTTTTGACATTAACGCATAAGCCCTGATATGGGTTTCCCCTAAATGGTGACTATAGGTTTTCCATCTCTGCTCTCAGTTCCTCTCTATCGTGGATTGTATTTTACTATTTTTTTTAGATTCCTTTTCATATTTTATTTGTTCGTATGTTCTCATGATTTTGTTTTAATTATTTATGCTTCCCTGGGGGTTTTGGGCTGTGATAATGTCGTTGTCATCGTACCCTGGGCTCACCTCAAATGCAGATGGTAAGTCTCGATATTTTAAGGATGTTCTTTTGGAAGTTCTTCTTCTTCTGAATTAAAGTTAGATTTCGTTCATACCTCTTTTAAGGGTTTATCGGCCTTGATGTTCGACGATAAAGTGACCTCTCATCTTACCACTCCCTTCGCTTTTACTCTCGTGGGTAAGTTTGTTTTGCGTCTGCCAAATCTGGATGTAATCCATGAGTTTCTTATGAATCTCAAACTTTTTGGTTCATTCACTATTGGATTGATGGACCAATGCCATGTTGTGATACAACTTTCGAATAACCTAGATTACAACAGAATTTTTTCAAGAAGAATGTATTATATTTAAGGCTGTCAAATGCATTTGCTTAAATGGACACTAGATTTTGATGTTCATAACGAATCTTTGATAGCTCTGGTTTGGATTTTGTTTCCAAATATGAGATTTCTTTCTTTTAATTCCCAAATTTAAGTTGCTTTAGCTTCCATCTTTGGTAGACCATTACAGACGACTTAAGAGACTATGTTTGTTACCCGTCCCTCTGTGGCTCAGGTAATGGTTGAAATGGACATTTCCAAGAAATATCCCAAGGAAATATTGATTGGTTCTGAGCTTAATGGATACCAAAAAAAAGTTTATTTTGAAAATTTGCCTTTGTTTTGTACTTACTATAAAATGCATGGGCATTGCAATTCTGAATGTTTTAATTTTCACCCTCATTTATGTAAGCTTAAAGAGCCTGCTAAAAATTTGGAAGGGAAAAGTTTTGCTAACCATGTGCAGGAAAGGCTTAAGGAGCCCAACTTGCATCGAGAGATCTTCTCTAACATCTCGAATATTGTTGGGAATGGAACTCATGAATCTGTTGTGCCTAGGGCAGTTAGTTATGCTGGAGATGAAAGTATTACTGAGGTGTTCAATCCCTCAAGTGTTTAGGGAGTGAATGAGGACTCTCCAGCTGGTATTTTTGATTCTCCTATTCAAGTATGTAATGGTATTAGTAATGTGGATAACCAAATGGTGGCTATCAATAGTGTGAAACAAATAGATGTTATGGTTGCTGAGCATAACAACACTTCAACTTGTTTGAAAATTCCTTACTCTACTAATATGAATTTATCTAAACTTAATGATGCTTTACACAATAATGAGGTTGTTCATCCTGTTAAATCTAACACTACATCTAATGGACAAGATATTTGAGAGCATAACTTGGAAGGAGAACTAGTGCAAGATGAAAATATGGATTATACTATTAATCATGATATTAATTTTGAAATGGGTTATAAGTATTCTCATACATTATCTCAAAATATTTTTTCTACTAATGGTCATGAACATCCAAATGATGGTAATAAAAGTGTGGGTGATGAGCATTATGACTTTTCTCTAGTTCAATCTAGAAAGAATAAGAAAATAAAAATATTATGTTGCAATCCCCCAGAACTAGTCAATCTCAAACTTCTCAATTACACTCTTATATTTAAGTCTATTATTTGGAATATTAGGGGAATTGGTTGTCAATCTACTAGAATTATAGTTAAAAATTTATGCCGTATCCATAATATATCTTTGCTTATTTTGATTGAACCTTTTATTTCTCATCTTAAATTGGATAATACAGCTAGGTTTTTGGGTTTCAATCATGGTGTGGCTAATGTTTCAAACAAGATTAGGATTCTTTGGAAGGATCCTATGGTTATTGATATTGTGGGGGATTTTACCTAGGTGGTTTATTGTAGTATTGCTTTTCCACATTATAAATGTTTTGCTTCCTTTATTTATGCTGCTTCATCTTGAATTATTAGAAGAATTTGTGGGACTAGCTTACTCACTTTTGAAAGTTCAAGTAGGTTATTAAACCTAATATAATTAGTCCCAAGGCTAACCAAGAGGGGGGTGAATTGGTAATTTAAAACTTTTTTTGGTTATGTTGAAAACCGATAAAATATTTTAGCAAAAATATAAATTTTCTCAAAGTAATTTTTTAACCACAATAAAATAAAGTGCAGAAAATAAAAATCCAATAAAAGTATAAGCACAGAAGAACATCAAATTTTATAGTGGCTCGTCCACTCCCTGGAGACTCCTTCTCTAGGTATTGCGCTAAATACTAGTGACTCTCCTTTAGCCCCCACAGTAAGACGGAGAAGCCCTTACAAAAACCTCTCTTCCACCAACCCAATGCGGCAGAGAACCATCATCCTTTTTCACCCTCCTGGTGAAGACAGAAAACCCACCATCCTTTCTCACCCTCCTTGTTATGGCAGAGTACCAACATCTTTTCTCACCCTCTTGGTGACGGCAGAGAATCGACGTCATTTTTACCCTCCTAGTGACGGCAAAGAACTAACATCCTTTTTCACCCTCTTGGTGATGGTAAAGAACTGACGTCTTTTTCACCCTCCTAGTGAATACAGAGAACCCAATCTAGTTTGACAATCCTCTGTCAAGAGCCTTCAAGAAAGTAGGGAATAACTATAAAGAATAAATAAGAGATCCTCACCATTGGATAACTTTGTGAATCCCCTCACAAATTTCTCTCACAAGATCTCACACTTTTCAATCTCAAGACACTCTCCCAATCACACTCATAAGGCACACTCAAGAGAAATTCAAAGCAAGATCTATGGATAGTCAGTTTTTGGACACTTATATATAAAGGACAAGAAAAACCATCCAAAAAACTGAAAATTTCAAGTTGAACAGACTTCTATCATATAGTACGATCGTTGATCATACGTAAGAATAGTTCAAAAAGGAACTCATTCATATGGTACGATCTTGTACAAACATGATTTTGTACTCTATCAGTCGTTTGTACGAACTAACATCGTACAATATGAACAGTTAAAAAATAACTCATTCATCCGGTATGATTGAGTAGGAACCTTATTTCATACTCTGTTCAACATCTGTACGAACACTATTTTGTACAGTACGAACAATTCAATCAAATCATATTTTTTTTGGTATGAAAGTGGACAACACCATTTTGTACTCTATGAAACGACTATATTAAAATATATCATACAAGACGATCCTAAAATCATACAGTACAAATAGATAAAAAAATTGCAAGTTCGTCTGGGACGATCTGGCATGCATCCATTTTGTACTCTATGAGTCGTTTGTACAAATCAAGGATCATATAATATAAATAGTACTTAAAAAAGTTCCTAGCATAATTTGATTAACTTTGTTTTGGGAGGAATCTACCATGACAAATAGTCCAGTACGATTTGAAAATTATACAATATGATTAGTTTTAAAATTTATGCTTTTTAATCACTCCCCTAATATGTGTGTGCATGTTTACCCAATTACAATCACTCTCTCTCAGACTCAAGAAAAATAGAAAATGTACAGACTTCAATTACAAGAACCTTAATCTAATCTATCTTAAAGTCTTCAGTTGTCTGGCGTATTATTTCTCTGAACAATACAAACAAAATATATCCAATAAATGTTAGGAGAAATAGTAATGAATACAATAATATTTTGGTATCATCAAAAACTCACATGATTTAAAAATATAGTTTTAAAAACTAAGTTGCAACAATCTCCCCTTTTTTGATGATGGTAAAATAATTATTGTTTGGGTTAACACTTAAGCAAATTTCTCTCCTAACCTCCCTCTCAATGAATGACCAATTTAAAACATGGGATTCCAATGAAAATTAAAACCAATCAAAACCAAAACAATAAACACAAATACACAATACACACAATAACACAATACAAAAATAAACAAAACATCAAACAAAAATATCAAATAATAAAACATCAAATAATAACATGAGTCTCTCTTTTGACAATGATAAAAAAAAAGTACCTCTTGAAAAGATAGGTTTTTGAAGAATAAATCAAAACAGTTGAAAAAGAAGAAAAATATTTTAAAGTAATTGCAAATACAATATTAACTTCCTAATGTAAAAAAAATACTCACATTTAAATCAAAGAACAATTAAGATAATAAAAATCAACCAGGTTTAGTGTTCATTCTAGACAAATTAAATAAACATAATTATTGAAAAAATGATGATATTAAGAATAGTCAGTTTCTTATTCAATAGTATAGATAATTGCCAATTATATGGATTTGTATAAGAGATTGAATGACAAAGGAAAAAAATCAGTATGAATTTATCAATTAGCAACATTGCACATTTTTTTAATATTTTATTGCACACTTAATGCATCTTTTCAGTTTGGGCTTTTTTGTGCCTCTTTTGACTTTGGCGAACATTGCACATCTTTTTATTTGGCACGTTTTGTGCATCTTTGAAAATTTTTAGTCTTTCCAATATCAATAGATTTTTAACATAAATTTTAATAATTAGTAAATATACACACATTGAAAAAGAAATATAATAAAAAATAAAACATCTATTTTGCAACCATTTTTGCTAAATAATACTTATCTATAAGAACATGAAATTGATCTTCTAATTTATATCCAATCATAATGTAATTTAAAATTTTGAGAGATTAAATTTTATAAGAAAATTAATTTGTATAACAAAGTAATTCAAAATTCAATTCTACGAATCAACTACAAATGATTTAACTTCAAAAACATAAAACATTTCAAGTTGAATAATTTCACATCAAGTCAAAACATCATTCCATTTAGTACTTATAAAACTTACATTCATACATTATATCTTCAATACATAATCAAACTAAGGAAAGAACAAACAGAAACCATAGTATGGAAAAGCCAATCCATTCAACCAGTACATCAACTCATAGCAAGAGGAACCACAACATAAAGACACCAACACATGAAATCAAAAATAGAACATCACAACTGGCACAACAAAAAGATCACAACTAGAAATTGGAGGGACCCTGGTCAGGAGGTGGCTGAGGGTTGAGCGTTATAAGTAGCTACTGATTATATCGATATTTATATTGACTGAGTCTAATTGCCCTCAAATCCAACCCATGTCTTTATTATATCTTGCATCCTGCTGGTTCATGTGATTCTCAATTTGATCAAAGTATTGATTAAATTGAGCTCCAAGTCTGTCAAAACACTGGATTATTTCTTGGTAGAAATTTTGATCGGGTCCAGGTGCAGGTGTAGGTGTAGGTGCTCCTCCTTCTCCCCCAAAATCTTCTTCCTCAGAACTTTGATCCCACCCAAAGAGTGCATGAAAAGAGGCGTTAGTAAAGTAAATGGGAAGTTCATTTGGAGGTTCAACATGGATCAAGTTGTATTTGTTTTCTAGAATGTAGGTAATCAGGTGCCCTAAGGCCGCATTTTTCTTTCTCCTATTATGAGGAAGTCCAATATTAGAAAGTTTATAGATGAAGTCCATGATTAATTGTGCTTCATCAATAGGAGTTTCGGTCATGATTAAGTATGTGACGGTGGATAAGAGAGGAGTCATATTTATATGATCACCAGCTTTTAGAATTATAGAGGTTCTCAAAATGTGCTAGATGATCCTAGTATTTTGGTTTAGGGTATAGACACGAGGAAGATGACTTACTTATTCAACACCTTTAAGAGTTAGGTTTACATCTGTCTAATCATAATCTGCCCTAGAGGTCATTATTTGTGGTCTAACTCCTATAATCCTAAGGTGAAGAAAATTCCCTAAATCTTCCTTGGTTATCTCAACTCATTGCTTAAACATAAAAGAGGTTATCCTAATATGATCTTGATTCATTTTCATGTCTGCAAGGAACATTCAGAAAGTTTCATGATTGTAGGCATAAATCAAGGTATGGATAAAGGAAAACTGGTTTGAGGCAAATAGGGGCATAACAGAAAATGGATGTCATTCTAAATGAGGAGTTGAGAAGGGGTTATTTTGGCTGCAAAATACCTATCAAAGGCATCCTCATTTTCATTAGAGAGGGAGTTGTCATCCCTACCAGATCGAGAGGACCCTTAGAAGTGTGAGGTCATTTGCTACTGCTGGCCATCCCTAAAGTTTGAACTCAAGAAGGTTTAGAAATTAGAGAGAATGTAAAGAAAACTTATCCAAACCTTTCTTTTTAAAGAAAAATAACCTATTGTATAGTACTAAATCTAGATCATATGTACAATTTTGAAATCATATGGGATAAAAAATCTTTCGTACATACGAATGAAAATGGCCAAAAATAAAATGACTTTTCATAAACTGCCACTCCTGAGGAGTCATTTCGTACAGGCTTTTTGACCATATGATCGCACAGATGAACAGGTGTTCATCCAGAATGAACAGAATATTAAAGATCATTTTGTGACAGTTAGGTTTGTCTACATGAGAAATTGACATCTAGATCATAGAGATGAAATGGGATTTCATACATACAATCTGAAGTTAATAACTGACCTTTTAGAAAACAGCATCCCCAACCATACAAATAAAAAATATGAATCATGCAGTATGAATATGTCATCGTATAATATAATTGCCATTAAAAACACAGTCATGCATGCTCAACACAAAAAAATACCATATACACGCTACATAATTCGTACAGTATGAAATAAAGTTTGTACAGTACGAAGAGAATGCTTAGAACACATGATAAACTGAGAACCTTTTCAAGCATCAATTACTCAAGATTAGATAACATGCTACCAGTAAAATAAAAAATAAAGAGAAACAAAAAATTAACAAAAGAAAAATAACCAAAAATAAACAAAATAAAAGAAAAACATACAAACATATGAACTCTAACAACCAACCTAAGAAAATAAACAAACACACTAATACATTACAAATCAAATTTGTAGATATTTAATTTAAGCATTAAGATCAATCACACTTAATCTGGCTCTTAAGGTGCTAAACATGTCAAAAGCCAGTAGTTTTGTGAAATGTCTGCAAGTTGATTCTCCATAGCAACATGATATAATTCAATTTCTCCTTTAGCTATATGATCTCTAATGAAGTGATCCCTAATATTAATACGCTTGGTTCTAGAATGTTGAATAGGATTCTTTGAAATACATGTGGAACTTATATTATCAGAAAAAATTAGAATAGTGCTAATTAAAAATCCTAAGTTAATCAGCTATTATTCTAACCAAAGAACTTGTGCCACATAACTACCTAAGGCAATGTATTCTGCTTCAGTAGTAGAAAGGGCTTCTAAATTTTATTTTCTACTAGACCAAGAAATTAAAGAGTTCCCTATAAATTGTCAAGTTTCAGAAGTACTTTTGTGATCTACTCTATATCTTATAAATCTGAATCAGAATATCCTATGATTTTATTAGAAGAGCTATGCCTTGGATATCAAATCTCTTAGTTTTGAGTTTCTAAAAGATATCTCAAAATTCTCTTAATAGCAGTCAGATGTGATTCCTTTGGATCAGCTTAAAATTTAGCACACAAATAAACACTAAACATGATATCCAGTCAACTAGTAGTAAAGAGCAATGATCCAATTATTCCTCCAAATTTCTTTTGATCAACAAATTTTCCCTTTGGGTGCTTATCTAACTGTACTGAGGAACTCATTAATGTACTCACTGGTTTAGCACTATCCATCTTATATTTCTTAAGAATGTTCTTAATATATTTTATCTGACTTAGAAATGTCCCATCCTCCTATTGCTTAATGCTAACACGAAGAAAAAAACTCAAATCTCCCATCAAACTCATCTTAAATTCACTACTCATTATCTTTAAAAATTCATCCCAAAGATTTTTATTTGTAGATCCAAACAAGAGATCATCAATATATATTTGAATAATGAGTATGCCATCTCTTACCCTTTTTAAGAAGAGAGTGGTGTCCACACTTCCTTTAACAAATGATCTTTCTTATAGAAAAGTGCTTAACCTCTCATACCAAGCCCTAGGTGCTTATTTTAGTCCATATAATACCTTTTTTAATTTAAACACATGATTAGGGAACTTTGAGTTTTCAAAACTTGGAGGTTGCTCAACATAAACATCTTCTTATATCACCCCATTAAGAATGACACTCTTAACATCCATTTGATATAATTTAAAACCTTTAAAATAGAAAAGGGCTAGCAATACCCTTATTGCTTTATGTCTGGCAACAGGGGCAAAAGTTTCTTCAAAATTAATTCCTTCTACTTAATTATATCCCTTGGCCACCAATCTTTTGTTATTTCTATTCACAATACCTGAATCATTCATTTTATTTTTGAACACCCACTTAGTTCCAATAATACTTTGATCCTTATGCCTTTCAATCAATTCCCAAACATCATTTCTAACAAGTTGATTCAATTCTTCTTGCATGACCAAAATCTAAAATTCATCCGAAAATGCTTGATTTATATTAGTGCATTTACTTATTGATATAATGGCAGAATGGTTCACTTCCTTGCTAATTCCATGCCTAGTTCTAACACCCTCACTAGGTTCACATAAAATCAATTCTTTAGGGTGATTCTTAGAAAATTTCTATTCTCTAGGCAAAGGGTTTTCCCTCTCAATATTTTCTTTCAAATTTGTCTTTTCAATTCCTTGGGAGATATCTTCAATATGATCTTCTTCCAACCTTGACTCTTCCGAAATGCTAGATTCATAAAAAACTATATGTGTGGTCTATTTAATTACCACGGTTCTCTTATTAAAAACCTTATAGGATTTGCCAACACTAGAATAACCCATATAAATTCCTTCATCAGATTTAGGATCCAATTTTCCTAAAGGAGTATTGCCATTATTATGAATGAACACCTTACATCCAAAAACATATAGATGTGAAAGATTAGGTATTCTACCCTTAAGAAGTTCATAGGATGTTTTGTTCAACTTAGATCTAATATTCGCCCTATTCAAAATATAATAAGCTTTACTAACCGCTTCAGACCAAAAATATTTTAGAAGTGAATATTCAACCAACATGGCTTTAGCAACTTCTATCAATATTCTTTTCTTTCTTTTTGACTACCCCATTCTACTGAGGGGTCCTAGGTGCTAAAAAGTTATGATCAATTCCTTATTCTTTACAAAAATGTTTAAATTTTTTATTTTTAAATTCTTCTCCATGATCACTTTAAATTGATAAGATTTCACACCCTAGCTTTCTCTAGATCTAAGTATAAAAATTTCTATATTCTTCAAATAATTCACTTTTATGAGATAAGAATCTGACCCAAGTAAATCTTAAAAAATCATCAACGATTACAAGTCCAAAGACTTTATCTCCTAGACTTATAATGCCAAATAGTCCAAAAAGATCCATGTGTATGACTTCTAGTGGTTTGCTAGTTCTAAGATAATTAATTGAATGAAAGGATGACTTTACCTATTTTTCTAATTAACATGCATCACATAGATGATCCTTAATAAGGTCTAGCTTGGGTATTCCTCTAACCAACTCTTTTGGGGTAATCTTCCTAAGATTTTTCATGCTTACATGACAATGTGTTTTATACCATAACCATGATTCATCAGTGATTATTTTGAGACAAAAAGCATTGGAATATTTTATAATATTTAAATCAAGCATGTATACATTATTTACCCTATTTCCAAGTAACATATCAATTCTATTTTGGCTTATAATGCAGCTTATGGGAAAAAAATTAATATTATAACCTTTATCACAAAGCTGACTAATACTCAATAAGTTATATTTTAAGCCTTCAACCAATAATATATTTTCAATAAAAAAATTATTCTTGTTGCCAATCATACCTGTAACTACCACTCTCTTTGTGGTATTATCTTCAAGTGTTACCTTGCCTCCATTCTTGGCTTCCAGCATTATACATTGATTTGCATCTCCAGTCACATGCTTTGAACATCCACTATCTAGGTACCAAATGCTCTCACAAAGCCTTATATGAGAGCATTTCTACAAAAAAATTAAATATTAGACTTAGAAAACCAAACAAGTTTGGGTTCACCTCTTGGCAATGATAAACCAGAGCATGTGTGATATGCTGTGATTTATGCATTTTGTGTCTCCACACTAGGTGTAGTGTAGGATATGTGTCCTAACATTCCACATGAAAAATCTTTCACTCTAGAAAAATTATTTCTTAATCTATATAAGTTATAATGTCTCTTCCTAGGTTTTGAACTTGTATCCTTTTGCTTAGACTCATAGAATTATTCAAGTGTGGGTGTCGGTCTATTTTCCATAATAGCCTTCATTTTTAATTCTAAATATGAGTTTCTATTTTTTAACAATGAGATTTCCATTCTCAAATCAATTTCCTTATGTTTAGCTTCTTCCTTAAAATTTTACAATCATTTCAAGTTTAGTATGTGATGATTTTAATAGTTCATAATTTTTGTGTAAATCATCAAAATCATCCAATAATATCATGTGATTGCTATCAATCAATGTGTGATTGTTCCTAAGGATTTCATGCTCTTTTTATAAATTCAAAAATTATATGTTCAACTTAACATATAGTTTTTTTGAGTTTCATATATGCAATATGAATTTTCTCAAAAATTTCAAATAATTCATCATAGGATAAATCACATACCTCCTCTTGATCTGAGTGATCAAGGTTGTATGCCATTAAGCACAAGTTAGTGATTTCTTCCTCCACTTCTATTTCTTAGGTATCTGATGTTGAGTCCGCCTATAATGCTCTTTGCAGTCTCTTCTTGCCCTTTCTTACATTGGTTTTCTCCTTAATCTTCTCCTTGCTAGGATTGGCTTTGAGATTAAGGAAATCAGATTTGATATGTCCAGGCTTCCTATATTCATAATAAATTATATCAATAGAGGCTTTTGCATTTTTGTGGAACTTAGCTTTGTTCCACTACTAACGTATCCTTTACTTTCTTCTCAGGAAACTTTTAGATTGCCTCATTATGAGTGCAATATCATCTTCATTTTTAGACTCTAACTGATCACTCTCTAAGTCATCCACTTTCAATGTGATATTCTTCTCCTTTTGCTTATCACCTGTATCAATCTATCTTTAGTTCACTTCATACTTGCAAGTAATCAGTGATCGAAGCAGATTGTCAATACAATATACTTTTAAATCTTTTTACTCTATAATGGTGGTTATCTTTACATCATAAGTAGTAGATAAATAACATTAAATTTTATTTACTTTTTTTAAATTCATTAGTTCCCTACCTAAAACATGTAATGAGGTGACTATTTGTGTAAAATTAGTATATATGTCACTGATTGATTCATTGGATTTCATGCAAAAAAGTTCATAGTCGTTAAAAAGAATGTTCAATCTGGATTGTTTCACCTAATTAGTTCCTTCATATGTTATGTAAAGTCTATCCCAAATTTCTTTTCTAGTTTTATAGGTTGAAACATGTATATAGTCCTCAGATTTAAGAGCACAAAAAAAGCTATTTGAACATTTTGCATTTAACTAAGCTAAGTCTTTTTCCTCTAATGTCCAATCAGTAAAATGTGTTTCAATCCTAATGCTATAAACAAGTCTAGTAGGAGCAGTATAACCATCCTATACTAATAACCACATGCGATAGTCAAGTGATTGCAGAAAAGTAGACATGCGGATTTTCCAAAAGTTGAAAGGAATGTTATCAAACAACGGTGGTCTAGTGATTGAATATCCTTCAGGTGTATTACGGTTTCCAAAATTAGCCATAATCATTTTTCAAAAAATAATCACAACTTTAATTTTGAAATTGGCTCTGATACCACTTGAAAGTTTGAGTAGGTTGTTAAACCTAATGTAATTTGCCCCAAGGCTAACCAAGAGGGACCGAGTTGGTAATTTTAAAATTTCTTGGTTATGTAGAAAATTGATTAAATATTTTTAACAAAATAATAAATTTTCTCTAAGTAATTTTTCAACTATAATAAAATAAAGTGTAGAAAATAAAAAAGTAGAAAAAGTAGAAGCACAGAAGAACACCAAATTTTATAGTGGTTTGGTCCAACAAGACCTACGTCCACTCCCTGGAGACTCCTTCTATAAGTATTGCTCTAAACACTAGTGACTCTCTTTTAGCCACCACAGCAAGGAGGAGAAGCCCTTACCAAAAATCTCTCTTCCACCAACCCAGTGCTGTAGAGAACCATCATATATTTTCACCCTCCTTGTGAAGGAAGAGAACCCACCATCCTTTCTCACCATGCCGGTGATGGCAGACTACCAATGCCCTTTCTCACCCTCCTGGTGATGGCAGAGAACTGACGTCCTTTTTCACTCTCCGGGTGATGGCAGAGAACTAACATCCTTTTTGACCCTCCTAGTGATGGTAAAGAGTGGACGTCCTTTTTCAACCTCCTGGTGAAGGCAGAGAACCTAATTTCCTTTGATAATCCTCTCTCAAGAACCTTCAAGGAAGTAGGGAACAACTATAAAGAACAAATAAGAGATTCTCACCATTGGGCAACTTTGTAAATCTCCTTGCAAATTCCTCTCACAAGATCTCACATTATCTTAGTGATGCTTTTACTGACACTGAGGAATCAGATATGCTTGCTAAATGTTTTGTTGGAGATGATAATGATACTAGGTATACTAAAGGCTGTGGTAGGAGAGTTGGGAAGCTAAAGAATGTCATTTTATAATCGCGTAGAAACACCCATTCACATACTTCTCATTAATCTATATTTTTATGTTTAACGCCATTATTTGGAATGTTAGGGGCATTGGTTGCCCTTCTTCTAAGTTTAGAGTTCTTCTAAGTTTAGAGTTAAAAACTTATGTCATTTTTATAATGTTTCGCTTCTTATTTTACTTGAGCCTTTTATCTCCCCTGATATGTTACTAAGTACTACTAAAATTTTGTGTTTTAAAAATGCTATGTCGAATGTGTACAATAAAATTTGGGTTTTATGGAAAGATTTGGTTCGGGTTGACTTTATTGGTGATTTTAATCAAGTTATTCATTGTAATATTGAATGCTCTAATTTACAATGTTGTGCTTCATTTGTTTATGCTGCTTCCTCTTGTTATACTAGAAAGATTTTATGGGATCAAATTACTCAATTTCATAGTATTTATAACGTTCCCTAGCTTCTGGGAGGAGATTTTAATACCATTACTAACCCGTCTAAGCGCATAGGGGGCTCTCTCCTTATTTATAATTATATGGAGGATTTTATTAGTATGATTATGGATTGTAACCTCATTGATATTGGTTACTCTGGTGATAGCTTTACTTGGCATCATGGGCATTTATGGCAAAGGCTTGATCAGGTTTTAATTAATGATTATTTGTTGAATTCTTTTGAGTCTACTAATGTTAATCATCTTTGCAGGGCCCTTTTTGATCATTCTCCTCTTCTTATTAAAATCAAGCCAGGGTTTTTCCTTCTCAATTTAGATTTCAAAATATGTGGTTACTTCATGATTCTTTTATAGATTTGGTCAAGGATAATTGGCTTGCCCCTTTAAATCCGGATGATTCTATTTCTGGTATGAGAAGATTTTGGTTTAAGCTAAAAAGGCTTAAGTTTATTTTAAAATGGTGGAATCATAATATTTTTAAGAATATCTTTTCCAACATTTTAATTACAAAAGATAAAGTGAATTCTCTTGAGGCTCAGTGTCAATTGGTGTATGGAGCTAATTTTTGCTTATTGAAAGAGGCTAAAGATGATCTTTTTAAATTATAAGCCCAGGAGCAAATTTTTTGGAAGCAAAAAGCGGCTGTGAAACATCTGGTGGAAGGTGATAATAATACTAAATATTTTCATGCATTGGTTAAGAGGAAATGTGCTATTAATTATATTCATAATATTAATCTGGTTGATGGCTCTGTCACTAAGGATGGTATTGAAATTGCCACTTTAGCTATTCAACACTTTTAGAATCATCTGAATAAAACCTTCTACCCTTCTATTATTGATATTCCTAACATTATTCCTAATCTTGTCTCTCATGATGATAATGTCTTAGTGTCTAATTCTCCTTCTTTGGAGGAAGTGAAAGACACTATTTTTGGTATGAATTGTGATTTGGTTGTTGGCCCGGATGCTTTCACGATGAAGTTTTTTTAGAAAACTTGGCACATTATTGGTAATGACCTCTTTTCTGCTGTTATTGACTTCTTTCAGGGTAATTCTATTCTTAAGTTTTTTACTTCTACTTCTATTGTGCTTATTCCTAAGAATAATTCTGTCACTACTTGGAATGATTTTAGACCTATTAGTATGTGCACTTTTTATTATAAACTGATCTCTAAAATTTTGACTAACCATTTATCAGTTTTTTTGCCTAAAATTATTTCTCCTTTCCAAATGGGCTTTGTTAAAGGGAGAGCTATTACTGATAATATTCTTTTAGCTCAAGAATTTTGTGAAGATTTGGATGCCAAGGTTAGAGGTGGTAATATGATTCTAAAACTTGATATTTCTATGGCTTATGATAATATTGATTAGAATGTTCTTTATAATATTATGAAGTTGTTAGGTTTTGATTTAAATTTTATTAACCTTATCAAGCTTTGCATTGAAAGCCCCTATTTTTCTATCATTATTAATGGTAGGACTAATGGTTTTTTTAAGGCTTCTCATGGGCTGAGACAGGGTGCTCCCATCTCTCTGACCCTTTTCATTATTACGGCTGAGTACCTTTCTCGTGGGCTTGTTGATCTTTTTAAGAAGTATCCTAGCCTTTATTTTAGAACTTTAGGTGATTTTCAAATTTCTCACTTGTGTTTTGCTGATGATTTTTTTATTTTTACGAATGCTTCGATGAATAGGATTCGAAAACTTTTGAGGTTTTTTCACCAATTTGAATTGGTGAGTGGGCTGGCTTTTAATAAACATAAGTGTTGCTTTATCTCTACTAAGAAAGTCCCTTTTGATCGTAATGTGGCTATTAAGAATTTAATTGGTTTCAATCCTAGTTTTTTGCCTTTAAAGTACCTTGGTGTGCCTCTTTTTAAGGATAGGAAGAAATCTTTTCTTTTTGATGATTTAATCATGGTTATTCATAACAAACATTTATTGTGGGATTCAAATTTTTTAAGCTTTGGAGGTCAGCTTATTCTTATTAAAAGTGTTCTTTGTTCTATCCCTATTTATAGTGTTCAAACTTTTCTTCCTACTCAAGCTGTGTGTAACAGGATTGATAGAATTTTTAATAAGTTTTTTTGGAAAGGGACTAGTAGTAATTCCAAAATCCACTGGGCCTCTTGGGATAAATACTGTGGTACTTTGGATGAAGGGGCTCTTGATTGTAAATCCATGAATGATTTGGCCTACTCATTCTCGTTTAAGTTATGGTATAATTTTTGTGCTAATTTGAGCCTTTGGGCTAATTTTATGATTGTCAAATATTGTGGGAGGAAGCACCCAACCATGTGTGGCTTTAGTAAAGGTAACTCCAAAGTTTAGCAATGTCTTTGCAAAGTTAAATGGAATATTGAGCCGTTTATCCTTTTAAGCCTTGGTGCTGGTAATATTTTTGTTTTGGCAGGATCGTTGGTTGAGTGGTAATTCTATTGATTCTGTTATTAATAGCTCTTCCAATGCTACTGTTAAGGTTAATTATTTTTTCACTAATAATGGTTGGGATGTTGAGAATCTTTCTAATGTTGTTCCTAATTTTATTATTCAGCAAATTTTGCAAATCCCATTGAACACTAACACTCTTGATGTTCAATTATGTGCCTTATCTAAAGATGGTAACTTTAGATTAAAGGATGCTTGGCATTCCTTTAGAACTAAGAAAGAGGCTTCTAAGATTTTGCATATGTTATGGCATAAAAGTATTCCTTCTATAGTCTCTATTTTTGTCCGGAGAATTTTACATAAGTTTATCCCTATAGATGATAATTTGATTAAAAGAGGTTTTTTCATCCCTTCTAAATGCCAATGCTGTTATCATTTGGAAAATATGCATCATATTTTTATCTCTGGTCCTTTTGCTGTCAAAGCCTGGATGTATTTTGAAGATATTTATCAATTAAAGTTTTTTAATGCCAATGTTTCTATTAATTCATTACTTAACTATTGGTTTGTTTATTCCAAAGGTCATATCAAGAATGTTATTCCTTCCCTTATCCTCTGGTATTTATGGTTGTATAGGAATAATTCACATTTCAATGGTGTGAAAATGAATCATCATAGAATTATTCAAAATGTGAAAGATATGATTCTAGCACTTTACTCTGCTAAGTTACTTTCTGTTATGAATTTCAAAAACTATTTTCCTACTGCGGTTAATCTTGGTATTAGGCTGGAAGTGGATAGTATTCATATTTTACCCAGGAGTATTTCTAGGATGAAGCCTCCTGTCAACTTTCTTAAGTTAAATGTGGATGCTGTTAACATCAACTCTATTCCGGGCTGTTGTTGTATTTATGGTGTGGGGGTTTTTATCCCTGTTGTTGTATTTGTGGTGGTGTGCTGGAAGTGCGGCTGGATAATTTTTGTTGGGGGTGTGTTGAAGATTTTTCTGTGGTTCCTCTCACCTAGGTTGTTAATTTTGAGCCTAGTTTTCTATGGCTTTATTTTCTATTTCCTATAGCTGGACTTTTTGGGGGGTGTGAGTGCGGTTACTGTTCCATTTCCCTCAGTTTAGTTGGTGGGTGTTGCTCAGGTTGTCTCTACTTGGTTTGGTCTTGCTGGGTCATTATTGCTGGTTTTGTTATCTTTATGGTGGTGTGCTGGAGGTGCTGCTGGCTGATTTTTGTTGGGGGTGTGCTAGAGATTTTATATGGTTCTTCACAGCTAGGTGGTTAGTTATGAACCAGGTTTTTTATGGCTTACTTTTCTATTTCCAGTAGCTGGGCTTTTTGGGGGGTGTGAGTGTGGTTGCTGTTTTGTTTCCCTCAGTTTGGTTGGTGGGTGTTTCTCAGGTTGTATTTACTTGGTTTGGTCTTACTGGGTCTTTATTGACGGATATCTTTGGTTTATGGGGGCTTTTGGCCTCTAACCTTGTCTTCCAGGTCGGGTATTCCTTTTCTACCAACTGTAATTTTATGCCTAGTTTTTCTCATGCTTGGATGAAGTGGCTCTATTGTTGTTCTTTTAGTTTCATTACAGCTTGGTGTTGTTGGTATCCTAATGGTAGGGCTATTTGTGGTGTCTAGACTCATCAATTTTATTTCTGGTATGGTTACTTGTGTTTCTTCTTCTTTTGGCCTTATCTTATTTTGCAGAATTTTCTTAGTGTAGGTACTAGTGCTGCTGCCATTTTGTTTGGGGAGCTGAAGCTGAATGCTTTTTTGGGTTTCCTTTTTGTTTTTTGGGTGCTCTTTCTTGCCCACCATAGAGTGTATCTAAGTTTGTTTCTATTTTTTCCTAGTAGGGACCTTGAGCTCTTAGGTTTTTTTGGATTTAATTTTGTAGCTCTTCGGAGCATTAGCAAGCTTGAGGGCCCTTTAAGGACTCTATATATTTTACTTATATTAACGTGTAGGCCCTCTCCGTAGGGTTCCCCCTTAAAAAAAAAAATCTAGCAAGGCCATGTGATTACTATCTATGTCTACATGATCTTTCGTAAGATTTTCATGCTCTTTTTGGAAATTCAAATACTCAATACTAAGGTTCGCATGAAATTTTTTGAGTTTCCTACATGCATTATGAATTTTCTTAGAGACTTCAAATAATTCATCATGGGATAGGTCACATACCACCTTTTGATTTGAATGATCAAGTTTATCTGCCATTAATCATAAATTTGTAGTCTCATCTTCTGCTTCTATTTCTAAAGAGTCTGAAGTTTAGTCAGCCCAGAAAGCTCTTTGCATTCTTCTCTTGCCCTTTCTAATATTAGTTTTCTCCTCAACTTTCTTCTTGTTAAGATTAGCATTGAGATTTGGGCACTCAGTCTTTATATGTCCAGGCTTTCTGCATTCATAACAAATGACTTCATTAGAGACTTTTGGATTCTTATTAAAATTACCTTTGTTCTAATACTAACATCGTCATTGCTTTCTCTTAAGAAAACTTTTGAATTGCCTAGTCATAAGTGTAATATCTTCTTCATCCTATGGCATTGATTGATCACTCTCCGAATCATCAACTTTTAAAGCTACATTTCTCTCTTTTCTTTTATCACCTACATAGATCTATCTTTGATTCAAACCTTGCTCATAAGCAATAAGTGATCCAAGCAGATTGTCAAAAGAATATATATTCAGATCTTTAGATTCAGTTATGACAGTTATCTTTAAATCGTAAGCAGTAGGTAAATAACATAAAATTTTATTAACTTTTTTTGAATTTGTAAGTTCCCTACCTAAAGCATGCAATGAGGTAACAATCTGAATAAACCTTATATACATATCAAAAATTGACTCATTTAGTTTCATGTGAAATAGTTTATAGTCACGTATTAAAGTATTTAACTTAGATTTCTTTTACCCCATTTATTCCTTTATAAGTTATGCAAATTCTATTGCAGATTTCTTTTCCAATTTTGTTAGTAGAAACACGCATATAATCTTCATATTTCAAAGCACAAAAGAAACTATTTAAGAAATTTATATTTAACTGTGCTAATTCTCTTTCTTCTAAAGTCTAATCAATAAATAGTGTTTCAACTCTAATGCCATCAACAATTCTAGTAGGTCCATTATAGCCTTCCTGTACTAACATCCACATGCGATAGTCAGGTGATTGCAGAAAGGTTGACATGCGAGTTTTCTAAAAATCAAAAGGAATGTTATCGAATAAAGGTGGTCTAGTGATCGACTATCCTTTAGCAGTATTCCAGTTTCCAAAATTTGCCATGATCATTTTTCAAAAAGTAGTCTAAATCTTAATTTTTGAAATTAGCTCAAATACCACTTGAAAGTTCGAGTAGGTTGTTAGACCGTATAGAACTATCCCAAAGCTAACCAAGAGAGGGGGGTATATTGGTTATTTAAAATTTCTTCAATTTTTTAAAACCTTTATAGATTTTTTAAAAAAAATTAAATTACAAATTCTAAAATATGCAGTTGCTTATAGAAATGATTATCACAGAGAATTTTCAACCACTAAAATTCTAAAGGAGAAAATAAAAATGTAGAAAAAGTAAAAGCAATAGAAGAACACCAAATTTTATAGTGATTCAGTCCAACTTGACCTACGTACACTCCCTAGAGACTCCTTCTCTAGGTATTGCACTAAATAATAGTGAGTCTCCTTTTGCCCCCATAGCAAGGCAGAAAAGCCCATACAAACTCTCTTCCACCGACCCGGTGCGATAGATAATCGTCGTCCTTTTTCACCCTCCTGGTGAAGGTAGAGACCATCATCCTTTTTTACCCTCTTGATGAAGGCAGAGAACCTAGTCATCATTTTTCACCCTCTTGGTGAAGGCAGAGAACCTAGACATAATGTTGAAGATCTTCTCTCAAGAGCCTCCAGAGGAGATGGGCAGAAACTTGAAGAAGATAAAGAGATCCTCGCTTTGGGCAACCTTATGAATCCCTCATAACTCCCTCTCACTTGATCTCTCACACTTCACACTCATAATTTCTCCTAAACACTCACACTCAATGGTCACTCTCAAGAAAGATTTGCAGCAAAGGTCTTATATGATAGTTTTTAGGACTCCTTATATAGAAAACACATGAAAAACTATCCAAAAACTAAAAAATTCAAGTGAACCAACTTATGATCGTACTATACATTGGTGGATTGTCCTGTTTGAATAGTTCAAAAATAGGGCTTCATCTAGTATGATCTAGTATGAACCAAATTTCAAAGGGTTTTGACCATGTTTGCTTGAGTTGACCAAGTCAACTTAACTTGGGTTTGATTAATTAATGATTAAAGCATATTTAAGAAATGATTGGAAATTAATTTGGGGCTTGCATGGGTCGGAGGGAGTTTAAGTGTTTATGGATTGGAACTTTAATATATTGAAGGGAACTTGAGGTGGTTTGACCAAGTATATTAAATTGAATTGTTCAACATGTCCATGACTTAACACATAGTGAGCTTGGAGATATCTCAATGCATCAAAAAGAATGGATTAAAAGCTTAATGGGATTTAGTTAGATGTATATGGTAGTTTAATCCAAACATATAGGTTTGACCCAAGTTTAAAATATTGACTTCGTCAACCTATAATGATATGACTCATGATTGGTCTAGACATGTTTGTGCCATAGGTTGGAGATGGGTTTAAAAGGCCTAAATTTATAGAAAGAGTTGGATTAAGCCATTTATAACCTTAATGAGCTAATGGGTCAACCTAGGTTGACTTGGTCAACCAAGTTGACCCAAGACCCAAGTTTGAGCTCAATAGATTTGAAATGATGTTTGGAGACCAACGGAGGTGGTCCCAAAGATTAGGGAGGTCAAATCAATCAAAATGACTATTTAGACCATTAAAGGCATGTTTGGTTAACTAAGGTTTACTTGGTTGACCAAGTTGACCCAGGATCTAAGTTTGGGTCGAACATGTTTGGTTTAATATTTTAAAATTATCTGAAGTGATTCCAAGTAATATGAAAGTCATTTGGTTTAAAATGTGTATTCAAACCCCCAAAGGGTATTTTGGTCATTTTGATACCTAGTCAATTGGGGGTCAGAGTGAGTCTACTAAAATACAGTTTAATATTCAACAAGATATAATCAAGGGTTTGGAAGTGATTAGAAGGTCTGTAGAAGGCTCCAAGGTCAAAATTTACTGGTTGGTAGGACTAGTGGCATAGGTAGTGAATATTTAAAAGTTTTACAGCCTTGTATTTTAATCCAATTTTTGAGGTTAGAAGGCTTAGAATGAGCTCAAATTTGGAGGGTAGCCTTTAAAGACATGTCCTATCAATATGTAATTGATAGAATCTGAATCATAGGTCATTTGATAAGGTTTTAAAGTGTTTGAAAAACTCCTGAAAAAGGCTTTAAGGATAGGGCCTTTAAACCTTGGATTTCAGTCTGGATTTTGGGGTTTGAATTGAATTTTGGATTTTATTATTGGAATTTGAATTACCCAAGTTAATCACAATCATTAGGATGATCATAAATGATTAGATAGGGTTAAATCTAGATTGGAGACTAGTTTGAAGGTTTGATTAAGGTTTAAACTGGAGTCTGGATTTTGAATTGGACTGATTTAAGTCAAGATTTGAATTTTGAATTGATTAAAGGCTAGAACTGATCTAAGATTTAGGTTGATCTTTGGGTTTGAGTTAATCTAGGGTCTGGATTGATCCTATGGTCTTGGTAGATCCTAGGGTCTGAATAGATCTGAGGATTAGATTGATCCCAGGGGCTGGATTGGTCCTAATGATCTCTTACAAAAATGAGATCAACAATACTCAGTGTTAATTGCATTCTATAAGGCTTCACATTGCTCGATAGGTGGTAGTTATCTTATGTTTGGCATCAATCCATGCTAGCCACATCTTGGAGGATGTTGAGTTCCATTTTGTTTAACAGATTATGTCTGGCCATACTTCATGCCACCTTTGAGCTGAGGGTCTGAAAGGAGAATTTAATGAAGTATAAGTATGAGAGAGAGTGAGAGAAAGAATGACCTAAAGAGAGATATGGATTTAGGCCAAATCTTTTATATTTAATCCAAAGATGGATGTGAGAGCTTAACATTATGGAGATTGGGCTAAGAAAAGTGAAATGATTTATGTTTTTGGGGATTGAGCTTAACAATACCTTGACACATCATGGGTAGTGTCAATATTCATAGGTACTGATGGCCTTCTTTCTTTCTTATTCCTACTTCTAATTTATATAAGGTTTGGAAGGATGTAGGAGTTAAGTCTTAGACATACTAGCTAACCCATCAACCTTCATGGTAACTTCCCATTATATACTTATGAGAATGACAATTAAGAAGGATGAGCTGAGGTTGGGAAGTGATCTAAGGTCACCCCGTTAAGATAAGAGGAGGCAAGCATTTAAGAGTTATTAGGAGTATGGGATTGCATGTGGTAGAAAGATAATTTGAGTGACCCTCTTAAGGTGAGAATGAGCGAGTGCCATATGGATGCGGTCTGTGAGTTGCTATGTGGGAGGTGCTTGAGTCAGAATATGCACCACTGGATGTTTTATATGTCTCACATGAGAGACTCTATTCTATCTTAGATGAAAAAAAACCTATCTAGTTGAGAGAGTAAATTCTAAGGTTATACTCACCCGAGAGAAGGATGACATCCTAGAGGATTTTGCTTGTGCTGGCTCATCATACTCCATAGTTAAGCTCCTTACAGCTCCCGATCAAGTCAACCAAATAGACTATTCTAAGACAGGAGTGGTTCATCCTTCTACTTAACCTGAACATAACATGTAATACATCTGTGAATAGGTGCCTACATGGGTAGTCTTGGGTCTTCTATTTAGATAAATGCATAGGGAAAAATTAAACTAGAAAATTCATTAATGACTTAATAAAATTAAAAAATATATATTATAAAACACATTGAACTCATAATTTAAAAAAGTAATTAAGAAAATAAAATCAAGGAAGAATGAAATTAGAAAACAAAAATTATGTTTAAGCATAAACATAAAATATATGAATAAATAATCCTTAGATCAAATTTGAACTAAATAAATTCTTAATTAAATTCAAAATTACAAAATCCTTAAAATTTAAAAACTTTAAGGTTTTTTTTTTCAATTGTTATTGTATAAATCATTAGGACCCAAATAAATTTAAAACATTAATTAAAATGCATCTAACACATTGAAACAAGAAAGTTTTAATACCTAAAACACATAAAATATATTAATGCATTTGTATTTTCCTTTGGATGAGATGATTAGATTTTTTATTGACTAGGATTATTGAATATTGAACTCATTACATTTTGAGTTCATTAATCAATATAAACTTCAAAACTTAAAAAAAAAACTTAAACAACAAACTCTAAGAAGTGGTAATAAAAACCTTAATACATTAAAACTTAAATTCAAATAATCCTCCATTGGAACCTTAGACAAGCCAAACATTAGAGACTGAAACCCCATATCCTTTTAAGAACAACCAAACCACACAACATAGCACACATGTTAGTTATTTGTTAGGACAACCAAATCTAATCCTAGACTAGGAGCATTGCTTTTGGTGTTGAATAAATCATTTGTAGGCTCTGGTAATTTCCAATTTAAATGTGTGAATGAATTTGGTTATGTGTGTATATGGCTGTGATTGTTGATTTTTTTCTATGATGTTTCTATGATTTTTAATGAAGATCATGATCTCTAAGGTTATGACTCATCTAAATTTTTTTAGATTTTATTACTAATCATAGTTTACTATAGGTAGCCAAGCTTATGCAAAGCTATTAAGAAAGGGTGGAGGAGTTAATTAATTAAAATTTAAACTAATCAAATTTTTATAGGTGATTACACTACTTAGTCCCCTTATAATCTTAAAAGCATGGCAAAATAATAGGTTGCTCAATCATATAGTATGTGCATTGCCTTGTGTGTTTTGAAAAAAATTTAAATATAAACTAATTTTTTTGACTGACCTTGTAGGTTATATAGAGTTTTTTTTTTCATTTTTAAATTTAATTTATGATTAAATGTTAATGAATAACAAATATTGTTTTTCCCTCTAACTATAAAGGAACTAAAATAAAAGAATCTTCTTCCTTTGAAGGTTTTGATAAATCAACCCTAGATGAAGAGATGAAGACCCAAAGAAATTCTTATATTTTTATATCAATTCTAGGAGTAGAATTATGGGTGTAAATTTAAAGGCATTATCCAATTACTATGGACAAATATTCAAATGATGTTGTGAGGGGGTGTCTACTAAACTCACTTTATGTTTCTTTAATCACATCTACAAAGCTAAAATTAAACTCTCTTTGAGGATAGACTAATGCTTTATTTTTGATTTGAAAAGAGAGCTAAAATTTACTTTAATAATTAATAATAAAATAGAGAATGCTAAATTTATCTCTAACAATAAAAGAATTATTCAGCTATCATTTTGATTTGAAACTAACCAATGTATAAAACTATAGTCTATGTTGAATGATTTTTTCCCTACTTTAGAAAACTAAAGTAGGATTTACTTTTTTTATTGGGTTCTAAGCTACCTATAGAGGCAAGCCTTTATGGTTAATAACATCTCGAGACAAGTCTTGAGAAAACTCTTTATTTAAGTGAGGATTATACTTTTAAACGTATAAATAATTAATATAAAATTTGAGTTCAAAAGGCCAAAGATTGATTTATGTTTTAAATTTAAAATTTATTTATGATTTGGATAACCCTTATGGGGAGGAGATTTGGAGAGGTGTGTGTATAATGTAGACATATGCCTACCTGGATTAGGAGACTACCTAACATCTTAAGTGCTAATAAACGCCTTATGAATGTAAGATAGGAAGACTATATTTAAGGAATCAAGGATTTAGTTAAGAAAACTTTAATCAAGGCACTTTAATATAAAAATGTACCTAATTAGCAAAATGAAAAATTTATGATTTATGAATGTATGATTTATTAAGCAATGTAAAAATTTTTATTTTTTATTTATAATGCAAAGTACAAACTAGGGTATGTTGAAATGTAATGTGGCAAGCTCCACCATAGCAGGCTTGGATTTCTACTTCTACATAATAGAGATTTAAATATGATTGTTTACTTTGGCCCTTAAGTCTTCTAGTTCCTAGATCTTTTATAGAGTTCCAAAAGATAATGATCTTCCAAGAAAGCAAATTTATTTCCTTTTTGGAATTTTTAAGTGTATATAGACAACCATCTTTAAAATCTTTTACAACTTGATCTAGCTTTATATATATATATATATATATATATATATATATATATATATATATATATATATATATATATAACATTTGAGCCTAGGTATATTCTACTTCGACTCTTTTCTAGAAAATAAATATATCTTTTAATGAAAGAATTTACATATATAAACTACTAAAGTAAAGTGCACTATGGAGTATGGTGTGTAATATGCATGAGTTTGACATTACTAGTACAAAACGTAAATAGACTAAACAATAATATCCTCAAGGTAAGGTACTCAAATCATACCATAATAGGCCACCTACCTAGCCTAATATAGATTTGGTTATCTTAATAAACTGTTTAAAGTGTGTACCAGAGTTGTGTGGTTTGGATAAATTTAAGGATTATTTCTATTTAATGTTGTCTATCATTTTTGTTTTATTTATTTTAAGGTCAAAAGGTATTTAATTTAAATTTATGTTTTAATATTTTAATGATTAATGATTTAGCTTTTAAAATGTTTTAAATATTTAATATTTTATTTTACATTTTAAAGGACTCTATTACTTAATGACTCGAAAGTTAATGAAATCACTAATTGCCAAGTACTAAGGTTGATAATTATAATAAATTTGTTTCAAAATAAATAGAATAATTTTAAAGAGTCTTTTCATTATATTAATATTTTATTTAAGAATTTAATTGTTTTATAAAAAAATATTAATTAATAACTAATGACCTAATTTTTATTTTATAGAACAATGCTTTATGACACAGAATGTTGGCCATTAAAGAGAAGCATAATATTAAGTTAAGTGTTACTGAGATGAGGATGCTCCGGTGGATGAGTGGCATTACTCTTAGAGACAGGATACGAAATGGGCACATACATGAAACAGTTGGAGTAGCTCTTATGGCAGAGACGATTAGAGACAGTCTCCTTAGATGGTTTAGTCACATAAAATGATAACCTTTTGATGACCCAGTTAGGAGTAGTTGTATTAGACTTAACCTACGTTAAGAAAGGTAGAGATAGACCTAAAAAGACTTTGTTAGAAAATATTAGAAATGGCCTTTCTTCATTAGGTCTAAATGAGAATTTAACTCTTAACCGATGTAATGGAGAAAAAGGATTCATCTAGCCTACACCATGTAGTGGGATAAAGGCTTGATGTTGTTGTTAACCTAATTTTTTTCTTAGATGTAAACCCTAAATAAATATTTAATGAGGTCTGAGCCCCCAAACTTAAAAGAATAGGATATTAAATAGCCTATAATGTCTACCTAAAGTTTTATTCAATTTGGCCCAATAAATTAAAAGTTTAAAGTTTTCTTCCACAATTCAAAATTGAACTAAATGAATAAGGCAACCGAGGAACCATCTAATCCCTCGTGTAACCGATTGAATGACTCAGATCTGGTCAGATGGCATGATCCATCTGACTGTATCAAGTTGCAGGGAACATAGCACTTCTGTCTGATGCTTTAAATGAATTATTTAATTAATTAAATTGATTGAAAATTGAAAAATTTATCATAAATCACACACTTAACCAACAATCATATCTAATATCTCTATGCAACCAGCACGAGTAGGGCTTCTATTTAAAAACCAAATATGGTCAATTTGATCTATGGATAGGGAATAGTTTAGCTTAGTTTGTGCATTAATTTTTTGTTAAATTATCTTTGTATATTCATCTAATTGATCTCAAACTTGGATAAGTAATATAAGGGTATGTCTTTGACCATCCCTAATTTCTCTAGGTTTGACGCCATTATTATTTCCTGCACTTAGTTAGTATTCTCATGGGATAATTGATCAACTAAAATATTTTTTCTTTAGATTCTTTAAATGTTTCCTTATGGTTATGTAAATGGGGATGTAAAATAAAACATTCTGAATTGCAGTGTCCATGCATTTTTTAATGGCTACAAAAGATAGGCAAGTTTTCAAATTCAACTTTTTACTGATACCCATTAACCTCTAATCCAATCCAAATTTCCTTTGGATGTTTCTTTGAAATGTCCATTTTCACCATAACACGTGCTACAAAGGGATGAGTTATAGACATGGTAGCTTGATCCATCCGTAAAGGTTTACCAAAGATGGAACCTAAGGCAAATAGGATCTAAGAATTAAAAGATGAAGCCTCAGCTTAGGAAAACATATCCAAGTAGGTGTTATTTGGTGGTTCCTTTCTAAGATCAAAATTAGGAGTCCACTTTAGCAAATGCATTTGACAACCTGAATGTAATATACTATTCTAGAAAAAAATGTGACTATAGTCTAAATCATTTGAAAGTTGTATCACAATGCGTTGTTGGTCCAACAAGCAACTAAGAAAGTTCCAGAGAGTTTAGGGAGAGAAAAAACTTTCAAATAATATCAAGATTCAGCCTTCACAACACAAACTTTCTAACCAAACTTAAAATAAAAGGGGTAGCTAGTTGAGAAATAACTTTATGGTCAAACATCGAAGCCGACAAACCCTTGAAGGAAGTTTGAACCAAATCCAACTTTGAGGAAGAAGGTGAAATACCACCTACAAGAACATCTTTTAAAGATCAAGATTTATGAACAACATTCAACAAGACCCAAGGGTTCAATGACGATAGTGTCGTCATCACCCAAACCCCACAGGAAGTCGAGAAAGCAATAAAGCAAAGACATAAAAATTAAAAAAAACAAATAGAAAATGAAAGAATCAAGACAAAATTAATAATAAAAGATCCACGATTCGGCAACAGGAGGCACAGAAAAGGGAACCCTGGAATTGCATCATTTTTGCCAGAGCCAGAATAAGAGTAGAATGACTCAATTCGACTTCCCTAACTCACAAATTCATCCTAGCAAGGAAAGGTTAAAAAAAGACAAGTTTTAGAATGGGGAAGCAAAGGACATAGAAGGCTTTCTTGGTAGATTAAACTTTAATCTATTCAAAATAAGAACCTGAGGAGGAGGTAATAAATATGTGTTTAATGGCTGATAACTCTATTATTAATTCTGACCAGGAAGAGCTATGTGAGCTTATTGATGATGAGTTATTTGTTATTTCTAAAATATTACATGAATCATATAGGAAGTTACAGAAATAGCTTGCAATTTTAAATTCAAAGTTTTCTAAATTATGAAAGGAACAAGATTATCTTAGAACTGAACACATTGCATTAGAAAAAGAGCATTCTTTTTTTCATGATGAATATAATGAACTACATAAGATGCATCTTAAATTAAATAAATCTCATGAATCCTTGAAAAATGAGCATGTTGAGCTTGAGGAAGAATTTAGAGAATTAAAAAAAAAACTTGTAAATAAACTAGACTTCAATGAGCATGCAATGAAACTTAAAGTTGAAAGATATAAGAGTGAAAATGAGTTTTTGAAAATGACACTTCATGCATTTTAAAATAATAAACCACTACCTACACTAGCACAATAGACACAACCAAAAATATAGCTTGCATCTCATATCGCTAAAAGGGGGCACGACCATTCATGTAGGTTAGTGAATCAATTTCCAAGTGTTAGGTTCTATTCCTATGGCATGGTAGAACACATAGCTCTCACTTGCACTATACACCATAGAATACATCTAGTGTAGAGTCCAAAGTCATTTACATTACAGTATAGTATGTATTTATCTCATCCATTAAAGTATGAGGAAGAACCTAAACTCACTTGGGTTCCCAAATCTAACCATTGATTAACAATTAGAGGGATGGTCTTAGAAATTCCAGAGTGAGAGCATATGGTACCAAGATAGTGGTAGTTATGTCATATGACTGGAGATTTAAAGTAATTCATCATACTAGAGGCCAGGGCGAGAGGCAAGGTAACATTGGGAGATAATACCACTTGAAAAGTTGTGCGTTCAGGTATGACTTGTAACTCAAAAAAATTTATTAGTAGATAGATTAAAATTTTTTTTATCATTAATTAGCTCTAGGATAATGGATTTGATATAAATTTTTTATCTACTAAATGCATGAAGCCTAAATGGAAAAATTATTTTAGAAGCAAAAGGAATAAATAATGTTTACATGCTAGATTTGACTTATATTAATAGTTCAAATACTTTTTATCTCAAAACTATTATTGGTGAGTCTTGGCTATGGCATAGGTGACTATGTTATGCAAGCATGAAAACTCTTAGAAAGATAACTCAAAAAGACCTACTGAGAGGCATACCCAAGTTATAAATTGCTAAGTGCATTTCTTTAAAAAAAAGAGGCATACCCACGTAGATTTCTCTAAGGACCACCTATGTGATGGCATCCAGTTAGGAAAAAAATTTAAATCATAATTTCATTCCATTAAGGACATCACCACCCATACCACAAGAAATCTTTTATATGGACATATTTCAGACTATTAGTAAAGCCAACTTAGGTGGAAAAACCTTTAAATATGAAATTATTGATGATTACTATAGATTCACCTGGGTTAGATTCTTATCTCATAAAAGTGAATCATTTGAGGAATTTAGAATGTTATTTACTTGGATTTAAAAAAAAATTAGGATGTAAGATACTTAAAATCCATGGTGATAATAGCAGAGAATTTAGAAATGACAAGTTTGGATCTTTTTGCAAGGAGCTAGGAATTGAAAATAACTTTTTTGCCCCTAGGACCCCTCAATAGAATGGGATAGCTAAAAGGAGAAATATAACTTTAGTAGATGGTACTAGGGTTTCGATAGCTTAATACTTTCACCCCAAATATTTTTGGGCAGACATTATGAATACTGCTTGTTATGCTTAGAATAGGGTGAATATTAGATCAAAATTAAATAAGACACCTCATGAGCTGCTTAAAGATTGGACACAAAATCTTTCTCGTTTGCATGTATTCGGGTGTAAATGTTTTATTCTCATCAATAGTAAATCTCTTCAAGGAATATTTAACCCTAAGTCTGATGACGGAGTCTTGTTAGGTTACTCCTCTATAGGTAAATCCTACAGGACCTTTAATAAGAGGACCATAGTTGTAGAGGAGTCCACCCATGTTTTATTTAATGAATCCGATATAAGAATTAAACTTAGGTTAGAGGAAGTTGAAGAAGTTGAGGTTACCCAAGGAGTAGAGTTTGTTGTGAAAGTACGAGATGCGTCAAGAGGGGGGGGGGGGGGTGAATTGGTATTTTAAAAATAAATCCTAAACACGAGTTCTAGTTTCTAAAAGATTTTTTTAGATTTTTTAAAATAAAACTTAACTAGTCAAATACGGAAGCTAATAATTCGTACACAATTATAATAGTGGTGAAACAATTTTAAATCTCACAATGAAAAGCTAAAACTAGATTTTTCACCAAGCAGTTAACACTAAAAATAAATGCACGAAAAGTAAAAATGTGAAAAACGGAAAAAGCACACAAGAAATTTTTTAGTGGTTTGATCACTTGATCTATGTCCACTCCTCGAAGTCCTCCACTCTCAGAGTTGTACTAGTAAAATTTGACTCTCCTTCTGCTCCCACAGCAAGGCAGAGAAGCCTTTTACAAAACTCACTTTCACCTTCCCCAGTGTGGCGGAGTACCCGACGCTATGTCACTCTCTTGGTGACGGCAGTAGACCTTCTCCTTTTTCTCCCTCCTAAAGATGGTAGAGAACCTCGAGGACGTTGACCTTGAAGCCTCTCTCCCTAGAGAGCTTCCACAAGACTCACCAAGGCCACAAGAGGATCAAGTGTGCACCTAGCTCGGAGCAACCATGTGATCCCCTCACACTCCTTCTCCCACACGCTCAAGCTCACCTTCTCCTTCCTCTCACAAATCTTGGATCTCTTCAAAAGCTCCCTCTTAAGAGTTCCTTCAGTAATCACGCTCCTCTTCTTCACACAATAATCACAACAACAATATTGGAATGATACAGAGAAGATTAGCATGGCCCCTGCGCAAGGATGACACGCATAAATCGAGAAATGGTCCAAATTTTTTAATGAATTCTCCGTGAAAATAACTTAGTGAGAGAAGGTCTGGGAATTTCTAGTGAGAGAAGGTCTGGGAATTTTTAGTGAGAGAGGGCGATTATTTTTCAAATTTCTATAGAGAGATTTTTCTAGCGGGTTTTCAGGTTGGAGGCTACGTTCGTCGGTCCTCACCAGTAGGTGGACGGGAGATCTATCAGCCCCTCATAACATAATCGGCGTCGATTAAGGAAGGGTTTTACCATTCCTAAGACTTTTTGATGGTGGTTCTCAATGATCGGAGAAGGTCGTAAAATGGAGCTTTGGTTATCAAGGATAATGTGACGGTAGAAACTCAAAGGACTTGCTATGTTGACGGGAAAGGTAAAGGAATTGCTCTAACTGAAGACTATATCACTCCATTGAATTTGAAACAACCTAAATGCTCCCCCTTCAAAAGCCTTGAGGCTTCATCATCCGGCATGAACATTTTTGCTAATAGATTTGGCAATTCAAATGTAATCCCCGTCAATATCGATGGTGTGATAAATGTGAATTCCATTGTATCTAATAGCAGAAAGGTTCATGGTAAGGAAGGTGACCTTGCGACGGGTAGCTTCAATTTGGCTCATATTCAAAATGGAGGTTCGGTAGGGAATGCTTCAACGGAGAAAACAGTTCATCATGATCTAAGGGAGGTTCAAAATTGTAAATCCGGAGATCTAGGTGGTTGCGATTCAATGTCCGATGGTATTAACTCCCGTATGCCTTTGGGAAATTAGTCCAGTGTCTGGAAGAGAAAGGGAAACATTAATGTAGCTGATTTGGATTTTGGGAATTGTTTAACTGATGATGGACTTACAGTTAAATTCTTGGAACAAAAAGAACTAGAGAACTCCAATAAGCTTCAACTATCAATAGTGGTGAAGGTCTCGGGAGAAGATGCTCCATTAGCTGTGGTTAGCTCAGAGCTAAGACAGCAAAGGTCAAGGTTTGGAAAATTTCACATTATAACACTTGGTTTGGGTTGGTACCTCTATTCTTTCTTTGACCAAGTTCACATGGAAGCAGTGTTATCCAATGGCCCTTGGTACGTCAAGGGTCAAGTTGTGGGAACTGATAGATGGACGCCAAGCTTTTAAACAAATTCCTTGAGTGGACTGAGTGCCCCCATCTGGATAAGGTTGCCTCATCTTCCTCTGAATTGCTGGGATGAGATTAACATCTATAGGATTGCCTCGATGATAGATAAACCTTGCCTTATTGACTGAAACATGTTCCAATGGGGTAAAAGGGAGTTTGGGAGGGTTTGTGTTCGCATTAAACTGGATGATAAACTGCCGTTAGGAGTTTGGGTGGAAGGCACAGGAGGCAGGTTTTATCAAAAAAATAGAATATGAGCATCTTCCTCTATTTTATTTTTCTTATGGAAAAATGGGGCATGTCAAGAAAGATTGTGAGGAGGATAACTTTAAGAATAAGATGGTTTCAAGAAGCTTTTCTGGCGGTGTTAACTCCATCAACTCTCAGGCAGAAGTAGAGAGGCTTCCAGAACAAGAGGACTCAGAAGATGGTTCGTTTAAACCGGGTTATTGACCATGGATAATGGTCAACTATGGGAAGAGGAGAACTAATTTTAAGAAATACTAAGGGAACAAGCTGCATAATAAAGAGTTGCACAAGGTTGTAGGTTCAAATTTGGCTCCTCAGAAAAATCAGGTTTTGATGGCCTCTCCTCCTAAAACTTTGAATGAGATTGCTTTGAAGACTGTTGAGGCAATTGATTTATCAAAGGTTGGGGTGACCAAAGTGGATAACAGTTTTAAATCTCTTGTGGGTATTGGAGATGAAAATAACATAGGCAATTCAAAGGTTAACAACAGAATGGAAGATGAAACTGAAGGTTTATTTGTTCGAAGGAATTCGATTGACCCATTTCAGATTGAAGGAATACAAGGAAATATCCATGAGGAAGGTGCTATTGACAAGATTCCGGCTCTTAATCAAGAGATTTTGGAAATTGAAGATGGAGAATTAACCAAGAAGGAAGGTTGCAGTGTAGCTGATCCCACAATTAACAAGGCTTGTAAGAAAGTTGAAGATTTGGTATGTGAAGCTTCAAACTCTATTCCTCAGAAACATAAGTTATTTAAAGAACTCAAGTCACTTGGACCCTTAAACAAGTCCTCAAGAACTAGGAAGGTTGAGCTGTTAAACAAGAATAGGAGCGGGGGTCCTACCCCCTCTATATCCAAATGACGTCTCTTTCTTTTTGGAATTGTAGAGCGGCAAATAAAAGAGAAGCCTCTCTATATTTGAAGGAGTTTGTAAAAAAATGGGATATTTTCTTTGCAGGTGTTGTGGAAACTAAAATCTCATCGTTTGATAAATATGATATTAGTAATTTTATGGATGATGATTGGGACTTCTTCCTTTACCCCTCTGAAGGCTCTTCTGGAGGTATTACGGTGATGTGGAGGTCTAAGCTTGCTTCTTTCTCCTTTCTAGAAGCATGTCCTCAATTTATCATGGGGGATTGAAATATTTTTAATAAAGGAACGTGGAGAGTTGCTACGGTGTATGGAAATAAAAGTTTGTACGAAAGAAGGAAGTTGTGGGATTCTCTTGGCTCTAATTTGGACTTGGAAACTCCTACGGTAGTTGGAGGGGACTTCAATTAAATTTTATCTCAAGAAGAGAAAAGAGGGGGGAAAAATTTATCTTTTCTCAAGGCCCTCAAGAAATGAAAGCATTCATGTCCAAAAATGATCTTCATGATATTGGTTTGGTTGGTCCTAAATACACTTGGTGTAACAACAAAGTAGGAGGGGGTCGCATTATGGAGAGGCTTGATAGATGCCTTTTGAATAGTAAAGCTTTGAATGTTGTTCAAGATGCTTCGGTTAGGCATTTGCTTAGGATTGCATCCGACCATAATCCAATTCTTATTAAGATCATTAACTCTTCGGCTCATAAGGGGAATTTACTTAGATATGAGGATGTTTGGGCTTCTTACCCAGCTTCGAAGGGTATAGTGTTGAAGTACTGGAGAAAACAGGCTTTTGGTGATGCTATGGAAATTCTCAACATTAAATTCAAAAGAGTCTTAAGGGCCCTTCATTTTTGGAGCAAAGCAAAGCTGAAGAACTTTATGGATTTGAAAAACTCCTTACAAGAAGAGATTGAAAACTTGCAATTGGAGGAGGCGAATGGCAATGGCTTATCCAATGTTAAACTTATTCTTTTGAGATCCAAAATCCATGAATTCAATGTTACATTGGCGCGGATCAACTCTTGGTGGAGGCAAAGAGCAAAGGTGAATTGGATACAAGATAATGATTTAAATTCAAAATTCTTTCATGCTTTTGTAAATGGGAGGAAGAGTGGAAACTTCATACATCAACTCAAATCTGAGGATGGAATGCTTACTGAAGATCTATCCTAAATTAAAGAAATTTTTGTTCATTTCTTCAGTAATAAGTGGGGGAGAAGGGTGGTCTGTTTTGATAGGTGGCCTCCGGCTTTGAACAAAATAAATGAGCAGGATTCGAAGTTGCTGCAAGCTGAATTCTCCTTAGATGAGTTGGAAGCGGTTATCAAGAATCTGGGAAGTAATGTCTCACCGGGACTGGACGACATTACTTATTCCTTCTTCAAAAATTATTGGAAGATGATTAACAATGATGTTTGGTTGGCTGTTCAACAATTCATTGACACTGGTAAGCTATGTCCCAAATGGAAAGAAGCTTTGGTTATTCTCCTTCCTAAAGTTACAAATCCGAGTTCTCCTTCTAGTTTCCATCCCATAAGCTTGTGTATGTTTATTTACAAAATTATAGCAAAATTGTTGCTCAATAGACTATTGAGGGTATTCCAAGGGTTGATTTCTGAAGTTCAAGTAGCTTTCTTAAAAGGTAGATCCATATCTAATCATATTCTTTTAGCCCAAGAACTTTTCCATAAATTAAGATTTTCTAAATCTAAGAAGGGGATGGTTGCAATAAAATTAGATATGGAAAAAGCTTATGATAGTTTGGCTTCGGACTTGCTTAGGAAGGTTTTGGAATACTTTGGCTTTCCTAGCAAGTTTTCTAATCTTCTCTTGGAATGTGTGGAAGATCCTCAATTTTTTATCATGATCAGTGGTAAAATTTCTAACAGGATTGTAGCTAAATGCGGGTTAAGGCAAGGTTGCTCCTTATCTCCATATTTGTTTATCTTTTGTTCTCAATTGTTGACAAATGCTTTAAGTCTTAATGGGAAGAATTTGGGTATTAAAATTGCTGCTTCTTGGCCTCGAATTTCACATCTTTTGTATGCAGATGACATCCTTTTGTCTTCAGAAGCCAAAATCAGGTCAATAAAGAAGCTTAGAAAGATCATTCTAGCTTATTATGGCTGGACAGGGCAATGTATAAATAAGTCTAAGTCTTCAATGGTTTTTGGGAAGGCGGTGACAAGGAGAAACAAAAAAAGAATTGCTTCCTTTCGGGGTTATAAGGTGGCTCAGGAGATGGAGTATCTTGGGGTTAAATTGGTGTTGAGAAGGCTAGTAGCTTCGGATTTTCCAAGCCTTATGCAGAGAGCTGTCACCAAACTGAATTTATGGGGTAATCGGTTCATTTCTTTAGCTGGAAGAATGCTGCTAGCTAAAGCTGTCTTGCTCTCAATTTCAGTTTTCTACTCAGCACACACTTTGATTCCTCTTAGTGTGTTAAAAGCTTTAGATAAAGCTTGTAGGAGTTTTTTATGGGACAAGCATGGAGGGGGCCTTGGAATGCACTACATTGCCTGGGAGACGTTATGTAAACCATGGGACAAGGGTGGTCAAGGGATTCATTCGGCGGTTTCAATGGCTGGCCCAGTTAGAGCTAAATTTGCTTGGAATTTCTTTAACAAAAACAAATCTTTGCTTTATATTTCATTGATTTCTAAGTATGGAGCTGATCTAAATAAGGCAGCAGGGAGAAGAAATCATTTTAGTACTATGAGAATCTTATACAAAGGAGTTCAATCCCTTACTCCAATTACTAGATGGAAGATTGCTACAGGTAAATCATTTCATATTCTTGAAGATATATGGATTTTGTATAGGAGACTTGACAAATGGCCGACTTTTATTGCGGTTGTTGATGGAGAGTTTCCCTCGATTGACTACTTTATTTGTAATGGTAACTGGAATGAGGAGGTTCTTAATAGATTCTTTGGCAAGTCATTGGTGGATCTTATTATAAAAATTCAAATTTACCCAAATATGGAGAATGATTGCTTGGAACTATTGAAAAGGTTCTCGGGGAAGAGCATAACAGCGTTGGCAACCAATCCTCTCAATGATGATCACCCTGAAGTTGAATATGCAAGCTGGTTGAGGAAGCTTCATCTTGCACCCCGTATGGAATGCTTATGGTGGTGCCTATTCAACAATGCAATACCAACTAATGGATTCCTGATGAGCCATAAACTGCTAGGACAAAATATTTGTCCTAGAGGTTGCAATGAGGTTGAAGATATGGAGCATGTAATGGCAAAGTGTTCCAAACTGCTGAAGGTCATTGAGTTGTTGAAGACTTGGGGGTTCCCTATTCCAATTTTCTCATCTATGAATGATTGTAAATCAAATCTGAAAGTACTCTCTTAGGCAAATCTGTTTATTGCAAGAATCTATTGTTCTTTGGTGTACTTTTCCTAGAGGAGTAGAAACAAAATGTAATCTTGGGATTCCTGATAGTGGTTTAACCTCTATAGCTTCCAATTCTATTAGTTTTGCATCATTAGCTAACTCAAATATGTTCGTGGATCACTGGGATGCCAACCAGCCCAACTAGCTATCTTTTCATTGGCAACCCCCTCCCCTGAGATGGATTAAGGTCAATCTTGATGCTTCTTTGGTTAGAACAAATAATGGTGGTATTGGAGGTGTATTCAGAGATTGCAAGGGACGGTTCTTACTAGCTTTTGGAGTTAATTGCATTCATTGGGAAAGCGGATTACTGGAGATATGGGCATTCCATTACTTGAAGAAAATCCTCCTTGAAAGGATGTTGGAAGCTAAAGGAATCATTATAGAAGGGGACAATTGCCATATTATATCCCATCTGCAAAAGTCAGCAAAAAATAAAGGTAAAGAGGTCGACAATGAAGAATGTGAGGATCTTTCATTCTTGGAAGGATTCGGCATAGTACTCTTTCACTTTGTAAATAGGGAATGTAATAAGGTAGCTGATTATTGTGCTAACCTTGCTTTATTAGGAGATTTGTTTTGGGAAGATTTGGATAGTAATAAGGTTCCTCCTTGTTTTTTCTCTTTGTTGAAGGAGGAATGTGATAGAATTTCTATCACTTGATAGATTGTAATTTGCTTTCTTTCTAATGCACTTAGCATTTCTATAAAAAAAAAATAATCACAACAACAATAACCCTCTGAATAAGAAAAACTTCTTTTTAAATTAGGCTTAAAAAAACCCTAATAATTCAATTCAAATAATGTTGTTCGTATAGTATTTTCCAATATCATATAGTACAATTAATTAAAAATCAGTTCCATCCAGTACAACGACAGATGAATAGTTCACAAATTTTACGAACATGATATAGTACGATCAAGAGATCGTACTGGAGGATCATTTTATTTTCAACTGTTCGTATGGGATGACTTATGGGACGACCAAAATTCATCTCTATACGTTCTCCCACACTGTACACTTCATATAGTATGATTAGTTCAAATCAGATTATTACCCTGTATGATATAAATATCATCCGGGATGAATAGTTAAAAAAACTATGGGTTCGTCTGGTATGATCTATTGGATGACCAAAAATCATCTCTGTAGTTCATACAGTATGATCCATATCGTACAATACGAATAATAGTAACTAAGAAACCAAGATTTAATTATCTAATTATGGTGGATAATTTTGGCAAGATTTCAAGTGATCGTCCAGTATGATTAGGATCGTACAGTATGATTAGTTCAAAAAATCAAATTTAAAATCTTACCTAAACTATGCTGGCAGCTAGGGTTCTCAGATGGAAATAAATCATATAGTATGATATGGATCGTACAGTACGATTAGTTCACAAACTAATTATTTAGAATTAGTCGTTAAGTCTGAGATTAAATGACAGATCGTTCAGTACAATTAAAAATCATAAGGAATGATTTTTCTTTAAAAAATTTTTACTTAAAAAATAGGAAACTCTCCCCCTGTGTGTGTGTGCATGGTCACCCCATTTTCATACACTCTTTTGTGATAGAGTCAATAAAATAAAATTAAAGAAAATAAATAACAAATTCTTTTACATCCTATTATACCTAGTCTTGAGTCTCCAGCAGATTTGAGTGGTGTGTATCTTACCTAAAATGTTAGCGCTCATAGATAAAAATAAACATTTATACATTTTAAGGTAGAATATAGTAATTCAGTCAATATTATTTGTCATCATCAAAATTAAGTGTTTGTGGATCCTGCATTGCAATAATCTCCCTCTTTTTGATGATGTCAAATAATGTTATCTGATATGCAACATCAATGTTATTTCCTCCTTAGCTCCCCCTCACTAGATGATGGATTTTAAAAGATGGGAGGATTTACAAATTTTTTTTTTATTTTAAAATTTTGTTGGTTTATTTTTTTTTGTTTTTTTATTAAATATAATAGGATTAAGAAAAAACATAACATAAAAAAAAACATACTAATTTTTTTTTTAAATATCATAGCATACAAACAAATGGAAACATTCAACTTTACAAGAACATAACATAAAAATTTCCCCCCCTTTTGATATCAACAAAAAGAGGAGTGCATACAAAATAGGGAAGTAAAAGTAGTACAAGAAAAATAAATACATGACACACAAGCGAAAGCAATCTAGTAGTCGGGATCCTAATCAGGTGGTGGTGGTTGTGGAGGTGGAGGTGGCTTGTAGTACTGATGAATGGACACGAATTAATGATCTATCAAGGTGAACCGTTCGCCAAACCATCACATATCATCATTATGCTGTCATTGTTGTTGTTTAATATGGTAGTCCAATCGAGTTTGAAGGTGATCAAGCATATGAACAATATCATCCTGAGTAAATGTAGGGTAGGCAGGTCCATATTGTGGTATTGGTGGTGGTGGAGGTCCTTCTACATGAGCAACTTTCCCTTCTTCATCAAAATCTAGATCAGCGTGCTCTTGCCCATGATGGAAAAGATTACAGAATGAGGCATCTGTGTAAAAGATAGGAATATTATCTGGTGGAATAGGATGGCTGAGTGGATATTTAGCAAAAAAAATGTATCCTATGATATATCCTAAGGCAATAATTTATTTTCGTTAGGCACTGGGATATCGAATAGCAGACAGGTTATGAATGTAGTCTAAGATCATTTAGGATTCCTCAAATTTGGTGGCTGACATGATTAAATAAGTAACTACAGATAGTAGCGGGGTAATGTGTATGCGATCTCCAGTTTTTCGTATAATAGATGTTCAAAGAATGTGATGGATAATGCGGGCATTTTGAGTGAGAGATTGGACAAGTGGTAGGTGTTGGTTTATGGGCACATTTCTAAACGGCATATTAACTGAGGCCCAATTAAAGTCATTGGTGAGGAGAGATTTGGGACGAGGTCCTTCGGTAGAGAGTCCAATTTATTCAGCTAGATCAGCTTTAGTGATTTCTACATTTCAATTGCATACATAGGAGATCAAGGTTATGCATTCGAATTCTATCCTAAGAATTGCTAAAAATTTGTTGAAGAGTTCTGAGTGAAACAGGAAGGCCAAGGTAAGAAGAAACTGGAGAGTGGTGGAGGCAAAAAAATTCATAACCTTAAAGTTTAAAGCATCTTGGTTAAGCATGCGTGACGGAGTGATCTTTGCCTCTTTAAACTTGTTGTAGGCTTTTTCATCAACGACGGAGAGAAAATGGTTGTCGAACAACCAAGAGGAGGAAGAACTCCCCTCGATCAGTCTACCACATTTGCTTCCACCGGCCATTAGACAAAAATTAAAGGGTTGAGAGATTTTGAGAAGTTGAAAGTGAATTGAGCCAAAGAAACCCTTCAATTTATAGATTTTCTAGATGATCATACAGTACGATAGGGATTTGTACAATATGAACAGGCAATTCATTCATCTGGATGACTTGTCAAAAAATGCGATCAAATCATACAGTACGATCAAGATAGTACTAGATGATTTTAAGAGATTTCATTCATCTCAAGGAGTCGTTGGTATGACCTTTGATAAAAGGTATCATATAGTATGAACAGGTGTTCGTACAGTACGAAGAGTAATTATGATCGTATCGGCCAAGTTTAAATTTGTCCTCATCCATTTTGACATGTGAATCATACCGCACGAAGAGAGGAATCATACAGTATGATGATCGATAATATGTATTATATAGTACGAGTGATGGTTCTTAAAGTAGGATGTTTCTTAGCAAGCAATTCTAGATCATTGATGGAATTAAGGGTTATGATTTATGTAGTGATGAGGATCGTATAGTATGATTGTAAGATCATACATTATGATATATAGAAAAATTTAAGGTTATGGTGTCACTAAGATGTGTGTGAGATGATCAAAAAACCCCTTTTTTTTATTTTCTAACAAAATAACAACACAAAAAAATGAGTACAAACACATGAGTTTAAAAACATTTTTTTTATTTTAATTTTAATTTTTTTTTATTTTTTTTATTTTTTTTATCAAGCATGAATATCTACGACACTCAATTTTGTCCTCAACATGCTAAATGTGTCATAAGCTAATGGTTTGATGAAAATATCAGCCAGTTGATCTCCGGTAGCTATGTGGTGTAGTTCGATATCTCCCTTGGCTACATAATCTCTTATGAAGTGATGGTCCTAATATCTATATGCTTTGTGTGTGAGTGTTTAATTAGATTTTTAGATATGCAAATTGCACTAGTGTTGTCACACATAATTCAGATGGTTCCTATAGGTAGTGCAAGATCTAAAAGTTGTTGTTTTAACCATAAAACTTGAGCAATATAGCTTCCTACTGTAATATATTCCACTTCAGCCATTGAAAGGGCTACTGAATTTTATTTTCTACTAGACCATGAAACTAAGGATTGTTCTATGAACTTACAGGTACCAGAGGTGCTTTTTCTATCTATCCTACATCCTACAAAATAAGAATCTGAATACCCCAATATTTCAAATGTAGTGCTGTGTCTATGATACCAAATTCCTAAGTTCGGGGTGCCTAGTAGATATCTAAGTATTCTCTTGACATCAATCATGTGGGATTCTTTTGGGTCAGCTTGAAATTGAGCACAGAGACATACACTAAACATTATATCCGGTCTGCTGGCAGTTAAATAGAGAAGTGATCTAGTTATTCCCCTATACTTCTTCCGGTCTACTGACTTTCTATTTGGATCTTTATCTAATTGAATGATAGAACTCATGCGAGTATTCATGGCCTTATTATTATCCATTTCATACTTTTTTAGAATATCCTTGATGTACTTAGATTGGCTAGGGAATGTTCCACCTTCCATCTATTTTATATTGAATCCAAGGAAGTAATTAATTTCTCCCATCATACTCATTTTGAACTCGTTACTCATTATTTTTTAAAATTCATCACATAAGGTTTTCTCTGAAGATCCAAACAAGATGTCATCTACATATTTCTGAATAATGAGTATCTCATCACCTACCCTTTTTAAGAAGAGGGGGGTGTCCACACTACCCTTAATAAAGCATCTATCAAGTAGGAATGTGCTAAGTCTTTCATACCAGGCTCTAGGTGCTTGCTTTAACCCAAATAGTGCCTTTTTCAATTTAAATACCTGATTTAGAAATTGTGAGTTTTCAAATCTTGGGTGGGGGGGGGGGGGGGGGGGTTTGCTCAACATAAACATCTTCTTTGCTTACCCCATTTAGGAAAACACTCTTAAAATCCATTTAATATAATTTGAAACCCTTGAAGCAAGCAAGGGCTAAGAGTACCCTTATAGCTTCTAGTCTGGCTACTAGGGAAAAGGTTTCCTCAAAATTTATTCCCTCAATTTGGTTATACCCCTTAGCTACTAATCTAGCCTTATTTCTCACTACTATTCCAGAGCCATTCATCTTATTTTTAAAGATCCACTTTGTTCCAACTACACTTTGTTCCTTTGGTCTCTTGACTAATTCCCACAGATCATTCCTAATAAATTGGTTTAGCTCTTCTTATATTGCTAGTTTCTAGAATTCATCTCCTAAGGCTTGATCTATATTGGTGGGTTCAATCATGGAGATAAATTTAGAATAACTAACTTCCTTCCTAAGTCCATGCCTAGTTTTTACACCTTCAGATGGGTCTCCTTGGATCAATTCTCTAGGATGACTAGAAGAATATCTCCAATCTCTAGGCAATTATTCCTGAGGTTCTACTCTATCTTCTATGGTAATGGTTTCTACCCCCTGAATGATCTCGACTTCTTCTTCTTTAGGATTAGGTTCAATGGTCTTATCTGATTCATCAAATACCACATGGGTAGACTCTTCTACTATAAGGGTCCTCTTATTAAAAATTCTATAGGCTTTACCTACATATGAATAGCCTAAGAAGGTTCTTTCGTCATATTTAGGATCAAATTTTCCTAAGGGTGACTTACCATTAATTAAGATAAAGCATTTGCATCCAAAAATGTGTAAGTGAGAAAGATTAGGTGTCCTACCCTTAAGGAGTTCATAGGGTGTCTTATTAAGTTTTGGTGTAACATTCACCCTATTTAAAACATAATAAGTAATATTCGCTACTTCTGCCCAAAAATATCTAGGAAGAGTGTATTCAACTAACATTACCCTAGCAGCTTCAACTAAGATTCTATTCTTTTTCTCAGCAATAACATTTTGCTGGGGGGTCCTAGGGGCAAAGAAGTTATATTCTATTCTTATCTCTTGATAGAACGATTCAAACCTATCATTCTCAAATTCTCCACCATGATTATTATGGATTGTTGAGATATCACATGCTAATTTCCTTTGAATCCAGGTCAAGAAGGTTCTAAATTCTTCAAACGACTCACTCTTGTGTGCTAAAAATTTTATCCAAGTAAATATAGAGTAGTCATCCACTATTACAAATCCATAAGTTTTTCCTCCTAGGCTAGCTTTACTAACAGGTCCAAAAAGGTCCATGTGAAGAATTTCTAGTGGCCTAGTGGTGTTGATATCCTTGATTGAACGAAATAATGATTTAACTTATTTTCCTAGTTAGCAGGCACCACTTAGGAGGTCCTTAGTGAAGTCTAGCTGATGTATGCCTTTAACTGGGTCTTTTTGAGTCATATTCTTAAGTGTTTTCATGCTAGCATGGCATGGTCTCCAATGCCATAGCCAAGAGTCATCAGCTATTATTTTTAAAAATAAAGGGTTTGTATTTTCAATGCAATTGAGGTCTAGTATATAGGCATTATTTATCCTTTTTCCTTCTAACATAATTTCATTGTTTAAACTAATCAAGCATTTGTTAGAAAGAAACTTTATATTAAAACCCTTGTCACACAGTTGACTAATACTTAATAGATTGTGCTTTAAACCATCAACTAAAAGAGCATTTTCAATTATAAAATTTTTAGAATTTCCAATGATACCTGAGCCCACCACTTTCCTTGTGGTGTTGTCTCCTAAAGTCACCTTGCCTCCTAACCTAGCCTCCCGTGTTATGAACTGCTTCATATCTCCAATCATATATCTTGAGCAGCCATTATCCAGGTACCACATGCTCTCACTAGATCTTTGTGAGAGCACCCCTACAATGTCAATTAAAGATTAGTTTTGGAAACCCAAGTGAGTTTTGGTTCCTCCTTATGCTTGAATGAATGAGATTTATGCATGTTATACTGTGATGAATGCAGCTTAGGTTTACATACTAGATGTGTCCTATGATGAATTGTACAAGTGCGGGCTATGTGACCTAGCATGCCATAAGAGTAACACCTTAGACCGGAAAATGGGTTCACTAACCTATGTGGGTGATGGTGCCTCTTCCTAAACTTGTGTGATGTAGGTAATATATAGGGGTTGTCCCATTGGACATGTATGGGTAATGGTTTATTATTTTCTAATTCTATAACCTTTGCTCTTTAGTATTCATTTACACTTTCATAGCTTAATACTTCTCGTTTCAATGTATGCTCATTGCTATCTAGTTGAGATGCAAGTTCTTCTAATTCCTTAAATGCATTTTAAAGTTCAATATGTGATGATTTCAAGGAATCATGTGCAACATTTAATTTAACATGCTTCTTGTTTAATGTATAAAATTCATCAAGCAGGGACATGTGATCTCTATCCAGGTCAGAATGTTCTTTAACTAAACTAGCATGCTCCTTTTATAAAGTATTAAATTCAGTGTTAGGACTAGTATGAATTTTCTTTAACTTTCTATCCAAGTCAAGAATTTTTTTAGAAATGACTTGCTACAAATCTGGGTTTCAAGGACTACGATTTTGATGATATCAACCATTTCTATTTCTAGTTGATTGTCTAATCTTTCAGGTCTACAGGATCTATTACAAGTTCAAGCCAGCCTAAGATTGAGTCAGTCTATTTTGTAATTCAGGTCAAATATACTATTTTAATCTTTATTGAGTCAAATGTAATATAAAGGATCCCCTAGCTAACCTTGCACATACACATTCAGGGGGAGAGTTTTAGTGAATTAGAGTTTATGTTCATTTTTTTTGTTCAGATCATCCTGGATGATATTCAGATCATCCTGGATGATCCAGTGAAAATAGAAACCCTAATTAGGGCAACCAAGTTAAGTCGGTCTGATTAAACAGATCGTCTTGGATGATCTTTGTATCGTACAGGTGATAGGTTTAAATCTAAAATTCTCAGCCGCCAAATTAAGTTAGGCAAGTTTTTATTTTTAGAGATTTGGTCTGATCATCCCAGATGATACATGAATCGTCTTGGACGATCCATTACAATCATGCCTAAATTAGTTTGTTGATTAATGAAAGTAATTAATGTTTAATTGATTCAATCATATCATCCTGGAAGATCACAAGATCATACGGAATGATATGTTAAAAATCCTGATCGTCTAATGCCTATCACCTGTATGTCCAGAGCTATGTGTAGGATGATTTTGTCATTTTTGAACAAATCGTATAGGATGATAAACATATTATTTAGGATGATCAAGCCATTTTAAAACCGTCCAGCATGTTCTGACCTGTACGTCTAGAGCTGTGTGCAGGACGATTGTGTCATTTTTGAACTAATCATACATGACCATAGGTGTATCGTCCTGGACGATCAAGTCATTTTGAGATCGTCTAGACAAGTTCCCCTGGATGACCAGAGCTATCTTTTGGATGAAATTCCTAATTTACACTAATCATCTCGGACGATCGCAAAATTGTACGGGATGATCAGTACAAATTTTTCTTCTAATTGTCCAGAGAAACCAGATCGTCCAGGCTGAAATATAAGATTTTACACTGATCGTACAAGAAGATCCTGTGATCATCCTAGATGATCTTTGATGACCAGTTGAGATTTAAGGAAATTTTTGAGCCCTCCTATTTAAGATCTTTTTCTTCTAATAAGAAAAATCTTTTGCCACTTTCCTTTCCAGAGAAAACCTTGAGAGAGAGAGAGAGAGAGAGAGAGAGAGAGAGAGGATCTTGTGAGGGAAATTTTATGAGGGATTCACAAAGGTTGCTCCAAGAAAGGATCTGAGTCGTCTTCTCCATTTGTCGTCCCTTATCTTATCGGTGTCTCTGTGGGAGTACAATTTACAAGAAGATCTGGGTTCCCTGCCTGCTTATGGAGGAAGCTAAAGGAGTCCAGGTTCTCTGCCTGCTTCAGGAGGAAGCGAAAGGAGTCTAGGTTCTCTGCCTGCTTTAGGAGGAAGCGAAAGGAGATCAGGTTCTCTACCTCACCGGGTTGGTGAAAAGGAGTTTTTGTACAGGCTTCTCTGCCTTACTGTGGGAGCAGAAGGAGAGTCACTTAGTGTTAGTGCAATACCCAGAGGGGAGGCTCCGGGGAGTGGACGTAGGTCAAGTTGACTGAACCACTATAAAATCTGGTGTGTTCTTTCTGATTATTTTCTATATTTACTTTTCTATTGATGATTATGTGATTGTGATTATTATTTTATTATCATTGAATATCTGCACATCATCACATATTGTAAAAGTTTTAAAACATTCAAAAAGATTTTCTAAATAATTATTTTGCTCTCAAATTTTTAAAACTACCAATTCAACCCCCTCTTGGTTAGCCTCGGGACTAGTTCATAAGGGCTTAACATCCCTATCGAGCTTTCATGACTAATAATTTATAATAAGAGAGTTGACATACCTCATCTTGATATGATCGATCAAGGTTATCATTAGTCATAAGACACAAATTTATTACCTCCTTCTCTGCTTCTTCTTCTAATAATTCTGAAGCAGAGTCAGCCCAAAGCTTTTTTTGTTTTTAGTTTGCCCTTCTAATTCTTTGACTTCTCTTCACCCTTCTCATTGGTTGGGTGAGTCTTGAGGTTCGAGCAATCAGCTCGGAGATGACCTGGTTTCCTGCACTCAAAGAAAATTGTGTCAGATATAACTTTAGTATTCTTTGAGCTTTTACCTTTGTTCCAGTTATTTTGATGACGCCGTTGCTTTCTTTTTAGAAAATTCTTGAACTTATGAGTCATCAAGGCTTTGTCATCATCTTCCTCCACTGAAGAACTGTCACTTTCTAAATTGTTCACTTTCAGAGCAGCAGTTCGCTCCTTCTTCTTTTCTCCTGCATCACTTTGCCTTTTACTCACTGCTTGCTCTTAGGCAATGAGCAACCAAAGAAAATTATCAATTGAATAAACATTTAAATCTTTAGACTCAATTATTATAATTATTTTTGCATCGTAAGAGCTAGAAAAACATCTCAAAATTTTATTAACTTTTTCAGAATTAGATAACTATCTTCCTAAAGCATGCAAGGATGCCACTATCTATGTGAATCTTGTATATATTTTAGATACAATCTCGCTAGTTTTCAGGCAAAATAGTTCATAATCATGTAGTCGTATGTTTAGCCTAGACTGTTTAACTTCACTGGTTCCTTTGTATGTGATACATAATCTATCCCAGATCTCCTTACCAGTACTACGAGTAGACACGCGCATATAATCTTTTTATTTCAATAAACAAAAGAAAAAAATTCGAGCATTTTGTATTTAATTATGCGAGTTCCCTATCCTCATTACTCCATTCATTAAATTATAAAAAAGTTTTAATACCATAAATGAGATGAAAAGTTGCAGAGTAACATTCTTGAACCAACATCCACATGCGATAGACTATATATTGTAAAAATGTAGACATGCGAATTTTTTAAAAGTCAAATATTATATTGTCAAACAAGGGTAGATGGGTTATTAATAACCCTCTGTAGTGTTATGGTTACCTAATAGTGCCATGGATCATATATTTTAGGTTTTCTAAAACATTATTTAAAACCCACTCTGATACCTCTTGAAAGTACGAGATGCACCAAGAGGGGGTGGGGGGGGTGATTTGGTATTTTAAAAAAAATCCTAAACATGAGTTCTAATTTTTAAAGGATTTTTTAGATTTTTTAAAATAAAACTTAACTAGTCAAATGCGGAAGCTAATGATTCGTACACAATTATAATAGTGGTGAAACAATTTTAAATCTCACAATGAAAAGCTAAAACCAGATTTTTCACCAAGTAGTTAACACTGAAAACAAATACATGGAAAGTAAAAATGTGAAAAATGAAAAAGTACACCAAAAATTTTTATATTGGTTCGGTCACTTGACATACATCCACTCCTCGAAGTCCTCCACTCCGAGAGTTGCACTACTAAAAGTTGACTCTCCTTCTACTCCCACAGCATGGTGGAGAAGCCTTTTATAAAACTCGCTTCACCTTCCCCGTGTGGCGGAGTACCCAATGCTATGTCACCCTCCTGGTGATGGCAGCGAACCTTCTCCTTGTTCTCCCTACTAGAAAAGGCAGAGAACCTCGAGGACATTGACCTTGAAGCCTCTCTCCCTAGAGAGCTCCCACAAGACTCACTAAGGTCACAGGAGGAGGAACAAGTGTGCAGCTAGCTCAGAGTAACCGTGTGATCTCCTCACACTCCTTCTCCCTCACGCTCAATCTCACCTTCTACTTCCTCTCATAAGCCCTGGATCTCCTCAAAAGCTCCCTCTCAAGAGTTCCATCAGTTGTTACACTCTTCTTCTTCACACAACAATCACAACAACAACAACCCTCTGAATAAGAAGAACTTCTTTTTAAATTAAGCTAGTATAGTTAAAGATTTTTCGAACTTGGATAGAGATCACATGTCCCTGCTTGATGAATATGATGCATTAAATAAGAAGCATATTGAGTTAACTACTGCACACGATACCTTAAAATCATCACATGTTGAACTAGAGAATGCATTTAAGGAACTAGAAGAACTTGTAGATGAACTAGATAGAAGTGAGCATACATTGAGATTTGAAATTGCAAGTCTTAACCAAGAAAATAAATTTCTAAATAAAAAACTTCAAGCATTTGAAAATAATAAAACACCTCCCACGTTTGCTGATTTTTATCAGCCTCCATCATGTGAACCATCTCATTCAAAACCAGCACAGCATGCATCATCCAAACCCAGAAATAGGCACTACCACCCCCATAGATTAGTGAACCCATTTCCCAGTTTTAGGTGTTATTCTTGTGGCATGCTAGGTCACATAGCCCGCACGTGCACGATTCACTATAGGACACATCTAGTGTGGGGACCTAAGCTGCATTCATCACAGCAAAACATGCATACATTTCATCCATATAAGCATAAGGTGGAACCCAAGCTCACTTGATTACCAAAACTAACCTGTGATTGAAATTGTAGGGATGCTCTCCCAAAAGACCTAGTGAGAGCATGTGGTACCTGGACAGTGGCTACTCGAGACACATGACTGGAGACATGAAGCAGTTTGTGACAGCGGAGGCTAAGTCAGGAGGCAAGGTGATTTTGGGAGATAATACCACCAGAAAAGTGGTGGGCTCAGGTATCATTAGAAACTCTAAGAATTTGATAATTGAAAATGTACTTTTAGTTGATGATTTAAAGCATAATCTTTTAAGTATTAGTCAACTATGTGGCAAGGGATTTGACATTAAGTTTCTTTCTAACAAATGCATGATTAGCTTAAATGGTACACTTGTGTTAGAAGGAAAACACATAAATAATGTCTATATGTTAGACTTAAACTGCATTGAAAACTCAAACTCTTTGTGTCTGAAAATAATAGCTGATGACTCGTGGCTATGGCATAGGAGACTGTGCCATGCTAGCATGAAAACACTTGGGAATATCACTCAGAAAGACCTAGTTAGAGGCATACCTAAGTTAGACTTTAAAAAGGACCATCTATGTGATGCCTGCCAACTAGGAAAATAAGTGAAATCATCATTTCATTCAATTAAGGATATCAGCACCACTAGGCCACTAGAAATTCTACACATGGACCTATTTGGACCTGTTAGTATCGCTAGCCTAGGAGGAAAATCTTATGGATTTGTGATAGTGGATGACTACTCTAGGTTTACATGGGTAAAATTCTTAGCACATAAGAGTGAGTCATTTGAAGAGTTTAGAACTTTCTCTACTTGGATTCAAAGAAAATTAGGATGTGAAATTACGACAATCCATAGTGATCACGGTGGAAAATTTGAGAATGGTAAGTTTGAATAATTTTGTCAAGAGATAGGAATAGAACATAATTTCTCTGCCTCTAGGACTCCTCAGCAAAATTGAATAGCAAAAAGAAAGAATAAAACTTTAGTTGAAGCTGCTAGGGCAATGTTAGCTGAATACACACTTCCTAGATATTTTTGGGCAGAAGCAGTGAATACTGCTTGCTATATCCTAAATAGGGTAAATGTTAGATCCAAACTTAATAAGACACCCTATGAGTTGCTTAAGGGTAGGACACCCAATCTTTCCCACTTACATGTTTTTGGTTGTAAATGTTTCATCTTAATCAATGGCAAGTCACGCTTAGGAAAGTTCGATCCTAAATCTAATGAAGGGGATTTCTTATGCTACTCATCTGTAGGTAAAGCCTATATAATCTTTAATAAAAGGACCCTGGTAGTAGAAGATTCTACCCATGTGGTATTTGATGAATCCAATAAGATCTCTGAATCTAATCATGAAGAAGAAGAAGTTGAGATTATTCACGGAGTAGAAACCATTGCCATAGAGACTAGAGCAGAACCTCAGGAGCAATTGCCTAGAGATTGGAAATATTCTTCTAGTCATCCTAAAGAACTGATCTTAGGAGACCCATCAGAAGGTGTAAAAACTAGGCATGGACTTAGGAAAGAGGTTTGTCATTCTGCATTTATATCTATGATTGAACCCACAAATATAGATCAAGCCTTAGGAGATGAATTCTGGATCCTAGCAATACAAGAAGAGTTGACCAATTCGTTAGGAATGATGTATGGGAATTAGTCAAGAGACCTAAAGAACAAAGTGTGGTTGGAACAAAGTGGGTCTTTAAAAATAAGATGAATGACTTTGGCATAGTAGTGAGAATTATGGCTAGATTAGTAGAAAAGGGTTACAACCAAATTGAGGAAACCTTTGTACCTGTGGCTAGACTAGAAGCCATTAGAGTACTCTTAGCTTTTGCTTGCTTCAAGGGGTTCAAATTATATCAAATGGATGTTAAGAGTGCTTTGCTAAATGGGATAATCAAAGAGGATGTCTATGTTGAATAACCCCTAGGATTTGAAAACTCACAATTTCCAAATCATGTGTTTAAGTTGAAAAAGGCACTATATGGACTAAAGCAAGCACCAAGAGCCTGGTATGAAAGACTTAGTACATTTTTACTAGATAGAGGTTTTGTTAAGGGTAGTGTGGACACCACCTTATTCTTGAAAAAGGTAGGAGATGAGATACTCATTATTCAGATCTATATCGATGACATCTTATTCGGATCTTCAGAGCAAATCTTATGTGATGAATTTTCAAAAATAATGAGTGATGGGTTTGAAATGTGTATGATGGGAGAACTTAATTACTTCTTTGGGTTTAGTGTAAGAGAGATGGAAGGTGGAACGTTCCTTAGCCAATCTAAGTACATCAAAGATATTCTTAAAAAGTATGAAATGGAAAATACTAAGGCCGTGAATACTCCCATGAGCTCTAACATTCAATTAGATAAAGATTCAAATGGGAAGTTAGTAGATCAGAAGAAGTATAGGGGAATAATTGGATCACTTCTCTACTTAACTGCTAGTAGACCGGATATAATGTTTTGTGTTTGTCTCTATGCTCGATTTCAAACAGATCCAAAAGAATCTCACATGACTGCTGTCAAAAGAATTCTTAGATATCTACTAGGCACCCCAAACTTAGGAATTTGGTATCCTAGACACAACACCGTGTTTGAAATCTTAGGGTACTCATATTCAAATTTTGCAGGATGTAGGGTAGATAGAAAAAGCACCTCTGGTACATGTCAATTCATTGGACAATCATTAGTTTCTTGGTCCAGTAGAAAATAAAATTTGATAACCCTTTCAACAGCTGAAGCAGAATACATAGCGGTAGGAAGCTGTGTTGCACAAGTCCTTTAGTTAAAACAACAACTTTTAGATCTTGGACTAAAAGTAGGAACCATCGCAATATTGTGTGACAACACTAGTTCAATTTGCATATCTAAAAATCTAATTCAGCACTCACGAACAAAGCATATAGACATTAGACATCACTTCATAAGAGATCATGTAGCCAAAGGAGATATTGAACTGCACCACAATGCTACTGGAGATTAATTGGCTTACATTTTATAAAACTGTTAGCTTATGACACCTTTAGTACCTTGAGAATAAAATTAGGTGTCATACACATTCAAGCTTAAAAGAAAAAAAATAAAATAAAAAAATATGTTTGTGTGTTTAGTTTTTTTTTATTAAAAAAAAAGCCAGTACGAAAATAATTGCCATTCGTACTGTAGGAATACCTGTTCGTACTGTACAATCAATTTTGTCAAAAGTCATTCAGACGACTTCTCAGGACGAACGCCTCTCACTAACATTCATCTAGTACAATTCTGATCGTACTGTACGATTTAACTTTCTTTTTCTGAAAGGTTGTCTAGAAGAAATAACTGTACATATCGTACTGTACAATACTTCAAAAATTTTATAAATTGGAGGCCTTCTCTGGTTATGCTCACTCAATCCCCTTCAAATTCCTTAATCTCTTCATCTACTTCCTCATCAATGTCTGGTGGAACCAAGCGAGGCCGAATAATTATGGGGAGCTCTTCCTCCTCTCGGCGGTTCGACGACCGCTTTCTCTCTGCTGCTGACGAGAAAGCGTACAACAAATTAAAAGAAGCCAAAATCACCCCGTCTCGCATGTTAAATCAAGCAGCTCTGAACTTCGAGGTGATGAATCTTTTCTCCTCCACCACTCTTCAATTTTTGTTGACTCTCGTGTTTCCCTTCCACTCCGAACTTCTTTTTAATTTCTTGCAAATCTAAAAATTGACCTAGAGTGTACCACCTTTACCTCCTATGTCTGCAAACAACATGTCATTATCACTGTAAACAACATTTTTGAACACATTGGCCTATCCACTTAAATCTATGCTCATAAATGATTATGATTGGACCTCAGTTAACATGACACTTTGAAAGATACCATCAAATCAACACCTGCCCCATTTCAAAACCCTAAATCAAAATGCACATGTTACCAGCATGTTCTTCGCACATCCATTATACCCAAAGCTGGAGACCGCATACACATTACCCCACTTCTATCTGTGGTCATTTGCTTAATAATGTCGGCCACCAAATTCAATGAAGCCCAAATGATCTTTGATTATATTCATACATTATCTGCTTCTCAATATCCTAGTGCCCAATGAAAATTAAATCTTGCTTTAGTACATGTCATAGGCTACATCCTAGATGCAAAATATCAACTTTATTATCCTCTACCTCCAGATCATCTTCATATCTTCTATTCAGATGCCTCTTTTCGTATCCTATTCCATCAGGGGGCCACTCACGCTGCTCCCAATTTTGAGTAAGAAGAGGTTGCTGCTCCTGCCAATGCACCTCCACTACCACCAATACACTGCCTGGACCTTCCTATCCTGCCTACCCTCATGATGACATTATTCAATGCCTTGATCTATTAGAAACTAGGCGGGATTCCCACATTACTCAACAACATCAACAGCATGAAAGTGATATGAAATGGTTTGGGCAAGGCTTCACCTCCATCGATCACCAGTTCGCGTCCCTCCATCAGTACTTTCAAGTGGTTCCACGACCTCCACCACCACCTCTGCATCAGGATCCCAAATTTTGAATATTTTAGTTTGCTTGTAATATATTTTCTTTGATTAGTTACATGTCTTTGTAGTTTCTTTTTGTTCTTGTTTGTACTTGTTGTTCTTCCCTTTTTAGTGCTATTAAAAGGGGGAGATGTTTCTGTGTTATTCTGTCCTTAATATTAATGATATATATTGTTTATATATTGCTCTTGTTATATTTACTCTGTTGTTATAAATAACAAATTAAATTTTTTTTTCTCTCGTCCTATTTTAAAATAAATTATCCTTCTGAGGGGGAGCTAAGGAAGACATAACAATTATGGCTATCAATAAATATTATTTGACACCATCAAAAATGGGGAGATTGTTGAAATCCAGGATCCCGAGCACTTAATTTTGATGGTGATAACTAGTACTTACTGAATTGATATGGACTTCCTTTAAGAGTATAAATGTTTATCTTTGTCTATGAGCACTAATATTTCAGGTCAGATACACACTACTCAAGATTGCTGGAGACTCAAACTGGGTAGAATAGGGTAATCAAAAATCTATATTTTTATTTTCTTTATTTTTATTTTCTTGAGTCTGCCACAAAAACATGTATGTAAAAGGAGCAACCATGCACACACACAGAGGGAGATTTTTTTTAAGTCAAAATTTTTAAAAAAAAAGATCGTACTGTATGATTTTTAATCGTACTATACGATGGGTAATTAATACTCAGGCTAACGGGTAATTTTGATTGAATAGTTCTATGAACTAATCGTATGGTACGATTGTCATCATACTGTACGATAAGCTTCAATTGAAAAACCCTAACCGTCAGAATAAGTTTGGTAAGTTTATAATTTTGATTTTCTGAACTATTCATACTATACGATCTAGATCGTACTGTATGATTATTTGAATACTTACCAAAATTATCTCCTGTAATCAGGAAATAAAACTTTGGTTTCTTAATTAAATTAGATCATACTATATGATGTTATATCATATCGTACGATAGTCAGAGATGATTTCATTCGTCCCTTTGATCGTACCAGATGAAACCAAAGTTTTTTATTCTATTCATTCTGGATGATATTCATATCGTACTAGATGATGTCCTGAAAATGAACTAATCGTACTGTATGAATAGTGCAGTGCTGGACGATAGTCAGAGATGAATTTGCTCGTCCCAAAGATCATCCCACAGATCATCCTGTACGAATAGTTGAAAATAACATGATCATCCTGTACGATATACCGATCGTACAGTATGATATTTATAGAATTCAAGAACTGTTTGTTTGTGCTCGTACTGGATGAAGCTGTCTTTGAACTGATTGTACTGTACGATGTTATATCGTACTGTACGAATAGAGATGAAAAAGTTAAAATTTTTAGGGTTTTTTGAAGCCTGATTTAAAAATAACTTCAATTTTTCAATTGGGAGTTGTTGGTCTGTCTTGTTGCTGTGAGAGGCATTGAGAGAGGAAGGGACTCTTGAGAGAGAAGTTTTCCTTGGAGAGATCCAGGGCTTGTGAGAGGAAAGTGAAGGTGAGCTTGAGCGTGAGGGAGAAGGAGTGTGAGGGGATCACACGGTGGCTCCAAGCTAGCTGCATGCTTTGCTCCTCTTGTAGCTTTGGGGAGTCTTGGGAAAGTTCTCTAGGGAAGAGAGGCTTCAAGATCAACATCATCAAGGTACTCTGCCATCTCCAGGAGGGAGAAAAAGGAGAAGGTCCACTGCCGTCAACAGGAGGGTGACATAGCGCTTGGTATTCCGCCACACCAGGGAAGGTGAAAGTGAGTCTTGTAAAGGCTTCTCTGCCTTACTGTGGGAGTAAAAGGAGATACACCTTTTAGTAGTACAAATCCCAGAGTGGAGGACTCCGGGGAGTGGACGTAGGTCAAGTGACCGAACCACTATAAAAATCTCTGGTGTGCTTTTTCCATTTTTCCGCTCTTTACTTTTCATGCATTTTATTTACAGTTTTAATTACTTGGTAAAAAATTTTTATCTTGATCTTGTATTGTTAAATTTGCAAATTATGTCACCAATATCATTGTTGTGAACGAACTACTAGCTTCCACATTCAAATTATTAAGTTGCTATTTTAAAAATACAAAAGAATTAGAACTCCTGTTTAGGTTTAAATTTTTAAAATACAAATTCACTCCCCCTCTTGGCGCATCTCGTACTTTCAATAATTTAATACTCAAACTTTTTATAAACAATCCCTTTCATATCTTTTAAGAAATCCTTTTTATTTTGCTTGAAATTATCCTTACACATTTGGTATACTCTTTTCAAAAGTTCTTGAATTTCCTTTTTCTCTAATTATTAAACTTTATTCTTTGATTATCAAAAGACCGAGGAGGTGTGTAAGCTATTAAATTCACATCCTTCTCTCCTTAAGTAGAGGAGAGAGGATGGAACCTACTACAACCAAAGAGTACAGAGGTAGATGGAATTTTAAACTCACGTGCCTCTATAGATATAGCCAAGTCCAAGTAATCAGCCAATATCTTTCTTTCTACATTCATTACCTTAAATGATGATTCTTATTCATTCTCTAGGGTTTTTCCATAAAAGCTTATGTAACAATAGAAGATTAGTTGATGTTAAACATGTTAGGGGCCATCAGTGAAATAAATAAGTTATAAATAATAACATACTTTAGTTTCTTATCTTAATTAATAAGTTTTGAGATCCCAATCCAAGCAGTTACTGAGGGCCTAAGGGTGCAAGGGTAGCATGAGACTCAATTCTTATAATAAACTCCAAAATAAAATTTTTGTTTTTGATTTCAATAGGATAAATGGAAATTAGATAGGTTTTAAATAATTATAACCGAATTCTTGAAGCCAGATCCAAACTTAATGATACTCCCATCAGCTAGCTGAGATTGGTTATGGGATATATTCAAGTTATTAGTGAAGCTAAAGATGAGTTTTCCAATAATTTTAATAAAATTTATGACTACTCTATATTAGCTTTCTAAATTTATAATGTAAAATAAAGATATTTTAATTATGAAAATTTAAACTTACTAAAATAATTTGAGTTTTTTTTTATATTTAATGTTACAAAAAGATATAACTACATCATGTTTAACATTAAGAATTATTTGAATTTTTAGATTTTAAAAGAATATTGTACCATATTCGTACAAGCATACCAAGCTAATAAAAGATGTAACTAAAATATACAAGTAAGAAAAGAAAAAATTTTGGTAAGAGAGATTTGATTTTGATTTTTAAAGACTTAATAATTGATATCCTTGTTCAGGCATATATATCATGTTATAAGGAAATTTAATTATGATACGTTCATTAAGACTTGGTTAGAGGAAGAATTTGTTAGAAAGTGATTTCAAATTTGATACTTGTCCTATTGCATTTATGAAGTTGCAGGAGTGTACAACTATAATATGTTGACAAGGATAAGCAAGAATTTTGATTTATGGATATTTTTAATTTTTGGATTGAGCCGCACTATAAATATTATGTTGCAATCTTATGTAACTACAATGTGTTAGCCAAGGCATGGGAGGATGTTTGTTATGTAATTTTTTTAATTTGATGCTAAGATATTTATTAAGGATTTTGATTAAAAAAAATGAAGGAACTTTCAACAATCATCTATGATATTTAGTTTTAAATTGATGATAATTTTTGATGTAACAAAATTTCATTTATTTTATTTAAGAAACACTCCCACCACACGAATCGTGATGGAGGGCTTTGAATAAGATGTTTACTACACTTACCCATCAAAGAAATGTGTAAGGTGGTCGACCAATGGAAAGTAGTTTAGCCCTATATGAGGTGCAAACGTACTACTGATGCATAAAATATCCTCCTCTCACCATTATTGTTTAACTTGGTGAGAAAGTTTACCTTACGTCTATCCAATCTTGATACTATCTATACTTTTTTGTCAACCTTAAACTATATGGATCCTTTTCAATTAGTCATTTGGATTCAAGGCTTGTGGCTTTTTAGTTAACAAACAATCTCAATTATAGCCAAAATTTATCTAGTACATCTTATTATATTAATGCATGTTAGATGAGGATCTTAAAATGGACTTCATTTTTTGACATCAAAGAAGAATCTCCAATATTTCCCGCTTGGATTTCATTCCCGAGTTTGCATCTACATATGTTTAATTCACAAACTATACATGTTTTTTATTCAATTTTTGGGAGACCTTTTTAGATGGATCAAGCAATAGAAGCTTGATCTCGACCTTCTGTTACTAGTGTCATGGTTGAGTTGGATATTACAAAAAAATCCTAATAGATTTGGGTTTGACCTAAAAATATGGGTTATTTGCAAAAAGTCAAATTTTAAAACATCCTCTCTTTCATAATTACTATAAAAAACATGGTTATGCAATTTTAGATTGTTTAATTTATTTACCCTCATCTTCTATAATAGAAATTGCATCCTAGGGAGGTTTGTGAGCCTATTTTAATACCAAGATATGCAGTCTATGAATCTTGATAAAGGTGTCCTGGCCACTACTAATGGGGATTTGCTGAATGGCTTATAGGATGTGTCAAATTAACCTTCAAATGCAAAATATTTTGGAGGTTCCTGTTAGAATGGAAGGTAACTCTCCTCTTAATGATACGGCTAGGAATTCTTATTTATCTCTTTCTCAAATGCCTTGAGGTTTAAATCAAAATATTGCTAGTTTACAAAATGTTAATTTGATTTCTTACAAAAATGCTGATGATGGAAATATTGTTTCTAATTCTGTGAATCTTATTGCTTTCTAGAAAAGATTTTGAATGATAATTCTGGGGTGGGATAAACTTTTGAGATAAATAATGAGGACCATACTGTTAGTGATACTATGGAGGAAGGAGAATTTGGTAAAATATTGATACATGCAATACTATGATGTCTACTGCTAATGATCTCTCTATTTATATAGCGGCTTCTTCTTCTATTGCAAAAAAAAAATTATGGGGAGTTGTTGGTTCAAAATGATGGTTTTACTAAAGTTTCTAAAAAGATATTTAAAGCTTTTAAAAACATGTCTCTTCAATCCCCTATGAATACTAGATCTTAAAATACTCAAATATCTTCTAATGTTTAAGTCTCTGTTGGGAATGTGAGGGGTATGGTTGCTCCTCCGCTAGATTTAGGATTAAAAATATTTATAGGATTCATAATATTGAGGTTTTAGTTCTTCTTGCTAAACTTATGTCTACAACTAGATTTCGGGGGGAGGGGTTCTGAAGCAGAAGAAGATTCTGAAGCAGAAGAGAACTAGTTCATTTGAAGGTGATTCTGAAGGCTATTTTGGCAGATCCTTGGTTGGTGGTGGTTCTCTTTCGGCCCATTGTAGCCGACGATGGATCTTGGTGTGGATTTCATGTTGGGTTTAGATTTGTTTTTTTGTGTGGTATCTTGTGTTTGGATTTCATTAGATCCTTCGTTGTTCTATTTTTGGTTTTTGGATCGATTAAGCTGTTGTTGTGTGATCGATGGTTGTTCAAGAAAATTTTGTGTGAGTTGTTGCCTTGTAATGGTTGATCATTATTTTTTGAAGATTTATTTGTGAAATGGGTGTTGATCCTCACTCTTCGATTAAGAACATTTTTTATTTAAATCTAGAGCGTTTCTTATGGGTTCTTGAAGAATCTTGGAGCAGTTTATTCTACTCCAAGAAGGTTTAGATTTGAGGCTCATTCTTTTGTTCTGATTTTGGATCTCTCATTTGTGGCTGAAGAAGGGAAAGTTGTGGAAATTTCGTTTGGGAAGTTTAGTATAAGGGTTGCGATTGATGAATTTGGTTCTGATTTCTTTAATATGGTAAATGGCTATTTTTTATATGGAAGTATGATCATTGTGTTGATGTTTCTCCTATTGGAGGTGTTGTTATGGTGATTTCTTCTACTTTTAAGGGAGTAGAAGTTCAGTTTCTTGCAGTTTCTTCTCTGAATGCCGCGTTTATTGCAGTTTTTTTGTTGTCTTTGATTGGAGCATCAATGGAAGATAGTATGGGCCTTGCTAGATGTTTTGATGATGATTTGAAGTGGGATACCGTCCAATTTAAGCTTATGGCTATTATGGTTTTGTTCTTTGATGTTCTAGGATTGTGTGTTGAAAGATTGAAGCTTATGGAAGCACCCGTTGTTCCTGTAGGAGGTGTTGTTGTTGTGATTTTTTCCACTTTTAAGGAAATAGAGGTTCTGATTCTTGCGGATTCATTTTTGAGGATAAGTGGTAATGGCATGATAGGGGGAACTATCCTGTTGGTCAGGTTGTTTTCTTTGATGAAGAGTTTCATTTGGTTTGGATCTTGGAGGAATGAGGTGGTTTTTTGGCTACTTGGTTCTAAGGATTTCAGCTTTTCTTATTTGTATCAGGAAATCAGATTAATGGAATTTAGGATTCTTCTTATTTTCACTTTTTACCTAATTGGGAATTCTGGGATACTAATCAACCTTTTTGGTTGTTTAATATTTGGTGTACCCATCACCCCAGTTTGTTCAAAGTGAGGAGAAATGTATCTTATTTCCATTATAATAATTTCTATATTGCAAATATTTTTTTTCTTGTATATTGTTTGCTTTTCAATAAGGCTTCCTTTCAAATGTTATGAAAGGATTGCTTATTAGTTTTATTTCCTTTTTAGTTTGTAATAGCTTTTTTTCCTAGTCTTTTTGCAATTTGCATTCCTTCAAAAAAAAAAAACTAGATTTTTGGGTCTTAAATTTTGGTATGGCAACTGTTCTAATAAAATTTGAGTTTTCTGGAGTACACCTATTAAAATTGTTATCGACTGTAATTTTTAGCACTCTCTTCATTTATAAATTGAAATGTTTAATTTTAAGTGTTGTTCATCCTCTGTGTATGCTTCCTTGAAGAGATTTACTAGAAGGATACTTTGGGAACAGCTTTCCAATTTCTCATCTCTTGTGGATTTACCATGGCCTATTGGTGGGGATTTCAATACCATTTCTTCTTCTACTAAGAGAATTGGAGGTGCCATTCCTAATTCTCTCTCCATGGAAGAATTTAACTACATGATTTTATATTGCAATCTTGTGGACATTGATTTTTTCTAGTAGTTATTTTTCTTTTAGCCGTGGGAATATTTAGCAAAGACTTGATTGTGTTCTTTTTAATAATCAGTATATTTCTAATTTTCCCTACATTCACATGGAACATCTTAGCAAAACTCTCTCTGATCACTCCCCTCTTTGACTGGGTATTAAGATTCATGATATTCATCCTCCTTCCGTACTTAGTTTTCAAAATATGAGGTTTTAAATCAAAGATTTCTTAGTATGGTTCATGATAATTGGAATGCTTCTCTTAATCATGATTATTCTTATGTTAGGATGGTTAGGCTTTGCCTTAAGATTAAAAGAGTATAATTTAAAATTAATCGGTGGAACAAAAAAGTTTTCAAAAAATATTTTCACTAATATTATAACTGTAGACAATAAGGTTATGCTTTTGAAGAATATTTATATGAACGAGTCTAATGATAATAATATGAATCTTTTAAAAGAAACTAAGAACCTTCTGAACATCATACACTCCCAAGAGGAAATATATTTGAAACAAAAAGAAGCTATCAAACATTTAAGCGAGGGTGACAAGAATACTAAATATTTCCATGCCACTATTAACAAGAAAAAAAATGTTTGAATTATATTCATAAAATTTCTCTTCAAAATGGTACTATTTATGATACGTTGGATCTTATTATTTCCTATGGGATTAACCTTTTTAAAAATCTTTTCAATAAAAACTTCACTCCTAAGCCTATCACCCTAGCTTGTCTCATTTCCCACTTTTGAGGTGGAGAATGCATTTCTTTTAAAGCCCCCCTTTTTAAAGATATTCATTACACTAGTTTTGGTATGAATCTAGATTCAGTGGCAGGGCTAGGTGGGTTTACTACGTTTTTTTAGAGCCTAGGATATTATTAAGGAGGACTTGGTTGTTGATGTTTTGGATTTCTTTGGTGGTAATCCTTTGCTAAAATACTTTTCTTCTGACTCCATTATGCTTATCTTGGTTGATGATGTTTTGGATTTCTTTGGTGGTAATCCTTTGCTAAAATACTTTTCTTCTGACTCCATTATGCTTATCCTTAAGGGAAGTGTTTTCAATAACTGGGTGGATTTTAATCCTATCACCCTTTATACTTATTTCAATAGAAGTATATCAATGCTCATCATGGGTAGGCTGGCTATATCACTCCCTAAGATTATTTCTCCTTTTCAAACTAGTTTTGTGAAATGGAGAGCTATCTCTGATAATATGCTTCTTGCTCAAGAATTAATTCATGAGTTCAATACTATAGTGAAGTGTGGAAACATCATTTTTAAGCTTGATATTTCCAAAACATATTGTAATGTTTGTTGGGAATTTCTTTATAATATCATATGTTCTTATGGGTTTCATTCTGAGTTTTTACACTTACCAAAAATTACATTGAAAGCTGCTATTCTTCCATTATCATTAATGGTAAGAGTAATAGTTTTTTTAAAGCATATCAAGGACTTAGATAAGGGGATCCTTTTTCCCCAGTTCTTTTTATTATTATTATGGAATACTTGTCCAGAGGCCTTGATGATCTTTTTGGGAAGCATTAGACTATGTATTAATAATCCACTTTGGGTCTGCCCATTACCCATTTGAGCTTTGCTAATTTCTTTATAATATTTACTAATGGTCCTATCAAGATGGTTACTCTTCATATAAAATTTCTGCTTAATTTTGAGGAGAATTGTGGCTTATGCATTAACATCAATATAAGTTATTTTATTACTGATAAGAACATTAGATTCAATTGTATTAATGGTTTCAAAATTAAAACTAGGTTTTTTCATAGTAATCTTCTTATTAAATACCTTGGAATTCCTCTTTATAAAGGCAAAGACGGGTTGTTTATCTTTGATAGTGTTATTTCATTTATTCAGAAGAAGTTTTCCTTTTGGGAATTTAATTTTCTTTCTTTTTATTGTAGACTTGTCCTTATTAATTGTGTTTTATATTCTTTTCCTCTTTACATGCTCCAAACTATATATCCCATTAATATGATGCGTACTTATATTGAAAGAATTTTTAATAAGTTTTTTTGGGGCACTTCCCATAACAATTCTAAAATTCACTGAAAGTCTTGGAATAAATATTGTGGTATTTTGACCGAAGCTGGTTTGGATTGCTTGACTATGATTGATTTGGCTCATGCTTTTTCTATTAAACTTTTGTATGCTTTAAGGGCCATGCAAAGTCATTTGGCTAATTTTATGAACTGGAAGTATTGTTTGGGTAAATATCCTTCCACTTACTTTTTTAGAAGGGTTAATTCTATGGTTTGGAAAAGGCTTTGATATATTAAGTAGGAAGCAGAAAACCTAATTATTTGGGGTGTTAGGTCTTGAAATATTTTCTTTTGACAAGAACATTATATGAGTTCTTCTTCTTTCAACACTAAGTTTTATTCCCATTTAGCCTCAGTTGTTATAGTACATAATTTTTTTATGACAACTCTTGATATGTTCCTAAGCTTTTGGATAATATCCCTAGACCTTTAGTTAAGCAAATTTCTAAAATTCCTTCAAGGATAGATGATGAGGATTGCATTTTATTCAATATCTTTGTTTCTAGTAAGTTTCCTCTAAAAGATACTCAAAACCATTTTAGAACTAAAAAACCTATTTATACTATCTTTACCATGATTTCCCATAAGAGTATTCCATATACTAAAGTTATTTTCATTTGGAGAGCTTTGCATGTGGTCATCCTAACTGATGATAACTTAAAATCTAATGGCTTTTCTCTTCCTTCCAAATGTCATTGCTATTATCATTTGTAAACTATGAATCATGTGTTTATTACTTGCCCTATTGTAGTTAGAGTCTAGATTTACTTTGATGATGTTTTTAATACCAACCACTTTAAATGGGATTTTAATATTGCTTCAGTTTTTTAGATCCTTATTTTGTAATTCCAAAGGGCATATTGTGAATGTTTTTCATATTCTTTTTCTTTAATTTTTATGGTTAGACATAAATGATTTTATTCATAATAATCAAATAATGAACCCTTGTTTGAATTAAAAAGTGTTGTTTTGAAAAAGGTTAATTATCTTTGGGCAATTTAATTTCTTGAATTTTATTTTGAAATTGAATGCATCATTATGAATGATATATCATCTTATGAGATGAGCATATGATTCCCTAATGTGTTCAATTTATAGGATTAAAATTTCATCTTGATTATCGTAGTCAAATTTGAGTAAGAACTACATATGACCCCAGAGGGTCAAAATGATTATTCACTTAGGTATTTAACTATGATAATTTAGATAAATTATCATTAATTTTATAATCAAAGTTACAACAATAATTGATATATCTTGCTAAGGGAAAAAGAAATCAATCATTATTAATCATTTGAAAATGATGATAATGATCGTTAATTTTGACTTAAATTTTCATATATCTTCCTAAGGGAAAAAGAAATCAATCATTATTAATCATTTGAAAATAATGATAATGATCGTTGATTTTGACTTAAATTTTCTCAAAGATAATTAGTTAAGGTTTTAAAATTTTGATTTTAGAAATTGATCTGGGTTTCTAAGTCTCCTAGTAGCACCCACGCAGTTAATTACATCATAGGGAAACCAAAACTTTCTACGAATACTCTCGATTAAAATAGCGGTAGAAACTTTATTTTAAAATTTCAAAGTTTGATATCAAGGGAGGTGAGGATTAGAAATTCAATAGTGATTGGATCAAAGTGATCACTTATTTCTAGAGGTCAAAAGAAAGAAAGATAGGAGGTGCTTTAGAATTCTGAATCAATTCAGAAACACCTCAGTCTATCTTATGTGTTGGGTTTGAATTGGGTTTAAAAGAGATTTAAGTTTGAGTTGTCAATTTTACTAAAAATTTGGGATTTAATTCTTGAAGGATGACGTATTATAGCCTGAGCCCGCCTCAAAACCTAAGTCTAAATTGGGTACTGAAAACCAATAACCCGAACCTAGCTAATATACCTGAGGATCTAGAGTTACACTATCCTGCATTGGGGAGCCAGCTAACTACCTAAACACTTCAAAATCATGAGTCCAATCTTTTATGTGAGAGTGGCAGGGACATTATTTAGTTAGGTTTAAGGAGTTGGGTCCGACATCTAGAGCATATCCTAATATAGCCCCTTAAAATTTTAACTCGTTTTAATTTATTTCTAATACCAAGCATGCTAGTTGACTCAATGAATACTTAAATCAAATATGAAGTAATTTTCAAAGAAGGCTTGAAAATAGTTTTTTCCTAGAGATTACATAGATTTCTCTTGACAGATCTGTACCCTCATAGGCTAGGTGATCTGCCAAAACCCGCAAGCGGGTAGGTGCCTAACAAAAGAAAGAAAGTGCAACAAAATGAATTGTGAACTCTCTGTGATCTCGAGCTTACTTCTTAAAAGCATTAGAGTTTCTATATTATCTTAAAAAATTTAATTTAATTAAAGTATAAAAGGTTTTAGCAATCCCTTGCGAGCCACCAATCCGGTTCTAAGCAAAATTAAAGATCTACATGCAAAATCATCAAAAAATTACTAAAAGCATACAATCCTATATCACAATCAATACATCAATCATTTATTAAATTAATTAAACTAATATTCAAATTAAAAGCCCATGTGGTAAGTGCCACTTAATATTACAACCCAGGGTCTGCAGAAAGTAAAGTGGTTGGGTATCATTAACAATAGCCTGGATTCTACTCCTAAGACTAAAGTGAATTTAAGAATGGGATTCTTCTCGAACTTCACTTATTTGTCCTTATGTGGGTTCTTTGGATTCATCAGGTCTGGATATCCAAATGAAAAGAAACTTTCCCTCAAAAGGGGTGTTATCTTTTTCCTTTGGATATTTCAAAACTATCTTAACTTAGTCTTCCAAATGCAGGAGAACTCTCGTTTAAGGGATGTTCTCTTTTCTTTGGAATCTAAGTTGGATATTTATGTATCCCCTCTCAAATCTCACTTTGAATTACATTTCAGTAGGTTTGAATTACATTTGATGAAAATTGAAAATCTAGATTCGAACAACCTGTAGGGTTATCCTAAGTAGTTAATATTAAATCATTCCAAGTACTTGATATAATGAAATTTAAAATGCTCAAACCAGCCACATTCGACTATGCTCTTTTAATTTTTAAAGTGGGACGTAGTATTCTATAGCACCTGTAGAAATTTTATTAATTTAAATTTAATTTTACTCCCTTTTATTTTAATGCCCTATATGAGCATAGCCACCTACATAAGATTGTATCAGCATTTAAATTGCCCCTAACCTAAGATCAAGTACATAAACTACATCATAGAGTACATAAATTAAATAATTAATCGTATTAACATTAATAACCAACATACAGTGAAAGCTCAAAAATCCTACCTATCATTCTGACTTATCTTCTGGATGACCCAAACTATGTTATGGACAATTTAGTCAGTTTTGTACTAATCATACAAGACAATCAGTTGCGCCAAATTGGAAAATTAAGGTTTTTGAAGCCTATTATTTAAGCAAATTATTTTTACTTATAAAAAAAATCTTTTATTGTATTCCACTCCAAGAGAGCTTAGAGGAGAGGGATTGTTTGGGAAAGAGAGAGAGGATCTTATGAGGGGAAGTTTGTGAGGGGTTTTAGAAAGGTTTCTCCAAGCAAGGATTCAATCTTCATCTTCATTCCTCATCTTTGGTTCCATGGTGGCTCTAGGGAGACGATCATCAGCATCAGATCTAGGTTCTCTACCTGCTTTAGCAGGAAGCAAAAGGATTATGGGTTCTCTGCCTGCTTCAGGAGGAAGCAAAAGGATTCTGGGTTCTCTTCCTACTTCAGGAGGAAACAAAAGAATTCTAGGTTCTTTGCCTGCTTTAAGAGGAAGCAAAAGGAGTCAAGGTTCTCTGCCTCATCGGTGTCGATAGAAAGATTTTGTAAGGGCTTCTCCAACTTACTGTGGGAGTAGAAGGAGAGTCACTAGAGTTTAGTACAATACCTGGAGGGGAGGCTCCGGGGAGTGGACGAAGGTTAAGTTGACTGAACCACTATAAATTTTGTATCCTCTTTTCATTTATTTTTTTTTGCATTTTAATTTTTGCATAGTTCTGTGATCTGATATGTGGTTAAAAATCTGATTTTGGTTATCTGCTTCTGCTTACATGATTTGCATTTTAAATATTCAAAAAGATTAAAATAATTTTCATTTTGTGTAAGAATTTTAAAATACCAATTCACCCTCCCCCCCCCCATCTTAGTTAGCCTTGGGACTAGTTCATAAGGGCTTAACAACCCTGATGAACTTTCATGTTGAAGGCCATTGAAAGATTAAATTAAATGTTAAGTATTAGTGTGGTGGAGTTTAACTTAAGATAGGTTTTAAAGTTTAATTAATTGAATAAGTTTAATTAAAGAAAGATTAAAAATTAATAAATTTTAATTAAATTGATTGTTGACTGATTTTAAAGATTAAATTAACTTATATTTTCCATCAACTGGTTGGTGGTGTTGTGCCACCAAGCTCGAGGAATCAGGCCTCCTTAGGATACATTGCCTCGTAGCCTGGAGTAGTTCATCCTAAAAACTTTGTTGATGTAGTTGGATTAAAGATTTTAATTTGGTTAAATAATAAATAAAAATTTGATTTAAATTTTTACACCCCATTAAATTCATTCGTGGCGTTGTGCCACTAGGCCCGAGGAACTAGGCCTCTTTAGGACAGGTAGCTCCGCAGCCTGGAGTAGTCCATCCTAAAAACTTTATCTGTAAAAAGGTTATTATGTATTAAAGGGTTGGTTAATTAATTAATTAATCAAATTTATATTTTTTTTAAGATTTTGGTTGATTATTGAATTTTTTAAAATTATTTAAATTATTTGAATAGATTAATTAAAGAGATCAAAAAGTGAATTTTTGATTAAGGTTGATTTCTAGAGTTTTGATATTTTTATAAATACTACACTTAAACATGAGTAATTAGGCTTTGAGTTTGTTGGAATTAGACTTTTCTACAATTAGTTATAAATTTATGAAATTTTAGCTGAAATTTGAACTCAAGTTTACCAAAAAGTTGACTTTTTGATTTTAAGTTATTTTTGCGGATGTTATATTTTTAATAAATATTGGACCTTATATGAGTACAATGCCATTTAGTTTGCTCAATTTTGAGTTTTCTATAATTAGTTATGATTTTTAAAAGTTTGTATCTTTATTTGAATTATTTAACTGATTTAATTAAAGGCCTTTTAATAATTTTGCTCTAAATGAACTCCCAACTCCATGAAATCAATTCCAAAAGTTAAGAATGACCTAATGAGAGATTTTTAATTATTTTTCATTAATTAAATTAATTAAATAATAATCTTTACTTAAAATTAAATTATTCTCAAAATTGAAATTAAATTAAAGTAATTTTAATTTTTTTTATTAAGGATTGCATTTTGGTTAATTTGATATATTATTTAAAATTTTTGGATTTAATTTGAATTAATTATGATTTTTCAAAGTTTGCTTAATTAATGAATTTTTTTAAATTACTTAATTATGGAGGTTTTGATTGTTTTGATCCAAACTTGCTATAAACTACAAGGAATTACTCTCAAAGGTCAGGGATGACCCATGGGAGTGTTTTCAAGTTTTTAGAATTTATTTTATATTTTTAATATTTTTTAATTATTTTATATAATTATTTATTAATTTTAATTAAAACTTAAATTAAAGTTAAATTACAAGTCGAGTGATGGGGCTTTTCTTTTTTCTAAATAGAGGATTAAATTTTGGTCAGTTTGATATATTATTTGTAATTTTGGATTTAGCTTTGATTTATTACATTTTTTTGAATTTTCTAGGTCCTAAAAAGGCTAAATTTTGACTCGCTTAATTTTCTAACCAAATGACCTCCAAATCTAGTGAAATTTGGACCTAAGGTATAAGATGTCACTAAGTTTAATATTCCCAGAGATCTTTATCTGATCTTTAAAAAGCTTAGGGAGGTTTGTTTTGGCATTTTCCCCTTATCCCTAATGATTGATTGAAGGGAAAGGCTTTGGGGTGCTGTCAAGTTCCCCTTATAGCCACTTAAATGCATGGATTCTTGGAGTTATTATGAGAATTTGGCTTACCAAGGTGGCATAGCCACCTAAGCTTGTATTTTGACTTATTTTACTACTTTGACCACTCCAAATGCCTATATTGACCATTTGACCAATCTACTTGCCACATGTGATGGTGAGGTGGCATGGGGAGTGTCTTGATTTAATTTAGAAAATGTTTGATGCTTAAGAGTTAGAGTTTGAATAGGTGGAAGAAAGTTTAAGGTGGTTTGACCAATACACATATAGGTTGACTTTAGTCAAAGTTCATAGGATTTGATTCCAAATAATTTTGGATAGTTTTAGATCAATCATTTACGTGGATTTGAGTACTTAATGGATTTAACTTGGTTAAATGGGTTAGGTTGACTCATTTAAGGCCTTAAGGAACAATTCAGTCAATCTAGGTTGACTTGGTTAACCAAGTTGACCCGAGACTAGGGTTTAAACTCAATGGATTTAGTTTGACATTTGGAGTCTATTGAAGGTGGTCCCAAGGTTTGGAGAGTTCAATTTAGTCAAAATGACTATTTGGGCCCTTAGAGGGCTTTTGGGTCAATCCAAGTTGACTTGGTCAACCAGGTTGACCCAGGGGCTGGGATTGTGTCCAATAAATTTTGTTTAAAATTTGGAGTTGAATGGAAATATTTTCATCTAAAAATAAGATCGTTTGATTCAAAATGACTATTCATACCTCAAAGGAGTATTTTATTCATTTTGAGTTTCCTTGGTTAACCAGGCTTGACCAAAATATGGGTTTGAGTCCTATGCATTCCTAATGATGATTAGGATGTATTGGAAGAGGTTTTGAGGCTTGATTTGAAAAGGTTATGTTGAAGTCTATAGAAAAATCTAAAATTGCCCTTAAGGGGCATTTTGGTCATTTTGACCCCTATTCAACTGGGGGTCTAAGTGGGTCCACAATAATATAATTTATTGTTCAACTTATGATAATCAAGGGTATGGATGTGATCAAAGGGTTTCGAGAATGCTCCAAGGTCAAAATCCACTAGATAGCAGGTCTGGTGGCATATGCCATAAATATTTAAAGGTTTTATAGCCTTTGGGTTTCAATTTAGTTTCTGGGTTTAGAGATCTCAGAATTAGCTTAAATTTGGAGGGTAGACCCTAGAGATATGCCTAATCAATATTTAATTGATATATCATGAATCGAGAGTCATTTAAATAGGGTTTGAAGTGTTTAAAAAAAATCACTTGAAAAGACTATTAGGATAGGGCCTTTGAACCTTGGATCTTGGTTTGAATATCTGGATTTAAACTAGATTGACCCCAGGGTCTGAGTTGATCTAGGATCTAGATTGGTTCTTATGACCTCATACAAAAATATGATCTAAAACCATTAGAGAGTTATTTTGAGGATCAAGAAGAAAGTTTGTCATTTATATAATACCAACCTTTTAATTGCCAAAAAATTTTAATGCATCATTTTTTGGCTTGAACTTTGGGTTGGAGGATGTCTTGCAAATCTTTAGAATTATGTATCGGGCTAAACCACCTAGCCCCTATCTTAAGGTACATTCCGATGGTTCTGTTAAAAATGGTGCTTGTAGTTATGGTGGCATCATTATGAAATATTTTTAGGATGTTATTATTTCTTTTGCTGGGCCCTCACAAAATTGTTTTATTATTTTTTCCTGAGCATAAGGCATTATAATATGATTTTAATCTCAGTGATGCTATGAATATTAAAGACATTTGGATTGAGGTGGATATTTTACTTAGGATTCAAATTTAACATGATAAAGGCTGCCTTACCTATAATCATGAGCTTTTTTATAATATTAGGGAAATTAGATTGAATTTTCTTCAACTTAATTATTAAAAACTATCACATGTTTGGCATAAAGCTAACACCTGTACTAATTTTTTGGATAATGAGGGTTTTTCTCATAATGAGTTTAAGGAATTTTTGTGGTATGCTCTCCCAAAACCCCTTATTGGTTTAATTAGATTGGATAAATTTGGATAGCCTTATATTAGGCTTTAATCTTCTGTTGGTTATCATGGGTCATTGTTTGGGTTGGTTTTAGTTTTAGTTTTTATTTATGGCTGGTTATCTGGGTGGTTTATCTGGTTTTGTGTTTTTTAGGCTTTGTTGTTATCTATTTCTTTATTCAATCATGATTTTCTAATTTATGGCTCTATGTTTGTTCCTTCTTACTGCATCTTATTATGGCATGTAGAGTAATCTAGGTTCTATGGTTGCACTTCTGGGTTCAGCTATAGGCTCTGTGTTTTTTTTGGTTCTCTTATATTGGGTTTTTTGTCCTTGTAGGTTGGTTTTTTTGTCTGCTTTGTTACTCTTCTGATTGCTCTTTTGTCTCATTCTCTACTGCTATTCTCTAGGTATGTTACGTGCGGTTCTTATATTGTTTGCTCTTTGGGGGGGGGGGGGTCGTATATTAGTACAATTGCTGGTTCTGATGGTTAGTTTCATGGGTTCTGTCCTCTACCTTATCATATATGTTTTGTTGGTTTTTCTTAAGGTCAGCAGCTATCACACTTGGCCCAATTATTTGTTTGTAGGTTGGGTTTCTTCCTAAGCTACTTTTTTCTTTCTGCTATCTATCTTGGGCATGTTTCTTCCATTGAGCTAGTGTTGGTCTTGTTATGTTAATTTTCCTTATTTGTTTATAGTTCAATGTTTATAGGTTTGGCAGGTTACTCTTTGTGTAGGGGCTTTTTGCGCTCTCTAGCCTTCTATAGAATTACTTATTTCTTTTTAAGGATGATGGTGCTAAAAAATTTCCTGGTGATCTTCTACAGGCTTCGAGCCACCCTAGAATTTTCCAAGGTCTTTTTTGTACTATTACTTAGATGGGATCTTTGGCTCTTAGGTTATTATTTTCTTTATGTAGGTCTTCTGATCATTGGCGACCTATTCATCCCTTTTAAGGGCTTATAATATTAATTTTATATTAATGGGTAAGCTTGTCAATGTGTTAAATAACCAATATATATATATATATATATATATATATATATATATATATATATATATATATATATATATATATATATATATATATATATGGAAATATTTAGCCATTATTAAAAATAGAGAGAAAAAACTTCCCCAATGGAGTCGATAGAAAAATCTATTGGAAAATAAACCTTGTAGGTTTGGTGTGCTCTTATTTTTGTGATTAATTAATTCATTAAGAATGTCATACCATCATAAAAGATAAACATATTATTCTATAATTCATTTGAAAATAAAAAATAGGTTTTTAGAAATTTTCCACTCTCACAATCGAACAAAATAAGGAGAATATTAAATTATCTAAGAAGATAAACATGTTACTTTACAATGGTGTTTGAAGATGGGAATAGAATTTTAAAATTAGAAATTTATTTAATCAAACATAGAAAAAATAATATCATATCATCTCGAAAGATGAATATGGTAATATACAAATGTCTTTAAATACAAAAATGGGCTTTAAAGAAATTGTCTATATTCCCACAGATCTTTATCTGATCTTTCAAGAGTAAGAGAGGGATTATTTAAATCTGGAGATAAACATTTCCCATAAAGGTAAGCCTTTCTAATTAATTATATCTTAAGAGAAATGAATCTTTATAGAATACTCAAGATTAAAAAAAGTGGCTGATAACTTTTTTTGGGGGGAAATCTGCAGGAGGGGGTTACACATTAATTAAAATATAAAATACAAGGTCCTTAAAAGGGAGCTCGAGGTGACTATTTCTCCTAAGAGCTACAAAAAGGTAAGCCTTTCTAATTAATTAGATCTTAAGAGAAATGAATTTTTATAGAATACTCAAGATTAAAAAAAGTGGCTGATAACTTTTTTTGGGGGGAAACCTGTAGGAGGGGGTTATACATTAATTAAAATATAAAATACAAGGTCCTTAAAAGGGAGCTCGAGGTGACTATTTCTCCAAAGAGCTACAAAAAAAGGCAAAAATGATCCTATGAGCTCAGGGTCTTTACTAAGCACAAGTTCAAAATATCCTAGGAACATTCTATAGTGGGACAAGTAGACCACACTCCAAAAAAGAGGAAAGATAAAAGGATAATCATGAAGCATGATCTTTCTCCCAAAAAAACCTTTAGGCAAAATGATAGCATTTAAATTGTCTTGCAAAACCAAGAAAATAACAAGAAGAAAAGTACAATAACAAGAAATAGCTTTGTCAAATAAACTAAACTCATTAAATCCCCAACAACAAAGAGGAATAAGAGATATCCTTTCACCACACCCCATCTCATCACAAGAAGGGAAGCCAAACCAATTAAAAGCATCAGGAAGCTGCTAGTAATCAGAAACCAAGATCCCATGGCTATTAATAAGCACATTTGTAATCATGAAGAGCTGTAAAGTAATAGGTCAAAAAAACCTAAAGAAATAACTCCAAATAAGCATCCACTTATAAATCATGATGTAATTGAAACCAAACATAAACACAATAACAAACCACAACATCATAACTCAAAAAGGGCTAGAACATTACAAAAATTAATGAAAAAAGATGAAAAGATACAAAACTTTGTCTGCCACACAAAAGGTCTCCCCATCCAAATGATCCAAACATTCCAGGTTTTAATTCTCCATAAATCCAACCTAAATTAAAAACACCAAGGATAAAAAAGGAAACAAAGTTGAAATTGTCCATACAAGCTCAGGTGTGTAGTATCTGTAATGCTACAATGAACATCACCCAAGTGCCACTCCAATCTACTCCCAAACCCACCCAGGCTCACAAAGATCCTGCATAGGAAAGTGTCACTGGAATAGAAGGATACACACTTGAACGAAGATAGAAGTAGCACACAGCCAAAAATCTTCACTTGAAGACCCCAATAAAATCCACTGACGAGCTTACGCATTAATATAAATTAAAGTTTATATGTTCTTAAGGTGGATTAGTAGCTCACTATGCTCTGAAGAGCTAAATAAAAAAGAAAATAAATTCCTAAGAGCCATAGATTCCCATGAAGTAGAAGAACAAGAAAAAACCTAAGAAAACTCTAAGTGAGGAAAGGAGCCAACCCCAAAAAAATCAAGCACAGATTTCACCCAAGCAGATAATCACAGAAAACTAAAGTGTAGAAAATAATAAGAAAGAACACACCAGATTTTATAGTGGTTCGATCAACTTGACCTACGTCCATTCCCCGGAGCCTCCCCTCTAGGTATTACACTAACTCAAAGTGACTCTCCTTCTGCTCCAACAGCAAGGTGGAGAAGCCTGTACAAAAACTCCTTTCCACCGACATAGTGAGGTAGAGAACCTAACCTCCTTTCGCTTCCTCCTGAAGCAGGTGAGAACCTCGAACTCCTTTCGCTTCCTCCTGAAGCAGGCAGAGAACCTGAACTCCTTTCGCTTCCTCCTGAAGCGGGCAGAGAACCTGGATCTTCTTGCGAATGATCCTCCCACAAAGAACACCGACAAGACGAGAGACGACGATCGGAGAAGATGACTCTGATTCTTGCTTGGAGCAACCTTTGTGAATCCCTTACAAACTCCCCCTCACAAGATCCTCTCTCTCTCTCCCAAACTCTCTCTATCTAGGGTTTCTGTGGAAAGCAAAGTGGCAAAAGATGTTTCCTTTTGGAAGAAAATGATCTTTTATAGGAGGGCTCAAAATTTGCCCTAAATCTCAACTAGTCGGCCAATATCATCCAGGACGATCGAGATCATCCTGTACGATCAGTTCAAAATCACCTGTTTCAGCTTGGTCGATCTGGCCCTTCTGGATGATTAGTAGAAAAAATTATTCAGATCGTCCCGTACAAATCTGCGATCGTCCGGGATGATTAGTGTAAATTCAGGAATTTCGTCCAAAAGACCGCTCTGGTCGTCCAGAGAAACTTGTGCTAGATGACCTAAAAATGACTTGATCATCCAGGACGATATTGATATCGTCTTGTACGATTAGTTCAAAAAGTGCCAAAATCATCCTGATCATCGCTCTGTACGTACAACTGAAACACACTGGACGATCATGATCATCCCAGATGATATGATCATATCAATTAAATATTAATTTCTTTCCTTAATCTCCAGATTAATTTAGGTATGATTATACTGGATTGTCCAGGACGATACATGTATCGTCCGGGATGATCAAATCAAATCTCAAAAAATAAAACTTGCCTAACTTGATCTGGCCGCTGAGAATTTCTGATTTGAGCCTATCATCCTGTACGATGTATGGATCATCCAGAACGATCGGCTTAATCAGACAGACTTAACTTGGTCGCCATAATTAGGGTTTCTATTTTCACTTGATCGTCCAGGATGATGTGAATATCGTCCAGGAAGGTCAGAACAAAAATTGAACAGAAACTCTAATTCACTCAAGCTCTTCCCCTGAGTGTGTGTGTGCAAGGTTACTTAGCTAGGGGATTAGTTACATTACATTTGACTCAAGAAAAGGAAAACATTACATTTAGACACACTTGGACCCGATCTTGAGTTGGCTTGAGTTGCTTTTGATCTTTTGTACCTGAAATGGATTAGCTAAGCAAAACAGAATACAAATATGTTTGTCATCATCATAACTGTACTTTTTGAAACCAGATTTGCAACAGAAGGCTTGTTTGGTGGCATTATGGTGTGTTGGAAGTCTGTGAGGTTGGTTCTTTCTCTGTGATTGAAGCCTCTCCTCAAGTAGTACTGGGAGAGTTTAGAATTCAGAACAAAGGTGCGTGGCTGATTGTGACGGTTTATGGCAGCAAAGATGTATATAAGAGGAGAGCCTTATGGGATAGTCTTGAAGCTGTTTCGGATAGGAACCTTCCTTTTATAGTGGGGGGAGATTTCAATAGCATCTTGTCACAAGAAGGGAAGAGAGGTGGTAAGAAGTTTATTTTTTCTCAAGGCCCCCAATATATGAACTTATTTATGAACAAGTGTGATTTTCATGATATTGTGGTTATTGGTCCTAGATACACTTGGTGCTATAATAAAAAAGGTGGAGCCCGTATCCTTGAGAGATTGGATCTTTGTCTTCTTGATACATTTGTTTTAGAAGTTATAAAATTGGTGGCTGTTCATCACCTTACTAGAATAGCATCTAACCATTATCCTATCATGTCAAAAAATGTTTCTTCTGGTTTTCGAAAAAATAGAAATCTGAAGTTTGAAGATATATGGGCTTTATATCCAGCTTCTTCAGCAATTATAGCCAATTCGTGTGGAAAACTTGTTCTAGAAGATGAAGTTCATTCGCTTAATTTAAATTTAAAAGAGCATTGAAGGCATTATTCTTTTGGAGTAGAGTAAAGCATTTGAATCTTAATGTTTTGAAAGATCATCTTAAGACAGAAATATTAGAGTTGCAAGATGAAGAGGCAGAAAGTGGTGGTTTATCCGATGAAAAGATTTGTTTACTGAAGTCTAAGGTGCTTGAGCTCAATTCTACTCTGGGGCAGCTCAATACCTGGTGGAGACAAAGGGCTTAGGTCAAGTTGTTAGAAGAAGGTGACACCAATTCCAAATATTTCCATGCTTTTCCTTCAGCTAGGTGTATTAGCAATCAAATTAATCAAATCAAGACAACAAAGGCAATTTTATTGAGGATCAAAATCAAATAGAAGATACTCTCTTTGAGTTCTTTAAAGACAGGTGAAGAAAAAGGAGATATGTGTTTAAGGGCTGGCCTTCTAGCTCTCACGTACTGGATGATGGAGACAGAAGGTTTTTGATGATCGAGTTCACCAAGGAGGAGCTGGAACTTGTTGTTAATCATTTAGATGGTAATATTTCCCGTAGCTTGGATGGCATCTCTTATTCTTTTATAAGATATTATTGGCTCATCATCAAAGAAGATGTTTAGAAGGCTATTAGCTCTTTTTTTACTACTGGTGTTTGTGTGAGGAGTGGAAAGAGACTTTTGTGGTCTTGATTCCTAAGGTGAAGAATCCTTTGAATCCCTCCAATTATAGACCAATTAGTCTTTGTTTGTCTATTTACAAAATTGTTGCAAGGATGTTGTTGAACAGGTTAATTTATTTCATTCCTAGAATCATCTCTGAAGATTAAGCAGCCTTTGTAAGAGGTGGTTCTTTATCTAAACATATTTTGCTAACTCAATAGTTAATTAATAAGTTCATATTTTCTAAAGCTAGGAAAGGTATGATGGCTATCAAAGTTGACATGGAATAGGCTTACGACAGTATGGGTTGGGATACTTTGAAGCAAGTTTTAAAGCACTTTGGTTTCCCCAGGAAATTCTCTAATCTTTTATTACAATGTGTGGTTGCTCCTATGTTCTCTATTTTGATTAATGGTAAAAACTCTAAATGAATTGAGACTAAAAGTGGATTTCGGCAAGGGTGCCCCTTATCTCCTTATTTGTTCATTTTGTGTTCTCAATTGTTGTCGGATGCTTTTGTTCAAAGAGGTAGAAAGATTGGCATCAAAGTAGCTCCTAAAGCAGAAATAGTTTCTCACTTGCAGTATGCTTGATGACAATATCATTTTCTCTGAGGCTAATCATAGGAGTGTGAAGAAAATTAGTAAGATTCTAAAGGGTTATTGCAATTGGTCGGGTCAAAATGTCAATATTTAGAAATCCTCTACTCTTTGGGAAGGTTGTTGGAAGAAGAAAGTCTATTGCTCTTTCAAAAATTATGGGCATTAAGATTGTCAAAGAACTTATCTATCTTGGAGTTAAATTTTCTTTAAGGAGATTGACTCTTTCGAATTTTCAAATCCTGTTGGAGAAGGCTTATAGCAAGTTAAATACATGGGGAAACCGGATCATATCTCTATCTGGAAGGCTAATTCTCATTAAGTCCTCTTTCCTCCCTCTTCCTATTTTTTTATAAACACATTCACTTGTCCCGTTGGGAGTGTTGAATGAGTTGGATATAATGAGCAGGGACTTTCTTTGGAACAAACAAGATAGAAGTAAAGGCCTTCACTATGTTGCATGGGAAACTTTATGTAAACCAAAAAGATTGGGTGGTCAAGGAGTGCATTCAGCAGCTGCTAAAGTAGGCCCTTTGAGGGCTTAATTTGCTTAGAATTTTATTTCTAAGCCTTCTTCTCTTCTTAATATGATCTTAATGGAAGTACGGGAAGGGCATTTGGAATCCACAAGCTAGGAGTGGTGCCTCACCTACTTGGAGTATAATAATCAACGGGGCTAAATTCCTACAACAAATTGTGAGATTGAAGGTTTCAAATGGCATTAGTATATATATTATGGATTAGTGGCCCACTTTTGTTGCAGATTTAAATCATGGATTGCAAAGGTCTTATGAATTTTATTGAAGAAGGAGAATGGAATGTTTAAAAGCTGCAATAGTTCTTTGGTCAAGAGCTGGTGGAAGTAATCACTTCTGCTCCTATACATCCTGAAATGCAATTTGATCAGTTAGAGCTTCTGTTCAAAAGATCAGGTAAATCAATTTTTGCATTGATTTTTGAATACTTATCTGAAGATGTTGCTGAAGATAGGAATTGGAGATGGTTGAGGAATGTAAAACTACGACCAAGTGTAGAATTGTTCTGGTAGAGGATGAATCTCAATGCAATTCCCTCAAATGAGTTTTTGATGTATAGAAGGTTGTTGGACTATAGTGGATGTTCGAGAGGATGCAATGTCATAGAGAATTCTAATCACATTGTTGTTTGTTGTGTTTATCTTAATCAGGTGATTGAGTTGCTCAATAAATGGGGATTTGAAGTCCCTGTTTTCTCTGCTCTGGAAGAATGCTTTCAGGAGTTGGTTGTATTGTCAAAATCTAATCCATTCTTGGAAAATTTCTATTGCTCAGCTGTGTTCTTTTTTTGGAAAAGTAGAAACAAGCTCATACATAATGGAATTGAGGAATGCATTGCTGTTGTTGTAGCAAATTCATTAAGTTCTGCTACTGCATCCTTTTGCTTTAATCTGATTTCAAATTACTAGGATACCAATCAGCTAAGGCTATCTTCTTCCTCTTGGCATCCCCCTCCCCCCAAATGGATTAAACTCAAAGTTGATGCTTCGCTAGAGACCTCTTATAAGGCAAGTATAGGTGGTGTGATCAGAGACTCTAACGGGAGATTTTTGTTTGGCTTTGGATTGAATTGTTTGCATTGGGACTGCTCAGAATCGAAGCTACAGGCGATTCTAACCTTGAGGAAGGTTCTTCAAGAATGGATATATGAGGTGAAAGGAATCATTATTCATGGTGATAATTCTAATGTTATGAAGTATGTTCAAGGTGTGCTGAATAATGATGATGCTAAGGACGACTACTTAAAGCATGAAGATTTTTCTTTCCTTAGAGATTTTAATCAAGAGCTAATTCATTTTGTGAATAGGGATTGCAATAAGTTAGCGGATTGTTGTGCTAACTATGCTCATTCTTTTGATTTCATTTGGGATAGTATGGATTGTAATAAGATTCCTCCTTACTATTTTATGTTGCTAAAGGAGGAATGTGATTGGAATGGTATCACTTAGTCTTTTGTATCTTTGTTTTATCTAATAAGCTGGCTCTATGCTTAAAAAAAAAAAGCACTTAATGATACCTGTGGCTGAAAGCCCTAAATTCTCATAATTGGTCTTGAAAGTCCAAGCCATAGAAATTATAAAATAGTAATTCAGTATATCAGATATGGCAACAACATTCTCAAAACCCAACATCCCTCCACCATACAAGATAATGAAACCAAGGAAGTGAACATTATAACCAAGATTACCAAGAAAGCACAGACCACAACAAAGAAAAACACACAGCACCATACCAACCAATGCTTAAGGTAACAACCCAACCTACAACTAACAACTAAACAGAACAAATAATACCAAACCTATAACTAACATATAACAAGCACAGAACAACAACATAACATGAAAACAACCAAAGCAGAAAGCATTAGCCTAGCTTGTAGGTTGTGACTAAACACCATAGAACAAAAATACAACTAAAAAGGCTAAGTAGAAATAATAACAATACAATAAATCCTCATAACCAAAATTCAAGAGCTATAAAAAAGGATTAACATTCGAAAGGCACCGGGCAAGACATACCAAATGGCTCCCAAAATAGAATCTAGAATAACTCAAGACAAAAACATAAATGAAAAACCAAATTAAATAGTGAAGGATAAACCAAACTGGTCCAATACCAGAGACTAGAGGAAACACCCTAAAATAAGATGCCCTCCATAAAGCCAGCAAACTAGAAGAACCATAAAACTGCTTAACAAACATCAAATCCTCAAATAAGGCAAATCATATTTATCTAGACGAGCCATCCCTCTCATAAAACCAAGTAAAATAGAACCATTAAATTTAATGAAGTTATCTAGCTTGTAACAGTATATAGCAAGCTAGTCAGCATAGTAATTTTTTTCATGATAAATATGATAATTCATGTAGTTAAAATGGGAAAGAAAAGTATTAATTTCTCTAATGATATAGAAGTTATGTGGGTTGGAAGAACTATTACCATCAATAAAGTGTAATAACAATTTTGCATCATCTTCCACCCAATAATCCCTAGTATTCATTGTATAACAAAGATTAAGCCCTTAAATAAGTGCTTTAAGCATAGTATGGTGAGCAAGCAAGAATTTAGTGGACCAACAAATACATAAAGCAAATTACCAAAATGATCTCTGATAATCCAACCAATTAAAAAATAATTACTATTAAAAGACCCATCATAGTTTAATCTGTAAAAGGTAAGCTTAGGTTTCAACCACCTAACATTCTTAACATCCCTCTCCATCACAGTTGAATTCAAATAAATCCCAAAATGCCGAGCCACAAACCTACAAAATTTAAAATTGATATAGAGGATCAAATTAATAGAAAATAATTGAAGAACTTTATTATTCAATCTAATGATGATACACATAAAATCCATCTTCACGTTATTATGTTTAGAATCATTCCTATTCTTCCAGATAAACCAACAAATTAGAATAGGAATGAGATTTCTAAAAGGCCCTTTAATGGGCACAAATTGAGCTTGCAAAATAGAATTCACATCACTACTACTGTTAAAATGATTGCTTTCAAAAAGATCATCAAAGTATCTCCACCCATTAGTAGCAATAAAGCCGTTAACAAAAACATGGTTCAGAGAGTCAAATTTAAAACAACATTGACATTTGGAAGAAAAGTAGAAACCTTTATTAATCAAAAGATAATCAATATGCATAAATTTTTTATGAATTCTCCAAAAAATAATGGGGTAAGAAATAAGAATACTATTATGCCTTATGATAGAAAATAAAGGGAATATCAGTTTGGTACTACGAAAATAATTCCAAACATTTTTGAAACCAAAATCCCTAGAAATTGATAAATTAATTAAAATATAATCATCATTCTCCACTTATAGGGGAATCTAAATAATTTTATCCAAAATGCCGCCATAAACAAAATCCTTCAATTTATTAACATTCTTGTTGTTACTAATAATAAAATATTTAACCTTAATAACAATAGTCGATTGAGAGTGGAAATAAGTATCAATAGATAAATGCCATAAGTATTGGTCTTGCCAAAAAAAAAAAACATTACTTTGACCAATACCCCATTAAATGAAATTATCATCCCCCCATTTGATGGAACTCAGCCTTTTCCAAACAAAGGAATCACTACTCTTGTAGTGACAGATAAGAAGATGTTTACCACTATAATACTTCCTCAACATAAACTTAGACCTTAAACTTTTGTTTGGTTTAAAGAAAAACTACAACTTATAAGAAAAAGCAAGAGCCATATCCAAAATACTCATGCACCCCAAATAGCCTTCTTCAAAAACACCACAACACTTATCCCCAGAGGACCAATGAATAGAGGTGTTGCAAATCTGGTTTTGATGATGACAAACATGTTTCCAGTGTGTTTTGCTTGGCTAATCTGTTTCAGGCACAAAAGACCGCGAGCCACTCAAGCCAACTCAAGATCGGGTCCAAGTGTGTCAAATGTATGATTTTTCTTTTTATTGAGTCAATTGTAATGTAACTGATTCCCTAGCTAAGTAACCTTGCACACACACACTCAGGGAGAGAGATTAAGTGAATTAGAGTTTCTGTTGAAAATTTGTTCAGATCGTCCTGGACGATATCCACATCGTCCTGGACGATCCAGTTAAAACAGAAACCCTAATTAGGGCGACTAAGTTAAGAAGTTCTGATTAAGCAGATCGTCCTGGACGATCTTTGGATCGTACGGGACGATATTCTCGAATCAGAAATTCCCAGCCGACAGATTAAGTTAGATAAGTTTTATTTTAAGTATTTTGGTCTGATCGTCCCGGACGACACGTGTATCATCCTGGACGATTCACTACAATCATGCCTAAATTAGTCTGGTAATTAAGGAAAGCAATTAATGTTTAATTGATACGATCACATCATCCTGGACGATCGCAGGATCGTCCCGAACGATCGTGATCGTCTTGTGCATTTCAGCTGTACGTCCAGAACTTTGTACAGGACGATTTGGGGCCTTTTTGAACTAATCGTACCAGACGATTACCCTATTGTCCGGGACGATCAAGTCATTTTTTTGTCGTCCAGCAAAGATTTCTCTGGACGACCCGAACTGTCTTCTGGACGATTTCCTTCAATTTGAACTAATCGTCCCGGACGATCGCAGGATTGTACGGGACGATATGAACAACTTTTTCTACTGATCGTCCAGAAGAGCCAGATCATCCAGGCTGAAACAGCTGAATTTGAACTGATCGTACAGGACGATCTACCGATCGTCCTGGACGATCTTGGCTGACAAGTTGAGATTTAGGGCAAATTTTAAGCCCTCCTTTAAAAGAACTTTTTCCAATTTTTGGAAAAATATTTTGCTACTTTCCTTCCCTGAGAAACCCTAGAGAGAAGAGAGAGTTGGGACAGAGAGAAGAGATCTTGTGAGGGGGAGTTAGTGAGGGATTCACTAAGGTTGCTCCAAGCACGGATCAGAGTCGTCTTCTCCGCTCGTCGTCTGTCGTCTAGTCGGTGTTCTTCGTGGGAGGATCGTTCGCAAGAAGATCCGGGTTCTCTGCCCGCTTCAGGAGGAAGCGAAAGGAGTTCGTAGGTTCTCTGCCTGCTTCAGGAGAAAGCGAAAGGAGTTCGAAGGTTCTCTGCCTGCTTCAGGAGGAAGCGAAAGGAGGTCAGGTTCTCTGCCTCACCTTGTGGTGAAAAGGAGGTGTTTTGTACAGGCTTCTCCGCCTTGCTGTGGGAGTAAAAGGAGAGTCACTTTCGTTTAGTGCAATACCCGGAGGGGAGGCTCCGGGGAGTGGACGTAGGTCAAGTTGACCGAACCACTATAAAATCTGGTTTGCTTTTCTGATTCAGTTTTGCACTTTACTTTTCAATATAAACTGCTTGGGTGAATATCGTTGGTTGATCGTTTCGTTATTGTTTACTTGTTTCCGCTGCTAAGTATTGAAAAGATTTTTGTAGTTATCGTGAAATTTTTAAATAACCAATTCACCCCCCCTCTTGGTTAGCCTCAGGACTAGTTCACTAGGGCTTAACATCCCTTTCGAACTTTCAAGTGGTATCAGAGCGGGATTCAAAATTTCTGTTTAAAAACTTTTGAATTAGATCCAATGGCTAATTGTAACAATCGTAATACTGCTGAAGGTTATTCTATTACTAGACCACCATTGTTTGACAATATTCCTTTTGATTTTTGGAAAACACGCATGTCTACTTTTCTACAATCTATTGATTATCGCATGTGGATGTTAGTTAAGGACGGATACGAACCACCTTTTCGAATGATTAACAATGTGAAAACTGAATTGCCGTTTGCTGATTGGATGTTTGATGATCATGATTTAGTACAGTTGAATGCAAAATGTTTGAACTGTTTCTTTTGTGCTTTGAAATTTGAAGACTATATGCGTGTTTCTACTTGTACAACGGGAAAGGAAATCTGGGATAGGTTATGTATAACATACGAAGGTACAACTGAAGTCAAACAATCTAGGTTAAACATCTTGTTACATGATTACGAACTTTTTCGCATGAAACCTAGTGAGACTATTTCAGAAATGTACACAAGGTTCACTCAGATTGTTACCTCTTTGCATGCTTTAGGTAGAGAACTTACCAACTACGAAAGAGTGAACAAGATTCTTAGATATTTACCTGCTTCTTATGATGCTAAGATTACTGCTATTACTGAATCCAAAGATTTAAATACTTACTCTATTGACAGCTTACTTGGATCACTCATTGCTTACGAGCAAGGGGTGAACCAAAGGCAACTTGATGCAGGTGAACGCAAGAAAGAGAAGACCGTGGCACTAAAGGCCAAAGATTCAGATGCTAGCACTTCCGGGTCTGATAGCGATGAAGTTGCCTTAATCACAAGGCAATTCAAAAGCTTTCTAAGGAAGAAACATAAGAACTATCAGAAGTGGAAAAAGGGTAGGTTCAATAAAAACTTTAAGGGTTCATCTGAATCGGTTTGTTTTGAATGCAGGAAGCCTGGACACATTAAGGCTGATTGTCCAACACTTAAAGCTCACCCAAGCAAGGAGAAGGGTGAGGAGAAACCAAAGTTCAGGAAGGACAAGAAGCGGATTCAGAAGGAATTCTGGGCAGACTCTGCATCCGACTCTTCTGAGACTGAAGCTGAAGAGGAGGAAACAAACTTGTGTCTGATGGCGAATGATCACCCTGGTCAGTCGGACCAGAAAGAGGTATGTGAGCTTACTTACGATCAGTTATTTGAAGTTTCTGAAAAGATTCATACATCCTATAGGAAGCTTAAGAAAACCCATGCTAGTTTGAAATTAGATTATTTGACTTTACAAAAAGAGCATGATTCTGTAGTTAAAGATTATTCCACACTTGATTCCAATCACATGTCTCTGCTTGATGAGTTTGATTAATTGAACAAAAAATATTCTGATTTAGTTACTGAGCATGATTCTTTGAAAACCACGCATGTTGATTTAGAAAAAGCTTTTAAAGAGTTATATACAATGGCATGTGAAGTAGAAAGTAACAATGGCGCTTTAAAATTTGAAATTGCAAGTTTAAAGAAAGAGAATGAGTTTTTGGAAGTAAAAATCAGTGCTTGTGAAAAGAACAAAACACCGCCTACCTTTGAACAGTTTTATGCACCGCCACCTTTTAAAAATTCTGTTGCAAGTTCATCAAACCATGTTTCATACACTACTAGGAAGAGGCACTATAACTCACGATGTTTAGTTAATCCTTTTCCTGATGTTAGATATTTTTCATGTGGCATGTTAGGACACATATCACGCACTTGTACTGTTCATCGTAGTACACATTGGGTGTGGAGACCCAAACTGCCTGTTTCACAGCACAGCACGCATGCATCACATTCTTCTTTTCATAAGAAGGAACCCAAACATGTTTGGGTTCCTAAGACTGACATTTGATGATTTTGTAGGTGTGCTCTCACACAAGACTTCGTGAGAGCATGTGGTACCTGGACAGCGGATGTTCTAGACATATGACTGGAGATGGAAATCAATTCATTTTGCTGGAGGCCAGAGCTGGAGGCAAGGTTACACTTGGAGAAAACACCACCAGGATGGTGGTAGGCACAGGTATAATTGGTGATTCAAAGAACTTTATGATTGATAATGTTTTTCTTGTAGATGGACTGAAACACAACCTGCTGAGCATCAGTCAACTCTGCGACAAGGGATACAGCATCAAATTCCTGCCCACTGGCTGCATTTTAAGCTTAAATGATGAAGTTGTTTTGCAGGGGCAAAGGATCAACAACGTCTACAAGCTGGATGTAAGTAGCATTAAATCTGATAATTCAATTTGCTTAAAAACTACTGCTGATGAGTCTTGGTTATGGCATAGGAGACTGTGTCATGCCAGTATGAAAACCCTTAGGAGAGTCACCCAAAAAAACTTAGTTAGAGGTGTGCCCAAGCTTAAGTTCACTAACGATCACCTGTGTGATGCCTGTTAGTTGGGGAAGCAAGTCCAGTCCTCTTTTCACTCTGTTAAGGACATTAGCACCTCTAGACCTTTAGAAGTTCTTCACATGGACCTCTTTGGACCCATTAGCACTGCCAGCTTAGGGGGGAGAGTTTATGGTTTTGTGATTGTACATGATTATTTGAGGTTCACTTGGGTTAAGTTTTTGTCACATAAATCTGAGTCATTTGATGAGTTTAGATCTTTCTCTACTTGGATTCAGAAGAAGTTAGGATGTGAGATTATTACCATCCATAGTGATCACGGAGGAGAGTTTGAAAATGAAAGATTTGGAAGTTTTTGTGAGGATCATGAGATTAGTCACAATTTTTCAGCTCCTAGGACCCCTCAGTAGAACGGGGTAGCTGAAAGGAAGAACAGGACCTTAGTGGAAGCCGCTAGAGCCATGCTTGCCGAGTATTCACTTCCAAAATACTTTTGGGCTGAAGCGGTGAACACTGCCTGTTATGTGCTGAATAGGGTGAATGTGAGAGTCAAACTGAACAAGACACCTTATGAGATCATTAAGGGTAGAACACCAAATCTGTCCCACCTCCATGTCTTTGGCTGTAAGGTTTTCATTCTGAACAACAGGAAGTCACCCTTAGGAAAATTTGACCCCAAATCTGATGAAGGAGTGTTCTTAGGATATTCAAGTATGGGGAAATCCTTTAGGGTGTTCAATAGGAGGACTTTGGTGGTGGAAGAAACAACCCATGTAGTATTTGATGAATCTGATCCTAAGGAGTCTAGATCTGAAGTAGAAGATGAAGAGATTGTTGAGGTTACCGAAGGAGTTGGAAATACAAATTTGGAGGAAAGGGTAGAACCTCAAACACCATTGCCTAGAGATTGGAGATATTCTTCGAGTCATCCTAAAGAACTGATCTTAGGAGACCCTTCTGAAGGTGTTAGGACTAGGCATGGACTTAGAAAGGAAGTAAACCATTCTGCCTTTATCTCAATGACTGAACCCACCAACATCAATCAAGCCTTGTCGGATGAGTTTTGGATTTTAGCTATGCAGGAAGAATTGAATCAATTTGTAAGGAATGATGTTTGGGAGTTAGTAGAAAGACTTAGAAACCAAAGTATTGTGGGAACCAAGTGGGTCTTTAAGAATAAGATGAATGATTCTGGTGTGGTGGTGAGAAATAAGGCAAGATTGGTGGCTAAGGGGTATAATCAGATAGAAGGGATTGATTTTGAGGAAACTTTTGCCCCTGTAGCTAGATTGGAAGCCATTAGAGTGCTACTAGCCTTTGCCTGTTATAAGGGATTTAAGCTGTTTCAAATGGATGTCAAGAGTGCCTTTTTAAATGGGGTAATTAAAGAAGATGTTTTTGTAGAACAACCCCCAGGTTTTGAGAGTTCCCAATATCCAAGTCATGTCTATAAATTAAAAAAGGCCTTATATGGATTGAAACAGGCACCCAGAGCTTGGTATGAGAGGCTTAGCACATTCCTGTTAGAAAGAGAGTTTGTTAAGGGGAGCGTAGACACCACCCTTTTTCTGAGGAGATTAGGAGATGACTTACTCATTGTCCAGATCTATGTTGATGATATAATTTTTGGATCTTCTGATAAATACTTATGTGAAGAGTTTTCTAAAATAATGAGTAAAGAGTTTAAGATGAGTATGATGGGAGAATTGTCCTACTTTTTGGGGTTTAGCATAAGGCAAACGGATGATGAAACCTTTCTCAATCAATCAAAATACACTAAGGACATTTTGAAGAAATATGAAATGGACAAAGCCAAGCCAATCAATACTCCCATGCCCTCCTCAGTTCAGTTAGATAAGGATTCAAATGGAAAATCTGTTGATCAGAAGAAGTATAGAGGGATAATAGGTTCACTGCTTTACCTGACTGCTAGCCGACCTGATATCATGTTTAGTGTTTGTCTTTGTGCTAGGTTTCAGGCTGATCCTAAAGAGTCCCACCTGACTGCTGTTAAGAGAATTCTTAGATATCTTTTAGGGACCCCAAACCTAGGAATTTGGTACCCTAGGCACAGCACCTCTTTTGAGATCATTGGATATTCTGACTCTGACTTTGCGGGGTGTAGGGTGGATAGAAAGAGTACCTCTGGGACTTGTCAATTTATAGGACAGTCGTTAGTCTCCTGGTCCAGTAGAAAACAGAACTCAGTTGCACTTTCCACTGCTGAAGCTGAGTACATTGCCTTAGGGAGTTGTGTGGCCCAAGTTCTTTGGTTGAAGCAGCAAGTCTTGGATTTAGGAGTACCCGTTGGCACAATTTCTGTTCTGTGTGATAATACCAGTGCCATCTGTATCTCTAAGAATCCAATCCAATATTCTAGGACCAAACACATTGATATTAGGCATCACTTCATTAGGGATCATGTTACAAAAGGGGACATTGAGCTACATCATGTAGCAACTGAAAATCAGCTGGCTGACATATTCACTAAACCACTGGCCTTTTACTCATTCAGCATTTTGAGAACCAGATTAGGAGTGATTGATATAAATGCTTGATTCTGATGACTGCTGATTTATGATTGTTATGATTGGTATTCTAATTTCTGTTAGTTAGTTTTTTGTATTCTGTTTTCTGATTTCTGTTAGTTAGTTTTTGTATTCTGTTTTCTGATTTCTGTTAGTTAGTTTTTGTATTCTGATTTCTGATTTCTGTTAGTTAGTTTTGGTTTGATTATTTGCTTTCAGTTGATTTTATTTCTTCTACTGATTTCTGTGTTACCCTTTTTGTTAGTTTGATTTGAGTATTTACTTTGCTATGATTTTCTACCTGTTTTTATGCCTTTCAAGATCTGATCACCGCTCACTACTTCTGGTGATCTGAATTTTTGACTGAGAGTTTTTACCTTGTTTTGGTTTGAAAGCTGATAAGCAGTGATTGACTTCGCTGAATCTGTTAAAGGGAAGAAACATTGATAATTATTTCTCTTCCTCTAACTCCTTTACTGGTGTGTAGTTTCTTTTGAATAAAAATCCTTTTCAAAATTAAAATTTTAGTTTTTGAAATAGAGATTATTTTCTCTTCCTACAGTAATCTGCCTCATATTAATAGTGTTTTTCAAAGTCTTGAGTCATTAGTTTGATTTTCTAAACCAAGTGATTGCATTTATCATATGTTGTATGGATTTTGTTTTGTGAATCGTTCTTCCTTACTGCGGAGAGTCATCTCCTATGTCTGAAAGATAATCTCACAGCTGAGACTCTTTAATGATTATGAAAAGGAGAAAGCTTATAAAAGATGCGCAGTGCACCAGATATATTTGAAAAAGAGGCATAAAATGAGCCCAAAACTGAAAAGATGCGAAATTGCCAAATTGGATACACAAAGTGTATCAAAAATCAAAAGATGCGCAAAGCGCCAACCAATTTGAAAAAGAGGCACAAAATGAGCCCAACACAAGCTTTCTTTCCTTTCAGATTATTAAATGTCTTAGAAAAATCTGTGCGCCACTTAATATTTTCAAAAGCTTGAGTCTTGAAAATCCTGATTTCTGATTTTTTACTTTGTAACACTATTATATCAGATATTTTTCTGGAACGAGGCTTGAAAGGATTTCTTTTCAAATCTAATGTCTTTTATTCTGAATCGGATTTGTGTTTTGAAAGAGGTTTGCATCGATAAGGTGCCCGGGGTCGGCGCTACGAACGTTGATTATTTCCAACCTTTTCTGGATTTCAGCGCTGTCAATCGTCCTGTTATTGGTTTTCGAATCTAAAGTCAAGGAAAAATTCTGATTTTCTAAGAGCAGCTTAATCAAAAAAATTTTAAATAAAAAAAAAATACTTCTATGTGTTTTTGACGTAAGCTTTATTCGTCTTTTTGTTATTTTGATTTCATGGTTGTGTTTTTCGCTCCTCCTTTTTGTGATGTCAAAAGGGGGAGTCAGAGTTGTAGTCGTGTCGTGTCTTTGTTTCTGTTTTCTGAGTCTTGTTTCCTGTATTGTTTTAGCTGTTAAATGAAACTTAAAAAAAAAATGTTTGTTTGTTTGATCTCCTAGTTTACTTTTACTGTCAGACTACTTTACAAATGTTTGCCATCATCAAAAAGGGGGAGATTGTTGCAAATCTGGTTATGATGATGACAAACATGTTTCTAGTGTGTTTTGCTTGGCTAATCTGTTTCAGGCACAAAAGACCGCGAGCCACTCAAGCCAACTCAAGATCGGGTCCAAGTGTGTCAAATGTATGATTTTTCTTTTTATTGAGTCAATTGTAATGTAACTGATTCCCTAGCTAAGTAACCTTGCACACACACACTCAGGGAGAGAGATTAAGTGAATTAGAGTTTCTGTTGAAAATTTGTTTAGATCGTCCTGGATGATATCCACATCGTCCTGGACGATCCAGTTAAAACAGAAACCCTAATTAGGGCGACTAAGTTAAGAAGGTCTGATTAAGCAGATCGTCCTGGACGATCTTTGGATCGTACGGGACGATATTCTCAAATCAGAAATTCCCAGCCGACAGATTAAGTTAGGCAAGTTTTATTTTAAGTATTTTGGTCTGATCGTCCCGGACGACACGTGTATCATCCTGGACGATTCACTACAATCATGCCTAAATTAGTCTGGTAAGTAAGGAAAGCAATTAATGTTTAATTGATTCGATCACATTGTCCTGGACGATCGCAGGATCGTCCCGGACGATCGTGATCGTCTTGTGCATTTCAGCTGTATGTCCAGAACTATGTACAGGACGATTTGGGGCCTTTTTGAACTAATCGTACCGGACGATTACCCTATCGTCCGGGACGATCAAGTCATTTTTTGGTCGTCCAGCAAATATTTCTCTGGACGACCCGAACTGTCTTCTGGACGATTTCCTTCAATTTGAACTAATCGTCCCGGATGATCGCAGGATCGTACGGGACGATATGAACAACTTTTTCTACTGATCGTCCAGAAGAGCCAGATCGTCCAGGCTGAAACAGCTGAATTTGAACTGATCGTACAGGACGATCTACCGATCGTCCTGGACGATCTTGGCCGACAAGTTTAGATTTAGGGCAAATTTTAAGCCCTCCTTTAAAAGAACTTTTTCCAATTTTTGGAAAAATCTTTTGCTACTTTCCTTCCCTGAGAAACCCTAGAGAGAAGAGAGAGTTGGGAGAGAGAGAAGAGATCTTGTGAGGGGGAGTTAGTGAGGGATTCACTAAGGTTGCTCCAAGCACGGATCAGAGTCGTCTTCTCCGCTCGTCGTCTGTCGTCTAGTCGGTGTTCTTCGTGGGAGGATCGTTCGCAAGAAGATCCGGGTTCTCTGCCCGCTTCAGGAGGAAGCGAAAGGAGTTCGTAGGTTCTCTGCCTGCTTCAGGAGGAAGCGAAAGGAGTTCGAAGGTTCTCTGCTTGCTTCAGGAGGAAGCGAAAGGAGTTCGAAGGTTCTCTGCCTGCTTCAGGAGGAAGCGAAAGGAGGTCAGGTTCTCTGCCTCACCGTGTGGTGAAAAGGATGTGTTTTGTATAGGCTTCTCCGCCTTGCTGTGGGAGCAAAAAGACAGTCACTTTCGTTTAGTGCAATACCCGGAGGAGAGGCTCCGGGGAGTGGACGTAGGTCAAGTTGACCGAACCACTATAAAATCTGGTTTGCTTTTCTGATTCAGTTTTGCACTTTACTTTTCAATATAAACTGCTTGGGTGAATATCGTTGGTTGATCGTTTCGTTATTGTTTACTTGTTTCCGCTGCTAAGTATTGAAAAGATTTTTGTAGTTATCGTGAAATTTTTAAATAACCAATTCACCCCCCCTCTTGGTTAGCCTCAGGACTAGTTCACTAGGGCTTAACATCCCTTTCGAACTTTCAAGAGGATTTGTTACTCGTAGAACCCCACAAACTTATTGACAAGTCTTTTCATATGGGAAGAAACACTATTGGTAGGCTGAATAGTATGAAAAACATAAATGGGAAGAAAGCAGAAAACATTCTTAATGAGCACTAATATACCACAAAAAGAAAGAAAGTTGAAAGCCCAAGAAGAATGTTTTCTATGAATAGATGCAAAGATGTCCTCCAAAAGGTGGGTTCTCTTTTTCCCTTTAGATAAAGGGATCCCTAAGAATTTAATGGACAGAGTATTTGGCATAAAACCACAAACTTTAGGGATATTATTGATTCTATAATGAGAAATAGACTTAGCAGTGAGAAAAAAAACTCTTATTTTTATTAATATTTAAGCCATTATTATTTTGAAATTGAGAAAAAAATTTAAAAAGAGTCTTGAGCATCTTTAAAGAACCATTCAAAAAAATAATAAAACCATTAAGAAAGCTAAGATGGTATATAGGAAAACTACCCAACATGCGATACTGAAGCTTAGAATGAATACTATAAAGATCATCTAACATTCTAAATAAAAACTCCGCAATAATGATAAATAAAGCTGGGGATAAAGGATCACCTTTTTTGAGACCACTAAAAGAGCGAAGGAAACCCTGAGTTTCCCCATTTACTAACAGAGAGAAATAGAAATTCTCAATACTACTCTTAATAAGCTTGATAAAGTTAGAGTTAAAAAGTAAAAAGAGAAAGAATTTGATAAAAAAACTTCCAATTCAGTTTATCATAAGCTTTAGTTATGTTAAGTTTAAATAAAAATCCTCCCCCTCCGTAGGCACATAAATATCATGAATCATTTCTTATGCAAGGAGCACATTATCAAAAGTAGAATGACCTTTAACAAAACCAATTCGGAAAGGAGAAATAACTCTACGAAGAAACTTGGACAACCTTCCCAAAACATTTTTAAAGTTTAACTTATTTAAAAAGGATCACAAACTTATGGGCCTATAATCACCCCGAAAGTTAACGATCTCTCTTTTAAGGGTCTCAGAATTGAGGTCATAGAGAATAGATCCTTGAAAACACATTTATTTCACAATTAAGCTTTTGCCATAATCTTTTCAATTTATACCAAAACCTATTCATACCTTGAATACTATCATCAGGAAATAAAGGAAAACTCCAATTTGAATCAACAATCTAAAGGAGATATCATTACAAAGCCACATGTTTTGAAATCTAAAGGAAGCAGCAAAATTAGCTTTTCAAAACATTATAGAAAGTAAAAGATGACAATGATTAGATAAAGTTCTACTCAAATGTTCAACATGCGTGAAAGGATACTTAGCTAGCAAAATATTATTAAATAAGATACAGTCAATTCCTTACCACATTGTAGCTGTGTTCCAAGTAAAAGCACTACTTGGGTACCAAATATCATGTAAATTGTGATACATAATCAAATTACTAACACCTTCCATGGAAAGTGAGTAAGGAGCCTTACCCCCATTTCTTTTTGAGGAGGAAATAATAATATCAAAGTCACCTCCAATTAGGCATGGCATATTAACTATATAAGGAAAATCTAGTAGTTGGTTCTAAAGAATCTTTCTATAAAAATGAGAACAAAAGGCATAAATAAAAGAGCCGAATCAATTAAATTGAAAAAATTCTATTTGAGTATGAACTACCTTAGAGAAATCTGATAAAATGTTAACTTTTATCGGATTGTTCCAAAAGATCCAAATTTGTCATTTCAATTAGCAAAACTCAAATTAAAATCAAGATGTCTAACTGTGGATGAAAGTTTAGAAGGAAAAAGTAAAGGTCCAATCAAAATAAGAAGTACAATAATATGAACCCCACAAAGGTTCCCCACTCTATCACATGAATTGGCACCCCCCACCCCTCTCACATTCCATATAAGAGAATTAACCATTAATAGCATTCATGGAAGTTTGATCCCTTGTGGAACAAAGAGTAGACCATGCCACATTTTTGTTATTTTTATTTTTCTTTTTTCCCACTTTGGTAAAGCCTTCATCATCCTTAATGCAGCATCATTACTCTCATTTCCATATGATGACATAAAAAGCTTCACATGAGAACTAATGGCTTTCACATTAGCAGAATACTCACTGGTGGAAGGAACAAATTCTCCCTCTTCACAAGCATCCTTTCTCATATCATACAAATCGATTAAGGCACCACCATTGGAACATATTTCATTCCTTGAGCTATCTTTAGACTTGGAAACCTTAGAATTCATTTTGTTTAAGGCATAAAAAAGTCTAAGACTGATCATGATTATAGTTTAACTCAACATCTTTAATCACTTACAAAGAAGAGGAGCAAGATAACTGTTTATTTATAGGGTCATAATCCATCTTATTATTATAAGACTCAAATAAAATTGGCTCAAGTACTTCTTCATTTATGTCATCATTTTTTTCAATATTAACCACATTAGTGGCATCTTTCAAAAGAAGATTCAACTTAGGTAAATCTTCCAACCCATAGACCATAATAAAATTACTAGTAAATGGCCTTAATATACTGGAATTAATGTTAGGGTCAACTTTGCCATTAGAATATAGCTTCCCATCCTTCAAATCATTAGCCTCATTGAATGATGGTTGAGATCTCTTTCTAAGTACAAGATGAAGCACAAAGAAATCATTAATTGAATGCCTATGAATCTTATATTTGTTACAAAAATTAGGAACTTTTTTGAAATAAACTTCCTGCTTATATCCCAAAGTTTTTGAGCCTAACCAAACTTATTTAGGATGCTACTTAGTAACATCCACTTCAACCAGTACATGAAACAAAGAAGGACAAGTCCTAAAAGCAGTAGCTTGGTCATAATCAAGAATAAAATCCAAAGAGGAACAATCAGAGATTCTTCCTTAATGTCTAAAAAGGCATCTACATAGGTAATATCACATGATAGTTATTGATATAGTAAGATCTTCTAGCAAAAACTCTATTATAATCTAAATCTTTAGACCATTAAATAGCCACATGACGTGCATCTAATAATTCAATAGAAAATAAACCATATAACTTCTAGCTTGCAAAAAAAGCATATATTACGTCCAAATTTTTTCTTCTTATAGAAAATTTCCCAGCTAACATAAATTTAAAGGGGAATCCAAATTTAACAACATGAGCATCAAAATTTAGTATACTCAAAAAACCATAAATGAAATATGAGTAAATGATAAAGCAGGTTCAGAAAAAGATGAAGACCCAATAATAACATCTTTAAAAGATTTCGATTTAGAGTCCTCAATGTTCCCTTATTCATGCAAACAAAAAAAACATGGTTTTTTGGAGACCCCCAAGTGTTAGTTGAGGGAGCAGCCATCCAGATGATACAAAAAGAGAGACGGGAGAAATATGGCCCTAAGCCACCCAAGTGCAAGCACATAGAAAACCTTTTCAAAACAACGCAAAAAAAAAAAAAAGATGATGGCTTAGAATCGAGGAAGGATATGTGTGCCCTAGAATCGATAGAGGAGACACGAGAGCGCAAGAAGTTCAAGATGGATTGAAGTTTTATTTTTATTTTTTATTCTGTCGATTAAAACCCACTGATGGGCTTACACATTAATTAAAATTGAGATTACAAGTCCTTAAGAGCGACCTTTAGCTCACTACTGCTTATAAGAGCTACAAAATAATAATTAAAAAAGAATAGCTGAGAGCCTAAGATCCCCTCTAAAACCCATTTCAAAAAATTTTAATAAAATTCTAGGGCTGCTAGGAGCCATCACCCAAAAATAGTTGATCAATAAAAAAACATTCAGCCCAATCCTGTTGAAAATAAAGCATCCTTGCTAAAATATGCAAAGAACCATCCTACCTATAAAATGAGAAATCTGCAAAGCAAAGTGATTTAACATAAAGTGGTAAAGGATATGTAAATTAATAATGTTGATAAAACACCATCCAAAGTTAAGACACCTTGGTAGATAATTTAGCAAAAACCTATCAAGATCACTCTCAAAATAATCAACACAGCTAAGACAACAACCATAGAACACCCACAACTAAAGTAAAAATCCTAACATAAACCATAAATAATAATAAGGTAAATAAAAATATTAGTCAACACTAAAATTTAGAATTATAATAGCTAACCACCTAGACACCACCACCAAAATAAAAAATAAGAAACCAATGTAATGAGCACAACACCAAAACCAGTAGGGTTAAGAAACTCAGCCCCAGAATCACATGCCCAAGCACCAACTTAAAATAAATAGCCCGGTAAGCTACCAACCAAAGGAAGTAGCCATAACAACCCTAACAATCATATGGACAATAAGAAGCAAAAGCAGAATCCAATGCAGAAATAACCAGACTACCCATTAAAAAACCCCAATAAAGAACGACAACAACATGACAAAAAATACAACATAACCCAAAATAACCAGCATTACAATAGAAAAAAACCTAAATCACGAAATTACCTTCTAAAATATGGTATCCCATATTTATCAAACACTGACATATATCAAAATTTGAGGTAAATCATATCTCGAGAAATTGATAAAATCATTTAAGTTACTGCCAGCAATTAGCTAATTAGACACCACCACCAAAAAAAAAAAGAAATAAATGTAATAAGCATTATGCTAGAACCAGCAATGGTTAAGAAACTCAGCCCTAGAAACACAAGCCCAAGCACCAACCCAAAATAAAAATCCCACATTACCTACAAACCCAAAGAAGTAGCCATAATAACCCTAGCAATCGTTTGAACAATAATAACCCAAAGTAGAAACCAATATTGAAACAACTAGACCACCCATTAACACGAACATATCTAATTCCAATATCATAACATAAGTTAAGCCCATAAGGGCTTTAAGCTTCATAGTTAAAACTGAATAAGGAGTTAACGGACCAAAAAAAATACACACAAAATATTACCCATATCGCCTCTGATAATTCCTCTATAGCCAGCTAAATTGATGTTCATAGAACCATCAATATTCAACTTTACATAAGGCACCTTAGGCTTTAACCACCTAACAATCTTAGAATTAACTTCCCCATTATAACCATAAAATTTATAGCCAAAGTTATGGGAAACAAACTGGGAATTCCTAAACTTTATGGAATAGAAAAGGTTGACAGTACAAAGATGTTGTATTTTGTCTTTTAATTTAGAAATAATATGAGTTGAATTCATCTTAATATCCTTATGTTTTGAATCATTTCCATCAGACCACAAATACCACAAAACAAGAATAGGTATAAGATTCCTAATGTGCCCTTTACTTGGTAAAAGCTAAGCATAAAGAATAGAAGAAATGGAAGTACATTTGGTAAAATGATTATTGCTAAACATGTCCTCAAAATACCTCCATACTTTAGCCGTGATAGGCTCACTAACAAAAACATGATTTAACGTCTCAATATGATAGCGACATTTACATCTAGAGGGAATATAAATCCCTTTCTTCATCAATAATGTATTAATCGGCATGAAATTCTTCAATATTCTCTAAACTAATATAGAGTAAGATAATGGAATGCTTTTATGCTAAATAATAGAAAATAAAATAAAATTAGTTTAAATAGTTCAATATCCTCCCAAACATTTTTGAAACAAAAATTATCATTTAAGGAAAAATTAAATAAGATAAGATCCTTAGAATCAGTTTCAAGAGGTATCTCCATAATTTTTTGCACGAGAATATCAGGAACTTAATAATTTAATTTGTTAGTGTCCCAATTATTAACATTAACAAAATTACTAACTTTAATAAATGCAGTGGAATGGGAATAAAATAAGAATCAATAGAAGACATACCCATCAAGTTATCTTGTCAAATGAACAATTACCTTCCCCAATACCCCATTGGATAAAACTCTCAGCCTCCCATTTGATGGAATAGAGCCTTTTCCAAACCAACATGTCACTACCTTTACAATGACAAATGAGAGGGTGTTTACCAACATAATATTTACTCAGCAAAAATTAGCCCACAAAATTTTGTTGGATATAAAAGAATACCCCAACTTATAAGAGAAGGAAAGAGCCATATCAAAAATGCTTCCACCACACCATAATAGTTCTTCCAAGAAGCCCAAAGAATACAAGAAAAACTTGTTCATCAATCTTTCCATATGCAAATAAACATTATTAGTAGGTTGAATAGTGTGAAATATGTAAATAGGAAAATAACATATTTATTAAAATAAGTCTCCCACCATAAGATAAAAAAATATAAGCCAAATAAGACAACTTCATTTGAATAGACGTACATATATCTTTTAAAAGATGAGACCTCTTCCTCCCTCTAAACAAAGGAGCACCTAAAATTTAAGAGGGAGATTTTGAGGAGAAAATAAAAATTTAATCATGATAGTATTAATTCTAGTTTGGGAGACAGAATTCCCATAGATGAAGTAGTTTTTATCCTTACAAAAATTAAGCCAACTAGACAAATTGAAAGTTAGAATGAAACTTAAAAAGAATTTTCAACATTTTAACAGAGGCATTAGAAAATATGATTAAGCCATCAGTAAATCTCAAATGAGAAATCAGAAAACCACCAGTAGTATTACAATCCAAATTTGGATGTTTGTCTATAAAGATCATCTAAGACCCTAGATAGATATTCAACAATAATAATGAATTAGATAGGAGATATAGGATCACCCTGCCTAATACCTTGAGCAAACTATAAAAAACCTTGGCTTATACCATTGATATTAACAAAAAAGAAATAATTCTAAATGTAATTCTTAATAAGTTTTATGAAAGTCATTAAAACTAAACCAATCTAATATATCATAAAGATAATTCCAAATTAGGTTATCATAAGCTTTGGTAATATCAAGCTTGACAATAGAGTTACACCCTTTGATAAGAATATTAATGCCATGAATTTATTCTTGAGCCAAAAGCACGTTATCAAAAAATTCAACAACCCTTAACAGAGCTAGTTTAGCCAAGAGAAATAATTTTAGGTAACACTAAAGCCAATCTTCCCAATAAAATTTTAGAATTCAATTTTTTGAAAAAGGAACACAAGCTAATAGGCCTAAAATCAGCCCAATAATTTATGGCCTTTTACTTAGGGATCAAAGAAATATTAGAAGAGAAAAAATACTTATGGAAGGTTGAACCATTAAAAAAAATCTCTAACATCCTTCACCACATCCTATTGAATAATACCCTAAGCCTTCTGAAAGAATTTAGTAGTCAATCCATCAGGACTAGCCAACAAATTAGAATTCATCACTTTGATAGTGCCCAAGATATCTTTTTTAGAAGGAACTTGAGTGAGAAAATTTTTATTATCCTCACTAATTAATCGAGGAATGATATAATGATTATAAAAAGATATGTGGGCAAAGCTGTTATTAATGATTTTTTTAAAGTAATGCACCTTAGAACCATCAATTAAACAATCATCATCATAAATGGAACCGTCTTGCAAATGAATCTTATGAAAATAATAGTTGGCCCTTTTTTTGTTAGCTGTAGCATGAAAAAAATTAGTATTTTTATCCCCTTCAACTAGAAATTTAGAAGATGCTTTTTATCCCCAGAAAACCTCCTCTGTCTCTCAAAGATGGATTAATTTCACCTTAGCCTCATTCAACAACTCCAGATTAACATTATAAAGATCATTCATATAAAGAATTTCCACACAATTGAAATTTTTCTCAGTCTACTTAATGTTGGAAAAGAAGCTGTCAAAAACATACTTGTTCCACCAGCTCAAATTTTGGTTTAATCATTTCATTTTAAATCATAGCCTAACAATGCCCTTAATATTATCATCAGAAAACAAAGGAGAATACACATTATTCTTAATAATCTTTTTAAAGGAATCATCTAAAAGCAACATATTATGAAATCTAAAGGAAGACATTCCAAAAACCTTTTGTAAATTAATACTGAGAAAAAAGGAGAATGATTAGAAAGTGTTCTACTTAAAGGCTCAACATGAGTTAGAGGAAAATCAAAAATTTATTTATCATTGAAAAGCATATGGTCAAGTCTTTTCCGCATATTGAACATGTTCCAAGTAGTGGCATTACCAGAAAAACCAATATCATGCAAATTACAATCCATAATCATATTATTAAAATTTTCCATAGCCTGAGGCTTGGGAGACTTACCCCTAATCCTCTCACCAGCATTAGAAATAGTATTAAAATCCTCACCAACAAGCCATGGAGTATTAGAAATTATAGAAAAATCATTTAATTATATCCAAAGAATTTCTTTACCAGAACAAGAACAAGCAGCATACATAAATTAATTAGAACAATTAAGTTGAAAAAAAAACTTATTTGTGTGTGAATAACCTGCAAAAAGTTATGAAGTTGATACTCAAAGGGTCATTCTGAAAAATTAAAATCTTGTTTGAGAAATTAGCAAAACACCTACTAAAACCAAGACTATTACCCATAAACCTCAATTTAGTTGATGAAATGAGAGGCTCCAATAAAACAAGAACAATAATATAATGAACCCTAGAAAGGTTTCTAACCCTATCTCTTGAGTTAGAACACCCACACCCCTCACATTCCATATAAGAGCCTTAACCATTATGAGAATTCAAAACAATTTGAGCCCTAATAAAACGAGGAGTGGGTAAAGGCATATTTTTATTATTTTACATTTCTTTTTCCTAACCTTAGTAAATCCATCAACATCCACCATGATACGACCATTGTTTCATAGGAGTGGACACAGTACCAAAATTACCATCCTCTGGAATCTTTGAAATCAAAATAGTATGGTCTTTAACAACAAGTTCATTATTAGAGGAAGGAAGAATTTTTCCCTCCTCACAAGCATTAAATCTCAACAAGTTAGAGGAATCAACAACTCCATCTATCGACCAGCTTTATTTACCAGAACTAGTAATAGACTTATAAAATTTTGAAGGCACTTTATTCAAATTACAAGGATTTTAAGATTAACTTTGTTTCTGGGCAACATCATAACTATAAACCCCAACAACCTGTAAAGATGAAGGGATTATATTATGTGAGTTAAAGATATATTATTTAACAAAGGATTGTTTGAGTCAATAAGGATAGGTCCCTCAATATCCTCATTCAAATCATCTATGTTCAAAATATTTTCTAATCATTATGATCATTCTCTTTATTATTAATATTAAAATCAATAATGACATTAGAATCACCATCCAACACCTCAATCAAATGAGGAGGATTATTCACATTGGGAATAATAAGATCATCATCACTCTTATTATTCCCAATAGTACCAAATTAAATCTCCCTTGCCTCACAAGATTTCTGTTGATTTTTTTTAGCATATGATGTAAGACAAAACATTCATTAGCTGGATGACCATGAATCTTATAATGAGAACAAAAATTTGGAACCATTTCAAACTCGACCTTCTTCAAATACCCAAGCGATTCATAATCTAGAAAAATTTCCTTGGGATGTTTACTGGATATTAAAATATGAGCCATAAAGGGCCTAGTTCATAGAACACAAACTATGAAGAAAACTACTGTTAAAGAAATGTAACCAAAAATGAGGGAGAGAAATTAAAGTCTACACAATCAGAGATTCCTCTTTAATGTCAAAGAATGGAGTACACTTTAGTAACTGCATTTGACAGTTATTGATATAATAAGAATGCCTAGGAATAACCCTATTATAATCCAAGTCATTTGATAGTTGAATCACAACATGCCTAAGATCTAGCAACCAACTGAATATAACCCAAAAATTTTTATGTTTATGAAAAAAGCATGAATAGAATCCATATTTGGTCTACATAAGTAAACTTCCCAACCAAAGTGAATTGAAATGGAGAGGCCACAACATCCACATAAAAAAATCAATACCACAAGAGCACTTTTAAAAGGCGAACGAGTGAAAGATGAAGAAAGAGTTGAAGACGAAGAAGCTATAGAGACCACATCTTTAAAGGATAACGAAGAGACATTATTGGCCTTACCAGATAAATAAAAAAGATATGCTTCTTTGTAACTGTAGAAGGTATGAAATTTTCCAATGGGTTCAATGGAGGATCTTCCATACAACACCCAAAATCACACAAACACCAGCAATGATCATACCACATGATTAACAATAAAAGATCCAAAGAGATCTAACTAGAATAGCAAAATAAGATTATGGCCAATGAGGAATCCTAGAATTGCCAGAGCTCATGTTGAGAGGAGTTTGATCAAAAAGGATTTTTTTTGGCTAAATCACATAGAGGGGCCTACCTATTAATATCAAAAAGTAATTACAAGTCCTTAATGGGGTCATATGATCACTAACTGCTCAAAGAACTATAATCCAAACAATAAAAAAAACTAAGAGCATTTAGTCCTTACTAAAATAAAAGCAATTATTAAAAAAAGATTGGCAAGAAGCTATAACCCAAAATATAGCCATAGCTTGGATTATCTTTTCGCACCAGGTACCTTAAAGGTATACCTGCAAAATGAGTTAGTCCTACACTAGGATGTAAACAAAAGAGGGGACAAAAAGAAGCATTAATAATAATCAATAAAATAATTAGGTAGAGATAACCCATAAGCATTGGTATCATAATAATAGTATAAAGGTCAAAACAACTCCCATGAATGCACCTCCAGTTTAGCAAAGGAGAAACACAGCGGCCCAAAAGAGTAAAAACCAACAACTCAGAAAACACCAATACAAAAATTCCTCAGAAAATTAAAAAAAGGAGAACCACTAATAGCCCAGGAGAATAGAAGAATAAACAACATCAAGAAATAATCCACTGCCAGATAAGGCAAGGCAAAGAAGAGCAGGACCACAAAGGATCTAGCAAACAAAACAAACCTTGCACAGCAAGACACAAATTATACAACAAGATCTAATGACTTTATAGATATAGTAGAACATCCATCTATAATAAAACATGATTGTATAATAGATTTGATAAAAACAATTCAAAAGAAATTTATACCATTTAGAAGAAGACATAAATGAAAATTCCAGAATAATGCAGGAAGTAGGCCACCTAATAACTACATCATGATAGAAAGAAAAAAAAGTAGATTTCCTAATCCACAACAGCCAGAAAAAAAGCTTAGCTCCCCAAAGATTGCTAATATAGATCTCACCATAAGAAATAATAGAAAATATGCAAGTTACCACTAACCAGCCCACACACTAAACTTCACATAGAAACCCATCCAAACAAATTTATGCCAATAGATTGCAAACTGTTAAACAAAAATCTTCAAGAAATAAAAAACCACCAAGATAAATAAAAATCTAGCAGGGAGCACCATGAGCCCAATTAAAAAATGAGCCAATAGAAACATACAAAATGATGAAAATGATGATAAAATAATAACAAAAGACCAACAAGCATAAAAGAAGAAGAAACTAAAACAAAAAATTACATTTAAACATAAGGCAAACAATATTTATCCAGTAAAATCATTCCCTTTAGCAATTGAGGTAAATTGAGATAAGTGAACTCATGAAAAGTGTCAAGCTTATAGCCCCACTATGTAAGATAATCAACACAACAATTATCGTCCCCATAAATTGAGAGATAGTATAATTATAGAAACCAAGCTTCTATTTAATATCCAATGCATGACACAAGCTCATTCTGATGAAAAGAGCATTGAGTTCAGTAGTAAGAGCAGAACAAGGACTCAAAGGACAAGCAAATGCACACATCATCTTACCAAAATGATCTCTGATAATTCCACCATAACCATAAGAGTGATTGCTAATAGCACCATCAATATTCAATTTTATAAAAGGAAACATTCATTTTAACCATTTGACAATCATATCCTTCTGAACCATACCATTAATGTTGAGAGTGATACAAAAATTATGAGTAACAATCTTGTAATTTATAAAATTGTTAATAAAGTTACATAATTTTATCTTTAATTCTAAAAAAAAAATATGCATGTGAATCATCTTAATGTCATTGTGGACTGAATCATTCCAATCACTCCAAATAAACCTGAGAATAAAAATAGGGATAAAAGTTCATGATGGGTTGAAATTATATGGTGGTCCAAATGGTAAAACCTAATTTCTATTCTTCTTGTATTGGTATTCTACATCTTGATTAGGATAAGGTTTCTAAGATAGATTGAAGTATTTTTATAGGGGAAACCCATATCAGTGCTTATGTGTTAATATCAAAAAATATTGCAAGTTCTTAAAGGGTTCAATGACCCACTAATGCTCAAAGAGATATAATCAAAAGTAAAAAAGAAAGATCCTAATGAGCAATTGAACCCTCCTACTTACAATATCAAAAATAGAAAAAAGTAGAAATGGGGGCAAGATGCCACACCCAAAAAAAGGTCTGAAGTAGCTCCTGAAAGATTTGAATTCTACACCAGCTAATCGACCTACAAAAAAGGATTAAAATATATAAATCTAAAAAGAAAAAACCTAACTAGAGTATTAAGAAGTGAGCATGCTGAATGAACTATATAGCCTCTTTAGTAAATATCCCACCTGCCAACTAAAAGGTCAACAAAATTTCCATCATATAATCATTAGAAAGAAAACATATGAAAGCCATAATATAACCAAGTTAAATTTAGTTACACCCGTATGATCATCAATATTTAAACATTTAAAAAGCAATTGTAGATAGAGGAGAAAAAAACTACTCGGGAGACCCCACTAAAGGTACCAACCATTAAAGATACCCCAAAATGAATAGGTATTAAAAGACTAAGTTACATATAGAAAGACAAAGACAACCAAGAGCATCCATCTTAAACATACCAAAACATATAACAAAAACATAAAAAAGCAACTTATCAGTAAAATTCCACCCAGCCGACTAATGAAAAGGTCCATAAAAATACCTAGAATAATAGCTCCTAGAGTAACCAAATGGATAACATTCAAAAAATGAAACATATTACACTTCAACCACTCATTCCTAACAGCCAGGAAAAAACCACCAATGGCTAAGGAGAACAAATTAAAATAAACAAAAGGATTAACCAAAATCTTCCAGCCCCATCCACACAAAAAATAAACAATTGGGTAAACACCACACCACTAGCACCCTAGCACCTCAATGTCATCCAGCAGAGAAGGGAACCAACCAAACACATATAAAGTAAACAGAGAGAAAATAAACCCCTAGCATCCCAATAGAATAAAAATGCCTAGTAGAAGGGGAGAAAATCCAAAAATTAGGGAACAAAGGATATCTAGGAAGCAAGGAAAATCCATCAAACCTGATACACTAGGCAGAAAATATACAGATTGCCAAAGTAGAACAAAGAAACACAATAAACAATAAAACAACAACTACTTCAGTGATCTAATATAGGGCAAGCCAACCTTAGCGAATCTAACTAAACCTTTGCAAATATCATGTAAGATATTCTCATTAAAATTAAAAAAATGATTAATATTGCAACCATATTTAGCAAGCTAGTTAGCATTAGAGTTTCCATCATAATAAATATGAGAATGTCGATAATTAAAATGTCTAGCAAAAGCTTGATTTCTCTAATCATATAAAAAATATCAGCATTACCAATTTCATTCTTACCAATGTAATGAACAACAAGCTCGGTATGATCATATAAAAAATATTAGCATTACCAATTTCATTCTTACCAATGTAATGAACAATAAGCTCGATTTTATCCTCTAACCAAATATCCTTAATCCCCAAAGTCAAACAAAGGTTGAAGCCATATCTGCACGCATGCAGCTCATTAGAAATGGCTAAGAAATAGGTATAAGGACTAAGAAAGCAAAAATAATCTTACCAATATAATTTCTAATCAAACCACCACGACTAGCAAAGCTGTTATTGACAGCTCCATTAGTATTATGTTTAAAGTAAGGAGAGTGGTTTTAAGCCATCTCACAATAGAAAATCCCTCACTAACCCATGCTTAGGGAGCAAAATACCAAAGTTGCTCTCCACATGTTAAAATGTTTTTAAAATTATCCTTAGAAATAAACTTAACAAGAAAAAGTTCTAGAATTTTATCCTTAATTTCTAAAATAATGAGAGTGGCATTCATATTGATGTTGTTATGCTTAGAATCATTTCTTTCCTTGCATAAAAATTGAAGAATGTAAATCAGGATAATTTTCCTAATATGGCCTTTATGAAGATTAACCAGGCTGTCATTAAAGAATTAATATTCCAACAATTATTAACTTAGTTAGTATTAAACAAGTAACAAAAAAATTTATAATCTAAGATCCATAGTGCCATTTGTAAAAACACGGTTCAAAGTTTCAACATGCTAATAACACAAACATTTAGAAGGTAAATAGAAGCCTTTTTTAAAAATTAATATCAAAAGGAATACTGTTGCAAATCTGATTTTGATAATGACAAACATGTTTCCAGTGTGTTTTGCTTGGCTAACCCGTTTCAGGCACAAAAGATCACAAGCCACTAAAGCCAACTCAAGATCGGGTCCAAGTGTGTCTAATGTACTATTTGTCTTTTTCTTGATTCAATTGTAATGTAACTGATCCCCCAGCTAAGTAACCTTGCACACACACACTCAGGGGGAGAGCTTGAGTGAATTAGAGTTTCTGTTCATTTTTTGTTCAGATCGTCCTGGACGATATTCACATCGTCCTGGATGATCAGGTAAAAATAGAAACCTTAATTAGGGAGACTAAGTTAAGAGGGTCTGGTTAAGCAGATCGTCCTCGACGATCTTTGGATCGTACGGGATGATATGCTCAAATCAGAAATTCTCAGCCGCCAGATCAAGTTAGGCAAGTTTTTATTTTAAGTTATTTGGTCTGATCGTCCCGGATGATACGTGTATCATCTTGGACGATTCACTACAATCATGCCTAATTTAATCTGATAATTAAGGAAAGCCATTTATTTTTGATTGATACGATCATATTGTCCTGGACGATCGCAGGATCGTCCCGGACGATCATGATCGTCTAGTGCACTTCAGCTGTACGACCCGAACTGTGTATAGGACGATTTGGGTACTTTTTGAACTAATCGTACAGGACGATATCCCGATCATCCTGGACGATCAAGTCATTTTTTGATCATCCAGCACAAGTTTCTCTGGATGACCCGAACTGTCTTCTAGACGATATTCCTCGATTTTCACTAATCATCCCGGACGATCGCAGGATCATACGGGATGATATGAACAATTTTTTCTACTGATCGTCCAAATGAACTAGACGTCCAGGCTAAATCAGCTGAATTTGAACTGATCGTACAGGTTGATCTTAGCCGACTAGTTGAGATTTAGGGCAAATTTTAAGCCCTCCTATAAAAGATATTTTTCTTCCAACAAGAAAAATCTTTTGCCACTTTCCTTCCCAGAGAAACCCTAGAGAGAGAGAGAGTTTGGGAGAGAGAGAGAGGATCTTGTGAGGGGGAGTTAGTGAGGGATTCACTAAGGTTGCTCCAAGCACGGATCAGAGTCGTCTTCTCTGCTCATCGTCTTTCGTCTAGTTGGTGTTCGCTGTGGGAGGATCGTTCGCAAGAAGATCCGAGGTTCTCTGCCCGCTTCAGGTGGAAGCAAAAGGAGGTCGGTTTCTCTGCCTCACCGTGTGGTGAAAAGGAGGTTTTGTACAGGCTTCTCCGCTTTACTGTGGGAGCAAAAGGAGAGACACTTTTTGTTTAGTGCAATACCCAGAGGGGAGGCTCCGGGGAGTGGACGTAGCTCAAGTTGATCGAACCACAATAAAATCTGGTTTGCTTTTCTGATTCTATTCTGCACTTTACTTTTCTGATATAAACTGTGTGGGTGAATATCTTTGATTGATCTTTTCGTTCTTGTTTACTTGTTTCCGCTGCAAAGTATCGAAAAGATTTTTCTGTTCCTCGTGAAATTTTAAATAACCAATTCACCCCCCCTATTGGTTAGCCTCGGGACTAGTTCACTAGGGCTTAACATCCCTATCGACATTTCAAGTGGTATCAGAGAGGGATTCAAAATTTAGGTTTAAAAACTTTTAAATTTGATCCATGGCTAACTGTACCAATCATAATACTACTGAAGATTATTCTATTATGAGACCACCGTTGTTTGATAATATTCCTTTTGATTTTTAGAAAACATGCATGTCTACTTTTCTTCAATCGATTGACTATCGCATGTGGATGTTAGTTAAGGATGGATACGAACCACCTTTTAGATTGATTAACAATGTGAAAACTAAACTCCCGTTTGTAGATTAGACTTTTGATGATCGTGATTTAGCACAGTTAAATGCAAAATGTTTGAACTATTTGTTTTGTGCTTTAAAATCTGAAGACTATATGCGTGTTTCTACTTGTATAACAGGTAAAGAAATCTGGGATAGATTGTGTATAATATATGAAGGTACAACTGAAGTCAAACAGTCTAGGTTAAACGTCTTGTTACATGATTACGAACTTTTTCACATGAAACCTAGTGAGACGATTTCAGAAATGTACACAAGGTTCACTAGAATTGTTATCTCTTTGCATGCTCTAGGAAGAGAATTAACTAATTACGAAAGAGTGAACTAAATTCTTAGATGTTTGCCTGTTTCTTACGATGCTAAGATTAGTGCGATCATGGAATCTAAAGATTTAAATACTTACTCCATTGACAGCTTACTTGGATCACTCATTGCTTACGAGCAAGGGGTGAACCAAAGACAACTTGATGCAGGTGAATGAAAGGAAGAGAAGATAGTGCCGCTAAAGGCCAAAGATTCAGAAGCTAGCACTTCCGGGTCTGATAGCGATGATGTTGCCTTAATCACAAGGCAATTCAAGAGCTTTCTAAGGAAGAAGAATAAGAATTTTCAAAAGTGGAACAAAGGTAAGACCAGTAGAAACTTTAAAGGTTCATCTGAATCTATTTGTTTTGAATGCAGGAAGCCTGGACGCATAAAGGCAGATTGTTTTACACTCAAGGCTCACCCAAGAAAGGAGAAGGGTGAGGAGAAACCAAAGTTCAGAAAGGACAAGAGACGGATACAAAAGGCATTTTGGGCAGACTCTGCATCCGACTCCTTTGAGACTGAAGCTGAAGAGGAGGAAACAAACTTGTGTCTGATGGCTGATGATCACCTTGTCAGTCGGACCAGGAAGAGGTATGTGAGCTTACTTACGATCAATTATTTGAAGTATCTAAAAAAATTCATGCATCGTATAGGAAGCTTAAGAAAGCCCATGCTAACTTGAAACTGGATTATCTGATTTTGCAAAAAGAGCATGATGTGATGATTAAGGACCATTCCACTATTAATAGAAATAACATGTCTTTGCTAGATGAGTTTGATGAACTGAATAGAAAGCATTCTGATTTAATTGTTGAGCATGATGCATTAAAAACATCGCATGTTGAATTAGAAGCTGTCTTTAAGAAATAGAATGATATGGCATGTGAATTAGAAAGTAATGAAAGTGTAAGAACTTTTGAGATTGCTAGTCTTAATAAGGAGAATGAATTTTTAAGAGTTAAAATTATTGCTTTTGAAAAGAACAGAACACCACCTACTTTTGAAAAGTTTTATGCACCGCCGCCTTTTGAAAAATCTGTTGCAAGTTCATCAAAGCATGCTTCATACACTTCTAGGAAGAGGCACTATCACTCACAACTTTAGTTAATCCTTTTCCTGGTGTTAGATATTTTTCATGTGGCATGTTAGGACACATTTCCCACACCTGCTCTGTTCACCGTAGTACACATTGGGTGTGGAGACCCAAACTGCCTGTTTCACAGTACAGCATGCATGCATTGCATTCTTCTTTTCATAAGAAGGAACCCAAACCTGTTTGGGTTCCTAAGACTGATGTTTGATATTTTTGTAGGTGTGCTCTCACACAAGACCTCGTGAGAGCATGTGGTACCTGGACAGCAGATGTTCTAGACACATGACTGGAGATGCAAATCAGTTCATTTCACTGAAGACCAGAGCTGGAGGCAAGGTTACACTTGGAGATAACACCACCAGGAAGGTGGTAGGCTCACGTATAATTGGTGATTCAAAGAATTTTATGATTGATAATGTTTTGCTTGTAGATGGACTAAAACACAACTTGCTGAGCATTAGTCAACTTTGTGATAAGGGATACAACATCAAATTCCTGCCCACTGGCTGCATTTTAAGCTTAAATGATGAAGTTATTTTGCAGGGGCAAAGGATCAACAACGTCTATAAGCTGGATGTAAGTTGCATTAAATCTGATAATTTAATTTGCTTAAAAACTGCTGCTGATGAGTCTTGGTTATGGCATAGGAGATTGTGTCATGCCAGTATGAAAACCCTTAGGAGAGTCACCCAAAAAGACTTAGTTAGAGGTATGCCAAAGCTTAAGTTCACTAAGGATCACCTGTGTGATGCCTGTCAGTTAGGGAAGCAAGTCAAGTCCTCTTTTCACTCTGTTAAGGACATTAGCACCTCTAGACCTTTAGAAGTTCTTTACATGGACCTATTTGGACCCATTAGCACTGCCAGCTTAGGGGGGAGAGTCTATGGGTTTGTAATTGTAGATGATTATTCAAGGTTCACTTGAGTGAAATTTTTGTCACATAAATCTGAGTCATTTGATGAGTTTAAATATTTCTCTACTTGGATGCAGAAGAAGTTAGGATGTGAGATTATTACCATCCATAGTGATCACAGAGGGGAGTTTGAAAATGAAAGATTTGGAAGTTTTTGTGAGGAGCAAGGGATTAGTCACAATTTTTCAGCTCCTAGGACCCCTCAGCAGAACGGGGTAGCTGAAAGGAAGAACAGGACCTTAGTGAAAGCCGCTAGAGCCATGCTTGCCGAGTATTCACTTCCAAAATACTTTTGGGCTGAAGCGGTGAACACTGCCTGTTATGTGCTAAATAGGGTGAATGTGAGAGTCAAACTGAACAAGACACCTTATGAGATCATTAAGGGTAAAACTCCAAATCTGTCCCACCTCCATGTCTTTGGCTGTAAGGTTTTCATTCTGAATAACGGGAAATCACCCTTAGGAAAATATGACCCCAAATCTGATGAAGGAGTGTTCTTAGGATATTCAAGTGTGGGGAAATCCTTTAGGGTGTTCAATAAGAGGACTTTGGTGGTGGAAGAAACAACCCATGTAGTGTTTGATGAATCTGATCTTAAGGAGTCTAGATCAGAAGTAGAAGATGAAGAGATTGTTGAGGTTACCCAAGGGGCTGGAAAGATAAATCTTGAGGAAATGGTAGAACCTCAAATCACGTTGCCTAGAGATTGGAGATATTCTTCGAGTCATCCTAAAGAATTGATCTTAGGAGACCCTTCTGAAGGTGTTAGGACTAGGCATGAACTTAGGAAGGAAGTAAACCATTCTTCCTTTATCTCGATGACTGAACCCACCAACATCAATCAAGCCCTCTCGGATGAAATTTGGATTTTAGCTATGCAGGAAGAATTGAATCAATTTGTAAGGAATGATGTTTGGGAGTTAGTATAAAGACCTAGAAATCAAAGTATTATGGGAACCAAGTGGGTCTTTAAGAATAAGATGAATGTTCTGGTGTGGTAGTGAGGAATAAGGCAAGATTGCTAGCTAAGGGGTATAATCAGATAGAAGGGATTGATTTTGAGGAGAATTTTGCCCCTGTAGCTAGATTGGAAGCCATTAGAGGGCTACTATCCTTTTCCTATTATAAGGGATTCAAGCTGTTTCAAATGAATGTCAAGAGTGCCTTTTTAAATGGGGTAGTAAAAGAAGATGTGTTTGTAGAACAACCACCACGTTTTGAGAGTTCCCAATATCCAAATCATGTTTATAAATTAAAAAAGGCCTTATATGGATTGAAACAGGCACCCAGAGCTTGGTATGAGAGGCTTAGCACATTCTTGTTAGAAAGAGAGTTTGTTAAGGGGAGCATAGACACCACCCTTTTTCTAAGGAGAATAGGGGATGACTTACTCATTGTCCAGATTTATGTTGATGATATCATTTTTGGATCTTCTGATAAATATTTATGTGATGAGTTTTCTAAAATAATGAGTAAGGAGTTTGAGATGAGTATGATGGGAGAATTGTCCTATTTTTTGGGGTTTAGCATAAGGCAAACGGATGATGGAACCTTTCTCAATCAATCTAAATACACTAAGGACATTTTGAAGAAATATGAAATGGACAAAGCCAAGCCAATCAATACTCCCATGAGCTCCTCAGTTCAGTTAGATAAGGATTCAAGTGGAAAATCTGTTGATCAGAAGAAGTATAGAGGAATAATAGGATCACTGCTTTACCTGACTGCTAGCTGACCTGATATCATGTTTAGTGTCTGTCTTTGTGCTAGGTTTCAGGCTGATCCTAAAGAGTCCCACCTGACTGCTGTTAAGAGAATTCTTAGATATCTTTTAGGGACCCCAAACCTAGGAATCTGGTACCCTAGGCACTGCACCTCTTTTGAGATCATTGGATATTTTGATTCTGACTTTGCGGGGTGTAGGGTGGATAGAAAGAGCACTTCTGGAACTTATCAATTCATAGGACAGTCTCTAGTCTCCGGGTCCAGTAGAAAACAAAACTCAGTTGCACTTTCTACTGCGGAAGCTGAGTACATTGCCTTAGGAAGTTGTATGGCCCAAGTTCTTTGGTTAAAGCAACAAGTTTTGGATTTAGGTTTACCTGTTGGCACAATTTCTGTTCTGTGCAATAATACTAGTGCCATCTGCATCTCTAAGAATCCAATCCAACATTCTAGGACCAAACACATTGATATAAGGCATCACTTCATTAGGGACCATATTACAAAAGGGGACATTGAGCTACATCATGTAGCAACTGAAAATCAGCTGGCTAACATATTCTCTAAACCACTGGCCTTTGACTCATTCAGTATTTTGAGAACCAGATTAGGAGTGATTGATATAAATGCTTGATTCTGATGATTCCTAATTTCTTATTATTCTGATTGTTATTCTATTTTCTGTTAGTTAGTTTTTTAGTTATTTGATTTGATTATTTTCTTTCAGTTGTTTTTAGTTTTTATTCTTCTATTTTAGCTTTAGTGTCATTTTAATTTAAGTGTTTATTTTGATATGGTTTAGTTTTTACCTGTTTTATTTACTGATTCATCTCGTTTATCTACTGTCTTATGTGTTTGAAAATCAAAATAAAAAATGGATTTCTGACTAAGAGTTTTGCCTTGTTTTATCTGAAAGCTTATAAGAAGTGATTGATTCCACTGGATCTGTTAAAGGGAAGAAATGTTGATGATTGTTTCTCTTCCTCTAACTCCTTTACTGGTGTATGATTTCTTTTGGATAAAAATCATTTTCAAAATTAAAATATTAGTTTTTGAAATAGAGATTTATTTTATCTTTCTACAGTAATCTACCTCATATGAATAGTATTTTCAAAGTCTTGAGTCACTATCATGATTTTCTAAACCAAATGATTGCATTTATCACATGATGTTTGGATTTTGTTTTGTGAATCATTCTTCCTTATTATGGAGAGTAATCTCCTATGTCTGGAAGATAATTTCACAGTTGAGACTCTTTAATAATTATGAAAAGGAGAAAGCTTACAAAAGATGCGCAGTGCGCCAAATAAATTGAAAAAGAGGCATAAAATGAGCCCAAAACTGAAAAGATGCGAAATTGCCAAATTGGATACACAAAGTGTATCAAAAATGAAAAGATGCGCAAAGCGCCAACCAAATTGAAAAAGAGGCACAAAATGAGCCCAAACCAAGCTTTCTTCCCTTTCAGATTGTTAAATGTCTTAGAAAAATCCGTGCGCCACTTAATATTTTCAAAAGGTTGAGTTTGGAAATCCTGATTTCTGATTCCTTACTTTGTAACACTATTATATCAGATATATTTCTGGAACACGGCTTGAAAGGATCTCTTTTCAAATCTAATTTCTTTTCTTCTGAATCGGATTTTTGTTTTGAAAGAGGTTTGCATCGATAAGGTGCCCGGGGTCGGATGTACGAAAGTTGATTTTTCCAACCTTTTCTGGATTTCAACGCTGTCAATCGTCTTCTTATTGGTTTTTAGATAAAAAATCAAGGGAGAATTCTGTTTTACTGGAGCAGACTTGTCAAAAAAAAATCGTTGGTGTTTCTGTCTTCTTGTTCCAAGTTTTCTTCATTGTTTGTTTTATTTTTTTTTATTTTATTTTACTGGTTGTGTTTTTGGGATCCTGATCTGTCATCTCCATCCTCCATCCTTTTCTATTTTCTTCACATCGTCCTGGACGGTACCCCGATCATCCTGGACGATCCTCTTCGTCCTTGACGATCCAAACATCGTCCTGGATGATCCATTCAAAATCGTCCCCACACTGCTCCTGCTGCTGAGAATCACCAATTATTGGTGATCGTCCTGGACGATCCATATATTATCCTGGATGATATGATCCATATCCTCCTGATCTGATCAAATGGCTGATATTGCACCAATTATTGGCCATCATCCTAGATGATCCACTTTATCGTCCTGGACGATCCACATGTCAAGCTGCTGGATGATTCGAATTTGGCCCGTCCGATATATTTATTGCATATCATCCTGAACAATCCACCTAATCGTCCTGGATAATACTTTTCATCAACGGTTGTCCAGCCTGACTCCTCGGGATGATCGTCTGTGTATAATCGTCCTGGACGATCTCTGATCGTACTGGACGATCGGACCGCTTTTTTGACCAATCGTCCTGGTCGAAATTATTGCACCTATCAACCTGGACGATCTCGCGATCGTACGGGATGATTAGGACAAATTCTATTTAAACAGCCATTTTCTTAAGGATTTTCCACACTCTTTCTTCCAATCTTACTCTACTTCCCTTCACTCTTGATTTCTAATGGCTGGTGGCAAACGCTCGCGGCAAAAGGGTGTGAGTTCCTCCATGGGACATGTTGATCCTCACTTTCCAAATGCAGCCAATCAGGCTGCTTTCGAGTGCTATCGTGACGTGGGGATCACGCACTCTAAAATTGTAAATCCCCGCGCTCTCACTTATCCTATTCTAGATCTATTCGCACACACCTCCCTCACCTTCATCCTGACCATAGCCTTTCCTTTTAATCTTGAACTCCTTCAAATTTTCTTTGTCAATTTGTGCATTTCCATGGACTATTCCACTCTTCGCTCATACGTCAATCAACGTCCCGTGGAACTAACTACCCAAGATTTTCACAATATTCTTAACCTGTTTGTCACTAGCAACAAACTCCACATGCTTATCACTGATCCTGATTATGATTGGAGTGTCACCAATCACTTCCTTCACAATACAAACGCACCCTATCATGATAACGCTTACACTTCACTTCTTAAGGATGCACAGACAATTCAGCATGTCCTTCGTTCCTCCGTCATTCCAAAGGCGGGGGATCGAATTCACATCACCCCGTTACTGTCCTTGACCACATACTACATCATGGCCCGTCGAGAGTTTAACGCCTCTGATCTTATTATCCGATACATAGAACACCTAACCACCATTAGACATCTGGGTGACAGGCGTCACCCAAATCTAGCTTTAGGTCATCTCATTCATTATGCCTTAGAAACAAAATATGACCTTCAGTATCCTGTCCCTCCTGATGTCCCTCCTTCCTTCTTAACAAACAACTCATTCCACGTCCTACACAACACCCGACTACATCCGGAGCCATCCCTGGATGTTGAGGAGGAAGAGGAAGAGGCTATTCTAGTTCTTGCTGCACCCGAGGCACCTGCTCCCCTTCGCATTGCCTCTCCCTTTGACCACCTGGTGCAGCGCTTTGATCAGTGGGAGGCCAGATTTGACTCCTATGTGGTTGCCCAGGAGCAGCGGCACGCCGAGGACATCCAGCGCTTCAGTGACTATGCTGTGCAGCAGCAACAACAGCATGACCAAGACATTGCCTGGATTGGAGCCCATTTTTAATCCATTCACCACTACTTCAACCCACCACCGCCACCTTCTTCTTTCGATCAGGATCCACCTCCGTTCTAGTTTTCTGTTTTGTAGTTGTTTTTTTTTTCTGTTATGTACTGATGTTTTAGTATTTCTGTTTACCCTCCTCCTTTTTGTGATGTCAAAAGGGGGAGTTAGTTGTAGTCATTTCTATTTTTGTTGTGTTTTGTTTCCTGTATTAATTTAGTTGTTAAATGAAAATTTAAAAAAAATATTTGTTTTTTGATCTCCGAGTTATTTTTTGTTTTCAAACTACTGTTCAAATGTTTGCCATCATCAAAAAGGGTGAGATTGTTACAAATCTGATTTTGATAATGACAAACATGTTTCCTGTGTGTTTTGCTTGGCTAACCCGTTTTAGGCACAAAAGATCACGAGCCACTCAAGCCAACTCAAGATCGGGTCCAAGTGTGTCCAATGTACTATTTTTCTTTTTCTTGAGTCAATTGTAATGTAACTGATCCCCCAGCTAAGTAACCTTGCACACACACACTCAGGGGGAGAGCTTGAGTGAATTAGATTTTCTATTCATTTTTTGTTCAGATCGTCCTAGACGATATTCACATCATCTTGGACGATCAGGTAAAAATAAAAACCTTAATTAGGGCGACTAAGTTAAGAGGGTCTGATTAAGCAGATCGTCCTGGACGATCTTTGGATCGTACGGGATGATATGCTCAAATCAGAAATTCTCAGTCGCCAGATCAAGTTAGGCAAGTTTTTATTTTAAGTTATTTGGTCTGATCATCCCGGATGATACGTGTATCATCCTGGACGATTCACTACAATCATGCCTAATTTAATCTGCTAATTAAGAAAGTAATTTATTTTTAATTGATACGATCATATAATCCTGGACGATCGCAGGATTGTCCCAGACGATCATGATCGTCTAGTGCACTTCAGCTGTACGACCCGAACTGTGTATAGGATGATTTGGGCACTTTTTAAACTAATCGTACAGGACGATATCCCGATCGTCCTGGACGATCAAGTCATTTTTTGGTCATCCAGCACAAGTTTCTCTGGACGACCCGAACTATCTTTTGGATGATATTCTTCGATTTGCACTAATCATCTCGGACGATCGTAGGATCGTACGGAACGGTATGAACAATTTTTTCTGCCGATCGTCCAGAAGAGCCAGATCGTCCAGGTTAAATCAGCTGAATTTGAACTGATCGTAATCGTCCTGGATGATCTTGGCCGACCAGTTGTGATTTAGTGTAAATTTTAAGCCCTCTATAAAAGATATTTTTCTTCCAATAAGAAAAATCTTTTGCCACTTTCCTTCCCAGAGAAACCCTAGAGAGAGAGAGAGAGAGGATCTTGTGAGGGGGAGTTAGTGAGGGATTCACTAAGGTTGCTCCAAGCACGGATCAGAGTCATCTTCTCTGCTCATCGTCTTTCGTCTAGTTGGTGTTCGTTGTGGGAGGATCGTTCACAAGAAGATCCGAGGTTCTCGGCCCGCTTCAGGTGGAAGCAAAAGGAGATCGGGTTCTCTGCCTCACCGTGTGGTGAAAAGGAGGTTTTGTACAGGCTTCTCCGCCTTGCTGTGGGAGCAAAAGGAGAGACACTTTTTGTTTAGTGCAATACCCGGAGGGGAGGCTCCGGGGAGTGGACGTAGGTCAAGTTGACCGAACCACTATAAAATCTAGTTTGCTTTTCTGATTCTGTTCTGCACTTTACTTTTCTGGTATAAACTGTGTGGGTGAATATCTGTGATTGATCCTTTCATTCTTGTTTACTTATTTCCGCTGCAAAGTATCGAAAAGATTTTCCTAATCCTCGTGAAAATTTTTAAATAACCAATTCACCCCCCCTCTTGGTTAGCCTCGGGACTAGTTCACTAGGGCTTAACATCCCTATCAAACTTTCAAATACAATTATGTAAAATGAGCCTGGTTAGAATGGAATAAGATAAAGGAATGCAATTACGCCAAATAGCTGAGAAAATAGGAGATATGGTTTGAGAAATCCTATCCAAATCCCATACCAACATTCTAACAAACTTACCATCAGTCAATACGTTAAACATACTATAATTCTCTTGATCCCCATGCAAAAGTGTATTCATAGTTTGGTTAACTAGACTATCACAAAAAACATCCTTTAGTGTGTTCACATTTCAAACTTTAATATTAAAGAATAAATTAACTTTTATGGTAGTAGTGGAGTGCGTATACAAAAATCTATCAATAGAAGAACTCCCCATCCATTGATGCTACCAAAAAAATTAAATTACCCTACCCAACCCCCCCCCCCCCCCCCCCCCCCCCCCCACCCCCCTAATATACTTTTTAGCTTCCCTTCTAATGGAAGAAAGTATTTTCTAAACATGAGAATCTCTGCCTTTAAAATGATAGATATGGGGATGTTTACCACCATAAAACTTACACAATATGTACTTAGCCCAGAGACTATTCAAGGATCTAAAGTGAAACCAAAGATTGTAGGAAAAAATTATTCCCAAATCCACCATGCTCTTACAACCCAACCCACCTTTATCTAAAAAACACAACATTTAGACCAAGAGGCCGAATGAATACTAGATTTATCCATATTGGACCCCCAAAAAAAATTTTGATAAGCCTCTTCATCCTACTACAAACACGGATTGAAGTTTTTTTTTTTTGATAAAACTTATGGAGGGGCCTACAAGTTAATTAAACAAAGAATTATAAGGTCCTTAAGGGGGACCATCTACTCACTATTGCTCATAAGTGCTACAAAATAAGAAAAAAGGAAAACTATGAGCCAAAATTCCCCTCTAAACAAAATTACAAAAATCTAGTAACATTTTAGGGTGGCCATGAGCCAGCACCAAAAAAAGAAAGATCCAAAAATATGCATCAAGGATAATCTTTGTGCCAAAAAGGGAAAGCTTGAGAACCACAACAAAATGCCACTTCGCCTGCATAAAGCAATAGCTACAACTCACAAAAATCATTTAAGAAATAGCATAATAAAATAACAGGCAGATTCCAAAATTGAAACCTCTATAATAGGCATCAATAAAAAAACAGAGAAAAGATGGATCAGAAACTACAATAAGTTAGGGCAATAGAAACCTTGCACTACATGTAGGTTAGATAATCAACATACAACCAAAGATAGATAAGCACAACAAATTCATTACCAGTAACAATAATATAATTCTGAGAGCTGCACTCCAACAATAAAAGAGCATAAACATTAAAATACATGTTCTATAAGAGAAGAAAGGAGTTAAGGTAGCCCAAAAGAATGTAATAGCCAAGGAAACACCTGAAGAATTCTCCACGAAATAAGAGCAGGTTACAACCACCCCAGGGGAAATCATCAATAACTAAAATTTTGTAATAAGTCAGAGCATCAGGAAGTAAAACCCTGTTAAGAACATTGATAATGGAAGACCAACCCAGCAAATACCATAACTACACCAATCAATAATATGGTAGCTACAGAACTGATATAACGACATAATAACTAAAAGGGGAAATGTAATAGCTATTAGCATTCTGCCAGCACAATTGCTAAAATTTCCAAGAACACCACACAAATAAAAGCCCATCAAAACCAGATGAAATAGCAGAGTAGACCCATAAATGCCTCATAAATAGCACCAAATAAGTAAAATCCCATGAACTGAATTAAAAAGCATTAAGCATAGCAGGAAAGATCCAATTACGAATAATAAAATGGCTCAGGCAGGTAGTACCCAAAATATTATGACTATATATAAAGACCTACTTTTCAAATCTAAACCACCACTAAACTAAATAAGCAAACTAGTAGAATGAGTAAGAAACAAAGCCAACAAGATAGTAATCGGTCAAACCTAGCAAGATGATAGTAAGGAAGCATTTTTTTAAACATAAGGAGCCTCAATAACTAAGGAAATAATAGACTAGCTATGATAATAGTAATTCATCAAAAGATTAACGAATAAGACCAAGAATTCCACATAGATCTAGAAATACCAATCAGCTAACCAACAAATATTATAACCATCCTGAACTATAACTCTCAACCCAATAACACAACAACTTAGCCCTCTGAGGATCAAAGAAAGAGAAGATGAGCAGCATAGGTGATAAAAGTCATACTCCAAAAGGATATAATCATTGCCATCCCAAACTATGCTTAAATTAGCCAAAAGCAAAAGAAACAAAAAATGGACTCAAGAATCCAACACTAATAGCCCTAAACAATATAAAGGAATCAATCCCAAAATCTAACTACAATGCACAAATATAAAGTGCTCAAAACCATGGTGAAAAGAGAATCACTACCCATAACAGCCAAAAAACTAGATTTAAAAATGAAAAGCAAATCCAACATAATTAACAAGAAACAGTAAAACCATCCCAGAAATTGAACAAATTAAAACCAACAAAAAACCTATATAGAAAAACACCCAGCTAGGTGGACTAAACATAAGGAAGACCAGAACGGTAAAACCTAATCAAGCCACAAAGCAAAACAGGAAAAGATTGCTCGATATACTCAATAAAACCATTTAAATTATAATAAAATTTAGCTAAGTAGTCAACGACAATATTACCCTCATGTAAAATATGGGAAATAGATAAGGTAATGAAAGAAAGATAATGTTTTATATCTTTAATCATATAAAAATTAGCTGGATTAGTATTAAAATTAAACACAATATAATGAATCAAAAGCATATCATCCACTTCAATCCAAATATTATTGATACCTAAAGAAATGCATAATTGAAGACCATACAAACGAGCTTAATTCTCAGTTTTAATAAGAGTTTAGCATGACTTGCAAAGGCAACAATAATATGAACATTAGGATCCTGAATAATACCACCACAACTAGAATTCAAATTATTAAAAGAACCATCAGTGTTGAGCTTAAAGAAACCATGTTGAGTCTTTAACCTTCTAACAATTCTATCTTCGATAACAGAGGAAGACTGATGAAAAGATAAACCACAATCCATAGCAACATGAAGAAAGCCTTTGAAAGAATTCACTTTCAGTGAATTAGCCAAAAATAGATGCATGATTTTATCCTTGACTTTAGAAATATTACTCATAGAATTCATCCTAATACCCTCATGCTTAAACTCATTCCTACTCCTCAATAAAACTTGATAGATAATGACTGGTAAGACATTCCAAATATGGCTTTGGGTTGGAATAAACCAATGCATAAGCATATTAGTAGTTGAGGTATAATTACCAAAAGATTGAACATTAAATAAGTTATCAAAATATAACCAAACTCCCATAGTAATAGGGCCTTGAATAAAAATGATTAAGGTTTTCGATATAGTAATAATACTGTCATTTAGAAATAATATAAAATCCCTTTTGCAATAAAATAGAATCCAGAGGCAAATAATTATACAACATCCTCCACATAAGAATAGAATAAGAGGAAGGAATGCTACGGTGCCAAATGGCTAAATAAAGCACTAAATTAGTATAAAATTGCTTGATAGAATTCCAGACCCGCTTAAGTACAAACTTACCATCATTATAAAGATTAAAAAAATGGAATCCTCATTATTTAATTGAATGGGAATATTTATAATAAGATTAACAATAAAATCAATAGCATAATTAGTAAGAAGATAAACATTCCAAACCCCATCTTCAATAAAATCCTTGACTTTACAAGAGGAAGTGGAGTGGGTGCTTAATAAGTTATCAATAGAAAAATTCCCTAACCATTTATCCTGCCAAAAGAAAATTTTACCATCCCCCATACCCCATATAATATATTGCTTAGCATCCCACTTAATAAAGCACAAACCTCTCTAATTAAAAGAACCACCTTATTTAAAATTATAATTAAGTGGATGTTTTCCAGCACAGTATTTGGAATCCATGAAATTACCCCACAAGCTTTTCTTAGTTCTTAAAGCATACCAAAGCTTGTGGGAAAAAGCTTGAGATAGATCTTTCAACTTTTTAAACCCTAATCTACCTTCCTCAACAACCCCAGAACATTGACTCCAAGAAGCCCAAGAAATAGCATGCTTTCCATCTTTAGCACCCAAAATAATTTTATTGAATAATCTCTCCATACGGGTACAAACATTTAAAGTGGGTCATCAAGTATGAAATAGGATAATAGGAATAGAGCATAAAATAGCGTTAATTAACCCTAAACTACCACTACATGAAAGGAAATTAAAAGCCCAAGTGAAAAATTTCTTATGACATGAAGTAAAAATGTCATCAAATAAGTGGGAATGCTTTTTACCTTTGTAAAGAAGAGTACCCAAGTATTTCATAGGTAAATATTTTTGAGAAAATCCAAACTTGTTTTCAATAATTGTACATCTCGTTTGAGATATTGGTTTACTTAGAATGAAGCAACTTTTGAAAGGGTTAAAAATTAAACCGCTAGCAAGCTAAAGTTTAATGAGAAATCTAAAAAGAATGTAAAGCATTTTAGTAGAGCCATTAGTAAATATAATGAAATCATCAGCAAAGCTGAAGTGAGTAATAGGAAAGCCCCCAAAAGTTCTAAATTGTAGATTTGGATGAGACCTAAATAACTCATTAAGGCCTCAAGACAAATATTCCATAGTTATAATGAAGAGAGCAGGTAAAGAGGATTCCCTTGACTAAGCCCATGGGTGGATTTGAAATAACTATATGACTTACCATTTATAATAATAGAAAAGAAATAATTCTAAATACTATTCTTGATAAGGTTGATGAAATTCATACTAAAACCAAACAACTTTAACATAGTGTAAAGAAACTCCCAATTCAAATTGTCATAAGCTTTAGTAATATCAACTTTAAAGATAATATCCCCCTAGAAATATTAGCATGCAAATCATGAACTAATTTATGGGCAAGTAGCACATTACCAAACATAGACAGGACTTTAACAAACCCAGTTTGCTCCAGGGAAATAATTTTAGGTAAAAATAATAATAACCTTCCCATGAGTAATTTGGCATTATGCTTGTCGAAAAAACAACACAAACTAACAGGCCAAAAATCATTCCAAAAGTTAATGACATTATGCTTAGGAATTAAAGTAATAAAGGAAGAAGTGAAAAATTTTGGGTAAGGATTAAGAAAAAAGTAATCCACAATCACATTCCCTAAATCACATTTAATAATATGCCACGACTTCTAAAAACAATTAGTGTTTAACCATAAGGGCTGTCCACAGAGTCAGTATTCATACCTTTAATAATCTACCAAGTTTTGTCTTTAGAAGGAACCTTAGTTAGAAACAAATTATCCTCTTTAGAAATAATGGTAGGAATAAAGTAAAAGTCCAGGCTCAAATCGAGACAAAAATCTTTATTGAAAGAATTTTTAAAATACTCAATACCAGAATAATAAGTTAGAGAAGGATCTTTAACAGAAGAACTGTTAGGAGAGGTAATTTTGTGAAAGTGACTAATCACCTTTTTGTGATTGATAATATTTTGAAAGAAATTAGTATTACGATCACCTTTCATAAATTTTTTAAAAGAGGCCTTTTGCCTCTAAAAGGCCTATTCATTTTCCTCAAGTTTGAACAATTTAGTCTTAGCTTCATTGAGAGCTGATAAATTTTGAAAGAAAGAATTAAGCATATAAGTATTATCAGCAATCTCCAAATTATTTTAGCTGTCATAATGCTAGTGAAGCTATTCTTAAAGACACAATTATTCTACCAAGATAATTTTTATTTATGCCTATTGAGCTTAAACCATAATCTTTCTTATTCCCCCAGCATTATCAAAAGGAAAAAGAAAAGCAGCAGTTACTTTGTAAAACATTGATAAAGGTATCATCAAGGAGCCACATATTTTGCAATATAAAGGGTTGATGAGTATTTTTACTATTCCTAGAAATAATTAACAATAAAGGATTGTTATTAGATAAGGTTCTCGTTAAAAGGTTAATATGAGTAATTTGGTAAGTGGAAATACAAGAATCATTAAAAAGAATATGATCTTTGCCATATGGTTCCCTTATTACAAGTAAAGTATTCCCATAAAAGCCAATGTCATGTAAGTTGCAATTTAATATCATTTTATTAAAACCATCCATACCTTGAAAATTAGGAGATTTACCCCAATTCTATCAGCAATATTGGTAACAATGTTAAAATCACCACCAACAAACTAGGGGGCCTTAAAAGTCAATGAGAAATTAGAAAGCTGTTGGCAAAGAGTTTTCCTGCCATATCTAGAACAGGATGCGTAAACAAAAGATACCTAACAAGAAAATTGAAGGAACTTAATTCTAATATGCATCTTTTGAGAAAAATCCATAATAATATTTAAACAAATAAAGTGTTTCTAGAAAATCCATTATGTATTAGTGTAGTTACCAAAGGCTGAACCAAAACTATGTTTTTATTGAACTGAATAAAGCTTAATAGAAAAGATTAAAGGCTCAATTAAAACAAGCAAATTCATATTATGAATACTACATAAATTCTTAACTCTCTCCTTGGATAAAGAATCCCCCTCACCCCTAATATTCCACACAAGAGCTTTAACCATTGATGGAAGATGAGACATTTGAAGCACAAGTTATCTTAGGGGTACAACTTACCTAATTTTTATTAATCTTTTTTTTTTTTTTTTGAAGCTTTTATAAAACCCTCCTCATTATTTTTAGCATTTCCATTCAGAGATTACATAGAGGTGCTAGTTTTACCCTCTTGAATATCCTTAGGAGAAAAAGTATCCTGAGAAGCAATTTCCCCCTCCTCTAAAGCATCATCTCTAACACTTAGACATAAGAATTGATTCTTTGTTAAATGATCTATTCTAGTTCTTGAATTATCACCATTGGTTCGGTTTAAAGCACAATGGTCCTAAGGTTCTATCCTACCATTACCATTCATTTCTCCCTCAACTTTATTATTATCCTCTTTATCATGATCCATCAAAGTGTAAGTTATAGATGGATTTTTATCCTCATCACTTCTCCCCCACATTAATGGAATAACCAGATCAACTAAAGCAGAGCCCTCAATTAATTCCACAAAAGCACAGACTTTGTTAGAATCATTATTGCCCATTCAAATTCTCTAATTCTCTAAAGGACTTATCAGAAGGGTCAATCTCTATGGCATCATCACATGACTTAGGCTCCACATTTTGAGAATCTAATTAATTTAGAGTATAAACTTTTTTATCGGATGGTTCCCCAACATTTGATTCGACCACTAGTTTGGAAACCTTATTATTCTTTTTAAGGTTAGGATAGGCCACAAAACATTCATTAATTGAATGTTAACGAGCTTTACAATGAATACAAAAATCTTGGACATTTTTGAATTCCACTTTTTATAAAATAACCAGACTTTTCAAAACCAATCTAAATATCTCTTAGATGCTTCTTAGTGATATCCAACTCCATAAGAATTTGAGCCACAGAAGGTCTTGAATGAGAGGAAGTGGCTTAATCTAACTGAAGAGGCCTACCAAAGAGAGATTCTACAGCACGTAAGACATGAGGATTAAAAAAAAATGCAAGCATAAATTTGGGAAAGAATTTTGAATAGGAACTTTTGGAGATTCTTCATTGATGTCAAAATAAGAAGTCCATTTCAACAAATGCATTTGACAATTATTGATGTAATATGACCTCCTAGGAAAAACATGGCTATAATCCAAATCATTAAATAACTAAATCACAATATATCTTGCATCAATCAAACTAATCTAATAACTTCAGGTTTCTAAAGAAAAGTCGAATAGTATCAAGATTAAATCTACGAAAGTAAATTGATAAGGAGCAGCAAGTTTCATGATATCATCATCGGATATTAATAAAGGTAAAAAACACTTAATTGAATATTTCATAAAAGCAAATGCCTGGTTTTTTTAAGTTGAGCCACCCCAAAGAACATCATGAAAGATCCTGATATAGCTGAAGAAGAGTTACCATTACCATTAAAGAAGCCATTCTTAGGTGCCGCAAAAATTGAAGGAGGATTACCCCATGGATTAGGTGCAAAAGATGATGGACTGAAATCCATCAAGTAAAAATTAGTAACCCCAAGGCTAAATTTCTATATGAGCAAAAGAAAATGAAAGGAACATCAAAATCCCAAGATGAAAGAGCCTCCCGACATAATGGAGAAGCTGCTTCCTCCTTCTACTCCTTACATGATAGACATGCCACTCTAAAATTTTACTCCTCATGTGGTGGAGATGTCACTCACTCCTACTCATATGGGGGAGATGCCACCCCTAGGATCCTCTACTACTAAAGTATTATGAGAGCAAGAGTAAGATAGAAAAACAAAATTAGATAGAAAAGACAGAAAGATAAATGGATGGAGGAAGAGATAAGATGGAGAGAGAAAGTGATAAGGAGGGAAAGAAGTTGAGATAGTGCTATAGAGGGGGAGATAGCAAGGCTATGAAGAAGGGTGAGAGTAAAGTAGATTGAGATATATAGACATTGAGGATGTAGTTTTATTATGATAAATTTATTTTAATTATTTTATATCTTTGGAGTTGTAAAATAATACTCATTAACATTTATACATTTATTTTAATTTAGGATTATTGATTCAAAATTTGATTCACTATCCAAGAGCAGAGATATTGGATGTATAATAGTTTGTTACTTGGAAAAAAATATTGACATATGAATTTATTAAGTTAGTAATTTTATTCATGTCGCATGTCAACTACCTTCATTTAAGTCAGACAGAATGTTTAGATGTCCATGCTCAAAGAACAAAAATTAGCTTTTCTTAAGCCCAAGGATGTTAAACCTGATTTATATCGAAGGGGATTTGTTCTAGAATATTGGATTTGGACCTCACATGGTGAGTACGAGCCATATAAAGATACTCATGCCGATTCATCCATAACTTCTAAAAAAATGGATGAAAATCATATTAATAGATTGTATGAAGAACTTATTTTTGATAGTGTGGGTATGAATTTAAGAGCCTACATAGAAGAGCCACCAAACTTAGAAACAATGTTTTTTCTAAATTATTACATGATGCTCAAAAACTAATTTAGGATGGTTGCACAACTCATTAAAAATTATCCATTGCCATTAGGATGCTAAGTATCATAACTAAATATAATATCCCATGGGAGTTCTTCAATGACTTCACTTATCTTGTCAAGGAAATTAATCCAGTAGATAATTTAATCCCCATAGACTTGCATCAAAAAATAAATAAGTATTAAAGTTGGGATAATTGCTATAAAAATTGATTTTTGTATGAATGGTTGTATGTTATATTACAAGGATGATGCAACAGAAGTTTGTTATCATACCTGCAAAGTGCCAAGGTTTAAACCCAACTCGAGGAAACAACTTCGTCAGAAGAGAGATGTTCCATATTCTTAGTTATTTTATTTACCAATTATTACATGACTTCTGTGCCTGTATGCATTAATGTGTTCAGCAGGATATGTGAGATGGCATAAGAAGATAGTACCTCACAGTGGTGTTCTTTTACATCCATTAGATGCTAAAGCATTGAAACACTTTGATAGGACATATGTTTTATTCATTGCTAAGCCACGTAACATATGATTGGGATATTGCGTCGATGGTTTTGCTCTATATTGTTAGGTAGCATAACCTTACTCTTATTAGAAAGTTATATTAATGCCATACAACCTTCCACCAAATATGTGCATGACTACCACATACATGGTATTGACACTTATGATACTAGGACCATATAATCCAAAAGAAACTATTGATATTTATTTGTAACCATTAATTGATGATATCAAATTATTATGGGAAGAAGGTGTCCTCACATATGGAATCTCAACTAAATAAAATTTTATTCTTAAAGTTGCATTATTATGGACCATTATTGATTTTATAACAAACAATATTTTATCGAGTTGGAATATAGTAGGAAAGTTAGCCTGCCCTTATTGCATGGAGAATACCAAATCTTTCACCCTAAAATATGGAGAAAAAATACTTGGTTTGATTGTCACCGTATGTTCTTGCCTTCTAATCATCCCTTTAGAAAAAATAAGGGTGCATTTCTTAGAAACAGAGTTGAGAGGTCATCTGCTCCACCTAAATTAACTAGTTATGACATACTACAAAGACTTTCTAGCATTTTAGCAATTACTAATTACCAATGTTATCAGAGTGTAAAGTTCCTTGAAATGGCATTCAACATAATTTGATTTAAAAAGGTATTTTTCTGGACATTACCATATTAGAGTACAAATTTTATATGGCATAATATTGATGTTATACACATTGAGAAGAACATACTCAACAATATTTTTAATGCGATCATGAATGTTAAAGGAAAGGCTAAGGATAATATAAAGGCTATAATGGACATTAAAGAGTGCTACAAGAGAAAAAATCTTGATCTAGTAATAAAGAAGGATGGAAGAATATTTAAGCCCAAAGCACCATTATCATTCACATTAGAATATAGAAGGGCAATATGTCATTGGTTTCAAAGATTAAAAATGCCTGATGGCTATGCAGCAAATTTGAACCGATGTATAGACATTAGATCTACAAGATTATTTTGAGTAAAAGTCATGACATTCACATTATTATGGAGGTGCTCTTTCCAATTATATTGAGTTTTTTACCATATTACATAGAAAATCCATTGACAGATCTTAACCTTTTCTTCAAATATTTATGTTCATCTATCCTAAGCGAAGATGCTTTACGAAGGACTGAGGAAAACATACCATTCATCCTATGTAAGCTAGAAATTTTTTTTCAACTTGAATTCATTAATTCTATGGAACATATTCAAATCTTTTTATCTTATGAGGCTAGAGTTGGAGGACCAGTATAATATCAATAGATGTATCCATTTGAGAGGTAAGAGGTTTGTTTGATACACTATACCTTTAACATTTATTGTACCATCACATTATTCTCAAGTTGAAATAGATATTTGAACAAGTTAAAAAAATATGTGAAGAATAAAGCATGTCTAGAAAAATCTATATGTGAAGCATATTTGGCTCAAGAAACCACCCACTTCTTCTCTTGCTACTTCGAGCCCCATGTGAGAAGTACAATAAAAAATATTTCTTGTAACATAAACTTTGATATCAATGAACAATGGCAATTTCCTTACTTAAGTTGGAGGAAAATTTTAAAGGATGTTAGGAATATGTGGTTTAGAGAATTTTAGCTGTATAATTTTAATATTACTTAACAATTGTGTTTATTTTTATATTAATATTTTTTTATTATGCCAATTTTACATAGAAAGATTTTAGATGGTTCCCTGAAAAAGCTACAAGGATAAGAAATGATTTTGAATGAAGAGGCTCTACTCATCTTAGGGATAAGTTCGTAGACATTAGAAAGTCTGGGGAGCATCCACTATGGCTTGAAGAGAGCATGTAGGGTTATTTCACTAGAGCTTGGGAAAGCCTTGAGTTCACCAAGTTGAGAGAATAGAACAAGCATAATAGAGTATCCAATTTTGGAGGTTTAGGAAGCTCTCTTCACACGGGTGGTTCAGTGCCTCATATTGAGCATGGACGGTAATTGGTAAATGACTATTTTAATCCCATATATATATATATATATATATAAACAATGCTCTCTTTTACAGAAAGAGTTTTTTAGTTGGAAGCCAACACCGTTGGAGCTTCATACATGTATTTACCAATGTCAAGCTGGTTATCTATGGGTTAATGAGAAGGCAAAAAAAGCTCTTGCGAGTATCAATTTTTTTACTACTCATCTTACAAATAGAAATGGATTTTTGTGGATTTAGTTTCTCGCAGGATGATTTTGTATGACTTTGGGAGGGTTAGATGTCTACTACTAAGGGATCATCTTTAAGACCAACGCTGTACTTTGAGTACCACACATCATCAGAGGCTATAGGAGGGAGATACAAGGGGAGGGTTTATGGATTAGGTTCATAGGCATATGTATATGAGAGCAATACATCCACCTTAATATATTTTGGTAATAGTGGAGTAGAAGATATCATTAGTCAGAGGGTTGCTTCTCTCACTAAAAAGATAGATGAGATGAAATAGATACAGTTCAACATAATGATGTAGCATATTGAGATGGAAATGGAGCTTCGATCATATATAAGCCAAAAAGGAAAGAAAAAGGTTTAACAGTTTGAGTTTGAATTAGAGGGGAGCGATAAGATGGAAGATGATTAGAGTGTTTATGTTTAAGTTATTGTATTTATTTTATGGAGAGCATATTATTCTGTTTTGTAGAACTTATTAATATTCTAGATGTTTGAAATACTTATCTTAACAATTTAAATGTTTTGAAGTTTTTAATGTTAAAAGATTACATTTTGTTATTTTAAAACTTATATTTTGAAGTACTTTCTTATATTTTGAGCATCAATATTATATGATGATGAATTGTGTTGTGTATTCATTCATAAATTGGAGTAGGTTTTGATTGCAGAATATGCTTGTGGACTAAAAAGGGCTGTCTCATCCTACAAGCTTCAAGAAGCCTTCTGATGGCCAAAACCATAAAAAAAACTTTGATACAAGTAAATGATTTAAGAACCAATGGCAAAAACTGTCAGAGAAATTTTGTTAGTTTACCAACAATTTTTCTAGCTGTCAACCTCCGGAAAGCTGCCAGAAATTTTTGACGATGATCTATTTGCTCCCATCACTTCTCCAGCTGATCACACCTTGACACAAATCCACCAGTAAAAATACGGAAATATTTTCTAGTTTAAAAACTATCGTCAAATTTTATTTCCTAAGAAGCTATTACTGCTAAAAAATTTTTTGCAAGAAAGCCATAAAAAAGATAGCAATCTAGTAGAAATGGCCCAATTTTTGCTAAAAGTTTTTGCCGCTAATATGTGATTTTCTTGTAGTAATTCTACCAACATAAACCCAGAAAGAAAATTATACACTTTTATTAAAAATTTATTAGACCTTAATACTATTCTATCTTGAGTTTGATTCTTTAATTGGTCTATGTTGTACCTAAGATGGTTAGTAGCGAATAAAAGAAACAGATGATACATATATAAAGTATGAACTTAATAAATGATCACACCAATAATGTTTGTAATCATTAAAATACTTGGTAGAATTTCAAGATTTTAACAAGCTCTTTCTTTTTATGATGGTAAGTATTATTTGTTAGAATTCAAATTTGTAAGTTTATTGTTAATTCCCTGCTTATTTCATCCCCTCAGTAAATGACATCTATAAAAGTAATGGGGAAATCATTTGAATTTTAATTTTTTGACTTTTTTCCTTTTTTTAGATTTAAAATAACATCTAAAATCACAACAATGCAAACACTAAACTACTAAAAATCTCTAATCAAAAGTCGACCAATACAATTAACATAACTTTACTCCCCCTTTTATCATCATAGAAAGATAGATAGTGAATATAAAAAAGTATAATAAACTAAAGTAAACCAACATGAGTTCAATGTGATAAAGTACAAAAAAATAACAGAGTACAATGAGAAAAAACACAAACAAAAGCTACTCATCAAATACCCCAGATCATGTAATAGTGGTGCACATGGATGTAACAGCGAAGTGAAGAAAATTGGTCCAAGATATAAGCTTAATCTTCTGCATGCTACTATTATTATTCCTCTAAATGTGACATAAACATCTAAATAGGGGCATTTAATCTCATGTCTAATTGATCAAATTGCTTAATCCATGAATCAAGATGAGGTGGATGGAATATTACAACTGGTGCTACGTAGGCTGGTGTTATGTGGGTTGGTGTTATCTTACAAGGAGGGGGATTGGCGGTGTAAAATTGTTGCCACTCAGACTGTACTAATCACATGGAAAGCTTTGCATATCCTAGTGAAATATTTTTGCCTATGTGAGGCCCAAAGGTTTCTAAGTGTTGTAAAAGTTTTATTTTAATGGATGAGCATATCTTAAACATTGAATTTAGTGCCGGCCATGCAAAATTAAGTTTACAATACATTATGATGGGATAATATTTATTCTATCACCATCCTTATGTAAAATGGAGAATATAAATATGTGTTAGATTATATATGTGATAAATACTAAAGGGATAAAAAAGAAAGAAATTAATCAATATCATATGTGTGATCAATGTTAGAATCACTAGTGCTACTTTTTGCCATGCGACATAAGTTTTTTGCCTCCACTTTAACTTCTATCTCCAATGAATCTAGTCTAAATTTGCCTAAAAAGCCTTATAAATTCATTATCTACTCTTTTTTGTTATTCTTTTCTCATCACCCTTTTCTTTTGTTGGGTGGCTTTTTAAGTTTAGACAGTCAGATCGAATATGTCCTAACTTTTTACATTCATAAAAAAACTAGATCAATAGAAACCCTATTTGATTGTGTACTTTTACATTGCTATTTATCACTATGGTGCTTTCACTTATTCTTTTAAAAAAACTTTTTAACTATCAGGACATTAGGGAAATTCCATCAATACTTGAATCTCTCTTCTTGTGTCATTAGCTTTTAGTGCATTTATTTTCTTATGCTTCCTTTTACACATATGTGTATCTCTTTGCCCAAATTTTTGGTCATATGCTCTAAAAAATCCAAGTAAGATGTTAATCGAGAAAGAATTAAGATCTTCAGATTCAAAAATTGCAATAACCTTGGCATCCCATGATTTAGGTAAAAAATGTAAAATTTTATTTTATTTTTGAGCATTAGAGACATTTCTACTAAAAGCATCAAGTGATGCAAAAAGCTTGGTAAACCAAGTGTACATGTCATTGTTAGTGTCATTTGGTTTCAAGCAAGATAGTTCATATTCATGCAAAAAGTAAAATCATATGGGATTTCTTGACTTCACTATTTCCTTCATATGTTATGCATCACTTATCCAAAAATTCTTTACCACTAGAAAAAGTACACATAACATGTTACCTTCAAGTTAAAGCAAAAAAGACACAATTAGGACATTTTGCATTCCGTTGAGCATGGTTATGATCTTCTAAATTCCATTAAGCATATGGATTTCAACTTTAAGACTATTAACAATTCAATAAGGTTGAGAGTAGCAAGCTTGAAGCCACATACAAAAATCAATTGATTATAAAAAAGTAGACATTTGAATCTTCTAGAAATCAAATAGAATGTTATCAAGAAAAGTAGTCAGGTAATAAGATACCTTTTTGAGGTGTTTCTATTGCCAAAATGCACCATGAGGGTCTACTATGTGGTTCTAACCAAAAAAATTGAGAACCTTGCTCTAATTCCACTTGAAAGTTCTATGACACACAAAGGGGGGTGAATTATTATATTAAAAAATTTGTTCTCAAAATCAGATATTACAATAAAGTTTAAGAAAATTATTAATTCAAAGCATAAATAAAAGAAAATTTTGTTTTTTAAACTTTAAAAGCAATTTTTAACATTATGCAACAATTTAATTAAAGATTAAATGGCTACAAAATCACAAATATGTCCAATGTAAACCATAACATACAAAGGTAAATGCAAGAAATTAAAATAAAAGAAAACTAAATTTTTATTATGGCTTAGTTGAAATTATGAGTTCGTGTATGTTGTTAGACCTTATAGAACTGTCCCAAGGCTAACCAAGAGGGGGGAGGGGGCTGAATTGGTTTGTAAAAAACATTATTGGTTTTTTTAAAACCTTTCTAGATTTTTAGAAAATAAATTCACTAATCCTAAAAAATGTAGTTGTTTATAGAAATGATTATCATAGAGGATTTTTCAACCACAAGAATTTTAAATGCAAAAAATAAAAATGCTAGAAAACTAAAAACAATAGAAGAACACAAAATTTTATAGTGGTTCGATCCAACTTGACCAACATCTACTCCCTGGAGATTCCTTCTCCAGGTATTTCACTAAACAATAGTGACTCTCCTTTTGCCCCCATAGCAAGGCGGAGAAGCCCTTACAAACTCTCTTCCACCAACCCAGTGTGGTAGAGAACCGTCAGCTTTTACACTCTCCAAGTGATGGCAGTGTACTGTCACGTCCTTTTCCACGCTCCTGGTGAAGGAAGAGAACCTTGATCCAGTGTTGAAGATTTTCTCCCAAGAGCTTCCAAAGAAGTTGGATAGAAACTTGAAGAAGACAAAGAGATCATCACTTTGGGCAATCATATGATTCCCTCACAACTCCCCTTCAATAGATCTCTCACTCTTCACTCTCAAAACATCTCCCAAACACACTCTTAATGGTTACTCTCAAGAGATCACAACATACAATTTTGGAGACTCTTAAAATAGAAAACACATGAAAATCCATCCAAAAATTGAAATTTTCAAGAGAACTATCCTACGTTCGTACTACATGATTGTGGATCATTCAGTATGAATAGTTCGAAAAAGCAGGGCTTCATTTGGTACAAACTTGGACAAACCTAGTTTCATATACTGTCAGTCATCTGTACAAATGCTGATCATATTGTATGAATAGTTCAAAAAATAAATATTTTTGTTTGGTACGGTCTAGAATGAACCTAATTTTATACTCTGTCAGTCGTCCATATGAATTAATATTCTATAGTACGAACAATCCAACAATCAAAACTTCATTTGGTACGATCTTGAATGACTTAAATTTTGTACTCTATTAGTCTTTTATATGACTTAACATCGTATGATATAAATAATTAAAAAATTCAAGCCATGATTTGATTAACTATATTCTGGAGGAAAATTATGTCAAATTGTACAGTATGATTAGATATCGTACAATATGATTAGTCTTAAAAAAATCAATTTAAATTTTATCTCTCTCCCCATATGTGTGTGTACATAGTTACATAATTACAATCACCCTTGCTCAAACTTAAGAAATAAAAATAGAGATATACAGACTCTATTACATGAAATCCTATTCTACTTTGTCTTGAAGTCTTCAGCAATCTGGAGTAGTACATTATTTTCCTGAAATGTTAGTACAAACAAAAAATAACAAGAAATATCCAATGTATACTAAGAGAAATGATAAAATCAGAACAATAATATTTTGTGATCATCAAAAATCACAATCTTGATTTCTGAGTTACAACAATCTCTCCCTTTTTGATGATAGCAAAAAATAATTATTATTTGAATTATAATTTAAAATTCTTTTCTCCCAAGCTTCCCCTCAATGTATGAATAAATAAAAATCATAGGATCAAAGAATTTCATCTTCCTCTTTTTTATTTTTTTATTTAATTTTTATAAAACAAATAGAAAACTCACAAGCAAGAAATATAGAAGACAAACACGTAAAAATATAAGCACAAGACCACAAACAATCACAAACTACCACCCCCTTTTGACATCAACAAAAAGAAGAGAGGAAAATTATAGAAATCTGCTAAGTATGTATGATGTTATGGACAAATCTAAAAGTTGATAAGGAAAAGAATTTACATTAAATTCCTGATGCAAATATTAAATATAAAACTCATACTTTAAATTAAAGAAGCAATAAGATAAGAATAGGTGACCAGGTTCAATATTCACTATAGAAAGCAGAAATATTAAATAGAATAATTATCACAAAAATAATTGAATAAACAATTAAATAGTTTCAAATTTAATAGTTGAAATTATTGTTTAATGCATGGATTTTTCAAAGAATTAAAGATATAGAGAAAAGAACTAAATGTAGTGTGGTCTCATTTTATGCGTCTTTTTCAACTAGAATTGAGCAATTTTTGTTGCCGCAATTGCATATCTTATGAATTTGAACTTTATTTGGTGAACATTGTGTTTATTTTCAGGTTAGGCTAATTTTATGCCTCTTTTAAATTTGGCACACTTTGTGCATCTTTTGACATTTTATTCTTTCCACAACCTAAATGTGTAAATCTTAGCTTTTGTGATTATCTTCCAAATAAAAGAAAAGCTTTCTTGTATAAGGAAGATTAAACCATAAAATAAAACCCAATAGATAACAATAACATTAATACATTGAACAAGAAAATTAAGTCATCTTTTTACAATAATTATAATTATAAGATAAATGTCTATTAGAATATGAAGATGATCTCCTTATCTAGATCTAATTTAAAATTTAATTTAAAGTTTGAGTATATAAATAAAAAAAAATTATGAAGGAAATAATGTTTTAATGCAAAAAAAATTTAAAATTTTCAACCTTTAGATCAACATTCTTATATTAGTCAATAGTAACTTACAGTCGATTCAAGAGGATTAAAAAAAAAATAAGTCAATAACAACCAATTTTTTAAAAAATAAAATAACATAGACTCAAACACACAACAAATACAGCTTACCCTAAAACAAAAGCATCAAAATACAACAACATAGAAACTAAATTATTAAAACATATGATAATAATAACCAAATAAAACTCCTGGTGATCCTGATCTGGAGGAGGCTGTCGAGGACTAAACTGGGTAAAGTAGCTGTTAATGGTAGCAATTGGGTATTAAGAAAATTAAATTGTCCTCTTAGCCAGCCCATATCCTCATTGTATCTATAGTCCCACTAGTCCAAACCAGTCTCAATATGATCAATTCATTGATCTATATGAGACTCAAGTTGATCAAATCTCTGGATCAAGTCTTGGTAGAATTGTTACCTAGGTCCAGGAATAGGAGTAGGCATAGGTACTAGAGCAGATCCATCTTCTCCACCAAGCTCATCTCCTTCATCTCCTTAGTCTCGATTGAAGATAACATGAAGTGATGCATCAGTAAAATAGATAGGTAGAATATTTGGGGGATTGGGATGAATAATATTATATTTCTTCTCATGGATATAGGCAATCAAGTATCTTAAGGCCACATTCTTCTTCCTTCTAGTGGCAAGGTATTTAATATCAGTAAACTTATTGATGTAGTCCAGAATCAATTGGGCTTCATCATTAATTAGAGTGTTTAATATTATGTAGTATGTCACTACAGAAAGAAAAGAAGTGATATTGACTCGATCACAGGTTTTAGGAATAATAGAGGTTCTTAAAAAATGTTGGATCCTAGCATTTTGATTTAAAGCATGAACAGGGTAAATATTCGATTGATGGTATACAACTAAGAGTTTAATTTACAACAGACCAATAAAAATATCTTCTTTAAATCATAGAGTGTGCCCTTACTCCTTTAGTTCTAAGATATAAAAATATGCCTAAATCCTCTTTAGTGGTTTCTATTCGTTGGTCGAAGACTTATGAGGATATTATGGTGTTATTCTATCTCATTCTCATATTGGCAAGAAAATAATAAAAAGTGTCAGAGTGGAATGCATAGATCATTATGAGAATGAAAGAAAACTAAGTGGAATCAAAAAGAGGCATAACTAAAAAATTTATGTCTTCTTGAATAAGAAGATGGATAGAGTGATTTAGGCTAGAACAAAATGATCGTAGGCTTCTTCATTTTCTATTGAAAGAAAGTTATCATCTCCTTCAGTCTGAGATGAACTTCCTTTGGAGTGGCATACTTATTTGCTGCTGCTTGCCATTTGAAGAGATTTGAACACAAGGGAATCTAAATGTGAAAGAGATTATGAATAACTTCAAAGAATAGCTTCTAATTTATAGAAATCGGGGAATTTGGTAAAGTACGATATTGGCTTCATACATACGACTTTGAGTTTCATAAAATATGAATCAAATTTCATACATACTAACATAAACTGTTAAGAATAGTTATTGTAGCAAAATGACTTTTCGTAAACTTACCTTACCGACTTTGATAAAAACTGATCATACAGACGAACAAAAGTTCATCCAGGATGATTTAATAATAATGATCATACCTATCGATTGATTTTGTCCACATGCAAATGACAAGTGGATCATACAGACGAACAGGTGTTCGTCTGTACGATCGAATAGTAGCCACCATAAAACCTAAATAAATTCATTCTGAAGCGTTTTGCCACATGTTTGTATAAATGAATAATTGATGATTCGTAAAGACAATGAGGTGTTCATACTATATGATTACATAAAAAGGTATTAAAAAATTTGTCCATCCAACTCAGAAAGGAGATCATGAAAATCCTAAAGAATTTTTACAATATGAAAGTGGTTCGTACAGTATGAATAGAAATAAAATTTTTGATTTGTACATGATGATCAAGATACTTTTCTAAAATAAACCAAACAAGATCTATTAAACAAAAAATATAAACAATAAAAGATAAATACAAAATGCAATAAAGAAGAATAAAATAATACAAGCCAAAAATAGAAAATAAAATACAATCATAAAAATAAGAAAAGAAACAAACACAATTGCATTTTGCAGACTTACAATTTTTCAAGAATGAATATTAATAACACCCAATCTAGTTCTTAAGGTGCTAAAAATTTCAAATGCCAATGGTTTTGTAAAACTATCTGCAAGTTGATTTTTAGTAGCTACATGATATAGCTCAATTTCTCCTTTGGTGATATGGTCCCGAATGAACTGATGCCTTATGTCTACATGTTTAGTCCTGGAATGTTGGATTGGATTCTTTGAAAAAAAAATGGCACTTGTATTATCATAGAAGATTGAAATAGTGCCAATTGAAAAACCTAAATCCATAAGTTATTATTTTAACCAAAAAACCTATGCCACATAACTTCCTAAGGCTATATATTTTGTTTTTGCAGTAGAAAGGGCTACTGAGTTCTATTTTCTGCTAGACTAGGAAACTAATGAGTTTCCTATAAATTGACAAGTTTTAGAAGTACTTTTTCTATCAACCCTACATCCATCAAAATCTGAATCAGAATATTTAATAATTTCAAAAGAAGTGCTATGTCTAGGATACTAATCCCTAAGATTTGATTTCCTAAAAGATATCTAACAATCCTTTTAAAAGCAATCAAATGGGTTTGTTTTGGATTAGCTTGAAATCAAGCACAAGGATAAATATAAAAAATGATATCAGGTATGCTAGCAGTTAAATAAAGTAATGATCTAATTATCCCTCTAAATTTCTTTTGATCAACAGATTTGCCTTTAGAATCCTTATCTAACTGAAATGAGGAACTCATGGGAGTTCTTTTTGGTTTAGCTTTATCCAATTCATACTTCTTAAAGATATCCTTAATATATTTTGACTGACTAAGAAATGTGCCATCCTCTTTCTGCTATATGTTAAAACCAAGAAAGTAACTCAAGTCTCCCATCAAACTCATTTCAAATTCCTTACTCATTATTTTTGAAAAGTCACCAAAAGGATTTTTATTAGTGGATCCAAACAAGATATCATCAACATAAATTTGAAAAGTAAGAATGTCATCTCCTACTCTTTTTATGAATAGAGTGGTGTCCTTATTCCCTTTAATAAAAGATATTTCTAATAGGAATGTCTTTCCCTTTCATACTATGCTCTCAGTGCTTATTTTAGACCATGCAATGCCTTCTTTAATTTAATCAAATGATTGAGAAATTGTGAATTTTCAAAACCTAGAAGTTGCTCAATATAAACATCCTCTTTTATCAATCTATAAAGAAAGGCACTTTTAGAATCCATTTGAAATAATTTAAATCCTTTTAAACTTGCAATGGCTAAAAACACCCCTATTGCTTCAAGTCTGGCTACAGGGGAAAAAGTATCCTCAAAATCAATTTCTTCTATTTGATTGCACACCTTGGCCATCAATCTTGCCTTATTTCTAACCACTAAACCTGAATTATTCATCTTACTTTTGAAAACCCACTTAGTTTTAAAAACACTTTGATTTTAAAGTCTTTCTACCAACTCCCAAACATCATTTCTAACAAATTATTTCAATTCTTCTTGTATAGCTTGAATCCAAAATTCATCAATAAGTGCTTGAGTTATATTAGTTGGTTCAATCATTAAAATGAATGCTGAGTGGCTCACTCCTTTACTAAGTCCATGCCTAGTTCTAATACCTTCACTCAGGTCTCCTAAAATCAGTTCTTTAGGATGACTTTTAGAATATTTCAATTCCCTATGTAATGTTTTTTTGTTCCAACCCTTTCTTCAAGATTTACATTTTTAATTCCATGGGTAATTTCTTCAACATCTTCTTCTTCCAACCTAGACCCTCTAGAAATATTAGATTAAAAAAAAAACTACATGAGTGGTCTCCTCTACTACCAATATCTTTTTATTAAAAATCTATAGGGATTTGCTAACACTTGAATATCCCAGAAAAGTTCCCTCATAAGATTTAGGATCAAATTTTCCTAAAAGAGTTTTGCCATTATTATGAATGAACACTTTACATCCAAAGACATATAGAAGTGAGAGGTTGGGTGTTTTACCCTTAAGATGTTCACATGGTATCTTATTCAACTTTGATGTAATGTTCACCTTATTCAGAACATAACAGGCTGTATTAATTGGTTCAGCCCAAAAATATTTAGGAAGTGAATATTCAACCAACATGGCTCTAGCGGCTTCTACACAAGTTTTATTCTTTCTTTCAATAACCCCATTCGGTTGAGGGGACCTAGGAGCTCAAAAGTTGTGATATATCCCTTGCTCTTTTTAGAAAACTTCAAATTTTTCATTTTCAAATTCTCCACCATGGTTACTATGAATTACAAGAATTTCACAACCTAGCTTCCACTGAATCCAAGTAAAAAAAATTCTAAACTTATCAAATGATTTAGTCTTATGCTAAAAGAATCTAATCCAAGTGAACCTAGAATAATCATCAACAATCATATGCCCAAAAACCTTTTCTCCTAGACTTATAGTGTTAACAGGTCGAAAGAGATCCATGTGAAGGACTTCTAAGGGTTTGTTAGTTTTAAATTCTTTAATTGAATGAAAGGAGGGCTTGACTTATTTCCCTAATTGACATACATCACACATGTGATATTCAGTGAAGTTTAATTTGGGTATGCCTCTAACCATTTCCTTTTAGGTAATCTTCCTATGATTTTTCATGCTTGCATGACAAAGTTTTCTATGCCATAACCAAGATTCATCAACAATAATTTCTAGACAAAAAGCATTAGAAGATTTAACACAATTTAAATCAAGCATGTAAATATTGTTTACCCTATCTCCATGCAATATATTAACTCCATTTTGACTTATAATGCAGCTTGTAGGCAAAAATTTTATGTTAAAACCCTTATTGCAATGCTGACTAATACTTAGCAAGTTATGTTTTAAGCCTTCAACCAAAAAAACATTTTCAATCAAAATATTCTTAGTATTACCAGTCATACCTGAACCTACCACTCTCCTAGTGGTTTTATCTCCAAGTGTCACTTTCCCTCTAGTCCTGGCCTCCAGTGATATAAATTGATTTGCATTTACAGTCATATATTTTGAATATCCACTATCTAGGTGCTAAATGCTCTCACGAGGGCTTGTATTAGAGTGTTTCTACAAAATTATCAAACAATAGACTTGGGAAACCAAATAAATTTGGGTTCACCTCTTGATAATGAGAATCTAGATGTATGTTTGATATGCTAAGATTGATGCATCTTAGGTCTCCACATTAAATGTGTTCTACTATGAATAATGTAAGTGTGGAAAATATGCCCCAACAAGCCACATAAAAACATTTAACACCAGGAAAATGATTTACTAATCTATGTGAGTTATAATATCTTTTCCTAAGTTTTGAATTTGTACACTTTTGGTTAGGATTATGAAATTATTCAAGTGTGGGAGCTGAATTATTTTCCTTAAAAGCTTTTAATTTCTTTTAAAGATATGAGTTTGCACTTTCCCAAATCAAATTTTTAATCTTAAAATCATGTTCCTTTGATCAGATTCATCCCTAAATTCTTTAAAACCATTTTCAAGCTCAATATAAGATGTTTTCAATAGTTCATGCTTCTTATTCAAATCATCAAATTCATCTAGCAAAGCCATGAGATTGCTATCAATGTCTGCATGATTATTCTTAAGATTTTAAGGCTCTTTTTATAAATTCAAATACTCAATACTAAGATTGACATGTAATTTTATAAGTTTCCTATATGCATTATGAATTTTTTTAGAAACTTCAAATAACTCATTGTATGATAGGTCACATACCTCCTCTTGATCTGAATGATCAAATTTATTTACCATTAAGCACAAATTTATAACCTCCTCTTCTTCTTCTATTTCTGAAGTGTCTGATGTTGAGTAAGCCCAAAAAGCTCTTTATATTTATTTCTTTCCCTTCATAACTTTAGTTTCTCCTTAAGTTTCTCCTTGCTAGGATTAGCTTTGAGTTTTGGGCACTCTGTCTTTATATATCCAGGCTTTCTACATTCATAACATATGAGTTCATTAGAAACTTTTGGATTCTTATTGAACTTACCTTTATTCCAATGCTGACATCATCATTACTTTCTCTTATGGAAACTTTTAAACTACTTAGTCATAAGTGCAATATCTTCTTCATCCTCTTTTATTGATTGATCACTCTCTAAATCATTAACTTTCAATGCTATATTCCTCTCTTTCCATTTTTCCCATGCGTCGATCTATCTTTGATTCACTCCTTGGTCATAAGTAATTAGTAATAGAATATACATTTAGATCTTTAGACTCTGTTATGGTAGTTATCTTTGTTGCAAATCTGGTTTTGATGATGACAAATATGTCTCTATTGTATTTTGCTTGGCTAACCCATTTCAGGCACAAAAGATCACGAGCAACTCAAGCCAACTCAAGATCGGGTCCAAGTGTGTCTGAGTGTACTATTTTTCTTTTTCTTGAGTCATTTCTAATGTAACTGATCCCCTAGCTAAGTAACCTTGCACACACACACTCAGGGGAAGAGCTTGAGTGAATTAGAGTTTCTGTTCAAAATTTTGTTCAGATCATCCTGGATGGTAATCACATCATCCTGGATGATCAAGTAAAAATAGAAACCCTAATTAGGGCGACCAAGTTAAGAGGGTCTGATTAAGCAGATCGGCTGGGACGACCTTTAGATCGTATGGGATGATATGCTCAAATCAGAAATTCTCAGCTGCCAGATCAAGTTAGGCAAGTTTTTATTTTAAGATATTTGGTCTGATCGTCCAGGACGATACGTGTATCATCCCGGATGATCCATTACAATTATGCCTAAATTAATCTGGTAATTATGGAAAGTAATTTATATTTGATTGATACGATTATATCATCTTGGACGATCGCAGGATCGTCCCGGACTATCATGATCGTCTAGTGCATTTCAGCTGTACGACCAGAACTATGTACAAGATGATTTTGGCACTTTTTGAACTAATCATACAGGATGATACCCGTATTATCCTGGATGATCAAGTCATTTTTTGGTCGTCCACCACAGTCTGCTCTGGACGACCCAAACTATCTTCTGGACGATATTCCTCGATTTACACTAATCATCCCGGACGATCACAAAATCGTACAGGATGATATGAACAACTTTTTCTACTGATCGTCCAGAAGAGCCAGATTGTACAGGCTGAAACAGCTAATTTTGAATTGATCGTACAGGATGATCTAGGCCGACCAGTTGAGATTTATGACAAATTTTGAGCCCTCCTATAAAAGATATTTTTCTTCCAACAAGAAAAATCTTTTGCCACTTTCCTTTCTAGAGAAACCCTAAAGAGGGGTTCACTAAGGTTGCTCCAAGCAAGAATCAGTGTCTTCTACTCCGCTCGTCATCTTTCATCGTGTCGGTGTTCTTTGGGAGAGGATCGTCGGTAAGAAGATCTGAGGTTCTCTGCCTGCTTCAGGAGGAAGCAAAAGGAGGTTAGGTTCTCTGCCTCACCGTGTCGGTGGAAAGGAGGTTTTTGTACAGGCTTCTCCACCTTGCTGTGGGAGCAAAAGGAGAGACACTTTGGTTTAGTGCAATACCCAGAGGGGAGGCTCCGGGAAGTGGACGTAGGTCAAGTTGACCGAACCACTATAAAATTCGGTGTCTTCATTCTGATTACTTTCTGCACTTTTATTTTTCTGTGATTAACTGCTTGGGTGAAACTGTGTTCGATCTTTTCGGTTGATTATTTTATTCATTTCTGCTACAAATCATAGAAAAGATTTTCATTATTACTGTCAAATTTTTAAATAACTAATTCACCCCCCCCCCCTCTTGGTTAGCCTCGGGACTAGTTCATCAGGGCTTAACACCCCTATCGAACTTTCAATCTTTGCATCACAAGCAGTAGTTAAACAGCATAAAAGTTCATTAACTTTTTTTTTAATTTGTAAGTTCTCTACCTAAGGCATGTAATGAGGCAACAATCATGTGAAATAGTTCATAGTCATGTAATAAAATGCCCAACCAAGATTATTTTACCTCATTTAATCCCTTCATAAGTTATGCAAAGTATATCCCAAATTTTTTTCCAGTTTTGCAAGTAAAAACATATATATAATCCTTACATTTTAAAGCACAGAAAAAGCTGTTTAAATATTTTGTATTTAACTATGATAATTCTCTTTCTTCTAAAGTCCATTCAACAAATGATGTTTCAATTCTAATGCCATCAACATTTCTAGCAGGTCTAGTATAACCTTCCTCTACTAATATCCACATGTGATAGTCGAGTTATTGTAGAAAAGTAGACATGCGAGTTTTTCAAAAATCAAAAGGAATATTATTGAATAAATATGGTCTAGTGATTGAATATCTTTTAACAGTACTCTGGTTTTCAAAATTATTCATTAACATTAGCTCTAATACCACTTGTGAGTTCGTGTAGGTTTTTAGACCTTATAGAACTATAACAAAGCTAACCAAGAGGGTGGGGGTGGGGGTGGGGAGGGGGGGGGGAGCGGGGCAAAACTGGTTATTAAAAAAAATTCTTGGTTTTTTGAAAATCTTCTTAGATCTTTTAGAAAGTAAAATCACTAATCCTGGAATGTGTAGTTGTTTATAGAAATGATAATCATAGAGGATTCTTCAATCATAGGAATTTTAAATGCAGAAAATAAAAATACAGGAAAAATAAAAACAATAAAAGAACACCAAATTTTATAGTGGTCCGGTCCAACTTGTCTATGTTGCAAATCTAGGCCCAAGTACTATGATTTTGATGAAAAAAAAACATTATTGGTTCTTTATTACTGCTATCATTGTATATCTATTTTATTTTCCCTACTCACTAACCTTTTAGGTCCATAGGTTCACTTGCAATGCCAATCAGCTCAAGATCAGGTAGACTAGGATTGAGTGTGTCTGTAATTTTAATTTTAATAAACTTTTTACCTTTCTTGACTCAATCATGTATCTGGTGGACTCCAAGATAAGTAACCTTACACACATACTCTAAATGGGGTGAGTTAGTGAGTTAGGAGAAAAAAGTTTTTTTTTTAACAAATCATATAGGATGGTGTAAATTATAGTGGACGATCAGTTACGTAGAAAACCCTAATTATGGAAACTATTATTAAATGAGATTAATTAACTAATCATACTGATGATTCTGATGGTCTAGGATGATTAGTTATAGACATGAAAAATAGCTGCCAATCATAATTTATGTAATATTTTAATTTTCCAATTTTGTTCTAATTGTACAAGATGATATACATTATCCTGGACGATTTATGACAATCATGCCTAAATTGATCCTGTAATTAGGGAACTGATTATTATTAGATTGATCAATCAAATCGTATAGGATGATATATGAAGATCATCCTGGACGATCGTTGATATTTCATGAGATGATCCCCCATCATCCAACATAAAAATTATAATTTTCTTTTAATCATATAAGTGGTCGTACTGGGCATCCCGAATGATTTATGGGATGATATTTTAATTACCATTCATTATCCCATATCATACTGGATAATCAATATAGTATCTTGACTAATCATACTGGATGATCACAAAATCATATTGGACGTTCTATACAAATCCTTGAATTGATCGTACAGGGTAAAGCTAATCGTACTAGCTGAAGGGGCTATTTTTTTCTGATCGTATAGAATAATCTATTGACAATCCTAGAAGATCTTTGATGGCAAGTTGAAAATTAGTTCTTCTTTTAGAGGCTCTCTATTTAAACTCTCTCATTATCTAATAAAAAATCTTTTGCTATTTAGTCTTCTTGAGAGAGCGCTACAGAAGGAAGAGAGAGAGAGCCTGGGAGAGAGGGAAATCCTTATGAGGGGGAGTTGTGAGGGATTCATAAAGGTTGCTCCAAGCAAGGTTTCCACCATCTTCATCTAGCTGCTTGTCTAGTTCCATGGTGGCTTCGGGGAAGATCTTCATCAACATCAAATTCATGTTCTCTGCCTACTCTAGGAGGGAGTAAAAGGATTCAAGGTTCTCTGCCTACTGTAGGAGGGAGTAAAAGGATTTTCAGGTTCTCTGCCTACTCCAGGAGGGAGTAAAAGGATTCAAGGTACTTTGCCTCACCAGTTTGGTGGAAAGATTTTGTAAGGGCTTCTCCATCTTATTGTAGTGGCAAAAGGAGAGACACTACTTTTAGTGCTTACCTTGAAAGGAGGTTTTCGGGGAGTGCACGTAGGTCAAGTTGACTGAACCACTATAAATCATGTATGTTCATTCTAATTTACTTTTTTGCATTTAATTTCCACATTTTTTGTGATTTGCTCTGTGGTTTAAAGCCTCTTATTTTCATTATCATGAAAGTAATCTGCTTCGGCCTGAAGTGGTTATTAATTTCTCATTTTTTTAAATAATTTCTAAATAACCAATTCACCCCCACTTGATTAGCCTCGGGCTAGTTCTATAAAGTTTAATAACCCTCACAAACTTTTAAGTGGTATCAAAGTGAAATTCATAAATTAAGTTTCTAAAGAACTTTTAAATTTTGATCAAAGGCTAACTTTGGTAATAGTAACACCACGAAAGGATTTTCAATTACTAGACCACCACTATTTGATAATATTCCATTTACTTTTAGAAAAATTGCATATCCACCTTTTTACTATTAATTGATTATCACATGTGGATGCTAGGTAAGGAAGGTTATTCAGCACCATCTCATTTTATTAATGGCATAAAAATTGAACTTCCTTTTTTTGAATGAAGTATAGAAGAAAAGGATTTAGCCCAACTGAATGCTAAGTGTTTGAGTTATTTTGTCTGTGCCTTAAACTTTAAATATTATATGCATGTTTCCATTTTTTCTACTAGCAAGAAAATTTTGGATAAATTATGCATAATATATAAATATACAAATGAAGTTAAATAATCTTGGCTGAACATTTTACTCCATGATTAAGAACTATTTCATGTAAAACCTAGTGAATCTCTTTTTGAAATGTATATTAGGTTTACACAAATAGTTACATCCTTGCGTGCCTTAGAAAGAGAACTAACAAATTATGAAAAAGTTAAAAAGATTCTGAGATGTTTACTTTCTTTCTTTGATGTAAAAATTATTGTCATTACTGAATCTAAGGATCTGAATGTTTATTCAATTGATAATTTACTTGGATCACTCATTGCTTATAAGCAGGGAGTGAGCTAAAGTTAGTTTGATGCAGGTGAGAAGAAAAAGGAGAAAACTATACCCTTAAAGGCTAATTATTCTGACACTGATTCTTCTAGTTTTGAAAATGATGACATCTCTTTAATAACTAGGCATTTCAAGAGCTTCTTAAGGAAAAAGCAAAAGCATCATCAGAAATGGAACAAGGATAAGAATAATAAAAATTCTAAAGTTTTCTCTAATGTTATTTGTTTTGAATGTAGGAAGCTAGGGCACCTGAAGTCTGATTTCCCAACTCTTAATGATGACCCAAGCTAGGAGAAGGGTGAAAAAAAACCCAAGTTCAAGAAGGGCAAGCAAAAGACCCAAAAGGGTTTCTGGGCAGACTCATCATCAGACTCCTCTGAGACTAAAGCAGAAGAGGAGGTAACAAACCTGTGCTTAATGGGTGATGATCATGTTGATCACTACAATCAAGAAGAGTTATGTGAGCTTACATATGATTAACTATTTAAAGTTTTTGAAAAAATTCATTCTTCATATAGGAAGCTTAAAAAATTACATGCATGCCTCAAATTCGATTCCTTAGTTCTACAGAAAGAGCATGAATGCTTAAGGATAGATCACTCCACTATGGATAGTAATCATATGGCTTTGTTAGATGAATTTGATATCTTAAACAAAAAGCATTCTGAATTAATTGATGAGCATGATTCCTTATAAGCATCCCATATTGAATAAGAAAACTATTTAGGAAATCAGAGGCATGTTTAGATGAAGCAAATAATAGGGAGCATGCATTAAAAATAAAAAATTTAATTCTTGAAAGTGCAAACCAATTTTTACAAATCATGTTAAATACTTTCCAAGAAAATAAAACATCACTTACACTTGCACAATTACATAATCCATCACCACATCATACATCATTCAGACCTAGGAAGAGGCACCACCACCCACATAGATTAGTTAACCCTTTTCTTAGTGTTAGATATTTTTCTTATGGCATGCTAGGACATATCTCCTGTTGCAAATACGATTTTGATGATGACAAACATGTTTCTATTGTGTTTTGCTTGGCTAACCCGTTTCAGGTACAAATGATCACAAGCCACTCAAGCCAACTCAAGATCGGGTCCAAGTGTGTCCAATGTACTGTTTTTTCATTTTATTGAGTCAATTGTAATGTAACTGATCCCCTAGCTAAGTAACCTTGCACACACACACTCAGGGGGAGAGCTTGAGTGAATTAGAGTTTCTGTTCATTTTTTATTCAGATCGTCCTGGACGATATTCACATCGTCCTGGACGATCAGGTAAAAATAGAAACCCTAATTAGGGTGACTAAGTTAATAGAGTCTAATTAAGCAGATCATCCTGGACGATCTTTGAATCATACGGGACGATATGCTCAAATCAAAAATTCTCAGCCGCTAGATCAAGTTAGGCAAGTTTCTATTTTAAGTTATTTGGTCTGATCGTCCCGGATGATACGTGTATCATCCTGGACGATTCAGTACAATCATGCCTAAATTAGTCTTGTAATTAAGGAAATCAATTAATATTTAATTGATACGATCATATCATCTTGGATGATCGCAGGATCGTCCCGGACGATCATGATCGTCTAGTGCATTTCAGCTGTACGTCCCGAACTGTGTTCAGGATGATTTGGGCACATTTTTAACTAATCGTACAGGATGATGTCCCTATCGGCCTGGACGATCAAGTCATTTTTTGGTCGTCCAGCACAGTTTGCACTGGATGACCCGAACTGTCTTCTGGATGATATTCCTCGATTTGCACTAATCGTTCCGGACGATCGCGGGATCGTACGGGACAATATGAACAATTTTTTCTACTGATCATCCAGAAGTGCGAGATCATCCAGGATGAAATAGCTGAATTTGAACTGATCGTACAGGACGATATACCGATCGTCCTGGACGATCATGGCCGACCAGTTGAGATTTAGGGCAAATTTTAAGCCCTCCTATAAAAGATATTTTTCTTCCAAGAAGAAACATTTTTTTGCCACCTTCCTTCCCTCAGAAACCCTAGAGAGAGAGAGAGAGAGAGAGTTGGGAGAGAGAGAGAGGATCTTGTGAGGGGGAGTTAGTGAGGGATTCACTAAGGTTGGTCCAATCACGAATCAGAGTCGTCTTCTCCGCTCGTCGTCTTTTGTCTAGTCAGTGTTCATCATGGGAGGATCATTCGTAAGAAGATCCAGGGTTCTCTGCCCGATTCAGGTGGAAGAAAAAGCAGTTCGAAGGTTCTCTGCTTGCTTCAGGAGGAAGCAAAAGGAGGTCGGGTTCTCTGCCCCACCTTGTGGTGAAAAGGAGGTCTTATACAGGCTTCTCCGCCTTGTTGTGGGAGCAAAAGGAGAGACACTTTTTGTTTAATGCAATACCCGGAAGGGAGGCTCCGGGGAGTGGATGTAGGTCAAGTTGACCGAACCACTATAAAATCTGGTTTACTCTTCTGATTCAGTTCTGCACTTTACTTTTTGATATTAACTGCGTGGGTGAATATCTGAGATTGATCTTTTCATTTATGTTGATTTGTTTCCGCTACTAAATATCAAAAAGATTTTTCATTATTGTTTTGAAATTTTAAATAACCAATTCACCCCACCTCTTTGTTAGCCTCGGGACTAGTTCACTAGGGCTTAACATCCCTATCGAACTTTCAAGTGGTATCAGAGAGGGATTCAAAATTTAGGTTTAAAAACTTTTGAATTTGATCCATGGCTAACTGTAACAATCATAATACTGCTGAAGGTTATTCTATTACAAGACCACCGTTATTTGATAATATTCCTTTTGATTTTTGGAAAACACGCATGTCTACTTTTCCTCAATCGATTGACTATCGCATGTGGATGTTAGTTAAGGATGGATACGAACCACCTTTTAGATTGATTAATAATGTGAAAACTGAATTGCCTTTTGCTGATTGGACGTTTGATGATCGTGATTTAGCACAGTTAAATGCAAAATGCTTGAACTGTTTCTTTTGTGCTTTAAAATCTGAAGACTATATGCATGTTTCTACTTGTACAATGGGAAAAGAAATCTGGGATAGATTATGTATAACATACGAAGATACAATTGAAGTCAAACAGTCTAGGTTAAACATCTTGTTACATGATTACGAACTTTTTCACATGAAACCTAGTGAGACTATTTCAAAAATGTACACAAGGTTCACTCAGATTGTTACCTCTTTGCATGCTTTAGGTAGAGAACTTACTAACTACGAAAGAGTGAACAAAATTCTTAGATATTTGCCTGCTTCTTATGATGCTAAGATTACTGCTATCACTGAATCTAAAGATTTAAATACTTACTCTATTGACAGCTTACTTGGATCACTCATTGCTTACGAGCAAGGGGTGAACCAAAGGCAACTTGATGCAGGTGAACGAAAGAAGGAGAAGACAGTGGCACTAAAGGCCAAATATTCAGATGCTAGCACTTCCGGGTCTGATAGCGATGATGTTGCCTTAATCACAAGGCAATTCAAGAGCTTTCTAAGGAAGAAGAATAAGAACTTTCACAAGTGGAACAAAGGTAAGACCAGTAGAAATTTTAAAGGTTCATCTGAATCTGTTTGTTTTGAATGCAGGAAGCCTAGACACATAAAGGTGGATTGTCCTACACTCAAGGCTCACCCAAGCAAGGAGAAGGGTGAGGAGAAACCAAAGTTCAGAAAGGACAAGAAGTGGATTCAGAAGGCATTCTAGGAAGACTCTGCATCTGACTCCTCTGAGACTGAAGCTGAAGAGGAGGAAACAAACTTGTGTCTGATGGCTGATGATCACCCTGGTCAGTCGGACCAGGAAGAGGTATGTGAGCTTACTTACGATCAATTATTTAAAGTTTATAAAAAAATTCATACATCGTATAGGAAGCTTAAGAAAACTCATGCTAGTTTGAAATTAGATTACTTGACTTTGCAAAAAGAGCATGATGTTTTAGTTAAAGATCATTCCACTGTTGATTCCAATTACATGTCTTTGCTTGATGAATTCGATGATTTGAACAAAAAATATTCTGATTTAACTGTTGAGCATGATTTATTAAAAACATCGCATGTTGAATTAGAAGTTGCTTTTAAGAAAGTAATGAAAGTACAAGAACTTTTGAAATTGCAAGTTTAAATAAACATATTAAGCTTTTGAAAGTCAAAATCAGTGCTTTTGAAAAGAACAAAACACCGCCTACTTTTGAACAGTTCTATGCACCGCCACCTTTGAAAAATCTGTTGCAAGTTCATCAAAGCATGTTTCATATACATCTAGAAAGAGGCACTATCACCCACGTAGCTTAGTTAACCCTTTTCCTGGTGTTAGATGTTTTTCATGTGGCATGTTAGGACACATTTCCCACACCTGCACTGTTCACCGTAGTACACATTGGGTGTGGAAACCCAAACTGCATGTTTCGCAGCACAGCACGCATGCATTGCATTCTTCTTTTCATAAGAAGGAACCCAAACCTGTTTGGATTCCTAAGACTGACGTTTGATATTTTTGTAGGTGTGCTCTCACACAAGACCTCGTGAGAGCATGTGGTACCTGGATAGCGGATGTTCTAGACATATGACTGGAGATGCAAATTAGTTTATTTCGCTGGAGGCCAGAGCTGGAGGCAAGGTTACACTTGGAGATAACACCACCAGGAAGGTGGTAGGCACAGGTATAATTGGTGATTCAAAGAATTTTATGATTGATAATGTTTTGCTTGCAGATGGACTGAAACACAACTTGCTGAGCATCAGTCAACTTTGTGATAAGGGATACAACATCAAATTCCTGCTTGTTCTATAGGGTGTAACAACCCTCATGAACTTTCAGACCTACATCATTCCTTAAAAATTCCTTCTCCATGTGTTGCACAAAATAATAGTGACTCTCCTTTTTCCCCCACAGTAATGTAGGGAAGAAACTCTCTTTTACCAACCCGGTGCAACAAATAACCATCACCTTTTACACTCTTCATGTGATGGCAGTGTACCGTCACATGCTTTTTCTCTCAAGAGCTTCCAAAGAAGTTAGAGAAAAACTTGAAGAAGACAAAGAGATCCTCACTTTGGGAAAACTTGTCATTCCCTCACAACTCTCCTTCACTAGATCTCTCACTCTTCACTCTCAAAACTTCTCCCAAACACACTCTCAATGGTTACTCTCAAGAGAAATTCACAGTAAAGGATTTTAGAGATAGTTTTTAGGACTCTTTAAATAGAAAACACATGAAAAACTATCCAAAAACTAAAATTTTTAAGAGAACCATCCTATATTCATGATGTACGATTGTGGATCATCTGGTATGAATAGTTTAAAAAATCAGGGCTTCATCTGGTATGAACTTGGATGAACCCAAATTTATACACTATCATTTGTCTATATGAATGCATATCGTATTGTACGAATAGTTCAAAAAATAAATGTTTTCATTTGGTATGATCTGGAATGAACATTAATTTGTACTCTGTCTGTCATATGTATGAATTCATATTATACAGTATGAACAATTCAAAAATTAGAACCTCATTTGGAATAATCTAGAATGAGCCCAATTTCATGCTCTGTTAGTCATCTATATGACTTAACATCGTACTGTATGAAATTAAGCTTGGGGTAGCTGAAAGAAAGAATAGAACCTTAGTAGAAGCCGTTAGAGTCATGCTTGCTGAGTATTCACTACCAAAATAGTTTTGGGCTGAAGCGGTGAACACTGCCCTGTTATGTGCTGAATAGGGTGAATGTTAGATCAAATCTGAATAAGACACCTTATGAGATCATTAAGGGTAGAACTCCAAACCTATCCCACCTTCATGTATTTAGCTATATAGTTTTTATTCTGAACAATGGGAAATCATCCTTAGGAAAATTTGACCCTAAATATGATGAAGGAGTATTCTTAGGCTATTCTAGTGTGGGGAAATCCTTTAGGGTGTTTAATAAGAGAACTTTGGTGGTGGAGGAGACAGCTCATGTGGTGTTTGATGAATCTGATCCTTAGGAGACTAGAGTTGAGGAAGAAGAAGATGTAGGAGAGATTACCCAAGGAGTTAAAAATGCAAATCTGAAGGAAAGGGTAGAATCTCAAAAGATTTTGCCTAGAGATTGGAGATACTCTTCGAGTCATCCTAAAGAACTTATCTTAGGAGACCCTTTTGAAGGTGTTAGAACTAGGTATAGACTTTGGAAGGAAGTAAACCATTCTTCCTTTATCTCAATGACTAAACCCACCAACATCAATCAAGCCCTTTATGATGAATTTTGGATTTTAGCAATGCAAGAGGAATTGAACCAATTTATAAGGAATGATGTTTGGGAGTTAGTAGAAAGACCTAAGAATCAAAGTGTAGTGGGAACCAAATGGGTCTTTAAGAATAAGATGAATGATTCTGGTGTGGTGGCTAGGAATAAGATAAGATTGGTGGCTAAGAGGTACAATCAAATAGAAGGAATTGATTTTGAGGAGACCTTTTCCCTTGTAGCTAGATTGGAAGCCATTAGAGTGCTACTAGCCTTTGCCTGTTATAAGGGATTTAAGCTTTTTCAAATGGATGTCAAGAGTTCCTTTTTGAATGGGTAATAAAAGAAGATGTCTTTGGAGAGTAACCCCAAGGTTTTGAGAATTCCAAATGTCCTAATCATGTTTACAAATTAAAAAAAGCCTTATATGGATTGAAACAGGCACCCAGAGCTTGGTATGAGAGGCTTAGCACATTCCTATTAGAAAGAGAGTTTGTAAAGGAGAGCGTAGACACCACCCTTTTCCTTAGGAATGTAGGAGATGATCTGCTCAATGTCCAGATCTATGTTGATGATATACTTTTTGGATCTTCTGATAAAAATTTATGTGATGATTTTTTTAAGATAATGAGTAAGGAGTTTGAGATGAGTTTGATGGGAGAATTATCCTACTTTTTGGGGTTTAGCATAAGGCAATTGGATGATGGAACCTTTCTGAATCAATCAAAATACACTAAGGACATCTTAAAGAAATATAAAATGGACAAAGCTAAGCTAATCAATACTCCCATGAGTTCCACTGTTCAGTTAGATAAAGATTCAAATAAAAAATCTATTGATCAGAAGATCTATAGAGGAATAATTGGATCACTGCTTTACCTGACTGCTAGCCAACCTGATATTATGTTTAGTGTTTGTCTTTGTGCTAGATTTCAAGCTGTTCCTAATAAATCCCACCTAACTGTAGTTAAGAGAATCCTTAGATATCTCTTAGGGACCCAAAACTTAGGAATCTGGTATCCTTGGCACAGTACTTCTTTTCAGATTATTGGACATTTTGATTCTGATTTTGTAGAATATAGGGTGGATAGAAAGAGCACTTCTGGAACTTGCCAATTCATAGGACAATCTTTAGTCTCCTAGTCCAGTAGAAAATAGAACTCAGTTGCACTTTCCACTGCTGAAGCTGAGTACATTGCCTTAGGAAGTTGTGTGGCCTAAGTCCTTTTGTTGAAGTAACAAGTTTTTGATTTAGGATTACCTGTTGGCACAATTTCAGTTCTAAGTGATAACACTAGTGCCATCTATATTTCTAAGAATCCTATCTAACATTCAAGAACCAAGCACATTGATATAAGACATCACTTCATTAGGGACTATATTACAAAAGGGGACATTGAGCTACATTATGTAGCAACTAAAAATTAACAGGCTGACATATTTACTAAACCATTGGCCTTTGACTCATTCAGTATTTTGAGGACCAGATTGGGTGTGATTGAAATAAATGCATGAATGTGATGATTACTGATTTTTGATTTTTCTATTTTTCATTTTGCTTTTAGCGTCTATTTGATTTGATTAATTGTTTCACTTTAGAATTTTTTTTCTTTTCCTGGTTATTTTCGTTGTTAGATTTGCTAATTGAATTTGATTATTTTCTATTATTTTTTCATTTGCTAATTTTTATTTATTGATTTTAGTGCATCTTTTATTCTTTTGTTTACTTTTATTTATTATTTACTCTCATCAGAATCAGATCACTGCTCACTATTGCTGATAAACTGAATTTCTGAATAAGTGTTTTGCCTTGTTATTTTTATTTGAATGCTTGTTATCAGTGATTGACTCCTCTGAATCTGTTAAAGGGAAGAAACATTGATGATTGTTTCTCTTCCTCTAACTCCTTTAGTGGTGTATTATTTCTTTTGGATAAAAATCTTCTTCAAAATTAAAAAGTTGGTTTTTGAAATAGAGATCTATTTTATCTTCCTAATGTAATCTACCTCATATGAATAGTGTTTTCAAAGCTTTGAATCAGTGTTAGGTTTTCTTAATCAAGTGATTGCACTTATCATATGATGCATGATTTTTATTTTGTGAATTAATCCTCCTTACTCTAGAGAGTGAGCTTTTGTCTTCTCTTATGTCTGGAAGGTAATTTCATAACTGAGATTTTTTAATGATTTTGAAAGGAAGCAAGCTTACAAAAGATGCGCAGTGCACCAAACAAATTGAAAATGAGGCACAAAATGTGCCCAAAGCTGAAAAGATGCGCAATGTCGCCAATTTGAAAAATACACAAAGTGTATCAAAAATTAAAAGATGCACAGTTAGCCAAACAATTTGAAAAAGAGGCACAAAATGAGCCTACAAAAGAAACAAGCTTTCTTCCCTTTTAGATCTTTAAATGTCTTAGAAAAATTCATACACCACTTAATATTTTCAAAAGCTTGAGATTGAAAATCATGATTTCTGATTCCATACTTCATAATACTATTTTATCAGATATTTTTTCTGGAACAAGGCTTGAAAGGATCTCTTTTCAAATCTAATTTCTTTTCTTATGAATTAGACTTTTATTTGAAAGGAATTTGAACCAGTAAGGCGTCCGAGGTAGGAGTTACAAAAGTCAATTTTCTAACTTTTCTGGATTTCAGCATCATCGATTTTCTTCTTCTTGGTTTTTAAATTGAAACTAATGGGAAAATTCTAATTTCCTAGAGATGATCGGTTCAAAAAAAATTGTTGTTTTTACTTTTGTTTTCTCATCTCTATTTTTATTTAATCTATTTTTGTTTTCTTTTTTTTTTTTATGTATTTTTGGGATCACTGATCTTTCCTCTCCATCCTTCATCTTTTTTCATTTTCTTCACATCATCCTGGACGATCTCTTCTGATCATAATCCGCCTCTTTATTAGTTTTCTGTATTGTGATGTTTCTTATTTGTGTTATTTTGTCTCTTCTTCCTCCTTTTCGTGATGTTAAAAGGTAGAGTTTATTTTTGAGTTACTAGTAGTTTCTTTTACTATTTTTTGTGTTGCAGTTGTTTCCTTTATTGAATTTAATGTACTGTTTGTCAATATTTAGTAAAATTTGAAATGAAAATTCTTTTCTCGTACATGCGTTGATTACTCCTGTCTGCTTTATTTGAAACTACTGAATAAATGTTTGCCATCTTCAAAAAGGGGGAGATTATTACAAATCTGGCTTTAAGGATTACAGTTTTGATGATAACAAATATTTTTATGTTTTATTTTTGTTTGGCTAACATTTCAGGTACAAAAGATCAAATATAATTCAAGCCAACTCAAGATCGGGTCCTCCTATGTTTAAACATAATTTTTCCCTTTCTTGAGTCAAATGTAATGTAATTGATCCCCTAGCTAAGTAACCTTGTACACACACACTCAGGGGGAGAGTTTTAGTGAGTTAGAGTTTCTGTTTTCAATTTTTTATTCATATCATCCTGGATGATATTCATTTTGTCCTGGATGATCCAATAAATACAGAAACCCTAATTAGGGCAACCACATTAAGTCAATTTGATTAAGCAAATTATCCTGGACGATAGACCCATCGTATAGGATGATATGCTCAAATCAAAAATTCTCATCCGCTAGATTAAGTTAGGCAAGTTTCTATTTTTAGAGATTTGGTCAAATCATTTTGGATGATACGTGTATCTTCCTGGATGATCCTTTACAATCATACCTAAATTAGTCTGGTGATTAAGGAAAGAAATTAATGTTTGATTGATACGATCATATCATCCTGGACAATCACAATATAGTATAGGACGATACATGTAAAATCTTGACCGTCTAGAGCATTTCACCTGGACGAACAGAACTATATTCTGGATGATATGCTCGAGTTTGAACTAATCGTATAGGACGATAGAGATATCGTCCTAGACAATCAAGTCATTTTCAATTGTATAGAACTTTTTGTGCAGGCTGATCCTGTTGAAATGCAGGATCCCGAGCACTTGATTTTAATGGTGACAACTAATACTTACTGAATTTATATGGACTTCCTTAAAGATTATAAATGTTTATCTCTGTCTGTGAGTACTAACATTTCAGGTCAGATACACACCGCTCAAGATTGTTGGAGACTCAAACTGGGTAGAATAGGATATTCAAAAACTTGTATTTTTATTATTTTTTATTTTTTATTTTTTTGAGTCTGGCACAAAAACATGTATGTAAAAGGAGCAACCATGCATACACACAAAGGGAAATTTTTTTATGTCAGAAATTTTTTTAAAATTGATCGTACTGTACGATTTTTAATCGTAATGTACGATCAGGCATTAATACTCAGGCTAACGGCTAATCCTGGATAATTAGTTTTGTGAACTAATTATACAGTACGCTGTTAATCATACTATACAATGAGGTTCAATTCAAAAACCGTAGCCGCCAGAATAAGTTTGGTAAGTTTCTAATTTTGATATTCTGAACTATTCATACTGTACAATATATACCGTACTGTATGATTATTTGAAAACTAATTAAATTATCTCCCATAATCAGGAAATAAAATCTTGGTTTCTTAATTACATTTGATCATACTTTATAATGTTTATCGTATTATACGATGGTCAGAGATGATTTTATTCATCCTATTGATCGTACCAGACGAAACTAACATTTTTGTTCTATTCATCCCAGACGATATTCATATCTTACCGGATGATGTCCCGAAAATGAACTAATCATACTGTATGAATAGCAAAGTGATGGACAATGGTTAGAGATGAATTTTCTCGACCTAGAGATTGTCCCACAGATCATCCTGTATGAATAGTTGAAAATAACATGATCGTCTTGTATGATCTCCTGATCGTACAATACGATATTCATAAAATTTGTAAACTGTTCTTCTGTGCTCATACTAGATGAAGCAATTTTTGAACTGATCGTACTGTACGATGTTATATCATTATGTACGAAAAGAGATTAAAAAGTTAAATTTTTAGGGTTTTCTGAAGCCTGATTTAAAAGGACTTTTATTTTTCAATTAAAAAGTTGTTGGTCTGTCTTGCTGTTGTGAGAAGCATTGAGAGAGGAAGGAACTCTTGAGAGAGAAGCTTTCTTTGGAGAGATTCAGGGCTTGTGAGATGAAGGTGAAGCTGAGCTTGAGTGTGAGGGAGAAGGAGTGTGAGGGGATCACACGGTGGCTCCAAGCTACCGCATTAGCTTCCGCATTCTACTCGTTGTGTTGTTATTTTAAAAATCCCAAAAAATTTAGAACTCCTATTTAGTAATAACTTTTAAAATACCAATTAACCCCTCCTCTTGGCACATCTCATACTTTCGAGAGGTCTCAGAGTGGGGTTTCAAAATAGTATTTTAGAAAACCTAGAAACATAAGATCCATGGCACATTTTGGTAATCGTAACACTGTGGAGGGTTATTCTACAACCCGTCCACCTTTATTTGATAATATACTATTTGATTTCTGGAAAATATGCATGTCTACATTTTTACAGTCTATAGACTATCACATGTGGATGTTGGTTCAAGAAGGTTACTCTGCACCATTTCGTATATTGAATGGAGTTAAAACTGAATTAGCTTTTAATGTATGGAGTAATGAGGATAGAGAATTTGCATAATTAAAAGCTAAGTGCTTGAATTATTTCTTTTATGTATTGAAATCAGAAGATTATATGCAAGTATCTACTTGTAGTACTGGTAAGGAGATCTGTGATAGATTGTGTATCACGTATAAAGGAACCAATTAGGTTAAACAATCTAGGCTAAACATACTCCTACACGATTATAAACTTTTTTGCATGAAACCTAGCGAGACTATATCTGAAATGTACACTAGGTTTACGTAAATAGTGACATCTTTGCATGCTTTAGGAAGAGAATTATCAAATTCTGTAAAAGTTAACAAAATATTAAGATGTTTACCTAGCTCCTATAATGCAAAAATTACTGCAATAACTGAGTCAAAAGATTTAAATATTTATTCAATTGATAATTTGCTTGGGTCACTCATTGCCTACGAGCAAAGAGTGAGTCAAAGGAAAAATGATGCAGGTGAAAAGAAGAAGGAGCGAACTATGGCTCTAAAAGTGAACAATTTTGAATGTGACAGCTCTGCAGTGAAGGAAGATGACAATATAGCCTTGATGACTCGCCAATTCAAGAATTTTCTAAAAAGAAAGCAACGACGTCATCAAAGCAGCTAGAATAAAGGTAAAAACTCAAAGACTACTAAAGTAGCATTCGATACAATTTGCTTTGAGTGCAGGAAGCCAGGTCATCTCCGAGCTAATTGCCCCAATGTTACGACTCTTCAAACCAAGGAAAAGGGCGAGGAAAAGGCAAAATTCAAGAAGGTAATTTTAAGACACAAAAGGCATTCTAGGCCAGCTCTATTTCAGAATCATTAGAAGAAGAGGCAGAGGAGGAGGTAACAAACTTATGTCTTATGACTAACGATAACCTTGATCAATCAAACCAAGATGAGGTATGTTAACTTTTTTATGATGAGTTGTTAATTATTTCTGAAAAGATTCATGACTCGTACAGGAAGTTGAAGAAAATGCATGCAAGCCTTAACACTTATTTTAGTACTTTACAAAAAGAGCATGGTAGTGTAGTTAAAGATTTTTCTGACTTGGATAGAGATCATATGTCTATGCTTGACGAATTTGATGCATTAAATAAGAAGCATATTGAATTAACTACTGCACACAATTCCTTGAAATCATCACATATTGAATTAGAAAATGCATTTAAGGAATTAGATGAACTTCCATGTCAATTACATAGTGATGAGCATGCATTGAAATTTTAAATTACAAGTCTTGAAAAAGAAAATTAATTTCTATGGGAAAAAGTTGATGCATTTGAGAATAATAGAACACCACCCACTTTTGCTGAATTTTATAAACCACCATCAATTGAAAAGTCTCATTCTAAATCATCACAGCATACATTATCTAAACCCAGAAATAGACACTATCACCCCCGTAGATTAGTGAACCCATTTCTCGGTGTTAGGTGTTATTCTTGTGGCATGCTAGGTCACATAGCCCGCACGTGCATAATTCACTAGAGGACACATCTAGTGTGGAGACCTAAGCTGCATTCATCACAGCATAACATGCATACATTTCATTCATACAAGCATAAGGAGGAACCCAAACTTAGTTGGGTTCCCAATACTAACCTGTGATTGACATTATAGGGATGCTCTCGCAAAAGACCTAGTGAGAGCATGTGGTACCTAAATAGTGGCTACTCGAGACATATGATTGGAGACATGAAGCAGTTTGTGACACTGGAGGCCAGGTCAGGAGGTAAGGTGACTTTGGGAGACAACACCACCAGGAAAGTGGTGGGCTTAGGTATCATTGGAAATTCTAAAAAAATTTTAATTGAAAATGTTCTTTTAGTTGATGGTTTAAAACATAATTTTTTAAGTATCAGTCAACTATGTGATAAGGGCTTTGACATAAAGTTTCTTTCTAACAAATGCATGATTAGCCTAGATGATAAACTTGTGTTAGAAGAAAAACATATCAATAATGTTTACATGTTATATTTAAACTGCATTGAAAACTCAAACATTTTATGTTTAAAAATAATAGCTGATGACTCCTAGCTATGGCATAGGAGACTATGCCATGCTAGTATGAAAACATTTAGGAATATCACTCAGAAAGACCTAGTTAGAGTCATACCTAAGCTAGATTTCACTAAAGACCATCTATGTGATGCCTTCCAATTAGGAAAATAAGTGAAATCATCATTTCATTCAATTAAGGATATCAACACCACTAGGCCACTAGAAATTCTACACATGGACCTATTTGGACCTGTTAGTACCATTAGCCTCGGAGGAAAATCTTATGGATTTGTAATAGTGGATGACTACTCTAGGTTTACTTGGGTAAAATTCTTAGCACATAAGAGTGAGTCATTTGAAGAGTTTAGAACTTTCTCCACTTGGATTCAAAGAAAATTAGGATGTGAAATTACGACAATCCATAGTGATCACGGTGGAGAATTTGAGAATGATAAGTTTGAATCATTTTGTCAAGAGATAGGAGTAGAGCATAATTTCTCTGTCCCTAAGACTCCTCAGCAAAGTGGAATAGTATAAAGAAAGAACAGAGCTTTAGTTGAAGCTGCTAGGGCAATGTTAGCTGAACTTCTTAGATATTTTTCGGTAGAAGCAGTGAATACTACTTGCTATGTTCTAAATAGAGTAAATGTTAGATCCAAACCTAATAAGACACCCTATGAACTGCTTAAGGGTAGGACACCCAATCTTTCCCACTTACATGTTTTTGGATGCAAATGTTTCATCTTAATCAATGGTAAGTCACCCTAAGAAAAGTTTGATCCTAAATCTAATGAAGGTGTCTTCTTAGGCTACTCATCTGTAGGTAAAGCCTATAGAATTTTTAATAAGAGGACCCTTGTAGTAGAAGAGTCTACCCATGTGGTATTTAATGAGTCCAATAAAATCTCTGAACCTAATCCTGAAGAAGAAGAAAGTGAGATCATTAAGGGGGTAGAAACCATTGCCATTGAAAATAGAGTAGAGTCTTAGGAGCAACTACCTAGAGATTGGAAATATTCTTCTAGTCATCCTAAAGAACTGATCTTAGGAGACCCATCAGAAGGTGTTAAAACTAGGCATGGACTTAGGAAAGAGGTTAGTCATTCTGTATTTATCTCTATGATTGAACCCATAAATATAGATCAAGCCTTAGGAGATGAATTCTGGATCCTAGCAATGCAAGAAGAGTTAAACCAATTTGTTATGAATGATGTATGAGAATTAGTCAAGAGACCTAAAGAACAAAGTGTGGTTGGAACTAAGTGGGTCTTTAAAAATAAGATGAATGACTCTGGCATAATAGTGAGAAATAAGGCAAGATTAGTAGCAAAGGGGTACAACCAAATTGAGGGAATAGATTTTGAGGAAACCTTTGCACCTGTAGCCAAACTAGAAGCCATTAGAGTACTCTTAGCTTTTGCTTGCTTCAAGGGTTTCAAATTATATCAAATGGATGTTAAGAGTGCTTTCCTAAATTGGGTAATCAAAGAGGATGTCTATATTGAACAATGCCTAGGATTTGAAAACTCATAATTTCCAAATCATGTGTTTAAGTTAAAAAAGGTACTATATGGATTAAAGCAAGCACCAAGAGCCTGGTATGAAAGACTTAATACATTCCTACTTGATAGAGGCTTTGTTAAGGGTAGTGTTGATTCCAGCTTATTCTTGAAAAATATAGGAGATGAGATACTCATTGTTCAGATTTAGGTAGATGACATCTTGTTCGGATCTTCAGAGAAAACCTTATGTGATGAATTTTCAAAAATAATGAGTGATGAGTTTGAAATGGGTATGATGGGAGAACTTAATTACTTTCTTGGGTTTAGTGTAAGACAGATGGAATGTGGAACATTTCTTAGCCAATCTAAGTACATCAAGGATATTCTTAAAAAGTATGAAATGGAAAATGCTAAGGCCATGAATACTCCCATGAGTTCTAACATTCAATTGGATAAAGATCCTAATGGAAAGTCTGTAGACCAAAAGAAGTATAGGGGAATTATTGGATCACTTCCCTACTTAACTGCTAGTATACCAGATATAATATTTAGTGTGTGTCTCTGTGCTCATTTTCATGTGGATCCAAAAGAATCTCACATGACTACTGTCAAAAGAATTCTTAGATATCTACTAGGCACCTCAAACTTAGGAATTTGGTATCCTAGACATAGCACTACTTTTAAAATCTTAGGGTACTCAGACTCAAACTTTATAGGATGTAGGATAGATAGAAAAAGCACCTCTGGTACCTATCAATTCATTGAACAATCATTAGTTTCATGGTCCAGTAGAAAATAGAATTTGGTAGCCCTCTCAACAGCTGGAGCAGAATATATAGCGGTAGGAAGTTATGTTGCACAAGTCCTTGGGTTAAAACAACAGCTTTTAGATCTTGGACTATCTATAGGAACCATCCCAATAATGTGTGACAACACTAGTGCAATTTGTATATCCAAAAATCTAATTCAGCACTCACAAACAAAGCATATAAACATTTGACATCACTTCATAAGAGATCATGTAGCCAAAGGAGATATTGAACTACACCACATTGCTACTCGAGATCAATTTGCTGATATTTTCACAAAACCATTAGCTTATGACACCTTTAGTACCTTGAGAACAAAATTAGGTGTCATAGACATTCAAGCTTAAAAAAAAAAATTATGTGTTTATTATTTTGTTTATGTTTTTAAAAAAGAAAAGTTTCCTGATCCTCTCACATTCACCTTACTGATGCCCAAACCTTGAATTTCTCTGTACATCGTATTATACGATTTAGGATCATACTGTACGATTATCCCAAATACACAAATCACAGCCTTCCACTCCATCCACGGTCCAGATCTATCCTGTCTTGTACATATCGTACTGTACGAACAACAACTCGTACTGTATGATACACATTATTGGTCATCGTACTATATGAACCACCGATCGTACTGTACTATCCACATGTCATTTTGGATTGGGATGAATTTAAACTCAGCTGGTACAAAAATTATTACACTTCGTACTGTCCGAATAACTATTTGTACTGTATGATATATTTTTTCAACGGTCGTACCAACGACTCCTCGGGACGATTGCCGCTCTCTAACAATTATTCAGTACGAGTTGAATTGTATTGTATGATTTGACTCCTTTTTTTTATAAGTCATCCAGATGAAATAATTGCCCATATCGTACTGTATGATACCATATCGTACTGTACAATAATTCTAAAACTCAATAAATTTGAGGGATTTTTTAATAAATCTCACTCACTCTTCGTACAACTCCTCAATCTCTTCACCCATTTCCTAATCAAAGTCTGGTGAAAGCAAGCGAGGCTGATTGATCGAGGGGAGCTCTTCCTCCTCTCGGTGGTTCGAGGACCGCTTTCTCTCTGTTGCTAACGAGAAAGCATACAACAAATTCAAAGAAGCCAAAATCACTCCATCTCGTATGTTAAATCAAGTGGCTTTAAACTTTGAGGTGATGAATCTTTTCACCTCCACCACTCTTCAATTTCTTTTAACACTCGCTTTTCCCTTCCACTCCGAACTTCTCTATGAATTTCTAGCAAATCTTAAAATTGACCTAGAATGTACCACCCTTTCCTCCTATGTCTGCAAACAACATGTTTTCATCACTGTAAATGATATAGCTGAACACATTGGCCTATCTACTTAAGGCCCTCATCCCCAATCTCTACTCACTAGTGATTATGATTGGACCTTAGTCAACATGCTACTTAGAAATATACCCTCCAATTAACACCAACCACTTGTCCAAACTCTTAATCAAAATATACGCGCTATCCAGTATGAAAGTACGAGATGCGCCAAGAGGGCGGGTGAATTGGTATTTTAAAAATTTAACCCTACACAAGAGTTCTAATGTTTTTTGTATTTTCAAAACATAATTTAACGACTAACGTGCGGAAGCAAATATAACATTCACAACTACGAAATTGACAGTTCAATTTTGGATTTTACACTACAATATTTAAATACCAATTTTTCACCAAGCAATTAAAAATGCACAAATTTAAAGCGTGAAAAATAAAGTACGGTAAACAGAAAAAAACACACCAGAGATTTTTATAGTGGTTCGGTCACTTGACCTACGTCCACTCCCCGGAGTCCTCTACTCCGGGATTTGCACAAATAAAAGTTGACTCTCCTTTTGCCCCCACAGCAAGGTGGAGAAGCCTTTACAATACTCACTTTCACCTCCCTCGGTGCGGCGGAATACCAAACGCTATGTCACCCTCCTGGTGACGGCAGCGGACCTTCTCCTTTTTCTCCCTCCTGGAGATGGCAGAGTACCTTGGCGATGTTGATCTTGAAGTGACTCTTCCCTCGAGAACGTTCTTGAAGCTTCCAAAGCCACAAGAGGAGCAAAGCATGCAGCTAGCCTGGAGCCACCGTGTGATCCCCTTACACTACTTCTCCCTCATGCTCAAGCTCACCTTCACCTTCCTCTCTCAAGCTCTAGATCTCTCCAAAAACTTCTCTCTACGAATCCCCTTCTTCCTCCAAGCCTCTCACAGCAAAGGATTGATCAACAACTCAAAAGAAAAGTAATAAGTTGTTTTTTATATCAGGCTTCAGAAAACCCTAAAAGTTTCAACTATTGCGTTTCTGTTCGTACAGTACGATTTATAATCGTACAGTACGATCAGTTCAATTACAGCTCCGTCCAGTACGAGTACAGACGAATAGGTATCAAATTTTATTCATATCGTACAGTACGATATGTATATCGTACGGTACGATACTATTGATTCGTACTGTTCGTACGGGACGAACTGTGGGACGAACCTCGGGACGAAAGAACTCGTCTCTGTCAGTCGTCCAGCACTCATTGAATCGTACAGTATGAATAGTGTTTTTTATGATATCGTCCTGTACGATAGGAATATCGTCCAGTACGATCAGTTCTAAATTTCTTGGGATCGTCTGGTACGATCGCTGGGATGAAGAAAATCGTCTCTGGCAATCGTCCAGCACTCCACCAGTCGTACAGTACGATCAGTTCATTTCTTGATATCGTCCTGTATGATATGAATATCGTCCAGGACGAACAGAACAAAAAACCTTGGTTTTGTCTGGTACGATCTCTGGGATGAATGAAATCGTCTCTGTCAGTCGTACAGTACGATATACGATCGTACAGTACGATCGACATATTAATTAGAAACCAACGTTTATTTCCTGATTAGGGAGATAATTTTGGCAAGTTTTAATTAATCGTACAGTACGAATAGTATCGTACAGTACGATCAGTTCAGAAAATCAAATTTGAAAACTTACCAAACTTATTCTGGCGGCTAGGGTTTCGTAATTACATATTATCGTACAGTACGATATGGATCGTACAGTACGATAAGTTTATAAACTTAATCATTCAAAAATTAGCCGTTAGCCTGAGTATTTTAATTAATCGTACAGTACGATCCAAGATCGTACAGTACGATGTGTTTAAAAAAATTAATCATTTTAAAAGAAAAAATCTCCCCCTGTGTGTGTGCATTGTTGCTCCTTTCACATGCATGCTTCTGTGGCAGACTCAAAAAGAAAAAATAAAGAAATAAAAATTACAGACTCTTCAACATCCTATTCTACCCAATTTGAGTCTCCAGCAATCTTTAGCAGTGTGCATCTGACCTGAAATGTTAGTCCTCATATACAAAGATTAAACATTTGTAATCTAACGGAAGTCTTTATGTACTCAGTAAGTATTATTTGTCACCATCAAAATTAAGTGCTCGGGATCCTGGATTTCAACAATCTCCCCCTTTTTGATGGTGTCAAATAATATTTTCTAACGGACAGATGTTCTACAAATATATATATATATATATATATATATATATATATATATATATATTATTATAACATAAATAAAACAACAAGAAAAAAAAATGAAGTGATAACATAAAAAACCAATAACATTTAATAGTAAGTAAAAATATAATACAGAACACACAAAAAAGTCTCCCCCTTTTGACAACACCAAAAAGGGAAGAAAAAAAGAAAAAACAAGTACACTGATAACAAACAGAAAACAGAAACAACTACAACAATCTAAAAATTTGGATCCTGATCCGGAGGTGGTGGTGGAGGGTCGGGAAACAGCTGGTGGTACTGATGAAGGGAGGCGAACTGGTGATCGATCGATTGGAAGCGCTCCCTAAACCATTTCATATCCGTGTCATGCTCCTGATGCTGCTGAGCAATGTGAGCATCCAACTGAGTCTCCAGACGATCAAGTCGTCGAATAATGTCATCGTGAGGGTAGTCGGGAGGAGCAAGGCCAGGTGGTTGGATTGGTGGTGGCGGAGGTGCGTCAGCAGGAGCAGCAGCCTCCTCATCATCAAACTCGGGATCGGCGGGAGCGGCCCCCCGATGGAATAGGATACGAAAGGAGGCATCCGAGTAGAAGATAGGAAGGTGAGCAGGAGGGAGCGGATAATGAAGCTGGTATTTTGCATCTAGAATGTAGCCTATGACATGCCCTAAGGCCAGGTTCAATTTACGACGGGCACCGGGATAGCGAAAGGCAGACAAGGTATGAATGTAGTCAAACACCATTTGGGCTTCATTGAATTTTGTGCCCGACATAATGAGATAGGTGACGACAGACAGTAGGGGAGTAATATGGATGCGATCTCCGGCCTTAGGTATAATAGATGTGCGTAGGACATGCTGGATAACGCGGGCATTTTGATTTAAGGTTTAGACCAGTGGTAGGTGTTGATTTGAGGGGACACCTCTAAGGGTCATATTTACGGACGTCCAATCATAGTCGTGGGAGATCATGGATTGGGGACGAGGGCCGTCAGTGGACAGCCCGATGTGCTCAGCAATGTCGTTGACGGTATAACGACATTCTGTTTACAGACATAGGATGTGAAGGTAGTGTTTTCAAGGTCGACTCGGATGTTTGCAAAAAACTCAAATAATAGTTCGGAGTGGAATGGAAAAGCAAGAGTCAGAAGGAATTGAAGGCTAGTGGAGGCGAATAGATTCATCACCTCAAAATTTAGGGCGGCCTGATTGAGCATGCGGGAGGGAGTGAACTTTGCCTCCTTGATTTTGATATATGCTTTCTCATCCGCAGCGGAGAGAAAACGATCGTCGAAGCGCCGAGAGGAAGAAGAGCTCCCGACAATCATACGACCGCGCTTACTGGACCCAGACATTTTGGAAGAGAGGATTGGATGAATGAGGAAATTCAGAGGGATTGAAGGTGAGGAGAAATGGCTAAGAATCCCTCCCGTTTTATAGACTTTGGGGGATATCGTACAGTACGATCGAGCATCGTACAGTACGATATGCGCAATAATGTCGTCTGGATGACTTTTCAGAAAAGTGAGTCAAATCGTACAGTACGATCAGTATCGTACTGTACGAACGTGAGTGTAAGGCGTTCGTCCCAATGAGTCGTCTGAATGACTTTTGACCAAAAGTGTTCGTACAGTACGAACAGGTGTTCGTACAGTACGATGGGCAATAATTTTCTTACCGGCCGATTTAAATCTGTCCTAATCCGTTTGCCATGTGGATCGTACAGTACGATTGGTATGTTCGTACAGTACAATGACCAATAATTACTATCATACAGTACGAGTGGTGAATCGTACAGTACGATGTGTATAAGAAATGAAAGATATGGACCGTGAATGGGAATGGATGGCTGAGATTTGAGTGATTGGAACCTGATCGTACAGTACGATAGTGTATCGTACAGTACGATTTAACAAAAAACAAATCAACCACAAATTTTTTTTTTTTTTATTTTTTGTTTTTGTTACATTAGGCGTGAATGTCTATGACACCTAATTTGGTTCGTAGAGTGCTAAATGTGTCATAGCCTAATGGTTTTGTGAAAATGTCCGCCAATTGATCTTCAGTAGCAACGTGGTGCAGTTCAATATCTCCTTTGGCTACATGATCTCTAATGAAATGATGTCTAATGTCTATATGTTTGGTTCGTGAGTGTTGAATTGGATTTTTGGATATGCAAATTGCGCTAGTATTGTCACACATGATCGGAATCGTTCCTACAGGTAGTCCTAGATCTACAAGCTGTTGTTTTAACCACAACACTTGTGCAACACAGCTACCTACCGCTATATATTCTGCTTCGGCGGTGGATAGGGCTACTGAATTTTGTTTCCTACTGGACCATGAAACTAATGATTGTCCAATGAATTGACAAGTGCCAGAAGTGCTTTTTCTATCTACCTTACAGCCTGCAAAGTCTGAATCGGAGTATCCTAAGATTTCAAAAGAAGTGCTCTGTCTAGGATACCAAATTCCTAAGTTCGGGGTGCCTAGAAGATATCTGAGAATTCTTTTGACAGCAGTCATGTGAGATTCTTTCGGGTCAGCTTGAAAACGGGCACAGAGACACACACTAAACATTATGTCTGGTCTACTGGCAGTCAGATAGAGAAGCGATCCAATTATTCCCCTATACCTCTTTTGATCTACAGACTTCCCACTGGATCTTTATCCAATTGAATATTAGAGCTCATGGGTGTATTCATAGCCTTAGCATTGTCCATTTCATATTTTTTCAAAATATCGTTGACGTACTTAGACTGGCTAAGAAACGTTCCACCTTTCGTTTGTTTTACACTAAATCCAAGGAAGTAACTAAGTTCACCCATCATGCTCATTTCAAACTCGTCGCTCATTATTTTTGAAAATTCATTACATAGGTTTTTCTCCGTCGATCCGAACAATATGTCATCTACATAAATCTGAACAATGAGTACTTCAACTCCTACCTTCTTCAAAAATAAGGTGGTGTCCACACAACCCTTTACAAAGCCTCTATCTAATAGGAACGTACTAAGTCTTTCATACCAGGCTCTAGGTGCTTGTTTTAACCCGTACAGTGCCTTTTTCAGTTTGAACACGTGGTTTAGAATTTGTGAGTTTTCAAACCCCAGAGGTTGCTCCACATACACATCTTCCTTGATTACTCCATTCAGGAAGGCACTCTTTACATCCATTTGATACAGCTTAAAATCCCTAAAATAAGCAAAAGCTAACAGTACCCTGATGGCTTCTAGTCTAGCTACCGGAGCAAAGGTTTCTTCAAAATCTATTCCTTCAATTTGGTTATACCCCTTCGCTACTAGCCTAGCCTTATTTCTTACTACTATTCCTGAGTCATTCATCTTATTTTTAAAGACCCACTTAGTTCCAACCACACTTTGCTCTTTAGGCCTTTTGACTAACTCCCATACATCATTCCAAACGAATTAGTTCAGCTCTTCTTGCATTGCTAGGATCCAAAATTCATCTCCTAAGGCTTGATCTATACTTGTGGTTTCAATCATAGATATGAATGCAGAATGGCTAACCTCTTTCCTAAGTCCATGCCTAGTTTTTACCCCTTCTGATGGGTCTCCTAAGATCAGCTCTCTAGGATGACTAGAAGAAAATTTCCAATCTTTAGGCAGATGTTCCTGAGGTTCCGCTCTAGTCTCTATGGTAATGGTTTCTACTCCCCGTATAACCTCAACTTCTTCTTCTTCATGATTAGGTTCAGATGTCTTATTGGATTCATCAAATACTACATGAGTGGACTCTTCTACTACTAGGGTTCTCTTATTGAATATTCTATAAGCTTTACCTACATATGAGTAGCCTAGGAAAACCCTTCATCAGATTTAGGATCGAACTTTCCTAAGGGTGACTTGCCATTGATTAGGATGAAACATTTGCACCCGAAAACGTGTAAGTGGGAAAGATTGGGTGTCCTACCCTTAAGCAACTCATAGGGTATCTTATTAAGTTTGGATCTAACATTTACCCTATTTAATACATAGCATGCGGTATTTACTGCTTCTGCCCAAAAGTATCTAGGGAGAGTGTATTCAGCTAACATAGCCCTAGCAGCTTCAACTAACGTTCTATTCTTTCTTTCTGCTATTCCATTTTGCTGAGGAGTTCTAGGGGCAGAGAAATTATGTTCCATTCCAACCTCTTTACAAAACGATTCAAACTTATCATTCTCAAATTCCCCACCGTGATCACTATGAATTGTTGAAATTACACATCCTAATTTCCTTTGAATCCAAGTGGAGAAAACTCTAAATTCTTCAAATGACTCACTCTTATGAGCTAGGAATTTCACCCAAGTAAACTTAGAGTAGTCATCTACTATTACAAACCCATACAACTTCCTCCTAGGCTGGCTGTACTAACAGGTCCGAACAGGTCCATGTGGAGAGTTTCTAGTGGCCTAGTGGTGCTGATATCCTTGATTGCATGAAATGAAGATTTAACTTGTTTTCCTAATTGGCAAGCATCACAAAGATGGTCCTTAGTAAAGTCTAACTTTGGTATGCCTCTAACTAAGTCTTTCTGAGTGATGTTCCTAAGTGTTTTCATACTAGCATGGCATAGTCTCCTATGCCATAGCCAAGAGTCATCTGCTATTGTTTTCAGACACAAGGAATTTGAGGTTTCAATGCAGTTCAAGTCTAACATGTAAACATTGTTTATACGTTTTCCTTCTAACACAAGTGAATCATTTAAACTAATCATGCATTTGTTAGACAAAAAGTTTATATCAAAACCCTTGTCACATAGTTGACTTATACTTAAAAGATTGTGCTTTAAACCATCCACCAAAAGTACATTCTCAATAATTAAATTTTTAGTATTTCCAATGTTACCTGAGCCCACCACTTTTCTGGTGGTGTTGTCTCCCATAGTTACCTTGCCTCCTAACCTGGCCTCCAGTGTCACGAACTGCTTCATGTCTCCAGTCATGTGTCTTGAGCAGCCACTGTCCAGGTACCACATGCTCTCACTAGGTCTTTTGTGAGAGCCTCCCTACAATGTCAATCATGGATTAGCTTTGGGAACCCAAGTGAGTTTGGGTTCCACATCACACTTATATGAATGAAATGTATGCATGTTATGCTGTGATGATTGCGATTTTGGTCTCCACACTAGATGTGTCCTATAGTGAATTGAGCACGTGCGAGCTATGTGACCTAGCATGTCACAAGAATAACATCTAACACCTGGAAATGGGTTCACTAATCTATGAGGGTGGTAGTGTCTATTTCTGGGTTTGGATGATGCATGCCATGCTGGTTTTGAATGAGATGATTCACATGGTGGAGGCTGAAAGAATTCAGCACACGTGGGAGGTTTTTTGTTATTCTCATATGCATGAAGTTTTTCATTTAAGAATTTGTTCTCTTGGTTAAGACTAGCATATTTGAATCTCAATGCATGCTCGCTACTACTAAGTTCCCCTGATAGTTCTTCTAGTTCCTTAAATACATTATCTAATTCAACATGTGATGACTTCAAGGTTTCGTGTGCAGTGTTTAACTCAATATGCTTCTTGTTTAATGCATCGTATTCATCAAGCAACGACATATGATCTCTATCTAAGTCAGAAAAATTTTTTACTACACTAGCATGCTCCTTTTGTAAAGTACTAAGCTCAGTATTTAGACTAACATGCTTTTTCTTCAATTTTCTATACGAGTCATGGATTTTTTCAGAAATAACAAGCAGTTCATCGTAAGACAGTTGACATACCTCATCTTGATCTAATTGATCAAGATTATCATTAGTCATAAGACACAGATTCGTTACCTCCTCCTCTGCTTCTTCTTCCGATGATTCTAAGGCAGAGTCGGCCCAAAAAGCTTTCTGAGTCTTAAACTTGCCCTTCTTGAACTTAGATCTTTCCTCACCCTTCTCCTTGGTTTGATGAGTTTTGATGTTGGGGCAATCAGCTCGAAGATGACCGGGTTTCCTGCACTCAAAGCAAATTATTTCAGATGCAACCTTAGTATGCTTTGAGTTCTTACCTTTGTTCCAATTGCTTTGATGATGGCGCTGCTTTCTTTTCAGAAAATTTTTGAACTGACGAGTCATCAAAGCTATGTCGTCATCTTCCTCCGCTGCTGAGCTGTCACCTTCAGAATTGTTTGCTTTTAAAGCCACTGCTCGCTCCTTTTTCTTTTCACCTGCATCACTTTGTCGTTGACTCACTCCTTGCTCGTAGGCAATGAGTGACCCAAGCAAATTATCAATAGAATAAACATTTAGGTCTTTTGACTCAGTTATTGCAGTGATTTTAGCATCGTATGAGCTAGGCAAACATCGTAGTATTTTGTTTACTTTTTCTGAGTTAGACAACTCTCTTCCTAAAGCATGCAGTGATGTTACAATCTGGGTGAATCGAGTGTACATGTCAGTTATAGTTTCACTAGGTTTCATGCGGAATAGTTCGTAATCATGTAACAGTATGTTCAACCTAGATTGTTTGACCTCATTTGTTCCTTCGTACGTGATACACAGTTTGTCCCAAATTTGTTTACCAGTAGTACACGTTGATACTCGCATATAGTCTTCTGATTTTAATGCGCAAAAGAAACAGTTTAGACATTTAGCATTTAGTTGTGCAAATTCTCTATCCTCAATGCTCTATTCATTAAATGACAGTTCAGTTTTAACTCCATTCAACATACGAAACGGTGCAGAATAACCTTCTTGGACTAACATCCACATGCGATAGTCTAAGGACTGTAAAAATGTAGACATGCGTATTTTCCAAAAATCAAACGGTATGTTGTCAAACAAAGGTGGACGAGTTATGGAATAACCCTCCGTAGTGTTACGGTTACCAAATTGAGCCATGGATCTTGCGTTTCTAGGTTTCCTAAAACACTATTTTGAAACCCCGCTCTGATACCACTTGAAAGTACGAGATGCGCCAAGAGGGGGGGGTGAATTGGTATTTTAAAAATTTAACCCTACACAAAAGTTCTAATTTTTTTTGTATTTTCAAAACATAATTTAACGACTAACGTGCAGAAGCAAATATAACGTTCACAACTACGAAATTGACAGTTCAATTTTGGATTTTACACTATAATATTTAAATACCAATTTTTCACCAAGCAATTAAAAATGCACAAATTTAAAGCGTGAAAAATAAAGTACGGTAAATAAGAAAAAATACACCAGAGATTTTTATAGTGGTTCGGTCACTTGACCTACGTTCACTCCCCGGAGTCCTCTACTCCGGGATTTGCACTAATAAAAGTTGACTCTCCTTTTGCCCCCACAGCAAGGCGGAGAAGCCTTTACAATACTCACTTTCACCTCCCTCGGTGCGGCGGAATACCAAACGCTATGTCACCCTCCTGGTGACGGCAGCGGACCTTCTCCTTTTTCTCCCTCCTGGAGATGGCAGAGTACCTTGGCGATGTTGATCTTGAAGTGACTCTTCCCTCGAGAACGTTCTTGAAGCTTCCAAAGCCACAAGAGGAGCAAAGCATGCAGCTAGCCTGGAGCCACCGTGTGATCCCCTCACACTACTTCTCCCTCACGCTCAAGCTCACCTTCGCCTTCCTCTCTCAAGCTCTAGATCTCTCCAAAAACTTCTCTCTACGAATCCCCTTCTTCCTCCAAGCCTCTCACAGCAAAGGATTGATCAACAACTCAAAAGAAAAGTAATAAGTTGTTTTTTATATCAGGCTTCAGAAAACCCTAAAAGTTTCAACTATTGTGTTTCTGTTCGTACAGTACGATTTATAATCGTACAGTACGATCAGTTCAATTACAGCTCTGTCCAGTATGAGTACAGACGAACATGTATCAAATTTTATTCATATCGTACAGTACGATATGTATATCGTACGGTACGATACTATTGATTCGTACTGTTCGTACGGGACGAACTGTGGGACGAACCTCGGGACGAAAGAACTCGTCTCTGTCAGTCGTCCAGCACTCATTGAATCGTACAGTATGAATAGTGTTTTTCATGATATCGTCCTGTACGATAGGAATATCGTCCAGTACGATCAGTTCAAAATTTCTTGGGATCGTCTGGTACGATCGCTGGGACGAAGAAAATCGTCTCTGGCAATCGTCCAGCACTCCACCAGTCGTACAGTACGATCAGTTCATTTCTTGATATCATCCTGTACGATATGAATATCGTCCAGGACGAACAGAACAAAAAACCTTGGTTTCGTCTGGTACGATCTCTGGGATGAATGAAATCATCTCTATCAGTCGTACAGTACGATATACGATCGTACAGTACGATCGACATATTAATTAGAAACCAACGTTTATTTCCTGATTAGGGAGATAATTTTGGCAAGTTTTAATTAATCGTACAGTACGAATAGTATCGTACAGTACGATCAGTTCAGAAAATCAAATTTGAAAACTTACCAAACTTATTCTGGCGGCTAGGGTTTCGTAATTACATATTATCGTACAGTACGATATTGATCGTACAGTACGATAAGTTTGTAAACTTAATCATTCGAAAATTAGCAGTTAGCCTTAGTATTTTAATTAATCATACAGTACGATCCAAGATCGTACAGTACGATGTGTTTAAAAAAAATTAATCATTTTAAAAGAAAAAATCTCCCCCTGTGTGTATGCATTATTGCTCCTTTCACATGCATGCTTCTGTGGCAGACTCAAAAAGAAAAAATAAAGAAATAAAAATTACAGACTCTTCAACATCCTATTCTACCCAATTTGAGTCTCCAGCAATCTTTAGCAGTGTGCATCTGACCTGAAATGTTAGTCCTCATATACAAAGATTAAACATTTGTAATCTAACGGAAGTCTATATGTACTCAGTAAGTATTATTTGTCACCATCAAAATTAAGTGCTCGGGATCCTGGATTTCAACAATCTCCCCCTTTTTGAAGGTGTCAAATAATATTTTCTAACGGACAGATATTCTACAAATATATATATATATATATATATATATTATTATAACATAAATAAAACAACAGGAAAAAAAAATGAAGTGATAACATAAACAACAAATAACATTTAATAGTAAGTAAAAACATAATACAGAACACACAGAAAAGTCTCCCCCTTTTGACAACACCAAAAAGGGAAGAAAAAAAGAAAAAACAAGTATACTGATAACAAACAGAAAATAGAAACAACTACAACAATCTAAAAATCTGGATCCTGATCCGGAGGTGGTGGTGGAGGGTCGGGAAACAGCTGGTGGTGCTGATGAAGGGAGGCGAACTGGTGATCGATCGATTGGAAGCGCTCCCTAAACCATTTCATATCCGTGTCATGCTCCTGATGCTGCTGAGCAATGTGAGCATCCAACCGAGTCTCCAGACGATCAAGTCGTCGAATAATGTCGTCGTGAGGGTAGTCGGGAGGAGCAAGGCCAGGTGGTTGGATTGGTGGTGGTGGAGGTGCGTCAGCAGGAGCAGCAGCCTCCTCATCATCAAACTCAGGATCGGCGGGAGCGGCCCCCCGATGGAATATGATACGAAAGGAGGCATCCGAGTAGAAGATAGGAAGGTGATCAAGAGGGAGCGGATAATGAAGCTGGTATTTTGCATCTAGAATGTAGCCTATGACATGCCCTAAGGCCAGGTTCAATTTACGACGGGCACCGGGATAGCGGAAGGCAGACAAGGTATGAATGTAGTCAAACACCATTTGGGGTTCATTGAATTTTGTGCCTGACATAATGAGATAGGTGACGACAGACACTAGGGGAGTAATTTGGATGCGATCTCCAGTCTTAGGTATAATAGATGTGCGTAGGACATGCTGGATAACGTGGGCATTTTGATTTAAGGTTTGGACCAGTGGTAGGTGTTGATTTGAGGGGACACCTCTAAGGGTCATATTTACAAACGTCCAATCATAGTCATGGGAGATCATGGATTGGGGACGAGGGCCGTCAGTGGACAGCCCGATGTGCTCAGCAATATCGTTGACGGTGATAACGACATTCTGTTTACAGACATAGGATGTGAAGGTAGTGTTTTCAAGGTCGACTCGGATGTTCGCAAAAAACTCAAACAATAGTTCGGAGTGGAATGGAAAAGCAAGAGTCAGAAGGAATTGAAGGCTAGTGGAGGTGAATAGATTCATCACCTCAAAATTTAGGGCGGCCTGATTGAGCATGCGGGAGGGAGTGAACTTTGCCTCCTTAATTTTGATATACACTTTCTCATCCGCAGCGGAGAGAAAACGATCGTCGAAGCGCCGAGAGGAGGAAGAGCTCCCGACAATCATACGACCGCGCTTACTGGACCCAGACATTTTGGAAGAGAGGATTGGATGAATGAGGAAATTCAGAGGGATTGAAGGTGAGGAGAAATGGCTAAGAATCCCTCCCGTTTTATAGACTTTGGGGGATATCGTACAGTACGATCGAGCATCGTACAGTACGATATGCGCAATAATGTCGTCTGGACGACTTTTCAGAAAAGTGAGTCAAATCGTACAGTACGATCAGTATCGTACTGTACGAACGTGAGTGTAAGGCGTTCGTCCCAACGAGTCGTCTGAATGACTTTTGACCAAAAGTGTTCGTACAGTACGAACAGGTGTTCGTACAGTACGATGGGCAATAATTTTCGTACCGGCCGATTTAAATCCGTCCTAATCCATTTGCCACGTGGATCGTACAGTACGATTGGTATGTTCGTACAGTACGATGACCAATAATTACTATCGTACAGTACGAGTGGTGAATCGTACAGTACGATGTGTATAAGACATGAAAGATCTGGACCGTGAATGGGAATGGACGGCTGAGATTTGAGTGATTTGAACTTGATTGTACAGTACGATAGTGTATCGTACAGTACGATTGTCAGAGAAGATCAAGGTTTGTGAGCAACATGGGAAGAGGATCAGGAATCCAATTTTTTTGTTTGGTTTGTTTTTTTTTTTTTTTTTTTTTGAATTTTAACAAAAAACAAATCAACCACAAAATTTTTTTTTTTTTTGTTTTTTGTTTTTGTTACATTAGGCGTGAATGTCTATGACACCTAATTTGGTTCGTAGAGTGCTAAATGTGTCATAGCCTAATGGTTTTGTGAAAATGTCCGCCAATTAATCTTCAGTAGCAACGTGGTGCAGTTCAATATCTCCTTTGGCTACATGATCTCTAATGAAATGATGTCTAATGTCTATATGTTTGGTTCGTGAGTGTTGAATTGGATTTTTGGATATGCAAATTGCGCTAGTATTGTCACACATGATCGGAATCGTTCCTACAGGTAGTCCTAGATCTACAAGCTGTTGTTTTAACCACAACACTTGTGCAACACAGCTACCTACCGCTATATATTCCGCTTCGGCGGTGGATAGGGCTACTGAATTTTGTTTCCTACTGGACCATGAAACTAATGATTGTCCAATGAATTGACAAGTGCCAGAAGTGCTTTTTCTATCTACCTTACAGCCTGCAAAGTCTGAATCGGAGTATCCTAAGATTTCAAAAGAAGTGCTCTGTCTAGGATACCAAATTCCTAAGTTCGGGGTGCCTAGAAGATATCTGAGAATTCTTTTGACAGCAGTCATGTGAGATTCTTTCGGGTCAGCTTGAAAACGGGCACAGAGACACACACTAAATATTATGTCTGGTCTACTGGCAGTTAGATAGAGAAGCGATCCAATTATTCTCCTATACCTCTTTTGATCTACAGACTTCCCACTGGGATCTTTATCCAATTGAATATTAGAGCTCATGGGTGTATTCATAGCCTTAGCATTGTCCATTTCAAATTTTTTCAAAATATCGTTGACGTACTTAGACTGGCTAAGAAATGTTCCACCTTCTGTTTGTTTTACACTAAATCCAAGGAAGTAACTAAGTTCACCCATCATGCTCATTTCAAACTCGTCGCTCATTGTTTTTGAAAATTCATTACATAGGTTTTTCTCCGTCGATCCGAACAATATGTCATCTACATAAATCTGAACAATGAGTACTTCAACTCCTACCTTCTTCAAAAATAAGGTGGTGTCCACACTACCCTTTACAAAGCCTCTATCTAATAGGAACGTACTAAGTCTTTCATACCAGGCTCTAGGTGCTTGTTTTAACCCGTACAGTGCCTTTTTCAGTTTGAACACGGGTTTGGAAATTGTGAGTTTTCAAACCCCGGAGGTTGCTCCACATACACATCTTCCTTGATTACTCCATTCAGGAAGGCACTCTTTACATCCATTTGATACAGCTTAAAATCCCTAAAACAAGCAAAAGCTAACAGTACCCTGATGGCTTCTAGTCTAGCTACCGGAGTAAAGGTTTCTTCAAAATCTATTCCTTCAATTTGGTTATACCCCTTCGCTACTAGCCTAGCCTTATTTCTTACTACTATTCCTGAGTCATTCATCTTATTTTTAAAGATCCACTTAGTTCCAACCACACTTTGCTCTTTAGGCCTTTTGACTAACTCCCATACATCATTCCTAACGAATTGGTTCAGCTCTTCTTGCATTGCTAGGATCCAAAATTCATCTCCTAAGGCTTGATCTATACTCGTGGGTTCAATCATAGATATGAATGCAGAATGGCTAACCTCTTTCCTAAGTCCATGCCTAGTTTTTACCCCTTCTGATGGGTCTCCTAAGATCAGCTCTCTAGGATGACTAGAAGAAAATTTCCAATCTTTAGGCAGATGTTCCTGAGGTTCCGCTCTAGTCTCTATGGTAATGGTTTCTACTCCCCGTATAACCTCAACTTCTTCTTCTTCATGATTAGGTTCAGATGTCTTATTGGATTCATCAAATACTACATGAGTGGACTCTTCTACTACTAGGGTTCTCTTATTGAATATTCTATAAGCTTTACCTACAGATGAGTAGCCTAGGAAAACCCCTTCATCAGATTTAGGATCGAACTTTCCTAAGGGTGACTTGCCATTGATTAGGATGAAGCATTTGCACCCGAAAACGTGTAAGTGGGAAAGATTGGGTGTCCTACCCTTAAGCAACTCATAGGGTGTCTTATTAAGTTTGGATCTAACATTTACCCTATTTAATACATAGCATGCGGTATTTACTGCTTCTGCCCAAAAGTATCTAGGGAGAGTGTATTCAGCTAACATAGCCCTAGCAGCTTCAACTAACATTCTATTCTTTCTTTCTGATATTCCATTTTGCTGAGGAGTTCTAGGGGCAGAGAAATTATGTTCTATTCCAACCTCTTTACAAAACGATTCAAACTTATCATTCTCAAATTCCCCACCGTGATCACTATGAATTGTTGAAATTACACATCCAAATTTCCTTTGAATCCAAGTGGAGAAAACTCTAAATTCTTCAAATGACTCACTCTTATGAGCTAGGAATTTCACCCAAGTAAACTTAGAGTAGTCATCTACTATTACAAACCCATACAACTTCCCTCCTAGGCTGGCTGTACTAACAGGTCCATGTGGAGAGTTTCTAGTGGCCTAGTGGTGCTGATATCCTTGATTGCATGAAATGAAGATTTAACTTGTTTTCCTAATTGGCAAGCATCACAAAGATGGTCCTTAGTAAAGTCTAACTTTGGTATGCCTCTAACTAAGTCTTTCTGAGTGATGTTCCTAAGTGTTTTCATACTAGCATGGCATAGTCTCCTATGCCATAGCCAAGAGTCATCTGCTATTGTTTTCAGACACAAGGAATTTGAGGTTTCAATGCAGTTCAAGTCTAACATGTAAACATTGTTTATACGTTTTCCTTCTAACACAAGTGAATCATTTAAACTAATCATGCATTTGTTAGATAAAAATTTTATATCAAAACCCTTGTCACATAGTTGACTTATACTTAAAAGATTGTGCTTTAAACCATCCACCAAAAGTACATTCTCAATAATTAAATTTTTAGTATTTCCAATGTTACCTGAGCCCACCACTTTTCTGGTGGTGTTGTCTCCCAAAGTTACCTTGCCTCCTAACCTGGCCTCCAGTGTCACGAACTGCTTCATGTCTCCAGTCATGTGTCTTGAGCAGCCACTGTCCAGGTACCACATGCTCTCACTAGGTCTTTTATGAGAGCCTCCCTACAATGTCAATCATGGATTAGCTTTGGGAACCCAAGTGAGTTTGGGTTCCACATCACACTTATATGAATGAAATGTATGCATGTTATGCTGTGATGATTGCGATTTTGGTCTCCACACTAGATGTGTCCTATAGTGAATTGAGCACGTGCGAGCTATGTGACCTAGCATGCCACAAGAATAACATCTAACACCTGGAAATGGGTTCACTAATCTACGAGGGTGGTAGTGCCTATTTCTGGGTTTGGATGATGCATGCCGTGATGGTTTTGAATGAGATGATTCACATGGTAGAGGCTGAAAGAATTCAGCACACGTGGGAGGTTTTTTGTTATTCTCATATGCATGAAGTTTTTCATCTAAGAATTTGTTCTCTTGGTTAAGACTAGCATATTTGAATCTCAATGCATGCTCGCTACTACTAAGTTCCCCTGATAGTTCTTCTAGTTCCTTAAATGCATTATCTAATTCAACATGTGATGACTTCAAGGTTTCGTGTGTAGTGTTTAACTCAATATGCTTCTTGTTTAATGCAACGTATTCATCAAGCAACGACATATGATCTCTATCTAAGTTAGAAAATTTTTTTACTACACTAGCATGCTCCTTTTGTAAAGTACTAAGCTCAGTATTTAGACTAACATGCTTTTTCTTCAATTTTCTATACGAGTCATGGATTTTTTCAGAAATAACAAGCAGTTCAACGTAAGACAGTTGACATACCTCATCTTGATCTGATTGATCAAGATTATCATTAGTCATAAGACACAGATTCGTTACCTCCTCCTCTGCTTCTTCTTCCGATGATTCTGAGGCAGAGTCGGCCCAAAAAGCTTTTTGAGTCTTAAACTTGCCCTTCTTGAACTTAGATCTTTCCTCACCCTTCTCCTTGGTTTGATGAGTTTTGATGTTGGGGCAATCAGCTCGGAGATGACCGGGTTTCCTGCACTCAAAGCAAATTGTTTCAGATGCAACCTTAGTATGCTTTGAGTTCTTACCTTTGTTCCAATTGCTTAGATGATGGCGCTGCTTTCTTTTCAGAAAATTTTTGAACTGACGAGTCATCAAAGCTATGTCGTCATCTTCCTCCGCTGCTGAGCTGTCACTTTCAGAATTGTTTGCTTTTAAAGCCACTGCTCGCTCCTTTTTCTTTTCACCTGCATCACTTTGTCGTTGACTCACTCCTTGCTCGTAGGCAATGAGTGACCCAAGCAAATTATCAATATAATAAACATTTAGGTCTTTTAACTCAGTTATTGCAGTGATTTTAGCATCGTATGAGCTAGGCAAACATCGCAGTATTTTGTTTACTTTTTCTGAGTTAGACAACTCTCTTCCTAAAGCCTGCAGTGATGTTACAATCTGGGTGAATCGAGTGTACATGTCAGTTATAGTTTCACTAGGTTTCATGCGGAACAGTTCGTAATCATGTAACAGTATGTTCAACCTAGATTGTTTGACCTCACTAGTTCCTTCGTACGTGATACACAGTTTGTCCCAAATTTGTTTACCAGTAGTACACGTTGATACTCGCATATAGTCTTCTGATTTTAATGCACAAAAGAAACAGTTTAGACATTTAGCATTTAGTTGTGCAAATTCTCTATCCTCAATGCTCCATTCATTAAATGACAGTTCAGTTTTAACTCCATTCAACATACGAAATGGTGCAGAATAACCTTCTTGGACTAACATCCACATGCGATAGTCTAAGGACTGTAAAAATGTAGACATGCGTATTTTCCAAAAATCAAACGGTATGTTGTCAAACAAAGGTGGACGAGTTATGGAATAACCCTCCGTAGTGTTACGGTTACCAAATTGAGCCATGGATCTTACGTTTCTAGGTTTTCTAAAACACTATTTTGAAACCCCGCTCTGATACCACTTGAAAGTACGAGATGCGCCAAGAGGGGGGGGTGAATTGGTATTTTAAAAATTTAACCCTACACAAGAGTTCTAATTTTTTTTGTATTTTCAAAACATAATTTAACGACTAACGTGCGGAAGCAAAAATAACGTTCACAACTACGAAATTGACAGTTCAATTTTGGATTTTACACTACAATATTTAAATACCAATTTTTCACCAAGCAATTAAAAATGCACAAATTTAAAGCGTGAAAAATAAAGTACGGTAAACAGGAAAAAACACACCAGAGATTTTTATAGTGGTTCGGTCACTTGACCTACGTCCACTCCCCGGAGTCCTCTACTCCGGGATTTGCACTAATAAAAGTTGACTCTCCTTTTGCCCCCACAGCAAGGCAGAGAAGCCTTTACAATACTCACTTTCACCTCCCTCGGTGCGGCGGAATACCAAACGCTATGTCACCCTCCTGGTGACGGCAGCGGACCTTCTCCTTTTTCTCCCTCCTGGAGATGGCAGAGTACCTTGGCGATGTTGATCTTGAAGTGACTCTTCCCTCGAGAATATTCTTGAAGCTTCCAAAGCCACAAGAGGAGCAAAGCATGCAGCTAGCCTGGAGCCACCGTGTGATCCCCTCACACTATTTCTCCCTCACGCTCAAGCTCACCTTCACCTTCCTCTCTCAAGCTCTAGATCTCTCCAAAAACTTCTCTCTACGAATCCCCTTCTTCCTCCAAGCCTCTCACAGCAAAGGATTGATCAACAACTCAAAAGAAAAGTAATAAGTTGTTTTTTATATCAGGCTTCAGAAAACCCTAAAAGTTTCAACTATTGCGTTTCTGTTCGTACAGTACGATTTATAATCATACAGTACGATTTATAATCGTACAGTACGATCAGTTCAATTACAGCTCCGTCTAGTACGAGTACAGACGAACAGGTATCAAATTTTATTCATATCGTACAGTATGATATGTATATCGTACGGTACGATACTATTGATTCGTACTGTTCGTACGGGACGAACTGTGGGACGAACCTCGGGACGAAAGAACTCGTCTCTGTCAGTCGTCCAGCACTCATTGAATCGTACAGTACGAATAGTGTTTTTCATGATATCGTCCTGTATGATAGGAATATCGTCCAGTACGATCAGTTCAAAATTTCTTGGGATCGTCTGGTACGATCGCTGGGATGAAGAAAATCATCTCTGGCAATCGTTCAGCACTCCACCAGTCGTACAGTACGATCAGTTCATTTCTTGATATCGTCCTGTACGATATGAATATCGTCCAGGACAAACAGAACAAAAAACCTTGGTTTCGTCTGGTACGATCTCTGGGACGAATGAAATCATCTCTGTCAGTCGTACAGTACGATATACGATCGTACAGTACGATCGACATATTAATTAGAAACCAACGTTTATGTCCTGATTAGGGAGATAATTTTGGCAAGTTTTAATTAATCGTACAGTACGAATAGTATCGTACAGTACGATCAGTTCAGAAAATCAAATTTGAAAACTTACCAAACTTATTCTGGCGGCTAGGGTTTCGTAATTACATATTATCGTACAGTACGATATGGATCGTACAGTACGATAAGTTTGTAAACTTAATCATTCGAAAATTAGCCGTTAGCCTGAGTATTTTAATTAATCGTACAGTACGATCCAAGATCACACAGTACGATGTGTTTAAAAAAATTAATCATTTTAAAAGAAAAAATCTCCCCCTGTGTGTGTGCATTGTTGCTCCTTTCACATGCATGCTTCTGTGGCAGACTCAAAAAGAAAAAATAAAGAAATAAAAATTACAGACTCTTCAACATCCTATTCTACCCAATTTGAGTCTCCAGCAATCTTTAGCAGTGTGCATCTGACCTGAAATGTTAGTCCTCATATACAAAGATTAAACATTTGTAATCTAACAGAAGTCTATATGTACTCAGTAAGTATTATTTGTCATCATCAAAATTAAGTGCTCGGGATCCTGGATTTCAACACAGTATGTTCTTCGCATGTCCACAATACCCAAAGCTAGAGACCGCATATACATTAACCCACTTCTGTTTGTGGTCACTTAATCATCTCAGGCTCCAAATTTAATGAAGCTCAAATGATCTTTGTATATATTTATACCTTGGCTGCTTTCCGATATCACAGTGCCTGAAGAAAACTAAATCTTACCTTAGGACATGTCATTGGGTACATCCTGGACGCTAAATATCAACTCCATTACCCTCTACCTACAGATCATCTTCCTATCTTCTATACCAATGCCTCTTTTCGTATTCTATTCCATCAGGGGGCCGCTCAAGCTGATCCAGATTTTCATGAAGAAGAGGCTACTGCTCCTGCCGACGCACCTCCACCACCACCAATACACCTGCCTAGACCTGCCTATCCTGCCTACCCTCATGATGACATTATTCAACGCCTTGATTGTTTGGAAACTAGACTGTATTCCCACATTAATCAACAACATCAACAGCATAAAAATGTCATGAAATGGTTTGGGGAATGCTTCTCCTCAATCGATCACCAGTTTGCATCCCTTCATCAGTACTTTCAAGTTGTTCCACCACCTCCACCACCACCTCCGATTCAGGATCTCGATTATTGAATGCTTTCGTACTTACTTCTATTAGTTGCTTGTATTTGAGTTTTCTTTTGTAGTTCTTATTTTTGATATGTACTCTTTTTGTTCTTCTTTGTACTTGTTATTCTTCTCTTTTTGTTGTTGTCAAAGGGGGAGAAGTTTCTGTATTTTTATGTCCTTAATATTAATGTTATCTGTTGTTTATTTGTTATTCTTGTTATGTTCGATCTGTTATTTTTATAAATAATAATAAAAATAATAAAAAAATCTCTTTCCTCCTATTTTACAATCAATTATCCTACTAAGGGGGAGCTAAGGAAGATATAACAATTGTGGCCATCAGAAAATATTATTTGACACCATCAAAAAGGGGGAGATTATTGAAATCTAAGATCCCGAGTACTTAATTTTGATGGTGACAACTAATACTTACTGAATTTATATGGACTTCCTTAAAGATTATAAATGTTTATCTTTGTCTGTGAGCACTAACATTTCAGGTCAGATACACACCGCTCAAGATTGCTGGAAACTCAAACTGGGTAGAATAAGATATTCAAAAACTTGTATTTTTATTTTCTTTATTTTTTATTTTCTTGAGTCTTCCATAAAGTCATGTATGTAAAAGGAGCAACCATGCACACATATAGAGGGAGATTTTTTTTTATGTCAGAAATTTTTTTAAAATTGATCGTTCTGTATGATTTTTAATTGTACTATATGATGAGTCATTAATACTCAAGCTAACAGTTAATCCTGGATGATTATTTTTGTGTACAATGAGGTTTAAATCAAAAACCCTAGCCGCCAGAATAAGTTTGATAAGTTTCTAATTTTGATATTCTGAACTACTCGTACTGTACGATATATACCGTATTGTATGATTATTTGAAAACTTACCAAAATTATCTCCCATAATCAGGAAATCAAATCTTGGTTTCTTAATTACATTTGATCATAAGGTATGATGTTTATCATACTGTACGATCGTTAGAGATGATTTTATTCATCGCATTGATCATACTAGATGAAACCAAGGTTTTTGTTCTATTCATCCCGGATGATATTCGTATCGTACCGGACAATGTCTTGAAAATGAACTAATCATTCTGTATGAATAGTAAAGTGTTGGACGATGGTCAGAGATGAATTTTCTCGTCCCAGAGATCATCCCACAGATCATCCTATATGAACAGTTAAAAATAACATAATCATCCCGTACGATCTCTTGATCGTACAGTATGAAATTCATAAAATTCATGAACTATTCGTCTGTGCTCGTACTAGACGAAGCTATTTTTGAACTAATCATACTGTATGATGTTATATCTTACTATACAAACAGAGATGAAAAAGTTGAATTTTTAGGGTTTTCTAAAGCCTGATTTAAAAGAACTTTTATTTTTTAATTAAGAAGTTGTTGGTCTGTCTTACTGCCGTGGGAAGCATTGAGAGAGGAAGGAACACTTGAGAGAAAAGTTTTCTTTAGAGAGATCCAGGGCTTGTGAGAGGAAGGTGAAGGTGAGCTTGAGCGTGAGGGAGAAGGAGTATGAGGGTATCACACGGTGGCTCCAAGGTAGCTGCATGCTTTGCTCCTCTTGTGGCTTTGGGGAGTCTTGTGAAAGTTCTTTAAAGAAGAGAGGCTTCAAGATTAACATCATCTGGGTACTCTGCCTTCTCCAGGAGGGAGAAAAAGGAGAAGGTACGCTGACGTCATCGGGAGGGTGACATAGCGTCTGGTATTCCGCCACATCGGGGGAGGTGAAAGGGAGTTTTGTAAAGGCTTCTCCACCTTGCTGTGGGAGCAAAAGGAGAGTCAACTTTTAGTAGTGCAATTCTCCGAGTAGAGGACCCTGGGGAGTGGACATAGGTCAAGTGACCGAACCACTATAAAAATTTTTGGTGAGCTTTTTTTATTTTTTTTTCATATTTTATTTTTCACATACTTACTTACCGCTATATCTGCGTGGTGAAAATTTTGGTTTTATTTTCTTTGTATTGTGAGATCTATAATTACTTTACCAATATCATTGTGATCTTATCATTAGCTTTCATATTCTACTTGTTGTGTTGTTATTTTAAAAATCCCAAAAAATTTAGAACTGTTTAGGAATAATTTTTAAAATACCAATTCACCCCCCCTCTTGGCACATCCCATACTTTCAGATCCGAACTATGTGCAGGATGATTTTTGGTGTTTTGAACTAATCATACAAGATGATAGAGATATCATCCTAGATGATCAAGTCATTTTGAGATCGTCTAGCATAAGTTTCCCTGGATGATCCGAACTATCCTCTGGAAAAAATTCCTGATTTACACTAATCATCACGTACGATCATAGAATCGTACGGGATGATCTGAACAAATTTTGTCTTCTTATCATCTAGAGAAACTAGATCGTTCAGGCTGATATATGAGATTTTACACTAATCGTACAGGACAAACCTTCGATCATCCTGGATGATATTTAACGACCAGCAGAGATTTTGGGCAATTTTTGAGCCCTCCTATTTAAGATATTTTTCTTCCAATAAGAAAAATCTTTTGCCACTTTCCTTACATGAGAAACCCTGAGAGAGAGAGAGAGAGGATCTTGTGAGGGGGAGTTTGTGAGGTGTTCACAAAGGTTGCTCCAAGAAATGATCTGAGTCGTCTTCTTCGGTCGTTGTCTCTTGTCTTGTTGGTGGTTCTGTGGTAGGATCATCCACAAGAAGATCCAGGTTCTTTTCCTGCTTTAGGAGGAAGCGAAAGGAGTCTAGGTTCTCTGCTTGCTTCAGGAGGAAGCGAAAGGAGTTCAGGTTCTCTGCCTCATCAGGTTGGTGGAAAGGTGCTTTTATACAGGCTTCTCAGCCTTGCTATGGGAGCAGAAGGAGAGTCACTTAGTGTTAGTGCAATACCCAGAGGGGAGGCTCCAAGGAGTGGATGTAGGTCAGGTTGACCGAACCACTATAAAATATGGTGTGTTCTTTCTGATTATTTTCCGCACTTACTTTTCTATTGATGATTGTGTGATTGTGATTATTATTGTATTATAGTTGAACATCTGAACATCATCGCGTAACTGTAAATGTTTTAAAACATTCAAAAAGATTTTCTAAATTATCATTTACCTATGAATTTTTTAAAACTACCAATTCACCCCCCCTCTTGGTTAGCCTAGGGGCTAATTCATAAGGGGTTAACATCCTTAACGAACTTTCAGTTTTATCAAAAACTATGCTTAAATAGTAAAAATTTGTCAAACTAGCCAAACTTTGAAAATTCTCGCCACGCAAGCCCGCACTGGCTATTTAATTATAATATTGAAGCTTCCTAATTACCCTTTAATCCATTTTTAAGCATTGATTTAGTTCCAATCACCCCATGTGCACAAAAAGTTAAAATCCACTTTCTGCACATTATGTCCTTACTTGGTCCTTTCTTGGCCATTCTTCTGCTCCATATTTTCTTGGGGACATATGTCAGGCATCCATGGAGTGTCTCTAGGTGAATCCTAGACCTTCATTTTGTATGGGGAATTTAAATATGGGTAAACAATTTTTTTTAATCATTAACTCATAATTTTCACTCCATAGTTCCTCAACCATTTTGGTCTATAAAAAATTGCTCTTGGAGTTTCAAGGAAAAAAGAAGAACCCCTTGCATAGCCTTTGAGGTCTATTTGATTTAGGTAAATATTCAAACCTAATTTAAAGCTTCAATTTGAAAAATATCATTCTAACATTCATATTATCTCTCCTTATTGTTCTCCCTGGCTCTGAAGATCATGGTTTCCTCTATTTATTCGGTGCAATCCTTCAACCTCTTCGATTTCTTTTTTTAATTTCTATCTGTGCAGAGTTTCTAGCTATTTTACCCAAGGCCATTCGGCCTTTGGGTACTCTTGCGGTTGCTAGATGGCAATGATACCTTCTTCATCTTCCCCAAATCCATGGGGTGAACCTCCTTCTAGAGCATCTATTTCTTAGAAAGGTTTCTTTAATTCTGATGGCTTCAATAACTCTGGTAAATCCCATTCCATTCATGATGTGGTTGCCGGTGCTTCTTCTTCTAGTGATCTAATTTTTTCTTTTACTAAATCAGTTGTGAAAGGTGTTCGTTCTCTTTTGATGTCTAATGAGGACATTGTTAAGCTTGCTAGCCCTTCTCATTTCATGCTAGTTAGAAAATTTTTGGTCTGTAGGCCTAACTTAGTACAATTCAAAATTTTTTGGGAAATTTGAAGTTATTTGGTATTTTTTTTGGTTGGTCTTCTTGATGCTAGACATATTATTATCCAAGTTAGTAATGATTTAGATTATAGGCATGTTTTTGCTAGGAGATCTTACTACATCAATAATTGTCAAATGAGACTTCTCAAATGGACACCATATTTTGATCTTAAGGAAGAATCTCCTATTGCATCGATTTGGATATATTTCCCAAATTTACAATTACATTATTTTTAATTCACATGTTCTTCATGCCTTGGGCTCCATGTTTGGTAGGCCATTACAGTCTGATCAAGATACTACCTCACGATCGAGACTTCTGTAGCTAGGATATTGGTGGAACTGGACATTACCAAGAAGCATTCTAAAGAGATATGGCTTAGTTTGGAAAATTTTGGTTATCTTCAAAAGTGGAATTTGAAAATGTTCCTGATTTTTGTAATCATTACAATATCCATGGACATTTAACTAATGAATGCTTTGTGCTCCATACAAAACTTAAAAACATTAATAAAGGTTCAAACATTGTTACAAAAGGTAACTCTATTGAAGAGGAGAAAGAAGATTCATCAAAAGAAAAGTATGGTGTGAATTATATTGAGGACAGGCTGTTGATGAGAATTTAGAATCTGGTAGTATTGATAAATCTATTGATGGTAATATTGGTAACAATGAAATTGTCCCCTTGATTTGTCTTAATGAAACTTTAGAAAATAATCCCATTCTTGGATCGGTTGGGTAAATGGTTAGGATAAAAATCCTGGTGGGCTTGAATCAAATGATCATCATACTATTAGTGATATAACTAAAGTTGTAGGTGTTCTGAGAGATGCTCTTTCTACTTAATTGCAAAGTCATTGTACTTTAAATCATAATATTAGGATGATATTTAGAATTGCAATATTGAAAATGTGTTGAGAATGAGGAAGGTGAGATTTCTGATCATAAAAATGAGTCTCTTATGGATAAGCAAAATGTGGTTTCAACTAAGCCTAAAGGGATGGTGGACCATGATAAGAATTCTGTAAAGGATTATGTTAAAGCTTCCAAAAAGAAAAATAAGAACAATAAAAATGGTCGGGGCAGTTCATCTTGGTTAATAAGATCCTTAAATATTTTTTCCAATTCTAATAGTTAAGACTCTTATTTGGAATATTAGGGGGGTGGGTGCTTCTCTGTCGAAGGATAGGGTGAGAAACTTATATAGGATCAACAATATTTATCTTCTAGTTATCATTGAGCCTTTAATTTCATCCTCTTTCATTGATTTTGTGCGATCCAGTTTGGGTCTTGATTAGGCTTTTGCTAATTGATCTAATAAGATTTGGCTATTTTGGAAAAGGTTTATGTGTCTTGACATTATAGTTGATTATCCTCAAATTGTGTATACTTGTATTAATATTTTTCAATTATCATCATATACTTCTTTTGTTTATGCTTCTTATTCTAGAACTGGTAGGAAAACTCTTTGGAAACATATTAGTGATTTTTCCTCCATTATTTTTGCTCCTTGGATGATTGGAGGTGACCTTAATACCATTTATAATGTTAATGAAGAGTTGGGGGGAAACCTTCTAATTTTCAGGCTATGGATGATTTTAATGATATGATTACAATTGTAATCAACATGACATTAGCTTTTCGGGAAAAGCTTTTACTTAGAATAAGGACACTATGTGGCAAAGATTAGACTATATTCTCTTTAATGATTTTAGATTTTAGCTTTTCATTCGACTCATATTGATCATTTAAGTAGGACATTATCTAATAATTCTCCTTTACTTTTAAATATTTCTTAGTTTAGCAGCAATAGTCCTCCTTTTAAACTTCAAAATATGTGGATTTTAGATGATTCTTTTAATTCTCTTGTCAATAGTAATTGGCATGCTCCTTTGTTTTCTTGTGATAATGTTGAGGGCATGACTAGATTCTAGTTTAAACTCAATAGGCTTAAACAGAATTTGAATTGGTGGAATAAGTGTGTTTTTAAAAATATTTTTTAAAATATTTTGCATGCTAAGGATTTGGTTAACAGTGTGAATATCCACTACACGAATGACCCTTCCACTAAGAATCTTTTGTTACTTAATGAAGCTAAGGCTTCTTTGTTTAAACATTAAGAAGAAGAGGAAGTTTAGTGGAGACAAAAGGCTTCTACTAAATTCTTGGGTGAGGGGGATAGAAATACTAAATATTTTCACAATATTGCTAACCATAAGAAAGTTGTTAATCTTATTCACAAGATTACTCCCCCTAATGGTGTTTCTATTGATTCCCCTAATTTGATTTATGCCTCTGGTATTGATTATTTTCATCAAAATTTTAACAACGATTTCACTCCTGATCTAAACATGGGTTGTTCCTTCATTCCTTCACTCATTTCTGAGGAAGACAAGAACTTCTTGACTAAAATGCCTAATGAGGAGGAGATTTTTTTAACTCTTAATACTATGAATGGTGATTGTATTGCTGGTCCAGGTGATTTTACCATGAAGTTTTTTTTTAAATGTTGGTACATTATTAAGGAAGATCTCATTAATGCTATTAGGGATTTCTTCTTGGGGAATCCTTACCCCAAAATTTTTACTTCTTGTTCTACTATTTTAATTCCTGAGAATGATGTTATTAATTTTGTGAATGATTATCTTCTGATCAGCTTGTGCACTTTTTTTAATAAGCTTAATGCTAAACTGCTTGGGGGTAGGATTGTTGTTTTTTACCTAAAATCATTTCTTTGGAACAAACTAATTTTGTTATAGGTAGGTCTATCTTTGATAACGTTTTATTGGCGCAAGAGTTAGTCCATGATTTGGAAGCTAAAATTACTGGTGGTGATATTATTTTTAAGGTTAATATGTCTAAAGCTTTTGATAATTTAAATTGGGAGTTCTTTTACATGTCGTTAATGCTCTTTGTGTTTAATGTGGATTTTATTAACCTTATTAAAAATAACATCAAAAATTGCTTTTCTTTATTATGATCAATGGTAAGTGTCATGGTTATTTCAAGTCCACTCATGGGTTGAGAGAAGGGGATCCCCTTTCCCCTGCTTTGTTTATTATTGCTGCTGAATTTCTCCTGAGAGATTTAAACAAGTTAGTTTTAACTCATCATACTGTGCATTTTAGAATGCTTGGTAGTTTTTCTATTACTCCCTTGAGCTTTGCTGATGATTTCATTATTTTCACTAATGGCTCCATTAAAATGCTTTACATTTTGCTTACTTATCTTGATCAATTTCAAAGAGCTAGGAGCGTTATCTAATCCTAACAAGAGTTGTGTCATCACTTCCAAGTCTATCTCCATTTAAAGAATTCATGATATCCATAATAAGGTTGGCTTTTCTCATAAGACTTTACCATTGAAATATTTAGGTACTCCTCTTTTTAGAGGTAAAAAGTGGACTCATTTATTTGGTGACATCTTCAATGCTATTAAAAAAAAACTTACTACTTGGGCTTTCAATTTTCTTTCTTATGGTGGTAGATTGGTTTTAATTAAACATGTGCTCTATTCTATTCCCATTTATCTCTTTCATACTTTTTACCTTGCAGGTAATGTTTGTAGTGGGATGGAAAGGCTTTTTAACAAATTTTTTTTTGGGTGCTAAAGATAGTAAATCTGCTATTTTGTGGTCTTCATGGACTAATTCTTGGGGGTTTTTGAGGAGGGGAATCATGGTTTTAAAACTATGGATGATATGTCGATAGGCTTTGCTCATAAACTCTAGTTTTATTTTAAATCTAAGAAAAGTCTGTGGGCTAAATTTATGACTGTTAAATACTGTGTTGGTTGTCATCCTCTTGTTTGTCACTTTAAACAAGGTGATTCTTTTAACTGGAGAAGGCTATATTCCATCAAGTGGGAGGCTAAAAATTTTATCTAATGGGGTTTGGGTACTAGCAACATCTTCTTTTGGCAAGATAAGTGGTTGGTAACTTTTTTATTCACATTCTATTGAATACTCATTCACTTCTACTTGAAAAGTTATTTATTTTATTCATAATGGTGTTTGGTATGTTAATTTACATTGTAATAATGTTTCACACTTTATTAGCAGTCTTATTCTTAAGATTCATCTTCAATTGGATGATAAGGATTCTAATATGTTTACTAAGGATAATGATGGTAAGTTTGCTTTGAAGCAAGTTTGGCAATATATCAGACATTCCTACCCTAAGTTTTTACTTTATTCAGCTATTTGGCACCATGCAATCCCGTCTTCATACACTATTTTAGTTTGGAGGATTCTGGATAATTATTTACTAGTTGAGTATAGTTTTATGAAAAAAGGTTTTCATATTATTTCCAAATGTCGGTGTTTTTATCATATTAAGAACCTTAATCATGTGTTCGCTAATGGCCATATAGCTCTGAAAGTTTGGCTTCATTTTGATAACATTTTTAATGTTCACTTCTGTAAGAATTATAGCTCTATTTTGACTATTCTTTAAAACCTAGTTTACTCCTTCTAAAGGTCAATTTCATAATATATTGCATGTTATAATTTGTTGGTTTCTATGGAAGATAAGAAATGAAGCTAAACATGAAAATATTTGTATGAATTTGATGAGCATTGTTGGTAAAGTTAAAGGTAAAATTTTGCAATTATCTTTAGCCAATTTGATTAAAGTTAATGCTTTTATTGGTTATTAACATGCTACTACTAATTTTGGTGTTTCTTCCCATTTAGATCGCATTGTTTATCCCCATAAAATTGTGAGATGGATTAAACCTGATGATGGGTGGTTTAAGCTCAACATTGATGGCTCTCTTAACGAGTCTAAGGCGGGATATGGTGGGCTAATTAGAGATTCTAATGGCTTGGTAGTCATTGCTTTTGCGTGTCTTAGTTCCTCTAATACTGCGATTATGGCTAAAATTGAAGCTTTACAATAGGGTTTACATTTATACATGTCTCTTAGTATCACTAAAGTTTAGATTGAAGTTGATGCTAAGCTGCTTATTTATTATATTAATGGTAATACTACTATGTACAACACTTCATTATTTTATATGCTTAGAGATATTAAGAAGTGGGTTTTCCTTGTTTCTTTTTCTATTACCCATGTTCTTCATAAAGGTAATGTTGTTGTGAATTTTCTTGCCAAAATGTTTAACAATTTGAGTGATTTTAATGAATACGGTGGTTCCTCTTTACCTATGAACCTTAAGGGTTTGGTGAGATTGGATCAGGTTTTCCATATGTTTGGTTCAACCAACATTTTGGTTTTGGTTTTATGCTGGAGGATTTCTTTTCTGTCTGCATTTAGGTGCTTGAGTCCAGTCCATCGGCTGTTCTTGTTGATCAGGCTTCTTCTTAGTTTTCTATTAGTATGATGGGTTTTTTACTGGCTATTATTGTTAATCTCAAGGACTATGTCTTTATTAATTTTTGCTGCTCATCCTTTCCATTAGTTTTCATATATTTGATTGTTGGTTCTCTCTTAATACTGATTGGATTGGGTATGGTTACCTTGTTCATCTGTGGTTTTTGTTGGTGATGCATTGGATCGGTATTTTTGCCTTGCTCATTTATGGTATTTTTTGGTGGTGCATCAAGTTGACGGGCTTTATCCATTTTTTCTAAATTTAATCCATATGTTGGGTGGTTGTTGGATTGGATTTGAGCAGCAGGTTGATACTAACATTCATGATTTCATCAATACTACACACCTGAGCCAGTTTCTCCTTTTTTCCTGGACCCTTTGTACTCAGAATTATTTTGTTGGGTTTGCTATGGGTGCTTTGTAGGTTTGTTGTAGTCTATTGATGCCCAATTTTAGGGGTTCCTTTTTGGTTTGTTCCGTCTATCATCAAAAGTGGATGTGTTGGCCAAATTGGTGTCATTTTACCAATAATTCTTTTGTTAATTCTAGTGATGCTTTTACTAAAATTATGGGGGGTATTTTTGGTTACAAGAGTTGGATTTGCTACTACCCTTTATGTTCTATTCATGTTCATAGCTTTGGTAATGTGTTCCACTTTCTACTATGTTGGTTTGGTTAGTTGTCACAAGGTTTCAACATTACCAATATGATGGGGACTTTTTTGTTCATGATTTTGGTTATTAGAAGGGGTGTTTTTACCCGCTGCTCGATATTGACTAATATGTTTGTTGGCTTCTATATACTTCTTGCTAACAAATGCTGCTGTAAAATTCATCATAGCCAGAATTGTTGGTCTGAGAACCTTAATTCTCTCCTAATGGGTGATGTTTTGCTTACTTCTTTAATCTATTTTGAGCTGTTACACTTTACTAATTTTGATAATTGTTTTATCAATATGGCTCAGGTTATAAATAGTTGCTATTGTTGGATAATCTTTAAAGTGTTTTTCTCCCAGTGCCCTCTTGGCTACAATATTATTATGATTATAGATTGCAAGTTTTGTAATGTTAGAATATAGTTCACTAGAAATAAAATATCTTTCATTGTGGCTATTTGGAATTACTTCACCTTTATTTTATATAATTCCAACTGTGATCAATTCCTACATTGTTACAAACTTTTTTGTTATTTCTATTTTCTACATTGTTGTTTTTGTTTTTTGCAGTCCTTACTTTTTGCAGGTTTTCTGAGCTGAATTTTTTGGGGACAAGTTGACTACATTTTGTAGGAAGACCGTGCTGAATGACCATTTTCTGATCTTCCATTTTTGTGTACTATTTACTTGTAGCCCTATCATGTCCTTAGGCTTTTATGTATTTTTTAGTATTGGGGATCATCGGCTCATAGTTTTTATTTTGAATTTTCTTCTAGCTCTATCTAGCATTAGTGAGCTGAAGGTCTCCTTTAAGGACCTTGTAACCTTTATTTTATATTAATGCATAGGGCCCTTCGAGGGTTCCCCCCCCCCCCCCCCCAAAAAAAAAAAAAGCTTTCTTAAAAGTACTTTTTAGAGCTTCCAAACACTTCCCCACACTTCATCTAAATGTGGGGAACCTATGTTTCAAATTTCATGGCATTTGGATCACTATGCAAAAAGATATAAAGAAGGTTCATCCATTTCCTTCAACTTTCCTCTATGCATGAGTAGAGTTAATCCAAAATGATCATCTAGTATAATATGTTTGATCAAATCAATCGAATTGTATGATCGTGCTGAGTCACATAAGTTAAAGCACATGAAGACGTAGTGCCTTTCTCTCTTGACGCGCATGACCATCACTAGCTCAATCATTGCATCGCTGCCAATAATTACATCGACCACCATTTTTTTTATTTAAATTAAAAATTTAATATATTATAGAAATCCTCATAAATCCATTTTTCATCCAATTTTTGAGTTCTTAGGATCATTTGAAGGCCAATTTTTTTTTAAAGTAATTTCAAATAATTTTGACAATTGGGTACAGAGTAATTAAGGTTTGAAGTTTTTATTTTTTTTTTTAATTACTCCCTAACTAGTGATTTAATTGAGCTCAAATTTGGACTGTAAACACAAGGGTATATGCACTACATACCCTAATTTTTCTAGGCCTTAATAATTAATGGATTTTGATGAAATGAATTCTTAAAGTTATAGATCACATTTTGTCCCAAAATTTTAAAAATTTAAAGCTCTCGTTGCATACAGAATTAGGGCTTGAATTTTTACTTATGAAAGGGTTAGAATGACACTGATTTTACCCAAATCTAAGTAGTAGAGTGTCCAAATTAAATCCTCTAATGTAAAGATTTATTTACCTTGAATGATTGATTATTACAAATAGGAAGACATTGATGAACCCAAATTTCATGGATTTGAAGCACATGTTCCAATGAACCTAAGTTTCAAATTTCACTACATTTGGAGTTCATTTGTCCTGTCAATTTGTGAACCCATGTTTGACACACATAAATGACCAAAAATTTTCTTTAATTCATAATAAGTCTAAAATAAATGATAAAAATACACTTCAAGCTTCAAATTGCCCAGAAATAAATTCCCAACAAAGGAAAATTAAAAGCTCCATGAAATTCATTCATAATAGAAAGTAATAAAAATTTAAGATAAATTATTAATTTATTAATTAAAATAATTAAAAAATAATAAAAATTTTAAAATAATTTCAAACACTTGTAATAATCTTTATGAAGCATCAATAACATTTGGAGAAGATTTCAAGTGATGTAGAGTTGGGTTGATTTTAAACAAAAATACAAATTCCTCTTTAATAAAGTTTATTTTATTCATTAAAAAGGTTGAACTTGTAAATATCATAATTAATTACAAAAAATCCTAAGTATAAAAACTCAAAGGCATTAGAATCTTTATTGGGTTTAATATTTATAAAAAATATAAAACTTCTAAAATTCAATGTAAATAAAAAAGCTAACATGTAGTCAAAATTAATTAATTAAATAATCTAATAGATATGAAAATTCAATAAATCACAAAAACTTCTGCAAATAAATAAGACAATGAACTAAATTTGAAGAATAAAAATAATGAATAATCAACACTCCTTCAATAAAGTTTATAGGATGGAAACCTTGAGCGACGGGCTACGTGTTTTAAGGAGGCTTTGGTCCTCATTCCCTTTGTGAAAACACCACAAATTAATTAATAAAATATAGATATTAAATTACAAATCTAATAAATTTATAATCAATGAATTAAATTAATTAAAATTTATCAATAATTAAACTTAAATAAATGGGTAATTACTGAGTAACCCGAGCTTACAAAGCTATTAAGCTAGCCCTAAAAGGGTGAAATAAACCTCAGAACCCTTGTTTAACAAAGGTAATTGCTATTCAACCAAAATAAACATTGAAGTCAATAATAAAATACTTAGACAATGAACCTTTCATCCCCTTGTGATTGACTCCTTTTAAGAAGGAAAAAGGTGTATTAGATTAGAAAGCATAAGGACTAAAACACCTAATCAAATTACAAGGACTCTATGCAATATATCTACCTCATTCTTGGAGGTTTGGTAGCATTACAAATATGATCATAGGACATGCTAAGTAATAATCTCTTACACTTGGAAGTTATTAAGCCCTATATTTGTTAAAATTTAAAACTAAATAGCATGAACAATCCAAAATACCTATAAAATATAACCTAAATTTATAAAACACTATAACTTGAATACAAACTACCTTCAATAACCATAAAAAATAAAGTAAATTATAGATAACTTCAAACCAATAAAGCCTAGGATCTATGCATGCCACAAAACCTTATACACACACTTTAGATGGTTTGTTAGGACAACGAAATTTAGCTGAGGATAGGCCGATGATTTGGTGTTGTTTATTTGGAGTGCCATACATGGAGCGTACTCATATTTGGTGCGTTTACTTTCTCTACTCTAGATTTCATATTTACATTGATGTTGGTGCACATTTGGAGTAAGCTAATAGGATGTTATATATTTACTTGTATATACTTAAATTGCATCATACAAGTGCATTTTAATATGTAAACTCCTCTTTTATATTTTATCAAAGTCGAATGTATCTAGAGAATGATCTAAATGTAAATGTATAGTTTATATATATGTAAATCATGAATGATTTATATAGTGTCAAGTATTGTAAAGGAATTGAAAATGGTTGTTAATATACTTATAGCTTCCAAAAGAAAATGATTCTTCTTCCATTGAAGATCATTGTCCTTTAGAGTTTTATAAAAGATCCATAAGAAAGAAGTTTGAAAATCAAAATAAATAATCATATTCAAATCTACATTATATAAGAATAAAAATTTAGGCTAATTGTTGGTGGAGCCTTGGCCCATTACTTTACAGCATTCCCTAGTGGCACTCTGGTAAATTATAAATGAATAAAAGGTCATTACTAATACATTTTTTTACATACATCATTTTACTGCATGATAATGTGCATATTACAACATCCTGATTAAAGTTTTCTAAATTATAATACCTTTATTCCTACGATAGATCCATCTAATCCTTCATACATGAGGTGGTTGATTGTGCATAGGATTCTCAATTGGCATCTCACTCTAGGTAAGTTTAAGTCTAGATTGCATACACCCTTTAGTCACTACACATTCCTTTTTGTTATATCCCTCCAAAAATTAAAAATATAAAGCTTAAATATAAACTCCAAATTTGAATTATAGTTTATCATATAAAGCATGTTTACTAAAATCTTGATAGCCCAAGCCTTTCTTTAAATCTATATGAATTTGAAAATTTTAGTCTTCACTTTAATCCAGAGTATTCTCTTGAGATATGTAATTAACTATAAAGGCTTAACATTATAAAAAGTCTAAAACCCTGAATTAAAATAAACCCTACCTTAGTTCCGTTCAGAGATAGGGGAGGAGTTTCTTGATGCAAATCTAGCTTTAAATTTTACTTTTGTTTCATAATAAATATTCCTTTTATCCTTAGGTTTGAATTGAATATTCCCTTTTCTATTTGATTATGAAAAAATATACATCGATTTAGTTTCATGATCAAAATGATACGTGAATATTCCTTATATCCTTAGGGATGACTTGAATATTCCTTATTTTGTTTTATTATAAATAATATAATAATTTAGTTTCACGATTAAAATTATAATTGAATATTTCTTTTATTCTTAGGGATAAATTGAATATTTCTTAAGTTGTGTTTGATTATGAAAATAAATTGAGAGTTTTTCTTTTCAAATCAATAGTGAAATATTTATCTATGCTGATTTGATAAAAGAAAGAAACTTTTAAAGAAATTTATGTGGCAAACGAATGTAAAATTTATCCACTAATTTTTTTGGTGACTCCACTGTGGATTGATTTCTCTCTCCAACTTTAGTGAAGGCTAAATTTTTTAAATACATAAAGATTTAATTAAATACTTGGGTTATCAAATTTTATGTATATATATAATTATTTAAATTATAGTCTTGTATATGCATGTTTATTTAAATATCAATTTTTTATGTACATGTTTACTCACATAAGCATGTCCCAAGGTTACTAGGTTTCATCCTAAAAATCAAGCGGACTATGCCAACAAGAATATTGAATCAGTCCTAGTTTACGTTGGGGTTCTACCCATGTATACTCTTACATTTCAAATTTTATCAATTTAAATCTTGTATATCTTAGTTTACTTATCTAAATATATCCCATGGTTACTTAGTTTCGTACTAAAAATTAAGTGGACTAGGCTGACCAAACTATTGAAATAGTCCTAGGTCAGATAAGTGTTCTGCCCATGTATAATCTTGTAATTGCATGTTTATTTAAATTACAACCTTATTCATCTCTATTTACACACATGAATATATCCCATGGTTACTTTCTTTCATCTTAAAAACCCAGCAGACTAGGCCAACTTAAATACTGAGTTAGTATTAGGTTACATAGGCATTCTTCTCATGTATAGTCTTACTTTTTTACTTGTTTATTGAAATTTAAATCTTATATATACAATTTTATTCACATAAATATGTAAACCCAAGGTTACTTGGTTTCATCCTAAATATTGAGCAAAATGAGCCAATTAAAATACTGAATCGATCCAAAGTCTGATAGGGCTACTTCCTTGTATAGTCTTACATGTGTTTGTAAATTTTGATTATTAGATTATAAATATCAAAGTTTTCTCCCCTCTAGTATAGTATAGGGTCTTCTCACCAAATTCTTTATTTAAATCCAATTCAAAATATTTTAACTAAATTCATTATCCATATCCAAATCTAAATCTTGTCACTGAATTCATTATCTAAACCCACATCTAGGTCCTATCAAAGTCTATCATATTAATCCAAACACAAATTAAACTTCCATCATCTGCTCCAATTTTATGTCACTTGGATTAGAGTCCTTACTAAATGATCAAAATCAAACACAAATTTAAATTTCAATTGCTTCTCTAGTTTATGTTTTCATAGGCTGGGTACATATTCAAAATAATCAAATAAATCATATTCAAAAAGTTCTGATTCACATTAGTTTAATTTAGTGGAATAATAGATTCAATTCAGTGTATTCTCCTAATTTAGAATCTAATTTGGACTTATTAAGTTCAGTAACTTATACAGACTTCCAATTTAATTTCTAAAAATGCCAGGAACGTTAATCTTCAACTTTAACATCAGCCACGCCAAGTCTACTCAGCTGGCTCACTTTAAGTTTGTATTGGTCTTCAATACTATGTAATTTATATTCACTAGACACAAACTGAAGTGGTCGCAATTGTAGATGTTTCTGTCATGTCAACTGCTCCTTAGATCGACATGGAGGATGGTTTTATAATTTGTCCTATGGATAATAAACACTCTATCATTTCTCATATGATATCCCCTTAACCTGATACAAATAATAAGAGAAAATATATTATCAATATTGAAGTGCCTATCTTGAAGAATTTTGAGATGGATTCATCTTTCAGAGTGAAAGGAATTATTATATCTCAGCATCACAACATGGACCATCATCTAAGGCAGAGGGCTAATAAAGCCAAACTATTAGAAGAAAATGCTTTAATTACCACTGCCACTGAAGCAGTAATGAATGTAGACTATAAAACTTAAGAAGTAGCAATAAACTTTTGATTGTTGGGTAGAAACTATTTCCGTCCACTATCAGCTTTTCATGGAGACGAAGACCTTATTGAGATGGAAAATTCGTCTTCTTCCCCATTCCATAGAAATCCTATTCTACATTCCTTTTTTGAATGTAAAAGGAAATTCAAATCTCTGATTGATGGATTGATCGAAGATTGTGCTATTGGTTATAAGTAGTCAAAGAATAAGTTTTTAAAATATATTAAAGATGTTTTTCTACCTGAACATAGACATAGTTAGTGAGATAAAGGGAAATTTCTCCCTCTTCTAAAAGAAGGGGGCAATTTCAATAATTATGACCCAATTGACCAATTATTGCTATAAATCATTATTGAGAACCAAATAAGTTCTCAGTTCTTAATGATTATACAACACAATCAAATGATCAAAGTTAGTAAACTTCTATTAAAACTCTAGAATATTGAGCATTATCTCATTGAGAATATAATCCTATATCTCCTCCAACTTTAAATCAATCAAAGACTTTTTTAGTTAGAACCTCTAAACATTCATCAAATTAATATTTATCAAGAGTTGACCGATATCATTTAGAATGTAAAAAATCATGTTCTTATTTTGATAGGAGGAAGCTAAAACCAAAGAATTACGCAGCCTTATTTTATGACAGGAAGAGGGTTTGGCAGCCTAAAATGGTTGCCACTCTAACCACACTAATCACTTATTAAAAAGGTGCAACATAAGAGAGAATGAAGAAAGGAAAATCGTTAGCTGAATCATCATCTGTTAGAGAGTATACTCTAGTTAATCCCCATAATAGAGCTTAAAAATAAATCAAAGAGATGATGGATTATCTAAAAGAGAGTATCCATAAAATAAAATAGTAAGATGCAGCAGAGGTTGTTGAAATGAATACATAAGATGAAGAGATATCTGGTAGTATAAATATGGTTGATAAAAAAGAAGCAAAGGGAAAAGAAATTATAAAGTGATGTAAGGGCCATAGATGATGAAGTTGATGAGGATGATATAACAGATTAAACTCAGCATCTTATGGTACAGTCAAATAAAAAAGATGAAAAAATCTCAAGAATGGAAAAGAAATTGGAGGAGATGATGGTTATGATCATTATTATGTTGGGTAAATCATCACCTACACCAGATGTACAAGTTAAATCATTTCCAAGTAACTTAGTGCAAGTTAATAATATAGGAAAACCAATTTATAATGAACAAGCAGAGAATAACCATCTAAAATTATAAATAGAATCAATTCAATTTATTGATATAAAGTAGATGGAAAAACAACAAGTTATGGAGGTATTAGCTAAATTCTATGATACTTCATATGTTCTAAAGGGTAGACCATACCAAAAAGAATTTGATTTAGTTTATAACCCAAAAGGATTTGTACCACCATTATTCAAGAATTTTTATGCTATAGGTAATCCTAAACTACTTCTTGAACATTTCAGGGCTAATTGCTATAATGCTGGAGGCATGATGCATTATTATTTAGGAAATTTGTAAGTAGCTTATCCATTATTACATTTGATTGGTATGCTAAATAGCCTAATGTTCAATCTGTACCTTCAATGAATTAAAAGGTTTATTTCTAAGAATATTTGTTAGTGTGAAGCATCATATCACTATCAGTGATCTCATAGAAGGGAAGCACAAACTTAATAAAAGTACGGTAGAATATATCTTCAAACTAAAGAATCATAGCATGAGATGTGAGTTGCAGTTGCAAAAGCAACATGCTATAGGGATCCTATTAAAAAATATTCAAGGTCTAGTCACCTTTTTGATGAAAGGCTTTATAACCAAATCCTTTGAGCAGCTATCAAGTAAAGCTTCTAATCTTCAAGGAAAGCTTCTAGACTACTATTTTAAAAGAACAATCTTCCATAGAGTTCAAGAAGTTAAAACCTTAGAAGATTTTTGAATGAAATCAAGACTAGTGCCTGTAGATAAAAAAGGAAAATAGGTTATTCAATTTTGTGAGAGAATCTATGTCAACATCCTCAATATCAATGGTATAATAAACCTCAAAGTGATTAATAGTTTAGATCTCGACCTTATCATATTCTAGAAATAAAAATAAAGAGAAGTTTGATAAACTTAAAGATTAAAATTAGTAATTTAAGAGAGAAGCAATTAGGAAAATTATTAAAAAACATTTAAAGAAATCAAAATTCAAGTTTTAGGATTTTAAGAAACTAGAAGAAGTAGGCAGATTAGAGCAACCCAATTATTGTCTATATCACTAGATGGTTAGTCCTGAGTTAGAAGGTTGAATAAATTTTAAGGAATGGCTTGAAAGGAATATTAAGGATGGGTCAATTGTGATACCTGCGGAATATTTGGTTGATTCGAATAAAGGATATGCTAAATATGCAATTGGAGAGCCTTCTGCAACTTCCTCCATTTTAAAAACTGATGACAATTAGGTTGTTTCATTATCCCATTCTTACAAATGAAATCTTAATAAGATATATCATTCATCTTTTTAGGAATCTCCAAAAGTGTAAAATCCTATCTAGGTTGATCTGGTAGCTCCTAATGTGTACAGTTCCTACCAAAAAGCCTAATGAAGGGTGAGCCATTCAAGCTTTTGATATCTTAAGAGAGGAAGAGAAGTATTAAATTAAAGTTATATCTGATAAAATAGTTTTTCTATAAATGGGTAATCTAAAACACTCAAACCTTTCACTCTATATGACTTTTATTTTCCACTATTGAGACTAAAAGTAATTAAAAAGGATTTTGCATATGTTTCATTTGTCTAAGCTGATTAATATCTAAATTAAAATATAAAAAACAAAAAAATAACTCTTAAGAAAAACCTTTAAATGAATTAGAAGAACCTTTTTAGTACTCCTATGATAGTGATTGCCCTATCCTTTATGTTTAAGGTGATCCTGTCAATATCAAATTCAAAATGTCTGATTTAGATAGTATAATGGAAGAGAATATAAAGATTCTCAATGGCTACGTAAAAAAATCCAATGCTTCCTGTCTAAAAGAGGTAGTTGAAATCAACCTTCTTAGTGGTGTAGTTCTGCCTCCATAAATGTTAGCCACAGATAATGGAAAGAAAATTATGAAAAATTTAGAAGCTGTAAACTAACCTCAAATAATTTAAGATTGTCTATGAAACTAAGTATTTATGATGCTCTGGCTCTATATAAAGAGATGAGGGAGGCTTTAATGAATGCTCAACTTGCATTGATTAATACAGATAGAAGAAGCATTATATTACAAGGAAGTTCTCAGATGAAGATTTACTACTAGAAACTACAGATCATAATCGTCAATTATGTATTTATGTAAATATAGATAATTTCAAATTATTTCTTATGCTTATTAATCAAGGTGCATGGATCAACATCATGACTATTAGAACTCTTATATACTTAAATGTGGAAACTTGCAAACTCAGCTATGACAAAATGATATTACGAGGATTCAATGAAGAAGGCAAGAGAGATTTGGGTTCAATAAACCTTCTCTTAGAGGTAAAAACCATGAAAATAAAATCTAAATTGCATATAATAGTTTCAGAGATATCTTTTAAAACTCTTCTAGAGAGGCCCTGACTTCAAGAATATAGCACTGTGCCTTCCACCATTCATCAGTGTATCAAATACTCCCATAAGGGAGTAGAACACTGTAATAAAGGAGATTTGCAACCATTTCAGTTCAGGAAATTGGTATATATAAAGATGCTTCATACTATCTACCTAAGATAGTATGAAGTAAACTATGTAAGGATGCCAATGTTTAAAATTTCTATAGAAGATGATAGTGATGAGGACTGGGATATATCTAACGAATCCTTCGATCTTGGCTATTCCTATTCTAGGAAAATATTTAATTCTATTTACAACAACTTCAAATGAATCTCTTGGTCATTTATTATCTAAGGATAACTAGGAAGGCAAATATTATACACTTTACTACTTGAGAGATTTTTTCTTCCAACTAACATAAATTATGCTTCAATCGAGAAGCATTATTTAGCTTTAATCTTTGTCACTCAGGAATTCAGGCACTACATGCTTCCTCATAAGATAAATTTAATATCTAGAGTAGCTTCATTGTAATACATGATGACTCATTTAACATTATCAGGAAGATTAGTCTGATGGAGAATGATTCTATATCAGTTTGAAATTACTTTCATTCACTTACGTGTTGTGAAAGGGAAAGCTATTACAAACTTCTTGGTAGATCATCTATTGTTAGATGGTTGTCCCATAAATGATAAACTACGAGATGCACATGTCATGAAATTAGAGTCGAATGAAAAGTCTACATGGGATTATATGTTGATGGTGTATCTTTTATTCAAGAAGCATACATTAACACTTCTCTAGGGAAATATAAAATTCATATTGTTTTTGTCACTCAACATAAAGGTTTAATGCATTACTCCTATCGTATGTTAGAACCTTCTAAAAATAATAAATTTGAATATGAGACATTGATAACTGGGTTGGAGTTGGCAATCCTAGATAAAATCCAAGATACCAAATTTGTTATGCAGATTCTTAGTGGGTGATTAATAAAATAGCTAATATTCTACAGTGGATGCCTTAGTGAAACAAGTTAAAGCTTTGGTTATCCTAAAGGGGATTTGATTGTGATAAAAGTATATGGTCGTTAAGCTTTGCCTCTCATAGACTTTAAATATATTAATAGAAAACTTCCAGCTGAGGTGAAAATAATTTCTATAATAGATGATGAAATGGTTGATTGGAGAAAACCCTTCTTCAAATACTTATAAGAAAATAAGCACCCTCGCGATTGATCAAAAGCTAACCAAATTAAAAGAAGATCTCAATTATATAACTTAACCAACAACAACCTTTTTTTTTTTTTTTTGAAGAGTGCATTAAGCAGATGCATTAAAATGAAAGAAACTAGTTACAGACTAATAGCATCACATTCCCCTTTTAACAAATGAGAAAAAGGAGGAATGTGCTCCAAACTAAAATCATCCCAAATAAAACTTTCACTAAGAGCATAGTTAGCACATAAATCTGCTAACTTATTACAATCCCTATTTACCCAATTAAAAATAACATGATCAAATTCTATAATGAAAGAAATAAAATCGAATTCAATTTTTGAAATATGCCTATCCATTCTGTTGAACATGTTTTTAATGCTCGTAATCACATTTGCATTATCTCCTTCAGTTATGATACCCTTGAATTGTATCATCCATTCTTTAAGAACAGTTTTTAAAGAGAAGATAGCCTCCATCTCCAATCGAGAGATATCCCAGTGAACGTCATTGAATCCAAAGGCTAAAAGAAATCTTCCTTTATGGTCCCAGACATAACTCCAATTCCAACATTATAAGATGACAACAAAGCAGCATCTACATTTATTTTTATCCAATCGGGTGGAGGAGGATGCCAAAAGTTTTTGGACAACCGAACCGGTTGATTAGCATCCCAAAGGCCCGAATTATTTCTATTTACCATAGAAATAGAAGCTACTCCCAGCACCTCAACCGCAATACTTAAGTTGCTATCTCCCTTGCCTTGATGAATAAGTTTGTTTCTAGATTTCCAACATAGGAAGACCAAAGAATATAAATTAGCAAGGAACTTCTTTGTATTCAGATTACGTTCCAACCAACTATAGCAATCCGTAAAGTTTCCAAATACTAGAATCTGAAATCACCACCGATTCAAGATACTGACAATCTTAATCAGCTTAGAGCATGTCACTGCCACATGTTTAATATCTTCAGTCCTCATACATCTAGTAGGACATAAATTTCCTACTTTTAATCTTCTATCTTCCAAGAATTTGAATGTAGGAATAGCCTTGTGGTGTAATCTTCACCAGAATACTTCAACTCTGGAATTGAGTTTAATTTTTTTGATCCAAGGCCGATACAAATGCATCACTGGATTGCTCACCATATGATCAAAAGCAATAGCAGAAATAGATCTCCCGGTAATCTGATACAGAAGTTCTGTTTGATCCTTACAGCAATCTAGATCAATCTGAACTTTACATATAATTCTGATTAAATCCTCCCCAAACACCTGATTCAGCTTCTCAACATCCCAAGCTCTATTATTAATAAAATGATCCTTTGTAAGGCCATTGGTAATAAAATTCGAGATAAAAGTAGGCCACTTGTTTAAAGGTTTGTCCAAAATCTAGACATCATCCATCACATTGACATTTTCGCCATTAGAGATCTTCCATCTTACAATTGATTTGAAAGCTTTGGCACAACTCAAGATGATATTCCAAGCACTAGACATGTTCTGCTTTAATTCAGAATTCCAGCAAGAAGTACCATATTTTGGTTCCAAGACTTTATGCAACATTGAGTCATTATCATTAACATACTTCCAAGCAATCTTTGCCCTTAAAGCATCCACCTGTTTAACAGAAGAATGAAGATCTCATCCCCCCAACTGATTTGGCTTGCACAAAGATTCCCAGCATACATAATGAATTCCATTTCCACTTCCATTCTTGTGCCAAATAAAATTCCTGCAAGCTGTATAAATTTCCGCCAGGATGCCATTCAGAATCAAACCATGAGTGCACTGAAACACCGGGATAGCAAGAATAACAGATTTAGTAATAATAAATCTACCAGACAAAGAAATAAATTTGTTTCCCCAAGTGTTTAACTTCCCCATAATATTCTCCTACATGATATTGAAATCAGAAGCCACCAATCTTCTCAAGGCAATTTTGACACCCAAGTAATTGAATTCTTTAACAGTTTTGAAGCCCATAACCCGAGCAGTATTCTTCCTTCTTCTTTTTTCACCGCTTTGCCAAAAAGCATAGAAGATTTTGAAAAGTTAATCTTTTTCCCTAACCAATTACAATAATCCCAAAGAATAATCCTAATACTCTTAACCAACCTTACAATAGCTTCAAAGAAAATTTAAATGTCATCTGCATAAAGAAGATGGGAGATCCTAGGAGCATTCGGATGAATTTTAATCCCTATCTCATTCTCTCATTGAATTAATGTATTAGATAATAGTTGAGAACAAAGAACAAAGAGGAAGGGAGATAAGGGACAACCTTGATGAAAACCACTATGAGCAGAGATCAAACTAGAAGAATTTCCATTGATAAGAATAGAAAATTTGGGATTTTTCACACTTTCCATAATCAGCTTAGAGAAGTGTAAAGGGAAGCCAAAATACTTCAAAATCTGTTCGAGAGTTCTCCAAGACATACTATCGTATGCCTGTTCCATATCTATCTTGAAAGAAACCAATCCTCTAGAAGCTTTTGAGTATCTGAATTTATGAAAGATCTCTTGAGCAATTAAAACATAATCTGAAAGAGAACGACGCTTAATGAAGGCAGCTTGATTACCTGAAATCAGTTTGGGAAGAATTGGAGCAAATCTATTGAGAAGAATCTTAGCAGCAAGCTTATAGATGATTTTACATAGAGTTATTGGCCTGAAATTTGAAGGAGTAATTGGATTTTTCACCTTTGGAATGAGCAGCACCAGAGTATCTTTCCAATTATCCAACATATTCTCTGTGGCAAAGAAGTTCTTTAAGGCATTCCAAATATCTATTCTAATTATGGACCAATAGGTTTTAACAAAAGAATGAGTAAAACCATCAACACCAGGTGAGATTCCTCCCCCGAATTCGTTGACAACTTTGATAACTTCTTCCATGGAAAGCTCGAACTTCAGGATTTCCTTGTCATTGTCATTCAGCACACATCTCAGAGAAGGACAATTATCCAAAGAGCAAGATCTTGCCTCCCATTTGGTTTCAAAGTATTTGTAAAAAATACCTTCAATCTGCTTTTGACCCTCCATAATCACTCCATGTTCATCCCTGATTTTGAAAATGTGTTTGGCACTCCTTCTAACACTTGCAAAAGAATAAAAAAAAGTAGTGTTTAAATCACCATTCTTGATCCACATTACCTTAGCCCGTTACCTCCACCAGGTGTTCAACCGAGCTAGAGTACTATTTAGCTCATTAATTTTCACCCTGAGAATAAGAGTCTTCCCCTCAAGTAGTTCTCTAGTGGATGCTTCCTCCATTTGAAATAGAAGAATTTCCTTCATAAGATTTTCCTTTTTCTGCTGCAGATTTTCCAGCTTAGATTTGCTCCAGTAATAAAGAGCCTTCAAGGACCTCTTCAATTTGATGTTAAGAATGTCGGAATGGACTCCCATAACTCTCTTGTTCAAGGCATTTCGAACAATAGCAGCTGAAGCAAAGTAAGAAGCCCAAGTATCTTCAAATTTGATATTAAATTTTTATGTGGGAGAGCAGTTCCCAAGCTTCATCACAATGGGGCAATAATCCGATGCTACTCTAGGAAGATGACGAACTACCAATAATGGAAAAGAGTTAACATCCGCCGAGTTGACAAAACATCTGTCCAACCTTTCTAAAATACAAGCACCCCCAGACTTGTTATTGCACCAAGTAAACTTTGGTCCCATAAACTCCACTTCATGATAATCATTGTTAGTTAAAAACAGTTTCATTTCATTCAGACCTTCTGAGAAAACAAACCTTTTTCCACCCTTTTTATTAATGTTGGACAATATGCAGTTAAAGTCACCACCCAACACCGATGGTAAGTCTTTGGAAGCAAAATCCTCCAAATGTTTCCAGAGCTCCCTTCTTTTATAAATGTTTTTATTTCCATAGATTGCAGAAATCCTCCAAACTATATTGTTCTGAATTTCTAAATCTCCAATCACACATTGACAAGAAGAATACAAGGTATTAAAGGAAGCAACCATAGTATTCCAAAGCACCAAAATTCCTTCTAATAATCCATCCGAAGGAAAATGAAAAAAATTCAAATCCTCTCCAATGAGTGAATTAATGTCCTTTCTATCCATAGAAGACACTTTTGTTTCTAATAAACCAGCAAACATAACACCATTATCCTTTACAAACTCCTTAAGATATAGAGAAGCATGGATTTTCCTTGCTCCTCTACAATTCCAAAAAGCTAGGAATTCATTGATTGGTAGGGGAGTTAACCCCAACACCCTTTCTTCTGATTCCCACATCTAACTTTCTACTCCTAGTCATAAGCTTAATTGTGCCAAGTGTTTTAAGCTCCTTACACAATTTTCTCTTGACAGTAGTAGAACAAATTTTAATAATGTCCTCCTCAGTTGTCATATCGAGATGATTTGATGAAATAGCATTACAATCACCTTCCATTTTCCCATCTACTTCACGGACACCATTTGTAATTTCCTCTTCTAAATTATTAAGATCCTCAAACATGTTGCTCTTCAAATTCCCCTTAAAAGGAGTAGATTACCAATTTTTCTTACTGTAGCATCAACTTTACCTGCAGGTGGTCCCGCAATGAATTCTAGCACCTCTTTAATTAGTTCACCCTCTTCAAAAGCTATACCAATAGAAGCATCAACCGGGACATCTTTGATTGCAGTAGATTCATTTTTTACTTCAGCACTTGTATCTTCAACATCTACCATAGGTTCAACATTACCAATTGGAACCACTTTTTGAATGCCAATTTCAATAGTTTCAGCAGTTTTACCGTCTTGCCCAGAATCAGCCACTTTCCAGATTGAAACAGGAGCAGCTTTTCCTTTAAGTTTTGGAGCAAATTGATTTCTATTTCCATCAAATTTCCTTCTCTTCCCATACTTGACAATAACCCAAGGTCCATATCCATGTTCAGTAATCTCCTCTTGGCCATAACAGCATCAGCCACTTTTCCCTTAACAGCAACATCCACTGCTGAAGGCTTATTAGTCTCCTTCATTACTTCATTCAGCACCATTTTATTTCAAGGACAGTTATTAATAAGGTGAGCAATTTTTCTGCACTTTAGGCAAAGCTTAAAGACTTTCTCATATTCAATCTTTTGAAAGAATCTATTAGATTCTCCCTCCACCCAAACGCCTAATGGAAGTTGCTTATCCAGCTCAATCCGCACACAAACTCTAACAAATTCTCTCCTATTCCATTTGAACATGTTTCCATCCAATGGAAAAGGCTTTCCCACCTGAGAAGAAATTCTGCATATATTGATATCATCCCAGCATTGCAGAGGTAGATTGGGCAATCTAATCCACACAGGAGTCGATAATCCCTTCAATGAATCTGGAGAGAAAGTTGGTGCCCACTTAACAATCCCAATTATGTGACCTTTAACAAACCAAGGTCCCTCCATTAAAATTGATTCCATGACTGTAGTCTCATCACAAGAACAAAGAATCCAATCCATTCCCAACATAGTAAGTTGAAATTTCCCAAAACAGCTCCATTGTCTTCTCAACTCCAGATTAATTACATAAAAAGGAATATTGTAACCAAAGACTTTGATGACTAAAGCATTCTCCAATATTTTAGTGTTTTCCAACACATTCCCCATATGCAATTTCATAGCTTTTCCATCCTCCGATAAAAAGGATCCAAGTTCCAACCTATCAACTTTCACATTACTTTTTCTATTCCAGGCATTGGGTAGAGAATTTCCCATATTATTTATAGATTCAGACGCTGAAACCTGGTTACAATCTTGCTTTAGACAATTCAACTCTCCTGATACATAATTGCGAACCTTGTCCAGTACTTTGACTGTACCATCATTCTTAATAAAAGCTTTTTGAGAACCTGACACAAGAATGTTATCTACTTTGTTCTCCACCACTACAGCACTACCTTCTCCATTAAAAGCTCTGAAGATTTATTTTCCAGGACTAGAATGATTCGAATTGCTGAATCTACTCACATTAATCTTGAATTCTGAAGATGAAGAAGCCTGAAAGTTCGGACTAGTCGAATTGTGATTCAATTTCTTTGAGAAATTGGGACTCTTCATATCTTCACCAACTAGAATTTCTTCGCTTTTTCCAGCCACCAGGTGCTCCTTTTTCGACATTAATAAGGCACCTTTATTAATAGTCAAAGGTCTTTCTTTACTCGTAGGACAACGAAACTCAGTGAACGATGAACTATTCATAAAAGCTTCAGTCAAATATTTACTATTATTCTTCAATCTTTGAGGAAAAGCACTCCAAGAATCACTATAGGGATGATGAGGGTCGTCCATGGTTGTCGACCGATGATCAGAAGACGATCATCGCGGGTAGAAGCGGCATGAAAATGAAGAAAACCTAATTTTGAAATTAACTTTCTCTCACTAGAAATCGAGTATATCTCAGATAACATGATCAAATTCTTTAATGAAAGAAAGAAAATCAAATCCAATTTCTGAAATATGCCTATCCATTCTATTGAACTTGTTTTGAATGCTCTTAATCACATTTGCATTATCTCCTTCAATTATGATACCCTTGAATTCAACAACAACCTATTTAGAAGTTCATTTGATCATATATTTTTATAATGCTTAAATTAATTAGAAGTGCAAAAGATTATTGAAGAAATAGATGATGGACTACATGGTGGTGAGCAGTCTAGATCAAAAATGAAAAAAAAATAAAGAATGAGATATTATTGGCCATCAATGATTGACAACTTTAGGAAATTACATGTTATTTTCATCAATGCTATATGCATGTTATAGTTCTACATGTACCACTAAATGTTTTACATCCAACTATTACTTTAGGGCCTTATAAATGTTGTTGTATGGATATCATCAGTCTGATTGATTTGCCATCTTCCAAAGAATATAGATTTATACCACCTACTATAAATTTCTTCTCAAAAGGGGTAGAGGTAATTCCTCTATGAGAAATTAAAGCTCATCACATTCTAAACTTTTTCAACGACCATATTATTATAGATTTAGTATTCCTTATTGGATCATATTAGATAATGGTCGATCATTCAAAAGTACTAAAGTAAATAGTTTTGCTAGACTCATAACATCGATTGGAAATACTCAATAATATATTACCCTAGGAAAAATGGATTGGATGAGTCCTTCAATAAAACTTTGGTTCAGATCTTAAAGATCTTAGATGATAATAAGCATAAATGGCATGGAAAGTTAGTTTAAGCTTTATGGGCATATCAACCTATATATTAAACTCTAACTCAATCTACGACATATGCTTTAGTCTTTGGTGCATAAGATATTATTCCTTTAGAGGTATGGTAACCTTCACTCTGAATCATAGTAAACTATACCATAACTTCATCATGGAATGCCAGACATCAATTAGAAGAGATCGAAGGTTTAAAAAAAAAGAGATTGCAAGATCAATAAAAACTCAAGCAATACAAAGCCAATATAAATAAAGCTTAGGACAAATTGGTTCATCCAATAACATTGCAAGAAGGAGACTTGGTTTGTTCTACGAAGGCTTATCCAAGCATATTGAAAGGTAGGTGGAAAATTTGAAATGGAATGGGAAGGATTATTTAAGGTGGGGAAAAAAGTTTACCATGGAGGCTCTTATCAGTTTATAGATTAAAAAAGAGATTATCCAATATTACATATCCATAGATGATACTTCAAGAACTATCATGATAGTTGATCTACTATAAGATATTTTTAATAAAAGGAATTCTAATATTTCAATCGTGAATGTTGTTAACATTATACAAATAAATTGGGTCTAGATGAAGAGATAGAGTTCAGAGATCTACACTAAAACTAATAGATCTTGAAGTTCCCTAAAAATTATTTCATATAGTTTAACAGTCCTTAAAAATTGACGCAATATTTTGATTATGCTTAATCGAAGATAAAATTTCCAATTATCATTTTGATCCACTAAAAAATAGTCATTAGTAGTAATCTTATATCAATTTGGTTTCCAATATTCACTATTAAATCAGTCTTCAGATCTAAGCCCACTCTTATGGAATCTTATAGACTCCAGGTCTAAGTCAGCTCTTATAGCAACCTACTTCCATTAAATCTGCCTTTAGGACTAAATCTCCTCTTATGGCATCCGATAGATTTTGGGTTTAAGTTTGCTCTTATGGTATCCTACTTTCATTAAATTATACTTCAGGTCTAAGTCTACTCTTATGGTATCTTATAGACTACAAGTCCAAGTTCTCTCTTATTGCATCCCATTTTTCCTTAAAATATGCTAATGTTGGAGAATGCCTCTTGTAGCACCATACTAGTTGCTGTTGTGACTCGGGCTCACGAGTTCTTATTTTGATGATAACAAACATTATGGCTCACATCTCCTAGAATTTTTAATATATATTTGTTTGTGTGTATACTAACTTTTTAGGAATAGCATGCACCTTTCAACAAAGTTTCAAGGCTTAAGAATGGTTAGAATAGGTTATGATGTGATGATATTTGTAATATCTCTTGATGTCCTTTTTGTTTTCTTGAGTCAAGTCCTATAAGGGTGTATGCTTGCCTGTGACCATGTACATATATACTCAGGGGGAGTGAGATCTATTCAAAACCAGAAGTTAAACTTTTGAACAAATTGTACTGGATGGTCACAGGATTATCCTGGATGATCTATTCATTGAACTAATCATCTTGGATGATATTTATATCGTCCTGGATGATTTATTGCTATCTCAAATTCCTAGCTGCCATGATAATTTAGGCAAGGATTTAAGATTCAATTTTTGGTCTAATCATCCTTGATGATCCATATCGTATTGGACGATCTATGATAATGTTGCCTAAATTAATCATGTAATTATTCAATCAAATATGCAAAATTTGATATTCTGATCGTTCTGGATGATCTATATATCGTACGGGATGATTTGTGCAAAATTTGTACTGATCATCCTGGACTATCCTGGGATTGTCCTGGACTATCAGGTCAAATTCTGTACATCATCCTCGATGATCCTTCGATCGTCCTGGATGATCTTTGGTGGTAGAATTGAGTTTTTAGGGTTTTTTGAAGTCATCTTTTTGAGCACATCGTTCTGGACAATCCTGCGATCATCCTGGATGATCTTTGCCACCAGAACTAATTTGGAAGGGTTTTTTGAGCCCTCATTTTAAGCTTTATCAAGGCACTTGATAGGTGTTTTTGGTAGTCATTGAGGCTCCATTTCTTATAGAGAAAACTTGAAGAGAGAGCTTGAAAGGGAGAGAGGAAAGGGTGGAGTTTGAGAGGGAGAAGAGCCTTGAAAGGGGGATTTTCGAGGGAGTGTGAGGTGGTTCACACGGTTGCTCTGGCAAGCTTGCACCTGAGTACCATCAGATTCAAGGGTCATCTTGAGGTAAGTTTTGGGAAGAAGAAGATCTCTTTAGTGTCAAAGGACCCAGCTACTCCGCCGCACCGGGGAAGGTGGAAGTGATTTTGTAAGGGCTTCTCTGCCTAGCTATAGGGGCTAAAGGAGAGTCACTAAAGGTGTAGTGCAATACTCGAAGGGTGCCTCCGGGGAGTTGATGTATGTCAGGTTAGACTGAACCACTATAAATCTAGTGTGTTCTTTCTGATTATTTTCCGCATTTTACTTTACTACGATTAACTACTTGGGTGAAATCTATGATTGATCTTTTTATTATTGATTTAATTCATTTCTACTACAAGATATAAAAAGATTTTTCTTTTTGTTAAAGAAGTTTTTTAATATCCAATTCACCCCCCTCTTGGTTAGCCTTGTGACTAGTTCATAAGGGCTTAACATCCCTCACAAACTTTTAGTTGCATCCTAAAATATATTCATAAGGATCAACATAGCCTTCATTGAATTATGCTTTTCTTTTCTAATCTGGATTAATTGGTTATTTTCCCAATTAAACCATCAGTAACATCTTTGTTTGGGAATCGATCTCCCATTCAAGATCTAAATTCACTTGTTTGAGAACTGATCTCGCTTTCAAGTTTCTAGTCATTTGTTTGGAAATCATTCTCCCATTAAATTAAAAATCCATTCATTTAAGAATTGTTATCTTATTTAAGAGTAAACATGGAATTCTTAAGATTAGTATAAGTACCCCTCAACAATATCCATTCTTTCGAATTTTCGTTGATCAAAAATATAATCACTAGGTATCCTTCCGATCCAAAAATTTAAATAAAATATTATAAAATAATTTCCCTTATCAAGTACTCATCTGAAGTTAGACCCAAATGAATTACAAGCCAATATACTATAAAATTTTTATTACCAAAATGTGTGATTAAATTTTCATGTTCATCACACCTATTTGGGTTCCATTTGTTGATCTCACTTCAAGCTTGGGTCATCTGATTTTAGAAACCCTTCACTATAATCACCTAAATATCAGTAAATAAATAAGTAAAACTAATTAACACAGTGTACTACCTCTTCTAGTACACTAACTCTCTGACTTTAATCACTATTTAAATGACATCATTTGGAGCATATAAAAATTTATCATCATAAGTTCCCTAACTTAGTGACTGACTTGTTTGACCCAGTTAAGCCAGCTCAAACTAGTCTAATTTATTAAGCATCTGATCCACCAATATCAAACTAGTCTAAACTTCACCAAATCCTTCTAAACTCGAATTCACATGTATTGAACATGATTGGTCACCTTAGTTCAGTCAATAGTTTTCTTTGTCAATCGAACCCAAATCTGACCAAACCATTGTACATAATCAAATCAGATCACTCCAATTACTCAAACTCACCACATTTCATATTTTGAGAAATCCTAAACCTTATGTGAATTAAATCATGGTGAGTTGACCTAGCCAACTCACCAATTTTCATTCAAACCCTCTCATATAGACGCACCGTCCACTCAAACTTCACATTCATGAAATCAAACCTATTGAACTTTTATTAAAACACACCCCAAACTTCCCTAATACCAATCTTAGTAAGCTTGGACTATCTTGACTAGTCAACATTGTCAAATTTATCGAAAAAACTTAATTAGTAACAATTGGTCAAACTAGCAAAAATTTCAAAATTCCCTCCACACCAACCCACAAGGCTAGTTCATAAGGATTCTAGAAGGTCCCTAATTACTCTCTAATCCTTTTTTAAATATTGTTTATGTTCAAATAATCTAAAACCACCCTATGTGCACAAAAAGTCAAAATTTACTTTGCACATCATATGTCCTAGGTCCATTTTTAGTAATTCTTGAACTACATAATTTCTTGGGGACATGTGGCAAGCATCCATGAAGTCTCCTTAGTGAATCTCAGCCCTATGTTTTGATTAGGGAATTTTCATAGGGGTAAATACTCTTTATTAACTCATTGACTCATAACTTTCAATCTTGAGCTACTCAACCCATTTGGTCTTTGGCAAGCATGCTCCTATAGTTCCAAGGAAAAGAGTAAGTTGTTGCATAGCACTTGAAGTTTACAAGATTGAGGTAAATGTCTAATCCTAGTTTAAATATACTATTTAAAATAGCATTCTAAAAAGAACTTTTTAGAGTTTCTAAATACTTCCCCACTCTTCACCTAAGTGTGGAGAAGTTATGTTTCAAATTAATGGCATTTGGATCACAATGAAAAAAAGATATGAATGTTCTTCCATTTCGTTCACTTTTTCACTTTCCATGAATAGAATTCTCTTTTTTAAGGAGTTGAATCAAATTTTATTTCATTTTATCAAAAGAAACTGTAATAAGTTAGCTAATTTCTATGCTAACCTTGCTATTTTTAGTGATTTCTTTTGGGAGGGTATTAGTTGTAATAATGTTCCTCCTTATTTTATTTCCTTGTTAAAGGAGGAATGAGATAGAATTTCTTTATTTCATTAGTTTGTATTATGTTTCTTTATTAATGTAAATTTCATGTTTTAAAAAGAAAATGAATAGAGTGGATATGAATAGATTGTCCAGTGGAATATGTTCGATCAAACCGATCGTATTGTATGATTACACTAAGACACTTGCGATGGCTTCCCTTCTTGACAAGCCTTACCATCATTAGCTCAATCATTTCACCGTTGCCAATGATCATGTTGTAGGCCGTATATTTTATTTAAATCTAAAATAAATTTAAAAATGGAAAAGTTTAAAATATTACTATAAATCAAATTTTTATCTAAGTTTTGAGTTCTTGGGTTCAATAAAACAAGCTTGAGCCTAATATTTATTTTTTAAAAATACTTAAATAATTTTGATGAATATGTATAGAGTAATTAGGATTTGAATACTTTTCTATTTTCTTTAAGTATTCATTAAGTAATGGTCCAATTGAGCTCAAATTTAGACAGTAAAAACTAGGTTATGTGTGCTACATACCCTAATTTTCTTTGGTCTAGATAATTAATTTATTTTGGTGAATTGAATTTTTAAAGTAATGGGTCATAATTTGGCCCAAAAATGTTAAAAAATTATAGCTTTTAATGCACATAAAATTTGGGCTTTAACTTTCTATGTTGTGTTTATGTTTATGCAAGAGTTAAAATTACATTGATTTTACCCAAATCAAAATTAGAGTGCCCAAATTAAATCCTCAATGGTATAACTTAACTTAGCTTAGAGGATTGATTCTGACATACAAGAAGGCTTTGATAAACCTAAATTTAGTTTATTATTTTTTTGAAACCAATGCAAATAGAAAATTTTTTAATAAAGGGAAAATTATAACTAAATGATAGCTAATCTATCACACTCTTCCTTCAAAAAAGAATTAAAAAAGGAAGGAACATTATTATGAAGAAGCCCCAAAAGAAACTACCACTTAAAGCATAGGTTGCACAAAAGTCCGCAACCTTATTTTCCTCTCTAGAAATACAATGAAAAATGATACACATAAAATCATATAAGAAAGATAAATCTAAAGAAGAAGATATTGCACCACACCAAAATTGAGAAGTCAAAGATCTATGAAATGCTTGATAACATTGATGTTATTACCTTCAATCCAAATGCTTTCAGATTCAATCATCCATTCTTTAAGAATATTTTTTAAAGAAAGGATAGCAATGATTTTAAGTTGAGCTACATCCCAATGGTATAATGTTTTTCCAAAAGTAGATATAAATCTTCCTTTATCTAAAAGTTTCTTAGGGATGTTAAGCCCTTGTGAACTAGCCCGAGGCTAACCAAGAGGGGGGGGGGGGGGGGGGGGTGAATTGGTTGTTTTAAAAAATTCTTGAGCAAAGTAGATTTTGAAAACCTTTTCTGATGTTTTAAAATAACTGTAAGCACATTGATGTGGAGATGTTTAATCAAACAGAACAACAGCTTTACCACATAATCATCCATAAAAAAGTAAAGTGAAGAAATTAAAAAATAGAACAGTAAAGAATAAACACACCAGATTTTATAGTGGTTTGATCAACTTGACCTACATCCACTCCCTGGAGCCTCCCCTCTAGGTATTGCACTAAAACTCAGTGACTCTCCTTCTGCTCCCACAACAAGGTAGAGAAGCCTTTACAAAACTCCTTTTCACCAACTAGGTGAGGCAGAGAACCCATACACCTTTTGCTCCTCCTGAAACAGGCAGAGAACCTTATCTCCTTTTTCTTCCTACTAAAGCAGGTAGAGAACCTTACCTCCTTTTGCTTCCTCCTGAAGCAAGCAGAGAACCTTGATCTTCTTGCAGATGATCCTTCCCACTGAGACACCAAGAGACAAGGGCCAACGACTGGAGATGATGACTCAAATCCTTGCTTGGAGTAACCTTTATGAACACCTCACAAACTCCCCCTCGCAAGATCCTCTCTATCTCCCCCAAGCTCTCCCTCTCTCTTTCAAGAATCTCTCAGGTGAGGATAGCTGCAAAAGATTTTCACATAAGCAAGAAAGAGACCTTAAATAGAAGGGTTAAAAAATTTCCCTAAATTTCAACTTGTCATTAAAGATCATGAAGGATGATCCTTCGATCATCCTGTATGATCAGTATAAATCATCACCTTCTGGCCTGAATGATCTAGTTCCTTTGGATGATTAAAAGACATGATTTACTTAGATCATCTGAGATGATTCTGAGATTGTTCTAGATGATTAATGTAAATCAGGAATATTGTCCAGCTGACAGCTTGGGACATCGAGGAGAAAAGCCTGGACGATCAAAAGAAAATGACTTGATCGTCTAGGATGATATGCATATTATCCTGTATGATTAGTTCAAAAATGACCAATATCGTCTGGCCCATAGTTCGGGTCATCCAAGATAACTGTGCTGGATGATTTCAAAATGACCTGATCGTCCAGGATGATATCTCTATTATCCTGTATGATTAGTTCAAAAATGGTAGTATCATCTGGAGACAGTTCGGGTCATCCAGGTGAGATACACTAGATGATGAGGATTTCTAATTGATCATCCAAAATAATGTGATTAATCAATCAATCCTTAATTACTTTCCTTAATCTCCTGATTAATTTAGGTATGATTATAGTAAATTATCCAGGATGATACACATATCATCTGGGATGATTAAACCAAAATGCTAAAAATAAAAACTTGCTTAACTTAGTCTAGCGGCTGAGATTTTTTAATTTAAGCATATCATCCTGTACGATGGGAGTATCATCCAGAATGATCTACTTAATAAGACCGACTTAACACAGTTACCCTAATTAGGGTTTTTATTTTCTATGGATCATCCAGGATGATATGAACAAAATTAAAATAAAAGCTCTAACTCACTAAAATTCTCCCCCTGAGTGTGTGTGTGCAAGGTTACTTAGCTTGGGGATCCATTATATTACATCTGATTCAAGAAAGGTAGAAAATTACATTGAACTTGAAACAAAAACAGACTCACTCGTTCTTGAGCTAGCTTGGATTGCAATTGATCTTGTGAACCTGAAAGGTTAGGCACTCAAATAAAAATAGAAATGTTTGTTATCATCAAAATCATAATGCTTGAATCTAGATTTATAACAATCTCCCCCTTTTTGATGATGGCAAATATTTGTTAGAAAATTTTTAATTCAATGAATAAAACATAGAGCAAGGAAAGCTAAGCAATGCAAATTCTATAAGCCAGGTAGACAGTACAAGAACACTGAACTTAAACAGTATAATAACCTAGAACACAAACTACTCCCCCTTTTAAAATCTCAAAAAGGGGAAAAATAGCACAGAGAAAACTAAAAAGACAGTACGAAAACATCACTAAAAATAAAAAACACAATCAAACTAGAAATAAGAGGGACCCTGATTAGATGGAGGAGCCGATGGAGGTGGCTGAAACAGACTGTGAAGGGTGGTAAACTATTCTCCAAACTAGGCCATGTCTTGGTCGTGTTGCTGCTGCTGCTGGGCGATGTAGGCATCGAATCAATTCACATTCTCAATATACGGCTGCTCTTGGGCAACCACATAGGAGTCAAAGCTGGCCTCCCACTCGTCAAACCTTTGCACCAGGTGATCCTACGGTGATTCTATGTGGAGAGGGGCAGGTGTAGCAGGTTCAGGAGCATCTTCTTCCTCTTCTCCCTCAACATCCGTGTTGGACTCCGGATGAAGATGAGTGCTGTGAAGAACATGGAAAGAATTATTGGAGTAGAAGGAAGGAGGGATATTTGTTGGAACGGGATATTAAAGATTATATTTTATTTCAGGAGCATAAGCAATGATGTGTCCTAAGGCTAAGTTGGAATGTCTTCTGTGTCCTGGATCCCTAATGCTAGTGAGGTATTCAATGTAGCAAAATAGGAGATCAGTAGCGTTGAAATCACAATAGACCATAATATAGTAAGTAGTCATGGATAACAAGTGGGTAATGTGGATGCTGTCTCCAACCTTTGGAATTATAGAAGAGCGAAGGACATGCTGGATTGTCCTAGCATCCTTAACTAAGGAAGTGCAAGCATTGTCGTGGTACAGGGTATTGGTGTTTCTAAGAAAATGGTTGGCTACACTCCAATTAAAGTTAGGGTCAGAGGACAAAAGATGAAGTTTATTACAGTGATAGAAAGTTGGAGAATGTCATGAAAGTCTTGAGTGGTTAACTTTATGGGGCGTCTTTTCACATAGGAGCGAAGGGAGGTATAGGTAGAATCATTGCGAAGGTTCATGAAGAAAACATGAAGATGTTTAGTACTAAATGGAAAAGTAAGTGTCAAAATTAAGGTGAGGTATGTGTGAGAAAATGGTCCAGTACCAGATAAGTTAGGATGCGTGGATTCATAATTTTGGATTGGGTAATCCCCACATAATGATAGCATTGGAATACAGCCTGATTGGCTGCATTAGGGAAGCGGGGATCTACACTCCGCCTGGAGGAACTAGCTCCCTGTTGCCTAGATCTCTTGCCACCAGCCAAAAGAAGAGGATTGAATGAGAGTAGAAGGAAGATTGGTGAAATAATGGCTGAAATCAATTGTTTAAATAAAAAAGGGCCATATCATTTAGGATGATCGAGGGATTGTTTAGGATGATAGGTAGCAATAATTACATCTAGGACGATTGGTCAAAAAGGTGGTTAGATCATCCAGGATGATTAGATATCATCTAGGACGATTAGACACAGGTGATCGTCACGAGGAGTCAGGCTAGACGACTTGTGCCTAAAAGGATCATCAAGGATGATTAGGTGGATCATCCAGGATGATATACAATAAATAAATCAGATAGACCAAATTTAAATAATCCAACTACTACCACATAGATCGTCTAGGATGATGAGGTGTATCATGTAGGATGATCACCAATAATTGGTTCAGATCAACCGTTGATCATGATCAGGATGATTTGATTAGATCATCCAGGATGATGTGGGTATCATCTAGGACAATGTGACAAAAAAATAAAAAAGATGAAGGATGGAGAGAAATGATCAGGGGACCAAAAAATCATAAAAAAATAAAAAAAAACCAAAGAAAAAAGAAAACCTAAAATAAAAATGAGGAAATAAAATAAAATACATATATTTTTTTAATTGATCTGCTCCAATAAATCAAAAAAATTTCTTAATATTAAATTCAAAAGCCAATAAGAAGAAAATTGACAACGCTGAAATCCAAAAAAGTTGAAGAATTGATTTTCATAACTCCTACCTCGGACACCTTACAGGTTCAAATTCCCTTCAAACAAAAATCAAATTCAGAAGGAAAGAAATTAGATAAGAAAAGTGATCCTTTTAAACTTCGTTCTAGAAAAATATCTGATAAAATAGTATTGGAAATTAAAGAACCAGCAATCATAATTTTTAATCTCAAGTGTTTGAATATATTAAGATTATATGAATTCTTCTAAGATTTTTTAAAGATTTAAAAGAGGAGGAAGCTTATTTCTTTATGGGCTCATTTTGTGCCTCTTTTTTAATTATTTTGCACACTTTATGCATCTTTTGATTTTGATACACTTTGTATATCTTTTCAATTTTATTGGCGAACATTGCACATCTTTTAAGTTGGGCTCTTTTTCTGCCTCTTTTATTTTCAGATGATTGGCGCACTTTGCGCGTCTTTTACAAGCTTCCTTTCTTTCAAAACCACTAAAAGACTCTCAGTTGTGAGATTATATTCCAGATATAAGAGAAGAAAAATTCAATTTCTTAGATAAGGAAAAGTAAACCACAAAATAGAACCATTCTCATATCATAAATGCAATCACTCGATTAAGAAAACATGAAAGTGATTCAATGATTTTGAACACTACTTATATGAGATAGATTACTATTGGAAGATAAAATAGATTGCTATTTTAAAGTCTAACTTTTAAATTTTGAAAAAGATTTTTATCCAAAAGGAACCATACACCATTAAAGGAGTTAGAGGAAGAGAAATAATCATCAATGTTTCTTCCCTTTAACTATTTTAGAGAGGTCAATCACTGCTTACAAGCTTCTAAATAAAAACAAGGCAAAAATTGTCATTTAGAAATCAAGTTTGTTAGCAGTAGTGAGCAGTGATCTAATTATGAAGAAAATAAATAGTGAATCAACAACAACAAGAAAGCGCAAAAAAAACAAATAGCCAAATCGGGTAAACAACAACAACAAAAGAAAACCAGCAGAGAATAAAAACTAAAAAGGAAATAGATAATCAAATTAAATAAAAACAAAGAAAAATTAAAAATAAATACTAAATATGATATCAGGTATGCTAGCAGTCAGGTAAAGAAGTGATCTAATTATTCCTCTGTACTTCTTCTAATCAACAGATTTTCCTTTTGAATCCTTATCTAACTGAACACTGAAACTCATGGGAGTGTTGATTGGCTTGGCTTTATCCATTTCATATTTCTTCAAGATGTCCTAAGTGTATTTTGATTGATTAAAAAAATTTCCATCATCCATTTGCCTTATGCTAAACTCCAAAAAGTAGGATAATTCTCCCATCATACTCATCTCAAACTTATTACTCATTGTCTTAGAAAAATCACAGCATAAATTTTTATCAGAAGATCGAAAAAGTATATTATTAACATATGTCTGAATAATGTGTAAATTATCTCCTACTTTCCTCAAAAAAAAGGGTGGTGTCTACGCTCCACTTAACAAACTCTCTTTCTAGTAGGAATGTGTTAAGCCTCCACACCAAGCTCTGGGTGCCTATTTCAATCCATATATGGCCTTTTTTAATTTGTAAACATGATTTGGATATTGGAAACTCTCAAAACCTAGGGGTAGCTCTACAAAGACATCTTCTTTTATTACTCCATTTAAAAAGGTACTCTTGATGTCCATTTGAAAAAGCTTAAATCTCTTATAACAGGCAAAGGCTAGTAGCACTCTAATGGCTTCCAATCAAGCTATAGGGGCAAAGCTCTCCTCAAAATTAATCCCTTCTATTTGGATGTACCCCTTAGCCACCAATCTTACCTTATTCCTAACCACCACACAAGAATTATTCATTTTATTATTGACAACCCACTTGGTTCCCACTACACTTTAATTCTACTAACTCCCAAATATCATTCCTCACAAATTGGTTGAGTTTTTGTTGTATAGCTAAGATTCAAAATTTATTAGAAAGGGCTTGATTAATGTTGGTGGGTTCAGTCATTGAGATACAGGCAAAATAGTTTACTTCCTTCCAATGTCCATGGCTTGTTCTAACACCTTCAGAAGGGTCTCCTAAGATCCGTTCTTTAGGATGACTCAAAGAATATCTTTAATCTCTAGGCAAGGTAATTGATGTTCTACCCTTTCCTGCAGATTTGTATTTTTTACTCCTTGGGTAATCTCTCCTACTTCCTCTTCTTCCTTAGCTCTAAACTCCTTAGGATCAGATTCATCAAACACTACATGAGTAGTCTCCTCCACCACTAATGTCCTCTTATTAAACACTCTAAAGGATTTCCCCACACTAGAATATCCTAAGAACACTCCTTCATTAGATTTTGGGTCAAATTTTCTTAAGGATGATTTCCCATTATTAAGAATGAAGACCTTACAGCCAAAGACATGGAGGTGGGATAGGTTTGGAGTTCTACCCTTAATGATCTTATACGGTGTCAAGATTTGTATTTTTTACTTCTTGGGTAATCTCTCCTACTTCCTCTTCTTCCTTAGCTCTAAACTCCTTAGGATCAGATTCATCAAACACTATATGAGTAGTCGCCTCCACCACTAATGTCCTCGTATTAAACACTCTAAAGGATTTCCCCACACTAGAATATCCTAAGAACACTCCTTCATTGGATTTTGGGTCAAATTTTCTTAAGGATGATTTCCCATTATTAAGAATGAAGACCTTACAGCCAAAGACATGGAGGTGGGATAGGTTTGGAGTTCTACCCTTAATGATCTTATACGGTGTCAAGATTTGTATTTTTTACTCCTTGGGTAATCTCTCCTACTTCCTCTTCTTCCTTAGCTCTAAACTCTTTAGGATCAGATTCATCAAACACTACATGAGTAGTCTCCTCCACCACTAATGTCCTCTTATTAAACACTCTAAAGGATTTCCCCACACTAGAATATCCTAAGAACACTCCTTCATTAGATTTTGGGTCAAATTTTCTTAAGGATGATTTCCCATTATTAAGAATGAATACCTTACATCCAAAGATATGGAGGTGGGATAGGTTTGGAGTTCTACCCTTAATGATCTTATACGGTGGCTTATTTAATTTGGATCTAACATTCAACCTATTCAACACATAATAGGATGTATTCACCACTTCTGCCCAAAAATATTTTGGATTGAATACTCAGTAAGCATAGCTCTAGCGGCTTCCACTAAAATCCTATTCTTCTATTCAGCTACCCCATTCTACTAAGGGATCCTAGGAGCTAAAAAGTTGTGGCTAATCCATTACACCTCATAGAAGGTGGAATTTCACATTTTCAAACTCTCCACCATGATCACTATGAATGGTCTAGATCTCATAACCTAACTTCTTCTGAATCCAAGTGGAGAAAGATCTAAATTCATCAAATGATTCAGCTTTATGTGATAAAAATCTTATCCAAGTGAACCTTGAGTAGTTATCGATAATCACAAATCCATTAACTTTTCCCCCTAAGCTGGCAGTGCTAATAGGACCAAATAAATCCATGTGAAGGACTTCTAAAGGTCTAGAGGTGTGATGTCCTTAATGGAGTGGAAAGAGGATTGGACTTACTCCCCTAGTTGACAGGCATCACACAGGTGGTCCTTAGTAAACTTAAGCTTGGGGACACCTTTAACTAAGTTCTTTTGGGTTACTTTTCTAAGGTTTTTCATACTAGCATGACATAAACTCCTGTGCCACAGCCAAGACTCATCAACAACAGTTTTCAAGCAAAATGACGCAGCAAAATAAATGCTATTTAAATCAAGAATATAAATATTTTTGATGCTCTTGCCCTGTAAAATAATGTTTTTATTTAAGCTTATAATGTAAGTAATTTCTAGAAACTTTATGTTGAACCCTTTGTTATAGAGTTGACTAATGCTGAGCAAGTTGTGTTTCAATCTATCTACAAGCAAAACATTTTTAATTAAAAGGTTCTTGGAGTTTTTAATTATACCTACACCCACCACTTTCCTGGTGGTGTTGAATCCAAGAGTGACCTTGCCTCCAGCCTTATCCTCCAGCGAAATGAATTTTGCATCTCTAATCATATGCCTTGAGCATCCACTATCCAGGGACCACATGCTCTCACGAGGTCTTATGTGAGAGCATCCCTACAAAACCATTAAACGTCAGATTTAGGAACCCAAATAAGTTTGGGTTCCTTATGGAAAGAAGAATGGAATGCATATATGTTATGCTGTGAGTCATGCAATTTGAGCCTCCATACCCAATGTGTACTATGGTGAATAGTATAGATGTATGAGATATATTCTAACATGTCACAAGAGAAACATCTAATGCTAAGAAAAGTATTAACTAATCTACGAGGGTGATAGTGCCTCTTCCAAGGTTTGAATGATGCATGTTTTGATAATTTTGATTGAAATTCTTCAAATGATAGAGGTTTATAAAATTGTGCAAATGTAGGAGGTGTTTCGTTATTCCCAAATGTACTAATTTTTACACTTAGAAATTCATTTTCTTTTTTAAGACTTACAGTTTCTAGTTTTAATGCATGATCATCATTATCTTAATCACATGCCATGGTATGTAGTTTTTTAAATGCTTTTTTTAAATCAGCATGTGATATTTTCAATGAATTATACTCAATAATCAATTCAGAATGCCTTTTATTTAACTCATCATGTTCATCAAGTAATGACATGTGATTGCTATCAAGTGTAGAATGTTCCTTAAGCAAAACTTCATGCTCTTTTTGCAAGTTTAAGAATTCTAATTTTAGACTAGCATGCATTTTCTTAAGCTTCCTATATGATGAATGGATTTTCTCAGAAATATCAAGTAATTAATTATAGGTTAGTTCACATATCTCTTCTTAATCAGATTGATCAAGATGTTCATTCACCATTAGAAACAAGTTTGTAGTATCCCCTTCAGTTTCAGTCTCAAAGGAGTTAGATGCAGAATCCACCTAGAAAGCCTTTTGAATCTGCTTCTTGTCCTTCTTGAACTTGTGTTTCTCCTCACCTTTCTCCTTGGTTGGGTGATCCTTAAGTATACGACAATCAGCTTTTATATGTCTTGGCTTCCTACATTCAAAGAAAATTATATCAGAAGAAACTTTATAATTTTTGCTAGACTTACATTTGTTCCACTTGAAATTCTTCTTGTGTTTCTTCCTTAGAAAGCTTTTGAATTGCCTAGTGATTAAGGCAACATCTTCGCTTTTAGACTTGAAAGTATCAGCATCCATATCGTTCGCCTCCAGTGCCACAGTTTTCTCCTTCTTCTTCTCACCTATATCAAGTTGTCTTTAGTTCACTCCTTACTCGTAAGCAATGAATGATCCAAGTAAGTTATCAATAGAATATGTGTTCAAATCCTTGGATTTAGTAATCATAGTTATCTTAGGATCATACGAAGAAGGCAAACATCTCAAGATTTTGTTTACTTTTTATAGTCAGTGAGTTCTCTTTCTAAGGCATGTAGGGAGGTGACAATTTGTGTGAACCTAGTATATATTTCAGATATTGACTCACTAGATTTAATGTGAAAGAGTTTGTAGTCGTGAAGCAAGATATTTAACCTAGACTATTTGACTTCAGTTGTGCCCTCATAAGTAATACATAATTTATCCCAAATTTCTTTGTCAATGGTATAAGTTTACACACGCATGTAATCTTTAGATTGCAATGCATAAAAAGAGTAATTCAAACATTTTCCATTCTGTTGTGCTAAGTCCCTATCATTATGATTCCATTCAGTAAATGAAAGTTCAGTTTTAATATCATTAAAAAGTCTAAAAGGTGCATCATAGCCATCTTTTACAAGCATCCACATGCGATAATCAATCGATTATAAAAAGGTGAACATGCGAGTTTTCCATAAATCAAAAGGTATGTTTTCAAACAAGGGTGGTCGAGTAATGGAATACCCTTATGTGGTGTTTCTATTACCAAAGTTAGCAATAGATCAAATTCAAAAGTTTTTCAAAACTAATTTTATGAATCCCGCTCTAATACCACTTGAAAGTTCATTAGGGATGTTAAGCCCTTGTGAACTAGCCCGAGGCTAACGAAGAGAAGGGGGTGAATTGGTTATTTTAATAAATTCTTAAGTAAAATATATTTTAAAATTTTTTTTTGATATTTTAAAATAATTGCAAAAGCATGTTGATGTGGAGATGTTTAATCAAACAGAATAATAACTTTACCACACAATCATCCACATAAAAGTAAAGTGCAAAAATTAAAAGATAGAACAGTGAAGAATGAACACACCAGATTTTATAGCGGTTTGATCAACTTGACTTACATTCACTCCTTTGAGCCTCCCCTCTAACTATTGCAATAAAACTCAGTGATTCTCCTTCTGCTCCCATAGCAAGGCAGATAAGCCTTTTTAAAACTCCTTTTCACCAACCCGATGAGGCAGAGTACCCAGACTCCTTTTGCTTCCTCCTGAAGCAGGGAGAGAATCTTACCTCCTTTCACTTCCTCCTAAAGCAGTCAGAGAACCTTACCTCCTTTTGCTTCCTCCTAAAGTAGTCAAAGAATCTTGATCTTTTTGCACACGATCCTTCCCACAGAGACACCTAGGGATAAGGGATGATGACTAGAGACGACGACTCAAATCCTTGCTCGGAGAAACCTTTATGAACACCTCACAAACTCCCACTTATAAGATCCTCTTTCTCTCCCAAGCTCTTCCTCTCCCTCTCAAGAATCTCTTAGGTGAGGATAGTGACAAAATATTTTCACATACGCAAGAAAGAGACCTTAAATAGAAGGGCTCAAAAATTGCCCTAAATTTTAACTTATCATCAAAGATCCTCCAGGATTATCCTTCGATCATCCTGTACGATCAGTGTAAATTATCACCTTCTGGCCCGAACTATCTGGTTCCTCTAGATGATTAGAAGATATGGTTTGTTCAGATCGTCCAGGACATTTCTGAGATTGTCCTGGATGATAAGTATAAATTAGGAATATCATCCAACAGACAGTTCGGGACATCCAGGAGAAAAGCCTAGACAATCAAAAGAAAAGGACTTGATCGTCCAGGATGATATGTATATCATCCTGTAAGATTAGTTTAAAATTGGCCAATATCATCCAGCCCACAGTTCGGGTCGTCCAAGATAACTATGCTGGATGATTTCAAAATGACCTGATCATCCAGGACGATATCTCTATCATCCTGTACGGTTAGTTCAAAAATGGCAGTATCATCTGACAAATAATTTAGGTTGTCTAGGTGAGATACACTAGACGATGAGGATTTCTAATTGATTTTTTAGGATGATGTGATCAATCAATCAATCCTTAATTATTTTCTTTAATCACCCGACTAATTTAGGCATAATTATAATAAATCATCCAGGATGATACACATATTATTCGGGATGATTAGACCAAAATACTAAAAATAAAAACTTACCTAACTTAGTCTGGTGATTTTTTAATTTGAACATATCATCATGTACGATGGGAGTATCATCCAAGATGATATGCTCAATCAGACCAACTTAATATGGCTGCCCTAATGAGGGTTTCTATTTTTAATGGATCATCTTGGATGATGTCACTATCATCCAGGATGATATGAATAAAATCAAAACAGAAACTCTAACTCACTAAAATTCTCCCCCTAAGTGTGTGTGTACAAGGTTACTTAGCTTGGGGATCCATTACATTACATCTGACTCAAGAAAAGTGAAAAATTATATTGAACTTGAAATAAAAATAGACTGACTCGATCTTGAGCTGGCTTGAGTTGTAATTGATCTTGTGAACCTTAAAGGTTAGGCACTCAAGCAAAAATAGAAATATTTGTTATCATCAAAATCATAATCCTTGAGTCCATATTTGTAACATTATCATCGCTAATAACTCCACCAATTCATGCACAGTTTGAACTAAGTAAAGAAGCATCTACACTAAATTTAATCCATCTTGGAGGGGGAGGATGGAAAATTTTACAATTCAGTTCAATGAACTAGTTAGCACTCCAGTTATCCCAAATAGGATTTAAAAATGGCTTAATTAAAGATGATAAAACTTTAGCTGATATAAACATAGGGGCTGCTGAAACTTTTCCATGCTTGATGGCATTTCTATCTTTCCAACAATAAAAAAATGAAGAGCAACAAATTCTGGCTAGAACATGTTTTTTATCAAAAAGAGAATGAAGATGGTGCCATATTTCAGAAATGGAATTAAAAGATGGAATTGGAACTCCCCAATTATTTATAACAACAAACACTTTCATAAGTTTTTCACATGAAACCAAATATGTTGAATATTTTTTTCAGGAAGATAACCATTTGGACAAAGATTTGAATCTAGCAATTTTCTATGGTTGAGCCAGCTATTAGTAGGAAGAGCATCTCTTTTAAGTGTCCCCCCAAAAAATTGAATTCTGGATTGCAATCTAATTTTCTTTCGATAATTAATGTTATTGGTCTCAAGAAACTTGTATTTTTCTTCAAAAGCTAAAGCAACTATCTTTTTCTAGAATGCTGATGAATTAACACCATTTTATCTTCAAATTGATTTGGAAAGAACTGAATTTTCTTGATGACATTAACCATTCTTCTCTGAAAGAATCATGCATAAAACTAAAATTACAAATTCTATTTTCAAAAAATTATCTGTCAACTGATAAATTTTATAGTTTGCTAACAATAACAAATGTTGGCCATGTGCAAATAGGTTTAAAATCCATATATCATTTAAAATACTGATATTTCTCCCATTTCAAATATTTCATCTCCAAATAGGCCATAAATGCTTTGCACCAACTAAACGGATTTTCTAAATTGTAGAATTGCCTTTTTGATAGGAAGACCAAATAATGGTACCATATTTAGCAATAATGAATATATTTAGTAATGAATCAGGTTTTTGAATTAAGCCAATTTTTTTCTTAAAGGTCCTTCCTAGATAAAGGCCGATTCAAAACCTAGACCACCATTTCTACTTGGAAGACAAAGTTCATTCTAATTGATATAGTGCATTCCTTGTTTTCCATTAGCTTTTTGACATAAGAAATTTCTGCATAGTTTATCCAGATCCTAAAAAAAATCCTTTTGGAACTAAAGAGTGTGTAATGAAATATATAGGGTGAGAAAAAAGAGAAGAGTTGGTTAATGTCACTCTCCCGGCTAAACATAAAAATCTGCTTCCCCAAGAATTGAGCTTGTCCATTGAAAGCTTAACTAGATATTAAAAATTTGATGCAGTTTTCCTTCTCATAACAAAATGGATTCCAAGATAATGAGGATCAATGAATGACAAGTCATGAAGATCATTATGAGACATAAAATCTTTCATTTCTTGAGGAGCTTGTGACATTAAAAAATTTTTTCCTCCTTTTATTTCATTTTTTGATAGAATACAGTTGAAGTCAGCTCAAAAAATACGAGGTTCTTTAATTGATAAGAAAAATTCAAAATATTGCCTCAAAATCCTCCTCACATAAACATCCTTATTTTCATAAACAATGTCAATCTAATTACTACAAGAATTTGGGGCAACATTATTTCCTAAAATACAATGTGATGAAGAAAGATGAATAAAAAATGTGGCTACCCGTGCCTTCCAAAGAGGTAAAATTACACCCGATTTTCCTATAGCAAGTGAATGGAAAAAATGCCAATCCATACCAACAATTTTATTAATATCATTTCTATATAATGATTCAACTTTGGTTTGTAATAAACTAATAAAAAATACAACAAGCTGATTTTTTAAGTTTTTCAAATGAAATCCCACTTGTTTCATATGGGCTACTCTGCAATTCAAAAAAAGAATTGATTGCATCACTTAACTAAAGGGGAAGCTTTAACAATAGTTAATCTTCTTTTAAGAACATCCTCAATAGGTCCTAATTTCTTCAATTGTTTACTTAGCTTGGCATTATTGCTAGAAGATTTAGACATTTCAAGAGAAGTTGCTTGGATAGAATTAGAAGTGCAAACCTGAAAACATGCTCTTCGCTTCTCTTTTGATCTTCCAGATTGCCTGTAGGATCAGTAGAATTTTTTTCAGCTCTATCTTGAAAAACTTCTTTAGAATGAGTCACTAAAACATTAGATAAAACATCAGTGTTTGAATTTCCATCATTGGTGTTAATGTCAACAATTTTAGTTGTAGAAGGTACATTATTATTGCTTGGAAGAACTAAACTAGACGTATTGAAATCAGAAGATAATTCATGAACAGAATTATTTTCCTTGCTAACAATATTATCACGAAGTAGAGAAAATCTGGAACCAACAACAGAGTTATTAATTTTAAGATATTTATTAATAGGAACATATTTAGAAATCTTCAGCTTTCTAATTTTTTCTTCACAAGAATGTAGTTACCATATGAATCTTCTTAACCAGAAAATTCTAGAACAATTCTCTTATTTTTATCTTTAATAGAGAGATCATTGCTCAACTTATCAACATTTGAAGGTGGTGTTTGTTTTGTAACATTTGAAGGTGGTGTTTCTTCAGTAACCTCAATTTTTTGACATCCAAGAATAGAATTGTCAATTCGTTTACAAGATAATTTCTTATGGTCCAATTTTCCATAGTTAAAACACAAATTTGAAAATTTTTCATATTCAATTGATGAGAAAAATCTACAATTAGAACCTTCAATCCAAACACCAGTAAGAACTTATTCTCAAAATTGAGTCTTATACATACTCTAGCAAACTTTCTTCTATTCCAACTAAAATTTTGAGCATTTAAGAGGAAAGGATGGCCAATTCTTGAAGCAATTCTTGATATATTAATTGGATCTCAATAATGAAGAGGTAACTGAGGAAAATGAATCCACAAAGGAGAGAAGACACCTTTTATAAAAAAAAGGAGAAAAATAAGGTGTTCATTTATTAATTCCTATAATGTGATCTCAATGAATCATGGACCACCACTTAAAACAAAATCCCTAGCTTCTTTAGATAGAAAATTGCATAGAACCCAATTTAGACAAATACCAGTCATTTGAGAAGAACCAAATTTAAACCAAAGTCTCTGAAATTCTTTGTTATGAGTAAATAAAGGAAGTCTCTTACCAAGGACTTTGATGAACAAAATATTATCCAATTGCATTATATTTTACTTCTCTAATTGGATATATAATGATACAGTATTTCCATCCTTAGAAAAAGATGAAAAATCTTCATTAAAATCCAAAGGAATGTGTTGCAAATCTAGATTCAAAAAGTATAGTTTTAATGATGACAAACATGTTTGTATTTTCTTTTGCTTGGCTAACCCATTTTAGGTACAAAAGATCAAAAGTAACTCAAGCCAACTCAAGATCGGGTCCATGTGTGTCTAAATGTAATGTTTTCCCCTTCTTGAGTCAAATGTAATGTAACTGATCTCTTAGCTAAGTAACCTTGCACACACACACTCAATGGGAGAGTTTAGTGAATTAGAGTTTCTATTCAATTTTTGTTCTAATTCATCCCGGACGATATCCATATTGTCTTGGACGATCCAGTGAAAATAGAAAACCTAATTAGTGCGACTAAGTTATGTCTGCTTGATTAAGCATATCGTCCTGGATGATCCATTGATTATACGGGATGATAGGCTAAAATTAGAAATTCTCAACCGCCAAATAAAGTTAGGCAAGTTTTATTTTTTGAGATTTGATCTGATCGTCCCGAACGATATGTGTCTCATCATGGATGATCAATTACAATCATGCCTAAATTAGTCTGGTGATTAAGGAAAGTAATTAAGGTCTAATTGATTCGATCATATCATCCCGGATGATCACAGGATCGTACGGGATGATGTGTTAGAAATCCTGACCGTCCAGTGCCTTTCACCTGTACGTCCAGAGCTGTGTGCAGGATGATAATCCCAATTTTGAACAAATCATACGGGATGATATGAACAAATTTTTTAGTGATTTTGAACTAATCTTAAAGGATGATATTGGCCGACCCATTGAGATTTAGGGCAAATTTTGAGCCCTCCTATAAAAGATCTTTTTCTTCCAACAAGAAAATCTTTTGCCACCTTCCTTTCCAGAGAAACCTTGAGAGAGAGAGAGCTTGGGAGAGAGAGAGAGGATCTTATGAGGGGGAGTTTGTGAGGGATTCATAAAGGTTTCTCCAAGCAAGGATCAGAGTCGTCTTCTCTGTTCATCGTCTCACATCTTGTCGGTGTTTTCTGTGGAAGGATCATTCGCAAGAAGATTTGGGTTCTCTGCCTGCTTCAGGAGAATGCGAAAGGAGTTCAGGTTCTCTGCCTGCTTCAGTAGGAAGTGAAAGGAGTTTAGGTTCTCTGCCTGCTTCAGGAGGAACTGAAAGGAGTTCAGGTTCTCTGACTCACCGGGTTTGTGGAAAGGAGTATTTGTACAGGCTTCTCCACTTGCTGTGGGAGCAGAAGGAGAGTCACTTTTGTGTTAGTGCAATACCCGAAGGGTAAGCCTCAGGGAGTGGACTTAGGTCAAGTTGACCAAACCACTATAAATTCTGGTGTACTCTTTCTGATTATTTTCTGCACTTTATTTTTCTGTTATTATCTGCATGTGTGAAATCTGTAGTTGATCTTTTCATTTCTGTGTTAACTTGTTTCCGCTGTAAATTATTGAAAAGATTTTTTCTAATGCTCATGAATTTTTTAAATAACCAATTCACCCCCCCCCCTCTTGGTTAGCCTCGGGACTAGTTCATTAGGGCTTAACATCCATATCGAACTTTCAGAATGTGATTAGGTTTTATCCACGTACTTTGCAATTATGCATTTGAATGAATTGGGGAACTAATATTCTCTTAGTCAATGCATTTATCTTGATTATCAGAATCCTTATGCATAACTTTAGGAGATTTAGTGAAGACTTCAAAAATTTGAAATCCACTTTTCATTTCATTTTTATCAATAATTTATTGAGGTTCAGATATGAGAGAATATGTTTCTCTAACAAAATTCAAAGGAAGATCTTGATGTAAAACAAAATCAATAAAAGAACTATTCTTTATAGAAGATTTATCAAATCAAACTATTATAGAAGAAGAGACTCCTAAATCTTTGATTAAAGACATTTTTGCAACAAAATTTAGAATGTTCATTTGAGAATAATTATTCTTTGCCTTTAGGCAAACTAGGAAAATCCGCATAATTCAAATTTAGAGAAAATTTTGAATTTTTTGAAAAATAAGGGTTTCTTCCTATATTGATTTGAACGCCATTATAACACTTATGAGGAGTTTGAAAACTAGAAAGTCTACCATTGAAAGAACCAACATTAATCTTTGTAACTTAATCACCTGCGACAAGAGTTGGGTGACCGCCTTAAGCCATTTAGAAGAAAAAATGCACAGACAAATCAATAGAAATTCAAAAACTCTTTTACAGTTTCTCTCCCCTAACAAGCCATCTTTTTTTTTATGGATGCATCATTTAACAGACCATCTATTTATTTTGATTAAAGTGTATGTTTAGATGTACCTATGTTTCACATTTCACTTCATTTAGAGTTCATTTGACTTAGCGATTAGTGAGCCCAAGTTGACAAAACTAAATTACCAATATTGACCTTTCATTCATAATAAATCCAAAAAATTTATAAAAATATATTTTAGCTTCATATTGCTAAGATAAGAATTGTTAATAGAGGAAAATTAAAAGCTCCATGAAATTCATTCAAAATAAAAAATAATTTAAAAATAAAAATTAATTAATTAATTAATTAAATTTATTAAGAAATAATAAAAACTATAAAATAATTTCAAACACATGTAATCATTCCTAGGAGTCATCAGGGGCATTTGAAGCAGATTTCAATAGGTTTGGACTTCATTTGAAAAAGTAATAAAAAATCCCCTTCATTAAAAATTTTTTTAATTCATTAAAAGAGGCATAACTAGTAAAAATCATTATTACTTATAGTGAACTCCTAATAACACAAACTCAAATGCATTGGACTCATCATGGGGTCTTGTATTTAGGAATAAAGCTTCCTAAATTTAATGTAAATAAAAAAGTCAACATTTGGTGAAATTAATTAATTACATAATTAAGCAAATATGAAAATTCAATTAATCACCAAAAATTCAAGAAATGACCAACTCAATGGATTAAATCAAATGAAAAATAATAATGAATAATCAACACTCCATCTATAAATTTTAATAGATAAAAAGCTCGTGTTGCGGGGCTACGTGTCTTATGGAGGCTTTAGTCCTCAAGCTAGTTATGATAACACCATTACAAAATGTTGATATTAAATTAAAAATCTTATTAATTAGTAATTGATGAATTAAATTAATTAAAACTAGTAATAAGCAATCAAAGATAAATCAATAAATAATTGGTGGGTAAATCTTACGAGGCTATTAACTTAGCCCTAAAGTGAGTGAAATAAATCTCATAGCCCTAGTTTAATTAAGATAATTGTTGTTCAACCTAGTAAAGTTAATAATAAAATACTTAGATATTAAGTCTTTCATACCTATGTGCTTGACTCCTTTTGGAAAGGTAAAAGTGTATCGGATTAAAAAGCTTAAGAGCTAAAATACATATTCAATATGTAAGGACTCTATGCAACCTATCTACCCAATTTTTGGAGGATTGGTAGTATTACTAATATGAGCCTAGGACTTATTAATCAATAATATCTTACACTTGGATGTCATTGAGCTTTATGTTCTTTAAAACATAAAACTAAATAGCATGAATAATCCAAAATACCTTTAAATGAAATTCTAAAATTTATAAAATACTACAATATGAATTCAAGACAACCTTTTAATGACCTTCAAAAAACAAACACAATTGTAGATGACTTCAAACCAATAAAGCCTAGGATCTATCATGCCAGACAGCCTTATATACACACTTTAGATACATTGCTAGGACAATGGCCTTTAGCCTAATACTGGTGCTGGTTTGGTGTGGTTTGTTTGGAGTGCATTGCTTAGAGAGTATGTGTGTTAGGTGTGTTTACTTTTTTTGCACTAGATGTCATGTTTATATTTCTACTCGAGCACATTTAGGGTATGCTCTTAATCAATTTTGTAATTACTTATATACACTTACTCAACTTCATACATGTGCTTATATATATATATATATATATATATATATATATATATTCCCGTAGAGTAGAATGTTGTAAATGTAAATATAAAGCCAATAATGTTAAACTAAATATTTAAGATACTTATATAGCTAGATTAAGTTGTAGAGTGTCAGGAGTTATAGAATATTTCCAATTTGTTACTTATATATACACTTATAGATTCTGTATAGAAATTATTCTTCTTCACTTAAAGATAATTGCCTTTAAGAATTCTACAAAAGATCTTGAAGCCAAAAGATTAAAGACAAAAATAAATAATCATATTTAAATCTATATTATATAAGAATAAAAATCTCAGCATGTTGTTAGTGGAGCTTGAAAATGTTTACCTTATAACAAACCCTAGGTTGTACTCTGATAAATTATAGATGAATAAAAGTTCTTTATCTACGCATTATTTACCATGCATAATTTAATTATGTGATCATGTACATATTGTAAATTTTTTATTAAAGTTTTCTAAATTATAATTCCTTGAATCCTAAGATAGAGTCATCTAATCCTGCATTCATGAGGTGATTGATTGTGCTTAGGATTGTTAGCTAGCATGTCACTCTAGCTAGTGAAAGTCCATATTATATACACCCTTCAACCTTTGCACATTCCATTATGTTTTATCCTTCCAAAAATATGAAATTTGAAGTCTAAATATAAACTCAAAATTGGAATTAAGGTTTATAATCTAAAGCCTATATATTAAAATCATGATAGTGCAAGAGATTCCTTAAATCTATATGAATTTGAAAACTTCAGTCTTTACTTTAATCATGAGTATTCGCTTTGGAGATGTAATTAATTATAGCAACTAGTCTCTATAGGGAGTCGAGAATCCAGAATTAAAATAAACTCTACCTTAGTTCCTCTCTAAGATAGGGGAAGAATTTATGGACCCAAACCTAGCTTGAAACATTAGTTTATTTCAAAATAAAAAAAAGATAAGCGAATATTTCTTTTATCCTTAGGATTAAATTGAATATTCCTTATTATTATGAAAATAAATATATTAATTTTGTTTCATGATCAAAATAATAAGTGAACATTCCTTTTATCCTTAAGGATGAATTGAATATTTTTCATTTTCATTTATTTTGAAAAAAATTATAATAATTTAGTTTCATAATTTAAGCAATAAGTGAATATTCCTTTTATCTTTATGTTGAATTGAGTATTCCTTATGTTGTGTTTGATTAAGAAATAAATTGAGAGTTTTGCTTTTCAAATCAATATTGAAATATTATTTTGTCTCTCTCGATGGTGTATTGTTAATATATGTATAATTGTCAAAAGAAATAGAAATTTAAAGAAAATCATGTGGTGAATGAACATAAAATTTGTCCCCAACTGTGTGTTCTATAAGGATCTTACACAAGACACTGAGCAAAGGTGTCACAGATGTAATTTGGTCGAAGAGCTCATGAAAGCAGGGAAGTTTAAGGAAATTGTTCTCGTAAACCAAGAGAAACAACCAAGCATCCATGTACAACATCACCATCAATTTTTTTTGCTAAAGGAATAGATATAATGATTAAATGAGACCTAACCCAGTTACACACATCATACCTATGAGGGTTAGGTCTTGACAACACCTCTAAAAAAATTCAACAACTAGACATTGAATATGGTCTGAGTCTTTAAGAGACTAAGGCCTTAAGGGAAGTAACTATAATTGAAGATGAATCAAGAAGATCTTTAAAAAAAAAATCTCTTTCAGTAGAGAACATTGAGACAAGTTAACCTAAACTCTTTTTAAGAATATTAAAGTGTTCAAATGGATAGATGTGGAAATGTCAGGCATTATCAAAGAGATCACATGCCATCAGCTAAACATTCAAAATGACTCTTTCCCTAATAAGTAGAAAATAAAAAAATGGCGCTTTGCTTGATAAACCTATTTAAAAGAAGTAGAGAAACTACTCATTGCTAATTTCATCGGGGAAGTCCAATTTCTTCATTGGATCTCCAATATGGTCAGGGTTCAAAATTAAATGGGCAAAAGGAGAGTGTTTGTTAATTTCTCTAATCTAATCTCAACAAGTTCTAGGGATAGTTACCTGCTTTCAAGGATCGATGCTTTAGTAAAATCCATGAGGGGATATCCTACTGCCAGCTTCTCATGATATAACCAGATCAAATACATCCTAAAAACTATGAAAAGACCACTTTCATTAAAGTAGAAAGTCTATAGTTCGACAAAGTTATGCCTTTTCGAATAAAAATTTTTGGGTTAACCTATGAAATAATAATGGATAATGCCTTCAAAGAATAAAGGGGAAGAAACATTGAAGTCTATGTAGGTGAGCTTCGTGTCAAAAGTAAATCTCCAAACTAGTATCTCAATGATCTTTAAGCTACCTTCCTCACTCTCAAGAAGTACAACACAAGGTTAAATCCTCCCAATCCCACCTTCGAAGTAGGCGCAAAAGAATTTCTATTGTTCCTCCTACTGCTCGATGGAATTAAGGTCAACCCAAATAAAGTACAAACTACACTTCATATAAAAATACCCAAAAATTCTATGAAGGAATAAAGACTCACTAGCCTAGTCATTGAACTAAATAATTTCATCTCTCATTTTGAATTCACCAAATTTTAGACTCCTAACATCGAAATTATGGAGTTTGTCCCTCATTGTGAACTCATCAAATTTAGGCTCTTGACTTTGAAATTATCTTGTTCTCTACTCATTTAAAACTTATTAAATTTTACTATGTTAATTTAAAAATCACCAAGTTCATCCTCAATCTGATCTCATAATCCCTTAGTCCACGTAGCTTCATAATAACTAGCTATGATCACCCATGCAGCGTGAGATTAATCAATCCCCCTCTAGGTCCAAGATAAAATAAAAGATTTTTTAACTTGCTCTAATGACTTGAAGCCCCTACGAACTCAATACCAAAATGAGAGCCAAAACCCCTTAAATAAAAGAAAGTCATCATTTTAGGGATATCCTCTCTTTATTTCTCTAGTGAGAGATTAAGGAAGATTACATTTTAAATCCTAAAAACATATTCATCACAACAAAACATAAATTGCTTATCCATTTATAGATCCCTCACCTAATACTTAGGTAACTCGACTATAGTGAGAACTGAATTTCTTAAATACATTTGAACATGCTTGTTTCTTTTGCAGCAATAAAATTTAACCTCAAAAATAAGGGATTGCGAGACTAATTTACAAAAAGAGTCTTTCAATAGACTCATCCAAAATTTATGAGGATAAAATATGACCACATGAGTAATACAAAATTGTCTAATCCTTTGTTGACATCATATTGTATGAGGTCATCAGGATCCATCCACACTCCTATATGTTGAACTAATGGTTGACAATCATCCAACTGTTAATTGTCTAGAATTCAATCTATACATTAAACATCATCATGCACTTGTCTGTATTCATCCAGTCTTCAATCAAACTTCAATCATACTTCAATCAACTTGAATTATCAAGTTGATATCAATTTAAGATCACTTGAAGTTGTAGCCTTGCACTTTGGCCAAGTGACTTTGTACATTACCCTTTTCAGTGCACTGGCACCTAGTGATCACCACTTGACTTCCTTTATCCAATAATCAACAATCACCTCATTGATTTTCATTGATGTGGATAAACCAAATTCAATCAATCAAATTAAAAACAACATTCAAATCTAAAATTCTAGACCAAAACTCAAGGCTAATGGCCCATGCTCAATTTCTTGGGTGATTTTACAATCACTTGAAAAGCCATTCAAATGACCCTCAAGTTGTGATCTATCAATTAAATATTGATTAGGTGCAACCCTTAGGTAAACCTTCCAAATTTGAGGCCAAAATAAGTCCTCTAACCCTAGGAAGTTGGTTGAAATCCAAAGGTTACAAAACCTTCAAATATTTATAACCTATGCCATTGGACCTTCCGCCACATCGAATTTGACATTGGGACCTTTTATGAAACCTTTGGCCATGTCCATAACCCTTGCCATGACATGTTCAACAAAAAAGGAACTTTGGTGGACCCTAGTTGACCTAGAGTAGATAAAGGGCCCATTTGACAAAAAAACCCCTTAAGGAGAAAATAGATATTTTCTCTAAACATCAACATGGCCCAATCATTTCAAGTGATGGAACCTTCCCAAATGCATCCTAACCATGTTAGGAGGGCATTGAACCCTCACCCAAGCTTTTGTTTGAACTAGTTGACTAAGTCAACCATGGTTAACTAAAGTGCCCTTTAAGTATTTTAACATGTATTTCAAACCAAATGGTCTTCCCATCACCTGAGACCACCTCCATTGGTCTCATCTCATCAATCAAATTTCAATTGACCAAAACCCTTCACCCTAGGTCAACCTGATTGACCAAGTCAACCAAGTTTGACCAAACACACATGAACCTCAACCTAGCTCAAATCCTTGAACTAAGGCTTTGCCAAGCCAACCCAAGCCCTTAAGGTGACCCATTAGGTCCCTAAGAGGGTCCCTTTGAAGGCCCAATCTTTGAGCCCACATAGGCTAGCCATATGGCTTGACCAAAGTATCTAAAGAGAGCTCTTCATGAGCCAAATCATATCCTAAGCCAAATTTAATCATGCTAACACTTGCATTGGTTCCCCCTTGATCCCACACACCTTCTCTAACTAGCCCAGCCCTTAGATTAACTTAGGCTAAGAACTAGGCTAGCCCAAAGTGCCCAAAACCACTATGGGCCATGCCAATTCCTAACCCAAGCTTCCCCAAGACCTAAAGCCACTTTTATTGGGTAGCCTTAGGTCCAATGCACCTTCCCTAGTCAGCCTAATGCATTGGTTAACTTAGGTTAAGACCTAGGCTAGCCCAAAGTGGCCAACCACTTTGACTTGAGCCAACAACCAATATAGACCAAAATGGATCTACTAGCTTACCACATTGGATAATCCTTGACCCAACACACCTCCCCTGGTCAGCCCAGCCCCTAGCTTGACTAGGTTTGCACCAAAACTAACCCAAACTATCAATGTTTGGGTCAACTTGAGGCAAATTCAAGACTTAGGTCTCCCCATGCCCATTTGAGCTCACCCTTGAGCTCACTAAACCTCCAGTGACCATTGCACCTCATCCTGATCCAATCAAAGGTCAACGATGTCTAGAATAAATCAATCAGCCATCAGTAAGCTCCTGTGATCCCCCTTCTTGAGCTCTAGCTAATGTTTCCCCGAGGGCCTAAATTTTATCAGTGGCCTCCACTTTAAAGCTTAGAGAGCTTCCCTGGACTATCCCCTTCCAGTTAGCAAGCATCCACCAATCTGGCTAATTGATCCTAGCCATCTGTCACCCTGGCTAAGGTTTGAAAAGGGCACTCTAGTCTATAACCCTGAATTTGCCTCTAAAATTTAAAAATACTCCCCAGAGCTTTTTGAGCATTTCCATTGCTTCCCCCCTTTCTCCAGCCCTCTTCAGCCATAAGCTCATGTGAACTTCAGAGATCTCTCTCCACCCTTTCTTAGAAGTCCTACCTTTGGTGCTCCTCTGATTGTGACTTTTGAAGGAGAAGTGCTCGTCATCATCCCCTTAAGATGCCCGATATAAGGCACAGACATTTGGAGTATTTCCTGAGGTATAAATTTCAACATAAGTTTCCTAGCTAGGTAGTACAATTAAGTATGAAGTAAACCTTCAAACCAACAAATTTTAAACCATTAGACTGAAGGTTGACATCCCACTGATTCACCATAAAAATTTTGGTGAAGTTTCAGTGGCAAGATCTCTAGGATCATGCAGAATACATTCACGACTACAAGGACGTATGAGAGGTTGAAGATGTAATTAGCTTCATTGATCACAACCAATGCCGCCAATTAAATCCTATGGTCTCAGGCTGATTTAAATCCTAGCCACTTGATTAATAACCAAATGGCTATGGTTAATTCCATATTATCTAGTCAGCCATAAATGATTTCCCAACCAATCATATGGTGTCGCGTGGAAAGTGCACTACTATTTGGGAACTTCCTCAGTTTAAAATTCCAAAAAATGTAGGGAACTTAAAAAATTAATATCTCCTCACAAACCTAACTAAATTAGGAGTAGTCTTAGGCTCTTTGGAATGGTCTTGAGGTGTTCTACAAAAGCGCTATGGTTTTAAGCCATAATCATGCAAGAAATTTAGTTAATCTAGTATTATCCCTAGGGGTATTTTTATAATATTAGCTTCAAATTAATTTACCATGGTTGAGACTTTGGAAGATTAATTTTGGGCATGTGCCTGACATGTCAAAAATTTCTCCCCTTTTCTGATGCATTTAAGGGCATAATTTAACTAATTTATGCTTAAGGGTCATTAATTAACCCTTAAGTTCAAACTAGTTTTTTTTTTGGTTAAAACCCATCGACGGGCCTACACAATAAAAACAAAAGTGTACAAGGTCCTTAAGGAGGAATCCAGCTCCTTATTGCTCAGAAGAGCTACAAAAAAAGTCCAAAACAAACCTACGAGCCAGGTTTCCCCACTAAGCACGAGTAGAAGAAAGCCTAATAACATTCTATAAAGGGCAAAAGGCAAAACCCAAAAAAAAAAGAAAAAGTATTGTCATTATGCTTGGTGTTGCCACCCAAAAAAGGAGTATAATCATTATGCTCGGTGTTGTCTCCCAAAAAAGAGCCCTGCAGAGAAAGATGAGAATTCTCCACACATCTGTGCAGCGCAATCCAGTAGCTCAAAAAACTAATAAGCACACCATAAGATAAATCAAATCTAACATGCAAGAGCAAACTATAGTTCAATTGAATCCAAAAAGTCGTGGAACAGATATTAGGTAAGAAATAAATAATAGAAGTAAACAGGTTAGTAACCCAAAATTGAACATCAAAAAGAAAATTCTGATCCCACAACATACAACAATGAGTGACCAAGGAAATGATACCCCAAACTTCATAGCTAGCGGCAGTACTTCCCATTCTAGAACACAATGCCAAATAAATAATATAACAGAAGATAAACCAACTACAATTGCCAGGGATGCCACAGCTAACAATAGAACAATCAGGATAATTGCTAATATAAGAAGAGTAAAGATACCAACTTTAGTAAGCACGATAAGCATGGACAAGAACATGAAAAATAACACAAATGATAACCATCAGATGATTTCAAAAGCAAAATAAAAAGACCCAAAGAGTCAAGACCAGTTGAAGTGCCCCAGTAGAGCATGGCTAACATCACCATAAGAAGTTGCACTCCCCTCACTAGAGCACAAAACGAAATGAAAAATATAATAGTAAATACAACTACTACAGTAATGAGGAATGGCAGAGCCAACACCAGGAAAATTAGTACAATTGATAACCACCATCACATTCTAATTGCATAAGGAACCAGCATCAGAAAGCAAGACCAAATACCAAAACTCAGAGAGAAGAAACAACAGAGATCATAAGAGAAATTAAATAGCCAAGTAAAACCCTCATAATAAAAAATACCATACCGAAAAGGATTGCCATACAAGATCAGGTGTGTAGTATCTGTGTTGCTACTAAACACAACACTCAATTGCCACTCCAATCTACTCCTAAACCCACCCAGGATCGCAAAGATCCTACACATAAAAGTGTCACTGGAATAGAAGTAAACACATTTGAGTGAAGAGAGAAATAGCACACAGCCACACACTTTCACCCGAATAACCCAACAAAAGATCCTGATAAATTGTAAGAAAACCTTAAAGTCCATCAGAATAAAATTGACCTGAACTAAACTAGAGTAGACAACGCATGTATATATCACAGACGAACTCACCCAATAAATACGAATGAGACCAAAACTGAAAGAAAACTAACTCGAAATAACACAGGGACTAGACGAGCAGCATAAAGAGTACTGAACAACATAACTAGTTTTCCAATCATAGATCAAAATAGGCCAATCCCAACAGTTAGCATCAAAATAGAAATCAAGAATGCTGATGTGTAGATTACCAAAATAATGATGAAAAAAAAATAAACCTTCTACAATAATTATGAATCCTATGAAGATAAGTAGTAGGAAACTGGCAGATCCTAAAATCCACAATCTAATGATGCCTTTAACAAAGGAATGGACCAAAGAATAAGTAGCACTTGTCATTAAGTCTAAGATTGAAAGCCAAAAGAATTTGCTCCTCAAAATCTGGCCCACTGTTAGAATGCAAGGGAAAAATGAGATAGACAACATCAAAAGGATAAACTTCCTAGAAACAACCATCTAAACTAAGCACAATATTAGAAAAAAAAAGGCCAAAAAGAGACCCAACAAAATAAAACTTTAATTTCTAACATAAGGTAAACCAAGTTTATTTAATCTAATGATGCCTTTAACAAAGGAAGGGAGCTGATTATAAGAAAATTCTGTAAATAATTGGAGGTTAGAACCATGATTATCTAACCAATGGGCACAAGCATTGCCTTCTCTATAAATATGAGTAAACTTCACATTAAAGAAAATCAAAAGATGTTTAATTTCCCTAATAAGATAGGGAAAAATCAGGACTATAAATTTTATCATCATTATCTTTAAGGTAAAATAACATGTGTAAAATATCAACTTCAATCCAAATATGAATCAGACCAAGGGAAAGACACATTTTCCATCCAAACAAGATAGTAGAAAGTTCAGAGTAAATAACAGAGCTGGCAAGAAGAAGACTAGCAAAAGCAACAACAAAATTACCATTAGAATATCTAATGATACCACCACAGCCATACTTCTCCCCTTTAACCAACCCATCACTATTAAGCTTGAACATGTTTTGAGGAGGTTTAATCCAATAAATCAATATAAACCCCTCATTGATAACCTTATCATAAAGAATAATACCAAACTCCTTAGATATATGAAAATAGCCTTTAAAATTCTTAGAGCTCAGAAGATTCTCAGTAAACAACCTACAAACCATATCTTTAACATTTCTAATAATATGATCCTGATCCATAGAGATATTGTTAAAAAGAGAGTTATTCCTATCGATCCAGAGATACATTAGTGAATCACAAATTAAGGATATCCTTAATAGAAATATTACCATTAAAATAATTCACTTTAAAAATATCCTTAAAATGAATTCAAACTTTAGTAGCATTAGGTCCATAAATAAAAAACATGATGCATATTCTCAATATGATAACAACATTGGCACATGGAAGCTAACATGAAACCACATTTAATTAAAATCCCATCCATAAGAATAAAATTATGCAAGACTCGCCAAATAAAAGTAGCAATAGAAGTGGGAATGCTTTTGTGCCATAACCTAATAAAAACTTTAGAAGAAGCATATTTAATTCTAAAATTATTCCAAACCTTCTTAATACTAAAGATACCACTGCTAGCCATGTTGCATAACAAAAGATCATCAGCATCATTTTTAAAGGAATTTGTAATATCTGATTAATAATAGACATAGAAATAACTTGCAAAAGTTTTTTAATATCCCAACAATTATTGGTAATAAAATAGTTAACCTTGATAGCAGAGGTACAGATCGATTGGAGCGTATTATCAATAGAAGATTGATTCAACCACCTGTCCTGCCAAAAAAAATAGATTAGCACAACCAATACCCCAATGAATATAAGGTTTCACTTCCCATTTGATATTGCAAAGTCTTTTCCAGACCCTAGAATCATCCATTTTATAAGTACAAATGGTTGGATGATTGCCAACACAATACTTATGCATCATAAACTTAGCCCAAAGACTAGTTTTAGCACCAAAGTTTATAGGAAAAAGCATGAGCTAAATCAGCCATGCTCTTGTAACCCAAACCACCTTCCTCCAAAGTATCACAACACTTATTCCAAGACAACCAGAGGATTTTAGAATTACCACTCTTGCCTTTCCAGAAAAACTTATTGATAATTTCTCCAATCTATCACAAACTGCAAAAGTAGGCTGAATAGTTTAGAAAATATAAACAAGAAGGGAGGAAAGAACACTTTTAATCAACACCAATCTACCACCAAAGCTAAGGAAATTAAATTCCCAAGAGTTCAATTTATTATGCACAGCAATAATCAAATCATCAAAAAGAAAGATCTTTTACGACCTTTAAAAAGAGGAACACCTAGATAATTAAGCGGAAGGGAACCTTGCACAAAACCAGTAATACTTTTAATAGCAATGATGTGATCACTAGACAAATTCTTAGGAGTGATAAAATAAAAATTATTTCTATTAAGGTTTAAACCACTAAAAAGCTCAAAATTATGCAAGAAAGTAATAAGCATATTAACCATATTGATAGAACCATTGGAAAAAATAATAACATCATCAACAAAGCATAAATGGGAGATAGAAAACCCTCCAAAAGTACTAAAATATAGGTACAGGTGAAAATCATAGAGTTAGGTAAGACCTCTCGAGAGATACTCAACCACAATAATGAAGAGAGCATGGAAAAGAGGATCACCTTGCCTAATACCATGCAAGGAATTAAAAAAATTGTTGCTTTTACCTTTAACTATAATAGAACAATAAGATCCCTCAATACTGTTCTGGTTCAAACAAATGAATTAGAATTAAAACCAAAAAGGGACAAAATGTGATACAAAAACTTCCAGTTAATGTTATCATAGGCTTTGGCAATATCTAAATTTAAAATCATGTTACCACCCCACACTTTGAGGTCATGGTCATGAATAATTTCTTAAGCCAAAAGGATGTAATTAGTAATAGCTCTACCTTTAACAAACCCCATTTGAAAAGGAGATATAATTTTAGAATGCGAAGGAGATAAATGCTAAAAAATAATTTTAGAGATTAACTTGCTAAAAAAAGAGTACAGACTAACAAGACGAAAATCATCCCACTTCTAAGCAGCAACTTTCTTGGGAATAAGCACAATAGAAGTACTAGAAAAAAACTTTGGCATAGAAATGGCATTAAAGAAATCTAAAACAACAACATATAAATCATCACAAATAATATTCCAAGATTTTTGAAAAAAAATTGTATAAAAGCCATTAGGGCCAGCCACAGAATCAACATTCACATCAAAAACAACTTTCTTGACTTCCTCAATCAAAGGCAAAAGAGTCAGAATATTGTTATCCTATTCATTAATGATGCTACTTAGGTTAATTAATAGAAAGAGGTTCAAAATTTTTATTAAATAACTTAGAGAAATGTTCAATAGCAGACTTAGCAATCTCATCATCCTCCTCAATAATGATCCCATCATGAAGCTCGATTTGAAGAATAATGTTTTTTGCTCTATTCTTTTTGACCAACGAATGAAAATATTTAGTATTATTATCCCCTTCAATAAGATGTTTTGATGAAGATTTTTTCTTCCAATAAATCTCCTCTTGCTCTAGAAGGTTAAACAGAGAAATTTTATCCTCATTCAAATTAGCTAAATTAACATCTGAAGGATCATTTTGACAAATAAGCTCATAAGAAGTTACTTTTTCTTTAGAAGAAATAATATTAGTGAAAAGGTTTTGAAAACTTTTCTATTCCACCAGCTAAGATTATACATATGCCTTTTAAGTTTCAACCACAGTCTATTCATCCCAACACTATCATTGTCACAACGTATAGGGCAATCCCAATTCTCCTTGACCAAATTAGTGAATGCGTTATCAATCAACCACATGTTTTGAAATATAAAAGTAGGAGAGGAGACAGACTGTCTAGCTTTGATACCAATCAAGAGAGGAGAATGATTAGAAAAGGTTTTACTCAAATGCTCAACAAAAGTGTTATTACTAGAATTCATCGAAGAATCATTAAAAAGCACACGATCTAAACGTTGCCAAATATTACCATGATTCCAAGTAAAAGGATTACGAGTGAAGCCAATATCAATAAGATTACACCCCATCATCATACTATTAAAGTCCTCCATCGCATGATAAACATGGTTAGAACCACCCATTATTTCAGAGGGGTTACATATAGTGTTAAAATCAGCACCAACTAACAAAGGAGAATTAATAATACCATTAAACACAAAAAGTTGATTCCAAAGTTCCTTTCAAACAATACGAGAAGAAGAAGCATAAATCGGGGAGGCATAAAAAATTAAACAGCATATACTCAATTTTATAATGTAACACTTGAGTCAAATCACCAACAACATCAATGCTAACAGGATCATTTCAAAAACTCCAAATTTTGTTAGGAATATTCACCACACTATGATTAAAACCAAGACTCCTAATAGTTTAATCCAGCTTGGACAGAACAATAATAGTTTTTAATAAGAGAAGAAAATAAATATTAAGAATGCAACATAAGTTACAAACCCTAATCCTAAAAGAAGGGCAACCTATGCCCCTAACATTCCAAATAGTAGACCTAATCATTAAAATGCAACTTGTTAAATGTTTGAGAACACATGCTTCTAGGGGATTTCACATTCTGATTTTTCATTTTTTTATTTTTCTTGTTTATGATTGAATTGGAAACATGGTTATCAAGAACAAGACCTTTTTAAGCACTGTCATCAACAAGAACATCTTCATTACTAGGAGAAGAAACCTTGCCACTAATACTTTTACCCTTACTCTGCACATCCTTTGAAACCTCGGAAGCATTCGATCCATTAACCATACCATTTCCATTATGTTGAAGATCATCAACATTCTTCGGGTTATTAGCGGCCTCCTCTAATTCCTCCTGCACATATTCCCCTTCTTCCATATTTCCATCAGAATAATTATCATGATCATTCGCACAGGGTTGAGCTGCACATATATCAATACATTTATCATTATTTTCAATAAAATCCAATAAAATTTTGTTAGTAGCACATTGTAAAGAAGTTATAATAGATATTGAATTATGTTTTGAAGAAATAGCAACCATTTGCTAGTCAACATTTTCTAAATTTTCCAAACAAATATTAATAGGAATATGAGATCCGAACACAATTGGAGGAGTCTCCTAAAACATTCCTTACAAGAAGAGGGGTTATACTCCTCATTATTATTTCCCTCTTCACTAAAACCTTGCAGCATCTGACAAATAGGCTAATTATCACTATTGACCATATCACATCTATGATTACCACTGTTTTCTTGTGCAGACATAATTTCTTCCACATGGACTTGGCTAATATTCTCATGAGAGACATGATCAACTAGAATATTTTTTCCTTTTGACTCTTTAGTTGTTTCCTTAAGATTATGTAATTGAGGATGCAAAATAAAACATTCTGAATTGCTATGACCATGCATTTTCAATGGCTAAAAAAAATAGGTAAGTTCTCGAATTCAACTTTTTGTTGATACCCATTAATCGCCGAGCCAATCCAGATTTCCTTCATTTATTTCTTAAAAATGACCATTTCCACCAAAATGCGTGCCACAGATAGGCGAGAAATAACCATGGTAGCTTCATCCGTCTGAAATGGTCTACCCAAAATGGAACCTAAAGAAAATAAGATCTGAGTATTAAAAAGATGAAGACTTAAGTTCGGAAAGGATATCCAAACAGGAGTTATAGGTGATTCCTTTATAACATAAAAATCTAGAGTCCACTTAAGCAAACACATTTGACAACCAGGAATATAGTATGTTCATCTAGAGAAAATGCGACTATAATCCAAATCATTAGAAAGTTGTATCACAATGTGCCATTGATCCAACAATCCAATAGAAAAAGTTCTAGATAGTTTAAGTGAGAGAAAATTTTTTTTAATAATGTCAAGATTCAGCCTTCTTAGAACAAACTCACTAACAAAACTAAAAGCAAAAGGGATAGATAGTTGTGAAACAACTTTATCATCAAACATCAAAGCAGGTAAACCCTTGAAAGAAGATTGAACTAAATCCAACTTCGAGTTAAAAGATGAAAAACCACTCAAAAGAAAATCTTTGAATGACCAAGATTTACCATCGGGATTCAGTGAAGCCCACAGGTTCGATGACGACAACGTCGTCATCGCCCAACCCCATAAGAAATCAAAAAGGAAACACCAAAACAAAGTCATGAAATTTGAAAGAAGCCAGAAAATGAGTAAGAGCAGATAGAAAAATTCTGGTTAGGATCCACAAATTTGCAGCAAGAAGCGTCGAGCAGGAAAACCTAGATGTGCCTGTATATCGCCAGAGCCAACACGTAACAATCAATTCAAAGCCAAAAAAAAGTGAACATTAACTTAAAAAAATAGGCTTGAGCTTTTTTTTTGGTTAAAACCCCCTGACTAGCGTACGTGTTAATATCCAATAAGAAATAGGAGGTCCTTGAAGGGACCTGGAACTTGCTACTGCTCCAAATAGCTACAAGAAAAGTCAAAAAAGAATCTAAATGCCAGATATCCCTACTAAGCACGATTATAAAGCAACCTAATAATAATCTAAAAACCCAAAAAGAAATGTAAAATTTGAGCACATTCAGCACCGCCTTTCCAACCATAGTCGGGCCCTACACAAAATGAGAATGAGTCTCTGAAAACATGAAAAATAGGCCTGCAAGGACACTAAACAAAATACTAAAGAACAACAGGGAAAATATAATGTAGAAAGTAAAAGAGCTAAGCCAATAAATCAAACTCTAGAAAAAAGAAAACGTTCTGCAAATTAGTATTATAAAAGGTGAGAATGATATTAAAATTGTCGTTACATTTCCCATTTATATTATTAAATAGAAGCAGCAATCGAACGGACTGACTGGTAACGAATAGGAAAGCACAAGTGCAGTAGGACATCCAACCATGACAGGTAAAATTCTGATGCCACCAATAATTAAACCAAAATTGTAAATCACAAAGATTGTCATATAAAGAGAACATTCTTAAATGCATAACAGAAGATCGGGCTATAGTAACTGTAGCAATTACCCAAATTGTTACCAATCCAAAACTCAAAAACCCCCAAAAATAAGCCACAACTAAAACGATCCGAACCAATTAATAAACAAGAATTCTTAGCACCAGCAAAAGAAAACTGGAGAGTAATAGAACTAAAGTTATTTAGAGGAGCAAAGCATAAGAGTGTAGTACATGCACCATCATGACGTAACCCAAATACCACTCAAATCTAATCCATGGACTAGCCGAGCTAAAACAGCATAGGAAATCAGCAAAAGAATATACAGGGAAATAAAAGAAAGTAGAATACATTAAACCCAAGGATCCACCACAACAGAACTCCACACCTCAGCTACCCCATATGAAAAATAGCTCAAAAATCTGGACATAAGGGCAATCGGCCCACCCTAAAATGCCAGCACAAACAATAAACCCCACAGGAAAAAGGTTAGAAAGAACCAAAGCCAAACACCCCATAAAACTCCACCAAAGAAAAAGAGAGCAGCAATAAGGGGTTAACTCGACAAAATGATAATTCCAATCATTACTAAGACTCAACCAAACACAATAGATAAACACCACCAGCAAATAGGAAAAAAGATAATAAAAGAAAAATAAAATAACAACCTAGTAGGAAGAGTGAAGCAAAACCACAAGCTCCACTCTAAAGGCAAATGGGAGATAGACTCCAGCATAAGGAAAACCACCAGAGTCCCAAAAGATTAGAGCAACAATCAAGGAGCCCCAAAAACCAAAGAACTCAAAGAAAATCCTAAAAACCATAAAAAAATACAGTAATAATAGCCAAAAAATAATAAAAATAAAACATAACCAATAGCAATGAGACTCAAACACAAGAGCACTAGTTAAAATGAATATAGGGAAGGCCCGGATGATCTAATCTAGCCAAGCCTTTGTTCTTTTTGGGATGAGAATGCTCATCATATTCAATGAAAACATACAAGTTACAACCCATTTTATCCAAGGAATCAACAACAACATTACCCTACCGCAATATATGGGAAAGAGAATAAATAATGAAGGAAAGAAAATGCTTAATATCTCTTAACATACAAAAATTACCAGGATTGGAAGCAGTATTACCTTCAAGGTAATGGATCAAGAGCATAACATCAACTTCAATCCAGATATTAGTGATGCCAAGGGAGATGCATAATTTGATGCCAAAAAGGAGACTCTCGATTTCAGCTTAAATAACATTATTAGCAGCAGAGGGACCGACAAAGTCCACAATTCCAAAACCAATAGAGTCCAGAACACTACCACCATAACCAGCACTGAAATTATTCCAGGAGCCATTAGTATTAAGTTTAAAATAGCCCTCCAAAGACTTCTTCCAATAAATAATCATATCTTTACAACTAGTGGGATAGGAAATAAAAACCAAACCAAACTCACAAGCCACATGAGAAAAACATTTAAAGGAATTAGCCTTTAATAAATTAGCAATAAACAGGTGATGAATTTTATTCTTAACTTTAGAAATAAAACTTAAAGCATCCATTTTAAAAACTTCATGCTTAGAAACATTTCTACTACTCCATAAAAACTAGCAAATAATAATAGGGAGAATATTAATAATATGACCTTTAGAGGGGATGATCCACTCTTTAAGAAGATTAATAATAAAATTAAATTGAGTAGGTAATAGCACATTAAACATATTATCAAAATGAACCTAAACTTTCATAGCAATTGGGCCCTAAATAAACACATGATTAATATTTTCAATATGGTAGCAACATTGACATTTGGAGACAATATAAAAACCTTTTCTTAATAAAATAGAATCGAAAGGCAAATAATTCTGCAAAATCCTCCAAAGAAGAAAAGAGTAAGATGGAGCTATGCTAGCATGCCTGAAGGCTAAATAAAGAGAATTTTTAGGAAGACGTTGCCTGATAGAATTCCAGACCTGCTTAGTATCAAAATTACCATCATCAAAAAGATTAAACAAAATGCAATCCTCATTCCCCAAATGAATAAAAATATTAAGAATTAACATAATAAAGAAATTAGGCACAAAATTGTTAAGTAAATCAATATTCCAGCTCTCATTAATAATAAAATTCATTACTTTGCAAGAGAAGGTAGAGTGAGTATATAAAAGATTATCAATAGAAAAATTACCAAAGCAATTATCTTGCAAAAAAAAAATGTTGCCAGCTCCCATACCCCATTGAATAAACTCTTCAGCCTCCCACTTAATATTATATAATCTTTTTCAGTTAAAAAGATTGCTTCATTTAAAAACATAATTCGAAGGGTGATTCCCAACACAATACTTAGAAACCATGAACATGGCCCATAAACTTTTTTTAGCTCTAAAGGCAAACCATAGTTATTGATTATAGGTCTTGATGATATTAGTGAAAGTTTTGAAACATAATCTACCCTCATCCATAGCCCCCGAGCAATTACTCCATGAACCCCAAACCATAGCACATTTACCATCCTTGGCACCCCAAAGAAATTTATTAAATCAAGTATCTATTCTAATACAAACATTTAAAGTTGGACACAAAGTATGCAACAAAAAATAGGAATAAAAAATAGAAGATGTTTAATAAGAACAAGCATACCTCCATAAGAGAGAAAATTATGAGCCCAAGAAGAAAGTTTCTTATGGATAGTAGTGAAAATATCATCAAATAAATGAGAACGTTTCTTAACCTTATAAAGAGGAGTACCCAAATACTTCAATAGGGGAAGTCTCTTTTTTAAACCAAAATTTCTTTCAATAATGGTAATATGGGTAGGAGAAATAAACTTAGCAGGAATAAAACAACTCTTAGAAGAGTTAAAAAATTAAACCACTAGCATGCTAAAAAGAGTTTTGAAATTTGAATAGAATATATAGCATTTTAATAGAACCATTAGAGAAAATAATAAAATCATCTACAAAGTTGAAATGGGTAATAGGAAAATCACCACCCATTCCAAATTGCAGCATAGGGTGAATCCTAAAAAGATTGTTAATACCATGGGATAAGAATTCCACAATAATGATAAAGAAAGCAGGAGATAGAGGATCCCCTTGTCTTAATCCATGAGAAGATTTGAAAAAGCCATGGGACATACCATTAATAATAATAAAAAGGTAACAATAGCATATGCTATTTTTAATATGATTAATGAAATGCATATTAAAACCAAAATGCTTTAAAATGGTATAAAGACATTCCCAATTGAGATTGTCATAAGCTTTAGTAATATGAACTTTGAAAATTATATTGCCACCCACAACCTTAGCATGTTAATCATGGACTAATTCTTGTGAGACTAAACCATTATCAAATATAGATCTATCTTTCACAAAACTAGTTTGTTCCTAGGAAAAGATTCAAGGAAGAATTAAAGCAAGCCTCTACATAATAATTTTAGAAATAAGTTTATTAAAAAAGGTACATAAACTAATAGGACAAACGTCATTCCAAAAATTAATGGTATTAAATTTGGGAGTTAAAGATATAGAAGTAGAAGTAAAGAATTTAGGAATAGGATTTCCCATAAAAAAACCACCAAAGAACTAACAAGGTCCTCTTTATTGATTTCCCAAGTATTTTGAAAAAAAAACTTATTGGTAAAACCATCAGGGCCAGCAACAGAATCAGAATTCTTATCTTTCAAAGTCTACCAAATTTCCTTTTTGGAAAGAATGTTAGTCAACATCAAATTATCCTCCCCTTAAATAAGAGAAGGAATAAATGAAAAGTTAGTATTAAAATTCAGGCAACATTTGGTGTTAAATTCTTTTTCAAAATACTTAGCACCTGAGGCAGAAATTAAATCAGGATTCTCAATAACATTACCGTCAGGGGAAGTGATCTTATGAATTTTCCTACTAACTTTATTATGATTAGCAATGTTATGATAGTAGGTAGTATTGCGATTGCCCTCCATAAGAAATTTAGAACTTGTTCATTTTCCCGAAGTTTGAACAAAGTAGTCTTAGATTCATTAAGAATGGACAAATTATCATAAGATGAATTCTGCATGTAAACCATATCAACATTTTTAAAATCTTTTTCAGCAAAAAAAATACTTGAAAATATATTCTTGAAAATGCATTTATTCCACCAAGAAAGCTTTTGCTTAAGTCTTTTAAGTTTAAACCAAAGCCTAGTCATACCATAAACATTATTAGAAGGAAAAAGTGGGGCATCCCAGTTTCTTTGCACAGTATGTAAAAAAATTTCATCAAGAAGCCACATATTTTGGAATCTAAAGGGTTGAAAAGTATTATTACTAATCCAATTAATGCTTAACAATAAAGGAGACTGATCAGATAAAGTTCTGGTTAAATACTCAATATGAGTATTTTGAAAAAAAGAAATCCAATTATTAAAAAGAATGTGATCTAATCTTTGCCACATAGTACCCTTATTCTAAGTAAAACCATTACTAGAAAAACCAATGTCATGAAGGTTACTACTCATAATTATATCATTGTAATCCTCCATAACATGATAATTAGGAGGCTTACCTCCAACTCTTTCAGTAGCATTAGTTATACAATTAAAATCCCCTCCAACTAACCAAGGGGTATTAATAGAAGAGGAAAAATCAGTATGTTGATCCCAAAGAATTTTCCTCCCTAAGCTAGAGCAAGAGGCATAAACAAAAGAAGCATAGTAGGAAACTTGATTAAAATTAATGTTAGTATAAATCAATTGAGGAAAATCCACAATAACATCTAAAGTAATAAAGTATTTCTAGAAAATCCAAATTTTATTAGTACAGTTGCCAAAAGAAAAATAAAAACCCAATTTAGTGCGAATAGAACCAATTTAGTAGCAGAGACTAAATGCTCAAGAAGGTGAATATCATAAATCCTACATAAATTCTTAACTCTATCCGTAAATAGAGAGCCACCCACACCCCTAATATTCCACACGAGAGCTTTAACAATTAATAGATTTGTTGGAAGCTCTAGTGACCCTTGGGGTAATGCCCAACATGTTCTTTTTATTCATACCCTTCTTTTTGGAATAAGAAGTATAACATTCCTCACAAATGTTAGCCTTTCCATTAGGAGATGACATAGAGTTAATAGTGGAGCCCTTAAGACCATCCTTGGGAGTGAAAGTATCATGAGACCCAATTTCCCCTTCCTATATATCAACAATCTTGTCCTCATCATTCATCTGAATGGTTTTAAAAGAATGGTTGGATCCACTTTCAAATTTATCCTAAATAACTTTATTAACAACATAATCATTAGGGTCATTTTCTAGACAAAGAGACAATTCTTCCTCATCCCTACTATTCTACTCCACTCCTTATTTATCCAACAAATCAGTAGTATGCTGATCATCCCCGAATTTCTCCCCAACAACATTCTCACTGACATCCACTAGAACATGTTCCTCCATAAAATCCACGTTATTAATACTGTATTAACCGTCTTTATCTTCCTTATCCAAAAAACCTTCAACCCTTATGGAATTATCTAAAGGGTCAGTCTTTATGTCATCCCTTGGAGCTTTTGATTCATCTTAATGAAAGTTTTGATCCTTTTCCTTATGAACATTCTTACCTCTATGTATATCTGGTTCACCATTATTTTGTTTAAACAAAATTTTAGAGGCCATATTATTCTTTCTAAGTTGAGAATCAGCAACAAAACCATCATTAATTGAATGACCATGAATTATACAATGAAAACATAAATCTGGAACATTTTCAAACTCAACTTTCTATAAAAACCCATAATTTTTAGAACCAAGCCAGATGTCTTTAGGATGCTACTTAGTGATGTCTAATTCCACAAGAATCTTAGCCACCGAAGGCCTCGAATGAGAAGCGGTGGCTTGGTCGAGGTCTACCAAAAATGGACCCCAAAGCTCAAAGAACATGAGAATTCAAGAAGTGATAACGTAAATTAGGGAAAGAATTCCAAATAGGAACAATGGGGGATTCCTCTTTGACATCAAAAAAAGGTGTCCATTTTGGTTATCTCATTTAAGAAGCTTAGTTATTGAATCCTTGTTAAAATAGGTAAATTTAAAATTTAAAATCTAAACTTATCATTCTATATGAAATGCTTCATACTATACAATATTCAATTATATTTGCTTAATTTAAATTTGATAATTATGGAGTCGAATCAAATCTAAGTTAATTGCATATCATACTATATAATACTTGTATCATACAGTTTAATCCACCAGACACCTCTATATATGAACATTGGTTTGTTTTATATGATCTGATTTTTTATTTGAACTAATCTTACTAGACATGTTATAATCATACATGACAATTTTAGATGGTATTGAACTAATCATATTATATAATCAAAGAATCCTAATGTATGACCAAAGGTGGCCATCTTTAAAAACTCTTTAATGCTTTTAGGAAAGATTCTTTGGGCGGTCAAGTCACATTTTTTTCTATGAGATTACATGTGTTTTACATGATTATGAACTTTTATGCATAAAATAAGGTTAGACAATTATTGAATGTCTTTTTTATGCTTTGAGATATGAAGATTATATACGTATTTTTACTAGCAAAATTGGTAAAGAAATTTGGGACAAATATTCCATTACTTATGTATGTACTGATATATTGAAACAATCACATATGAATATTTTATTACATGATTATGAACTTTTGTGCATGCAACCATGTGAGATGGTTATTGATGTATATACAAGATTTACAAAAATCATTACCTCTTTGCAAGCTCCTTTTTTTTTTCAAGAAGCAACAAGAATCATTGCATTAACTAAAAATGAAAACCAAATACAACCTAGGAAACATTCCCAACTAGTTCCTCCTTTAACAAAGTAAGAAAAGAAGGAGGAACCTTATTAAAACTAATGTCTTCCCAAAGGAAATCACTGGCTATAGCATAGTTAGCACAAAGATCCGCTAACTTATTACTATTTCTATCTATATAATTGAAAATAACATGATTGAATCCATTCAAAAAAAAAAAAAAACTTTCCATCAACTTTCCACCCATCCTTAAAGCTTGTCTAAGAAACTGAATAATATTGGAGTTATCACTTTCGATGATAATCCCCTTGTACGACCACATACATTCCTTGACAACATCTCTTAACAAATGAATCGATGCAAGCTCGAGCTGAGAAATATCCCAATGGACACACTTTTTCCCGAAAGCCATAAAAAGTTTACCTTGACTATCTCGGAATATCCTACCAATACCAGCCTTGTATGAAGACAATAATGAAGCATCAATGTTCACCTTGATCCAATTGGGTGGAGGAGGGTGCCAACGATTTGATAGCCTAAACGACTGATTAACACCACAGTGCCCCAAGTTTATATTACCAAAAGATGAAGAAGATGAAGAACAAGATACAGCGTGGACAATAATCATCATCGAGCTCTCAATATTACCTTCATGTATAAACTTATTCCTTGCTTTCCAAGACAAATAAATAGAGTAACAGAACAACTTAGTTAAGAACATATTACCATTTGAACCTAGGCTTAACCATTTACAGCATTCATCAAAATTCTGAAACGAAGGTATTCCAAATCCCCAACTATTTATGATGCGAAAAACTTCAGTCAGCTTCACGCAAGTAGTTGTTACATGATCAATATCTTCCACTGCATTACATCCTCTTGGACAAGCAAAATTATTTTGTAATCTACTATAATACAAAAAATGAGAAGTTGGAATTGCATTGCTATACAAACGCCACCAGAATACCTCCACTCCTGGCATTAATTTCACTTTTTGATTCACTTCCTGTAACTCTTGCTATATTGGTTTTGCATGTCAGCTTCCGTAGCCAATGAGGATAAACATCTACCAGAATTTTTATGAATGAGTTCCACTCCATCTTTACCCATGTCCACCATAATTTGAACTTGACAGATAACTTTCACAAGTTCTTCCCCAAACAAATTCTGAAGTACAGCTACATTCCAGGAACCGTCCATCATAAGCTTGTCAACTGTTAGCTCGTCATCTCCTGAGATAGCCATAAATGTAGGCCATCTATTGATACTTTATCCCAAACCCAGACATCCTTGAAGACGTTTATAGAAATACCATCAGCAATATTTCATCTAACAATTGATTTAAGACTCTTGCCGCCATCAGTGATGATCTTCCAAGCTGTAGAACCTCCCTTCTTAGTTCCAAAATCCTCAAACCGAGCACCATATTTAGGTTCAAGAACTTTGTGTAGTAAAGAATTTCATTCTTGAAAAAATCTCCAAGCCAACTTAGTCCTTAAAGGACCCACTTTGCTAATACAAGAGTGTAATCCACGGCCCCCCAGTCAACTAGATTACACAGCAAATCCTAACCAACATAATGCAGCCCCATTCTTCCATCCCGTTTATTCCAAATAAAACTTCTACATAACTTCTCAAGCACCTCAAGAACACTTTTAGGAATAAGAGAACGTGTAAAATGGAATTTTGGATAAGACAACAAAATAGTTTTAACCAAAGTGAACTTCCCTACCAAGGACAAGAATTTACTTCCCCAAATATTAAGCATTCTTAGAGCTTTATCAACAATGCCCTGGAAATCAACTCCAACGAATCTTCTCAACTCCACTTTCACACCAAGGTAGCTGAACTCTTTCACTTCCTTGAACCCCATAATATGAGTTATAGCCTTCTTCCTTCTTCTCCTTACACATTTCCTAAACATAATCACAGATTTATTAACATTTATCCTTTGTCCTGTCCAGTTACAAAAATTTGATATAATACTTTTGATTTCCTTGAGTACTTTGGTATTAGCTTCAAAAAAAATAATTGTATCATCCGCTGAGAAATCCATGGACTATTAGTACAAGTACGAATACCAATGGAATTGCCTCTCTGAATAAAAACATTTGAAAGAAGTTGAGAGCAAAGAATGAAAAGAAAAGGCGATAATGGGCATCCTTGATGGAATCCACTCTTGTCGTTGATCCACATAGAAGAATTGCCATTAATTACCAAAGAGAACCTTAGATTCTCTACACATTCCATAATAAGGTTTAAGAACATCAAAGGAAACCCAAAGTACTCCAAAACCTTTCTCAAAGTAACCCAACACATACAATCGTAAGCTTGTTCCATGTTGATCTTGAAAGAGACCAATCCCTTAGAATCTTTAGAAAATATGAATTTATGAAACATTTCCTGAGCAACCAGCACGTGTTCTGACATCGATCTTCCTTTAAGAAATGCTTCTTGTTCTTCTGAGATCAAGTTTTGCAAAATAACTACTAATCTATTCAAAATCACCTTGGCCACCACCTTGTACACAGTCTTGCATAGACTGCTAGGCCTATAATTTGCGGGATTCAATGGGTTGCTCACTTTTGGAATAAGCACTATCAAAGTTTCCTTCCACTCCTTATCCATAATACCAGAATTAAAGAACTGGATGGTTGCATTCCAGAAATCTATCTTAACAATTCCCCAATAGGCTTCGAAAAATGAATAAGTTAGTCCATCTATTCCTGGGGCAATGTTCCCAATAGATTGTGAGGCAACTTTCTCAACTTCCTCCCAGAAAATAGCTCTACTAAGCCACCTTCTATAGGAATCATCCAAAGAATTTAGAGGAGCTGGCCATCCTTCCAAAGCACAACCTCTCTCCTTCCATTTCCCATTAAAGAAATAGATAAAAATATCTTCAATTTGATTTTGGTCTTCCACCAATGCTCCATTATCATCTTGAACTTTAAAGATCAAATTTGAGTTCCTCCTAGCACTGGAAAAAGATTAAAAAAACTTGAAATTAGTGCCTCCCTCTGACATCCATTTGACCTTAGCATGCTGCCTCCACGAAGTGTTCAATCTAGCTAAAGTAGAATTCAGCTCTGACACCTTCACCTTGAGCAGCCAGCTATCATCATCTGAGAGAAAACCCACATCTGATTCCTTCAGTTGTAGTTCTAAAATTTCTTTTAAAAGATAATCCTTCAAAAGAGAAAAGTTCTTCAACTTGGCCTTACTCCAAAAAAACAAAGATTTCATAGCTCTTCTACACTTTGTATTAAGAATTTCAGAATAATTCCCCTTCACCTTTTTACTCCAAACATTCCTGACCACACCAAAAGAGGTTGGAAAAGAAGCCCAAACATCTTAAAATTTAATAATCCTTTTATGCAAGGACTTAATCTCTATAATATTCAAAAAAACAGGATAATGGTCTGAAGCTATTATTACAAGATGCTTTACCAACAGATGATGAGAGGAATTTAAAGTAGCTGAATTCAAAAAACACCTATCCAATCTCTCCAGATTTCGTGCCCCACCACCCTTGCTATTACACCAAGTAAATTTGGGTCCAAAATACCCAACTTCATGAAGATCATTGTTGATTACAAAGTATTTCATATCCTTTGAACCTTGAGAAAAAATAAATCTTTTGCCACCTCACTTCTCTTCTTTAGATAGTAAATAATTAAAATCACCCTTTACAACCATAGGCACATCTTTGGAAGAGAAAGCTTTCAACTCCCTCCATATCTCCCTCCTCTTGAAGACATCCGTACTCCCATACACGGCTGAAACCCTCCAAGAGCCTCTGTTAGCCACCTTCAGTTCACCAGTCACCACTTGATGAGAAGCACTTAAAATAAAAAAGAAGCCATAAACGACTTCCACAACACCAGAATACCTCCAGACAAACCCTCAGCTGGAACATGATAATAGTCCCAATCTGCACCAATCAACTCATCAATATCCCTTCTAACCAAGGAAGACAACTTGGTTTCCAACAAACCAACAAAAAAACACCATGCTCCCTAACAAACTCCTTAAGATAAAGAGAAGCTTGCTTCTTCTTAGCTCCTCTACAATTCCAAAAAGAATCGAAGACATTATTTATTTAAAGGGGAAGAAGTCCCCGCCTTATCTTTCATTCCCCATCCAACTTTCTACTTCTAAGCGATGATTTTATAGGACCCAGTCCTCAAAGTTCTTTTGCAAGTTTCTTTTTAACACAAGAAGAATACTCCTCCTTTCTATTAGATTCCACCTTCAGACCACCTCCACCATAAGGAGAAGCTACAACTACTCCTCCTTTATCGTGCACCATAGAGGACACTCCATCTTCCTTCTCCAGGAAGATCTCCCCCTCTTCTCCGAACTCACATAACACATTAAACTTATTAATGTTAGAAGGAATATATAGGCCTTTAGAAACCATACCATTTTCCAAAACAGAACTCTGCACATGGTCTGAACCATTAAGAGAAGCTACAGCAGCTACCTTTGAGGGAGAAACCGCCTCTCCAACAGCACCATCCATGACAGCTCTCACATCCACCACGTTCGCTCAATCGAAACAACCTCAACTATAAATTCTTTGTCCATTATAAGGGTAATTGTATTGAGGCCAGCATCATGCACCATAGGTCTCCAAGCTCCAGAATTTTTGAATTTTCTCTCCCATAATTGACATGGACCCAAGGTCCATAATTATCTTCAACACCATAAGCATCTCCATTCACCTTGCAATTAGTATTTGTATTTGAACCCAACGGAGGATCTTCACCCGCAACAATGTTCATAGTTTGTTTGGAATTCGCTTGCACAACCTTCACTCTCAACTCCAGACAGTTATTCTTCTCATGTTTGACCCTACCACAGTTGAAACATCAAGAAGGAATTCTGTCATATTCTATCTTTTGAAAGAATTTACCTGAGAACCCCTCTACCCAAACACCAAGGGGAAGCTTATCCTCTAGCTTGATACGAACACAAACTCGAGCGAATTCTCATCTGCTCCATTGAAACATGTTTCCATCAATCAAATATAGGATACCAACCTTCAAAGCAATCCTGCACACATTGATCTCATCCCAATGTTGGAGTGGAAGGTTGGGCATTCTAATCCATACTTGGGTTGTCAACCCTTTCAAAGAAGAAGGAGAAAACATCGGTGACCATTTGTCCATACCAATAATATGCCCCTTAACATACCAAGGACTATTGTTAAGGACTGAATACAAAGCTTGTTCATCACTAAAAGCACATAAAGACCATCCATTACCAAAAATCGTAAGATGAAATTTACCAAATTGTGCCCATTGCCTTCTAAGTTCCATACTGACTACATGAAGAGGGACGTTTTCCCTGAATACTTTGATTACTAAAGCATTTTGAAGTTTGTTCACATTCTGCACTTCATTATGTAAAATGCAACTTAACCGTTGAGCCATCTTCAGAAAGATATTGCCCCTAGTCCAAATCAGTTACCCGGATATTATCTTTTTTCTTCCACGCATTATTCAAACCATTACCACTAGATTCTTTAGGCTTCACTGTTGATTCATCATTGAGAAGGCATGTATTCTGTTCTCCTGATTCACAGAGATGAATAGAAATTAAATCACCAGCCACATTATTCGAGCATAAACTCCTAGAGACTTGATTCACCTTCGCAGAAAAACCATCATTGCTACCATTACCCTCCGTGCCAACAGAAACCACCTTATCACCAATAACTTTCTCCAATGAGTCATCACTTTTCAATTGAACATCATTACTGGCCTAAGCCGGCAGGAAAGAAATGCCTATTTCAATAACGCATAACTTTGAACCAGGGGACGACGACGAATCAGCATTTACAAAAAATCCATAAACCTGGGAATAAGCTTTTATAATTTAAAATTGTTATCAATCATCACTTCTTCTCCTTTTTGATGACTGTTTCAATCTTCTTAGTCAATAAAAGACCACCTTCATTTGCCACCAATGCTTTGCCATTCTTCCTCTTCAACCTCACCTCATGAGAAGTAAGATTTAAACCAATACCTAACAATCCATCACCAAATGCCGGTAAAGAATGAGCAGGTACTGCTGAACCACTGAAAGATGGCCAATGAGCATCCCTAGGAACTCTCGCAGAGCAAGTCTGGCGAACATCAACCACCATCCGAAACCCCACTGAAAAACCCTCAATGAAAATTTGAATTTTTGAATTTCTCTCTAGAAATTACCTAGAGCTAATCTCTCTGAAAACACACTTATTCCTTTTTCCAGCTCTTGGTAAAGAAATTTGTAATGCTGAAATGTTTACAAAATACTATTATATTTTCCAAAATCTTTGGATGCCAAGGTGATGGTTATATCAAAGTCTAAGGATTTAAATGTTTAAATTGTTGATAACCTTCTTGGTTCCTTGACTGCATATGAGAAAAGATTGAGTCAAAGAAATGCAATTGTTGGTGATAAAAGAAAAGAAAAGACAAATTCAATGAAAATAAATGATTCAGAGAACATCAATTTTAAAGGAGATGAAAATGAGAACATGGCACTGATGATAAGACAATTTAAAAAGTTGTTGAAAAGCAAGTACATATGTCACAATGAAAAATGGAAAGGTATAAATAGTAAGATTAATAGGATTTTGTTTGACATTGTGTGCTTTGAATGTAAAAAAAGATAGGTCATATTATGTCTGACTACTCGAATGTCAAGAGCCAACCAACAAAAGAAAATATAAAGTTAAGAGAAAGGAAAGAAGAGAAAGAAAAGAGCTTAAAGGGCCTTTTGGGATAATTCTAACTTTGGATCAATTGACTAAAGAAAAGGAAGAGATATCAAACTTGTCTCATAATAAGAGATTGCAGTAGTCACTCTGATGAAGAACATCTATATGATTTTTCAGATGATGAGCTCCTTTCATTTTTAAAACAAATACACACAAGCTAGAAAGTCAAAAAAGGAATTTTACTTGGTTAATGCATGATCACAATGCACTAGTAGAAGAGAACATATTTCTAGTAGAAAAGCTTGCACGTTTATAAAATGTAAATTAGTATATCTGCATTCTAGTTTTTATTTTTTATTTTATAATTTTTTTTTTTTGGAAAACCCCTCGGAGAGGGCCTACGTGTTAATTAGTAAAAAAAAGTACAATGTCCTTAAAGAGGTCCCAAGCCCACTAATGCTCAAGGGAGCTACAAAATTAAAATAAAATAAAAACCTAAGAGCTCGAGGCCTCTACTAAGCAAAAGTACACAAGAACTTAGGTACATTCTACGATGCACAGGAATGGGCACCCAAAAAATCAGCATCCAATGCGGAACCACTCTTCTGCATGAGCTCTGAACCTACAAAAAGTAAGATCTGCAAAGGAGAATAGGGCCACCAAATACATCATAGAAGTGCAAGTAAAGGGACCGAAATCCATCTCAACAGAACTTAATATCATAATATGAAGGAAAAAAATACCCAGCATAAAGGCCACCAAGAGGATAGCCCATAAACCAACAATCATCAAAAACCCAATCACCCAAGGAACCACCATCAGCCACCAGAAGAATAAGAGATGCCCAGTAGAATTGCAATAATGGTGATTACCAACAATACAAACTGTCAGACCATAACAACTAAGGGAAAACCAGCAATAAAACAAACCACCCAAAGGAGCATAGAGCCCAGTAAGCGGCCAACACACAATCCACCTGGAACACCAAAACTCCATCAAACCCCTCAGCAACACCCGGAAGAAAAAGGAGCCAGCATGAGTCCCAAACACAAAACCAAAATAAAACACCTTAAAGCCACTCCCAGCTGAACTAAAATCATCCCGAAAATAAGGAATAGGAACACTAACCGGCATACCAACCCAGAGCATAAAAAAGAAAACAAAGTAGCGACCAAACCAAAAGAAGGAACATAGCAAAACAAGGAGAAAACGACCAGCAAAGCCATTAATTCCTAACATAAGGAATACCAATTTTTTCTAAATGTATAAGACCTTTTAAAGGATTAGGGACATTATCTTCCAAAAAGTCAGTGAAGTAATCAATCTCAGTGCCAAAGTGAGCCAACCAATTAGCACAAGCATTACCGTCTTTCAAAACATGGGAATAAGAAACCTGAGAGCGGAGCAAGAGCTTGTTAATATCCCTCACCAGATAGAGAGATTACACAAAGAACCTTTCCCATGCAAAATACACTGCACATTATAAATGGACTCCGCCTCAATGATAATATTAGAAATGCCAAGAGTCGAGCAAATATTCAAACCATAACATACCGTAGCATGAAGGGCCCATTGATAATTACCATTAACCAGAGAACCCACAAAAGCCAAAGTGACATTACCCAGGTTATCCCTGATGATGCCCCCACAGCCCATGTAGTTGGACTCATTAGTCACACTCACATTAAGTTTAAAAAACCCCAGCAAAGGTTTAGACCAAATAACAGACCTCAGATTAGGATAATATAAATGGGGTTGAAAACGAATGCTAAGGTCAAAAGTCACGTTGTGATAGTTATTGAAGCTTTTGGAAGAAAGAAAACTAACTGAGAACAACAGCCAAAACATTATCAGTGACATTCTTAATAATCCTTTGGGCTTCCATTCTAATGTTATTAAAGAGAGAATTGTTCCTCTCAAGCCAAATGAAGCATAAAATAAGAGATGGGATAAGGTTCCTGATATGTCCTTTAGAATTAACAAACCACGCATTAAGAAGAGCACTAACATACAAATTAACATTAAAACAGTTCAGCTTAAAAAGATCATCAAAATAGCACCAAGTTTTAACAGCAAGAGGACCCGAAATGAAGACATGATGCAAACTATCTTCAGTAGGAATAAACTTATGCAACAGTCTCCAAATAAAAGTGGATACAGTAGGAGGAATGCTCCATTGCCAAATCATGGAAAAGATAGAAGAAATAGCATTTTTCTTTCTAAAAGCATTCCAAGAATCTTTCAATCTAAAATTACCATTATTCGCTAAATTACAAAATAACAAATCCTTGGAATCCAAATTTAAAGGAGTACTATTAATTTTATGAATAAGAAAGTCAGGAATCGTATTAGCCAACTTACCATAATCCCAGCCATTGTGATCAATAAAAAAATTAACCTTGACCTTGTCAAAAGAAGCAGTATTGAGAAGAGAGATAAGGGAATGATTGGCAAGCCATTGGTCCTACCAAAAGAAAACATTGCCCTCACCGAGACCCCAAGAAAGATGAGGCTCCACTTCCCACTTAACCTTGCACAACCTCTTCCAAACTAAGGAATCTCCAACCTTAAAAGAACAGGTAATAGGAAGCTTGTCCCCACAACACTTAGAAACCATGAAGTTGGCCCACAAAGATAATTTAGAACGAAAAATGAACGATAATTTAAAGTAAAAAGCATGCACCAAATCTACCATACTTTTACAACCCAAACCCCCCTCCTTCAAAACCCCACAGCACTTATCCCAGGAAGCCCAAGCAATTTTAGTGTTGCTATTGGCACCTTTCCAAAAGAACTTATTAAGAATCTTATCAATCCTATTGCACACCAGCTTAGGGGAAGAAGAGTTTGAAAAGAATAAACCGGAAGGGAACAGAGGACACTTTTAATGAGGGTAAGCCTACCACCAAAGCTCAAAAAGTAAGAGTCCCAAGATAACAACTTGCTTTGCACAGAAGTAATTGAATCATCAAACAAAAAGGCTTTTCTCCGACCTTTAAAAAGAGAAATACCAAGGTATTTGAGGGGAAAATGCCCATGCACAAAGCCAGTTAGATTCTTAATAGTAGTGGTATGATTATTAGTAACCTTGTTAGAGACAATGAAACATCATTTCTGATTATTCAAAAAGAGACCACTAACCATATGAAAATTGTGAAAAAAATTCATACGCTTATTAACATGATTACTAGAAGCATTCATGAAAACAATAAAATCATCAGCAAAACATAAATGGGAAATTGGAAAATCCCCTCTAGTCCTGAAAAAGAAAGGGGGCTGACTTTCAAATAAGTAAAGAAGGCTTCTTGAAAGATAATCAATCGCAATGATGAACAGAGCGGGAGACATGGGATCTCCCTGCCTTAACCCATGAGAGGATTTAAAGAAACCAGTGGACTTATCATTAATAATAATAGAAAAGAAACAACCTTCAATGCAATTTTTAATAAGGTTAATAAACACCAAGTTAAACCCAAAAAGATGCAGGATGTTATAAATGAATTGCCAACTAATGTTATCATAAGCTTTAGAGATGTCTAGCTCAAAAATAGCATTACCACCCCTAACCTTGAAATCCAAATCATGGCAGAATTCCTGGGCCAACAAAATATTATTAGAGATATTACGACCTTTAACAAAGCCCATTTGAGAAGGAGAGATAATCTTAGGAAGAATAGTAGATAAACGGCTCATAAAAATTTTAGAAATAAGTTTGCTAAAAAAGGTACAAAGACTTATAGGTCTGTAATCATTCCAAGTATTAGTATCATTAGACTTAGGGATGAGAACAATAGACGTAGAAGAAAAAAATTTCGGCAAAGCATTCCCCACAAAAAAATCTAAGACAGCCAGATAAATATCATCGTTAATAATATCCCAAGTTTTTTGAAAGAACTTAGACATGAAACCATCCGGACCGGCAACTTCATGGAAAAATCCGTGTCTTTTAAATCATCTAAAGAAGGGGGCGAAGTAAGCAAATCATTATCCTCTTAGGAAATAAGGTTAGGGATAATATCAGGGAAATCAATATTGCAAGGAAGACAATCCTTGGCAAGATGATTCTAAAAATGATTGGCCGCCAATAAAGCAATCTCCTCAGCATTCTCAAAAATAGAACCATCCTCATGTTGGATTTTATAAATAGAATTCTTAACCCTTTTCCTTTTAACCAAAGCATGAAAATACTTTGTGTTATTGTCACCATCCACCAAGTGTTTAGCAGAAGCCTTTTGTTTCCAAAAAGTTTCTTCTTGAGCATTCACTTTAAAAAGATAATCTTTGGCCTCTCGAAGAGAAGCAAAATTATCATTAGAAGAGGAATTTTGGCAAATATTCTCCGCATTGTTAACATCCTGTTCAGCATTTAAAATATTAGAAAAGATATTTTTGAAAACATGATGGATCCACCAATTTAAAACCTGTTTAAGCCTTTTCAATTTGAACCAAAATCTTATCATGCCAGTGATAGAGTTATCCGGATGTAATTGGGCCTTCCAGTTGTCCAAAACACAACTCATAAATGAATCATGATGTAACCACATATTTTGAAAATGAAATTAGGGAAAAGAGTTCACAAGTCTAATATTAAGAGTGATGAGTAAAGGAGAATGGTCAGAAAGGGTACGACTAAGGTGATCCACAGAAATGGAACTAATGGTATTCAACCAGTTATCATTAAATAAAATGCGATCCAACCTTTGCCATAAATGCCCCCAATTCCAAGTAAATTTATTACCCGAAAAGCCAATATCAACAAGGTTACAATCCATAATCATGTTATTAAAATCCTCCATAGAATGCAATATAGGAGAAGAGCCCCCCATACGTTCAGAGGAATTGGAAATAGTATTAAAATCCCCACCCACCAACCAAGTCAAATGACAGTTATTATGAAAATCAGATAATTGGTCCCAAAGAACCTTCCTAATACCACAAGAAGAAGCAGCATATATGAAAGAAGCACAGAAATTCTGGTTTAAGACTTCAATATTACAATGTAACACCTAATTAAAATCACCAATAATATCAATTCTAACATGGTATTTCCAAAATAACCATATTTTATTCGAACAGTTAGCAGTAGCATGCTTAAAACCCAAATATTTTATAGTGGAAAGAAGTTTAGATTCATTAATGAGGGATTAAGAAGAGCAATAATCGAAATACCATGCACACGATATAAATTCTTAACACGCAGATGAGAGGAGGAACAACCAATACCCCTAACATTCCAAATGATGGCCTTAAATAAGAAAACCAAAATCAACGACTAGTATGTGATCGGGTATTCCTACCCGATTGTAACATAATGTATTTATTTTTTCTTCCCCGCTTGGTCTGAATCTTAATGAAAATCTTATCATTGTCATCTTTGGAAAAGATAGCCAAAAAATCTAATTCATCAGTATTAGTAAAGGCATCACTGTTATAATGAGATGTAGACGGTGACTTACATTCGTAATCCAATTCCTTATTCTTACCCAAGGGAGGAAGATCACCTGCTTCCATCCCTTCATAAACCTCAGGAGCATTACAATGCAATCCAAGCTCCATATTTTCTTGGTCAACCAAGTCCTTATTAATACAACTCACTGTACCGGAGTTAGATCCTGTACCCTGCACAATAACATTACACAAATGGGCAATAGGATTAGAAACTTTATTAGAAAGCAAAGGACATGCCTTCCCCGCTAATTCTGCAAGATTCAATATATGAGAAGAAGCATCATTCATCCTTTGGGCCTCCAAGTTATCTACATCATGAGAGCCTAAATCTGAGATGTTATTATCATTTTCCTGCACAAGGGAATGATTCTCACGGGAAGAAGGCTCCGAAGATAGAAGAGTTGATGATGGTTCAAGAAATACAGGTTCAGGACAAGGAATCAAATTATCAACAGCAGGCATATTATCATTCTCAGTAACATTCGCTTCATTAAGAGCAAGGGCCTTGGATTCAATTTTTTCTTTGCAGATATGAGGATGCAACCTACAGCATTCATTAACCCCATGTCCATGCATTTTACAGTGAGAACAAAAAATCGGACAATTCTCAAAATCAACTTTTTGGAAATAGCCGTTAAGCTCAGAACCTAACCAGACCTCATTCAGATGCTTTTTTGAAACGTTAATTTCCACAAGAACTCGCGCCACAGAAGGATGTAAGATAGAAGCAGTGGCCTGGTCAGTTTGTAAAGGCCTTCCAAAAATTGAAGCAAGCCCAAATAAAATTTGCTGGTTAAGAAAAGGAAGTCTCCAGTTCGAGAATAAAATCCAAATTGGGGCAATGGGCGACTCTTCCCTCATGTCAAAATTGGGCGACCATTTGAGGTGGCACATTTGACATGCTTGAATGTAATAGGACCTTTTAGCAAAGATACGGCTATAGTCAAGATCATTCGTTAGTTGAATCGCAATGTGACGAGGGTCCATAAGACCCACATGGAAAGCACCGGAAAGCTTCATATTAACAAAAAACTTTCAGATAATATCTAAATTTGGTCTACGCAAAGCAAATTTCCCAACTAGCGTTACGGTAAAAGGAGCAGCTAACTGTGATATGACCGAATCTTCAAACATGAGTGCGGGGCATCCTTTGAAGGAAATCTGCACAAAGTTAAGCTTAGAAGAAGAGGACGAGGAGCCAGAAACTACATCCTAGAAAGAAATAGAATGACCTTCAGTACTAGAAGTAATTAGAGGGATAGATGACGATGGAGTCGTCATCTCCAAAGGGTAAAAGCCCTAGAAAAAAAAACCCATGGGAAAGCCACAGAGAAAAGCGCAGGAAAACTAAAGATCGAAAAAAAGAAACCATAATCTACAGAGAATAACGCACAAAACAACAGTAAAACCAAGCTCTACATGAAAGATCGCAAAGAGCAACAGTAAGGCCCGAATCGCATGCAAATCACCAGAGCACGAGCCAGCTAGCCATTATAATTAAGGACATGAATATCATCCTCTGCATTCTAGTTTAGAAAAGGAGTCAATGGAGTTGAAAATTATCTTGGGGATAAAATACAAGAGCATATTGGTTTACAACTTGCATTTAAAGAATTAGAACAAGTGTCTTTGAATTTGGATAGTAGTGAGCATTAAGCATAGGTAAAATTGGAAATTAAAGAATTAAAGGCTAATACATCAAGATCCATACAAACACCACCTAGAAAAGCATTACACGAATACTATTCAAAAAAGAAAAAATAATCATAGCATAAGTTACTCTTTTATACCCAGGATGTTTTTACTTTTCTTATGATATGGTAAAGAATATTACATGAGTCTATCCATTACAAGTCCACCATATCACACATGTTGTTTGAAGGCTTATGGTATCATTTGAATAGCATGGTATGACTACATTTTCTAACACTTCATGTCCCAAGCAAGTGTGGGTTCGAAAATGTTTATTTTGATAGGCTTTTTAGGTATGCCTTCACAAGGGTTCTAGTGAAGGCATGTCGTATCTAGATAGTAGATGCACGTGATATAAGACTAGATATATAAGCATGTTCATCTCATTAGATACCATAAGAAGAGGCAAAGTAACCTTGGGAGATAACACTAAAAGGAGTGTAATTGGAACAGACACTATAGGTGAGCTACATTGCTTTACTACTAAAATGATATTGTTAATACATAGGTTAAAGTATAACTTACTTAGCATTAGTCAAATATGTGATAAAGTTTTTGATGTAAAATTCTTTTTAGATAAATATTTGATTTCCCTTGATAAAAAGCCTATTTTGTATGGTATGATATTATCACCAAAATGAAATATAAAATAAAAATTATCACATAGGATTTTGTCAACTATATAATAAAATATTAACAATGATAAGTCCACAATCATATTCAACATATATCTCCAAATTTCTTATACTTGATTATAGTATTTTGCCAAAGGGATGCCTAGACAAGTCTAATTTTTTGCTAGTTTGAGCTGATTTGCGTAATCAATCTTCAAAATTAGTTTAAAGTGGGGTAAATGGTTAGAAATGATAGTGGATTTGAAATTAACAACTAGAATTATGATTTGGAGTGGATGGAGGAGTATTGTGAGGTAAATAGTCTTGCAGTGCTATAGGGAATAAGGCTAGGTGCAAAAGAGCCTAAATTAGGATATGGGCTTTAAAATGGGTTAGGTTGACTTTTTTTAATGCTTGTGTTGTGGATGGCTGGCTTTAAAATATGGATAGGTTATAGGAGAGGTTGTTAAAGAACTTTAGAAGTTAGTGTAAGAAGAGTAAGAGTAAGAATTAAGGATAACTAATTAATTCCATTAAGTTAGTCAAGGAATACCACCTAGCACTAATGAAAGGAGAATGACTTCGTAAAAATTTTTCTTATGATGAAAAGCTAAAATTTCCCATTACTTACTAAAACTATTAATATAGTATAAAAAATTTTGTAATTAAAAAATAAATAGGTTGTTTATTTAAGGGGGGTGAGGGAGGGAGTAGCTGGGCATTAATTGATGAATGCACCAACAACCTTCATTGGTTCATCTTATCCCTATTAAATGGCTAACCAATAAATTATGGGAAAATAAATTTTTACAAACATAGATTCGGATGCTCCTATTCTTATGATAAATAAGGTATTAAAATATCATACTATCTCAAGAGATGGAAATGATATTATTTTTATTAACAAAAACCCACTCACAGGCATACATTTTAATATAAAATTAAAATAACATGTCCTTAAAAGGGATCAATAGCTTGCTAATGGTCAGAAGAGCTACAGTCAAAAAGAAAAATAAAATCTTAGAGGTCAAAGATCACATTTGAGTAAAATTAATAGAAAAAACATATATAAAAATCGAAGGGAAGGTAGGAGCCATCAACACAAAAAATGGAGATGAACAGAAAAATTTGAAACCACGGCCAGCTTCGATAGAAGAACCTACAAAACCACTTGATAGCACGATCAGCCTACAAAAAGAAGGACCTACAAAATAAGTTATTAGCAACACATCAAAAGAAGAGGATAAAAAACAAAATAGAGCAAGTAGCATAACCCACTAGTAGACCAAATAGATCCAGCTAGTAGAAGGGAACTAAATAACATCAATCAAGACATAAAGCCTGAAATTATAGAACAAACCTGGTAGGAAGATACAACCAACCTAGGATAGAGAGCAAAAAAATAACATAAAAAAACTTAGAATAAAAATCCAAATTCAAAGAAGAGAAAAATAAGAAATATAATAGGCCGACACAGGAGTTACCAATAGGCTGAAAGGCAAACCCCAACACCAAACCCCACCATAACAGACCAAATAGAAGATACAACTAATCAAAAATAAGCCCAACACTATTAATCCCCAGAACATGAAACAACATGTAAAGAAGGCACTAGAAAAAAACATAATTAAAGAGAAAACCTAAGTAACAATCAAGTAAATGTAGTGGACACAAATAGACTAAGCTCACTGTGGAAAGATTTAACATCCAAAATACAATATGCCACACAAGATTTTCTCTAAATTTATATTTTAGGTTTCTTTAGTAAAATTTGTATAGATTGACATTATACCATCCCTAAGGATAGACTAACCTTTTACTATTGATTAAAGAAGACAAACTTCCCATTCATTATTGAATATTGCATAGGGAATATTCTGTTAGCCCTGAAGGATAAAAGAAATATTAACATATCACTTCAATTATGAAATTAATCTAATGTTTAAGGCATAGGCAAGCATTCAACAAATAATTCCACGGCCTTAGAAAGAACCTAAGATAGGGTTTATTTTATTCTAGGTTCTAGACTCCCTATAGAGGCAAGCCCCAAAAGTTAATTATATCTCATAAGAGAAAACTCTTAATTAAAGTGAAGACTAAATAATTTCAAAAGCATGTAGATCTAATGAAATATTTGGGCTACTAATTTAATGTATAAGCTCTAGATTAAAAATTTTCAAGTTGTTCTCAAAATTTAAACTTAAAGTATTACATTTTAAAAGAATTGAATCAGAATATGCAAAGACTAAAGGGGTGTTTATAATTTGACCTTCTACTTTCTTGGAGTCAGTTGCCAGCAAAAAATCTTAATACATAATCAATTACCTTAGATGTTATGCATGATAGGCTAAGCTCTATCCTAAGAGCTCAAAGGATGAAATAGACTCTAAAATTTATGACACAAGATGAGTAATTTTAGCTTTATGTTTAAATAACACTAGCGAGAAGACTCACTAAAAACTCTAAATTTTATATTATTTAATTTACCTAACCAAATTTTCTAACCACTAAAATTTATTAGAAATTTTGGTAGCATAATGGTCCAATAGTTCCTATGCTTTTTCGGTTTAATATTATCTATAAATAAAGTTACTTATTCAAGGACTTCAATGATTGGATTAAATTTAAGTTTTAATGATTTAGAGGTTTTACATTTTTTTTAAGGATATTTAAATTGTTGAAGTTATTTACCTTTAGGTTTTAAAGAACATAGCGTTCAACAACTCCTAAGTGCTAGAGGTTGTTGATAAGTATATCCTATACTAAAAAATGTAATACTACTAACCCTCCATAATTGGGGAAGATTAATAGTAAAGAGTCTATCATTTTAATTAAATGTTTTGGTCCATAAAGCTTCTCAATCAAATACACCATTGCCCTCCTAAAAGGAATCATGCACAAGGATATTAAAAACTATAATGTCTCCTTATTTTATTTATAATTTTTATTTTAATTTAAATTATTATTTACTGATTTATTTAAGCTAATATTTAGTGTTTACATACTTTCAAAGTCATTTCTAGTGTTGAGACGATGAGCACTAGGGCCCAGGGACTCTTCAGCTTATGTAGCCCAACTGCTCGACGCAGTCTAGCCTAAAAACTAGAATAATAGAAATAATGGTTGTTTATTTAATTTTTATCTAATAATTTAATTTCATTGGGTTGATGATTTATAGGCATTTTAATGATTCATTGATTTTTCATATTTAATGAATATTTTAATATATTTAACAAAGGGTCCTTTCCTTAACTATTTTATTTACATTAGTTTCTAGAATATTTATATTATTCATTAACACTAGACCTAGTGGTGAGTCCAATGCCTATGAATTTACTAAATTTGGATCTTTCTAGAATTAGTTATGAGTTATTGAAGTTTAATGTATTTTTATACATATTTAATTGCTCAATTAGATGCATTTTCTTAATGTAATACCAACTCAACTCCAAACCTCTTAAAACTTTCCCCAAATGTTAGAAACGATATCTAAAGATGATTTTAGGTGTTTAAATTTTTTTTTTGTAATTTTATATATTTTCAAATGTTTTTTTTAATTAATTAGGGAATTTTTTTAGTTCTAAAATTAAATCTAATTTTGGATGAATCTTGTAAGGCATTTATTTTTTTCTGTTGCATACTTAATTTTAAGCATTTTGATATATTATTTATTTTCTTGGATTTAAAATGAATTTATTATGACTTTTAAATATCCTAGGTGAATTATGCACATGAATCTTTGGTTCACTAAATGATAGTTGAAATGGCCTGCAAATGCAGTGGAATTTGAAACATAGGTAATTGAATACATGTGCTTCAAACCCACTAAGTTTAGGCTCATAAAAGCCTCCCTAGGGTGAGATATCAATAACCAAATCAAAGTACATCTATAGCTTAGGTGATTTATTTTGGGATCTATACGCAAGGTATTTGGGTAAAATTAGTGCCAAATTAACCTTTTAACATATCATTATAAGCACCCGAAGACTCATCACCTAATTCCTATGAATTCTAGTGTGTAAATTTTCTAATTCCTAGGTCAATGGTGACATAGAGATTTAAAAAATTATTTGAGCTTCTTAAATTGTTCAAATTGAGTTGAAAATTTTTGGAGATGTGTTAAACATCTCCAATAAATATTCCCTTCAATTTGGTTTCATGGAGATGTATATTTTATAAATAATTATAGAAATTACCCATGACATTTTTATGGAATTATGATTAATGTGTTGCATGCCATGACTCAAGACCACATAAGTTTGATAGTACTCCTCATGCTGAATCCATAGAGCCTAAGCATGTGCAATTCGGACATGCAGAAGGGGAGCTACATATTTTCAAAGATTTATTATTTATTCATGTTAAATTAAATTCTATTTACCCAATAAGTTGATTTCTCCATGAGGCATAACTATATTGGGTAAGCAATGACTAGCACGCTAACGATATCCATGCAATTTTACTATGAGCCGTTAGATAAATACTAAATAGTCTTGATTTAAATGCTTGAACCTATGGGACAGTCAAACATAATGATATACAGTAGAGTCAGGATCATCAGTTGAAATGAGTAGTCCTGATTTCATTTTCAACCTCCTCATAATTTTATTTATCGTAGGCATATTCCAGCTAGGTCCCAAAGGTTAGTTGGACTTAATTGAACCAAACTTCTCAAGATGATTCAGTAACTCAAAAGCGTTCAATTTAATGGTCTGATCCATGTGGATTGAATATTTCTTTCATACTTTCCCGAATATACCAAAGGTGGAGCTTGAGAATAAAAGATTACCTAAACTAAAGCTCTAAAATCATCAGCTTACTTTAGGAAGGACCGTCAGGATCCTTGGAATGTTCTTTCTCATAAAGTCACGACCTGAGGATGAATGGATCAGAAGTTGAGTTTTCATGGTGGAAGCATCATTAGAGATTGGTCCAAAACTCACTAGGACCTCATAGAGATTGCTAGGAAACACCAAAAGGGATGCTCTCATACTCACAAAGCTTTACCAAAAGGAAAATGAACAATTTTCAGAGGAAAATAGGGCTATTTAAATATTTTTTTTATGAATAAAGACCATAGTAAGGTTTTGTTCAGTCCCTCTCTGGCCATCGGGTCGAGTCAGGCAAGTTAAACAGTGTTTAATAAAGAGCTCTTAAAGTTTTGAGTGTTTGGGTTATCTTGACTTCAAGGTCCTACACAACCCATGGGTTACATGGTCCATTTTTAAGAAGACAACTGATTCCAACCACCACTAATGTACAGCTAAAGTGGAGAGGCTTGTAGAGAGTTCCTAAGCTCAATTCATATGTTAATTGAACTTTGGCAGGTCAAGCTATTGAGAGTTTACTGAATTAGGCACTTTTGGTGATAGTGAGCTCACCCAATTTATTGACTCAGGTTAGTACAAAGGCAGGGCCGACCAAGGTACAAACCATACAATAGAAGCAATGTGATTGTTTGGTTGGGTCAATTAGGTATAGGTTTGAATTTAGATTAATGAATGGCCATTTTGACCATTTGGGTAAAGCCAAGTGGATAACCCAAGTGGGCTCAATGCATGTGTTGACCTAGGGTTTGTTCCTAAGGATCCTATGAAAACCCATATAGTATCAAATGGGTTTGATCATACTTTAGTCAATTGATTTACAAAGCATTTCAATATATGCATGCATGCTCAACCTTGGTTGACTTGGTCAACCAAGTTATCCCAATGGTTAGGGTTTGGCTCATTAGATTTCAAATGAAGTGTCGAACACTTTGAAAGGAGTTTCAAAGATTGGGAAAGCTTATATGTATGAAATGCATGCTAAAATGCTTAAGGATGCCTTCGGTGAAGCTAACTTTGGGTCAACATGTTCAACCCATGGGCTAAAGTTGCAAGATCAGTTTTAGGCTCTGTTCTGGCCCTCTCTGGCCACTAGGTTAAGTCAGGTAAGTCATATGGTTTTCGGGAAGAGCTCTTAAGGTTTTGAACTTTTGGTTTAGCTTGAGTTACAAGATCCTTCTTAGCCCATGGGTTACATGGTCGATTTTTAAGAAGATGGTTGATTCCTACCACCACTATGGTGGAGCTGACGTAGAGAGGCTTTCGGAGAGTTCCTGAGCTCAATTAAAATTTCAATTGAACTAAGACAAGTCAAGTTATGCAGGGTTTATCGATTTAGGCACTTTGTGTGACATTGGGCTAGCCCAATGTGTTAACAAAGGTCAGCTCAAAGGCAGGGCTGACCAATGTTAAAATTATACACTATAGGGAATGTAATGTGATAATTTACTTGGGTCAATTTAAAATCAGTTTGAATTTAGATTAATGAATGGCCCTTTTGACCATTTGGGCCAAGCAGAGTGGATAACACAAGTGAGCTCAATACATGGGTCACTTAGGGTTAGTTCCTAGGGATCTTATCAAAAGTCCTATAGGTTTAAATGGGTTTAATCATGCCTTAGTCAATTGATTTAGGAAGGATTTAAATAAATGATTTCTTGGTCAACCATGGTTGACTTGGTGAACCAAGTTAGCCCAAGGGTTAGTGTTTGGTTCATTACATTTCAAATGAAGCATTGAATACTTTGAAAGGAGTTTCAAAGATGTCATGTTCAATCGCATAGGCTATAAATATTTAAAGGTTTTGCACCTTATAGAATTACTTGGGGTTTTAGATTATAGGGATCTTAAAATACCTTCAAACTAATTTGGTTGACCCTAGAGGCATGCTTAATCAATATACAAGGGTTAACTCAAGAATCTAAGGTCATTTGCTCATGTTTCAAGATAAGGGAAATTTCTACAAAAATAGGTTATGGACCAAAAGGTTTTGGGTTTAGTTTGACACTAGATTTTTCAGTTTTGAATTAATCATTGAGTTTAGTCATTGGATTGGATTTATATTTGATTTAGATAATGATTTGGGAGGATTTAAGGTTTCAAATGCTCAGATCATTAAAAAGCATAGTTGATCATCATTGATTGAATAGGTTATCAGTTAACTATCTCTAAGGACAATCGGCTGATGGATTTTGGGCATGATTTTGATTTAAATTTTGAATTGATAAATGGAGGTCAATAATTAGTGGGAATTAAGCTTTGTAACGATCATTTCACTAAAAATCAAGAGTAATTTTCAAGTGGGAGATAGGATGATCAAATGAAAGTCAAGGGTGATTTTAAGTGATGGTTTCAAGGGTCAATGATGAAATCACCAAGCCAAAATACAATAAAGAGTTTAATTTAGGATTTAAAATATTTATTTTAATGATTTAGAAATAAATATTGGTGTTTAATATGGGGAGAGTTTGCCTCATTCAAAAATGGGGTCACAAATCGACCGCCAACAAGTGTGATGAACTTGAAAAGTAAATCACAAGTGTTAGTGTTGGTCTAAGCGATTAATTAAATCCAAAGATTACTTGACATTTAGATTTGACATCAAATGAATTTATATTGTATTTGGATAACATCCCTTAGAGAACTAGATGGAAATCTGAATTGGATAACAACTCCCAAACATATTGATTTGATAAGACTTAAAATTCTTCTTTCCATTTCGAGAGAAAGAATGAAAATACAAGGGGAATCCAACTTATATCAATAGAATAGAGGGCTTTTTTGAAGAAAGAGAAAATCTAGCAGGTTCATTGAAGGAGGGATGTTGTAAGAGTAGATTTAAATCTAAAAGATTGATTTAATGAAAGAGGGATGCCAAAAGAGTGGACTTAAACTTGAAGTCTAAAGGATAATATAAGAGCGGATTTAAACCTAAAAGACTAATTTAATAAAACAGGGGTGTCTTAAAAGTGGATTTAAACCTAAAAGACTGATTGAATGAAAGAGGGTTATTGTAATAGTAGACTTAAACCTGAAGTCTATAGCTAGCCTTAAGAGCGAACATAAACCCAAAAGATTAATTTAATGAAAGAGGGATGCCATAAGAGCGGACTTATAACCAAAGTCTATAGGATAATGTAAGAGAAGACTTAACAATAAGACTAATTTAATGAAAAGGGATGTCGTAAGAGTGGACTTAAACTCAAAGTCTATTGGATGCTATAAGAGAAAAATAAATCTTAGAAGATTGATTTAATGAAAGAGGGATATAATAAGAGCTGACTTAAAGACAAAGTCTGCATGATGTCGTAAGAGTAAACATAAACCTATATGATTAATTTAATGAAAGAGGGATACCAAAACTGAAAGTTTGGGGAGGTTGTAAGAACTCGTTGAACTATCCCTAGGCACACTAAGAAGGGGGTTAATTCATACTTTTAAAAAATACTGCAACAAAAATCCATCATTTTATTTTATGCAGGATAACAACTTAAAACAAATCTAGATGAGTAACTAACTCAAGCGGAAGCAACTAAAAACTTGATAATATTTTTTTAATTTAAAAACAAAAAAAAACTAAATATAAATTTACTTGCTAACACAAATTAAACTATCTACAGCTTACAATGAGAAATAAAACTCATGCAGGAAATTTAATGTGCAGAAGTTAAAATGCAAAAAGAAAAATGAATCAGAAAGAGCACACCAAAAATTTATAATGGTTTTGTCAACCATGATCAATGTCTAGTCCTCGGAGTCTTACTGTCTTGGTATTTCACTAATACTATAGTGAGTCTCCTTCTGCCATAACAACAAGGTGGAGAAGCCCTTAAAAAAATTGCTTTGACCAAACATGGTGTGATGGAGAACCAGAATTTATGTCACCCTCTTTGTGATGGTAGCAAACCTTCAATTCTTTTTAATCCTCCTGGTCAAGGAAGAGAACTGAAGAAATCTTTCTCACCCTCCAGATGATGGCAGAGAACCTTCAATCCTTTTTCACCCACTTGGTGAAGGTAGAGAACCCTTGACCATAACTTTGAAGCTTTTCTCCCAAGAGCAACTCCAAGAACTCACCAAGGCCAAGGAGGAAGCAAGGTGCAAGCTTTCCTAGAGAAACCATATAAACACCCCTCACACTCTTTTCCCTCACACAAAACCTCCCTTCTTCCTCTCTATGCCCAAAGCTCTCTCATGAAATTTGCCTTTGGAGTTTCTACAACATCTAAAGAAATAAAAAATATAGACTCTTTTGGAGGACATCCAATTCTACCCAAACTTTAGTCTTGATCAATCCTAAGCCGTGTATGACGTCCCTGAAATATTAGTGTGCACTGACAAAAAATAATATCCAATATATATTAGAAAAATTAAATTTAATCAATAATATTTGTAATCATCAAAATCACAAGCCAGGATCCTAGACTGCAATAATCTCCCCTTTTTTTATGATGGGAAATATTTTTGGTTGAAACATCAAGTTAATGTTTTTGTTCGAATCTCCCCCATACTATGTGATAGTTTTGAAAAGTAGGTGTAAGCTTATTTTCAATTTGAAGGTTTATTTTAATTTTAAAAAATATAAAACTGAAAGAAATAAAAAAGAAATATTGAAAATAGAAAAATGCACAATATCAACTATTTAATAAAGATAAACATACAAACAACCTACTACTACTACCCCTTTTGACATCACCAAAAAAGAGGATCAAACAAAACATAAAAAATAAAGCTACAAAACATCAATACCATAAGCAAAAACATAAAGCACAACACATAAATGCTTGAATATAGGAAGGCCCCTAATCAGGTGTTGGTGGTGGTGGTGGCTGGAAGTATTTGTGAATGGAAGAAAATTGTTCCCAAACCACTCCATGTCTGCCTCGTATCATTTTTACTACTGCTAAGTATGCATATCTAGGTAGGACCATAATCAATCAAATCTCTCTATCAGTTCCTCATTAGGATAAGATTGGTATGCTTGTACAGGTTGTGGCACAATTGCTAGTGCAAGTTTTGGTGCAGTTGTAGCTGCAGGACCAGCTCCCCCTTCCTTATCAAAATCTAGTTCTTCTTGCTCTTGCCCCCAGTGATGATAGATAAGAATGTGAAAGGAGCCATCAATGTAGAAGAAACGAAAATGATTGACAATATCCAGGTAGGTAAGCTCATATGTTTTGTCTAAAATATAAGTAATGACATGTCCAAGTGCAATGTTTTGCTTCCACTTAGTGGAAGTAAGATGAATAGGAGTCAGTTTTTGAATATGGTCAATAATCATTTGGGCTTCAACAAAATGGATTTTGGATATAATAAAGTAGGTGACTAAGGAAAGGAGTGGAGTAATAATAACATGATCACCATCTTTAAGAATTATAGAGGTTTGAAGGATAAGTTGGATAATATGCATATTTTTGTTTAATGAGGGAACAAGGGGTTGATGTTGATTTAGGGTAAATTTTTGATGATTAGATTGACCGCACTCCAATCAAAGTCACCCCTAGAGGCCATTAATTGGGGTCATGTTACTTCTGTGGAAGGGTGGAGGTATTCCCCTAAATCTTCCTTTGTAATTTCTATGGGATGCTAATGAACATAGGATCCCATTATGGGGGTCGTGGCAAAAAATTTATAGATACGCTCAAAGATGAAAGGAAAAGCATGGGTAAGGAGAAATTGAAGAGAGGTACATGTAAAGAGACTCATCACCTCATAGTTCAATGCTTATTGATTTAGCATTCTGGAGTGGGTGAGCGAGCATCCTTAAACCTATTGTATGCAACTTCATCCTTAGCAGATTGAAAATGATTATCAATAGGACTATGAGAGGAAGAGCTTCCTTGGGTCAGTCGACCATACTTTCTAGCTCTGGCCATTTGAGTGAGTGAAAGTGAGAAGGTATGAGTCAATATAAAAGAAATGAGTTGAAGGATTTGATGAGTTGAATAATAGAAATCCTTCTAATTTATAGAATTTTTACCCAAATCGTACATTATAATTTGGGATCATACAGTACGATCAAAAGAATTTAAATCATCTGGACAACTTGTCGAATAAAAAGGTTAAATCTTAAAGTACGATCAATATCATAGTAGACAATCTTAAGGAATTGCGTTCCTCCTGGGGAATCATCTGTACAACTTTTGACCAAATGTATCGTATAGTATGAATAGGTGTTCATATAGTATGATAGGCTAATTATTATCATACCAGCAAATTTGAATTCATCCAATGACTTTTGACACGTGTATCATATAGTTGGAAGCTATGTTCATACATTATGATCACTAACAATTGAACTAATCTAGACTATTCATCTAACAGAAGGTAGAGACTTTAAGCAAGGATGTGTAGATCATACAGTATGAAGTAAATCATGTAGTATGATGTGAACAATTCTCAATCTTCAATTTTTTTCTTTTTTTTTCAAGATGAAAGGTGTGTGATCATCAGGGAACATCTACCAATGTAAAACTAAACAAAACAAAAAAATGAAAAAAATAAACACAAAATAAAAATTAAAAAACACATAACAACAAATATATAGTAGTAAAATTAAAAAAGTGAAACACCTTTAAAAATATAAAAAAATGAATGGTTGATTTCAAATGATAGAGAAATTCGAATTCATCTTAAATCAAGTATGAATGTCTATAACACCAGGTGTAGTACTTTATTTTCTAAAGGTGTCATAGGCAAGGGTTATGTTGAAGATGTTTGCTAATTGATCTCCAATAGCTATATGATGTTGTTCTTTGTCTTTCTTGGCAACATGACCTCTAATGAAATGATGCCTATTGTCTATATGCTTCATTTAGGAGTGTTGAATTGGATTTTAGAAATATAAATGGCACTAGTGTCGTCACACATAATAGGAATGTTATCTATAGGTAGTACAAGATCTAAGATTTATTGCTTTATCCATAATACTTGAGTAACATAGCTTCCTAAAATAATGTATTTCGCCTTTGTGATGGAAAGGGAGACTAAATCATGCTTTCTACTGGACCTAGAAATCAATGAATGGCCTATAAGCTAATAGGTTCCTGAAGTGCTTTTCCTATATACCCTATATCCCGTAAAGTTAAAGTCTGAATATCCTATGATTTCAAAGGATAAGCTATATTTAGGGTACCAAAAAACTAAGTTTTGGGTGCCTAATAGGTATATAAAGATTCTCTTAATGGAAATCATATGAGATTCTTTGGGATCAGCTAGAAATCTAGCACAGAGGTATACACTAAATATTATATCAGGTCTACTAGTAGTCAAGTAAAGGAGTGATCCAATTATCCCTTTATATTTCTTTTGATCAACTGCTTTTCCATTGGGATCCTTGTCTAATGGAATAGTAGACCTCATGGGAGTATTTATTGCCTTAACATTATCTATCTCATATTTTTTAAGGATATCTTTGATATATTTTGATCATGCTCATCTCAAACTCTTCACTCATTGTCTTTTAAAATTCATTACATAAATTTTTATTTAATGATCCAAATAATATATCATCAACATAAATTTGAACAATGAGTAGATATTCTCCTACTTACTTTAAAAAATGGGTGGTGTCTACACTACCCTTAACAAAGACACTATCATGGAGGAATGTGCTCAGCCTCTCATACCAAGCTCTAGGTACTTTTTTGAATGCATATTATGCCTTTTTTAATTTAAATACATCATTATAAATTTGAGAATTCTCAAAACTTGGGGGTTGCTCAATATACATAACTTCTTTACTCACCCCATTTAGGAGGACATTCTGAATATCCATCTAATACAGCTTGAATCCTCTAAAGAAAGCAAAGACTAGTAGCACTCTAATGACCTTTAAACTAGTTATAGGGGCTAAGGTTTCCTCATAATTAATACCTTCAATCTGATTGTTCCCCTTAGCTGCTAATCTTGGTTTATTCTTGATCAATATGCCAGAATCATTCATTTTATTCTTAAAAACCCACTTAGCTCCTACAACACTCTAGTCTTTAGGTCTTCTAACCAGTTCCCATATATCATTCCTAACAAATTAATTTTATTCTTCTTGCATTATTAGGATCCAAAATTCATCGACTAGGGCTTTATCTATGTTGGTGGGTTCTATAATGGAAATAAATATAGAATGTTTAATCTCTTTTCTAAGTCCATACCTAGTTCTAATAACTTCATATGGATCTCCTAGGATAATTTCTCTATGGTGACTTAATCAGTATCTCCATTCTCTAGGCAAAGTCTCCTAAGGTTTTACTCTATCTCCTAGGTTAATGGATTCTTCCCCTTCGGTGACCTCTACTACTATTTTTTCTTCTAACCTAGGTTTAAAGGATTTATCAGATTCATCAAACAAGACATGGGTTGATTTTTCGATTACTAAGGTCCCCTTATTAAAAATACTATAGGATTTACCTATTATTGAATATCCTAAGAAGACTCCCTCACCATATTTGTGATCAAACTTCCCTATAGGTGATTTTCTGTTAATTAGGACCAAACATCTACAACCAAAGACATGCAAGGGAGAAAGACTGGGTGTCCTACCCTAAAAGAGCTCATAGGGTGTCTTATTTAGCTTAGATATATCATTTTCCCTATTCAACACATAACAAGCAATATGTACTACTTCTATCCATAAGTATCTATGGAGAGAATATTCAGCTAACATGACCCTACTAGTTTCTACTAAAGTTTTATTTTTTCTTTCAGCAATTCCATTCTACTGAGGGGTCCTAGAGCATAAAAGTTATGCTCTATCCTTATCTCTTGACAAAAAGATATAAACTTTTCATTTTTAAATTCTCCATCATGATCACTATAAATAGTTGATATCTCGTATCCTAATTTTCTCTGTATCCAAGTGGAGAAAGTTCTAAATTCATTAAATGATTCTTTCTTTTGTTCTAAGAATTTAACACAGGTAAATCTAGAATTGTCATCAATAAACACAAATCTATATGATTTCCCTCTTAGGTTGGCTGTTTTAATGGGTCCAAATAGATCCATAAGAAGAATTTCTAGTGGCCTAGAGGTGATGATATCCTTGATTGAGTTAAATGAATACTTAATTTGCGCTCCTAGTTTGCAGGCATCACATAGGTGATCCTTACTGAAACTTTACTTGGGTATGCCTCTAACTAAGTCTGTCTGGCAATATTCTTAAGGGTCTTCATACTTGTATAACATAGTCTCTTATAACACAGCCAAGATTCAACAATAGTGGTTTTTAAATATAGAGAGTTAGAGTAATCAACATATATGAAATCAAGCATATAAATATTATTGAATATTTTCCCTTCTAAAACAAATTTACCATTTAAAGTAATAATGGATTTGTAGATAAAAATTTAATGTTAAATCCTTTGTCACACAACTGACTAAAGCTAAGTAGATTTGCTTTAAACCATCTACAAGTAAAATATTCTCAATTATATAACTTTTTGAGTTTTCAATTATACCTGAGCACACCACTTTCCTGGTGGTGTTGTCTCACAATGTGACCTTGCCTCCTGACCTAGCCTCTAGCTTGATAAACTACATCAAATCTCCAGTCATGTACCGTAAGCATCCGTTGTCCAGTTATCACATGCTCTCACTAAGCCTTTTATAAGAGCACTCTTATAAAGTTTATCAGATATTAGATTTTGGAACCCAAGTAAGTTTGGGTTCAACCTTATGCCTTGATGAATGACTTGAATGCAAGCTATGATGTGGTGCATGTGATTTTGGCCTCCACACTAGATAAGTCCTACGATGAATATTATTAGTGCAGGATATGTGACCTAGCATCCCATAAGAATGACACCTAATCGTAGGGAACATATTTACTAATTTATACTGGGAGTTGTGCCTCTTACTTGGTGTATATGATATGTGAAGTGAAGTGGGGATATACCATTGTATTAATGTGGGGGTCTTCTATTTTGTTGAAGTGCATGGATTTTTTCTTTTAAGAATTGATAAGAACTTTTAAGATTAGCAACTTCCAATCTTAATGCATGCTCACTACTATCAAATTCATATGCACATGTTTCTAATTATTTATATGCATTTTCTATCAGAATATTCTTTGATTTTAAGGATTCATATGCACAGGATAGATCAACATGCTTTTTGTTTAATGCATCAAACTCATCAAGTAAAGACATGTGATTATTATCTAATCAAAATGTCCATCTATCAAATAATTATGCTCTATTTATAAAGTAGTAAAATCAGTGTTTAAACAAGCATACATTTTTTTGAGTTTTTTATTTGAATCATATATTTTTTTAGATATGATAAATAGTTCATCACAAGGTAGTTGACATACCTCATCTTAATTTAACTTATCAATATTATCATTAGTCATTAGACATAGGTTTCTTACCTCCTCCTCTGCTTCATGTTCAGATGATTCTAAGTCGTAGTTAGCCTAAAAATACTTTCAATGTTCGTTGCTTCACCTTTTTGTACCTAGTTTTCTCTTCACCCTTGTCCTTGATTGGGTGAATTTTAAGGTTGGGGTAATCATTTCATAGGTGGCCTAGATTCTTGCATTCAAAAAGTATTATGTCAGATGATGCTTTGAAATTTTTATTATTCTTACCTTTGCTCCATTATCATTGATGATGCTTCTACTTTCTTTTTAGGAAATTTTTGAAGTAACGAGTCATCAATATAATGTCTTCATCTTCCTTAGTTACAGAGCTGTCACTGTCTTAATTATTTTCTTTCAAGGCCATAGTCTTTTCCTTTTTATTGTCACCTACATCAAGTAGTCTTTGACTCTCACCTTGCTCATAAGCAATGAGCGAGCCAAGAAAGTTGTTAATCAAATATACATTTAAATCTTTAGATTCAAAAATTACAGTGACCTTAGCTTCATATGCACTTGGTAGGTAACACAAATCTTGTTAAATTTTTTTGAATTCAAAAGTTCTTTACCTAATGAATGTAGGGATGTCACTATCTAAGTGAATCTAGTTTACATTTTAGATATAGTCTCACTAGATTTCATGTGAAATAGTTCATAATCATGTAGTAGAATATGCAACCTAGACTATTTGACTTGACTTGTTCCCTCATAAGTGATACACTGTCTATCATATATTTCCTTCCCTATAGTACATGTAGCCACTCTCATATAATCATCAAATTTTAAGCACAAAAAAAAAAACAATTCAAATATCTAGCCTTCAATTAAGCAACCTGTTTATCCTCATGACTCTAATCAGTAAAGAGAACATCAGTTTTGACTCCATTAATTTATTCGAGATGGAAGTGAGTAACCAGTTTGAATCATATGCCAAATTCTAAATTCAATGGATTACAGAAATATAGCCATATAAATTTTATAAAAATCAGAAGGAATACTTTTAAATAGAGGTAGATAGTTTATATAATAACCCTCCATAGTATTTCTATTTCCAAAATGCTCCATAAGATCTTTACTTAAGGAATTTAAAATCATGAACTTCAAGACTCACTCGCATACCACTTAAAAGTTTGAGGTTGTAAGACCTCATTGAACTATCCCCAGGTGCACCAAGAGGTGGGGTGAATTGGTACTTCTTAAAAATACTATAATAAAAATCCTTCTTTTTGTTTTGTGCAAAATAAAAAATTAAAATAAATCTTGATGAGTAACTAAATCAAGTGTAAGCAATTAAAAACTTGATAATAAGTTTTTCTATTTTAAAGCTCAAAAAAATTAAGCTAAATATGAATTTACTTACTAACATAAATTAAACTATCAACAACATGTAATGAGAAATAAAGTTTATACAAGAAATTTAAAAAGCAGTAATTAAAAATGCAGAAAAGAAAAATGACTCAAAAAGAGCACACCAAAAATTTTCTAGTGGTTCGACCAACCTTGACCTATGTCCACTCCCCGGAGTCCTCCTCTCTAGGTATTGCAATAACACTATAGTGACTCTCCTTCTGCCTCCAAAGCTAGGTAAAGAAGCCCTCACAAAAATCAATTCTTCCAAACCCGATGTGGAGGAGAACCAGAAACTACATTACTCTTCTGGTGGTGGAAGTGAACCTTCAATCCTATTTCACCCTCTTGGTTTAGTCATATAACCCAAGAAATCATTCTAACCCTCCTGGTGATGGAAGAGAATCTTTAATCTTTTTTCACCCTTGTGGTGAAGGTAGAGAACCCTAGACCGTGACTTTGAAGTATCTCTCCCAAGAGCAACTCGAAGAACTCACCAAGGCCATGGGAAGAAGCAAGGTGCAAGCTTGCCTGTAGAAACCATGCGATCACCCCTCACACTTCTTCTCTCTTATACACAACCTCACCTTCTTCTTCTCTAACCAAAAAGCTCTCTCAAGAAATTTTCCCTGAGAGTTTCTTTAATAGCCAAAATCTTTTTTTAATAATATCATTGAGTTGTTTAAGTACAAGGCTTAAAAAAAGACTAAATTTTTAATTAGGCCTTCACTATTCGTATAATACGATATGTGTTCATATAGTATACTTTCTTTAAAAGAGATGATTGTCCAGTATGATCAAATAGTTGATCATATAAATTGTTTAGATACTACAAACATATCATACAAGATAATCTAAAGATTGTATGGTATAATGAGTTCAATTTAACTTTGTTTGTACAAGATGATTACTGGGATGATTGGGGTCTCTATCGATCATCCAGTATAGTTTATAATGTACAGTACATCATATTCAAATATCAAAGGTTCATATAAAATGATTGACATCATATAATACGATTAGTTTAACAACCAAGGTTTTCATCCAGTATGATAACCAAGACGACCAAGTTTTGCCTCTATCAATTATACGGTATGTTCTTTATCATAGAGTATGTTTGCTAATATTTATTAAACCACTATTTAATTGACTAATCACAAGGACTAATTTAAGTAAGATTTTAAATATTATATAGTATGATTAAGATCATATAGTACGATTAGTTTAAAATTTGATTTTGAAAATAGTTACTTAAATTATCTAGTTGCTAGCATTTGCTGATGGAAATCAATCAAACAATATGATTTATATTATACAATATGATTAGTTCATTTCCATTAATGACAAAATTAGTTGCTAACCCTATATTTTTGCATAACTTATTGTATAGTATGATCGTAATCGTATGGTACGATTACTTCAAAAAATTCTCATCTTAATTTTCTTCACTCCTCTATGTGTGTGTGTACGGTTGCAAACTTAGCATTTGCCCTTACTTAGCCAGACTCAAGAAATATAAAATAATGGAAAATTTTAATTGCAGGCTCTTTTGGATGACATCCTATTCTACCCAAACTTGTCTTAATTAAACTTATGCAGTGTATGATGTACCAGAAATGTTAGTGCATAGTGACAAAAAAATATCCAATATATATTAAAAAATTTAAATTTTAATCAATAATATTTATTATCATCAAAATCACAAGCTAGGGATCTTGATATGTAATAATAATAGCATACTTAAACCCAAAGTCTATAGGATGCCACAACAGTAGAATTAAACCTAAAGACTTATCTAATGAAAAAGCGATATTGTAAGAGCGTACTTAAACCCAAACATTATAGGGCATTTTGAGAGCCAACTTAAACCAAAAAGACTAATTTAATTGAAAAGAGATGCCAAAAGATTGAACTTATGAAATTTTGATAAGGATGTTAAACCTAAGTGAACTTGTCCCTAGGTACACCAAGAGGGGGGTGATTTGTTGAACTTAAAAAAATTTTCTTACTTCAAAAAATATTGATGATATTTTTGGATTTTCTAGTTATTAAAAATAACAACTTTTACTTAATGTGAAAGAAAATAATTTTATCAAATATTAAACCAAAAAAGATAGTATTCTAATTAACAGAATGAAGTATTAATCACTAATTTTCACCTAGATGTTTTCACAAAAATAATGTGCAAAAAAACTAAAATACAAAAGTTAAAAAACAAAACAAACACACTAGAGATTTATAGTGGTTCGATCAAAAAATAACCTATGCCAACTCCCAGTAGTCCTCCACTCCCAGTATTGCACTATCACTATAGTGACCCTCCTTTTCTCCTACAGCAAGAAAGAGAAGCCCTTACACAAATGACTTCCACCAAACCAGGTGCAACAGAGAACCTGAAGCTTTATCACCCTCTTGGTGATGGCAGCATACCTTCAATCATTTTCTTCCTCTGAGAGAAGGCAGAGAACCTCAATCTCCTTTTTCTCCCTCTCGAACAAGGCAGAGAACCAAGACCTCCTTTTTCACCCTCTTGGTGATGGCAGATATTCATGTCCTTGAGTTGAAGTACTTCTTCCTAGAGTTACCCAAGAAACCTAGACAGACACTGGGAGGAGCAAGGAGAGACACTAGCTTGGAGCAACCGTGTGATCCCCTCACACTACTTCTCCCTCTCACACAAGCTCTCCCTTTCTTTCTCTAAAGCTCTCCTAGATCCTTTTCTTTATGCTTCCTTTCATGAACACTTAGAAGCTAAAGACTTGAAACTAATCTATTAATATATTAAATATAAGCCTTCTCAAAAAGCCCAAAAATTTAATTCTATCATTACTTATTATATAGTATGATCCAAGTTCATACGGTACGATTATTTCAAATCACCATGTTAGTACTGTATAAATAGTAGAGTAGTGTTTGAACACTTCAATTTATTACACTAATTATCCAATACAATATGATGAGTCATCTAGTATGATTAGTTGAAATAACTTGGTTTATCATCCGTATAATTGGCGATAATAAATTATCATCCCATATAGGGATCTGGTCATATAGTACAATTAGATCCAATCATCTTGTTTGATCTGATTGGACAAATTAATGAAAATTATTTCCCTAATTATAAGATTAATTTAGGCAAGATTTAATTACATCGTATAGTATGATACCTATCGTACGGTATGATTAGTGTAAATTTTGAATTTCAAAATATTACCTAAATTATGATTGGTGGTTGGGAACTTTATTTTTATTGATTGTCCAGTATGATATGTGTCGTATAATATAATTAGCTTAAATTACATTAATTATCATAAATAACCATTGTAATAATTGATTAGCTGATTGTACAATACTATATGCATCGTAAAGTATGATTAGTTTAGAAAATTGAACTTCTAATTTTACCACTATCTCACTCCCTTGAGTGTGTGTGTGAATGATCACCAAGCTTAGTATTCACCAAAATACTTAATTTTGACTCAAGAAAAGTAGAAAAATGAAAAAGAAAAATTACAGACTCTTCTAGAAACTTTAACCATATTTTACCCAATCATGAGATGATTAGTTTTTCTTAGTATATGGTGTACCTAAAATATCAGTACATAATAAAAGTAAATATGCAATAATAGCAATTAACATCCAAAAGCATAGTAAGGATCTAATAATATTTATTATAATCAAAATCAGAGGACTTGATTCTAGAATTGTAACAATCTCCACCTTTTTGATGATGGGAAATAAAGGTCGTTTTGATTATAAGAAAAAGTATTGCTAAGCCCTATGCTCCCCCTTACTTATTGAACTTTTAAAATTAGGGATAGTTTATTTAAATAAGGAATAAAAGAAACATAATAAAAGTGAGAAAAAAGGCAAAATAGTGAACTAATCATAATAGAATAGGAAGGACAAACATTTAACGACAACCTACTCCCCCTTTTGATATAACAAAAAGGAGGGAACAACGAAACAAAGATGCCAAAATAAAATATTCATCACGAAGTAGAGTCATAAAAACCATATAAACACCAGCACTAACACAAAAAAACTAAAAGTATGAAGAGTCCTAATTAGGTGGAGGTGGTGATGGTGGTGGTTGGAAGAATCAGTGAATGGAGGCAAACTTCACTCCAAGCCAAGCCATATCATTTGAACGATATTTCAGCTGCTTTATAATATAGGTGTCAAAATGAGCCATATCATTATCATGTTGTTGTTATTGTTCAACTGCGTAAGTGTCAAAATGAGCCTCCCACTAGTCGAACCTCTAAACAAGAGTATCATACTAAGATTACTGGTGGATAGGGGCTAGAGCAGGAACTAGTGCTGGCCCTCCTTCCATTGCCTCTGGCTTGGGGTCCACAAAGTGAACATTGTGATGATGAGCACTGTGAAGGATGTGGAAGTAGCTATTTGAATAGAAAGTTTGGAGATGATCTGATGGTGCAGAGAATTGGAAGTTATATTTAGGTTCAAGGATGAAGGAAATTATGTGACCTAAGGTAAGATTTGACTTTTTTTTATGTCTAGGATCTCAAATACAGGTTAGATTCTCAAGATATTGAATAACTAAATCTGCTGTATTGAAATCAATTTCAGCCATTATGAAATAGGTGGTTAGGGCTATAAGAGGTGTGATATTGATTCAAACCCTAGCTTTTGGGATTATTAAGATGCGAAGGATATACTGAATAATTCTAGCATCTTATGCTAAGGTATTGGCATGAGGAATGTGGTATCTGACAGTTGATTTTATAAATGTAGTGTTAGCAAGGGTCCATTCATAATCATTATTAGACGCTACAAGGAAGACTTTATTGCCAGAAGTAGAAAGGTGGAGGAATTCATGAATGTCTTGGTAGATAATTTCAACAGGCATCCTACTAACATAAGATTAGAGGGTAGTGTCTTCATTATTAATTCAAAAACAAATAAAGATTCAAAAAGGAGTTCAAAATTGAATTGGTAGGCAAGAGTGAGAATGAATGGAATAGTGGTGAGAGCAAAAAGATTGAGTACATGAATGTTTAGAACTTCCTAATTTATGATTTTGGATCGTGTGATCCTGACAATTTTGTAACGATGGTAAGCCTCTTCATCTGCTGCTTCAGTGAGGCAAGAATGCGTGGGTCATTGGAAGGAACTGCCAATGAAAGCTCATGAATGCTTTCCATTAGCCATTTTAAGGAGTATGATCTTAGGGAGGAGGGAAGAAAATTTGAAAGGGTTGAGTGAAGAATGAAATTATTTCCCTCCCTTTAAATAGAAATCGACCATATCGTACAGTACGATAAGGTATCATATAGTACAATCGAGTGCATTTAATTCGTCTAGTCTTATTAGTCAAAAAATGTGGTCTTATCATATAGTAAGATAGGAATCATATTGGATAAGTAGAGTGAAGATGTTCATCCCAAGGAATCAGTCTGGATGATCATTGACTGGTCAAATCATCCTATATGAATAGGAGTTCATACAATATAATATAATATTAAATATCATATTGGCCAAATTCATTTAACCCAACACCTAGTGCCGCATGTATCATAAAGAATGAATTAGGTGTTCGTATAGTATGATCTCTAATAATTAAACAATTAGAGCCATTGGATGTTTTGTGAGCAGTGATGTGATACTTTATAAATATCATATGGTGTAATGTTTCATCATACAATACAATGTGAGGAAAGTTTGATTTGTGTTTGATGATTAGGGAAACTTCATAAATAAAAAAATAAAAGGAAATTTCTCATAAAAAATAGATCACAAGCATAAATAATAAAATACAAACAAGACATTAAACACAAAATAGAAAACTACGCATAAAAACATTTACATTTCACATTTCTAAATCATCCAGATTCAAGCATGAATATCTATAATACATAGTCTAGTCCTCAAGTGCTATAATTTTCAAAATCTATGGGTTTTATAAAAATAACTGCTAGTTGATTCTCAATAGCTACATGATATGGCTTTATATCTCCCTTGGTTTCATGATCTCGAATGAAGTGGTGTCAAATATTTATGTGTTTGGTCCTGGATTATTGAGTCGGATTCTTTGATATGAAAATGGCACTAGTGTTATCACACATGATAGAAATGGTGTCTAGAGGTAGTCCAAGATCAATAGATTTTGCACTTGGATGTTTATCTAATTGAATGGAGGAGCTCATGGGAATTTCAATTGCCTTAGCATTATCCATCTCATATTTTTAACAATTTCTTTAATATACTTTGATTGGCTAAGGAAAGTTCCATCATTATTTTGCTTCACACTAAATCCAACAAAATAGGTAAGCTCTCCCATTATGCTCCTTTCAAACTCCTCACTCCTTATTTTTGAAAATTTACCACAAAGATTTTTATTCGTAGATCCAAATAGTATATAATTAACATAAATCTAAATAATGAGTAGGTTTTCTCCATCTTTCTTTAGAAATAGGGTGGTGTCTACACTACCCATGATAAAATCTCTTTATAGAAGGAAAGTTCTCATCCTTTCAAATTAGGCTCTACGTGCCTGCTTTAACCCATATAATTCTTTCTTTAGTTTAAATAAATGATTGGGAAATGTAGGGTTCTCAAAACATGGGGGTTGCTCTACACATAGATCTTCTTTAATTACCCCATTTAGGAAGTCATTTTTAACATCCATTTAATATAACTTAAACCTTTTAAAGCAAGCATAGACTAACAACACTCTAATGACGTCTAATCTTGCTACAAGGGAAAAAGTCTCTTCAAAGTCAATCCCATCAATTTGATTGTAAACCTTAGCTACTAGTCTAGCCTTATTTTTAATTACTGTGTTGTAGTCATTCATCTTATTTTTTAAGACCCATTTGGTTCCTACCATACTCTGTTCTTTGGATCTGCTAACTAACTCCCAAACATAATTCCTAACAAATTGATTTAACTCTTCTTACATGGATAGGATCCAAAATTCATCAGATAAGGCATGTTTTATATTTGAGGGTTTTATCATAGAGATGAAGGCAGAGTGTCTAACCTCTTTTCTAAGTCCATGCCTAGTTTTAACTCCTATTGATGGATCTCCTAGAATGAGGTCCTTTGGATGACTAGATGAATATCTCCAATCATTGGGCAATTGGTTCTGAGGCACTATTCTATCTTTTAAGTCAATAGTTTTTACTCTTTGGGTGACCTCAACCACTTCTTTTTCTTCCAACCTAGGCCCACCAGATTTATCAAATTCCTCAAATTTTACAAGGCTCTCCTCTACCACTAATGTCATCTTATCCAAAACCCTATATAATTTACCAATAGTTTAGTATCTTAGAAAAACTCTTCATCAGATTTAGGGTCAAATTTACCTAATGGAGATTTTCCATTATTTAGAATAAATACCTCACATCCAAAGATATGAAGGTGAGAGAGATTGGGTGTTGTTCCTTTGAGTAACTTATAAGGTGTCTTATTTAGCTTGGATCTAATATTAACCCTATTGAGAACATAGCAAGCAGAGTTCACTACTTCTACCTAGAAATACTTAGGAGGTGAGTATTCAGTTGGCTTTATTCTTTCTTTCAGTTACCCCATTCTGCTAAAGGGTTCTAGAAGCTGAAAGGTTATGTTCTATGCTAAGCTCTTTATAATATGATTCAAATTTGTCATTTTCAAATTCTCCACCATGATCACTATGAATAGTTGAATTTCATAGCCAATTTTTTTTGGATTCATGTGGAGAATGTCCTAAACTTCTTGAATGATTCAGTTTTATGTGATAAAAACTTAATCTAAGTAAACCTTGAGTAATCATTAATAATCACATATCCATATACTTTACTGCCTAAGCTAGCAATGCTGACCAATCCTAACAAATCCATTTGAAGGACATCTAAGGGTTTAAAGGTGATAATGTCCTTGATTAAGTGAAAAGAAGTTTTGATTTGTTTTCCTAGTTGATAGGAATCACATAGGTGGTCCTTAGAAAAGTCTAGTTTGGGTATGTCTCTAACTAAGTCCTTTTGGGTTATTTTTCTACGATTTATCATGCTTGCATGGCATAGTCTCCTATGCCATAGCCAGGATTTATCAATAATTATTTTCAAACAAAGATAACTAGTAGATTCAATATAGTTCAAATCAACCATATAAACATTGTTAATTCTCTTTCCTTCTAAAATAATATTTCCATTCAAACTAATCACAAAACTGATAGATGAGAATTTAATGTGAAAACCTTTATCACGCAGTTGGCTAATACTAAAGAAATTATGTTTCAAGCTATTTACTAAAAGATTTTTAATAATGAAATTTTTAGAATTACCCATCATACCTATGCCTACCACTTTTTTAGTGGTATTATCTCGGAGTGTTATCTTACCTACTACCCTGGCCTATAACATGATGAATTGCTTTATGTCTCAAGCCATGTGCCTTGAGTATCTACTATCTAGGTACCACATGCTCTCACTAGGCCTTTTATGAGGGCATCCCTATAAAGTCTATCATTTATAAGATTTTGGAACCCAAGTGAGTTTGGGTTCCACCTTATGCAGTAATGAATCGCTTTTATGCATGATATAATGTGATGCATATAATTTTGGTCTCCTCACTAAATGTGTCCTATAGTGTATAGTTCAAGTGCGAGCTATGTGACCTAGCATAGCATAAGAGTAACACCTAATAATAGGAAAATACTCACTAATCTATTTGGCTTATGGCGCCTCTTCCTAGGGTTATAGGCTGCATGATGTGGTGATGAGTTATGTGACTATGCCAAAGTAGGCGATGGTTTATTTTTTTGAAGTATTTTTTACTTGTAGGAATTCATATGCACTTTTAAGATGTGCTACTTCTAATTTCAATGCATGCTCACCACTATCTAAGTTACTTGCAAGTGTTTCTAATTCCTTAAATGCATTTTCTAATTTGATATGCTTTATCTTCAAGGATTCATGTGTATTAGTTAGATCAACATGCTTCTTATTTAATGCATCAAACTCATCAAGTAAGGACATATGGTCATTATCTAAAGTAGAATGCTCAGTTATCAGACTAGTAAGCTTTTTTTGTAGATTAAAAAGTTAATGTTTAAGCTAGCATACATCTTTTTCAGCTTTCTATATACATTATAAATTTTTTTTAAACTTCAAATAATTCATTATAAGAAAGCTCACATACCTCCTCTTGATCAAAATGATCAAGACTACTGTATGTCATAAATCACATATTCGTTACCTCCTCTTCTATTTTGGTTTCTAATTAATCTGAAATAGAGTCTACCCAAAATGTCATCTAAGTCTGTTGCTTGCCCTTTTTAAACTTTGTCTTCTCTTTACCCTTCTCCTTTATCAGGTGAGCTTGTAGTTTGGGATAATCCATCTTTAAGTGCCTCAACTTTTTGCATTCAAAACAAATAGTATCAGATGAGGCCTTAAAACTTTTATTTGATTTACCTTTATTCCACGATTGATGAAGTTTTTATTTTCTTCTTAGGAATCTTATAAGTTTCTATGTCATTAGTGTTATGTCATCCTCTCCTTTAGCTGTAGAGCTATCACTTTCTAACTCATTTACTTTTACTGCTACCACCTTGTCCTTTTTTTAGTCTCCTTGATCCTATAGACTTTCACTCATATCTTGCTCAAAGTAAAATAGTGAGCCTAGTAAGTTATCTATCGAATAAACGTTAAGATCCTTTGATTCATAGATGGTAGTAACCTTAGCATCATAATTACTAGGTAAACATCTAAGGATTTTATTTACTTTCTCAGAATTAGAAAGCTCTCTTCCAAAAGCATGCAAAGACATTACAATTTTTGTAAACCTAGTGTATATATCTAAAATTGTTTTGTTAGATTTCATGCAAAAGAGTTCATAATCATGTAAAAAGATGTTCAACCTAGATTGTTTAAATTCACTGGTTCCATCATGTGTGATGCACAGTTTATCCTAGATTTCTTTTCTAGTGGTACAGGTATATACTCTCATATAACCTTCTCACTTAAGTCTACATAAAAATAGTTTAAACACTTTGCATTTAATTTAGATAAGTCTCTATCCTTACTTCTACATTCATTTAATGGTAACTCAATTTTAATTCCATTAATAAAATGAGATGGTGCAAAATAACCCTCTTGTACTAAAAATAACATGCGAAAATTAATAAATTGCAAGAAAGTGGGCAAGCAAATTTTCTAGAAATCAAATGGTATGTTGTCAAACAAAAGTGGATGTGTAATATGGTAACCTTTTACGGTGTTCCGTTTTCAAAAATGTGCCATGTATCATTTTCCTCTTGGTTTTCTAAAATACTATTTTTGTGTATCACTTTGGTGTATTTAAGCCTAAGTGAACTTGATTAGAAACTTGAAGTCCCTTTTTTAGAGAGAGAAGCTCCCCTTTTTAGAGAGAGAAGATTTCAAATAATTTTCTTCGCGGCTATCCTCATTTTTTCGGCAGAGGTGGTGCTTATGGCGGTAGATGGCCGCCAGCCATATCCAACTATGATCTCGGCTTCCTCCACCGTTCAGATATCAGAGGAGCATAATCTGATTCAAGGTACTATACGTAGCAGCGATGTTTTTGGTTCGATGACTGTTGTAGGTCGAAGATCAAATATAGGAATTACCATTTTTGAGGTTGAAGATACGCGTCCAAGCCCAAAGAAGCATGTGAAAGGTAAGGGTAAAGGAATTTCTTATGGTATATTGCAGTTAACTGCAGCAAGCTTGTCCAAGTTTTTGATATTATTAGGAGATGGGTGAAAGTTCGATAGGGATGTTAAGCCCTGATGAACTAGTCCCGAGGCTAACCAAGAGGGGGGGGGGTGAATTGGTGATTTAAAAATTCGAGAGCAACAGTGAAAATCTTTTCTTTAATATGCAGCAGAAATAAGTAAATACTCAAACTAAAAGATTAAACACAACTTTCACCCAAGCAGATAATCACAGAAAAACTAAAGTGTAGAAAGTAATTAGAAAGAACACACCAGATTTTTATAGTGGTTCGGTCAACTTGACCTACATCCACTCCCCGGAGCCTCCCCTCCGAGTATTTTACTAAACTAAAGTGTCTCTCCTTTTGCTCCCACAGTAAGGCGGAGAAGCCTGTACAAAAACCTCCTTTCCACCGACACGGTGAGGCAGAGAACCTAACCTCCTTTTGCTTCCTCCTGAAGCAGGCAGAGAACCTCGGATCTTCTTGCCGACGATCCTCTCCCAAAGAACACCAACACGACAAAAGACGACGAGCGGAGAAGATGACTCTGATCCTTGCTTGGAGCAACCTTCATGAACCCTCACGAACTCCCCCTCACAAGATCCTCTCTCTCTCTCCTAAACTCTCTCTCTCTCTAGGGTTTCTCTGGAAAGGAAAGTGGCAAAGGATTTTTCTTATTGGAAGAAAAAGATCTTTTATAGGAGGGCTTAAAATTTTCCCTAAATCTCAACTGGTCGGCCAAGATCGTCCAGGACGATCTATATATCATCCTGTACGATCAGTTCAAAATCAACTATCTCAACCTGGACGATCTGGCTCTTCTGGATGATCAGTGGAAAAAGTTGTTCTGATCATCCCGTACAATTCTGCGATCATCCAGGACGATTAGTGTAAATTCAGAAATATCGTCCAGAAGACAGTTCGGGTCGTCCAAAGAAAATTATGTTGGACGACCAAAAAATGACTTGATCGTCCAGGATGATATGCGTATCGTCCTGTACGATTAGTTCAAAAAGTGACAAAATCATCCTAAGCACAGTTTGGGACGTACAGTTGAAACACACTAGACGAACATGATCGTCCAGGATGATATGATCGTATCAATCAAATATTAATTGCTTTCCTTAATTCCCAGATTAATTTAGGCATGATTGTACTGGATCGTCTAGGATGATACTCGTATCGTCCGGGACGATCAGACCAAATATCTTAAAATAAAAACTTGCCTAACTTGATCTGGCGACTGAGAATTTCTAATTTGAGCATATCATCCCGGATGATGTTAGGATCATCCAGGATGATCTGCTTAATCAGATACACTTAACTTGGTCACCCTAATTAGGGTTTCTATTTTTACATGATCGTCCACGACGATGTGATTATCATCCAGGACGATCTAAACAAAAACTTGAACAGAAATTCTAATTCACTCAAGCTCTCCCCCTGAGTGTGTGTGTGTAAGGTTACTTAGCTAGGGGATCAGTTACATTAGAATTGACTCAAGAAAAAGAAAATAGTACACTTAGACACACTTGGACCCGATCTTGAGTTGGCTTGAGTTGCTCGTGATCTTTTGTGCCTGAAACGGGTTAGCCAAGCAAAACACAATAGAAACATGTTTTTCATCATCAAAACCAGATTTGTAATAATCTCCCCCTTTTTGATGATGGCAAAAATTTGTGCAGTAGTTTGAAAAATAAAATAACTAGGAGATCAAAAATCAAATTTTTTTCCAATTTTCATTTAACAACCAAAGCAATACAGAAAACACAACTACGAAAGCATAACAAGAACATAAACTACTATAACTGACTCCCCCTTTTGATATCACAAAAGGAGGAGGATAAAGAGAAACACTGAAACATTAGTACAAACAGAAAAGAAAACAGCTACAAAATATAACACTAAAATGGAGGCGGATCCTGATCGAAAGGAGGAGGTGGCGGTGGTGGGTTGAAGTAACTGTGAATGGATGTAAAGTGGGCTCCAATCCAGGTAATGTCCTGGTCATGCTGTTGTTCCTACGGAGAAGCATAGTCAGTGAAGCGCTGTAAATCCTCAGCGTGCTGCTGCTCCTGCACAGGAACATAGGAGTCAAATCTGGTCTCCCACTGATTAAAGCACTACACCAGATGGTCAAAAGGAGAAGCGATGTGAAGGGGAGCAGGTGCATCAGGTGCAGCAGGAACGGGAATAGCCTCTTCCTCTTCCTCCTCAACATCTAGGACGGGCTCCGGATGTAGTCGGGTGCTGTGTAGGACGTGGAATGAATTATTTGTGAAGAAGGAAGGAGGGACATTAGGAGGGACTGGATACTGCAGGTCATATTTGGTTTCTAAGTCATATGAAATGATATGACCTAAAGCTAGATTTGGGCGACGCCTATGACCCGGATCCCTAATAATGGTGAGGTGATCGATGTATCGGATAATAAGGTCAGTGGCATTAAACTCCCTGTGGGCCAAGATGTAGTATATGGTCAAGGACAGTAACGGGGTGATGTGAATTCGATCCCCTGCCTTTAGAATGACGGAGGAACGAAGGACGTGCTGAATAGTCCGTGCATCCTTAAGAAGTGAAGTGTGAGCATTGTTATGGTAGGGTGCATTTGTATTACGAAGGAAGTGATTAGCGACACTCTAATCATAGTTAGGGTCAGTTATAAGAGTGTGGAGTTTGTCGCTAGTGACAGAAAGTTGAAGAATGTTGTGAAAGTCTTGGGTAGTGAGTTCCATGGGTTGTTGATTGACATACGAGCGAAGAGTGGAATAATCAGCAAAAATGCTCAAATTTGCAAAGAAACTTGAAAAAGTTCAAGGCTGAATGGAAAGGCTAGGGTAAGGATGAAGGTGAGGAAGGTGTGTGCGAAAAGATCAAGAATAGGATAAGTAAGGGTGCAGGGGATTACTATTTTTGAATGCGTGATCCCCACCTCACGATAGCACTCGGAGGCAGCTAGATCGGCTGCATTGGGAAAGCGGGGATCAATATTCCCCCATGAGGAACTCGCGCCCTTTTGTCTAAAACGTTTCCTAACATCCATGAGAAAGTAGAAGGGAGGGAGAGTGGAAGGAGAGGTGTGAAAAAACCTTAAGAAATTGGCTGTTTAAATAGAATTTGGCCGGATCGTCCCGTACGATCGAGAGATCGTCCAGGACGATATGTACATTTATGACAGCTAGGACGATTGGTCGAAAAGGTGGTCAGATTGTCCAGGATGATCAGATATTATCCAGGATGATTAGACACAGACGATCATCTTGAGGAGTCAGGCCGGACGACTGTTGATGAAAAGTATCATCCAGGATGATTAAGTGGATCCTCCAGGATGATATGCAATAAATATGTCGAACAGGCTAAATTTGAATCATCCAGCTGCTGACACATAGATCGTCCAGGACGATTAGGTGGATCATCCAGGATGATGGACAATAATTGGTGCAATCTCAGCCGTTTGATCAGATCAGGAGGATATGGATCATATCGTCCAAGATGATGTAAGGATCGTCCAGGATGATCACCAATAATTGGTGTTCCGGGGATGATTTTGAATTGATCATCCAGTACGATGTTTGGATCGTCCAGGACGAAGAAGATCGTCCAGGACGATCTGTGGATCGTCCAGGACGATGTGAAGAAAATAGGAAAAAGATGGAGGATGGAGATGAATGATCAGGATCCAAAAAACACAATTATTAAAAAGAAAAACAAAACTAAAGGAAATAGAACATGAAACAAGAACACAAAAGCAACGATTTATTATTTTTTTTTATCAAACTGCTCCAGTAAATCGGACTTTTCCTTGATTTTAGATCCAAAAACAAAAATCCAATTCAGAAGAAAAGAAATTAGATTCGAAAAGAGATCCTTTCAAGCCTCATTCTAAAAAAATATCTGATATAACAGTGTTACAAAGTAAAAAATTAGAAATCAGGATTTTCAAACTCAAGCTTTTGAAAATATTAAGTGGCGCACGGATTTTTCTAAGACATTTAACGATCTGAAAGGGAAGAAAGCTTGGTTGGGCTCATTTTGTGCCACTTTTTCAATTTATTTTGCGCTTTGTGCATCTTTTCATTTTTTATACACTTTGTGTATCTTTTAGTTGGCGATATTTCACATCTTTTCAGCTTTGGGCTCATTTTGTGCCTCTTCTTTAATTGATTTGGTGCACTGCGCATCTTTTGTAAGCTTTCTTCTTTTTATAACCGTTAAAGAGTCTCAGCTGTGAAATTATATTCAAGACATAGGAGGTGCTCTCTACAATAAGGAAGAGTAATTCACAAAATAAAAGCCATATGTCGTATGATAAGTGCAATCACTTGGTTTAGAAAATCATAACAATGACTCAAGACTTTGAAAACACTATTCATATGAGTTAGATTACTGTAGGAAGATAAAATAAATCTCTATTTCAAAAATTAATATTTTAATTTTGAAGAAGATTCTTATCCAAAAGAGACAATACACCAATAAAGAAGTTAGAGGAAGAGAAACAACATCAATATTTCTTCCCTTTAACAGATCAGTGGAATCAATCACTGCTTACCAGCTTCCAAATAAAAACAAGGTAAAACTCTCAGTTAGAAATTCAGTTTATCAGAAGTAGTGAGTAGTGATCAGATTTTGAAAAGCATAAAGCAGTAAAAAAACTGATGAACCAGTGAATAAAAACAGGTAGAAAATCACATCAAAGTAAATGCTCAAATCAAACTAATAACAAGGCTAACACAGGAATTAGCAGAAGAAGAAAAAATAAAAACAACTGAAAGTAAATAATCAAATCATAAAACTAACTAACAGAAACAGAATAAAAATAAAAAAATAGAAATCAACAGTCATCAGAATCAAGCATTTATATCAATCACTCCTAATCTGGTTCTCAAAATACTGAATGAGTCAAAGGCCAGTGGTTTAGTGAATATGTCAGCCAGCTGATTTTCAGTTGCTACATGATGTAGCTCAATGTGCCCTTTCGTAACATGGTCCCTAATGAAGTGATGCCTTATATCAATGTGTTTGGTTATAGAATATTGGATTGGATTCTTAGAGATGCATATATCACTAGTATTATCACACATAATAGAAATTGTTCCCACAGGTAATCCTAAATGCAAGACTTGTTGCTTCAACCCAAGAACTTGGGCCACACAACTCCCTAAGGCAATGTACTCAGCTTCAGCTGTGGAAAGTGTAACTGAGTTCTATTTTCAACTGGACCAGGAGACTAAAGACTATCCTATTAATTGACAAGTTCTAGAAGTGCTTTTTCTATCCACCCTACACCCTACAAAGTCAGAATCAAAATATCCAATAATCTCAATAGAGGTGTTGTGCCTAGGGTACTAGATTCCTAAGTTTGGGGTCCCTAAAAGATATCTAAGATATTTTATTATTTAGAGGTTCTAAATTTCTTTTAAGGATATTTTATAATTAAAGTTATTTGCCTTTAAGTTTTAAAGAATATTGCATTCAACAAACTCTTAAGTGCTATAAGTTGTTGATCAGTATATCCTAGACTAAAAAACATAATGCTAACAACCCTCCAAAACTAGGGTATATTGACAACTTGGTGTATTCCATTTTAAATTATTATTTTGGCCCTTAAACCTTCTCAATCCTATACACCTTTGACCTCCTGAAAGGAATCAAACACATGGGTATGAAAAGTTGTAATATCTATATATTACAAATAATTCTATTTATCATATGCTAATTTATTTAAGTTTATATTTTAGCTTTTATATTCTATTAAATTTATTTATGGCTTTATCACAACAAGCACGAGGACCTAGGGCCTCGTAGGAAAATATGGCCCCGTAACTCGAGGTAGTTTGGCCTGAAAACTTTAATAACAGGAATATTAGTTTTTCATTTATTGTTTAATTACTTATTTTATGTCATTCGATTTTTGTTTTACTAAAATTTTAATGATTTATTGATTTTTCATAATTAATGAATATTTTAATAAATTTAGTAAAGGATCCATTTCTTAACTTTTTTATTTACAATAGTTCATGGAATTTTTATATTATTCATAAATACTAGACCCAGAGATGAGTCTAATACCTTTAAGGTTACTTAATTTAGATGTTTCTAGAATTAGTTATGAATTATTGAAATTTAATGTATTTTTATATTTACTTAATTGCTTAATTATAGGCATTTTTTTATTTTTGAAATTAATTTTAATTTAGGATGAATTTGTTATGGCTTTTATTTTTTTCTCTATTGTGCTTTTAAATTTGAGAATTTTGATATATCTTTTGTATTTTTGGAAATAAAATGAATTTAGTATAAATTTTTAAAGATCTTAGGTGGATTATGTACGTGAATCTTGGGTTCTCTAAATGACGGACCAAATGACCTCCAAATGTAGTAAATTATGAGACATGAGGAAGTGAATGTATGTGCTTCAAACTAACTTGGTTTAGGCACATCAATGCTCCCTATAATGAGATATCATTCACCAAATCTAATGACTTCTATAGCTTGTGTGATTTATTTTGGGAGCTCGACTCAAAAGATTTGGGTGAAATCAGGGGCTAATAAACCCTTTAACATAACATTATAAGCACACCAAGATTCAACTCCTAATTCAAAATGGATTGTAGTTTATGAATTTTCTAATTCTTTTGTTAAAAGATGACCTATATATTTAAAAAATTCATTTAAGCTTCTTAAACAGTTCAGATTGAGTTGAAAAGTTTTGGAGATGTGTTAAAAATCTCCAAGAAATGTTCCCTTCAATTTGGTTTCATGGTAATCTGTATATTATAAATAATTCAAGAAAAAACCTAGGGCCATTTTTTAGAATTATGATTAATGTATTACATGTCGTAACACAAAACCATAGGGGTGTCATAGTACTGCCCAAGCAAAATACATAGAGCCTAAGCATGGGCAATTTGGACAAGTAGAGGAGGACTTGTAAATTTTAAAAGATTTACTAATTTTTCCTATGAAATTAGATTATGTTTATCCAATCATCCATACTTTCCACATGGAAAAATCTTATTGGGGAATCAGGGATAGCACATTAATGATATCCTCATGATTTTACTGTGAGCCATTAGATCAAGATCGAACAATCTTGATTTAAAGGCTTGAAATTATTGCAAATCTAGTTTTAAAAGGTACAGTTTTGATGATGACAAACATGTTTGTATTCTGTTTTACTTGGCTAACCCATTTAAGGTATAAAAGTTCAAAAGCAACTCAAGCCAACTCAAGATTGGGTCCAAGTGTGTCTAAATGTACTGTTTTCCTTTTCTTGAGTCAATTGTAATGTAACTGATCCCCTAGCTTAGTAACCTTGCACACACACACTCAGGGGGAGAGCTTGAGTGAATTACAGTTTCTGTTCAATTTTTTTATTCAGATTGTCCTTGATAATATTCACATCACCCTAGACGATCAAGTGAAGATAGAAGCCCTAATTAGGGCAACCAAGTAAAGTCTGTCTAGTTAAGCTGATCATCTTGGATGATCAATACATCGTACGGGATGATAGGCTCAAATCAAAAATTCTTACTCGCCAGATCAAGTTAGACAAGTTTTATTTTTAGAGATTTGATCTGATCGTCCTGGATGATACATGTATCATCCTGGACAATCTAGTACAATCATCCCTAAATTAGTCTGGTGATTAAGGAAAGCAATTAATATCAAATTGATACTATCACATCGTTGGGGATGATCGCAAGATCATCCGGGACTGATCAGGATCATCTAGTGTGTTTCAACTGTACGTCCAAAGCAATGCTCAGGATGATTTTGGCACTTTTTGAACTAATCATACAGGACGATACCTGTATCATCCTGGACGATCAAGTCATTTTTAGGTCATCCAGCACAAGTTTCTCTGGATGACCAGAGCGGTCTTCTGGATAAAATTTTTGAATTTACACTAATCATCCCAGACGATCGTAGAATCGTACGGGACGATCTGATCAACTTTTCCTATTGATCGTCCAGAAGAGCCAGATCATCCAAGCTGAAATAAGTGATTTTGAACTAATCGTACAGGAAGATATATCGATCGTCCTGGATGATATTGCCCGATAAGTTGAGATTTAGGGCAAATTTTGAGCCCTCCTATAAAAGATCTTTTTCTTCCAACAAGAAAAATCTTTTGCCACTTTCCTTTATAGAGAAACCCTTGAGAGAGAGAGAGTTTGGGAGAGAGAGAGGATCTTGTGAGGGGGAGTTTGTGAGGGATTCACAAAGGTTGCTCTAAGCAAGTATCAGAGTCGTCTTCTTCGTTTGTCGTCTCTTGTCTTATCGGTGTTCTTTGTGGGAGGATCGTTCGCAAGAAGATCCGGGTTCTCTACCTTCTTCAGGAGGAAGCAAAAAGAGTTCAAGTTCTCTGCCTACTTCAGGAGGAAGTAAAAGGAGTCCGAGGTTCTCTGCCTGCTTCAGGAGGAAGTGAAAGGAGATTAGGTTCTCTGCCTCATCGTGTCGGTGGAAAGGAGTTTTTTGTACAGGCTTCTCCGCCTTACTGTGGGAGTAGAAGGAGAGTCACTTTGAGTTAGTGCAATACCAGGAGGGGAGGTTCTACGGAGTGGACGTAGGTCAAGTTGACCAAACCACTATAAAATCTAGTGTGTTCTTTCTGATTATTTTCTAGACTTTAGTTTTCTGTGATTACCTGCTTGGGTGAAACCTATGTTTAATCTTTTTGTTTATGTATTTACTTGTTTCCGCTGCAAATCATCGATAAGATTGTTGCCTGTTGCTCTCAATTTTTAAATAACCAATTCACCCCCCCTCTTGGTTAGCCTTAGGACTAGTTCATCAGGGATTAACATCCCTATCGAACTTTCAAGTGGTATCAGAGAGGGATTCATAAAATCTAGTTTTGAAAAACTTTTGAATTTGATCTATGGCTAACTTTGGTAATCATAATACTGCTGAAGGTTATTCAATTACACGGCCACCATTATTTGATAACATACCTTTTTGATTTTTAGAAAACTCACATGTCCACTTTTCTTCAATCTATAGATTATCGCATGTGGATGCTTGTTAAGGATGGCTTTGAACTGCCTTTTAGAACGATTAACAATGTTAAAACTGAACTGCCTTTCACTGATTGTACTTTTAATGATCGTGACTTAGCTCAACTGAATTCCAAATGTTTGAACCTTTTTTTCTGTGCTTTAAAATCTAAGGATTACATGCGTGTTTCTACTTGTACAACCGACAAAGAAATTTGTGATAGGTTATGCATCACTTATGAAGGTACAATGGAAGTCAAACAGTCTAGGTTAAACATATTACTTCATGACTACGAACTTTTTTGCATGAAACCTACTGAATCCATTTTTGAAATGTATACGAGGTTCACTCAAATTGTCACTTCTTTGCATGCCTTAGGAAGAGAACTTACAAACTATGAAAGAGTGAACAAAATTCTAAGATGCTTGCCTTCTTCGTATGATGCTAAAATAACTGCAATAACTTAATCTAAAGATTTAAATACTTACTCTATTGATAGCTTACTTGGATCACTCATTGCTTACGAGTAAGGGGTGAACCAAAGACAGCTCGATGCAGGTGAGAAGAAGAAGGAGAAAACTGTGGTGCTGAAGGCCAACGAAACAGACACTGATTCTTCCAGGTCTGATAGCGATGATGTTGCCTTAATCACTAGGCAATTCAAAAGCTTTCTAAGGAAGAAACATAAGAACTTTCAGAAGTGGAACAAGGGTAAGTCCAGTAAAAATTTTAAGGGTTCGTCTGATACTATTTATTTTGAATGTAGGAAGCCTGAACACTTTAAGGCTAATTTTCCTACACTTAAAGCTCACCCAAGCAAGGAGAAGGGTGAGGAGAAACATAAGTTTAGAAAGGACAAGAGGTAAATTTAGAAGGTGTTCTGGGCAGATTATGCATCCGACTCCTCTGAGACTGAAGCTAAAGAGGAGGAAACCAATTTGTGTCTGATGGCTGATGATCATCCTGGTCAGTTTGACCAGGAAGAGGTATGTGAGCTTACTTACGATCAATTATTTGAAGTATCTGAAAGAATTCATGCATCGTATAGGAAGCTCAAGAAAACTCACTAGCCTGAAACTAGAACCTCTAAATTTACAAAAAGAGCATGAAATTTTGATTAAAGATCATTATACTATTGATTGCATCACATGTCTTTACTTGATGAATTTGATGAGCTGAACAAAAAACATTCTGATTTAATTGTTAAACATGATTTACTGAAAACCTCGCATGTTAATTTAGAGAAAGCTTTCAAAGAATTAGATAATCTAGCATGTGAAGTGGAGAGTGGCAATGGTGCATTGAAATTTGAAATTGCAAGTCTTGACAAGGAGAAAGAAACACCTCCTACTTTTGCACAGTTTTATGCACCTCCATCTTTTGAAGAATCTATTTAAAATCATTAAAGCATGTTTCATACAAACATAGGAAGAGGCACTATCACCCACATAGATTAGTTAACCTTTTTCCTTGTGTTAGATATTTTTCTTTTGGCATGGTAGGACACATTTCCCACACCTGCACCGTTCACTGTAGTACACATTGGGTGTAGAGGCCCTAATTGCCTGTTTCACAGCAAAAGCACACATGCATTGCATTCTTCTTTTCATAAGAAGGAACCCAAACCTGTTTGGGTTCCTAGATCTGACGTTTGATGATTTTGTAGGTGTGCTCTCACATAAGACCTCATGAGAGCATGTGGTACCTGGACAGCGGATGTTCAAGACACATGACTGGAGATGCAAATCAGTTCATTTTACTGGAGGCCAGGGCTGGAGGCAAGGTTACACTTGGAGATAACACCACCAGGAGGGTGCTAGCTTCAGGTATAATTAGTGATTCAAAGAATTTTATGATTGACAATATTTTGCTTGTAGATGGATTGAAACACAACCTGCTGAGCATCAGTCAATATTATGATAAATAAAACAATATCAAATTCCTGCCCACTTGCTACATTATAAGCTTAAATGACAAAGTTATTTTGTAGGGATAAAGGATCAACAATGTCTACATACTAGATGTATGTTGCATTAAAGCTGATAATTCAATTTGCTTAAAAACTACTGTTAATGAGTCTTGGTTGTGGCATAGGAGATTGTGTCATGCCAGAATGAAAACCCTTAGGAGAGTCACCCAAAAGGACTTAGTGAGAGGTGTCAATTAGGGAAGAAAGTCCATTCCTCCTTTCACTCTGTTAAGGACATTAGCACCTCTAGACCTTTAAAAGTCCTTCACATGGATCTCTTTGGACCCATTAGCACTGCCTGCTTGGGGAGGAAAGTCTATGGTTTTTTGATTGTTGATGATTACTTGAGGTTCACTTGGATTAAATTTCCGTCACATAAATCTGAGTCATTTGAAGAATTTAAGTCCTTCTCCAATTAGATTCAGAGGAAGTTAGGTTGTGAGATCTTGACTATTCATAGTGATCATGGTGGAGAGTTTGAAAATGTGAAGTTTGAAAGTTTATGTGAGGAGTAAGGGATTAGTCATAATTTTTCAGCTCCTAGGACCCCTCAGCAGAACGGGATAACTGAAAGGAAGAACAAGACCTTAGTGGAAGCCGCTAGAGCCATGCTTGCTGAGTATTCACTTCCAAAATACTTTTGGGCTGAAGCGGTGAACACTTCCTGTTATGTGCTGAATAGGGTGAATATTAGACCGAATATGAACAAGACACCTTATGAGATCATTAAGGGTAGAACTCCAAACCTGTCCCACCTCCATGTCTTTGGCTGTAAGGTTTTCATTCTGAACAACGAGAAATCACCCTTAGGAAAGTTTGACCCCAAATCTGATAAAGGAGTGTTCTTAGGCTATTCTAGTGTGGAGAAATCCTTTAGGGTGTTTAATAAGAGGACTTTGGTGGTGGAAGAGATAACTTATGTGGTGTTTGATGAATCTGATCCTAAGGTGACTAGAGATGAGGAAGAAAAAGAGGTAGAGGAGATTACCCAAAGGGTTGAAAATACAAATCTAGAGGAAAGGGTAGATCCTCAAACCATATTGCCTAGAGATTGGAGATATTCTTCGAGTCATCCTAAAGAAATGATCTTAGGAGACCCTTTTGAAGGTGTTAGGACTAGGAATGGACTTAGGAAGGAAGTAAACCACTCTGCCTTTATCTCAATGTCTTAACCCACCAACATCAATTAAGCCCTTTCTGATGAGTTTTGGATCTTAGCCATGCAAGAGGAATTTGAATCAATTTTTAAGAAATAATGTTTGGGAGTTAGTAGAAAGACCTAGGAATCGAAGTATAGTAGGAACCAAGTGGGTCTTTAAGAATAAGATGAATGATTCTGGTGTGGTGGTTAGGAATAAGGCAAGATTGGTTGCTAAGGGGTATAATCAGATTGAAGGGCTAGATTTTGAGGAGACCTTTGCCCCTGTGGCTTGATTGGAAGCCATTAGGGTGCTACTAGCCTTTGCATGTTATAAGGGATTTAACCTGTTTCAAATAGATGTCAAGAGTCCCTTTTTAAATGGGGTAATAAAAGAGGATGTTTTTGTAAAATGACCCTCAAGTTTTGAGAGTTTCCAATATCCAAATCATGTTTACAAATTAAAAAAGGCCTTATATGGATTGAAACAGGCACCCAGAGCTTGGTATGAGAGGCTTAGCACATTCCTGTTAGAAAGAGAGTTTATTAAGCGGAGCATAGACACCACCCTTTTTCTGAGGAGAGTAGGGGATAATTCACTCATTGTCTAGATCTATGTCGATGATATAATTTTTGGATCTTCTGATAAATATTTATGTGATGAGTTTTTTAAAATAATGAGTAAGGAGTTTGAGATGAGTATGATGGGAGAATTGTCCTACTTTTTGGGATTTAGCATAAGGCAAATGGAAGATGGAACTTTTCTCAATCAATCTAAATACACTAAGGACATTTTGAAGAAATATGAAATGGACAAAGCCAAGCCAATCAACACTCCCATGAGCTCCTCTATTCAGTTAGATAAGGATTCATGTGAAAATCTATTGATCAGAAGAAGTATAGAGGTATAATTGGATCACTGCTTTACCTGACTGCTAGCCGACCTGATATCATGTTTAGTGTCTGTCTTTGTGCTAGGTTTCAGGCTGATCCTAAAGAGTCCCACCTGACGGCTATTACGAGAATTCTTAGATATCTTTTAGGGACCCCAAACCTAGGAATCCGGTACCTAGGCACAACACCTCTTTTGAGTTTATTGGATATTCTGATTCTGAATTTACAGGGTGTAGGGTGGATAGAAAAAGCACTTCTGGAACTTGTCAATTCATAGAACAGTCTTTAGTCTCCTGGTCCAGTAGAAAAAAGAACTCAATTGCACTTTCCACTACTGAAGCTGAGAACATTGCCTTAGGGAGTTGTGTGGCCCAAGTTCTTTGGTTGAAGCAGCAAGTCTTGGATTTAGGATTACCTGTGGGCACAATTTCTATTCTGTGTGTTAATACTAGTGTCATCTGCACCTCTAAGAATCCAATCCAACATTCTAGAACCAAACACATTGATATAAGGCATCACTTCATTAGAGACCATGTTACGAAAGGGGACATTGAGCTATATCATGTAGCAACTGAAAATCAACTTGCTGACATATTTACTAAACGGCTGGCCTTTGACTCATTCAGCATTTTGAGGACCAGATTAGGTGTGATTGACATAAATGCTTGATTCTGATGACTTCTGATTTCTGATTTGTCAATTTTTCATTCTGATTCTCTTAGTTAGCTGTTTAATTTGACTATCTGTTTCCTGCTGTTTTTATTTTTCTGCTGATTTCTATTTTAGCCTAGGTGTTAGTTTGATTTGAATATTTATTTTGATGCGATTTTCTACTTATTTTTATTTACTGGTTCATCTCTTTTCGTTACTGTTTTATCTCTTTCAAAATCAGATCACTGCTCACTACTACTGATAAACTGGATTTCTTACTGAGAGTTTTGCCTTGTTTTTTTTTTGAAGCTGGTAAGTAGTGATTGATTCCACCGGATCTGTTAAAGGGAAGAAACATTGATGATTGTTTCTCTTCCTCTAACTCTTTACTGGTGTATTATTTCTTTTGGACCAAAATCTTCTTCAAAATTAAAAAAATTGGCTTTTAAAATAGAGATTTATTTTATCTTCCTACAGTAATCTACCTCATATGAATAGTGTTTTCAAAATCTTGAGTCATTGTTATGATTTTCTGAACCAAGTAATTGCACTTATCATACGATGTATGATTTTTATTTTGTGAATTACTCTTTCTTATTGTAGAGAGTAAGCTTTAGCGTCTCTTATGTCTGGAAGGTAATTTTATAGCTGAGATCCTTTAATGATTTTGAGAGGGAGAAAGCTTACAAAAGATGTCCAGTGCACCAAATAAATTGAAAAAGAGGGACAAAATGAGCCCAAAGCTGAAAACATGTGAAATGTCGCTAAACTAAAAGATACACAAAGTGTATCAAAAATCAAATGATGCACAAAGAGCCAAACAAATTGAAAAAGAGGCAAAAAAGGAGCCCAAGCCAAGCTTTCTTCACTTTCAGATCATTAAATGTCTTAGAAAAATTCATGTGCCACTTAATATTTTCAAAAGCTTGAGTTTGAAAATCCTGATTTCTGATTTATTACTTTGTAACACTATTATATCAGATATTTTTCTGAAACGAGGCTTGAAAGGATCTCTTTTCGAATCTAATTTTTTTTCTTCTGAATTGGATTTTTGATTTTGAAAGGGATTTGCATCTATATGGTGTCCGAGGTGGGAGTTACGAAAGTCAATTTTCCAACTTTTTTTGGATTTCAGCACTGTCAATCGTCTTCTTATTAGTTTTTGATTTAAAATCAAGGGAAAATTCTGATTTACTGGAGCAGATCTATAAAAAAAAAATCATTGTTTTTTGTGTTCTCGTTTCAAGTTTTATTTACATTAGTTTTATTTTTCATTTTACTGTTTGTATTTTTGGGATCCCTGATCTTTCATCTCCATCCTCCATCTTTTTCACTTTTTCTTCATATCGTTCTGGATGATCTACACATTATCCTACATGATCTTATTTGTCCTGGACGATCCATAAATTGTCCTGGATGATCCATTCAAATCGTCCCCACTATGATCATACTATTGAGATACACCCTTTATTGGTGATCGTCCTGGACGATCCTTACATCATCCTGGACGATATGATCCAAATTTTCCTGATCCACCTCATCATCCTGGATGATCCATGTGTCAGTAGTTGGATGATTCAAATCTGGCCCGTCCGACACATTTATTGCATATCATCCTAGATGATCCACCTAATCATCTTGGACGATAATTTTTGTTAACGGTCGTCCAGCTTGACTCCTCGGGATGATCGCCTGTCTCTAATCGTCCTGGATGATCTCTGATCATCCTGGATGATCTCTGATCATCCTGGATGATCCGACTATCTTTTTGACCAATCGTCCTGGCCGTCATAAATGCTCATATCGTCCTGGACGATCCTGCGATTGTACAGGATGATCCGGCCAATTTCTATTTAAACAGCCATTCTCTTTAGTTTTTCTTCACACCTTTCCTTCCATATTCCTCTCTTGTATTTTCTAATGGTTGGTGGGAAGCGATCTAGGCAAAAGGGTGCGAGCTACTCACCGGGAAATGTCGATCCTCGCTTTCCAAATGTAGCCGATTAGGCTGCCTTCGAAAGATATCTTAAGGTGGGAATCACACAGTCCAAAATTGTAAAACCCCGCACCCTTACCTACCCTATCCTCAATCTTTTTACGCACACCTCCCTCACTTTCATCCTCTCCCTCGTCTTCCCATTTAGCCTGGAACTTCTCCAAGTTTTCTTCGTAAATATTTGCATCTCAGCTGACTACTCCACCCTCCGCTCTTATGTTAATCAACGTCTAGTAGAACTCACAGCTTAGTACTTTCATAATATCCTTTATCTCTCTGTGACTGGCGATAAAATCCAAACCCTTATTTTTGCTCCTGACTATGATTGCAATGTCGCCAATAAATTCCTTAGAAATACAAGTGTACCCTACCACGACAACGCTTGAACTTCACTCCTTAAGGATGCCCACACCATTCAGCATGTCCTTTATTCCTCCATCATCCCAAAGGCTAAGGATCGAATTCACATCACCCCACTACTATCTCTGACCACCTATTACATCATGGCCCATCGGGACTTCAATGCCACTGACCTACTTTTCAGATATATCGAGCATCTCACCACCATTAGGGATCCGGGCCATCGACATCATCCAAATCTAGCTTTAGGAAACATCATTACGTATGCCTTGGAGACAAAATATGACATGCAGTATCCAGTCCCTCCAAATATCCCTCCTTCCTACTTCACAAATAATTCATTCCACGTACTCCATAGTACCCAACTACATCCGGAGCCCGCCCCGGATGTTGAGGAGGAAGTGGAGGAAGTTGTTCCTATTCCTACTGCACCTGATGCACCTACTCCCCTTCGCATTGCTTCCCCTTTTGACCATCTGGTGCAGCAGTTTGACAAGTGGGAGGCCCATTTTGATTATTATGTTGCTGCCCAAGAGCAGCAGCACACTGAGGATCTGTAGCGCTTTAATAATTATGTTGCTCAGTAGCAACAGCAGCACGACCAGGACATTTCCTGGATTGGAGCACACTTTATAGCCATTCACAGCTACTTTACGCCACCACCACCTCCTCCTTCTGATCAGGATCCGCCTCCATTTTAGTTTTGTGTTTTGTCATATTTTCTGTTTATTCTGTTGTTTTTGTTCCTTCTCCTTTTTGTGATGTCAAAAAGGGGAGTTGGTTGTAGTAGTTTTTTGGTTTATATATTGATCTTGTTTTGTGTTGTTTATTTCCTTAGTAGTTGTTTTCCTGTACTGTTCTAGCTGTTCAATGAAATTTGGAAAGAATTTTATTTTTCGATGTGCGTTGGTTAACTCCTAGTTCTTTTATTTTAAACTACTGTACTAACATTTACCATCATCAAAAAGGGGGAGATTATTGCAAATCTGATTTCAAAACGTATAGTTTTAATGATGACAAACATGTTTGTATTCTGTTTTGCTTGGCTAACCCATTTCAGGTATAAAAGATAAAAAATAACTCAAACCAACTCAAGATTTGGTCGAAGCGTGTCTAAATGTACTGTTTTCCATATCTTGAGTCAATTGTAATGTAACTTATCCCCTAGCTAAGTAACCTTGCACACACACACTGAAGGGAAGATCTTGAGTAAATTAGAGTTTCTGTTCAATTTTTTGTTCAGATCGTCCTAGATGATATTCACATCATCCTAGATGATCAAGTGAAAATAGAAACCCTAATTAGGGCGACCAAGTTAAGTCTGTCTGATTAAGCCGATCATCCTAGACGATCAATACATTGTACGGGATGATAGGCTCAAATCAGAAATTCTCAGCCTCCAGATCAAGTTAGGCAAGTTTTATTTTTAGAGATTTGATCTGATCGTCCTGGATGATATGTGTATCATCCTGGACGATTCAGTACAATCATGCCTAAATTAGTCTAGTGATTAAGGAAAGAAATTACTATTTAATTAATATGATCACATCGTCCGGGATGATCGCAAGATCGTCCGGGATGATCTGGATTGTCCAGTGTGTTTCGATTATACGTCCAGAGCGGTACTTAGGACTATTTTGGCACTTTTTGAACTAATCATATAGGATGATACACGTATCATCCTGATCGATCAAGTCATTTTTAGGTAGTCCAGCACAAGTTTCTCTGCATGACCAGAGCGGTCTTCTGGATAAAATTCCTGAATTTATACTTATCGTCCCGAATGATCGCAGAATCGTACGGAACGATCTGATCAACTTTTTCTACTGATCATCAAGAAGAGCTAGATCGTCCAGGCTGAAACAGGTGATTTTAAACTAATCATACAGGAAGATATATCGATCATCCTGGACGATATAGGCTGACTAGGTTAGATTTAGGGCAAATTTTGAGCCCTCCTATAAAAGATCATTTTCTTACAATAGGAAAAATCTTTTGCCACTTTCCTTTACAGAGAAACCCTTGAGAGAGAGAGAGTTTGGGAGAGAGAGAGAGAGGGGATCTTGTGAGGGGGAGTTTGTGAGGGATTCACAAAGGTTGCTCCAAGCAAGGATCAGAGTCGTCTTCTCCATTCGTCATCTCTCATCTTGTCGGTGTTCTTTATGGGAGGATCGTTCGCAAGAAGATCCGGGTTCTCTACCCGCTTCAGGAGGAAGCGAAAGGTGTTCGAGGTTCTCTGCCTGCTTCAGGAGGAATCGAAAGGAGGTTAGGTTCTCTGCCTCACCATGTCAGTGGAAAGGAGTTTTTTATACAGGCTTCTCCGCCTTGCTGTGGGAGCAGAAGGAGAGTCACTTTGAGTTAGTGCAATACCCAGAGGGGAGGCTCTGGGGAGTGGACGTAGGTCAAGTTGACCGAACCACTATAAAATCTGGTGTGTTCTTTCTAATTGTTTTCTGCACTTTAGTTTTCTGTGATTACCTGCTTAGGTGAAACCTTTGTTTAATCTTTTCGTTTATGTATTTATGTGTTTTCGCTGCAAATCATCAAAAAGATTGTTGCCTGTTGCTCTCGAATTTTTAAATAACCAATTCAAACCCCCTCTTAGTTAGCCTCGGGACTAGTTCATCAGGGCTTAACATCCCTATCGAACTTTCAAAAATTACATATGATTGAATAGAATAAGATAATATAGAATCAGGACTGTCATTTAAAATGAGTAGGCCTAATTTTTTCTTCAACATCCCATTGTTTACTTGTACATAATTACATCAAAAATCACAAGAAAGATTAGTAACATAAGAAAATTAAATTCAATGGTATGATCCCTGTAGATTAAATGTTTCTTTCATACTTTCTTAGACCTAGCTAAAATAGAGCTAAAGAAGAGAAGATTACTGATTTAAAGCTCCAATTCCCTCAGCCTTATTGTAGGCACGATCATTTGATCCATGGAATATTTCTTCTCAGGAAGTCATAACCCAAGGATGAATGGATCAGAAGTTAGGTTTTCACGATGGAAGCATCATCAGAGCTTACTCAAAATAGCACTAGGACCTTACAGAGATTTCTAGAAAAAAGGAAAGGGATGCTCTTACACTCACAAAGATTTTTAAAATAACAAAATGAACCCTTTCTCATAGAAAAATAGAGCTATTTATTGACTTTTGGAATGAACGAATATGGGATTTTGGCATTATTTGGCCCTCTCTTACCACTAGGTCAGGTAGAGCAAGTCACATGGCATTCAGGGAAGAGATATTAAATTTTTGATGGTTTGGGTTAGCTTGGGATACAAGATCATGCTTAGCTCATGGCTCACATGGTTGGTTTTCAAGAAGATGAGGGATTTCGACCACCATCAGGTAGCAGCTGGTGTGGTGAGACTTCTGTAGAGTCCTGAGATCAATTCAAGTACCAATTAAACTTGGGAAAGTGAGGTTATTTACGGTATGTTAATTTAAGCACTTATGGTGATATTGTGCAAGCCAATTGTGTTCACTTAAGTCAGCCCAAATGATGGGCTAACCAAGATAGATGCCATACACTATAAAGAATGCAATGTGATTGTTTGCTTGGGTCAATTATGTTTAGGTTTGACTTTAGTTCAATGAATGGTTATTTTGACCATTTCAGTCACGCCAAGTGCCTAACCTAAGTGGGCTTAATAGATGGGTCACCTAGGGTTAGTTCCTAGGAATCCTATAAAAAGTCTTATGGGTTAAAATGTGTTTTATCATACCTTAGTCAATGAATTTACATAGTTTTTTTAGGGATTTGGTTCATTACATTTCAAATGATGTGTTGAATTCTTTCAAAGGGGTTTCAAGGATTGGGAAAGCATATATATAAGAAATGCATGTTAAAATTCTTAAGGATGCATTTGAGCAACCTAGGTTGACTTAGTCGACTAGGTCAACCCATGGGCTAAAGTTAGGCTCAACCCATTCTAAATGATGTATTGCTCACATTAGAAGAGGTTTCATCCAATGGAAAAGTTCAAATGCATGTGACGTATCTTTAGGAATTAATGGCTCCATATAGTCAATCAAGTTTAACTTGTTTGACAAAGGTTAATCATAGCTGAATTTTTTTTAATGCTTAACAAATATAATAGTTTGTGAGGGTGGTTAAACCCTAAAGAACTAGTCTTGAGGCTAACCAAAAGAGGGGGGGAGGGAGGTGAATTGGATATTTAAAAAAATCTTTAACAAAAAGAAAAAAATTATATCTTGTAGCAAAAATGAATTAAATCAATAATAAAAAGATCAATTAGAGATTTCACTCATGTAGTTAATCGTAGTAAAAATGAAATGTGAAAAATAATCAGAAAGAACACACCTGATTTTATAGTGGTTTGATCAACCTGACCTCTGTCCACTCCCCAGAGGCACCCTCTGAGTATTGCACTAAATCTATAGTGTCTCTTATTTTTGCCCCCAGAACAAGGCAGAGAAGCCCTTATAAAATCTTTCCACTGACCCGGTGAGGTAGAGGACCTGAAATTTTTTTCACCATCCTGGTAAGGCAGAGAACTTGGAATCACTTTCACCTTTCTTAGTGTGGCGGAGGATCTAGGTCCTTTGAAACCAAAGAGATCTTGTTCTTTCCAAAACTTTCCTCAAGATGAACCTTGAATCTGATGGTACTAAGGTGCAAGCTTACCGGAGCAACTGTGTGAAACCCCCTCCACACTCCCTTGAAGCCTCCTTTAAGGATCTTCTCCCTCTCAAACTCCACCCTTTCCTCTCTCCCTTTCAAGTCTCTCTCTTTAAGTTTTATCTAGAAGAAAAATGACTCAATGCATGCCAAATACACTTACAATGTCTTTGGAGAAAGCTTAAATAGAGGGCTTTAAAAAACCTTAAAAATTCAATTCTAATCGCAAAGATCATCCAAGACAATCACAGGATCATCCAAGACGATATGTAGAAATTGAAAAACCTTATAAACTCAATTCTAGCGGCAAAGATCATCCAGTACGATCGCAACATCATCAAGGATGATGTGCAAAATTTGACCTGATAGTCCAGGATGATCAGTTTAAATTTGTATTGATCATCCAGTATGATATTGGGGATCATCCATGATTATTAAATGAATAATTATGGTATTTTTTATTGTACAATTTGGGGGCATCCCATGCATCTTCTTGATCATCCAGTATGATCATCACTGATCGTCTTGGTAGATCAGATTAAATACATTAATCATAATTAGTCCCCTAATCACAGGATTAATTTAGGCATCATTGTCATAGATTATCCAGTATGATGTTTATCATTCTGGATAATTAGAACAAAATTTCAATCTTAAAATATTGCTTAAATTATGATTGGTAGCTATTTTTTATGATCATAACTGATCATCCTGGATGATATAAATCATATAGTAAGATTAGTTTAAAATTTGAAATTCTAGTTTTGACTCGATCTCACTCCCCCTAAGTGTGTGTGTGTATGGTTACTAAGCTTGCATACACCCTTACAGGAATTGACTCAAGAAATAAAGATTACATCAATAAATATTATAGACTCTTTATAGCATGACTTATTCTACACAATCTTGAGTCTTGAATCTTTGTAGATGGTGCATGGTGTTTCTGAAATATTAGTATACATACAAACAAGTATAGAATTAAATTACTAGGAGATAAAAATATGTGAGCCATAATGTTTATTATCATTAAAACCTTAAACTCGTGAGCTCGAGTCATAATAATCTCCCCCTTTTTAAAGTTGGCAAACATTACTGGTGAATTTACGAACTAAAAGTATTTTCTCTTAATCTCTCCCTCACAAAGGTATTTATTTAAAAATTGGGGAAACTAAAATAATTTCCATTTTTTTAAATTTTTATTTTTTTATTAACAAAAAAGAAAATAAAAAGATAAACTAAATAAATATAATAGTACGAAAATAAATACAATAGTATGTTCTCCCCCTTTCACATTATCAAAAAGAAGTGTAGCACAAAAAAACAAAATAGAAAAAATATACTAAAGATCCAACGAACCCTGATCCAGTGAAGGTGATGTTATAGACGAATTAGTTTGAAATTTCAGCAAATTTTCTTGGAATGAGAAAGTTACCTCTTCATTTTATTTAAAAACTTAGTAAGGCATGTATTGACAATGTATAACTCAGAAAGATTAAAGATTCAGAATTTGTTAATCCAAGCTCAAGTTTGTTAAAGGCTCAACTCTTCTTAACCAAACATCTAAATCAAAGAACAAATTAGAGAATGAAATAATAATCATTTCAAAACTCCTTGCATGAAATATAATAAAAGATTAATATAAAATGGTGAATCAAGAATCATGATTTTCAAACTCAAGTATCAAAAGTATCAATAGACATAAGGGTTTTCTTAAGATTTAAGAAATACAAGAAATGTAAGCTAACTCATTGTGAGATCATTTTGTGCCTCTCTATTAGTTTTTGGCACACTTTGTGCATCTTTTAATTTTTGATACACTTTGTGCATCTTTTCTTTTTGGCATCATTGTGTATCTTTCCAGCTTTGGGCTCATTTTGTGCCTCTTTTCTTTTTATAAATATACTTCCTTTCTACATTTTTAAATACTAAAGCAAACATGATCCAATGAAAAAAATGAACTGCTTGATTAAGAAAATTATGAAGTGAATTCATCAAATTGCAAAAGATCTATATGAGATAAAAAAATTAGGGAGATGAAAAAAGTTCAATTTCAAAATCCAATTTTTAATTTGATGCAAATTTTTAATAAAAAGTGAAATTAGCCTTATTAGAGAAATAATATGGAGAGACAAAATCATGAGTTTCTTTACTTTGAATAATTTTAGAGAAGTCAACCACTACTTATATAATATTTCAAGAAAATAGGAGGTAAATTTTTCATTTCTAGAAAAAATGATCATTAAAAAGTAATTTAATTTTTTAAAGCATGTACGAAACAAAATATGATATGTGTGTGTTGATCAGAGAAACTTCATAAATGCTCATATCATTAACAATATATAGTGATTATTAGTGATTTGACAGGTGATTAGCTGACCATAACTAGGGCAACAGATGGATTTAGTGCTTGATTTTGAATTAGGTTTTAATTTGATGAATGGAAGTCAATGATTAGATGGAATTTAGCATTGCAATGATCATATCACTTATAATCAAGGGTGATTATCAAGTGATAGATGAGATGATCAATTAATAGTCAAGGGTGATTGTCAAGTGATGGTTTGAAGGGTCAATGATGAAATAACCATGCCAAAACATAGAGATGTGCCTAATTTAGGATTTGAAATGTGTTTTAATGATTTAGGTTTAAAGATTGGTGTTTAATATGGGAATATTTTACCTCATTCAAAAATGGGGTTAACACTGACATCCAAAAGTGACCTAGCTGAACTAGAGGAATAGCAATCCCAACCCAAGACAAAAGGAACCAAAAGAACCACAAATAGCTACTCAAAAAGTAGATAATGAATAAAATAGCCAAAATATTACAAAAAAGCATGAAAAATAGTGGACCAAAGCATGATAAAGCCAAAACCAAAAACCTATGAAAGTAACAAAGCTAGAAATACACCAGAATAACCCAAAAAAGATAAGACATTTAAAGCCTCACATAGGGCTGACCCGTTCTATCTATCCTAACCAAACCATTAAGATGGTGAGGTAATGTAGAGCCCAAAAAATCCTTAAACTTATTAAAAAAGCAGCTAAGATTAGCCAACAAATTTTCACATCTATTAGCTTCAAGTAAAATTTGAGATAAATGATAAGTAAATTGCTTCAAGAGATTTGTAATATCACAAATTATATAAAAGCTCATGATTGAAATTATAAGTCTAACAGCCTTGTAGAATTTGAATAAGGCATCCACCTCAATCCAAATGCCCTTGATATAAAGAGAAAAATAATGATTAAGCCCATAACATAATGCCTTAAGTTCAACAAATATAATAAAAAACTTTTATGATGGATTAGCAATAATAGATCGAGATATAAAAATCAAACCTTTGAAGCCTTGGAGTTAATCTATATACCAAAACATTAATAGTGGAGGTATTATAAATATATGGCATATTGAGATAATGATATAATAAATAATAATATTAGGAAGAAACCAAATAGCTTTTCCAAAATATAATAACATCCAACATGAAAATAAGAGTAAAAAGGACAATCGAAGTAGCCTGAATCACCATAGTCACCAACACAACCAACAGAGCTCTCAATGAAATAATGGGAACCAACCATTGCAAATAGTAACCCAGCGGAGCCCATTAGAAAGCAAGCAAAACCCCACCAACAGCATTAACAACCCATACAGGAGAACCAACTTTCTAATAATATTAAATAGAGGATGAGATGAGCAACAATTGGAGACTAAATCAATAGCTCTTAAGTTATAATCATTGCTAAAAATAGACCAACCAAAGTAGCCTAAATTAGGGAGAACTTAACATAGATAAAGAAAAACTAGATATAAGCCAAACCCTTAGCAATGATATACACTAAAGCTATAAAAATCATCCCAAAAAGATCCAGGAAAGGCCAAAACCAATTCCAAAAAATAAATAGAACAGAGCTAAATACCAGGACATAGGAAGAAATAGCAGAAATATCCATCCCCGAGTTCTTCAACCAGAAAGACAAAGGTCCCAAAAGCTAATACCACGAAATAAAAAATTGAAAAGAAATACCACGAGGCCAACCACTCAAAACATCTAAATTACAATCTAATATAAGGAAGATAAATTTTATCTAATCAAATGAGGCCATTCAAGAGGACAGGTAGATTAGTATAAAGTTCAATCAACAGGGTAATCAATCTACACCCATAATTGGATAACCAATTAGTACAAGAGTTACCTTCCATAAAAATGTGAGAAATGTGGAAATTAAACAGCACCTAGAGGTGCTTAATATCCCTAATAAGGTAATACATATGTAGGATACACACATCACTATCAGAAACCTTCAAATAAGGGAGGATATAAGTAACATCCGTCTCAATACAAATGTCAAATATTCCTATAGATAGACATAGCTTAAGACCATATAAAATAGCAAAGAGATATATATAAATAACATAACAATTACATAAAGCAACAATAAAAGCCATACTAGCATTGCATAAAGAGTCCCTTATAATATTGCCACATCCATAATCAGAGCTCTTAACATAACCATCAGCATTTAATTTAAAATTAGGCAGGTTTGGCTTACTCCAACAATCCAACATAGGCTAAACAAAATTTTTTCTAGTAGGCAATAGAAAACCTTTGTTTTAAGCCATAGAAGAACAACCCCTAAAAATTTTTGTGCAAAAGATTAGCAAAAAAAAGCATAAGCACTTTATCTTTAATTTTAGTAAGAGTGTGCTTACGAACATTATATTAAAATGAATCTTTACAAGAAAGCCATAAAGAACCAAAGAATAAGAGAAGGGTTAACATTCCTAATGTGGGCTTTAGAATTGGTAAACCAAAGGTCCAACATATCAACAATGCTAGAAGAGCCATTGAAATGACTACAATTAAAGAGATCTTGAAAATAAATCCACAATTTGGCATCATGATGCATAGTTTCAACATGATGGAAGCATTGGCAATTAGAACATAAAATAAATCATTTATACATAAGATTATAATAAGTGGAAATATACCTATGCGTAACTCCACATATATAAATAACAATGGAAGATGGGATACTTTTGTGCCATAACATAGAAAACACTAAAGGAATTGGTTTCTTAGTGCCAAAATCATTCCAAGCCACTTTCAATTTAAAATTGCTAGTTTTAGAGAGTTTAACAATAAGCAATCTTCTAATTCAACATTAAGGAGGAGATGCACAATAACATTTACAATAGATTTTAGGATCACCTCAGTAAATGTTTTGTAATCCCAAGAGTTGTTAGAAATAACAGAACTCACTTTCCCAGTAAAAGTAGAGTTAGTGTTGTGCATGCAATCAAAAGAATAAGAAATTAACTAGTGATCTTGCCAGAAAAAAATATTTCCTTAACCCAAACACCATTGAATTAAATTTTCAGCCTACCATTAAATTTTGCATAAACTATTCCAAACTTTTGAATCACCATATTTATAAAAACACATAGTAGGATGTTTACCGATGCGGTGTTTAGTAGTCATAAATATAGCCTACAGACTATGTTTTACATGGAAATGAAACCAAACCTGAAAGGAAAAAGCATGAGATAAATCAATCAACCTTTTACAACCCAAACAACCATCCCCAAGCACCCCATAACGATAGCTCCAAGATGAATAGAGAATTTTATATTGATTAGGGGTGCTTCTACTAGAAGATATATTAAAAAGTCTCTCCAAATGGATACAAACTACAAGAGTAGGCTGGATGGTTTGGAGAATACAAAAAGGTAGGGATCACAAAACACTTTTGATAAGAGCAAGTCTGCCCCATAAGTTAACAGATTAAACTCCCATGAGGCTAACTAATTCTACACAGAGGATATTATATCATCAACAAGGAAATATCTCTTCTTGGTTCTATACAAAGGAACCCCCAGATATTTAATATGTAAAACATTATACAGAAAACCATTAATAATAGTAATATTATTGAAATGGTCCTAAGAGATAGTTTTGGAAGCAATAAAACAACTCTTATTATTATTATTATTAAAGAAATGGCCACTAGAATTTTTAAAGTTATGCAAAAATCTCATAAGAACGTGCAGCAAGTTCAAAGAACCATCAGTATATAAAATGAAATAATCAGCAATACTTAAATGAGAGATAGGAAAATCACCCAGAGTCCTATAGCAAAAATTAGGATAATTATCATAAAGATTAAAAGTGCCCAAAGATATATACTCAACAGTTAAAATAAAAAGAGCTAGAAAATTTTGATCACCTTGTCTCAACCCCTTTGAGGATTTAAAAAACCATTACTTTTACCATTGACATTCACAGAAAAGTAGCATATTTTAATGCAATTTCTAATGAGCTTAATATAAGCCAAGTTGAATACAAATAACAGAAGAATACTATAGCAAAAACTCCAATAAATGTTATCATAAGATTTAGCAACATCCAATTTAAGAATAATGAGCCCCCTATAACCTTGGTATCAAGATCATAAAGTAACTCTTTGTTGTCATCATTCTTAAATTGGCAATTTCCTAAACCCTAAAGCTCTTCTTAAGACTGGAATTGGAGAACGGAAATTTTAGCATCATTGAGGAGTTTAAAGTTGTTATCAGTAGGATTATTTTGACAGTTAATGTCACTTAAAGTCACCATATCTTCAGCAGCCAAAATATTAATGAAATATTTTTAAAAAATATGCTTATTCCCCAAATTGATGTTGATATTTAGTCTTTTAATTTTCTACCAAAGTTTATTCATGCCTTGAATAGAATTATCAGAAAGCAAAAAAGCTTGCCAATTTTCTTGAACCATAGTTAAAAAAGAGCTATAGAAGAGCCACATGTTTTGAAATCAGAAGTTAGAGGGACAAGAAGTCTGAGCCAATTTGATACCAACAAAAGATGGGAAAGATCAGAAAGAGTTCTACTAAGGTGCTCAACATGGTTTCCATTGTAATTATTGATCCAAAGATTATTAAAAAACACACGATCTAAACATTGCCATAAATTTCCAATTCCAAGTGAAGGTCTTACCAGAAAAGCCAATGTCCTCTAAAATACAATCTAAAATGATATTGTTATGATCCACCATATTGATAAACATGGAGGGCACCACCAAGCCTCTCTGAGGAAGGAGTACTGGTTTTGAATCCCCACAAACCATCCAAGGTAAGGAAGCCATTGTGTGAAAATTAAAAAGCTATTCCCAAAGAGACTTTCTTGTAATTCTAGAATAAGAAGAATACACAAAAGTAGCAAAATAATTAACTTGATAAAACTCTATATGACAGTGAATCACTTGGATAAAGTTACCAATAACATCAATAATCATAAGGTCCTTCCATAAAACACAAATCTTATTAGAAAAATTTGCCACCACATGCTCAAAACCCAAAAATGACTACTAGAATCCAATTTAGTAGCGCGGAAGGTTTAAGAAAAACTAAAATAGAAATATCATGGATTCTACAAATATTTTTATCTCTAATTCTAGAAGATGGGAAATGAATACCTCTAACATTTCAAATGAGGGACTTAAATATTATCAAAAGAGTTAATAGCAATTTTTGATCTAGTACTCCTTCGAGATTGTAATATAAAGTTTTTTTTATTTTTTGTTTTTTAGCCTTCTTACCTAGAACTTTGGTAAAACCATGAATCTTATCATCCATACTAACATCATAATCATTATTTCCAATTGCATTCATTTTACCTGAGGAATAAGGTCCATGTATCCTATCGACCATATTATCATCTTAAGCATTATTTTCAATAACATTCATTTTACCAGAGTTACTAAAACCATTGACATTAAGATTATATTACAAATGCTCTTTAGTACCATAATCAGAATCATAATCCTAAACAAACTCACCTTCTTCCACATTTTTTGCGCATAAAAATTTGAGACATTAGGTGCAGGATCAGAATAATCACCACTACTAATGTTTATACATTGAAATTCACTAATATTTCTATTAACACCACATGACTTTTGAGATAAGGCTAGAGTAGTGTTATGTTCCGAATTGATCATAGTAATTTGGTCATCTAAAGAATGTGAGGAAATAACATTAGTAGAGAGATTAGGAATATTAAATGTTATATTTAATCCCTAAATAATTGCAATTTGAATAACTTCCACATAATCCTCTATAATAACGACATTGGGAATAATAGAATGATCATTAAAAGGATTCATAGGAATCCTATTCATTAGTTACAAGTCCTACATAGAAACATTAATATCTAGATTATCATAGACTTCAATATGAATGATTGGAGTCAAAACCTACAAAATATTATGTTTATTAATATCTCTACATGGTTCTTTGTGTTTACAAAGATGAGGATGAAACTAATGAATTCAGAAAGAGTATGACCATACATTTTGGAGTGCTTGTTATATATTAAGGGTTTCTTAATCAATTTTATTAATCAAATAAATGATTTCTCAAATTTTACTTGATTATTAAATTTTAGTAAATATTTAATTGCATAAATTCATGGGTCAAAAGTTAACTTTTTAAATTAAGGTGATTCTTAAATTCCTAATATTTCTATTAAGTAGTAGAACTTAATATGAGTAATTAGACTCCAAGTTTATTGAATTTAGAATTATCTATATTAAAATAAAGATTTTTGAAGTTTTAACCTAGTTTGAATTATAATTGATAAAAAAGTTGACCTTTTAACTTTGACTAAATTTTGAAGGTTTTATATTCTTAGAAAATACTATATCTTATGTGGAGTTGAATCACTTTGAGTCTAGTCAAATTAGAATTTTCTAGAATTAATTATGATTTTTCAAAGTTTTTCTTTTTATTGAATTTTTAAAATTATTTAATTAGAGAAAGTTTTGGGGATTTTATTCCAAATTAATCCTAAACTCCCTGAAATCACCCCCAAAGGACAGAAATGACCTAAGGGGATAATTTCAAGTATTCAAGATTTTTTTTGGAATTTTTAAATATTTTTTATTAATTAAATTATTTAAAAGGTGATTTTCATTAAAAATTAAATTAAGGCCAGAGTTCAAGCCATCTAATAGAGCTTTTAATTTTCTTAGATTGAGAGTTTAATTAGGAGCATTTTGATATATTATGTGAGTTTTTTGGGCATAATTTAAGTTTATTATAAATTATTTAAAATCCTAACTTAATTTTAAGAGTTAATATTGGGTCTCCTAAATTGTGGACCAAATGGGTACCAATTGATCTCAAGGCCTAAGCACACTAAATTTGGGCCTAAGATGAATCATCTAAGGTAGTTAGCCAAACCACCTACCTTCAGAAATTTAGTAGGGGATACCTTGGCCTTGGATTTGAGTGTAATCAAAGGCCATCTGACCCTTATACTAAACATAATTAACACACAAAATCATAGAACCTAGTTCTCATTGGAGTGATAACCAAGTTAGGTTGAACTTAAGGGTCAAACCACGACCCTTAAGCCTAAACTAACCCAAATTTTTCCTAAATCGATTCAAATAGAGGGAAGAAATTTTGGGCATGTCTATAACATGCCCAAAATTGATCTCCCAAAGCTTCAAGCTATGTTTGATCAAATTGAAGCCAAACTTTCAAAAATACCCCTAGGGCCATTACTGGAGTTAATCAAATTATATTTAAATTCATAGCTTAAAATAATAGGGTTTTTGTAGATCTTTTCAAGATCTTTCCAATGAGCCTAAGAACACTTAATTTTATTAGTTATGTAGGGAGATATAATTTTTTGAAGTTTCCTTGATTTTCTAAAATTTTTAAATGGCCAATTACTCAGTAAGCTGCACTTTTCCATACAAGCAGCCCATGATTGGCCAACCAATCATTGGCAACTGACTAGATAACATGGGATTAACCACAGTCATCTGATGTGAGATTGAGTAGCTAAGATTAAACCCACTCTGAGATCATGAGATTTAATCAGAGCTATTGATCAAGATCAATGGCTATGATTATGTCTTCAACCTCCCATAGAGTCCCGTAGTAGTAGGGCTTCTCTGGTGTGATCCAAGAAATCCCACCGATGAAACTCCAAATTTCCTATAGAGTATCAGGGAACAAGAAACCTTCAATCCAATGGTGGAAATCCATTATGATGAAGGTTTCCTTCACACTTGACCTATCTACCTATCTAGGGAGCTTGAGTTTATAATTTACCATATAAAAAGCCCCAACATATAGGATTTTCTACCAGAAAGCTTGAGTGGACAAAGGGGAAGGCCTCTCTTTCAAACAACAAAGTTGGAGGATCACCAGAGGTAGGAATTAGTGGGTAGGCAAAGAGATTTCACTGGGGCTCACTTGGGACACTAGTTGGAAAAGGCTGGGAAGCTAGGGGAGTAGAGAGGATGTTTGATTAAAAAGTAAATAAGTAGTTTAAAAATTTAATTTTCTTTGGAAAGCATTTGTTTAAAAAGTGTTATGTTTTCAAAAATATTATCTTTGGGTGATTTAATTTGTTAAATTTTAATTTTGAAATTGAGCACATCATTATGAATGGTATATTGTCTCAAGAGGTGAAAACATACCATTCCCTAACGGGTTTGTTGACTTAATGACTAAAAAAATGAAAAAATAAAAGAAGAAAAAGAAAAAAATTTGAAGAGAAGTATCTCTTCGCTGCCACCGCCGGTCCCACTTCTCCAAATGACGTGCCTCTTCGACACAATAACCACCTACCAAGGTTCGAAAATGAAAAAAAGGAAGAAATTTAGAGAAGAGAGGGATCTTACATTCGCTCGCCTCGTTCCATCGACTACAACATCGTTGTTCGACTTCGTTGCTTCGTTAGGAGGAGTCTAGGGTTTGCTGTTCATGTTCCCTATTCATCGTTGTTGTTTGGCTTTGCTTCGTAGGAGGTGCGGGGATCGCGCGAGTCGCTTCCTCGGCTCGTCGTCGCTGTTCGGCTTCGATACATTGCAGGAGGCGAAGATTGCATGGGTCGTTCTTTGACTCCTTTATTATTGTTCAGTTCGATTCGCAGGAGGTGTGGAGATCACACGAGTTGCTTCCTTGGCTCATCGTTGCTGCTCAGCTTGGTTGCTTCATGGGAGACAGAGACTGCACGAGTCGCTTCTTTCGGTCCTTCATTGCTGTCCGACTTCCCTGTTTCGCAAGCGATGTAGAGATCGCACGGTCGCTTCTCAGCCCCTTTATTGCTATTCAACTTCATGGTTTGGCAGGAGGTAGAGATCGTACGAGTCGCTTCTTTGGCTCCATTATTATTGTTCAACCACACTCCTTCAATTACTACCCGAGCCAACTCTACTCAAATTTTTTTTTTTTATGCATATTATAAATATATTATTTTTATATAATATTATATAAAAATAATAATAATAATAAGAAAAAAAAGAAAGAAAAAAAAAGTTTTTTCAAACATATGATTGAATACTTGTGTCGTTGACCTTAGGTCCGGCCAGGATTGCATAATTCAAAGACACGTGCCGTGATCTTAGATATGGGCGGATGGTTTTAAAATCGAAGACCCCACGCAGTCGATCTTAGATTCTGGTGGGATGGTTTAAATTTGAAGACCCTACGCCATCCACCTTAGGTCCGGGTAGGAAGAAATTAGGGCAACTCCCTTCCTTACCTCCCGGTGTCGGGGAGGGGAAGCCGGGAGGCTGCCGAAATTTCCTCAAAATTTTAGAGGATAATTCAATTCAAATTCAAGTAAAATATTAAAATCAATTCTAAATTTTAATTAACTAATTAGTTGATTAATGTTTAATAAAAAAATTAATTGATTAAATTAATCAAAATGATTGGTTAATTTGGAAACAACAAACATTATAAAAGTGAATCCCGAATGGATTCAGAACAAGTGTATAACTCAATAAATCATCATCGTCTTCTTAACAACGACTTCTTTTAATCCCTTTCTACTTGTACTTGTAATAAGTAAAAATGAAAATTATATTGCTTCTCACCATTCTCCCAAATGTTATTTAATATAAACGAGAACTTGTTGGATATCATTCCAATCAAAAGACTATTTTCGAGATGACTCGAATATCTCTAAATGATATTGTCTCAAATATCTTCAAATGAGACCTCTCTTTAAGAGATTCTATCGCAAGTTAAATTTGAGTGGATGACTTTGAATTGTTTTAGCATTTCAAATGTTATTGCTCTTGAAATATTAGAGGTCTCTAACTGTTAAAACATCACTTCTCTTCCTATAATTAATGAGATAGCAAAATTTGCAACGAGTCGTCTCATTAATTGATTAGTTAACATTAATTTATCAATTAATTAATTGGTTAATTAATTATTTTAGAGCATATTTTAAATATAGGAACTTTAAAATATGAAAATATTTTGAGAGCGGTTTAAAATTTGAGAGTTTTAAAAATGTGAGAGCAATTTAAAATTTGAGTTAAAATTCGAGAGTATTTTAAATTGATTAATTGGAGCAATTAAAAAAAAATCAAATCAAATGAAATTTAAAGAATGTTCACACTAATAGACTCTGTACAACTCACACTAAAACTCAACTCCTAAGAAAGCTAACCAAAACACAAAACTGAAAGAAAGTCTCCAAAAGTCTTAATCTAAACCCTGCCCCTGGTGGGCTCCAGTCCCAACTCCTGGTAATGCTCTTAGTAGGCTCTAATCCCTTCAACTGCATCACCTCTGGCTGCAAGCTCCTGCTACTGTAACTACTGGATATGAACTCTGGGTCAGCACGTATCTACGCATAAAACAAACAAATATTAGTACATCATAAATAAAATAAAAATAATCAAAATGCTGGACAGTGATAAATCTAACTACTAGTAAAACAAAAGTACAGAGAAGAAAGAAAAACTAAGTACTGGAAAACTAGTAGAGTCACAGTGTAGTAGGGAAAAGACTACGAGCACAAAACAACTGAAAACACTGATGCTAGTGTCAAAATCTCGAAGTGTCAAAATCGCAAACTCAAACCAACTCAAACAAGTATAGAATAAATCCCCAAACATTGTACAAGAAACTACTGCCTACTCAAATAAACAAAATCCTTGGGTAGCCTTGTTTATAAGAATTTGGTTGTAAGACCCACTACCCGACAGCTTTCATAGGAAAGACGTAAGCCCGATCCTAGGGGAAAGTTTTAGGTAAAATCAACCTAAAGCCTACCCCAAATTAAAACATCCGGCAACTTCTAATAGATTCCATAAATTCGATCTCTGAGGGAAATGTTTAGGCAATACACAACCCTAGACCCCTCACTCGGGCATCCAAGTCTATAGAGCTTGGCTGTAAGACCCACAAGGTGGACCACTTAGCGTATAGGGCTAGGTTATAAGACCCATCATTAGGTAAGCTTTTAAGGAAGCAATAAGACCAACCCCATCAGAATCTTCGAGTTACTTTCTAATTGAAGCCATGAGTCCCTACCCAAATCTAACCATGCGGACATCTCTTGCTTTAAAAGAGAATGTCATCTTTAAATAATGCTTTGAAATATAATAATTATGTTACTAATCCCTTGTTGAAAGCATGCGGAATTTCTAAGATTTTCTACAAAACATATAAATCCCTGGGCATCCTAGTCTATAGGATTAGGTTATAAGTCTCGCTTTCAGGCAATTTCCTAAAGGAAAAATAAGACCTACCCAAATAATTAAAATCCTTGGGCAACCTTGCTGTAGAGTTAGGTTGTAAGACCCATCTCTGGGCAACTCATAAATAGAGCAGTAAGCCCCACTCCAAATTAAATCTACGGGCTACTTTCTATGAAAGTTGTAAGTCCCAACCCAAATTCAAATTTCTGTATAACTTCTAAACGAAGTTATAAAATTTTAAATTAAATCAACTTCTGGGCATTCTAATGGATGTAAGCCCAAAAACTCAAATAAAATTAAAACCCAAACCTAACCACCTCAATCTACTCGGGATCCCTGAGAGGAGGTAACCCATGTCTGCTAATCAGATTCCCTAGACATTACGATCAATGATTGTAGTGTTGGTAGACTGAGACCTACGGTATGCCCGGGATGACGGAACCATGGGATCTTAATCGGGTTTACCTCCATTTTCCCCATAATTGAGACTAATCACCTAAAATTTATTCATCCTTAATCGAGAGTTCTTTCTTACGTGTTAAGAGAGGTAATTAAATATGAGTGCTTGCGGTCATGGGAAGTAAGGACCCCAGATCTAATTAAATCCTGACTATCCTCAGGGGAAATCTGGTTAGTTCTAATCTGACTTAAGGGAAATGGAATCCTACAGCTGCGAAGTGGGATTCATGCATTCGTGCCATTTTTTTTGAGCCAATAGATTTCTGGCGACTCCGCTGGGGATTGCTTCTCTCTCAATCTTTGGATGAAAAGAGAATATTTAGTCTCAAAATAATAAACATCTAAAATCAATATGGATGTTCTTTTATCACAAATTTTTGTTTTCTTTTCCAGCATAATTCAGGTTGACTCTAATCCCTGTAAGTTTTGTTGACAGGTTGATAATATTACGCCTTTAAAGTCTTTCATGACTGTGAACCTGGGCGAGGGAGCTAGAGTGCAGTTCCCTCAAGCTGTTCTGAACAATGGCTATACTGGAGTGACCATTCAATTCGAAACCATTTTTGAAGTCATGCAGTTCCAACAGTTTCTTCCTGAGAACACTCTCAATGTACCTACTGTTGGAGGTGTCACTAAGAAGCTTATTAGAGAAGCTGTCACTGAGAAGGCTCCTAAAAGGGCCTCTGTATTTTCAAGGCTCTCTATAGCATCTACTGCTGCCCCGGCTGTTCAAAGGAAAATTTATGATCCTAAGCTACAATCTATTGCCATTAATACAGCTAGTCAGAACATAATCCAAGATGAAGTGCATGAAGAGTACAATACTGAAGTTCCTATTACAAGCACGAATCTTTCTTGGAAAGCTAGAAGGAAGGCCAACACTCGCTTACGAGCTAATGGCTAGATGCCCAATACACTTCAAGAATCACCGCCGCAGTTGGAGGCGAATGTTCCCACTAATAATAGTTTTAAATCATTAAAGTGGGTTAAGAGAAATAATGATAAGGGCCAATTAACGAAGTCTTTCTGGGAGACCTCACATCAGCAGCCAGAGCTGCCAAAGAAGGAAGAATCTACCTCTTCCAAAATATATAAAATACTGAAGGCTATTTAAGATAGAAATCTGTAGCGAAGACTGAGGAAATCCGTCACTGAAGTTATTTCCTCAAATGCTGTTCATCCTCAGAACAAAAAATTTTCAACAAGACCTTATAGAGAGGAATTTAAACGTCCTCCCTACTATCGAAAGCCAAGGAATTTCTATCCTAATATGGGCCGATACCCGTATTATGGAAGAAAATAGTTGGGAGAGCCTTCATATAATGTGTATGCAAGAGGCTATAACAAAAGATATGATAAACGAAGGCCCCGACAATGGTATCATGAATCTGGTCATTCAAAAGTACATTCTGATGTTGGTGGTCATCAGTATGTGACTACGAGAAGACAACAAGTTTTGGTTCCAAAAAGGCCCAAATATCCTAAAGCTCAAAAAGATGATCATGATAAAGAAACTTATAAAGGGCGACTTAAATCCATTGTCCATAAGTTATCCCCCAATAAGGAGACTTCTGTTTACATAACTACGCCAAGAGAGGAAGAAAATTATGTCTATAATGAATCCCCCGACTCTCCAGTCATACATTGGAAGCAGCGGTCCAAACTTGGAGATGACCACGAGTTGGATGAGAACGATAATTATTATGATGGCGATGAAGAAGTGGAAGGGTGTATTGGTCCCATGGATATTAAAGTTGTCCAGTTGGTTGATCATATACCTGATCGAGCTAATCAGCGACATACTCGTAGAAGTGCAGCTTTGAATCTACAAAATGAAGAACAACTACGTGACGATCAAGAACAAGCAGCATCCGTGAATAGAATTCCACAATCAGATGAAGTTGAGGATGAAGAAGCTGAAGAAGTTGTAAAGAAGTTACAATTGGAAATGCAATCTATGCAACAAAAGAAAGATCAAGAAATCCATCATTTGAATACCCATCTTGATAAGATGAGTAATATGATGAAATAGTTATTTGAACAACTTGGCATGATGGCTACGACTAGTCAACCACCTGTAACAAATCTTCAAGGGAATGTTCAAACTACTCTTGATGTACCGGGTACTTCTGACAGAAGACTAGAAGAGTTACAGGAGCCAACTATGGTAGCTTCTAAAGAAGATGAAATGGTCAGCAAATCCCAAATTGAAAATCTCATCAACCAAAAGGTTAAAATAGTTATTGCTTCTAAAGCTGCCGACGCCTTAATAGTAAAGGTCATCCATATCGGACTGAATATGACCAAGAGAATTATCCAAAGGGATATGTAGTGCCAAAATTCAATTTATTTGATGGTACTACAAATCCTCGTCAGCATCTAGCACAATTCAAATCAACCTGTTGTAATACAGGAGGCAATGATGCTCTGTTACTATGTCAATTTGTCAGTAGTTTAATAGGTACAGCTTTTGAATGGTATGCTGAGTTACCCAACGACTCAGTAAGAACATTCACTGAATTAGAGACGATGTTCATTAAAAGATTTGCCAGTGCAACAAAAAAGGTGACTATCATTGACCTCTCTCTTGAGAAAAGAAAAAGAGAGGAATCAGTTACCAAATGCATAACCAGGTGGAGAAATCTCAGCATGAAATGTGAGCAGTAACTCACTGAAAAGCATGCTGTTCAGCTATTGATGGGGAATATAGATGATCATATGGCTCCATATCTGGCGATGGCTACAATTAATTCTTTCTAAGAATTACTAGATCATGTTGCTAAATTTGAAAGGTTACCCAAACCTAGAAGTGTCAGCTTCAATTATAATAATAATCCGCGAAGGAAGGGAAAACAGGTCAAGAACTTTGATTTGAAAAGAAGTGAGGTGAATACTACATTCCCGTCTTCCTTGGAAAAGAAAGAAAAAGAAAATTCAATGAATCCATCGAGGATGCCACAATAAACTAGAGAAAGACAAAGGCCTCCTACTTTGCAGGAGAAAATTAACAAGCCGTATTCTTTCAAAAAAGAATGTACAGGAAAGATTTTTAGGCATGAACTAAAGATCGTCTTTCAATTGCCAGAATCCCGTCGACCAGAACAGGCTGGTATGACTGATGATCCAAACTACAGTCTGTATCATAGGATCGTAAGTCACCCAATCGAAGACTATTTCATATTCAAAGATTGGGTCGAAAGGAATTATCAGAGCGGCAAACTTCCACTTTCTAATAGTGTTCTTGTCAATTCCAAGAGGGATAAAACCAATGTTATCTCCTCTGTTTCCTCCCAAAGCATAGAGGATAAGAAAGGAAAAGTACCCCAGGAAGATGAAGGTGGTTGGGAGACCTTTATCTCAAAGAAAACTAAACAAATGATGAATGTCCTACTGGCCATTGAAGGCATTCATCAGAGAAGTGTGTTAGAATTGGAAGTTGATCTAAGACTTCTTTCTTCAAATAATCTAGTGGCATGGGGGCCCAGTTCAAGCAAGAAGAAATCATTGAAATACTTGAATGATGACTTGGTTAAAATTTCTCAAAAAGAAAAAATCGTCTTGATTGGATCCGTCCTCTAAATGAACCTCCTTATTATGCACTTTTTGCACAAACTTCAAAATATTATAACTATCTCCTTAAATGATGATTCCTTTAGCCTCATACATCCAATCTTGAACCAGCTTTCTCAAAGATAAAATTGCTTTCAGCTCCAGAACTGAGCTATCCCAGTGCAAGCATTTAAAACCAAAAGCAAATTGAAATCTACCTTTGCTATCTCTTATCACACCACCTACTCCGTCTTGATATGAATTGTCAAGTGATGCATCAACATTACATTTAATCCAATCGGTTGGGGAGGATTCCAAGAGGGAGAAAAAAGCCTTAGTTGGTTAGAATCCCAGTTGACCAAAATTAGATTATAGGTAAATGAAGATGTAGCAAAACTAATTGCATTTGAAGCTATCACATTAATTCCTTCCTCTTTACTTCCATGAACCAATTTGTTTCTACTTTTCCACATCATGAATACAACCGAACAGTATAGGTTGCCCTTGAATTGATTGGATTTATACCAATAGACCAACTCCTTATAATAGCTTTCCAGATTATGAAATACTAGAATGTTAAATCCCCATTTATTAAGCTTTTGAATCACCTTGTGAAGACAGCTGCACTGAACTACTACATGTTCTGAATTTTCCACTTCTTTGCAACCTCTCAGATAACCATTATAACTGATTATCCTTCTATACATCAAGAATTCATTAGAAGGGATAGAATTGTGTTCCAACCTCCACCAAAATAGCTCCACTCTTAGCGTTATTTTTAAATTCCTTAACCATTTCCAATTTTTGTCATCTTCTTCATGTTTTCTACTATTATCTGAGATGATTGCCGCCAAAGTCTTCCCTGTATGATTAAACAATATCTCCCTTTTATCATAAGGAAGATCATTATGGATTGGGACTGATTTAATAAGATCCACAAGTTCTTTACCAAAGACCTGCTGCAGTTTCAGAACATTCCATCTACCTTCATGAATAAAATACTCCAAGAAGTCTCGCTCTTCCTGTAATACCGCCACAAAGGTAGGCCACCTCTCGATGCTCTTGTCTAGTATCCAAATATCTTTAGTAGTTTCAACACTTTTACCATCTAATATCTTCCATCTCATAATCTTCTACAGACACTTTGCTCCATGCAAAATTACTTTCAAGGTAATAGACCTTCCTGTTGTAACATCTGCATTCCTTATATCAACCCCATAGTTTGTGATTAAATTCCTATTAAGCAAAGAAGATGAATTTGAGATCAAACTCCAGGCAAACTTGGCCCTCCAAGACCCTATTTTACCGATAGCAGATACTACTCCTTGGCCACCTAACCATCTTGGTTTGCACATCATCTCCCAATAAACATAATGAAGCCCCTTGCTTCTATCTTGTTTCCTCCAAAGGAAATCCCTACTTAACTTGTCTAAATCCTTCAACACTCCCATTGGAACCAAAGAGTAAGTTGAAAGGAAAATAGGTAGAGTTAAGAGAGAAGATTTAATGAGCAAAAGCTTCGCTGATAAAGAGAGAAACCTATTTCCCCATATGTTATGTTTATCACAAGCCTTCTCAATTAAATTTTGAAAATCAGCACCTGTTAACCTCCTCAACGCCATTCTAACTCCCAATTAAACCATCTCTTTGACTACTTTAATTCCCAAAACTTTAGAAAGAGCTTTGGCTTTTTTCTTTCCAACCGAATTCCCAAAAAGCAAAGAAGATTTTTGAACATTCACCTTTTGCCCCGTCCAACAACAATAATCTTTCATAATCTTCATTATTTTCTTTGTACACCGATGGTTAGCCTCAGGAAAGATAATGATATCATTTGCATACTGTAAATGAGATATTTTCTCTGCTGAAGGAGCAATTTTGATTCCTATCCTTTTACCCCTTTGATTAAAAGCTTCTGTCAACAATTGGGAACATAAAATGAATAAAAAGGGAGATAAAGGGCAGCCTTTCCTGAATCTAGACTTAGCCTGTATCCATCTAGTATTAGTTCCATTGATCAAAATGGCATACTTAGTGTTCATCAGACATTACAGCAAAAACTTAGAAAACTTCATAGGAAAACCGAGCTGCTCTAAGACTTGCTTCAAAGTCTTCCATCCCATACAGTCGTATGCCTGTTCCATATCAACTTTGATAGCCATCAAACCCTTTTTAGCTTTTGAATATCTAAACTTACTAATAACTTCCTGGGTAAGCAATATATTATCAGACTTGGTTCTCCCCTTTACGAAAGCTACTTGATCTTTCGAGTCCAATTTGGGAATAAAACCAACTAATCTATTCAATAGCATCTTTGCTACAATCTTGTAAATTGATTTACAAAGACTTATTGGTCTAAAGTTGGAAGGGAGCAAGGGATTCTTCAATTTTGGAATAAGGACCACAGAAGTTTCCTTCCACTCTTCACACATAACTCTTAAATTAAAAAAAAGACTAATAGCCTTCCAAACATCTTCCTTGATAATTGGCCAGTAATTTTTAAAAAAGGTATATGAAATACCGTCTAAACCAGGGGAAATGTTGCCTTCAAGCTGACAAACTACCGAATCTAGCTCTTTCTTGGAGAAATCAGCCAAAAGCACTCTCTTATCTTCATCTTCCAGAACTCTACTAAAGGACGGCCACCCAGTAAGAACATAGCTTGAATATCTCCATTTGCCACTGAAATACTCAAAAAGTGTTTCTTCAATCTTCCCTTGCTCTTCAATCAAAAAACCATTTCAATCTTTAATTTGGTTGATATAGTTATTGTTTCTCTTAGTAGAGGCAACACAGTGAAAAATTTTTGAGTTTGAATCACCTTCTCTCATCCATTTAACTTTTGCTCTTTGCCTCCACTGAGAACTAAGCCGACCCAATCTTGAGTTTAATTCCAAAACCTTTGATTTAAGCAAGCAGATTTTGTAATCCGACAGAAACCCAAAATTTGCTTCTTCTTCTTCTCTCATCCATTTAACTGGTCAAAGCTAAGTTATCCTTGACATGAGCTAGAAGATGCTAGAATTGAAGGTTTTGGATGATAGAGAGTGGAGCCAAAGCTTTGAGTGAAAAGTGAGATATTCATCCTAATGTTAACTTTGCTTAGATTGGAGAGAGAGAGACTTCAAGAGGCTACCAACTAACCCTCCTAGCCACCAAATGCACATAAATATGGAGTTATTAGGGTGATTTGGCTTGCGTAGGTGGCAAAGCCACATAAGCATGTAATTTGACTTGGTTTACTACTTTACCAGTCAATTATGCCTTTGTTTATGAGGTGGCAGTCAAATGTTCATGCTAATTGATTAGAGTAGTCTTGAGGAAACTCAAGGCTTTGGAATGAAAGTTTGAATATATACACATGTATGAAAAGAAGTCTAACCAAATCTTATTGAGTTGATTTAGAGATTAAGTCAAGCTAGCTAGAGTTTAATGCAAAATAAAATTTGGAAATGTTTGGACCATAATTGGGATAGCTTTTGGAATGAATTTGAGGGTTTAAATGATTTGATTTGGTCATAGGGTTTGATTTGGCTCATTTAAACCTTAAAGGGTTATTTAGTCAACCTAGGTTGACCTAGGGCCAAGGTTTAGGCTTGAAAGATTTGATTTGATATTTGGAGACCAATGGAGGTGATCTCATGGTATAGGGAAGTCATTTTAGTCAAAAAAGACTATTTGGACCCTTAAAGAGCATTTGGGTCAACCCTAGTTATCTTGGTCAACCAGGTTGACCCAAGGGCTAGGATTAGGCCCAATAATTTTGTTTTAGTATTTGGAGTTGAATGGAAGTGTTTTTATCTAAAGATAGGGTCATTTAATTCAAAATGACTGTTCATATCCCTAAAGGGTGTTTTGTTTATTTTAACCCTGGTCAACTAAGGGTCAAAATGAGTCCACCAAATTATAGTTTAATGTTAAACCTATGATAATTAAGGGTTTAGATGTGGTTAGAAGCTTTGGAGAAAGTTCTAAGGTAAAAATCAACTAGGTGGCAAGTCCAGTGGCATAGGCCATAAATATTTGAAGGTTTTATAGCCTTTGGATTTCAGTATAGTTTCTGGGGTTAGAGATCTCAGATTGAGATCAAATTTGGAAGGTAGACCCTAGGGACATACCTAATCAATATGTAATTGATAGATTATGAATTAGTGGTCAATTGACTTGCGCTTAAAATGTACGAAAATTTACTAGAAAAGGCTTTCAGGATAAGGCCTTTGAACCTTGAATTTTGTTTTGAAATCTGGATTTGATTTGGATTGATCTAAGATCTGGGTAGATCCTAGGATTTGGGTTTGTCGTAGTGACCTCATACAATAATGAGGTCAATAGAACAATGCTCAGAGAGCTCTAAGGAGGATTTTTTGAAATTTGGAAGGGAATGAGGGAGTCTGGAAGAGGGTACCCTATTCAAACCTTTGCCACGACCATGGATGACTAGGATGGGTTGGGAAAGCCATTGGATGGCTGCCAACTAGTAGTGGACAACCTAGAAAGACCTCCTAAGCTCAAAAGAAATGAATTCAGACCTTGGGGAAGGTTCTAGCCAGTGCTTGTGAAGGGGGGACAAATGGAGCTCAATCTTATTTCCACGGGCTATTGTCAGCCATTGGCTGGGTCAATCCTAGGTCGTAAGCTTACTAGGGGTGTGGTGAGCTTGGATATGAGTTTAATTGGTGATGGGGAGGTCTAGTTCATTTAACTATCTTAGGTTGACCATAACCTATATAGTTTGGGTCAATTTATGGTGTAACCTAAATCTAGCCAGGTTGTGGGGTTGATGGGGAAGATAGGCTGAGTCAAGGGCTACCTAATGAAACTGAGAATTGGACTTAAATTGGTTTTTGGTGGGAATTGGCTCTAGTTAAAGTGGTTTTAAACACTTTAAGTTATCTTGGGTATTGACTCAGGTCAACCCGAAGGTTGGACTGACTATTATAGATGTGTTGGACCTTAGGCCACCTAATGCAAGTACTGGTTGGGCTTTGGGAAGTCCAGGTTTGGAAATGGCTCTTCACATAGTGGTTTTGACCACTTTGGGCTACCCCAATTCCTATCCTGAGTTGACCCAAGGGTTGGGTCTCCTAGGGTAAGTGCAATGCATCATGGGGGACCCAATTCAACCATTAGTTTGAATTGATTTGGCTTAGGATAAGACTTGGCTCATGGAGACCCCTATTTGGATAGTTAGGTCAAGCCGTGTGGCTAACCCAAGTAGGCCCAAGGCTTGGGGCTACAAAGGGGACCTCTTAGGGACCTAAGGAGTCATCCCATCGGTTTGAGTTGGTTTGTCAAGGCCTTGGCCAAAGGGTTTGAAAGGATTAGTCAACTAAGTTGACCTAGGGTCAAGAGTTGGGTCCATTGAGTTTCGATTGATGATTTAAGTCTAATACAAGTGATTCCAAGTGCTAAGGGAGTTATTTTATTTGAAATGTAAGTTTAAAGGTTTAAAGGATAGTTTGGTCCACCATAGTTGACTTGGTCAACTAGGTCAACCAGAGTTGAGTTGGGTGTTAAACAAGTTTGAATTGATCAATAGAGACCAATACAAGTGGCCCCATACATTAGAGTAGTCATTTGGATTCATATTGACATTTAAACCCTTAAGGGGCATTTTAGTCAACCTTGGTTAATTTGGTCAACCAGGTCAAACCAAAGGGTGGACTTATATTTAATGCATTATTAATGATGTTTAGGATGCATTAAAAGAGGTTTGAAGGTTTGATGTGATTGAGGCATGTTGAGTTTTGGGGAAAAGTACAAAATTGAAGGGCATTTTGGTCATTTAGACCCCTAACCAACTCTGGGTCAAACTGGATCTAGTAAAGTGTAATTTTATATTCATAATAGAGGTCATGAATATGTTCAAATGTTTTGGGAATGGTCCCAAGGTCAACTTCCACTAAATGGAAAGTCAAATGGCATAGGTTGTAAATATTTAAAGATTTTGTAGCCTTTAAAAATAGATTTAGAGGCTTTAAAGTGAGCTCAAATTTGGAGGGATGACCCTAGAGACATACCTAATTGATATGCGACTAATAGATCATGAATCAGAGGTCATTTGATTGGGTTTTATAATGATTGAAAAATTCCCCATAAAGGGTTTCACAACTTAGATCCTTAATCCATGGATTTGGTTTAAAATTCTAGATTTGGACTTGATCTGGAGTTTTATTAGAAGTAGGATGGGCCCTGATGTCCTCTTACAAAGTTGAGGTTAATAAATGGACCCCCAATATATGTAGCAGAATAAGTTCTACTATACATATTAGTGTTGGCTGAATGGAGTTGTAGAATCTTGAATTTTGATTCTAAGGGTAGAAAACACCTAGCCTTAGAGAATCAAGGTTGAGTCAATACTAGGGTAGTGCTACAAAGGGCGTTATCAATTGCTAGTGATTCTAATCTTATAAAAAGGTAGCTCCTAACCTAAAGGAAAAGAAAGGTAGAGGGTAGAGCTCAGATGGTGCCACAAAGGGTGTTATCCACCACTAGTGATTCTAATCCTAAGGAAAAGATAGCATCTAACTTAAAGAAAAAGAAAACTGGATGATCATGTAGGAAGGAAGCATTGGGACTCACACCTACCCACAGGGGATTGAGGCTGAATTGAAACTGGGATAGTGTCGTGTTATCCACCACTAGTAATTCTAATCCTAAGGAAAGGAAGCTACGAGACTCACATCTAACCTTAACGAAAAGAAAATTAGATGATCATGTGGGAAGGAAGCACTGAGATTCTCACTTAACCATAAAGGATTAGGGCTGGGTTGAAACTAGGATAGTGTCGTAAAGGGTGTTATCCACCACTAATGATTCTAACCCTAAGGAAAGGAAGCTTTGGGACTCACACATAACCTAAAGATAAAGAAAATGGGATGATCATATGGGAAGGAAGTACTGGGACTCAGACCTAAGCATAGAGGATCGAGGCTGGATTGAAACTAGTTAGGAGAAGCAAAGGGCGTTATCTACCTCTAGTGATTCCAATCCTAAGGAAAGGAAGCTCTAGGACTCACAGCTAACCATAAGGAAAAGAAAAATGGGTGATCAATGATTGTTTTTTTTTTTTTTTGAAGATTTTTCATTGAAGGTAAGAACAAAAATTGATCCAACTTAATTTAGAACATCAAAGGCATCTTATTGATTGAAAATGATTCAAGTTATATCAAGCATAGTATTTCTTAAGGAAACGCCCATTGGTAGGCAACATTGGGTGATTTCCTTTACAATCAACTAGCTAATAAGAGCCCCCTTGGTAAACAGTCTCTACTGTTGCAATCCTGCATCCCTAGTCTATAATTTTGCTGATGACAAATATTATTGATTAAATTATTATTTTATTCAGTGAATATTTTTGATATTCTTTTTGTTTGTTAGTACTAACATTACAGGTAAAATATATACTGCTTAAGGCTACTGAAAGCTTAAGACTGGGTAGAATAGGATGTTAAGTAAAAGAGTCTATACTTTTATTTTTCTTTATTTTTTATTTCTTGAGTCTAGCCACATAAGAGTGCATGTATTTGAGTGACTGTGAACACACACATAGGGGGAGTGAGAAAAATTTAAAGTTAAAATCTCTTTTTATACTAATCATACTATATGACTTACAATCATTCTGTATGATCCTCCATAAAAAGAATTGGCTTAATAAATATTTATATAATTAGTGTTTGTGAACTAGTCATACCCTATGATTCGTTATGATCTAAAAACCCTAGCAGCTGGATAAATTAAGTGAGATATTTGAAATTTGAATTTTAAACTAATTATACTGTACGATATATTTTATACTGCATGAATATTTTAAATTTTACTTAAATTAACCCCTATTATTAGTCAATCAAATCATGGTTTAATTAATAATAACAAATTAAACTGTACGATCTTGATTGTATCGTATGATTGGTAGAGATAAAATTTGGTCATCTCAAAGATTATACCAAATGAAACCCTGATTTTTGAAGTAATCATACTATACGATATTTATATCGTACTGGATGACAGACTTGAAATCAACTAACCATACTGTTTGATAAGAGTAGTATGAGATGATTGAAAGAGATGATTTCCAATCATCCTAGGAATCATCCTGTATGAATAGTGAGAAAGAAAATAGATCATATTGGATGATCCTTTGACTATAATGTACGATGTGTTTGAAAAGTTGAATAGTTCATTTAAATGATTGTTTGCATCGCAGTAGGTAGGTCTAGTTTTTGAATTGATCGTACTGTATGATCTCAATTCGTACTATGCAAACAGTGACGACTAACTTGAATTTTTAGGGATTCTTGAAGCCCAATACTTAAGGAAATTTTTTAGAATCTCTTTAAAAAAAGAAAGGATTGTGTCACTACTGAAGGAACTCTGAGAGAGAAGCTTTTGAAAGAGATCCAGGGTTTGAGAGGAAGGAGAAGGTGAGGTTGAGCATGAATGAGAAGGAGTGTGAGGGGATCACATAGTTTCTTCGGGCTAACTACACCCATGCTCCTCCCATGGCCCTCGTGAGTCCTTGAGGGCTCTCTTGGGATATAGGCTTCTAAGTAAAGTCCTCAAGGTACTCTTCCTTCTCTAGGAGGGAGAAAAAGATTAGAGGTACGCTATCTTCTCTAGGAGGGAGAAAAAGCTTTGGGTTCTATGTCTTCTCTGAGAGGGAGAAAAAAGATTCAAGGTTTGATTCCATCACAAACAAAGATGAAATAGCTTTCGGCACTCCACTGCATCAGGTTTGAAAAAAGTGAGTCTGTAAAGGCTTCTCTATCTTGCTATGGGAGCAAAAAGGATTGTCACTTTGTGTTAGTGCAATTCTCAGAGTGGAGGACTCCAAGGATTGGACGTAGGTCAAGGTTCACCGAACCACTATATAATATCATGTGTACTTTTTTATTTTTTGCATTTTACTTTTCACATTTAATTTCTGTGATAACTATTTGGTGAAAATCTTAGATTTATGTTCTGTTGTGTTAATTTGAATTTCATCATCATTATTGAAATTGTTGCTAAATTATTAACTTCCGCACCAGGTGTTCAAATTATTTATTTCAAAGTTTTGAAAAACTAAAAAAAATAGTATTCCTTCTGAGGATTTTTTAAATTACTAATTCACCCCCCCCCCCCCCCCCCCCCCACCACCACCCTCCTTCATGCACCTCGGGCTAGTTCTCTGAGGTTTAACAACCTTCTTGATCTTTTAAGTGGTACCAGAGCATGTTTCAAAAATAAAGTCTTAGAAAATTTTTGGAAAATGATCAATGTCTCATTTTGGTAATCATAACAGTGCAAAGGGTTATTAAATAACCTATACACCTTTATTTTACCCTTTGATTTTTGAAAATTTGCATGTCTAACTTTTTGCAATACTTAGATTATCACATGTGATGTTATCCCAAGAAGGATATTTTGCACCTTCTCGTTTTTATGAATGGCATTAAAATGGAACTATCATTTAACAAATTGAGTAATGAGGATAAGGACTTAGCCCGTCTAAATGCAAAATATTTAACTTGTTTCTTCTGTGCATTGAAATCTAAATATTATTTTGGTGTATCAACTTTTACTACTGGAAAAGATATTTGGGATATATTATGCATAACTTATGAAGGAACTAGTGAAGTAAAATAGTCTTGGTTAAACATCCTCCATTATGACTATGAACTATTTTGCATGAAACCTATTGAATCAATTTCTCAAATGCACATGCTAGATTTGCACAAATAGTAACATCCCTGCATAAATTAGGTAGAGAATTGATAAATTCTGAAAATGTTAATAAGATTCTATGTTGTCTACCTAGTTCATTTGATTCTAAGATAACTACAATTATAAAATCTAAACAGTTGAATGTTTTCTCCATTGATAATTTGCTTGGGTCACTCATTGCCTACGAGCAAGGAGTGAGTCAAAGGCAAAGTGATGCAGGAGAAATGAAGGGGAGAACTGTAGCACTAAAAGCAAATGATTATGATAGTAACAGTTCTACAACGGAGGAGGATTACGACATTGCCATAATGACTGGAGATTCAAGAGTGTTCTAAAAAGAAAATAGAGACATCATCAATAGTACTAGAGCAAAGGTAAAAGCAAAAAAAATGTTAAAGTTTATTCTGACACAATTTGCTTCAAATGTAGGAAACCAGGCCACCTCTGAACTGACCTTCCCAACCTGAAGACTGACCTAATCAAGGAGAAGCTGAAGAGAAGCCAATGTTTAAGGGGGGCAAGCAAAAGACATAGAAAGCATTTTGGGATGACTCCACCTCAGAATCTTCAGAATCAAAAGTATAGGAGGAGCTAACAAACCTATCTTATGGCTGACGATAATCTTAATCAATCAGATCAAGATGAGATATATCAATTTTTCTATGATGAATTACTCATGATTTCCAAAAATATTCATGATTCGTATAGGATACTAAAAAGAATGCATGCTTGTCTCAAAACTAATTTTTTTTTACTTTGTAAAAAGAGCATGCTAGTTTAATTATGTAGTATTCTAATTTAGATTATGATCTCATGACCTTATTGGATGAATATGATACCTTAAATAAGAAGCATGTTGACTTAACTAATGCACATGACTCCTTAAAAATATCCCATATTGAATTAGAGAAAGCATACAAAGCATTAGAAGCATGCACAATTAAAATAGATGGTAGGAAACATATATTCAAAATTGAAATGTCCATTCTTGAAAGTGCAAACAAATTTTTAGAAGCAAAACTAATTGTACTTGAGAATAACAAACCATCACCTACCTTAGGACAATTTCATAACCACTCAACACAGCATTCTTCACATAATCCTAGGAAGAGGCACCATGACCCACATAGGTTAGGAAATCCTTTTCATGGTGTTAGATGCTACTCTTGTGGAAAGTTAGGTCACATCATCCTCACTTACATAATTTACCGTAGGACACATCACATTGGAAGTCAGGTCAAGAGGCAAGGTGAAAGTTTGTTAGGGTTGTTAGGCCCTTATGAACTAGTCCTGAGGCTAACCAAAAGGAGAGGGGGGGGGGGGTGGGCTGAATTAGTATTTTAAAATTCTTGCATAAATAGAAAAAATATTTTTATATTTTTGAATATTAAAAAATAAATAATATAGGTGGATGTAGATAACCAAAATCAGATTTTGAACCATAGATCAGATCACAAAAATATATGGAAATTAAAATATTGAAAAGTAAATGAAAAGAGGATACAAGATTAATAGTTGTTCAGTCAACTTGACCTACATCCACTCCCTAGAGCCTCCCCTCTAGGTATTACGCAAAAACTATAGTGACACTCCTTTTACTCCCCCAGCAAGGTGGAGAAGCCCTTACAAAATCTTTCCACCGACATCGGTGAGGCAGAGAAACTTGACTCCTTTTTCTTCCTCCTGAAGTAGGCAGAGAACCCTAACTTCTTTCACTTCCTCCTAAAGCAGGCAGAGAACCCAGAATCCTTTTACTTCCTCCTAAAGCAAGCAGAGAACCAAAACTTCTTTTACTTACTTATAATGCAGGCAGAGAACCATGATCTGATGCTGATAATCATCTCCCTAGAGCCACCATAGAACAAAGGATGAAGAAGGAAAATGACGATCGAATCCTTGCTTGAAGTAACCTTTGTGAATCACCTTATAAACTCTCCCTCACAAGATCCTCTCTCTCTCTCCCAAGCTCTCATTCTTGTCTAATCTCTCTTGGATTGAAAAATAGCATAACATTTTTTCTAAAGGTAATAAAAGTTGCTAACATAACAGGCATTAAAAAAAACTAGTTTTCTAATTTGGTGTAATTGATCGTCTAGGCGATTACATGATTGTCTTGTATGATTTGTACAAAATTGACTAGTTCGTCTAGAACATAGTTCAGGTCATCCAAAAGGGAAAGGCGGGAATATTCTAAATATAACTGATCGTCCACGATGATGTTGTGATCATCCTGTATGATTAGTTCAAATATGACATTATCATCCAGTAGATAGTTCAGGACGTCTCACAAATGAACCTAGATGATTCTAAATATAACTGATCATCCATGAATGATTAGTTCAAAAAGGAATATATCATCTAGCAGATAGTTCAGGACGTCCAGTAGATTTAGGAGAAGAATAAGGTTTTTCTTACTAATCATCCTAGATAATCCTGCGATCATCCCTAACGATATGATCAATCAATCTAACCTTAACTACTTTCTTTAATCATCTAACTAATTTAGGCATGATTGATATGAATCATTTAGGATGATGAGGGATTGTCCTGTATGATTAGACACAAAATCAATTTTAAAAACATACCTAAATACGTTAGGCGGCTAAGTATTATTGGTTTAAGAAAATCATCCAAGATGATGGGAGGATTGTCTTGTACAATATGGTTAAAAATAGAAAATAAACTCTAAATCACTAAATTTCTCCTCTTGAGTGTGTTTCTGCAAGGTTACTTAGCATCAGAATCCACTTTATTACATTTGACTCAAGAAAAGGTAAAAAATCATTAGAATTTGAGCTTATAGATTGACTCAGTCCTAGTCTATCCAATCTTAAGCTGCCTTGAATTGCACCTAATCTTGTGGACTTAAAAAGTTAGTAGGCAAGGTAACTACAAACAAATGTACAGTAGTAATATTTATGGAGAAACATAAATATTTATTATCATTAAAATTATGACCCTTGAATCTAGATTTGCAACACAAGGTGACACTAAGACATGAGTGTAGGAAACTAGGTCACCTCTGAAGACTCACAATATCATGGAGAAGGGTGAAGAGAGGTTAGAGTTTAAGAGGGGAAAGCAAAAGCCTTTTGGACTGACTCCGCCTCAGAGTCATCCAAAGTAGAAGCAGAGGAGGAGGTAACAAACCTATGTCGTATAGCTAACGATAATCTTGATCAATAAGATCACGATGAGGTATGTCAACTTTTCTATAATGAATTACTCATTATTTTTGAAAATATTTATGATTCATATAGGAAGCTGAAAAAGATGCATGCTAGTCTTAATATTGAATTATCTATTTTTCAAAAAGTGCATGCTAATCTAGATAGCGATCACATGACCTTGCTTGATAAGTATGATGCCTTAAACAAGAAGCATATCAACTTAGCTAATGCACATGAATCCTTAAAAATATTACATAATGAATTAGAAAATTCTTTTAAGGAATTAGAAAAACTTGCATGTCAACTAGATAGTATGAGTATGCATTAAAACTGGAAGTGGTAAGCTATGAAAATGCTAAACAATTTTTTAGAGCAAAAGTCCTTGCACTTGAGAATAATAAACCATCACCCACATTAGCTCAGTGGTACAACCCCTCAACACAGCATGCATCACCTAAACCTAGGAGAAGGCCTCATAAGCTATATAGGTTAATAAATCCATTTCTTGGTGTTAGATATTACTCTTAGGGCATGTTAGGACACATAACCCACACTTGCATAATCCATCATAGAATATATCTAGTGTGGAGGCCTAAATTTCATTCATTATAGCATAGCATGCATTCATCTCATTCAATTAAGTACAAGGTGGAACCCAAACTCATTTGGGTTCCTAAACCTAACCTCTGAATGACTATGTAGGGCTGCTCTCATAAAAGGCCTAGTGAGAGTATGTGGTACCTAAATAATAGATGCTTGAGGCACATGACTAGTGATATGTAGCAGTTCATCACACTGGAAGCCATGTTAAGAGATAAATTGACATTAGGGGACTACACCACTAGAAATGTGGTGGGCTCAAGTATAATTGGAAACTCTAAATTCTTTATGGTTAAAAATGTATTATTAGTTGATGGTTTAAAGCATAATTTATTAAGTATTAGTCAACTATGCGACAAAGGCTTTAACATAAAATTTCTTTCTAATAAATGCATGATTAGTTTAAATGAAAAACTTGTGTTAGAAGGAAAATAGATGAATAATGCTTACATGTTAGACATGAATTGCATTAAATACTCAAATTCCATAGGCTTAAAAACTATAATTGATGAATCTTGGCTATGGCATAGGAGAATATGTCATACTAGCATGAAGACGCTTAGGAACATTACTTAGAAAAACTCAGTTAGAGGAATTCCTAAGTTATACTTTACTAAGGATCACCTATATGATGCCTACCAACTAAGAAAATAAGTTAGGTCTTCATTTTATTCAATAAAAGATATTAACACCTCTAGGACACTGGAAATCCTTCACATGGACCTTTTTGGACCTATTAGTACTGAAAGTTCGAAAGGGATGTTAAGCCCTACTGAACTAGTCCCGAGGCTAACCAAGAGGGGGGGTGAATTGGTTATTTAAAAATTTCACGATAACAAAAAAAATCTTTTCGATACTTAGCAGCGGAAACAAGTAAACAATAACGAAAAGATCAACCAACGATATTCACCCAAGCAGTTTATATTGAAAAGTAAAATGCAAAACTGAATCAGAAAAGCAAACCAGATTTTATAGTGGTTCGGTCAACTTGACCTCCGTCCACTCCCCGGAGCCTCCCCTCCGGGTATTGCACTAAACGAAAGTGACTCTCCTTTTGCTCCCACAGCAAGGCGGAGAAGCCTGTACAAAACACCTCCTTTTCACCACACGGTGAGGCAGAGAACCCGACCTCCTTTCGCTTCCTCCTGAAGCGGGCAGAGAACCCACGAACTCCTTTCGCTTCCTCCTGAAGCGGGCAGAGAACCCACGAACTCCTTTCGCTTCCTCCTGAAGCGGGCAGAGAACCCGGATCTTCTTGCGAACGATCCTCCCACGAAGAACACCGACTAGACGACAGACGACGAGCGGAGAAGACGACTCTGATCCGTGCTTGGAGCAACCTTAGTGAATCCCTCACTAACTCCCCCTCACAAGATCTCTTCTCTCTCTCCCAACTCTCTCTCTCTCTAGGATTTCTCAGGGAAGGAAGGCAGCAAAAGATTTTTCCAAATCTAGGAAAAAGTTCTTTTAAAGGAGGGCTAAAAACTTGCCCTAAATCTCAACTTGTCGGCCAAGATCGTCCAGGACGATCGGTAGATCGTCCTGTACGATCAGTTCAAATTCAGCTGTTTCAGCCTGGACGATCTGGCTCTTCTGGACGATCAGTAGAAAAAGTTGTTCATATCGTCCCGTACGATCCTGCGATCGTCCGGGACGATTAGTTCAAATTGAAGGAAATCGTCCAGAAGACAGTTCGGGTCGTCCAGAGAAATCTGTGCTGGACGACCAAAAAATGACTTGATCGTCCCGGACGATAGGGTAATCGTCCGGTACGATTAGTTCAAAAAGGCCCCAAATCGTCCTGTACATAGTTCTGGACGTACAGCTGAAATGCACAAGACGATCACGATCGTCCGGGACGATCCTGCGATCGTCCAGGACGATGTGATCGTATCAATTAAACATTAATTGCTTTCCTTAACTACCAGACTAATTTAGGCATGATTGTACTGGATCGTCCGGGACGATACACGTATCGTCCTGGACGATCAGACCAAGTATCTAAAAATAAGAACTTGCCTAAACTTGATCTGGCGGCTGAGAATTTCTGATTTGGGCATATCGTCCCGTACGATCCGTAGATCGTCCAGGACGATCGGCTCAATCAGACCCTCTTAACTTAGTCGCCCTAATTAGGGTTTCTGTTTTAACTGGATCGTCCAGGATGATGCTACTATCGTCCAGGACGATCTGAACAAAATTTTAACAGAAACTCTAATTCACTCAATCTCTCTCCCTGAGTGTGTGTGTGCAAGGTTACTTAGCTAGGGAATCAGTTACATTACAATTGACTCAATAAAAGAAAAATCATACATTTGACACACTTGGACCCGATCTTGAGTTGGCTTGAGTAGCTTGCGGTCTTTTGTGCCTGAAACTGATTAGCCAAGAAAAACACACTGGAAACATGTTTGTCATCATCAAAACCAGATTTGCAACAATCTCCCCCTTTTTGATGATGGCAAACATTTGTAACGTAGTCTGAAAACAAAATGAAACTAAGATGAAAATAAAATGAAACTAAGAAATCAAACAAAACACACATTTTTTTTTTTAAATTTTCAACAATACAGAAAACATGACTCAGAAAATAGAAACAGACACGACTACAACTGACTCCCCCTTTTGACATCACAAAAAGGAGGAGGGAAAAACATAACACGGAAATAAAATATAAAATAAAACATACACAGAACAACAACAAAACAGGAAAATCAGAATTTTTCCTTGATTTTATATTCAAAAACCAATAAGAGAACGATTGACAATGCTGAAATCCAGAAAAGGTTGAAAAAATCGACTTTAGTAACTCCGACCCCGGGCACCTTATCGATGTAAACCTTTTTCAAAACAAAAATCCGATTCAGAATAAAAGACATTAGATTTGAAAAGAAATCCTTTCAAGCCTCGTTCCAGAAAAATATCTGATATAATAGTGTTACAAAGTAAAAAATCAGAAATCAAGATTTTCAAACTCAAGCTTTTGAACGTATTAAGTGACACACGAGTTTTTTTTTTTTTTTTTTTAAGACATTTAAAGATCTGAAAGAGAAGAAAGCTTAGGTTGGGCTCATTTTGTGCCTCTTTTTTTTTCTCAATTTATTTGGCGCACTGCGCATCTTTTGATTTTTGATACACTTTGTGTATTTGGCATTTTCGCATCTTTTCAGTTTTGGGCTCATTTTATGCCTCTTTTTCAATTTGGTTGGCGCACTGCGCATCTTTTGTAAGCTTTCTCCTTTTCATAATCATTAAAGAGTCTCAGCTGTGAATCTATCTTCCAGACATAGGAGATGTCTCTCCACAGTAGGGAAGAATGATTCACAAAACAAAAAAAAACACACATCATATGATAAATGCAATCACTTGGTTTTAGAAAATCAAACTAATGACTCAAGACTTTGAAAAATACTATTGATATGAGGCAGATTACTGTAGGAAGATAAAATAATCTCTATTTCAAAAACTAACATTTTAATTTTGAAAAGGATTTTTATTCAAAAGAAACTACACACCAGAAAAGGAGTTAGAGGAAGAGAAACAATTATCAATGTTTCTCCCCTTTAACAGATTCAGCGAAGTCAATCACTGCTTATCAGCTTCCAAACCAAACCAAGGTAAAAACTCTCAGTCAAAAATTCAGATCACCAGAAGTAGTGAGCGGTGATCAGATCTTGAAAAGCATAAAACAATAAGTGCAAGATATGAACCAGTGAATAAAAAAAATATAAAATCATATCAGAGTAAATACTCAAATCAAACTAACAATAAGGCTAAAATAGAAATCAGCAAAAACATAAAATCAACTGAAAGTAAATAATCAAAGCCAAAAACTAACTAATAGAAATCAGAAATCAAAAAACTAAACCTAACTAACAGAAATCAGAATACCAATCAGAAATAATCATAAATCAGCCGTCATCAGAATCAAGCATTTATATCAATCACTCCTAATCTGGTTCTCAAAATGCTGAATGAGTCAAAGGCCAGTGGTTTAGTGAATATGTCAGCCAGCTGATTTTCAGTTGCTACATGATGTAGCTCAATGTCCCCTTTTGTAACATGGTCCCTAATGAAGTGATGCCTAATGTCAATGTGTTTGGTCCTAGAATGTTGGATTGGATTCTTAGAGATACAGATGGCACTAGTATTATCACACAGAACAGAAATTGTGCCAACAGGTACTCCTAAATCCAAGACTTGCTGCTTCAACCAAAGAACTTGGGCCACACAACTTCCTAAGGCAATGTACTCAGCTTCAGCAGTGGAAAGTGCAACTGAGTTCTATTTTCTACTGGACCAGGAGACTAACGACTGTCCTATGAATTGACAAGTCCCAGAGGTACTCTTCCTATCCACCCTACACCCCGCAAAGTCAGAGTCAGAATATCCAATGATCTCAAAAGAGGTGCTGTACCTAGGGTACCAAATTCCTAGGTTTGGGGTCCCTAAAAGATATCTAAGAATTCTCTTAACAGCAGTCAGGTGGGACTCTTTAGGATCAGCCTGAAACCTAGCACAAAGACAGACACTAAACATGATATCGGGTCGGCTAGCAGTCAGGTAAAGCAGTGAACCTATTATCCCTCTATACTTTTTCTGATCAACAGATTTTCCATTTGAATCCTTATCTAACTGAACTGAGGAGGGCATGGGAGTATTGATTGGCTTGGCTTTGTCCATTTCATATTTCTTCAAAATGTCCTTAGTATATTTTGATTGATTGAGAAAAGTTCCATCTTCCATTTGCCTTATGCTAAACCCCAAAAAGTAGGACAATTCTCCCATCATACTCATCTCAAACTCTTTACTCATTGTTTTAGAAAACTCTTCACATAAGTATTTATCAGAAGATCCAAAAATTATATCATCAACATAGATCTGGACAATGAGTAAGTCATCTCCTAATCTCCTCAGAAAAATGGTAGTGTCTACGCTCCCCTTAACAAACTCTCTTTCTAACAGGAATGTGCTAAGCCTCTCATACCAAGCTCTTGGTGCCTGTTTCAATCCATATAAGGCCTTTTTTAATTTATAGACATGACTTGGATATTGGGAACTCTCAAAACCTGGGGGTTGTTCTACAAAAATATCTTCTTTAATTACCCCATTTAAAAAGGCACTCTTGACATCCATTTGAAACAGCTTAAATCCCTTATAACAGGCAAAGGCTAGTAGCACTCTAATGGCTTCCAATCTAGCTACAGGGGCAAAAGTTTCCTCAAAATCTATCCCTTCTATCTGATTATACCCCTTAGCCACCAATCTTGCCTTATTTCTCACCACCACACCAGAATCATTCATCTTATTCTTAAAGACCCACTTGGTTCCCACAATACTTTGGTTTCTAGGTCTTTCTACTAACTCCCAAACATCATTCCTTACAAATTGATTCAATTCTTCCTGCATAGCTAAAATCCAAAACTCATCCGACAAGGCTTGATTGATGTTGGTGGGTTCAGTCATTGAGATAAAGGCAGAATGGTTTACTTCCTTCCTAAGTCCATGCCTAGTCCTAACACCTTCAGAAGGGTCTCCTAAGATCAGTTCTTTAGGATGACTCGAAGAATATCTCCAATCTCTAGGCAATGGGGTTTGAGGTTCTACCCTTTCCTCCAAATTTGTATTTCCAACTCCTTGGGTAACCTCAACAATCTCTTCATCTTCTACTTCAGATCTAGACTCCTTAGGATCAGATTCATCAAACACTACATGGGTTGTTTCTTCCACCACCAAAGTCCTCCTATTGAACACCCTAAAGGATTTCCCCACACTTGAATATCCTAAGAACACTCCTTCATCAGATTTGGGGTCAAATTTTCCTAAGGGTGACTTCCCGTTGTTTAGAATGAAAACCTTACAGCCAAAGACATGGAGGTGGGACAGATTTGGAGTTCTACCCTTAATGATCTCATAAGGTGTCTTATTCAGCTTGACTCTCACATTTACCCTATTCAGCACATAACAGGCAGTGTTCACCGCTTCAGCCCAAAAGTATTTTGGAAGTGAATACTCGGCAAGCATGGCTCTAGCGGCTTCCACTAAGGTCCTGTTCTTCCTTTCAGCTACCCCGTTCTGCTGAGGGGTCCTAGGAGCTGAAAAATTGTGACTAATCCCATGATTCTCACAAAAACTTCCAAATCTTTCATTTTCAAACTCCCCTCCGTGATCACTATGGATGGTAATAATCTCACATCCTAACTTCTTCTGAATCCAAGTAGAGAAAGATCTAAACTCATCAAATGACTCAGATTTGTGTGACAAAAACTTAACCCAAGTGAACCTTGAATAATCATCAACAATCACAAAACCATAGACTCTCCCCCCTAAGCTGGCAGTGCTAATGGGTCCAAAGAGGTCCATGTGAAGAACTTCTAAAGGTCTAGAGGTGCTAATGTCCTTAACAGAGTGAAAAGAGGACTGGACTTGCTTCCCCAACTGACAGGCATCACACAGGTGATCCTTAGTGAACTTAAGCTTGGGCACACCTCTAACTAAGTCCTTTTGGGTGACTCTCCTAAGGGTTTTCATACTGGCATGACACAATCTCCTATGCCATAACCAAGACTCATCAGCAGCAGTTTTTAAGCAAATTGAATTATCAGATTTAATGCTACTTACATCCAGCTTGTAGACGTTGTTGATCCTTTGCCCCTGCAAAACAACTTCATCATTTAAGCTTAAAATGCAGCCAGTGGGCAGGAATTTGATGCTGTATCCCTTGTCGCAGAGTTGACTGATGCTCAGCAGGTTGTGTTTCAGTCCATCTACAAGCAAAACATTATCAATCATAAAGTTCTTTGAATCACCAATTATACCTGTGCCTACCACCTTCCTGGTGGTGTTATCTCCAAGTGTAACCTTGCCTCCAGCTCTGGCCTCCAGCGAAATGAACTGATTTGCATCTCCAGTCATATGTCTAGAACATCCGCTGTCCAGGTACCACATGCTCTCACGAGGTCTTGTGTGAGAGCACACCTACAAAATCATCAAATGTCAGTCTTAGGAACCCAAACAGGTTTGGGTTCCATCTTATGAAAAGAAGAATGCGATGCATGTGTGCTGTGCTGTGCAACAGGTAGTTTGGGTCTCCACACCCAATGTGTACTACGGTGAACAGTACAAGTGTGTGATATGTGTCCTAACATGCCACATGAAAAATATCTAACACCAGGAAAAGGATTAACTAAACGTCGTGAGTGATAGTGCCTCTTCCTAGTAGTGTATGAAACATGCTTTGAAGAACTTGCAACAGAATTTTTAAAAGGTGGCGGTGCATAAAATTGTTCAAAAGTAGGCGGTGTTTTGTTATTTTCAAAAGAACTGATTTTTACTTTCAAAAACTCAATGTGTTTGTTTAAACTTCCAATTTCAAACGTTTTTGCACTATGAGTACTTTCTAACTCAGATGCCAAATCATTCACTTTCTTAAAAGTAAGTTCTAATTCAACATGCGCTGTTTTTAACAAGTTATGCTCAACAATTAAATCAGAATGCTTTTTATTCAGTTCATCAAACTCATCTAGTAAAGACATGTGATTGCTATCAATGGTGGAATGATCCTTAATCAACACTTCATGCTCTTTTTGCAAAGTCAGATAATCTAGTTTCAAACTAGCATGGGTTTTCTTAAGCTTCCTATACGATGTATGAATCTTTTCAGAAACTTCAAATAACTGATCGTAAGTAAGCTCACATACCTCTTCCTGGTCGGACTGACCAGGGTGATCATCAGCCATCAAACACAAGTTTGTTTCCTCCTCTTCAGCTTCAGTCTCAGAAGAGTCGGATGCAGAGTCTGCCCAGAACGCCTTCTGAATCCGCTTCTTGTCCTTTCTGTACTTTGGTTTCTCCTCACCCTTCTCCTTGCTTGGGTGAGCTTTAAGTGTTGGACAATCAGCCTTTATGTGTCCAGGCTTCCTGCATTCAAAACAAACCGATTCAGATGAACCCTTAAAGTTTTTATTGAACTTACCCTTGTTCCACTTCTGATGGTTCTTATGTTTCTTCCTTAGAAAGCTTTTGAATTGCCTTGTGATTAAGGCAACATCATCGCTATCAGACCCGGAAGTGCTAGCATCTGAATCTTTGGCCTTTAGTGCCACTGTCTTCTCTTTCTTGCGTTCACCTGCATCAAGTTGCCTTTGGTTCACCCCTTGCTCGTAAGCAATGAGTGATCCAAGTAAGCTGTCAATAGAGTAAGTATTTAAATCTTTGGATTCAGTAATAGCAGTAATCTTAGCATCATAAGAAGCAGGCAAACATCTAAGAATCTTGTTCACTCTTTCGTAGTTGGTAAGTTCTCTACCTAAAGCATGCAAAGAGGTAACAATCTGAGTGAACCTTGTGTACATTTCTGAAATAGTCTCACTAGGTTTCATGCGAAAAAGTTCGTAATCATGTAACAAGATGTTTAACCTAGATTGTTTGACTTCAGTTGTACCTTCATATGTTATACATAATCTATCCCAAATCTCTTTTCCCGTTGTACAAGTAGAAACACGCATATAGTCCTCAGATTTTAAAGCACAAAAGAAACAGTTCAAACATTTGGCATTTAACTGTGCTAAATCACGATCATCAAACGTCCAATCAGCAAATGGCAATTCAGTTTTCACATTGTTAACCATTCGAAAAGGTGGTTCGTATCCGTCCTTAACTAACATCCACATGCGATAATCGATAGACTGAAGAAAAGTAGACATGCGTGTTTTCCAAAAATCAAATGGAATGTTATCAAACAACGGTGGTCTAGTTATAGAATAACCTTCAGCAGTATTACGATTGTTACAGTTAGCCATTGGATCAAATTCAAAAGTTTTTAAACAGAAATTTTGAATCCCTCTCTGATACCACTTGAAAGTTCGAAAGGGATGTTAAGCCCTACTGAACTAGTCCCGAGGCTAACCAAGAGGGGGGGTGAATTGGTTATTTAAAAATTTCACGATAACAAAAAAAATCTTTTCGATACTTAGCAGCGGAAACAAGTAAACAATAACGAAAAGATCAACCAACGATATTCACCCAAGCAGTTTATATTGAAAAGTAAAATGCAAAACTGAATCAGAAAAGCAAACCAGATTTTATAGTGGTTCGGTCAACTTGACCTACGTCCACTCCCCGGAGCCTCCCCTCCGGGTATTGCACTAAACGAAAGTGACTCTCCTTTTGCTCCCACAGCAAGGCGGAGAAGCCTGTACAAAACACCTCCTTTTCACCACACGGTGAGGCAGAGAACCCGACCTCCTTTCGCTTCCTCCTGAAGCGGGCAGAGAACCCACGAACTCCTTTCGCTTCCTCCTGAAGCGGGCAGAGAACCCACGAACTCCTTTCGCTTCCTCCTGAAGCGGGCAGAGAACCCGGATCTTCTTGCGAACGATCCTCCCACGAAGAACACCGACTAGACGACAGACGACGAGCGGAGAAGACGACTCTGATCCGTGCTTGGAGCAACCTTAGTGAATCCCTCACTAACTCCCCCTCACAAGATCTCTTCTCTCTCTCCCAACTCTCTCTCTCTCTAGGATTTCTCAGGGAAGGAAGGCAGCAAAAGATTTTTCCAAATCTAGGAAAAAGTTCTTTTAAAGGAGGGCTAAAAACTTGCCCTAAATCTCAACTTGTCGACCAAGATCGTCCAGGACGATCGGTAGATCGTCCTGTACGATCAGTTCAAATTCAGCTGTTTCAGCCTGGACGATCTGGCTCTTCTGGACGATCAGTAGAAAAAGTTGTTCATATCGTCCCGTACGATCCTGCGATCGTCCGGGACGATTAGTTCAAATTGAAGGAAATCGTCCAGAAGACAGTTCGGGTCGTCCAGAGAAATCTGTGCTGGACGACCAAAAAATGACTTGATCGTCCCGGACGATAGGGTAATCGTCCGGTACGATTAGTTCAAAAAGGCCCCAAATCGTCCTGTACATAGTTCTGGACGTACAGCTGAAATGCACAAGACGATCACGATCGTCCGGGACGATCCTGCGATCGTCCAGGACGATGTGATCGTATCAATTAAACATTAATTGCTTTCCTTAACTACCAGACTAATTTAGGCATGATTGTACTGGATCGTCCGGGACGATACACGTATCGCCCTGGACGATCAGACCAAGTATCTAAAAATAAGAACTTGCCTAAACTTGATCTGGCGGCTGAGAATTTCTGATTTGGGCATATCGTCCCGTACGATCCGTAGATCGTCCAGGACGATCGGCTCAATCAGACCCTCTTAACTTAGTCGCCCTAATTAGGGTTTCTGTTTTAACTGGATCGTCCAGGACGATGCTACTATCGTCCAGGACGATCTGAACAAAATTTTAACAGAAACTCTAATTCACTCAATCTCTCTCCCTGAGTGTGTGTGTGCAAGGTTACTTAGCTAGGGAATCAGTTACATTACAATTGACTCAATAAAAGAAAAATCATACATTTGACACACTTGGACCCGATCTTGAGTTGGCTTGAGTAGCTTGCGGTCTTTTGTGCCTGAAACTGATTAGCCAAGAAAAACACACTGGAAACATGTTTGTCATCATCAAAACCAGATTTGCAACAAGTACAACCAGCCTAGGAGGAAAGACAAATGGATTTATAATAGTGGTTGACTACTCTAGATTTACTTGGGTTATATTTCTAGCAAATAAGAGTGAGTCAATTGAGGTATTTAGAACATTCTTCACTTAGATTCAAAGGAAAATAGGATGTGAAATCTCAACCATTCATAGTGATTATGGTGGAGAGTTTGAAAATGATAAGCTTGAATCCTTTTATCAAGAGATAGGAATAGAACATAATTTCTTTACCCCTAGGACCCCCCAACATAATGGAGTAGCTGAAAAGGAAATAAAAACTTGGTGGAAGCTGCTAGGGCAATGTTAGCTAAGTATTCACTTCCTAGGTATTTTTGGGCAGAAGTAGTGAATACTGCTTGTTATATTTTGAATAGGATAAATGTAAGATCCAAGCTTAATAAGATACCCTTTGAGCTCCTTAAGGGTAGGACACCCAACCTTTCTCACTTACATGTCTTTGGCTATAGATGCTTCATCCAAATCAGTAAAAAATTACCCTCAGGAAAATTTGATCCCAAGTCTGATGAAGGTGTCTTCTTTGGTTACTCATTTGTAGGTAAGGCCTATAGAAACTTCAATAAGAAGACCCTGATAGTAGAAGAGCATACCCATGTGTTATTTTATGAATCAGATAGGACCTCTGAATCTAAACCAGAAGAAGAAGAAGTGGAGGTCATTCAAGGGGTAGAAACCATTGTTATAGGAGATAGAGTAAAACCTCAAGAAAAATTGCCAAGAGATTGGAGATATTCTTCTTGTCATCTTAAAGAACATATTTAAGGAGACCCATTTGAAGGCGTTAGAACTAGCCATGTACTTAGAAAAAAAGTTAGCCATTCAACTTTTATCTGTATGATTGAACCCAGCATCATATATCAAGCCTAGCTGATGAATTCTAGATCTTAGCAATACAAGAAAAGCTATACCAATTTGTTAGAAATGATTTATGGGAATTCATAAAGAGACCTATGAAAAAGACTGTGGTTGGAATAAAGTGGGTTTTCAAAAATAAGAAGAAAAATTCTATAATAGTAGTGAGAAATAAACGAAGATTATTAGCTAAGGGGTATAAGCAGATTGAAGGAATAAATTTGTAGGAAACTTTTGCCCTTGTAGCTAGACTACAATCCATTAGGGTTTTGTTAGCCTTTGCTTACTTTAAGGGTTTTAAATTATATCAAATGGATATTAAGAGTGCCTTCCTAAATGGGGTGATTCAAGAGAATTTTTATGTTGAGCAACCCCCAGATTTTAAAAATTCACAATTCCCAAATCTTGTATTCAAACTAAAGAAGGCCTTATATGGGTTGAAGCAAGCACCTAGATTCTGGTATGAAAGGCTGAGCACATTCTTTTTAGATAGAGGATTTATTAAGGGTAGTGTAGACACCACCCTCTTCCTAAAGAAAGAATGAGAAAACTTACTCATTGTTCAACTTTATGTTAATGACATCTTTGGATCTTCAAATAAAAACCTATGTAATGAATTTTCAAAAACAATGAGTAGAGAATTTGAAAAGACTATGATGGGAGAGCTAAGCTACTTTCTTGGATTTGGTGTAAAGTAGATGGATGTTGGAACCTTCCTTAGCTAATATAAATACATCAAGGACATCCTTAAAAAGTATGAAATAGATAATGCTAAGGCTATAAACACTCATATGAGCTCTAATATTCCATTAAACAAGGATCCAAATAGAAAATAAGTAGATCGAAAAAAGTATGAGGGTATAATTGTATCACTTCTTTACTTAACCGCTAGTAGACTAGAAATTATGTTAAGTGTTTGCCTTTATGCTAGATTTCAAGCTGATCCAAAAGAATCACATATAACTAATATTAAGAGAATTCTTATATATCTATTAAGCACTACAAACCTAGGAATTCAGTATCCTAGATATAACACTTTTTTGAAATAATAGGATATTCAGATTTTGATTTTATAGGATGTAGGGTAGATAAAAAAAGTACTTCTAGAGCCTGCTAATTAATAAGATAATCTTTAGTTTCCTGGTCCAATAGAAAACAAAACTCAGTAGCCCTCTCCATAGCTGACGCAAAATTTATTATAGTAGGGAGCTGTGTTGCTCAAGTCTTATGGCTAAAGCAACAACTCTCATATCTTAGACTACCTGTAGGAACCATTCTAATTATGTGTGACAACACTAGTACTATTTGTATATCTAGAAATCTAATTCAACACACCCGTACAAAGCATATAGACATTTGACATTACTTTATAAGAGATCATGTTGCCAGGGGAGATACAGAATTGCATCGTATAGCTACAGGATGTCAATTGGTAGACATCTTCATAAAACCCCTAGCCTATGACGCCTTTAGCACCTTGAGGAAAAAACTAGGAGTTATAGACAGTTATGCATAATTCAAGATAAATAAAAATAAATTTTTATTTGAAATCATTCATTTACATGTGTTAAATTGTATATATTTATTCATGTACACATTTATGTGTTGTTGTTTGTAGTTTATGTTTTAAATAAAAAATAAAATTAAAAAAAGAAATTTGGTTAAGATGTTTACTGATCATTCCACACACACCTCACTGATTCCCAAAATCTTTCAAAGTTTATTCATATCGTACTATACGATCTACGTCTGTACTATACGATAAGCACATATGCACAGATTAAAACCCTTAGTTTAATCAATGGTCAAGATTAGTTCCATGATATGTACATCATACTTTTCTAACACCTATTCATATTGTATAATCGATGTGTAACTAACTATTAAGGTATTTTATTCATTTGGTATGAAACTATTACCAATCATACGATATGATACCTCTCTTCATACTGTACGATATACGTGTCAAACTAGATTGCGATGAATTTAATTCAACTGGTATGATAATAAATGAATTTTGTACTGTACGAACACCCATTCATACCATATGATACTTTTCATCAAATGCCGTATCGATTACTCCTCGGGAAGAATACATTTCCTTCAGATCGTCAAGTATGATGCTTGATTGTACTGTATGATTTGGCCACTTTTTTGAACAAGTCATCCAAAAAAATTAACTTGCCTACTCGTACTTTACAAACCTCTATTGTACTACATGATCTTCTTAAAATCTATAAATTAGATGGCTTTGAATATTTCAATTCACTGAAATAACTACTTCCTCAAACTTATACCCTCTAAACCTTCCTATCCAATGGTGGGTGGAAGCAAACGCGGCAGAATAACTCTGGGAAGCTCCTCCTCCTCTCTTCATTTTGATGATTATTTTCTCTCTACAAGGGATGAAGATGCTTATTCAAAGTATAAGGAGGCAAAAATCACCCCTTCTCAAATGTTAAATCAAGCAGCCCTTAACATTGAGGTGATGAACCTCTTTGTCTCAACTACTCTTCAATTTCTCCTCATATTGGCTTTTCCCTATAACTTTGAACTTACTTATGAATTCTTAGCCAACCTTAGGGTAAATTTATCACCCTCTACCATGAATTCTTTTGTTTTCCATCAAAATGTAGAAAACAAGGCTGATTTAGTAGAATATATCAAACTTTCTACAGAAGGATCTTGCCCTCAATCCCTTAACTCAAATGATTTTGACTGGACTTCTGTCAACTTAATCATTAGGAATATCCCCATAAACTAACATCAACCACAATTCCACACTTTAAATCATAATGCCTGGGTCATCCAGAATGTCCTTAAAACCTCAATTATACCCAACGCTGGGGATCGGCTTAACATAACCCCACTTCTTTTTGTAGTCACCTACCTAATCATGTCGAATACCCAATTTTATGAAGCCCAAATGATTCTAGATTATATCCAATATATTTCTCATATTTGACATCCAAATACCTGATGAAAACAAAATGTTGCCTTAGGACACATCATAGGTCATATCCTAGACAAAAATACCAACTGAACTTTCTTGCTCCACCCGATAATATTCCTATTTTCTATATGGTTGCTTCCTTCTATAATCTTTTCCATCAGGGGCGTGTGCATGCTGAGTAAAATTTGATGAAGAAGGGGAAGTAGCTGCTCTTACAGGTGGACTTCCACTAATACCACCACCTGTAATTGCTTACCCAGCATACCAAGAAGATGACGTAATTTTGCGGCTCGAACTGTTAAAAACCCAGCTCAATCATCACATCCAATAATAACAACAGCTGCACGAGGATGACATGAGATGGTTTGGAGAAAGATTTTCCTCGATTGAAAATTAATTTACCTCCATCGATCAATACTTTCAACCACCACCATCACCAGATCAGGATCCACCTTACCTTTAGTGTATTGTTTGTTATGTTTTTACTATTTTTATTTCTTGAAATATATACTTTATTTGTTGTTCCTCCTCTTTTTGTTGATGTCAAAAGGGGGAGAAAATGAATGTTTTATTATGTTTCAACTTATTAGAATTTTATGTTTGTCTTACTTTATTTTTTATTATCTTTTGTTACAAATCTGGTTTCAAGGACTTTGATTTTGATGATAGCAAACCTTTTTATTTTTATTCTAATCTTTCAAGTTCACAGGATCAATTGCAATTCAAGCCAGCCCAAGATTGAGTCAGTCTGTTTGTGGTTCATGGAAAATATACTTTTTCATTTTTATTGAGTCAAGTGTAATGTAACAGATCCCCAAGCTAAGTAACCTTGCAGACACACACACTCAGAGGAAGAGTTTTAGTGAGTTAGAGTTTCTATTTTAAATTTTGTTCAAATCGTCTTGGACGATAATCTTATAATCCTGAATGATCCAGTGAAAATAGAAACCCTAATTAGGGAGACCATGTTAAGTCAGTTTAATTAAGCAGATCATCCTGGACGATAGACCCATCATATCGAAAGATATGCTCAAATCAGAAATTCTTAGCTGCCAGACTAAGTATGCAAGTTTTTATTTTTAGAATTTTGGTCTGATAGTCCCGGATGATACGAGTGTCATCCTGTATTATCCTTTACAATCATGCCTAAATTAGTTTAGTGATTAAGAAAAGTAATTAATATTTGATTGATATGATCATATCATCCTGGATGATCCCAATATTGTTCTGGATGATACATGTAAAATTCTGACCGTCCCAAGCACTTCACCTAGACAACCCGAGAAATCTGCTGGATGATATTCCTGATTTTGACTTAATTATACGGGATGATATACATATTATCCTGGATGATTAGTTAATTTTGAAATCGTCTAGTATGGTTTGGCTGTATGACCCGAGAAATCTGCTGGACGATCTTCCTAGTTTCAACTAATTATCGAGGAAGATCACAATATCATCCTGGATGATTTGAACAAATTTTGCCTTCTAATCGTCCAAAGAAACCAGATCGTCTAGGCTAATATATATGATTTTGTACTGATCATACAGGACGATCTATCATTCGTCCTGGACGATCTTTGACGACCGGTTAAGATTTAGGGCAATTTTTGAGCCCTCCTATTTAAGATCTTTTTCATTCAATCATTAAAATCTTTTGCCACCTTCCTTGCCATAGAGAACCTTGAGAGAGAGAGAGAGAGAGAGATTGGGAGTGAGAGAGAGGATCTTATGAGGGGGTGTTTGTGAGGTGTTCACAAAGGTTGCTCCAAGCAAGGATCTGAGTCATCTTCTCCGGTCATCTTCTCTTATCTTATTGGTGTCTCTATGGTAGAATCATCCGCAAGAAGATCTAGGTTCTCTGCCTGCTTCAGGAGGAAGTGAAAGGACTCTAGGTTCTCTGCCTGCTTCAGGAGGAAGCGAAAGGAGTCTAGGTTCTCTGCCTCACCGGGTTGGTGGAAAGGAGTTTTGTACAAGCTTCTCCACCTTGCTGTGGGAGCAGAAGGAGAGTCACTTAGTGTTAGTGCAATACCTAGAGGGGAGGCTCTAGGGAGTGGATGTAGGTCAAGTTAACCGAACCACTATAAAATTTGGTGTGTACTTTCTGATTATCTTTCACATTTATTTTTTTATTAATGATCGCGTGATTGAGATTATTATTCTATTATTGTTGAACATCTACAGATCATCGCAAATCTATAATTATTTTTTAAAATATTTAAAAAGATTTTTTTAAATCATTTTTGCTCATAAATTTTTAAAATAACTAATTCACCCCCCTCTTAGTTAACCCCGGGACTAGTTCACAAGGGCTTAACATCCCTAATGAACTTTCAAGTGGTATCAGAGCGGGATTCATAAAATCTAATTTTAAAAAACTTTTGAATTTGATCCATGGCTAACTTTGGTAATAGAAATACTGCTGAAGGTTATCCCATCACTCGTCTACCTTTATTTGATAACATACATTTTGATTTTTGGAAAACTTGCTTGTCCACCTTTTTTTGATCTATAGAATTTTGCATGTGGATGCTTATTAAAGATGGTTATGAAGCACCATTTAGACTTTTTAATGGTATTAAAATTGAACTTCCTTTTACTGAATGGACATTTGATGATCATGACATAGCTCAACTTAATGCAAAAATGCTTGAACTATTTTTTTTGTGTATTAAAGTCTGAAGATTACATATGTGTCTCTACTTGCATTACTGGTAAAGAAATCTGGGATAAATTATGCATTACTTATGAAGGTACATCTGAAGTTAAGCAATCTAGATTGAACATCTTGCTTCATGACTACGAACTCTTTCACATGAAACCTAGTGAATCAATTTCTAAAATGTATACTAGGTTTACTCAAATTGTCACCTCTCTACATGCTTTAGGAAGAGAACTCACTAACTATGAAAAATGAACAATATTCTGACATGTTTGCCTTCTTCTTATGATGCCAAGATAACTGTAATTACTAAATCAAAAGATTTAAATACTTATTCTATTGATAACTTACTTAGGTAACTCATTGCTTACGAGCAAGGAGTGAACCAATGATAAATTGATGCAGGTGAGAAGAAGAAGGAGAAAACTGTGGCACTCAATGCCAATGATACTGACACTGATTCTTCTGGGTCTGATAGTGATGATGTTACCATAATCACTAGGTAATTCAAAAGCTTTCTAAGGAAGAAACACAAGAACTTTCAGAAGTGGAACAAAGGTAAGAGTAGTAGGAATTTTAAAGTTTCTTCTGATACAGTTGGTTTTGAATGCAGGAAGCCTGGATATATAAAGGCTAATTGTCCTACGCTTAAGGCTCACCCAAGAAAGGAGAAGGGTGAGGAGAAACCCAAGTTCAGGAAGGATAAGAAGAAGATCTAAAAGGCTTTCTGGGCAGATTCAGCATCCAATTCCTCTGAGACTGAAGCTGAAGAGGAGACTACAAACTTATGTTTGATGGAGGATGATCATCCTGGTTAGTCTGACGAAGAAGAGGTATGTGAGCTAACCTATGATCAATTACTTGAAGTTTCTAAAAAAATTCATTCATCATATAAGAAACTTAAGAAAACACATGCTAGCGTGAAATTGGAATTCTTAAACTTGGAAAAAGAGCATAAAATTTTGATTAAGGATCATTCTACACTTGATAGCAATCACATGTCATTACTTGAAGAATTTGATGAGTTGAATAAAAAGCATTCTAATTTGATTACTAAGCATGATTTATTATCGCATGTTGAATTAGAAGCTGCATTTAAGAAATTAGAATCTCATGCATCTGATTTAGATAGTGATGAGCACTATTTAAATTTTGAAATTACAAGTCTTAAAAAAGAAAATGAATTTCTAAGTATAAAAACTAGCGCTTTTGAGAAAAATGAAACACCTCCCACTTTTGCATAATTTTATGCACCTCCATCACTTGAAGAATCTAATTCAAAATAATCAAAGCACGTTTCATTCAAACCTAGGAAGAGGCACTATCACCCACGTAGATTAGTTAACCCTTTTCCTGGCATTAGATGTTTTAGCTTAGGGGGAAAGTCTATGGATTTGTGATTGTTGATGATTACTCGAGGTTCACTTGGATTAGATTTTTGTTACATAAATCTGAGTAATTTGATGAATTTAAATCTTTCTCCACTTGGATTCAGAAGAAGTTAGGCTGTAAGATTTTGACCATCCCTAGTGATTATGGGGGGAGTTTGAAAATGATAAATTTGGAACCTTCTATGAGGATCAAGGAATTAGCCATAACATTTTAGCTCCAAGGACCCCTCAGCAGAATGGGCTAGTTAAAAGAAAGAATAGGACCCTGGTGGAAGCTGCTAGAGCCATGCTTTCTAAGTATTCACTTCCAAAATACTTTTGGGCAGAAGCGGTGAACATAGCATGTTCTGTGTTGAATAGGGTGAATGTTAGATCCAAACTAAATAAGATACCCTATGAGATCATTAAGGGTAGAAATATGAACCTGTCCCACCTCCACGTCTTTGGCTGTAAGGTTTTCATTCTAAATAATGGGAAATTATGCTTAGAAAAATTTAGCCCCAAATCTGATGAAGGAGTGTTCTTAGGCTATTCTAGTGTGGGGAAATCCTTTAGGGTGTTTAATAAGAGGAGTTTGGTGGTGGAGGAGACTACTCATGTGGTGTTTGATGAATTTGATCCCAAGGAAACTAGAGTTGAGGAAGAAGAAGATGTAGGAGAGATTACCAAAGGAGTTGAAAATATAAATTTAGAGGAAAGGGCAGAACCTCAAAATACCATGCCTAGACATTGGAGATATTCTTCGAGTCATCCTAAAGAACTGATATTAGGAGACCCTTCTGAAGGTGTTAGAACTAGGCATGGACTTAGGAAGAAGTAAACCATTCTGCCTTTATCTCAATGACTGAACCCACCAACATCAATCAAGCCCTTTCTGATAAATTTTAGATCTTAGCTATGCAAGAGGAATTGAATCAATTTGTAAGGAACAATATTTGGGAGTTAGTAAAAAGACCTAAGAATCAAAGTGTAGTGGAAACCAAATGGGTCTTTAAGAATAAGATGAATGATTTTTGTATGGTGGTTAGGAATAAGGCAAGATTGGTGGCTAAGGGGTAGAACCAAATAAAAGGGATTGATTTTAAGGAGGCCTTTATCCCTGTAGCTAGATTGGAAGCCATTAGAGTGCTACTAGCCTTTGCCTGTTATAAGAGATTTAAGCTTTTTCAAATGGATGTCAAGATTGCCTTTTTGAATGGGGTAATAAAGGAGGATGTCTTTGTAGAGAAACCCCCAGGTTTTGAGAGTTTCCAATATCCTAATCATGGTTATAAATTAAAAAGCACCTTATACGGATTGAAACAGGCACCCAGAGCTTGGTGTGAGAGGCATAGCACATTCCTATTAGAAAGCGAGTTTGTTAAGCGGAGCGTAGACACCACCCTTTTTCTGAGGAAAGTAGGAGATTATCTACTCATTGTCCAGATCTATATTGATGATATTCTTTTTGGATCTTCTGATAAAAACTTATGTGATGATTTTTTTAAAATAATGAGTAAGGAGTTTGAGATGAGTATGATGGGAGAATTATCCTATTTTTTGGGTTTAGCATAAGGTAAATGGATGATAGAATCTTTCTGAATCAATCAAAATACTCTAAGGACATCTTGAATAAATATGAAATGGACAAAGCTAAGCCAATCAACACTCCCATGAGTTCCATTGTTCAGTTAAATAAGGATTAAAATGGAAAATCTATTGATCAGAAGAAGTTTAGAGGAATAATTGGATCACTGCTTTACCTGACAGCTTGCCGACTAGATATTATATTTAGTGTTTGTCTTTGTGCCAAATTTTAAGCTGATCCTAAGGAATACCACCTGACTACAGTTAAAAGAATCCTTAGATATCTCTTAGGGGCCCCAAACCTGGGAATCTGGTATCCTAGGCACAACACTTCTTTTGAGATTATTAGATATTCTGATTCTAATTTTGTAGGATGTAGGGTGAATAGAAAGAGCACTTCTGGAACTTACCAATTCATAGGACAGTCTTTAGTCACCTAGTCCAATTGAAAATAGAACATAGTTGTACTTTCCACTGCTGAAGTTGAGTACATTACCTTAGGAACTTATGTGGCCCATGTTCTTTGGTTGAAGCAACAAGTTTTGAATTTAGAATTACCTGTTGGTACTATTTTAGTTCTATGTGATAACACTAGTGCCATCTACATCTCTAAGAATCCTATCCAACATTCAAGAACCAAACACATTGACATAAGGCATCACTTCATTAGGGACCATATTACAAAGGGGATATTGAGCTACACTATATAGCAACTAAAAATAAACTGGCTGACATCTTTACTAAACCAATGGCCTTTGACTCATTCGGCATTTTAAGGACCAGATTGGGTGTGATTGACATAAATGCATGGATATGTTAATTGCTGATTTTTGAATTTTCTTGTTTTGATTTTTTATTTAGTTTGTGTTTGATTTGATTATCTGTTTCCTATTTGTTTTTATTCTCTGCTGATTTTCTTTTTATTGTTGTTATTTTCCTGATTTGAGTATTTATTTTGATGTGATTTTCTACTTGTTCTTGATTTACTACTTTTCTTATAAATCGGATCACTGATCACTACTACTGATAAGCTGGAATTCTAATTGAGAGCTTTGCCTTATTTTTATTTGGAAGCTTTTAATTAGCGATTGACTCCTCTGAATCTGTTAAATGGAAGAAACGTTGATAATTATTTCTCTTCCTCTAACTCCTTTAATGGTGTATTATTTCTTTTGGATAAAAATCTTCTTCAAAATAAAAAAGTTGGTTTTTGAAATAGAGATCTATTTTATCTTCCTACAGTAATCTACCTCATATGACTAGTGTTTTCAAAGTTTTGGATCATTCTTATGTTTTTCTTAATCAACTGATTACACTTATCATATGATATATGGTTTTTATTCTGTGAATTACTCCTTATTATAGAGAGTGAGTTTGTCCTTTGTTATGTCTAGAAGGTAATTTCACAACTGAGATTCTTTAACAATTATTAAAGAAAACAAGCTTGTAAAAGGTGCACAAAGAGCACCAAAAAAAAAAGGCACAAAATAAGCTCAAAGCGGAAAAGATACACAATATCACAAAATTGGAAAGATACTCAAAGTGTATCAAAAATTAAAAGATGTGCAAAGTGCGCCAAATAAATTTAAAAAGAGGTACAAAATGAGCCCACAAAAAAATAAGTTTTCTTCCCTTTCAGATCTCTAAATGTCTTAGAAAAATTCATGCACCACTTAATATTTTCAAAAGCTTGAGATGAAAAATCATGATTTCTGAATCCTTACTTTGTAATACTATTCTATCAAATATTTTTCTAGAACACGGCTTGAAAAGATCTCTTTTTGAATCTAATTTCGTTTCATCTAAATTAGACTTTTGTTTGAAAGGAATTTGAACATGTAAGGTGTCCGAGGTGGGAGTTATGAAAGTTGATTTTTTAACTTTTTTGGATTTCAGTGTGGTCAATTTTCTTCTTATTGGCTTTTGAATTGAAAATTAAGGAAAACTTAGATTTGTTGGAGCTAATCGATTCAAAAGAAATCCATTATTTTTACTATTATTTTCCCATTTCTATTTTTCATTGATTTGCTTTGATTTTGATTTTTTTCTATTTTTTGTGTTTTTGGGACTACCTGATCATCCCTCTCCATTCTTTATCTTGGTCAAAAGTTTTCACGAGTAGGACATGTCCTGGTTTGGCAAGAAGTTTGCCACTATCCATAGCCTCTTTCAGCCACCACCTCCTCCTCCATCTGATCAGGATCACCTTTTTTACTAGTCTACTTATGTTTTCTGATGTTTGTGTTCTTTTTGTATTAATTTCTTTTTCTATTTATTTTTTTTATTTTTGTTGATGTTTATGTTATCCCCTTTTTGAGATGTCAAAAGGGAGAGTAGTTTATGGGTCATTGTAAAGTTTTTTATTATCAATGAAAAAATTTGAAGCAATTATTCACCGTATTTAGTTATTGAATTATGAAGTAATAACAAATGTTTGCCATAATAAAAAAGGGGGAGATTGTTGCAAATCTGGTTTGAAGGACTATGATTTTGATGAAAGCAAACCATTTTGTTTTTGTTCATATCTTTCAGGTTCACAGGATTAATTACAGTTCAAGCCAGCCTAAGATCGAGTCAGTTTGTATGGTTCAGGGACAATATACTTTTTCATTTTTTATTGAGTCAAGTGTAATGTAACAGATCCCCAAGCTATGTAACTATATACACACACACTCAGGGGGAGAGTTTTTGTGAGTTAGAGTTTCTGTTTCAAATTTGTTCAAATTGTCCTGGATGATATTCATATCGTCCTGAATGATCCAGTGAAAATAAAAACCCTAATTAGGGCGACCATGTTAAGTCAGTTTAATTAGGCAGATCTTCCTAGACGATAGACCAATCGTACTGGACAATTTGCTCAAATCATAAATTCTCACCCGCCAAACTGTGTTAGGTAAGTTTTTATTTTTAGAATTTTGGTCTGAACATCCCGGATGATATGTGTATCATCTTGGACGATCCTTTCAATCTTTCCTAAATTAGACTGTTGATTAAGGAAAGTAATTAATAGTTGATTGATATGATTATATCATCCTAGACGATCGCAATATCATCCTGGATGATACATGTAAAATCCTGACCGTCCAAAGCACTTCACCTGGATGACCTGAGAAATCTATTGGATAATATTCCAGATTTTAAACTAATCATACGGGATGATATACATATCATCCTGGACGATCAGGTCATTTTGAAACCATCCAGCATGGTTTGACTGTACGACCCGAGAAATCTGTTGGACAATCTTCCTAGTTTGAACTAATATTTCACGACGATCGTAATATTATCCTAGATGATCTGAACAAATTTTTCCTTCTAATCGTCCAGAGAAACTAGATCGTCCAGGCTGATATTTGTGATTTTACACTGATTGTACAGGACGATCTATCGATCATCCTGGATGATCTTTGACGACCAGTTGAGATTTAGGGTAATTTTTGAGCCCTCCCATTTAAGATCTTTTTTGTTCAATCGTTAATATCTTTTTCCACCTTCCTTGCCAGAGAGAACCTTGAGAGAGAGAGAGAGAGAGCTTGGGAGAGAGAGAGAGGATCTTGTGAGGGGGAGTTTGTGAAGTGTTCACAAAGGTTACTCCAAGCAAGGATCTAAGTCGTCTTCTCCGGTCATCATCTCTTATTTTGTTGGTGTCTCTGTGGTAGGATCATCCGCAAGAAGATCCATGTTCTCTACCTGCTTCAGGAGGAAGCGAAAGGAGTCTAGGTTCTCTGCCTGCTTCAGGAGGAAGCAAAAGGAGTCAATGTTCTCTGCCTGCTTCAGGAGGAAGCGAAAGGAGTCCAGGTTCTCTGTCTCACTGGGTTGGTGAAAAGGAGTTTTGTACAGGCTTCTCTGCCTTACTGTGGGAAAAGAAGGAGAGTCACTTAGTATTAGTGAAAAACCCGGAGGGGAGGCTCCGGGGAGTGGACATAGGTCAAGTTGACCAAACTACTATAAAATCTGGTGTGTTCTTTCTAATTATCTTCTGCATTTATTTTTCTGTTGATGATCGCGTGATTTAGATTATTATTTTGTTATTGTTGAACATCTACACTTCATCGTGAATCTGTAATTATTTTTTAAAACATTCAAAAAGATTTTTTTAAATCATTTTTGCTCATGAATTTTTAAAATAACCAATTCACCCCCCTCTTGTTTAGCCTCGGGACTAGTTCACAAGGGCTTAAAATCCCTAACAAACTATCATCTTTCATTAAAAAAAACCAGTTTGCAACCCCCAATTTGTAAAACTATCACCTAGTGAGGGGGAGCTTAGAAGCAAAGCATTTTCATCTTACCTATCAACCAACATTACATGAAATCATAAAAAAGAGGAGATTGTTGCAATCCAAGATCTCTTGTCTATGATTTTGAGGACAATAAACATTATTGATTGAATTATTATTTCTGTCACTAAATATTTTAGATATTTTTTTTTTGTTCCGGAGCACTAACCTTGCAGATAAGTCATACACAACTCAAGGCAATTGAAAGTTCATGACTGGGTAGAATAGGAATGTCAAGTGAATAAAGTCTGTAATTTTATTTTTCTATATTTTCTATTTCTTGAGTCTGGCCACATGAAAGTATATGCAATTAGGTGACTATGCATACACACGTAGGGGGAGTGATATTAATTTTAAATGTTAAAATTTTTGTACTAATCATTTTATATGACTTACAATCAAACTATTGATTAGTACAGAAAGTCTATCCTTTAAGGTTATTTGAAAAATTACTTTTTGTGAAATAATCATACAGTACGATCCGTTACAATCCAAAAACCCTAGCCGCCATATTAATTTAAGTAAGATTTTAAAATTTAATTTTTGAACTAATAATACTATATAAATATTTAAAATCTTGCTAAAAATAACCCCTATAATTAGTTAATCAAATCATGGTTTAATTAATGAAAGCTGATCGTACTATATAGAATTGATCATAACAAATAATTAGTTGTGACAAAATTTGGTCATCCCAATGATCTTGCTAAATAAACTCATGATTTTTGAACTAATTGTAACGTATAATACTCATATCATACTAGACAATTTACTTAAAGTTAACTAACTGTATTGTATGATGAGAGCAATATGAGATTATTAGCCGAGATAATTTTTAGTCATCCTAGGAATCATCCAGTACAAATAGAGGAAATTAAATAGATCATACTGGACGATCTCTAGGCCGTATTGTATGATGTGTTTATAAAATTTGAAAAGTTTGTTTCAACGACTATTTACGTTGTATTGGATGAGACTCATTTTGATCTGATCATACTATACGAACTCCAATCATACTATATTAACAATGATGACATACATGATTTTTAAAGATTTCTTGAAGCCCAATACTTAAGCAATTTTTAAAGATTCTCTTTATAATTTGGAGAGGATTGTGTGACTATTGAAGTTACTCTATGAGAGAAGCTTTTATGAAATCTAGACTTGAAGAGGAAGTAGAAGGTGAGGTTGAGCGTTAGGGAGAAAGAGTATAATGGGATTGCACGGTTACCTCAGGCTAGCTACACCCTTGCTACTCATATGGCCTTGGTGAGTCTATGTAAGCTCTCTTAGGAGAAAGGCTTCTAGGTGAAATCCTTGAGGTACTCTACCTTCTATAGGAGAGAAAAGGAGCTTAGGTTCTCTTCCTTCTCTAGGAGGGAGAAAAATGTGTTAAGGTTCGCTTCCATCATCGGGAGGGTGACATAACATCTAGCACTCCACCGAATCATGTTTGGTGAAGTGAGTCTGTAAGGGCTTCTCCTCCTTACTATGGGAGAAAAAGGAGATTCACTTTGCTTTAGTGTAATTCTCAGAGCAGAGGACTCCAGGGAGTGGACGTAGGTCAAGGTTGACCGAACCACTATAAAAATCTCTGGTATGTTTTTTCCTTTTGCACTTTTATATTTCCTACTTTTTATTTTCATTGTAACTGCTTGAGAAAAAAGGTGATTATTACTTAAATTCTTAAATTAAGATATCATCATAGTTATATTAATATTTTTGATAAACTCATTCACTTTCGCAAGTAATTAAAATTTGGTATTTTCAATTTCTAAAAATATTTGAAAAATATTGTCATTATTATTTTAAGAGAAGAAAATATTTAAATTGACAATTCACCCCCCTCTCGGTGAGCCTCAGGCTAGTTCCTTAAGGTTTAACAACTTTCACAAACTTTTACTTAATGTATTGGTGAAGGGGTAAATGGAACCATTCTAAATTTTTGGATCTAGGGCCTACCTAAGAGTGCATAAAAGGACATAACCAAATAAGTTATATAAAATTTTGCTTATATTATTAATTCTCCAATATCAAAAAGTAGGGTGATCAAACCTAATGGCTTCTTTCCCTTCTCATTAAACCCACGCAACACCAACTTGTACTTGGTGAGCTTGCATGTATCGACTTTATGATATGTGAGAGTTTTTACATTCATCACATTGATCAATGCACATGGATCAACCAAAACTTTGGATAACTTGAAGTTTCCCATATTTATCATGATGTAAAGTGAGCGATTATGGTCGATAATACCCAAAAGTAAGTCCTCATCAGAGAAAGTTACTCCTAGGATTTCCTTGAAGCATAGTGCTTAATCTTAAGAGGTTGAGGCTAGCTTAGCTAGGAAAATCTCTAGGTCAAGAAGTGCCTTAATTAAAGATTCTCTCATTTCCTTCAAGAGGATGAGGGCATTATTGATTCTTAGCTTGGTAGGAAACTTCGTATGATGAGCTAAAACATTGTAGTCAACCTTAGGAACAGTGAGATCAGTATCAAACGAATTTGAAGGAAGGTTGGGTTGTTGAAAAGATTTGGAATTGGATCATTGGAGATAACTTGCTTGCCTTTTTCCTGAGGGGGGAGCGTAGGGGGTAAGACCTTACTACCACAAAGTTGCACCTCCATGATATCCTTAGGAGGACAAAATACAAAAGGGTCTACACTCACCATAAGCAATGTATTATCATTTTCTGAAGAGGTGTCTGAATCTGATAAATCTATCATGATGGCACTCCCATGAAAATTAATTTTAGGGAAGTCACTTTCTGATAAGATCTCCGGCTCTTCTCCCTCTTTAGAAGCTAAATCTAGAAGGTCATGTTTTTAACTGTCTTGTATAATCTCAACTGGATTTTGATTTTCTTTTAAAGAAGTGTCACCTTGCAATTTATGGTTAATCATCAAAATAAATGTAGGAGGATCTTTTTTTTTAAATTTGTCACCCTTTACCTTTTAAGGGGAAAAGTAAAAGTCATATAGCAAGAGCAGGGACAAGATTTTTATGCTACCATCAAATGCCCAAATACATCTAACATCAACATTTTTCCTCTCCACAAAAGTATCACTCTTTTTGTTTTCATTTAATATAGTAGTTCCTACAACTACTGTAGTGGTAAGCAAGTTAACATCCTCGTACGAAGCCTCTAGGTCAACCTTCCAAATTGGGCTAGGGTTCTCATTGGTAGCTATGGAGAAAGATGAAAAGGCTTATTAATCAACTTTTTAAGTGCCTGAGATAAAGCAATATCCTAACCATCTTCAATAGATAAAGAAGAGTTACAACTGTTACTTAACTTAGTCTTGACTGACCCATGATCTAGGTCTACCAGATATTCCTTAGGAATGATTATATTTCCTTTCCTGAAGTTATGTTCAAGTCATTCCTTTAAAAGAACACTTTCCTCAATTGTGTGGACCACTATGCGATAGTAGGGACAAAAGTTTGGGTCATCCTTCCCGTTTACCTCTTACGGTCTACTGGACTCCAGTAATTTGAAGTCTAGTTTCTTGAAATGAATTTTGAAAATTTTTCTTACTGACTCACTTTTGAAAGGATAAGGCTTCACCAATATATCTTTAAAAGAGATTGAGTAAAAGTCCCTAGTGGGCCAAGCGGTCACCTGGAATGGCTATCTTTGAACTAGTGGTGGTAAGAGAACACTAGGTTGAGTTGTCACTGGTTGTTTTCCCTTATCCTCCTCTAAAGTCATTATTGTATTATTCTCAAAAGACTTTACAGGCTTATCAACTTTTTTTACCGGATAAGTCCTTTAAGAATGGCAATCGAGGAGCCTATTCCTGTAGGTTGCTAGCCTTGTTAAGGAGTTTTTAAATCTTTTAATTATGAACCCTTTCAGGAGAAAAGCAATAGACCCGTGGATATTCTCCAAAAGAATCTCCACTACATGTAGCTCTTCTAACTGAGGTTCATACTTCTTTGAGAGATTTTTTCACCTCAGGATGTACTCAAATAAAAACTCTCTTGACTTTTATTTTTCAATGAAAAGATTACCCACAATTGTGCACTACTGTGCACTAGAAAATCTAATTAAAAATATATTTTTTTAGTTCATTAAAGGTTCTCACTAAACCATTGGGGAGATTGGAACACCATTCATAAGCAATGCTATAAAGACTACTAATGAATTGGAGAAATAATAGAGCATCTGAGCTTCCTACGTTGAAACAACTCTCTCAAAAATGGGCCAGCTGTTGTCATGGGTTTTCAATAGTGATCAAAATTTTGAAGGATTGTGGCACAAATCCCTTCGGATAAGGGATTGAATCATTTTCGTCATGGTAGAGTCTACCTTTGGAATAGATGTAGCCCCTTGTCAATGAGCTAAGGACTCCCTTACCTGATCCTCAATCATATATTTGATATCCTTCTGAGGTTGAGCTAGTGGTAGAGGAATTGAAAGAGCTGATGAGACTAATAGCTGAGCTGGGGAAGCTAAGAGAACTGGTTGTTGAGTTGGAGAAACTACTGACAGTAACTCAGGAATTTTTGAGCTAGATTTTGGTTTCTTTGTCTGATTAGTCACTTCATGAACCATAGGTTGTGGTTGTTTAGATAGAGGTTATTGTGTCTTATCCAATCGATCTTACATTTCTTTGACCTATAGTAACATATTAGCAACTTTTGCTTCTAGTTCCTTGATGTGTTGATCATCATCTGTTGCCTTTACTAACACATCAAAATCTGAATCAATAGCCTCTAAAACCTCTTCCTTGCTAGAATGGTGTCTACTTAGCTTACCTTCCATAACATTTGCCCTAGTTTCAACAATATAGATGCTACCAATACCCACAATTTCCTCCATCAATAAATCAATGAACTCTTGATCAAAAGCTTCCACAGCTTCCTTTTTCTTTAAGATGTCCTAAAAAGTTCATAAAGGTTGTTAAATTTTATGGAACTAGCCCGAGGCTCACGAAGAGGGGGGGGGGGGGGGGGGGAGGGGGTGAATAGGTTCTTTTAAAAAGTTTTCTTACAATCAAAATAACACAAAAAAAAAATTTTGAAAAACTTTTTAGTAATTGAAAATACCAAATCCTAATTGGTTGTGGAAGCGAGAGATTTTATAAAAAAGATGAAATTTACTATGATGAAATTTTGATCTACGTGACAGAGCAATAATCAATATTTTCCCAAGTAATTATTAATAGAAATTAAATGTAGGAAAAGTAAAAGTGCAAAAAGGAAAAAATAAACCAAAGATTTTTATAATGGTTCGGTAAACCTTGACCTTCGTTCACTCCACAGAGTCCTCCACTCCGAGTATTGAACTAACATTGAGTGAGTCTCCTTTTGCTCCCTCAGCAAGGCGAAGAAGCTCTTACACACTCACTTTCACCTAACCTTTGATGCGGCAAAGTGCCAGACGCTATGTTACCCTCCCAGTGATGATAGTGGACCATGACTTATTTTTCTCCCTCCTGGAGAAGGTAGAGAATCTCAGCTCCTTTTTCTCCCTCCCAGAGAAGGAAGAGAACCTCAAGGATTTGACTAATAAGCCACTCTCCCTAGAGATCTCCCAAAAGACTCACGAAGGCCACAGGAGGAGCAAGGGTGCAACTAGCCCGGAGTAACTGTGTGATCCCATCACACTACTTTTCCCTCATGCTCAAGCTCACCTTCTCCTTCCTCACTAAAACCCTAATTTTTTTCTCAAAATCTCCTCTCTTAGAGTTTCTCCTTCAGTCACACATTCCTCTCTTCATTCATTTGAGAAAACTTAAAACATAGCTTTTGTAATAGGCTTCAAGAAACCCTAAAAGATTAATTTTAGCCATCACTATTCGTATATTACAATTCAAGTTTGTACAATATGATCTATTCAAGACTAGTCTCATATAATACGATGTAAATAGTCATTCAAAAGAACTATTCAAATTTTATGAACACATCATACAGTACGATCCAAAGATCATCAAGTATGATCCGTTTGATTTTCTCTATTCAAACGGGATAATTCCTGGAACGATTGAAAGTTATCTCTGTTACTCGTCCATTACTGTTCTCAATGTACAGTGTGGTAAGTTATTTTCAAGTAAACATCCAGTATTATATGAATATCATATAGTATGATTAGTTAAAAAATCATAGTTTTATTTGGTATGATCTTCGTGATGACCAAATTCATCTTTGCTAGTCGTTTGGTATAATTGACATCATACAGTATGATTAGTTCAAAAATTATGATTTTATTTGATAAAATCTTTGGGATGACTTAATTCATCTCTATCAATCATCTGGTATGATGCACATCATATAGTATAATTGACTATCATTAATTAAACCATAATTTTATTGACTAATTATGGGGGTTAAATTTAGTAAGATTTCAAATATTTATAAAGTATGATTCACATCGTATAGTATGATTGGTTCAAAAATCAAAATTTAAAATCTTACTTATATTAATCTAGTAGTTAAGGTTTTTAGATCGAAACAAATTGTACAGTACGATCTAGATCATACATTATGATTAGTTTACAGAAGCTAATTTTCTAGTTAGCTAGTAAGCCTATTTTAAGATAATAGATCGTATAAAAAATCATACAATATGATTTGTTAAAAAAAATTTTAACTTTTAAAAAAATTCTCTCCCCTTATGTGTGTGTGTATGGTCACCCAATTTGCATACACTCTTATGTGGCTAGACTCAAGAAGTATAAAATAAAGAAAATAAAAATTATAGACTCCTTTACATCTTATTCTACCCATTCTTAAGTCTTTAGCAGTGTATATCTTACCTGAAATGTTAGTGCTCATAGAGAAAAGAAATATCTAAAATATTTAAGGAAAAATATAACAATTCAATCAATATTATTTATCATCATCAAAATCACAGACTAGGGATCCTAGATTTCAATAATCCCTCCCTTTTGATGATGACAAATAATATTGGTTGATAGGCAAGATAAATATTCTTTACTCCTAAGGACCCCCTCACTAGATGATGGATCTAGAAAACTGGGGGTTGTAAATTTTTTTTTTTTTTGTTAATTTTTCAAGAGGCAATAAAAAGCAAAAAATAGAGTACCATAAATAGAAGATTCTATTAAAGCAACAAAACATAAAATGAAACATACAATTTCTCCCCCTTTTATCATCACCAAAAAGAGAGGAAACAAACAAACAATGAAAGTAGTACAACAAAAAATAGTAAGACATAACATACAAAGACTACAGGTAAGGTGGATCCTGATCAGGTGGTGGTGGTGGTGGTTTAAAGAACTGTTGGATGGAGGAAAATTGATTATCTATCGAGGTATGTCTTTCTACAAACCATTGCATGTCATCCTCGTGCTATTGGTATTGTTGTTGGATGTGTTAGTCCAATTGAGTTTCTAGTCACTCGAGCCACTGAATAATATCATCCTGAGGGTAGGTAGGGTAAGCAGGTGAAGGAGGTGGTATTGGTGGTGGTAAAGGTCCTCCTATAGGAGCAGCTTCCCCTTCTTCATCAAAGTATGGCTCAGTCTTCTCATTCCCCCAATGAAAAAGGATACGAAAAGAGGTATCCGTATAGAAAATAGGAACATTATCAGGTGGTGCAGGAAAGGTAAGTTGGCATTTGTGGTGTAGGATATATCCTATGATATGTTCTAAGGCTACATTTTGTTTTCTCTGGGTATTTAGATGTTGAATATGAGTCATATTATGGAAATAATTGTGAATCATTTAGGCTTCATCAAATTAAGTATTCGATATTATGAGGTAAGTGATGATGAAAGAAGCGGGTTATGTTAACCTGATCCCCAGCTTTGGGTATAATTGAAGTGCAAAGTATATCCTGAAAAGCCCAAGCATTTTGATTTAAAGTTTGGACTTATGGTTAGTATTGGTTTGAAGGCACATTCCTAAGCAGCAGATTGATGGAATTCCATTCAAAATCATGTTAGATCATGGATTGGGGATGAGGTCCTTGGGTAGAAAGCCCTATATGTTCTCTTAAATCAGCTTTGGTGATTTTAACATTTTGATGGAAAATAAAGGAGGTCAGGGTAGAGACTTCTAGATTCATCGTAAGATTGGCTAAGATATTGTCAAAAGTTTAGAATTGAAGGGAAAAGACAGGGTAAGGAGGAATTGAAGAGTAGTGGAGGCGAAGAGGCTCATTACCTCAAAGTTTAGTACAGCTTGGTTTAATATTCGGGAAGGTGTGATTTCGCCTCTTCATCTTCATACCTTATAGAGAGGAAGCAATCATCAAAATGTTGAGAGGAGGAGGAGCTCCCCTGTGTCATTCTGCCATGTTTGCTTCCATCGGCCATTGAACAGGAAGGTTTAGAAAGTAGGAGTGGGAAAGAAGTTGAGTGAAGTGAACTATTCTAACCATCCAATTTATAGATTTTTAGGGCATCATACAGTACGATCGGCTTCGAATAGTATGATCAGGTAAGTTAATTCATTTGGATGACCTATCAGAAAAAGAGGTCAAATCATATAGTACGAGCAATATCGTACTAGATGATCTTAAGCAATTATGTTTGTACAGAGGGGTTATTGGTACAACATTGATGAAAAGATTGTAAAGCACAAACGGGTGTTTGTATAATATGAAGTACAATTATTATTATACCGGCTGAATTGAATTTTTCCAAATCCATTTTGACACGTATATCATACAGTATGAAGAGAGGTATCGTACAGGACAAATGGCAATAATTTCATACCAAACAAATTTAATTCTTTAATGGTTAGTGACACGTGGATTGTATAGTATGAGTAGAGGTTCATATAGTATGATGTGTATATTAGTGATCTAATATGGACCATTGATTAAATAGATAGCTATGATCTGTTCATCTATGCATATCATACTGTACGATTGTGGATCATACAGTATGATCAGGGAAGAATTTTAAAGGATTTTGTGACTTAGTGAGGTGCATGTGTGATGATTAGAAAACACCTTAAACCACTTTTTTAAACAAATAATAATAAATAAATCTTAAATAGGTACATGAATGAACTTATACTATTTAAACACATATGAACGAATGCTTTCAAATGAATTTTTTTTTTATTTGTCTTGAATTAAGCATGAATGTCTATAATACCTAGTTTTGTCCTCAAGGTGCTAAATGTGTCATAGGCTAGGGGTTTTGTGATGATGTTTATCAATTGATCTCCTATAGCTATATGGTGCAATTCTATATCTCCCTTGGCTACAAGATCTCTCATGAAGTGATGCCTAATGTCTATATGCTTTGTGCAGGAGTGTTGAATTAGGTTTTTTGATATGCAAATTGCACTAGTGTTGTCACACATAATTGGAATGGTTCCTACATGTAGTCCAAGATCTAGCAGTTGTTGCTTTAGCCATAAGACTTGAGCAACACAGCTCTTGATTGCTATATATTCTGCCTCAGCTGTGGAAAGGGCTGTGAGTTTTGCTTTCGATTGGACCAGAAAACTAAGGATTGTCCTATGAATTGATAAGTATCAGAAGTGCTTTTTCTATATACCCTGCATCCTATAAAATTATAATTCGAATATCCTATAATTTTAAAAGTAGTGTTATGTCTAGGATACCAGATTCCTACATTCTAAAATTCAAAACATCTCTCTGTTCTAGCATCTAAGGTGATTCCTTAGCGATTTTGGTTTCTTTCACTCACGTGGTTGATTTTTCCCTCTTAGCGTAGATTGATTGCTTTTTTAGTTTACTTTTAGTCTCTTTATTTATTTTATGTTCCTTCCATCATCAATTTTGAGGGTTTTTCTTATTTTTGAGTGCTGGGAGATGATGACTTTGTCGTCATCTTACATGTCGACTTCTTCCCTTTTTGAAAAGAAATCTCATACTTTCAAAGATGTGTTGGCTGGTTCTTCGGCATCTTCGTTGAAGTATCATTTTGTTCATTCTTTGTTTAAAGGTTCTTTAGACTTATTATTTGTGGACTCCATGGTTCCACAGTTGGCTGCTCCTTTTACTTTAATGCTGGTGGGTAAATTTCCTCTAAGGCGCCCGAACCTTGATGTTATACAAAAAAATTTTCTTAACCTAAAGCTATCGGGATTATTTCATAACAGCTTGCTAGATCAAAGGCATGTTGCTATCCAACTATCTAATGATCTTGATTACAGCTGTATATTTACTAGGAGATCTTACTATATACAAGGATGTTAAATGTGTTTGCTTAAATGGACTCCAGATTTTGATGTTAGGGAGGAATCCCCTATTACAAAGGTGTGGATTTCCTTCCCAAACTTGAAACTTCATTTCTTTAATACTCAAATATTATTTGGTTTTGCTTTAATCTTTGGAAGGCCTTTGCAAATGGACCAAGCCACTGCTTCTATTTCACGACCTTCCATAGCTCAGGTTTTGGTTGAATTAGATGTTTCTAAGGATTATCCAATTGAGATTTGGATTGGATCAAAGGTGAAGGGTTATTTCCAAAAAGTGGAATTTGAAAATTTACCCAACTTTTGTTCTCATTGCAAAATGCATGGTCATGCTATTATTGAATGTTTTTGGAAGCATACTCACCTTCGCAAAGATAAGGACTCTTTCAAACAACTGCTAGGTGTCAATATTTCTCATGAAGTTACTACCCCTAACCCTATGATCTTAGAGGATAATTAGCTAGTGGTGATCCTGATCCAGTGGTTACTAATGTTGTTTGTTCGAATTATGATCAGGGAGTTAATGTTAAAACATCTTTTATTCCACCTTCTGTTGGTGAGAATAGGGTTGAGCAAATTTTGCCTAATATTACTGTCCAAAATTCTACTTTTGTCAATTCCATTAGTCCTTGTTTGATTAACAAAGATTTGTCAGAAAAGAATGGCAATCTGCTATCTAACATAGTTTCTAATACTTTGATTTTGAATCAGAACGTCAATGTGATACAAGTTAAGGAGGTCAATGATTTACCTTATAAAGAAAGTGATGGGAATGGCAACCCATTGAAGAAGGGTGAATTAGCTTTGGTGGAGGATAGCCTTCCTCTTGGGGAATAAATTGATAGCCTTGATGGGAGAACTAAAGGTAATATAGAGGATGATGGTATGTTTATAAAGGATGAATGTCCTCAACAGGTTAGTCAGGGAGTCCAACAAAATGATAGTAATCTTCCTTTAACTTCTCATTATAATAGTGATGCTTTACTGATACTAAGGAAATGGCGATTGTTGCTAAATGTTTTGCTAAAGATGATATTGACACTAGTTTTATTAAAATGCATAGCAAGAGAGATTGGAAAAGTAAAAACATCATTATTAAATCTCCTAGAACCACTCGTTGCTCACACACTAGTCACTAACCATTGCTTATGTTTAAAACTATTATTTGGAATGTTAGAGGTATTGGCTACCCCTCCTCTAGGTTGAGAGTTAAGAATTTATGTCGTATTCACAATGTTTCTATTCTTATTTTGCTTGAGCTGCTTTAATGTCTCTAAATTACAGTCCACTGCTAGAATATTCAGTTTTAAGCATTGTGTTTCTAATTTAGTAAAAAAAATTTTGGGTCTTTTGGAAAGATCCTGTTAGTGAAAGTTCGATAGGGATGTTAAGCCCTGATGAACTAGTCCCGAGGCTAACCAAGAGGGGGGGTGAATTGGTTATTTAAAAATTCGAGAGCAATAACAAAAATCTTTTCTATGATATGCAGCGGAAACAAGTAAATACTCAAACGAAAAGATTGAACACAAATTTAACCCAAGTAGATAATCACATAAAAACTTAAGTGCAGAAAGTAATCAGAAAGAACACACCATAACTTTATAGTGGTTCGGTAAACTTGACCTACGTCACTCTCCGGAGCCTCCCCTCCGGGTATTGCACTAACTCAAAGTGTCTCTCCTTTTGCTCCCACAGCTAGGCGGAGAAGCCAGTACAAAAACCTCCTTTCCACCGACATGGTGAGGCAGAGAACCCAACCTCCTTTTGCTTCCTCCTGAAGTAGGAAGAGAACCTCGAACACCTTTCGCTTCCTCCTGAAGCGGGCAGAGAACCCTGGATCTTCTTGCAAACAATCCTCTCACAAAGAACACCAACACGATGAAAGACGACGAGCGGAGAAGATGACTCTGATCCTTGCCTGGAGAAACCTTCGTGAACCCCTCACGAACTCCCCCTCACAAGATCCTCTCTCTCTCTCCCAAACTCTCTCTCTCTCTAGGGTTTCTCTGGAAAGGAAAATGGCAAAAAGATTATTCTTATTGAAAGAAAAAGATCTTTTACAGGAGGGCTCAAAATTTACCCTAAATCTAAATTGGTCGGCCTAGATCGTCCAGGACAATCGATAGATCGTCCTGTACGATCAGTTCAAAATCAGCTGCTTAGCCTGGACGATCTGGCTCTTCTGGACGAGCAGTAGAAAAAGTTGTTCATATCATCCCATACGATTCTACGATCGTCCGGGACGATTAGTATAAATTGATGAATTTCGTCCAGAAGACCGCTCGGGTCGTCCAGAGAAACTTGTGCTGGTCGACCCAAAAACAACTTGATTGTCCAGGACGATCCGGATATCGTCCTGTACGATTAGTTCAAAATGTGCCCAAATTGTCTTAAGCACCGCTCTGGATGTCAAGCTGAAACACACTAGACGATCATGTTCGTCCAGGATGATCCTACGATCGTCTAGGATGATATGATCGTATCAATCAAGTATTACTTGCTCTCCTTAATTACCAGACTAATTTAGGCATGATTGTATTGGATCGTCCAGGATGATATACGTATCGTCCGGGATGATAAGACCAAATATCTTAAAATAAAAACTTGCCTAACTTGATCTGGCGGCTGAGAATTTCTAATTTGAGCATATCGTCCTATACGATGTAATGATCATCCAGGATGATCTGCTTAATCAGACACACTTAACTTGGTCGCCCTAATTAGGTTTTTTATTTTTACTTGATCATCCAGGATGATGTGACTATCGTCCAGGACGATCTGAATAAAAACTTGAACAGAAACTCTAATTCACTCAAGCTCTCCCTCTGAGTGTGTGTGTGCAAGGTTACTTAGCTTGGGGATCTGTTATATTACAATTGACTCAAGAAAAGGAAAATAGTATACTTAGACACACTTGGACCCGATCTTGAGTTGGCTTGAGTTGCTCGTAATCTTTTGTGCCTGAAACGGGTTAGCCAAGCAAAACACAATAGAAACATGTTTGTCATCATCAAAACCAGATTTGCAACAATCTCCCCCTTTTTGATGATGGCAAATATATGTGCAGTAGTTTAAAAAATAAAAGAACTAGGAGATCGAAAAATAAATTTTTTTTCCAATTTTCATTGAACAACCAGAGCAGTATAGGAAACTTCAGTACAAAACATAACAAGAACAAAAACTATTACAAACTGGCTCCCCGTTTTGACATCACAAAAAGGAGGGCAAATAGAACCAACAGAACCAGTAGTACAAATAACACAGTGCAAATAAAACATAGAAATAACAGCTACAAAACATAACACTAAAATGGAGGCGGATCCTGATCAGAAGGAGGAGGTGGAGGTGCTGGGTTGAAGTAACTGTGAATGGCTGTAAAGTGGGCTCCAATCCAGGCAATGTCCTGGTCATGCCGTTGTTGCTGCTGAGCAGCATAGTCCGTAAAGCGTTGTAGGTCCTCAGCATGCCGCTGCTCCTGGGCAGCAACATAGGAGTCAAATCTGGCCTCCCACTGATTGAAGCGCTGCACCAGATGGTCAAAAGGAGAAGAGATACGAAGGGGAGCAGGTGCATCAGGTGCAGCAGGAATGGGAATAGCCTCTTCCTCTTCCTCCTCAACATCCATGGCGGGCTTTGGATGTAATCGGGTGCTATGTAGGACATGGAATTAATTATTTGTGAAGAAGGAAGGAGGGACATTAGGAGGGACTGGATACTGTAGGTCATATTTGGTTTCTAAGGCATATGCAATGATATGACCTAAAGCTTGATTTGGACGGCGTCTATGACCCAGATTCTAATAGTGGTGAGGTGCTCGATGTATCAGATAAGAAGGTCAGTGGCATTAAAGTCCCGGTGGGCCAAGATATAATATGTGGTCAGAGATAATAGGGGGGCGATATGAATCCGATCCCCAGCCTTTGGGTTAATAGAGGAACGAAGGGCGTGCTGAATAGTCCGTGCATCCTTAAGGAGGGAAGTGGAAGCATTATCGTGGTAGGGTGCATTCATAATTCGAAGAAAGTGATTGGCGACACTCCAATCATAGTCAGGGTCAGTAATCAGAGTGTGGATTTTGTCGCCCGTCACAGAAAGTTGAAGGATGTTGTGAAAGTCTTGTGCAGTGAGTTCCACGGGACATTGATTGACATAGGAGAGGAGAGTGGAATAGTCAGCAGAAATGCGTAGATTGGCGAAGAAAACTTGAAGAAGTTCAAGGCTGAATGGAAAGGCTAGGGCAAGGATGAACGTGAGGGAGGTGTGTGCGAAAAGTTCAAGAAAAGGATAGGTAAGGGTGCGAGGGTTTACTATTTTTGAGTGCGTGATCCCCACCTCACGATAGCGCTCGAAGGCAGCCTGATCAGCTGCATTGGGAAAGTGGGGATCAACATTCCCCCGTGAGGAACTCGCACCCTTTTGTCTAGAACGTTTCCCGTCAGCCATGAGAAAGCACAAGTGAGGGAGAGTGGAAGGAGAAGTGTGGAAAAACCTGAAGAAATTGACTGTTTAAATAGAACTAGGCCAGACATCCCGTACAATCGTGAGATCGTCCAGGACGATATGTGCATTTATGACGGCCAGGACGATTAGTCAAAAAGGCGGTCCGATCGTCCAGGACGATCAGAGATCATCTAGGATGATTAAACACAGGCGATCATCTCGAGGAGTCAGGCTGGACGACTGTTGATGAAAAGTATCATCCAGGATGATTAGGTGGATAGTCCGGGATGATATGCAATAAATGTGTCGGACGGGCCAAATTTGAATCATCCAGCTGCTGACACGTGGATCGTCCAGGACGATGAGGTGGATCATGCAGGACGATGGACAATAATTGGTGCAATCTCAGCCATCTAATTAGATCAGGAAGATATGGATCATATCATCCAGGACGATTGATGGATCGTCCAGGACGATCACCAATAATTGGTGTTTCTCAGCAGTATGTTCAAAGTGGGGACGAATTTGAATGGATCGTCCAGCATGAAGTTTGGATTGTTCAGGACGAAGAAGATCGTCCAGGACGATCTGTGGATCATCCAGGACAATGTAAAGAAAATAGGAAAAAGATGGAGGATAGAAATGAACGATCAGGATCCCAAAAATATAACCATTAAAAAGAAACACAAAACCAAAGGAATAAAACGTGACACGAGAATGCAAAAGCAACGATTTTTTTTTGATCAAGCTGCTCCAGTAAATAAGAATTTTCCTTTGATTTTAGATCCAAAAACTGATAAGAAGACGATTGATAGCGCTGAAATGCAGAAAAAGTTAGAAAAATCGACTTTCGTAACTCCCACCTCGGGTACCTTATCGATGCAAATCTCTTTTAAAACAAAATTCTAATTTAGAAGAAAAGAAATTAGATTCAAAAAGAGATCTTTTCAGGCCTCGTTCCAGAAAAATATCTGATATAATAGTGTTACAAAGTAATAAACCAGATATCACGATTTTCAAACTCAAGATTTTGAACATATTAAGTGGCGCACGGATTTTTCTAAGACATTTAGCGATCTGAAAGGTAAGAAAGCTTGGTTTGGGCTCATTTTGTGCCTCTTTTTCAATTTGTTTGGCGCTTTACGCATCTTTTGACTTTTGATACACTTTGTGTATCTTTTAGTTTGGCGACATTTCACATCTTTTCAGCTTTGGGCTCATTTTGTGCCTCTTTTTCAATTTATTTGGCGCACTGCACATCTTTTGTAAGCTTTCTCCCTCTCAAAATCGTTAAAGGATCTCAGATGTAAAATTACCTTCCAGACATAGGAGATGCTCTCCACAATAAGAAAGAGTAATTCACAAAATAACAGACATACGTCGTATGATAAGTCCAATTACTTGGTTTAGAAAATCAAAATAATGACTCAAGACTTTGAAAACACTATTGATAAGAGGTAGATTACTGTAGGAAGATAAAATAAATCTCCATTTCAAAAACTAATATTTTAATTTTGAAGAGGATATTTATCCAAAAGAAACAATACACCAACAAAGGAGTTAGAGTAAGAGAAACAATCATCAATGTTTCTTCCCTTTAATAGATCCAATGGAATCAATCACTGCTTACTAGCTTCCAAATAAAAACAAGATAAAACTCTTAGTCAGAAATCCAGTTTATCAGAAGTAACGAGCAGTGATAAGATTTTAAAAAGCATAAAATAGTAGATAAAAGAGATGAACCAGTAAATAAAAATAGGTAGAGAATTATATCAACATAAATACTCAAATCAACCTAACACCAAGGCTAATACAAAAATCAGTAGAAGAAAAACTAAAAACAACAGAAAGCAAATAATCAAATCAAACAGCTAACTAACAGAAGCAGAATAAAAATCAGAGAAATCAGAAATCAGCAATCATCAGAATCAAGTATTTATATCAATCACTCCTAATCTGGTCCTCAAAATGTTGAATGAGTCAAAGGCTAATGGTTTAGTGAATATGTCAGCCAACTGATTTTCAGTTGCTACATGATGTAGCTCAATGTCCTCTTTTGTAACATGGTCCCTAATGAAGTGATACCTTATATCAATGTGCTTGATTCTAGAATGTTGGATTGGATTCTTAGAGATATAGATGGCACTAGTATTATCACACAGAATAAAAATTGTGCCCACAGGTAATCCTAAATCAAAGACTTGTTGCTTCAACCAAAGAACTTAGGCCATATCCCTAAGGCAATGTACTCAGCTTCAGCAGTGGAAAGTGCAACTGAGTTCTATTTTCTATTGGACCAGGAGACTAAAGACTGTTCTATGAATTGACAAGTTCCAGAAGTGCTCTTTCTATCCACCCTACACCCTGTAAAGTTGGAATCAGAATATCTAATAATCTCAAAAGAGGTGTTGTGCCTAGGGTACCAGATTCCTAGGTTTGGGCTCCCTAAAAGATATCTAAGAATTCTCTTAATAGTAGTAAGGTGGGACTCTTTAGGATCAGCCTGAAACCTAGCACAAAGACAGACACTAAACATGATATCAGGTCGGCTAGCAGTTAGGTAGAGCAGTGATCCAATTATTCCTCTATACTTCTTCTGATCAATAGATTTTCCACTTGAATCCTTATCTAACTGAACAGAGGAGCTCATGGGAGTGTTGATTGGCTTGTCTTTGTCCATTTCATATTTCTTCAAAATGTCCTTAGTGTATTTAGATTGATTGAGAAAGGTTCCATCATCCATTTACCTTATGCTAAACCCTAAAAAGTAGGACAATTCCCCCATCATACTTATGTCTAACTCCTTACTCATTATTTTAGAAAACTCATCACATAAATATTTATCAGAAGATCTAAAAATTATATCATCAACATAGATCTGGACAATGAGTAAGTCATCCGCTATTCTCCTCAGAAAAAGGGTGGTGTCTACGCTCCCCTTAACAAACTCTCTTTCTAACAGGAATGTGCTAAGCCTCTCATAGCAAGCTCTGGGTGCCTGTTTCAATCCATATAAGGCCTTTTTTAATTTGTAAATATGATTTGGATATTGGCAACTCTCAAAACCTGGGGGTTGTTCTACAAAAACATCCTCTTTTATTACCTCATTTAAAAAGGCACTCTTGACATCCATTTGAAACATCTTAAATCCCTTATAACAGGCAAAGGCTAGTAGCACTCTAATGGCTTCCAATCTAGCTACAGGGGCAAAGGTCTCATCAAAATCAATCCCTTCAACTTGATTATACCTCTTAGCCACCAATCTTGCCTTATTCCTAACCACCACACCAGAATCATTCATCTTATTATTAAAGACCCACTTGGTTTCCACTATACTTTGATTTCTAGGTCTTTCTACTAACTCCCAAACACTATTCCTTACAAATTGATTCAATTCTTCTTACATAGCTAAGATCCAAAACTCATCTGAAAGGGCTTGATTGATGTTGGTGGGTTCAGTGATTGAGATAAAGGAAGAGTGGTTTACTTCCTTCCTAAGTCCATGCCTAGTCCTAACACCTTCAGAAGGGTCTGCTAAGATCAGTTCTTTAGGATGACTCGAAGAATATCTCTAATCTCTAGGCAGTGTCATTTGAGGTTCTACCCTTTCCTCCATATTTGCATTTCAACCCCTTGGGTAATCTCCTCTACCTCTTCTTCTTCCTCAACTCTATTCACCTTAGGATCAAATTCATCAAACATCACATGAGTTGTCTCTTCCACCACCAAAGTCCTCTTATTGAACACCCTAAAGGATTTCCCCGCACTAGAATAACCTAAGAACACTCCTTCATCAGATTTGGGGTCAAATTTTCCTAAGGGTGATTTCCCGTTGTTCAGAATGAAAACCTTACAGCCAAAGACATGGAGGTGGGACAGGTTTGGAGTTCTACCCTTAATAATCTCATAAGGTGTCTTGTTCAGATTTGATCTCACATTCACCCTATTCAACACATAACAGACAGTGTTCACCGCTTCAGCCCAAAAGTATTTTGGAAGTGAATACTCAGCAAGCATGGCTCTAGCGGCTTCCATTAAGGTTCTATTCTTCCTTTCAGCTACCCCGTTCTGCTGAGGGGTCGTAGGAGCTAAAAAATTGTGACTAATCCCTTGCTCTCACAGAAACTTCCAAACTTCACATTTTAAACTCTCCACCATGATTACTATGAATAGTCAAGATCTCACAACCTAACTTCCTCTGAATCCAAGTGGAGAAGGACTTAAAATCATCAAATTACTAAGATTTCTGTGACAAAAAATTAATCCAAGTGAACCTTGAGTAGTCATCTACAATCACAAACTCATAAACTTTCCCCCCTAAGCTGGCAATCTTAAAGGGTCCAAAGAGATCCATGTGAAGGACTTCTAAAGGTCTAGAGGTGCTAATATCCTTAACAGAGTGAAAAGAGGACTGGACTTGCTTTCCTAACTGACAGGCGTCACACAGGTGGTCCTTAGTGAACTTAAGCTTTGGCACACCTTTAACTAAGTCCTTTTGGGTGACTCTCCTAAGGGTTTTCATACTAGCATGACACAATATCCTATGTCACAACCAAGACTCATCAGCAGTAGTTTTTAAGCAAATTGAATTTTCAACCTTAATGCAACTTACATCCAGCTTGTAGACATTGTTGATCCTTTATCCCTGTAAAACAATTTTGTCATTTAAGCTTAAAATGCAGCTAGTAGGTAGGAATTTGATGCTATATCCATTATCACAGAGTTGACTGATGCTCAGTAAGTTATGTTTCAGTCCATCTACAAGTAAAATATTGTCAATCATAAAACTCTTTGAATCACCAATTATACCTGTACCTACCACCCTCCTGGTGGTGTTATCTCAAAGTGTAACCTTACCTCCAGCCCTGGCCTCCTGCAAAATGAACTGATTTGCATCTCCAGTCATGTGTCTAGAACATCTATTGTCCTGGTACAACATGCTCTCACGAGGTCTTGTGTGAGAGCACACCTACAAAATCATTAAATGTCAGTTTTAGGAACCCAAACAGGTTTGGGTTCCTTCTTATGAAAAGAAGAATGCAATGCATATGTGCTGTGCTGTGAAACAGGTAATTTGGGCCTCCACACCCAATGTGTACTATGGTGAATAGTGCAGGTGTGGGAAATGTGTGCTAACATGCCACAGAAAAAATATCTAACACCAGGAAAAGGATTAACTAATCTACGTGGGTGATAGTGCCTCTTCCTAGGTGTGTATGAAACATGCTTTGATAATTTTGAACCTGATTCTACAAAAGGTAGAGGTGCATAAAACTGTGCAAAAGTAGGAGGTGTTTGATTTTTCTCAAAAGCACTGATTTTAACTTTCAAAAATTCATTTTCTTTATTTAAACTCACAATTTCAAATTTCAAAGCACCATTGCTACTCTCCACTTCACATGCCAGTTTATCTAATTACTTAAAAGCTCTTTCTAAATCAACATGAGTGGTTTTCAATGAATTATGCTCAGTAACTAAATCAGAATGCTTTTTATTCAGTTCATCAAATTCATCAAGTAAAGACATGTGATTGCTATCAACAGTGGAATGATCCTTAATCAAAATATCATGCTTTTTTTGTAAAGTCAAATAATCCAATTTCAAGCTAGCATGGGTTTTCTTAAGCTTCCTATACGATGCAAGAATTTTTTCAGATATTTCTAGTAATTGATCGTAAGTAAGCTCACATACCTCTTCCTGGTCAGACTGACCAGGATGATCATCAGCCATCAGACAAAGATTTGTTTCCTCCTCTTCAGCTTCAGTCTCAGAAGAGTCGGATACAGAATCTGCCCAGAATGCCTTCTAAATTCACTTCTTGTCCTTCCTGAACTTGTGTTTCTCCTCACCCTTCTCCTTTCTTGGGTGAGTTTTAAGTGTAGGACAATCAGCCTTAATGTGTCCAGGCTTCCTGCATTCAAAATAGACAGTGTCAGATGAACCCTTAAAATTTTTGTTGGACTTACCCTTGTTCCACTTCTGAAAGTTCTTGTGTTTTTTCCTTAGAAATCTTTTGAATTGCCTAGTGATCAAGGCAACGTCATCGCTATCAGACCCGGAAGCACTAGTATCACTCTCGTTGGCCTTCAGTGCCACTATTTTCTCCTTCTTCTTCTCACCTGCATCAAGCTGTCTTTGGTTCACCCCTTGCTCGTAAGCAATGAGTGATCTAAGTAAGCTATCAATAGAGTAAGTATTCAAATCTTTAGATTCAGTGATTGCAGTTATTATAGCATCATATGAAAAAGGCAAACATCTAAGTATTTTGTTCACTCTTTCATAGTTTGTAAGTTCTCTACCTAAGGCATGCAAAGAAGTGACGATTTGAGTGAAACTCGTATACATTTCAGAAATGGTTTCAGTAGGTTTCATACGAAACAGTTCATAGTCATGAAGACAAATATTTAACCTAGACTGTTTGACTTCAGTTGTACCCTCATAAGTGATGCACAATCTATCCCAAATCTCTTTACCAGTCGTACAAGTAGAGACACGCATATAATCTTCAGATTTTAAAGCACAGAAAAAACAATTCAAACATTTGGCATTCAATTATGCTAAGTCACGATCATTAAAAGTCTAATCAGTAAAGGGAAGTTCAGTTTTAACATTGTTAACCATCCTAAAAGGTGGTTCGTATCCATCCTTAACTAGCATCTACATGCGATAATCAATTGATTGTAGAAAAGTGGACATGCGAGTTTTCCAAAAATCAAAAGGAATATTTTCAAATAATGGCGGTCGTGTAATTGAATAACCTTCAGCAGTATTATGATTACCAAAGTTAACCATGGATTAAATTTAAAAGTTTTTAAACATAAATTTTGAATCCCGCTCTGATACCAATTGAAAGTTCGATAGGGATGTTAAGCCCTGATGAACTAGTCCCGAGGCTAACCAAGAGGGGGGTGAATTAGTTATTTAAAAATTCGAGAGCAACAGCATAAATCTTTTCTATGATATACAGCGGAAACAAGTAAATACTCAAACAAAAAGATTGAACACAAATTTCACCCAAGCAGATTATCACAGAAAAAGTAAAGTGTAGAAGGTAATCAGAAAGAACACACCAGAATTTTATAGTGGTTCGTTCAACTTATCCTACGTCCACTCCCTAGAGCCTCCCCTTCGGGTATTGCACTAACTCAAAGTGTCTCTCCTTTTGCTCCCACAGCAAGGCGGAGAAGCCTGTATAAAAACCTCCATTCCACCGACATGGTGAGGCAGAGAACCCAACCTCCTTTTGCTTCCTCCTGAAGCAGGCAGAGAACCTCAGACTCCTTTCGCTTCTTACTGAAGCGGGCAGAGAACCCTGGATCTTCTTGCGAATAATCCTCTCATAAAGAACCGAAACACGATGAAAGACGACGAGCGGAGAAGACGACTTTGATCCTTGCTTGGAGCAACCTTCGTGAACCCCTCACGAACTCCCCCTCATAAGATCCTCTCTCTCTCTCTCCCAAACTCTCTCTCTAGGGTTTCTCTTGAAAGGAATGTGGCAAAAAGATTTTTCTTATTGAAAGAAAAAGATCTTTTATAGGAGGGCTCAAAATTTTCCCTAAATCTCAACTGGTCAGCCTAGATCGTCCAGGACGATCGATAGATCATCCTGTATGATCAGTTCAAAATCAGCTGCTTCAGCCTGGATGATCTGGCTCTTCTGGATGATCAGTAGAAAAAGTTGTTCATATCGTCCCGTATGATTCTGCTATCGTCCGGGATGATTTATGTAAATTGAGGAATTTCATCTAGAAGACCACTCGGGTCGTCCAGAGAAACTTGTGCTGGATGACCCAAAAATGACTTGATCATCTAGGACGATCCGGATATCGTCCTGTATGATTAGTTCAAAATGTGCCCAAATCATCCTGAGCACTTCTCTGGACGTCCAGTTGAAACACACTAGACGATCATGTTCGTCTAAGACGATCCCACAATCGTCCAGGACGATATGATCATATCAATCAAGTATTAATTGCTTTCCTTAATTACCAGTCTAATTTAGGCATGATAGTACTGGATCGTCCAGGAAGATACACATATCGTCCGGAACGATCAAACCAAATATCTTAAAATAAAAACTTGCCTAACTTAATCTGGCGGCTAAGAATTTCTGATTTGAGCATATCGTCCCGTACGATGCAATGATCGTCCAGGACGATCTGCTTAATCAGACACACTTAACTTCGTCGCCCTAATTAGGGTTTTTATTTTTACTTGATCATCCAGGACGATGTGACTATCGTCCAGGACGATCTGAACAAAAACTTGAACAGAAACTCTAATTCACTTAAGCTCTCCCCCTGAGTGTGTGTGTGCAAGGTTACTTAGCTAGGGGATCAGTTACATTACAATTGACTTAAGAAAAGGAAAATAGTAGACTTAGACACACTTGGACCTGATCTTGAGTTGGCTTGAGTTGCTCGTGATCTTTAGTGCCTGAAATGGGTTGGCCAAGCAAAATACAATAGAAACATGTTTGTCATCATCAAAACCAAATTTGCAACAGTTAATTTAAATGTTATTGTTGATTTTACTCAAGTTTTACATTGTAGCATTGAATTTTTAAATGAGAATTGTTATGCCTCTTTTATCTATGCCGCTTCTGCTTGTAATATTAGAACAATTCTCTGGGATCAACTTATTAATTTTTATGATATGACCAACTTATCTTGGATGGTTGGTGGTGATTTTAATACAATTTCAAATCCTTCTGAGCGTTTAGGGGGTTCTACTCCTAACCATCATTCTATGGAGGACTTTAACATGATTATGGAATGTAACTTGACTGACATTTCTTTTTCTGGTAATAATTTCACGTGGAATCACGGTCACTTTGGCAATGTTTGGATCGTGTTATTTTTAATGATTATTGGCTTAACTCATTTAATTGTACTTCTATTGAGCATCTTAGTAGAACTCTGTCTAACCACTCTCCAATTTTAATTATTCTTAAAGCTAGAGAGATGAACTCTATGCCTCATTTTAGATTTTAGAATATGTGGCTGATTCTTGAATCCTTCCTGGCAGTTGTTCAGGAAAATTGGGATGCTCCCTTACATCTTGATAATTCGATCCAGGGCATAAAAAGGTTCTGGTACAAACTTAAAAGATTAAAATAGATCATTAATTAGTGGAATCACAGTGCTTTTAAAAATATTTTTACCAATATTCTGATTGCTAAAGACAAAGTTAATTTTCTTGAGGCTAACTATCATGTTTTTCCTTCTGATGCTAATTTTAACTTGCTTAAAGAGGCTAAAGTCTGTCTGTTTACCTTACAAGCATAGGAAGAGGCTTTTTGGAAGAAAAAAGCTGCTGCCAAAAATTTGGTTAAGTGGGATAATAATACCAAATATTTTCATGCTTTCGCCAAGAGAAAAAGAGCCAAAAACTCCATTAATAAAATCAGTAGGGATGATGGTTCTACTACCGAAGATGGGGAGCAAATTGCTAATTTAGCTGTTCAACATTTTCATAATCGCCTTAATATAGTTTTTACCCCTATTAATCTTATTAACTCCGACATAATCCCTAATTTTATATCTCAGGAGGATAATGAATTACTTGTTAAACCCCCCTCTTTGGAGGAATTAAAAGGAATTATTGATAACATGAATGGTGATTCTGTTGCTGGCCCTGATAGCTTTACTACTATGTTTTTACAGAAAGCTTGGAATATTATTTACTCTGATTTTTTCTTTACTGTATTGGATTTTTTTGGTGGGAATTCCATCCTTAAATTTTTACTTCTACCTTTATTGTGCTTATTCCAATGAGTAACTAGATTAGCAATTGTAATGATTTTAGACCTATTAGTCTTTGTACATTTTTTAGTAAGGATATTTCTAAAGTTTTTTTTAGTAGGTTAAACTCTATTTTGCCTAAAATAATATCCCCCTATCAAATGGGTTTTGTTAAAGGTCGTGCTATTACTGATAATATCCTCTTGGCGTAAGAATTTTGTCTGAACCTGAATGTCAAGGTGAGAGGCAACAATATTATTTTGAAGCTTGACATTGCCAAGGCATATAACAACATTGATTGGAGCTTTCTTTATAATACTTTACATTTATTTTGTTTTAACTTGGTTTTTATTAAACTTATTAGAAATTGCGTTGAAGGTTCCTATTTTTCTATTATTGTCAAAGGCAAGAGCAATGGTTTTTTCAAGTCTTCATATGGTCTTTGACAAGGAATCCCTATTTCTCCCGCTCTTTTCTTTATTGTTGTGGATTATTTGTCTAGAGGCATTGCAAATCTTTTTGAGAATCATTTTGCCCTTTATTTTAGAACTTTAGGTGGTTTCCCGATTTCTCACTTGTGTTTTGCTAATGATTTTATTCTTTTTACGAATGGTTCTTTCAATCGCATCAAAAAACTTTTAGATTTTCTTGAATAATTTAAGAAGGTTACTGGGCTTTCTTTGAACAATCAGAAATATTGCTTTATTGCTCCCAACAACATGCCTAATGAGGATATCATGGCTATCAAAGCTATGATTGGCTTTGTTCAAGCTCATATACCTATTAAGTATCTTGGAGTCCCTCTTTTTAAAGGGCGTAAGAAGACCTTTCTTTTTGATGATTTACTCTCTTCGATCCAAAGCAAGTTTCTGTCTCGGGATTCTATCTTTTTGAGTTTTAGAGGTAGGCTTACTCTCATTAGAAGTGTTCTTTGATCTCTTCCTTTTTATATATTTCAAACTCTTCAACCTACTCAAATTGTGTGAAATAGGATTGATAAACTTATCAATAACTTTTTTTGGAAAGGGGCTAACAATAATTCTAAAATCATTTGGTCCTCCTGGAAGGAATGTTGTGGGGTGTTAAATGATGGTGATTTGGGTTGTAAGAACATGTCAGACTTAGCCTATGCTTTTTCTTTCAAGTTCTGGTATACCTTTCTTGCTAATTGAAGCCTTTGGGCTAATTGCTAAATATTGTGTGGGTAAACATCCTTCTATATGCTCTTATAACCAAGGTGACTCTAATGTTTGGAAGAGACTTTGTAAGGTCAAATGGATTGTTGAACCTCATCTTTCCTGGGGGCTGGGTGGTGGTAATATTTTCCTCTGGTGAGATCATTGGCTTGGACAGCATTCTATTGATTCCATCACTAATACTTCTTCCACTACGGTGGTCAAGGTGAATTTCTTCATTACTGATAACCGTTGGGATTATGATAAACTTGTGAATGTCATTCCTATTTCTATTATTCATCAAATTTTAAATCTTCCCCTGAATACTGATTCGAAGGATTTACTTTCTTGTAATTTGTTCAAGGATGGTACTTTTAAACTTATGGATGCTTGGAATGCTTTTAGAAATAAGAAGGATAGCTCCTCTATTTGGTCTATGATTTGGCATAAGAGCATTCCTTCTACTATTGCTATCTTTATCTGGAGAATTTTGCACAAGTTCATTCCTACTGAAGATAATTTAATTAAAAGGGGTTTTATTATGGCTTCCAAATGCCAATGTTGTTATCATATGGAGAATATGTATCATGTTTCCTTTCTGGCCCTTTAGCGATTAAAACTTCGACTTATTTTGATGATATTTTCAAACTTAATAGTTTTAATGTAAAGCTTACTATTAATTCTTATCTTAATTCTTGGTTTTTTAAGTCTAAGGGGCATATTGGAAACGTTATTATGTCGCTTGTGCTTTGGTTTTTATGGTTGGATAAGAATAACTCTTATTTTAATGGTGTTGGCATGAACCATCATAGAATTATCAATAATGTGAAAGACAAAATCATGAATCTTTTTTCTATTAAGCTGCTTTCTTATAAGAGTTTTTAAAACTTTGGCTTTGTGGCTGATGCATTAGGTATTTCATTGAATAATTTTTTGCAACCCTCTGGTTCGAGAACTGTCTATTGGATTAAGCCTCTGTTAACATTTATATGTTGAATGTCAAGGGTATTTGTAATCAGCTTATTACGGGTTGTGGTGGGGTTCCCATGGGCAATGATGGTAACATTGTTATGGCATTTGCTGGGCCCTTACCACTGTGTGATAAGATGTTTGTTGAGCCCTCGGCTACTCTCTATGGGATTAAAATATGCATTTCCTTGGATATTATCACTATCAGTATTGAAGTGGATTCTATCCCTATTATCCATTGTTTAAATATTTTGGAGGACTTTATTTGCAATGATAATCTTTTTTATGTTTTGAGAAATATCAAATTGTTCATGACTCTTATAAATGCATCCTTCTCTAATATCTTTAGGCAAGGGAACTCCTATGTAGTTTGGCTGGCTAATTGTGGTTGCAAGTTGGAACACCTTACTGATTTTACTACTGATAACTTACCTACCCAAGTTAAAGGGCTTATTAGATTGGATAAAGTTAATACTCCTTAAGTTAGAATTTAATTTTGTGGGGTTTTTGGTTTTTGGTTCATTGTTTGGGCTTGGTGGTTCCCTATTTTTTTGCTATCTCAATAATTTTGGTTGGTCTAGTTTTGTTATTTCTAGTGTCTCCCTGCCTCATTGTTCTGCTTTTATTCTTTCCAAGATGGGTGTCCTGGCTAGTTGGGGGTTTGCTTATTTGTTTGGTGGTGGCTTCTATTTTTAGATGCTATTTTGTTTTGGATCTTTCCTTAGTTTAGTTTGATGTTGTGGTTGAGTTTATTTACTGCTGTAACTGGTTTAGGGCTGTTTGCTGCTCCTATCCTTCTTGGTTTTTCTATTTATTGGTCAGCAGTGAGAGTGAGCATTTACGCCTATTATTTCTATTAGTTGTTGTGGTTCTATTGGTTCTTTTGGCCTTTGGCCTTCGACTGCTTCAGCTGTTGTGCTTTTTTGTTGGGGAGTTGAGCAATGATTTGTATCTTAAAGATCTTGAATTAAATCCCCTTTGTTGCTCTTCTATTCCCAGCTGTATTTGCTTGCTGTCGTCTTGAGGTTTTTACCTGTGGTTGTGTCTTTCTAACTGGCCTAGCTATTATGATTTCCTAGAGCTTTTGGGTTTTTATTTTGGGTGGGTGCTAGATGGGGTGTTCTGGAGCCATACTTGTTGTGTTTGCTGGCCCGTTTGTTTTCTTCTAGGGCTGTTGGGTCTCCTTAATGAGTGGTGGTTGGATAGTGTGTCTTTGCAATTTACTATTTGGGGGCCTATAGTTGGTTGTTCTTGATGTGGAAGGTCACTGTGCTGTTGTGGGTTTGTTCGGTTAGTTTACTGTTGGTCAGGTTAGATTGGTTACTTCTTCCTGATTATCTCTGCTGCCTGAGCTTTTATGGGTTTGGAATTGAGCGGCTTTGGGGTTTTAATCATGAAGGTGGTGGCTATATTTTTAGGTCTGTATTTTGGATCCCCTATGCACTGGTTGGTTTCTTGAACTGTCTGAATAACTATTGTCAGTATTTTTCCTTGGCCAATTTATTAAATGTGAACATTGGTGGTGTTCATTCTTGTTTTAATTTTGGCTATGCTATCATTATTTATAAGGATTTGTTTGTTGCCTCGATTTATTCTACTGATAATGTTTGGACTCGGGGTTTCTTTCCCTTTTGGCCATATTATATCTATAATAAGTATATTTGGTGGTATTATATTCCTTTTATAGATTATCATTTCTTGTGTTATTGTTCTTGTGGTCTTCACTTTTCTTTGTAGGTTTTAAATAGTGCAGATGATCGAGGTGTTGATTTTTTGGATAGGAAGTTAGAGTTCATTACTATTTTTTGCTGTCTTACTTCTTTTTGGGTGCTCTTACTTGTGCATAGTACAATGTACTTAGGTGTTTGTGTACTTTTTCCTAGTAGGGGACTTGAACTCATATGTTTTTTTTGTTTTATTTTTGAAGCTGTTTTGAGCATTAGTGAGCTTGAGGCCCCTTTAAGGACTTAATAACTTTTTTCCTATAATTAACGCGTAGGCCCCTCCATGGGTTTCCCCTTAAAAAAAAAGGATACCAGATTCCTTGGTTTGGATTTTCTAATAAATATATAAGGATTCTCTTAACAGTAATCATGTGTGATTCTTTTGAATCAGCTTAAAATATTGCACAAAGGAAAACACTGAACATGATATCTGGTCTGCTAATAGCTAAGTAAAGAAGTGATCCAATTATTCCCCTATGCTTTTTTTGATCTACTGATTCTCCATTAAGATCCTTGTCTAATTAAATAGTGGAGATTATGGGAGTGTTCATGGCCTTAGCATTATCCATTTCAAATTTTTAAGGATGTCCTTGATGTATTTATTTTGGCTAAGGAAGGTTCCATTATCCATCTGCTTTACACTAAATCCAAGAAAGTAGCTTAGCGCTCCAATCATACTCATCTCAAATTCTCTACTCTTTTTTTTTGAAAATTCATCACATAGGTTTTTATTTGAGGATCCAAACAAGATGTCATCGACATAAATTTAAATAATAAGTCTTCTCCTTCATTCTTTAGAAAGAGGGCAGTGTCAACACTACCCTTAACAAATCCTCGATCTAAAAGGATGGTGCTCAACATTTCATACCAGGCTCTAGGTGCTTGCTTCAATCCATATAAGGCCTTTTTTAATTTGAATAAGTAAATTAGGAATTGTGAATTTTCAAACCCTTGTGGTTGTTAACATGCACATCCTCTTAAATCACGCCATTTATGAAGGCACTCTTATTATCCATTTAATATAGCTTAAAGCCCCTAAAGTAAGCAAAGGCTAACAACACCCTAATGGCTTCTAGTCTAGCTACAGGGGCTACTAGTCTAGTCTTATTCTGCACTACTATTCTAGAGTCATTCATCTTATTTTTGTAAACCCACTTTGATCCAACCACACTCTTGGCCTCAGGTCTCTTAACTAATTCCCATTCATCATTTCTAATCATTTAGTTTAGCTCTTCTTGCATTATTAGGATCTAGAATTCATCAGCTAGGGCCTGATCTGTGTTAGTGAGTTCTATCATAGAGATAAAGGCTGAATGATTAACCTCCTTCCTAAGTCCATACCTAGTTCTAACACCTTCGATGGGTCTCCTAAAATAAGTTCTTTAGGATGACTAGAAGAATATCTCCATCTCTAGGCAAATTTTTTGGAGGTTCTACTCTATCTCTTATAGTAATGGTTTTTACCCCTTGAATGACCTCCACTTCTTCTTCTTCTTTGGGTTAAGGTTCAAAGATCATATCTGATTCATCAAATACCATAAGGGTAGACTCTTATACTACTAGGGTCCTCTTATTAAAGATTTTATTATCTTTACCTACAGATGAGTAACCTAAGAAGACACCTTCATCAAACTTGCGATCAAATTTTCATAAGGAAGACTTTCCATTAATTAAGATGAAGCATCTACAGCTAAAGACATATAAGTGAGAAAGGTTGGGTGCCCTACCCTTAAGGAGTTCATAGGGTTTGGATCTAACATTTACTCTATTTAGAACATAACAAGTAGTATTCATTACTTCTGCCCAAAAATACTTAAGGAGTGAATACTCAGTTAGAATTGCCCTAGGAGCTTGCACTAAGGTTCTTTTTTTTTCTTTCGGCTGTTCCATTTTGCTGGGCGGTCGTAGGGGCAAAAGAAATTATGTTATATTTCTATCTCTTAACAGAAGGATTCAAACATATCCTTCTTGAACTCTTCACCATGATCACTATGAATTATTGCGATTTCACATACTAATTTTCTTTGCATCTAATTGGAGAATGTTCTAAATTTCTCAAATGACTCACTCTTATGTTCTAGGAATCTATCCAAAGTAAATCTTGAATTGTCATCTACTATTATAAATCCATATGTCTTCCCTCCTAGGTTGGCTATACAAACAGGTCCAAATAGGTCCATATAATGGATTTCTAGTGACCTAGAGGTGTTAATATCATTGATTCAATGAAATGAAGATCTTATTTATTTTCCTAGTTAGTAGGCATCACATAGGTGGTCCTTAGTGAAGTTTAACATAGGTATGCCTCTAACTAGATTTTTCTGGATGATATTCCTAAGAGTTTTCATGATTGCATGGCATAGTCTCCTATGCCATAGCCAAGATTCATCAATTATAATTTTAGGCATAATGAATTTAATTATTCAATGCAGTTTAAATCTAACATATAAATATTGTTCATTTATTTTCCCTCTAACAAAAGTTTTTCATCTAAGCTAATCATGCATTTGTAAGAAAGAAACTTTACATCAAATCCTTTATCATATAGTTGACTAATACTTAACAAGTTATGCTTTAAACTATCAACTAACAAAACTTTTTCAATCATAAGGCATTTAAAGTTTCCAATTATACCGGAGCCCACCACTTTCTTAGTGGTGTTGTCTCCTAATGTCACCTTGCCTTTTAACCTAGCCTCCAGTGTGATGAATTACTTCATATCACCAGTCATATACCTCGAGCAGCCACTATCCAGGTACCACATACTCTCGCTAGGTCTTTTGTGAGGGCACCCCTACAATGTAATTTAAATGTTAGATTTGGGAACCCAAGTGAGTTTTGGTTTCACCTTATGCTTGAACGAGTAACATGAATGTGTATTATGCTGTGATGACTACAATTTAGACCTCCACACTAGATATATCCTAATATGGCACAAGAGTAATACCTAACAATTGGGAATGGGTTCACTAACCTTTGTTGGTGATGGTGCGTCTTCCTAGGTTTATATGATGTATGGTGTGTTGAGGGATTATGCCACTGAGCTCGTGAAGGTGATGGTTTTTCGTTCTCAGGTGCAGTAATTTTTGCTCATAAAAATTCATTTGCATTTTCATAACTTACCATTTTTACTTTTAATGCATGCTCACTGCTATCTAAATGACATGCAAGTTCTTCTAATTCCTTGAATGCCTTTTCTAGTTCAATATGTGATATTTACAAGGAATTGTGTGCATTACATAGTTTAATATGCTTCTTATCTAATGCATCAAACTCATCTAACAAAATCATGTGATCACTATCTAAAGTAGAGTGCTCGATATTTAACTAGCAAGCTCTTTTCGTAAAGTAGAAAATTTAGTATTAAGACTAGCGTGCATTTTCTTAAGCTTCCTATACAAATCATGGATTTTTTTCAAAAATAATAAATAATTCATTGTAAGAGAGTTGACATATCTCCTCTTGATCTGATTGATTAAGATTATCATTAGCCATAAGACACAGATTTGTTACCTCCTCCTCTGCTTCTTTTTCTGATGATTTTGAGCAGAGTCGGGCCAAAAACCATTTTCTATCTTTTTCTGACCCCTCTTGTACTTTGGCTTCTCTTCACCCTTCTCTTTATTCGGGTGAATCTTAAGTTAGAGCAGTCAGCTTGGTGGTGGCCTAGTTTTCTGCACTAAAAGAAAACTATATTAGACAAAACTTTAGTAGATTTATGGAATTTACCTTTACTCCAGTTATTTTAATAATGCCAATATTTTCTTTTAAGAAAGATCTTAAACTGGCACATCATCAAGGCAATTTCTTCAACCTCATCCCCTATAGAACTATCACTGTCAGAATTATTTGCTTTTAGCATTGTAGTTCTCTCCTTTTCTCCTGCATCACTTTGCCTTTGGCTCACTCCTTGCTCGTAGGCAATGAGTGACCCAAGCATATTATCATTGGAATAAACATTTAAGTGTTTAGATTCAGTTATTGCATTTATCTTGGCATCATAAGAACTAGGTAAACAACGTAGAATCTTATTAATTTTTTTATAATTTGATAGTTCTCTACCTAGTGCATGTAAGGATGTTACTATCTGGGCGAGCCTACGTATATTTCAGATACTGTCTAGCTAGGTTTCAGGCATAAAAGTTTATCATTATGTAAAAGAATATTTAGCCTAGACTGTTTAACTTCACTGGTTCCCTGGTAGGTGATACACAACCTATCACAAATCTCTTTCCCGGTAGTGCATGTAAAAACTCGCATATAATCTTTGTTGCAAATCTGGGTTTCAAGGACTATGATTTTGATGATAGCAAACATTTCTATTTCTGGTTGATTGTCTAATCTTTCAGGTCCTTAGGATCAATTGCAAGTTTAAGCCAGCCCAAGATTGAGTCAGTCTGTATTATAATTCAAGTCTGATGTACTGTTTTCATCTTTCTTGAGTCAAATATAATGTAAAAGATCCCCTAGCTAAGTAACCTTGCACACACACACTCAGGGGAAGAGTTTTAGTGAATTAGAGTTTCTATTCAATTTTTGTTCAGATCGTCCTGGACGATATTCACATCGTCCTGGACGATCCCATAAAAATAAAAACCCTAATTAGGGAGACAAAGTTAAGTCAGTCAGATTAAGTAGATCATCTTGGATGATCCTATAATCGTAAAGGATGATATGCTCAAATCAAAAATTCTCAGCCACCAGATTAAGTTAGGCAGGTTTTTATTTTTAGATATTTGGTCTGATCGTCCCGGATAATACGTGTATTGTCATGGACGATCCTTTACAATCATGCCTAAATTAGTCTAGTAATTAAGGAAAGTAATTAATATCTTATTGATACAATCATATCATCCAGGATGATCATAAGATAATCCTGGATGATACATGCAAAATCCTGACCGTCTAGTGCACTTCACCTGGATGACCAGAGCTGTGTGTAGGATGATATTCCCGATTTTGAACTAATCGTACTAGATGATCGTGATATTGTCCCGGACGATCAAGTCATTTTAAGATTATCTAGGATGTTTTGGTAGTATGAATAAAGCTGTGTGCAGGATGATTTTATCATTTTTGAACTAATCATACAGGACGATACACGGATCATCCTGAACGATCAAGTCATTTTGAGATCATCCAGCACATTTTTCCCCCAAATGAACAGAGCAGTCTTCTGGATGAACTTCTTGATTTACACTAATCATCTCGGACGATCGAAGAATCATACGAGCGATCAAAATAAACTTTTCTTCTAATCGTCCAGAGAAACCAGATCGTCTAGGCTGATACATGTAAATTTGAACTAATCATACAGGACGATCAACCGATCATCCTGGATGATAGTTGATGACCAGTTGAGATTTAGGGTAATTTTTTAGCCCTCCTATAAAAGTTTTTTTTTCCAACAAGAAAAATCTTTTGCCACTTTCCTTTCCAGAGAAAACCTTAAGAGAGAGAGAGAGAGAGAGAGCTTGCGAGAGAGAGAGAGGATCTTGTGAGGGAAAGTTTATGAGGGATTCACAAAGGTTTCTCCAAGAAAGGATCTGAGTCATTTTCTCTATTTGTCGTCTCTTGTCTTATCGGTGTCTCTGTGGGAGGATCGTTCGCAAGAAGATCTGGGTTCTCTGCCTGCTTTAGGAGGAAGTGAAAGGAGTCCAGGTTTTCTGCCTACTTCAGGAGGAAGTGAAAGGAGTCTACGTTCTCTACCTACTTCGGAGGAAGCGAAAGCAGTTCAGGTTCTCTGGCTCATCAAGTTGGTAGAAAAGAGTTTTTGTTCAGGCATCTCCGCCTTGCTGTGGGAGCAAAAGGAGAGTCACTTAGTGTTAGTGCAATACCCGGAGGGGAGGCTCCGGGGAGTGGAAGTAGGTCAATTTGACCGAACCACTATAAAATTTGGTGTGTTCTTTCTAAATATTTTTTGCATCTATTTTTTTGTTGATTATTGTGTGATTGTGAGTATTATTCTGTTATTGTTAAACATCTAAACAACATCGTATAATTGTAAAAGTTTTAAAACATTAAAAAAGATTTTCTAAATTATTATTTTGCTCTCAAATTTTTAAAACTACTAATTCCCCCCCCCCCCCCCTCTTTGTTAGCCTCGGGACTAGCTCTTAAGGGCTTAACATCCCTATCGAACTTTCAAGTGGTATCAAAGCGGGATTCAAAAATTAAGTTTAAAAACTTTTGAATTTTGATCCATGGCTAACTTTGGTAATCGTAATACTGCTGAAGGCTATTTAATTACACGACCACCATTGTTTGAGAACATACCTTTTGATTTTTGGAAAACTCGTATGTCCAACTTTTTACAATCAATTGATTATCGCATGTGGATGCTTGTTAAGGATGGCTATGAAGCACCTTTTAGAATGGTTAATAATGTTAAAAATGAACTGCCTTTCACTGATTGGACATTTAATGATCGTGATTTAGCAAAATTGAATGCAAAATGTTTGAACTATTTTTTCTGTGCTTTAAAATCTGAAGATTACATACGTGTTTCCACTTGTACAACTGGTAAAGAAATCTGGGATAGATTATGCATTACTTATGAAGGTACATCTAAGGTTAAGCAATCTAGATTGAATATCTTACTTCATGACTACGAATTTTTTCACATGAAACCTAGTGAATTAATTTCAGAAATGTATACTAGGTTCACTCAAATTGTCACTTCTTTATATGCTTTAAGAAGAGAACTTACAAACTATGAAAAATTGAATAAAATTCTGAGATATTTGCCTTCTTCTTTTAAGGCCAAGATAACTGCAATTAGTGAATCCAAAGATTTGAACACTTATTCTATTGATAACTTACTTGGGTCAGTCATTGCTTACGAGCATGAAGTGAACCAATGATAAATTGATGCAGGTGAGAAGAAGAGGGAAAAAATTGTGACACTGAAGGCTAACGATACTGACACTGACTATTTTGAGTCTGATAGCGATGATGTTGCCTTAATCACTAGGCAATTCAAAAGCTTTCTAAGGAAGAAACATAAGAACTTTCAGAAATGGAATAAACGTAAGAGTAGCAAAAATTTTAAAGATTCATCTAATACTATTTGCTTTGAATGCAGGAGGCCGGGACATATAAAGGCTGATTGTCCTACACTTAAAGCTCACCCAAGACAGGAGAAGGGTGAGGAGAAACCCAAGTTCAAGAAGGACAAGAAGCAGATTCAAAAGGCATTCTAGGCAGATTTTGCATCTGACACCTTTGAGACTGAAGCTGAAGAGGAGACTACGAACTTGTGTCTGATGGCTGATGATCATCCTGGTCAGTCTGATCAAGAAGAGGCATGTGAGCTAACCTATGATCAATTGCTAGATGTTTTTGAGAAAATTCATTCACCGTATAGGAAACTTAAGAAAACTCATGCTAGTCTGAAATTAGAATTTCTAAATTTATAAAAAGAGCATGAAATTTTGATTAAAAATCATTCTACTTTTGAATGCAATCACTTGACACTTCTTAATGAATTTGATGATTTGAATAAAAAACATTCTGATTTAATTACTGAGCATGATTCATTAAAAATCTCGCATATTGATTTAAAAAGAGCTTTTAAAGAATTGAACACCATGGCATGTGACTTAGAGAGTTGTAAGGTTGCATTGAAATTTGAAATTGCAAGTCTAAAAAAGGAGAATGAATTTCTAAGAGTAAAAATTTATGCTTTTGAGAAAAATAAAACACCTCTTACTTTTGCACAAATTTATGCACCTCCACCATTTGAAGAATCTGTTTCAAAATCATCAAAGCATGTTTCATTCAAACCTAGGAAGAGGTACAATCACCCACATAGATTAGTTAACCCTTTTTCTAGTGTTAAATGCTTTTCTCGTGGCATGCTTGGATATATCTCTCACACCTGCACTATTCACTGTAGTACACTTTGGGTGTGAAGACCCAAATTGCATGATTCACAGCACAACACACATGCATTACATTCTTCTTTTTATAAGAAGGAACCCAAACCTATTTGGGTTCCTAAAGCTGACGTTTGATAATTTTGTAGGTGTGCTCTCACACAAAACCTCATGAGAGCATGTGGTACATGGACAACAGATATTCAAGGCATAAGACTGGAGATGCAAATAAGTTCATTTTGCTGGAGGCCAGGGATGGAGGTATGGTCACTCTTGGAGACAATACCACCAGGAAAGTGGCAGGTGCAAGTTGTTGCAAATCTGGATTTAACGAGAATAGTTTTAATGAAAACAAACATGTATATGTGTTCTATTTTACTTGGCTAATAATTTCAGGACCCCAAGATTAAGTACAATCCAAGTTAGCTCAAGGTTGAGTCGGTCTGTATGTGGTTCAGGTCTATTATAATTTTTCCCTTTATTGAGTCAAATATAAGGTAACTGATCCCCTAGCTAAGTAACCTAGCACACACACACTTAGGGGGAGAATTTTTAGTGAGTTAGAGTCTCTATTTTCAAGTTTTATTCATATCATCCTTGATGATCTTCATATAATCTTGGATGAACCAGTGAAAATAAAAACCCTAATTAGGGCAACCATGTTAAGTCAGTTTGATTAAGCAAATCATCCCAGATGATACTCCCATTATACGAGACGATAGGCTCGAATCAGACATTCTCAGCCGCCAGATTAAGTTAGGCAAGTTTTATTTTAAGATATTTGATCTGATCGTCCTGGATGATACATGTATCATCCTGGATGATTTATCATAATCATGCCTAAATTAGTCTGGTGATTAAAAAAAATAATTAATACTTAATTGATATGATCATATCATTCAGGATGATCATAATATTATCCGGGATGATCATAACCGTCCAGTGCCTTTCACCTATACATCCTGAGCGGTGCTTAAGATGATTTTGGTTGCTTTTGAACTAATCGTACGGGATGATAGATATATCATCCGATACGATCAAGTCATTTTGAGATCGTCCTACATGTTTCACTTGCACGTCCAGAGCGGTGCTCAAGATGATTTTCTGTGGATTTGATCTAATCGTACCAGATGATAGAGATATCGTCCGAGACAATCAAGTCATTTTGTGATCGTCCAGTATGTTTAACCTGTACGTCCAGAGCGATTCTCAGGATAATTTTGTGTTTTTTTGAACTGATCATACAGGATGATCTTAGCTGACGAGTTGAGATTTAGGGCTATTTTTAAGCCCTCCTATTTAAGCTTTTTTTCTTTCAACAAGAAAAATCTTTTGCCATTTTTCATTCCAGAGAAACCTTGAGAAAGAGAGAGAGAGAGAGAGAGCTTGGGAGAGAGAGAGAGGATCTTATGAGGGGGAGTTTGTGTGTGATTCACAAAGGTTACTCCAAGAAAGGATCAGAGTCATCTTCTCCATTTGTTATCTCTCGTCATGTCGGTGTTTTCTAAGGGAGGATTGTTCGCAAGAAGATCTAGGTTCTCTACCCACTTCAGGAGAAAGCGGAAGGAGTTCAGGTTCTTTTCCTGCTTCAGGAGGAAGCGAAAGGAGTCTGGGTTCTCTGTCTGCTTCAAGAGGAAGCAAAAGGAGTTCAGGTTCTCTGCCTCACCGGATTGGTGGAAAGGAGTTGTGTACAGGCTTCTCAGCCTTGCTGAGGGGGCAGAAGGAGAGTCACTTTTGTGTTAGTGCAATACCCAGAGGGGAGGCACTGGGGAGTGGACATAAGTCAAGTTGATCGAACCACTATAAAATTTAGTGTGCTCTTGCTGATTAATTTATGCACTTTACTTTTCTGTTATTATCTGTTTGGGTGAAATCTGTGGTTGATCTTTTCATTTCTGTGTTTACTTATTTTCCTATTGCTCATGAATTTTTAAAATACCAATTCACCCCCCTCTTGGTTAGCCTCGGGACTAGTTCATCAGCGCTTAACATCCCTATCAAACTTTCAAGTGGTATCAGAGCGGGATTCAAAAATTAAGTTTAAAAACTTTTGAATTTGATCCGTGGCTAACTTTGGTAATCATAATACTGCTGAAGGTTATTCAATTACACGACCACCATTATTCGATAACATACCTTTTAATTTTTGGAAAACTTGAATGTCCACTCTTTTACAATCAATTGATTATTGCATGTGGATGCTTGTTAAGGATGGCTATGAAGCACCTTTTAGAATGGTTAATAATGTTAAAACTGAATTGCCCTTCACTGAATGGACTCTTGATGATCGGGACTTAGCCCAACTGAATGCCAAATGTTTGAACTATTTTTTTTGTGACTTAAAATTTGAGGATTACATGTGTGTCTCTACTTGTACAACTGGTAATGAAATTTGGGATAGACTGTGCATCACTTATGAAGGTAGATCTGAGGTTAAGCAATATAGATTGAACATCTTACTTCATGACTACGAACTCTTTTGCATGAAACCTAGTGAATCGATTTCTGAAATATATACTAGGTTCACTCAAATTGTCACTTCTTTACATGCATTAGGAAGAGAACTCACTAACTATGAGAAAGTGAATAAGATTTTGAGATGTTTGTCTTCTTCATTTGATGCTCAGATAACTGCAATTATTGAATCAAAAGATTTAAACACGTATTCTATTAATAACTTACTTGGGTCACTCATTTCTTACGAGCAAGGGGTGAACCAAAGATAGCATGATGCAGGTGAGATGAAGAAGGAGAAAACTTTGGCGCTGAAGGCCAATGATACTGACACTGATTCTTCTGGGTCTGATAGCGATGATGTTGCCTTAATCACTAGGCAATTCAAAATCTTTCTAAGGAAGAAACATAAGAGCTTTTAGAAGTGGAACAAGGGTAAGTCCAGTAAAAATTTTATAGGTTCATCTGATACTGTTTATTTTGAATACAGGAAGCCTGGATACATTAAGGCTGATTGTCCTACACTTAAAGCTCACCCAAGTAAGGAAAAAGGTGAGGAGAAACCCAAATTTAAGAAGGAAAAGAAGCAGATTCAAAAGGCATTCTGGGCAGATTCTGCATCTGACTCCTCTAAGACTGAAGCTGAAGAGGAGGAAACCAACTTGTGTCTAATGGCTGATGGTCATCCTGGTCAGTCTGATCAAGAAGAGGTATATGAGCATACTTATGATCAATTGCTTGATGTTTCTAAGAAAATTCATTCATCATATAGGAAACTTAAGAAATTGCATGCTAGCCTGAAATTGGATTATTTAACTTTGCAAAAAGAGCATGATGTTGTGGTTAAAGATAATTCTACACTTGATAACAATCATATGTCTTTACTTGATGAATTTGATCAATTAAACAAAAAGTATTCTGATCTGATTACTGAGCATGATTCATTGATAACCTCGCATGTTGATTTAGAAAGAGCTTTTAAAGAATTAGACAACATGGCATGTGACGTGGAGAGTAATAAGGGGGCATTGAACTTTGAAATTGCAAGTCTTAAGAAGGAGAATGAATTTCTAAAAGTAAAAATTAGTGCTTTTGAGAAAAATGAAACACCTCCTACTTTTACACAATTTTATGCTCCTCCACCTTTTGAAAAATTTGTTTCAAAATCATCAAAGCATGTTTCATTCAAACCTAGGAATTGGTACTATTACCCACGTAGATTAGTTAACCCTTTTCCTGGTGTTAGATGTTTTTCTTGTGGCATGTTAGGACACATCTCTCACACCTTCACTATTCATCATAGTACACATTGGGTGTGCAGGCCCAAATTGCCTGTTTCACAGTATAGTACACATGCATTGCATTCTTCTTTCTTAAGAAGGAACCCAAACCTCTTTGGATTCCTAAATTTGACAATTGATGATTTTGTAGGTGTTCTCTCACATAATACCTCATGAGAGCATGTGGTACCTGGACAACGGATATTCTAGACACATGATAAGAGATGCAAATCAGTTCATTTCATTGGAGGCCAGGGTTGGAGGAAAGGTTACACTTGGAGACAACACCACCAGGAGGGTGGTAGGAGCAGGTATAATTGGTGATTCAAAGAATTTCATGATTGATAATATGTTGCTTGTAGATGGATTGAAACACAACCTGCTGAGCATCAGTCAACTCTGTGACAAAGGATACAACATCAAATTTTTGCCCACTTGCTTCATTTTAAGCTTAAATGACAAAATTATTTTGCAGGGACAAAGGATCAATAATGTCTAAATGCTGGATGTAAGTTGCTTTAAAACTGATGTTTCAATTTACTTAAAAGTTGTTGCTGATAAATCGTGGTTGTGGCACAGGAGATTATGTCATTCTAGTATGAAAATGCTTAGGAGAGTCACCAAAAAGGATTTAGTTAGAGGTGTCCCCAAGCTTATGTTCACTAAGGACCACCTGTGTGATGCCTATTAATTAGGAAGCTAGTCCAGTCCTCCTTTCACTCCATTAAGGATATTAGAACCTCTAGACCTTTAGAAGTCCTTCAAATGGATCACTTTGGACCCATTAACACTGCCAGCTTAGGGGGGAAAGTCTATAGTTTTATGATTGTTGATGATTACTCGAGATTCACTTAGATTAAATTTCTGTCACATAAATCTGAGTCATTTGATGAATTTAAGTCCTTCTCCACTTGCATTCAGAGGAAGTTAGGTTATGAGATCTTGACTATTCATAGTGATCATGGTGGAGAGTTTGAAAATGTGAAGTTTGGAACTTTTTGTGAGAAGCAAGGGATTAACCACAATTTTTTAACTCCTAGGACCCCTCAGTAGAACGGGGTTGCTGAAAGGAAGAACAGTACCTTAGTGGAAGCCGCTAGAGCCATGCTTACTGAGTATTCACTTCCAAAATACTTTTAGGCTGAAGCGGTGAACCTATTATGTGCTGAATACGGTGAATGTTAGATCCAAACTGAACAAGACATCTTATAGGATCATTAAGGGTAAATCTCCAAACCTGTCCCACCTCCATGTCTTTGGCTATAAGGTTTTCATTCTGAATAATGGGAAATCATCCTTAGGAAAATTTGACCCCAAATCTGATGAAGGAGTGTTCTTAGGCTATTCTAGTGTGGGGAATTCCTTTAGGGTGTTTAATAGGAGGACTTTGGTGGTAGAAGAGACAACTCATGTGGTGTTTGATGAATCTGATCCTTATTACAAATCTGGTTTTGATGATGACAAATATGTTTCCAGTGCATTTTTGCTTGGCTAATCTGTTTCAGGCGCAAAAGACTGCGAGCCACTCAAGCCAACTCAAGATCAGGTCCAAGTGTGTCAAATGTATGATTTTTCCTTTTATTGAGTCAATTGTAATGTAACTGATTCCCTAGCTAAGTAACCTTGCACACACACACTCAGGGAGAGAGATTGAGTGAATTAGAGTTTCTGTTAAAATTTTGTTCAGATCGTCCTGGACGATTTTCACATCGTCCTGGACGATCCAGCCAAAACAGAAACCCTAATTAGGGCGACTAAGTTAAGAGGGTCTGATTAAGCAGATCATCCTGGACGATCTCTTGATCGTACGGGACGATATGCCCAAATCAAAAATTCTCAGCCGCCAGATTAAGTTAGGCAAGTTTTATTTTAAGTATTTTTGTCTGATCGTCCCGGATGATACATACGTGTATCATCCTGGACGATTCATTACAATCGTGCCTAAATTAGTCTGGTAATTAAGGAAATCAATTAATATTTAATTGATACAATAACATCATCTTGGACGATCGCAGGATCGTCCCGGATGATCTTGATCGTCTAGTGCATTTCAGCTGTACGACCCGAACTGTGTACAGGACGATTTAGGGCCTTTTTGAACTAATCGTACAGGACGATGTCCCTATCATCCTGGACGATCAAGTCATTTTTCGGTCGTCCAGCACAGATTTCACTGGACGACCCGAACTGTCTTCTGGACGATTTTCCTCAATTTGCACTAATCGTCCCGGATGATCGCAGGATCGTACGGGCCGATATGAACAATTTTTTCTACTGATCGTCCAGAAGAGCCAGATCGTCCAGGCTGAAACAGCTGAATTTGAACTGATCGTACAGGACGATCAATCGATCGTCCTGGACGATCTTGGCCGACCAGTTGAGATTTAGGGCAAATTTTAAGCCCTCCTTTAAAATAACTTTTTCCAAAGTTTGGAAATATCTTTTGCTGCCTTCCTTCCCTGAGAAACCCTAGAGAGAGAGAGAGTTGGGAGAGAGAGAGAAGATCTTGTGAGGGGGAGTTAGTGAGGGATTCACTAAGGTTGCTCCGAGCACGGATCAGAGTCATCTTCTCCGCTCGTCGTCTTTCGTCTAGTCGGTGTTCGTCGTGGGAGGATCGTTCGCAAGAAGATCTGGGGTTCTCTGCCCGCTTCAAGTGGAAGCAAAAGGAGTTCGAAGGTTCTCTGCCTGCTTCAGGAGGAAGCGAAAGGAGTTCGAAGGTTCTCTGCCTGCTTCAGGAGGAAGCGAAAGGAGGTCGGGTTCTCTGCCTCTCCGTGTGGTGAAAAGGAGGTGTTTGTACAGGCTTCTCCGCCTTGCTGTGGGAGCAAAAGGAGAGACACTTTTTGTTTAGTGCAATACCCGGAGGGGAGGCTCCGGGGAGTGGACGTAGGTCAAGTTGACCGAACCACTATAAAATCTGGTTTGCTTTTCTGATTCAGTTTTACACTTTACTTTTCTGATATTAACTGCTTGGGTGAATATCGGTGGTTGATCTTTTTATCGTTGTTTTCATTCGTTTCCGCTGCACGTTATAAAAAGATTTTCATTGTTATCGTGAATTTTTTAAATAACCAATTCACCCCCCCTCCTCTTGGTTAGCCTCGGGACTAGTTCACTAGGGCTTAACATCCCTATCGAACTTTCAAGTGGTATCAGAGCGGGATTCAAAATTTAGGTTTAAAAACTTTTGAATTTGATCCATGGCTAACTGTAATAATCGTAATACTGCTTAAGGTTACTCTATTACAAGACCACCGTTGTTTGATAATATTCCTTTTGATTTTTGGAAAACACACATGTCTACTTTTCTGCAATCTATTGATTATTGCATGTGGATGTTAGTTAAGGACGGATACGAACCACCTTTTAGATTGATTAACAATGTGAAAACTGAACTGCCTTTTGCTGATTGGATGTTTGATGATCGTGATTTAGCACAGTTAAATGCAAAATGCTTGAACTGTTTCTTTTGTGCTTTAAAATCTGAAGACTATATGCGTGTTTCTACTTGTACAACGGGAAAGGAAATCTGGGATAGATTATGTATTACATATGAAGGTACAACTGAAGTCAAACAGTCTAGGTTAAACATCTTGTTACATGATTATGAACTTTTTTCTATGAAACCTAGTGAGACTATTTCAGAAATGTACACAAGGTTCACTCAGATTGTTACCTCTTTGCATGTTCTAGGTAGAGAACTTACTAACTACGAAAGAGTAAACAAAATTCTTAGATGTTTGCCTGCTTCTTATGATGCTAAGATTACTGCTATTACTGAATCTAAAGATTTAAATACTTACTCTATTGATAGCTTACTTGGATCACTCATTGCTTACGAGCAAGGGGTGAACCAAAGGCAAGTTGATGCAGGTGAACGCAAGAAAGAGAAGACAGTGGCACTAAAGGCCAAGGATTCAGATGCTAGCACTTCCGGGTCTGATAGCGATGATGTTGCCTTAATCACAAGGAAATTCAAAAGCTTTCTAAGGAAGAAATATAAGAACTATCAGAAGTGGAATAAGGGTAAGTCCAACAAAAATTTTAAGAGTTCATCTGAATCTGTTTGTTTTGAATGCAGGAAGCCTGGACACGTTAAGGCTGATTGTCCTACACTTAAAGCTCACCCAAGCAAAGAGAAGGGTGAGGAGAAACCAAAGTTCAGAAAGGATAAGAAGCGGAATCAGAAGGCGTTCTTGGCAGACTCTGCATCCGACCCTTCTGATACTGAAGCTGAAGAGGAGGAAACAAACTTATGTCTGATGGCTGATGATCACCCTGGTCAGTCGGACCAGGAAGATGTATGTGAGCTGACTTACGATCAATTATTTGAAGTTTCTGAAAGAATTCATACATCGTATAGGAAGCTTAAGAAAACTCATGCTAGTTTGAAATTAGATTACTTAACTTTGCAAAAAGAGCATGATTCTGTAGTTAAAGATCATTCCACACTTGATTCCAATCACATGTCTTTGCTTGATGAATTCGATGAGTTAAATAAAAAATATTCTGATTTAGTGTCTGAGCATGATTCATTGAAAACTATGCATATGGACTTAGAAAGAGCTTTTAAAGAGTTAGATACAACGGCATGTGAAGTAGAAAGTAGTAATGGAACCTTGAAATTTGAAATTGCAAGTTCAAAGAAAGAAAATGAGTTTTTGAAGGTAAAGATCAGTGCTTTTGAAAAGAACAAAACACCGCCTACTTTTGAACAGTTTTATGCACCGCCACCTTTTGAAAAATCTGAGGCAAGTTCTTCAAAGCATGTTTCATATACATATAGGAAGAGGCATTATCATCCACGTAGATTAGTTAACCTTTTTCCTGGTGTTAGATGTTTTTCATGTGGCATGTTAGGACATATTTCTCACACCTGCACTGTTCACCGTAGTACACATTGGGTGTGGAAACCCAAACTGCCTGTTTCACAGCACAGCACATATATATTGCATTCTTCTTTTCATAAGAAGGAACCCAAACCTGTTTGGGTTCCTTAGACTGACGTTTTATACTTTTGTAGGTGTGCTCTCACACAAGACCTCGTGAGAGCATGTGGTACCTGGACAGCGGATGTTCTAGACATATGACTGGAGATGCAAATCAGTTCATTTCGCTGGAGGCCAGAGCTGGAGGCAAGGTTATACTTGGAGATAACACCACCAGGATGGTGGTAGGCTCAGGTATAATTAGTGATTCAAAGAATTTTATGATTGATAATGTTTTGCTTGTAGATGGACTGAAACACAACTTGCTGAGCATCAGTCAACTCTGTGACAAGGGATACAGCATCAAATTCCTGCCCACTGGCTGCATTTTAAGCTTAAATGATGAAGTTGTTTTGCAGGGGCAAAGGGTCAACAACGTTTACAAGCTGGATGTAAGTAGCATTAAATCTGATAATTTAATTTGCTTAAAAACTGCTGCTGATGAGTCTTGGTTAAGGTATAGGAGATTGTGTCATGCCAGTATGAAAACCCTTAAGAGAGTCACCCAAAAGGACTTAGTTAGAGGTGTGCCCAAGCATAAGTTCACTAAGGATCACCTGTGTGATGCCTGTCAGTTGGGGAAGCAAGTCCAGTCCTCTTTTCACTCTGTTAAGGACATTAGCACCTTTAGACCTTTAGAAGTTCTTCATATGGACCTGTTTGGACTCATTAGCACTACCAGCTTAGGGGGGAGAGTCTATGGTTTTGTGATTGTAGATGATTATTCGAGGTTCACTTGGGTTAAGTTTTTGTCACATAAATCTGAGTCATTTGATGAGTTTAGATCCTTCTCTACTTGGATTCAGAAGAAGTTAGGATGTGAGATTATTACCATCCATAGTGATCATGGAGGGGAGTTTGAAAATGAAAGGTTTGGAATCTTTTGTGAGGATCATGGGATTAGTCACAATTTTTCATCTCCTAGGACCCCTCAGCAGAATGGGGTAGCTGAAAGGAAGAACAGGACCTTAGTGGAAGCCGCTAGAGCCTTGCTTGCCGAGTATTCACTTCCAAAATACTTTTGGGCTGAAGCGGTGAACACTGCCTGTTATGTGCTGAATAGGGTGAATGTGAGAGTCAAACTGAACAAGACACCTTATGAGATCACTAAGGGTAGAACTCCAAATCTGTCCCACCTCCATGTCTTTGGCTGTAAGGTTTTCATTCTGAACAACGGAAGTCACCCTTAGGAAAATTTGACCCCAAATCTGATAAAGGAGTGTTCTTAGAATATTCAAGTGTGGGGAAATCCTTTAGGGTGTTCAATAGGAGGACTTTGGTGGTGGAAGAAACAACCCATGTAGTGTTTGATGAATCTGATCCTAAGGAGTCTAGATCTGAAGTAGAAGATGAAGAGATTATTGAGGTTACCCAAGGAGTTGGAAATACAAATTTGGAGGAAAGGGTAGAACCTCAAACTGAGTTGCCTAGAGATTGGAGATATTCTTCGAGTTATCCTAAAGAACTGATCTTAGGAGACCCTTCTGAAGGTGTTAGGACTAGGCATGGACTTAGGAAGGAAGTAAACCATTCTGCCTTTATCTCAATGACTGAACCCACCAACATCAATCAAGCCTTGTCGGATGAATTTTGGATTTTAGTTATGCAGGAAGAATTGAATCAATTTAAAAGGAATGATGTTTGGGAGTTAGTAGAAAGACCTAAAAATTAAAGTATTGTGGGAACCAAGTGGGACTTTAAGAATAAGATGAATGATTCTGGTGTGGTGGTGAGAAATAAGGCAAGATTGGTGGCTAAGGGGTATAATCAGATAGAAGGGATTGATTTTGAGGAGACTTTTGCCCCTGTAGCTAGATTGGAAGCCATTAGAGTGCTATTAGCCTATGTCTGTTATAAGAGATTTAAGCTGTTTCAAATGGATGTTAAGAGTGCCTTTTTAAATGAGATAATTAAAGAAAATGTTTTTGTAGAACAACCCCCAGGTTTTGAGAGTTCCCAATATCCAAGTCATGTCTATAAATTAAAAAAGGCCTTATATGGATTAAAACAGGCACCGAGAGCTTGGTATGAGACGCTTAGCACATTCCTGTTAGAAAGAGAGTTTGTTAAGGGAAGCGTAGACCCCACCCTTTTTCTGAGGAGATTAGGGGATGACTTACTCATTGTCCAGATCTATGTTGATGATATAATTTTTGGATCTTCTGATAAATATTTATGTGAAGAGTTTTCTAAAATGATGAGTAAGGAGTTTGAGATGAGTGTGATGGGAGAATTGTCCTACTTTTTGGGGTTTAGCATAAGGCAAACGGATGATGGAACCTTTCTCAATCAATCAAAATATACTAAGGACATTTTGAAGAAATATGAAATGGACAAAGCCAAGCCAATCAATACTCCCATGCCCTCCTCAGTTCAGTTAGATAAGGATTCAAATGGAAAATCAGTTGATCAGAAGAAGTATAGAGGGATAATAGGTTCAATGCTTTACCTGACTGCTAGCCGACCTGATATCATGTTTAGTGTCTGTCTTTGTGCTAGGTTTCAGGCTGATCCTAAAGAGTCCCACCTGACTGCTGTTAAGAGAATTCTTAGATATCTTTTAGGAACCCCAAACCTAGGAATTTGGTACCCTAGGCACAGCACCTCTTTTGAGATCATTGGATATTCTGATTCTGATTTTGCGGGGTGTAGGGTGGATAGGAAGAGTACTTCTAGGACTTGTCAATTCATAGGACAGTCGTTAGTCTCCTGGTCCAGTAGAAAACAGAACTCAGTTGCACTTTCCACTGCTGAAGCTGAGTACATTGCCTTAGGAAGTTGTGTGGCCCAAGTTCTTTGGTTGAAGCAACAAGTCTTGGATTTAGGAGTACCTGTTGGCATAATTTCTGTTCTGTGTGATAATACTAGTGACATCTGTATCTCTAAGAATCCAATCCAACATTCTAGGACCAAACACATTGATATTAGGCATCACTTCATTAGGGACCATGTTACAAAAGGTGATATTGAGCTACATCACGTAGCAACTGAAAATCATCTGGCTGACATATTCACTAAACCACTGGCCTTTGACTCATTCAGCATTTTGAGAACCAGATTAGGAGTGATTGATATAAATATTTGATTCTGATGACTGCTGATTTATGATTGTTCTGATTGGTATTCTGATTTCTGTTAGGTAGTTTTGGTATTATGTTTTTTTTATTTCTGTTAGTTAGTTTTAGTTTGATTATTTGCTTTCAGTTGATTTTATTTCTTCTGCTGATTTCTGTGTTAGCCTTACTGTTAGTTTGATTTGAGTATTTACTTTGCTGTGATTTTCTACCTGTTTTTATTTATTTACTGGTTCATATCTTGCACTTACTATTTTATGCTTTTCAAGATCTGATCACCGCTCACTACTTCTGATGATCTAAATTTTTGACTGGGAGTTTTTACCTTATTTTGGTTTGGAAGCTAGTAAGTAGTGATTGACTTCACTGAATCTATTAAAGGGAAGAAACATTGATAATTGTTTCTCTTCCTCTAACTCCTTTACTGGTGTGTAGTTTCTTTTGAATAAAAATACTCTTCAAAATTAAAATGTTAGTTGTTGAAATAGAGATTATTTTATCTTCCTACAGTAATCTGCCTCATATCAATAGTGTTTTTCAAAGTCTTGAGTCATTAGTTTGATTTTCTAAACCAAGTGATTGCATTTATCATATGTTGTATGGCTTTTGTTTTGTGAATCATTCTTTCTTACTACGGAGAGTCATCTCCTATGTCTGGAAGATAATCTCACAGCTGAGACTCTTTAATGATTATGAAAAGGAGAAAGCTTATAAAAGATGCGCAGTGCGCTAGATAATTTGAAAAACAGGAATAAAATGAGCCCAAAACTGAAAAGATGCGAAATTGCCAAATTGGATACACAAAGTGTATCAAAAATCAAAAGATGCGCAAAGCGCCAACCAATTTGAAAAAGAGGCACAAAATGAGCCCAAAACAAGCTTTCTTCCCTTTCAGATTGTTAAATGTCTTAGAGAAATCTATGCGCCACTTAATATTTTCAAAAGCTTGAGTTTTAAAAATCCTGATTTCTGATTTTTTACTTTGTAACACTATTATATCAGATATTTTTCTGGAACGAGGCTTGAAAGGATCTCTTTTCAAATCTAATGTCTTTTCTTCTGAATCAGATTTTTGTTTTGAAAGAGGTTTGCATCGATAAGGTGCCCGGGGTCGGAGTTACGACAGTTGATTATTTCCAACCTTTTCTGGATTTCAGCGCTGTCAATCGTCTTGTCATTGGTTTTTGAATCTAAAGTCAAGGTAAAAAATTCTGATTTTCTCGAGCATCTTGATTCAAAAAAAAAAAATTCTTTTATGTGTTTTCTGTGGTAAATTTTATTTGTTTTTTGTTGTTATTCTCTTCTATGTTTTATTTCCATGTTCTACTTTTTTTTTTTTTGCTTCCCTCCTCCTTTTTGTGATGTCAAAAGGGGGAGTCAGTTGTAGCGTGTCTGTTTCTGTTTTATGAGTCATGGTTCCTGTATTGTGTTAATTGTTAAATAAAAATTTGGAAAAATGTTTGTTGTGTTTGATCTCCTAGTTTACTTTTATTTTCAAACTACTTTACAAATGTTTGCCATCATCAAAAAGGGGGAGATTGTTGCAAATCTGGTTTTGATGATGACAAACATGTTTCCAGTGCGTTTTTACTTGGCTAATCTGTTTCAGGCACAAAAGACCGCGAGCCACTCAAGCCAACTCAAGATCGGGTCCAAGTGTGTCAAATGTATGATTTTTCCTTTTATTGAGTCAATTGTAATGTAATTGATTCCCTAGCTAAGTAACCTTGCACACACACACTCAGGGAGAGAGATTGAGTGAATTAGAGTTTCTGTTAAAATTTTATTTAGATCGTCCTGGACGATTTTCACATCATCCTGGACGATCCAGCCAAAACAGAAACCGTAATTAGGGCGACTAAGTTAAGAGGGTCTGATTAAGCAGATCGTCCTAGACGATCTCCGGATCGTACGGGACGATATGCCCAAATCAGAAATTCTCCGCTGCCAGATTAAGTTAGGCAAGTTTTATTTTAAGTATTTTGGTCTGATCGTCCTAGACGATACGTGTATCATCCTGGACGATTCACTACAATCATGCCTAAATTAGTCTGGTAATTAAGGAAAGCAATTAATATTTAATTGATACGATCACATCGTCCTGGACGATCGCAGGATCGTCCCGGACGATCGTGATCATCTAGTGCATTTCAGCTGTACGAGTCGAACTGTGTACAGGATGATTTAGGGCCATTTTTAACTAATCGTACAGGACGATGTCCCTATCGTCCTGGACGATCAAGTCATTTTTCGGTCGTCCAGCACAGATTTCTCTGGACGACCCGAACTGTCTTCTAGACGATTTTCCTCAATTTGCTCTAATCGTCCCGGACGATCGTAGGATCGTATGGGATGATATGAACAATTTTTTCTACTGATCGTCCAGAAGAGCCAGATCGTCCAGGCTGAAACAGTTGAATTTGAACTGATCGTACAGGACGATCAATAGATCGTCCTGGACAATCTTGGCCGACCAGTTGAGATTTAGGGCAAGTTTTAAGCCCTCCTTTAAAAGAATTTTTTCCAAAGTTTGGAAATATCTTTTGCTGCCTTCCTTCCCTGAGAAACCCTAGAGAGAGAGAGAGAGAGTTGGGATAGAGAGAGAAGATCTTGTGAGGGGGAGTTAGTGAGGGAGTCACTAAGGTTGCTCCGAGCACGGATCAGAGTCATCTTCTCCGCTCGTCGTCTTTCGTCTAGTCGGTGTTCTTCTTGGGAGGATCATTCGCAAGAAGATCCGGGGTTCTCTGCCCGCTTTTGGTGGAAGCAAAAGGAGTTCGAAGGTTCTCTGCCTGCTTCAGGAGGAAGCGAAAGGAGTTCGAAGGTTCTCTACCTGCTTCAGGAGGAAGCGAAAGGAGGTCGGGTTCTCTGCCTCACCGTGTGGTGAAAAGGAGGTGTTTGTACAGGCTTCTCCGCCTTGCTATGGGAGCAAAAGGAGAGACCCTTTTTGTTTAGTGCAATACCCGGAGGGGAGGCTCCGGGGAGTGGACGTAGGTCAAGTTGACCGAACCACTATAAAATCTGGTTTGCTTTTCTGATTCAGTTTTGCACTTTACTTTTCTGATATTAACTGCTTGGGTGAATATCGGTGGTTGATCTTTTTATCCTTGTTTTCATTCGTTTCTGCTGCACGTTATAAAAATATTTTCATTGTTATCGTGAAATTTTTAAATAACCAATTCACCCCCCCCCCTCTTGGTTAGCCTCGGGACCAGTTCACTAGGGCTTAACATCCCTATCGAACTTTCAATCCTAAGGAGACTAGAGTTGAAGAAGAGGTAAGAGAGATTACCTAAGGGGTTAAAAATTTAAATTTGGAGGAAAGGGTATAACCTGAAAACACTTTGCCTAGAGATTAGAGATATTCTTCGAGTCATCCTAAAGAACTGATCTTAGGAGACCCTTCTGAAGGTGTTAGAACTATGCATAGACTTATGAAGGAAGTAAGAATTCTGCCTTTATCTCAATGACTGAACCCACCAACATCAATCAAGCCCTTTCTGATGAGTTTTGGACCTTAGCTATGCAAGAGGAATTGAATTAATTTGTAAGAAATGATGTTTGGGAGTTAGTAGAAAGACCTAAGGATCAAAGTGTAGTGGGAACCAAGTGGGTCTTTAAAAATAAGATGAATGACTCTGGTGTTGTGGTTAGGAATAAGGCAAGATTGGTGTCTAAGGGGTACAATCAAATTGAAGGGATTGATTTTGAGGAGACCTTTGCCCCTGTAGCTAGATTGGAAGCCATTAGGGTGCTACTAGCCTTTACCTGTTATAAGGGATTTAAGCTATTTCAAATGGATATCAAGAGTGCCTTTTTAAATAGGGTACTAAAAGAGAATGTTTTTGTGGAACAACCCCCAAGTTTTGAGAGTTCCCAATATCCAAACCATTTTTACAAATTAAAAAAGGCCTTATATGGATTAAAACAGGCACCCAGAGCTTGGTATGAGAGGCTTAACACATTCTTGTTCCAAAAAGAGTTTGTTAAGGGGAGCATAGACACCACCCTTTTTCTGAGGAGAGTAAGGGATGATTTACTCATTATCCAGATCTATGTTGATGATATAATTTTTGGAACTTCTGATAAACATTTATGTGATGATTTTTCTAAAATAATGAGTACGGAGTTTGAGATGAGTGTGATGGGAGAATTGTCCTACTTTTTTGGGATTTAGCATAAGGCAAATAGATGATGGAACTTTTCTAAATCAATCAAAATACACTAAGGATATTCTGAAGAAATATGAAATGGATAAAGCCAAGCCAATCAACACTCCCATGAGTTCCACTGTTGAGTTAGATAAGGATTCAGATGGAAAATCTATCGATCAGAAGAAGTTTAGGGGAATAATTGGATCACTGCTTTACCTGACTGCAAGCCGACCTGATATTATGTTTAGTATTTGTCTTTGTGCTAGGTTTCAAGTTGATCCTGAAGAGTCCCACTTGACTGCTGTTAAGAGAATTCTTAGAAATCTTTTAGGGACCCCAAGCCTATGAATCTGGTACGCTAGGCATAACAGTTCTTTTGAAATTTTTAGATATTCTAATTCTGACTTTGCAGGGTGTAGGGTGGATAGAAAGAGCACTTCTGAAACTTGCCAATTCATAGGACAGTCTTTAGTCTCCTGGTCTAGTAGAAAATAGAAATCAATTGCACAGTGCACCAAACAAATTGAAAAAGAGGCACAAAATGAGCCCACCAAGAAATAAGCTTTCTTCCCTTTCAGATCTTTAAATGTATTAGAAAAATATGTGCGCCACTTAATATTTTCAACAGTTTGAGATTGAAAATCATGATTTCTGATTCTTACTTTCTAATACTATTATATCAAATATTTTTCTAGAATAAGGCTTGAAAGGATCTCCTTTTAAATCTAATTTCTTTTCTTCTGAGTTAAACTTTTGTCTGAAAGGAATTTGAACCTGTAAGGTGTCCAAGGTAGGAGTTACAAAAGTTGATTTTCCAATTTTTTTGGATTTCAGCGGTGTCATTTTTCTTCTTATTGGCTTTTGTAATAAAAATCAAGGGAAAATTCTAATTTCCTGGAGTTGATCGATTAAAAAATTATATATATCATTATTTTTTAGATTTGCTTTCTCGTTTCTATTTTTATTCAATTTGATTTTGTTTTTTCTTTTTGTTTTGTGTGTTTTTGGGATCCCTAATCTTTCTTGGTTTGGAGCATATTTCACCGCCATTCATAACTACTTTCAGCCCCCACCTCGTCCTCCTTCTGATCAGGATCCGCCTCCTTTTTAGCTTTTTGTTTTGTGATATTTTCTGCTTGTATTATTGTGTCTGTTCTTCCTCCTTTTTGTGAAGTCAAAAGGGGGAGTAGTTATTGTTATTATATTCTAGTTATATTTTTGGATCGTTAAAATTCCTTGGCTTATCAATGTTCAGGTGTTTGTTTTAAATATCAATATTTGTCTACTAATTTGTATTTCCTAATAAATGTATGCCATTATCAAAAAGGGAGAGATTGTTGTAAATCTGGATTCAAGGAGAATAGTTTTGATGATAACTAACATGTATGTATTCTATTTTGCTTGGCTAATCATTTCAGGACCATAAGATCAAGTATAATCTAAGTCAGCTCAAGGTTGAGTCGGTTTGTATGTGGTTCAGGTCTATTGTAATTTTTCCCTTTCTTGAGTTAAATGTAGGGTAACTGATCCCCTAGCTAGGTAACCTTGCACATACACACTCAGGGGGAGAATTTTTAGTGAGTTACTCTATTTTCAAGTTTTTTTCATATCATCCTGGACGATCTTTATATCATCCTAGACGATCCAGTAAAAATAAAAACCCTAATTAGGGCAACCATATTAAGTCAGTTTGATTAAGTAGATCATCCTAGACGATACTCCTATCGTACAGGACGATAGGCTCAAATCATATATTCTTAGCCGCTAGATTAAGTTAGGCAAGTTTTATTTTAAGACATTTGGTCTGATCGTCCCGGAAGATACGTGTATCGTCCTAGACGATTTGTCACAATCATGCCTAAATTAGTTTATTGATTAAGGAAAGTAATTAATACTTAATTGATATGATCATATCGTCTGGGATGATCAAAATATCGTCCGGGATGATCATGACCGTCTAGTGCCTTTCACCTATACGCTAGAGCGGTGCTCATGATGATTTTGTTTGCTTTTGAACAAATTGTACGGGATGATAGATATATCATCCTAGACGATCAGGTCATTTTGAGATCATCCTACATGTTTCACCTGTACATCCAGAGTGGTGCTCAGGACGATTTTGTGTGGATTTGAACTAATCGTACCGGATGATAGAGATATCGTTCGGGCCGATCAAGTCAATTTGTGATCGTCCAACATGTTTAACCTGTACGTCCAGAGTGATTCTCAGGATGATTTTGTGTGTTTTTGAACTGATTGTACAGGACGATCGCCAGATCATCCTAGATGATCCTGGATGACCAGTTGAGATTTAGGGGTATTTTTGAGCCCTCCTATTTAAGCTTTTTTTCTTTCAACAAGAAAAATCTTTTTCCACTTTCCTTTCCAGAGAAAACTTGAGAAAGAGAGAGAGAGAGAGAGATAGAGCTTGGGGGAGAGAGAGAGAGGATCTTGTGAGGGGGAATTTGTGAGGAATTCATAAAGGTTGCTCCGAGCAAGGATCAATGTCGTCTTCTCCGTTCGTCGCCTCTCATCTTGTCGGTGTTTTCTGTGGGAGGATCGTTCACAAGAAGATCCAGATTCTTTGCCTGCTTCAGGAGGAAGTGAAAGGAGTTCAGGTTCTCTGCCTACTTTAAGAGGAAACGAAAGGACTCCGGGTTCTCTACCTGCTTCAGGAGGAAGCATAACGAGTTCAGGTACTCTGCCTCATCGGGTTGGTGGAAAGGAGTTTTGTACAGGCTTCTCCGCCTTGTTGAGGGAGTAGAAGGAGAGTTACTTTTGTGTTAGTGCAATACCCAGAGGGGAGGCTCCGGGGAGTGAACGTAGGTAAAGTTCACCGAACCACTATAAAATATGGTGTGCTCTTTCTGATTATTTTCTGCACTTTACTTTTCTGTTATTATCTGCTTGGGTGAAATTTGTGGTTGATCTTTTTATTTCTGTGTTTACTTATTTCCACTATAAATTATCAAAAATATATTTCCTGTTGCTCATGAATTTTTAAAATAACCAATTCACCCCCCCTCTTAGTTAGCCTCGGGACTAGTTCATCAGGGCTTAACATTCCTATCGAACTTTCACAGGTATAATTGGAAACTTCAAGAACCTTTTGATTGAAAATGTTTTTCTTGTAGATGGATTAAAGCATAAGTTGCTTAGCATCAGTTAGCTCTGTGAAAAGGGTTTCGGCATCAAGTTCCTGGCAAATACTTGCATCATAAGCTGAAATAATAACACTATTTTGCAGGACAAAAGGATCAATAATGTCTATATACTTGATTTAAATAATATTGAATGTGCTACTTCATTTTGCTTAAAAATTACTGCTGATGAGTCTTGGTTGTGGCAGAGGAGATTATGTCATGCAAGTATGAAAACCCTTAGGAGATTCACCCAAAAGTACATAGTTAGAGGTGTTCCCAAGCTTAAGTTCACTAAGGACCACCTGTGTGATGCCTGTCAATTAGGAAAGAGAGGCCACTCCTCTTTCCACTCAATTGACGACATCAATACCTCTAGACCTTTAGAAGCCCTTCACATGGATTTATTTGGACCCATTAGCACTGCCAGCTTAGGGGGGAGAGTCTATGGATTTGTGATTGTTGATGATTACTCGAGGTTCACTTGGATTAAATTTTTGTCACATAAATCTGAGTCATTTGATGAATTTAAATCTTTCTCCACTTGGATTCAGAGGAAGTTAGGTTATGAGATCTTGACTATTCATTGTGATCATGGTCGAGAGTTTGAAAATATGAGATTTGAAACATTCTGTGGGGAGCAAGGGATTAGCCATAATTTTTTAGCTCCTTGGACCCCTCAACAGAATGAGGTAGCTGAAAGGAAGAACAGGACCTTAGTGGAACTCGCTAGAGCTATGCTTGCAAAGTATTCACTTCCAAAGTACTTTTGGGCTGAAGCGATGAACACTGTCTGCTATGTGCTGCATAGGGTGAATGTTAGATCAAATATGAATAAGACAACTTATGAGATCATTAGGGGTAGAACTCCAAACCTGTCCCACCTCCATGTGTTTGGCTGTAAGGTTTTCATTCTGAATAATGAGAAATCATCCTTAGGAAAATTTGACCCCAAATCTGATGAAGGAGTGTTCTTAGGCTATTCTAGAATGGGGAAATCTTTTAGGGTGTTTAATAAGAGGACTTTGGTGGTGGAGGAGACAACCCATGTGGTGCTTGATGAATCTGATCCTAAGAAAACTAGAGTCGAGAAAGAAGAAGATGTAGGAGAGATTACCCAAGGAGTTGAAAATGCAATGCTGGAGGAAAGGGTAGAGCCTCAAAACACTTTGCCTAGATATTGAAGATATGCTTCGAGTCATCCTAAATAACTTATCTTAGGAGACCCTTCTGAAGGTGTCAGAACTAGGCATGGACTTAGGAAGGAAGTAAACCATTCTACCTTTATCTCAATGACTGAACCCACCAACATCAGTCAAGCCCTTTCTGATGACTTTTGGATCTTAGCTATGCAAGAGGAATTGAATCAATTTGTAAGGAACGATGTTTGGGAGTTAGTAGAAAGACATAGGAATCAAAGTGTAGTGGGAACCAAGTGGGTCTTTAAGAATAAGATTAATGATTCTGGTGTGGTGGTTAGGAATAAGACAAGATTGGTGGCTAAGGGGTACAATCAAATTAAAGGGACTAATTTTGAGGAAACTTTTTCCCCTGTAGCTAGATTAGAAGCCATTAGGGTGCTACTAGTCTTTGCCTATTATAAGGGATTTAAGCTATTTCAAATGGATGTCAAGAGTGCCTTTTTAAACGGGGTAATAAAAGAGGATATCTTTGTAGAGCAACCCCCAGGTTTTGAGAGTTCCCAATATCCAAATCATGTTCACAAATTAAAAAAAGCCTTATATGGATTGAAACAGGCACTCAGAGCTTGGTATAAGAGGCTTAACACATTCCTACTAGAAAGAGGGTTTGTTAAGGGGAGTGTAGACACCACCCTTTTCCTTAGGAAAGTAGGAGATGATCTACTCATTGTCCAGATCTGTGTTGATGATATACTTTTTAAATCTTTTGATAAAATTCTATGTGATGGTTTTTCTAAGACAATGAATAAGGAGTTTGAGATGAGTTTGATGGGAAAATTGTCTTACTTTTTGGGGTTTAGCATAAAGCAAATGGATGATGGAACTTTTGTAAATCAATCAAAATAAACTAAGGACATTCTAAAGAAATTTGAAATGAACAAAGCCAAGCCAATCAACACTCCCATGAGTTCCACTGTTCAGTTAGATAAGGATTCAAATGGAAATTTTGTTGATTAGAAGAAGTTTAGGGGAATAATTGGATCACTGCTTTAATTGACTGCTACCCAACCTGATATTATATTTAGTGTTTGTCTTTGTGCTAGGTTTCAAGCTGATCCTAAAGAGTCCCTCCTAACTGCTGTTAAAAGAATTCTTAGGTATTTGTTAGGGACCCCGAACCTACGAATCTGGTTCCCTAGGCACATCACCTCTTTTGAGATTATTGGATATTCAGATTCTAATTTTATAGGGTGTAGGGTGGATAAAAAGAGCACTTCTGGAACTTGCCAATCATAGGATAGTCTTTAGTCTCCTGGTTCAGTAGAAAATAGAACTCAGTTGCACTTTCCACTACTGAAGTTGAGTATATTGCCTTAGGAAGTTGTATGGCTCAAGTCCTTTGGTTGAAGCAATAAGTTTTAGATTTAGGATTACTTATTTACACAATTTTAGTTCTATGTGATAACACAAGTGCCATCTGCATTTCTAAGAATCCAATCCAATATTCTAGAACCAAACACATTCATATAAGGCATCACTTCATTAGGGACCATGTTACAAAAGGGGATATTGAGCTACATCATGTAGTAACTAAAATGTAACTAGCTGACATCTTTACTAAACCACTGGCATTTGACTCATTCAACATTTTGAGGACCAAATTGGGTGTGATTGGCATGAATGCATAAATCTAATGATTACTGATGTATGATGTTTTTTGTTTTCTTCATTCTGCTTTAGTTTTTGTTTGATTTATTTGTCCGTTTTACTTTAGAATTTTTCCTTTCCTGTTGATTTTCATTGTGTGAATTGCTTATTAGATTTGATTATTTCCTGCTAATTTTCATTTACTGATTTTCACATGTTTGTTTTTCTTCTTTCTTATTTTTTACTTACTGATTACTCACTTCTAAATCAGATCACTACTCACTACTGTTGATAAATTAGATTTCTGGCTGAGAGTTTTACCTTATTTTATTTGAAAGCTTGTAAGCAGTGATTGACTCCTCTGGATCTGTTAAATGGAAGAAATATTGATGATTGTTTCTCTTCCTCTAACTCCTTTAATGGTATATTATTTCTTTTGGATAAAAATCTTTTCCATAATTAAAAAGTTGGTTTTTGAAATAGAGATCTATTTTATCTTCCTACAGTAATCTACCTCATATGAATAATATTTTCAAAGTTTTGGATAAGTGTCATGTTTTCTTAATCAGGGGATTACACTTATCATGTGATGTATGGTTTTTGTTTTATGAATTAATCCTCCTTACTGTAGAGAGTGAGTATTTGTCTTCTCTTATGTCTGGAAGGTAATTTCACAACTGAGATTCTTTAACGATTTTTGAAAGGAAGCAAGCTTACAAAAGATATGCAGTAAATTGAAAAAGAGGCATAAAATTAGCCCAAAGCTGAAAAGATGCACAATGTCACCAAATTAAAAAAAATACACAAAGTGTATCAAAAATCAAAAGATGCGCAGTGCGCCAAACAAATTGAAAAAGAGTCGCAAAATGTGCCCACAAAGAAACAATCTTTCTATCATTTCAGATCTTCAAATGTCTTAGAAAAATCTATGCACCACTTAATATTTTTAAAAGCCTGAGATTGAAAATCATGATTTTTGATTCATTACATCGTAATACTATTTTATCATAAATTTTTTTAGAAATGAGGCTTGAAAGGATCTCTTTTCGAATCTAATTTCTTTCTTCTGAATTAGACTTTTATTTGAAAGGAATTTGTACCTGTAAGGTGTCCGAGGTAGGAGTTTTGAAAGTCGATTTTCTAACTTTTTTGGATTTTAGCGTCGTCAATTTTCTTCTTATTAGTTTTTTTAAAATTGAAACTCAAGGGAAAATTCTGATTTACTGGAGGTGATCGATTAAAAAAAAGTTGTTTTTACTTTTGTTTTCTTATTTCTGATGTTTTAGTTTGTTGTTGTTTGTTTGTCTTTTAGGTTCCTCCTTTTGGTGTTGTCAAAAGGAGGAGTTGTTTTTGTTTTGTATTAGTTTCATTTGTTGTTTTTAGTTGTGTCTCTTGTTGTATTGAATATCACTGGTTATCAATGATTAGAAAAATTTATCTTTTCTCGCCTGTGCTTTAATTACTGCAATCTGGTTGATTTAAAACTTCTGAATAAATGTCTGCCATCATCAAAAAGGGGGAGATTGTTGTAAATCTGGGTTTTAAGGACTATAATTTTGATGATAGTAAATATTTCTGTTTCTGGTAGATTGTCTAATCTTTCTGGTCCGCAGGATCAATTATAAGTTAAAGCCATCCCATGATCGAGTCAGTCTATTTTATAATTCAGGTCCAATATACTATTTTCATCTTTATTGATTCAAATATAATGTAAAGGATCCCCTAGCTAAGTAACCTCACACACACACAAACTTAGGGGGAGAGTTTTATTGAATTAGAGTTTCTGTTCATTTTTTATTCAGATCATCATGGACGATATTCAGATCGTCCTAGACAATCCAATGAAAATAGAAGCCCTAATTAGGGTGACAAAGTTAAGTTGGTCTGACTAAGCAGATCATCCTGGATGATCCTATAATAGTACAGGATGATAGGCTCAAATAAAAAATTCTCAGGTGCTAGATTATGTTAGGCAAGTTTTTATTTTTAGATATTTGGTATGATTGTCCCGGACGATACATGTATCATCCTTGATGATCCTTTAAAATCATGTTTAAATTAGTCTGGTAATTAATAAAAGCAATTAATATCTGATTGATACGATCATATCATTTCGAATGATCGTAAGATTATCCTGGATGATACATGCAAAATCCTGACCATCTAGTGCACTTCACCTGGACGACCAGAGTTATGTGTAGGATGATATTCCTGATTTTGAACTAATTATACGGGATGATCGCGATATCATCCCGGACGATCAAGTCATTTTAAGATTGTCCAGGATATTTTGGCAGTACGAACAAAGTAGTGTGCAGGATGATTTTATCATTTTTGAACTAATTATATAGGATGATACATAGATTGTCCTGGATGATCAAGTCATTTTCAGATCATCCAGCACAAGTTTCCCTGGATGAATAGAGGAATCTTCTGGATGAACTTCCTGATTTACACTAATCATCCCGGATGATCGAGAAATCGTACGGGACAATCAGAACAAACTTTTCTACTAATCGTCCAAGAACCAGATCGTCCAGGCTGATACATGTAAACTAGAACTGATCGTACAAGATGATCAACCGATCATCCTAGATGATAGTTGACGACCAGTTGAGATTTAGGGCAATTTTTGAGCCCTCCTATAAAAGATATTTTTCTTCCAACAAGAAAACTCTTTTACCACTTTCCTTTCTAGTGTTAACCTTAAGAGGGAGAGAGAGAGCTTGGGAGAGAGAGAGGATCTTATGAGGGGGAGTTTGTGAGGGATTAACAAAGGTTGCTCCAAGCAAGGACCTGATTCATCTTCTCTGTTCGTCGTCTCTTATCTTGTCAGTGTCTCTGTGGGAGGATTATTCGCAAGAAGATCTGGGTTCTCTTCCTGCTTCAGGAGGAAGTGAAAGGAGTCCAGGTTCTCTACCTGCTTCAGGAGGAAGCGAAAGGAGTCTAGGTTCTCTGCCTGCTTCAGGAGGAAGCGAAAGGTGTTCAGGTTCTCTGCCTCACCGGGTTGGTGGAATGGAGTTTTTGTATAGGCTTCTCTGCCTTACTGTGGGAGAAAAATGAGAGTCACTTAGTGTTAGTGTAATACCTGGAGGGGGGGCTCCAGGGAGTGGAAGTAGGTCAAGTTGACCGAACGACTATAAAATTTTGTTTGTTCTTTCCAATTATTTTCTGTATTTATTTTCCTGTTGATGATTATGTGATTGTGAGTATTATTCTGTTATTGTTAAACATCTGGACAACATCGCATAACTGTAAAAGTTTTAAAACATTCAAAAAGATTTTCTAAATTATTTTTTTGCTCTCAAATTTTTAAAACTACCAATTCACCCCCCCCCCCCTCTTGGTTAGCCTCGGGACTAGTTCACAAGGGCTTAACATCCCTATCGAACTTTCAATCTTTTGATTTTAATGCATAAAGGAAATAATTCAAACACTTAGCCATTAATTATTTGAGTTCTCTATCCTCATAACTTCATTCAGTAAAAGGAAAATCCATTTTAACACCATTAGCTACATGTGATGGAAGTGAATAGCCAGTTTGAATCATATGCCAAATCTGATAGTCAATGGATTATAAAAAAGTATACCTGCCTATTTTCTAGAAATTGAAAGGGATATTTTCAAACAGTGGTGGACGGGTTACAGAATAACCCTCTGTAGTATTTCAATTACCAAAATGAGCCATTATCAATATTTCAAAAGTTTTCTAAAGCCTTATTTTTGAAATTTTGCTCTAATACCATTTGAAAATTCGTAAAGGTTGTTAAACCTTTTCGAACTAGCCCGAGGCTCACAAAGATGGGTGGGGGGGGGGGGGGGGTGAATTGGTGCTATTAAAAAGTTTTCTTACAATCAAAATAACACAAATAATATTTTTGAAAAACTTTTTATTAATTGAAAATACCAAATCATAATTGATTGCGGAAGCAATAGATTTTATCAAAAAGATTAAATTTTAATATAATGAAAATTTGATCTACATGGCAGAGCAATAATCAACTTTTTTCCCAACTAATTATTAATAGAAATTAAATGTAGTAAAAGTAAAAGTGTAAAAAGGAAAAAGCAGACTAAAAATTTTTATAGTGGTTTGGTCAACCTTAACCTACGTCCACTCCCTAGAGTCCTCCACTCTAAGTATTGCACTAACACTAAGTGAATCTCCCTTTGCTTCGTCAGCAAGGTCGAGAAGCCCGTATTGTATGATTCACATCGTACAATATGATTAGTTCAAAAATTAAATTTGAAAATCTTACTTAAATTAATATGGTTGCTAAGATTTTTAGATAAAAAAATCGTATAGCACGATCCAGATCGTATAGAATCAGTAGTTTATGGAAGCTAATTTTCCAATTAGTCATAAAACCTATTTTCGAATAAAAGATCTTACAATATGATTGAAAATAATACAGTATAATTTGTTAAAAAAAATTTTCTCCCCTTATGCGTGTGTGCATGGTCACCCAATTTGCATGCACTCTTATGTTGCTAGACTCAAGTAGTAGAAAATAAAGAAAGTAAAAATTACAGAATCTTTTACATCCTATTCTACCTAATCTTGAGTCTTCAATAGTCTTGAGTAGTGTATATCCTACCTAAAATGTTAGTGCTCATAGATAAAAAAAATATCTAAAATATTTAAGAAAAATGTAATAATTTAATCGATATTATTTGTCATCATTAAAATCCCAAACTAGGGATCCTGGATTATAACAATCCCTAATTTCTTGAACTACCTCATTGACTTATCTTTCCCTTATTGACTCAGGGTCGATGGGTAAGTAGCCCTTATACTCCATTATATCATCAAACTCTTTCTCATCTAGTTTGGAGAGGACATCTTGAATCTTGAGGTCATCTGCTGTTAGAGGTTCTGCAACCATTTGATGGATCATCTCTTAGTCTTCATCTAAGATTGCCCCGTGGTCGGTAGTTAAAATGGTAACATCCTATACAAGGGGAGGGATATCTACCTTATGAGGTGACGATGGAACTTTAAGGGCAATAGCTTCTATATTAGGTAGGGTAAATGTTTCAAATCTAAACCCAAGTAATGTACTTTTGATGATAATAAACATTTTTATTTCTCTATCACTATTATTCTTACATATCTACTTTATTTGCCCTGCTCACTAACCTTTCAGGTCCATAAGTTAACTTGTAACGCGATTCAGCTTAAGATCAGGTAAACTAGGATAGAGTCTATCTGTAATTTAAATTTAATGTACTGTTTACCTTTCTTGAGTCAAATCATGAATATGGTGGACCCCAAGTTGAGCAACCTTGCACACACACTCAGGGGGAGTGATTTGGTGAGTTAAATAAATTTCTAGTTTTTGACTTAATTGTACATGATAATCTCAATCGTACTAAATGAGTACTTAAAAATAAAAAACTCTAATTAAGGGATCCCTATTAATTAAGAGTGATTAAAAAATCCTATTGTACGATCCATATCGTATAGGAAAATTAGTTCAGATTGTGAAAAAATAGCTACCAATCACAATTTAGGAAATATTTTTATTTTCAATTTTTGTTCTAATCGTATAGGACTATATATATCATCCTGGATGATTTATGACAATCATGCCTAAATTTATCCTGTGATTGGGAGACTAATTATGGTTATATTGCTTGATCAGATCTTATAGGATGATCTACATAGATCATACTGGGTGATCAATAATATTTCATGGGACATCCCCCATCGTCCAAGATGAAAATCATAATTTTCTTCTAATCATCCAGGCGATCGTACTAGACATCCTAAGAGATTTTTGGGACAATATGTAGATCGCCACCCATCATCCCATATCATACAGGATGATCAATACAGTATCTTAAACTAATCGTCCCGGGTGATCGTAGAATCATACTGGACGGTATATGCAAACAGTTGAACTAATCATACAGGGCAAAGCTGATCGTACAGTCTGAAAGTGATGTTTTATACTGATCATATAGGATGATATATCAATCATACTGGATGATCTTTGATGGAAAGTTAAAAATTAGGGCTTCTTTAGAGGCTCTCTATTTAAGCTCTCTTATTATCCCTAAAGATAATCTTTTGCTATTGAGTTGATCTGAGGGAGGGCTTTGAGAAGGAAGATAGAGACCTTGAGAGAGAGAGATCCTTATGAGGGGGAGTTATGAGGGATTCACAAAGGCTGCTCCAAGCAAGGTTTCCACCATCTTTTTTAAGCTTCTTTTTTGGTTCCTTAGTGGCTCTAGGGTAAACTTTCATCAGCATCAGATCCAGGTTCTCTGTCTACTCCAAGAGGCAGTAAAGGGATTCTAAGGTTCTCTACCTACTTTAGGAGGGAGTAAAAGGTTTTCCAGGTTCTTTGCCTAGTCTAGGAGGGAGTAAAAGGATTCAATGTACTCTGCCTCACCGAGTTGATGGAAAGATTTTGTAAGGGCTTCTCCGCCCTACAGTGGGGGAAAAAGCAGAGACACTACTTTAAGTATAATACCTGGAAAGGTGGTTTATAGGGAGTTGATCGAAAAACTATAAATCTAGTGTTTTCTTCTATTTACTTTTCTGTATTTAATTTTCATATTTTTCTGTAAATTATTCTGTGTTTGAAATCTCTAAAAATTTTCTTATTGTAAAATTAATCTGCTTCCACATTAAGGGGTTTTTAATTTTTTGTTTTGTTAAAATTTTTTTAAAAATAACCAATTCACCCCCCTTTTGGTTAGCCTCAGGATTAGTTCTTTATGGTTTATTAACCCTCATGAACTTTTAGTAGAGTCCTCAGATCCCTACATAGGGAGCTCAGAGACATTAGGTAGACTCTGGGGATCTACAACTTTATTGATTTTCTTTGGAGTATATTGCGTTTCGGGAGATTTGGGCCTCTTGCCCTTAGCTTCAATAATTTACTGGCTCTTGTGTGTCTCTCGAGTCTTAGCTATTACTGAGGCAAAGTTTATAAGTTTTGAGGAAGGGATTGGTGGCCTACCTAAAGGATGGTACCCTTTGCCAGATCTCGTCAGTACAATCTCCTTGGTCTTAGTGGATGGAAGGTATAACACCTAGTGGTATCCATCCACCAACACTAATGTAACAGGTTGCTTAACAAACTTCTTATTCTTTTTGATAGGCTGGGGAGTTAGGTTCTTTGTCTCAGTCTTCTCTTCCTCCAGACTATCCTTTTAAAACTTATATGAGATCACCCCCTTCAGGTGTATCACATATTGTTCCTTAGTTTTCCATGCCTGGGTAGTACATGTATGGATTATATTTTTGAACATCCTAGTTCTTTGTAGTTGCTTTTCCTTTAAGGTTTTCTTCATAGAATAAACCACCAGGCATGTTGGAGAGTAAGCTATCCTAGCTACCCTCTTCTCCCCCATAGCAGCAGCGAGGGGGTTGATGCGGCTCCCCTTATGGAGCAGAGAGGAAGTACGAATAGGAAGCTCCTTAATGGCCTCCGGTTCAACCTGACCTAGGGCTTTTAGTTCAGCAACTTTTTGGCCTTAGTTATTTTCTTTATAACCCTCCTCAAGTAGTTCTTATATTGATTCTTACTAGTGAATGGGATCTCAAAAAATGATCCCTTCTCAAAAATGAACTTAACTTCTTTGTACTCAACAGGGGACTTCAATTTCTCTTCCACCCTATTAGAGCATGCAGTGGGTACATAAATAATAATAACCTCCCTTTTAGGAATAGGGAAGTAAGTCCCCTCCCCAATAGCAATCTCAACTAGGGGGTATCCTTTTCCCCTTGGGAAGTAAATTTAATTAAGAAATTTTCATTGATAGAAAACTAGATTGACTTGAAAACCAAATCAAAATGGTGTTGTTACAGATTAATTCTTACACATGTAGGTCTTGGTCGGTTGAAAAGATAAGTTTGCTAGCCATTGAATTGGAATTGAGTTTTTGGTATTGAGAAAAAGTTTAAATTAGATATTTTGAAATTGCATTTTGAAAGTCATAAAGGACCCCATATTTTATTACATATGTTGAATAATAGGAGTTATAAGCCAACATATGATAATATAATATAGATGCCATTTATGTTCTAAGAGAGATTTAAACTTTTCAAAGCATATGTTAACTACAAGGTCATGTTGTAAGTTAACATATGACAATGATAGTCTAATTCTAATTTTGAAAAGAGTTTTAGTTTTGAAAGATTGATGAATTTTCTTTAAATTTTGAAACTAAGTATGTTGAATTTTCACTCAACGTGAGGGCCTATGGAATTGGTAGAAAAATCCAAAGGAGTTTTGCTTGACTCTTTCACTCTGTTCATCGGTTCGAGGGTGAAATATCAAATCTTAAAGGTTAAAAGATTTTAGATCTTGAAAATAAGTTTGAGGGACCTCCTTTAAACTTTAAAACTCAACATATTGAGTTAGACGCAATCACACAGGTTTATAAAATAGATATAAAGTTCTTAGAAATTTGACTCGACTCTTTTGTTCCACTAAGTGACTTGGGGGCAAAAATGTCAAAGTTTGATTTGGTTATAGGTTTCTCACCTCTCTTTTGACATGTATTTTTGATGTTGGTTGAGCTCACCCAAGAATGAAATGGGTAGAGGGACCAACGAAAAGAAAGGTAGTAAAAACCATCGATAGAATAAAAGTTATGTTGTTATTAAAGATGGAGAGAGAAATTTAGTCCCATCACGCGTGCTATTTCTTGTTTGTTGCTAAGGTGTTTGAAAAAGAGGTTTTAAAAAGTTAATTTTTTTCGGGAAAATTTGATTTTTGGAGTATCAATTTTGAATTTGAACACATCATTATGAATGATATATTTCCAAGGGATGTGAGAATATCATTCCCTAATGGGTTTAAATGACAAAACAAAAAGTTTCATCCTGATTATAATAGCCATATTCAAAGAAGAACCACATTTCTCTCTGAAGGATCAGAATTATATTCTACCAAGTATCCAACATTATAATATGGATGAAATGTCATTATTTTCATATTCAAAATCACTATGACAAATGATATATTTTCTCGAGGGAAGAAGATATCACCTACTATCGATCATTCAAACATGATGATAATGAACGTCGTTAGTTTCAATTTTCCAAGAGAAGGTTAGTGAAGCTTTGAAAATTTTGTTTTGAAAAGTGGATGTGGGTTCTAAATTTCTTATGAGTGCAAGCCATCATAGTTAACTACATTATAGGGAGCTTGAACTCCCTACTAATACTCTCGATTAAAATAATGGCAAAAATTTTATTTTTGGGAACTTTCAAGGATTTATATCAAAGGAAGTGACGAAGGAGTCCCAATTAGGATTAGATCAAATTGGATTACTTATTCTAGAGACCAAAGGAAGAAAAGCAGGAGGTTCTTTGGGATTCTTAAACATTTTAGAGGCACCCAGTCTATTCTATGTGTTGGGCTTAAAATTTTGGATGGAAGAGAAGTTTTAGTTTAAGTTGATCAAGTTATTAAAAAGTTGGGATTATATTCCCAAAAGGTTGGGGTCTTATGATTTTGAGTCTTCCTTGAGTCCTAAGTCTAAATTCGGCACTAAATAATAGTAACCAGATCCTAGCTAATGCAGTGTAAAACTTGGACTTACTCGAACCTTGATTGGGAAGCCAACTAACCACTTAGGTGATTTAAAACCATGTATCTAGTCATATAATGAAAGAGTGAGAGGTTGTTAATTAAGTTTTGAGGAGCTAGGTCCAACATCTATAGAGGATCCAAAGTGGCTCTTTGACTTAATGTAGGATAATTGATGCTTAAGATAATGTAATTAAAAATTTAAACATTTTTAATTTATTTCTAATGGAATGCATGCTAATTGACAAGATGAAATGCATAAAATGTGTGCAGTAATTTTAAAAGGCTTAAAAATAAATTTTCTCTAGAGATTACACAACATCCCCTTGATAGATTTTTCCCTTAATAGGCCAGATGGTCTTCTAGAACACGCCAACAGGTAGGTTACTAACAAGGAGGAGAAGCAATTAATATGCATAATAAGAACTCCTGGAGGTCCTAGGCTTACTTCTTAGATCATTAGAGTTATTATCTTAGCTACAAATTTTATTTAGATTTTGGGTAGAAAAAGTTTATAGCATACCCTCATGGGCCTTCCCGTATCTAGGCTAAAACAAAAGCGGCATGAAAGAAAAAAAGGCTAAAAAATAGGTATTTCTAAGCACAAGTAATATAAATTAACCAATAAAATTAATTAAATAAATAAATGTCCATAGGCAAATATCTTTTAATTATTACCCAGAAATTACTAAAGTTAAAAGTGGCTAGGTATGACTAATAATAACCCAAATTTTAATTGTAGGACTAACGCAAGTGACTTTGAGTGGGATACTCTTTGTCTTCACTTCTTCATCCCTCTTCGCTTTAGGCTCCTTAGATTCATCGAGTCCGAATATCCAAATGAAAAGAAACTCCTCCCTGAAGGGGTGTGTTCTTTTCTCTTTAGATATCAAAATCATCCTAACTTTTGATGTCCAAATGGAAGGAAACTCTCCCCTAAGGGATGTTTCTTCCTCTTGGGGCTCATAATTGGATACTTGTATCCCAAATCAAAGACTCACATTCACATTTTACAACTCAATTAAATTACATCAAAATTTAAAATAAAAATTTAGGCCTCCTTGTAAGATTATTCGAAGCAATTAATATAAATAAACATCCCAAGCAGTTATATATTTACATAAATTAAAACACAACCACACATAGCCATGCTATTTTAAATTTTAAGAGGGCATTAGAAATTAACACCTTCAAAAAACTTTGTTAATTAAAATTTTATTTTCCCCCATCATTTTATCCCTACATGAGTATGACCTCCTACAAAAAATCATATGAGTATCCAAATCGTTCATAACCTAAGGGTAATCTATCACCCATCACATTAATTCACAGATTACATAATTAAAGAAACACTCACATCAATCAATAAATTTTCAAATAGTATACAGTGAAAACCATGGAAAACTTAGCATGCCACAGGAGAAAAGTAAACACCGGCCTAACCTAAATTAGAGTTGGTTGTCCTAGTAAACCATCTAGAGTGTGTATAGAAGGCTTTGCGGCTTGGATATGTCGTACACTAGGTGATTGTTATTATAATCTAATTTTTATTTATTGAAGTCGTAAGGGGATTTTAAATGTGAGTTTAAATATTAGTATTTTAAATTTATATTTAAAGTGTATTTTAAGTGTTAAATGGCTACTGTCTTTGTTTACACCAAGGTTATTAAGTTTATTTTACCTTCATTGAGGCTAAGTCAATAGCCTCATAAGACCATGTTACCCAGTAGTAACCCATTTGATTAAATTAATTTAATTGGCTAAGAGATTAAAGGAATTATAATTTTTAATTGACTTGGTTAGTTGATAAATTTATGGGTTAAATTAATTTAGATTTTCCATCAATCAGTTCGTGGCGTTGTCATTGTGAGATCATCCTTAGGATACTTAGCCATGCAGCTCAAGATAGTCTAGCCTATAAACCAGGTTGATGTAGTTGAATAAAGGTTTTTAATTTAGTTATGTAATTAAGAGTCACTTGATTCTATGGTTTTACACTCCATTGAATCCGTTCGTGGCGTTATCATAAAAGGCTCGAGGAACTAGACCTGCTTAGGATACTTAGCCTCTCAACACAAGGTAGTCCATTCTAAAAACTTTATCTTTAGAGTGCTTGTTGTGAATTAAGGATTTATTAGTCAATTTTATTAATCAAATTAATGATTTCTAGAATTTTATTTGATTATTGAATTTTCAGAATTTTTGGAATTATTTAATTACATTAATTAAGGGGTCAAACGTTATGTTTTGAAATTAAGGTGATTTTTGAATTTTTAAGATTTCTACTATGTATTAGACCTTAATATAAGTAAATAAACTCCAAGTTTATTTAATTTGGAATTTTCTATATTAAATTATGAATTTTTGAAGTTTGACCAAGTTTGAACTATAATTGACCGGAAAGTTAACTTTTTGACTTTGACTAAATTTTGAATGTTTGACATCTTTAGAAAATACTAGATCTTAAGTGGAGTTGACTTACTTTGAGTCTGGTCAAATTAGAATTTTCTTAAATTAATTATGATTTTACTTAGTTTGGCTAAAATTATTTAATTGGAGAATATTTTGGGGATTTTGATCCAAATCAATCCTAAACTCCTTGAAATCACCCCTAAAAGTCAAAAATAACCTAATGGGATAATTCCAAGTTTTTGAAGAATTTTTTGGGAATTTTTAAATATTTTAAATTAATTAAATTATTTGAAAGGTGATTTCCATTGAAAATTAAATTAAGGCCAGAATTAAAGTCATCGGTAGAGCTTTTAATTTTCCTAGATTGAGGGTTCAATTATGAACATTTTGATATATTATGTGAGTTTGTTAGTTTTATTTTTTGAATTTATTATGAATTAATTAAAATCCTAAGTCAATTTTAAGAGTTAATTTTAGGTCTCCTAAATGGTGGACCAAATGGGTAAAAATTCTAGTGAAACTTGGGCCATGAGTTTACATGATCTCAAGGCCCAAGCCAACTAAATTTTGGCTCAATATGAATCCTCTAAGGTAGTTAACCAAAGCACCTAACGCAACCCTAGGGTTACCTTCAAAAATTTAATGGAGGTTACATAGATGTTGGATTGGGGTGCAATTTTGGGCCATCTAGCCCATATAATAAAAATAATTAGCACACCAAATCACAAAACCTATTTCTCATTAGAGAGATCACCAAGTTAGGTTAAACTTAAGGGTCAAAACATGACCCTTAAGCCTAAACTAACCCAAATTTGCCCTAAATTAACTCAAACAGAGGGAAGAAATTTTGGGCATGTCACAACATGCCCAAAATTTATCTCCCAAAGTTTCAAGCTATGTTTAATCAAATTAAACCCAAAATTGAAAAAATATAAGTAGGGCTATTACTGGAATTAATCAATTACATTCATATACATAGCTTGAAATCATAAGGCTTTTATAGAGATCATCAAGATCTTTTCAATGAGCCTAAGAACACTTAATTTGGTGAAGTGTAAAAGGAGATAATAATTTTTGAAGTTCCCTTAATTTTCTGGAATTTTAAAATGGCCATTTACATAGTCAGCTGCACTTATCCACACAGATAGTGCATGATTGGCCAGCCAATTATTGGTGACTGATTGGATAACATGGGATTAGCTACGGCTGTTTGATGTGATATTTGAGCAGTAAGGATTAAACCCACCATGAGACTGTGGGATTTTTCTTCGACCTTCCTTAGAGTCCGGCAGCCATAGAGCTTCTCCAGCAAAATCTGAGAGGTCTCACTGGTGAAAATCCTCCAAATTTCTTAGAGAGCATCAGGGAATAAGAAACCTTCAATCCAATGGTAAAAATCTATTGGGATGAAGGTTTTCTTCATAGTTGACTGGTCTACTTTAGATGTCGAAGTGGATTATAATTTTACAGTGTAGAAAGCCCTAACGAATGGGATTTTCTATCAGGAAGCTTGAGTGGATGAAGGGGAATGCTTCTCCTTCAGACATCGAAGTTGGAGGAACACCGAAAGTAGGAGTTCGAGCATGAGGTAGAGATTTTTCACCAAAGATTGCTCAGGATACTAGTTGAAAGAGGTTCGAAAGCTAGGGAATGGAGATGAATGCTCAGAGAGCTTTGGGAGAATTTTTAAAAACTTGGAAGTGAATGAGGATAACTGGATGAGGGTGCCCTATTCAAATGTTTATCATGGCCATGGACGGTCGAGATGGCTTGGGAAAGCCATTTGATGGCTGCCAATTGGATGGGGACAACCTGCGGAGACCTCTTAAGCTCAAAAGAAGTGAATTCAGACCTTGAGAAAGGTTCTAGCGAGGGCTCAAGAAGGTGGGACCACTAAAGCTCAATCTTATTTGCTTTGGCTGCCATTGGCCACTTGCTGGATCAGGATTAGGTGGAAAGCTTGTTAGGGGCCTGGTGAGCTTGGATATGAGTTTAATTGGGGATTGGGAAGGTCCAGTTCATTGAAGTGGTTCAAGTTGACCCAAAACTGTACTATTTTGATTAGTTTGGGTGCAGCCTGGATCAAGCTATGCGGTAAGATTGATGGGGAAGATAGGTTAAGTCAAGGGCTACCCAATGCAAGTGCAAATTGGGCTTGAATTGGCCTATGGTACAAATTGGCTCAAGTTAAAGTGGTTTTGAACACTTTGAGCTAGCTTGGGTATTGACTCAGGTCAACCAAAAAGTTGGGCTGATTAGGATAGTTATGTTGGACCTAGGGCCACACAATGCAAGTACTGGTTGGGCTTGGGGAAGTCCAGTGTGGGAAATGGCTCTTGCCATAGCTATTTTGACAACTTGGGGCTAGCCCAATTCTTAACCTGAGTTGACTCAAGGGTTTGGTCAACTAGGGTTGGTGTATAGGGTCATGGGGGACCCAATGCAACCATTAGTTTGAATTGATTTGGCTTAAGGAGAGACATGGCTCATGGAGACCCCTCTTTGGACACTTGGGTCAATCCATGTGGCTAATCCAAGTGGACCCAAGGCTTGGGCCTTCAAAGGTGACATCTTAGGGACCTAAGGAGTCATCCCAATGGTTTGAGTGGGTTTGGTAAGGCCATGGTCAAAGGGTTAAAGGTGTTTGTATGATTTGGTCAAACATAGTTGACTTGGTTAACTAAGTAGACCTAGGGCGGAGGTTGGGTCCATTGAGATTGGATTGATCATTTGAGTCTAATGGAAGTGATTCCAATTATTAAGGGAGTCATTTGGTTTGAAAGCAAGTTTAAAGGTTTAAAGGATAGTTTGGTCAACCATAGTTGACTTGGTCAACTAGGTCAAACCAAGAGTTAAGTTTAGGCTTAAGAAGTTTGAATTAATCAACAGAGACCAATAAAGGTGGTCCCATGCAATAGTGTGGTCATGTGGATTGAAATTGACATTTGAATACTGAAGGGGCATTTTGGTCAACTAAGATTGATTTGGTCAATCAGGTCAAACCAAACGGTAGGTTTTAGTTTAATGCATTTCTAATCATGTTTAGGATGCATTAGAAGAGGTTTCAAGGTTTGATGTTATTGAACCATGTAGAATTTTGGGGAAAAGTCAAAAAATGCCCATCTAGGGCATTTTGGTCATTTAGAACCCTAGTCAACTTTGGGTCAAAATGGGTTTAGCAAAGTGTATTTTTCTAGCCAACATATCATATTAGAGGTCACAAACATGTTCAAAGGTCCCAAGGCCAACTTCTACAAAATGGAAAGTATAGTGGCATTGCTTGTAAATATTTAAAGGTTTTATAGCATTTCAAAATAGATTTAGTTTCTGAGGATTTTTTTGAGAAAATGGAAGTGGAATTAAAATAAAAGAACATAATTACAACCTACTAAGTGATATATAATTTATCATAATCCTCCCTCAACAAAGAAAGAAAAGAAGGAGGAATCTTATTACAAGTTAAATCATCCCAATAAAGTAAAGTTAGCATAAAAATAAGCAAAGTTATTACATTTTCTATTAGAGAAATGAAATAAAAATTTCCCAAATCCTTCAAGAATGAGATGTCCTCCACCTCATCATTAAGTACACTTTGAAATGCTTTACCAACTGACACTTGCAATTACTTGATGATATTGTAATTATCTCCTTCAATTATGATGCCTTTAGCTTCCAACATCCACTCTAGGATTATCTTTTTCAAAGACTAGAATGCAATTAATTCCAATAGCCCACTATCCCAATGAATGCTTTTGAATCCAAAAGCAAGCAAGAATCTACCCATGTAGTATCTAAAAACACCTCTGATATCATCTTCAATTGATTTCAATAATGAAACATTAATATTGACTTTAATCCATTCGGGGGGAGGAGGGTCCAAGAAGAAATGAATTGAGGAAGCTGGTTAACACCCCAATGGTCTAAAAATAGATTAAATTTTGAAATTGATGCAAAACTGATAGCATTTGATGCTTTAAAACCTGAACCAAGCTCATGGCCACCATGCTTGACCTTTTTTCTACTCTTCAAAGAGAAAAAAAACCATATAATAGTAAATATTTACAATAAAAGGATTAACAGTAGATAACATCTCCAATTTAGATATGCATTCCTGAATGGAAGAAAACACATGTATAAGAAAGCCCCATGTATTGAGGAATTTCAATGACGTGTGTGAGTTTGGAATAGTTAACCACCACATGCTTTGTGTTTTCTGCTACATTACACCCTCCAGGACAAAAATTATGGCCGAACAGTCTTCTATACATTAAGAAATCATTAGTAGGAATTGCATTATTGAAAAGATGCCACCAAAAATAATCCACCCATTGAGAAAGATTCAGCTTTTTTAGCCACCTCCCGTAATCCACCTCTAGAAGATCAACCATATGCAGACTTGACTCCAAAGTAGCAATACTTGTACCAAAAAACTTATTAATAATCTCCAAATGATCATTCAACATATTCGATAAAATTTGAATTTGCAAAATGATATCAACTAATGACTTCCCAAAATATTTAAGAAGTTCCTCATTACTCCAATTACCGTCAACAAATAAATTATCAAGAGAAGGAAAATCACTATCCAAAATAGCAATAAAGTCGGCCATATGTCAAGACTTTTATCTAATACCCATATATCTTTTGAGGTATTAATAGAACTACATGAAGCCACAGTCCATCTCACAGTTGGTCGAAGAGATTTTGCTCCACTAATCAAGATTTTCTAGGTGGAAGAGCTATTTCTTTTAAAATTGGCATCCAAAATATTAGATCCATATTTTGCAATCAATGACTTATTAAGAAGAGAATATTGTCTATTTAATAAATTCAAAGAAAATTTTGCTCTCAAAGGTCCAACTATAGAGGCAACCGAATGAATCCCCCGTCCTCCATAATTTCATGGTTTGCATAGATCCTCCCAAGCTACGTAGTGTAGGACACGGATACCACCTTGCTTATTCCAAAGAAATTTCTTCCAAATCTTGTCAAATTATTTTAAAATGAACAAAGGATCTAAGTAATGAGTAGAGAAGAACATCGGTATTGAAAGAATCACAGATTTTACCAAAACCAGCCTTCCAGCTAGACAGATGAACTTGTTGCCCCACACATTCAATTTGCAAGCAGATTTTTCCAGCAAGCTATGAAAATTTGGCAATACCAACCTTCTCAAAACTATTTTCATACCCAAGTAATTTAACTCCTCACTTATTTATATCTCAATAAGTTTGAGATAGCTCTTCTCTTCTTTTGATTAACAGACTTCTGATATAAAATGGAAGATTTTTGGATATTCACTTTTTTCCCTGTCCAATTATAATAATCAAGAATGATGCTTTTAATTTTCTTCAAGTATCCGATTTTGGCTTCTAAAAACATAAGAATATCATCAGGATATAATAGGTGAGTGATCTTTGGAGTAGAAGAAGCATTTTTGATTCCCAACTTCCTTCCTTTCTGAATAAAAGCATTAGACAAGAGTTCAGTGCACAAGATAAACAAGTAAGGAGATAATAGTCATCCTTGTCTAAATCCACTTTTAACTTTGATCCACTTAGAGTTTTTCCCATCAATCAAAATTGAAAATTCAGGGTCCACCACACACTCAATCAAAAGGTTAGAGAATTTAGGTGGAAATCCAAAGTACTCCAAAACCTGCTTCAGAGTAGCCCAAGTCATATTATCATAAGCTTGCTCCATATCAATTTTAATCACCACCAATCCCTTTTTAGATTTGGAGAATCTAAATTTATTAAAAAGTTCTTGAGCTAGAAGAGCATGGTCCGATAAATACCTTCCTTTGATAAACGCCACTTGAACATTAGAAATTATTCCATGAATAACCTTCAGCAATTTATTTAATAACATCTTGGTGATTATCTTATAAATTGACAAACAAAGACTGATAGGGTGGAAATTTGATGAAGATAAATGATTTTTGACGTTAGGAATAAGAACAACCAGAGATTCCTTCCACTTGGGAAACATTTTACCAGAAGATAAGAATTGAAGGATAGCTAACCAAACATCTTTACCAATTACATTCCAATAAGTTTTTATAAAAGAATACGTGATGCCATCAGATCCAAGAGAAATATTCTTGTCAAGACTTTTAACCATAGATTCCACCTATTCAAAAGCAAAATAACATCTAAGAGATTACAATCATGCTGACTTAAAGTATTTAGAGCTTGAGGCAAGCCCCTCAAACTGGAATTCCTAAGCCTCCACTTATTGCTAATGAATTCAAATAAGATTTCTTCTATTTTTGTCTAATCCTCGAGTGAGCTTAAATTTGGAGGGTTCACCCTAGAGACATGCCTAATCAATATGAAATTTATATATCATGAATCAAAATTCATTTGACTAAGTTTTAGAATAATTGAAAAATTCCCTAGAAATAGTTTCAGGACCTAGATCTTTAACCCTGGGATTTGGTTTGGAATTCAAGATTTAGACTGGATCTAGAGTTTTATGAGAAGTAGGATGGGCCTTGATGAACTCATACAAAGATGAGGTCAATAATGATCAAATAAGTCCTGAAAGATTTCATTTTTCAAAATTTATTTTTCTTCTTCTTTTCAAATGAACATAATAGCTCATGCTTATCTAACAGCTCATGCTTATCCTGTTAGAGAGCAAGGGTCGTTATGCATGTCATATTTCAAGAAGAAAATGTTAATTGACTTGAAATTTTGAATGTTATTAAGAAAGGTGCTTAAAAGGCTTTATCCTATTCTAGTGATTAAAGTACTTTGGAAAGGAAGCACCAGGACTCATGTTAAGGGTAAATTACATACTATGTATTATACATAAATTTAGTGAATAGAGAATGGTTGCAAATCACCTTAAATCACATGTTCAATGTCATCACATTGGTATTTGATGCATTAGTGTATGGTAGAAGTGACCATTCAATACTTAAGAATCTAAGGCCTACCTAATAACGTATTAAACGATATTTTTTAATCAATTATATAAAATTTTTCTTCTATTTTTAACTCTCTAATTTCTAACATAAATGAAATTTAATCTAAAGCCATCTCACCTTTTTCATTAATCCTGCATAATATTATCTTGACAATGTTAAGTCTATGTGTGTTTACTCTAAGATAGGCAAGAGTCTTTATGTTAATAATATTGATCGATTCACCCAGATCAATGAATACTATAGAGAAATTGAAGTTTCCCAAATTCACAAAAATATACAATGAGAGATTATGATCAGCAAGTCCTAGAAGTAAATCCTCCTCAAAAAGAATACTCTTGGGATTTCCTTAAAGTACAAAGATTCATCTTATGAGGTTGAAGCTAATTGAGCTAGAAAAATTGCAGTATCAAGAAGTACATTAATTGAAGACTCTCATTTCTTTTAAAAGAATAAGGGCATCATAATGCTCAGCCTAGCTGGCAACATCCATAGATGATCCAAGATATTGTAATCAATATTTAGAAAATTAGAATAAGGACCCAGTGCAACTAAATATGGGTTTGGTTGTTGATTTGAGGAATGAGTTTGATCATTAGACATGACATGTTTTTATTTCTCATTAGTTATAAGCTTGGGTTGTAATACCTTTTCACGATGAAGTTATACTTCCATAATCTCATTTGGGTTATAAACCATCATATGGTCTACACGGCCAATAGGTGATTGTGTGTCATTTTTTAATGAGACATCTGAATCTAAAAAGTCCTTCATGAAAGGGTTCCCTTTAAAGTTAAACTCAAGGGCATCACGGTCTGAAAAGACCTCAAATTCATCATCTTTATTAGAGATTGTGATTAGAGGACCATCATTTTTTATAGAATTTTCATTGATCACTACAAATTTTGGATTATCATTATGATCACTATTTTTTGTTTCCATTTTATTCTCACCACTGACCTTGAAAATATATACAAAAGGATTTTTTATTTCTTTATAACCCTTTATTTTTAGATGAACAAAGTAATAATCAAGAAAAGTCAACGGTGGTGGGGATTTAACTCCACCATCTACTATGAGAATGCATTTCTTTTTATTATATCTTCCTTCTAAAATTTTACATCACACCTTCTTTTTTTTTTTAATTTTGAACTATAGCAGTTGCTTAAACTACTATAAATGGAATCATCCTGACATCCTCCTGTGATGCTTATAGCTCAACCTCAAAGATCGGCCCTTGGGCTCTCATTGATAATTATTGAGAAAGTTAAAAATATTTCTTAATAGTTTGTTAAAGGTAAATGAAAAAGCAAGATCCCAACCATCTTTAGGTAGAGGAAGAGAAGTGTTAGAAGATTTACCTAAAATGACCCTGGCAGATCCTTGGTCTGGATCAATAAGGTACTCTTTCAGGATGATAACATTTCACTGCTTAAATTTCTTTCCAGCCAATCTTTGAATGTAAAATAGTCTTCAATTGTGTGGCCTAGCACGTGATGGTAAGGGCAAAAGTTATAGTCTGGCCTTTTATTTGCCTCATCCAGCTTCTTAGCCTCTAACAATTTGAAGTCTATTTTACCTAATAAGATTTTTGAAAATTTTCCTCACTTACTCTTTTTTAAAAGGATAAACTTTATTCTTCTTATCCTTAAAAGATGTCATGAATGGCTCAATAGAAGGATACAAAGTTACATGAAGCAACCAAGGAGGAATGTTTTTATAATAATTTTTCACTGGCTGCTTGCCTTTATCATTGACTTACACAGACACTAGCTTCTTAAATTCTTTCTGAGGTTTTATTGCTTTTCTATCCTCGATATGATCTTTCAAGAATGGTAGATAAGAAGCCTTTTCTTTTAAAATGTTTCTCTTATTCAAGAATTTCTCAAAAGTTCTGACGATGAACAATTTTAAAAGAAAAGTAATAGGTCTATGGATATTCTTCAATAAGAACTCGACTACATGCTATTTATGTAGTTGTGTTGCACATTTCATAGATAAATTCCTCCATATCAAAACATAATCCACCAAAGACTCAACAAACTTTTGCTTTCCAATAAGTAGGTCCCCCATAATAATATGGTGTTGAGTCCCAAAAAATCTTTTAAAAATAAACTTTTTAACTCACTGAAGATTTTACTGACCCATTAGGCATATCAGCATACCACTCTATTGTTATGCCAGAAAGACTACTAATAAATTATTAGAATAAAAGGGCATCACTACCTCCGACCTTACAACAAGTAGAATGAAAGTGGGCCAATTGCTTTTTTAGGTTCTTGGTACCACTGAACACATTAAAAGAAGTTGGCACAAACATCTTTGGATAGGGAAATAAATTAAATTCCTTTGGGTAAGGTCAACCTTTTATAATTGATGAATCTCCTTGAGATTGGGCTAAGGATTCCTTTACTGAACTTTTGATCAACTGCTTCATTTCAGTATGAGATGTATATGTATTTCTCCTTTACCCTTTTTCCTTTCCATTTCGTATCTATATATCCAACACATAGACTATTGGATGAGGACATTCATTCTAAATTTATTATGTCTTAGACATTTGACACTACATTTCTATGATTTTTAACATCATCCCTTATATCTTTCTTTGAAGCCTACAAATGTGCTCATCTTTGCTTCTATATCTTCTTAACAAATTTGGGGCGGACTAGTTATTCTACTTCTTCCATATGATGTTTATTAGGATTATTGTCCTTTACTGAGAATACTATGGTATCCACCATGAAGACATTGCTTCCCAAAACATCTTCCTCATCAAAATCTATCAATAAGTCATCTTCATCAGGATCAAATTCCTCAATCAGTTTTTCCTTTTTCTTTTTAGGATTTTCTTAATTTCTTGAACTACATTGTCAATAGGTTTCCCTTCAATAACCTTGGGATTATTGAGGAGAAATTCCCTATCCCCTTTTATCATCTCAAGTTCTTTCACTTCATATTTTTCTTTTATGCTCTCTATTTTTAATTTATGGATGGCCTTATTGCATTCTTCAAATATTTCATCAACAAACTAATGAACCAATAGATCTTTTTATTCTTTCTTATTTCCCATTCCATCTTGCTCTCTGATTATCCATGATCTGGTAATCATAAGAGTGGTACCCATAATGATTTGTTACACTTTCTCCTTTGTAGACGGTGTAGTGTTACAGGGAATTGAATGCAACCTAGTGTCATCTAACAAAGTGGATGGGTCATAACCCTGAATAGGGGGCCTATGTACTTTCATTTGTGACTTCTAATTCCTAACTCTATTGATCTTAGCTGGGAAACATTCCTTTTGAAGCAATTCAGATCTCTTTTCTACCAAAATTATAGTCCTTTTTAATATATTCCGACTGCATTTACCAATTGCACTAGCTATAATGAAGATGGTTTTGAGTGGTTTACTTGATTCAAAGGTAGTCTACCACTTGGTCGGTGGCCCTCGATACACCCTACCAAAACTACTTCCTCTAATTTAGTTGATGGCTATCAGGGATGTAACTGGTTTCTTAGCATACTTTTTGATTATTCTAGAAGAGTAGGGAGTTAACACTTTCACTTCATTTTTTTTCAAAATTTCTTTGGATAAACATTGGGAAATCATTCCCTTCATATGGCCAAGGTATTCTTACTTAGTTTCACCAATCTAAGGAGCACATGTATGAATTATATTTCTCAATATCTTAGTTTGCTATACCATTTTATCATCATTTATCTTCCTCAAAAATTAGTTAAAAAGGCATAGTGGAGATTGCATTATCATATGAACATCCTCCTACCCTTTGGCAGTAAAAAGGGGCTAGTAGTAACTTCCACCAAGGAGACGAGATGTGGGAGGAATAGGGAGCTCCTTATTGGCCTCAAATTTAACTAACACTATAGTTTCCAATTCACCACCTTTTCTTACCTTAATAATATTTCTTCTAAATATTTTGTTATAATTTCTCTTATGTGTTTTACTTATAAAATGGATATCAGAAGTTAAGGCAACTTCAAACACTATGGGGCTTCCTAACTCAGTAATAACTATAGATTTTAGTTTCATAACCTCTCTAGCTAAAGTTATAGTGGACATAGAAGTAATAGGGCCCTCCTCATTGGAATAAGGTAGTTAGACCCTGACTCTAAGGCAATCTCTACTAGAGGATCAACCATCTAATCGTCAACATTTTGATTGACTATCTTATTTCCTTTAACTTACAACATAATACTATGAAAATCCAATCCAAACTTGATTGTATTTCCAAAATCAATTTCCTTGTCAGTTAGATTCTTGTTCAATGAAAAGATTAATCTGCTTATATTTTTTTATGATTTTGTAAGATAATCTTTAATCAGTCTTAATGAAAATAATTATTTTTTACAAAATTTTGAAATTTTAAAACTAATCTGAATGTAAATATGAAATTCTAATTGTACTTGTGAAGTTATAATAAAATGTAATTACAACCTATACTGAAGATGTTGGAAAGTTATTTTTTAAAGAAATTTGATTTTATTTTTTATACTCTGTAGGTTTCATGACCCTACTTATTTGATTTTTATCAACTATGAGGTTTCTGAAATCTTGGTGGCGTAGTGAAGTTTTCGAAGAATTGGCTCTACTCTTCTTTTTTACCAGTAACTTGTGAAGCCTCATTCTTATTAAAAAACTCCATCTCTCACCTCACTTTCCTTTTAGATGCTGATCACACTAACCCAAGGAAAAAATTAGTAAGAAAAAAGTGGGAGAAACATTTTCATTTTTGTAATCAAATATATATATATATATATATATATATATATATATATATATATATATATATATATATATATATATATATATATATATATATATATATATATATATATATATATCTTCTCAAAAGACAAACATGTCACTCTAGAATAGTATTTACAAATAAAAATGAAAAATTAAAAAATTATAAATTCTATAATCAAATACAACAAAGAGAATACCATATCACCATGAAAGGTGAAGATGAAATTCTACAAAGATATTTGAATACAAAATAAGTTTTCAACAATTATCTACATTCCCAGATTTTTTTTTTAAAAAGAAACCAACAGTGGGCCTACGCATTGATTAAAAACTAGTTACAACATCCTTAAAGGGTCCTCAAGCTCCTTACTGCTCCAAGGAGTGACTAAAAATTCAAAATAAATCCTAGGAGCTCAAGGTCCCTACTAAGCACATAAACAAAATCCCCTAGATACATTCTAAGGTGGTTAGTAACCATAACCCAAAAAATTGAAAAGATCAAAAGATTGTCAATAGTCCCAATCTTCTTGTCTAAAAAATCTAAAGCCAGAAAACCTATAATATAAGCCACCTGCAACAAAATAATCACAAAAATAACAAAAATAAAACTCACCTTTATAAAGTTATTCAAAATTAACCAAAAAATCATAGGAATTAGCCACGGCCAGCTGATGAAACCAAACCAGTAGAAAAAATAAGAGCAACCTTCCCTCATATAAGTAATGTTAAAACCCAACAGCTAATCACCAGCATTATTGGACTTATGACAAAAATTAGAGGGAGCACTATAGTTGTTCTTAAGAGTATGAGAATAGGGAAAATTCTACCAGAACAAGTAATTCAAACTACCACATAAATTTAAAGCTATCTAACAGACCTGCCAATAATTAGCCAAGTTAAATAGCCTGCAGCTCCACGGCCAAGAACACGTCCAACCAGTCAAAACCCACACATTCCCAGATATTTTCCCCCTATCCTATTGGAATAAGATAGGGTTTATTTTAATTTGGGGTTATAAGTTTTCCAAAGGGAAAGTCTTTATGGTTAATTACATTTTAGAAGATGTGAATCTCTCAGGAATACTTAGAATTAAAGTAGTGGCAAACATTTTATTTGATTTCAAAGCTTAATACAGGATAAGAGATTTTGGAATTTTCAAATTATATTTGGTTAATGTTTAATAGTTCTTTCATGAGGCCAAAGAATCAAAGCTCGGAGCACTAGTGTTGCAAATCTGGGCCCAAGCACAGTGATTTTGATGATAACAAACATTACTAGTTTCTTACTCTTGCTATTCTTGCTTATATATTTTATTATGCCTTGCTCACTAACATTTTAGGATCATAAGCTCACTTGCAAGCCAGCTCAGGATTGGGTAGATTAGGATTGAGTCAGTCTATAATTTTAATTCGAATATATTTATTTACTTTTTCTTGAGTCAAATGTAATGTGATGGATCGTGAAGCTAAGTAACCTTGCACAAACACACTCAAGGGAGTAAGTAAGTTAGGGAAATTTTTAATTTTTTAAACAAATCATATAGGATAATTATGTATCATCCTGGATGATCTATTTAGCTCAAAACCGTAATTAGGGCTTATGTGTCAAATAAGCTTGATTAAACCAATCATCCTTGACAATTCTATCATCATACAGGATGATATGCATTAATCAAAAAATCCAGCCGCCATACATGATTTAAGCAAGATTTGATAATTAAAATTTTGTTCTAATCATACAGGATGATTCTGATCATCCTGGATGATGTGTAGCAATCATGCATAAATTGATCCTGTGATTAGGAGTCTAAGTATGGTTTGATTGATTGATCATATCATATAAGACGATCATTTAAGATTGTATAGGATGATCCATGATTTTTCTTCTAAATGTACCGGATGTCCTGAATGATTTTTTAGGATGATATTGTTGATTTGAGCTAATCATACAAGATGATTGTAAGATTGACTGGGATGATCAGTACACTTTTCTACTAATCATCCTGAACATTCTAAATGATCTGTCAGATGATAAATCATATTTTGAACTAATCATATAAGATGATATAGTAATCATCCTAGATAATCAGTATTAATTTATTGCTCTAATTGTACAAGCAACTCAGATTGTCCTTCCTGGATGGGCTAATTTACACCGATTGCACAGGACGATCGATAGATTGTCCTAGATGATCTTTGACGGCAAGTTGAAAATTAAGGCACTTTTTTAGGCCTCCTATTTAATCTCTCTTAATTACTGATGATTAAATCTTTTGTTATTGTTCTAACCTGAGAGAGCTTAAAGAAGGAGAAGGAGAGTTTGGGAGAGAGAGAGAGGATCTTGTGAGGGTGAGTTTGTGAGGGGAATCATGAAGGTTGCTCTAAGCAAGGATTCGATCATCTTATTCCTTCTTCACCCTTGGTTCCTTGGTGGCTCTGGGGAGATGATCATAAGCATCAGATCCAGGTTCTCTGCCTACTCGAGGTGGGAGTAAAAGTATTATCAGAGAACTGTCTATTCCAGGAGGAAGTAAAAGGATTCTGTAATTCTCTGCCAACTCTAGGTGGGAGTAAAAGGATTATGGGTTCTCTACCTTCACAAAGAGGGTAAAAAAGGATTCAAGATTCTCTGCCTCACATGGTTGATAGAAAGATTTTGTAAGGGCTTCTTTGCCATATTATGGGGGCAAAAGGAGAGACACTAACTAATTATTGCAATACCCGACATGGGAGGTTCTAGGGAGTGGATGTAGATTAGATTTGACCAAACCACTATAAAATTTTATGTGCTCTTTCCTATTACTTTTTTTAAATTTTATTTTCAAACTTTTGTGTCATTTGTTCTGTGGTTAAAATCTTTGATTTTGATATTTGCTTTCGCTAAAGATTGTTTAGTTTTTAAAAAATTTAAAAAGATAAAAAACATTTTCATTTTTATTTAAGAATATTTAATAACACCAATTCACCCCCCTCTTGGTTAGCCTCGGGCTAGTTCTACAGGGTTTAACCACCCTCACAAACTTTTAAGTGGTATCAGAGTGGGCTTCATAAAATTAAGTTTTAGAAAACTTTTGAAATTTGATCAATGGCTAACTTTGATAATCGCAACATAGTAGAAGGATATTTAATTACTCGACCACCTCAATTTGATAATATTCCTTTTAATTTTTGGAAAACTTACATGTCCACCTTTTTACAATCAATTTATTATTGCATGTGGATGTTAGTTAAGGATGGATATTCTGCACCTTTTAATCTTGTAAATGGCATTAAAACTGAAATTGCTTTTACTGAATGGTTAATTGATGATAAATATTTAAAACAACTGAATACTAAGTATTTGAACTATTTTTTCTTTGCCTTAAAATCTAAAGGTTACATGTGTGTCTCTACTTGTTATATTGGTAAAGAAATTTGGGATAACCGTTGCACTACTTATGAAGGAACAAATGACATTAGACAATCTAGGTTGAACATCTTACTTCATGACTATGAACTTTTTCACATGAAACCTAGTGAAATAATTTTTGAAATGTATACAAGGTTTACACAAATTATTACATCCCTACATGCCTTAGGAAGAGAACTCACAAATTATGAAAAAATGAACAAGATTCTGAGATGTTTACCTTCTTCCTATGATGTAAAAATTTCTTCCATTATTGAATATAAGGATTTGAATATTTATTCAATCGATAACTTTTTGGATCACTAATTATTTATGAGCAAGGTGTGAACCAAAGGCAGCTTGATGTAGGGGAAAAGAAGGAGAAAAGTATAGCCATGAAGACTAATAAATCCGACACTGATGTTTTTGGTTTTGAAGATAATGATATTACTTTAATAACTAGACAATCCAAAAGCTTCTTGAGGAAAAAAGCAAAAACATCATCAAAAGTGGAATAAATGTATGAATATTAAAAATTCTAAAGCTTCATCTAATGTTATTTGCTTTGAATGTAGGAAGCCATGGCATCTCATGTATGAATGCCCAACTCTGAAAGCTCATCCAAGAAGGGAGAATGGTGAAGAAAAAACTAAGTTCAAGAAAGATCCAAAAGTCTTTCTAGGCAGGCTCAGCATCAGACTCCTCTGAAACTGAAGCAGAAGAGGAGGTAACAAACCTGTGCTTAATGGCTGATCTTCACCTTGATCACTCTGATCAAGAAGAGGTATGTGAGCTTACATATGATTAATTTTATAAAGTTTCTGAAAGAAATCATTCTTCATATAGGAAGCTAAAGAAAGCACATGCTAGCCTAGAAGCTAAATTTTTAAATCTACAAAAAGAGCATAAAATTCTAAGGAAAGATCATTCCACTCTGGATAGCAATCACATGTCTTTACTAGATAAATTTGATGTTTTGAATAGAAATCATCTTGATTTAACTACTGAGCATGACTACTTGAAAATATTGCATGTGGAATTAGAAAAAGAATACAAGTACCTAGATACTTTTGCATCTTATTTTAATAGTAGGGAGCATGCATTGAAAATAGAAAATTCAATTCATGAAAGTGGAAATAAATTTTTAGAAGTTGAATTAATTTCTTTCAGGGAAAAAAAAACTACTTGTGCTAGAAGAGTTTCATAAATATTCATCAAAGCATGCATCATTTGAACTTAGAAAGAGGCACTATAACCCAAATAGATTAGTAAACCCTTTTCCTGGTGTTAGATGATTTTTATGTGGAATGATAGGACATATCTCCCACACTTGCACCATTCACCGTAGAACACATTTGGTGTGGAGACCAAAATTACGAAATTCACAGCATAGCATGTATGCATCTAATTCTTCTTTCCATAAGATGGGTACCAAACTTGTTTGGGTTCCCAAATCATACATCTGATTGATTTTGTAGCATGCTTATAAATGGAGTGATGAACATTTTTTGAATATAATTACTGAAGCAATCACTATAAGTGAAAGATGGGAGAACTATCATAGAGGCGATTCCTTAAAGGTAGTGAAAAACTCTATGCTTTAATGCTTCATCCATTTCAAGTAATGAGATGGCTGACTCAAAATTGGCAACGTTATTGGCTAGTTTTATCTTCGTCTTATGTGAATCCAACTAAGGAATCTTCAATTTTGTTGGAGTTTTAAGCTCAACAATCTCCCTTGAGAAAATACTTGATAGTGGTGACTCTCGCTTCTCAGTCCCTCTTTTTTTCTAGACGAAGAGTCAAGGTTGACTTCTCAATGTTTGGGTATTAAGCTTTATTATTCGTTGGAGTATTGACAAATAGTCTAACTCCGAAATTTCCTTCTCTTCTCAACAAAATTTGAGCATCTTGCTGGCAACTCCACTTGAGGGGGCTTTGTAGAATTCATTATAGTGCTCCCTAGTTTATTCTTAACACCCTTTCTTCCAATTATCAAGCTATCTAACTGTGGAAATTTCCTTGTTCTCCATATTCATAATGCTTCTCCACCTCTATATTGATGCTCTATTTCACAAAGTATTATTCTAGTTTATAGCATGCTCTACAGTCATTGCACCTTTCAATATGTTGAATCTAGAATTGTTTGTGATACAAAATGCAGTGTGAAATGAGTAGAAAAATAGTGAGAGAATTTTAGATTGAGAAGATCTAAGATTTTTGTAAAATTTGCTTGAGTATAAAAAGTTGTGTAAGCTGAGCTCATAGCTTGATTCCTTATTAAGTTGGGATTTGAGCATTGTAGATTTTGCTATTTATATGGCTATATAGAAAATAAGAGAAGAATATTAATATTATGTAGCCTAATTTGAATGTCCGACATGTAGAAGGTTCACCGAGCTAGTAAAAAGTCATTGGCTTGTTAGCATATATTGATGAGCATATAGTTAAATAGTCTATCAATAGTTTCCCATATAAATGAAGTTGCCCACTTCAGTATTCACTAGGTATAACTTGATAAGTTGTATTTGCTAGGGGTGGTTTGGTGAGTCTTACTCGCATACTTGGTTCAAGTTTATAGATCGTTGTTGCCTGCTTGGGGGAGAGCTCATTTATAGTTTGGTGAGTTCCTTTTGAGTTGAGATCAAGGAGACCAAGTTAACTTAATTTGAACAACCTAACTTGAATCGACTTTTCTGGATAATTGGTTGTATGATAATCATACTTGAGTGCAAGTTAAAAAAATAGAAAGGAAACTGGGAAGGAGCTAGAGTTTTACTTGGACATGATAAGTTTGTTGTGGCTGATCAGATACTACAAACATGCAAACTCTTGTAGTGTAGATTTTAAGGTTCTGAATAAGAAAATGAAATGCATATAGGATATTTGGATTTTTTTTTTTTGTGCGTTTGGCAAGGATGGCAGTGTGGAATGTAAATAGTATATCTAAAAAATATGAACATTAACATAGGTTGATTTGCTATTTCTAGCTTGTTATAATACTATATTTTCTTATATTCCTTGTTAATACAACAAACTATTTTATCTTGCAGCTACAGTGTTACAAGCACCATTTGATTTTAAGGAAAAGCTCATGGCTATCTCTTCGTCACTATTTCTTTGCATTAAATTTTTATAATTAAGTGGCTCCTAGATCTGATTTTGTGATTGGACCTCAAGTGTATATCCGGCACTTTTTTCCAAGGACTAGTATTTTATGAACCCTATCCTACATGTTTTTTATTAGCTCCATACTTTAGCGCATCAGAAGAATTGTTCCCTTCTGCCCTTGAAGCTGACCGTCAAATGTTGGTTTATTATTTAAGTTATGAAAGGCCAAAATATTGTATTAATTTTCTTGGCCCATCTTGTATTGTCTTCAGATCTATTTTTATTTAATGCAGTGCGGCTGTGAACTCACAAACATGGGAGGAGGTTGCCATTAAAAAAATTGGTTGGGCTTTTGATAATAGAATTGATGCCAAGAGAACTTTAAGAAAAATAAAGCTTCTACGACCCATGAATCATGATAATGTAAGTTCCTCCCTTCAAGTGGCATTGTATGTTTCTTCTAAGCTCGTTTGCTCTGCCAAATGAAATAATCATCTTTAGTAATGAAATTTGATTCATTTTACTTCACGTTGCATGATGCAATACTTCTGTGCATTATTAAGGTAAAACCTTTTTGGATCTTCTATGCGTGAAATGAATAGGATGTTGATTGCTATAAAAAAAATCAGATTAAATATACTTAATTTTTTCCTTATGAGTAATCATCATCACCCTGGAATAAATAAATACAGTTGTATCTTTGTTCTAGTGCCTCCTAATTTTGAAGATGACTGTACATTTTAGCTGACAAAATGATTATGTAGGCTTTATACCTATCAGGCTGTTTAAATATTTGTATCTATTGTATAAAATATTATTCAGATTTGAAGAATGTTGAACTATGCATGGAACTCTCATGTGAAGTTCATGTTCCAGTTTTTCATAAATGTTTTGCTCATTGGTCAAAGACCTAAATAAAAGTTAATCTATTTAATGGGGAGACTTGACCATATTGAAGCTATAATTAATAATCTTTAAAATCTCAAAACATGCATTTATGTCAAATAACTAGGGTTGTGTAGATGTGATCATTGTAATAAGAAATATGCAATTGCAATTTTGACAATTTATGAATGGAAAGTTGTAATAAATAGCTCTTTTTAGAGGTACATAAGGAGCTTTATAATGAGTTAATTTACAAATTGATTGAAAAAATTTAGTGTAGCTATGAATATGATAAATAAACTAAAAGCCTTGGTTCCAAATAAACTACATATAGAAATTTGGAGAGACATGGGTGATATTAGAGTGTTTAATAAACAAATCTTCTCAATAATGACTTAATGCCTAATAATATGCCATTTAATTAGAGAATTAGTATTTTCATACCAAATTCAAATTAAAGGTGGTATGGATTGTCATAATTATAGGAATAACCTAACTTATAGGTCATAAAATGAATTTGTGGTTGAAGGAAATCGAAAGCAGTCATAGAAAATATATATAGACATGTGAGAATTAATTGGGTTTTGTGCTAGGAAGATCTACTATGTGGACATAATTTTGATGCTCAAGTAATTAATGAAAAATATAGAAACCAGATTTTATTAATCTTTTAAGGGATATGATTGAGCAACATTAAATTTATTTGATATGCATTATGGAAAAAAATATGAATGTCAAAGGTTTATTAATGTTATTAAAGATCTGTATGATGGAGCATTGATTAGTGTTAAATGTAGTTACCGACTAACCAAGAAGTTCCCATTCATAGGAGGTTTACTTCATGGATAAGCATTAAGTAGCATTTTATATATATTGGTTATACTATAGCTAGCAAAAGCCATTAAAAGCAAAGTACCTTACTATAAATTTTTTTGTTGACGAAAACTTTAATTAATGAAATCTCTTTCAAAATAAGCAGAAAGTTGGAATACTAATGAAAATATTTAGAAATTAAATTACTTAAAATTTGCAGAATAAATATTTATTATGTGATATATAATTTTAGTGCATGTAATATTACTAGTTATTCGCTAATATTCCGAAAGATAAAATAATTACATGATGCCATAAATTTTTGCATCTTGTATCTATTATATAGAAGAACTTATATATAAATGATGGAGCATTTGGAGATAAGGTTGTGTGCTTATATTTGAGAAGTACCTTAGGAGTATTATGCAATTATCGAATATTATAGAATTTGGGAAGTAAATTTTATAACATTATAATTAGAAAATTTATGTTGTATAAATCTGAGTGATGAGAAATAAAGAACTCATTGATAGAGAAATTGAGTGTAGGTGAAATGAAGATGAAAAAGTGGATGTATGTCAAAATTAAGGATTAAAAAGCTTCTATTAGAGGGGTAATATGTGTAGCATGCGTGGAAGATAAAATATTGGACAGTAACTTGGATAACAGAGATGTTGATGAAGAGTAAGATGCATCAATGAAACAAGAAGATAAATTATTATAAAAGTATTCTTACAAATCTTGGCCCTACTACAATGATTTTGATGATAACAAACATTACTGGTTCTTCACTACTACTATTCTTGCTTATCTATTTTGTTTGCCCTGCTCACTAACCTTTTAGGTCCATAAGTTCACTTGGAACGTCGATCAACTTAAGATCAGGTATACTAGGATTGAGTCATTCTATAATTTCTATTCTAATGCATCTTTTACCTTTTCCTGAGTCAAATGTACTATGATGGATCCTGAAGCTAAATAACCTTGCACACACACACTCTAGGGGAGTAATTTGGTGAGTTAGAGAGTTTTTTTTTTTTTATCATATCATACAGGACGATTATAAATCATCCTGGATGATCCATTAAAAATAAAAATCCTAATTAGGACATCCTGAAGATTAAGTTTGCTTAACTAATCATCCTTAACGATTTATATCATACTGGATGATCAATACATATTGAAACAGACAGCCACAACTCACAACTTAGGCAAGATGTAATAATTCAAAATTTGTTCTTATCATACAAGACAATCCATATCATCCTAAACAATTTGATGACAATCATGCCTAAAATGATCCCTTGATTAGAAGACTAATTATGATTAGATTGATCAGTCACATTGTACAGGATGATCTATTTGGATCATCCTGGATAATCATTTTTATTTCGTAGAATGATCTCCTATCATCCAAGATGAAAACCATATTTTTCTTCTGATCATCCAATGGATCATCCTGGACATCTCGAGAGGTTTGCAGGATGATTTGTTGATTTCCACCCATCTTAAACTAATCATCCAAGGGATCGTCCTGGATGTCCTGAGACTAGTGTAAGATGATCTGTCGATTGCCAACCATATTAAACTAATCATCCCAAATGATCTAATAATTATACGAGATGATCTGTATAAAATATTTCTTCTGATTGTACAAAGCAAAGGTGATCATCTTGAATGAATGTGCTATTTAGTACTAATCGTACATGATGATCGTAGGATCATCCTGGATGATATTTGATGCAAAATTGAAAATTAGGGCTTTCTTGGAGGTCTCCTATTTAAGTTCTCTTATTGGCTTTTTAGCAAATCTTTTGCTACTATTCTAACCTGAGAGAGCTTAAAGATAGAGAAGGAGAGTTTGGGAGAGAGAGAGAGAGAGGATATTGTGAGGGGGAGTTTGTGAGAGGATTCACAAAGATTGCTCTAAGAAAGGATTCAATCATCTTCTTCCTTCTTTATTCTTAGTTCCTTGGTGGCTCTGGGGAGACGATCATCAGCATCAGATCCAGATTCTTTGCCTACTCCTGGTGGGAGTAAAATGGTTGTTAGGTTCTCTACCTACTCCAGGTTGGAGAAAGAGAATTTTGTGGTTCTCTGCCAACTCCAGGTGGGAGTAAAATAATTATGAGTTCTCTGACTTCACCATGAGGGTAAAAAAGGATTCAAGGCTCTCTGCCTCACTAGGTCAGTGGAAATATTTTATAAGGGCTTCTCTGCCTTTCTACGGGGGAAAAAAAAGAGACACTAACTGATTAGTATAATACCTAGAACGGGAGGTTCTAGGGAGTGGACATAGGCCAGATTTGACCGAACCACTATAAAATTTTGTGTGCTCTTTCCTATTTCTTTTTTTTCATTTTATTTCCACACTATTCTGTGATTTATTCTGTGGTTTTTTGATATTTGCTTTTGCTTAAGATTGTTTAGTGTTAAAATATTTAAAAAGATAAAAAAGATTTTTCATTTTTGTTTATTAATTTTTAAAACACCAATTCACACACCCCCTCTTGGTTAACCTCAGAATAGTTCTATAGGGATTAACCACCCTCACGAACTTTTAATTGGTATCAGAGCGATATTCATAAATTAAGTTTTAGAAAACTTTTGAATTTTGATCAATGGCTAACTTCTATAATCACAACACCGTGGAAGGTTATTCAATTACTCGAGCACCTCTATTTGATAACATTCCTTTCGATTTTTAAAAAACTCACATGTCCACCTTTTTACAATCAATTGATTATCACATGTGGATGTTTGTTAAGGATGGATATTCTGCACCTTTCAACTTTTAAATGGTGTAAAAACTAAAATTCATTTTACTGAATGGACAACTGATGATAGAGATCTAGCACAACTAAATGCTAAATATTTGAACTATTTTTTTTTTGTGCTTTAAAATTTGAAGATTATATGTGTGTCTCTACTTATTCTATTGGAAAAGAAATTTGGGATAGATTATGCATAACGTATGAAGGAATAAATATAGATAAATAGTCTAGGTTAAATATTTTGCTTCATGAATATGAACTCTTTCACATGAAACCCAGTGAATTAATTTTTGAACTGTACACTAGGTTCACACAAATTGTTAATTCCCTGCATGCCTTAGGAAGAGAACTCATAAACTATGAAAAAGGGAACCAGATTCCATGATGTTTACCTTCTTCCTTAGATACAAAAATTACTTCCATTACTGAATCTAAGGATTTAAATGTTTATTCAGTCCATAGCTTACTTGGATCACTAATTGCTTATGTGCAAGGAGTGAACCAAAGGCATCTTGATGTAGGTGAAAAGAATAGGGAGAAAATTGTAGCCTTGAAGGCTAATAATTCTAACACTAATGTTTCTGGTTCTAAAGATGATGACATTTCTTAAATAACAAGACAATTTTAAAACTTCTTAAGGAAAAAACAAAAGCATTATCAGAAGTGGAATAAAGGTAAGAATAATAAATATTATGAAGTTTCTTATGATGTTATTTGTTTTGAATACAAGAAGCCAGGGCATCGAAAGTATGATTATCCAACTCTGAAGGCTCACCCAAGCAAGCAGAAGGGTGAGGAAAAACCTAAGTTTAAGAAGGACAAGAAAAGGATCCAAAAGGCTTTCTGGGTGGACTCAGCGTTAGACTCCTCTGAAACTGAAGTAGAAGAAGAGGTAACAAACCTGTGCTTAATGACTGATGATCATCTTGATTACTTTGATCAAGAAGAGATATGTGAGCTTACATATGATCAATTACTTAAAGTTTCTGAAAGAATTCATTCTTCATATTTAAGAAATCATATGCTAGCCTCAAAATTGAATTTTTAAATTTACAGAAAGAGCATAAAATTCTAAGGAAAGATCATTCCACTCTAGATAGTAATCATATGGCTTTACTAGATGAATTTAATTCTTTGAACAAAAATTACCTTGATTTAACTATTGAGCATGACTCTTTTAAAATATTATATGTTGAATTAGAAAAAGAATACAAGTACTTAGCTACTCTTGCATCTAATTTAGATAATAGGGCGTATGCATTGAAAATAGAAAATTTAATTCTTGAAAGTCCAAATAAATTTTAGAAGCTGAATTAACTGCTTTAAAGGAAAATAAAAAACTACATGCACTGGAAGAGTTTCATAAACATTCTTCAAAGCATGCATCATTTAAACCTAGGAAGAGGCACTATAACCTAATAGATTAGTAAACCGTTTTCCTGGTGTTAGATCTTTTTCTTGTGGCATGCTAGTACATATCTCCCACACTTACACCATTCACCGTAGAACATATTTTGTGTGTAGAAAAAATTACAAAATTCACAGCATAGCATGCATGCATCTCATTCTTCTTTCCATAAGATGGGACCCAAACCTGTTTGAGTTTCCAAATCTAATTTTTGATGATTTTGTAGGTGTGCTCTCACAAAAGGCCTTATGAGAGCATGTGGTACCTGGAAAGTGTATGTTCAAGGCATATAACAGGAGATATAAATCAATTCATTTTGTTGGAGGCCAGGGAAGGAGGCAAGGTAACACTTGGAGATAACACCGCCAGGAGAGCAATGGGATCAGGTATAATTGATGATTTAAAAAATTTCATCAATGAAAATGTTTTACTTGTAGATGGACTGAAACACAATCTACTCAGCATCAGTCAGCTTTGTGATAAAGGCTTTAGCATAAGCCAACAAGCTGCATTATAAGCTTAAATAACAAAATTATTTTATAGAGAAAATGAATTAATAATGTTTACATGTTCGATCTAAATTACTTTAAAGATGATATTGCTCTTTACTTAAAAGTAATTATTGATGAATGATGGCTCTGGCGTAGGAGATTGTGTCATGTAAGCATGAAAAGCCTTAGGAAGATCACCCAAAAAGACTTAGTGAGAGGTGCCCCCAAACTAGAGCTCACTAAGGACCACATGTGTGATGCCTGTCAGTTAAGAAAGCAAGTCAAATCCTCCTTTCACTCAATCAAAGACATTAACACTAGCAAACCCTTAGAAGTCCTTTACAAGGCTCTCTTTCGAGCTGTCAGCACTTCAAGCCTAGGAGGGAAAGTCTTTGGTATGTGATAGTTGATGATTATTTGAGGTTTACATAGGTTAGATTTTTAGCTCATAAAAGTGAATCATTCGAGGAGTTTAGATCTTATTCCACTTGGATTCAGAGGAAACTAGGTTATAAAATCTTAATCATTCATAGTGGCCAAAGTGGAGAATTTAATAATGAAAATTTTGAGTCTTTTTATAAGGAGCAAGAGATAGATCATAACTTTTTAACTCCTAGGACCCCTCAGCAGAAAAGGGTAGCTAAAAGGAAGATCATGACCCTGGTAAAAGCTATTATTGCCATATTAGCTAAATACTCACTTTGTAAATACTTCTGGGTAAAAGTGAAGAATAAAATCTATTATATTTTAAATATGGTAAATCTTAGATCTAAGCTGAACAAGACACCCTATGAAATTCTTAAGGGTAGGACACCCAACCTCTCTCACCATCATATCTTTGGATGTAAAGTGTTCATTTTGAATAATAGGAAGTCTCAACTAGGAAAGTTTGGCCTAAATCAAATAAATGAGTGTTCTTAGGTTACTCAAGTGTTGGAAAATCCTATAGAGTCTTCAATAAAAGAATACTGGTAGTTGAGGAGACCACTCATGTTGTATTTGATGAATCTGATAATTTTGGAGGGTCTAGGGAAGAAGAAGAAGAAGAGGTTGTAGATGTCACATAAGGAGTAGAATATGTAAATATGAAGAAAGCATATAACCTAAAACTTTGCTACCTAGAGAATGGAGATATTCTTCAAGTCATCATAAAAAACTGATCTTAGGAGACCCATCTGAAAGTGTTAAAATTAGGCACAGACTTAGAAAAGAAGTAAACCACTCTGCCTTCATTTCAATGACTGAACCCACCAACCTGAATCAAGCCTTATCTGATGAATTCTGGATCATAGCTATGTAGGAAGAGTTGAATCAATTTGTAAGGAATGATGTTTGGGAGTTAGTTGAAAGACTTAAGGACCAAAGTATGGTTAGAACTAAATGGGTTTTTAAAATTAAAATGAATAATTCTAGAGTAGTGGTGAGGAATAAGGCAAGATTGGTGGCTAAGGGGTATAATCAGATAGAAGGGATTGACTTTGAAGAGACCTTTATCCTTGTAGCTAAATTAGAAGCCATTAGGGTACTACTAACCTTTGCCTATTTTAAGGGATTTAAATTGTTTCAAATGGATGATAAGACTACCTTTCTGAATGGTGTGATAAAAGAAGATGTGTATGCTGAACAACCCCCTGGCTTTAAAAATTCATAATTTCCTAATCATGTGTTCAAATTAAAAAAGGCTTTATATGGACCAAAATAAGCACCCAGGGCATGGTATGAAACACTTAGCACATTCCTACTATGAAGAAACTTTTTTAAGGGGAGCGTAGGCACCACCCTATTTCTGAAAAAGGTAGGAGATGAATTACTGATTGTCCAAATCTATGTTGATGATATTCTATTTGGATATTCTATTAAAAAATTGTGTGATGAATTTCAAAAATAATGAGTAAGGAGTTTGAAATGAGTATGATGGGAGAATTGACTTACTTTCTTGGATTAGCCTAAGGTAGAAGGATGATGGAACTTTCCTTAGCTAGTTAAAATACATTAAGGACATCCTTAAGAAATATGAGATGGATAAAGCCAAGCCAATCAACACTCCCATGAGTTCTAGTGTTCAGTTAGATAAGGAGTCAAATGAAAAATCTGTTGATGAAAAAATACAGAGAAATAATTGGATCACTTCTTTATTTGATTGCTAGCATACCTAATATTATATTTAGTGTTTATCTCTATGCTATATTTCAGGCTGATCTAAAAGAGTCCCACTAATTGCTATTAAGAGAATCCTTAGATATCTCTTAGGGACACAAGACTTAGGAATTTGGTATCCTTGGAATATCACATCTTTTGAAATCATAGGATATTCTGATTCAGATTTTATAGGATGCCAAGTTCTTAGGAAAAGCACTTATGGGATATATCAATTCATAGGACAATCCTTAGTCTCCTGGTCTTGTAGAAAATAGAACTCAGTTGCCCTGTCCACTGCTGAAGCTGAGTACATAACCTTAGGAAGTTATGTGGCCCAAGTTTTTTAGTTAAAGCAACAAATTCAAGATTTAGGACTTCCCGTAGGCATAATTCTTGTCCTATGTGATAACACTAGTGCCATCCAATACTCCAGGACAAAACACATTGATATAAGACAACATTTCATTAGGGACCACATTACTAAGGGAGATATAGAACTGCAGCATATAGCCACTGAAAATAAGCTTACAGATATCTTGACAAAATCACTAGCCTTTAAAACATTTAGCACCTTAAGAACCAAATTATGTGTGATAGATATTCATACTTGAAAATGATGCATTCTGTTATGTTTCGAGTCTTAGTGTTTTATTTGATTTGTTTGGTAATTTCTTTTTATTTTTTTTATTTAATGCTTTTTTTATTTTCTATTATTTTTCTTCAGTTTCTTATGAATCATATCACTGATCAATTCTACTGATGAACTTGTTTTTAAATGAGATGTTTGCCTTATTTTAATTTAAAAGATTATAAACAGTGATTGACTTCTCTAAAATAGTTAAAGAAAGGAACATTTATGATTGTTTTTCTTCCTCTAACTCCTTCAATGATATATTTTTCATTTTGAATCAAATTCTATTTCAAAATTAAAAAGTTAGACTTTGAAATATGATTCTATTTTATCTTCTTACAGTAATCTATCTCATATGAATAGTGTTCCAAATCATTTAATCATTTTTATATTTTGTTAATCAGGTGGTTCCATTTATCATATAAGTATGATTCTATTTTGTGATTTACTCTTCCTTATATTAGAGAGTGATTTTCTTCCTCTCTTATATCTGGAAGATAATCTCACAAATGAGAGTCTTTAGAGGTTCTAAAAGGATGTAAGTTTGCAAAAGAAGTGAAAAGAGGCATAAAATAAGCCCAATATTGGAATGATGCACAATGTTCACTAATTAATTGCAAGATACATAAAGTGTATAAAAAATTTAAAGAAGCGCAAAGTACACCAAATAACTAAAAAAGAGGTACAAAATGAGCCCACAATGAAATAAGATTCCTTCCTTTTCAATCCTTTAAAAATATTAGAAGAATCCATGTGCCACTTAATATTTTCAAACACTTGAGATTGAAAATCATGATTCTTGATTTTTTACTTTGTAGTTTTATTTTATTAGATATTTTTTTGGAATGAAGTTTGAAAGGATCACTTTTCTTATCTAATTTTTTCATTTTTTGAATTAGATTTTTTTTAATAGGAACTTAACCTGTAAGGTGTCCGAGATAGGGTTTACAAAATTGAGTTTCTAACCTTTCTAGATTTCATCATTGTTGATTCATTTCTTTTGAGTTTTTAACTTAAAATTGAGGTAAAATTAACATTTACTGAAGCTGGTCGATTAAAAAAACCCTTTATTTTTATTTTAATGGTTGGTTTTTATCATATTTTTTGTTTTATTGTTGATTTCTGCCACCACCTCCTCAAAATGATCAGAGTTCTTCCTTTTAGTTTGTTAAAGCTTGCGTTTTTATGTTTGTACTGGTATTTGGTTTTATACTTTTTTCTATTTTAGTGCTTTTCTTTCTTCCTCCTTTTTGTTATCTCAAAAGGGGGAGTAGTTATTGTCTTTTCATTTGCTTATGCTTTAGTGGTGTTTGTATTCTTTTATTTCTATTCTATCTTTTATGTCTTCTATTTTTATTTTTTATATCTTAAAAAAAAAAGAAAAGAACAAAACAAAAATGCTCCGGGCTTTAAAATTTTTTTAGTAATATTTTCCATCATAAAAAAGGAGGAGATTGTCGCAAATCTGGGCCCAAGTATAGTGATTTTGATGATAATAAATATTACTAGTTCCTTACTACTGTTATTCTTTCTTATCTATTTTATTTTCCCTGCTCACTAACATTTTAAGATCACAAGCTCACTTGTAAGCCAGCTCAGGATTGAGTAGATTAGGACTGAGTTAATCTATAATTTTAATTCCAATATATTTTTTTACTTTTTCTTGAGTCAAATATAATGTGGTGGCTCCTGAAGCTAAGTAACCTTTCACACACACACTCAAAGGAGTGAGTAAGTACATTAGGGAAATTTTTAATTTTTTGAACAAATCGTACAGGATGAATATGTATCGTCCTAGATAATCTATTTAGCTCAAAACCCTAATTAGGGCTTATGTGTCAAATAAGCTTGATTAAACCAATCATCCTAGATGATTCTATCATCGTATAAGATGATATGAATTAATCAAAAAATCCAGCCGCCAGACATGATTTAGGCAAGATTTGATAATTAAAATTTTTTCCTAATCATATAAGATGATTCTGATCATCCTGGATGATGTGTAGCAATCATGCTTAAATTGATCCTGTGATTAGGGATCTTAGTATAGTTATATTGAATGATCACATTATGAAGGACAATCATCTATGATCGTACACGATGATCCATGATTTTTCTTCTAAATGTACTGAACATCCCGAATGATTTTTTAGGATGATATAGTTGATTTGAACTAATCATACATGATGATTACACTTTTCTACTAATTATCCTGAACATCCCGAACAATCTATCGGATGATAAATCATATAATTTAAATTAATTATACAGGATGATATACTAATCATCCTGGATGATCAGTACAAATTTGCTGCTTTGATAGTACAGGCAACTCTGATCGTCCTGCTTGGCGAGGTTGATTTACACTGATCGTACATGATGATCTTTGACGACAAGTTGAAAATTAGGTCATTTTTTAAGGCCTCCTATTTAAGTTCTCTTAATTACTGATAATTAAATCTTTTACTACTGTTCTAACCTGAGAGAGCTTAGATAAGGAGAAGGAGAGTTTGGGAGAGAGAGAGAGGATCTTATGAGGGGGAGTTTGTAAGGGGATTCACAAAGGTTACTCCAAGTAAGAATTTGATCATCTTCTTCCTTCTTCCTTGGTGTCTTTGAGAGATGATCATTTGTATCAGATCCAGGTTCTCTGTCTACTCCAGGTTGGAGTAAAAGGATTTTCAGGTTCTCTACCTACTCAAGGGGGGAGTAAAAGGATTTTGTGGTTCTCTGCCAACTCCAGGTGGGAGTAAAAGGATTCCGGGTTCTCTTCCTTCACCATGAGGGTAAAAAGGGATTTAAGGTTCTCTGCCTCACTAGGTTGGTGGAATGATTTTGTAAGGGCTTCTCTGTCTTACTGTGGGGGCAAAGGAGAGACACTAACTGATTAGTACAAAACCTGGAACGGGAGGTTCTGGGGAGTGGACATAGATCAGATTTGACCAAACCACTATAAAATTCTGTGTGCTCTTTCCTTTTACTTTTTCAGCATTTTATTTTCGCATTTTTTATGATTTATTCTATGGTTGAAACTTTGATTTTGATATCTGCTTCCGTTTAAGATTATTTACTTTTAAAATATTTAAAAATATAAAAAAGATTTTTCATTTTTATTTAAGAATTTTTAAAAACACCCATTCACCCCCACCCCCCGGTTAGCCTCGGGCTAGTTCTATAGGGTTTAACCACCCTCACAAACTTTCAACTAGGAATCTTAGACCACACAAAAGTGCTCCAATCTATCCTATGTTGGCTATAATATTTTAGGAGAAATTTTATGTTTGCATTGTTAATTTATTAGATAGTTGGGATTTTATTTTTGGAGGGTGATGACTTACAATTTAAAGCTTACCTCAGAACGTAGATCTAAGTTTGGCACTATAGATTACTAGCCTAATAAAAATTCTAATAACATGAATATTTTTTAGACTTATTTCTGGGCTAGAGTAGACTTCTAGTTAAACGACTTAATTAATTTTAAAACCATACTATATGGTCTTATGAAAGACGAGAAGGCTGTTATTATTTATATTTTTAGGATATAGAGTTGGCTTCTAGAGAAATTTTTATGTGGCCCTCAACTTATGAAGGGTATTTATGATTCTAAAGCTAAATACATTTATTTTTTTTTATTTTAAATTTATATCTAATAGAATGTGTGCAGGTTCACTAATGAAATAATCAGCTTCTAAAATTTTTAAAAAGGGCTTAGAAAGTAGATTTATCCTAAAAGGGTAAAACTCCCCTGAGATAGAACTACTTCCTCATAGGTCTAGTGGTCTGCTTCTACCCGTAGGCAGGGAGGTGCCTAATAAAGAAAGAAGGATGGATATGCTTTATGTGACCCAGATGAGTTTTAGCTTACTTTCTAATCTGGTTATCTTTCTATGTTATCTTAAATGTTTTGTTTATCTATGAGTATAAAAGATTTTATTTCTTAAGAGCCTTGCAAAATATCCAGGCACAAGCACATGTAAGAAAGAAAACTATAAAAGCAGGTAATTTCAAAGCCTAATCAAGAATAAACAAACATTGAACCAATCATAAAGCAACGAAAGGAAAGCCCATAGTCCATGTGGCAAGTGCCACATAATACAAGCTAGGCTCTATAAAAAGTAAAGGTTGTTAGGCTCCACTAATAATAACTTAAATTCCACTTCTATAACATGATGCAAATCTTTATTAAGATAAGTCATTGCCTATTCTTCAATTCTTATCTTATGGCTTCAGGTTTGTTCAAGTTCTCTTCTTCAGGATTTAGATTTGTTCAACTAAAAGGCTTTCAAATGAAAAGAAACTTCCATTGAAAGAAGTTCTTTCTCCTTTTGTTCCCTAATCCTTTTCTAGGGAAAATTCCTTGTTTTTGGACATTCATAACTCTTTTTACAATTTAGATTTAAAATGTAAGATGATTTTATGCTTCCTATATGTTAGTAAATATATATATATATATATTACTTTCTCAAATCATGTCACATCACATTATATAAGTATTTGCTCATTTTTTAACAATCAATAAACTTGTCCATGGTTTTAATAATTAAGTGGGTAAGCAGCAAAAGCACCTAAGGAAAATTTGACTAGTTTAAATATTAAATAATTTTTAGCCCCTTTTTATTAAGATCCCTGCATAAGCATAACCATCTGTAAAAAAATATTGATTAGTAATAAACATTCAGATCGCTCCTAACCTAATAAAATCTTGATTCCCATCATAGATCATGAAAGAGAGAATCAAAACATAAGCATCACAAAGCATCACAAAGCATATCACACACAAATAATTTTTATATCTCAAAAAAAAAAGTGACAATTACATCAAGGATCAGCCTTAAGCCCATATATTTTTTCTTTAGTCATGGATGTTCACTAGACATATGCAAGAGGATGTACCTTGGTGTATGCTTTTTGCTGATGATATTCTTCTTGTTGATAAGACTAGAGAGGGAGTTGAAGGTAAACTAGAATTATGGAGGTCAACCTTAGAGTCTAAAGGTTTTTGTTTGAGTAGATCTAAAACAGAATATATGGAGTGTAATTTTAGTAATAAAAGACTTAGTGAGGGGCTTGTGACTTTGGGCGATCAAGTCATTAATAAGAGTACACATTTTAGATATATTAGATCTATTGTTCAGAGTGATGGTGAAATAAATTGGGATATTATCAGCAGAGTCCAAGTTGGATGGTTGAAGTGGAGGAATGCATCGGGCTTATTGTGTGATAGAAAAGTACCCCTCGAACTAAAGGGAAAATTTTATAAGATGGTGGTGAGACGTATAATGCTTTATGGTGCCGAATGTTGGCCATTAAAAGAGAAGCATAATTCTAAGTTAAGTGTTGCAGAGATGAGGATGCTCAGGTGGATGAGTGGCTTTACCCTTAGAGATAGGATACGAAATGAACATATTCGTGAAAAGGTTAGAGTAGCTCCAGTGGAAGTTGAGATTAGAGAGAGTCACATTAGATGGTTTGGTCACATAAAACGACAGCCTCCCGATGACCCGGTTAGGAAAGTAGAGGTCTTAGATTTGACTTATGTTAAGAAAGGTAGAGGTAGACCTTAAAGGACTTGGTTAGAAAATATTAGAAATGATCTTTCTTTATTAGATTTAAATGAGAATTTGACTTTTAACAGGACACAATGGAGAAAAAGGATTCTTGTAGCCGACCCCACGTAGTGGGATAAAGGCTTGATGTTGTTATTGTTGTTGTTGTAAAAAAACAAGTGACAAAATAATGGCCAGGCCAAGAGCTAGAGTTTATTGTCCTAATAACTAATTTATAGTGTGTGTTAGGCTGTGTAGTTTGGATAGATTACAAGTTTCTTATTGTTTAAAGTATTTATTAATTAGAGTTGGATTTTTTAAACCCAATGAAGATTCAATTTGGATTTAAGTTTTAGTGTTTTAATGCTTTAAGATTTATTTTAAGGTAAATTTTAAATGTTGTAGTTAATTAATGATTAGTACAAAAGCCTTTTAGTTTTTATTATCCATTCTGGTCCTTTAGCTTTATAAATCCAGCACACTTATGTCCTTGAAATGGAATCTAACATAAGGTAAGAAAGCTTCATTTATTACTTATTATTTAGGTTAAGTGGTAAATGTCATCATTATACTAATGCAATGAGGACTATTTCACCCTTCTTTGGGCTAATAGCCCTACATATCGGGCCTTCCAAAAAACATACCTTTCTTATTGTTTTTAGTTTTGGCTACTATTTTTATTTCGATTTTGATTCACTTAGTTAGTTGATTGCTGAATTTTTGATAATTGAATGAATTCTATTTATTAATAGATTTTGATTCATTTATTACTTATTATTTTGGTTAAGTGGTAATTGTCTTCATTATACTAGAGCAATGAGGACTATTTCACCCTTCTTGGGGCTAATAGCCCTAATATCGGGGCTTCCAAAAGGCATACCATTCTTATTATTTCTAGTTTTGGCTACGATTTTTATTCTGGTTTTTATTCATTTAGTTAGTTGATTGCTAAATTTTTGATAATTAAATGAATTCTATTTATTATTTAATTATTATTTATTAATTGAGTTTGACTTAACTTTGACTTTTAAATTTGTTTGAGATTTTGACTATTTCTAATTTTTAATAGATATTTGGTTTAATTTTGATTTCAATGTAGTGAGTTTGCATTTTTTTATTTTTATTTATTTAATTATGATTTTTACAAAATCCAACAAATTAATTGAATTAATTAATGGATTAATTTGGGTATTTTAGTTTATGCACTAAATTATCTCCAAACTTCTTGAAATCTTCACCAAGGGTCATTGATGAGTTAGAAGGATTATCTCAAGTGTTTAAATTTATTTTGGAATATTAGTTATATTTTTAAATAATTTATTTATTTTATTATGCATTTTCTAAATTTTTTATTACTTTTATTTTTAAGATTTTTATGGGGCTTTTATTTTTTTATGAAAGAACATTTAATTTGTGTTCAAATAAAATTTATTTTACATTTTTATGATTTAATTTTGATTTATTATGAATTAAAGAAAATACTAAGTATGTTAATCAAGGTGATTTTAGGTTCCCTAATAAACAAACCAAATGAACTCAAATCTTCTTGATACTTAAATCGTAACTTCACCAAAACATGAGGTCTAATCCCAAGATGTTTGAAGGCCATTAAAGCCCTCCTAGGATTTTAATCAATTTTGAATGTAAATTTAACTATAATTTTGGAGATTTATATATAGCGTTCAAAAATTTAGGATGTGGGTGAAATTAATGGCCATCTAACCCTTGATACATGAATTAACATACCACAAAAAACCAACCCCTAATTCCCTATGGATTTTCATATACATCAATTAGAAGTCATAGGTCATTTCTTGACCTGTTAACTTAGGTCAATCAATTAAAGCCCTTAAACTCTTTAAATCCTTAGGGAAATTTTTGGAGATCTATAAAACATTCCCTATATTATTCCTTGTGAATTTCAAGTGATGGTGAACTAAATTTAATGAATAATTCTAAGAATACCCTAGGGAGTATTCTAGAAACTACTTGTAATATGTGGGAATTTTGGTTTCAAACCTTAGGGCTTTTATTCTCTTCACCAAGACAAATCTATAATACCTAACAACATCATAATTCAACAATTGTGTGAGGATTTATTATTTTTGGAATTTTGGGTGACTTTCCTAAATTTTCCTTAACCATTTACATAGCTAGTCATGCTTTTACACATGGCACAGTCTAATAGGTCAAGCAATGATTAGTAACTAATAATAAAATGTGGAATGAGTCGTAGCCACCCGATCCATGATCGGATAGTCACAATATAACCTGAATTGAAATGTGGGATCATTGTAAGATCTAATTAGAACTCGTAATCAAAATTAACAATTTTAATTTCATGTTCAACCTTTTGCTCCATTTCTTATCTGTAAGTAAATTTTGGCAAGATTTTAGAGATTGGTCAGATTGATCTTACTATGATTTCTTAGATAGCATCACCCAATCATGAACCTTTAATCCAACAGTCAATATCCATTAGATTAGAGGTTCTCTTTATTGTTTACTATTTTGTTCAATCTAGGTGCTCAAAATTGGGAAAATACCTTAAAAAATGTTTCAAAGGCCTAAGGTTAAGTTCAAGCTAATTTGGCTAAGTATAGGGAAGGGATTTTCTGTGAGAAGAAGTGCTGGAGGAGCAATGGACTAAGAATTTGATTTGGCTGAAGAGGGGTCACCAGAGCTCACTCAAACTCAATGAAAGAAGTCGCCTGAAGGGTTGGAGGGTAGGGGAGTTAGTCCTTGAGCACTCAAGAGTCTTTTCAAAGTGAATTAAGCATTCTCCATTCAATGGAATTCAAAGTACTTATAGGCTTTAAAAGTGCACCTAGCTAGCTATTTGGCTCGATACATCCCTTCTAAGGCCCTCTAGACTACATGGGATGGTCATATGTGGCTCAAGGAAGCCTTCTAGAGAATTCAAAGGCCTCGAGTTACATGGTTTGGAAATTTGGGTCAAACCTATTAGTCACATTGTTTGCTTTTTTGAATGTGGATAGCTCTAATCACAACATGGGCTGGGGTGAGGTAGCAAGAAGTTTGGAAGATTCTTGAATGCAATGCAAGTGTTAATTTCCCCTAGTGAAGCTTGGATGTGGCAATTGACTCAAAATCAATATTTTTAGTCACTTTGGGAGAGCCAAACTGGCCAACCCAAGTTAGCCTATGGGCTGGGCTAACCATGGAAGATGCATATGGTCAAGGGTCATGAAATGTAGGGGTTATCTTAGGCCAATTTGATTTGGGTTTAGATTTGGCTCATGGAAGGATTATTTTGACCACTTGGGTCAAGCCTTGTGGCTAGCCCAAGTTGATCCAAGGGTTGGTTCACTTAGGGTTATTACTAGGGACCTAGTAGATAGTCACATAGGGTTAATTGGGTTTATCAAATCTTGAGTCATTAAATTTGGATCAGTGCATTTTCAATTCTGCTACATTAAAAGCAATCAAGTAGGCTACTGTTAGACATCTGGCCAGAGTGGCTTTGAGCCATTATCCCATCCTCCTTAACATCTTTTCTTCTAATGTTTGGAGGAGTAGAATTGTGAAGTTTGAAGATGTATTGGCAATGTATTCAGCTTCTTCTACAATTGTATTTCATTCTTGGAAGAAAACTGTTCAGGGAGATGTTGTTGGTATTCTTAATAGAAAGTTCAGAAGAGCTTTCAAGGCTTTATTTTTTTGGAGTAGAGCTAAACACAAGAACCTTTATGATTTGAAGGATCATCTAAAAAGAGAAATTCTAGAACTACAAGAGGAGGAAGCTGATAGTGGAGGACTTTTGAACCAGAAGCTATTTTTGTTAAAATCCAATGTAAATGAGCTCAACTCTACCCTTGGTCAGCTTAATACATTGTGGAAATAAAAGGTCAAAAGTTTAATGGATGGAAGAAGGTGACTCTTTCATGCTTATGCAATGGCTAGGAGAAATGGAAATTAGATCAGTCAAGTGAAAGATAGTAATGGTGCGTTGATTGAAGACCAAAACCATGTGGAAGAAATTTTCTTTGATTCTTTAAAGACATATGGAGGGAGCGTAGATGTGTTTTGAGTGGTTTGCCTTCTCCTTCGACAGTGCTTGAAGATGGTGATAGAAAGTTTTTAGTTAATGATTTATCTAATGATGAACTAGAGAAAGTGATAAAATAGTTGGAGGTAAATAAGTCACCAGGTAATGATGAGATTACTTACTCTTTTTATTAAAGTTTATTGGTCTATTATTAAAGAAGATGTTTGGATGGCCATTAATTCTTTTTTCACTTCTGATAAATTGTGTCTTGAGTGGATGGAAACTATTGTGGTTTTGATTCCAAAGGTGAAAAATCCTTTGACACCTTCTAATTATCGTCCTGTAAGCCTTTGCATGTCTATTTATAAGATTGTGTCAAGAATGTTATTAAATAGGATGAATGGTTCTATCCCAAAAATTATTTCAGAAATTCAATATGCTTTTGTGAAAGGATAATCTTTGTTCGATCAAATTTTACTTGCCAAGAATTATTTAATAAATTTAGATATTCAAAATTGAAGAAGGGGTTGATGGCAATCAAAATTGATATTGAGCAAGCTTATGATAGCATGGTATGGTCTACTCTTAAATTGGTGTTAGAATATTTCAGATTTCCAATGAAGTTTTCAAAGTTTATACTTGAGTGCGTGGTGGATCCAAAATTGTCTATTATGGTCAATGTAAAGAACTCTGATTGGATTGAGGCAAGAAGTAGGTTTAGGCAAGGTTGTCCTTTATCCCCTTACCTTTTCATAATGTGCTCACAATTGTTAACTGATGCTTTTACTCAAAGAGGGAGAAATGTGGGTATTAAGGAGGCTCCAATTGCCCTTAAAATCTCTCATTTATTATATACTGATGATATTATCATTTTTCTAAAGCTAATTACAAGAGTACAAAGAAAGTGAAGAACATTATGGTTGATTACTATAAATGGACTGGACAGAAGATTAATATGATGAAATCTTGAATTCTTTTTGGGAAATCGGTTAAGAGAAGAAAGGTAAAGATTCTTTCAAAGTTGTTCGTGTTTAAGGTTGTAAATGAAATGGACTATCTAGGTGTTAAAATTGCTTTAAGAAGATTGGCCTTTTTCGATTTTCAAGATCTATTAGAAAAGCTTCAAATAGAATGAATGTCTGGGAAAATAGGTTTATTTCTCTTACTGAAAAGTTACTACTTGTTAATTCAGCTTTTCTTTCCCTTCTTATCTTTTTATCAACACTTCTATTAGTTCTTATGGGGGTTTCGAATGACTTTGATAAGGTTTGTAGGAATTTTTTATGCCATAAGAATGATAGTAGTAATGGGCTTCATTATCTTGCATGGGATGTATTGTGTAAGCCAAGGAGGAAAGGTGGTTGTGGTTTAGAGTCGGTGTTGGGGAAAGTAGGTCCTTTGAGGGCTAAATTTTCTTGGAACTTTATCTCAAAGCCTAACTCTCTTCTTAACAGAACCTTCGTGTCTAAGTATGGTAGTGATATCTAGAATTCTGAAAGTAAGAGCTATTCTCGTCTACTTGGAAGATTATTTTGAATGCAGTGAAGTTTCTTCATCTGATTGTTAGATGGTAGATTTCCATGGGTTCTAAAGTTAATTCTACTAGAGATACATGGATTTTGGATAAGAGTATTATGAAATGGCCAACATATATTCCAAATATGAACGAAGACACTTAATATCTTGTGAGTTTCACTAGGGATGGGAATTGGAATGAGTCTCAACTGAAGTAGTTTTTTGGATAGCATTTGGTTGAGCTAATTATGTCCATCCCTATTCAACCAGATTTAAATAAAGATCATTTGGAGCTGTTATTCAAGTGTTCGGGTAAATCCATTTCTTCTCTAGCATTGGAGAGATCATTTGAAGACATTGGGGGGGGGGGGGGGGGGGGGGGGGGGAGAAGAATTGGAGCTAGGTCAAGAAATTGAAATTCAGGCCTCGTATTAAGCTATTTTGGTGGAATTTGAATATGAATGCTATCCCTTCAAATTATTTTCTTAAGTACACAAGGTTAAAGGGCTGTGATAGATGTCTAAGAGGTTTCAAAGCTACTGAAGATTCATAACATGTTGCGGTTAAATGTGTTATGCTTTCTCAAGTGTTTAGTTTTCTCAGCATATAGGGTTTTTCTATTCTTCGCTTTTATTCACTTGAAGACTGTAATTACAACTTGCAACATCTTGCGAATTGTAAACTATTTACTAGTACTTTGTATTGTTTAGTTGTCTTTTTTTGTTAGAAAAGCAGGAACAAGATATATCATGGTGGATTAGATGATAGCTCCGCTTATATAGCAGCCAATTCTATTTATTATGTTGTTTCTTCTTTTTGATCTAATCAAATTTGGGTGAACTGGGATGCTAATCAAATACTTTAGTTATCTTGATCTTCTTGGCATCCTCCTCCTCTCGAATGGATCAAGGCTAATGTGGATGCTTCATTGTTAAGTACAAATAAAGCTAACATAGGTGGCATTTTTAGAGACTGTAAAGGAAGGTTCTTGTGTGCTTTTGGATTCAGCTGTCTTCATTAGGATTGTTCGCAAGTGGAGCTTTTATCAGTTCTTACTTTGAGGAATTTTCTTCAATAATGGATGTTTGATGCTAAATGTATCATTATAGAAGGTAATAAATATAATGTTATCAATTTTTTTCAGAGTATGCTGAATAAAGAGGATATCAAGGAGGAAATTTTAAGTCCTAAGGATTTAGTTTTTCTTAGTGATTTTAAGCAAGTGATATTTCTTTTCTCAAATAGGGAATGTAATAAGTTAGCTAATTTTTGTGCTAACTTTGTTCTTTTTTATATTGTTCTTGGATGATATAAGTTGTAATAATATTCCTCCTCCCTTTATTTCTTTGTTAAAGGAGGAATGTGGGTGTAATTAGTTGTTTCTAATAAATTTCTTAATGCATTTCTTAAAAAAAAAAAAGAATCATTAGGTTTGGAATTTAAAATGTTTATGTATGGTTTTATCAACCTAGGTTGACTTGGCCAACCAAGTTTTATTAGAGATTGCGATTATTTCTAACTCATTCCAAATGACATTTGGAACTTCTTGGAAGAGGTTTCATGCAATGGTGATGTCTCCCTATATGAAATGCATGTTTAGGTTTTAAAGGGTTCATTTGGTCAACTATGGTTGACTTGGTCAACAAAGATTATCGAAGGCTTGAGTTTGGGTCCAACCCCTGTCTAAATGTGATTTTGAGTTTGTTGGAAGTGGTTTCAAGAATTGGAATTGCTGAGGCATGTTGAAGTTTATGAAGAAAATTAATTTAGGTGACTTAGGTTTTAAGGGTTTTCTATGTCAACTATGGTACAGCAAGGGTTCAATGAGGCTCAAATCAATATGATAATGATTATGAATCTATTCAATGACATTAAGAAAGATTTAAAGGTGAGTTCTACAAGATATAGAGTCCAGTAACATAAGCTATGAATATTTAATTTTTTTGCAGGCTTACATTATCCTTTGGTTTTTGGGGTTTAGAGAGCAATAAATGACCCTAAAATGACATGGAAGAGTTTAGAGACATGCTTAATCAATATGTAACTGGTAAACATAATTTCAGGGTCATTTGACAAGGTATTTAGTTAATGAAAAATTCCCTTGAGATAAGGAAAAGTCCAAAGGGTTTTGGGTTTTTATTTTTAACATTGGATTTTTGGACTTCAGATTTAATTTGGATTTTGAATTTTGTTTTGGTTTAAGGTTGAAGTTTTTAAATGACTAATAGATTTTTTTTGTTTTTGGGTACTTATAAAATTAGCAATTATTTAGCTAATTTCGAGAGATTGAGTGAAGAACTAAATGACAATTTAAAGTTGATTGCCAAAGGAATGATTTAGAGTTTAGTGATTGGATTACTATACCAAGCATAGTAGAACAAGATTTTGGTTTTTAACCTTACCCAAAAATGTGGTCAACATATATGTTTCCTAAGAAAATTAAATTCTTTTAAATGGTAAACTTAAAATCTAAATACTAATATTCTATCTAAAATATTTCTTCTTCATGAGCCTGCTCTTATGATGGACATTGATAGGGTTGTTGCTTTATAACTTTATTGAATCTTATAACTGGATCATTATCTTCCGTTATTTGATCCATTAGATGTGTTACATTAGAAAATAATATTAGAATCAAATGAATGTATGAATATGCAAATATGCAATCTATAATGAACCATCAAACTTTCCGTAAGTATTATGTGGTTTTATTTTAAAACTTAATCCATGGTATATGTTATGGTACATCAAAATAATGAATATAAAAGGGTAATGCCAATCAAATTTATGATTTGCAATAAGGTAAGGATCTTTTGATCTTGAATTTGGATTTTTCCTAATGGGAGTACAATTTTCATGCAAAGTTTTATATGGAAAGACTTATAATGTAGTAAACACATGCAACGATAATCTATGCCTTTATGGATAACACGCTAAGCAAAAGGGGTTAAAGGTGACGTCTTATAGAGTAGAATCTAAGCAAGAAAAATGACATAAATGCAACAAAAAGTATGATTGCTATCTAACCCAAACAAAGCTAATATTTCTTCAACCTATTTGGAATCTCATTTAAATAAACTTTGTTAAATAGTTGATAAAAAGAATGGAATAAAGGTAAAATCTTGTTTGAACCATATTTGTGAAAGTTTTTTATGAAGTTCAATTCTATTTAGAATAAGATTTGAATATGGTTCTAACAAAGTTCAAATTAGGTTCAATGCTTGGTATAAGCAAAACATAATCTTGTCTAAATCTTTTGTTATTGTTGAATGAATCTTGTAAGAAGTATGTTTTAAATTTGTATTTCAATAAAAATGGACATAATTTTCAGAAAAATTTTCTCTGCAAAAGAAAATTATATCATATAAAGCATTAAATAGTTTTTCAAAATATGTGCTAAAACATTTAAAGTTTAAAAATACTTATCCATAAATATCAAAGTTTAATTTAACTAGTTTGTAGAACCTTTCTAACCACTCCCACGATGTTCTAATCCTACTATGTGTATGGAGGACCTAATCTCACAACAAAAGAACAAAAATGATAATAACATCAAGCCTTTATTCCATTATGTTGGGTATGCTACATGATTTCATTTCCTACATTATGTTCTATTATGAGTCAAATTCTTATTTAATTCTAATAAGGAAGAACCATTTCCAATACTTTCTTAACAAATCTTTTTTTGTCTACCTCTACGTCTCTTAACATGGGCTAGATCTCTTATATCCACTCTCCTAACCAAGACATTGGAAGGATGACATTTTATGTGATAAAACCATCTATAGTGACTCTCAGTAATCTTATCTACCACTGGAGCTACTCCAACCTTTTATATACATACTCATTTGCATTCATCTCTAACAGTAAAACCACTCATCCACCTAAGCATCCTCATCTCTACAACACATAACTTAATTTATACTTCTCTTAAAATGGCCAACATTTAATGCCATAAATCATTGCAGGTCTCACTGCCTTAGTATTGAATTTTCCTTTAGGTTTGAGGGGTACTCTTTATCACACAATAATCCTTATAAATTCCTCCACTTCACCAACCAGCTTCAATTCTCCTAATATTATCCCCATCTATTTCACCATCATTTTGAGCAACAGACCAGAGGTATCTATAACATGGACACTTTTTAAAAACATTATCAATCATAGTCATAATCCCCCATTAGATCTATTACTACTAAAATCACACTCCATTTATTTAGTTTTAGATCTATTCAAAAGAAAACCTTTAGACTCTATGGTTGACCTCCATAATTAAAGTTTCCTTTCAATGACATCTTTAATCTTATCAACAAGAAGAGTATCATCCAATATTCTTTCTCATAGAGTGAGAAAGTCCTATTTTTTAAAATTTTCTTTTTCCACTTTTTTGACAGAAGTTTTGCTCATGGTAGCAGAGGCAGCGGTGGCTACTTCTAGCTATCGTTCATCTACTGCATTGGCTCCATCTGTTAGTCAGCAATCTGGTTGTCTGAGGAATTCTTACCAGGAAGGGTTTATTAGAAATAAAAGTAGATGTTATACTGAAGGCCCGTTGGTGATAAAAGAGTGATCATCAACTGCAGAGAAGGTTGTTTCTCCGGTGGTTGGAAAGGGTAAATGTGTGGATAATGAAGGTATTATGAAAACCCCTCGTTCTTTTGGGGGGAATGTTTTGGAAAGACCGAATGATTTTTAGGCATCATCTTCATCTGGTATGAAAATTTATGTAAATAGGTTTGAGAATTTGAATGCTAAATCAGATAATACTTAGGGGAATAAGGATTTTTAAATTTTGAATGATGGACCAGAGGGTAATGATGGTTCTTCTTATCTGTCAGGCATTGGAATAAATGTTATGGAAGAAAGGGTTGGTCCCTCTTTAGTTAAGGGAGTAGAGGTGTCTACTGGTAGGTTTATAAAAAATTCTGCTGTTAAACCCTGGCCCAAATGTCCGAATATAATAGTTAATATTTTAAAGGGTAAATCTTTTCTGTCAGAAGATGGAGTATCAGTTAAGTTACATGTGGCTAATGAACTTGCTAACACTGAAAAGCTATAATTCTCTGTTGTAGTTATAGTATTTGGAAATGATATTTTGGTTATGTTGCTGCTGAGGAATTAAGGCGACGATGGATGTAATTTGGTATGTTTCATCTTACTACTCTTGGACTAGGTTGGATTTTGATGTTCTTTTTATTCATCAGAAGCTATGGAGGAAGTTCTATCAAGGGGACCTTGATATGTGAGGGGGAATATAGTAGGACTTGATATGTGGTATCCCAGTTTTTCACCTTCATCTTTGAAGGGCTTGTCATCTCTAATGTGGGTAAGAATGCCTCATTTACCTTTGTAATGTTGGGACAAGATAAATGTGTCAAGAATTGCATCTTTAGTTGGAACACCTATTTAGATTGATGTCAATATGTTTCAATGGAGGAAAAGAGAATATGCACGAGTTTGTGTTCATGTTATGTTAGACCAACAACTTCCTTTGGGTAGAAGGCTTATCAGATCGGTTCTTCCAAAGGATTGAATATGAAAAAATTTCTACTTTTTTTAAAATGTGGTAAAATTGGTCATTTGGTAAATGATTGTAAGATGAAGGATCGGGGTGATAGGGAAATGGATGGCGTTAAATCAAAATCAGAAGGCATAATGGGTGTAATTTCTTCTCACACTAAAGCTCAAATTGGTTCTTCTTATGGGCCTTTTTTTTTGAAGAAGAAAACATTTGCATTAATAAGAAATCAAGCAGGCAAACTACAAGCTAGATTCCTCCTTTAACAAATTAAAAAAGGAAAAAGGAAACTTATTCAAACTAATGTCTTCCCAAATAAAAGAACTAAAAAGAGTAAAGTTAGTTCACAAATCAGCTAACTTATTACAGTTTCTACCAATACAATTAAAAATGACATGATTAAACTCTTTGATAAAAGCAAGATCTTCCATCTCGTGTACACCTTTATTCAAAGTTTCTTAAAAATATCTCATAATGTTGTAATTGTCGCCTTCAGTAATCATCCCTTTGTATTTGAACATCCAATCTTTTAAGACTTCCTTCAATGACTGAATAGCTACTAGCTCCAACTGTAAAGCATCCTAGTGAATACATGATTTTCCATTTGAAAACAAAAACCAGCCTTTGCAATAACAGAAAACCAATGTAATTCCTTCTTTATATGAACAACATAGAGAAGCATCAACGTTAACCTTTAACCAATCTAGGGGAGGAGCATGCCAAAGATTTAACAGTCTAATCGACTTGTTAGCATCCCAGTTTCCCATGTTGAAACCAAAAGAAAACTTAAACATCGAAGAGAAGCTAACAACATTTGCAGCAATTAGGACCGAGCCCTCTTCTGTTCCTCCATGAATGAATTTATTCCTATCTTTCCGAGAGAGAAATACAACATTGCAATATAGATTAACAAGCAAACTATTATGCAAGGAAGAAAATCCCAACAACTTACAGCAATCTTCGAGCTTAACAAACAATGGGATACCAAAGCCCCATTTGTTTAAATATTGAAACACTTCTTTCAGTTTTCCACATTTTATTTCAACATGTTATATGTCTTCTATCTCTCCAAAGCATCTCGGATAGGTATCATTATTCAGCAATTTCCTGTACGATAAAAACTGAGTAGTAGGAATAGCATTTTTGAGTAGTCTCCACCAGAAAACCTCTACCCGAGAGATTAGCTAGCTTTTTTGATCCATTTCCAAAATAGAGATTAATTCCTATCTTGCAATGAAGCTTCAAATGCCAAAGCAGAAATGGTTTTTACAGATTTTTGATAAATAATGTCCATCTTGTCTTCTCCCAGTTATGGTTGGATCCTTACTTTAATAATCAAATTCACCAATTCCTTGCCAAAGAATTTCAATAGTTCATCTACAATCTAGTTGCTATTAGCAATAAACCTATCCGATGACACAGCATTGTCATTAGGAAGCGCTACAAATGTAGGCCATTTGTTGATGCATTTATCCATAATCCAATTATCTTTGTAGACATCAATATCAACACCATTCACAATGTTCCATCTAAGAATAAGATTAAGCAACCTGCCTCCATCTGATATAATTTTCCATGAAGAAGAGCAGTAGGTTTTTGAGTTTCCAACATCTTTCCACATACCATACTTTGGAGAAAGAATCCTGTATAGCAGTGATTCTCTATTTTATAAAAATCTCCAAGCCAATCATGCTCTTAAAGCAACAACTTTAGATGCACTGGAATGCAATCAACGACCCCCCATTTTAGTGGCTTGCACAATTCATTCCAGCTAACATAATGTAACCCCATTCTCCCATTCGACTTGTTCCATATAAAGCTCCGACATAATTTATCAAGCTCCTCCAGCACTCCTTCTGGGATAAGAGAATAAGTGCTAGGAAAAGTGGCATAAGAAAGCATAACAGATTTAACCAAAGTGAACTTCCGGCCAAAGAAATAAACTTGCTACCCAAAATATTAAGCATTCTCAATGATTTGTCAATAATGAATTGAATGTCAGCTGAAGGCAATTTTGACACCAAGATAGTTAAATTCTTCCACTGATTTGAAACCCATAATGCAGGAAATAACTTTCTTTTTCCTTCTATTAACAGCCTTACCAAAAAGAATGGCAGATTTTTTAACATTAATACGTTGACCAGTCCAAGAGCAAAAGTCATTAAGAATCCCCTTAATCTCCTTCACCACTTTCTTATTGGCCTCCAAAAAATAATAACATCATCTGCATACAACAATTGAGAAATCCTTGGGCTGGCTGGATTAATGCTAATCCCAATTGAGCTTTGAATAAATGTATTAGATAACAGTTGGGAACAAAGAATAAAAAGAAGAGGAGACAAAGGTCAAACTTGACAGAATCCACTCCTTGCTTTAATCCAATCTAAAAAGTTGCCATTAATTGCTAAGGAGAACCTCGGATCTTCAACACATTCCAATATGAGATTGGAGAACTTGAAAGGAAAGATAAAATACTTCAAAACTTTCCTCATAGTAGACCAACACATGGAATCATATGCTTGCTCCATGTAAATTTTAAATGAGACTAGACCTTTCGAAGATCTAGAATAACTGAACTTGTGAAAAATTTCTTGAGCAACCATCACATGGTCTGACACGATCGTCCTTTAAGGAACGCCACTTTCTCCTCAGAGATCAGTTTAGGAATAACCAAAATTATTCTATTTAAGATCACTTTAGCCACCACCTTATAAATAGAATCACATAGACTAATTGGTCTATAATTAGATGGAAATATCAGATTACTTACTTTAGGAATTAGAATAATTAAGGTATACTTCCAAACATCACTTAACTTTCGAAAAAAAGAAAGTGATTGATAGCCTGGCAAAAGTTAGGTTTTATATTGTTCCAATATGCTTTAATAACAGAATAGGAGATACCATCATTTCTTGGAGAAATGATTCCACCAGTTTGCTTCAAAACCAGCTCCACCTCTTCCACAATAAAATCTCTGTTCAGCACCTGTTTGTTTCATCACTGAAGTAATTCAAAGGAAAAGGCCATCCATCCAAACTGCAGCTCGTATGTTTCCATTTCTGCTTGAAGAACTGGAAAAAAACATATTCAATTTGCATTTGCTCTTCCACTAGCACTTCATTCTCATCTTTGATTTTCACAATGCAATTTAAATTCCTCCTTGCACTAGCATAAGAATGAAAAAACTTAGAGTTATAATCACCCTCCACCATCCATTATACCTTCGCTCTTTATTTCCACCAAGAAGTTAACTGAGCCAATGTTGAATTCAATTCATTAACTTTAGCCTTAAGATTCCAACACTCCTCATCCAAGAGAAATCCAATGTTTGACTCCTTGGTTTGAAGTTCCAGTATGTCATTCAAAAGAGAATCCCCCGACTGATTCAAGTATTTGAGTTTAGCTCTACTCCAATAAAACAAAGATTTCAATGCTCTTTTAAATTTGATATTAAGAATGTGTGAAGAGCTTCCAAAATACACGTTGTTACACTCTTTCTTAACCACAGCAAAAGAAGCCGGAATGGAGGCCCGAACATCTTCAAATTTGATGGTTTTTTTTAATAATCGGATTAAAATCAAGGAGATTCAGTATAATTGGACAATGGTTCGATGCCACTCTAGCTAAATGTCTAACCACCATACGATGGGAGGAGTTTAAAGCAGTAGAGTTAAGAAAACACCTGCCCAGTCTTTCAAGAATCCTAGCTCCACCAATTTTGTTACTGCACCAAGTGAACTTGGGGCCAATGAACCCAACCTCATATAAATCATTGATAGATAAAAAGGACTTCATCTCCTTCGGCCCTTGGGTAAAAGAGAATCTCTTCCCTCCTCTCTTATCTTATGTGGAAATTAGATAATTGAAGTCACCTCCCACCACCATAGGAACATCAATGGTCGAATGCTTTTCCAACATCTCCCACAAATATCTCCTTTTATACACATCCTTCTTACCATACGCCGAAGCAATTCTCCAAGTACCTTTAGTAACAATATCTAAATCACTAATCACTACTTGGGAAGAAGAATCAACAACAGAAAAATTATTACAATCCAGGATCCCAAGCACTTGATTTTGATGATGAAAAATAATACTTATTGAATTAATATGTACTTCTTTGAAAATTATAAATTTTTACTCTTGTCCTTGAGCACTAACATTTCAGGTAAGATACAAATAGTTCAAGACTGCTGGAGACTCAAGACTGGGTAGAATAGGATGTACACGATCTTGTATTTTTCTTTTCTTTTCTTTTCTTTTCTTGAGTTTGCCACAAAAACATGTATGTAAAAGGAGTGACCATGCACACACACAGGGGAAATTTTTTTTAGAAGAATTTTTTTTTAAATAAATCATACTGTACGACTTTCAATCATTCTGTATAATGGTTATCGTACTGTACGATTTGTTTCTATTCAAAAACACTAGCCGCTAGAATAACTTTGGTAAGATTTTGATTTTGATTTTCTTAACTAATCATACTGTATGATATATATCATACTGTATGATCATTTCAAATTATGCAAAAATTATCACCCATAATCAAGCAATTAAATTTTGGTTTCTTAATTATATTTGACCGTACTATACGATGTCAATCATATTGTATGATGGATAGAGATGATTTTAGATTGTCCCATAGATCATACCAAATGAAACCATGATTTTTGTACTATTCATCTCGGATGATATTTATATCATACTGGCCAATAACCTGAAAATGATCTATTCGTATGATAAAAAGGGTACAGTTCGGGATGATGGTCAGAGACGAATTCATTCATCCCAAAGATCATCCCGTACGAACAGTTGAAAAATAACATGATCATCCTGTATGATCTTTGGATCGTATAGTATGATATTCATAACATTTGTGAACTGTTCGTCTGGTCCCGTACTAGACAAAGCTATTTTTGAACTGATCGTACTGTACTATATCATATCGTACTGTACGAACAGAAACATCAAATTGGAATTTTTTAGGGTCTTTTGAAGCATGGTTTAAAAGGACTTTTAATTTTTCAATTTTTAGTAGTAGAGGCCATGGTTGAAAGAGGAAGGAACTCTTGAGGGGGAGCTTTTGGAGAGATCCAAGGTTTGTGAGAGGAAGGAGAAGGTGAGCTTGAGCATGAGGGAGAAGGTGTGTGAGTGGATCACACGGTTGTGAAAGTACGAGATGCGCCAAGAGGGGGGGTGAATTGGTATTTTAAAAATTTAACCCTACACAAGAGTTCTAATTTTTTTGTATTTTCAAAATATAATTTAACGACTAATGTGCGGAAGCAAATACAACGTTCACAACGATGAAATTGATAGTTCAATTTTAGATTTTACACCACAATATTTAAATACTGATTTTTCACCAAGCAATTAAAATGCACAAATTAAAAGCATGAAAAGTAAAGTACGGTAAACAGGAAAAAACACACCAGAGATTTTTATAGTGGTTCGATCACTTGACCTACGTCCACTCCCCGGAGTCCTCTACTCCGGGATTTGCACTAGTAAAAGTTGACTCTCCTTTTGCCCCCACAGCAAGGCGGAGAAGCCTTTACAATACTCACTTTCACCTCCCTCGGTGCGGCGGAATACCAAATGCTATGTCACCCTCCTGGTGATGGCAGCAGACCTTCTCCTTTTTCTCCCTCCTGGAGATGGCAGAGTACCTTGGCGATGTTGATCTTGAAGTGACTCTTCCCTCGAGAACTTTCTTGAAGCTTCCAAAGCCACAACAGGAGCAAAGCATGCAGCTAGCTTGGAGCCACCGTGTGATCCCCTCACACTACTTCTCCCTCACGCTCAAGCTCACCTTCACCTTCCTCTCTCAAGCCATAGATCTCTCCAAAAACTTCTCTCTACCGAATCCCCTTCTTTTCCTCCAAGCCTCTCACAGCAAAAGGATTGATCAACAACTCCCTAAAGAAAATTTTAAGTTGTTTTTATATCAGGCTTCAGAAAACCCTAAAAGTTTCAACTTTTGCGTTTCTGTTCGTACAGTATAATCTATGATCGTACAGTACGATCAGTTCAATTACAGCTCCGTCCAGTACGAGTACAGACGAACAGGTATCGAATTTTATTCATATCGTACTGTACGATATGTATATCATACAAGACGATACTGTTGATTCGTACTGTTCGTACGGGATGAACTGTGGGACGAACCTCGGGATGAAAGAACCGGTCTCTGTCAGTCATCCAGCACTCATTGAATCGTACAGAATGAATAGTGTTTTTCAGGATATCGTCCTGTACGATACGAATATCGTCCAGGACGAATAGTACAAAAATTCTTGGGATCGTCTGGTATGATCGTTGGGACGAAGGAAATCGTCTCTGATAATCGTCCAGCACTCCACCAATCGTACAGTTCGATCAGTTCATTTCTTGATATCGTCCTGTACGATATGAATATCGTCCAGGACGAACAGAATAAAAAACCTTGGTTTCGTCTGGTACGATCTCTAGGATGAATGAAATCGTATCTGTAAGTCGTACAGTACGATATATTATCGTACAGTATGATCGACATATAAAATTGAAACCAACGTTTATTTCCTGATTAGGGAGATAATTTTTGCAAGTTTTAATTAATCGTACAGTACGAACAGTATCGTACAGTACGATCAGTTCAGAAAATCAAATTCAAAAACTTACCAAACTTATTCTGGCGGCTAGGGTTTCACAATTACATATTATCGTACAGTACGATATGGATCATACAGTACGATAAGTTTGTAAACTTAATCATTCAAAAATTAGCCGTTAGCTGAGTATTTTTAATTAATCGTACAGTACTATCCAAGATCGTACAGTATGATTTGCTTAAAAAAAAATTTAATCATTTTAAAAAAAAATTCTCCCCCTTTGTGTGTGCATGGTTGCTCCTTTCATATGCATGCTTCTGTGGCAGACTCAAAAAAAAAAAAATAAAGAAATAAAAATTATAGACTCTTCAACATCCTATTCTACCCGATTTGAGTCTCCAGCAATCTTCAGCAGTGTGCATCTGACCTGAAATGTTAGTGCTCATATACAAAGATTAAACATTTGTAATCTAACGGAAGTCTATATGTACTCAGTAAGTATTAGTTGTCACCCTCAAAATTAAGTGCTCGGGATCCTAGATTTCAACAATCTCCCCCTTTTTGATGGTGTCAAATAATATTTTCTGATGGACAGATGTTCTGACTTCTTTAGCTCCCCCTCAGAAGAGTAGCTTATTAATTTTTAAATAGGAGGAGAAGAAACAGTTTTTTTTTATTATAACATAAATAAAACAACAAGATAGAAAAAAACATAAATGTAGTGAGAACATAAATAATCAATAGCATTTAATAGTAAGCAAAAACATAATACAGAACACACAGAAAAGTCTCCCCCTTTTGACAACACCAAAAAGGGAAGAAAAAGAAAAAATAAGTACACTGATAACAAACAGAAAACAGAAACATCTACAATAACCTAAAAATCTGGATCCTGATCCGGAGGTGGTGGTGGAGGGTCGGGAAACAGCTGGTGGTACTGATGAAGGGAGGCGAATTGGTGATCGATCGATGTGAAGCGCTCCCTAAACCATTTCATATCCATGTCATGCTCCTGATGTTGCTGAGCAATGTGGGCATCCAACCGAGTCTCCAGACGATCAAGTCGTCGAATAATGTCGTCGTGAGGGTAGTCGGGAGGAGCAAGGCCAGGTGGTTGGATTGGTGGTGGCGGAGGTGCGTCAGCAGGAGCAGCAGCCTCGTCGTCATCAAACTCGGGATCGGTGGGAGCGGCCCCCCTGATGGAACAAGATACGAAAGGAGGCATCCGAGTAGAAGATAGGAAGGTGATCAGGAGGGAGCGGATAATGAAGTTGGTATTTTGCATCTAGGATATATCCTATGACATGGCCTAAAGCAAGGTTCAGTTTACGACGGGCACCGGGATATCGGAAGGCAGACAAGTTATAAATGTAGTCAAACACCATTTGGGCTTCATTAAATTTTGTGCCAGACATAATGAGATAGGTGACGACAGAAAGTAGGGGAGTAATATGGATGCGATCTCCATCTTTAGGTATAATAGATGTGCGTAGGACATAATGGATAACGCGGGCATTTTTATTTAAGGTTTGGACCAGATGTAGGTGTTGATTGGAGGGGACACCTCTAAGGGTCATATTTACTGACGTCCAACCATAGTCGTGGGAGATCATGGATTGGGGACGAGGGCCGTCAGTGGACAGCCCGATGTGCTCAGCAATGTCATTGACGGTGATAACGACATTCTGTTTACAGACATAAGATGTGAAGGTAGTGTTTCAAGGTCGACTCAGATATTGGCAAAAAACTCAAACAAGAGTTTGGAGTGAAACGGAAAAGCAAGAGTCAGAAGGAATTGAAGGCTAGTGGAGGCGAACAGATTCATCACCTCGAAATTTAGGGCGGCCTGATTGAGCATGCGGGATGGAGTGAAATTGGCCTCCTTGATTTTGATATACGCTTTCTCGTCCGCAGCGAAGAGAAAACGATCATCGAAGCGCTGAGAGGAGGAAGAGCTCCCGACGATCATTCGATCGCGCCTACTGGACCCAGACATTTTGGAAGAAAGGATTGGATGAATGATGAAATTTAGAGGGATTGAAGGTGAGGAGAATTGGCAAAGAATCCCTCCCATTTTATAAAATTTGGGGGATATCATACAGTACGATTGAGCATCGTACAGTACGATATGCGTAATAATGTCATTTGGATGACTTTTCAGAAAAGTGAGTCAAATCGTACAGTACGATCAGTATCGTACTGTACGAACGTGAGTGTAAGGCGTTCGTCCCAATGAGTCGTCTGAATGACTTTTGACCAAAAACGTTAGTACCGTACGAACAGGTGTTCGTACAGTACGATAGGCAATAATGTTCATACCGGCTGATTTTAATTCGTCCTAATCCGTTTGACACGTGGATCGTACAGTACGATCGGTATGTCGTACATCACGATGACCAATAGTTAGTATCGTACGGTACGAGTGGTGAATCGTACAGTACGATAGGTATAAGACATGAAAGATCTGAACCGTGAATAGGAATGGACGGCTGAGATTAGAGTGATTTGAACCTTATCGTACAGTATGATAGTGAATCGTACAGTACGATTGTCAGAGAATATCAAAGTTTGTGAGCAACATGGGAAGAGGATCAGGAATCCAATTTTTTGTGTTTTTTTTTTATTTTAACAAAACAAAACAACCACAAACCAATTTTTTTTTTGTTTTGTTTTTTTTTTTTTTTTTATGTTACATTAGGCGTGAATGTCTATGACACCTAATTTGGTTCGTAAAGTGCTAAATGTGTCATAACCTAATGGTTTTGTGAAAATGTCCGCCAATTGATCTTCAGTAGCAACGTGGTGCAGTTCAATATCTCCTTTGGCTACATGATCTCTAATGAAATGATGTCTAATGTCTATATGTTTGGTTCGTGAGTGTTGAATTGGATTTTTGGATATGCAAATAGCACTAGTGTTGTCACACATGATCGGAATGGTTCCTACAGGTAGTCCTAGATCTATAAGCTGTTGTTTTAACCACAAAACTTGTGCAACACAGCTACCTACCGCTATATATTTCGCTTCGGCTATGGATAGGGCTACTAAATTTTGTTTCCTACTGGAGCATGAAACTAATGATTGTCCAATGAATTGACAAGTGCTAGAAGTGCTTTTTCTATCTACCCTACATCCTGCAAAGTCTGAATATGAGTATCCTAAGATTTCAAAAGAAGTGATGTGTCTAGGATACCAAATTCCTAAGTTTGGGGTGCCTAGAAGATATCTAAGAATTCTTTTGACAGCAGTCATGTGAGATTCTTTCGGGTCAGCTTGAAAATGGGCACAGAGATACACACTAAACATTATGTCTGGTCTACTGGCAGTCAGATAGAAAAGCGATCCAATTATTCCCCTATACCTCTTTTGATCTACAGACTTCCCACTGGGATCTTTATCCAATTGAATATTAGAGCTCATAGGTGTATTCATAGCCTTAGCATTGTCATTTCAATTTTTTTCAAAATATCGTTGATGTACTTAGACTGGCTAACAAACATTCCACCTTCCGTTTGTTTTACACTAAATCCAAGGAAGTAACTAAGTTCGCCCATCATGCTCATTTCAAACTCGTCGCTCATTATTTTTGAAAATTCATTACATAGGTTTTTCTCCGTCGATCCGAACAATATGTCCTCTACATAAATCTGAACAATGAGTACTTCAACTCCTACCTTCTTCAAAAATAAGGTGGTGTCCACACTACCTTTTACAAAGCCTCTAACTAGTAGGAACGTACTAAGTCTTTCATACGAGGCTCTAGGTGCTTATTTTAACCCGTACAGTGCCTTTTTCAGTTTGAACACGTGGTTTGGAAATTGTGAGTTTTCAAACCCCGGAGGTTGCTCCACATACACATCTTCCTTGATTACTCCATTCAGGAAGGCACTCTTTACATCCATTTGATACAGCTTAAAGTCCCTAAAACAAGCAAAAGCTAACAGTACCCTGATGGCTTCTAGTCTAGCTACCGGAGCAAAGGTTTCTTCAAAATCTATTCCTTCAATTTGGTTATACCCCTTCGCTACTAACCTAGCCTTGTTTCTTACTACTATTCCTGAGTCATTCATCTTATTTTTAAAGACCCACTTAGTTCCAACCACACTTTGCTCTTTAGGCCTTTTGACTAACTCCCATACATCATTCCTAACGAATTGGTTCAACTCTTCTTGCATTGCTAGGATCCAAAATTCATCTCCTAAGGCTTGATATATACTCGTGGGTTCAATCATAGATATGAATGCAGAATGGCTAACCTCTTTCCTAAGTCCATGCCTAGTTTTTACCCCTTCTGATGGGTCTCCTAAGATCAGCTCTCTAGGGTGACTAGAAGAAAACATCCAATCTTTAGGCAGATGTTCCTGAGGTTCCGCTCTAGTCTCTATGGTAATGGTTTCTACTCCCCGTATAACCTCAACTTCTTCTTCTTCATGATTAGGTTCAGATGTCTTATTCGATTCATCAAATACCACATGAGTGGACTCTTCTACTACTAGGGTTCTCTTATTGAATATCCTATAGGCTTTACCTACAGATGAGTAGCCTAGGAAAACCCCTTCATCAGATTTAGGATCGAACTTTCCTAAGGGTGACTTGCCATTGATTAGGATGATTGGGTGTCCTACCCTTAAGAAACTCATAGGGTGTCTTATTAAGTTTGGATCTAACATTTACCCTATTTAATACATAGCATGAGGTATTTACTGCTTCTGCCCAAAAGTATCTAGGGAGAGTGTATTCAGCTAACATAGCCCTAGCAGCTTAAACTAAAGTTCTATTCTTTCTTTCTGCTATTCCATTTTGCTGAGGAGTTCTAGGGGCAGAGAAATTATGTTCTATTCCAACCTCTTTACAAAAAGATTCAAATTTATCATTCTCAAATTCCCCACCGTGATCACTATGAATTGTTGAAATTACACATCCTAATTTCCTTTGAATCCAAGTGGAGAAAATTTTAAATTCTTCAAATGACTCACTCTTATGAGCTAGGAATTTCACCCAAGTAAACCTAGAGTAGTCATCTACTATTACAAAACCATACAACTTCCCTCCTAGGCTGGCTGTACTAACAGGTCCGAACAGGTCCATGTGGAGAGTTTCTAGTGGCCTAGTGGTGCTGATATCCTTGATTGCATGAAATGAAGATTTAACTTATTTTCCTAATTGGCAAGCATCACAAAGATGGTCCTTAGTAAAGTCTAACTTTGGTATGCCTCTAACTAAATCTTTCTGAGTGATGTTCCTAAGTGTTTTCATACTAGTATGACATAGTCTCCTATGCCATAGCCAAGAGTCATCTGCTATTATTTTCAGACACAAAGAGTTTGAGGTTTCAATGCAGTTCAAGTCTAACATGTAAACATTGTTTATACGTTTTCCTTCTAACACAAGTGAATCATTTAAACTAATCATGCATTTGTTAGACAGAAATTTTATATCAAAGCCCTTGTCACATAGTTGACTTATACTTAAAAGATTGTGCTTTAAACCATCCACTAAAAGTACATTCTCAATAATTAAATTTTTAGTATTTCCAATGATACCTGAGCCCACCACTTTTCTGGTGGTGTTGTCTCCCAAAGTTACCTTGCCTCCTGACCTGGCCTCCAGTGTCACGAACTGCTTCATGTCTCCAGTCATGTGTCTCGAGCAGGCACTGTCCAGGTACCACATGCTCTCAATAGGTCTTTTGTGAGAGCATCCCTCATCTTGATATGATTGATCAAGATTATCATTAGTCATAAGACACAGATTCGTTACCTCCTCCTCTGCTTCTTCTTCCGATGATTCTGAGGCAGAGTCGGCCCAAAACGCTTTCTGAGTCTTAAATTTGCCCTTCTTGAACTTTGATCTTTCCTCACCCTTCTCCTTGGTTTGATGAGTTTTGATGTTGGGGCAATCAGCTCGGAGATGATCGGGTTTCCTGCACTCAAAGCAAATTGTTTCAGATGCAACCTTAGTATACTTTGAGTTCTTACCTTTGTTCCAATTGCTTTGATGATGGCGCTGCTTTCTTTTCAGAATATTTTTGAACTGACGAGTCATCAAAGCTATGTCGTCATCTTCCTCTGCTGCTGAGCTGTCACTTTCAGAATTATTTTCTTTTAAAGCCACTGCTCGCTCCTTTTTCTTTTCACTTGCATCACTTTGTCATTGACTCACTCCTTGCTCGTAGGCAATGAGTGACCCAAGTAAATTATCAATAGAATAAACATTTAGGTCTTTTGACTCAGTTATTGCAGTGATTTTAGCATCGTATGAGCTAGGCAAACATCGCAGTATTTTGTTTACTTTTTCCGAGTTAGACAACTCTCTTCCTAAAGCATGCAGTGATGTTACAATTTGGGTGAATCGAGTGTACATGTCAGATATAGTTTCACTAGGTATCATGCGAAATAGTTCGTAATCATGTAACAGTATGTTCAACCTAGATTGTTTGACCCCACTAGTTCCTTCGTACGTGATACACAGTTTGTCCCAAATTTGTTTACCAGTAGTACAAGTTGACACTCGCATATAGTCTTCTGATTTTAATGCGCAAAAGAAACAATTTAGACATTTAGCATTTAGTTGTGCAAATTCTCAATCCTCAATGCTCCATTCATTAATGACAGTTCAGTTTTAATTCCATTCAACATACAAAATGGTGCAGAATAACCTTCTTGGACTAACATCCACATGCGATCGTCTAAAGACTGTAAAAATGTAGACATGCATATTTTCCAAAAATCAAATGGTATGTTGTCAAATAAAGGTGGATGAGTTATAGAATAACCCTCCGCAGTGTTATGGTTACCAAATTGAGCCATGAATCTTACGTTTCTAGGTTTTCTAAAACACTATTTTGAAACCCCGCTCTGATACCACTTGAAAGTACGAGATGCGCCAAGAGGGAGGGTGAATTGGTATTTTAAAAATTTAACCCTGCACAAGAGTTCTAATTTTTTTGTATTTTCAAAATATAATTTAACGACTAATGTGCGGAAGCAAATACAACGTTCACAACGATGAAATTGATAGTTCAATTTTAGATTTTACACCACAATATTTAAATACTGATTTTTCACCAAGCAATTAAAACGCACAAATTAAAAGCATGAAAAATAAAGTACGGTAAACAAGAAAAAACACACCAGAGATTTTTATAGTGGTTCGGTCACTTGACCTACGTCCACTCCCCGGAGTCCTCTACTCCGGGATTTGCTCTAGTAAAAGTTGACTCTCCTTTTGCCCCCACAGCAAGGCGGAGAAGCCTTTACAATACTCACTTTCACCTCCCTCGGTGCGGCGAAATACCAAACGCTATGTCACCCTCCTGCTGATGGCAGCGGACCTTCTCCTTTTTCTCCCTCCTGGAGATGGCAGAGTACCTTGGCGATGTTGATCTTGAAGTGACTCTTCCCTCGAGAACTTTCTTGAAGCTTCCCAAAGCCACAAGAGGAGCAAAGCATGCAGCTAGCTTGTAGCCACCGTGTGATCCCCTCACACTACTTTTCCTTCATGCTCAAGCTCACCTTCACCTTCCTCTCTCAAGCTCTAGATCTCTCCAAAAACTTATCTACCGAATCCCCTTCTTTTTCCTCCAAGCCTCTCAAAGCAAAAGGATTGATCAACAACTCCCTAAAGAAAATTTTAAGTTGTTTTTATATCAGGCTTCAGAAAACCCTAAAAGTTTCAACTTTTCCGTTTCTGTTCGTACAGTACGATCTATGATCGTACAGTACGATCAGTTCAATTACAGCTCCGTCCAGTACGAGTACAAATGAACAGGTATCGAATTTTATTCACATCGTACTGTATGATATGTATATCGTACAGGACGATACTGTTGATTCGTACTGTTCATACGGGATGAACTGTGGGACGAACCTCGGGACGAAAGAACTCGTCTCTGTCAGTCGTCCAGCACTCATTGAATCGTACAGTACGAATAGTATTTTTTAGGATATCATCCTGTACGATATGAATATCATCCAGGATGAATAGTACAAAAATTCTTGGGATCGTCTGGTACAATTGCTGGGACGAAGGAAATCGTCTCTGACAATCGTCCAGCACTCCACCAGTCGTACAGTACGATCAGTTCATTTCTTGATATCGTCCTGTACGATATGAATATCATCCAGGACGAACAGAATAAAAAACCTAGGTTTCGTCTGGTACGATCTCTAGGATGAATGAAATCGTCTCTGTAAGTCGTACAGTACGATATATTATCGTACAGTACGATCGACATATAAAATAGAAACCAACATTTATTTCCTGATTAGGAAGATAATTTTGGTAAGTTTTAATTAATCGTACAGTACGAAGAGTATCGTACAGTACGATCAGTTCAGAAAATCAAATTCAAAAACTTACCAAACTTATTCTGGCGGCTAGGGTTTCACAATTACATATTATCGTATAGTATGATATGGATCGTACAGTACGATAAGTTTGTAAACTTAATCATTCAAAAATTAGCCGTTAGCCTGAGTATTTTTAATTAATCGTACAGTACGATCCAAGATCGTACAGTACGATTTGCTTAAAAAAATTTAATAATTTTAAAAAAAAATTCTCCCCCTGTGTGTGTGCATGGTTGCTCCTTTCACATGCATGCTTCTGTGGCAGACTCAAAAAAAAAATAAAAATAAAGAAATAAAAATTACAGACTCTTCAACATCCTATTCTACCCGGTTTGAGTCTCCAGCAATCTTCAGCAGCGTGCATCTGACCTGAAATATTAATGCTTATATACAAAGATTAAACATTTGTAATCTAACGGAAGTCTATATGTAGTCAGTAAGTATTAGTTGTCACCATCAAAATTAAGTGCTCGGGATCCTGGATTTCAACAGGTTGCTCTGAGCTAGCTTCATGCTTGCTCCTCCTATGGCCTTGTTGAATCTCGGGAAGGTTCTTCAAGAAGAGAGGATTCAAGGTCAACATCCTCAAGGTACTCTGTCATCTCCAGGAGGGAAAAAAAGGAGAACGTCCGCTGTCGTCACCTGGAGGGTGACATAGCGTCTGGTATAATGCCACATCGGGGAAGGTGAAAGTGAGTCTTGTAAAGGCTTCTCTTCCTTATTGTGGGACCAAAAGGAGAGTCAACTTTTAGTAGTGCAAATCCCGGAGTGGAGGACTCCGAGGAGTGGACGTAGGTCAAGTGACCGAACCACTATAAAAATTTTTGGTGTACTTTTTCCATTTTTACCACACTTTACTTTTTACGCATTTATTTACTATTTTAATTGGTTGGTGAAAAATCAGATCTTGATTTTGTATTGTGAAATTTATAATTGTGTCACCAATATAGTAATTGTGAACGAACCGCTAGCTTCTGCATTCTACTTGTTAAGTTGTTATTTTAAAACTACAAAAAAAATTAGAACTCCTGTTTAGGTTTAATTTTTATAATACCAATTCACGCCCCCTCTTGGCGCATCTCATACTTTCAAGTGTTATCCGAGCGGGGTTTCAAAATAGTGTTTTAGAAAACCTAGAAACATAAGATCCATGGCACATTTTGGTAACCGTAACACTGCGAAGGATTATTTAATAACCTGTCCACCTTTATTTGTTAATATACAATTTGATTTCTGGAAAATACGCATGTCTACATTTTACAGTCTATAGACTATCGCATGTGGATGTTGGTTCAAGAAGGTTACACTGCACTATTTTGTATGTTGAATGGTATTAAAACTGAATTATCTTTTAATGAATAGAGCAATGGGCATAGAGAATTCACATAATTAAATGCTAAATGCTTAAATTATTTCTTTTGCACATTAAAATCAGAAGACTATATCCGAGAGTCTACTTCTAGTACTGGTAAGAAAATTTGGGATAGACTGTGTATCACACACGAAGAAACTAGTGAGGTCAAAAAATCTAGGCTAAACATACTACTACATGATTATGAACTATTCTACATGAAATCTAGTGAAACATTATCTGAAATGTACACTAGATTCACCCAGATTATGACATCCTTGAATACTTTAGGGAGAGAGTTGTCTAACTCTGAAAAAGTGAATAAAATACTGCGATGTTTGCCAAGCACATATGATGCAAAAATTACTGCAATAACTGAGTCCAATAACTTAAATGTTTATTCAATTAACAATTTAGTTGGGTCACTCATTGCCTACGAGCAAGGAGTGAGTCAACGAATAAGTGATGTAGGTGAAAAGAAGATGGAGCGAACGGTGGCTCTAAAAGCGAACAATTCTGAAAGTGACAGTTCTGCAGCGGAGGAAGATGACGACATAACCTTGATGACTCGTCAGTTCAAGAACTTTTTGAAAAGAAAGCAACGACGTTATCAAAGCAATTGGAACAAAGGTAAAAGCTCAAAGCATACAAAAGTTGCATCTGACATAATTTGCTTTGAGTGCAAGAAACCAGGTCATCTCCAAGCTAATTGCCCCAATGTTAAGACTCATCAAACCAAGGAGAAGGGCGAGGAAAGGTCAAAATTCAAGAAGGGGAAATTTAAGACACAAAAAGCATTTTGGGCGGACTATGCTTAAGAATCATCAGAAGAAGAAGTAGAGGAGGTGTTAATAAATTTATGTCTTGTGACTAATGATAACCTTGATCAATCAGATCAAGATGAGGTATGTCAACTTTCTTATGAATAACTGTTAATTATTTCTAAAAAGATTCATGACTCGTATAGAAAGTTAAAGAAAATGTATGGTAGTCTTAACACTGAGTTTAGTACTTTACAAAAAGAGCATGCTAGTGTAGTTAAAGAATTTTCTAACTTGGATAGAGATCACATGTCCCTACTTGATGAATTTGATGCATTAAACAAGAAGTATATTGAATTAACTACTGTACACTATACCTTGAAGTCATCACATGTTGAACTAGAGAATGCATTAAAGGAATTAGAGGAACTTATATGTGAACTAGATAGAAGTGAGCATACATTGAAAGTCAAAATTGTAAGTCTTAATAAAGAAAATGAATTTCTAAATATAAAAATTCATGTATTTGAGAATAATAAAACACCTCCCACATTTGCTGAGTTTTATAAACCTCCTCCATGTGAACCATCTCACACAAAATCATTACAGCATGCATCATCCAGACCTAAGAATAGACACTATCGTCCCCGTAGATTACTGAACCCATTTCTCGGTGTTAGGTGTTATTCATGTGGCATGCTAGGTCACATAGCCTGCACTTGCATAATTCACCATAGGACACATCTAGTGTGGAGGCCTAAGAAGCATTCATTACAGTATAACATGCATTCATACAAGCACAAGGTGGAACCCAAACTCACTTGGGTTCCCAAAACTAATCTTTGATTGACATTATAGGGATGCTCTCACAAAAGACCTAGTGAGAACATGTGGTACCTGGATAGTGGCTGCTTGAGGCACATGACTGGAGACATGAAGCAGTTCGTGACACTGGAGGCCAGGTCAGGAGGCAAGGTGACTTTGGGAGATAACACCACCAGGAAAGTGGTGGGCTCAGGTATCATTAGAAATTTTAAAATTTTGGTAATTAAAAATGTTCTTTTAGTTGATGGTTTAAAGCATAATCTTTTAAGTATCAGTCAACTATGTGACAAGGGTTTTGACATAAAGTTTCTTTCTAACAAATGCATGATTAGCTTAAATGATACACTTGTGTTAGAAAGGAAATGTATAAATAATGTATATTTGTTAGATTTAAACTGTATTGAAAACTCAAACCTTTTATGTCTGAAAATAGTAGCTGATGACTCTTGGTTATGGCATAGGAGACTATGTCATGCTAGCATGAAAACAATTAAGAACATCACTTAGAAAGACCTAGTTAGAGGCATACCTAAGTTAGACTTCACTAAGGACCATCTATGTGATGCCTGATAATTAGGAAAATAAGTAAAATCATCATTTCATTCAATCAAGGATATCAACACCACTAGGCCACTAGAAACTCTTCACATAGACCTATTCAGACCTTTTAGTACAGCTAGCCTAGGAGGGAAATCATATGGATTTGTAATAGTGGATGACTACTCCAGGTTTACTTGGGTAAAATTCTTAGCCCATAATAGTGAGTCATTTGAAGAGTTTAGAACTTTCTCCACTTAGATTAAAAGGAAATTAGGATGTACAATTTCAACAATCCATAGTGATCACGATGGAGAATTTGAGAATGATAAGTTTGAATTATTTTGTGAGGAGATAGGAATAGAACATAATTTCGCTGCCCCTAGGACTCCCTAGAAAAATGGAATAGCTGAAAGAAAGAATAGAACCTTAGTTGAAGCTGCTAGGGCAATGTCAACTGAATATACTCTTCCTAGATATTTTTGGGCAGAAGCAGTGAATATTGCTTGCTATGTTCTAAATAGGGTTAATGTTAGATCCAAACATAATCAGACACTGTATGAACTGATTAAGGGTAGGACACTGAATCTTTCTCATTTACATGTTTTTGGTTGCAAATGCTTTATCTTAATTAATGGTAAGTCACCCTTAGGAATGTTTGATCCCAAATCTGATGAAGGGGTTTTCTTAGGGTACTCATCTGTAGGTAAAGCCTATAGAATCTTTAATAAGAGGACCCTTAGAGTAGAAGAGTCTACCCATATGGTATTTGACGAATTCGATAAGATCTCTGAACCTAATCATGAAGAAGAAAAAGTTGAGATTATTCAGGGAGTAGAAACCATTGCCATCGAAAATAGAACTGAACCTCAGGAGCACTTGCCTAGAGACTGGAAAAATTCTTTTAGTCATCCTAGAGAATTGATCCTAGTAGACCCATCAGAAAGTGTGAAAACTAGGCATGGACTTAGGAAAGAAGTCAATCATTCTGCATTTATTTCCATGATTGAACCCACCAATATAGATCGAGCCTTAGGAGATAAATTCTAGATCCTAGCAATGCAAGAAGAGCTAAACCAATTTGTTAGAAATGTTGTGTGGGAATTAGTTAAGAGACCCAAAGAACAAAGTGTGGTTGGAACTAAATGGGTCTTTTTAAAAAAGTTGAATGACTCTAGAATAGTAGTGAGAAATAAGGCTAGATTAGTAACAAAGGGGTATAACCAAATTGAGGGAATAGATTTTGAAGAAACCTTTGCTCAAGTAGCCAGACTAGAAGCCATCAGGGTACTTTTAGCCTTTGCTTGCTTTAGGGGTTTCAAACTGTATCAAATGGATGTCAAGAGTGCTTTCCTTAACGGGGTAATCAAAGAAGTTGTTCATGTTATGCAACCCCTGGGGTTTGAAAACTCACAATTTCAAACCATGTGTTTAAATTGAAAAATGCACTATACGGGTTAAAGCAAGAACCTAGAGCCTGGTATAAAAGACTTAGTACATTTCTACTAGATAGAGGCTTTGTTAAAGGTAGTGTGGACACCACCCTCTTCTTAAAAAGTGTAGGAGATGAGATACTCATTGTTCAAATTTGTGTAGATGACATTTTATTTGGATCTTCAGAGAAAATCTTATGTGATGAATTTTCAAAAAATAATGAGTGATGAGTTTGAAATGAGTATGATGGGAGAACTTAATTATTTTCTTGGATTTAGTGTAAAATAGATAGAAGGTGGAACATTCCTTAGTCAATCTAAGTACATCAAGGATATTCTGAAAAAGTATGAAATGGATAATGCTAAGGCTATGAATACTCCTATGAGTTCTAACATTCAATTAGATAAAGATCCTAATGGAAAGTCTATAAACCAGAAGAAGTATAGGAGAATAATTGGATCACTTCTCTACTTAACTACCAGTAGACCGGATATAATGTTCAGTGTATGTCTCTGTGCTCGATTTCAAGCTGACCCAAAAGAATCTCACATGACTGATGTCAAAAGAATTCTTAGATATCTACTAGGCACCCCAAACTTAGGAATTTGGAATCCTAGACACAACACTACTTTTGAAATCTTAGGGTACTCAGATTCAGATTTTATAGGATGTAGGGTAGATAGAAAAAGCACCTCTGGTACCTATCAATTCATTGGGCAATCCTTAGTTTCATGGTCCAGTAGAAAACAAATTTTGGTAGCCCTCTCAACAGCTGAAGAAGAATATATAGCGGTAGGAAGCTTTGTTGCTCAACTTTTATGGTTAAATCAATAGCTTTTAGATCTTGAACTACTTGTAGGAATAGTTCCAATAATATGTAATAACACTAGTGTAATTTGCTTATCTAAAAATCTAATTCAGCACTCATGAATAAAGCATATAGACATCCGACAACACTTCATAACACATCATGTAGCCAAGGGAGATATTGAATTACATCATATTCCTACTGAAGATCAACTGGCTGGCATTTTCATAAAACTACTAGCATATGACACCTTTAGTATGTTGAGAACAAAATTAGGCATCATAGATATTCATGCTTGATTAACAAAAAAAAACACAAAAAAAAAACTATGTTTGTGTGTTTTATGTCTATGTGTTATTTTACCTATATATATATATATATATATATATATATATATATATATATATATATATAAACAAATGGGAGTTTCCTCATCCTCTCACACCCATCTTGCTGATACCCAACCTTGGATTCCTGTGCACATAGTACTGTACGATTAACAATCGTATTATATGATCCTTTAATAATACCCATATCATAGCCATCAATACCATCAATGGTCCAGATATTCCTGATAGTGTAAACATCATACTGTACGATCAAACTAACATATTGTACAATCCATATTAGTAATAATCGTACTATACGAAGCACCAATCATACTATACGATCCACATGTGATTTTGGATTGGGATGAATTTAAACTCGGCCGATACAATCATTATTGTGGTTCATACTGTACGAACACATATTCATACTATACGATCAATTTAGTCAAAAGTCATTCAGACGACTCCTCAAGACGAACGACCTCTCACTCATAATTGTCCAGTACTATTCTGATCGTACTGTATGATTTGACTCCCTTTTTCTGAAAATTCATCTAGACAAATTAAACTCTCTGATCGTACTGTATGATACCATATCGTACTATATGATTACCAGAAACTCTATAAAATGGAGGGATTCTATGGCTCATTTCACTCACCTCTTTGCAATCTTTACTCCCTTGAACATATTTTACTCTATGACTGGTGGAAGCAAGCAAGGACGACTGATTGAGGGAAGCTCTTGCTCTCGGCAGTTCGACGACCGCTTTCTCTCTGCAGCTGATGAAAAAGCCTATAACAAATTAGAAGAGGCTAAGATTACTCATTCACGCATGCTTAATCAAGCTGCGCTCAATTTTAAGGTTATAAATCTCTTTGCCTCTACGACTCTCCAATTCCTCCTTACACTAGCTTTTCCATTCCACTCTGAACTCCTCTATGAATTCCTAGCAAACCTTAAGATCGACTTAGAATGGACAACCCTTACCTCCTATGTCTGCAAACAAAATGTCGTCATCACTAAAAATGACATAGCTGAACACATTGGCCTATCCACTGAAGGACCTCGTCCCTAATCTCTCCTCACTAATGATTATGATTAAACCTCAGTCAACATGCTACTTAAAAATGTACCCTCCAGTCAACACCTACCACTTATCTAAACTCTTAATCAAAATGTTTTCGTTATCCAACATGTTCTTCGTACACCCATGATACCCAAAGCTGGAGACCGCATACACATTACCCCACTTCTATCTGTGGTCACTAACTTAATCATGTCAGGCACCAAATTTGATGAAGCTTAAATGATCTTAGACTATATTCATGCCTTGGCTGCTTTCTGATATCCCAGTGCCCGAAGAAAATAAAATCTTGCCTTAGGACATGTCATTGGGTATATCCTAGATGCCAAATATCAACTACACTGCCCTCTCCCTCCAGATCATCTTCCTATCTTCTATACTAATGCCTCTTTTCATATTCTATTCCATTGGGGGGCCATGCATGCTGATCCTGATTTTGATGAAGAAGAGGCTACTGCTCCTACCGACGCACCTCGAGCACCACTAATACAACCACCTGGCCTTCCCTATCCTGCCTACCCTCACGATCACATTATTCAACGACTTGATCTCGTTGAAACCAGGATGGATTCCCATATTGATCAACTACACCGCCAGCATGTAGATGACATGAAATGGTTTGGATAACGCTTCACCTCAATCGATCACCAGTTCGCGTCCCTCCATCAGTACTTTCAAGTGGTTCCACCACCTTTACCACTACCTGCGGATCAGGATCCTGACTTTTGAATGCTTTAGTTTGTTTGTGTTTTGTCGCACTTTCTTCTATTTGTTACTTGTGTTTGTGTTTATTTTGTAAATCTTGTGTTAATACTATTATGTGATGTTCTTCTCTTTTTGCTGCTGTCAAAAGGGGGAGAAGTTCTGTAATGTTATGTTCTTCAATTTAATGCTATTTATCGTTCTTCTATTACTTTTATTCTATTATATTTAAATTTTAAATAAAAAAACAAAAAATTAAAATATAAAAAGAATTGTGAAACACCTCCAGTATTCTAAAATCCATCATTCTAGTCAGGGGGAGCTAAAGAAGAAATAACATCCACTGTGGGTATCAGATAATATTATTTAACACCATCAAAAAGGTGGAGTTTGTTGCAATCCAAGATCCCAAGCACTTCATTTTGATGATGACAAATAATACTTACTGAACTAATATGTACTTCTTTGAAAATTATAAATGTTTACTCTTATCCTTGAGCACTAACATTTCAGGTAAGATATAAACAGTTCAAGACTGCTGGAGACTCAAGACTGGGTAGAATAGGATGTACAAGTTCTTGTATTTTTATTTTCTTTCTTTTTTTTTTTGAGTCCGCCACAAAAGCTTGTATGTAAAAGGAGTGACCAAGCACACACACATAGGGGGAATTTTTTTTAGAAGAATTTTTTTTTAAATAAATCATACTGTATGACTTTCAATCAAACTGTACGATGGTTATTATACTGTACGATTTGTTTCTATTCAAATATCCTAGCCGCCAAAATAACTTTGGTAAGATTTTGATTTTGATTTTCTTAACTAATCGTACTGTACGATATATATTGTACTGTACGATCATTTCAAATCTTGCAAAAAATATCACCCGTAATCAGGCAATTAAATTTTGGTTTCTTAATTTTATTTAATCATACTGTACGATGTCAATACTATATGATGGAAAGAGATGATTTTGGATCATCCCATAGATCGTACCATATGAAACCATGATTTTTGTACTATTCATCCTGGATGATATTTATATCATACTAGACGATAACCTGAAAATGATCTATTCATACAGTACGAAGGGGACAATTCAGGATGATTGTCAGAGACAAATTCATTCATCATAAAGATCATCCCGTACAAACAGTTAAAAACTAACATGATCATCCTGTACGATCTTTGGATCATATAGCACGATATTCGTAAAATCTGTGAACAGTTCGTCTGCTCCCATACTAGATAAAGCGCTTTTTGAACTGATCGTATTGTACGATATTATATCGTACTATACGAATAGAAACATCAAATTGGAATTTTTTAGGATTTTTTGAAGCCTGATTTAAAAGGACTTTTATATTTTTATTTTTTAGTAGTTGAGGCCGTGGTTGACTGAGGAAGGAACTCTTGAGGGGGAGCTTTCGGAAAGATCTAAGGTTTGTGAGAGGAAGGAGGAGGTGAGCTTTAGCGTGAGGGCGAAGAAGTGTGAGGGGATCACACGGCTACTCTGAGCTAGCTGCGTGCTTGCTCCTCCTATGGCCTTGGTGAATCTCAGGAAGGTTCTTCAGGATGAGAGGCTTCAAGGTCAATATCCTCAAGGCACTCTGCCGTCTCCATAAGGAAGAAAAAGGAGAAGGTATGCTGCCATCTCCGGGAGGGTGACATAGCGTCTGGTATTCCGCCACACCGGGGAAGGTAAAAGTGAGTCTTGTAAAGGCTTCTCCGCCTTGCTGTGGGAGAAAAAGGAGAGTCAACTTTAGTAGTGCAAATCCCAGAGTGGAGGTCTCCTGGGAGTGGATGTAGGTGAAGTGACCGAACCATTATAAAAATTTATGGAGTGCTTTTTCCATTTTTATCACGCTCACGCATTTATTTACTGTTTTAATTACATTGTGAAAAAACAAATCTTGATCTTGTATTGTGAAATTTGCAATTCTGTCACCAATAACGTAATTGTGAACGAATCACTAGCTTCCACATTCTACTTGTTACTTATTATTTTAAAAATATAAAAAAAATTAGAACTCCTATTTAGGTTTAATTTTTAAAATACCAATTCACCCCCCCCCCCCCCCTCTTGGCGCATCTCGTACTTTCAAAAATAAGCCATATTGGAATTCCATAATACTAGAATGCCTCCAGACAAATCATCTGAGGGCAAATGAAAGTATTCCCAACTATCCCCAATCAATAGTTTGACTTCATTTTTATCAAAAGAAGTCAATTTGGTTTCCACCAAACCCAAAAAGAAAACTCCATGCACCTTTACAAATTCTTTGATATATAGAGAAGCTTTCTTCTTCCTTGCTCCTCTACAGTTCCAAAAGGCAATAGATGACATTAATGAGAAGTAGGGGATCAGAACCCCATCATACCTTTCATCTTCAAATCAAATTTCCTGCTCCTAGTATTTGAACTAATCGGACCAAGTCCTTTCAGTTGTTTTGATCTCTTTTTTTTAGCTTTATAGGAGCCACCATCCTTGCTCCCAACATAAACAGCTTCTCCACCCCGAGACTCTCCAATAGGACCATCATTATATTCAGCAGCCCCAACAGATGCAACCTCCTCAGTATTTGATATTTCTCCTTCTTTAGCAATGTCAGTTAGAACATTAAATTTATTATCATCTTTAGGACTGTTACAAGGAATAACATCCTCGTCCACACTCGAATAAACCAAATTTATGGAATTATGACCAATATCACCCTGTGGATGATTGGCAACCAAATCACCAGTACTGGCTCAGAAATAGATTGAACATTAGTAACAACAAGCGGTTCTGCCTCTTTCACTTTTACCACTTTAGATTTTTTGGTCCCAATAACCTCACTTGGATGGGGATAAAAACCCTTGCTGACATTATTTTTGGACCTCTTTCTCCCATAATTCACAAGCATCCATGTACCATAACCTTCTTTATCATTATGAGCATCTACACAAATTTCTTTATGAGTAGCTTCAGCACTACCAAATACATTAGTATTATTAGCAATATACTCCTGTAGTTTGGAACGAAGCTTGGCCTCCACTAAGTTTGTCACACAATCCTTCTTCGTATGCCCAATCATTCCACAGTTGAAGCAAAAGTTGGGAATTCTCTCATACTAAATCTTTTGAAAGAATTTCCCACAACTCCCCTCTACCCAAACCCCTAGGGGTAATTTACCATCCAATTTAATACGAACACAGATCCTACAATATTCTCTTCTTCCCACTGGAACATGTTACCATCAATCAAGTACGACTTACCCACCATAGATGTAATTCTGCAAACATTTATTTCATTCCTGCAATATAAAGGGAGATTAGGTAACCTGATCCAATTAGGAGAAGTTAAGCCTTTAAGAGAGGAAGGAGAAAAGTTTGGAGACCATCTATCCATTCCAATGATATGCCCATTAACAAACCATAGGCCATTAGATAAAACTAAATCCAAAAGTTCAGGCTCATAAAATGAGCAAAGCACCCAGCCCATGCCGAGCATTGTGAGATGAAACATGCCAAATTGGGACCATTGATTCCTTAATTCTGAACTAATTACCAGTAAAGGAGCTTCACCACCAAATATCTTGATCACTAACAAATTCTATGGTTTTTTTGAATTTTCCAATTCATTATGAATATAGAGTTTTATAGTAGAACCGTCCTTGGACAAACAATCGCCAAACTCTAAATCGGGGACATTGATATTCTTCTTGTTGATCCAAGCATTTTGTTGATTAGTGCTGGGCAGATTAGTTGGAATCGCTGGCCCATCATCACATCCACCCATCACTCCTAATTCACAATTGCGAACCTCAACCAGAACCAAATATTAATTCCTTAACCTTAGCAGAATCATCTGCTTTGATCAGCTTTGCAAAACTTCTATCAGTCAAAATTCTCCCTGTAATGTGATCATAAATTAAACTGGAACCTCCAAACCCTTAACGATTGGGAAACATACCCTCTGAAGCCAAATAACTAGAATTTTTATTATTAGATTTTATAATTTCAATCACAGGACCTGAGGATGAAGAGGCAGCAGCATCCGACACTCCCCTTGAATTCAGAATCAATCCATATTTGAATTGATTATTAATGTTTTCTACTATCAAAACATTTTTACCCTTGCCAAAAACCTCAACTTCCTTCTTAGACGATATCAATCCCCCTTGGCTGATTAAATGCATACCAAAATTACTCTTAGGTTTTGTAGATTGAACAAAACTTGTTTTACCATCTCTAAAAGCTGGAGGAGACGAAGTGAAAGAATTAATAGGATATTGCATACTTCATGAGGAAGAACACCGATCATCAAAAGGACCATCGGCCAAAGGTATCTGGTGATCCTCCAATGCCATGGAAAAAAATGAACAACCCGTGAAAGCAAATTTTGAAATTCCACAAATTAAAACAAGATTCTCAGACTTTCTCACTCTATTGACCTTGGATACACGTAAACTATGGGACGAAGAAGAAGATGTTTTCTATAAAATTTAAACAAGGTTAGAGGGAGCCATTAGATGACTTGAAGATTATTCCATCAGAGGATGTTATTTCCAATAAAGTACTATCATGGGAGGAGCTTAATCAAAGTTCATATTTGAAAGGAATTAATGAAGAGAAGGTTATCAAACCTATTATTGAAATTATATAACGTGATCTGGCTTATTGCATAAGGAATGGAAAGTTCAAAGAAATTTTGTTTATGGTGTTTATTTTCCCATTGAGAACCAGCAGGAGGAGTTTTTATTCCTGAAGACTTAAATAAGAAGCTTCTTCCTTTGCAAAGGGAATCTGGTTTTAATTCCTTTTTTATTTCTTTTAATTTATTTAATATTTTAAGTGGGACTGGTGATGATAATTCTTTTGCAGGTTGAGGGTGTATTAATGGTTCATTTTTGGGGAAATTTTTGGGTTTTAATAAGGGTTTGAAGAGTGATGTTTTAAATGAAGGAATTTTTATTACTACTAAAGTTAAACTTCAAAAAGAACTCAAATCTCTGGGTCCTTTTAATATTCTTTTACGTAATAGGAAGATTGAAGTGGTGAATAAGGAAATGAGTGGGGGCCCTTCCCCCATAGTTTCTTAATGTCTTCTATTGCATTTTGGAATTGTAGTGGGGTAAAGAAAAGATAAGCCTCTCTATATCTTAAGGAGTTTTTAAAAGATCAGGATGTGTTTTTTGGTGGGCTGGTGGAAACCAAAATTTCTTCTATTGACTGGTTGGAAGTTAATAGATTCATGGGTGTGGATTGGAATTTTTTTTCTCTTCCCTTCTGATACTTTATCTTATGGTATTATGGTTTTGTGGCAAATAGATTTGGCTTCTTTTTCAGTTACTCTGGCTTCTTCACAAGTTATTGTTGGAGAACTTAATATGATAGGCAAGGAAATTTGGATAATATGTACTATCTATGGTAGTAAAGATATTTACAAAAGGAGTTTATGGAATAGTTTGGAATTGGCCTCTTAATTGCATTTTGTCTAAAGAAGATAAGAGGGGAGGTAAGATATTTGTTTTTTCTCATAAACCCAAAGAGATGAGAATGTTCATGAATAAAAATGATTTTCACGAGGTTGGTTTATTGGGTCCTAAATTCACATGGTGCAATAATAAGAGTGGGGCTGCTCATATTTTTGAAAGGCTTGATAGGTGTTTAGTAAACCCTATTTTTTATATTATGTTCATCTTGTCACGGTTAGGCATCTACCTAGAATGGCATTGGATCATTGTCTGATTTTGTTGAAGATTTTCAAGTCTGTATTTTGTCCAAACAGGATGTTAAGATTGAAGATGTGTGGGCATCATATCATGCTTCATCAGCCATTATTTTTATGTCTTGGAAGAAAGTAGTTGGTGGAGAGTTTGAAAATGTGAGACAAAGGGCTAAAGCTAGGTGGATGGACGAAGTAGACTCTAATACAAAGTTTTTCCATTCTTTTGCTAGTGCTAGAAGGAATGGGAATTGGATTAAGCAAGTGAAAGATATCAATGGAGAAATTGTTGAAGATCAGATTATTATTGAAGGAATTTTTTATAATTTCTTCAAAGATAAGTGGAGGGAGAGGAGTTGTACTCTGGAAGGCTAGCCTACCCGTTGATGACTTTAGGAGATATGGATAAAAGTATTTTTTAGAAGGACTTTACTAAGGAGGAACTTCAGTTGGTGGTTGATAATCTTGGAAATAACATATCTCCTGGTAATGATGGCATTACATACTCTTTTATCAAATCATATTGGAACATTATTAGTGAAGGCTTTTGGAGGGCTATCAATCCTTTTCTTTCCACTACTAAGATGTCTCCAACATGGAAAGAAACTCTTATTGTTCTTATTCCTAGGGTTAATAACCCGATGTTTCCATCTAATTATAATCCATTTAGCCTTTGCTTGTCTGTCGACAAACTGGTGGCTAAAATGTTGTTAAATAGACTTGAAGTGGTTATTCCTAAAATCATTTTAGAATAATAAGTGGCATTTGTTAAAGGTCATTCTTTATATGATCATATTTTACTGGCTCAGGAGTTGTTCAAAAAAATTTAGATTCTTTAAAGCATAAAAAGGTCTCTTGGCAGTTAAAATTGACGTAGAATAAGCATATGATAGTATTCGCTAGATGGCTTTAAAGCAAGTGCTTCAGTATTTCAATTTTCCTTTAATGGTTTTGAAACTTTTGTTGGAATGTGTTGTGGATACAAAATTTTCTATCTTGAAAAATGGTAACAATGTTAACTGGATTGAAGCTAGAAGTGGGTTTAGGCAAGGGTGTCCCTTATCCCCATATCTATTCATAATGTGTTCTCAACTTTTATCTAATGCCTTCGTTATAAAAGGTAGGAAAATAGGGATCAAAATTGCTCCAAATACTCCTAAGATTTCTCATTTGTTATATGTGAATGACATCCTTATTTTTTCTGAAGCCGATTCTAGGAATGTGAAGAAGATGAAAGGTATTCTCTTGAACTATTTCAAGTAGTCAGGGCAAAGAATTAATATACAGAAGTTTGTTATCTTGCTTGGTAATTCAATCAAAAAGAAAACGAAGAAAACAATTTTCCTTTTGTTGGAATTCAAAGTGGTGAATGAGATGAGCTATCTTGGAGTGAAGATTTCATTGAGAAGACTTATGGTTTTAGATTATTAGAATTTGATGGAGAAGGCATTGAGTAAATTGAATTCTTGGGGAAATAGATTTAATTCTCTAGAACGAAGGATGGTTCTTGTAAAAGCTATGTTTATGTCTCTCCCTATATTCTTGTCGGCCCATTCATGCGTTCTTATGGAGTTATTAAATAATTTTGATAAAATGTATAGAAATTTTATATGGCACAAGCAAGATGGAAGGAAAGGCATTCATTATGTAGCCTGGGATGTGTTATGCAAATTTTAAAATAAGGGAGGTCATGGGCTTCACTCGGCTGTTGCTAAAGTAGGTCCTCTTTGTGTTAAATTTGCTTGGAATCTTATTGATAAACCAAATTTGCTTCTTAATCGCAACTTCATTGCAAACTATGGATCTGATATTTGGAATACAAATATTAAGATGGGGAGTTGTGTGATGTGGAAATTAATTGCTAATGGAACTAAGTTTCTTCATTTAATTATGAGGTGTAATGTTAAATCTGGTGATGCTATCAATATTCTAAATGATGTGTGGATTCTTGATTGGAGTATTATTAAATGGCTTACTTTTTTTTAGATTTGGACGATTTGTGATAATGTTCTAATAATTTTATTGCAAATGGATCATGGGATGTGGCTCAGCATGAAAATTATTTTGGAAAACACTTGGTTGATCTTATAATGTAGGTGGAAATTAGTTCTTATTTACTGATGGATCAAGTGGAGCTGAAGGCAAAAGTTTTGGGAAAATCTATTTCAGCTTTAATACAGGAAGCTTTGGTTGAAGATGGTGTAGAGGATGGTTATTGGAGCTAGATGAAACAACTACGACTTAGACAACGGGTGGAATTATTTTGGTGGTTTTTAATCAACAATGCTAATCCTTCTACTATATTTCATGTATAAAAGATTTTTAGATTATAATGTTCATCCAAGAGGTTGCGATTCGATTGAAGATGTGGATTATGTAGCAGCTGGTTACCTCAAGCTTATTTAAGTTTTAAAGTTTTTAAATAAATGACATTTTAAAGTCCCAGTTTTTTCATCCTTCACGATTTGCACTGAAAGTTTGAGAAGTCTTGCATTTACTAATCCCTTTGTTGCTAACTTATATTGTACTACAATTTTCTTTACTTAGAAGAGTATGAATAAAGTTATACATGGTGGTAAGGAAGATAGTTTGGTTTGTATTGTTGCAAATACTATCTTTTTTATATCTGCATCATCTCTTGTATATATCAGTTCAGAAAACTGGGGTGTTAATTAGCGTTCACAGCTGTCTTATGCTTTGTACCCTCCTCCTCCTGAATGGTTAAAGGTTAACATTTATGCCTCTCTACTAAGATCGAATAAAGGTGGTAATGGCAGAGTGTACAGAGACCACAAAGGATGGTTCCTGTTGGAATTCAATTTTAGTTGTAGACATTGGGATATAGCTCACTTAGAGTTTAAGGCAATTTGTTCTTTGAAGAGGGTGGTTCAAGATTGGATGTTGGAAGCAAAATGCATTAATATTGAAGGAGATAACTTCAATATTATCAAGTTGCTTCATAGTTCAGTTGGTTTAAATAACTGGAAGACTATTCATTCTTTTGAAGAGGATCTTTCTTTTCTTAAGGAGTTTAATCAAGTTTTCTTTAATTATTCAAATGGGATTTATAATAAGTTAGCCGATTTGTGTTCTAACTATGCTATTTTTAGTGACTTTATTTGGGATGATGTTAGTTGTGATGATATTTCTCCTTCCTTTTTGTCTTTATTAAAGGAGGAATGTGATGGTTTAGGTTTCATTTAGTAGTTCGTAATAAGCTTTTCTTTTAATGCCGATTGTATTTTCTTCAAGAAAAAATAAGAAGAGTATCATCGAAAAAAAAAACATACACCAGTGTACATCCTCTTGCAAATGTCTATTAAGAACATTCATGGCTAATGTAAAAGATATGGGCTTAGAGATGTTCTCTGATGTAATCCAACTAAAATGGGAAAAAAGACTTTCAAACAACCTTGTGTTTGAATAGAAATAACAGCTCCAAAATACAAATCCTTAATGACTTAATTACAAGTATTATTAACTCCTTTCTTTTTAATAATTCTCTTGAAGACTTCTATTGGAACTTTATAAGATGCCTTTTCTAAATCAATAAATATCATATGTAGATCTTCCATATTCTCTATATACTTCTTTATCAAACCTCTTAATAAATTTATAGCTTTCATGCTAAAGCTACCAAGTATAAATCAAAATTTATTTTGAGAAATATTAGTATCACATTATAACATATGCTTAATTAGTCTCTCCCTTTGATTTAATGTATGATGCATTAACTTAATTCCTATATAATTCACACACTCTTACAAATCACCTTTATTCATAAAATAGGAATCAAAAAACTCCTTCTCCACTCATCTGGCATCTTTTTAGTCTTAAGAATATATAAAAAAGTTTAGTGAGCTAAGAAATGCTTTCATCTCCTAAGCATTTTAACACCTCAAGTTGAATATCATTAGTTCCAACATCATTTCCACACTTTATTTTCCTTAAAGCCTCTCTAACATCAGATTTACTAATAAGATGATTAAAATAAAAAAAAAACTATATTTTCATTTATGGTGTTAAGGTTACTAAAGTAATCATATTCTCATATCTTTATTAAAAGGCTTATTTAAATATCTCATCCACCTATGATGAATATCCTCTTGTGAAGAAAAAAAAAACACTTTTTGATGTTCATCCTTAATTCACTTAACTTGAACTAGATTCTTACTTCTTTTGTCTCTTCGATTAACTAACTTATGCATAAAATCTTTTACCCTTCCTAGTATTTAATCTATTATATAAATCATAAAAAGCAAAATTTTATGCATCACATATTTATTTTTATGACTCAATACAGGGCCCTCTATATGTTTCTCATTTTGTTAAGATTTTACATCTAAACTATTTTTTATAATAAAGCTTCTTATCATTGAGCATTACTTTCACATTTTGATTCCATGACCAACTATTTTTCTAGTAGGAGCTTTTCCTTTTCATACTCCTTCCACATTGTAACATTCTTAATATCACTAGCTATTTTTTCCAACATAACATTAGCTTCATCATGCAAAATAAAAACCTTAATATTTTGAATCTTACTCTAAAAAAAAGTTTTATTAATAGTTTTTAAATTTTCCCATCTACTACTAGGATAATATTTTTCTTTATTTTTAATATTTTGCCCCATCATCATAAAGTCTAAAACTAATAAGTTATGCTACAAACATAAAGTTTCACACTGAATTACTTTATAATCTTTGCAATCTGAATAATCTATTTTTATTATAAGAAAGTATTCAATCTGAGCTTTATTATATCCATTCTTATAGGTGATGAGATGCTCCTTTCTTTTCTTAAATATGGTATTAACAATTATAAAATCTTAAGCTAGGGAAAAATCTAATATGGTCCTACACCCGTCATTAGTCGCTCCAAACTCATAGCCACCAGGAATGCTATTAAAATCATGTACCACTCTACCAACATGTCCATTTAAATCCCCTCTAATAAAAACTCTTTACTCAAGAGGTGTCTTTTATATTAACTCTTCTATGACATTCCAAAATTTTTATTTAGAAGACATATCGAAGTTTACGTGAGGAGCATATACACTTACAATATTAATATTTTTTGGAACAATACTAACTTTAAAGATATAATTATATCTTTAATTCTATTAATTTTTGCAATATTATTCTTCCAATGCTTATCTACAATCACGCCTACACCATTTCTAGTGTGACTCATACTTAAATACTATAGTTTAAATCCTAAAATATCAATCTCCTTAACCTTCTCTATAACTCATTTCCCTTCCTCAATGTAAAGATTATTAATCTTCCATTGGATCATAATCACTATTCATTCCATCAATCTACCTGTAATAGAACCTATATTCCTATTTCCTATCCTAATTCTAGATTCATGGACTAGCTTCTTTACACACATCTAACCATGATGTAAGAACCCTTGCTTATTTAAGAGTACACCTGGCCATCAATCATTTCATAGGAATGCTCTATCATTAACATAATTGTTTAAGCGATTCATATTAAGATTATTTGACAAGTCTTACTCTAGGTGTCGACAACCTTACACAACTCTCCACTTTTCTCATTCAGGGCTTGGGATTTTGCAATGGTAGTATTCAAATGTCTCAATAAAAGAAAAAAAACAAACAATGAGATAATGATGCGTATGAAGAAGCTCGATGTAATAATACTTTTTGCTTTAATCTGTATTCATTCAAAAGGGTGTATATATACTAGATTTTGAAGGTTGTATATATCAAAACATATACCGAAATATATTTTACCAAACAAAAATAGCACTTATTTAAAAGGAGCATATGAAACAGAGAAATAAGCAAAAGAGGCATAATATAGTGATAAAGATGAAGCACAAATGTAAAATGAAATTATTTTCTCTCAAAAAATTACAAATCAATTTTGCATTTCCTTTTAAAAATGCAAAAAATATTTACATTTTCATAAAAATACAAATAATCTTTCTTTATATCCTAAACTCTACAGGTACCTTTCATGTGACTTATTGCTCAATTACGAGGTTACTATGCAATCATGGGACCTCCAATTGTTTTCTTTGAAAATACAAATTTAAATTACTTTTGTTTTGCAATAATAGGCTCCCCGTATTATGCTCACTAAAGTTCAAATTTGGTGCACAAAATAGCCCTCGATGCTGAAAGTTCTATAGAGATGTTAAGCCCTAATGAATTAGTCCCGAGGCTAACCAAGAGGGGGGGTGAATTGGTTATTTAAAAATTCAAGAGCGATAGTAAAAATCTTTTCGATGATTTGCAGCAGAAACAAGTAAAACACACAAGCGAAAAGATCAAACACAATTTTCACCCAAGAAGATAATCACAGAAAACTAAAGTACAGAAAGTAATCAGAAAGAACACACCAGATTTTTATAGTGGTTCGGTCAACTTGACCTACGTCCTCTCCCCGGAGCCTCCCCTCTGGGTATTACACTAAACCAAAGTGACTCTCCTTCTGCTCCCACAGCAAGGCAGAGAAGCCTGTACAAAAACACCTTTCCACCGACAAGGTGAGGCTGAGAACCTAACCTCCTTTCGCTTCCTATTGAAGTAGGCAGAGAACCTCATACTCCTTTTGCTTCCTCCTGAAGTAGGCAGAGAACCCCGGATCTTCTTGTGAACGATCCTCTCACAAAGAACCCCTATAAGATGAGAGACGATGAATGGAGAATATGACTTTGATACTTGCTTGGAGCAACCTTCGTGAATCCCTCACAAACTCCCCCTCACAAGATCTTCTCTCTCTCTCCCAAACTCTCTCTCTCTCTCTAGGGCTTCTCTGGAAAGGAAAGTGGCAAAAGATTTTTCTTGTTGAAGGAAAAAGATCTTTGATAGGAGGGCTCAAAATTTACCCTAAATCAGAACTAGTCGGCGAAGATCGTCCAGGATGATCGATAGATCGTCCTGTACGATCAGTTCAAAATCAGTTGTTTCAGCTTGGACGATCTAGCTCTTCTGGACGATCAGTGGAAAAAGTTGTTCAGATCGTCCCATATGATTTTGAGATCGTCCGGGATGATTAGTGTAAATTTAGGAATTTCGTCCAGAAGACTGCTCTGGTCGTCCAGAGAAACTTGGGCTGGACGACATAAAAATGACCTAATCGTCCAGGATGATACGGATATCGTCCTGTATGATTAGTTCAAAAAGTGCCAAAATCGTCTTGATCACCGCTCTGGACTTACAGTGGAAACACACTAGAAGATCATGATCATCCCGGACGATCCTGTGATCGTCCCGGATGATCCTGCGATCATCCCGGCTGATATAATCGTATCAATTAAATATTAATTGCTTTCCTTAATTACCAGACTAATTTAGGCATGATTGTACTAGATCGTCCAGGATGATACACGTATAGTCCGGAATGATCAGACCAAATATCTTTAAATAAAAGCTTGCCTAACTTGATCTGGCGGCTGAGAATTTTTGATTTGAGCCTATCGTCCCGGACAATTTATTGATCGTCCAGGATGATCGGCTTAATCAAACAGACTTAACTTGCTCGCCCTAATTAGGGTTTCTATTTTTACTTGATCGGCCAGAATGATGTGAATATCATCTAGGACTATCAGAACAAAAAATTGAACAGAAACTCTAATTCACTCAAGCTCTCCCCTTGAGTGTGTGTGTGTAAGGTTACTTAGCTAGGGGATCAGTTATATTACAATTGACTCAAGAAAAGGAAAAACAGTACATTTATAGACACTTGGACAAGATCTTGAGTTGGCCTGAGTTGCTTTTGATCTTTTGTACATGAAATGGATTAGCCAAGCAACATAGAATACAAACATATTTGTCATCATCAAAACCAGATTTGCAACAATCTCGCCCTTTTTGATGATGGCAAAATAATTGTGCAGTAGCTTAAAATAAAAGAACTAGGAGTCAAGCAACGTACATCAAAAAATTAATTTCATTAACCAATTAGAGCAATACAGGAAAACAACTACAAATGACCTAAACACTACAAGACAAGATCAATGCATAAAACAAAAACTACTACAAACTAACACCCCCTTTTGACATCACAAAAAGGAGGATGACAAACAGAAAAATAGAAACAACAATATAAACAGAAAAAATAGCACAAAACATAAAACTAGAACGGAGGCGGATCCTGATCAAAAGGAGGAGGTGGCTGTGGTGGTGTAAAGTAACTATGGATGGCGGCGAAGTGTGCTCCAATCCAGGCTATGTCCTGGTCGTGCTGCTGTTGCTGCTGAGCAGCATAGTTAGTAAAGCGCTGCTGATCCTCTACGTGCTGCTGCTCCTAGGTAGCAACATAAGAATCGAATCTGGCCTCCCACTGATCGAACCGCTGCACCAGATGATCAGAAGGGGAAGCAATATGAAGGGGAGCAGGTGCATCTGGGGCAGCAGGAATGGGAATAGCTTCTTCCTCTTCCTCCTCAACATCTGGGGCGGGCTCCAGATGTAGTTGGGTATTGTGGAGGACATGGAATGAATTTTTTGTGAAGAAGGAAGGAGGAAAATTGGGAGGGACTGTATACTGCAGGTCATATTTGGTCTCCAAGGCATATGCAATGATATGTCCTAAAGTAAGATTGGGACGACGTCTATCGCCCGAATCCCTAATGGTTGTTAGATGTTCGATGTATCTGAAAAGATGGTCAGTGGCGTGGAAGTCCCGGTGGGCCATGATGTAATAGGTGGTTAGAGACAGTAATGGGGTGATGTGAATTCGATCCCCAGCCTTTAGGATGACGGAGGAACGAAGGACATGTTGAATGGTCCGAGCATCCTAAAGGAGGGAAGTGCAAGCATTGTCGTGGTATGGTGCATTTGTATTTCTAAGAAAGTGATTGGCGACACTCCAATCATAGTCAGGATCAGTAATAAGAGTGTGGATTTTGTCTCCAGTCACAGAGAACTGAAGGATGTTATGAAAGTCCTGGGTGGTGAGTTCTACTGGACATTGATTCACATAAGAGCGGAGGGTGGAATAGTCAGCAGAGATGCGAAGATTGGCGAAGAAGACTTAGAGAAGTTTGATGCTAAAAGGGAAGGCGAGTGTGAGGATGAAAGTGAGTAAGGTGTGCGCAAAAAGATTGAGGACAGGATAGGTAAGGGTGTGGGGGTTTACTATTTTTGACTGAGTGATCCCCACCTCAAGATATCGCTCGAAGGCAGCCTGATTAGCTGTATTGGGAAAGCGGGGATCAACATTCCTCCTCGAGGAGCTCGTACCCTTTTGCCTAGAACGCTTCCCGCCAGCCATTAGAAAGCATAAGTGAGGGAGAGTGGAAGGAGATGTGTGGAAAAAACTGAAGAAATTGGCTGTTTAAATAGAAATCGGCCGGATCGTCCCGTATGATCGCAGTATTATTTAGGACGATATGAGCATTTATGACAGCCAGGATGATTTGTCAGAAAGGAGGTCAGATCATCTAGGATGATTAGACACAGGCGATCATCCCGAAGAGTCAAGCTAGACGACCATTGATGAAAAGTATCATCTAGGATGATTAGATGGATCGTCCAGGATGATATACAATAAATATGTCAGACGGGCCGAATTTGAATCATCCAGTTGCTGACATGTGGATCATCCAGGATGATGAGGTGGATCGTCTAGGACGATGAAGAATAATTGGTGCAATCTCCACCGTTTGATCAGGATCAGGAAAATTTGGATCATATCATCCAGGATGATTTAAGGATCGTCCAGGACGATCACCAATAATTGGTGTTTCTCAGCAGTATGATCAGAGTGGTGACGATTTGAATGGATAGTCCAAAAACATTAATGGATCATCCAGGATGATTGACGGATCGTCCAGGATGATGTGTGGATCATTCGGGAAGATGTGAAGAAAACATGAAAAAGATGGAGGATGGTGATGAAGATCAGGGATCCCAAAAATACAAACAGTGAAATGAAAAACAAAACCAAAGTGAATAAAACTCGAAATGAGAACACAAAAAAACAATTTTTTTTGAATCAATTTGCTCTACTAAATCAAAATTTTTTCTTGATTTTAAATCCAAAAACCAATAAGAAGATGATTGACAGCGCTGAAATCCAGAAAAAGTTAGAAAATCGACTTTCGTAACTCCCACTTCGGACACCTTATAGATGCAAATCCCTTTCAAGACAAAAATCCAATTTAGAAGAAAAGAAATTAGATTCGAAAAGAGATACTTTCAAGCCTCGTTCAAGAAAAATATCTGATATAATAGTGTGCAAAGTAATAAATCAGAAATCAGAATTTTTATACTCAAGCTTTTGAAAAAATGAAGTGGCGCACGGATTTTTCTAAGACATTTAGTGATCTAAAAGGGAAGAAAGCTTGATTTGGGCTCATTTTGTGCCTCTTTTTCAATTTGTTTGGCGCTTTGCGCATCTTTTGATTTTTGATACACTTTGTGTATCATTTAGTTTGGCGACATTTCACATCTTTTCAACTTTGGGCTCATTTTGTGCCTCTTTTTCAATTTGTTTGGCGCACTGTGCATCTTTTGTAAGCTTTCTCCCTCTCAAAATAGTTAAAGGATCTCAGCTGTAAAATTACCTTCCAAACATAGGAGATGCTCTCCACAATAAGGAAGAGTAATTCATAAAATAAAAAACATATATCGTATGATAAGTACAATTTCTTTGTTTAAAAAATCATAATAATGACTCAAGACTTTGAAAACACTATTCATATGAGGTAGATTACTGCAGGAAGATAAAATAAATCTCTACTTCAAAAGCTAATATTTTAATTTTGAAGAGGATATTTATCCAAAAATAATAATACACCAGTAAAGGAGTTAGAGGAAGAGAAACAATTGTCAATATTTCTTCCCTTTAACAGATCTAGTGGAATCAATCACTGCTTACCAGCTTCAAATAGAAACAAGGTAAAACTCTCAATCATAAATCCAATTTATTAGAAGTTGTGAGCAGTGATCGGATTTTGAAAAGCATAAAACAGTAAAAAAAAGAGATGAACCAGTAAATAAAAATAGGTAGAAAATCATATCAAAATAAATACTCAAATCAAACTAACACCAAGGCTAAAATAAAAATCAGCAGAAAAAAAATAAAAATAACATAAAGCAAATACTCAAATCAAACAGCTAACTAACAGAAACAACATGAAAAATAGATAAATCAGAAATCAGTAGTCATCAGAATCAAGCATTTATGTCAATCACACCTAATCTGGTCCTCAAAATGCTGAATGAGTCAAAGGCCAGTGGTTTAGTAAATATGTCAGCCAGCTGATTTTCAGTTGCTACATGATGTAGCTCAATGTCCCCTTTCGTAACATGGTCCCTAATGAAGTGATGCCTTATATCAATGTGTTTTGTTCTAGAATATTGGATTGGATTCTTAGAAATACAGATGGCACTAGTATTATCACACAGAATAGAAATTATGCCCACAGGTAATCCTAAATCCAAGAATTATTACTTCAACCAAAGAACTTGGGCCACACAACTTCATAAGGCAATGTACTCTGCTTAAGCAGTGGAAAGTGCAACTGAGTTCTACTTTCTACTAGACCAGGAGACTAAAGACTGTCCTATGAATTGACAAGTTCTAGAAGTGCTCTTTCTATCCACCCTACACCCTGTAAAGTCAGAATCAGAATATCCAATAATCTCAAAAGAGGGGTTGTGCCTAGGGTACCAGATTCCTAGGTTTGGGGTCCCTAAAAGATATCTAAGAATTCTCTTAACAGCAGTCAGGTGAGACTCTTTAGGACAATTCTCCCATCATACTCATCTCAAACTCCTTACTCATTATTTTAGAAAACTCATCACATAAATATTTATCAGAAGATTCAAAAATTATATTATCAACATAGATCTAGACAATGAGTAAGTCATCCCTTATTCACCTCAGAAAAAGTGTGGTGTCTACGCTCCCCTGAACAAACTCTCTTTCTAACAGGAATGTGTTAAGCCTCTCACACTAAGCTCTGGGTGCCTGTTTCAATCCATATAAGGCATTTTTTAATTTGTAAACATGATTTGGATTTTGGGAACTCTTAAAACCTGGGGGTTATTCTATAAAAATATCCTCTTTTATTACCCCATTTAAAAAGGAACTCTTGACATTCATTTGAAACAGCTTAAATCCCTTATAACAGGCATATGCTAGTAGTACTTTAATGGCTTCCAATCTAACTACAGGGGCAAAGGTCTCCTCAAAATCAATCCCTTCAATCTGATTATACCCTTTAGCCACCAATCTTAACTTATTCCTAACCACCACACCAGAATATTTCATCTTATTCTTAAAGACCCACTTGGTTCCCACTATACTTTGATTTCTAGGTCTTTCTACTAACTCCCAAACATTATTCCTTACAAATTGATTCAATTCTTTCTTGCATAGCTAAGATCCAAAACTCATCAGAAAGGGCTTGATTGATGTTGGTGGGTTCAGTCATTCAGATAAAGACAGAGTGGTTTACTTCCTTTCTAAGTCCATGCCTAGTCCTAACACCTTCAGAAGGGTCTCCTAAGATCAGTTCTTTAGGATGACTCGAAGAATATCTCCAATCTCTAGGCAGGGTTATTTGAGGTTCTACCCTTTCCACCAGATTTATATTTTCAACCCCTTGGGTAATCTCCTCTACCTCTTCTTCTTCCTCAACTCTAGTCACCTTAGGATAAAATTCATCAAACACTACATGAGTTGTCTCTTCCACCACCAAAGTCCTCTTATTGAACACCCTAAAGGATTTCCCCACACTAGAATAGCCTAAGAATACTCCTTCCTCAGATTTGGGGTCAAACTTTCTTAAGGATGATTTCCCTTTATTCAGAATGGAAACCTTACAGCCAAAGACATGAAGGTGGGACAGGTTTGGAGTTCTACCCTTAATGATCTCATAAGTTATCTTATTTAGATTTGATCTTACATTCACCCTATTCAGCACATAACAGGCAGTGTTAACCGCTTCAGCCCAAAAGTATTTTAGAAGTGAATACTCAGCTAGCATGGCTCTAGCGGCTTCCACTAAGGTCATGTTCTTCCTTTCAGCTACCCCGTTCTACTAAGGGGTCCTAGGAGCTAAAAAATTGTGACTAATCCCTTGCTCCTCAGAAAAACTTCCAAAATTCACATTTTTCAACTCTCCACCATGATCACTATGAATAGTCAAGATCTCACAACCTAACTTCCGCTGAATCCAAGTGGAGAAGGACTTAAATTCATCAAATGACTCAGATTTTTGTGACAGGAATTTAATCCAAGTAAACCTCGAGTAGTCATCAATAATCACAAAACCATATACTTTCCCCCCTAAGTTGGTAGTGCTAATGGGTCCAAAAAGATCCACGTAAAGGACTTCTAACGGTCTAGAGGTGCTAATGTCCTTAACAGAGTGAAAGGAGGACTGGACTTACTTCTCTAATTGACAGACATCATACAGGTGGTCCTTAGTGAACTTAAGCTTAGGGACACCTCTAACTAAGTCCTTTTGGGTGACCCTCCTAAGGGTTTTCATACTGGCATGACACAATCACCTATGCCACAACCAAGACTCATCAGTAGTAGTTTTTAAGCAAATTGAATTTTTAGCTTTAATGCAACTTACATCCAGCTTGTATACATTATTGATCCTTTGTCCCTACAAAATAACTTTGTCATTTAAGCTTAAAATGCAGCAAGTGGGTAGGAATTTGATGCTGTATCCTTTGTCACAGAGTTGACTGATGCTCAGAAGGTTATGTTTCAGTCCATCTACAAGTAAAATATTATCAATCATAAAATTTTTTGAATCACCAATTATACCCTAACCTACCACCATCCTGGTGGTGTTATCTCCAAGTGTAACCTTGCCTCCAGCCTTGGCCTCCAGTGAAATGAACTGATTCGTATCTCCAGTCATGTGTCTAGAACATCCGCTGTCCAGGTACCACATGCTCTCATGAGGTCTTGTGTGAGAGCACACCTACAAAATTATCAAATGTCAGATTTAGGAACCCAAATAGGTTTGGGTTCCTTCTTATGAAAAGAAGAATGTGAAAGTTCGAAAGGGATGTTAAGCCCTAGTGAACTAGTCCCGAGGCTAACCAAGAGGGGGGGTGAATTGGTTATTTAAAAATTTCACGATAACTACAAAAATCTTTTCGATACTTAGCAGCGGAAACAAGTAAACAATAACGAAAAGATCAACCAACGATATTCACCCAAGCAGTTTATATTGAAAAGTAAAGTGCAAAACTGAATCAGAAAAGCAAACCAGATTTTATAGTGGTTCGGTCAACTTGACCTACGTCCACTCCCCGGAGCCTCCCCTCCGGGTATTGCACTAAACGAAAGTGACTCTCCTTTTGCTCCCACAGCAAGGCGGGGAAGCCTGTACAAAACACCTCCTTTTCACCACACGGTGAGGCAGAGAACCTGGCCTCCTTTCGCTTCCTCCTGAAGCAGGCAGAGAACCTTCGAACTCCTTTTGCTTCCACCTGAAGCGGGCAGAGAACCCCGGATCTTCTTGCGAACGATCCTCCCACGAAGAACACCGACTAGACGACAGACGACGAGCGGAGAAGACGACTCTGATCCGTGCTTGGAGCAACCTTAGTGAATCCCTCACTAACTCCCCCTCACAAGATCTCTTCTCTCTCTCCCAACTCTCTCTTCTCTCTAGGGTTTCTCAGGGAAGGAAGGTAGCAAAAGATTTTTCCAAAAATTGGAAAAAGTTCTTTTAAAGGAGGGCTTAAAATTTGCCCTAAATCTCAACTTGTCGGCCAAGATCGTCCAGGACGATCGGTAGATCATCCTGTACGATCAGTTCAAATTTAGTTGTTTCAGCCTGGATGATCTGGCTCTTCTGGACGATCAGTAGAAAAAGTTGTTCATATCGTCCCGTACGATCCTGCGATCGTCCGGGACGATTAGTTCAAATTGAAGGAAATCGTCCAGAAGACAGTTCGGGTCGTCCAGAGAAATCTGTGCTGGACGACCAAAAAATGACTTGATCGTCCCGGACGATAGGGTAATCGTCCGGTACGATTAGTTCAAAAAGGCCCCAAATCATCCTGTACATAGTTCTGGACGTACAGCTGAAATGCACAAGACGATCACGATCGTCCGGAACGATCCTGCGATCGTCCAGGACGATGTGATCGTATCAATTAAACATTAATTGCTTTCCTTAATTACCAGACTAATTTAGGCATGATTTTAGTGAATCGTCCAGGACGATACACGTATCGTCCGGGACGATCAGACCAAAATACTTAAAATAAAACTTGCCTAACTTAATTTGGCGGCTGAGAATTTCTGATTTGGGCATATCGTCCCGTACGATCCGTAGATCGTCCAGGACGATCGGCTCAATCAGACCCTCTTAACTTAGTCGCCCTAATTAGGGTTTCTGTTTTAACTGGATCGTCCAGGACGATGTGGATATCATCCAGGACGATCTGAACAAATTTTTAACAGAAACTCTAATTCACTCAATCTCTCTCCCTGAGTGTGTGTGTGCAAGGTTACTTAGCTAGGGAATCAGTTACATTACAATTGACTCAATAAAAGGAAAAATCATACATTTGACACACTTGGACCCGATCTTGAGTTGGCTTGAGTGGCTCGCGGTCTTTTGTGCCTGAAACAGATTAGCCAAGCAAAACACACTGGAAACATGTTTGTCATCATCAAAACCAGATTTGCAACAATCTCCCCCTTTTTGATGATGGCAAACATTTGTAAAGTAGTCTGAAAATAAAAGTAAACTAGGAGATCCAACAAACAAATATTTTTTAAATTTTCATTTAACAGCTAAAACAATACATGAAGCATGACCTAGAAAATAGAAACAGACACGACTACAACTGACTCCCCCTTTTGACATCACAAAAAGGAGGAGCGAAAAGCATAACACGAAAATAAAACATAAAATAAAACAACTACAAAACAGGAAAATCAGAATTTTTCCTTGATTTTAGATTAAAAAATTAATGACAGGACGATTGACAGCGCTGAAATCCAAAAAAGGTTGGAAATAATCAACTTTCGTAACTCCGACCCCGTGCACCTTATCGATGTAAACCTCTTTCAACACAAAAATCCGATTCAGAATAAAAGACATTAGATTTGAAAAGAAATCCTTTCAAGCCTCGTTCCAGGAAAATATCTGATATAATAGTGTTACAAAGTAAAAAATCAGAAATCATGATTTTCAAAACCCAAGCTTTTGAAAATATTAAGTGGCGCACAGATTCCTCTAAGACATTTAACAATCTGAAAGGAAAGAAAGCTTGTTTTGGGCTCATTTTATGCCTCTTTTTCAAATTGGTTGGCGCTTTGCGCATCTTTTGATTTTTGATACACTTTGTGTATCCAATTTGGCAATTTCGCATCTTTTCAGTTTTGGGCTCATTTTATGCCTCTTTTTCAAATAATGAGCGGTGATCAGATCTTGAAAAGCATAAAATAGTAAGTGCAAGATATGAACCCGTAAATAAATAAAAATAGGTAGAAAATCATAGCAAAGTAAATACTCAAATCAAACTAACAAAAAAGGATAACACAGAAATCAACAGAAGAAATAAAATCAACTGAAAGCAAATAATCAAACCAAAACTAACTAACAGAAATCAGAAATCAGAATACAAGAACTAACTAACAGAAATCAGAAAACAGAATACAAAAAACTAACTAACAGAAATCAAAATACCAATCATAACAATTATAAATCAGCAGTCATCAGAATCAAGCATTTATATCAATCACTCCTAATCTGGTTCTCAAAATGCTGAATGAGTCAAAGGCCAGTGGTTTAGTGAATATGTCAGCCAGCTGATTTTCAGTTGCTACGTGGTGTAGCTCAATATCCCCTTTTGTAACATGGTCCCTAATGAAGTGATGCCTAATGTCAATGTGTTTGGTCCTAGAATGTTGGATTGGATTCTTAGAGATACATATGGCACTAGTATTATCACATAGAACAGAAATTGTGCCAACAGGTACTCCTAAATCCAAGACTTGCTGCTTCAACCAAAGAACTTGGGCCACACAACTCCCTAAGGCAATGTACTCAGCTTCAGCAGTGAAAAGTGCAACTGAGTTCTGTTTTCTACTGGACCAGGAGACTAACGACTGTCCTATAAATTGACAAGTACCAGAAGTACTCTTCCTATCCACCCTACACCCCGCAAAGTCAGAATCAGAATATCCAATGATCTCAAAGGAGGTGCTGTGCCTAGGGTACCAAATTCCTAGGTTTGGGGTTCCTAAAAGATATCTAAGAATTCTCTTAACAGCAGTCAGGTGGGACTCTTTAGGATCAGCCTGAAACCTAGCACAAAGACAGACACTAAACATGATATCAGGTCGGCTAGCAGTCAGGTAAAGCAGTGACCCTATTATCCCTCTATACTTCTTCTGATCAACAGATTTTCCATTTGAATCCTTATCTAACTGAACTGAGGAGGGCATGGGAGTATTGATTGGCTTGGCTTTATCCATTTCATATTTCTTCAAAATGTCCTTAGTGTATTTTGATTGATTGAGAAAGGTTCCATCATCCGTTTGCCTTATGCTAAACCCCAAAAAGTAGGACAATTCTCCCATCATACTCATCTCAAACTCTTTACTCATTGTTTTAAAAAACTCTTCACATAAGTATTTATCAGATGATCCAAAAATTATATCATCAATATAGATCTGGACAATGAGTAAGTCATCTCCTAATCTCCTCAGAAAAAGGGTGGTGTCTACGCTCCCCTTAACAAACTCTCTTTCTAACAGGAATGTGCTAAGCCTCTCATACCAAGCTCTGGGTGCCTGTTTCAATCCATATAAGGCCCTTTTTAATTTATAGACATGACTTGGATATTGGGAACTCTCAAAACCTGGGGGTTGTTCTATAAAAACATCTTCTTTAATTACCCCATTTAAAAAGGCACTCTTGACATCCATTTGAAATAGCTTAAATCCCTTGTAACAGGCAAAGGCTAGTAGCACTCTAATGGCTTCCAATCTAGCTACAGGGGCAAAAGTTTCCTCAAAATCTATCCCTTCTATCTGATTATACCCCTTAGCCACCAATCTTGCCTTATTTCTCACCACCACACCAGAATCATTCATCTTATTCTTAAAGACCCACCTGGTTCCCACAATACTTTAGTTTCTAGGTCTTTCTACTAACTCCCATACATCATTCCTTACAAATTGATTCAATTCCTCCTGCATAGCTAAAATCCAAAATTCATCCGACAGGGCTTGATTGATGTTGGTGGGTTCAGTCATTGAGATAAAGGCAGAATGGTTTACTTCCTTCCTAAGTCCATGCCTAGTCCTAACACCTTCAGAAGGGTCTCCTAAGATCAGTTCTTTAGGATGACTCGAAGAATATCTCCAATCTCTAGGCAACTCAGTTTGAGGTTCTACCCTTTCCTCCAAATTTGTATTTCCAACTCCTTGGGTAACCTCAACAATCTCTTCATCTTCTACTTCAGATCTAGATCTAGACTCCTTAAGCTTCCTCCTAAAGCGAGCAGAGAACCCCAGATCTTCTTGTGAATGATCCTCTCACAAAGAACACCAACAAGACGAGAGACGACGAATGGAGAAGACGACTCTGTTCCTCGCTTGGAGCAACCTTCGTGAATCCCTCACAAACTCCCCCTCACAAGATCCTGTCTCTCTCTCCTAAACTCTTTCTCTCTCTCTAGGGTTTCTCTGGAAAGGAAAGTGACAAAAGATTTTTCTTGTTGAAGGAAATAGAACTTTTATAGGAGGGCTCAAAATTTTCCCTAAATCTCAACTGGTCGGCCAAGATCGTCCAGAACGATCGACGATCAGTTCAAAATCAGCTGTTTCAGCCTAGACGATTTGGCTCTTCTGAACGATCAGTGGAAAAAGTTGTTCAGATCATCTCGTACGATTCTATGATCGTCTGGGAAAATTAGTGTAAATTCAAGAATTTTGTCCAGAAGACTGCTCTGGTCGTCCAGAGAAACTTGGGCTGGATGACCTAAAAATGACCTGATCGTCCAGGATGATAGGGATATCGTCCTGTACGATTAGTTCAAAAAGTGCAAAAATCATCCTGATCACCGCTCTGGACGTACAGTTGAAACACACTAGATGATCATGATCATCCCGGACGATCCTGCGATCGTCCTGGACGATATGATCATATCAATTAAATATTAAATACTTTTCTTAAATACCAGACTAATTTAGGGATGATTGTACTGGATCATCCAGAATGATACACGTATCGTCCGGGACGATCAGACCAAATATCTTAAAATAAAAACTTGCCTAACTTTATCTGGTGGTTGAGAATTTCTGATTTGAGCCTATCATCTCGGACGATGTATTGATCATCCAGGACGATCGGCTTAATCAGACAGACTTAACTTGGTTACCCGAATTAGGGTTTCTGTTTTTTCTTGATTGTCCAGGACGATGTGAATATCGTCCAGGACGATCTGAACAAAAAATTGAACAGAAATTCTAATTCACTCAAGCTCTCCCCCTGAGTGTGTGTGTGCAAGGTGACTTAGCTAGGGGATCAGTTACATTACAATTAACTCAAGAAAAGGAAAAACAGTACAGTTAGACACACTTGGACCGAATCTTGAGTTGGCTTGAGTTGCTTTTGATCTTTTGTACCGTAAATGGATTAGCCAAGCAAAATAGAATATAAATATGTTTGTCATTATCAAAACCAGATTTGCAACAGATGCAAGCTGACCTTCTCAACAAAACTTCCTAAGTCAAGCCTTATTAAAGTTGGTTCTTTGGGAGCCTGATTTTGAAATATGTTTCTTGAAGCTATGCATTTGAATTTTTCATATCTCGTTTTGTAATAATTAAAAAGAAAATTCAAGATTAATAATTTTAAAAAAGGGAAGTTATAATTTAAAGTTATGAATAATCAATGAAATAATTTAATTTAATTTAATCTGAATTACTAAATTTTTTTTATTAAAGTTTTTATTAATAGATCATTTTAAATTGTATTATATATATATAAAAATATTTTATAAGGAAAAAATTATAATGAATATTTTTAATAAATTATAATAAAATAAATAATATTCTAATTATTATTTTTTAATAAATATATAACAAACATAAAAGTTAAAAATAAGTACAACATAAAAAATACAGCTTACATATCAGAATTATAACTAAAAACAACAGATCAATACCAACAATATTTTAAAAAGTATATAAAGTTATAAGGAAATATAAAACAAATTATATCTAAAAAAAATTTATAACTAATTTACCATTTTCCATTTAAACTAATGGAAGAGTAGATGGAATTATACATACGATTATCTAGGAAGAATAGTAGCTTTCTCCTACAAATCTTGATGGATAATAATATCTATAACTCAAAAGTCATAATATTTCCCCCATTTAATGCATTAGCTCAAATGGGGTTTTTTTTATGTGGGTGTCAATTTCCCATGGGTATAAGGCTCCACGATTAATTACATCTTAGGTCTTGACTAAAGAATACCCTTAATTAAGGATATAATTTTATTCTTTTTTTTGTTTGGCACATTGTGGAATCTATAGGCTTTCCTAATATAAATAAAGATAGGCTCAATCAGGCTATTCAACACACAAGGTTCATATAATCATATGGCTGGTCAAAAGAGCAAAAATTAGGAAAGAAAACATTACATACAAAGCATGCATATAAGAAAGATAAAAGAAAACATCATCAGCATAACATAGATAGGTTGGATATATAGCCTCTAGAGATTGTAAAGATTGCCCAATAATATGGCATTAAACAATATACTCATACCATTAGCCTTTAATCCTAGATCTATAGAAGATGTATTATACCCTCAGTACTAACACCCATGACCTAACTAATGCATGATATCTAGCAGACTTATAACCTAAACCCCACGAGGGATCTAAGCATCCCCGACCTGAATTTACCACCCTGCTAAAAAAGGGGTACTAGCTAAACTCCACTTTGCATCTCAAATCCATACAGTTCGATCTTACGCAAATGCAAGAGTGCTGGGTGGTACGAAAGAGGAATAAGCCTTATGCCCAACCATGAATGGTATTATACTATAAAATGGTGAACTATCCATCTATGTGATGAAAAGTAAAATCTATATGCTCGACTCAGGCTATGCATGTATGGGTAAGGCTAATCAGAACTAGATAGTAGTTACTATAAAGTGGACCAAGTTTGGACTAATAATTAGAATTTAAAAATTCACCCAAGAGTGGTCTTGCATTTAGTTTTGAAAAGTGGTTTTATTTTAAGCCCTATCTCCATTTTACCTTGCTTAGAATTGTTTTTCCTTATGGAAAATTTAACATCCTAAAAGCATATCATTGACTCCTGTTGACCCTGATTTTTCCCCATACTTAGGTCAAAGAGTTGACCTAGTCAAGATTGACCAGGATAGACCCCAGGACCCATCCAGTGGGTTCAGGGAGTCAAGCCAAGTCTGTTGAGCCCAGACCCAGGCCCTGGGTCAACCTAGTTGACCAAGTCAACCTGGGTTGACCTAATAGACCTACATAGGTCTAAACTAGTTCAAATCAGATCCAAGCCCAACCCAAGGGCTTCAAGGCTCATACCCTTCTACCAATGGACTCATTTGACTAGGATTGACCAAGTTAACGCTTGACTTGGTCAACCCAAGCCATCAATAGGATAAAATGACCTATTTAAGACCCTTTAAGGTCCTAATCAGTTTCCTAATCCATCCTAAACTCAAACCACGGCCTAATAACCCTTATTCCCCTCCTATTAAGCTCTAGATCCAATCCTAGCCATTGATCCTAGGTCTAGGGTTATAAATTGACATTTTAGGGTTGTTTAGGGAGGACCTTTTGCTCTTACTCTTGCCGGAGACCCTCCAAAGCTGAAACTTCATGTGTGAGAGCCTTCCCGACCTTCCCCCACTGTCCTCCACTCAAACCCACCGCCAAACACTCGCCGGCGACATCCCTCCGGAGAACCGAGAGTCAAAGCCTTCTAAGGCTCGATCCCTTCAATCCGAAGCTGATCTGACCACGACTTCAACTACGAACCTGTATGAGGATAGCCTACAAGTTCAGAGATCTCAATCTTTTCCCAATCCCACGGTATAATTTCATTAAAACTCTTAACCTAGGTCAATACACTTAGGGTTAATTAGGTTTTCGTTTAGTGCATATTATGCCGAACCAACACGTCCACATGATTGCTCTTCACTCCTAGTACCTAGGTTTAAAATTTCATATGAAACCATCATACCGTTTGCGAGAACGGGATGAAAAATGCCCTTGATCCTCAGTTTCGCCCTAGCTTCCTATGTAATAGATCTCCGCCGTTAATCATATGATTAATGGTGGAGATCCCGTCGTTCCGCGGCGTTCGTCTGACCGCGGATCCGTTCTCGCGGTCTTCACCCTTGTCCGGCTCGATCAGAGCCATTGGTTCATTTCGGTGAAGGATCAGACGGCGGAGGGGATTGGTCCTACGTGGATAAGTGGCACCGACCACGGCAATTATTGTCGCGGTCATTATGGCAATGATTGCCCGCTGCGACAATCATTGCCCCAGAACCGCAGGTCCAACCAGAGCCCGCCGCGTGTCCCACTAACCGCCGTTGTGTGATCCCTCTCTCCAATCATCGCCCGGGACAGCGAAACCAATTTCGGGCCGACAGCTGTCTGACCGCCGCCACACCGAGCCGCTGCTGCCGCCGTTAGCGATTATTTTAATAATATTAATTAATAATAATATTAATTACTTTAATATTATTATATTAATAATATCATTATAATATTATTATTTTAATATTATTGATTAATAATAATAATATTTACCTTATTATTATTATTATATTAATAATATCATTACTATTATTTTAATGATATTATTATATTAATAGTATTATTAATATTTTAATATTATTACTATGCTAATAATAATATTATTTTAATATTATTATTACATCAATAATATTATTATTATTTTAATACTATTATTATGCTAATAATATCATTATTATTATTTTGATGTTTTTATTATATTAATAGTATTATTGTTATTTTAATATTATTATATTAATAATATTATTATTATTTCATAATTAATATTTTAAAATTACCTTAACTATTATTATTATATTATTAATATTTTAAAGTTATTTTAATTACTATTATTTACATTTATTTTAAAATCTAGAAATATTGATATTTGATTTATTTTAAATTTATTAATTATTTTCGAATATTGATTATTTTAAATTATTTAAAAATTATTTTTTAAAACCTATTTAACTTCAAAAATTCATAACTAATTCATTTTAAATCTGATTTCGACGTATGATACCTTGAATTTTTCAGAAAAATGTGAATTTTAATTTAAATATACTTTCTGTGTCTGATTCTGTCTTTTCTAAATATTGTTTGCATTGCTTTGATATTTAATTATTTAAATATTATTTAATTAATATTAATAATTATTTTGAAATAAAAAATTATTTTTAAAACCCCTCTTGGTGGCTGGTAGGCTTCCCATGCCTATGAATTAAATTAATTTCAAGTATCTTATTTTCTAAACCCATATTATTTTGTGTTTATAGTATTTAGGTATTTTAAAATCGTTTTAAACTTAAATATTATTTAAATCCTCTAATTTTGGGAGGTCTATCCCTTTGAAATCTTAAACCTAAGACCTATATACGAAGAGCAATTCATGTGGGAGAAGGATTAGTGAATGATTGTTTCCCAATCATTCACTAATCACTTCATTAGGTTTCTTTACTTAGTATTTTCGTGGTCCTTGCATGTGTAGGTTGCACAAGCACTTAGACTAGGCTCTCCTAGATCTAAGGACATGGTTTGGTGGGTTTATATTTACTGCATTTACCCTCTATGTTATGCCTAAGGGTTAGTTACTTCATTTTATTCCTATGTAACATAGTGACACCTTAAGGACAATAATTCAGGACCGTCTAGCGAACTTGGAATATTTCTAGGAGCTAGGATAGATCCCATATTACTGTGAAACTTTACACACTAACATTTAGTGACATCTGAAACACCTTAGAATTTTCTAGGAATTTTCTGGACTCATTAAAACACTTAATTAGCAAACCCTAATTTACGCGTTAATTAATCCTTAGAAACTTCAGAAAAATATAATAAATCCATTTTAAATCATAAAAATACCCATAATACCTCAAACTCTCCAGAATTCAGTCCCCAACCTTAAATAATTAGGGAATTTTAATTGGACATTAATCTGGACTTTAATTCAACCTTACTCAAATATTACCTTTTTGCCCTAATCAAATCATTAAAAATTATTAAAAATCCCAAATTTTCCCCAAACACTGGGGAACACCTTCTTAGGTCATTTCTGACCTTTGGGGTAATTCCAATCAGTTTGGAGCTGATTTGGGCCAAAACCCCCAAGGTACCCCTAATTAGGCAATTTCGATAATTCATTTAATTGCCCCAACTTCTAAAAATCATAACTAATTACAGAAAACTCCAAAATGTGCAAATTAAAAAGCATTCAACTCTAATTAAATTCTAATATTTATTAAAAATATTAGGTGTCCATAAACCAGCTTAAATTGAAAAGTCAACTTTCCGGTCAACCGTAGCCTATAGTCTAGGGCCCAAAACTTCTAAAATTCATAACTTTGCATAGGAAACTCCAAATCTAGTAAAATCAAAGACATTCAACTCACACTAGGGCCTAGTATTTATTAAAAATATTAAAATTCTAGAAATCAACTTAAATTAAAAAGTCAACAATCCGGTCAAACCTAGTTCAAAATAAGACCCAAACTTCAAAAATTCATATCTTTGGATAGAAGAGTCCAGCTTAGGCATGCTAACTGTCTAACTGATCAAGTTAACGTCTAGTATTTTATAAAAAAATATTATCTATCCACAAATCACCTTTAATCAAAAAGTCAATTTTGGACCCCCCCTTTTGCCTAGTATATAGGTGGACCCCGAACCTCCTAAAATTCACTAATACAATGTAAACTTCAAACACCATTACCCTAAGTATTAAAACTAACCTACACGTCAAATTAATTAAAATGGACCCTAATTCACTAATATTTAGACTTTAATTAAAACTCCCTCTTCAGACCTACAACAAACCCTGACAGTAGGTAATTGTAACTAAATACCCAGCTTAGGATCTACCTCAGCCACACAGGCTTCTACACACACTATAGAATTATTTGCTAGGGCACCACTTCTAGACTTAGGCTAGGCCGGTGTTTACTTTTCCTGCTGTGTGCCAAGCTTTTCTGGGTTTTCACTACATGTTGTGATTGAACAGTTGGTGTGTTTGCTTACTTTTTGTACACTCTGGGATTTGATGTGATTGCACGATAGACTACCCATAGGTTAGGGTCAATGTTGATACTAACGATATCTTCCACAGGTGGCCATGCTCATGCAGTGCTAAATAAAAAGGGGGGGCAATAATCATGATTTAAAAATACTAATGATGTTTCATGTAGATGCTTCAAAGATTGCTCAGCCCCCCTAAATAAATGAGGGCTAATTAAAAATCATTATAAATTGCTACAGGTGCTCCAGAATTATTTAGCCCTCAAATAATTAAGAGAATGGCCATGTGTGGCTTTGATGAGTACTTTATTTTCCTTATAATTGCCTGTGATATATTAAACTGCTTGGGATAATTTTTATTAGGATAACCTTGCAGGAGAGTCTAGAATTTACTGCTTTCATTTAATGTAATTGATTGTAATATTGGTTAAGAGTTGTGAAAGTTTATTTTGAGTGGGGATACTGAGATCCAAAGGTTGGATTTCAAAGAGAAAAGGACACCCAATATGAGGATAGTCCTTTTCTATTTGGAAACCCAAATTTGGATCAGTCTACTACCTGAGGAGTCCAAGGAAGAGGAGATCCAATGAGTCCAAAGAAAAGGAGACCCAAGGAGTCCAAGGAAGCTAGGATCCAAGGAGTCCAAGGAAGAGAAGAGCAAGAAGATGAAGACCAAGTGTATCCCACTCAAAATGACTTGCATCTATTCTAGGATTAAAAATCTGGGTTGTTGGCAGTGGTGTCCGGCCACTTTATTTTCTGCAGACTCTGGGTTGTAATTAAGGGCAGTTGGCCTATGGACATTTAATTGATTTGTTTAATTATTTACTGTATTTGATTTAATGTTGATAGCACATAGGTTGTATGCTTTTCTTAGTTTATTGGCGATCTGCATACCGCATTTTGTTTTAGCCTGGATTTCGTTAGGCTCTCTAAGAACTAAAACTTTTTTTACTCACAACTAACATTCAAAATTTTAAGGTTTAAATAATTTAGAAATTTAACAACCTAGGGAATTGTCGAAATTGTCCGGGGTCGCATGCATATTATTGCATTTCTCTCTTTCCTTCTTTAAAACACTTCCCCGCCTGCGGGTAGAGTCTGAATAGTCTGACCTATGAGGATGAGGTGCCGGACCTAGGGAAATCCAGTCTAATTCTAAAAATTAATTTATAAGCCTTTTTAAAGTTCTATGCATACCTAATTTGGAAGCTTCAACTAGCATGCATTTCATTAGAAACTAACTAAATCAAAATTTTAATTGCATTAGGTCTATGAGCATTCACCCAACATCAGTCCGGGGCCAATTAGGAAATCCTCTAGACATTGGTCCTACTTCCAAGAACTATAACCTACCCACCCATCTTTCATAAATGACTGGACAACATGGTTTTAAAGCGATTAAGTGATTAGCTGGCTCCCCCTTCCAGGCCGGGGTAAGTCCAGGGTTTTGGTATTGCACAAGCTAGGACACGGGTGTTAGTGTTGCGTAGAACACTAAACCCATTAGATTTAGGATTCAAGGCTACTATTATTTCGTAGTATACCTCATTAGTACGTGGGTCTTCTATCTTCCAGAGACCCTAAACCCTACATATCTGCGTTGCGTAGATGACGCCACCTCCATCTTTCTCTCCTGTATACTCTGAATGCATGACATTTACTTTATCCAGTTTCTTCTCATTACCTTAGTCGCTCCGGATGTTGATATGTGCCGTGTATGTTGACTAAGCTAGTTTGAGCATTTCTCCTCCTTTTGAGTAGGATTTCCTAGTCCTCTCCCTATGTGCCGATCCCATTTGAGAGTATAATATAGAATCCTTAATCGAGAGTTTTCTCAGGCCCCGGCTTGAGATGTAATTAACCACGGGGGCTTACGCCCATGAGAAACTGAATCCCACTTTTAAATAAACCCCACTCGAGCTAATGTATTGGGTGGGGGAAACCCGTTGTGATTAGATCGTACATATTATTACCCATCGAGGTGTGCTGGTGAGAATCGCTATCCTCAATGGTTGATCGTATGTGTGATCGAATCAGCCCTCCCATTGGCCAAACACTATCTCTCCCCACGTGGCAGCAGTGTTTGTTGTTGCCCTTTCAGAGGTCCACAACTCCATTTAAGTAACCCACAAGCAAAATAATGAAAAAAGCCTAAGAAATCCATGTAGTTCTAATGCGCAAGAAATATAAACACACCAATCATTAAATAATGAATATTAATTAAAGGTCATAAAGGGATTTTGGTTCTATAATACACCTAGGAAAAATGGAAAAAAAAAGGTAGCTGAGCTCTACCATAACTACAACTTAGCATAGATCTATACATAACTGAAATGATGTGTAGGGTTTTAATTGATCTTCACATATTTTTCCTCCTATCTTTTAAAATACCAACACACCTACATGGCTTTTCTAACTAAAATTATATTTTTTAAAATGGAAAATTATATAGATTCCCTATAAAAAATAAATTAGCATAATTATAATAAAACATATAATAAGTATACCCAGACCTAGTCCTTAGGACAACATTTCTGAGGGCTTAGTATTTTTCATAGTACCTATTAAAGAGCATATTTACAATAATTATTTGAGCTTTTCATTATCCGCTTAGGAATGTGGCCACTTGTAAAAATATTTTTGTAAATAATCTAATCACTTAAGGGCAAGTTCCCACTCATCAATCCACAAAAAGAAAATAAGAACAATTTTAAATAATCCAAGTTAGAAATAATAACTACATCATAATAAATGTAAAGAGTAAAAAAAAATTAAAAAAAGTTATCTATGCTACACCCTACCCTGGGATGCCTACAAAGATGTCTCTTATCAAGCACCTAAGCGTGTATAAAATTTGTGTCACCTAACTACCCCTGATTCGGTGAAGGGTTAAAGTTACAAGATTGGGTTTATGTTATTTAATTTATTAGGCCTATAATCTCTCTTTAAAGGGTTAGTTATTTTGGATGAATTAATTACCACTTAACTTTAGAGTTATAATTTTAATTATTAAGTTATGAAGATCCCAAATACATAGGCCCTAACTTATGCTAAAGTTGTAAATAATTAAGGGACAAATGGCCCATCTTGAAACCTATACCTAACTAAGGATGAAATGATAATAAGGTGGCAAGGTTGGTTAGTCCTCCCTAGATTTTAAAGGATGACTTAAGGTAGGGCCAATGGTTGACACACTAAGCAAGCCTATTGGCCACCACAAAAGAAAATCCTAAGTTTCCTATATCTAAGGTGAATCAATTTTTAAGGTTGATAGAAGAATGGGAAAGAAAACTTATTAACTATAAAACTACAAGGGTTCTTCTTGGCATACGCTTAGATATTTCGATGGTTAAGAAATTAGATTGGTTTCGTAAGGGTGGTTGTAGATTCTTATAAGGGAACAATTTATGTAGATCTTTAGACCCTTCTCCCTTAACTTGTGAGGTACATGACATTATTACAATGTACACAATGACAAAGGCCTCCTTAGAATAGAAAGCCTTATTGCTCAAGGTAGTCCAGCCTATATACCTTTCATGTATTAAGGGAGAATGTATAAAGAAGAACATAAATCTGACATAGGTCATGTCACTAAGGTATGACTTAAAGTTCATTCGCTTCTCCATTATTTTCATTTTATTTTTTTTAAAGTCAAGAGATATTCAATTTGAGTTTAGATTTTAGTATTTTAGCATTTTACTCAAGCGTTGGAGAGTTTGTGAGAGAAGATTTTATCTTTTAGCTCAAATTTCATTCCAACTAATGTAGACTTTTGTTTATGGTTATCTTACGATTCAGAGGAATTTATATTATATATATTTTTATTTAATTTTGTATGATTTTTTAAAGTTCAAGTTCTATTAGAGGATTTTAATTAATTTGGAGTTGAGAATCAATTTATTAATCAATATACTTATTTTGGTTCATGGATCATTACAGTTTTATTAGTTTTTAGGAATATTTTTAGAATTCTCCTAATTTTTGTTAATTTTAATGAATTTTATCATCAATAGGTTCATGTCGTTAGCAGAACGGGCATAAAGGATCAATGCCTCCTAAGGACATGCCCTGCAACTCGATATAGTCCAACTGATAAACTTCATTGACGGAATGGGTAGTCTGAAAGATATACATATTCAATGAATTTAATTAATCACTTTAACCATTAAAATCTTTAAAAGTTGATACATGTTTACTCTTTAATGTAATGAAGGTTACAAATACATGATTTATTGATGATTTAGTTATGGATTATTTAGGTTAGGTTATAATTGTCATTGTTAAACAAGGGCCATGAGGTTTATTTTTCACTCCTTAGGGATAACTTAATAGTCTTGTAGGCCTAGGTTGCCCTATTATTATCTAGTTGCTTAACTAATTTTATATATTTTTTATGGATTTTTTATGTGTGATTATCATATTGATTAGTTCATTATTAATTTAGGATTAATGATTAGTTCATTAGTTATAATAGTTAATTTGATTTTTAATAGTACATTTTATTATTATCATTAGCAATAAATGAACTTAAAACAAAGGGTATTACTATAGGTTCAAATAAGAAGACTAAACATGTTGCCTATAAGGAGATATACAACACAACACAAACATACAAATCTACCTAACATACTAGAGCTCATATTTTATTATATTTTTCTACATTATTAAAATGTTTAGGGAAACCACATTTAAAAGATCAAAAATTATTATAAGGTTGTTTTTAGAATTATTTAAATATTTTAAAATCCCAAAGAAAATTGTCCTAGAGAAGCCCACTTTGTGCCAAAAAATAATGATGCACATGGAACAATATGTGGTCCCATAATACTGGCCTAGGTGACCATGGAGGTCTCTAAGGCTCAGAGACCTCGAGAATAAAGACAATGCTTCATCAGTGCACTATCCTATGACCAATATCTAATACAAGCCTACCATATATCAATGGGTGGAAAATAAAAGCAATCCAGTATGTGTTCCAGTGTTATTATTCTCCATACAAAGAGAAAGTCCTTACAATTTGCAAAAATTATACCTGGCTGTGGCATTCCAATGCGTATTTGTACACCTAGCAAAATGTAGGAGCCTTCTCGTAAGGCCTGAGGAGATACGACCCACCAACCGACAATAACGCAATCATAAGTCCCTCACAAAGATAATATAAAGAGAGCAGGCATGAGTACAATAATGCAAATGAAGTATGAAACAACATAAATATTGATTTATATTTAGTGCACATAGATCTATCACATATACAAGAGCACCATAGAGATGGATGCATGTGATTCATCATATGTATATACATGTATGTGTGTGTGTGAGTGTGTTTGTCTGTGTGTGTGTGTGTTGTGTGTGTGTGTGTGTGTTCATATATATATATATATATATATATATATATATATATATATATGGATGTTTCTAGAAAATGGATGTGTGAAATATTAACATTCAATGTACTACAGAAGATGTATAAAAATTCATTGCACATGCATCAATGTATGTTTTATTATTGGAACAAGATATAGAAAACTCACATGTATACATTCATTGTCATAATAATCGAAACATGTTTGCATTAAATCTAAATACATTCATGATTGCGGCATAAGGAAAATAAGATTGTATAACATGGTTTAAACTTTATATAATATTAGCACTGACATGATTGCTAAGATTTTTGAATGTATATAAACATCTTGTTGTAACAATATCACTTTCTCTTAGGTCCAAATATGCTTCTAATTAATTATGAACCATCTAAGAACATGAATGAACTGACTAAGCATGCTTTATGAAAACAATTAGAACTGCACGTACACATGTAAGAATTTTCTTTCAAAGTCCATAAAATGCATTCATACGTAAACTCCTTATCATAACTATGATCTATTAAAACTATGTTTACAACCATATACATCAAAATTGCAGTTTTTTTAAGATCATTGTTCATTTAATTTTCCAAAACATAAAATCCTAAATATTCTCTTTAATTAACCACAAATTATGAAGGGATTAACACATAGAAGTATGTAGGTATTTCTTAAATTCCATTGATGAAATAACTTTTTAAGTACACACTCAAGTGTAAACCTCTCTACTGATGAAAAAATTTCCAATCATACACTCACCTACACACTTTTCCAATTGATTATGAATCATATAATGATGGCATGGTATAAATGCATTATACATAGTCACTAAACTTTACATGACATGGTATCTAAACACCAATATTAAGATTCATGAGCATATGCGAGCAATTAACAAGTTGATGTAATTGGTTTGATATGCAACATGATATATATATAATGAAATGGCATTTGAAATAATAAATGAATGTCCATAAAAAAAAACTTTATCAAAACCATGTGGCATACAAGTCAAGATGTCTAAACATAATCATATGTGATTGATGAGATACTAAACCATTCCTCAAACATGGTTCACATGATGGCCAAGCGTATGCGTACCAATATAATGACCCTGATTGGAACGTAATAATTGTTGATAAATTCATACATAGGCACATGACAAAGTTCTCATACCTACAAATTTCATACGGGGCTTTAATAAAAAGAAAATCACCTTATCACTTTGTTGAGGAATTTCATCAAGCGGCTAGCATGCGGCATTTGAACAATGAGGAATATAAGCAATTATTTCAGCTGATATGATATACATACAAGAGAGTGAAAGCATCACAATTATCATCAACTAGAATGTGCACATCCTTTTTTATTTGAAATGTGTAGTAGTAATCACTCAATTGGTTTGATTTTAAAATTAACATAAGCAAAATAAATAAACTCACAAGTACTATCTATTAGGATTTGCTATTCTTGTGTTTGAAATTAACATAGACTAAGTGAAAAAAATTTATAATTATCCTCTACTTAGACTTATCACACTTTTTATTGTTGAAATACATGATAATGGGTTTGATCTTGAAATTAACATATGTAAAGTGAATGAGGCTAATAGTTACTATTGACCTCACTTTTAGCTGAGGTCACTTGATCTAGATCTACCCATGATCACCATGACCCACAGTCACAAGATTTACAACTCTTTAACTCAAAATCAATCAGTTTACACTCATCCAACCTACATGTATTTAATCATCATGAATTATTTGATTAACATACACTCAATCAGGCTTCAATCATCCATTTATAGCGGGTCACATTGATTAATCATCAATTCTATAGTCAACATACCCTAAATTATAATCACTTGAATAATCACTACTCTACACTACAATCTGGTAGCTAAGTGCAATAATCCCTTGACCTCCTTTATTACCCAAATCACTTCGTTGGGAGCCTATCATAGTAAATCATTCATAATTAGACCTTTCAATCATTAATTTACCCATCAGACCTAGTTGAACAAGCTTAATCTAGCCTAATTGATCATAAGCCCCGCCTACATTAAATGTTTATTAACACTCCAAGTAGATAGGGTCTGACTGGTCACCTTGACAAAGTCAATAATTAACTTGGTCAACTGAACCCATGCTTGGTAAAACCAAGTCAACTTGGTCATTTCAATATATTTAATCAAAGAAAACTCCCTAATATAGAAAACTCCCTAACTTCTTAGAATAATTTCCTTGCATGGTTTGAACCCCTCCAAATTTGCTTTGAGTCAAACCATGGTTGGTTGAAATTGGTCAAACCACCATGTTTGGTCAAACCTCACTATACCTTGACTCACTTGTTAAAACACTATGCATACTCCTTCAAACTCTTTGAAATTGATCTAAACAACAAAGACACATTCCTTGAAGTCCACCTCTATAAGCTTTGACTAGTTTACTAGTAAAATAATTGAAGGCATTAAAGAGTGTTGAATGGTCAACTCACCTAGCTTATTCAAATAAAATATAGAAATTAATAATTTAATTTAAAAAATTATTAATAATTATTGAATAATTCTTTAAATTCATAAAAAATTAATGATTCATTAAAAATCACAAATAATTCAATAAAAATAAAAAAATAAAATAAAATATAAAACTTAAAAAAATTAATTTGATAATTTATTTGATTAAATTTTTTTTTTAATAAATTAAATTTGATAATTTAAATTAATTTAATATTAAAAACCTTTCATGCTTAATGCTTGCTTATATTGGAGGGCATTTTAGCATTAATATTCAAAGCCTTTAATACATCATAGGTCACTCAACAAGCTTTTTATCTGGTGCATGATTCCTTTTAAGATGGCACACACTTATTTCATTAAGTTATTTTAATAAATTTTAATAACCAATTGAGGGTTCATGCTCCATGCTGGCTTCTACTTGTGGAAGGCATGGTTGTATAAATTTCATTAACCCTTAATCAAACCTAAGTAATATATTGACTTTATACATTATGCTTGATTCTACTCTGAGGGCATGCGTATTGATTTGAAATATCTCTTTTCTTTCCCTTAATAAATCATTAATATATTTTAAAGGTTTTATGTGGTCATATATCCTATACAAAGGATGATTTCATTTCATTTATAAGCCATAGGATTCATAGGTAAGTAGCCCTTGCACTTAGGGTGATAAATCTACAAACTCTTTAAAATTAAATAACCAACTTCAATAATTAAAAATTTAATAGTAAAATCTTAATTCATAGCAAATAAACTTCAACTAAAACTCTTTTTTGGCCTTAATGAACAAGCATTTTAAATTTATGCAACTTTAGCACTAAATACGTATAGGTCATACCAAAGCCACATAGCCTCCTTCACACACTTAGGTGGTTTACAAAGACATCCAGCTCTAGCCTAGGTTAGGTCGATGGTGTGGATTGCTTGCTAGGAATTTTTCTTAGAGAGCACTCTATGTATATTTATTTATTTTATGCAATATGGATGTCATGCATTCTAATTTCTATTGGTGCACTTCAGCTCTATAAGGACTGCATTTAAAGCATTAAGATATTGCATAACAACCATGCACTCTATATTTTTATTCTAATGTTTTTTCTTATGCTTTATATTCCTTCAAGAGTTAAAGATGAATGTACATAGGAGATGTTATATATGTGTATGAGTCATTATAAAAATAGTTTGTATATAAATCAAATTGTATAGTGTCTTGAGTTATAAAAAAACCAAATACACATTCTTATACATACAAGTGGGGCTCTAATAAATAATATCCTTTTATTTGGAGGATAATCTCTTTTGAAATTCCATACAAGACCTAGAACTTGAAGACCTGAAGGAGATGAATTTTATTCTATACAAATGGTAGGTTTAAACACAAGGTTTATTGTGGTGGAGGCTAGCTACCTTTCTTTCTTATAGAGTCTGGGTTTATTGCGTACTTTTGAATTAATAAATGAATAAATAATTATTATATTTATGTAGTCTTCTCTTTTTTATATATAATATCATGCATTGCATTCATAAGGGTGGTAGCTTACATTAACGAGTAGCATCTTTTTTTAAATTTTTCTTAGTGAGCATGTCTTGGACTTTGTAGGAATATATACACTAGTTTTAGGATGCTATAACATTGGATACTATAGACACCAACCCTGTTATCTAATTATGTATATAAACATGCATTTTTTTTCTTCTGTATACACTAGAACCTAGGACTTTTCTACCCACCATGGGTAAGTTAACGAGGTCCTCTTAACACTCAGAGGATGCTGCACTTTTCATCTAGTATAGGGCCATTATGCTGCCAAAATTTCTAGTTAAAAAATGTAGTTTAATAAATCTAATTAAATTAAAATTTAGAGTTTTTAGAGAGTCATCTTGTTAGCTTCATTTGAACATAAAGTTAAAATTACTCATCCTAAGTCAATGATTTAGAGTATGATCTAATCTTTCGATCTCTTAGGATAGAGCTGATCTTCTCATGTACTAAATCTAGGATGATTGGCTGTGTATTAGTTTTTTAGCTAGTAGCTCATTCCAAGCATGCATAAGCTTATAGATATTTACACACCTCATATTCCTCATATATATATATTATTATATTCAAAAATATTTTTTCTATTTATTTTTCTACAAATAAAAAATATAAAGTTTACTTGGTTCTTTAATATTTACTCATACTTATGTTTTTGTTTAACATATTTCTTAAAAATAAAAAGGTTTTGAGAAAAAAACCTATTCTTCTCCCCCTGGTGTGCCTATGATAATTCAACAAGGTTTAACAGCCTCTTTTGAACTCTTAATTGGGATTAGAGGGGGTCTCTGAATTAGTGACTTAAAAATTCTTAAGAAAAGATCCATGGTATAATTTGCAAATTGGAATACGATGGAGGGGTACTCAATAACCTATCTACCATTATTCAATAATATTCCATTTGATTTTTTGAAAATTAGAATGTCAACTTTTTTAGAGTCTATTAATTTTAGAATGTGGCACTTGATTCAACCTGATTATTTTGTACCACATGAATAGTAAAAGGTGTTTAAAATGATATCCCTTTCATTGAATGGAATATGAGGGAACAAGACTTAGCACAACTTATTGCAAAATGCCTAAATTGTTTCTTTTGTGTTCTTAAATTTGAGGTCAACATGAAAGTCTCTACTTGTACAATTGGAAAGAAGATTTGGGATAGATTTTACACTACTTATGAAGGGAACAATAAAGAAAAGAAATTCCACTTAAACCTTTTACTTCATGAATATGAACTCTTCCAAATGAAATCTAGCTAATCAATTTCTAACAAGTATACTAGGTTCATAAAAATAGTGACATCCTTGCATGCTTTAAGAAGGGAATTTTTAAACTCAAAAAAGGTAAACAAAACACTTCATTGTTTGCTTAGTAGTTATGATTCAAAAGCCACCACTATTACTAAATTTAAAAATCTAGATATTTACACTATTAAAATTTTATTGGGCTCACTTATTACCTATGACCAAAATGTGAGTCATCGATTGCAGGATAAGGGTGATAAATGAAGCGAGAAAATTAAAGCACCAAAGGCTAGTGACTCAAACAACAATAGTTTTAAATCAAATGACGATGATGAAGTAGCCTTGAGGACAATTCAAAAGATTTTTAAAGCATAAATAAAGGCATCATTTTGAGAAGGGCAAAGGTAAACAAAGTAGATTTTATAAGAGCCCAACTGACGTTATCTATTTTGAGTGTAGGAACCCAAGGAACATAAGGTCTAGTTTCTCAGACCACAAGAACTAACCCTTTAAAGGAGAAGGGTAAAGAAGATCAAACTTTAAAAGCGGCAAGCAAAGGATGCAAAAAGCCTTCAAGGTAGACTAAGCTTCGAACTCATCCGAGCAAGACCCTAAAGTGGAGGTAACAAATCTGTGTTTATTTGTTGATAAATTTATTATTAACTCTAACCATGAAGAAGTTTTTCAGCACTTACAATGATTTACTTCCTTTTTTCAGAAAAAAATAAATGAATCACATATAACGGTAAAGAAATATGAAGCTAGATTAAAATCAATTTTTTTTTTGAACTAAATAAAAGAGCATGATAGTCTTAGAACTGAACACTTTGCATAAGATAAGAAGCATGCTTCTCTTCCTGATGAATTTGATGAAATAAATAAGAAGTATATTTAATTAAATAGGTCACATGATTCCTTGAAATCTAAGCAACTTGAGTTAGAAAAATATATGAAGTACTAGAGATAATTGGAATGGAACTATACACTAATGAGCATGCATTATAATTTATAATTGATAGTTGAAGTAGTGTAAGTGATTATTTAAAAAAAAAGTGCATGCACTTCTAAATAATACACCACTACCTTTATTAGAACAAAAGCCTCAACCTATACTAGCACGAAAGGAACCCCCTAGGACATAGCGTGCATCATCTTATATCCCTTGCAAATGGCATAATACCTTACATAGATTAGTGAATCCATTCCCTAGGGTCACATGTTACTCAATTGGCGTGGTAGGACATATAGCCCGCACTTGCACTGCATATCCTATAACACATCTTGTGTGGAGGCCCAAATATTTTATAATCTAGAAATCATGCATTTTAATCACTCATTAAAGTATAAGGTGTAACCTAAACTAACTTGGGTCCTTAAATCTAAACACTGAATGACTTTGTAGGGATGCTCTCATAAAGGCCTAGTGAGATCATATGGTACCTGGGCAATGGGTATTCAAGACACATAACATGAGATTTGAAATAATTCATCACGGTAGAGGCTAGGGCAGGAGGCAAAGTATACCCAGGTGATAACACCACTAGGAAAGTGGTGGGCTCAGGAACAATTAGCAAGTCAAATAGTTTACTATTAAAAATATTCTTTTAGTAAATGGTTTAAATTATAACTTACTTAGCATTAGCCAGTTCTAAGATAAATGCTTTAATATTAAATTTTTGTCTACCAAATGTATTATTAGTTTAAATAGTAAACTTATTTTAGAATAAAAAAGGGTAATAATAATTTCATGCTTGATTTATCTTGTATTACTAATTTAAATATTCTTTTTTTTCAATTGTTATTGATGAATCATGGCTATGACATAGGTGAATATGCCATGCAAGCATAGAAACCCTTAGGAAAATTACTCAAAAAGACCTAGTTGGAGGCATACCCAAATTAAACCTTTTTAAGAAAACAACCTCTATGATGCCTTCCAATTTAAACATCACCAACACTAGGCCACTAGAAATCATGCATGTGGATTTATTTGGTCTGATCAATACAGCCAGCTTAGGTGGAAAAAATTTTGGATATGTGATTATTGATGATTACTCCATATTCACCTCAGTTAGATTTCGAGCACATAAAAATGAGTCTTTTGATGAGTTTAAAACATTCTCCACATGGATTCAAATAAAGCTTTGAGTTATGAATTCCATAATCCAAAGTCATTGTTGACCTCATTTTTGTATGAGGTCACTAGGACCAATCCAAACCCGAGGATCAATCCAGATCTTAGATAAATCTAGCCTTAATCCTATCCATCCATATGAAATCATCTAATTGATTGTAAGTGATGTGGATATTTTAAATTTAGGCAATCAAATCCAAAATCTAGCCCAAATTCAGATTTTCAAACCCAAAAAATGCGCTATCCTAAAAGCCTTTTCTAGTGATTTTTTCAAACACTTCAAAGCCTAGTCAAATGACCTCCAATTTATGATCTATCAATTGCATATTGATTAGGCATATCCTTAGGGTATACTCTCCAAATTTGAGCTCATTCTAAGATCTCCAACCCTAGAAACTGAATTCAAACCCAAAGGCTATAAAATCATCAAATATTTATGGCATTTGCCATTGGACCTGCCACCAAGTGGATTTTGACCTTAGAGCCTTCTCCAAACCATTTGATCACCTAGACCCTTGATTATGATATAATTAAAATTAAAATACATTTTGGTGGACTCTCTTTGACCCCAAGTTAACCAGGGGTCAAAATGACCAAAATGCCCCTTAAGGGTAATTTTGGAGTTTTCTATAGACTTCAACTTGACCTTTTTAAATAAAATCTCAAAAACTCTTCCAATGCATCTTAATCATCATTAAGAGTGCATAGGACTCAAACCTAAACCCTAGTCAAGCTTGGTTGACCAGGTCAACCCAAAATCACCAAAATACCCCTTAGGGTCAAATAGAATGACCCTATCTTTGGATGGAACCACTTCTACTTAACATTTGAATGTTAAAACAAACTTGTTGGACCCAATCATAATTCATGGGTCTACCTAGTTGACTAAGTAATCAAGGGTTTACCGAAATACCCTTTAAGGGTCAAATAGGTCATTTTGACGCAAATGACCTTCCCAGACCTTGGGACCACTTCTAACAGACTCAAAATTTCATTTTAAATCTATTTAGCCCATTCCAAACTTCTAGGTCAACCTGGTTAACCAAGTAAACCTAGGTTGACCCAATAACCTCTTAATGGTTAAAAGGGTCAAATCAACCCATATGACCAAATCAAACCAACCAAATTCTCAAATTCATTTAAAAGGATGTCCCAATCATGGTTCAAACATTTTCAAATTTATTTTAGATTAAACCCTAGCTAAATGTTTATGAGGGGTGTTAAACCCTTTAGAACTAATCCTGAGGCTAACTAAGAGGGGGGGGGGGAATTAGATATTTAAAAAACCTTCTTTTAACAAAAAGAAAAATCTCCTTCTTAAAGATTTTTTAACATATGAAAATCGATAATCAATACAACAAAATATTAATCACAGATTTTCAACCAGGCAGTTATATCCAAAAATAAATGTGGAAAATAAAGTAAGAAAAAAATAAAATCAGAAAGAACACACCGGATTTATAGTGGTTCTGTCCAACCTGACCTACATCCACTCCCCGTAGGCACCCTCCAGGTATTGCACTAAAGCCTTTTAGTGTCTCTCTTTTTTCCCCCACAGCAAGGTGGAGAAGCCCTTACAAAATCTTTTCAGGAACCCGGTGTGACAGAGCACTGAAACTCCTTTCACAGGCAGAGAACTTTGACTCCTTTTTCTCCCTCCAGAAGATGGCAAAGAACCATGAATCCCTTCCACCTTCCCTGGTGCAGTGGAGTAGCCGGGTCCTTTAACACCAAATAGATCTTCTTCTTCCCAAAAATTAACTCAATAAAAACCTTTAATCTGATGGTACTGCAAGTTTGCAGGAGCAACTGTGTGAAATCCCATCCACACTCCCTTGAAACCCCCTCCAAGGATCTTCCCCCTCTTAAACTCGACCCTTTCTTCTCTCCCTTTGAAGGCTTTTTCTTCAAGTTTTCTCCAAAAAAATGAAGCCTCAATGGCAGCAAAAGACACTTACCAGGTGCCTTAATAAAGCTTAAGTAGAGGGCTTTAAAAACCCTAAAAATTAATTCTAGCGGTAAAGATCGTACTGTACAATCGTAGGATTGTCTAGTATGATGTGCTTAAAAAGAGGGCTTCAGAAAACCCTACAAACTCAATTCACGTACCAAGAATCATCTAGTATGATCTCAGGATCGTCCAAGATGATGTGTAAAATTTGACCTGATAGTCCAGGATGATCCTGAGGACGATCAGTTCAAATATGTACTGATCATTCGGGATGATTAAAATATCATCCAAGATGATTAGAATATCAAATTAAGTAGATTTGATTGACTAATCACAGGATTAATTTAGGCAATATTTTCATAGATTGTCTAGTACGATATGGATCATCTTAGACCATTAGAGCAAAATTAGAAACTTAAAATCTTACCTAAATTTTATTAATAGCTATTTTTCATGATTGGAACAAATCATATTGGATGATCAAAATCATTTGGTACAATTAGTTCATAAATTAAACTTCTGGTTTTGACTAGATCTTAGTCCCTTGAGTGTATGTATGCATGGTCATCAAGCTAGCAAACACCTTTACAGGATTTGACTCAAGAAATAAAAAATTATATTAATGAATATTATAGACTCTTTATAGCATAACCTATTCTATCCAATCTTAAGCTCTGATTCTTCGTTGGATGGTGCAAGGTGTTCCTGAAATGTTACAATACACACAAACAAATATAGAATGAAAATACTAAGAGACATAAAAATGTGAGCCAAAATATTTGTTATCATTAAAAACATAAACTCATGAGCTCGAGATGCAATACTAGCTAGCTTGACCAAGTCACCAAGTCAACTTAACTAGCTTGACCAACATGCATGCTTAGGTGGCTATACCACCTTGGCAAGCAAAATTTTCCTAATACATCCACAACTCCATGCATTTGGTTGGCAAAAAGAACACTTGGTAGCATCATAGGCTCCTCTCTCTCTTGATTAGGATAATAATCATGAAGAAGAATGGATAATCTCATGCCTTACTCAAAGTTTTGGAGTTACTTCATATCATCCAAACTTTATAATTCCAGCAGCCCCCAACCCCTTCTAGGGATAATTGAGCTTCTCCATCTACAAATAAAGCCCTCCCAACCATCCAAATGGTTGTTGCAAGATTTAGAACAAAATTTGAGAAAAGAGAGAGAAACAGAGAGAAAGGATATTTACTATAGTAGATCCTAATCCATCGATCAAAAGTGCTTGGACCCTTCAAGGAAGTTGTAGAAGATTCAAATACTTTTCCAATAAGCCAAAGAACACCAAAATCCATCCTCAGGATTGTATGATATCTCAACATTTCTCTCAAACTTCAATATGAAACTATAGAAAATTTACAACACATGGAGCGTTCAAACTTCAAGTGTTGGAAGATTAGACTATCATGAGTCTATGTTTCAAAATTCATCTAATTTGGATGGGAATTTTTAAAGTTATGTGCATTTGAAATTTCAGCTCAAAATTGAACTTAAATCGATTTGGATCGTCCGATCGTGCATTCTGTGCAATCGAACAGCCTAGACCATGCCACGTAGCATCAATCCAAGCCGCGGACATTCCTGGCCTTTGAACCTGCATAATTTCGAGCCGATTTGGTGACGTGGCTGCATTACAGCCATTGGATCCTCCGCGATGTGATGAACGGCCATGATCTAGTGCCAATGTGGATAAGTGGCGATCCTGATTGTACCACACATCTACACGGATGGTTTCCATATATAAGCCACGACTGTGCCACTACCTTTCTCTCTCCAATCATTGCCAATCATTGGTAGAATGGCGTCGATGATGATTTGAACCAAAATTGAATTAAAAATTTCAAAAAATACTTACAAACTTCAAAAATTCATAGTAAATCCTTTTTTCACCAAATTAAATGTTCTTGGGCTCATTGGAAAGGGCTTGAGCCCTACTATATATTAAAATTAAAATTAAGACGTTTTGATCAAAGAATTGGGAGTTATTTAGATTTCTCCAAAATTTAAATTTCTCAATTTTCACACAATCTAGTGGTCAAATTGGACCCAAAATTTGATGAAATGTTTTTAAGCATCTTAGGCATCCTATGCATTCTCTTAGGTCCATATGCTCAAGGGATTGCTGTTGGATGAATTTATAAAATAATGGGTCTATTTTAGACCCAAAATTTTAAAAATTCATAACTCTCCAAATTTATAGAATTAGGTTATCTAATTATTGTTGTGTGCTTGCATATGTCTAAGGGTTAGGTAACCCAAATTTCAAACCTAGTTGAATATAAGTGACACTTAAGAAAAATAATTAAGGAAAAGGTCTAGTTAACTTAGAAAAACTATAGGAAATTGTACACACAACCAATAGGGGTGAAATTCAAAAAATTAAACATAGTGGCATTTTACACCTCAGGTCCAAATTTCACTGGATTTGGAGGTCATTAGGTCAGAAAATTAGGCATGTCAAAATTTAGCCATTTTTTATGACCCAAAAATTTAAAAAATTTTAATAAATTAAAATTAAATCTTAAAATTATAAATAATATATCACACTAGCCTGAAATTGATCCTCAGTTTAGAAAAAATAAAAGCCCCATCATTGGACTTTTAATTTAGCTTTAATTTAAGTTTTAGTGAAAATTAATGATTAATTAAAAAATTATTAAAAATTATTAAAAACTCCAAATAAATTCTAAACTCCTTAAAACACTCCCATTGGTCATCCCTGACCTTTGGGAGTCATTTCAAGCAGTTTAGGAAGAGTTTAGATCAAAACAATAAAAATCTTCTTAATTAAATAATTTAAAAAATCAATTAATTAACCAAATTTTAAAAAATCATAACTAATTCCAAAAAAATCCTAATTGAAAAAACTTAGTGTCATTTAACTCCATTTGAGGTCTAGTATTTTTCAAAAATAACAAACTAATAGAAATATGTCAAAGTCAAAAGTCAACTTTTGGGTCAACCATAGTTCAAAATCAAGTCAAAAATTTAAAAAATTGTAACTTAATGTAAAAAACTCTAAATTTAGCAAACTCAAAAGCATTATACTCCATGTAAGGTCTAATATTTATTAAAAATATTAAATCATCAAAAATTACTTAAAATAAAAAAGTTAACTTTTTGATGAACTCTAGTTCAAATTTTAATTTAATCTTCAAAAATTTATAACTAATCATAGAAATATCCAAATTCAGCAAATTTATAGTCTAATTGCTCATCTTAAGTCTAATATTTAATAAAAAAACTAATTTTCTAGAAATTAACTTTAATAAAAAATTCAAAATTTGACCCCTTAACTAAAATAATCCATAAAATTCAATAATTCAATAATCAACCAAAATTCTACAAATTTTTAATATGATTAATAAAATCAATCAACTAACCCTTTAATGCAGAACAACCACTCCAACGATAAAGTTTTTAGGATGGACTACTATGGACTACGGGGTTACGTGTCATATAGAAGACTGATTCCTTGAGCCTGGTGGCAGAACACCACAAATAAATTCAATAGAGTGTAAAATCTTAAAATCAATTGATTATTAATAATTTAACTAATTTAAAATTCTTAATTTAATCATATCAACTTGGTTTTTAGATGAACTACTCTGGGTTGTGGGGCTAAGTGTCATAAAGAGGCCTAGTTCCTCGAGCCTGGTGGCACAACGCCACAATCCAGTTAATGAAAAATTTAAATTAATCTAATCCTTAAAATCAGCAACTAATTCAGTTAATTAAATTATATTAGTCCTTTAATTTCTAACTAATTAAATTCATTTAATCAATCAACCTTAAAAAAATATATTTTAAATAAACCCTAACACATTAATATTTAAACTCTAACCAAATTTACCCTTCAACCTTCAATAAACCCAAACATTAGAAAACTTTAATCAATTACCCAATATAGGACAAATCCAAGCCACATAGCCTATAACACACACTTTAGATGGTTTGCTAGGGCACCATTTCTAGATCTTGATTAGGCCAGTGTTTACTTTCTTGTTGTGTGCTGAAATTTTTGAGTTTCACTAGATCCTGGTTGTTAATATTGATATATTATTTATTTTATTTATACACTCTATGATGTGATTGATGGGTGTTAGAATTACCCCTTGGTTAAAGCTAAGTTATGCTAATTCAATCTTATCCAGGTTGTCACGCTTATGAGGGCATTGAAAATAAAAAGGGGCAAAATTATAAATATTAAATTACTACATATACTGCTACTGCACTAAGTCCCCCTTTTAAAATTAAAAAGGCATGGCCAAGTGTGGCTAGTTTGAGCATATTAAATTTCATTATATTAACTACTTGGGATTATTTAAATATAATTACTTAGGATAACCCTATAGGTGATCCAAGTCAAGATTTTAATTTTCATTCATTATATATTAATATATTTTAGTTATAATTCAGTCAAGTGACAAAAGAGATGGGACATAAATCCAATTTGAAGAGTGACATCCCTTAGGGGAGAGTCTCTCTTTATTTGAAGATTCAAATTAAGATACTTTGATTATCAAAGGAGGAAAGAAAACAAACCTTCTTGGAGGAGTTTATTTTCACTTGGATATCCGGACCCGATGATCTAAGGAGCTACACAGAAGGACAAAGAAGTGAAGATCGAGAAGAATCCCATTCTCAAATTCAGTTGAGCTTCAGGAGTAGAATTTAGCTGTTGTTAGTGGTACCGACAACTTTACTTTTTGCAGACCCTAGGTTATAATATTAAGTGGCACTTGCCATATAAACTTTTAAAATGAATATTAACTAATTTGATTAATGATTGATGTGTTCGTTTGGGAATTAGGATTGCATACTTTTAGTAATTTTTTGGTGATTTTACATGTCGATCTTTGATTTTACCTGGAACCCGATCAGAGGCTTGTGAGTGATCGCTAAAACTTTTTCTACTTTAATTATATTAAAATTTTTATGATAATATAGAAATTTTAATGCTTTTAAGAAGTAAGCACGGGACCATCAGGTGTTTGTATTGCATTTTATTGCACTTTCTTTCCTTTGTCAGGGACCTCCCCTCCTGTGAGTTTTGGCAGGCCACTTGGCCTATAAGGGTGTAGATCTGTCAAGGGGTATCTGCATAATCTCTAGGGAAAAATTTATTTTTAAGCCTTTTTAAAATTCCTAGGAAGATAAATATTCTGTTTATTCAGGAAACTTAATGGGTTGGAGAGAAGGCTAAGGAGATTGATAGTTTAGGATTTAAACTTTGGTATTCGGGTAGGAGTCGTACTAGAAATGGTGTAGGCGTGATTTTAGATAAGAGTTTGAAGTATAATGTTATAAATATTAATAGAATTGGAGATAGAATTATAGCTTTAAAGATTATTATTGATGCTAAGATTGTTAACATTATAAGTGCTTATGCTCCTCAATTGGGTTTAGATATGGGTTCAAAATTAAAAGTTTGGAATGACTTAGAAGAATTAATACAAAAGATACCTCTTGAAGAAAGAGTTTTTGTTGGAGGAGATTTAAATGGACATATTGGAAGAGAGGTAGATAATTTTAAAAGCATTCATGATAGCCATGGGTTTGGAACGACAAATGAAGGAGGTAAGTCCATATTAGATTTTTGTTTAGCTTATGATTTTTTATTTGCTAATACCTTGTTTAAGAATAGGAATGAGCATCTCATTACTTATAAAAATGAATATAGTACAACTCAGATTGATTATTTTCTTATAAGAAAATTAGATTGTTTAGATTTCAAAGATTATAAAGTTATTCCGAGTGAAAATTTATGTACCCAATATTGTTTATTAGTTTTGGACTTAAGGATAATGGGGCAAAAAATAAAAAATAAAGTAAAATGATATTCTAGGATTAAATTGGGGCATTTAATGAATATTAACAAAAATATTTTTGAGAGTAAGATTTTGTATGTGCATGAGGATGTTAATGTTATGTGGGAAAAAGTGGCTAGTGATATTAAGAATATTGTAAAAGATGTGCTTGGAGTTTCAAAGGGAAAATCTCCAAATAGTAAAAATAGTTGGTGGTAGAATCCAAATGTGCAAGAAAAGATTAAAAATAAGAAGATTTATTATAAAAATTGGTTTAATTATAAAAATTTTGATAATTGGAAAATATATAAAGATGCACGTAAGGAATCTAAGAAAGCAATATGTGATTTTAAGGGTTTTGCTTTTAGTGATTTATATAATAGATTAGATACTAAGGAGGCAGAAAGATATATGTATAAGTTAGCCAAACAAAGAGTTAGGAGTAGTAAGGATTTAGTTCAAGTGAAGTGTATTAAGGATGAAAATCAAAAAGTACTTTTTTAGAAGATGATATTCAACAAAGGTGGATGAGATATTTTACTAAATTTTTTAATGAAGAATATGAAAACAAAATTGACTGTTGTAACCTTAGCATCCTAAATGAAAATAAAGTTTTTTGTTTTGATCAGTGTATTAGTAAAACCGAAGTTAGAGAGGCTTTAAAGAAAATGAAGGGTAGAAAAGCTGTTGGACCTGATGATATTCCAATAGAGGTGTGGAAATGCTTAGGAGATGAAAGAATTTCTTAGCTTACTAAACTTTTTAATACTATTTTGAAGACTAAAAAGATGCCATATGAGTGGAGAATGAGTGTGTTAATCCCTACTTTTAAGAAAAAAGGTGATGCACAAGATTGTACGAATTATAGAGGAATTAAGTTAATGTGTCATACTTTAAAACTATGGGAACGAGTTATGGAGCATAGGTTGCGGCGTGATACTAATGTTTCTCAAAATCAATTTGGATTCATGCTAGGGAGGTCTACTATGGAAGCCACACATTTATTAAGAGGTTTGTTGGAGAAATATAAAGAGAGTAAGGAGGATTTACATATGATATTTATTGATTTAGAAAAAGCATATGATAAAGTTCCAAGAGAAGTGCTTACTTGAAAAGAAAAGAGTTAATAACGCTTATATTCAAATCATTAAAGATATGTATACAGGAGCTATTACTTGTGTTCAAACGCAAGGTGGTTTGACTAAGTATTTTCCTATTTTGGTTGGATTACATCAAGGATCAGCCTTAAGCCCATATCTTTTTGCTTTAGTCAACAATGTTCTCACTAGACAATTGCAAGAGGATGTACCTTGGTGTATGCTTTTTGCTGATGATATTCTTCTTGTTAATAAGACTAGAGAGGGAGTTGAAGGTAAACTTGAATTGTCGATGTCAACCTTAGATTCTAAAGGTTTTCGCTTGAGTAGTTCTAAAATGGAATATATAGAGTGTAATTTTAGTAATAATAAACCTAGTGAGGGGATTGTGACTTTGGGTGATCAAGTCATTAGTAAGAGTGCACATTTTAGATATTTTGGATATATTGTTCAGAGTGATGGTGAAATAGATGGGGATATTATCAGCAGAATCCAAGTTGGATGGTTGAAGTGGAGGAATGCATCGGGCTTATTGTGTGATAGAAAAGAACCCCTCAAACTTAAAGGAAAATTCTGTAAGATGGTGGTGAGACCTGTAATGTTTTATGGTGCCGAATGTTGGCCATTAAAAGAGAAGTATAATTCTAAGTTAAGTGTTGTAGAGATGAGGATGCTCAAGTGGATGAGTGGGTTTACCCTTAGAGATTGGATACAAAATGAGCATATTCATGAAAAGTTTGGAGTAGCTCCAATGGAAGATAAGTTAGAGAGAGTTTCCTTAGATGGTTTGGTCACATAAAACGACGGCCTCCTGATGACCCGGTTAGGAAAGTAGAGGTCTTAGATTTAACTTATGTTAAGAAAGGTAGAGGTAGACCTAAAAAGACTTGGTTAGAAAATATTAGAAATGATCTTTTTTTATTAGATTTAAATGAGAATTTGACTTTTAATAGGACACAATGGAGAAAAAGGATTCATGTAGCTGACCCCATGTAGTGGGATAAAGGGTTAATGTTGTTGCTGTTGTAAGCATTTTTAAAATTCCTCCATATTTGATTTAAGCATTTATTGAGTCAACTAGCATGCATTGCATTAAAAATAAATTAAAATGAGTCAAAAATTTAATTCTATTTACGTTAAGCTTCATACTGCCCAACATAATTCAAAGGGACAATTAGGGACTACTCTAGATATCGATCATATTCTCAAAAACTTATATTAAGTAACATCCCAACCACTCTTATATAAAAGATTGGACTCATGGTTTTAAAGAGCCTAGGTAGTTCAGCTGGCTCCCCAATCTAGGCTGGGGTAAGTCCAGATCCTACATTATATCATCTAGGTTTGGGTTACTGGTTTTCAGTATCCAATTTAGACTTAGGTTCTGAGGCAGTCTCAGGCTCAAAGACCTCAACCTTTGAGAATTGAATCCCAATTTTCTAATAAAATTAACTATTCAAATTAAAATAAATTTCTTTTATGCAAAATTTAAGCCTAACACCTAGGATAGTTTGAGGTATTTCTGAATTATTCTAGAATCCTGAACACCTCCTACTTTTCTTCTATTAATCTCTAAAATAAGTGTTTAGCTTTGATCTAATTCTGATTGAAAATTCCAATCATTGATTACTTTGACATCAACCTTTGAAATCTCAAAAAAAAATTTCTACCATTATTTTAATTTAGAGTATTCGTAGGAAATTCTAGTTCTTATGATGTAATTAACTACAAGGGCTTATGCTAGTAGGAAATTTAGATACCCTGATCCAATTTCTAAAATTAATTTTTTAAAACCTTAATTAATTATCTTTGGAAAAATTTAAGTTAAAATGAATAATCATTATCATCATTTTCAAATGATAATAATAATTAATATCTTCTTTACTCATGAAGATATATTAATTATTATTGTAACTTTGATTATGAAATTAATGATAATTTATTCAAATTATTATAGTTAAATACCTGAGTGAATAATCATTTTTACCCTCCAAGGTCATATATAGTTCTTGCTCGAATTTGACTACTATAATCAGGATGACATTTTAATCCTACAAATTGAACCCATTAGGGAATGGTATGCTTGTCTCCTGAGACGATATATCATTCATAATGATGTATTTAATTTAAAAATTGAAATTCAAGAAATTAAATCACCCAAAGATAATTAATCTTTTCAAAAATAATAACTTTTTAATTAAATAAAAAATGACGACTCTGCTGAGGAATATATATATATCTCTCTCTCCATCTTTAATAGTGGTACAAATTTTATTACATCAGTAGTTTTGACTATCCTTCCATCTGTTGGTCCATCTGCCCATTTTTCCCTTGGGTGAATATGGCCAACATCAATTAAGACATGTCAAAAGAAAGGTGAGCAAAGAAACCTCCTTTAAAGTTGGGCTTTGACATTTTGCCTCCAAATTGATTGGCAACACAAAAGAGTCAATCCAATTTTTTTTAAAAGCCTTCTTGTAGTTGTTATAAACTTGTGTACTCCAATAAATCTCAAGCATACTAAGTTTCACAACTTACAAAAAAATCTTCAATCCCAAAATAAAGCTTCAATTCTCTAGCAGAATTTGATCTTTCTTGAACCCTAATCAATCCCCATATTCTATCATTACATATGGAATTTTGGTTCTTATAACTCAGTATGCATGATAGAATATAATCATCTTTTCCAAATTCAATTCAAAATTTTGATTCTTCTGGCAAAGCCAATTTTTGACATTTTATTCTCAAACAATTTATTCGGATGAAAGAGTTGAGTCAACTTCTTAAAATTTTCCCCCCAAAATTCTAAACCTTCATGTTAAATACAAAAATTCAACATATTGTGTTTAAAAAATAAGGGGAGATGCTACCGGATTTTCAAAATTTTAAACCTCCTTCCAAAATTAGTTAATTTCAATTATTGTTATTATATGTTTTCCTATAGCACCCTTTTGTAGTTTAACATAGACAATGCAAATTCAATGCTTTCAAAAATCAACTTCAAATTTCAACTCTTCTCAAATCTAGACTCTGACATTTTTACCCCTGAGTCAATTTGTAAGGTAAAAGAGTCGAGTTGAAACCCCTTGGTTTCCCCTAAAATTTTGAACCTTCATCTTAAGTCCACATTCAACATATTGAGTTTCAAAATTCAAGAAAGATCCAGTTCTAATCTTTAAATATTCAAAATTCAATCAAAATCTTTTCAAATCAATTTCAATTGTCATTATTATGTGTTTCCTATAATATCCTCTTATAGGTTTAATGCGTACAATATAATTTTAAATTTAAATCTCAGGCTTTGACATTTACCCCTGAATTAATCAGCAGGGTAAGAGAGTCGAGTCAAAATATCCTAATTTTTCTTCAAATTGTAAACAATCATGTTGAATACAAATTTAATATGTTGTGCTTTGAAATTAAAGGAAAACCTTTCAAAATTCAAACTCCGCTTCAAAATCCACTCAAATCACCTCCATATTATTGTTATTATATGCTTTTCCAATATTCTCTTATAGTTAAACATATACAACAGAAATTTAAATTAAAGGAAACTTCTATATCTTATCATTGTATTTCAGATTATAGTTCCTATAATTAAATATATATGATAAAACATAAATTTCTTTTCAAATTTTAAATCTGAGATTCTAGTTCAAATTTTCACTTTTCAAATTCCAGTTAATCAAATAACTGCAATGGGTGGAAAACTTCTTTTTTTTAATTGATCGATCTCTTTATGTTGAAGAAATGATCCATAATAGTACGATCCAATTTGGGATTGGTTTGAAATCTATGAGGTTATCAAACAATGGTGAAATTATAATTAATCTCACCACTGAAGGTGATAAGGATGCTCCAGTAGTCGAGCTAGCAGTAGGGGAGGTGAATGATGTTCCCCCCATTCTTGAAACAGAGTCAGTTGTCATCCTCGTACCTATTGTATCCTTAGTGGAGGATAAGAAATAGAAGTCTGGTGCTAATACTGAAGTTAGTTCATAGTTTGAAAAGGGATCTTCTTGTATTGAAGCACTCTTCAGTAGCTAGAGTACTAGAATGAACTATTTGGGGAGGGTGAGGAAGAAGATCACCAAGTCAAGGAAGATGGCTAAGTTGAAGGCCCTAAATGTAGTTGAACTTGAGGCTGATGAATAGTTGTTTATTCCTGCCTTTTCACCACTCTTCAAGGGGAGTCATTTTTACCACCTCACGGCTGCTGCAAGGGAGGAGACAGTTTCCAGGATTACTAGCTTTCCACTATACCCAATGGACTACTCCGTGAAGAAGACCTTGAAAGAAAAATATACTTTGAAAACAAGGATGTTAAGAAACATCACCCATACCTGTACTGCTCAAGCAGGTCAAACCAAGTGTAGTACATGAAACAGTTAAAGGTGGTGATTTACCACAGACATGAGAAGGACTTTCTGAAGGAAGAAAAATCAAAAGCTAGAAATCTGACTCCTTAGCCTGTGAGGAAAAATAAATCTTTGTTAAGCATCCTGCCACTTCTATTTTGGTGGATGGATATCACCGGGTGCTTTGCCTTCCGTCTTTAAAGATGGATGAGATAGTTCAAAAATAAAAAGTTTGTTAAGCATCCTATCTCTTCTATTTTGGTGGATGGATATTACTGAGTACCTTGCCTCTCATCTATAAAGATGGATGAGATAGTTCTAATGGGATCTTATAGAGGAAGCCCTCACAGCAGTAGACTGCCAGTCCCTCGTTCAAGATTTTCTATGCTAGCCCCTACAATAGCCAAATCTAAAGAGATTATTAAAGATTTGAAATTGGTGAATGTGAAGGGCAAGAAGCCTATGTAACCTGAAAGCACTACGTGCCGAGGAAGTTGAGTAAATCTATAGGGATACAGATTTATGATAGTTTCAATGTACCACTAGTTGATGTCACTTGGCTCCCTATTCAGGGAGGCGAGGACTCTACCCTTGTTAATATTGGAGTTTTGACTCTCCATATCACCAATTACGGTGGATGTCCCTCTACTTACTGAGGATACCACCCCTACGACTATCTACCTTGGGACAGTTAGAGGGGAGGGGATAGTTCTAATTTTTGATCAGGAAATCTTGGATTAGTTAGCAACAGAATTGGTTACTGAGCAAGACCAAAACATTTAAGAGAAGCTCTATAAACTTGATTAGAGAGAGTTTGTAGAAATTCTAGAATGTCAAGGATTTTTCCTAGTAGATCCTGCGTCAATAGATGGCAAACCCGCCGACAAAGTAGTCAAGGAGATTCGAGAAATTTTTAAGAAGAAGGCGATCGATGCCTTTGATCCAAATACACATGATTTATTTATAGAAGAAGAGTTAGCCAAAGATATTTGCATGGTTGAGATTCAGGCATCAACTAAGGATACTGAGCCTTTAAAACCCCATCCTAGTAAAGAAGAGAGTTCAGCAGCTCTCGAGTCAGATGAATTAGTAAAAGTTAGAGATAATAATCAACATATTAAAAATATAGAAGCACATATTATAGAGATGTCACTGCAGCTTAAGGAAATACATGATCAATTAATTAAGACACAACAATCCCAGTCTGACCCGCCATAACTTGCAATTTAATTAGTGGTCGACCAGAGTAGACAACCAAAGTTCAGTTTGAAAGTTTATGAGTTAGTGCCAATTCCCCCCGTTCAACTAGTACTTTTATCAGTTCAACTAGTAATTCAACATATTCAGCCTACAAGTCTCCCAGTTCCCCTAGCTCAACCTCATATTGATATCAAATAGATGGTTGAGACACAGGTAAGGGAGGCCTTAGCCCATTCCCACGGAACTATGTCTATTATGAAGGTAGGCCCTAACTTAAAGAATATGACCTAGTTACTTATCCAAAAGGCTTTGTGCCACCTTCTTTTAAGGTTTTTAGTGGCTTAGAAAACCTGAGATAACATTTGGCCAACTTCTGTGCAAGCTACTGTAATGTAGAGGGGTTAGATACTCTATTATTTTGCTAATTTATCCATAATCTTTTTGGTATTACTTTTGAGTGGTACTAGATCTACTAAACAGTTCAGTAAAAATATTCACATAGCTCAAGGGTCTATTCTTAAAGAGATTCTTAGGAGCTCAGTAGAGAGTAATCGTTGGTGATCTCGTAGTAGAGAAACAAAAACTAAGAGAGTTTATGGTCGACTACATCTTAAGATGGAAAAATCTCTCGATGAAGTATGAACCTCAACTATAAGAGCAACATGCAGTGAAAATTCTTATAAAGAATATCCATGATCCTATTGCTTTTCTGTTGAAGGGGTTCACAATCAAAACTTTTGAAAAACTTCTCAATAAAGCTAATAATCTACAGGAAGAGGCTTCCTAAATGCCATTCCTAAGGGATGCTTCAGAGGAGAAGAAAACCAATATGCTAGTGAAATTGTTTAAAAAGAGAGCTGCTATGGTGTCTACAGTTGATAAAGGGAAGAATTCTGCTTATCCTCAGCCCAGTGGTCCTCCTCCCAAGCAAATTCAAAAATCTCAACCATTTTAGGTAACCCCTTTATCCACTAGGGAGTCTTACCTGATTTCTTTGAAAGAGAGATTGGCTCATCCTTCTCCATTTAAAAGGAGTCGGAAAGGAAAATTTTTTAGTATCTTTTGAAGAAACCAAATTTTTGATTACTAGAGGCCAAGAAGCTGGAAGAGGCAAATAAAAAAGATGATCCTAATTTTTGCCCCTATCTATCACCGCATGTTAGGCCATGCAATCTAAGATTACTTTATCTTTAAAGATTGGCTTGAAAAGAAATTTTGTCAAGTTAATATCATAATTCCAAAGAAACACCTGGTCGATCTGGATCAGGGATCTGTTAAGTCCATCTTAGGTAGAAATTTTAATCTTTCTTTGTCAATTTAAGATGGTTTGGATATAGTACTATCCTGGGCATTTAAAAAGTTAATTAACAAATCTTTTCAACTTTCTCAGTAGTTACTAACGAGAGCCTTGGGCCCGATCTAGGAGGTTGACCTAGAGGCTTCACATGAGGATGTTGGGATAGTTTCCTCTCTAGTAGTTATAGGAACTACTAAAAATAAGAAAAATAAAAAGAATGACACTTTTGTAGAGAGAAAATCTTGTCATGAGAGATGTGTACGGGTGGTGGATGGTGGCTCAAAACCACTATCCCCTTTGATGTTATCTGACTTTTACTTTGCCCCATTAAAAGAAAATGATCAAAAATCAATAAAAAAGAATGATTCTTCTATGAATGTTTTAATGATTAATATTGAGAATGTGATTCAAAATGACACTTCTATTGATAATGATCAAAGTCAGCTGAGATCAACTAAGACATTCAAAAACTCAGCTCCCTAGATTTGACCTCACAAGCGGGGAATCAATCTGAAGTCTTATCAGATGGCGAAACCCCCAAAATTAACTTTTAAGGGAGTCCCATCATGATAGACTTTTTATATTCGGATTCTCATTCAGAAAAAGATAATTAATCACCTAAGGAGAGCATAGACCCTACTGCAGTTTATCCTTCAAAGGATATTATACAAGTTCAACTACGAGGTTGTAAGGTATTACCCCCTAGGCTTCTCCCTTAGGAAAAAGGAAAGCAAGTTATTTGAGATGATCTAATTTGAATCCCTACTTAATAAATAAATCCTCCTTCAAATCTACCGAGTACTTGCCTTAATGTTCCAAAAGTTAAATATAATGTCTTAGCTCATCTTAGGAAGTTACATGCTAAGTTAAGCATCTATGATGCCCTTGTCCTCTCTAAGGACAAGAGGGAATCCATAATTAAATCACTTCTCAACCTAGAGATCTGCTTAGCTCAGTTAGCTTCAACTTCTAAAGAAGAAGCTTTGTACTTTAAGGAAATCCCTACAATAACCTTTTCTGATGAGGATCTACTCCTAAAATCTACTAATCATAATCACCCACTTTACATCACCATAAATGTGGGCAAATTTAAGTTATATAGAGTTCTTATTTATCCGGGTGCATCAGTCAACTTGATGAACATAAAGAATCTTACATATCTTAGAGTTGATACTAGCAAGTTCTCAACTAACAAGCTGGTGCTTCGTGGGTTTAACAAAAAGGGTGAGAAGGCTTTAGGTTCAATTACCCTCCTTCTAGAGATAGAAGAGTTGGAAATAGAGGCAAAATTTCATATAATTGATTAAGACACATCCTCTGATGTGCTCTTAGGTAAGTCTTGGATCCATGAGTACATGACGGTTCCATCTACCCTACACCAATGCTTCAAGTACTAACGAGATGGCATTGAGTATGAAACTAAGGGTGATCTGTAACCATTCTCTAGTCATGTGATCGAGATCTATGAAGATGTTGTATATTACACACCTAAAGGGTCCACCACCTATTTTAAGGTAGAGATCAACATTAAAAAGGAGAAAGCAAAAAATTTAAATTTTAAAGCAATTAAAAAAGTAGAAAAACTTAAAATTCAAAAAAGTTAAGAATTAAGTAGCGAAGATGACGTCAAGAATATGGTTTTTAGGCCTCCAAATAGCCTGCCTCAATGAGGTCGAAGAATGGCCCGAAGAGCACATAATAGAGGTTGTACTTCAGTTGAAAAAAGAAATCCCCCAATGTACATCGAACTAGAATCAAGTTCTAATGAAGAATCAAGAAAAAAGCGGTGCCAGAATTGCTTTTGACTATCAAAAAATAAATCCTCCTCCAAAATTTGATATCACCTCACCTTATATCTTGATAGTGACCGGGAGGGCGATAATTCAAAAGTTTAAAGTTACAAGCCTGAATTAACTCTTTATGAAAAACTTAATAGGGCAGTTGAATCCTTAACCTTAACCCCACTCTCTACTGATAGCATCTCAGGGTTAGTGATTAAGGATGCCCATAATCTAGATGGAGAAATAAGAGAAGTCTAGAAGTTTTGATCTAGCTCCTCCTCTTCAAGGAATGAAGATGATGTAACCCTTGATGAGGCAGAGCTTAATAAATTAATGGAGTTACCTTTTATCTACTCTCAAGCTGGTGTCAAAGCTCTTATCTCTAAAGGTTTCACAACGAGTCAATGGACTAAGTGTCAAGCCAGATACCATAAAAATATATGGAACTTAAAAATTAATAAAAATTAGATAAGTGGTTTTATTTTTGGTACCGTTAGTTCCTTTGATGATGATGAATATTATTTAATGATAACTATTCATTCTGAATCTAAATATATCCCTTCTGAAGTCATTGATTCACTTGACAAACTTTATTTGGAGACATTAGATGATTCTGATGATCTTCAAGTTCGAGATGCACCCCCTGAATTTGAGGAGGAAATTAAATCTACTGTTGATGAACTTAAGAAAATTAATCTTAGAATAGAAAATGATCCTCACCCCATATTCATAAGTTCTTTGTTGAGAAAGGATGAGTATGAGGATCTAATTCAACTTCTCTCTGAGTTTAAGGATTGCTTCACCTGGATATATGATGAAATGCCAGGTTTGCCTGCTGACATGGCAGTCCATAAACTTAGAATTCGGCATGATGCCATTCCTATTAAACAAGCCCCTAGATGCATGAAATTAGATAAGTGGTTTTATTTTTGGTACCGTTAGTTCCTTTGATGATGATGAATATTATTTAATGATAACTATTCATTCTGAATCTAAATATATCCCTTCTGAAGTCATTGATTCACTTGACAAACTTTATTTGGAGACATTAGATGATTCTGATGATCTTCAAGTTCGAGATGCACCCCCTGAATTTGAGGAGGAAATTAAATCTACAGTTGATGAACTTAAGAAAATTAATCTTAGAATAGAAAATGATCCTCACCCCATATTCATAAGTTCTTTGTTGAGAAAGGATGAGTATGAGGATCTAATTCAACTTCTCTCTGAGTTTAAGGATTGCTTCACTTGGATATATGATGAAATGCCAGGTTTGCCTACTGACATGGCAGTCCATAAACTTAGAATTCGGCATGATGCCATTCCTATTAAACAAGCCCCTAGATGCATGCATCTGGAAATTGAGCAATAAGTTATTTTTTAAGTCATGAAATTAGTCAAGGCCAAATTTATTTGAAAGGAATAATATCCCTCATGGGTATCAAGTGTCGTGCCAGTTTGAAAGAAAAATAGTCAAATATAAGTCTGTGTTAACTATAAAGACTTGAATAAGGCATATCCTAAGGTTGAATTTCTTTTACCCATACTAGAACTTATGGTCAACATTGCCTCTTCGTATGTTGTTTTCTCCTTTATAGATGGCTTATCTAGTGATAATCAAATCAAGATGCCTAAGAAGATAAGAGAAACACTACATTCAGAAGTCCTATAGGAATCTTTTATTATAAAGTGATGCCATTTTGCCTTAAAAATACTAGTACAACCTATCAACAGGCTATGACTCGAATCTTTGATGATTTAATCCATAATCAAGTCGAATGCTACATCAATGATCTAGTTTTCAAGAGAAATGTCAAAGATGCTCATTTTTATGATTTAAGAATTATCTTCGAGCAATTGTGTCGGAATGACCTTAAAATAAATTCGCTAAAATATGCTTTTGGTGTTATTTTAGGAACATTCTTAAGTTTTGTTGTGAGACACCATGGAATCAAAATTGATCTAGCTAAAATTGAAGCCATATTAAATATGCAACCTCCAAAGAGTCTTACTCAACTGAGATCTCTCCAAGGTAAATTAGCATATATAAGAAGGTTAATTTCAAATTTATCTAAAAGATGTCAACCAATCTCGGTCCTTATTAAGAAAGACACCAAATTCATTTGGGATGATAAATGTCAATGTACTTCCAAAAATCTCAAATAATATCTCCTTTGTAAGAGAAATCACCCAATGCTACCTGTCAACACGTGATTCCTTAAGAAATACTATGCTTGATGTAGCTCGATCTTTTAATAAATAAAACTTTTAAATTTTGAATCAAGTTGACTCAATTTCATTTAAATTTTTAAGTTCTAGAATCCAATTTTCCTTTTCTTAAGGTTAGGTGTAAGTCCATGTACTTCCTTTTCTTAGGATTTAGATTTAAATCGGGTTAGATAGTTTTTGCTAAAATACTTAGAGGATTAGGTAGAATATCTCCTCGACTAGTACCCCTAGCTAGATCTATGTCCCCATACTTTCTGGCTAGGTTAGTCATTGAAAGGCCTAAAGAAATTCAATCTTTTAGGAGTAGGTGTGAGTCCTCGTGCTTCCTACCTATAAGGATCTTGACTATCTAATGGTGGATTTAAGCTTGTTAGTCCCCATCATAGTTCAGTTACCTTATAGTCTTTAAGGATAGATATGAGTCACCGTGCTTCCTTTCCTTAGAATTAAACCCACTAATGATGAAGCACACTCTCTATGGCACCATCTTAGTTTCAAAACTTAATTTTGATCCTCTGTATGGAGCAAGTTTCCTCCCCACATGATCATCCACTAGTGATGGAGTATGCCCACCACAACACCATCCTAGTTTTAAGAAAATTTAGACTCGATCCTCTATATGGAGAAAGTTTCCTCCCCACATGATCATCCACTAATGATGGAGCATGCCCTCTGTGGCACTATCTTAGTTTTAAAACTTAATTTTGATCCTCTTTATGGAGCTCTCCCTCACCATCTTAGTTTCAAAAATTAATTTTGATCCTCTGGGTGGAGCAAGTTTTCTCCCCACATGATCATCCACAATTGATTGAGTATGCCTGTTGCGGCACCATCCTAGTTTCAAAAAAAAAAATCTTAATTTGTTCCTTTATGTGGAGCAAGTTTCCTCCTCACATGATCATACACTAGTGATGGAGCAGGCCTTTATGGCACCATCCTAGTTTCAAAATCTTAATTTGATCCTTTATGTGGAGAAAGTTTCCTCCCCACATGATCATCCACTAGTGATCGAGTATGCCCTATATGGCACCATCTTAGTTTTAAAATCTTGTTTCGATTTCGATCCTCTATGTGGAGCAAGTTTCCTACCCATAAGATCACCCACTAGTGATGGAGTAAGCCCTCTATGGAACCATCCTAATTTTTGAATTTTAATTTCAATCCTCTGTGTGGAGCAAGTGTCCTCCTCATAAGATCATCCACCAGTGATGGAGCATGCCCGTTGTGGCACCATCCTAGTTTTAAAATTCAGATGTGATCTTTTGTGTAAAGTAAGTTTCATCTCCACAAGATCGTCTACTAGATATGGAGCACCCCCTCTATGACACCATCCTAATCTAAAATTCAAACTTATCCCTCTATAGTCAAGATTTCTTCCTTCCTATTCAATCATTCAATCTTTTTCTCCTTAAGGTTAGGTTCTTTCTTTTCTTAGGATTAGATCCACTAGTGGTAGAATATGCCCTCTGCGGCACTACCATAGTATTAATTCAAATTCAATTATTTAGGAATATCTTTCTACTTTTCCATAAAATCAAAATTCTAATCTTAACCTTTCAATTCATTCAACACCGATATATGCAGTAGAACTTCATTCTACTACACATATTGGGGGTCCATTTGACCAATCCAAACCCTAGGATCAATCAAGATCTTATACCAATCTAGACTTAATCCTATCCATCCATTTATAATCATCTAATTGGTTATGAGAGATGTGGATAATTTAAATTCAGGCAATCAAATCAAAAATCTAGACCAAATTTAGATTTTCAAAACAGAAGTCTAAGGTTCAGAGGCCCTATCTTGAAAGCCTTTTCCAGTGATTTTTCAAACACTTTAAATCCTAGTTAAATGATCACTGATTTATGATCTATCAATTTCATATTCATTATGCATGTCCCTAGGGTTAACCCTCCAAATTTGAGCTCATTATGAGGTCTCTAACCCTAGAAATTGAATTCAAACCCAAAGGATATAAAACCTTCAAATATTTATGGCCTATGCCACTAAACCTGTCACCCAGTGAATTTTACCTTGGAGCCTTCTCCAAACCATTTGATCACATCCAGACCCTTGATTATCATATATTAAACATTAAGTTATATTTTTGTGGACTCACTTTGACCCCCAATTGACCAAGACTCAAAATGGCCAAAATGCCCCTAAAAGGCAATTTTGGAGTTTGCTATAGACTTCAACATGAACTTTGCAAATCAAATCCCAAAAACTCTTATAATGCATCCTAATCATCATTAGGAGTGCATATGACTCAAACCAAGACCCTGGTTAAGCTTGTTTGACTAGGTCAACCCAGAATGACTAAAATACCCCTCAGGGGTGAGAACAGTTATTTTGAATCAAATGACCCTATCTTTGGATGCAACCACGTCCATTTAACTCCAAATGTTAAAACAAACTTGCTGGACCCAATCCCATTCCCTAGGTCTACCTGGTTGACTAAGTCAACAGGGTTGACCAAACGCCCTTTAAGGGTCAAATAGGTCATTTTGACCCAAATGACCTTCCTAGACCTTGGGATGACTTCCAACTTACTCAGAACATCATTTAAAATCTATTTATCTCATTCCCATCATTTTGGTTAACCTGGTTGATCAAGTCAACCTAGGTTGACCTAATAACCCCTTAAGGGTTAAATGGGTCAAATCAACCCATTTGACCAAATCAAACCAACCAAATTCTCAAATTCATTTCAAAGGATATCCCAATCATGGTTCAAACATTTCCAATTTTATTTTGGATTAAACCCTAGCTAACATGATCAAGTCAGCAAGTCAACTCAACTAGCTTGACCAACTTACATGCTTAGGTGGCTATACCACCTTGGCAAGCCAAATTTTCCTAATACATCTACACCCCCATGCATTTGGGTGGTTGAAAGAACAGTTGGAAGCATCCTAGGCTCCTCTCTCTCTCTTGATTAGGATAGTAAACATGAAGAAGAATGGATAATCTCATGCCTTACTCAATATTTTGGAGTTACTTCATATCATCCAAACTTTATAATTCAAGTAGCCCCTAACCCTGTCCAGGGATAATTTAGCTTCTCCATTTTTAAAGAAAGCCCTCCCAGCCATTCAAATGGTTGTTGCAAGCTTTAAAACAAAATTTCAGAAGAGAGAGAGAGAAAGGATATTTTTTGTAGCAAATCCTAATCCACCAATCAAATGCTCTTGGACCCTTCAAGGAAGCTGTAGAAGATTAAAATACCTCTCCAACAAGCATAAGAACACCAAAATCCATCCACATGATTATAAGATATCTTAACTTTTCTCTTAAATTTCAATTTGAAACTATAGAAAATCTACAACACATGATGCCTTCAAACCTTAGGTGTTGGAGGATTAGATTATCATGAGTCTACGTTTCAAATTTTGTCTGATTTGAATGGGAATTGTTAAAGTTACAAGCATTTGAAATTTTAGCTCAAATTTGAACCAAAATCGATCTAGACCGTCTGATTTCACGTTTTGCATGATCGAATGGCCTAGACCTCGCCACATAGCCTCAATCCTGGCTGCAGACATCCGTGGTCTTCGAACCTATGTAGTTTCGAGCCAATTTGGCGACTTGACTGCATCACAGCCTTTGGATCCTTCGCAGTGTGATGAACGGCCATGATCTAGCATCAATGTGGATAAGTGGTGATCCCGATTAAACCAAGTGTCAGCTACCGCCATGCCACCACCTTTCTCTCTCCAATCATTGCCAATTATTGGAAGAATGGAGTTGAGAGTGATTTGACCCAAAATTGATTTAAAAAATTCAAAAAATGGCTAGAAACTTCAAAAAATTCATAGTAAATCCATTTTTTCAACAAATTTAATGTACTTGGGCTCATTGGAAAGGGCTTGAGCCCTACTATTTATTAAAATTATATTTTAGATATTTTGACCACTGAATTTGGTGTTATTTAGATTTGTTCAAAATCTAAATTTCTCAATTTTCTCTCAATTTAGTGGTCAAATTGAACCCAAATTTTGATGAAATATTTTTAAGCATCTTAGGCATCACCTGCATTTTTCTTAGGTGTAGATGCTTAAGGAATTTTTGTGGGATGAATTTACAAAGTAATGGCTCCATTTTGGACCCAAAATATTTAAAATTCATAACTCTTCAAATTGAATGAATTAGGATATTTGATTGTTGTGGTGTTCTTGCATATGTCCAACGGTTAGGAGACAAAAATTTCAAACCTAGTTGAATACTAGTGATACCTAGGGAAAATAATTAAGGAAAAGGTCTAGTTAACTTTAAAAAATTCTAGGAAATTTTAAACACACACAATATGGGTGAAACTTTAGAACATTAAACTTAGTGATATTTTACACCTTTGGTCCAAATTTCATTAGATTTGGAGTTCAGTAGGTGCGAAAATTAGGCAAGTCAAAATTCATCCCATTTTAGGATCAAGAAACTTCCAGAAATTATTATAAATAAAAATTAAAATAAAAAATTACAAATAATATATCCATCTGACCAAAAATTGATCCTCTGTTTAGGAAAAATAAAAGCCCCATCACTCGACTTTTAATTTAACTTTAATTTATGTTTTAGTGAAAATTAACAATTAATTAAATAAAATAATTAAAGATTATAAAAATTCTAAATAAATTCTAAACTTCTGAAAACCCTTTTATGGCTCATCCCTAACCTTTGAGAGCAATTTCTTGCAGTTTAGGATGCGTTTGGATCAAAATAATTAAAAGCTTCTTAATTAAATAATTTAAAAATATAATAATTAACCAAATTTGAAAAATCATAACTAATTCTAAAAAAATCCAAATTGAAGAAACCTAGTGTCATTAAATTCCATTTGAGGTCTAGTATTTTTCAAAAATAACAAACCAATAGAAATAGGTCAAAGTCAAAAAGTCAACTTTCTGGTCAATCATAGTTCAAAATTGTGTCAAAACTTTGAAAATTTGTAACTTAATATAAAAAACTCCAAATTGAGCAAACTTAAAGGCATTGTACTCCATGTAAGGTCTAATATTTATTAAAAATATTAAATCATCAAAAATACTTAAAATTAAAAAAGTTAACTTTTCGGTTAACTTTAGTTAAAATTTTAATTTGAACTTCAAAAATTCATAAATAATTATAGAAAAAGTTCAAATTCAGCAAACTTACAATCTAATTACTAATATTAAGGTCTAATATTTAATAAAAATACTAACATTCTAGAAATCAACTTTAATCTAAAAGTCAAAATTTGACCCCTTAATTTAATAATTAAAATAATCCACAAAATTCAAAAATTTAGTAATCAACCAAATTCTAAAAAAATTTAATATGATTAATAAAATTAATTAACGAACCATTTAATACACAACAATCACTCCAAAGATGAAATTTTTAAGATGGACTACTATGGGCGCTAAGTGTCCTAAGGAGGCCTAGTTCCTCGAGCCTTGTTGCACAATGCCACAAACAAATTCAATGGAGTATAAAATCTTACATTCAATTGATTATTAATAACATAACTAAATTAAAATTCTTAATTTAACCACGTCAACCAGATTTTTACGATGGACTACTCCGGGCTGCGGGGCTAAGTGTCCTGAGGAGGCCTAGTTCTCGAGCCTGGTAACACAATGCCACAAACTAATTGATAAAAATTTTAAATTAATCTAATCCTTAAGATCAACAACTAATCTAATTAATTAAATTACATTAGTCCTTTAATTTCTAACTAATTAAATTCATTTAATCAATCAACCTTAAAAAAATGCATTTTAAAACAAACCATAACACATTAATTTTTAAACTCTAACCAAATTTACCCTTTAAACCTTCAATAAAGCTAAATATTAGAGAACTTTAACCAACTTCTCAATATATGACATATCCAAGCAACATATCCTATCTCGCACACTTTAGATGATTTGCTAGGGCACCACCTCTAGATTAGGCTCGGGTGGTGTTTACTTTCCTGCTATGTGCTAGGATTTTTGAGTTTTCATTACGTGTTAGTTATTAATATTGATATGATTGTTTATTTAATTCCTACACTCTGTGATGTGATTGATGAGCATTAGAATTACCCATAGATTAGGGATGATTTATGCTAATTCAATCTTATGTAGGTGGCCATGCTTATACATGGCATTAAAAATAAAAGGGGGCAAAATCATAAATATTAAATTGCTATACTTACTGATGCTATGCTAAGTCCCCCTTTTAAAATTAAAAGGTATGGCCATGTGTGGCTGGTTTGAGCATTTTAAATTTCATTAAATTAACTGCTTGGGATGATAAAAATATAATTGTTTAGGATAACCCTATAGGTAATCTAAGTCTAGATTTTAATTTTCATTCAATGTAATTTAATATATTTGAGTTGTAATTAAGTTAGGTGACATTTGAGATGGGACAAAAATCCATTTTGAAATTCAAAGAGAAGAGTGACATCCCTTAGGGGAGAGTCCATCTTCATTTGAAGATTCAGATTAGGTTGCTTTGAGTATCTAAGGAGGAAAGAAAACACCCCTTCAGGGAGGAGTTTCTTTTCATTTGGATATCCGGACCCGACAATCCAAGGAGCCTTGCTAAAGGATAAAGAAGTGAAGATCGAGAAGAATCCCATTCTTAAATTCACTTGAGTCTTAGGAGTAGAATCCGGGCTGTTATAAGTGGTACCCGATCACTTTACTTTCTACAGACCTTGGGTTGTAATATTAAGTGCCACTTGTCATATGGACTTTTAATTTGAATACTAGTTGATTTGATTAATGATTGATGTATTGGTTTGTGATATAGGATTGCATGCTTTTAGTATGAAGAGGAAAGATGTGCTTGGAGTTTCAAAGGGAAAAGCTCCTAATAATAAAAATAGATGGTGGTGGAATCCAAATGTGCAAGAAAAGAATAAAAATAAGAAGAATTATTATAAAAATTGGTTTAATTATAAAGATTCTGATAATTAGAAAATATATAAAGAGGCACATAAGGAATCTAAGAAAGCAATATGTGATGCAAAGAGTTTAGCTTTTAGTGATTTATATAATAGATTAGATACTAAGGAGGGAGAAAGATATATGTATAAGTTAGTCGAACAAAGAGATAGGAGTAGAATGGATTTATTTCAAGTGAAGTGTATTAAGAATGAAGATCAAAAAGTACTTTTTTTAGAAGATGATATTCAACAAAGGTGGATGAGATATTTTGCTATACTTTTTAATGAAGAATGTGAAAATAAAAGTGAATGTAGTCACCTTAACACCCTAAATGAAAATAAATATTTCTATTTTTATCGGCGTATTAATAAACTGAAGTTAGAGAGGCTTTAAAGAGAATGAAGGGTGGAAAACCTGTTGGACCTGATGATATTCCAATAGAGGTGTGGAAATGCTTAGGAGATGAAGGAATTTCTTGTCTTACTAAACTTTTTAATACTATTTTGAAGACTAAAAATATGTCATATGTGTGGAGAATGAGTGTGTTAATCCCTATTTTGAAGAAAAAAGGTGATGCACAATATTGTGCCAATTATAGAGGAATTTAGTTAATGTGTCATACTTTAAAACTATGGGAACGAGTTATGGAGCATAGGTTGCGGCGTGATACAAATGTTTCTCAAAATCAATTTGGATTCATGCCAGGTAGGTCTACTATGGAAGCCATACAATTGTTGAGAGGTTTAATGGAGAAATATAGAGACTAAGGAGGATTTACATATGATATTTATTGATTTAGAAAAAGCATATGATAAAGTTCCAAGAGAAGTGCTATGGAGAGTTCTTGAAAAGAAAGGAGTTAGTAACACTTATATTCAAATCGTTAAAGATATGTATGCAGGAGTTATTACTTGTGTTCAAACACAAGGTGGTTTGACCAAGTATTTCCCTATTTCGGTTAGATTACATAAAGGATCAGCCTTAAGCCCATATCTTTTTGTTTTAGTCATGGATGTTCTCACTAGACATTTGTAAGAGGATGTACCTTGGTGAATTCTTTTTGCTGATGATATTCTTCTTATTGATAAGACTAGAGAGGGAGTTGAAGGTAAACTAGAATTGTGGAGGTCAACCTTAGAGTCTAAAGGTTTTCTCTTGAGTAGATCTAAAATGAAATATATGGAGTGTAATTTTAGTAATAATAGACCTAGTGAGGGGATTGTGACTTTGGGCGATCAAGTCATTAATAAGAGTACACATTTTAGATACCTTGGATCTATTGTTTTGAGTGATGGTGAAATAGATGGGGATGTTATCAGCAGAATCCCAGTTGGATGGTTGAAGTGGTGCAATGCATCGGGCTTATTGTGTGACAGAAAAGTACCCCTCAAACTTAAAGAAAAATTTTATAAGATGGTGGTGAGACCTGCAATGCTTTATGGTGCCGAATGTTGGCCATTAAAAGAGAAGCATAATTCTAAGTTAAGTGTTGCAGAGATGAGGATTCTCAGGTGGATGAGTGGCTTTACCCTTAGAGATAGGATATGAAATGAGCATATTCATGAAAAGGTTGGAGTAGCTCCAGTGGAAGATAAGACTAGAGAGTGTCTCCTTAGATTGTTTGGTCACATAAAACGGCGGCCTCCCGATGACCCGGTTAGGAAAGTAGAGGTCTTAGATTTGACTTATGTTAAGAAATGTAGTGGTAGACCGAAAAATACTTTGTTAGAAATTATTAGAAATTATCTTTCTTTATTAGATTTAAATGAGAATTTGACTTTTAATAAGACATAATGGAGAAAAAGGATTCATGTAGCTGACCCCACATAGTCGGATAAAGGCTTGATGTTGTTGTTGTCGTTGTTGCTGTTGTTGTTTGTATGTCGATCATTAATTTTGCTTAAAACTCGATCAGAGGCTCGTGAGGGATCATTAAAACTTTTTCTACTTTTATTATATTAAAATTTTTAAGATAATATAGAAACACTAATACTTTTCAGAAGTAAGCCCGGGATCATCGATAGTTTGCATTATATTTTGTTGCACATTCTTTCCTTTGTTAGGCACCTCCTCGCTGGCAGGTTTTGGCAAACCATCTGGCCTATGAGGGTGCAGATCTGTCAAGGGAAATTTGTACAATGTCTAGGAAAAAATCTATTTTTAATCCTTTTTAAAATTGCTCCAAATTTGATTTAAGCATTTGTTGAGTCAACTAGTATGCATTGCATTAAAAACAAATTAAAATGAGTCAAAAATTTATTTATATTTAGTTTAAGCTTTATACTACCCAACATAAGTCAAAGGGCTAATTAAGGACTGCTGTAGATGTCGGCCCTATTCTTAGAAACTTATCATAAGTAACGTCCCTACCACTCTTACATAAAAAATTGGACTCATGATTTTAAAGCCCCTAGGTGGTTTTGCTGACTTCCAAATAGAAGTCAGGATAAGTCCAGATCCTATATTATATTAGCTAGGTTTGGGTTACTGGTTTTTAGTAGCCAATTTAGACTTAGGTTCTGAGGCACGCTCATGCTTTAATACCTCAACCTTCAAGAATTGAATCCCAATTTTTTAATAAAATTGACTATTCAAATTAAAAAAAAAATTCTTTAATCCAAAATTTAAGCCTAACACCTCGAATTGATTGAGGTGTTTCTAATTTTTTTTAGAATCCCAAACACATCCTACTTTTCTCCTATTGATCTCTAAAATAAGTGTTCAACTTGGATCCAATCCCGATTAAAAATTCTAATCCTTGCATACATTGACCTTAAGCTTTGAAATCTCAAAATAAAATTTCTATCGGTATTTTAATCAAGAGTATTCATAGAATATTCTAGTTTCCTATGATGTAATTAACTACAAGGGCTTGCACTCATAGGAGACTTAGATACCTAGATCAAATTTTCAAAATCAATTTTTTAAGACTGTAATTATTTATCTTTGCAAAAATTTAAGTCAAAATCAACGATCATTATCGTCCTTTTCAAATGGCCAATAATGATTGATATCTTCTTCCCTCAGAAAGATATATCAATTATTATTATAATTTTGATTATGTAATTAATGATAATTTATCTAAATTATCATAATTAAATACCTGAGTGAACAATCATTTTGACCCTTTAGGGTCATATGTAGTTCTTGCTCGAATTAGACTACGATAATCAGGATGAAAGTTTTAATCCTGAAATTGATCCTATTACGGAATGGTATGCTTATCCTATGATAATATATCATTCATAATGTTGCATTCAATTTCAAAATTAAAATTTAAAAAATTAAATCACACAAAGATAATTAATCTTTTCAAAAATAATAACTTTTTAATCAAACAGTCATCATATTGGGGAATTTGAAAATGAGAAATTTAATCTTTTTGTAAGTTTGGAAATGATCTTAAACCTTGTCTTAGTTTGCTAAGATTAGGGAAAAATGTTTCAGACATTGACTAATGAAAGTACGAGATGCGCCAAGAGGGGGGGTGAATTGGTATTTTAAAAATTTGACCCTACACAAGAGTTCTAATTTTTTTGTATTTTCGAAATATAATTTAACAAAAAATGTGCGGAAGCAATTACAACGATCACAACGATAAAATTGATAACACTACGAGATTTAAAAATTGATTTTTCACCAAGCAATTAAAACGCACAAATTTAAAAGCATGAAAAGTAAAGTGCGGTAAACAGGAAAAAACACACCAGAAATTTTTATAGTGGTTCGGTCACTTGACCTACGTCCACTCCCCGGAGTCCTCTACTCCGGGATTTGCACTAGTAAAAGTTGACTCTCCTTTTGCCCCCACAGCAAGGCGGAGAAGCCTTTACAATACTCACTTTCACCTCCCTCGGTGCGGCGGAATACCAAACGCTATGTCACCCTCCCGGTGACGGCAGCGGACCTTCTCCTTTTTCTCCCTCCTAGAGATGGCAGAGTACCTTGGCGATGTTGATCTTGAAGTGATTCTTCCTTCGAGAACTTTCTTGAAGCTTCTAAAGCCACAAGAGGAGCAAAGCATGCAGCTAGCTTGGAGCCACCGTGTGATCCCCTCACACTACTTCTCCCTCACGCTCAAGCTCACCTTCACCTTCCTCTCTCAAGCCCTAGATCTCTCCAAAAAAACTTCTCTCTACGAATCTCCTTCTTCCTCTAAGCTTCTCACAGCAAAGGATTGATCAACAACTCTTCTAGAAAAATAATAAGATGTTTTTTATATCAGGCTTCAGAAAACCCTAAAAAATTCAACTTTTGCGTTTCTGTTCGTACAGTACGATTTATAATCGTACAGTACGATCAGTTCAATTACAGCTCCGTCCAGTACGAGTGCAGACGAATAGGTATCGAATTTTATTCATATCGTACAGCACGATATGTATATCGTACAGTACGATACTATTGATTCCTACTGTTCGTACGGGACGAACTGTGGGACGAACCTCGGGACGAAAGAATTCGTCTCTGTCAGTCGTCCAGCACTCATTTAATCGTACAGTACGAATAGTGTTTTTCATGAGATCGTCCTGTACGATAGGACTATCGTCCAGTACGATCAGTTCAAAATTTCTTGGGATCGTCTGGTACGATCGCTGGGACGAAGAAAATCGTCTCTGTCAATCGTCCAGCACTCCACCAGTCGTACAGTACGATTAGTTCATTTCTTGATATCGTCCTGTACGATATGAATATCGTCCAGGACGATCAGAACAAAAAACATTGGTTTCGTCTGGTACGATCTCTGGGACGACTGAAATCGTCTCTGTCAGTCGTACAGTACGATTTAACATCGTACAGTACGATCGACATATAATTAGAAACCAACGTTTTATTTCCTGATTAGGGAGATAATTTTGGCAAGTTATTAATTAATCGTACAGTATGATAGATATCGTACAGTACGAATAGTTCATAAAATCAAATTCGAAAACTTGACAAACTTATTCTGGCGGCTAGGGTTTCACAACTACAAATCATCGTACAGTACGATCTCGATCGTACAGTACGATAAGTTTGTAAATGTAATCAATAGAGAATTAGCCGTTGCCTGATTATTTTCAATTAATCGTACAGTACGATCAATGATCATACAGTACGATCTGCTTTAAAAAATTAATCATTTTAAAAGAAAAAAAATCTCCCCCTGTGTGTGTGCATTGTTGCTCCTTTCACATGCATGCTTCTGTGGCAGACTCAAAAAGAAAAATTAAAGAAATAAAAATTACAGACTCTTCAACATCCTATTCTACCCAATTTGAGTCTCCAGCAATCTTTAGCAGTGTGCATCTGACCTGAAATGTTAGTTCTCATATACAAAGATTAAACATTTGTAATCTAACGGAAGTCTATATTTACTCAGTAAATATTAGTTGTCACCATCAAAATTAAGTGCTCGGGATCCTGGATTCCAACAACTAAAGCTAATCATTGGTTAATTTTGTATTTAAATTATTAGGTTAATGTGAATTTTATCCTTCACGGTAATCTTTATATTTTCTATATCGAGTTTGAATATTAAAATAAATTATTTCTTTCCTCAAATCGATAATATAATTTTAATTTTTTCTTCAATGTAGTAAACACTAATTATGCAAATTTGTCAAAAGTAATGTTAAATATCAAATCAATTATACAATCACATTAATTTTGTCCACAGTTACCATCTATAAGGATTTGCTTCACTTTTTTTTAGATTAGTATATGATGCCATGGATATTGTTTTGTCCACCATCATGCTGTTAATTGGAGTAATGTATTTATAGGTAGACTTTATTAAAATATATAAAGAGAGGGAGAGTGTCACCTTTTCTGTAAGGAGCTAGCACCAGTGTGAATAGGTAAGAGGACTACCATTATAGTCAAGTGTGTGTGGGCTAGAGATAGCTGGCGTTGAGGGGAACTGGAGGCTGACGGTTGAAGGTGGGGGTTTATCAAACTATAGGTCGAATGAATAAGGCATTTGAGTTAGATTAGGGTCAGTTTTGTTAAGGCTAAGTGACTGCTTGTGAGGAAGAGAGTGATCAATCCAAGAGGTAGACTAGAAGTCGGTGACCAGAGGGGTCCTTCATGAGAAACCAAAAAGGAGGTAGATTGAGGGGGTTGAGGGCCATTCGAGCTGTAGTTAATCATGAGGGCTTGGGAGTGGGAGAACATTGATTGCGAGAGGGCTTAATCCTTAATGCGTGTGAATAAAATGGGGAAGAGGGAGGCTTCCAACTTCCTTGTGTTTCCTACCTAATCTTAATGAGAGAGAGAGAGAGAGAGAGGAAAGGGGAGAGAGAAAGAGAGAAAGAAAGAAGGAATTAGTGAGTTGCTTGTATGGGATCGATGTCGAACCAAAGTGAGAGGTGTAAGATCAAAAGGCGAAGGATAGCTCCCTTCTATTTTGGACACCTAAAGATAGAAGAAACTAGATGGAGGCTCCCCACTTGATTATCACTCCATCCCTCTTATACACAAAATTGGGTTATGCCTCCTGATCCCTATCAAAAGTTGCTCAAACCCACTTCAAAATGGAGATATCATGTGACTGAACCACCTTGACAATGAGAAGCTAGAAATTTTGATTAAAATGGGGCTGTTAGTTTGTGCTTCTTAATTTGGGGGAGGATTTGAATTAGTTGGAAAATTGATTAGACGCAAATTGAACTTAGATTTAGCCAATTGGGCTGAAATTGGGTCCAATTCAAACTCAATTTGACTTGAACTGAGTTAATTTGGGATCAATTTGATTTGCTCAAATTAATTTGATGAAAATAAACCCAAATCAATGTCAATTCAAGTCAAATTATGCTTGATGGGGCTCCTTCAGGTTGGCCAAGCATGTTTGAGGTGATGTATATGAAAATTAAGGTCAATAAATGGATCCCTAATAAGTGCGTTGAACAAAAAGTGAACTGCACATTTTGGTGTTGACCTCCCTATCTTTAGGAAGATACAACAAACCAAGAAAACTCAATGATCAACCAACCATGAAATAATCACATAATAATACCACAATGGCATGACAAAAAGGGAGAAATAATATAACATTCACCTAACCAAATTGAAATAACGAATGAGGACTACTCGATATTCACCTGACCAGATCGACATAGTGAAAAAGAGCTAGCGAATAAGCATCTAATGTCTGCCAGTCCAGATTAAAACATTGACATAAAAGATGAAAGGAAGAAAATCTAATGTCTGCGTGACCAGATCGAAATAGTATAACAAAAGATGGAAAAGAGGGGTCCAACATTCACTTGACTAGATCAAAACAGTGAATGAGGATGACTCGATACTCACTTTACCAGATCAAATGGTGAGAATGAGCCCATAAAATAAAATCTAATTTCTGCCTTAGTAGATCAAAGCAGTAAAATAAAAGAAGAAGAAAGAAGATCTAATGTCTGCTAGACCAGATCAAAACAACATAATAAAAGATGGAAAAGAGGGGTCCAACATTCAGCTGACTAGATCAAAATAGTGATTGCGAATGACCCAATACTCACGTGAGTAGATCAAAATGGTGAGCAATAGACCACGAAGAAAAATCTAATGTATGCCTGACTAGATTGAAACAACAGAGTAGAAGATAAAAGGAAAAAAGATTTAATATCTTCCTAACCAGATCAAAATAGTGAAATATAAGATGGAAAAGAGGGGTCCAACATTATCCTAACTATATTGAAGTAGTGAATGATGATAACTCAATACTCACCTGACAAGATCAAAATAGTGAGAAAGAGTTAGAAAGATCTAATATCTTTCTAACCAGATCAAAATAATAGAAAAAAAAAAGATTATAAAGGTTTACGTTTACTTTACCAGATCAAAATAGTGGAGTCTCTACTTGACCATGAGTCTAATAGTAGCACAAAGAATGATTCAACAACCACCTAATAGGAAATAGGTAATAAGGGGAATGAATAAGCTATGAAGTACACTCCTAGGATACTACATGGCAACCAACTGGAAAGAGAGCTCAAAATTTGCTTGATCAGATTAAAATAGTGAACAATACCTACTTGACCAGATTAAAATAATGGGAAAGAGCCACAAGATCTAATATCTTCCTGACCAGATCAAAATAGAAGAATAAAAGATATAAAATAGTCCAGCATTCACCTGACCAGATCAAAACAGTGATTGAGGATGACTCAATACTAACTTGACCAGATCAAAATAGAAGGAAAAAGCTAAAGAAAACTCAATAAACCTCTAGAAAATAGTAGAAAATAAAGTAAATGAAGAGCTAGTGAAGTATACCCCCAAGGATACTATAGGGAAACCAACCAGAGAAGGATTTTAACATTCACCTGAACAGAATGAAATAACAAATGAGAACAATTCGATACTCACCTGGCCAGATCAATATAGTGAGAAAAGAGCTAAAAGATCTAAAATTTTCCTAACCAGATCAAAATGGTAGAATAAAATATGAAAAAGACCAACATCCACTTGACCAGATGAAAATAGTGAATGAGGATAACTTGATACTCACTTGACCAGATAAAATTAGCAAGAAAGAACCAAAGAAACTCAACAACAACTCGACATATATGCCTGCGGTGATTATAAAAAGGAAAATGTGGTAAAAGGGAATTGTTAAATAAATAAATCCATAAAAGACACTCCATACAAGCCTGTATGTAGATGAGTACGGTTACGAATGGAATATAAATACTCTCATGAAAAACAAGGTAAGGCTATCATGACTTTAACAGAAGTAAGAACATGGCTGCATAAAAATATATAATGGTCCAAAGGAACAAGTCCAATTAGGGAAGGTAAAGGGGAAATCCCAAATGATGAGCTATCTAAGAAGTCCTAAGATTACATCTTAGTTACCACATTGTAGTAGACAAATCATTGTGGCCATGAGTATTTAAGCGCATACAAAATTTTCTTAATAAAATTGAAGTTACACCATACAAGTTAATCGAACATGAAAGGAAATAATGGAATGATTCATCTTTTTGAGAACAAGGAATGAGATATAAGTAGCAAAATGAGAAAGAGATCTCATACTGAGGAGAATAACACTGGAGTAGCGAAGGGAACATACACATAACTAGGGACGAAAGCTCATTTGGAAATTAATAGTCACTAGAAACCATAGAGATAACACCCATACTAAATAATGGGGCCCTAAAAGTGATGTATGTAATATCGACAAAACCAATGGACCACTTTCACAGCTAAGAGCAAGACTCTAATGAGGAACTATATTACTAAATAATAATTGAAATATTTTGAAATAGGAAGCTAGAATCTATTGAGAAATGATGCTAACATCCAGAATGAGATATACCACATTAGTGTCAAGGAACACATAACTTCCACCATAAAAGAAAAGGAGTGCAAGATCAGCTCTAAAGAAATCATAAAATGCTTCAAAAGAGAAAGAGTGATAACACTTTGGGGGAATGGAAGCTCTACGAGAAAAATAATCGAGTTCCACCTATGAAAACCTTACTCAAGATATAGAGCAAAACTGGGGAAATTAACCTTCACAAGGGATTTGATAAAGGTTCCATACTATGATACAAAGATGATTAGTGTGCATGGAGATAAGCCTAAATATTCCTACAACATATTTACATATGTATCTTAAGGATAATCTTATACTTTGCATGATAAAAATCACGTGGTAGAGGATTAATCATCAGGATTACAGACTGCCCAAAAGTAGGAGGAATTCTCTCAAGTAATATTTAAATAGAGGAATATTTATAGGTGGTAAAGGGATGCCTCTATGCTGTACAAAACTTAAGCATAGTACTTCTTCAAGTACTTACCATTGATGATATGCATGGGATGAACACCATTTATATCTACCAACAAGTAAGCACCAGCTTCACATAATTACTCTGTAGTGAAGGGGACTTCCTTAATAGGCTCAAACTTGCCACCTCAATGGTGGTGGAAGATGATAAATCTGTGCAAGATAAAATCATCGACTTGAAAAGCTCATGCCATATTGGCCTGATATAACTTGATATTCTGATGATCTTTTAAACGTAACTACTCTAAAACATCATATTCTTCCAACTGATGTCGATCTTTATTCTCATGAGAAAGATTATGGCTCACTACCATATGCAATGAAGGAAGCTCGACCTCAAGTGGTATGACTGCTTCAACCCTAAAACCTAGCACATATAGTATGGACTGAGTAGGAGTATGATAAGTTATCCTAAAGCTTCAAAAAATTTATCATACTATTCTCATTTATTTACCACAAGTATGTTTTTTTTTAATTGGACCAAAGTTATTTTAAAGGCCTCAGCCATGGCATTAGCTCTAGGGAAGTAAATAAAGGAGTAATGCTAATGAATATTTTGGCGATGGACAAATCTAACAATCTTGGTGCTATCAAATGATGGGAAATTATCAAAAATATTAGTGTCAGTGTGGAACACTAAAATGTTTGACAACATAGGCACGAAAGAAGTGCATTATATCCTTTGACTTGACTTTGTTAAGGGGGATAGTTTCTACTCAATTAGAGAAGTAATTAGTGGAGGTGAGTATAAACTTATGACCATTAAAAAAAGGAGGGTCGATAAGATGCGTTGCATCTATACACCAACTCTGAAAAGGCCAGATAGATATGGTAAGTTATAAGAAATTAGGGTGTTAATGAATAACTGTACTATGAATTTGGTATTCATGGAACTTTCTAGCATGCTCCACACAATCAAGGATTATAGCTGACTAATAATAATCAAGGCATTTGATCCTAACCTTCATTTTAAGTTAGGACTGATGAGCACCAGAAAGCCCCTCTTATATCTTGCCCATGACCTTGCAGGCCTATTGATTCTATAGATAATACAACCATATTTAATTAAAAGAGTATCGATACATGGTGTTATTCAAATAAGAGAATGACAAAATAGTGAGATAATTGACAGAGTAGTGAGATACTGATCATCTGGAAGCCTACTATAGTTCAAATACTCAATAAAAAGGGCTCTTTATTCTGACTCTTTGTTGATAGTAAGAACTTTGAGGGTATGATCAAGAGAAGACAAATCTATAAGGTATTATGCCTAATGATACAAGACAATAATACACATTGAGCTTCTAGTTGGGTCAGCCAAGTCCTTAGGAAGTTTGGCTAATGCATTTGCTCTACCATTTTCAAAATGGGGGATTCTAGCCAAAGTTACTTTAAGGATAAGGCATAAGAGCTACATTGCCCTACTATGATAAGGCAAGAGCTCAGGCTTGAGCACTTTAAATATCCCATCTACTTAGTTAATGATTAGTTGAGATTCTTCAAATATCTTCCCCAGTATAATATTCATCTGAATGGTAATTTAAGTCCCAAATTAAAGCTTTATTCTCATATTCATTAATATTATGAGGTTTAGAGAGATTATAATAATAATGAATGGTATGGTCTTCAATGGATACAAAAAAGTGGCCTTCATTTACCCTAACTATGGGCATTTCATGAGTGTTAAGTGATTTGATGGAGGATGTTCCATCAAAGTAAAACACCCAGTATGGGGACTCCTTTTCTACCAAAATCATGACTATTTTATCGAGTAGATTATCATTGAGTGGAGAATCTATAGAGATCACTTGAGTAGCAAGAAAATTAACTAGAGCCTATCCTTTGATAGCCTGCTGAGGAATAAAGGTAATGTTAACCTATAATAAGATCATGGAACAACATGTTAAGTGGCCAAATAGTGTCAAATGAGTCATCAAATACTGTAAAGGTTTGACTTATGAAATAAGGCTAGTCTTATATGAAATCATATAGTGTCTAAGCTTACGGATAATAAAGATTAGAGCCAAATATTACTTTTCCATTATCAGGTATTTTAACTCTATAGGAATCAAACATCTACTATGGTAATATAAGTTATTTTTCATACCTTCCTCATTCTCTAGAGCTAAGAGTGCACCAAGGGGCTCATCTTGAGCCATAGTGTAAAGGATCAAAGAGTTACTTTGGATTGGTGCAGCTAACATAGAGGGACTCATCAGGTAGCGCTTTATACTTTTAATTGACTCTAAATAGCCCTTATCCTAATGAAAGTGAGCATCCTTCTTCTCCAAAGCAGTTAAGGGATGGTATCTACCAATAAGATTGTAGATAAATCTCTATAAGGAAGCAAGCATACCCTAAAAGAACCTCAACTAGGTAAGTCCCTTTAGGAGTTTCAATACAATGCTTGTGTAAGTATTTAATAATAACTCATAGATCTTTAACGTGATCTCGGTAGGCCTTGCTTTTGATAACAAGGGTCATCGACATTATACTCAACTTGCTCATGAATCATATCATCGAAAATAAAGATGAAGGTGCTCTAATAGGTGGCTCTAATATTCTTGAGGATGAAGAGTATCACCATATACCAATGCACACTAATAGGGGTACAAAAAGCACTAAATTTCTCATCTTGAGGGGCCATATTTATCTGATTATAACAAGATGAACCATCCTTGAAAGATAATATGCTTTGGGATGAAGAAATATCAACCATTAACTCGAGAATGGGAAGTGGGAAATTGTCTTTTGGACATGCCTTATTTAAATCATAAAAGTTGATGCAGACACGAATCTAACTACTCTTTTTTTAGACTGGAAAATGCTAGCAAGCCAAGTAGGATACTTATCTTTAAGAATAAGTTTAGTTTTTGTAAGCTTCTTCATCTCAGTGATCTCCTATTATTAAATATCCAACTTCGTCTTGCAAGGCGATTGTTTAACAGGGACTAGAACAGAACGAATAACAAACTTATGGACTCCTATATTTATATCTTGATCAGCATCTCAGTGTACTTCTAGACAAAGCAATCTCCAAATTTAGATATGAGTTTAATATTCCTCTAAACATTAGACTCTGATAATAAAGTACTATAAAAATGGGTCGAGGATATGACTGTGACCAAATTAACTTCATGTAATTCATCCATGGCAGAGCAATTCACATGGAGCATCGAGGACCCTATCCTCAACATCATATGGGTTTTTATCATTGTAGATGGAAAAAATTGAATAACAATGAGAGATAATACAAATATTGGTAGAAGGATACTGATCTTTCTCAAAATAGAAGATGGGGGTGGTGGAGTAACCTATAGAATTATGAAATGAATTAGGACTATATTAATACTTAATAATGCATAGATTTTCTTTGATGCTTAAAAATTATAAAATCACAACTTAATATATGTAATTTTATGTATTGAATCAAGTAATATAGTGAAAGATAAGAGTATTAATCCCAAGAGGAAGATGTGCTCTCTTACAAACATTAGTATTATCTACTAAAATTCCAATAATTATCTTACTCAATAAAAATAAAGCTTGTGGAGATTTAGTCACTTAAAGAAAATTAAATAACATATTGAATACACAATAAGGATATAATATTTTTGTTTGATGAATGTAAATAACATTTTTTTTATAATGATTCTCTTTTAATTATAATGTTATTCAGAGCATATGCATTCCTACATCTCTATCGAGCTTGTTGGAATAAAGGATGTCTATCGACTTCCTACGATTATATCATCTCCTATAGAATTTCGAATATTTCATACTCTATGCCTAGGCATGATTCATGTTTATTGAATACTAATAGTTATGATTGGTTACCTCTATCGAGACCCCACATTACATCTAATTTTAACTACATATATGGCCACTATAAGCCTTAAATGAAGATATGGTAATATTGAAAGCATATTTTTAATATTTTAATAAATAAGATAATTTATTAGTACTACATAAGATACTTACTTCATCAATTCAAAACTAGAGATTTAGCCAAACCTGGAGAAAAGTTGAAGAAAACTCATTTTCATTAATAGCATGATAGAAAGAATTTAGAAGAAATAAATATGACCAGATAGGTACAGTGAATCTCCTATACACTCTTTTTCACTTATAGTATTTCTTCAGAAAAATGAGCCAAAGACCCTAATGATGGTATCAAGTACTTCTCTAAATTCTCTTAGTTATCACCCTAAGGGAAATTCAGAGAAGCTCTCTGAATTGTACTAAAATTATATAAGTGACTAAACTCTCTTACAAATAAAACACAATAACTATTTATAGGAATACACAAAATATGCATCTAGTAATGTGACGCAAGAATGATTGGTGCCGCTGTGCCCATTAAATTAACTAATGCTGTTGCACTTATTTTTGTGCCACCGCAGCACTTACAGAGATGGATTAGTTACACAATGAATTGTTATTGCAATCTAGGAATCCTAGATTATGATTTTGATGATAATAAATATTATTGACTGAGTTTTTTTTTCTCATAGCGTGAATACTTGATATTATATTCTGCTTATGTGTGCTAATATTTTAGGAGAAGATACACAGTTCAATACTACTGAAGACTCAACCATGGGTAGAATAGGGTGTCAAGTTAAAGAGTGTATAATTTTAACATTTATAATTTTTTATTTCTTGAGCCTGGCCACATAAGGTTATATGCAATTGGTGATCGTACACACACACAAGGGGAGTGAGGAAAATCTAATATAAAATTTTTCTTGAACTAATTATACTGAATGACTTTGAATCGTACCATAGGATTAGTTATTCAAAAAATGGTCTTTACGGCTAATTGAAATCATTAATTATTTTGAACTAATCATACTATACGATGACTATCATATTGTATGATTTATTTCGATCTATAAACTTAAGCCTCTAGATAAATTAAGTATGAAATTCAAAAATTAATTCTTAAACTAATTGTATTGTACGATCTTAATTATATTATACAAAATTTTGAAATCTTACTTAAATTATCCCCCATAACTAGTCAATCAAATCATGGTTTAATTAATGATAACAGATCATACTATATGATCTTGATCGTACCATATAATTGACAGAGATGAAATTAAAAGTTTTTGATGGTTGTTAAACCATAAAGAACTAGTCTCGAGGCTAACGAAGAGGGGGGTGAATTGGTAATTTTAAAATAATTTTAATAAAATGAAAAATTAAAAATTCTTTGAAGCGAAAGTCGATCAGTTTCATAATAATAAAAATTTTAGAAATTTTAAATACAAAATAATTTACAAAAAATGTAAAAATTAAAAGAAAAATAATAAATAGAAAGAACACACTAGATTTATAGTGGTTTGGTCAACTTGACCTATGTCCACTCCCAGAAAACCACCTTTCTAAGTATTGCACTAAAAGTAGTGTCTTTCCTTTTGTACCAATAGCAAGGCGGAGAAGCCCTTATAAAATATTTTCATCAAATCGATGAGGCATAGTACCTTGAATCCTTTTACTCCTTAGAGTAGGCAAAAAACCTGGAAATCCTTTTACTCCCCCCTAGAGTAGGCAGAGAACCTTAAAATCCTATTACTCCCTCATGGAGTAGGCAGAGAACTTAGATCTAATACTGATAAAGATCTCCCTAGAGCCACCAAGAAACTAGACAAGAAGCTTAACAAAGATCACCTTGCTAGGAGCAACTTTTGTGAATCCCTCAGAACTCCCCCTAACATGGATTTCACTCTCTCCCAAGCTCTCTCTTCCTTCTCTATCTCTCTCTTAGATCAATACAACAACAAAAAATTTGCCCAAGGACAAATACAATTGCTTAAATAGTGGGCTTCAAGAAACCCTAAATTTTAAGAAATATGTCTTCAATTCATACATTATGATACATATATTATATAGTATAATTAGTGCAATTTAGAATCATCCAGCAAGTTCATACAAATGAACTGTTCAATCTTTAAGCATATCATACAGTATGAAAAAAAATATCATACGGTACAATCAGTGGAAATTTCTTCTCTTCATTTGGGATGATCCTTTGGATGACCAACTTCATACACCATTGATCATCCCGCACTTTGGACATCGTATAGTACAATTAGTATAAAAATCATGGATTTTATTTGTTACGATCTCTAGGATGACCAAAGTTGTACCCTTTCGATTGTACTGTATTAGATATATCATATGGTATGATCGGTGATCATTATTATCAAAGAATTGATTGCCTAATATCATATGGTAAATTAAGAAAGATTTTAATTAGGTCATACTGTCGAACATGATTGTACAGTATGCTCATTATATAATTAGTATCTTCCTTTACTTCTAGGGGCTAGGGTTTTGACAGAGCTCAACAGATCATATAGTATGAATTAAAATCATACTATACGAGATAAATTATACAGGATGATGACAAAACCATACAGTATAAATTACTTAAAAGAAATAAACTACAAAAAATATTTTTCTCTCTTCGCCTATGTGTGTGTAAGGTTACTCAGCAATGATATCCACTTAGTTACATGATATAACTCAGGAAAGGAAAAAAATAAAATAAATTAAAAATACATACTGTAACCCTAGTCTACCAGTCTTGAGTTGATCAGAATTGCAAGTGAACAGTGGACTGTTATCCTCATAGCATAAAACAAAATATCACAGAAAAAAGAGAAAGCAATAACAGACACAATAATGTTTGTTATCATCAAAATCATAGTGCTTGATCCAGGTTTGCAATAATCTCTTCCTTTTTTATGATTGCAAATATTATTATTTTTGGATTTTCAAAAATTTGCTTTACTAAAAATCCCAGTTAGATGAAAATTAATTTCAATTAAAAGGAGTAAAAAGAAATAATAATAATAATTATAAATTAACAACAAAAATAATAAACAACAAAATACTACTCTCCCTTTTGACTTCACAAAAGAGGGAAATCATTAAGAAGAAAAAAAATAGAGAATAGAAATAGGAATAGAAATAGAACCAGAAAGCAAACATATTAAAAAGAATTTAACAACTCAAGGCATTTCTAGAATGTAATAAACTTACTTTATAAATAGAAAAGGCTTAAATATGACAAGTGTTGACTTTATTGCAACCAAAGGATTTTGATTTTAAAGTTTGCACAGCCAGCTTAGAATCTTCACAGGCTAAAGTCCATTGTTTAAACAAAAATCTAACTAAAAAACTATAATTAGATAGGGAATCTTGAACTTTTCATACTACTAGTATGAAATATATCAAATAGAATATTACTGTAAAAGTGATGAATGAAGAAACAAGATTTTCCAAAATTAAGAACTAAACACATTATGAATACCCAAGGATTTTCTAAGATTAAAAATTTATCAGAAAGAAAAGTTAATTAAAGTTGAGCTCATTTTGTGCCTCTGTTATCATTTTTGGCACACATTATGCATATTTTGATTTTTGATACACTTTGTGTATCTTGCAATTATTTGCCTGAAATTGCACATCTTTCCATTTTGGGCTCATTTTGTGCCTCTTTTGATTCTTGCAAATTGCTTCCTTTCTAAATTTTTAAGAATCTGAATTGTAAGATTATCTTCCAAATATAAGAGAATAAGAGGTCACTCTCTTATATATGGAGGAATAATCTACAAAGCAAACCTGAGTATTCTAATAGGAATAAATAGCCTAATGTAGAAAAATAATGAAATTCATTCATCAAACTGCAGAATACATCCATAATATAAAAACATGTAATAGAGTGAATAAGTTTTCAGTTCAACCATCTTAATTGTAATTTGATTTAGATTTTTAAGTATACACAAGGAATTATCATACAAATGACATAAGAAGGGATATGTAAAGTCATGAATTTATATCCTGTTAGTTCAAAAAATGTCAGCAATTACTTATTTAAACTTTTAAGTAAGAATAGAAGTATGTTTACATAAATAGAAAAGAGCACTGTTCAGTCCAAGTTCAGTCATACAGTATGATTTAAGTCATACAGTACATGTTCATTCATACAATGTGAGTTTATTTGTATAGTATGAGTTCATTCATATAGTATGAGTTCATTTGTACAATACGGGTTAATTCATATAGTACGATCTAAGTCGTATAGTATGATCGACAGAATCATCAGTTTTTAGTCTAAAAAATTCTCAAGGAGCACATAAAAGAGATCTAAGACTACATCACCAGCTTAGAAATAAAAAGAACTGCCCTTTGAAAAAAAGCAACACTTTTTTTTTGCTTAAAGAAAGAAAACAACACAAAAATGACTAAAAGGAAATTCCATTGAAAAGCAAAATATAAATAAGCAAGCATAGGTTTAAAAGGAAATAGTACAATCACAATGAAAAAACCAAAATAAAACTAGTACAGTAGTAGATCCTGATCGTGAGGTGGAGGTGGAGATGGTTGGAAGAACTGGCTAAAACTATCATACTACAGCTAGATGGTGGTGAACTAGTGTTAAATATTTCCAAATTGCTCCTTAAACCAACCCATATCATTATCTTGTTGAATTTACTGTTGATCCAGGTGAGTCTCCAGTCTATTAAATCATTGAATCAACTCCTCATAAGGGTAGTGGTAAGGAGTAGGTATAGGTGCATGTTCAGTTATTGGGGCAGCTTCTCCTTCTTCATCAAAGAGAGGATACTCATGCTCCAGATCCCTATGAAAGAGCTTCCAAAAAGAGTCCTCCAAATAGAAGATTGGAGTGTGATCAAAAGGAGTAGGATATGTGATGTTGTATTTTTTATCTAGGATATATCCAATCACATGTCTTAAAGAAATGTTTTGCTTTCTCCTAGTAGCTGGAAGTCGAATAGAAGTGAGGTTTTAGATGTAATCAATTATCATTTCAGCTTCGACCATTTAGGTGTTTGGCATAATTAAGTAGGTGACAATTGATAGTAGGGGAGTCATATTTATCTGGTAGCTTTAGGGATCATAGATGTTCTCAGAATGTACTGGATAACCCTAGCATTTTGATTTAAGGTCGAGACTAAGGGTTGGTGATATTTAAGGGTAGCATTTCTTAGCAGAAGGTTCATAGTACTCCAGTTAAAATCAGATATGGAGGCCATGGTAAGGGGTCTATTTCCCCGGGTGTTTAGCTGAAGGTGAACTCCTATCCTCCTTGGTGATTTCTACATTCTGGAAGCATTCTCGGGAAGACATTACCATAGCATCCCCACTAATTCTAAGGTCTGTGAGAAATTCATAAAGGATTTCAAAATGGAAAGGATAGGCCAAGGTCAGAAGAAATTGAAGTGTAGTAGAATTGAAGAGGTTCATTACTGGGAAGCTAAGGGCCTGCTGATTAAGAAGCCTAGAAGGTGTGATCTTTGCTTCTTTGTATTTTCTATAGGCAGCTTCGTCATAAGCTGTTAAAAAATGCTCGTCTATAGGGTTCCAAGAGGAGGAAGCACTTTGGGTTTGTCGACTGCATTTTCCACCATCAGCCATTGTAAAGATTAATATTACAAGAAGGAAGGATTAGAAGGTTGTGTGAGAATTTTGAATGAGTTGAATCAGTTTAAATAGAACTTTTGTGGATCATACTATACGATCATGAGATCATACAGGATTATTAAGAGCAATTAATTCAGCCAAATAATTGATCAAAAAGGTTGTCTAATCGTAAAGAATGATCAAACTTCATACGGGACAATTAGATACATTAGATCATCACGAGGATCAAAGTTCGATAGGGATGTTAAGCCCTGATGAACTAGTCCCGAGGCTAACCAAGAGGGGGGGGGGTGAATTGGTTATTTAAAAATTCGAGAGCAACACGAAAAATCTTTTCGATGATTTGTACGTAAAATAAGTAAACACATAAATGAAAAGATCAACCACAGATTTCACCCAAGTAGATAATAACAGAAAAATAAAGTGCAGAAAATAATCAGAAAGAACACACCAGATTTTATAGTTGTTCGGTCAACTTGACCTACGTCCACTCCCCGGAGCCTCTCCTCTAGGAATTGCACTAACACAAAAGTGACTCTCCTTCTGCTCCCACAGCAAGGCTGAGAAGCCTGTACAAAACTCCTTTCCACCAACCCGGTGAGGCAAACAACCTGAACTCCTTTCGCTTCCTCCTAAAGCGGGCAGAGAACCCGAATCTTCTTGCGAACGATCCTCCCATAAAAAACACCGACAGGATGAGAGACGACGAACGGAGATGACAACTCTGATCCTTGCTTGGAGCAACCTTTGTGAATTCCTCACAAACTCCCCCTCACAAGATCCTCTCACTCTCTCCCAAACTCTCTCTCTAGGGTTTCTCTGTAAAGGAAAGTGGCAAAAGATTTTTCTTGTTGGAAGAAAAAGATCTTTAATAGGAGGGCTCAAAATTTACCCTAAATCTCAACTGGTCGGCCAATATTATCCAGGACGATCAATAAATCATCTTGTACGATCCGTTCAAAATCACCTATTTTAGCCTGGATGATTTTGCTCTTCTGAAAGATTAGTAGAAAAAGTTGCTCAGATCGTCCCGTACGATTCTGCGATCGTCCGGGACGATTAGTGTAAATTCAAGAATTTTGTCCTAAAGATCGCTTTGGTCGTCTAGAGGAACTTGTGCTGTACGACTTCAAAATGACTTGATTGTCCAAGATGATATTGATATCGTCCTGTACGATTAGTTCAAAAAGTGCCAAAATCGTCATGATTACCGATCTGGATGTACAGGTGAAACACAATGGATGATCATGATCGTCCGGGACGATCTTGCGATCATCCCGGATGATATGATCGTATCAATTAAATAGCGGCTAAGAATTTTTGATTTGAGCCTATCATCCCGTATGATCAATAGATCATCCTGGATGATCGGCTTAATCAGACAGGCTTAACTTGGTCGCGCTAATTTGGGTTTTTGTTTTCACTTGATTGTTCAGGATGATGTGAATATCATCTAGGACGATCTGAACAAAAATTGAACAGAAACTCTAATTTACTCACGCTCTCCCCCTGAGTGTGTGTGTGTAAGGTTACTTAGCTAGGAGATCAGTTACATTACATTTGACTCAATAAAAGGAAAACATTATATTTAGACACACTTGGACCCGATCTTGAGTTGACTTGAGTTGCTTTTGATCATTTATACCTGAAATGGGTTAGCCAAGAAAAACAGAATACAAACATGTTTGTTATCATCAAAACTATACTTTTTGAATCCAGATTTACAACAATCTCCCCCTTTTTGATGATGCCAAACATTAGTGTAGTAGTTTAAAATAAAATAACCAGGAGTTAACCAACGCACATACGAAAAATAAATATCTTTCCAAATTTCACTGAACAACTAGAACAGTCCAGGAAAGTAACTACAAATGAAATAAACAACAAAAAATAAGATCAATACATAAAACAAAAACTATTACAACCTGCTACAACTAACTCCCCCTTTTGACATCACAAAAAGGAGGAGGAACATAAATGACAGTACGATAGAAAATAGCCCAAAACACACAAAAATAATGATTTTTTTTGAATCGATCTTCTCCAGTAACTCAGAGTTTTCCCTTGATTTTGAATTCAAAAACCGATAAGAAGATGATCGACAGTGGTGAAATTCAGAAAAAGTTGGAAAATCGACTTTCATAACTCCCACCTCGGACACCTTATAGATGCATATTCCTTTCAAAACAAAAATCCAATTCAGAAGAAAAGAAATTAGATTCCAAAAGAGATCCTTTCAAGCCTCGTTCTAGAAAAATATCTGATATAATAGTATTACAAAGTAAGAAATCAGAAATAATGATTTTTGTTTCAAGCTTTTGAAAATATTAAGGGTACATGGATTTTTCTAAGACATTTAAAGATCTAAAAGGGAAGAAAGCCTATTTCTTTATGAGCTAATTTTGTGCCCCTTTTTCAATTTGTTTGGCGCTTTACACATCTTTTGATTTTTGATACACTTTGTGTATTCTTTCAATTTTTTTTTGGCGACATTGCGCATCTTTTTAGTTTATGCTAATTTTGTGCCTCTTTTCATTTTGGCGCTCTTTGTGCATCTTTTGTAGGCTTTCTCCCTCTCATAATCGTTAAAGAATCTCAGCTGTAAAATTACCTTCCAGATATAAGAGACGACAAAGCTCACTCTCTATAATAAGGAAGAATAATTCACAAAATAAAAACCATACATCGTATGATAAGTGCAATCACTTGGTTCAGAAAATCATAAAAATGACTCAAAACTCTAAAAATACTATTCATATGAAGTAGATTACTATAGGAAGATAAAATAGATCTCTATTTCAAAAAATAACTTTTTAATTTTGAAGAAGATTTTTATCCAAAAGAAATAATACACCATTAAAGGAGTTAGAGGAAGAGAAATAATCATCAATGTTTCTTCCCTTTAATAGATCCAGTGAAATCAATCACTGCTTACTAGCTTCCAAATAAAAACTAGGCAAAACTCTCAGTCAGAAATCCAGTTTATCAGCAATAGTGAGCAGTGATCTGATTTTAAAAGAGATAAAATAGTAAACAAAAGAGATGAAATAGTAAATAAAAAATGAGTAGAAAATCACATCAAAATAAATACTCAAATCAAACTAACATCAAGGCTAAAACAGAAATCAACAGAAAAAAAAAACAACAAAAAATAGATAATCAAATCAAACAACTAACTAACAAAAATAGAATGAAAAACAGACAAATTAGAAATCAGTAGTCATTAGAATCAAACATTTATGTCAATCACACCTAATCTGGTTCTCAAAATGCTGAATGAGTTAAAGGCCAGTGGTTTAGTAAATTTGTCAGCCAGTTGATTTTCAGTTGCTACATAATGTAGCTCAATGTCTCCTTTCTTAACATGGTCCCTAATGAAGTGATGCCTTATATCAATGTGTTTGGTTCTAAAATGTTGGATTGGATTCTTAGAAATGCAGATGACACTAGTATTATCACACATAATAGAAATTGTGCCAATAGGTAATCCTAAATCCAAGACTTATTGCTTCAACCAAAGAACTTGGGCCACACAACTTCCTAAGGCAAAGTACTCAGCTTCAGTAGTGGAAAGTGCAACTGAGTTCTATTTTCTACTAGATCAGAAGAGTAAAGACTGTCCTATGAATTGACAAGTTCCAGAAGTGCTCTTTCTATCCACCCTACACCCTGCAAAGTCAGAATCAGAATATCCAATAATCTCAAAAGAGGTGTTGTATCTAGGGTACCAGATTCCTAGGTTTGGGGTCCTTAAAAGATATCTAAGAATTCTCTTAATAGCAGTCAGGTGGGACTCTTTAGGATCAGCTTTAAACGTAGCACAAAGATAAACACTAAATATGATATCAGGTCGGCTAGCAGACAGGTAAAGCAGTGATCCAATTATTCCTCTATACTTCTTCTGATCAACAGATTTTCCACTTGAATCCTTATCTAACTGAACAAAGGAGCTCATGGGAGTGTTGATTGGCTTGGCTTTGTCCATTTCATATTTCTTCAAAATGTCTTTCGTGTATTTTGATTGATTGAGAAAGGTTCCATCATCCATTTGCCTTATGCAAAATCCCAAAAAGTAGGATAACTCTCCCGTCATACTCATCTTAATCTCTGTTGGCTCAAGAAAAATGGCACGAATGCGTGAATCCCGCTTCGCAGCTGTAGGATTCCATTTCGCTTAAGTCAGATTAGAATTAACCAGATTCCCCCTGAGAGTAGTCAGGGTTTAATTAGATCTGGGGTCCTTACTTCCCATGAGCGCAAGCACTCATAGTTAATTACATCTCTTAACACGTAAGAGAGAACTCTCGATTAAGGATGAATAAATTTTAGGTGATTAGTCTCAATTATGGGGCAAACGGAGGTAAACCCGATCAAGATCCCATGGTTCCGTCGTCCCGGGTATACCATAGGTCTCAGTCTACCAACACTACAATCATTGATCGTAGTGTCCAGGGAATCTGATTAGCAGCCATGGGTTGCCTCCTCTCAGGGATCCCGAGTAGACTGAATTGGTTAGGTGTAGATTTTAGTTTTAATTTTATTTGAGTTTTGGGGTTTACATCTATTAGAACACCCAGAACTTAGTTAAATTTGAGAATTTATAACTTCGTTTAGAAATTACACAGAAATTAAATTTTGGTCGGGACTTACAACTTTCATAGAAAGTAGCCCAGATATTTGATTGAGATGGGGCTTACTGCTCTATTTATGAGTTGCCCAAAGGTGGGGCTTACAACCTAACTCTACAGCAAGGCTGCCCAGGGGTTTAGTTATTTGGGTAGGTCTTATGATTTCTCTTAGGAAATTGCCTGGAAAAATGGGTCTTATAACTTAATCATTTTTTTAGACTAAGATGCCCAGTGTTTTGAATTGGATTATTTGGAGTTTTAAGATCAATTACAATTTATTTAGTAATTTTCCTAAAAAGTGGGCCTTACGACTTCACTTAGAAGTTGTCCGGTAGCGGGTCTTACAACCTAATCCTATAGACTAGGATGCCCAGGGATTTTGTTTGAATTTGGGGTAGGTCTTTTAACTTCCCTTAGGAAGTTGCTTGAAAGCGGGTCTTACAACTTAATCCCTTTAGATTAAGATGCCCATTTGTTTGGATTTGATTCGGGTTAGGACTTATGACTTCTCTTAGGAAGTTTCCTGAAAGCTTGTAGTATTGTTAGGGTCGATGTACTTTCATTTTTTAAAAGTTTCCCTAACGTATGGGACTTACGACTTCACTTAGAAGTGGCCTGATAGTGGGTCTTACAACCTAATCCTATAGACTAGGATGCCCAGGGATTTGAATTTGGTTATTTAAGTGGACAGTAGTTGTTTGCACTAGACCACTGTGGGTTTTAGTTGGTTGTTTACTAGCAGTTGTACTTACTAGTTTGACCAGCTGTCGTTGTGACACTAGTGCCCTTTTACTACAACAGTTTTCCTTTTTTTTGCTTTAGTAAATTACTTTTCTTACACCAGTATGCTAGTAGTTTACTGAGTATTTTTTTGTTTTAGCATTTATTTGAATATTAAATTATTTCAATGCATAATGAATTTTACTCTTTTATTTGCAGGAGCTTGTACAGGAGAGTTGGATTTTTATATATAAGTTTGTAAAGTTTTGTTGAGTTGAGAGTTTCATTTTATGTTGTGCAGAGTTCTGTGTTGATTGAGTTGATTATTGAGTTTATTGAGAGTTGTGTTGAGTTTGAGTTGAATTCTGAATTGAGTTGTTTAAGTTGAGTTATTTTTGGAGAGTTTGTTGTTTAGAGATTTTTAGGATTTGAGAGTTTGCCAAGCTGATGGACTTAACTATAATGATAAGGGATATTTGTGCAATTCCTCCAAATGAATCAGAAAGCAATCTAGTGAACTTGGGTTCTCTTGTTGGGATATAGGTACTGTTTTCAGCTAAAGCATTTATGCATTTGCCAAGGGAATTTAGAGAAAGATTTATGAATTTGTCCTTTTCGAGTATGTGACCATGGACACCAAATTCATCTATTTGTTCTAATTCGGCAAGGTCAATGATTAGTATCTTTGCTTTTTTAAAAAACTTGTGTGAAAATTCTTCACTATTATTTATGTTCACTGATAGGAATTCTTTTTTTTTTTTTTTTTTATCTTCCCCCTTGGAAGATCTCTGTATATGAACCATAAGAATTGCATGACTTCTTGAAGATCTCACATTCGATTTAGTATTGGAGGCATGATGATTCCTTTCACCAGTTTGCAATACTTGAAGAAATTGATTTCAATGTCACTAATTTCAACTACAATAGTAGCAGGTAAGCAAACATCTCCAAATTTAGAGTTTTTGGTAAGGGCAATGTTATTTATTTATTTACTTATTTTTTTTATGCAAAGTATATAAAAAATTTGAATTTATGCAATTGAATTGATTCAATCGGTAGATTGAATTGATTCAATCGGTAGATTAAATGCTCTCTAATTTCAAAAAAAAAAAAAAAAAAAAATTCTTTCTTTAGAGATCCATGTTTATTCTAAAATTCACTTAAATTCAAAACTTTCAAGGAAATTTCGGCAGCCTCCCGGCGTCCCCTCCCCTCGCGGGGAGGTCGGGGCGGCACTTACCGATATTTTCTTCCCGGCCGGACCTAAGGTCGACGGCTCGAGGCCTTGTATTTTAAAACCATCTCGGTCGGACCTAAGGTCGACGACGCGAGGTCTTCAATTAGACTTCTTCCCGACCGGATTTAAAATCGACGGTGCGAGGTCTTGTTTTAAAACCATCCCGGCCAGATTTAAAATCAATGGCGCGAGGTCTTCTCTTTTTTTTTTTACCATCCCGACCGGACTTAAAGTCGACGGTGCGAGGTCTTCATTTTAAAATCATCCCGGCCAGATTTAAAATCAATGGCGTGAGGTCTTCTTATGATTTTATAAAAAAAAATCTGCTCTATACAAATTTGATTTGAACTTTGATTTAATAATAATAAAAAAAAAACTGAGTTGAAATCAAATTCATAAAGAAAATCTAATTTGAAATCAGGTTTATAAAAATCTGATTTACAGAATATAATATTATAAACATATGATTAAAATTATAAAATCTGATTTTTTTTTTTAAATATATAATTTATAAAAATATGATAAAAATTTAAGTTATAAAATTAGATTTAATTTATAAAAGCAGATTTGAAATCAGATTTATAAAAATCTGATTAAGAAAACTATTTGAGTAGATTGTGTTTGAGAGCAGAATATCTTGAGAATATAAAATATGCATTTAAATGGGATAAGGAAGAATATTTGCCAACTAACTGTTGCAGGCTATTATGCAAGGCACTGTCACCGCTCACGTGAGAGAGCAGAATGGGTTAAAAAAAACTATAATAGAAAAGAAGCGGACAATTTCGCGTGGTCTCGATTTCTTAAACTGAAGCGGAAACTGGAAGAAAGTTGGTTCGCACAAGGCGGAGGCGGAAGCAAATTTAGAGTGGGTCGACCGGCGTCTTGACCCTGAACTGCAAATAGGAGTGAACTACTTGCAGAGAAAACTATTCCTGTTAGAAATATCCGAGCACAAGAAGTTTTTTTTTTTTTTTTACCTGTACTGGAGATTCAAACGACGCAAGATATTCAGAGAGTGTGGGTACTCGTGAATAAAAAGAACAACGATGACTAAACGAAGCAAAGAGCAGTATTCTCAAAGTGTAAGTCTCTGTCGTTTCCTTTTTTCCTCTTTTATTGCTTGAATTGCGTAGAAGGGAGTTGCGGCGACGAGGAGCTGCGTCGTTTGGTCATCAACTACTTGTTGTGGGACCGAATTGAGAGCGCGAAGAGATGCTTCTCTTTGATTATTTCATTTATTTATCATTTCTGTTTATTTATTTCATTTCATATTGTTAGTAAAAAAAAATAACTCATAAGCTTGTGTCCGAGTAATGATGATTTGATAATGCTGAACAATAAGAAACTCAATTAAAGCAGCAAATTTATTGGATCTCAAGAGTTGCAATATTTCCAACCCGAGTCTTTGATGTAATTTGGTTTACCAGGGATAAGGTATCTTGCTAAGTTTTCTCATCTTCAAAATTTTAATTCACCAAATTGGCATACTATTTTGGATCACGGATTTAATTGCTTCCCAAGCTTTACAAAGTTTGCATGATGGCAATATGTTACTTGTAGAAAAAGATAGACTTTTGCTGTTTGCAATATTCTTCCTTCTCTTTACAATGGGCACATCTTAGGTAAAGATGATTACACATTTTTTTTTTTTAAACCTTAGGCTTAAGAATCATCCCAAGTATTTTCTAGCAAACTGCCCTCTGTTGGAGAGAATTTTAAAATGTTGAAAGAGCTTTAGAAATTTAAGGCAAATCTTATTTTAATTTAGTCAACAAATTGCCTCTCAACGAATTTTTTGTGTGACTTTCACGCGATGAATTCGTTGTAAAATAGTTATATGATTTTCATCGTTCTTCTTTTATCCTTTCAGGGGACAATGTTTGATTGGAGGAGACATCCATTGATGCATAGAACTGAACCATCAGAAGAAGATATCTGGAAGTTTATTGATGGTTTTGATCATTTGCAATCAGTTTCGATTTCAGATCGATTGTATTGGCATAGGGAAATGTTGACTGACAGAGATATATACGATGGCTTATTTACTCGATCACCTCGTATGCCTCCCTTTGACTCAGACTTGCCAGTTGGACATGACCCAGCAGATTGGATCATTACACTTAGATTGCGGCGCAGTGACGGTACTTCTTTGGACCGTATCATTGAGGGACTGAGTTATGGGGATCAGGACATTTTGCAGCCAGCGGCTGACTTTGCAGAGCATACAGGTGTTGTTAGATTACTCAGTTATCAGTTGCTACATCATGAGATTGAGGAGCAGCGTTATGATCCCATGTTTGGTAGCTCTGTTCAGGCTTTGACTGGTTATGTTAGGTGGGCCCGTTACACACTTCAGATGCATCAGAATGTACTGAAGCAAGCAGGGGTATATGAAGCCATTTATATTTCTTTGTTTGATTATAGCCGTCTTTCTTCTTCCTGGCTTCAGAGCATTATCGAGCATTGGGACTGTACCACAAATACTTGTTGGGTTGGACCCAATGAGATGACGATTACACTATGGGATTTATATGTCATTTCTGGTTTGCCAACTTTAGGAGTTCCATATGAGGAGTGTATCCCTGTTGACTATGATTTATTCAGTCGCCGACCAGTAGGGCAGCAGAGGAGAGGTGAGTTTGTTTACTCAGTTGGACTTCATCAGAGTTTGAGACACTACTACGACCTCTATCAGCAGAGGAGGAGAGGTCGTAGTCGCAGAGGGACTGTCCCTTTAGATGTTTGGATTGCGAGTTTGTTACACCCATCAGCACTTGTTGCAGAGTTTGGACGGATTCAGGATCCTTTTGACAGGAGATCACATGATGCAGAGCAGTATTCTGAGGATCATTTTGAGCCAGGATCAATAGATAGATTACAGCATATTTTAGCCAGAAAATTTTCAAATGATATGCTTTTGGTATCCTTCATTGCTACATGGCTTTGTTACTTTGTTTTCCCTAGCCAGAGCAGAGTTTTTCGACCCAGCACACTTCTAATGGCTAGTTTGATAGCGAGTGGGAGGAGAGTCTCACTAGCCCCTGCAGTTCTTGCACAGATTTATCATAGTTTGGGGCAGATTTGTGCTACATATGGTCATGGTCAGTGTAGCGTGGAGATTCCTTGGCACTATCTTCACGGGTGGATACATATACACGTTGCAGGTGCTTTTAGTTGTCCAGAGCTACCGAATTACTTTACAGAGCGTCGCTTTCCATCTTTACTCCAATTAGCCAGAGCGACTTCTTCCACAGATAGAGCTCAGATCCGATTGTTTATGTTTGCACCATTACAGATGACCAATCGTTATAGGCTGATCTACAGATCTCCTCCTGGTCCTTTACCTCCACAGTGCTTTGGAGTACCACTAGTGGATTCTCAGTCTGAGAGGAACACTCCCACTTTACTTTCCAGGTCAGGCTATGTACCGATTGCTTCATATTTGATTAGTATAAGACCTGGTTGGGTTTGCTACAGACGACACGGTTCAGTGATACTGGAGGGATATAATCCCAACAGGGCAGCGAGACAGTTTGGACTGATTCAGGCCACACCTTTAAATGGATTACCGGTTGTTCCTGGGATAGTTGACACACATCAACTAGGCTCTCTTTCGTTATCTGTACGCTTGGAGGCAGCTTCCATGACCTGGGCATTTCTTCTTCGCCTTGGGACAGGTTCTCGATTCTATATTCCTCATATGGATGCTCCGACGGGCATTTCACACCTACGGTTGTCTTGGATTCGGCACACATTTTTTTCTTTCTTTGAGCTGGGAATCCGAGCATATAGCAGACAGATTAGAAGACAGAGACCGTCGGGGTACCCTTCAGTACCTCAGGGCCATACTGCTGTGTATAGGGAGACCTCCAGAGTCGATAATAGAAGGAGGAAAAGGAGCCCTACTTTCAGACATGATGGTCCAGGTATGTGATGTATATTATATTTTTTTTTATTTATGATTTTTTTTTTTTTTATGCATACTGACATGTAAATATTATAGTGTTTAGCGATAGACCAACCTCTCCTCCTACCAACAGAGGTCACCCTAAGCGTCAGGCTTCCCACGACACTTCAGGTTAAATCATCCTTCTTTCTTAGTATTTATTTATTTCAAAATTTTCTTGCATTTAAATTTTCATAATGCATTTTCCCTCTTATTGCAGTATCTAGACATATCCCTGTTGACCTGCCTAGTTCTCCTATTTTGGAGCCGGATACTTTGCCTACTCCTCCAGGTTTCCCTTTTCCTGTTTTCTTACTGGACCGCAGTACCACTTTGAACCCACCGGACCGCAGTACCACTTTGAACCCAGTACCAGGTATTATTATGGGTGTCTTTGATTTTTATATTTCTTCCTGCCATTTTTTTTGTTAATGTGTATAGGTTTAAATGCAGAACCTGGATTGAAACTAGGTATTTTGGATGTGGAGAATCATCTTGCTATTGAATATGCACCTAATGATGATGAAGGTAAATATATATATTTATTTACCTATTCATTTCATTAATCAACGTTTCTCCATTTTATTTTTCTTTGGATATATGTATAGGTGAACAGTCATCCTCTTCTCAACTTGCAGATAGTGATTCTACACAGATGTTGTTTGAGGATGCTACTGATGCCACTGTTATAGAGTTAGCTGTTTCACCTTCTCCTTTCTCAGATTCATCTTGGATGATTGTAGATGATGTACCAGAAAGCTCCTCACCAAGTGTTACTGCCCACTTAGGTGACCATTACTTGGCAGATTTGCCAGATCAGATCCACCCTTCAGGTATTTATTATTGTTCTTTGAAGTTTTATATTATTTTTATTGTCCCTTTTTTTCTTATAACTCTAATTATGCCTTATGCTCAGGTTCAGAGCTAGCATGTTTTATGTCCAGAGTACCTTCTCGAGCTCGTAGATATTTTGGTCATCAGCCGCCGAGTAGTGCTCGTCACATTGTTACTTCATTACGGCACCTACTACTAGGAGTGGACCTTAATGACTTGCCATTACCGAATTTGACTAGTTTCTGTGTTGAGGCTTCTCTACTTCTAGACTGTGCTGCAACTTCTGGACTTCGGGATACTGCTTTAGAGACATGGGAGCACCTTTGTCGTGTTATTGCTTTTGGGTTGTACCGGTTGCACTTTGTCTTCCAGGAGTTAACAGTTGGAGTTCCTGATGATTTAGAGGATGGAGTGAGAGTTGCTTGGGACAGGATGAAGAGGGCCCGCATGGATCTTAACTTTGGCCTTCAAGCTTTGAGGTGTTGCCAGCGGGATATTTCAGAGGAGCAACTTGAGCTCTTAGAGATATCAGCAGAGCTCAGGGCTTTGAGGCAGAGGGGGAGACTTCTTCTGGAGAGACGACTAGAGCTTCGAGCAGCAGCCGCTTATACTGAGGAGGACTTTGTTTGGGTAGTAGCTGAGGTTGAGAGATTAGAGCAAGCTTTTTCATCATCAACCGAAGAGTTTGACTTGTTGCATCATCAGTTGGAGACCGCTCAGACTAGACGGATGATGCTACAGGATCATTTGCTCAGAGTTAGACAGCAGATATGCAGCATTCAGTTCAGACTTTGATAGCTTCTCTGGCTTCTTCCTGGTACGTACATATATATTTTATGTATGTTTACACATGTATTTTATGCATTTTCTTCTCTTTTGTTTTATTTTATTGACATATTTTAGAATTTTAGTCTTTATATTTTGTCAAATATGACTTAACCCTTAGGTTTGTGAGTATAGAAAATTTATAAAGTTCAGCCCTTAGGCTTGTTGAACTTTGCGGATTTAGCTCGACCCTTAGGTTTGCGAGCATAGAAGATTTATAAAGTTCGGCCCTTAGGCTTGTTGAACTTTGCGGATTTAGCTCGACCCTTAGGTTTGCGAACATAGAAGATTTATAAAGTTCGGCCCTTAGGCTTGTTGAACTTTGCGGATTTAGCTCGACCCTTAGGTTTGCGAGCATAGAAGATTTATAATACCCTTACTTTATTTAGGAAAGGGGTTTTTTATAAAAAGCTGCCTCCTGTCTTTCAGGAAGGGAGTTTGGATTTATCTCCTATTTTATAGGAGAATATAAAATTGCCTCCTGTGTTTTAGAAGGGATTTAAATTTATCTCCTGTATTGTAGGAGAATATAAAAATTGCCTCCTGTCCTTCAGGAGGGAGTTTGGATTTATCTCCTATTTTATAGGAGAATATAAAATTGCCTCCTGTGTTTTAGAAGGGATTTAAATTTATCTCCTGTATTGTAGGAGAATATAAAAATTGCCTCATGTCCTTCAGGAGGGAGTTTGGATTTATCTCCTATTTTATAGGAGAATATAAAATTGCCTCCTGTGTTTTAGAAGGGATTTAAATTTATCTCCTGTATTGTAGGAGAATATAAAAATTGCCTCCTGTCCTTCAGGAGGGAGTTTGGATTTATCTCCTATTTTATAGGAGAATATAAAATTGCCTCCTGTGTTTCAGGAGGGAATTTGAGATTTATCTGCTGCATTGCAGGCAAACTTACATATATAAAATCTTTATGTGTGATATTTCTTTAAATATTGACCATTTATTGGAGGCATAGGCCTTTGACCTTTTAGGTCTATGAGTTGATAGGCTCCTCCTTCATATACTATTTCAATGATGAAGGGTCCTTCCCAGATTGGGTCAAATTTACCACCAAGTCGACGGTGAGGAATTATAGGTCTTCGGCGAACTAGAACAAGTTCACCCTTCTTAAAGCTTCTAGGACGAACCATTCGATCATGAGCCCTAGTCATTCTTGCTTTGTAGGATTCTAAACTTTGTTGAGCTTGAAGTCGAACTTCCTCAAGAGCTTCGAGTTCTTCAAGTCGTAGAAGATCATTTTCTTCTTTAGTTAATTCGTATTGAACAGCAATACGAAGAGACGGCAACTCGACCTCGAGAGGTAATATTGCCTCAGTTCCAAAAACTAGTGAATATGGGGTAGCCTGCGTTGCAGTTTTATAAGTGGTGCGATACGCCCATAGAGCTTCTGTCAATTTATCGTGCCATTCTCTCTTATTTTTAGAGAGAATTTTCTTAAGTAATTTTACCAAGGTTTTGTTAAAAGCTTCAGCTAAACCATTGGCTCGTGGATTATATATCGAAGAATAACGCCAATCTATTTTATGTCGTTCGATAAATTTATAGATTTTAGCACTTTTAAAGGACGTACCATTGTCAGATATAACTCGCCGTGGTACTCCAAATCGATAAACAATGTTATCTCGAAAGAATTTCGTCACATTATCTGCTTTAACTTCTCTTAAGGGAATTGCTTCAGCCCATTTTGAGAAGTAGTCAGTGGCAGCAAGGATAAACTGATGTCCTAAAGAAGATGGTGGTTCTATAGGGCCTATTATATCGGTGCCCCAACTTTCAAATGGCCATGACGCTACTGTAGGGTGCAGCGGATTAGGTGGTCGATGCATGATATCTCCATGCACTTGACATTGATGACACTTCTTAGCATGGTCGATACAATCCTGAACCATACTTGGCCAATAATATCCCATACGTTTGATTTTGATTTTCATTTTTGGTCCAGACTGGTGTGCACCACATAATCCCTCATGAACTTCACTTATGACTTTTTGGGATTCATCAGGACCTAAACATCGTAGCCACATTTGATCAAATGATCTACGATATAACGTGTCATTCACGAAAGCATATCTTAATGCTCTTCGTGATATTTGCGAAGCCATAGATTTACTTTCGGGCAATCTCCCTTCCTTGAAGTATCTTATGAATGGATCTCTCCAATCATTTTCATCAAATACAGCCAAGCTCTCTTGCATTACTTCTCCTCCATCCTCTTGCATGACAGCTGGAGTTAATGTATGCCTATTTTGAACAGTTATGAGGATTGGATCCCCCTGAGGATTTGCTAATTCTTTAGCTAGCTTTGCCAGTGCATCAGCTTTGCCATTTTCACTGCGTGTAATTCTAGTGAGAGTTACTTCAGGAATTTGTTGTAGAAGTTTCAGAGCATACTCATGATATGAGATTAATTCAGGCTTATTGATTTTGAAAGCGCCTATTATTTGTTTGATGATGAGTTGAGAATCTCCATATATATGGAGTTTTTGAATGTTCATGTTAATTGCCAACTCAAGGCCTGCTATTAAGGCTTCATATTCAGCCTCATTATTAGTGCGAGGCTCTGTTAAGCTATAGGAATATCGGAGTATCCCTTTTTGGGGCGTAACAAATATAAGGCCAACGCCCACATGAATTGTTGGAAATTTAGGTGGCTTGGCAGGTTTTATTGATGAAGCTCCATCGAAATAGAGCTCCCATTCTTGTATATTTTCTCTTTCCTCCACATCAAGTGTTTGCTCATCTGGCAATTCATCGTTGAGTGGAGAATCTGCAGGTAAAGGATGGGCTGCTAGAAAGTCAGCTAGAGCCTGTCCTTTCACTGCTTTTTGTGGCATATATGTTATGTCAAATTGCATTAGCAAGACAGCCCATTTGGCTAGACGACCAGTGAGAGTGGGTCTCGTCATTAAAAATTTTAATGGATCCACTTTAGATATTAAAGTGATTTTATGGGATAACATATAATGCCGAAGTTTTTGAGTGGCTAAGATCAATGCTAAGCATTGCTTTTCTATAGGTGAATATTTAGATTCTGCCCCTATCAATCGTCGGCTGATATAATAAAGGGCATTTTCTTTGCCATCTTCATTTGTTTGTGCTAGCAATGCTCCGAGTGATTCTTCAAGAGCAGCTGTATATAAGATTAGGGGTTTCCCTGGGATTGGGGCAGCAAGGATTGGAGGATGTAGCAAATATTGTTTTATGCTATTAAATGCCTCTTGACATGCATCATCCCATATGAAAGGTGTATTTTTCTTCATTAGACGTGCGAATGGTTGACATCTACCTGAAAGGTTAGATATAAACCTTCGAATATACGCCAATCTACCTTGGATTGAACGAAGTTGTTTTAACGTTTTTGGAGGTGGCATTTCCACTATTGCTTTAATTTTAGAGGGATCAATTTCAATTCCTCTATGACGCACAATAAATCCAAGAAATTTTCCGGAAGTAACACCGAAAGCACACTTTAATGGATTCATTTTCAAATTAAATTTTCGAATTCTTTCGAATACAATCCTAAGATCGTTTACATGCTCATGTTGAACTTTACTTTTTACAACCAAGTCATCAACATAACATTCAACATGTTTATGAATTAGATCATCGAAGATTCGAGTCATTGCCCTTTGATAGGTAGCCCCAGCATTTTTCAAGCCGAATGGCATCACCTTGTAGCAATATATGCCAATGGGAGTTCGAAATGAGGTGTGTTTTTCATCCTCTGGATCCATTTTGATTTGATTATAACCTGATGATCCATCCATGAATGAGAACATGTCATGGTTCGATGTATTATCAACCATAAGTTCTGCATTTGGTAATGGGAAATCATCCTTTGGGCATGCTTTATTCAAATTCCGGTAGTCTATACAAACACGGATTTGGCCATTCTTTTTCTTTACTGGAACGATATTAGCGATCCAATCAGCGTACTTCTCTTCTCGAATAAAACCAGCTTCAATAAGCTTCTTAGTTTCAGCAATGACTTGTTCTTCAATTTCAAGTCGCATTCGCCTGGGTGCTTGCTTAATAGGCGGTATTCTAGTATTGATGGAGAGTTTATGCACTGCTACTTCTGGTGATAAACCAGGCATTTCAGTGTAATTCCATGCGAAACAGTCTTTGTATTCAAGAAGTAACATTTTCAGCTCCTCTGCTTTCTCCTGTGAGAGATTAGTGCTGAAGAATGTAGGTTTGGGATCCTCTTTTGTACCCAAATTTATTTCTTTGAGCTCATCTACAGTAGCTTGACCACCTTCTTCAAACTCTTTTGGAGCTTCTTTCAGATCTACAATTAGATCTTCAGTTTGATTTTCAGACTCTAATGGTCTCTCCTCCTTGTCTGTAATATTATAGGACGTTGCGTATGTAATATGCGAACGCCGGGGGTATTCAAGATAATGATAGGATGCTGCTCGTGTAAGATATGAATTTCGAGCATATCCAAGACCCCATGTTGTATACAAACCATTGCCAATGGGTTTTTGTGCTTGCTCGTTGTGCCAGAGCTTTCTGAAGTAACGAGCTTGCTTGCTCGTTTGCACAAAGAAGATTCTTCTTTCTATCAGCTTTCTCATAATTGGTGGAGGATATTGAGGAATGATTATCCTTAAATCTCCATTTCTCCAATCATCTTCGCATTCAATTTCAGGAGTAATGTGATGCGGTATTACTCTTGATTCATAGAAAATAGATCCACGTTCATTAACACCTCTTTTGGGAGGAACATAGAAAGTATTTAACATTTCTATGTTTGTGTTTGGTGAGGTGGTCAATATTTTGGAATGTGCGGCCGGAACAGGTACTATTTTGATGATATCAGTAGATATCTGCTCTTCAGATACCCTTATCATCGAAATTGATACTTTCTGCAATTTCTTATATATGGAAACGGGTCCTGGGTCCCCTTTCTCCTGAGATTCTGTAGTACCCTTGGGCTGATAAAGAAACTCTTCTTCTCCTTCAATGCTCGGTTTGTTTGAACACCGTACCTTATTTGCGTGATTAGCTTCGTAATCAAAAGGAACAGTTGATAGTTCATTCCTTCTTTTCCCTATGATTAGGGGCTTAAAAGTTGTGGAGATATCCTCTTCCTCTTCCGTATCACTACCGAGGTGAGGCACTGAGCAAATTTTCTTTGATTTATTCTTGCCTTTATCTTTTGACTTTATTTTATCTAGTGTAGCGGCCTGAATCCTCAGAAGTTCACTGTCTTTTGGCATAAAGTACTTGGCATCATCATAAATTTTGACTTCATGCACCAGGAACGGTTGTTCATCACCATCAATGCGATATTCTTCATTATCTCGAATGTATTTCATACATTGATGAAGCGTTGAGGGCACTATACCATACTCGTGGAGCCATGGTCTTCCGAGAAGTGCCCTGTATGATGTATTGGAATCAATGATGTGAAATGTTGCCTCTGTATTAAGTTCCCCAAAGTTTAGAGGTAAAACCAAGGACCCCAATTCTTTGCCCTTGCTCATTGAATCCTTGTAGAAACACCGTGCTTCTGTTCAAATATTGGACGTCCAGGGCCAATCCTTTGAGCATTTTGAGGCTCATTAGATTAACGGAGGAACCTGGATCAATCAAAATTCTATTTATTTCAATGTTGTTACTCTCCGCAGTAACATATAGTGGCCGATTATGATCCGCAGTTCCCAGGAGCAGATCACTATCACAGAAAGTGATTGTAGCGGTATTTTGTGTATGCAAAGCTTCTTTTAAGTTTTGCTCGGCAAAGAATGCCTCGTACTGTTCAGGATTTTGTAAAGCTTTAATGAGTGTTTCCCGAAGATTCTTAGACATAAGAAGGGCATCATAGACACTCAGCAGTGCAGGTAATTTACGGAGATGGGACAATATATTGTAATCCACATTTGCAGTGACAACCTTGGGTTTAATAGTCTCTTGTGGAATAGCAGCCTCGTTGAGCTGAATGGTCTTCTCCTTATCTTTTATTTTCTTTTGAGGTGGAGGAACCTGCTTTCCACTTCTCAGCTGAATTTGTGTCACCTCTGAAGATGAACTAGCTTCCGCTTGAGAGTTCTTTGAAATTTCCATATTTTCAACTTCCTCGGACTCTGAGCTGCTCTCGAGTTTTGGGCATTTTTCTTTAAGAACCTTCTTACCCTTGTGATCACTTTCTTCATCGGGGAAATGTAATTCTTCATCTGAATCAGTAAAAGGTGATGGTGTATGATGTACTTCCTTAGAAGGCATTTTCACATCAGCTTTATAGATAGCAAGAGGTGCATTGCGTCCTCTTACAGCCCTTCCACCTCGTTTATTTATGACTCGGCAAGTCTCGATTGGAATACTCTCTTCCTTTTCTGATTCCGAGTCGAGAAATAAATCAGCCATGTATTCCTCCAACATGATAGGACGCCTTGAAGGTTGCTGATATTCATCGATGGAATCAATATATTTTTGAATCACAGTATTCTTCTTTGCCAATTTCTTCTTCTTTTCTTTTTGAGATTTTGATCCAGACTTACGCTTTCCTTTTTGGTCTTTGAAGTACTTCGAAGATTTCTTCTTGCTTGAACTGGGCCCCCCTGTCGCTAGATTCTTTGAAGAAAGAAGTTTTGGATCAACTTCCAATTCTAACGTACTTTTCCGACGAATGCCTTCAATGGCCAGAAGGACATTCATCATTTGTTTAGTTTTCTTTGAGATAAAGGTCTCCCAACCACCTTCATCTTCCTCGGGTGCTTTTCCTTTCTGATCCTCTGTGTTCTGACAGGGTATAGAGGAGATAACATTGGTTTTCTCCCTCTTGGGATTGACAAGAACACTATTAGAAAGTGTAAGTTCACCGCTCTGATAATTCCTTTCGACCCAATCTTTGAAGATGAAGCAATCTTCGATTGGGTGACTTATGATCCTATGATACGGACAGTAGTTCGGATCATCAGTCATACCAGCCTGTTCTGGTCGGCGTGATTCTGGCAATTGAAGGCCGATCTTTAGTGCATGCCTAAAAATCTTTCCCGTATATTCTTTTTTGAAAGAATACGGCTTGTTAATTTTTTCCTGCAAAGTAGGAGGCCTTTGCCTTTCTCTAGTTTGTTGTGGCATCTTCAGTGGATTCATTGAATTTTCTTTTTCTTTCTTATCCGAAGAAGATGGGAATGTAGCATTCACCTCACTTCTTTTCGGATCAAAGGTCTTGACTTGTTTTCCCTTTCCTGGTGGATTATTGTTATAGTTGAAGCTGGCACTTCTAGGCCTAGGTAACCTTTCGAATTTAGCAACACGATCCAGTAATTCTTGAAAAGTATTGATTGTAGCCATAGCCAGATATGGAGCCATATGATCATCTATATTCCCCATCAATAGCTCAACAGCATGCTTTTCAGTGAGTTGCTGCTCACATTTCATGCTGAGATTTCTCCACCTGGTTATGTATTTGGTAACTGATTCCTCTCTTTTCCTTTTCTCAAGAGCAAGGTCAGCAATAGTCACCTTCTTCGTTGCACTGGCGAATCTTTTAATGAACATCGTCTCTAATTCGGCGAACGTTCTTACTGAGTCGTTTGCTAACTCAGCATACCATTCAAAAGCTGTACCTGTTAAACTACTGACAAATTGACGTAGTAACAGAGCATCATTGCCTCCTGTATTACCACAGGTTGCTTTGAATTGTGCTAGATGCTGACGAGGATTTGCAGTACCATCAAATAAATTGAATTTTGGCACTACATATCCCTTTGGATACTTCTCTTGGTCATATTCAGCCGGATATGGACGACCTTTTCCTACTAAGGCGTCGGCAGCTTCAGAAGCAATAGCTGCTTTAACCTTTTGGCTGATGAGATTTTCAATTTGGGATTTTCTGACCATTTCATCTTCTTTAGAAGCTACCATAGTTGGTTCCTGTAACTCTTCCAGTCTTCTGTCAGAAGTATCCGGTACATCAAGGGTAGTTTGAACATTCCCTTGAAAATTTGTTGCGGGTGGTTGACTAATTGTAGCCATCATGCCCAGTTGTCCAAATAACTGTTTCATCATATTACTCATCTCATCAAGACGGGTATTCAAATGATGGATTTCTTGATCTTTCTTTTGTTGCATAGATTGCATTTCCAACTGCAATCTTCTTACAACTTCTTCAGCTTCTTTCTCTTCAACTTCTTCTGGTTGTGGAATTCTATTTACAGACGCTGCTTGCTCTTGGTCATCTCGTAGTTGTTCTTCATTTTGTAAATTCAAAGCTACACTTCTACGAGTATGTCGCTGATTAGTTCGATCAGGTATATGATCAACCATTCGGACAACTTCAATATCCATGGGACCAATACACCCTTCTACTTCTTCATCGTCATCATAATAATTATCATTCTCATCCAACTCGTGGTCATCTCCAAGTTGGGACCGCCGCTTCCAATGAATGACTGGAGAGTCGGGGGATTCATTATAGACATAATTCTCTTCCTCTTTTGGCGTAGTCATATCAACAGAAGTCTCCTTATTAGGGGATAACTTCTGGACATGAGATTTAGGTCGCCCTTTATAGGTTTCTTTATCATGATTATCTTTCTGAGCTTCAGGATATTTGGGCCTTTTTGGAACCCAAACTTGTTGTCTTCTCGTAGTCACATACTGATGACCACTAACATCAGAATGTGCTTTTGAATAACCAGATTCATGATACCATTGTCGGGGCCTTCGTTTATCATATCTTCTGTTATAGCCTCTTGCATGTAGATGATCAGAAGGCTCTCCCAACTGTTTTCTTCCATAATATGGGTATCGGCCCATATTAGGATAGAAATTCTTCGAGTCTCGGTAATAGGGAGGACGTTTAAACTCCTCTCTATAAGGTCTTGTTGAAAATTTGTTATACTGAGGATGAATAGTATTTGAGGAAATAACTTCAGTGACGGATTTCCTCAGTCTTCGCTGCAGATTTCTATCTTTAACAGCCTTCAGTATTTTGTATATCTTGGAAGAAGCAGATTCTTCCTTCCTTGGCGGTTCTGGCTGCTGACGTGAGGTCTCCCAGAAAGACTTCTTTAATTGGCCCTTATCATTATTTCTCTTGACCCACTTTAGTGATTCAAAACTATTATTAGTGGGCACATTCGCTTCCAACTGCGACGGTGGTTCTTGAAGTGTATTGGGCATCCAACCATTAGCTCGTAAGCGAGCGTTGGCCTTCCTTCTGGCTTTCCTAGAAGCATTCATGCTTGCAATAGGAACTTCAGTACTGAACTCTTCATGCACTGCATCTTGGATTATGTTCTGACTAACTGTATTAACTGCAACAGATTGTAGCTTAGGATCAGAAATTTTCCTTTGAACAGTCGGGGCAGCAGCAGATGCCGTAGAGAGCCTTGAAAATACAGAGGTCCTTGAATCCCGCTTCGCAGCTGTAGGATTCCATTTCGCTTAAGTCAGATTAGAATTAACCAGATTCCCCCTGAGAGTAGTCAGGGTTTAATTAGATCTGGGGTCCTTACTTCCCATGAGCGCAAGCACTCATAGTTAATTACATCTCTTAACACGTAAGAGAGAACTCTCGATTAAGGATGAATAAATTTTAGGTGATTAGTCTCAATTATGGGGCAAACGGAGGTAAACCCGATCAAGATCCCATGGTTCCGTCGTCCCGGGTATACCATAGGTCTCAGTCTACCAACACTACAATCATTGATCGTAGTGTCCAGGGAATCTGATTAGCAGCCATGGGTTGCCTCCTCTCAGGGATCCCGAGTAGACTGAATTGGTTAGGTGTAGATTTTAGTTTTAATTTTATTTGAGTTTTGGGGTTTACATCTATTAGAACACCCAGAACTTAGTTAAATTTGAGAATTTATAACTTCGTTTAGAAATTACACAGAAATTAAATTTTGGTCGGGACTTACAACTTTCATAGAAAGTAGCCCAGATATTTGATTGAGATGGGGCTTACTGCTCTATTTATGAGTTGCCCAAAGGTGGGGCTTACAACCTAACTCTACAGCAAGGCTGCCCAGGGGTTTAGTTATTTGGGTAGGTCTTATGATTTCTCTTAGGAAATTGCCTGGAAAAATGGGTCTTATAACTTAATCATTTTTTTAGACTAAGATGCCCAGTGTTTTGAATTGGATTATTTGGAGTTTTAAGATCAATTACAATTTATTTAGTAATTTTCCTAAAAAGTGGGCCTTACGACTTCACTTAGAAGTTGTCCGGTAGCGGGTCTTACAACCTAATCCTATAGACTAGGATGCCCAGGGATTTTGTTTGAATTTGGGGTAGGTCTTTTAACTTCCCTTAGGAAGTTGCTTGAAAGCGGGTCTTACAACTTAATCCCTTTAGATTAAGATGCCCATTTGTTTGGATTTGATTCGGGTTAGGACTTATGACTTCTCTTAGGAAGTTTCCTGAAAGCTTGTAGTATTGTTAGGGTCGATGTACTTTCATTTTTAAAAGTTTCCCTAACGTATGGGACTTACGACTTCACTTAGAAGTGGCCTGATAGTGGGTCTTACAACCTAATCCTATAGACTAGGATGCCCAGGGATTTGAATTTGGTTATTTAAGTGGACAGTAGTTGTTTGCACTAGACCACTGTGGGTTTTAGTTGGTTGTTTACTAGCAGTTGTACTTACTAGTTTGACCAGCTGTCGTTGTGACACTAGTGCTCTTTTACTACAACAGTTTTCCTTTTTTTTGCTTTAGTAAATTACTTTTCTTACACCAGTATGCTAGTAGTTTACTGAGTATTTTTTTGTTTTAGCATTTATTTGAATATTAAATTATTTCAATGCATAATGAATTTTACTCTTTTATTTGCAGGAGCTTGTACAGGAGAGTTGGATTTTTATATATAAGTTTGTAAAGTTTTGTTGAGTTGAGAGTTTCATTTTATGTTGTGCAGAGTTCTGTGTTGATTGAGTTGATTATTGAGTTTATTGAGAGTTGTGTTGAGTTTGAGTTGAATTCTGAATTGAGTTGTTTAAGTTGAGTTATTTTTGGAGAGTTTGTTGTTTAGAGATTTTTAGGATTTGAGAGTTTGCCAAGCTGATGGACTTAACTATAATGATAAGGGATATTTGTGCAATTCCTCCAAATGAATCAGAAAGCAATCTAGTGAACTTGGGTTCTCTTGTTGGGATATAGGTACTGTTTTCAGCTAAAGCATTTATGCATTTGCCAAGGGAATTTAGAGAAAGATTTATGAATTTGTCCTTTTCGAGTATGTGACCATGGACACCAAATTCATCTATTTGTTCTAATTCGGCAAGGTCAATGATTAGTATCTTTGCTTTTTTAAAAAACTTGTGTGAAAATTCTTCACTATTATTTATGTTCACTGATAGGAATTCTTTTTTTTTTTTTTTTTATCTTCCCCCTTGGAAGATCTCTGTATATGAACCATATGAATTGCATGACTTCTTGAAGATCTCACATTCGATTTAGTATTGGAGGCATGATGATTCCTTTCACCAGTTTGCAATACTTGAAGAAATTGATTTCAATGTCACTAATTTCAACTACAATAGTAGCAGGTAAGCAAACATCTCCAAATTTAGAGTTTTTGGTAAGGGCAATGTTATTTATTTATTTACTTATTTTTTTTATGCAAAGTATATAAAAAATTTGAATTTATGCAATTGAATTGATTCAATCGGTAGATTGAATTGATTCAATCGGTAGATTAAATGCTCTCTAATTTCAAAAAAAAAAAAAAAAAAAATTCTTTCTTTAGAGATCCATGTTTATTCTAAAATTCACTTAAATTCAAAACTTTCAAGGAAATTTCGGCAGCCTCCCGGCGTCCCCTCCCCTCGCGGGGAGGTCGGGGCGGCACTTACCGATATTTTCTTCCCGGCCGGACCTAAGGTCGACGGCTCGAGGCCTTGTATTTTAAAACCATCTCGGTCGGACCTAAGGTCGACGACGCGAGGTCTTCAATTAGACTTCTTCCCGACCGGATTTAAAATCGACGGTGCGAGGTCTTGTTTTAAAACCATCCCGGCCAGATTTAAAATCAATGGCGCGAGGTCTTCTCTTTTTTTTTTTACCATCCCGACCGGACTTAAAGTCGACGGTGCGAGGTCTTCATTTTAAAATCATCCCGGCCAGATTTAAAATCAATGGCGTGAGGTCTTCTTATGATTTTATAAAAAAAAATCTGCTCTATACAAATTTGATTTGAACTTTGATTTAATAATAATAAAAAAAAAACTGAGTTGAAATCAAATTCATAAAGAAAATCTAATTTGAAATCAGGTTTATAAAAATCTGATTTACAGAATATAATATTATAAACATATGATTAAAATTATAAAATCTGATTTTTTTTTTTAAATATATAATTTATAAAAATATGATAAAAATTTAAGTTATAAAATTAGATTTAATTTATAAAAGCAGATTTGAAATCAGATTTATAAAAATCTGATTAAGAAAACTATTTGAGTAGATTGTGTTTGAGAGCAGAATATCTTGAGAATATAAAATATGCATTTAAATGGGATAAGGAAGAATATTTGCCAACTAACTGTTGCAGGCTATTATGCAAGGCACTGTCACCGCTCACGTGAGAGAGCAGAATGGGTTAAAAAAAACTATAATAGAAAAGAAGCGGACAATTTCGCGTGGTCTCGATTTCTTAAACTGAAGCGGAAACTGGAAGAAAGTTGGTTCGCACAAGGCGGAGGCGGAAGCAAATTTAGAGTGGGTCGACCGGCGTCTTGACCCTGAACTGCAAATAGGAGTGAACTACTTGCAGAGAAAACTATTCCTGTTAGAAATATCCGAGCACAAGAAGTTTTTTTTTTTTTTTACCTGTACTGGAGATTCAAACGACGCAAGATATTCAGAGAGTGTGGGTACTCGTGAATAAAAAGAACAACGATGACTAAACGAAGCAAAGAGCAGTATTCTCAAAGTGTAAGTCTCTGTCGTTTCCTTTTTTCCTCTTTTATTGCTTGAATTGCGTAGAAGGGAGTTGCGGCGACGAGGAGCTGCGTCGTTTGGTCATCAACTACTTGTTGTGGGACCGAATTGAGAGCGCGAAGAGATGCTTCTCTTTGATTATTTCATTTATTTATCATTTCTGTTTATTTATTTCATTTCATATTGTTAGTAAAAAAAAATAACTCATAAGCTTGTGTCCGAGTAATGATGATTTGATAATGCTGAACAATAAGAAACTCAATTAAAGCAGCAAATTTATTGGATCTCAAGAGTTGCAATATTTCCAACCCGAGTCTTTGATGTAATTTGGTTTACCAGGGATAAGGTATCTTGCTAAGTTTTCTCATCTTCAAAATTTTAATTCACCAAATTGGCATACTATTTTGGATCACGGATTTAATTGCTTCCCAAGCTTTACAAAGTTTGCATGATGGCAATATGTTACTTGTAGAAAAAGATAGACTTTTGCTGTTTGCAATATTCTTCCTTCTCTTTACAATGGGCACATCTTAGGTAAAGATGATTACACATTTTTTTTTTTTAAACCTTAGGCTTAAGAATCATCCCAAGTATTTTCTAGCAAACTGCCCTCTGTTGGAGAGAATTTTAAAATGTTGAAAGAGCTTTAGAAATTTAAGGCAAATCTTATTTTAATTTAGTCAACAATCTCCTTACTCATTATTTTAGAAAACTCATCACATAAATATTTATCAGAAGATCCAAAAATTATATCATCAACGTAGATCTGGATAATGAGTAAATAATCCCCTACTCTCCTTAGAAAAAGGGTGGTGTCTACGCTCCCCTTAACAAACTATCTTTCTAACAGGAATGTGCTAAGCCTCTCATACCAAGCTCTGGGTGCCTTTTTTAATCCATATAAGGCCTTTTTTAATTTGTAAACATGATTTGGATATTGGGAGCTCTCAAAACCTGGGAGTTGTTCTACAAAAACATCCTCTTTTATTACCCAATTTAAAAAGGCACTCTTGACAACCATTTGAAACAGCTTAAATCCCTTATAACACGCAAAGGCTAGTAGCACCCTAATGGCTTCGAATCTAGCTACAGGGGCAAAGGTCTCAAAATCAATCCCTTCAATCTGATTATTCCCTTAGCCACCAATCTTGCCTTATTTCTAACCACCACATCCGAATCATTCATCTTATTCTTAAAGACCCACTTGGTTCCCACTATACTTTAATTCCTAAGTCTTTCTACTAACTCCCAAACATCATTCCTTACAATTTGATTCAGTTTCTCTTATATAGCTAAGATCTAGAATTCATCAGAGAGGGCCTGATTGATGTTGGTGGGTTCAATCATTGAGATAAAGGCATAATGGTTTACTTCCTTCCTAAGTCCATGCCTAGTTCTAACACCTTCAGAAGGGTCTCCTAAGATCAGTTCTTTAGGATGACTCAAAGAATATTTCTAATCTCTAGGCATAGTGGTTTGAGGTTCTATCCTTTCCTCTAGATTTGCATTTTCAACCCCATGGGTAATCTCCCCTATCTCTTCTTCTTCCTCAGCTCTAGTCACCTTAGGATTAGATTCATCAAACACTACATGAGTTGTCTCTCCCACCACCAAAGTCCTCTTATTAAACACCCTAAAGGATTTTCCCACACTAGAAAAACCTAAGAACACTCCTTCAGATTTGGGGTCAAACTTTCCTAAGGATGATTTCCCATTATTCAGAATGAAAACCTTACAGCCAAAGACATGGAGGTGAGACATGTTTGGAGTTCTACCCTTAATGATATCATAAGGTGTCTTATTCAGATTGGATCTAACATTCACCCTATTCAGCACATAACAGGTAGTGTTCACTACTTCAGCCTAAATTTTTGAAGTGAATGCTCAGCAAGCATGGCTCTAGCGGCTTCCACTAAGGTTCTGTACTTCCTTTTCGCTACCTCGTTCTGCTGAGGGGTCCTATGAGCTAAAAAATTATGACTAATCCCTTACTCCTCATAGAAACTTCCAAACTTCACATTTTCAAACACTCTATCAGGATCACAATGAATAGTCAAGATCTCACAACCTAACTTCCTCTGAGTCCAAGTGGAGAAGGACATAAATTCATCAAATGACTCAGATTTTTGTGACAGAAATTTAATCCAAGTGAACCTCGAGTAATCATCAATAATCACAAAAATATAGACTTTTCCCTCTAAGCTGGCAGTGCTAATGGATCCAAAGAGATCCATGTGAAGGACTTCTAAAGGTCTAGAGGTGCTAATGCCCTTAACAGAGTGAAAGGAGGACTGGACTTGCTTCACTAATTGATAGGCATCACACAGGTGGTCCTTAGTGAACTTAAGCTTGGGGACACCTCTAACTAAGTCCTTTTGGGTGACTCTCCTATGGGTTTTCATACGGGCATGACATAATCTCCTGTGCCAAAACCAAGACTCATCAGCAGTAGTTTTTAAGCAAATTGAAACATCAGCTTTAAAGAAAATTACATCCAGCATGTAGACATTATTGATCCTTTATCCCTACAAAACAATTTTATCATTTAAGCTTAAAATGTAGTAAGTGAGCAGGAATTTGATGTTGTATCTTTTGTCACAGAGTTGCCTAATACTCAGCAGGTTATGTTTCAGTCAGTCTACAAGCAAAATATTATCAATCATAAAATTCTTTGAATCACCAATAATACCTAAACCTACCACCCTCCTGGTTGTGTTGTCTCCAAGTGTAACCTTGCCTCCAGCCCTGGCCTCCAGCAAAATGAACTGATTTATATCTCCAGTCATGTGTCTTGAACATCTGTTATCCAGGTACCACATGCTTTCATGAGGTCTTGTGTGAGAGCACTCCTACAAAATCATCAAACGTCAGATTTAGGAACCCAAATAGGTTTGGGTTTCTTCTTATGAAATGAAGAATGCAATGTTTGTGTGCTGTGCTATGAAACAGGTAATTTGGGCCTCCACTCCCAATGTGTACTATGGTGAACAGTGCAGGTGTGAGAAATGTGTCATAACATGCCACAAGAAAAATATTTAACACCAGGAAAAGGGTTAACTATTCTACGTGGGTGACAGTGCCTCTTCCTAGGTTTGTATGACACATGCTTTAATGATTTTGAACCAGATTCTTCAAAAGATGGAGGTGCATAAAACTATGCAAAAGTTGGAGGTGTTTCATTTTTCTCAAAAGCACTGATTTTAACTTTCAAAAATTCATTTTTTTTCTTCAAACTTGCAATTTCAAATTTCAATGCTCTATTACTACTCTCCACTTCACATGCCATGTGAGGTTCTCAATGAATCATGCTCAATAATTAGATCAGAATACTTTTGTTCAGTTAATCAATTTCATCAAGTAAAGATATGTGATTGCAGTCAAGTGTGGATTGATCTTTAACTATAGAATCATGCTCTTTTTGTAAATTCAGAATTTCTAGTGTTAGGCTAGCATGAGTTTTCTTAAGCTTCCTACATGATGCATGAATTCTTTCAGAAACTTTAAATAATTGATCGTAAGTAAGCTCACATACCTCTTCCTGGTCAGACTAACCAGGATGATCATCTGCCATCAAACACAAGTTGGTTTCCTCCTCTTCAGCTTCTGTCTTAGAAGAGTCGGATGCAGAATCTGCCCAGAATGCCTTTGGAATTTGCTTCTTATCCTTCCTAAATTTTGGTTTCTCCTCACCCTTTTCCTTGCTTGGGTGAGCTTTAAGTGTAGGACAATCAGCTTTAATATGTCCAGGCTTCCTGCATTCAAAACAAATAGTATCAGATGAACCTTTAAAATTTTTACTGGACTTACCCTTGTTCCACTTCTAAAAGTTCTTATGTTTCTTCCTTAGAAAGCTTTTGAATTGCCTAGTGATTAAGGCAACATCATCGCTATCAGACCCGGAAGAATCAGTGTCAGTTTTGTTAGCCTTCAGCACCACAATTTTCTCCTTCTTCTTCTAACCTGTATCAAGCTGTCTTTGGTTCACCCCTTTCTCATAAGCAATGAGTGACCCAAGTAAGTTGTCAATAGAATAATTGTTCAAATCTTTCGATTCAGTAATTACAGTTATCTTAGCATCAAACGAAGAAGGCAAACATCTCAAAATCTTGTTCACTTTTTTATAATTTGTAAGTTCTCTTCCTAAAGCATGCAAAGAAGTGACAATTTGAGTGAACCTCGTATACATTTCAGAAATAAACTCAGTAGGTTTCATACAAAAAAGGTCATAGTCATGCAACAATGTGTTTAACCTATACTATTTGACTTCATTTGTACCTTCATAAGTGATGCACAATCTATCCCAAAATTCTTTGCCAGTTGTATAAGTAGAAACACGCATGTAATCCTTGTTGCAAATCTGGTTTTGATGATGACAAACATGTTTCCAGTGTGTTTTGCTTGGCTAATCTGTTTCAGGCACAAAAGACCGCAAGCTACTCAAGCCAACTCAAGATCGGGTCCAAGTGTGTCAAATATATGATTTTTTCTTTTATTGAGTCAATTATAATGTAATTGATTCCCTAGCTAAGTAACCTTGCACACACACACTCAGGGAGAGAGATTGAGTGAATTAGAGTTTCTGTTAAAATTTTGTTCAGATCGTCTTGGACGATAGTAGCATCGTCCTGGACGATCCAGTTAAAACAGAAACCCTAATTAGGGTGACTAAGTTAAGAGGGTCTGATTAAGCAGATCGTCCTGGACGATCTTTGGATCGTACGGGACGATATGCTCAAATCAGAAATTTCCAGCCGCCAGATTAAGTTAGGCAAGTTTTATTTTAAGTATTTTGGTCTGATCGTCCCGGACGATACGTGTATCGTCCTGGACGATGCACTACAATCATGCCTAAATTAGTCTGGTAATTAAGGAAAGCAATTAATGTTTAATTGATACGATCACATCGTCCTGGACGATCGCAGGATCGTCCCGGACGATCGTGATCGTCTTGTGCATTTCAGCTGTACGACCCGAACTGTGTTCAGGACGATTTTGGGCCTTTTTGAACTAATCGTACAGGACGATGTCCAAATCGTCCTGGACGATCAAGTCATTTTTTGGTCATCCAGCACAGATTTCTCTGGACGACCCGAACTGTCTTCTGGATGATTTTCCTCAATTTGCACTAATCGTCCCGGACGATCGTAGTATCGTACGGGATGATATGAACAACTTTTTCTACTGATCGTCCAGAAGAGCCTAATCGTCCAGACTGAATCAGCTGAATTTGAACTGATCGTACAGGACGATCTATCGATCGTCCTGGACGATATTAGCCGACCAGTTGAGATTTAGGGCAAATTTTAAGCCCTCCTTTAAAAGAACTTTTTCCTAGATTTGGAAAAATCTTTTGCTGCCTTCCTTCCCTGAGAAACCCTAGAGAGAAGAGAGAGTTGGGAGAGAGAGAAGAGATCTTATGAGGGGGAGTTAGTGAGGGATTCACTAAGGTTGCTCCAAGCACGGATCAGAGTCGTCTTCTCCGCTCGTCGTCTGTCGTCTAGTCGGTGTTCTTCGTGGGAGGATCGTTCGCAAGAAGATCCGGGGTTCTCTGCCCGCTTCAGGTGGAAGCAAAAGGAGTTCGAAGGTTCTCTGCCTGCTTCAGGAGGAAGCGAAAGGAGGTCAGGTTCTCTGCCTCACCGTGTGGTGAAAAGGAGGTATTTTGTAAAGGCTTCTCCGCCTTGCTGTGGGAGCAAAAGGAGAGTCACTTTCGTTTAGTGCAATACCCGGAGGGGAGGCTCCGGGGAGTGGACGTAGGTCAAGTTGACCGAACCACTATAAAATCTGGTTTGCTTTTCTGATTCAGTTCTGCACTTTACTTTTCAATATAAACTGCTTGGGTGATTATCGTTGGTTGATCTTTTCGTTATTGTTTACTTGTTTCCGCTGCTAAGTATCGAAAAGATTTTTGTTGTTATCGTGAAATTTTTAAATAACCAATTCACCCCCCCTCTTGGTTAGCCTCGGGACTAGTTCAGTAGGGCTTAACATCCCTTTCGTACTTTCAAGTGGTATCAGAGCGGGATTCAAAATTTCTGTTTAAAAACTTTTGAATTTGATCCATGGCTAACTGTAACAATCGTAATACTGCTGAAGGTTATTCTATAACTAGACCACCGTTGTTTGATAACATTCCATTTGATTTTTGGAAAACACGCATGTCTACTTTTCTTCAGTCTATCGATTATCGCATGTGGATGTTAGTTAAGGACGGATACGAACCACCTTTTCGAATGGTTAACAATGTGAAAACTGAATTGCCGTTTGCTGATTGGACGTTTGATGATCGTGATTTAGCACAGTTAAATGCCAAATGTTTGAACTGTTTCTTTTGTGCTTTAAAATCTGAGGACTATATGCGTGTTTCTACTTGTACAACGGGAAAAGAGATTTGGGATAGATTATGTATAACATATGAAGGTACAACTGAAGTCAAACAGTATAGGTTAAACATCTTGTTACATGATTACGAACTTTTTCGCATGAAACCTAGTGAGACTATTTCAGAAATGTACACAACGTTCACTCAGATTGTTACCTCTTTGCATGCTTTAGGTAGAGAACTTACCAACTACGAAAGAGTGAACAAGATTCTTAGATGTTTGCCTGCTTCTTATGATGCTAAGATTACTGCTATTACTGAATCCAAAGATTTAAATTCTTACTCTATTGACAGCTTACTTGGATCACTCATTGCTTACGAGCAAGGGGTGAACCAAAGGCAACTTGATGCAGGTGAACGCAAGAAAGAGAAGACAGTGGCACTAAAGGCCAAAGATTCAGATGCTAGCACTTCCGGGTCTGATAGCGATGATGTTGCCTTAATCACAAGGCAATTCAAAAGCTTTCTAAGGAAGAAACATAAGAACCATCAGAAGTGGAACAAGGGTAAGTTCAATAAAAACTTTAAGGGTTCATCTGAATCGGTTTATTTTGAATGCAGGAAGCCCGGATACATTAAGGCTGATTGTCCGACACTTAAAGCTCATCCAAGCAAGGAGAAGGGTGAGGAGAAACCAAAGTTCAGAAAGGACAAGAAGCGGATTCAGAAGGCGTTCTGGGCAGACTCTGCATCCGACTCTTCTGAGACTGAAGCTGAAGAGGAGGAAACAAACTTGTGTTTGATGGCTGATGATCACCCTGGTCAGTCCGACCAGGAAGAGGTATGTGAGCTTACTTACGATCAGTTATTTGAAGTTTCTGAAAAGATTCATACTTCATATAGGAAGCTTAAGAAAACCCATGCTAGTTTGAAACTAGATTATCTGACTTTGCAAAAAGAGCATGAAGTGTTGATTAAGGATCATTCCACCATTGATAGCAATCACATGTCTTTACTAGATGAGTTTGATGAACTGAATAAAAAGCATTCTGATTTAATTGTTGAGCATAACTTGTTAAAAATAGCGCATGTTGAATTAGAACTTGCTTTTAAGAAAGTGAATGATTTGGCATCTGAGTTAGAAAGTATTGAAAGTGCAAAAACGTTTGAAATTGGAAGTTTAAACAAACACATTGAGTTTTTGAAAGTGAAAATCAGTTCTTTTGAAAATAACAAAACACCGCCTACTTTTGAACAATTTTATGCACCGCCACCTTTTAAAAATTCTGTTGCAAGTTCTTCAAAGCATGTTTCATACACTACTAGGAAGAGGCACTATCACTCACGACGTTTAGTTAATCCTTTTCCTGGTGTTAGATGTTTTTCATGTGGCATGTTAGGACACATATCACACACTTGTACTGTTCACCGTAGTACACATTGGGTGTGGAGACCCAAACTGCCTGTTGCACAGCACAGCACACATGCATCGCATTCTTCTTTTCATAAGAAGGAACCCAAACCTGTTTGGGTTCCTAAGACTGACATTTGATGATTTTGTAGGTGTGCTCTCACACAAGACCTCATGAGAGCATGTGGTACCTGGACAGCGGATGTTCTAGACATATGACTGGAGATGCAAATCAGTTCATTTCGCTGGAGGCCAGAGCTGGAGGCAAGGTTACACTTGGAGATAACACCACTAGGAAGGTGGTAGGCACAGGTATGATTGGTGATTCAAAGAATTTTGTGATTGATAATGTTTTGCTTGTAGATGGACTGAAACACAACTTGCTGAGCATTAGTCAACTCTGCGACAAGGGATACAGCATCAAATTCCTGCCCACTGGCTTCATTTTAAGCTTAAATGATGAAGTTGTTTTGGAGGGGCAAAGGATCAACAACGTCTACAAGCTGGATGTAAGTAGCATTAAATCTGATAATTCAATTTGCTTAAAAACTGCTGCTGATGAGTCTTGGTTATGGCATAGGAGATTGTGTCATGCCAGTATGAAAACCCTTAGGAGAGTCACCCAAAAGGACTTAGTTAGAGGTGTGCCCAAGCTTAAGTTCACTAAGGATCACCTGTGTGGTGCCTGTCAGTTGGGGAAGCAAGTCCAGTCCTCTTTTCACTCAGTTAAGGACATTAGCACCTCTAGACCTTTAGAAGTTCTTCACATGGACCTCCTTGGACCCATTAGCACTGCCAGCTTAGGGGGGAGAGTCTATGGTTTTGTGATTGTTGATGATTATTCAAGGTTCACTTGGGTTAAGTTTTTGTCACACAAATCTGAGTCATTTGATGAGTTTAGATCTTTCTCTACTTGGATTCAGAAGAAGTTAGGATGTGAGATTATTACCATCCATAGTGATCATGGAGGGGAGTTTGAAAATGAAAGATTTGGAAGTTTTTGTGAGAATCATGGGATTATTCACAATTTTTCAGCTCCTAGGACCCCTCAGCAGAACGGGGTAGCTGAAAGGAAGAACAGGACCTTAGTGGAAGCCGCTAGAGCCATGCTTGCCGAGTATTCACTTCCTAAATACTTTTGGGCTGAAGCGGTGAACACTGCCTGTTATGTGCTGAATAGGGTAAATGTGAGAGTCAAGCTGAACAAGACACCTTATGAGATCATTAAGGGTAGAACTCTAAATCTGTCCCACCTCCATGTCTTTGGCTGTAAGGTTTTCATTCTAAACAACGGGAAGTCACCCTTAGGAAAATTTGACCCCAAATCTGATGAAGGAGTGTTCTTAGGATATTCAAGTGTGGGGAAATCCTTTAGGGTGTTCAATAGGAGGACTTTGGTGGTGGAAGAAACAACCCATGTAGTGTTTGATGAATCTGATCCTAAGGAGTCTAGATCTGAAGTAGAAGATGAAGAGATTGTTGAGGTTACCCAAGGAGTTGGAAATACAAATTTGGAGGAAAGGGTAGAACCTCAAACCACTTTGCCTAGAGATTGGAGATATTCTTCGAGTCATCCTAAAGAACTGATCTTAGGAGACCCTTCTGAAGGTGTTAGGACTAGGCATGGACTTAGGAAGGAAGTAAACCATTCTGCCTTTATCTCAATGACTGAACCCACCAACATCAATCAAGCCTTGTCGGATGAGTTTTGGATTTTAGCTATGCAGGAAGAATTGAATCAATTTGTAAGGAATGATGTTTGGGAGTTAGTAGAAAGACCTAGAAACCAAAGTATTGTGGGAACCAAGTGGGTCTTTAAGAATAAGATGAAGGATTCTGGTGTGGTGGTGAGAAATAAGGCAAGATTGGTGGCTAAGGGGTATAATCAGATAGAAGGGATAGATTTTGAGGAAACTTTTGCCCCTGTAGCTAGATTGGAAGCCATTAGAGTGCTACTAGCCTTTGCCTGTTACAAGGGATTTAAGCTGTTTCAAATGGATGTCAAGAGTGCCTTTTTAAATGGGGTAATTAAAGAAGATGTTTTTGTAGAACAACCCCCAGGTTTTGAGAGTTCCCAATATCCAAGTCATGTCTATAAATTAAAAAAGGCCTTATATGGATTGAAACAGGCACCAAGAGCTTGGTATGAGAGGCTTAGCACATTCCTGTTAGAAAGAGAGTTTGTTAAGGGGAGCGTAGACACCACCATTTTTCTGAGGAGAATAGGAGATGACTTACTCATTGTCCAGATTTATGTTGATGATATAATTTTTGGATCTTCTGATAAATATTTATGTGATGAGTTTTCCAAAACAATGAGTAAGGAGTTTGAGATGAGTATGATGGGAGAATTGTCCTACTTTTTGGGGTTTAGCATAAGGCAAACAGATGATGGAACTTTTCTCAATCAATCAAAATACACTAAGGACATTTTGAAGAAATATGAAATGGACAAAGCCAAGCCAATCAATACTCCCATGCCCTCCTCAGTTCAGTTAGATAAGGATTCAAATGGAAAATCTGTTGATCAGAAGAAGTATAGAGGGATAATAGGGTCACTGCTTTACCTGACTGCTAGCCGACCTGATATCATGTTTAGTGTCTGTCTTTGTGCTAGGTTTCAGGCTGATCCTAAAGAGTCCCACCTGACTGCTGTTAAGAGAATTCTTAGATATTTTTTAGGAACCCCAAACCTAGGAATTTGGTACCCTAGGCACAGCACCTCTTTTGAGATCATTGGATATTCTGATTCTGACTTTGCGGGGTGTAGGGTGGATAGGAAGAGTACTTCTGGGACTTATCAATTTATAGGGCAGTCGTTAGTCTCCTGGTCCAGTAGAAAACAGAACTCAGTTGCACTTTCCACTGCTGAAGCTGAGTACATTGCCTTAGGAAGTTGTGTGGCCCAAGTTCTTTGATTGAAACAACAAGTCTTGGATTTAGGAGTACCCGTTGGCACAATTTCTGTTCTGTGTGATAATACCAGTGCCATCTGTATCTCTAAGAATCCAATCCAATATTCTAGGACCAAACACATTGACATTAGGCATCACTTTATTAGGGACCATGTTACAAAAGGGGACATTGAGCTACATCATGTAGCAACTGAAAATCAGCTGGCTGACATATTCACTAAACCACTGGCCTTTGACTCATTCAGCATTTTGAGAACCAGATTAGGAGTGATTGATATAAATGCTTGATTCTGATGACTGCTGATTTATGATTGTTATGATTGGTATTCTGATTTCTGCTAGTTAGTTTTTTGTATTTTGTTTTCTGATTTCTGTTAGTTAGTTTTTGTATTGTGATTTCTGATTTCTGTTAGTTAGTTTTTGCCTTGATTATTTTATTTTCAGTTGATTTTATTTCTTCTGCTAATTTCTGTTTTAGCCTTATTGTTAGTTTGATTTGAGTATTTACTTTGCTATGATTTTCTACCTGTCTTTTTTGTGCTTTTCAAGATCTGATCACCGCTCACTACTTCTGGTGATCTGAATTTCTGACTGAGATTTTTTACTTTGTTTTGGTTTGGAAGCTGATAAGCAGTGATTGACTTCGCTGAATCTGTTAAAGGGAAGAAACATTGATAATTGTTTCTCTTCCTCTAACTCCTTTACTGGTGTGTAGTTTCTTTTGAATAAAAATCCTTTTCAAAATTAAAATGTTAGTTTTTGAAATAGAGATTATTTTATCTTCCTACAGTAATCTGCCTCATATCAATAGTGTTTTTCAAAGTCTTGAATCATTAGTTTGATTTTCTAAACCAAGTGATTGCATTTATCATATGTTGTATGGATTTTGTTTTGTGAATCGTTCTTCCTTACTGCGGAGAGTCATCTCCTATGTCTGGAAGATAATCTCACAGCTGAGACTCTTTAATGATTATGAAAAGGAGAAAGCTTACAAAAGATGCGCAGTGCGCCAGATAATTTGAAAAAGAGGCATAAAATGAGCCCAAACCTGAAAAGATGCGAAATTGCCAAACTGGATACACAAAGTGTATCAAAAATCAAAAGATGCGCAAAGCGCCAACCAATTTGAAAAAGAGGCACAAAATGAGCCCAACACAAGCTTTCTTTCCTTTCAGATTATTAAATGTCTTAGAGAAATCTGTGCGCCACTTAATATTTTCAAAAGCTTGAGTTTTGAAAATCCCGATTTCTGATTTTTTACTTTGTAACACTATTATATCAGATATTTTTCTGGAACGAGGCTTGAAAGGATTTCTTTTCAAATCTAATGTCTTTTATTCTGAATCGGATTTTTGTTTTGAAAGAGGTTTGCATCGATAAGGTGCCCGGGGTCAGAGTTACGAAAGTTGATTATTTCCAACCTTTTTGGATTTCAGCGCTGTCAATCGTCCTGTCATTGGTTTTTGAATCTAAAATCAAGCAAAAATTCTGATTTTCCTGTTTTGTTGTTGTTCTGTGTATGTTTTATTTTATATTTTATTTCCGTATTATGTTTTTCCCTCCTCCTTTTTGTGATGTCAAAAGGGGGAGTCAGTTGTAGTCGTGTCTGTTTCTATTTTCTGAGTCATGTTTTCTGTATTGTTTGAGCTGTTAAATGAAAATTTAAAAAATATGTGTTTTGTTTGATTTCTTAGTTTCATTTTATTTTCAGACTACTTTACAAATGTTTGCCATCATCAAAAAGGGGGAGATTGTTGCAAATCTGGTTTTGATGATGACAAACATGTTTCCAGTGTGTTTTGCTTGGCTAATCTGTTTCAGGCACAAAAGACCGCAAGCTACTCAAGCCAACTCAAGATCGGGTCCAAGTGTGTCAAATGTATGATTTTTTCTTTTATTGAGTCAATTGTAATGTAACTGATTCCCTAGCTAAGTAACCTTGCACACACACACTCAGGGAGAGAGATTGAGTGAATTAGAGTTTCTGTTAAAATTTTGTTCAGATCGTCCTGGACGATAGTAGCATCGTCCTGGATGATCCAGTTAAAACAGAAACCCTAATTAGGGCGACTAAGTTAAGAGGGTCTGATTAAGCAGATCGTCCTGGACGATCTTTGGATCGTACGGGACGATATGCTCAAATCAGAAATTTCCAGCCGCCAGATTAAGTTAGGCAAGTTTTATTTTAAGTATTTTGGTCTGATCGTCCCGGACGATACGTGTATCGTCCTGGACGATGCACTACAATCATGCCTAAATTAGTCTGGTAATTAAGGAAAGCAATTAATGTTTAATTGATACGATCACATCGTCCTGGACGATCGCAGGATCGTCCCGGACGATCGTGATCGTCTTGTGCATTTCAGCTGTACGACCCGAACTGTGTTCAGGACGATTTTGGGCCTTTTTGAACTAATCATACAGGATGATGTCCAAATCGTCCTGGACGATCAAGTCATTTTTTGGTCGTCCAGCACAGATTTCTCTGGACGACCCGAACTGTCTTCTGGACGATTTTCCTCAATTTGCACTAATCGTCCCGGTCGATCGTAGTATCGTACGGGACGATATGAATAACTTTTTCTACTGATCATCCAGAAGAGCCTAATCGTCCAGACTGAATCAGCTGAATTTGAACTGATCGTACAGGATGATCTACCGATCATCTTGGACGATATTAGCCGACCAGTTGAGATTTAGGGCAAATTTTAAGCCCTCCTTTAAAAGAACTTTTTCCTAGATTTGGAAAAATCTTTTGCTGCCTTCCTTCCCTGAGAAACCCTAGAGAGAAGAGAGAGTTGGGAGAGAGAGAAGAGATCTTGTGAGGGGGAGTTAGTGAGGGATTCACTAAGGTTGCTCCAAGCACGGATCAGAGTCGTCTTCTCCGCTCGTCGTCTGTCGTCTAGTCGGTGTTCTTCGTGGGAGGATCGTTCGCAAGAAGATCCGGGGTTCTCTGCCCGCTTCAGGTGGAAGCAAAAGGAGTTCGAAGGTTCTCTGCCTGCTTCAGGAGGAAGCGAAAGGAGGTCAGGTTCTCTGCCTCACCGTGTGGTGAAAAGGAGGTATTTTGTACAGGCTTGTCCGCCTTGCTGTGGGAGCAAAAGGAGAGTCACTTTCGTTTAGTGCAATACCCGGAGGGGAGGCTCCGGGGAGTGGATGTAGGTCAAGTTGACCGAACCACTATAAAATCTGGTTTGCTTTTCTGATTCAGTTCTGCACTTTACTTTCAATATAAACTGCTTGGGTGATTATCGTTGGTTGATCTTTTCGTTATTGTTTACTTATTTCCGCTGCTAAGTATCGAAAAGATTTTTGTTGTTATCGTGAAATTTTTAAATAACCAATTCACCCCCCCCTCTTGGTTAGCCTCGGGACTAGTTCAGTAGGGCTTAACATCCCTTTCGAACTTTCAATCCTCAGATTTTAAGACAGAAAAAATAGTTCAAACAGTTGGCATTCAGTTGGGCTAAGTCACGATCATCAAAAGTCTAATCAGTGAAAGGCAGTTCAGTTTTAACATTGTTAATCATTCTGAAAGATGGTTCATAGCCATCCTTAACAAGCATCCACATACGATAATCAATTAATTGAAGAAAAGTGGACATGCGAGTTTTCCAAAAATCAAAAGGTATGTTATCAAATAATGGCGGTCGTATAATTAAATAACCTTCAGCAGTATTACGATTACCAAAGTTAGCCATGGATCAAATTCAAAAGTTTTTAAACTTAAATTTTTGAATCCCGCTCTGATACCACTTAAAAGATCGATAGGGATGTTAAGCCCTGATGAACTAGTCCCAAGGCTAACCAAGAGGGGGGGTGAATTGGTTATTTAAAAATTTAAGAGCAACAGGAAAAATCTTTTCGATGATTTACAGCAAAAATAAGTAAACACATAAACGAAAAGATCAACCACAGATTTCACCCAAGCAGATAATAACAGAAAACTAAAGTGCAGAAAATAATCATAAAGAATGCACCAAATTTTATAGTGGTTCGATCAACATGACCTATGTCCACTCCCCGGAGCCTCTCCCCCAGCTATTGTACTAACACAAAAGTGACTCTCCTTCTGCTCCCACAGCAAGGCAGAGAAGCCTATATAAAACTCCTTTCCACCAACAAGGTGAGGGAGAGAACCTGAACTCCTTTTGCTTCCTCCTGAAGTGGGCAGAGAACCCAGATCTTCTTGCAAACGATCCTCCGACGGAAAACACCGACAGGATGTGAGATGAAGAATGGAGAATATGACTCTAATCCTTGCTTGGAGCAACCTTTGTGAATCCCTCACAAACTCCCCCTCACAAGATCCTCTCTCTCTAGGGTTTCTCTGAAAAGGAAAGTGGCAAAAGATTTTTCTTGTTGGAAGAAAAAGATCTTTTATAGGAGGGCTCAAAATTTGTCCTAAATCTCAACTGGTCGGCCAATATCATCTAGGATGATCGATATATCATCCTATACGATCTGTTCAAAATCACCTATTTCAGCCTGGATGATTTGGCTCTTCTGGATGATTAGTAGAAAAGGTTGTTCAGATTGTCCCATACAATTCTACGATCGTCTCGGATGATTAGTGTAAATTCAGGAATTTCGTCTAGAAGCTCGCTTTGGTCGTCCAGAGGAACTTGTGCTGGATGACTTCAAAATGACTTGTTCATCCAGGACGATATTGATATCGCCCTGTATGATTAGTTCAAAAAGTGCCAAAAAAGACCTGATCACCGCTCTGGACGTACAGGTGAAACACACTGGACGATCATGATCGTCCCGGATAATCTTGCGATCGTCCCAGATGATATGATCGTATCAATTAAATATTAATTTCTTTCCTAAACCACTAGATTAGTTTAGGCATGATTGTATTGGATCATCCAGGACGATACACGTATCGTCCGGGATGATCATATCAAATCTCTAAAAATAAAACTTGCCTAACCTGATCTGGCAGCTGAGAATTTTTTATTTGAGCCTATCATCCCGTACGATCAATAGATCGTCTTGGACGATCGGCTTAATTAGACAGACTTAACTTGGTCACCCTAATTAGGGTTTCTATTTTCACTTGATCATCCAAGATGATGTGAATATCGTCCAGGACGATCTAAATAAAAATTGAACAAAAACTCTAATTCACTCAAGCTCCCCCCCTGAGTGTGTGTGTGCAAGGTTGCTTAGTTAGGGGATCAATTACATTACATTTGACTCTACAAAGGGAAAATATTACATTTAGACACACTTGGACCCAATCTTGAGTTGGCTTGAGTTACTTTTGATCTTTTGTACCTGAAATGGGTTAGCCAAGCAAAATGGAATACAAACATGTTTGTCATCATCAAAATTGTACTTTTTGAAACCAGATTTGCAACAGAGGAGTTAGGTCGTACGACCTTTGACCAAAAGGTTCATATGGTATGAATAGTATGATTAATGATAAATTCCCTACCAAACAAATTCAACCATCAAGATTACCATGTGGTTCGTATAGTATGAATAGATGTTTGTATAGTATGATTGTTAGTTATTGAGGTTATTTGGATCATCCATTAAGCCAATGGTTATAATGAACGCCTTGCTGTACAGATCATACAGTACGAATATGGTTCATATAGTACAATAAAAGATGAAATTTTTACTTGCAGGAAAAGTCAGTGAGGTTCAGTGAAGTGATAAGTGAAATGATCATGACATAATTATGAAACATTGTACTAGAAAACAAATTCAACAAAAAAAACAAAAAAAAACAAAAAATCAATAATAAAATAAAATCACAAAAAAATATGGCAATGAAAATAAAAAGTATAAAAAGTGTAAACAAAAATACAACAAAATTAAAAAGAATAGAGATAAAAAATGTCAATTTTAAGAATGAATATCGAACACACCAAATCTGATTCTTAAGGTGCTAAAGTTTTCAAAAGCCAGTGGTTTTATAAAGATAACAGTAAGTTGGTTTTCAGTGGCTACATGGGTTAACTCTATGTCTCCTTTGGTAACATGGTCCTTAATGAAGTGGGGTCTTATGTCACTATGTGTTTCCTGGTGTGTTGGACGGGATTCTTTGAAATGCAGATGGCACTATTATTATCACATAGGATTAAAATTGTGCCTACAAGTAATTCAAAATCTAGAATTTATTATTTTAACCAAAGGACTTGGGCCACATAACTTTCTAAAGCTAAGTATTCAGCTTCAGCAGTGGACAGTGCAACTGAATTCTATTTTCTACTGAACCAGGAGACTAAGGACTGACCTATGAATTAATATGTTCTAGAAGTGCTTTTTCTATCAACTCGGCATCCTATAAAATTTGAATTAGAATATTCTATGATTTTAAAGGAGGTGATATGCCTAGAATACCATATTCTTAAGTCTTGGGTTCCTAAGAGATATATAAGAATTCTTTTAACAGTAGTCAAGTGAGACTCTTTTAAATCTACTTGAAATCTAGCACAGAGATAAACACTAAACATAATATTAGGTTTGTCAGTAGTCAAGTAAAGAAGTGATCCAATTATTCCTTTATATTTTTATTGATCAACAAATTTTCCATTTGAATCCTTATCTAACTGAATAGTGGAACTCATGGGAGTGTTGATTGGCTTGGCTCTATCCATTTCATTTTTCTTAAGGATGTCCTTACTGTATTTTTATTGACTTAGGAAAGTCCCATCATCCTTTTGTTTTATGCTTAAGAATGTAAGTCAGTTCTCCCATCATACTCATCTCAAACTCGTTACTGATTATTTTTGAAAATTCATCACACAAATTTTTATCAGAAGATCCAAATAAAATATCATCAGCATAAACTTAGACAATTAGTAGTTCATCTCCTACATTTTTCAAAAATAGGGTGGTATATACAGTTCCCTTAACAAAAGTTCTTTCTAGTAGGAATGTGCTGATCCTTTCATACCATGCCCTAGGTGCTTGTTTTAGTCCATTTAAGGCCTTTTTTAATTTGAACACATGATTAGAAAATTATGAATTTTTAAAGCCTTGGGGTTGTTCAACATACACACCTTCTTTTATTACCCCATTCAGAAAGGCACTTTGACATCAATTTGGTACAGTTTGAATCCCTAGAGCATGCAAAGGCTAGTAGCACTCTAATGGCTTCTAATCTAGCTACAGGGGCAAGGGTCTCTTCAAAGTCAATCCCTTTTATTTAGTTATACTGCTTAGCCACTAATCTTGCCTTATTTCTCACCACTACATCAAAATTAATCATTTTATTTTTTAACACCCATTTAGTTCCAATAATACTATGATCCTTAGATCTTTCAATTAGCTCCCAAACATCATTCCATATAAATTAATCTAACTCTTGTTGCATAGCTAGGAACTAGAATTCATTAGATAGGGCTTGATTTATGGTTATAGTTTTAGTCATTGAGATGAAGGCAGAGTGGTTTATTTATTTTTAAGTCCATGCCTAGTTCTAACAACTTCAGATGGGTCTCCTATGATTAATTATTTAGGATGACTTAAAAGAATATATCCATTCTCTAGGCTGTATGTTTTCAAGTTCTACCCTTTCCTCTAGATTTACAAATTTTACTCCTTAGATGACTTCTACTACATCTTCTTCTTCCACCCTAGACTCTCCAAAATTATCAGATTGATCAATCATAATATGATTGGTTTCCTCTACTATCAGTGTCCTTTTATTGAAGACTCTATAGGGTTTTTCAACATTTGAGTAACCTAGGAACACTCCTTCATCAGATTTTGGGTCAAACTTTCCTAGTTGAGACTTCCCATTATTCAGAATGAACACTTTACATCTAAAGATATGAAGGTGAGAGAGGTTGGGTGTCCTACCATTAAGGATTTCATAGGGTGTATTATTCATCTTGGATCTAAGATTAATCCTATTTAGAACATAACAGGTTGTATTCACCGCTTTTGCCCAAAAATATTAAGGAATTTAGTATTTAGTTACTATGTATTTAGCAGCTTCTACCAGTTTCCTATTCTTCCTTTCAGCTACCCCGTTCTGCTGAGGGGTCCTAGGAGCTAAAAAATTGTGATCTATCCCTTGCTCCTTATAATAAGATTCAAAATTTTCTTTTTCAAATTATCCACTGTGGTCTCTATGAATGGTTAAGATTTCACAACCTAATTTCCTCTGAATCCAAGTGGAAAAAGATCTAAACTCCTTGAATGATTCACTTTTATAAGATAGGAATCTAACCTAAGTAAACCTCAAATAATCATCAACAATCATACACCCAAAAACTTTCTCTCATAGACTTGCAGTACTGATAGGTCTAAAGAGATCCATGAGAAGGACTTCTAAAGGTTTGCTAGTGATAATGTCTTTGATTGTGTGGAAGGAGGATATGACTTGTTTCCCTAACTGATAGGCATCATACAGGTGGTCCATAGTGAACTCTAATTTGGGAATAGCTCTCACCAAGTCTTTTTGGGTAATTTTTCTAAGGCTTTTCATGCTTGCATGACACAATCTTCAATGTCATAACTAGGATTCATCAGTAATTATTTATAAGTAAAAAGTAATATCAAATTTAATACAATTAAGACCAAGCAAGTGGACATTGTTGATTCTCCTTCCCTGTTAAATAATTTTGTTATTTAAGCTTATTATGCAGCTGGTTGACAAAAATTTTATGATGAAGCCATTATCACAGTGCTGGTTGATGCTGAGCAGATTATGTTTCAAGCCATCTAGAAGTAAAATATTTTCAATGATGAAATTTTTTGAATTGCCAATTGTACCTAAGCCCACCACTCTCCTGGTAGTGTTATCTCCAAGTATTACCTTGCCTCCTGCCATAGCCTCCAATGAAATGAATTGATTTGCATCTCCAATCATGTGCCTTAAACATTCTCTATCTAGGTAGCACATGCTCTCAAGAGGCTTTTTTTAAAACCACTCCTATAAAATTCGTAAATGTCAGATTTGGGAACCCAAAGAAGTTTGGGTTTATAGAATGTGGGATAAAATGCTTGCATGCTATACTGTGAATTATGCAATTTCGGTCTTCACACCAAATGTGTTCTATAGTGAATAGTGCAAGTGTGGGAGATGTGTCCTAGTATGCCACAAGAAAAACATCTAACACAAAGAAAAAGGTTAACTAATCTATGTGGGTGATGGTGCCTCTTCATAGGTTAGAATGCATGCTATATTGAGGGTTTATGAAATTCTGTAAGTGAAAGTGGTGTTTTATTTTCCTCAAAAGTAGTTAACTTTTCTTGTAGAAATTTGTTTGTATTTTTAAAAATTGAATTATCAATTTTTAGTGCATGTTCCATACTATTGAATTAAGATGCAAGAGTTTTTAATTTCTTAAATGATTTTTATAATTCAACATGTGATAATTTCAATGACTCATATTCAATAGTTAAATTAGAATGCATAATGTTTAAAGTATCAAATTCATCTAACAAAGACATGTGACTGTTATCCAGAGTGGAGTGATCTTACCTTTAGCACTCATGCTCTTTTTGCAGAATTAAAAAATCAGATTTGAGGCTTGCATGTAACTTTTTAAACTTCCTATATGAAGAATGAATTTTTTTAGAAACTTCAAATAATTATTCATAGGTAAGCTCACATATCTCCTCTTGATTAGAATTATCAAGATGATCATATAACATTAAGCATAGGTTGGTTACCTCCTCTTCTGCTTCAGTTTCAGAAGAGTCTGATGCTAAGTCTTCCTAAAAAGCTTTTTGAGTCCTTTGCTTACCCTTTTTGAATTTAGGCTTTTCTTCACCCTTCTTCTTACTGGGAGAGCTTTAAGAGTTGGGCAATCAAACTTTAGGTGCCCTAACTTCCTGCATTCAAAACATATAATGTCAGAAGAAACTTTAGAATTCTTACCAGTCTTACATTTGTTCCATTTCTGATGATGCTTTTTCTTTCTCTTTATAAAGCTTTTGAACTACCTTATCATGAAAGCAATGTCATCATCATCTTATCCAAAAGAGTCACTATCAAAATCATTATCCTTTAAGGCTATAGTTTTCTCTTTCTTCTTTTTACCTGCATTAAGCTACCTTTCATTCACTCCTTACTTGTAGGTTCAGTAATGGCTATGATTTTTACATCATAGGAAGAAGGTAAACATCATAAAATCTTGTTAACTTTTTTAAAAGTTTGTAAGCTCTCTTCCTAAGGCATACAAAGAAGTAATAATTTGACTAAACTTAGTATACATTATAGAAATAGATTCACTAGGTTTCATGCAAAAAAGTTCATAATCATTAAGCAGAATGTTCAACCTAGATTATTTTATTTCATTAGTTCCCTCATATGTTACGTATAGTTTATCCTAAATTTCTTTTCCAGTTGAACAAGTAGAGACATGCATGTAATCTTTAAATCTTAAAGCACATAAAAAATAGCTCACACATTTAGCATTCAATAGGGCTAATTCCCTGTCTTCTATGCTCCATTCAGAAAAAGGAACTTTAGTTTTAATGCCATTTACTAATCAAAAAGGTGTAGAATATCCTTATTAAACTAACATCCATATACGATAATCAATTGATTGTAGAAAGGTAGACATGTGAATTTTCCAAAAATCAAAAGCAATATCATCAAATAAAGGTGGTCATATGATTGAATATCCTTCCATAGTATTTCAATTAGAAAAATTAGCCATTGATCTTTTCTTCAAACGTTTTCCAAAACTTAATTTATGAATCCTACTCTGATACCACTTGAAAGTTTGTGAGGGTTATTAAACCCTAAAGAACTAGTCCTCAGGCTAATCAAGAGGGGGAGTGAATTGGTAATTTTAAAAAAATTTTAATGTAATGAAAAATTAAAATCCCCTTGATGCGGAAGTAAATCAATTTCAAAGATTTCAAACACTGAATAATTCATAGAAAAATGCAAAAATTAAATGAGGAAAAATAAATAGAAAGAACACACTGGATTTATAGTAGTTTGGTCAACTTGACTTATGTCCACTCCCTAGAATCCTCCTTTCCAATTATTGCACTAAAAGTAGTGTCTCCCCTTTTTCCCCCACAGCAAGGCAGTGAAGCCCTTACAAAATATTTCCACCAACTCGGTGAGGTAGAGTACCTTGAATCCGTTTACTCCCTCCTAGAGTAGGTAGAGAACCTAGAAATCCTTTTACTCCCTCTTGGAGTAAGCAGAGAACCTTAAAATCCTTATACTCCCCGTTAGAGTAGACAGAGAACTTAGATCTAATGCTGATAAAGATCTCCCCAGAGCCACCAAGGAACCAGACAAGTGTCTTGACGAAGATGATGGAAACTTGTCGTAGAGCAACCTTTGTGAATCTCTCACAACTCCCCCTCATAAGGATTTCTCTCTCTCCCTTGCCCTCTCTCTTCCTTCTCTAGCTCTCTCTCATATTAGTAAAGCAGCAAAAGATTTACCAATGGATAAATATAATTGCTTAAATAGTGAGCTTCAAAAAGCACTAAATTTTAAGAAATCCATCTTCTATTCATATAGTACGATACACATATTATGCGATACTATCAATACAATTTAGAATCTCCAGTAAGTTTGTGTAGATAAACTATTAAAACTTTAGGCATATCATATAGTATGATAAAATATCATATGGTATGATCAGCAAAAATTTCTTCTATTCATTTGGGATGATCCTTGGGATGACTAACTTCTTACACTGTTAATCCTCCAACACTTTGGACATCGTATAGTATGATCAATACAAAAATCATGGATTTTATTTGGTATGATCTCTGGGATGACCAAAATCATACTCTATTAATCATACTATATGAGATATATCATACGGTACGATCGACAATATTTATTGTCCAAGATTTGATTACATGATATCACGGGGTTAATTAAGAAAGATTTTAATTAGGTTATACCATAAGAACATGAACATACAATATGATTAGGATATAATTAGTATCTTCCTTAACCTCTAGCAGCTAAGTTTTTGATAGACCTCAACAAATCATATAGTATGAATTAAATCATACTGTACGAGAGTACGAAGTACTTAAAAAATAAACTCTCCCAAAAATATTTTTCTCTCTCCCCCTGTGTGTGTGCAAGGCTACTCAGCAATGATATCCACCCAATTACATATTACAACTCAAGAAAGGAAAAATATAAAATAAATTGAAAATACAGACTATAACCCTAGTCTACCCAATCTTGAGCTGATCAGAATTGGAAGCGAACCGTAGGCTGTCATCTTGAAATGTTAGTACATACAACACAAAATAAAATATCACAAAAATAAGAGAAAGCAGTAATAAACACAATAATATTTATTATCATTAAAATCATGGTGCTTGAACTAGGTTTGCATTAGAAATTTGGTCATCCCATATATTATACCAGACAAAACCATAATTATTGAACTAATCATACTATATAAATTTTACATCATACTAGATGACCTATTTGAAGTCAACTGACCATACTATACCATATGAACAATATGAGATGATTGATAGAGATGATTTTCAATTATCCCATAGATCATCCTATATGAATACAAAGAAATTGAACAGATCATATTGGACGACCTCTTGCTCATACTAGATGGGTCAACTTTTTGAAATGTTTGTATTATATAAACTGGTATTATACTTTATTAATAGAGATGAGATGACTTGATTTATTAGGTATTTTTTAGACCAATACTTAAGCAATATTTTAATAATCTCTTTGAACAACAAAGAGGAGTCTTAGGATGAAGAAGGAACTCTGAACGGGAAGCTTTTGGGAGAGATCCAAGGTTTGAGAGGAAGGAGAAGGTGAGGTTGAGCATAAGGGAGAAGTACGATGAGGGGACCACACACTTGCTTCATGCTAGCTAAGCACCTTTGCTCCTACTTTGGCCTGCTGAGACCTTGAATTTTTCTCTTGGGAGAGAGACTTCAAAGTTAAGTCCTCGAGGTTCTCTACCCTCTCCAAGTGGGAGAAAAAGGAGTTGGATCCTCTACCTTCACCAATAGGGTAAAAAAGAAGCTGAGGTACTTTACCTTCTCCAAAGAGGGAGAAAAAGATTAGAGGTTTGCTGCCGTCACCAGAAAGGTGACATAGCTTTCAGTACTCCACCATATTAAGTTTGGTGGAAGGGATTTTGTAAGGGCTTTTTACCTTGCTATGGAGGCAAAAGGAGAGTCACTTTGTTTTAGTGCATTACCTGGAGCGAAAAACTCTAGGGATTGGACGTAGGCCAAGGTTAATCGAACCAATATAAACTCTTTTGGTGTGCTTTTTCATTTTTGCATTTATTTTCATTCTGCAATTTTTATTATTTTCTATAAGCTGAACTTGCTAATTTTGATATTTATGATTAACTACACTTAGGTTGTGTTGTGGCTTGTAATAAGAAATTTTGCATAAATTAAAAGAAGAAAAAAATATAATATCTCTTTTAAAATTATTAATTGCTTCCGCACTATTTTAAGTTATCTACATGGATTTAGTTAACAAATTATTTTTGTAGCAAAAAATCAAAAATCAGAATTTTTGTCTAGCACTTAATTTTTAAATTATCAATTCAAACCTCCCCCCCCCCCCCCCCCCCCCCCCCCCTCCCTCTTGGTGTGCCTTGGCCTAGTTCATTGAGGTCTTAGAACCTCCTCAAATATTCAAATGGTATCAGAGAGGGTCTTGAAATTTAGTTTTTAAAATCTTTAAATATAGATCCAATGGGGCATTTTGGTAATAGGAATACTGCTAAGGGTTATTCCATAACCCGTCCACCTTTGTTTGAAAATATCTCATTCGATTTCTAGAAAATTCTTATATCTACATATTTTTAATCCATTGACTATAGAATTTGGCATATAATTCAAACTTGTTATTCACTTCTATCTCATGTAGTTAATGGTGTCAAAACTTATATTCCTTTTACTTAATGGAGTTTTGAGGATAATAAACTCGCACAATTAAATGATAAATGTTTAATTTTTTTGTACTTTAAAATCTCGGATTATATGTGAGTTTCTACCTGCACTCTAAGGAAGTAAGTTTGGGATAGGTTATGCATCACTTATGATGGAACTAGTGAAGTTAAATAGTCCAGGCTAAACATTTTACTGCACAACTATGAACTTTTTTTGCATGAAACCTAGCGAGACTGTATCTGAAATGTACACTAGGTTCCTAAGGATAGTGACATTTATGCATGCACTAGGTAAGGAACTATCAAATTCTAAAAAAAGTTAATAAAATTTTACGATGCCTACTTAGCTCTTATGATGCTAAAATAACTGGAATTATTTAATCAAAAGATTTGAATATTTACTCTATTGACAATTTACTTGGGTCACTCATTGCCTATGAGCAAGGAGTGAGTTAGATGCAAAATAATGTAGGTGAAAAGAAGAAGGAGAGAACTATGGCCCCAAAGGCAAATGATTCAGACATTGATAGTTTTGTAGCAAAGGAAGATGATGACATCACATTAATAACACAATAATTCAAAATTTTTTTTAAAAGAAAGCATAAGCATCATCAATAACATTGGAGCAAAGGTAAAAATAATAAAAATTTTAAAGCATCATCTAACATGATTTGTTTTGAATGCAAAAAATCAGGTCATCTTCAAATAGACTACTCCAACCTGAAGATTCATTCAATGAAGGAGAAGGGTGATGAAAAGAAAAAATTTAGGAAGGGAAAGAATAGGATGTAGAAAGCATTTTGGGTTGACTCTGCATTAGAATCATCAAAACCAGAAGCAAAGGAGGAGGTAACAAGCTTGTGTCTTATAGCTGACGATAATATTGATCAATCAGATTAAGATGATATATGTCAACTTTCCTATAAATAATTATTTGTTATATGAGAAAAAATTCATTATTTTTATAGGAAATTAAAAATGATGCATGCAAATCTGAATACTAATTTTATTAATTTGGAAAAAGAGCATACTAGTTTGGTAGGCGAGCATTCTACATTAGATAGCTATCATATAACTTTACTTGATAAATATGATACATTAAGCTAGAAGCATACTGATCTATCTAATGCATGTGATTCCTTGAAAACCTCGCATATTGAACTAGAAAATTTATTCAAAGAATTAGAAACATATGAATTAGGAATAGATGAATGTGAGCATGTATTAAAAATAGAAGTATCTATTTTGGAAAGAATAAATAAGTTTTTGGAAGAAAAAATAAAAGCATTTCAAAATAATAAACCATCACCTACCATGGCATAGTTTTATGACACTTTATTACAGCATGCATCATGTATCCCTAGGAAGAGGCGTCATAACCCACTTAGATTAGTAAGTCTATTTCCTGGTGTTATGTGTTACTCTTATGGCATATTAGGACATATAGGTCACACTTGCACTATCCACCATAGGACACATTTAGTGTGGAGGCCAAAATTACATGCATCACCGTATAGCATGCATTCATATCATTCATTCAAGCATAAGGTGCTAAACTCACTTGGTTTCCCAAATCTAATGTTTATATGACTTGTAGGGGTGCTCTCACAAAAGACCAAGTGAGAGCATGTAGTACCTCGACAGTGGATGCTCGAGGCATACGACTAGTGATTTGATGCAATTCATTACACTAGAGGCTAAGTCTGGAGGCATGGTAACACTGGGAGACAACACCGCTAGGAAAGTGGTTGGCTCAGGTATAATTAGAAACTAAACAAATTTTATAAATAAAAATATTTTATTATTTAATGGTCTAAAGGATAACTTACTAAACATTAGTCAATTATGTGACAAGGGCTTTAACATTAAATCTCTTTCTATAAAATGCATGATTAGTTCAAATGGAAAACTAGCTTTAGAAGGAAAATTAATAAATAATGTTTACATACTTGACTTGAATTTCAAAGAATATTCTAGTGCCTTGGGTTTAAAATCTATGATCGGTGAATCTTGGCTATGGCATAAGAGACAATGTCATTCAATCTTGAAGACCCTTAGGAATATTACCCAAAAAAACTTAGTTAGAGGCATACCTAAGGTAGATTTCTTTAAGGACCACCTATGTGATGCCTGCCAATTAGAAAAATAAGTGAGGTCTTCATTTCACTAAATCAATGACATCAACACCTTTAGGCCACCAGAAATCCTTCATATGGACCTATTTGTATGAGTTAGTACACCCAAGCTAGGAGAAAAAATATATGGATTTGTAATAGTAGATGACTTCCCTATATTTACTTGGGTAAGATTCCTAGCACATAAGAGTGAGTAATTTGAGAAATTTAGAACTTTCTCCACCAAGATTCAAAATAAATTAGTATGTGAAATTTCAACCATTCATAGTGATCACGGCGGAGAGTTTGAAAATGATAAGTTTGAATCCTTCTATCAAGAGATAGGATTAGAACATAACTTCTCTGCCCTTAGGATCCCTCAGCAAAATGGAATAGCTAAAAGGAAAAATAGAGCCTTGGTAGAAGTTGCTAGGGCCATGCTAGTTGAATATTCACTTCCTAAACACTTTTGGGCAAAAGTAGTGAATACTGCTTGTTATATTTTAAATAGGTGAATGTTGGATCTAAATTAAATAACACACCCTATAAACTCTTTAAGGGTAGGACACCCAACCTTTCTTATTTACATGTCTTTGGGCATAGATGATTTATTCAAATCAATGGAAAATTACCCTTAGGAAAATTTGATCCTAATTCTGATGAATGTGTCTTCTTAGGTTACTCATCTGTAGGTAAGGCCAATAAAATATTCAATAAGTGGACCCTGGTAGCAGAAGAGTCTACCCGTGCAATATTTGATGAATTAGATAGGACCTCTAAATCTAAACCTGAAGAAGAAAAGGTAGAGGTCATTCAAGGTTTAGAATCCATTACCATATAAGATAAAGTAGAACCTCTGGAGCCACTACATAAAGAATAAAGATATTCTTCTAGTCATCCTAAAAAACTGATCATAGGAGACCCATCTAAAGGTGCTAGAATTAGGCATGGACTTAGGAAGAAAGTTAGTCATTTTGCATTGATCTCTATGATAGAACTCACCAACATAGATCAAGCCTTAGATAATGAATTCTAGATCCTAGCAATGCAAGAGGAATTTAATCAATTTGTTAGAAATGATGTATGGGAACTTATTAAAAGACCTAAGAACTATAGTATTATTTGAATAAAGTGGGTATTCTAAATTAAAATGAATGATTACAAAATGGTAGTGAGAAATATGGCTAGATTAGTAGCTAAGGGTATAAGCAAATTGAAGGAATGCACTTTGAAAAAACTTTTGCCCCTGCAGCGAGATTGGAAGCCATAAGGGTACTACTAGGATTTGCTAACTTTTGGTGATTTCAATTGTATCAAATGGATGTTAAGAGTGCCTTTTTAAATGGGGTGATTAAATAAGATGTGTATGTTGAAAAACTCGCAGACATTGAAAATTGAAAGGAGCCCTTAGGCCACTCGACTGAAAGGAGAGGAACTAAAGAAAGTGCTCAGCACCTCCAACATCTGAAGGCCAAGTTGTGCATCATTGGTAGGTTAACTGAAGAACACTATCTTACAGTGCACTTCGCCACGGCCAATAGTATCCGCACTAACACATTCTATGTTAATATGGTTGTCATCTTGGCAAGTGTACCTTAATAAGAGATTCATCAACTACGTGGTCCTCAAAGTTGATTTCCCAATCATGTATTCAAATTAAAGAAGCCATTATATTGATTAAAATAAGCACCTAGATCATGTCTGTAAGGCTAAGTACATTTCTTCTAGATAGAGACTTAATTAAGGGTAGTATAGACCCCACCTTATTTATTAAGAAAGTTGGAGAAGAACTACTCATTATCCAAATTTATGTTGTTGATATCTTATTTGGATCTTCAGATAAAAACCTAAGTAATGAATTTTTAAAAATAATGAGTAAAAAGTTTGAAATGAGCATGATGGGAGAGCTAAATTATTTTCTTAGATTTAGTATGGAGCAGAGGGATGATGGAACTTTCCTTAGCTAATCTAAATACGTTAAGGACATTCTTAAGAAATATGAAATAGATAATGTTACGATAATAAATACCCCCAATGGCTCTACCATTCAGCTGGATAAGGACCAAAATAGGAAGTCAACAGATCAAAAGAAATATAGAAGGATAATTATATCACTTCTCTATTTGACTGTTACTAGATATGATATAATATTTAGTGTATATCTCTGTGCGAGATTTTAGGCTGATCTAAAAGTATCTCATCTAATTGTTGTTAAGAGAATCCATTGATACCTTATAGGAACCCAAAACCTAGGTATCTTTTACCCTAGACATAACACATCTTTTGAATTCATAGGATATTTTAATTCTGACTATGTAGGATGTAAGGTAGATAAAAAAAAGTACATGAAAAACTTATCAGTTTATTAGCCAATGATTAGTTTGCTAGTACAGTAGAAAGCAAAATTTGTTAGCCTTATCCACCGTTAAGGTAGTATATATTATGATAGGAAGCTGTTGTTATAAATTTCAATACAAGTACTATGATTTTGATGATAACAAATATTATTGTTTCTTTTCTACTATTATTACTGCATATCTGCTTTGTTTGTCCTGTTTATTAACCTTTCAGGTCTACAAGTTCACCAGTGATGCAAATCAGCTAAAGATCTGGTAGACTAGGATTGAGTCTATCTATAATTGCAATTTTAATATACTTTTTACCTTTTTTGAGTCTATTCATGTATCTAGTGGATCCCAAGCTAAGTAACATTGCACACACACACTCAAGGGAGTGAGTTGGTGAGTTAAAGAAATTTTTTAGTTTTTTGACATAATCATACGGGATGATTTATATCATCCTTGACGATCAATTAAAAATAAATACCCTAATTAGGGAATCCAAATTAATTAAGAGTGATTAAACTAGTTATACTAGATGATTTATGTCGCCGAGTATGATTAGTTCAAATTGTGAAAAATAGCCACCAATCAGAATTTATGCAATATTTTAATTTTTAAATTTTGTACTAATCATACAGAAGGATGAATATCATCCTGGATGAATAAGAATAAGCATCCCTAAATTAATCCTATGATTAGGAGAACAATTATGGTAAAACTTAATTCTATACGATCAAACAAGATGATCTATGATGATCATTCTGGATGACCGAGAATATGTATTGGATTATAAGGGATTACGACCTATCAATCTAGATGAATACCATATTTTTTTAACTAATCATCTAGGATGATGGACCCCTTTTATCCTAGATAATAGAGAAGTATATGGGATGATTAGGCATCATCGGGTATCATACAAGGCAAAGTTCAATAGATTCAAACAAATCATCCAGGATGATATTTTAAATGTCCGGGATGATCAACCTATTTCTCTTAAACTAATCATACAGGGCAATGTAATTCATACCAGTTAAAAGAGTTATTTTCTACTAATCATACAGGATGATATCAACATCACGCTGGATGATCAGAAGCGAAGAATTGAAAATTAGGGCATCTTTTGGAGGCTCCTTATTTAAGCAATTATATTAACCTTTGAGAAAATCTTTTGCTGTTTAGTCTTCTTGAGAGAGAGCTTAGGAGAGATAGAAATCCTAGTGAGGGGGAGTTAAAAGGTATTTACAAAGGTTGCTCCAAGCAAGGTTTCCATTCTCTTTATAAAGCTACTTGTCTAGTTCCTTGGTGGCTCTGGGAAGGCCTTCATCAGCATCAGATCCAAGTTCTCTGCCTACTCCAGGAGAGAGTAAAAGGATTTCAAGGTTCTCTTCCTACTCCAGGAAAGAGTAAAAGGATTTTCACTTTCTCTGCCTACTCTAGGAGGGAGTAAAAGGATTCAAGGTACTCTGCCTCACCAGATTGGTGGAAAGATTTTATAAGGGCTTCTCCACCCTGCTATGGGGGCAAAAGGAGAGACACTTAAAGGAGGTTTTCGGGGAGTGGACGTAGGTCAAGTTGACTGAAGCATTATAAATATGGTGTATTCTTTCTGATTATTTTTTCTACATTTAATTTATGTATTTTTTTGTTAATTATTCTATGATTTGAATATGTGAAATTGTTGTTACTGTGAAGCAAAGCTTCTTTCACATCAAGAGGTTTTAAATTTCTCATTTTGTTAAAGAATTTTTAAAATAACCAATTCGCCCACCACCCCTGTGCAAAAAAAAAAAAAAATTTGTATTCCTTAACCTCTTGCTTCTGGGAAGACAGATAAGTAATGCAAAAGAAATCTGTAAGATTTGATTAAGAACTTCATAGATATCTCTTAGGGACCCAAGACTTAGTAATTTGGTATCCTAGGTATAACATCTCCTTTAAAATCATAGGATATTCTAATTCAAATTTTGCAAGATGCTGGGTTGTTAGAAAGAGCACTTCTGGAACATGTTAATTCATAGGATAGTCCTTCGTCTCCTAGTCCAGTAAAAAATAGAGCTCAGTTGTATTGTCCACTACTAAAATGTAATACATAGCCTTAAGAAGTTGTGTGGCCCAGGTCCTTTGATTAAAGTAATGAATTCTAGATTTAGGACTACATGTTGGCATAATTCTAGTCCTATGTCATAATACTAGTGACATCTACATTTTAAAGAATCCAATCCAACACTCCAGGACCAAACACATTGACATAAGGCACCACTTCATGAGGGACCATGTTACTAAAGGAGATATAGATCTACATCTTGTAGCCACTAAAAGCCAACTTGCTGATATTTTTACAAAACCACTGTCCTTTAAAACTTTCAGCATCTTAAGAACCAGATTAGGAGTAATAAATATTCATGTTTGAAAATGATGCTTTCTATTTTTATCCTTTTTATTTTTTTTTGTTTTATTTATATATTTGTTTCTTCGTATGTGTTTTTGTTTTGGATTTTTAATTTTCAATTGTGTTTCACTCTGTGTTTAAAAAAATTAGATCAATGCTCACTACTGATATTGATTTCTGAAATTACATTTTTTGTCTTGCTTGTGGTTTTAGAAATTAGTAAGCAGTGATTGACATCCCTAAATCAATTAAAGGAAGAAACATTGATAATTGTCTCTCTTCCTCTAACTCTCTTTGTGGGTTAATGCCTTTTGAAGCAAATTCTATTTCAAATTAAAAAGTTAGACTTTGGAATTGAGATCTATTTTATCTTCTTACAGTAATCTATCTCATATGAATAATGCTCAAAGTTATTAAATCACTTTCATGTTTTCTCAATCAGGCTGTTTCATTTATTATATGGATATGATTCTGATTTGTGGTATATTCTTTCTTATATTAGAGAGTGATTTTTCTTCTCATATATCTAGAAGATAATCTTACAACTGAGATTCTTTAAGGGTCAAGAAAGAAAGCCAGCTTGCAAAAATGACAAGAGCCATAAAATAAGCCCAAAAGAAAACTAAAAAGATGCACAATGATCGCTAAGTAATTTAAAAGATACACCAATGTGTATCAAAAATTAAAGTGTGCAAAGTGTGCCAGATAACTAAAAAGGAGGCATAAAATGAGCCCATAAGGAAATAAGCTTCCTTCTCTTTCAAAATATTTAGATCTTAGAAGAATTCGTGTGCCACTTTATATCTTCAAACACTAGAATTTTGAAATCATGATTTTGGTTAATTACTTTGCAATATTATTCTATCAGCTATTTTTTTGATACGAAATTTGAATATATCACTTTTCTTATCTAATTTCCTTTTTTAATTAGATTTTAGTTTAAAAAGATTTCTAACCTATGAGGAGTCTGAGTTAGAGTAAACAAGATCTGTTTTCTACCCTTTCTTGATTTCATCGTTGTTAATTCATTTCTTATTGATTTTTAATCCACTCACAAGGGATATTCATCATTTACCAGAGTTGATCAATTAAAAAAAATGTTTTTTTATTTTGATTTATGACTGGTTTTTGTTTTATTTTTATATTTTTTATGGTTTTAGTATTTTTATTTTTGTTTTGGAATCCACCCGATCATCCCATTCCATCTCTAAAAATTTTCAATTTTACTCACATCATCCTGGATGATCCAAATCATCCTGTACGATCTTTAGAGAAATTCCAATCACCAATCACTACACATCCAATGGCTAATTTGAATAAATTATTGGGGATCGTACTGGATGATTCTCATTTCATCCTATACGATCCACGTGGCAGAAATGGTTAGACGATTTAAAAGAAGATGGGCCAATCCATTATTACAAATCATCTACGTTGATCCGCATCTTCGTCATGTATGATAAATTTAATCAATGATAATACAGGATAAATCCTCAGGATGACTGCTTGTGTCTAATCATCCATTATGATATCGTACCATCCTGGATGATATGACTAACTTTTTTGATTAGTCATCAGGACGAATTGATTGCACCTTATCATCCTAGACGATCTCACTATCATCCTAGATGATCCTATCGATTCTATTTAAATTTCCCAACTCCATGGTCTTCTTCACTCTAATTCTCTAATACTTCTTCCTTCTCCTTTAAAATCTGAACCTTTACAATAATTGGAGGCAAGTGATCATGACAAATTTTTGGAAGTTCCTCCTGGCATCAAGTTGATCTAAGATTTGCTGAGGTAACTGATGAAGATGCCTACAACAGATATAAGGATGCCGAAATCACACCCTCTAAAATCATCAATTAGGAGGAAATCCACTTTCAAGTTCTACCTCTATTCAATCATACCACTCTAACCTTCATTCTTACTCTTACTTATCCCTTCTATTCTGAACAGTCTTTGAGTTCTTTGCAAGCCTACAAAATAATATTGAGTGTATTGTCCTCTAGTCATATATCAATAGGTGACCAGTAGAAATCACCTACCAAGACCTTCATGATTTCTAAATATGTTCACTATTGGTGAAAAAGTTTTTATCTTAGCTGCAAATCCTAAGTTTGATTGGACCCCTGTGAACACCACCCTTAGAGGATCTAATAGTAACTTCCACATTGCCCGGGTTAGCACTCTAGTTCAGGATGCTCGCATCATCCAGCATGTACTTAGAAATTCTATCGTTCCTAAAACTGGTGATCGAATCAATAGCACTCTTGTTCTTTCTCTTACAACGTACTTCATAATCACCTAGATAGACTTTAATGTAGTTGATCTTTTAATTTGTTATCTTTTTAATATGAATTGCATTAGAGATCCCAAACATAAGAGAATACTCAATATGGCCTAAGGATACATCATAGCATTTGTCATAGAATTCAAGTACAACTTCAAATTTCCTATACCACCTAATCAGTTCCCAGTATTCTATTCTGATACTTCCTTCCATGTCATTCAAAGAGCCTCCTACCGCCAGGCTAACTATTGAGAAGCCGAAAAACATAAGGAAGGTCCAGCACCTATTCCTGCACCTATTCCTATCTGCTAGTAGTCCTAGATAGATCAGCTGGTTGAGAGGTTTGACCAGTGGGAGGCTGGGTTTGACTCCTACGTAGACATACAGGAGTAGCAGCATACTGTTTGAGTTTATTAAAGGCTAAAGGAGGACTTAATGTTTGAGTTTGTTAATTATTTTCTCATATTTGTTTTTATTTATTTATTTTTATTTAATATAAAATAGGCAACCCTATACACAATCAAATCAAATCAAAACACATACCAAGGGCTTAGCTCACTTTGATGCCTACATAGCCAAGTAGCACTAGCAGTATGACCAAGATATAGCCTAATTTTATGAGTAATTTGCCTCTCTTCACCAGTACTTTCAGCCACCACCACAACCACCTCCACCTAATTAGGGTTCCTCTTTTTTCTAGTTTCTCAGTGCTTTTATTTCTATATTTATACTGATGTTCTTTAATGTCCTTTATTTTATTTAGTGTTTTCCTTTTTCCTCCTTTTTGTGAAGTCAAAAGGGGGAGTAGTGTGTTGTTTGCCTTATTTTAGTGAAATTTACCTTGCTCTATTTCTGTTCTTAATATGTCTCATTTTTTCTTTAAATAAAAAAAAAAGAAAAACAAAAATTTTCCTTGCTTTGAATTTTTAACAATAATATTTGCCATCATCAAAAAGCTAGAGATTATTGTAAATTTGGGTACATGCACTATGATTTTGATGATAAAAAATATTATTATCTCTTTTATGTTGTTATTACTACATATTTATTTTGTTTGCCCTATTTACTAGCCTTTTAGATCCATAAGGTCACATGTAATGCAAATCAGCTCAAGATCGGGTAAACTAGGGTTGAGTATATCTATGTTGAGTATATCTATAATTTTAATTTTAATATACTTTTTACCTTTCTTGAGTCAATTCATGTATCAGGTGGACCCTAAGCTAAGTAACCTTGCACACATACACTCAAGAGAGTGAGTTGGTGGGTTAGAGAAATTTTTTGGTTTTTTGACCTAATCGTACAGGACGATCAGTTAAAAATAGAAACCCTAATTAGGGTATCCCAGTTGATTAGGAGTGATTAAACTAATCATAATGGATAATATATATCATCTAGGATGATCAGTTCAAACTGTGAAAAATAGCCACCAATCATAATTTAGAAAATATTTTAATTTTTGAATTTTGTACTAATCGTATAGGATGATGTATATCATCCTGGACGATTAAGAATAATCATGCCTAAATTAATCCAGTGATTAGGAGAATAATTATGGTAAAACTTAATTCAATATGATCGTATATGATGACCTATGATGATCATCCTGGTTGATAAAGAACATGTATGGGACGATAAGGGATCTCCACCTATCGTACCAGACGAAAACTATAACTTTTCAATTAATCATCCAGGATGATGGACCCCTTTCATCCTAGATGATAGAGAAGTACATGGTATAATTAGGCATCACTGGGTATCGTACTAGACGAAGTTCAATATATTCAAACTAATCGTCTAGGATGATATTCTAAATGTCTGGGACAATCAGCCTATTTCTCTTAAACTAATCATATAAGGCAATTAATTCGTACTAACTGAAAGGGCTATTTTGTACTAATCATACAATATGATATAAGGATCATACTAGTTGATAATAATCATAGAATTAAAAATTAGGGCTTCTTTTGGATGCTACCTATTTAAGCAATTATATTAATGCTTGAGAAAATCTTTTAATATTTAGTCTTCTTCAGAGAGAGATAGAGAAGGAAGAGAGAGAGAGCTTAGGAGAGAGAGAGAGAAATCCTTGTGAGGGGGAGTTGTGAGGGATTAATAAAGGTTTCTCTAAGCAAGGTTTTCATCATCTTTGTCAAGCTGCTTGTCCAATTCCTTCGTGGCTCTGGGAAGATCTTCATCAGCATTAGATCTAGGTTCTCTGCCTACTCTAGGAGGGAGTAAAAGGATTTCAAGATTCTCTACCTACTCCAGGAGGGAGTAAAGAATTTACAGGTTCTCTACCTACTCCAGGAGAGAGTAAAAGGATTAAAGGAACTCTGCCTCATCGGGTTGGTGGAAAGATTTTGTAAGGGCTTCTCCGCCTTACTATAGGGACAAAAGGAGAGACACTACTTTTAGTACAATACCTGGAAAGGAGGTTTTCGAGGAGTGGATAGAGGTCAAGTTGACAAAATAACTATAAATCTGGTGTGTTCTTTCTGATTATTTTTTCTACATTGTTTTATTAATTATTTTGTGATGGACATCTCTAAAATTATTATTATTGTGAAATTAAGGTGCTTCCGCATCAAGGGGTTTTAAATTTCTCATTTTATTAAAGAATTTTTAAAATAACTAAGTCACCCCCCTCCTGGTTATCCTCGAGACTAGTTCTTAAGGGTTTAACAACCATCAAAAACTTTCAGCTGTGTTACTCAAGTCCTATGGCTGAAGCAATAAATCTTAGATCTTAGACTACATATAGGCACAATTCCTATCATGTCTGACAATATTTGTGTCATTTGCACATCCAAACCTCAAATTTAGCACACTCGCATAAAGCATATAGACATTAGGCATTACTTTATAATAGATCATATAGCCAAGGGAGATACTGAATTGTATTACATAGCTACTAGAGACCAATTGGTAGCCATCTTTACTAAACCTCTATCCTATGACATCTTTAGCACCTCGAGGACTAAATTAGGTGTTATAGGCATTGATGCTTGATTTAGGATGAATCTAAAATTTTTTCTATCATTTGAAATTAACCATTTCTTTGTGCACTTCAAGTTTATGTCATTTTGAATTTCTGTATTTTTTCTGTTTTTGTTTTATTTTTTTATAGTTTTTCCCTGATCATCACACACTTTTCATCAAAAAAAAAAAAAACTAACCATACTGTGTTATATGATTCACCTTCATAATGTATGATCTACACTATTTATACAAGCCTCTACCTTTCGATTAGATCAATGGTCTTGATAAACTTCGTTATTAAAAATTGTACTATACTATCCTCTTTTAATATTATAGCATATATGTGTAAGAATCTATTGGGATCAAGTCAATTGTGCTGGTATGATCATAATTACACTTCGTATTGTACAGACCTCCTTTTATATTATACGATACACATGTTAGAATTTATTTGGATGAATTTAATTCGACCGGTACAATCATAATTGCACTTTGTACTGTATGAACCTCCATTTGTATTATATGATATGTTTAGTAAAAATAATTTAGCTGACTCCTCACAATGAATGCAATTTCTTAAGATCTTCCAGTATGATACTATTCATACAATTTTATTTGACCACCTTTTTTGATAAGTCACTCAAACAATTTAACTCCTCTAATCGTACTATATAATATCACATCATACTGTATGATTAGTTGAAATTATATAAATAAAGAGAGTTTCCTTAGCTTAAATCACTCCTTTTATTCCTTTCAAACTTCATACCCCTATAAACCTTCTACTCTCAAATGGACGGAGGTAGCAAGTCAAGTCGATTGACCCAAGGTGGGTCTTCCTCTCATTGCGCTATCAACAATCAATTTCATTATGCTCAAAATAAAGATGTATATTATCGATACAAAGAGGCTCACATAACCCCCTCAAGAATGCTCAAGTAATATGAACTCAAAGTGAGCATATTTTCTTCACCACTCTTCAATTTCTCAACACCTTAGCATTCTCCTTCAATTCAAAACTTCTTTATGAATTCTTAGCTAACCATAAAATCAATGATGAAAGTTACACCATGTCCTCCTATGTCTATCATCTCCCTGTACAAATCACTAAGGATGATTTATGGGAATATATCTAACTATTTACTAAAGGACCTTGTCTCTAATCCATGGCCTCTATGGGTGATTATGATTAGAGTGATGTCAATCTAATAATTCAAAATATCACCCTTAACCAGCACCAACCTTTAGTGCACTCCCTAAACTAGGATGAAAGAGTTATCTAGCATGTTCTTCATACTTCAGTCATACCTAAAGCTAGAGACCGCATCAATATAACTCCTCTCCTTTCCTTAATAACATACTTTATTACTTTGAATACCAAATTTGATGAAGCTCAAATGCTCATCAATTATATTCTAAACCTAACTCCTATTCGACTTGCCTCAAATAGAAGGAAACAAAATGTTACCTTAGGTCACATCGCAGCCTCCATCTTAGAGAAAAATTATGAGTGCACCTACCCTACACCTCCTGATAATACTCTTGTATTTTATATGTATGCCTCCATTCATATTATTTTTCCTCAAGGATAAGAGCACGATGAGCCTAATTTTGATGAAGAATGAAGAGCTCCTACACTAGCACCAGCACCAGCACCAACACAAGCACTAATGTCACTAGAACCAGCACCAGTACCTCATCACTATATGTATGAGGAGATGATACAAAGATTTGATCGCATAGACCTACACATTCAGTAATAGTAATAATAATATGAGACAGACATGGAGTGGTTTGGGGAACATTTCTCCTCAATCTAACAACAAAATTTGTTCTTCTTAAATATCGTACCAAACAAAACCATGATTTTTTAACTAATCGTATTATATGATGTTTACATTATACTGGATGACCTACTGGAAATCAATTAACCATAATGTATGATAAGATTAGTACGGGATGATTGATAGAGATGATTTTCAATCCTCCATTGGATCATCCTCCACAAATATAGAGAAATTGAACAATCGTACTAGATGACCTCGCGATCATATTTTACAATATGTTTGCAAAATTTGAGCAGTTAGTTTGAATGACTGTTTGCATTGTATTAGCTAGGTCTAGTTTTTGAACTATTCATACTGTATAAACTAATATCATATTATATGAACAGAGATGGGGCAACTTAAACTTTTAGGTTTTTTTGAAGACCAATACTTAAGTAATATTTTATTAATCTCTTAGAACAAGAGAGATGAGTCTTGGGCTGAAGAAGGAACTCTGAGAGAGAAGCTTTTGAGAGAGATTGAGGGTTTGAGGGGAAGAAGAAGGTAAGGTTGAGCGTGAAGAAGAAGTTGTGTAAGGGGATCACATGGTTTCTCCAAGCTAGCTAAGCACCTTTGCTCCTCCTACGGCCTCATGAGTCCTTGAAGTTTTCTCCTAGGACAGAGGCTTCAAAGTTAAGTCCTTGAGGTTCTCTACCTTCTCAAGGAGGGAGAAAAAGTAGTTAGCTTTACTACCTTCACTAAGAGGGTGCAAAGGAGTTGAGGTGCTCTTCGTTCTCTAGGAGGGAGAAAATGATTGAATGTTCACTATGTCACCCTCTTGCTCCCACCACTCAATAGGAGGTGTCTTCCGGCACTCCGCTGCATCAAGTTGGTGGAAGGGATTATGTAAGAGCTTCTCCAACTTACTGTAGGAGCAAAAGGAGAGTCACTTTATTTTTGTACAATACTTGGAGCGAAAGACTCTGGGGAGTGGACAAGGTCAAGGTTGGCTGAACCACTATAAAATATTCTGGTGTACTTTTTCCTTTTTACATTTATTTTCTTTCTATGATTTTTATTATTATCTACGAGCAAAACTTATTGATTTTAATATTTATAATTAACTGCACTTAGATTGGATTGTGGCTTGCAATAAGAAAATTTGCATGTATTAAAAGAACAAAAATAAATAAAATATCTCTTTTAAAATTATTAATTGCTTCTGCAGTATTCTAAGTTATCTACCTGGATTTAGTTTACAAATTATTTTTATAGTCAAAACCAAGAATCAATATTATTGTTTAGCACTTGATTTTTAAATTACCAATTTAACTCCCCCCCCCCCCCCCCTCGCTTGGTGATCCTTGGGCTAGTTCATTGAGGTCTCACAACCTCCTCAATCTTTTAATTCTTACGTCACTTTGCTCACAAATCGTGTCCTTGAGATGTTAGAAGTGCTCCGCCATTGTGCTGCTGACTTTCAAACATTTTGATGCCGGGCGGGCAGTTTGGGTGCTGAGGCATTAAGGATTGTGGTGTAGCGGCACTTGGCAATAGAGAACTCAGCACCATGAAGTTGATATTTGATCGCTACGATGCTACTCGAAGAGAAGTCGGTGCTGCAATGTTGTTATTCTTGTGTTCTGGTGGTGTCTTTGATGGCATAGTGGTGTTACTTGTTCTGACACCATGTTGTTATATGAAATGTAGAATTTTATGCCTTTTCTATATTTTTCCTACATATCACAACAAAAATAACATATTTTTTCTTAAAATATAACACATAAAATAGCACAATATTTATACTTATCAAATTCTCACAAGCTTAAACTCTTGCTTGTCCTCATGCAAATAGATATATTATAACTCTACTTTAATGATTAACCAAAATAAAACATATAGTTTAAAATCACTAAAATATAGGATAATACATCACAGTCAATAAGTAGAAAAACTAAACAAGATTATAAATCTAGTTTAGAAAAAAAATCCTAATAATTATACTAATCGGTTATCCTTATTATTGCTTAATTTAAATTTACAGGTTATAGATTTAATTACTAATTTTTTAATTTAAAAGTGAATAAAGTAGTTTAATGATTAGATATGTTTGCAGTTAAAATTAAAACTTCATTAGTTCACCATCATTTCTACTAGTTTTCGTATTTTATCCCTTGTGAATTTAAGCATAAGATTGAAATAAGATTCTAAGTTTTTAATTGATACCAATTTTTTAATATACTCATCTTTTTTTTTCCTTCTATTTCTTTTTTTTTACAACTACTTTTAGGGTTCTTTTTCTCTTTAATTTATGAAGTTACATAGTTAATAATTTTGAATTTTGATTTTTGCTTAAAACCCATTTTACAATCTTAATAAGTTTAACGTAAGGACTTAATAGAATTACCAATTCCAATTTTAGATTGGTTATGATTTTCAATTTAATATACTCATAACAAATCTTTAATTCTAATTATTCAATGTTATGTCAAAAATTAATAAAAAAGGTATAACTTATAATTTCAAATAAAAATAATAACTTAAATGACCTAGGTCAGATAATTATTAGTTTTTTTCCACTCAAAGAAATATAAATAGCATTCATTTAAACTATGATTTAGAGTTTTATTATTATTCTAATTTTAAATAATTTTTAATCATCATTTTTTCTAAGGTTGATAGCCCGCAATGCTGTCAACTAGGTGGTCATTGCCATCATGATTGTATCCATCTCAACCTTCTTTTTCTCTAACTATAACACTATGGCATCCATGTCAATAGACCAATGAAAACCTCTTATGGTGAAGTGGAAGGTACTTAGCCTCTCCCTACACCTCCATACAATCATCCAGCTCTCTCCGGTCATCTAACATACCCCACCTCATGACAACACACATATGATAGACATGGATATCCTCATCTGACTCTTCTCCTAACAAGCCATCCTCAAAGAAGGTCTAAAAAAGGGCCTCAACATATGAACCCTATTTGAGGAGATCATATGGGGACCAGGAGTAGGGACAAACTTTAATTAAGTCATAGAACTATCTAAATGAACAGCATCCTTATCATCTACAATAGCATCATAAATCATCGGGACTACTCTTTATCCTGATGGGGGGAATATATCTAACTACTGAACTATAGTAGCTACCTATTTTATCTCGACAGACCAGTCTGTCTATCTGCACCTCTATACACACATACTATGATGGGACCCAATAGGAATATCTGACTATTGAGGGGGAACAATAACCAGGAAGCTATGTTGAGGGTGGGTCAATTATAGGTGATGTCCTCGATGATGTGGCTATTGTCTAACCATAGGAACATCTTCCTATGGTCTAACTGTAGTAACTACCTTATTATACTACTAATAAAGTGGCTATCCTTTTAGCCACTTATAATTTTATTAGACCATTTTCCACAACAATTGTGCATAGACCTAAGAAATTTGATGGAGTAACCTCTCCTCCCTAATATGACATCTACCCTACTCTGAATGGAAAATTCTCCTAATCCTCTAAGAGAGGGCTTTAGCAGCACTATCCTTGGGGACTTAGCATATGGAAGAGTTGCTACAATAGGAGGGGCCACCAGTGGAGATAAGCATCCTCCCTAAAATGTATGCACCTAAAAAAAACCACCATCTCCAAGATTGGTGGATGGTGTGGTTCTCTTTGTGAGGGGACCACTCTCAGCTATACCAACTCCTAGTGAGGCGTAGACTCTGCCAACAACTATATGGCTACCTTTGATGCTGCTAAAAAGAATAGCCTATTCATATTCCTGTAGGACCATCTCCTGAAGCAAGAGATGCAGGAACATATAACCATGGAACCAACTGTTGGACATTTAGTGGAAAAGGAATGGTTGGAGGGGAAAATATTGGGGCCTGCCCAACAATCTCAAAGTAAGAAAGCTTGGCAAAAATAAAAACCTAAGGAGTAAAAGAAGGGGAAGGAAGCTCAGCCTAGGCTTCCCTCTTCCACGAGGAGGAAAAAGTAGGGGAAACCCGAGCATGAGAAGCATCAACCAAAGTAGTGGGTAAGGAAACTACCGACTACCGGAGCTAAGGGGCAAGAGCCATCTAAATGACTAGTTACATAGACATGGGTCATCTAACTATCAACACTATATATACAAGTTGCCTAATAGATGGAAGCTAGATAGGTTATGGCTTAGGCACTAGAAGCTTAGCCATAAGGTACACTAGCTATGCATAAATATGAATAGAACAAGCAAGTATCTAGGCTAGCTATCAGATAGTTGATGACTATAAGGATGCATGGATGCACAGCCTCTCATCTATGGGGGAGAAAATGAGGTAGCCTTTGAGGGGGTCTACCTGTCAAGGGTGACATAAGCCAAATCAATAAATGAGCTAAAGGTGATGCCCCCCTTAGGGCGGCTGAATAGTCGGGCCTTCGGGAGAGTCACCCTAGAATCCAAACTAAAGGAGGAAGAGATGGAAGGATCAAAATATGCTATTGTAATGTCTGCTAAGACTGGAAATAATTAGCACAAGATAGGACCTTGAGAAAATATGAAGAGAGGGGTGAAATATCCAAGATGCCTAGGAAAGTAAGAATCTAAATAATGAGAACCAAACCAAGAGTACACAATGAAATGAATAATATAATATATGAAGATGGAGAGAGAAATTTATCACAATGTGGTCACAAAAAATATGTGAGTCTCTGAATAAATGCTACTCACTAGGGTTAGAATGTAAAATGAACGATCACATAAGTCTTTAGGATGAAATAGTCATAGATCTTTACACTCTTGTTGGTGTTGAAAGAGGGTTTTAAAAAGTTTAATCTTCTTTGGGGAATTTTAAAATTGATATTGAGTTCTAATTCTAAAATTTAACATCCCATCTGAAAAAATAGACCACCTAGGGTGGTGGAAACAAAATTTTAGGATGGGGTTTAGGTTTAGAATTATGAATCCCATCTTAAATATCATAACCAGATTTAAGTGAGCATTGTATATGGCCCCGAATGGTCAAAATGAAGTTCGAACAAACATCTAGCTATGTTAATCTAGATGGATTATCATTAAGTTCATATCCAAAGTTTTATTAACAACATATATATTTTCTCGAAGCGAGAAAATATCATTTGTTGTCAATTATTCGAAAATAACTATAATGATCATTATTAATTTTGATTTTCCGAAAGATGATTAATATGAAATTTTAAAAATTTAATTCTGAAAAAGTAGATGTGGGTTCCAAATCTCCTACTAACATAAGACCTCATAGTTAATTACATCATAGGGAGATTGAATTCCCTATGAAAACTCTCGATTAAAATAATGACAGAAATCTTATTTAGAAATTTTCTAAGAATGATATCAAAGAAGTTAGATTTTGGAATTTTAACTAGGAATTGATCAAATTGGGGCCCTTATTTTGGAGTCGATAGAAGAAAGGTAGGAGACACTTTAGGATTCTGAAAAGCTATTCAAAAGTGTCTCGACCTAAGCTAAGTGTAGGGCTTTAAGTTTTAGATTGAGGGGAATTTTAATTTAAGTTTAATGATTTATTAGAAATTTGGGATCTTATTCCTAGAGGCTAGGGTCTTATGATTTAAAAAAGAAATATGTCATAAATCCTAACTCTAAACTGGGCACTGGTCCATGATGGCCCGAACCTAACTAATGCAATGCAAAATTTGGACTTACCTCAGCCTGGATTGGGGAGCCAACTAACCACCTAGGCAATTCAAATCCATGAGTCTAGACATTTAATAAAAGTGTGGTAGGATGTTTTTATTAATGTTTTTGAGAGTTAGGGCTGACATCTAGAGATTGTCCTAAGTGGACCCTCAACTTATGTTGGGTGAGAATGTTAAAAAAAATGCAATTAAAATTTAGACTCTTTTCAATTAGTTTCTAATGTAATGCATGTTAATCGACTCGATTAAATAATTGAAATGGAATGAAGTAGTTTTAAAATGGCTTAAAAATAGTTTTTATCCTAAGATGCATAGATTCCCCTTGATAGATCTTCACCCTCATAGGACAGGTGGTCTGCCAGAACTCATAGGTGGGGAGGTGCCTAATAAATAAAAGAAGATGCATCAAAATGTTATGAGAACTCCTGGTGATCCTAGGCTAACTTCTTAGATCGTTAGAGTTTCTATGATATCTTAAAAAATTTTACTTTAGTTTTAAGAGAAAGATTTTGGTGTACCCTTACGAGCCTCCGCGTATCTAGATTAAATAAAAAATGACATACAATCGCCAAAAAACTTGAAAAATGAAGCAATCCTATAGGCAATCAAATCAGAACAATCATATCAGTATAATTAATTCCTTAAAATAAAGTCCATAAGTAAATGCCCCATTTATTACAACCAAGAATTTGCAAAAATTAAAAGTTATCGAGCACCACTAATAACAACCTGGATTCTAATCTTAGAGAAGGCGCAAGTGACTTTGAGTGGGATACTCTTTATCTTCAACTCCTCAGTCTTCTCCTTTTCAAACTTCTTGGATTCTTCGTAGCTGGATACCCAAATGTAAAAAAAAAACTCTTCCCTCGAAGGGGAGGTTTTTCTTTCCACTTTGGGTATAAAAATGATCAAATTTGATCTTTCAAATGGAAAAGGATGATCCCCCAAATGGGTATCCATTCCTCTTTGGAATCCAAGCTTTGGATCTATGTATGCCCACTCAAATGTACACTTTTACAACATAATATTTTAAATGAATTATATTAATATAAAAAAAAAATTTAGACTCTCCTGTAGGGTTATCCTAAATCTTTAATAACCAAATCAACTCTCAAGCAATTATATATATGTAGAAAACTAAACACACTTGGCCACGCTCGTTTTGTTATTTGGGGGCTAAGCAGCTGAAGCACCTATAGAATTTTATAATGATAGTTATTTTTAGCCTCCTTTATATTGCCCTGTATGAGTGTGGCCACCTGTAAAAAACTCAGTGAGCATGCAGATCTTTCCTAACCTAAGATTAAACTATCGCCCATCACATCAATTCACAGAGTGCAGTAAAGAAATTAAGCAAACACATCAAATAATTTTCAATCAAAGTATGCAATGAAATCTCAAAAAATCTGGCACATAGTAGAAAAGTAAACATTGCCCTAGCCTAGGATAGAGTTGTTTGTCCAAGAAAATGATCTTAAGTGTGTGCTAAAGGTCGTGTGGCTGGCATAGATCCTAAGATGGACAATTAATTTAAATTATCTTGTGTTCAAATTTGTTGAAGGCTTAAAGAGAGATTTAATTTAAGTTTAAATATTAACATATTAAAGTTTAAATTAAATATATTTTAATGGTTAAATGACTACTACCTTTATTTTTCATTGAGGCAGTGAAGTTTATTTCACTTTCCTTAGGGCTAAGTTAATAGCCTCGTAGGCCTGGGTTACCTAATAACTATCTGGGTTGATTCAGCTAATTTAATTGGTTAGGAATTAAAGTTTAGTTAATATTAATTAATTCAATTAATTATTGATTTTAAGAGTTAAATTAGTTTATATTATCCATCAATAGGTTCATGGCGTTATTTAACTAGGCTCAAGGAACCAGGCCTCTTTAGGACACAGCCCAACAGCCCGAAGTAGTCCATCCTAAAATCCTTATTGATATAGTCGAATTAAGGATTTTAATTTGGCTAAATAATTAAAAGTAACTTAATTTTTATGTTTAACACTCTATTGAATCCATTCGTGGTGTTGTGCCACGAGGCTCGAGGAATAAGGCCTCCTTAGGACACGTAGCACTACAGTCGGAGTAGTCCATCCAATAAACTCCATCTTTGGAGTGGTTGTTAAGTATTTGAGTTTTGGTTGAGTGTTTTATTAATCAAATTAAAGTTATTTGGAATTTTAATGAATTATTAGATTTTTTTTATTATTAGAGTTATTTAAAAAAATATTAATTAAGGGTCCAAAAGTTGACTTTTTAAACAAAAGCTAATTTTGAAAGTTTTAGATTTTAATAAATATTAGACCTTATGATAAGTAGTTAGATTATTGGTACACTCAATTTAGAGTTTTATAGAAAAAGTTATAACTTTTTGAAGTTTGGACCTAGATTTAAACTTTGTTTGACCAAAAGTTGACTTTTTTATTTTGACTTAATTTTGGAGGTTTGACATTTTTAGAAAATACTAGACCTTAAATGAAATTGAATGATACTAAGTTTGGTTAATTTAGAATTTTCTATAATTATTTATGAATTTTCAAAGTTTTCTCAATTATTTAAACTTTAAAATTATTTAATTAGGAAGGTTTTAGGAGTTTTGATCCAAATCAAGTCCAAACTTCATCGAATCTCCCCCAAAGGCCAGGGATGACCCAACGAGGTGTTCCAAGTGTTTGAAATTTATTTAAAATTTTTAATTAATTAAATTACTTTATTATTAGTTTTTGCTAAAGTCAAATTGAGGTCAAATTAGAGATGTAATGATGGGGCTTTTATTTTTCCTAGGTTGAGGGTTCAATTAAGGTCAGGTAGAGCCCTTATGTGAATTTTTTGGATTTAATCTGAATTTCTAGTGAATTACTTAGGGTTTTAGGTCAAATCTACGGGGGTATTATGGGCTTCTAATAGGTGGACCAAATGGGCATCAAAACTAGTGAACGTTGGGCCATGAGATTATCTGATCTCAAGGTCCAAGCTCCCTAAATTTGGGCCCACATAATCCTAGCAAAGATAGCTAACTAAGCCAGCCAAAGTGACCTTAGAAAAATCCTAGTGATATATCCTTAGCTTAGATTAGGGTAAAATCAATGACCCTAAATTCCTTAAACTAAGCACAATCAACACACCCAAGCACAAATCCTAATTCTCATTGGAAAGATTATGGCATCAATTTCATTTTAAGGGTCAAACCATGACCCTTAAAATAAAATTGATGTAAAAGTGCCCTTAGACTTCTCAAATAAGGTAGAAAAAATTGGACATGTCAGGGACATGCCCAATTTCAATCCCCCAAAGTCTCAAGCCATGATGACTTTAATTAAACCTAGAAATACAATAATAAAGAAATTTTTCAAATAAAAATTCACATCAATATAGATGGAATTATGGCTTGAGACCATAGGGCTTTTGTAGATCTTTATAAGATCTTTCCAACGAGCCTAAGAACACCTAATTTGGGCAAGTAGATGGAGAGATCTAATTGTTTGAGTTCCCTTGAATTTGCCATGAAATTAAATCATTTAATTACCTAGTCAGCCATGTTTTTCCATTCATTGCACACTGATTTGGTAGCCAATGATTGGTAGTTAATGAGATAATGTAGGATTAATCACGACTGTTCAATCTCTGATCAGACGGTTGGTATTAAACCCACTCGGGGAATACGGGATCTAATACAATCCGTTGATCAAAATCAATGGCTAGATTATGTCTTCAACCTCCCGCACGAACCAGAAGCTGTATACATTCTCCATCATGATTCAAGTGATCTGTCGGTGAACACTTATGAAATTTTATAGGAAGGGTCAGGGCAATCCAAGTTTTCAATCCAACAGTGGGATTACGTTGGATTAAAAGTTTCTTTCACACTTGGCAGCTACCCAGTAACTACGAGCTCAGGAAGAAGATCTCCCATGGAGAAAGCCCCAAAAATTGGTTGTTTCTCTCAGAAAGCTTCATGGCATACTTCTCCTTCAAACACCAAGACCGGAGGATCTTTAGAGGTAGGAGTTCGAGTGAAGGGCGGAGAGCTTTCACCAGAGTTTGCTCGGGACCATGGCTGGAAAGAGCTGAGAGGCTAGAAAATGAGAGAGGAATCTTGTAGGAGCTCTGGGGAAGATTTTTGAGAACTTAGATGTACATCTAAGGGGCTCGATTGAGCTGCCCTATTCAAATGCCTCCCATGGCCATGGATGGTTGGGATGGATTGGGTGAGCCATTGGAAGGCCTCCAGATGGAATGGGACATTCTCCTAGAGGTCCGTGAGCTCGAAGCTGGCCAGCCCAGGCTTTGGAAGCCTTTAGATGAGGCTCGAGATGGGGGGACCACCGGAGCTCATCCTCTATTAGTTTTGGCTGCTGTCGGTTATTGGCTAGCTCATGTTGACCTAGAAATGTTGCTGGAGGTCAAGTGAGCTCAACCATGAGCTTAATTAGCCTTGGTTAGGCCTGGATCAATTGGAGAGCTCGGGTTAACCCAAGCCTACTCAGTTTGGGATGGTTTATGCTCAACCCGGGTCAAGCCTGACCCTGGGCTTGAGATGGGAGATGTATTGGGTCAGGGTGCACCTAATCTAAAAGCTAATTGGGTCTAAATTAGCTTGGGATGGAAGATGGCTTGGTCAAAGGAGTTTTGACCACTTTGGGATTGCCTAATGGTTGACCCAAGTCAACCTAAAGGTTGGGCTGACTAGGATTAGAGTGTTGGTCCAAGGGCCATCTTGTAGAGGTATTGATTAGGTTCAATTGGACTTAGGATGAGAGTTGGCTCAATCCCAAGTGGTTTTGACCACTTTAGGTTAGCTAACTCCTAGTCCAAGTTGACCCAAGGGTTGGTTCAACTAAAGTAGGTGCATTGGGTCATGAGGAACCCAATAGTGCCATTATTTGGATCTAATTTTGATTGGATTAGGAGATTGCTTAAAGGAAACCTCTCTTTGGGCACTTAGGTCAAGCTAAATGGCTAACCGAAGAGGGCCCAAGGCTTGGGTCCTCAAGAGGGCTCTCTTGGGGACCTAATGGGCCATCCCCATAGGTCTAGATGGTTCTAGAATGGTCTTGGCTAAGGAGTTTGGGAGGGTTGGAAGTGTGTGGGAGATTAGGTCAAACTTGGTTGACCTGGTCAACCAAATTGACCTAGGGTCAATGTTTGGGTTTATTCAGTTCAAATTGACAATTTGAACTCAATGGAGGTGGTCTCATGTCAAAGGGAGTTCATTTGACTTGGAATGGCCATTTGAATCCTTAAGGGGCATTTAGGTCCACCAGGTCAAACCAAAAGGTGGATTTGAGTCCAATGCATTCCTAAAGTCACTTAGGCTCCATTGGAATGAATTCTAAAGTTTGATGTGGTTTAGTTATATTGGATTTTGGGGAAAAGACCAAAAATCTCCTTAAAGGACATTTTGGTCATTCTAACCCTTAGTCAATTTTGGGTCAAATTAAATTAAGAAAAGTGTAGACTATTGATTATTAAGTTCTGAGGGAGGTCATGGGTATGATTGGATGGTTTGGAGAGGATCCCAAGGTCAAAATTCATTAGATGGTAAGTCCAGTGGCATAGGTTGTAAATAAGTACAGGTTTTGTAACCTTTGGGAAAATATTCAATTTGCGGGGCTAGGAGTGTTGGATTGATCTTAGATTGAGCTCAAATTTTGATGGTTGACCCTAGGGACATGGCTGATCAATATACAACGATCAAATCATGAATCAAAGGTCATTAAGTTGGGTTTCTAGGGGACTAAAGATTCACTTAGAAAGGGTCTCAAGACCTGGTTGTTTACTCTTGTATTTTGACTTAAAGTCTTTTCGATTTGGAGTAGATCTTGAGTTTGATTGGTTGATTTTAGATTATCCAAATCAACTATAATCAAATAGATGATTAAGGTTGATTGGATAAGATCAAAGCTTGGTTGAAGGCTAGATTATAGGTAAGGTAGAAGTCTTGAGTGAGAGTTAGATTGAAGGCTGGATTAAAAATTGATTAGGGTCCCTGTAGTTGACAAGTAGATAATTATCGACCATAGGATCCCTAAGTAGGAGTCTAAATAGGTTCTAATAACCTTATACAAGAATGAGGTCAAAAAATGGAACCCTGATATGTGTAGTAGAAGAAAGATCTACTACACATATTAGTATTGACCAAGTGGAATGATAAGGTTTGGAATCTCTGACCCTAAGGAGGATGAAATCTAACCATAAAGAGTTAGGTGGAGGGTGGAGCTAGAGTAGTACCACGATGGGTGTTATCAACCACTAGTGATTTTAATCCTAAGGGAAGGGATCACCTAACCTGAAGGAAAAGAAAAGGTAGAAGCTAGACTAGGATAGTGCCACGACGGGCGTTATCCACCACTAGTGATTATAATCCTAAGGAAAGGCACCACCTAACTTAAAGGAAAAGGAAAGGTAGAAGTTAGAACTAGGACTGTGCCATGAACGACATTATCCACCACTAGTGATTCTAATCCTGCGAAAATGTAGCTCCTAACCTGAAGGAAATGAAAAGGTAGAAAGTAGAACTAGGATGGTGTCACGACGGGCGTTATTCATCACTAGTGATTCTAATCCTGAGGAAAGGAAGCACCTAACCTGAAGAAAAAGAAAAGATAAAGGTAGAACTAGGATGGTACCATAATGGGTGTTATCTACCACTAGTAATTCTAATCCTGAGTAAAGGCAGCACCTAACCTAAACGAACAGAAAAGGTAGAAAGTAGAACTAGGATGGTGGCACAACAAGCGTTATCCACCACTAGTAATTCTAATCCTGAGGAAAGGCAGCACCTAACCAGAAGGAAAAGAAAAGGTTGAAAATGGTTGATTGATTAATTTCGATTATTTTTGAAAATTTCTTAGACAATGAAAGCAGGATCGACCAGAATTAATTCAGAATATAATAATTTATTGATTGAAAACTTGAGCTACATCAAGTATAGTATTTCTTAAGGAAATGCCCATTGATAGGTAACATTGTGTAATTTCTTTTACAGTCCACCTGCTGATACGAGCCCCCTTTATAGATAGCTTCTACAATGAAGGGTCCTTCCTAGGTTAATTCAAACTTCCCACCAAGTTTTCGATGAGCTAAGATAGGCCTCCAAAGAACCATGATCAAGTATCCTACTTGGAAGGTTCTAAGTCGAACGAAATTATCATGAGCCTGAACCATTTGGGCTTTATATAACTCTAGACACTATTGAGCTTGGAGATAATGCTCTTCGAGGCCTTCGAGTTCTTCTAATCTGAGTTTTGCATTCTATTTAGTTATAATTTGATTCTTGATTGCAGCTCTGAGTGAAGGGATTTGCACTTCCAAGGGGAGTATGGCCTCGGACCCATACAGTAGTGCAAACGGAGTAGATTGGGTCAGGGTTCTGCAAGTGGTCTGGTAGGTCCACAAAGCTTCCACCAACCACTCATCCCACTAGGGCTTATTATCATTTAGGGTCTTTTTAATGATTTTCACTAGAGTCTTGTTGAAGGCCTCAGCCAACCCTTTAGCCTGGGGGTAATAGAGTGTTGAGTATCTCCAATCAATATTATGACATCTTATGAAGCTGCTAATCCTTGTAAACTTGATTACAGACCCATTATCAGATATGATTCTATAGGGTATGCGTAATTGATATACTATATGGTCATGAAAGAACTTTAAGATATGGTGTGATGTTATGTTTCGTAAGAGAATTGCTTCTGCCCACTTTGAAAAGTAATTAGTTACAGGTAGTATGAAGCGATGACCCTTTGAGGAAGTAGGGTCAATCAGCCTGATTACATTCATGCCCCAATATTTGAAGGGCCATAAAGCTATCATCGGGTGCAACACATTAGATGGTTGATGTAAAACCACACTATGAACTTGGCATTGATGATAATTTTCTATAATGTTCATGCAATCATCAATCATCGTAGGCCTGTAGTATCCAAGTCTTTTGATATTCAACTTCCTTTTCGGACCCGATTGATGAGCACAGCATAGTCTAGAATTGTCTTCATTAATGATTTTAGGGCCTCCTATTTATCTAAATAATGTAGCCACATTTAATTGAATGAGCGGCCATAGAGTGCATTGTTGACTAGTGCATATGATAGGGTACATTTCTTAATCTGATTAGCAAGGGATTTATCCTAAGGAAGTTTGCCCTCTTGGAGATAGTTGTTTAATGATTATCTCCAATCACCTTGTTCATCAGTTGTCGAAGAGGTAGAAAGGATCTAAGAAGGTTGCTTGTTGTTTTGCTCCAAGTCTACAGAAGATAGGACCTGATGACCCTAAATCTCTATAGGGATGGAGTCTTCTTCTAGATAGGCGAATTCCTTTTCAAGCTTTACTAAGGCATTCACCATGGAGTTTCTTCCATGAGGAACATCAAACATAGTTTTCTTGGGAACATATTTCCTTTTAGGGGACTTAGGCCTCTGCCCTTAACATCAGTTGTTCTCTTAACTTCAGAGTCTTCTTTAGCTTTGACTACCACTAAAGCCAACTTCTTAAATTTTGGAGAAGGGACCGACAGCCTACAAGTAGGATGGTGGACTCTCTCAGACCTAGTAAGTATAATACGCTCCATTTTAGAGAATAGATGGCATGGCACCATGTGTTAACCATCAACTAATACTGAGGTAACAGGTTGTTAAACAAACCTCTTATTCTTACTTACATGTTGAGGAGTTAAATTCTTAGCTTTAGATGCTTCCTCTTTTAAGATTTCCTCCTAGAAGTGGTGGGAGATAACTCCTTTCAACTTCTTCATGTACTGCTCCTTTGTTTTCCTAGATTGAGTAGCACAAGTGTGAATTATATTTCTCAGTATTCTGGTCCTTTGGAGGTGTTTTTCCATGGGAGTTTTCTTGGTCGAGAAGTCAACCGGGCATTGTAGGGAGCTAGCTATCCTAGCTACCCTCTCCTCCCCTTTAGTAGAAGCAAGGGGTTGAAAATGACTCTCTTTAAGGAGTGGAGAGGAAGCAGGAATAGGCAGATCCTCAATAGCCTCTGGCTCTACCTAGCCTAGAGTCTTGACCCCAACAACCTTCCTTAACTTGGATATTTTCCTTCTTACTCATCTCAGATGATTCTTTTTTTGACTCTTATTAGTAAATGGAATCACTGAACTTGATCCTCCTCAAAAAAATACTTAACATTTGTAGGAGGCTCAATAGTCAACTTAAATTCTTTCTCTTCATTACTAAAAATAAGGGGACCAGGTCTTGTCCCCATAATTAACTTTACTGTAGAGGGGATCTTCCTTAATAACATCAAGATCAATTATCTTATTCACATCAACTGATAACTCAAGAGTGTTAAAGCCTATCCAAAATAATATGTTGCTTCCTAAGTCAATCTGCTCACAGAACAGGTCTTTATCAAAGGAAAAGATCAGCTTGCCAACCATTATTGTGGAGTTTGTGTTTTTGGATTAAAGAAAAGGATTGGAATTAGATATTTTGGAAATTAAAAATTCTTTTAAAAATCATAACAGACTTTATATCTTATACCATATACTGGGCTATAGGACTTATAACCCGATGTATGATGATAAAATCTAAAGATTTGTTATGATTTGAAAAAGTCTTGAGTTCCCACTACATATGCTAAACTAAAATAGTGCGTCATAGAGTAGCACATGTTAGTGTCAATTCAAGATTGAATCTTGGGAAAAGAATAAATTTAAGGAGTTAACAAATTTCCTTTAGATTTTGAAACATATAAAGTTAAATTTTCTCTCAACCCGGGGGCTTACAAAATTAGCAGGAAAATTCAAAAGAGTTTCATTGCTTAACTCTTCCGTATTACCAATCTGATTGAAGGTGGAGAGTCAAAGCTAGAAATTTGGAAGATTGTAGATTTTGGAAATTGATATAACCCTTTCTTACTTTAGGACTCAACAAGTTGAATCAAATTCAATAGTCAAAGTTCATAAAATTTGAGAATAAGGTTCTTAAGGGTTTAACCCGACGTTGTCGCTCCACCAATCGACTTGGGGGCAGAAGGTTAGGTCAGATTATTATTATATTTGGAGGGCGTTGAACCTCTCTATTTGGATTAAAGTGTTTTTTTTTATGTTGGCTAAACTCTCCTAAGGAAGAAATGGGTAGAGATGCCAACAGAAAGAATGGTAGTTAAGATTACTGATGAAATAGAAATTTTCCATTATTAAGATGGAGAGAGAGATTAAGTCCCACCGTGGTCGGCATTTTTTATTAGTGTTAAAAGCAAGTTTTAAAAAGTTTAATCTTCTTTGGGGAATTTTAAAATTAATATTGAGTTCTAATTCTAAAATAAAACATCCCGTCAAAAAACGTATACCACCAAGGGAGGTGGAAACAAAATTTTAGGATGGGGTTCAGATGAAGAATTATGAATCCCGTCTTGAATATTATAACTTGATTTAAGAGAGAACTGCATATGGCCCCGAAGGGTCAAAATGAAGTTCAAACAAACATCTAGCTATGATAATCCAGAAGGATTATTATTAAGTTTGTATCCAAACTTTTATCAACAATGGATATATCTCCCGGAAGGGAGAAAATATTATTTATTGTCAATTATTCGAATAGAACTACAACAATCGTCATTGATTTTGATTTTTCTAAAGAGGATTAATTTGAAATTTTGAAAATTTAATTTTGAAAAAGTAAATGTGGGTTCCAAATCTCCTACGAGCGCAAGCCCTCATAGTGAATTACATCGTAGGGAGGTTGAATTCCATATGAAAACTCTCGATTAAAATAACGCAGAAATCTTGTTTAGAAATTTTTTAGGAATGATATCAAAGAAGTTGGACTTTGGAATTTCAAGTGGGAATGGTCAAATTGGAACACTTATTTTGGAGTCGATAGAAGAAAGGTAGGAGACACTTTAGGATTCTAAAAAACTATTCAGAAGTATCTCAACCCAAGCTAAGTGTTGGGCTTTAAGTTTTAGATTGAGGGAAATTTTAATTTGAGTTGAGTAATTTATTAGAAATTTGGGATCATATTCCTGGAGACTAGGGTTTTATGATTCAAAAAAAAATTTGTCCCGGATCCGAACTCTAACTTGGACTCCGATCCACAGTGGCCCAAACCTAAGTAAAGCAATGCAAAATTTGGAATTACCCCAACCTGGATCCGGGAGCCAACTAACCACCTAGGTGATTAAAATCCATGAGTCCAATCATTTAATGTAAGAGTGGTATAATATTTTTATTAAAGTTTTTGAGAGTTGGGGCTGGCATCTAGAGATTGTCCTAAGTAACCCCTTGACTTATATTAAGTGAGAATGCCAAAAGAAATGCAATTAAAATTTAGATTCTTTTTAATCAGTTTCTAATACAATGCATGATAATCGACTTGATTAAATACTTCAAATGGAATGAAGTAGTTTTAAAATGGCTTAAAAATAGTTTTTATCCTAAGATGCATATATTCCCCTTGGCAAATCTGTACCCTAATCAACCAGATGGTTTGCCAGAACCCGCAGGCAGGGAGGTGCCTTATAAAGAAAAGAAGATGCATGAAAATATTATGAGAACTCCCAACGATCCCATGCTTACTTCTTAGATCATTAGAGTTCCTATTTTATATTAAAAATTTTTTTTAGTTTTAATAGAAGATTTTTCCGTACCCTCACGAGCCTCCGTGTATCTAGGCTAAATAAAAAATGACATGCAATCGCCAAAAAACTAGGAAAAAGAAGCAATCAATAGGCAATCAGATTAGAACAATCATATCAATATAATTAATTCCTTAAATTAAAGTCCGTAGGCAAATGCCCCATTTACTACAACCTAGGGGCTGCAGAAAATAAAATTTGTGAGGTACCACTAACAACAACTCGGATTCTAATCCTACAGCAGACGCAAGTGACTTTGAGTGGAATACTCTTTATCTTCAACTCCTTGGTCTTCTCCTCTTCAGACTTGTTGGATTCTTCATAGTTGGATACCCAAATGGAAAAGAAAACTCTTTCCTTGAAGGGGAGGTTATTCTTTCCACTTTGGGTATGAAAGTGATCCAAATTTGGTCTTTCAAATGGAAAAGGACTATCCCCCAAAGGGGTATCCTTTACTCAATGGAATCCAAGCTTTGGATCTATGTAACTTCACTCAAATATGCACTTTCATAACTCAACATTTCAAATGAATTATATTAATATAAAAATAAAAATTCTAGACTCTCATGTAGGGTTATCCTAAATATTTAATAACCAAATTAACTCTCAAGCAATTATATATATGCAGAAAAGTAAACACACTAGGTCATGCTCCTTTTTTTTATTTAGGGGCTAAGCAGCTAAAGCACTTGTAGTATTTTATAGTGATAAATATTTTAAGCCTCCTTTTTATTGCCCTGCATAAGTGTGGCCACTTGCAGAAAACTCAGTGAGTATCCAGATCATTCCTATCCTAAGAGTAAACTATCGCCCATCATATCTATTTAGAGAGTGCAATAAGAAAAGTAAGCAAACTTATTAATCAAATTTCAACCACAACATGCAATGAAATCTCAAAAAATCTAGCACCTAGCAGAAAAGTAAATATCGGCCTAGCTTAGGCTAGAGTTGGTTTTCCAAGCAAACTATTTAAAGTGTGTACAAAAGGTTGTGTGGTTGGGGTAGATCCTAAGCTGGGTAATTAATTTAAATTATCATGTGTTCAAATTTATTGAGGGCTTAAAGGGAGATTTAATTAAAGTATAAATATTAATATATTAAAGTTTATATTAAATATATTTTACTTTTTAAATGACTACTACCTTAGTTGCTCACCAAGGCTTTGAAGTTTATTTTAACTTCCTTGGGGCTAAGTTAATAGGCTCGTATACCTGGGTTACCTTGTAGCAATCGGGGTTGATTTAGTTAATTTAATTGGTTAGGAATTAAAGGTTGGTTAATATAATTAATTTTAAGATTTAAATTAGTTTATATTTTTCATTAATAGGTTTGTGACGTTGTGCCACCAAGCTCGAGGAACCAGGCCTCTTTAAGACACATAGCCTCGTAGCCCGGAGTAGTCAATCCTAAAAACCTTGTTGATGTAGTTGAATAAAAGATTTTAATTTGGTTAAATAATTAAAAGTAACTTAATTTTGAGGTTTAACACTCTATTGAATCCATTCGTGGCGTTGTGCCACCAGACTCGAGGAACTAGGTCTCCTTACGACACGTATCCCCTTAGCTCAGAGTAGACCATCCAACAAACTTCATCCTTGGAGTATTTGTTAAGTATTTTAGTGTTGGTTGAGTGTTTTACTAATAAAATTAAAGTTTCTTGAAATTTTAATCAATTATTGGATTATTGAAATTATTAAAAAAATATTTATTAAGGGTCCAAAAGTTAACTTTCTAAACTAAAGTTAATTTTGAAAAGTTTAGATTTTGAATAAATATTAGACCTTATGATGAGTAGTTAGACTGTAGTACACTCAATTTGGAGTTTTCTAAAAAAAGACATGATTTTTTGAAGTTTGAGCTCCATCATGGTTTTTTGGAGCCAGCCAATGGCTTATTAATTAAGAGGAATATTTGGGGGCTCCTAGTTGGTGGACCAAATGGGTCTCAAAACTAGTGAACTTTAGACCACAAGATCACCTAATCTCAAGGTCCAAGCTCCCTAAATTTTGGCCCAAATGAGCCTAGCTATGGTGGCTAACTAAGCCACCTAAAGAGATTTCTAGGTCACCTTAAAACAATCCTAGGGATCAATCCTAAGCTTAGATTAGGGTAAAATCAATGACCCTAAATTCCTTAGACTAAGCATAATCAACAAACCCAAGAACAAATCCTAATTCTCATCGGAAAGATCATGACATCAATTTAATTCTAAGGGTCAAACTAGGACCCTTAAAATCAAATTGATGTAAAATTGCCCTTGGACTTCCCAAACAGGGGAGAAAAAAATTAGACATCTAAGGGACATTCCCAATTTCAATCCCCTAAAGTCTCAAGCCATGATGACTTTAATTAAATCCATTAATTAAATAATAAGTAAATCATTCAAATGCAATGTAACATCAATTCAGATGAAATTGTGGCTTGAGACCATAAGTCTTTTGTAGACCTCTTTTAGATCTTTCCAACGAGCCTAAGAACACCTAATTTAGCCAAGTGGATTGAGAGATCTTATTTTTTTAAGTTCCCTTGAATTTCCCATGAAATTAAATCATTTAATCTAGTCAGCCGCACCTTTCCATGCATCGCGCACTGATTGGGTAGCCAACGATTAGTGGCTAACGGGATAATGCATGATTAATCACTATCATCTAATCTCTATTAAAATGGCTAGGATTAAACTCGCTTCGAGAACACGAGAACTAATCTAAGTTGTTGATCGAAATCAACAGCTAGAATTATGTCTTCAACCTCCCACACGAACCGGAAGTAGTAAGCATTCTCCGACGTGATTTGAGCGATCCCACCACCAAACTCTTATGAATTTTCATAGGAAGGATCAGGGCAATCAAAGCTTTCAATACAACGGTGGGATTATATTGGATTAAAAGTTTCTTTCACACTTGGCCGCTACCCCCTAACTAAGAGCTCGAGAAGAAGATCTCACCATAGAGAAAGCCCCAACGAATGGGTTTTTCTCTCAGGAAGCTTCAGGGGATGAAGGCGCACACTTCTACTTCAGACACCGAGACCAGAGGATCATCAGATGTAGGAGTTAAAGTAAAGGGTGAAGAGCTTTCACCGGAGTTCGCTTGGGACAATGGCTGGAAAGAGCTGAGAGGCTGGCAAATGAGAGAGGAATCTTGTAGGAGCTTGGGGAAGATTTTTTAGAACCTAGACGAGCAACCCAAGGGCTAAATCCAGCTTCCCTATTCAAATTTTGTGAGCTTGAAGCTAGCGAGCCTTGGCTTTGGAAGCCTTTGGATGAGGCCTAAGATGGGGGAGGGACCAGAGCTCATCATCCATTAGTTTTGGCGACCGCCATCCATTAGCTGGGTCAGATTGAGTTGGAAAGGTTTCTGAAGGTTAGATGAGCTCAACCATAGCTCAATTGGCCTTGGAGTGGCCGGGATCGATTGGGTAACTAGGGTTGACCCAAACCTGCTTAGTTTGGGTCGATTTGGGCTTAACCTAGGTCAAGCCTGACCCTGGGCTTGAGATGGGAGATGTAGTGGGTCAAGGTGCACAAAATTTAAGAGCCAATTGGGTTTGAATTACCCTAGGATGGGAGATGGCTCAGGTCAAAGAAGTTTTGCCCAGTTTGGGCTGGCCTATGGTTGACCCAAGTCAACCTAAAGGTTGGGCTGACTATGGTTTGTGTGCTGGACCTAAGGCCAGCTAATAGAGTTGTTGGTTAGGTTCAATTGGACTTAGGATGAGAGTTGGCTCAATCCCAAGTAGTTTTGACCACTTTATGTTAGCCTAACTCCTAGCCCAAGTTGACCCAAGGGTTGGGTCAACTAGGGTAGGTGCATTACATCATGGGGAACCTAATGGTGCCATTAATTAGATCCAATTTGAATTGGATTAGGAGATGGTTCAAAGGAGACCTCTCTTTGGGCACTTGGGTCAAGCTAAATGGCTAACCTAAGAGGGCCCAAAGCTTGGGTCCTTAAGAGGCATCTCTTGGGGACCCAATGGGTCATCCACATAGGTCTAGATGGCCTTGGAATGGTCTTGGTCAAGGAGTTTGGAAGGGTTAGAAGTGTATGGGAGATTAGGTCAAACTTGGTTGACCTAGTCAACCAAGTTGACCTAGGGCAAAAGTTTATGGTCATTGAGTTCAAGTCGACCATTTGAACTCAATGGAGCTGGTCTCATGTCAAAAGGAGGTCATTTGGCTTGGAATGGCCATTTGAATCCTTAAGGGGCATTTTGGTCAATTAGGGTTGACTTCATCAACCAAGTCAAACCAAAAGGTGGATTTGGGTCCAATGTGTTCCTAAAGTCAGTTAGGTTCCATTGGAATGAATTTTGGAGTTTTATATGGTTAAGTCATATTGGATTTTTGGAAAAAGACAAAAAATCCCCTTAAAGAGTATTTTGTTCATTCTAACCCCTAGTTAATTTTGGGTCAAATTGAATTAAGAAAAGTGTAGACTATTGATCAGTAAGTTCTAAGGGAGGTCATGGGTGTGATTGGAAGGTTTGGAGAGGGTCCCAAGGTCAAAATCTATTGGATGGTAAGTCTAGTGGCATAGGTTGTAAATAAATGAAGGTTTTGCACCCTTTGTGAAAAGATTCAATTTCAGGGGCTTGGAGTGTTGGATTGAGCTAAAATTTGGATGGTTGACCCTAGGGATATGGATGATCAATATACAACTGATAGATCATGAATTAGAGGTCATTAAGCTAGGTTTCTAGGGGAATGAAGATTCACCTAGAAAGGGTCTCAGGACCTGGGTGTTTAATCCTAGATTTTGACTTAAAGTTTTTTAGATTTGGAGTAGATCATGAGTTTGATTGGTTAATTTTAGATTATCTACATCAACTATAATCAAATAGATGATTAAGGTTGATTGTATAAGATCAAAGCTTGGTTGAAGGCTAGATTATAGGCAAGGTAGAAGTCTGGAGTGATAATTAGATTGAAGGCTAGATTAAAATTTGATTACGGTCCTTGTGGTTGACAAGTAGACAGCTGTCAACCATAGGATCATGAAATAGAAGTCTAGATAGGTCCTAATGACCTCATATAGGAATGAGTTCAACAACTCTACACAAGTAGAAAAATGAATAAGCAGATGGAATTATACATATAATTATCCATGGAGGATAGCGGCTTTAGCTTACATATCTCGATGGATAATAAAATGTATAACTCAATAGTGATGAGATTTCTCCCATTCAATATATTAGCTCAAAGTGGGTTTAATTTATGTGGGTGTCAGTTTCCCACGGGCACAAGCCCCTGTGGTTAACTACATCTTTCGCCTTGACCTAAGAATACTATTAATTAAGGATGATATTTTATTCTCTTTTAGGTTTGATGCATAGTAGAATCTCTAGACCTTTTCTAATTCAAATAAAGATTGACTCAATTGGATAATTTAACACAACATTATCATATAGTAACTAGGTTGGTCAAAAGAGGAGGAGTTAGGAGAAGAAACATCACACACAAAGCATACTTGAGTGAAAGATAGAAGTGACATCATTAGTGTGTTGTTCATAGGTGGGATTTATAGCCTCTAAAGAGTGGAGAGTGTTGCAAATATATGCCCAAGTATAGTTATTTGGATGATAAAAAAAATTTTTGTTTCTTTACTACTGCTATTCTTGCATATCTGTTTTATTTTGCCCTGCTCACTAACCTTTCAGGTCCACAACTTCACTTGCAATGCAAATCCGCTCAAGATCAGGTAGACTAGGGTTGAGTATGTCTGTAATTTAAATCTCAATTTATTTTTACCTTTCTTGAGTCAAATCTTATATCTAGTAGACCCCAAGCTAAGTAACCTTGCGCACACACACTCAAGGGGAGTAATTTGGTGAGTTTGATATTTTTCTATTTTTTTACCATTTCATAGAGGACGTTTTCAAATTGTGGTGTATGATTAGCTAAAAATAGAAACCCTAATTACGGCATCCCTAGTAATTAAGTTTTCGTAACTAACTAGTTCATCAATGTTTATATTCTCTCTCCTCTCTACAATTATGCTCTGGCGATTGGGTTTTTCCTATTGTACCTCAGTCATGTTCCTATTGATTTCCATGATTTTAGCTGCTATTTTGGTTGTGTAAGATTATATTTCATTTCTATGACCTAAGGCCTTTTGGACTTTGGAATTTTTCTTTTGACTTTCCTCATGGGGGTTGGTCTATCTTTATCTAAGCCCTCGCCATGGGGTTATCTGCCTGCAGCTTCAGTTGTTAGCAATAAAGGCATCTTTGGTGATGCTGGTAATGATTCCAAACCGAAATCTCTCTTTTCTCGATGTACTTAATGGTGATGTATAGTCGAAAGAAATTAGCTTTCTTTTACTAAATCTTTGGTTAAAGGTTTTTCGACTTTGTTGATTTTTGAGGATGATATAGTGAAACTGGCTTCTCTTTCTCAGTTTATGTTGGCAAAGAAATTTTTGGTAAGACATCTGAATCTTGACTCATTTGGTATTTTTTTGGTAATATAAAATTATCTAGTTTTTTCTCTATTGGTTTACTTGACGCTAGGCATATTGCTATCCAACTTTCGAATGATTTAGATTATAGCCGAATTTTTGTGAGACGATCATATTACATTAATAACTATCAAGTAAGGCTTTTGAAGTGCAATCCTTACTTTGATATTAAAGAGGAATCTCCTATCATTCCTATTTAGATTTATTTCCTGAATTTGAGATATCATTTCTTTAATCTGCATTTTCCTCAGGCTTTAGGATCCATATTTGGAAGACCTCTTCAATCTGATTAGGCCACTACTTCACAATCTCGGCCCTCTATTGCCTAGATTTTGGTGGAATTGGACATAACCAAAAAAACACCCACATGAAGTTGGCTAGGATCAGAAAGTTCAGGTTATTTACAGAAGGTGGATTTTGAAAACTTACCATATTTCTTCTCTCATTGTAAAGTTTGTGGACATTCTTTTAAGGAATGTTTTGTGGCTCACCCAAATTTAGAAAAAGGGAACAAAGAAGGGGAAAATGTGGCTAATTCTGGTAAGAATGATAGTGTTGACCATGAGACTCATATCCCTTTAGAAATGGTTGATCAACACAACATGGTTACAATGCCTACAGATATTCCTAATAATGAGGAGGAAACTAATGATGGAAATCATTCTTTAAAAGAATCTCACCCTGTTGCTGCTAAGTATGGATCGGTTGGTCATAACATAGAAGTGGAATATTTGGATTCTAGAAGACTATCTTTGAAGGATTCATTCCAAAATGGGAATGGAGAGGTTGATACTTCCAACGTTAGTGGTTATGGAGATGAGATGCATAACCAATGTACTTTAAATGTTAGCAATGGAGAATAATTGGAGATTGAGGAAGGATATAAGTAGGACCACATGGAGGAAGGGGAAATTGTTCCTAACAAAGAGGTTGCTTTATTAGGAAAATCATTAGGTATGAATGAAGTCTCTGTGTTGTCTACTTCTCCTAATGCCAATAAGATGAATGAGGGTTATACGAAAGTATGGAAGAAGAAATCTAAAAATATCAAACTCTTTGAAGGTCATTCTTCTAGAGTTACCTGAGCTTCTCATAATTCTTCTGCCAATGGTTAAAGCCCTCATCTGGAATATAAGGGGGGTGGGAAATCCTCCTTATATGGATAGGGTCAAGAACTTATGTATAATTTATAATATTTATTTTTTGGATTTACCTAAACCTTTGATTATGGCTTCCAAGATTACTTTCATGCGTGCTAAACTTGGGTTTGATTACTCTTTTAGTAACTGTACCAACAAAATTTCAATTTTCTTAATGCAGTGGGTTACTTTAAACATTCTTAATAATTTTCCTCAAATGGTGCACACTAATATCAATTTTTTTCAATTTTCTTGCATTTCTTCTTTAGTGTATGCTTCTTATTCTAGAGTTCAAAGGAGGAGTTTATGGAATGAAACTATGGATTTTTCTTCTAATAATGTTGTTCAGTGGATGGTTGGTGGTGACTTCAATACCATCACAAATGTTTCTGAAAAAATTGAGGGGAAACTACCAAATTTCCAAGCTATGGAGAATTTTAATGATACGTTATTAGCTTCTAATCTTCATGATGTTTGTTTTTCTGGTAATGGCTTTACTTGGAATCAAGGAACTATGTGGCAACATTTAGATCGTATTCTTTTAATAATTTTTTGATTTATATGTATCAAAATAGCCATATTGAGCATTTGTCTAGAACCATCTCTGATTATGCTCCTTTACTTTTGAGCATTTCTATGAAGGACAACTCTACTTACTATAGTTTTAGGTTTTAAAATATGTGGCTTTTGCATGATTTATTCCTTACTAATGCTGAAGCTAATTAGCATGCTCAATTGTTTCCCAATAAAAATTGTTTTGGTATGATTCGGCTTTGGCTTAAGCTCAAACGATTAAAGCAAAATTTAAATTGGTGGAATAAACGTGTTTTTAAGAATTTATTTACTAATATTATGGAAATTGAGAACCAAGTTGATTTAGCTGATAATATTTAAATGAATCTTCCTTCTGCAGATAACCTCGATTCTTTAAATAAGGTCAACGACACCTTAATTATGTTTCAAGAATAAGAAGAAGCCTATTGGAAACAAAAAGTTGCTTGCTATTGCAAATCTGGATTCAAGGATTATAATTTTGATGATAACAAACATTCTTGTTTCTATTTTATTTGCCTAACCTTTCAGGTCCACAAGATTAATTATAATTCAAGCCAGCTTAAGATTGAGTTTGCTTGTATTCAAATATATTTTTTTTCCTTTCTTGAGTCAAATGTAATGTGATGGATCCCCGAGCTAAGTAACCTTGCACACACGCCCTCAGGGGAAGAATTTTAGTGAGTTAGAGTTCATGTTCTATTTTGATCATATCATCCTGGATGATCGTGAGATCATCTTGAATGATCCTTTAAAAATAGAAACCATAATTAGGGCACCTGGGATAAGTTAACATGATTAAGTAAATCATCCTAGATGAACTAACATCATCTTGTATGATATGCTTACTTTAGAAAGACTCAGCTGCCAAACATATTTAGGTATGATTTGGAGATTGATTTTGTGTCTAATCATCATGGACGATCCTGTATCATCCTGGGTGATTCATACCATTTATACCTAAATTATTTAGGTGATTAAGGAAAGTAACTAATGTTTGATTGATCTATCATATCATCCTAGATGATCTAATAATCAGCCAGGATGATCTGCAAAACTTCTCCTCAATCAGTTGGATGACCTGAACTATGTGCTGGATGATATAGCCTTATTTATACTAATCATACAGGACGATAGAATTATCATCCTAGACTATCAGTTATATTTAAATCATCCAACATAGTTTTCCTGGATGACCCAAACTATGTGTCAGACGATATTGCACATTTTTGAACTAATCATACAGGACAATAGCCTTATCGTCCTAGATGATTAGTTATATCTTTACACATCATCCAAACTCTTCTCCTGGATGACCCGAACTATATACAAGATGAAAATGTAGTTTTAAACTAATCATACAGGATGATGACCACGTCATCCTGGATGATCTATATGTCCTTTCTTCTAATTGTCCAGGTGAGCCAGATCATCTAGTCTAAAATGACTATTTTTGTATTGATCATACAGGATGATCAACAGATCATCTTGGACAATCTTTAATGGCAAGTTGAAATTTAGGGCATTTTTTGAGCCCTTCTATTTAAGATCTCTTGTTTGTTAATGTTGAGATCTTTTCTGGCTGTCTTGATCTAAGAGAGTCTTGAGAAGGAGAGTGAGAGCATGGGAGAGAGGGAGAGGAACTTATGAAGGGGAGTTTGTGAGGAGTTCACAATGGTTTCCCTAAGCAACGATTCGAGTTGCCTTCTCCAGTCATCATCCCTTATTCCTTGGTGGCTCTGTGGTAATAATCATCAGTATGAAGATCAATATTCTCTACCTGCTTTAGGAGGAAGCAAAAGGAAGTAAGGTTCTCTATCTGCTTCAAGAGGAAGCAAAAAAATTTTGGGTTCTCTACCACACCGGGGTTGGTAAAAAGGAGTTTTTGTAAAGCCTTCTCTGCCTTGTTGTGTGAGCAAAAGGAGAGTCACTAAGTTTTAGTGTAATACCTAGAGGGGAGGCTCCGGGGAGTGGATGTATCCAACCACTATAAAATTTGGTGTGTTCTTTTTTTTTACCGTTCCATATTTTAATTTTTGAACTTTAATTTCTTGTAGATGATTGTGTGGTCAAAGTTATTAAATTTGTTTGATTAATCATATCCACATCAAAGAGAAATTATATTTATTTCAAAACATTCAAAAAGGATTTCAAAATCATGTATTTTCTTAAGAATTTTTAAAACTATCAATTCACCCCCCCCCCCCCCCCCCCCCCGCCTCTTGGTTAGCCTTGGGCTAGTTCATAAGGGCTTAACACCCCTCACAAAATTTTAAGTGGTATCAGAGCGGGATTCAAAAATTAAGTTTTAGATAACTTTTGAATTTTGATCCATGGCTAACTTTGGTAACCAGAACACGACAGAAGGGTATTAAATTACTCGACCACCATTATTTGATAACATACCTTTTGATTTCTGGAAAACTCGTATGTCCACCTCTCTACAATCGATTGATTATCGCATGTGGATGCTTGTTAAAGATGGTTGTGATGCACCTTATAGACTCGTTAATGGTGTTAAAATTGAACTTCATTTTCCCGAATGGACTCTTGATGATAGGGATTTAGCACAACTTAATGCAAAATTTTTAAATTATTTTTTCTGTGCATTAAAATCAGAAGATTACATATATGTTTCAACTTGCACAACTGATAAAGAAATCTGGGATAAATTATTTATCATTTATGAAGGCACAACTGAAGTTAAACAATCTAGGTTGAGTGTCTTACTTCATGACTATGAACTCTTTTGCATTAAACCTAGTGAGTCAATATCTGAAATATATACTAGGTTTGCACAAATTGTCAACTACCTGTATGCCTTAGGAAGATAACTCACTAACTATGAGAAAGTTAATAAAACTTTGAGATGTTTACCATCTTCTTATTATGTTAAGATAACTATGATCACTGAATCCAAGGATTTAAATACTTATTCTATTGATAACTTACTTGGATCACTCATTACTTATGTGCAAGGAGTGAACCAAAGACAACTTGATGCAGGTGAGAAAAAGGAGAAAATTGTGTCTAAAGGTATTGATATGGATACTAACTCTTCTAGGTCTAAAAGTGATGATGTTGCCTTAATTACTGGGCAATTTAAAAACTTTTTTAAGGAAGAAACAAAAGCATCATCAAAAATGGAACAAAGGTAAAAATGACAAAAATTTTAAAGGTTCTGCTGATATAGTTTGCTTTGAATGCAGGAAGCTAGAACATAAAAAAGCTGATTGTCCTACACTTAAGGCTCACCCAAGCAAGGAGAAGGGTGAGGAGAACCTCAAGTTTTGGATAGATAAGAAATGAACTCAAAAGGCTTTCTGGGCGGATTCTGTATCTAACTGCTCTGAGACTGAAGCTGAAGAGGAGACTACAAACTTGTGTTTGATGGCGGATGAACAACTTGGTCATTCTGACTAATAAGAGGTATATGAATTAACCTATGATCAATTACTTGATGTTCCTGAGAAAATATATTCATCATATAGGAAACTTAAGAAATTGCGTGCTAGCCTGAGATTGGAATTCTTGAACCTGCAAAAAGAGCATGAAGTTTTTTCTTAAAGATCATTCAACACTTGATAGCAATCACATGTCATTACTTGATGAATTTGATGAGTTAAATAAAAAGTATTCTGATTTAATTATTAAACATGATTCATTAAAAATATCACATGTTGAATTAGAAATTGCATTCAAGTAGTTAGAAACTCATGCATTTGATATAGAGAGTAGGGAGCATGCATTAAGAATGGAAAATTTAATTCTTGAAAGTTCAAATAAATTTTTTGATGTTGAATTAACTACTTTCATGAAAAATAAACAACCACCAACACTTGAAGAATTTCATACACAATCATCAAAGCATGCATCATCCAAATCTAGGAAGAGGCACCATCACCCACATAGATTAGTTAATCCTTTTTCTGGAGTTAGATGCTTCTCATGTGGCATACTACGACATATCTCCCACACTTGCACTGTTCATTGTAGTATACATTGGGTGTGGAGATCCAAATTGCATGATTCATAACATAACACACATGCATTATATTCTTCTTCTCATAAGAAGGGACACAAACTTGTTTGGGTTCCTAAATCTAACATTTGATGATTTTATAGGTGTGTTCTCACACAAGATCTCGTGAGAGCATGTGGTACCTGGATAGCGGATATTCAAGGCATATGATTGGAGATGCAAGTTAATTCATTTCACTGGAGGCTAGTGCAGGAGGCAATGTCACCCTTGGAGACAACACTACCAGGAAAGTGGTGGGCGCAGGTATAATCAAAAACTCCAAGAACATTTTAATTAAAAATGCCTTGCTTATAGATGGACTAAAATATAACTTGTTCAGCATCAATCAACTCTACGACAAAGGGTTTAGCATAAAATTTTTGGCAAACACTTACATTATCAGCTTAAACAATAACACTGTTTTATAGGGATAAACGATCAATAATGTCTATATGCTTGATTTAAATAACATTGAGTGTGCTACTTCATTTTACTTAAAAACTACTGCTGATGAGTCTTGGCTGTGGCATAGGAGGTTATTTCATGCCAACATGAAAACCCTTAGAAGAGTAACCTAAAAGGACTTAGTTAAAGGTGTCCCCAAGTTTAAGTTCACTAAGGACCACCTGTGTGATGTCTATCAATTAGAAAAATAAGTCCAATCCTCTTTCCATTGCATTAAGGACATTGCACCCCAAGACCTTTAAAAGTCCTTCACATGGATTTATTTGGAGCCATTAGCACTGCCAGCTTAGGGGAAAAAGTCTATGGTTTTGTGATTATCGATGACTATTCGAGGTTCACTTGGATTAGATTTTTGTCACACAAAAGTGAGTCATTTGATATATTTAGATCCTTCTCCACATAGAATCAAAAGAAGCTAGGTTGAGAGATCTTAACCATCCATAGTGATCATGGTGGAGAGTTTAAAAATGTGAGATTTGGAAGTTTCTATAAGGAGCAAGGTATTAGTCACAACATTTTAGCTCCAAAGAACCCACAACAGAACAGTGTAGCTGAAAGAAAGAATAGGACCTTATGTGTTGAATAGGGTGAATGTTAGATCCAAACTGAATAAGACACCCTATGAGATCATTAAGGATAGAACACCAAACATTTCAGACCTTCATGTCTTTTACTGTAAGGAATTCATTTTTAATAATGGGAAATCACTCTTAGGAAAATTTGACCTAAAATTTGATGAAGGAGTGTTCTTAGGATATTCAAGTGTGGGAAAATCATTTAGAGTGTTTAACAAGAGGACATTGGTGGTGGAGGAGACTACTCATGTAATGTTTGATGAATCTGACCCTAAAAAAGCTAGAGCTGAGGAAGAAGATGGAATAGGAGAGATTACCCAATGAGTAGAAACTACAAATCTAGAAAAAAGGGTACTGCCTCAAAACCCTGATGGAGTACGTGAGATTACCCAAGGTGTAGAAACTGCAAATCTGGAGGAAAGGGTAAAACCTCAAAACATTTTGCCTAGAGAATGAAGATATTCTTCAAGTCTTCATAAACAAATTATCTTAGGAGACGCTTTCGATGGTGTTAGAACTAGGCATGGACTTAGAAAGGAAGTAAACCACTCTGCTTTTATCTCAATGATTGAATACCCACCAACATTAATCAAGCCCTTTCTGATGAATTTTGGATCTTAGCTATGTAAGAAGAACTTAACTAATTTATGAGGAATGATGTCTAGGAGTTAGTAGAAAGACCTAAGAATTAAAGTGTAGTAGGAACCAAATGGGTCTTTAAGAATAAAATGAATGACTCTGGTGTGGTGGTTAATAATAAAGCAAGATTGGTAGCTAAGGGGTACAACCAAATAGAAGAGGTTAATTTTAAGGAGACCTTTACCCTTGTAGCTAGATTGGAAGCCATTAGAGTGCTACTAGCCCTTACCTGTTATAAGGGATTTAAGCTTTTCTAAATGGATGTCAAGAGTGCCTTTTCAAATGGGGTAATAAAAGAAGATGTGTTTGTAGAGTAACCCCCAGGTTTTGAGAGTTTCTAATTTCCAAATCATGTTTATATATTAAAAAAGGCCTTATATGGATTAAAATAGGCACCTAGAGCTTGGTATGAGAGGCTTAAGACATTCCTACTAGAAAGAAAGTTTGTTAAGGGGAGCATAGACACCACCCTTTTCTATGAAAAGTAAGAGATGATCTACTCATTGTTCATATCTATATTAAGGATAAATTTTTTAGATCTTCTGATAAAACTTTTTGTGATTATTTTTCTAGAATAATGAGTAAAGAGTTTGAGATGAGTATGATGAGAGAATTGTCCTACTTTCTGGGGTTTAGTATAAGATAAATGGTTGATGGGACTTTTCTTAATCAATCAAAGTACTTTAAGGACATTTTGAAGAAAAAAGAAATGGATAAAGCCAAGCCAATAAACATTCCCATGAGCTCCAGTGTCCAATTAGATAAAGATTTTAATGGAAATTTTGTTGATCAAAAGAAGTACAGAGGAATAATTGGATCGCTGCTTTACCTAACAACTAGCCAACCTGATATAATATTTAGTGTTTGTCTATGTGCTAGATTTCAAGTAGATTCTAAAGAATGCCACCTGACTACAGTTAAGAGTATCCTTAGATATCTCTTAGGGATGCCAAACTTAGGAATCTGGTATCTTAGGCATAGCACTTCTTTTAAAATTATCAGATATTCTGATTCTAATTTCGCAGGGTGTAGGGTGGATAGAAAGAGCACTTCAGGTACTTACCAATTCATAGGACAATCCTTAGTCTCTTGGTCTAGTAAAAGCTAAAATTTTGTTGCAGTTTCCACTACTGAAGCTAATTACATTGCCTTAGGAAGTTTTTTTGCCCAAGTCCTTTGGTTGAAGCAACAAATTCTAGATTTAGGATTACTTAATGGCACAAATTCAATTCTATATGATAACACTAGTTTCATCTGCATATCTAAAAATCTTATCCAACATTCAAGAACCAAACACATTGACATAAGGCATCACTTTATTAGGGACCATGTTATCAAAGGAGACATTGAGTTACACCATGTAGTAACTGAAAATCTACTGGCTGATATCTTTACTAAACCACTGACCTTTGATAGATTCATCATATTAAGGACCAGATTTGGTGTGAATGACATCAATGCATGAATTTAATGATTACTAAATTTTGAATTTTTTGTGTTTGTTTGATTTATTTGTTTATTTCTTGTTACATATTTTTGATTTACTGTTAGTTTGATTTCTTGTTACATTTATCTTTTATTTATTTTCCTTTACATGTCTTTACCTTTATGATTCTGATTTCATGTTTATGTTTTTCTTCAGTCTTTTAAAAAAAAATCTGATCACTGCTTGGTTTTAAAATGATAATTTTTTTTCCATGTTTTGTTTAGATGTCTATTAGATGTGATTGACTTCTCTAAAACAGTTAAAGGAAAAAATATTCATGATTGTTTTCTCTTCCTCTAACTCCTTTAATGGTATGTTACTTCTCTTTGAATTGAAAGCTTTTTTAAAATTTAAGAAATTGTACTTTGAAAATTAAGATCTATCTTATCTTCCTATGAGAAGCAATCTTGTATGAATAATATTTTCAAATCATTGAATCACGAGTGCATTTTCTTAATCAAATGATTGCATTTATAATATAAGTATGATTCTATTTTGTGATTTAATCTTCCATATACTAAAGAGTGTGTTTCTACCTCTCTTATATCTGGAAGATAATCTCACAACTAAGAATATTTAGAGGTTGTGAAAGGAAGCAAGCTAGTAAAAGAATTGAAAAGAGGTACAAAATGAGCCCAACACTGAAAAGATATGCAATATTTGTCAATTCAAAGATACACAAAGTGTATCTAAATTAAAAGATGCACAAAGTGCGCTAGATTACTGAAAAAAAAAAGAGGCAGAAAATGAGCACACAAAAATGAGCTTCCTTCCCTTACAATCCTTTAAAAATCTTAGAAGAGTCTATACGCTACTTAATATTTTGAAATACTTGAGATTAAAAATCATGGATCTTGATTCTTTACATTGGAATACTATTTTATCAGATATTTTTTTCTTGAATGGAGTTTGAAAGAATCACTTTTATTATCCAATCTCTTCCTTTTTAAATTGGATTTTTGTTTGAAAGGAACTTCAACCTGTAAAGTGTACGAGCTAGTGTTTACAAGATTATTTTTCTCTGACTTTTTCTATATTTTAGCATCGTCAATTTCTTCTTATTGGATTTTGAATTTGAAATTAAGGAAAAAGTTTCATTTACTCGAGCAGATCAATTTAAAAAAATGTTGTATTAAATTGGTTTTTATGTTTGTTTCCTTGTTTTATTTTTTAGGGTTTCTTTTTTGCCTTGACTTTATTTTTTGGTGGTTTTTGGATCCTCTAATCATTCCTCTCTATCCTTCAATTTTAATTTGTTATTCACATCATCATGGATGATCCTCACATCATCCCAAACGATATGATCAACTCATCCACATCATGCACCCAACGGCTGATCAGAACCAATTATTAGTGATCATCCTGGATGATACACCAAATCATCCTGAATGATCGATGTGGCAATAGTTGGACGACTTAAATTTGGCCCATCCGATTCATTAATCACTCGACATCCTAGATGATCCACTTAAACATCAAGGATGATACTTTTCGTCAATGATCATCCAGCTTGACTCCTCAGGATGATAGTTTGAGTCTAATCATCCTGGACAATCTGACTGCCTTTTTAACGAATCGGCCAAGCTGACATTATTGTTACAAATCATCATGGATGATATCACGATCTTCCTGGATGATATTTGCAAATCTTTAAAACCAGCATAAGTTCAAGGCTTTCTTCATTCTAATCTTCTTCCTCACTTCATATCCTTCTTCCTTTCAGTCAAGCTCACCAATGGTCGATGGAAAATGCTCCAGGATGCTTACTAGAAGCTCCTCAAGGGGAACTGTGGATCCCTGCTTCACTGATGCAGTGGATTAGGTTCCCTACCTTTACTATAAAACTGTAGGGATTATACCATCCAAGATAGTCAATCCCCGTACCCTGACCTATCTAGTGTTAGATCTATTTGCCCACACTACTCTTACTTTTATTCTGACCCTTGCAGTTCCTTTTCACTTTGAACTTTTATATGAATTCTTCACCAATCTCTAAATCAACTCTATCTATACTACACTATAATCCTATATAACCAAACTGATTATAGATATCACTTATCTGGACTATCATGAACTTCTTCACCTTTCTACCACTAGAGAAAAGCCTCGTCTCATTGCCTCAGATCCTAATTTTAATAGGAGTCATGTTAATCAAGTTCTAAGGAACATAAATGCCACTTACCATGATGGTGCCCCTAGTTCATTGGCTAAAGATGCTAGGACCATCCAACATGTCCTCAGAACTTATATAATTCCCAAGGCTAGTGATTATGTTCACATTACTCCCTTACTTTCCATCACCATCTACTATATCATGACTCATAGGGAATTCAATGCTATTGATCTTCTCTTTTGATACATTGAGCAGTTGACTAGCATTAGGGATCCTGAATATAGGAGAAAACAAAATTTGGCCCTATGACACCTCATTGCTTATGTCCTTGAAACCAAGTACAATATTCAGTATCTTACCCCTCCAAATTATCAACCCTCCTTCTATACAAATAGATCCTTCCATGTCCCTCATAGCACTCATTTCCACTCTGAGCACAAGCAAGCTGAGGGAGCAGAAGAAGAGGAAATTCCTCCACCTGTTCCTATCTGCTAGCAGTCACAGCGGGATCAGCTGGTGGAGAGGTTTTACCAGTGGGAGGCTGGTTTGACTCCTATGTTGTTGCATAGGAGTAGTAGCATGCTATGGATGTTGATCGATTTAATGCCTATGTAGTTCAACAACAACAGTAGTACAATAAGGATATGACCTGGTTTGGGGAGCGGTTCGCCACCATTCATAGCTTCTTTCAGCCACCACTACCTCCTCCACCTGATTAGGATCCTTCTTTCCACTAGTTTGCTTAGTGTGATGCTTGTACCAATGTTTTCATAGGTATTGCTTTGTTTAGTTTTCTTCTTCCTTTTTGTGATGTCTAAAGGGGGAGTTATGTTGTGTCATTGTACTATTTGCCTGTGTTAGTAGAATTTGCATTGCCTAGTTTTCTTTGCTCTGTGTTTTATTGGTTTTATTTGCTTAATTAGAAATTATCCAACAAATATTTACCATCATCAAAAAGGGGGAGATTGTTGCAAATCTGGATTCAAGGATTATAATTTTAATGGTAACAAACATTCCTATTTCTGTTTTAATTTCCTAACCTTTCAGGTCCATAAGATCAATTACAATTTAAGCCAGCTCAAGGTTGGGTCTGTTTGTATTCAAATATAATTTCTTCCTTGAGTCAAATATAAAGTGCTAGATCCCCAAGCTAAGTAACCTTGCACACACACACTCAGGGGAAGAATTTTAGTGAGTTAGAATTCCTATTTAATTTTGATCATATTGTCCTAGACGATGGTGAGATCGTCCTGGACCATCCATTAAAAATAGAAACCCTAATTAGGGCACCTGGGATAAGTTAACCTGATTAAATAAATCATCTTGGATAATCACATATCATCCTAGATGATATGCTTACTTCAGAAAGACTCAGCAGCTAAACAAGTTTAGGTATGATTTGGAGATTGATTTTCTATGCAATCGCCCTGGATGATCCCGTATCATCCTGGATGATTCGAACCATTCATACCTAAATTGATTAGGTGATTAAGAAGAGTGATTAATGCTTGATTGATTTATCATATCGTACGAGATGATCTAATAATTAGCCAGGATGACCTGTAAAACTTCTCCTCAATCAACTGGTCATCCCAAACTATATGCTAGATGATATGGCCTTTTTTATACTAATCATATAGGATGATAGACTTATCATCCTGGATGATTTGTTATATTTAAATTGCCCAACATAATTTTCCTAGATGACCCAAACTATGTGTCAAATGTTATTGCACATTTTTGAACTAATCATACAAGATGATAGCCTTATTGTCCTGGATGATCAATTATATCTTTACACATTGTCCAAACTCTACTCCTGGATGACCTAACCTATCTACTAGACAAAAATGTGGTTTTGAACTAATCATACAAGATGATGACCACATCATCATGGATGATCTATACAAGTCCTATCTTCTTATTGTCTAGGAGAGCCAGATTCTCCAGACTGAGATGATTATTTTTGTACTGATCATACAGGACGATTGATAGATAATCCTGGATGATCTTATATGGCAAGTTGAAATTTAGGATATTTTTTGAGCTCTTCTATTTAAGATCTCTTATTTGTTAATATTGAGTTCTTTTACCGCTATCCTGACCTGAGAGAGTCTTGAGAAGCAAAGGGAGAGCTTAGGAGACATGGAGAGGATCTTGTGAGGTGTTTATAAAGGTTTCTCCAAACAGGGATTTGAGTTGCCTTCTCCAATCATCATCCCTTGTTCCTTGGTGGCTCTGTGGGAAGAATCATCAGCATAAATATCAAGGTTCTCTGCCTACTTCAAGAGGAAGCAAAAGGAGGTAAGATTCTCTGCCTGCTTCAGGAGGAAGCAAATGGAGTTCGGGTTATCTACCACATCGGGGTTGGTGAAAAGAAGTTTTTGTAAAGGCTTCTCTGCCTTGCTGTGGGAGAAAATGGAGAGTCACTGAGTTTTAGTGTAATACCTGGAGGGGAGGCTCCGGGAGTGGACGTAGGTCAGGTTGACCGAACGATTATAAAATCCGGTGTGTTCTTTCATTCTACTATTCCACATTTTAATTTTTATACTTTAATTTCTTGGGGATGATTATGTGGCTAAAGTTATTAAATTTGTTTGATTAATCGTATCCACATCAAGAGAAATTGTATTTATTTTAAAATATTCAAAAAGGATTTCAAGATTGTGTATTTGCTTAAGAATTTTTAAAACTACCAATTCATCCCCCCCCCCCCCCCCCCCCCCCCCACTCGGTTAGCCTTGGGCTAGTTCATAAGAGCTTAACAACCCTCATGAACATTCACTTTAAAGTTTTTAGATGAGGGAGATATAAATACTAAATTTTTCATAATATTACTAACCATAAAAAGTAACTAGTTACATTCACATGATTTCCACTCATGAAGGTCAACATTTTGAGTCTCTTGAGTTGGTTTATGAGACCATATTTTAATAGCAATCGGGCCAGAAATAAAGACATGATGCATATTTTCTATATGAAAGCAACATTGACACTTAGAAGTAATAATAAAACCTCTCTTTCTCAAATTGTCATCAGTAGAAATATAATTATGCATGATTCTCCAACAAACGCAAAAATGGTCTTAGGAATACTCTTATGCCAAATCAGGGAGTAAATTTTTTTAACACTAAGATTCTCCTTAAATTCATGCCAAGCTTCTTTTAAGGTAAATCACATAATAATAAGTCCTCAGAATCAGTTTTAATAAGCAGATTCAAAATTCTAATAATAATAGTAATCAGAATGATTTTAACTAGTTTATTATAATCCCATCTATTGTCAGAAATAAAGGCATCAACTTTAGTGGCAGGCATAGAAGAAGAATAAATCAAGGACTCAATGGATCAACCATTAAGACATTGATCTTTCTAGAATAAAAGGTTAGCTTTAGCCTAACCCCATTTGACATGGGCTTCAACACTCCACTTGATATTACACAACCTTATCCAAACCTTAGATATTGCGACTTGAGCTCATGAGTTTATGTTTTTGATGATAACAAACATAATGGCTCATATCTTTGTGTCTCCTAGTGTTTTCATTCTCTACTTATTTGTGTGTATACTAACAGTTCAGGAACACCATGCACCATCCATTAAAGAATCAGAACTCAAGATTGGGTAGAATAGGTTATGCCATAAAGAGTCTGTAATATTCATTGATGTAATTTTTTATTTATTTAGTTGAGTCCTATAAAGGTGTTTGCTAGCTTGGTGACCTTGCACACACACACTCAAGGAAGTGAGATCTAGTCAAAACTAGAAGTTCAATTTTTTAAATTAATTGTATTAGAAGATTTTGATCACTTGGGATGATCAGCTCATTAAACTAATCATGTTGGACGATTTCTATCATCCAGGATGATCCTTTATAATCATGAAAAATAGTCGACAATGATAAGTTAGGCAAGGTTCTAAGATTCAAATTTTATTCTAATCATCCAGAATGATATCCATCGTACTAGATGATCAATGACAGTCAGACCTAAATTGATCCTGTGATTAGGGGACTAATTATGGTTAATTTGTTCAATTCGATCGTCTAGGATGATCTGTGAAGATTGTACTGGATGACCCGAGAGGTTCGTGGGATAATACTTGATCATCCTAGATGAAATACCATAATTTTTCTTCTAATTATCCACGTTCATCCCTAATATCCTCCAGGACAATCTATTCAAATTGGAACTGATCGTCCTGGACTATCTATGGCTCATCCAAGACTATCAGGTCAAATTTTACACATTATCCTGGATGATCCTGACATCATACAAGGTGATTCTTGGTAGCTAAATTAAGTTTTTAGGGTTTTTTTTAAAAGCCCTCTATTTAAGCACATCGTACTGGATGATCCTGTGATCGGCCTCGATGATCTTTGCTGTTAAAATTGAGTTTCTAGGATTTTTGAAGCCCTCTATTTAAGCGTTTTCATGGCACTTGGTAAGTGTCTTTGGCAGCCATTGAGGCTTTATTTTTTTGGAGAAAACTTGAAGAGAGAGCCTTGAGAGGGAGAGAGGAAGGGGTGGAGTTTGAGAGAGGGAGAAGATCCTTGGAGGGGATTTCAAGGGAGTGAGGAGGGGGCTTCACAGGGTTGCTCTGGCAAGCTTGCACCTTAATACCATCAGATTCAAGATTTATCTTGAGGGAAGTTTTGGGAAGAAGAAGATCTCTTTGGTGTCAAAGGACCAGGTTCTCTTCCTTCACTAGGAGGGTGAAAAAGGATTCCAGGTTCTCTGCCTCACCAGGAGGGTGTAAAGGATTTCAGGTTCTTTGCCGCACCAGGGGAGGTGGAAGAGATTTTGTAAGGGCTTCTCTGCCTAACTGTGGGGGCTAAAGAAAAGTCACTAAAGGTTTAGTGCAATACCTAGAATGGGAGGTTCTGGGAGTGGACGTAGGTCAAGTTAGACTGAAACACTATAAATCTGGTGTATTCTTTCTAATTATTTTTCGCACTTTATTTTTATTACTATTAACTTCTTAGGTGAAATCTCTGATTTATCTTTTTATTATTGATTTAATTCATTTTCACTGTGAGATATAAAAGATTTTACTTTTTGTTAAATAAGTTTTTAAATATCCAATTCACCCCCGCCCCCCCTCTTGGTTAGCCTCGAGACTGTTTTATAGGATTTAACATCCCTCACGAACTTTCAAGTTGTATCAGAGCGGGATTCATAAATTAAGTTTTTAAAAACTTTTGAATTTTAGTAAATGGCTTACTTTGAAAATCATAATATTATGGAAGGATATTCGATCACCCAACCACCATTATTTGAATACATTATTTTTGATTTTTAGGAAATTTACATGTCTAATTTTTTAAAATTAATATATTATTGAATGTGGTATATGATTCAAATTGGTTATTTTATACTATCATGTGTTATAGATGGAATTAAAATTGGTATTCCTTCTTCTGAGTGGAGTATAATAGAACAAATTAATGCTCAATTAAATGCTTAATATTTAAACTATTTTTTTGATGCTTTAAAATTTAAAGATTGTATGTTAGTATCTACATGCACTACTGGCAAGGAAATTTGGGATCAACTATGCACTACATATGAAGGTACTAGTGAAGTTAAGCAATCTAAGTTGAATATTCTAATGCATGATTATGAACTTTTTTGCATGAAACCTTATGAGATGATTTTAGACATGTATATTAGGTTTACTCAAATTATGACATCATTACATGCTTTAGGTAAAGAATTTTACAAAGTTGAAAAGGTTAATAAAATTTTACATTGTCTACTTGATAAGTTTGATGCCAAAGTTGTTACTATTTATGAATCAAAAAATTTGAATGAATATTCTATTGATAATTTGATTGGCTCACTCAATACCTACGAGCAAGGTTTGGGTCACAAGCTTTTGGATGTAGGTGAAATTATAGTACTGAAAGCTGAAGACATGGATGAAACTGGCTTTTTGTTAAAGAAGTTTTTCTGGTGCTTTAGTAGGCTTTCAAATTTGTTTGTTACTGATGCTAATTTTTCACTGCTAATGTGTGTATCTTTTTATTCATTATATTTTTTTATTTTTATATTTTTTATGTTTTATTTTTCCTTTTATTCTATACTTTTTTAAAATCTTAAAATAGTCTCCATATTGTTTATGTAGTTTCACTGATCAACACACACACACATCATATTTTATTTCGTATACACTTTTAAAAAATCAAATCATTTTTTCTAAAAATGAAAAATTTACTTCCTATTTTCTTGAAATTTTATGTAAGTTTTGATTGAATTCTCTAAAATCAGTGAAATAAGGAAACGAATGATTTTGCCTCTCTATCTCATTTCTTTAATTAGGCTATTTTACTTTTGATTTAAAATCTTCATCAAATTATAAATTGGATTTTGAAATTGAACTTTTTTCATCTCCCTATATTTTTTCTATCTCATAAGGATCTTTTGCAAGTTGTTGAATCCACTTTATTATTTTCTTAATCAAGCTACTTATTTTTATCACTAGATTGGGTTTGCTTTATTCTTTAGAATTGCAGAAAGGAAGCATATTTATAAGAAGTAAAGAGGCACAAAATGAGCCCAAAACTGAAAAGATGCACAATATTGCTAAAATGAAAAGATACACAAAGTGTATTAAAAATCAAAAGATGCATAAAGTGTGCCAAAAACGAATAATGAGGCATAAAATGAGCCGACAATGAGTTAGCTTACCTTTTTGATACTTTTTAAATCTTAAGAAAACCCTTATATCTATTGATATTTTTGATACTTGGGTTTGAAAATAATGACTTTTGATTCACCTTTTGGTATTAATCTTCTATTAGATATATTTCTTGTAAGGAGTTTTGAAAAGATTATAGCTTCCTTCTCTAATTTATTCCTTGATTTAGATATTTGCTTTAAAAAGTTTTTTAGCCCTTAAGAAACATGAGTTTGGATTAATAATTTCTGAATCTCTAACCATTCTGGGTTATGCATAGTCAATACATGCCGTACTATACTTTTAAATAAAATCAAGAGGTAACTTTCTCATTCCAAAAAAAATTTTGATATTTTAAAATGATTCTTTTAAAACATCACCTTCACCAGATCAGGGACCGTTTGACCTTTTGGTCTATTTTTCCTATTTTATTTTTTTATGATACTCTTCTTTTTGATAATGTCACATGGGGAGAATATACTGTTATATTTGTTTATGTACTATTATTTTTATTTAGTTTATCTTTTTATTTTCTTTTTTGTTAAAAAATAAATAAAAATTAAAAAGAAAGAAATTTTTTTTAGTTTCTCCTATTTTTAATAAATATTTTATTGAAGGGGAGATTAAGAGAAAATACTTTTAGTTAGAAAATCCATTAATAATGTTTGCCATCATCAAAAAGGGGGAGATTATTGTGACTCGAGCTCACGAGTTTATATTTTTGATGATAACAAATATTATGGCTCATATCTTTATGTCTTGTAGTGTTTTTTTTATATACTTATTTGTGTGTATACTAATATTTTAGGAACACCATACACCATCCAATAAAGAATCAGAGCTCAAGATTATGTAGAATAGGTTATACTATAAAGAGTTTGTAATATTCATTGATGTAATTTTTGATTTCTTGAGTTGAGTCCTATAAAGGTGTTTGCTAGCTTAGTGACCATGCACACACACACACACACACACTCAAGGGAGTGAGATCTAGTCAAAACTAGAAGTTTAATTTTTTAAACTAATCATATTGGATAATTTCAATCATCCGGGATGATTAGCTCATTGAACTAATCATGCTAGATGATTTCTATTATCCAGGATAATCCTTTATGATCATGAAAAATAGCCGCCAGTAATAAGTTAGGTAAAGTTGTAAGATTCAAATTTTATTCTAATCGTCTAGGAGGATATCCATCGTATTGGATGAAAAAAAAAATCATGCCTAAATTGATCATGTGATTAGGGGACTAATTATAGTTAATTTATTCAATCCGACCATCTAGGATGATCCATGAAGATCGTATTGGATGACCCGAGAGGTTCATGGGATGATACTTGATCGTCCTAGATGAAATACCATAATTTTTCTTTTAATTATCCTGGATGATCCCCAATATCATCCTAGATGATCTATTCAAATTTGAACTGATCGTCCAAGACTATTAGGTCAAATTATGCACATCATCCTGGACCATCCTGAGATCATACAGGACGATTATTGGAAGCTAAATTGAGTTTTTAGGTTTTTCCTAAAGTTCTCTATTTAAGCACATCATACTGGATGATCCTGCGATCGTCCTGGATGATCTTTGCCGCTAGAAATGTGTTTTTAGGGTTTTTGGAGCCCTCTATTTAAGCTTTATCAAGGCATTTGGTAAGTTTCTTTGGCAGTCATTGAGGCTTCATTTTTCTAGAGAAAACTTGAAGAGAGAGTATTGAAATGGTAAAAGGAAAGGGTGAAATTTAAGAGAGGGAGAAGATCCTTGGAGGAGATTTCAAGGGAGTGTGGAGGGGGTTTCACACGGTTGCTTTGGCAAGCTTGCATTTTCGTACCATCAGATTCAAGGTTTGTCTTGAGGGAAGTTTTGGGAAGAAGAAGATCTCTTTGGTGTCAAAGGACCAGGTTCTCTGCCTTCACCAAGAGGGTGAAAAAGGATTCTAGGTTCTCTACCTCACCAAGAGGGTGAAAAGGATATCAGGTTCTCTGCCGTACTAGAGGGAGGTGGAAGAGATTTTGTAACAGCTTCTCTGCCTAGCTATGGGGGCTTAAGGAGAGTCTCTAAAGGTTTAGTACAATACGTAGAACGGGAGGTTCATGGGAGTGGACGTAGGTTAGGTTGGACCAAACCACTATAAATCTGGTGTGTTCTTTCTGATTATTTTTTGCACTTTATTTTTACTGCGATTAACTGCTTGGGTGAAATCTTTGATTTATCTTTTTATTACTGATTGAATTTGTTTCTACTAGAAGATAGAAAAAGATTTTTCTTTTTGTTAAATAAGTTTTTAATTATCCAATTCACCCCCCTCTTATTTATCCTTGGGACTAGTTCAAAAGGGTTTAACACCCCTCACAAACTTTTATTAGAGTCACTATTCTTATTATAGCACATAGTAGGATGCTTACCTGCACAATATTTCTCAATCATAAACTTGTCCCACAGAGAAAGTTTGGAAGAAAAATTAAACCACAGTTTATAAGAAAAGCATAAGATAAATCCCACATATTCTTACAACCCAAAGGCCTTCTTCAAGTACACCACAACATTTTTTTCCAGGAGGACTAAATAACTTTAAAATTCTCATTGGAACTACACCAAAAGAACTTATTAATTAATTTCTCAATCCTATTACACACAGCACGGGTAGGTAGCAATGTTTGAAAATATACACACGTAAAGAGCACAAAACACTTTTAATAAGGGTAAGTCTACCTCCAAAGCTAACGAAATTAGAATTCCATAAATAAATCTTATTATACACATTAGAAATAAGATCATAAAAAAGAAAAGTCTTTTTCCTACCCTTATAAAGAGGAACCCCAAAGTACTTAATAGGAAAAGAAGCTTTGAAAAAACCAGTCCAATTCTTAATAGCTAGCATCCTATCATGAGAAACCTTATTAGACACAATAAAGAAGCTCTTATTTTTGTTAATAGAAAGACAATTACAACTTTTACATTTATTTAAAAAACTCATGATTCTCTTCACCCTGTTAAGAGAAGCATTCAAAAAAATAATAACAACATTAGCAAAACATAAATGAGAAATAGAAAAACTACCAAAGTTCTATAATAGCAGCTAGGATAATTCTCAAAAAGATTGGAAATGCCTCTAGATAAAAATTCCATATCAATAATAAAAAGAGCAGGAGAGATAGTATCACCTTGTCTCAACCCATGGGAAGACTTAATGAAACCAATGCTTTTACCATTTATAATAATAGAGAAAAAACAATTTTCAATAGACTGTTTAATATGGTTAACAAAAGCAGTGTTAAAACCAAACAAACTTAAAACATGATAAAGAAAGTCCTAGTTGATCTTATCATAAGCTTTGGCAATGTCTAACATCAAAATAATGTTACCCCCAGGTACCCTAACATTCAAGTCATGCACAAGCTCTTGAGCTAATAAAATGTTATCCAAAATAGATCTACCTTGGGTGATGCCAGTTTGGTTCAAAGTAATAATTTTAGGAAGCAAAGGAGAAAGCCAGTTCATAAGTAACTTGGAGGTCAACTTAATAAAAAAGGAATAAAGAATTATAGTTCTAAAATCATTCCAATTAGAAGCTCCATTAATTTTAGGAATAAGTACAATAGAGGTGGAAGAGAAAAATTTTGGCATAGTATTACCAGCAAAGAAATCAGAGATAGCATTAAAAAGATCAATGTAAATAGTATCCCAAGTTTTTTGAAAACATTTACTGGTGAAGCCATCCAGACTAGCAACAGACTCAGTATTCAAGTCAAAAACCATCTTCTTTACCTCCTCCAAAGAAGGAAAAGCAGCAAGAGCCAATTTATCATCCTGGTTAATGATGAGACAAATAACGTTGGGCGTGTCAATAAGAGCATGAATGAAGTTTTTATTAAACAAACCCTTAAAGAATTCCACAATAGATAAAGCAATTTCCTCAACATCTTCCATGGATGAACCATCTGCAAAGTTAATTCTATGAAACCAATTTCTAGCTCTATTCTTCTAAACAAGAGCATGAAAGTACTTAGTGTTATTGTCCCCATCAATAAGAAGTTTTGAGGCCGCTTTCTATTTCCAATAAGTTTCTTCCTGGGCTTGTAAGTTAAAAAGAAAGTTTTTAGCTTGTTGCAATTGGTTAAAATTAACATCAGAAGGGGATTATTGACAGACAAGCTCCAAGAAGTTAACTTTCTCCTCCGTAGCAATAATATTAGTAAAAACATTTTTAAAAATAATCATATTCCACCAATTAATTTTATGTTTTAACCTTTTCAACTTAAGATAAAGTCGATTCATGCCAAAAATGGAGTTGTCCAGGTGAAGAGGAGCTTGCCAGTTCTCCTTAACAACATCAATAAAGGAAGTGTCAAGAAGCCACATTTTTTGAAAATGAAAGTTAACTACAAATGTAGGAAAACTCAATTATAAAGAAATAAGTAACAGAGAATGGTCTGATACGGTTCTACTAAGGTGCATAACATGCGTTGAAGAGAAGGAATTTATCCAAATACAATTAAAAATCACACGATCCAACCTTTCCTAGAGATTAGCACGATTCCAAGTAAAATTGCCACCAATGTAACCAATATAAATGAGATTGCAATCCTGGATCATACTATTGAAATCCTCCATAGATTAGTAAAGAGGCCTAGAGCCCCCAAGTTCATTAGTGTTGAAATAATATTAAAATCCCCACCCACCAACCAAGGAGAATTAATAGAGACATGAAATTTACTAAGCTTGTCCCACAAAGTCCTTCTATTAGTATGGGAAGACACGGCATAGACAAAAGAAGCAAAATAGTCATAATGCAAATTTCTATACTATAATGAATCACTTGGTTAAAATCACCCATAATATTAATCACCATAGGATCCTTCAAAAGAACCCAAATTTTGTTGGAAACATTGGCTACACCATGATTAAAAATGAAGTACCTAATAGTATTATCCAACTTACTATGAGAAATAAAAGGTTCAATCAAAATAAGCAAAGAAATATTATGAATACGACATAAATTTATAACTCTAATTCTAGTAGAAGGACAACTAATGCCCCTACCATTCCAAATGACCAACTTAAACATTAGAATGTAAATGAGAAGTTTGTGATCGTGTAGTTCTAGGTGATTACAACACAATATTTTTGTTTTTCTTATTCTTCATCGAGGGGACTAGATTAAAATCACAGAAATCATCACACCCCTCTCTATTTTCATTATCTAAATAGTCATGATCAATATGAGAAACACTGTTATAAGATAAAGTATGGGAAAACTTACTTGCCTTTTCCAAATGACTATCTTGGTTCGTCAACCAATCCCCCATTTCACCTTGCACAACCTTCTTCTAGATTTTGCTCCCTAGTGTCCTGCACATTGTGTATATTATTAGGAATCACATGGGAACCAATATCAACATTAAAAACAACATGATCAATTTTAGAAGAATTTAAGATAGTAGAACAAAAAGTTTTCATGGAATTGAAAAACACAGTCTCCTGCACATTGTGTATATTATTAGGAATTTTTTATACTCCACAACCATAACATACATTTGATCCATATTGTTGATAGCCACCCTTGGTGAAAGTTTGTAAGGGTGGTTAAACCCTAAAGAACTAGTCCAGAGGCTCACCAAGAGGAGGGTGGGGGGTGAATTGGATTTTTAAAAAATTCTTTAAAAAAAGTTTTTTATATCTTGTAACGAAAATGAATTAAATCAACATTAAAAAGATAAAATCACAGTAAAAATAAAGTGCAAAAAATAATTAGAAAGAACACACCAGAGTTTATAGTGGTTAGGTCAACGTGACCTACGTCCACGTGCTGGAGGCACTCTCCAAGTATTACACTAAATCTATAGTGTCTCTCTTTTTTCCCCCACAGTAAGGAGGAGAAGCCCTTACAAAATCTTTCCATCGACCTAGTGAGGCAGAGGACCTGGAATCCTTTTCACCCTCCTGGTGAGGCAAAGAACTTGGAATCACTTTCACCTTCTCCGATGCGGTGGAGGAGCCCAATCCTTGACACCAAATAGACCTTCATCTTCCCAAAACTTCCCTCAAGATGAAACTTGAATTTGATGGTACTAAAGTGCAAGCATGTCAGAGCAACTGTGTGAAACTCCCTCCACACTCCCTTAAAACCCCCTCCAAGGATCTTCTCCCTCTCAAACTCCATCCTTTACTCTCTCCCTTTCAAGGCTTTCTCTTCAAATTTTCTCTAGAAGAAAAATGACTCAATACATGCCAAAGATATGGAGGAGAGAGACAATGGGTATCCTATCCTTCAGGATTTCAAAGGACTTCTTATTCTGCTTGGATCTAAGATTAACCCTATTCAGAACATAACAGGCTGTATTCATCGCTTCTGCCCAAAAATATTTATGAAGTGAGTATTCAACTAACATGACTCTAGTGGCTTCTACCAGGGTCTTATCTTTCTTTTAGCTACCCCATTCTGTTAAGGGGTCCTATGAGAAAAAAAATTAGGATCTATCCTATGCTTCTTGTAGAATGATTCAAATTTTTCATTCTCAAAATTTTCACCATGGTCACTATGAATGGTTAAGATTTCACAACCTAGTTTTCTTTGAATCCAAGTAGAAAAAGATCTAAACTCCTCAAATGATTCACTCTTATGTGATAGGAATTTAACCCAGGTGAACCCCGAATAATCATCAACAATCACATACCTAAATGCTTTCCCCCTTGGCTTGAAGTGTTGATAGGTCCAAAGAGATCCATGAAGAACTTCTAAGGGTTTTCTAGTGTAAATATCTTTGATTGAGGGGAAGGAGGATTTGACTTGCTTTCCTAATTGACAAGCATCACAGAGGTAGTCCTTAGTGAACTCTAGTTTGGGTATTTCTCTCACTAAGTCTTTTTGGGTGATCTTCCTAAGGCTTTTCATACTTGCATCACAAAATATTCTATGCCACAACAAAAATTCATCAGCAATTATTTTTAAACAAAATGAAGTAGCACATTCAATATTATTTAAATTAAGTATGTAGATGTTGTTGATCATTTTTCTCTATAAAATAATATTATCATTAAGCTTATAATGCAACTGCTTGGTAGAAATTTTATGTTAAAGCCTTTGTCACAGATTTGGCTGATGTTGAGTAGATTGTGTTTCAAGCCATTTATAAGAAAAATATTTTCAATGATGAAATTTTTTGAATTACCAATTATACCTAAGCCCACCACTTTCCTAGTGGTGTTATCTTCAAGTGTTACCTTACCTCCTGCCCTAGCCTCCAATGAAATGAAATGACTTGCATCTCCAATCATATGTGTTGCAATCTAGGATCTCGAGCACTTAATTTTGATGATGACAAATAATACTTACTGAATTAATATGTTCTTCTTTAAAAATTATAAATATTTATTCTTGTCTGTAAGAACTAATATTCCAGATAAGATACAAATAGTTCAAGACTCCTGGAGACTCAAGACTGGGTAGAATAGGATGTACAAGATTTTGTATTTTTATTTTCTTTTATTTTTCTCTTCTTGAGACTGCCATAAAAATATGTATGTAAAAGGAGTGACCATGCACACACACACAGGGGGAATTTTCTTTAAGAAGAAATTTTTTTTTTAAACAAATCGTACTGCACGACTTTTAATCATACTGTACGACATGTCATTAATACTCAGGCTAACGGCTAAATTCTAAAAGATTAGTTTTGCGAACTAATTGTACTATACGATGGATATCATACTGTATGATTTTTTTTCTATTCAAAAACCCTAGCCGCCAGAATAACTTTAGTAAGATTTTGATTTTGATTTTCTTAACTATTCATACTGTACATAAATCTTGCCAAAATTATCACCCGTAATTATGAAATTAAATCTTGGTTTTTTAATTAATTACATTCGTACTGTACGATAGGAATCGTACTGTACGATGGACAGAGATGATGTCAATCGTCCATAAAATGTATTAGATGAAACCAAGTTTTTTTGTACTATTCATCCCAGATGATGTTTATATCGTACTGGATGATAACCTGAAAATGATCTATTCAAACTGTACGAAGGGTACAGTATGGGACGATGGTTAGAGATAAATTCATTCATCCCAAAGATCATCCTGTACTAATAATTAAAAAATAACATGATCATCCTGTACGATCTTTGGATCGTACAATATGATATTCATAAAATCTGTGAAATGTTTGTCTGCTCTTGTACGAGATGAAGCTATTTTTGAACTAATCGTACTGTATGATATTTTATCGTACTGTACGAACAGAAACATCAAATTGGAATTTTTAGGGTTTTCTTTAACCTGATTTAAAAGGACTTTTTATTTTTTAATTAGAGGTTTTTGAGATTATGGTTGATAGAGAAAAGGACTCTTGAGGGGGAGCTTTTGGAGAGATCCAAGGTTTGTGAGAGGAAGGAGAAGGTGAGCTTGAGCGTGAGGGAGAACGAGTGTGAGGGGATCACAAGGTTGCTCCGAGCTAGCTGCACGCTTTCTCCTCCTGTGGCTTTGGTGAGTCTCAAGAAGGTTCTCTAGGAAGAGAGGCTTCAAGGTCAACATCCTCAAGGTACTCTGCCGTCTCTAGGAGGGAGAAAAAGGAGAAGGTCTGCTGCCATCACCGGGAGGGTGACATAGCGTCTGGTATTCTGCCACATCGGGGAGGTGAAAGTGAGTCTTGTAAAGGCTTCTCCGCCTTACTGTGGGAGCAAAAGGATGGTCAACTTTTAGTAGTACAAATCTCAGATTGGAGGACTCCAGGGAGTGGACGTATGTCAAGTGACCGAACCACTATAAAAATTTCTGGTGTGTTTTTTTTTTTTTTCTGCACTTTATTTTTCATGTATTTATTTACTATTTTAAATTACTTGGTGAAAAATCAGATTGTAATTTTTGTACTGTGAGATTTACAATTGTGTCACCAATACCGTAGTTGTGAACGAATCATTAGCTTCCGCATTCTACTTGTTAGGTTGTTATTTCATAAAAAAATAGAACTCCTGTTTAGGATTAATTTTTAAAATACCAATTCACCCCCCTCTTGGCGCATCTCAAACTTTCAAGTGGTATCAGAGCAGGGTTTAAAAATAGTGTTTTAGAAAACCTAGAAACATAAGATCCATGGCACATTTTGGTAACCATAACACTGCGGAGGGTTATTCTTTAACCTGTCCACCTTTATTTGACAATATACCATTTTATTTCTGGAAATACGCATGTCTACATTTTTACAGTCTATAGACTATTGCATGTGGGTGTTGGTTCAAAAGGTTACACTGCACCATTTTGTATCTTGAATGGCATTAAAACTGAATTATCTTTTAAAGAATGGAGCAATGAGGATAGAGAATTCGCACAATTAATTACTAAATGCTTAAATTGTTCTTTTATGCATTAAAATCAGAAGACTATATACGAGTATCTACTTGTAGTATTGGTAAGGAAATTTGGGATAGACTGTGTATCACATACGAAGGAACCAGTGAGGTTAAACAATCTAGGCTAAACGTACTACTACATGATTACGAACTATTCTGCATGAAACCTAGTGAAACTAGATCTGAAATGTACACTAGATTCACTCAGATCATGACATCCTTGAATGCTTTAGGGAGAGAGTTATCTAACTCTGAAAAAGTGAATAAAATACTGCGATGTTTGCCTAGCATGTATAATGCAAAAATTACTATAATAATTGAGTCCAAAGATTTAAATGTTTATTCAATTGATAATTTGCTTTGGTCACTCATTCCCTACGAGCAAGGAGTGAGCCAATGATAAAGTGATGCAGGTGAAAAGAAGAAGGGGCAATGGTGGCTCTAAAAGTGAACAATTCTGAAAGTAACAGTTCTGCAATGGAGAAAAATGATGACATAGCCTTGATAACTCCTCAGTTCAAGAATTTTCTGAAAAGAAAGCAATGGCATCATCAAAGCAATTGGAACAAAGATAAAAGCTTAAAGAATACTAAAGTTGCATCTGACACAATTTGCTTTGAGTGCAGGAAACCAGGTCATCTCCGAGCTGATTGCTCCAACGTTAAAACTCATCAAACCAAGGAGAAGGGCGAGGAAAGGTCAAAATTCAAGAAGGGCAGTTTTAAGACATAGAAAGTATTTTGGGCTGACTCTGCTTCAGAATCATCATAAGAAGAAGCAGAGGAGGAGGTATTGAATTTATGTCTTATGACTAATGATAACATTGATCAATCAGATTAAGATGGGTATGTCAACTTTCTTATTATGAACAGCTAATTATTTTCTAAAAAAATTCATGACTCGTATAGAAAGTTAAAGAAAATGCATGCTAGTCTTAACACTGAGTTTAGTACATTACAAAAGAGCATGCTAGTATAGTTGAAGAAATTTCTGACTTGGATAGAGATCACATGACCCTGCTTGATGAATTTGATGCATTAAATAAGAAGCATATTGAATTAATCACTGCACACGATACCTTGAATTCATCATATGTTGAACTAGAGAATGCATTTAAGGAATTAGAGGAACTTGCATGTGAACTTGATAGAAATGAGCATATATTGAAATTCAAAATTGTAAGTCTTAATAAACAAAATGATTTTTTAATGTAAAAATTCATGCATTTGAGAATAATAAAACACCTCCCACATTTGATGAGTTTTATGAACCTCCACCATGTGAACCATCTCATATAAAATCATCACAGTATGCATCATCCAGACCTAGGAATAGGCACTATCACCCCCATAGATTAGTGAACCCTTTTCCTAGTGTTAGGTGTTATTCTTATGGCATGTTAGGTCACATAGCCCGTACTTGCATAATTCACTATAGGACACATCTAGTGTGGAGTCCTAAGTAGTATTCATCACAGCATAACATGCATTCATTGCATTCATACAAGCATAAGGTGGAACCCAAACTCACTTGGGTTCCCAAAACTAATCTTTGATTGACATTATAGGGATGCTCTCATAAAAGACCTAGTGAGAGTATGTGGTACCTGGACAGTGACTGCTCAAGGCACATGACTGGAGACATGAAGCAGTTCATGACACTGGAGGCCAGGTCAGCAGGCAAGGTGACTTTGGGAGACAACACCACTAGGAAAGTGGTGAGCTCTGGTATCATTAGAAATTCTAAAAAATTGGTAATTGAAATTATTCTTTTAGCTGATGGCTTAAAGCATTATCTTTTAAGTATCAGTCAACTATGTGATAAGGGTTTTAACATAAAGTTTTTTTCTAATAAATGCATGATCAGCTTAAATGATACACTTGTGTTAGAAGAAAAATATATAAATAATGTCTATATGTTAGATTTAAACTGCATTGAAAACTCAAACCCTTTATGTCTGAAAATAATAACTGATGACTCTTGGCTATGACATAGGAGACTATGCCATGCTAGGATGAAAATAGTTAGGAACATCACTTAGAAAGATTTAGTTAGAGGCATACCTATGTTAGACTTCACTAAGGACCATCTATGTGATGCCTGCCAATTAGAAAAATAAGTAAAATCATCATTTCATTCAAACAAGGATATCAACACCACTAGGCCACTAGAAAATCTTCACATGGACCTATTCGTACATGTTAGTACAGCTAGCCTAGGAGGGAAATTGTATGGATTTGCAATAGTGGATGACTACTCCAGGTTTACTTAGGTAAAATTGTTAGCCCATAAGAGTGAGTCATTTGAAGAGTTTAGAACTTTCTCCACCTGGATTCAAAGGAAATTAGGATGTGCAATTTCAATAATCCATAGTGATCACGGTGGAGAATTTGAGAATGATAAGTTTGAATCATTTTGTCAGGAGATAGGAATATAACATAATTTCTCTACCCCTAGGACTCCCCATCAAAATGGAATAGCTGAAAGAAAGAATATAACCTTAGTTGAAGCTGCTAGGGCAATGTTAGATGAATACACTCTTCCTAGATTTTTTGGGCAGAAGTAATGAATACTGCTTGTTATGTTCTAAATAGGATAAATGTTAGATCCAAACTTAATAAGACACCCTATGAATTGCTTAAGGGTAGGACACCAAATCTTTCTCACTTACGTGTTTTTGGCTACAAATACTTTATCATAATCAATGGTAAGTCACCCTTAGGAAAGTTTGATCCCAAATATGATGAAGGGGTTTTCATTGGCTACTCATCTGTAGGTAAAGCCTATAGAATCTTTAATAAAAAGACCCTTATAGTAGAAGAGTCTACCCATATGGTATTTAATGAATCTGATATGATCTCTAAACCTAATCATGAAGAAGAAGAATTTTAGATTATTCAGGGACTAGAAACCATTGCCATAGAAAATAGAGCTGAACCTCAGGAGAACTTGCCTAGAGATTGAAAATATTCTTCTAGTCATCCCAGAGAATTGATCCTAGGAGACCCATCAGAAGGTGTGAAAACTAGGCATGTACTTAGGAAAGAAGTCATTAATTCTGTATTTATTTCCCTAATTAAAACCACAAATGTAGATCAAGCCTTACGAGATGAATTCTGGATCCTAGCATTACAAGAAGAGCTAAACTAATTTGTTAGAAATGATGTGTGAGAATTAGTCAAGAGACCCAAAGAACAAAGTGTGGTTTGAACTAAGTGGGTCTTTAAAAATAAGATGAATGACTCTGGAATAGTAGTGAGAAATAAGGCTAGATTAGTAGCAAAGGGGTATAACCAAATTGAGGGAATAGATTTTGAAGAAACATTTGCTCCAGTAGCTAGACTAGAAGCCATTAGGGTACTCTTAGCCTTTGCTTGTTTTAGAGGTTTCAAAATATATCAAATGGATGTTAAGAGTGCTTTACTAAACGGGGTAATCAAAGAAGATGTTTATGTTGAGCAACCCCCGGGGTTTGAAAACTCAGAATTTCCAAACCATGTGTTTAAATTGAAAAAGGCACTATACGGGTTAAAGCAAGCACCTAGAGCCTGGTATGAAAGACTTAGTACATTTCTACTAGATAGAGGCTTTGTTAAGGGTAGTGTGGACACCACCCTCTTCTTAAAAAGGGTACGAGATGAGATACTCATTGTTCAAATTTATGTAGATGACATTTTGTTTGGATCTTCAGAGAAAACTTTATGTGATGAATTTTCAAAAATAATGAGTAACGAGTTCGAAATGAGTATAATGGGAGAACTTAATAATTTTCTTGGATTTAGTGTAAAATAGATGGAAGGTGGAACATTCCTTAGCCAATCTAAGAACATCAAGGATATTATGAAATGGATAATGCTAAGGCTATGAATTCTCCTATGAGTTCTAATATTCAGTTAGATAAAGATCCTAATGGAAAGTCTATAGACCAGAAGAAGTATAGGGGAATAATTGGATCACTTCTCTACTTAACTGCTAGTAGACTAGATATAATATTCAGTATATGTCTCTGTGCTTGATTTCAAACTGACCCAAAAGAATCTCACATGACTGCTGTCAAAAGAATTCTTTGATATCTACTAGGCACCCCAAACTTAAGAATTTGGTATCCTAGACACAATACTACTTTTGAAATCTTAGGGTTGTTAGATTCAGATTTTGCAGGATGTAGGATAAATAGAAAAAAGCACCTCTGGTACCTATCAATTCTTTGGGCAATCCTTAGTTTCCTGGTCTAGTAGAAAATAAAATTTGGTAGCCCTCTCAACAGCTAAAGCAAATATATTGCGGTATGAAGCTGTGTTGATCAAGTTTTATGGTTAAAACAACAGCTTTTAGATCTTGGACTACCTGTAGGAATCATCCCAATAATGTGCAATAACACTAATACAATTTACATATCTAAAAATTCCAATTCAGCACTCACGAACAAAGCATATAGACATCCGACATCACTTCATAAGAGATTATGTAGCCAAGGGAGATATTGAATTACACCACATTGCTACTGAAGATCAACTGGCTGATATTTTCACAAAATGACTAGTATATGACACCTTTAGTATGTTGAGAACAAAATTAGGTGTCATAGAAATTCATGCTTGATTAAAAAAAAATAGAAAAATAAAAAAAAATTATGTTTGTGTGTTTTATTTCTATTTTTTATTTTACTTAAAAAAAATGTTTTTTGATCCTCTCACACCCATCTAGACGATACCCAACCTTGATTCCTATGCACATCGTACTGTATGATTAACAATCATACTATACGATCCTTATTAATACCCAGATCACAGCCTTCAATAGCATCAACGATCCAGATATGTCTGATAGTGTAAACATCGTACTGTATGATCCACCTAACGTACTGTACGATCCATATTATTGATCATCGTACTATATGAATCACCACTCGTACAGTACAATCCACGTGTGATTTTAGATTGGGATGAATTTAAGCTCGTTCGGTACGATCATTATCGCAGTTCATACTGTACGATTAATTTAGTCAAAAGTCGTTCATACGACTCCTCGGGACGAACGACCTCTCACTTATAATCGCCCAGTATGATTCTGATCGTACTATACGATTTGACTCTCTTTTTATAAAAAGTCATCCAGATGAAATAACTCACCCGATCGTATTGTACGACCCTATATCGTACTGTATGATAGTGCTGAAATTCAAAAAATTGAAGGGATTTCTCTCTCCATTTCACTCATCCCTTTCAACTCCTTGCTCCCTTCAAATATTTCTGCTCTATGGATGGTGGAAGCAAGCGAGGCCGACTGATCGAGGGAAGCTCCTCCTCCTCTCAACGGTTTGATGACCGCTTTCTCTCTGGAGCTGACGAAAAAGCATACAACAAATTCAAAGAGGCCAAGAATACTCCTTCCCACATGCTTAATCAAGCTGTGCTTAATTTTGAGGTTACGAATCTATTTGCCTCTACGACTCTCCAATTCCTCCTTATAATAGGTTTTTCATTCCACTCTGAACTCCTCTATGAATTCCTAACAAACCTTAAGATCAACTTAGAGTGGACAACCCTTACCTCCTATGTCTGCAAATGCAATGTCTTCATCACTAAGACGACATAGCTGAACACATTGGCCTATCCGCTGAAGGACCTCATCCCAATCTCTCCTCATTAATGATTTTTATTGGACATCTATGAACATGCTTCTTAGGAATGTACCCAACAATCAACACATACCTCTTTTCCAAAGTCTTAATCAAAATGCCCGTGTTATCTAGTATGTTTTTTGCTCATCCATTATACCCAAAGCTGTAGATCACCTACACATTACCCTGTTGCTGTCTGTAGTCACCTATTTAATCATGTCCACCACCAAAATTCGATGAAGCTCAAATGATCTTAGACTATATTCATGCCTTGGCTGCTTTTCGATATCCAGTGCTTGAAGAAAACAAAATCTTGCTCTAGGCCATGTCATTGGATACATCCTGGATGCCAAATATTAACTCCACTATCCTCTCCCTCCGGACAATCATCCTATCATCTATACAGATGCCTCTTTTCTTATTCTATTCCATCAGGGGGGCCGCACAAGCCGATTTTGATTTTTGATAAAGAAAAGGCTTGCGCTCCTACCGAAGTACCTCCACACCACAAATACAACCACTTGGACCTGCCCACCCTACCTACCCTCACGATGACATTATTCAATAGTTTGATCACCTGGAAACTAGACTGGGTTCCCACATTGATCAACAATACCACCAGCATGCAGATGACATGCGATGGTTTGGGGAATGCTTCACCTCAATCGATCACCAGTTCGCGTCCCTCCATCAGCACTTTCAAGTGGTTCCACCACCTTCACCACCACCTCCGGATCAGGATCCTGACTTTTGAATGCTTTAGTTTATTTGTGTTATATTGTACTTCCTTCTGTTTGTTGCTTGTGTTTGTGTTTGTTTTGTAATTCTTACTTTTGTACTGTTATGTTATGTTCTTATCTTTTTACTGCTATCAAAAGGGGGAGAACTTCTGTGATGTTATGTTCTTCAATTTAGTGTTATTTATCATTCTTATTGTGTTCTGTTACTTTCATTCTATTATATTTATATTTCAAAAAAAAAATGAAAATATAAAAAGAATTTTGAAACTCCTCCTGTATTTTAAAATCCATCATTCTAATGAGGGGGAGCTAAGGAAGAAATAAAATTTACTGTGGGTGTCAGATAATATTATTTGACACCATAAAAAAGGGGGAGATTGTTGCAATCCAGGATCCCGAGCACTTGATTTTGATAATGACAAATAATACTTACTGAATTAATATATTCTTCTTTGAAAATTAAAAAGGTTTATTCTTATCTATGAGCATTAACATTTTAGGTAAGATATAAATAGTTCAAGACTGCTGGAGACTCAAGACTGGGTAGAATAGGATGTACAAGATCTTATATTTTTATTTTCTTTTATTTTTCTTTTCTTGAGTCTGCCATAAAAGCATGTATGTAAAAGGAGTTACTATGCACACACATACAGGTAAAATTTTTTGTAAGAAGAATTTTTTTTAAAAATAAATCATACTGTACGACTTTCAATCGTACTGTATGATAGGTCATTAATACTCAGGCTAACGGCTGAATTCTAAAAGATTAGTTTTGTGAACTAATCATACAGTATGATGGTTATCATACTGTACGATTTGTTTCTATTCAAAAACCCTAGCCGCCAGAATAACTTTAGTAAGATTTTGATTTTCTTAACTAATCATACTGTACGATACCTATCATACTGTACGATCATTTCAAATCTTGCTAAAATTATCACCCATAATCAGGAAATTAAATCTTGGTTTCTTAATCAATTGCATTTGTACTGTACGATAAGAATCATAATGTACGATGGACAAAGACGATGTCAATCATCCCATAAATCATACTAGTCAAAACCAAGATTTTTTGTACTATTCATCTCAGATGATATTTATATTGTACTAGATGATAACCTAAAAATGATCTATTCAAACTATACGAAGGGTACAGTACGGGATAATGGTTAGAGACGAATTCGTTCATCCCAAAAATCGACCCGTACGAATAGTTAAAAATAACATGATGATCCTGTATGATCATTGGATCATATAGTATGATATTAATAAAATCTATGAACTGTTCATCTGCTCCCGTACTAGACAAAGCTATTTTTGAACTGATCGTACTATACGATATTATATTGTACTGTACGAATAGAAACATCAAATTGGAATTTTTAGGGTTTTCTGAAGCTTGATTTAAAAGGACTTTTTATTTTTTAATTAGAGGTTGTTGAGGCTGTGGTTGATAGAGAAAGGAACGCTTGAGGGGGAGCTTTTGGAGAGATCTAAGGTTTGTGAGAGTGAGGAAAAGGTGAGCTTGAGCATGAGGGAGAAGGAATGTGAGGGGATCATACAGTTGCTCCGAGCTAGCTGCACGCTTGCTCCTCCTGTGGCTTTGGTGAGTCTCAAGAAGGTTCTCTAGGAAGAGAGGCTTCAAGTTCAACATCCTCAAGGTACTCTGCCATCTCAAGGAGGGAGAAAAAGGAGAAGGTCTGCTGCCGTCACCGGGAGGGTGATATAGCGTCTGGTATTCCGCCACACCGGGGAGGTGAAAGTGAGTCTTGTAAAGGATTCTTCACCTTGCTGTGGGAGCAAAAGGAGAGTCAACTTTTAGTAGTACAAATCTCAGAGTGGAGGACTTCGGGGAGTGGATGTAGGTCAAGTGACCGAACCACTATAAAAATTTCTGGTGTACTTTTTCATTTTCTCCGCACTTTATTTTTCACGCATTTATTTACTATTTTAAATTGCTTAGTGAAAAATTAGATCATAATTTTTGTACTGTGAATGAATACCATAGTTGTGAACGAATCATTAGCTTCCACATTCTACTTGTTAGGTTGTTATTTAAAAAAAAATAGAACTCCTGTTTAGGATTAATTTTTTAAAATACCAATTCACCCCCCTCTTGGCGCATCTCATACTTTCAATATGCCTTGAACATTCACTGTATAAGTATCACATGCTCTGACGAGGTCTTGTGTGAGAGCATACCTATAAAATCATCAGATGTCAGATTTGGGAACCTAAATAGGTTTGGGTCCCATTTTATGGAAAGAGGAACGAAATGCATGCATGCTATTCTATGAATTTTGAACTTTAGGTCTCCCCACCAAATGTGTTCTATGGTGAATGCTGCAAGTGTGGGAGATATGTCCTAGCATGCCATAAGAAAAATATCTAACACCAGGAAAAGGGTTTACTAATCTTTGTGGGTTATGGTGCCTCTTCCTAGGTTTGAATGATGCATGCTCTATTGATGGTTTATAAAACTCTTCAAGTAAAGGTGGTGTGTTATTTTTCTCTAATATAATGATTTTTTTCAATTAGAAACTCATTAGCTTTTTCATAACATACCACTTCCAGTTTTAATGCATGCTCACTATTATTTAAATTGCATGCAACAGTTTCTAATTCTTTGAATGCTTTTTCTAAATCAACATTCAAAGTTTTTAATGAATCATGCTGAGTAGTTAAATATAATGCTTTTTATTTAATTCATAAAATTTATCTAATAAAGCTATATATTGCTATCCAAAGTGGAATGATCTTTCCTGAGGTAATCATGCTCTTTCTACAGATTTGAAAAGTTAGTTTAAGGCTTGTATGTAATTTCTTGAGCTTCCTATGTAAAGAATTAATTTTTTTCTAGAACATAAAATAATTGTTCATAGGTAAAGCTCACATACCTCTTCTTGATCAAAGTGATCAAGATGATTATCATCCATTAAGCACAAGTTTGTTACCTCCTCTTCTACTTTAGTTTTAGAGGAGTTTGATGCTAAGTCAGCCTAGAAAGCCTTTTGGGTCCTTTGCTTGCCCTTCCTGAACTTAGGTTTTTCTTTACCCTTCTACTTACTTGGGTGAGGTTTAAGAGTTGGGCAATTAGACATCAGATGCCCTGGCTTCCTGCATTCAAAATAAATAACATCAAAAGAAACTTTAGAATTCTTACCAGTTTTACCTTTATTTTTTTTTTATAATTCTTTTACTTTTTCTTTAAAAATCTTTTGAATTGTCTAGTCATCAAAGCAATATCATCAGTTTCTGATTCGGATATTTCATTATCAAAATCATTAGCCTTAAGGGCTACAATTTTCTCCTTTTTTTTCTCACCTACATCAAGCTGCCTTTGGTTCACTCCTTGCTTATAAGTAATGAGTGATCCAAATAAGTTATCAATTGAATAAACATTTAGAACCTTAGATTTAATAATGGTAGTAATTTATAAGCTCTCTTCCTATGGCATGCAAAGAAGTACTAATCTGTGTAAACCTAGTATACATTTTAGAAATTAATTTGCTAGGTTTCATGCGAAAGAATTCGTAATCATGAAGCAAAATTTTCAGCCAAGATTTTTTAACTTTAGTTGTTCCTTCATAAGTTATGCATAATTTGTTTTAAATTTCTTTTCTAGTAGAACAAGTAGAGACACACGTATAATTGTAAGATTTTAAGGCATAAAATAAATACTCTAAATATTTAGCATTAAGTTGTGCTAAATCTCTATCATCTAAAGTCCATTTAGAAAAAGGAATTTCAGTTTTAATGACTTCTACTAACATAAAAGGTGTAGAATAACTTCTTAACTAGAATCTACATATGATAATCAATTAACTATAAAAAGGTGGACATATTAGTTTTTCAAAAAATCAAAAGGAATATTATTGAATGAAGGTGGTCTTGTGATTGAATAATGTTCCATAGTATTACGATTACCAAAGTTAGTCGTTGATTGAAATATAAAAGTTTTCTAAAACTCCATTTATGAATCCCACTCTAATACCATTTGAAACTTTGTGAGGGTTATGAAACCCTACAAAACTAGCCCGAGGCTAACCAAGCAGGGGGGGGGTGCGGTGAATTGGTGTTTTGAAAATTATTAAACCAATAGAAAAATCTTTTTATCCATTTTTAATATTTTAAAATCAAACAACTTGTGCAGAAGCAGATAACAAAATCAGAGATTTCAACCAAAGAACAAATCATAAAAAAGTGCAAAAATAAAATGCTAAAAAGTAATAAGAAAAAGTAAATTGAATTTTATAGTGGTTCGATCAAATCTGACCTATGTCCACTACCCAAAAAGTTCCTTTCCAGGTATTGCACTAATCAGTTTGTGTCTCTCCTTTTGCCCCCATAGCAAGGCAGAGAAGTCCTTACAAAATCTTTCCACCGACCTGGTGAGGCAGAGAGCCTTGAATCATTTTTCACCCTTCTGGTGAAGGCTAAGAACTGAAAATCCTTTTACACCCACCTGGGGTTGGCAGAGAACCACGAATCCTTTTACTACCACCTGTAGTAGGCAGAGAACCATGATCTGATATTGAAGATCATCACCATAGAGCAACCAAGGAACCAAGGATGAACCTTGAAGAAGATGATTGAATCCTTACTTAGAGCAACCTTTATGAAATTCCTTATAAAATCCCCCTCATAAGCTCTCTTTCTCTCTCCCAAACTCTCCCTCTCCTTCTCTAAGCACTCTTATGTAGAACAATAGCAAAATATTTTTTTGTAGCAAATAAGAGAACTTAAATAGGAGGCTTCTAAAAATAACACTAATTTTTAATTTGGTCATGAAGATCTTCCTGGATTATTCAAATATCATCCTGTACAATTAATACTAAATTGCTCTTTCAACTAGTACGATCAGCATTGCCCTATATGATTAGTTCAAGTATTTGAAAGAATCATCCCGCAAGATCTTTTGATCATCCTAAATGATTAGTTCATGAGTGTCTATTAATCATCCAGTATGATGTCTTGTAATTAATTATCATCCCAAGTAGCAGATGGGTCATCCAGAATGAAGTAGAGGTATCGTCCTTGATGATTAGTTAAAAAATTATAGTTTTTATTTTGTACAATGGGTGACGATTAATTATCGTACAATACAATGCTCTGATTGTATAGTACGATCATATCTGGTCATCCTATATGATTTAATTGATCAATTTAACTATAATTAATCCCCTAATTATGGGACAATTTAGGCATGATTATCATAAATTATCCAGGATAATGTTTATTATCCCGTACGATTACAACAAAATTTAAAAATTAAAATATTACCAAATTATGATAGGAATTCTTAAATAAAAAGAAAAATCTTTTATCCTTTTTTGAATATTTTAAAAGCAAATAACTTATGTAGAAGCAGATAATAAAATCAGAGATTTCAACTGTTGCAAATCTGGTTTTGATGATGACAAACATGTTTCCAATGTGTTTGTCTTGGCTAATCAGTTTCAGGCACAAAAGACCGCAAGCTACTCAAGCCAACTCAAGATCGGGTCCAAGTGTGTCAAATGTATGATTTTTTCTTTTATTGAGTCAATTGTAATGTAACTGATTCCCTAGCTAAGTAACCTTGCACACACACACTCAGGGAGAGAGATTGAGTGAATTAGAGTTTCTGTTAAAATTTTGTTCAGATCGTCCTGGACGATAGTAGCATCGTCCTGGACGATCCAGTTAAAACAGAAACCCTAATTAGGGCGACTGAGTTAAGAGGGTCTGATTAAGCAGATCGTCCTGGATGATCTTTGGATCGTACGGGACGATATGCTCAAATTAGAAATTTCCAGCCGCCAGATTAAGTTAGGCAAGTTTTATTTTAAGTATTTTGGTCTGATCGTCCCGGACGATACGTGTATCATCCTGGACGATGCACTACAATCATGCCTAAATTAGTCTGGTAATTAAGGAAAGCAATTAATGTTTAATTGATACGATCACATCGTCCTGGACGATCGCAGGATCGTCCCGGACGATCGTGATCGTCTTGTGCATTTCAGCTGTACGACCTGAACTGTGTTCAGGACGATTTTGGGCCTTTTTGAACTAATCGTACAGGACGATGTCCAAATCGTCCTGGACGATCAAGTCATTTTTTGGTCGTCCAGCACAGATTTCTCTGGACGACCCGAACTGTCTTCTGGACGATTTTCCTCAATTTGCACTAATCGTCCCGGACGATCGTAGTATCGTACGGGACGATATGAACAACTTTTTCTACTGATCGTCCAGAAGAGCCTAATCGTCCAGACTGAATCAGCTGAATTTGAACTGATCGTACAGGACGATCTACCGATCGTCCTGGACGATCTTGGCCGATAAGTTGAGATTTAGGGCAAGTTTTAAGCCCTCCTTTAAAAGAACTTTTTCCTAGATTTGGAAAAATCTTTTGCTGCCTTCCTTCCCTGAGAAACCCTAGAGAGAAAGAGAGAGTTGGGAGAGAGAGAAGAGATCTTGTGAGGGAGTTAGTGAGGGATTCACTAAGGTTGCTCCAAGCACGGATCAGAGTCGTCTTCTCCGCTCGTCGTCTGTCGTCTAGTCGGTGTTCTTCGTGGGAGGATCGTTCGCAAGAAGATCCGGGTTCTCTGCCCGCTTCAGGTGGAAGCAAAAGGAGTTCGAAGGTTCTCTGCCTGCTTCAGGAGGAAGCGAAAGGAGGTCAGGTTCTCTGCCTCACCGTGTGGTGAAAAGGAGGTATTTTGTACAGGCTTCTCCGCCTTGCTGTGGGAGCAAAAGGAGAGTCACTTTCGTTTAGTGCAATACCCGGAGGGGAGGCTCCGGGGAGTGGACGTAGGTCAAGTTGACCGAACCACTATAAAATCTGGTTTGCTTTTCTGATTCAGTTTTTGCACTTTACTTTTCAATATAAACTGCTTGGGTGATTATCGTTGGTTGATCTTTTCGTTATTGTTTACTTGTTTCCGCTGCTAAGTATCGAAAAGATTTTTGTTGTTATCGTGAAATTTTTAAATAACCAATTCACCCCCCCCTCTTGGTTAGCCTCGGGACTAGTTCAGTAGGGCTTAACATCCCTTTCGAACTTTCAAGTGGTATCAGAGCGGGATTCAAAATTTCTATTAAAAACTTTTGAATTTGATCCATGGCTAACTGTAACAATCGTAATACTGCTGAAGGTTATTCTATAACTAGACCACCGTTGTTTGATAACATTCCATTTGATTTTTGGAAAACACGCATGTCTACTTTTCTTCAGTCTATCGATTATCGCATGTGGATGTTAGTTAAGGACGGATACGAACCACCTTTTCGAATGGTTAATAATGTGAAAACTGAATTGCCGTTTGCTGATTGGACGTTTGATGATCGTGATTTAGCACAGTTAAATGCCAAATGTTTGAACTGTTTCTTTTGTGCTTTAAAATCTGAGGACTATATGCGTGTTCTACTTGTACAACGGGAAAAGAGATTTGGGATAGATTATGTATAACATATGAAGGTACAACTGAAGTCAAATAGTCTAGGTTAAACATCTTGTTACATGATTACGAACTTTTCGCATGAAACCTAGTGAGACTATTTCAGAAATGTACACAAGGTTCACTCAGATTGTTACCTCTTTGCATGCTTTAGGTAGAGAACTTACCAACTACGAAAGAGTGAACAAGATTCTTAGATGTTTGCCTGCTTCTTATGATGCTAAGATTACTGCTATTACTGAATCCAAAGATTTAAATACTTACTCTATTGACAGCTTACTTGGATCACTCATTGCTTACGAGCAAGGGGTGAACCAAAGGCAACTTGATGCAGGTGAACGCAAGAAAGAGAAGACAGTGGCACTAAAGGCCAAAGATTAAGATGCTAGCACTTCTGGGTCTGATAGCAATGATGTTGCCTTAATCACAAGGCAATTCAAAAGCTTTCTAAGGAAGAAACATAAGAACCATCAGAAGTGGAACAAGGGTAAGTTCAATAAAAACTTTAAGGTTCATCTGAATCGGTTTGTTTTGAATGCAGGAAGCCCGGACACATTAAGGCTGATTGTCCGACACTTAAAGCTCATCCAAGCAAGGAGAAGGGTGAGGAGAAACCAAAGTTCAGAAAGACAAGAAGCTGATTCAGAAGGCGTTCTGGGCAGACTCTGCATCCGACTCTTCTGAGACTGAAGCTGAAGAGGAGGAAACAAACTTGTGTTTGATGGCTGATGATCACCCTGGTCAGTCCGACCAGGAAGAGGTATGTGAGCTTACTTACGATCAGTTATTTGAAGTTTCTGAAAAGATTCATACATCATATAGGAAGCTTAAGAAAACCATGCTAGTTTGAAACTAGATTATCTGACTTTGCAAAAAGAGCATGAAGTGTTGATTAAGGATCATTCCACCATTGATAGCAATCACATGTCTTTACTAGATGAGTTTGATGAACTGAATAAAAAGCATTCTGATTTAATTGTTGAGCATAACTTGTTAAAAACAGCGCATGTTGAATTAGAACTTGCTTTAAGAAAGTGAATGATTTGGCATCTGAGTTAGAAAGTATTGAAAGTGCAAAAACGTTTGAAATTGGAAGTTTAAACAAACACATTGAGTTTTTGAAAGTGAAAAATCAGTTCTTTTGAAAATAACAAAACACCGCCTACTTTTGAACAATTTTATGCACCGCCACCTTTTAAAAATTCTGTTGCAAGTTCTTCAAAGCATGTTTCATACACTACTAGGAAGAGGCACTATCACACACG